>CAWUFW010001574.1:0-2737162 GCA_963921515.1 Calotriton arnoldi
ATTAGGGCACAAGTCTCTAGCCGGCGTGCAGCAGTAAGCCCATTGCTCATACTTCTTGGGGGCCCCTAGTAGCTCCTCCCAGCCACTGCACGTGGCAGGTACACATATCTGAAAGAGACACGTTAGTGACAGATTCCTTACCTTAGAATATCCCCAGGCGTCAGGCTGGATCCGGAAAGTTTTTGCGTAGCAGTACCCTTGCGCGTCGGTAGGCGGCGTCGTGCGGCTCCGCGTCCGCCGTCGGCGTCGTGATCGCCGGGATGACGTCGCGGGCAGTACTTAGACGCCGCCCCTGCGCGCTGACGTCAGTTCTTCTTTTTCCGCGCCAGTAAGCGCAGATCCGGGAAGAGCAGTGCCCTAGTCACTTTTTGACTATCTTTTTGTGAAATTTTTCACTGTTCTCTTCAACGAGTCTTCACGACTCCTAAGGTGTCGTAGGGATGCCCGGCTTTAAGCCCTGCGAGGTATGTGGTCGTATGATGTCCATCACGGACCCCCACCTCGAGTGTCTCTTCTGCCTCGGCCGAGGCCACGACACGAAGTCGTGCCCTGACTGCCGGAAACTTCATCCGAAGGCTTTGCGAGAGCGGTCTCGAAAGCTCCTTGAAGTCCGGCAGTCGGCTCCGCGCCGCAGCAAGCCCCGGTCCCGGGAGAGGTCGAGGGGCCGGACGCGGAGTCCCCGCCGTTCGTCGGAATCCAAGTCTTCGCGCTCCTCCGGTAAGTCGAAGCACAAGAAGTCTAAGCGGCGTCATCGCTCTAAGACTTCGCCTCGCCGGTCGCGCGACTCGGCTGAGGTCCCTGTCGGCACCGTCCCCGCCCCGCGGCCCCGGACGTGCCTGTCGAGTTGCCCCCGCATTACCCGTCCTTCCCGGGTTCGGGGCGACTCCGGCCGAAGTACAGAAATTCCTGTCGGCCATGGCCCGCCTCTTCGGGCCTCAAGGTCCCTCCGGTGCGCCTTCGGGCCCCGCGGGCCAGATAGGGTTGCTCCGGCGTCGCCGCCGACTCCGGTCCCGGCGTCGCCTGTCCCACCAGCCTTCGTCCCGGCCTCGGCTCCGGCCCCGGCCTCGACCCCGGTTCCGGTGGTGCCGCAACCTCCATCGACGCCGGTTGACCTAACCACGCCTCCGCCGACGCCGATGTCCCCGGTGCCGTTTCCGACGCCGTCCGGGGCTCCGGGCGGCGTCGTTCCTCGGTTCTCCCCGGGTCCGGACATGGAGCCGGACCGGCGTCGCCCGACGCCGGTTCCGGCGCCCGATGAGGCCTTGGGTCCCTTATGTCCCTCCTCCTCCATCTTTTCAACCTGAGGAGGACCAGGAGAGCTGGGAGGGGTCTGACGACCCTCTCACACA
The DNA here is from genome assembly GCA_963921515.1 of Calotriton arnoldi. Taxonomy (NCBI): domain Eukaryota; kingdom Metazoa; phylum Chordata; class Amphibia; order Caudata; family Salamandridae; genus Calotriton; species Calotriton arnoldi. The sequence goes on from CAWUFW010001574.1 coordinate 1,350, forward strand.
ACAGTGCAAGTTTGACCCGGACTGGGTTGAGGAACTTGGGGATGCCAGTGGGCTGGATACCTCCCCCGACTCTGGCATGCTGTCTCCTCCCGTGGCAACGGAGGAGGGGGCTAATTTTGCAACGGTGTTGCGTGAGAGCTGCTGGAGCCTTAAATCTCCAGTTGCCTACAGTGGCCGTCAGGACTAACCTCCTGACTGAAGTGCTTCAGCCGGCGGCCTCCTCTTCGGAGCCTGTGCTGCCGTTCAACGATGCACTCACTGACGTTCTTTTGGGTGCCTGGTCCAAACCCACCACAGGGGCTCCTGTGGATAGGAACGTGGCCCGACGCCATCGCCCGGCTCCGGGCGACCCCTGTTTCTCTCCCAACACCCCACCCCTGAGAGCTTGGTTGTCCAAGCCTCTGCCTCCCAAACAGCCTTCCCTACCGCCCCTCCGGATAGGGAATCCAAGCGCCTGGATCACTTTGGGAAGAAGGCTTTCTCTTCCTCCAGTGCTGGCTTGCGGTCTGTTAATACCGCTGCCTCTTGGGCCGATACACCCACTCCCTGTGGGATTCGGTGGCTGATGTTTTGCCGCAGTGTTCTGAGGAGGTCCAGACACTGCTTACCCGCGCTATTGCGGAAGGGCGTGATGCGGCTCAGTATACCATCCGCTGTGGCCTTGATACCGCCGACTCGCTGGGCAGATCGCTTGCAACGACGGTGGCGCTGCGTCGCCACGCCTGGCTGAGAACCACTGGTTTTTCAGGGGATGTCCAGAATACTCTCATGGACATGCCCTTTGATGGAGTCGGTCTCTTTGGTTCAAAGGCGGACCATGCGCTGGAGCGTTTCAAGGATTCACGGGCTACTGCTAAGTCCCTGGGCCTTGCTGTTGTGCGCCCTACGCAAACGTCTGCTTTTCGCCCCTTTCGTGGCCACGGAAGGGGCGCCCAGTCACGTCCACAGCCCGGCCAACGGCCCGCGCAGCAAGCGCCTTCGCGTGGCCGAGGACGTGGATACCGCCGTGGCGGTTCGGGCAACCAGCGTGCGGGTCAGGCCACCACCTCCAACCCGTCCGCGGCCTCCAAGCCTCTCCTAGTCCCTCCTTTCAGGTGCACAGCACGCCAGTCGGAGGCAGGGTCCGCCATCACCTTCACCACTGGCGTCCCATCACCTCGGACAAGTGGGTCTTGGACATTGTCCGAAGGGGCTACTCCCTCCCTTCGAGACCACCCCCCAGCCATGCCACCTCAATTCCACCGCATGTCAGGGGATCACTTGGTGCTTCTACAGAAGGAAGTCACGGCCCTCTTGGCCAAGAGGGCCATCGAGCATGTTCCGACCCCAGAAGTAGGGCGTGGTTGCTACTCCCACTACTTTCTGGTGCCCAAAAGGACAAGGAGGACATGCGTCCTATCTTGGACCTCCGGAACGTCAATCGCTTCCTCCGGAAGGAGAAGTTCAAGATGCTCACCCTAGCTCAGGTCTTGACTGCCCTCGACCCCGGAGACTGGTTGGTAGCGTTGGACTTGCAGGACGCCTATTTCCACATCCTCGTCCTGCCGGCCCACCGGCGTTACCTTCGGTTCACGGTAGGCCTCGAGCATTTTCAGTTCACCGTGCTCCCCTTTGGCCTTACCAGTGCCCCTCGGGTGTTCACGAAAGTGATGGCGGTGGTCGCAGCTCATCTGCGCCGGGCAGGGGTTTCAGTCTTCCCCTACCTCGACGACTGGCTGCTGAAGGCGGGCTCGTCCCAGGCAGTTGTCTCCCACCTCCAGACTACGGCCGAACTCCTGCACTCGCTGGGGTTCTCCATCAATGTGCCAAAGTCGCATCTGATTCCTTCTCCACAGCTCCTTTTCATCGGAGCAGTTCTGGACACGACGCAGTTTCGGGCCTATCCTCCCGAACGGCGAGTCCGGGATATTCAGGCTATGATTCCGATCTTTCAGCCCTTATCCTGGGTTTCGGTACGGATGACCCTGAGGCTGCTGGGCCTCATGGCCTCCTGCATCCTGCTGGTCACTCATGCCAGATGGCATATGCGGGCTCTGCAGTGGGACCTGAAGTTCCAGTGGGCGCAGCACCAGGGCGACCTGTCCGATCACGTCCAGATCTCGGAGGGGACTGCAAAACAGTTGCAGTGGTGGCTCTCGAACCGGCAATGGGTCATGGGCAGATCCCTCTCCCTTCCCCAGCCAGAGCACACAGTTGTGACGGACGCGTCCCTTCTGGGATGGGGCGGTCACATGGGAGAGGCGGAGATCAGAGGCCTCTGGTCTCCGGCGGAGTCCCGGCTCCATATCAACCTTCTGGAGCTCCGGGCGATCCGACTTGCACTCAAGGCATTCCTTCCCTCTGTCAAAGGGAAGGTAGTGCAGGTGTTCACAGACAACACCACTGCCATGTGGTACTGCAACAAACAAGGCGGGGTGGGGTCGTGGACCCTTTGTCAGGAGGCTCTGCGCCTCTGGACATGGCTGGAACACCAGGGCATGTTCCTGGTGGTTCAACACCTGGCAGGTTCCCTGAACGCCAGGGCGGACGAACTCAGCCGCAGGTGCATGATGGATCACGAATGGCGTCTTCACTCGGAAGTGGCGCAAGGACTCTTTCTACAGTGGGGAGAGCCTTGGTTAGATCTATTCGCCACCGAAGAGAACGCGCAATGTCATCAGTTCTGCGCGTTGGAATTTCCAAGGCGGCACTCGCTCGGCGACGCTTTTCGTCACGAGTGGAGTTGCGGTCTATTGTACGCCTTTCCGCCTATACCACTTCTACCCAGAGTGTTGAAGAAGATTCGGCACGACCGGGCCCAAGTCATTCTTGTGGCTCCGGACTGGGCTCGAAGAGTTTGGTATCCCGAGCTACTCAATATGAGCGTAGATCCCCCGATCCGTCTGCCTCTTCGGGAGGATCTTCTGTCGCAGCAGCAGGGGACGGTCCTCCACCCGAACCTGTCCAGTCTACACCTGCTTGCGTGGAGATTGAGCGGCGGCAGTTGATTCCTTTCGACTTGCCTCCCGAAGTTTGTGATGTGATTCTGGCAGCCAGGCGTCCCTCCACTAAGGTGGTATACGCCTGCAGGTGGAACAAATTTGTGGCATGGTGCACAGCAAAGGCTGTGGATCCCCTTTCTGCCCCTCTTTCTGAGGTCCTTCTGTTCCTTCTCTCTCTGGCCCAACAGGGTTCTGCCCTGGGTACCATCAAGGGTTATCTTTGTGCTATCTCGGCCTTCCTCAGGCTCCCTGATCAGCCCTCCCTTTTCAAGTCCCCTGTTGTTAACAGGTTCTTAAAAGGCATTACTCACCTCTTCCCTCCTGTTCCGTTTGTGATGCCTCAGTGGGACTTAAACTTGGTTCTTACCTTTTAATGTGCGCTCCCTTTGAGCCTCTACATAACTGTCCTCTTCGTCTTCTGACTCTGAAGACAGCCTTTCTGGTGGCCATCACCTCCGCTCGGCGGGTGAGTGAGCTCCAGGCTCTATCTTGCAAACCTCCCTTTCTGTCTGTTCATCCAGACAAGGTTGTTCTTCGGACGCGTCCGTCCTTCTTGCCAAAGGTGGTTACTGCTTTCCACATTGGGCAGACCATCACTTTGCCCACCTTCTTTCCGCCTCCGCATCCTTCCAGAGAGGAAGAGAGGCTCCACCGTCTGGACCCAAAACGTGCGCTCTCCTTCTATATTGACCGCACAAAACACTTCCGGGTGGATGACCAGCTCTTTATTGGCTACGTGGGCGCCAAAAAGGTCGGGCGGTGCACAAGAGGACCATCTCCCGCTGGGTTACCTTGTGCATCAAGACCTGCTATTCTTTGGCTAAAAAGGAGCCTCCTGTTGGGCTGCGTGCCCATTCCACCAGGGCAACGGCTGCTACCACGGCCTTGGGCCGCGGTGTTCCGCTGCCGGTTATCTGTCAGGCAGCTACGTGGGCCTCGCTGCACACGTTTACAAAGCATTACTGCCTTGACAGTCAGGTCCGGAGGGACGGCTTCTTTGGCCGTTCTGTCCTCCAGGACTTCCTTGTCTGATCTTTGTTCGCAGACCCACCACCGGGGTTGGTATTGCTGGGGTATCTATTCTAAGGTAAGGAATCTGTCACTAACGTGTCTCTTTCAGATGCACAAGTTACTAACTTGTGTAACGATATATCTGTAAGAGACAGTAGTTAGTGACAGATTCCCTACCGCCCCACCCATCCTCCCCGTTCTGCGAACTGATTTCTAGGGTTAAGGACATCCCTTTCAGGGCCCTAGTATTTTTCAGACACCTATGTCAGCTTCTTGCATGGCTCTGCGTTCCTGGCGCGGAAAGTCGTGTACAGAACTGACGTCAGCGCGCAGGGGCGGCGTCTAAGTACTGCCCGCGACGTCATCCCGGCGATCACGACGCCGACGACGGACGCGGAGCCGCACGACGCCGCCTACCGACGCGCAAGGGTACTGCTACGCAAAAAACTTTCCGGATCCAGCCTGACGCCTGGGGATATTCTAAGGTAAGGAATCTGTCACTAACTACTGTCTCTTACAGATATATCGTTACACAAGTTAGTAACTTGTGCATTGGGGCCTCAGGCTGCGTGCCAGCGTACAAGCGGGTAATTAGTTTACTCAGCGATGGGTTGTTTATGAAACCCTCAAGGACTTGAAACGTTGGGGGTGCCATCAGGAATGTAGCGTATCTCGCCCTCAGCGCCGCCTGGATCTGAAGTTATGTCATTCTATCGAGCAATCCACTGTCCTCTGCCACAAGAGCGTCCTCGAGTTCAATAAATGTCCCTCCGGGGACCGCGTCCCCCATTGATGCGGAGCTGGTCTAGTCTCCTGCAAGCTCCCGAATCTTCTAGGAAGGGCAACTCCGGATGGCGCAGCAGGGGCACTGAGGGAGCGTACATCTCCACTAGATGCACCCTACTGCGCAGTTCTCTCCAAGCCCAAACCGTGCAACCAACAGTGTCCACCTCGGAGCGCGGCCGAGGCCGCGATTTGTACAGCACCATGTGCAATGGTGTGGGGGCCTCTTGGTCATGCTCTGGTGCTGTGTGCGCCATGAATTGAGTGGGGAAAATCCAATGATAGCCGAACTGGGCCTGGGCACAATTGTAATAAAGCTCCATATCTGTGGCTCCCAGTCCTCCTTGTTCGAAGGGCAGTGTTAAGGTCTCCAATAAGTCTCTGGGTTCTTTGCCCGCCCAGGCGAGCGTAATCAGGTTGGAGTGCAGCCGACGCTTGAAGGCCGAGGTGAGAGGGAGCAGGAGATTAGTGAATACGTATAAAAAGAGTACGATCATCTTAGCAACAGTCAAACGCCCTGCAAGGGACAGCGGAAGTGAGATCCATCGCCCCACCGGGCTCTCAATTTAGTCCATGAGTCTCCCATAGTTGCACTGCCACAATTCATCAATATTCTGACTTAGCCAGATCCTGAGGTACTTCACTGGGCTCTCAGCACATCCCATAGGGTATTCTGACTGAAACCTTACCGTGGCTGTCGTTATTGGGAAGATAATCGATTTCCCCCAGTTGATGGTTACCCCGGAGAGGCCACCGAATATAATTTCCCTAATCAGGGGATCTAAGTTTACCACTGGGTGCTTGGCGTATAAAGTCACATCAACAGCATAGAGAGACACAAGGATCACCCTGGGTACAAACGCCCGGCCACGATGTGCATGGTGCTGTCTCAGCCGGGCAGCCAGTGGCTCCATGGCGATAGCAAAAAGGAGAGGAGACAGCGGGCACCCCTGTCGGGTGCCCGAGACACGGGGAACGAGGGAGAGACAATGCCGTTTAAACTGAGGCATGCTGTCGGGGAGGAATATAGGAGGGCAATCAATTAAAAAAATGTCGGGCTGATTCCTAGCCGGGTTAATAGGGCGAACATATATGGCCACTCCAGGGTGTCGAAGGCCTTGGTGGCGTCAAGGAATACCGCCGCTGCAGGGATCGAGGGGTCGATTTCCTGCATAGTTGCGAAAAAGGTGCGCAGGTTGTGTGATGTAGCTCTTCCAGGGACGAAGCCGCACTGGTCGGGTCGTAGCACTAAGGGCAGGAGAAGGAGCAATTGCGTCGCAATGAGTTTCACGAGAATTTTATTATCCAGGTTAATCATTTGCAGCGGTCTGTACGAGTCGCATGTAAGTGGGTCCTTGTCTGGTTTCAGAATTGTAACGATTAGCAACTCCCTGAGTGTAGGAGGAAGGGTCCCTCGCTCAAGGGACTCATCATACATATTGGTGAGATGTGGTACAAGCAATGGAGCAAATTCTTTATAAAAAGCGTCCGTAAGTCCGTCTAGTCCTGGGGCCTTGTCGCCAGGTAGAGCGCAGATTACCCCAATCACTTCCTCCACAGAGAAAGGCTCATCCAGGTAGCTATGATGGCCACCATCCAGCCAGAGCAACTGAATGGAATCAAAAAAAGCGGTCAGGTCAGGATGAATGGTGTTTTGTGTAGCTGCGTATAAGGAGGAGTACAAGGACCGAAACACTTATCTCTGATCCCTACTTCTGTACTACGAAGGGTATACTAACTAATGACCTCATCTTCTCCCGGAAATGGGCACGATGGAGGAATGTGTTCCATTCCTTGCTTCACATATCGGGCACCAGGAAAACTCCGTATGGCCTCAAACTTTCAACATCACCCTCGCACTTCTACAATGCTAATGCCACCATCTCCCTTTATAACAACGGTATTATCTTAATTCAAGCCTCGAATGACAATCTAATTAAGATGGACAATATCTTCCCCACCCTCAAGATGGCAGTGACTTCCAAGTCTCCTCATCGCCGCCTAACCCGGCCAATTCCAAATGATCTCGCACTCACACCTCTCTTCATGCCTGAGATGACAACGTCCACTCATATCCCTCCCCATGCCTTAGGTGAGCGTTGTGCCACTCAGCTCCCTGACTTTGCTTCTACTGAGAATACAATGTCCTCATTCTCAGTGATTCACTCAAATACTGGACCCATAGCGTCACTCACTTCTCCAAACTCCACATGGCTATCTACTGGGACCATTGCAGTGGAATCCTCTCTAGCCCCTCCGCCTTACCTCTCTCCGGTGAACCTCCCTGCTTGATCCTACCTAACTCGCCTCTAGCCCAATGCGTATCGCCCCTCCCGTCCTCCTTGGAACCCTTTCCACCCATCCCACCCTATCTTGCTTCCCCCACTTCCCATCCGCCCCACTTAAGCACTATTGCCTCCCTTACAAACACGGACCTTTTTGCCTCGCTAAGTGGCAATCCACAAGACCTCTCTGACTCACCCGCTCCCTCTGACTATCTCGTGGCCACCCCGGCCCCTTCTGCTATCCCCCGAAACCCCACCTCACCTCCTGAACCCATCAATCAACTCCCTGATTGGGCAGTGCGTCTAGATGAGATATCTAGCCACCTGCACCTTCTCACAAAGGAAATTCAGGTATTGAAAGACATCACTATCGATCACCTCCCTCTTCTCAGATCCCTTAGCACTATAGAGAATCGTCCCATCATCATGGAGGGCGCAGCTCCTCCTCTGCCCATGCACACCTTTCACCATACTTGGAAAACTTTACCTCTCCCGAATACCTCTTCCCGCCCCAGACGACTGAAAGCTGGCCTCTCATCTATTGAGATCCTTGAGCTTCTCCTATCCTACTCCCAATCACCTATCAAGTCCCGAACAGGGCAAATCCAAGCCATCCAAGCTAACCCTTACAGAGAACCTTCATACAACCTGGGAGGCATAAATATTGACAATCTTCAGCGCATCAATATCCTCCCAGCATCCACCCCTCACTCGACTGACCAATTGAAATGCGCTCTACTCAATTGCAGATCAGCGAGTAAACACGCCTCCGACATCTATGATCTCATCTTAACCAATGAGCTTGACATCATTATCCTCACAGAAACTTGGTTAAACGACTCCTCCTCACCTATACTCGACCTTCTAGTCCCACCTAGCCATGACATAATTCGTATGGAGAGAGAGCTAAAACAGGGTGGAGGAGTAGCCTGTATCCACAGAAATACACTCTTGCTTTCCCAATCCGACTCAACCACGCCATCCTCCAGCAAATATCTCTGCATCAACATTACCAGCAAAAACCGCCATGTCTGTAAATTACACACATTCTACCACCCCCCTGGTGACAATCTCTCCTTCATTGAGCATTTAATGGAAATCATCTCATCCAACGATGACCCTCTCGTGTCCCAAATCTTCCTGGGAGACTTCAACCTCCACTGGTCTAACCCAAATGATCACGCAGTGAATTGTTTTAAATCCTTCCTACTGGATCATGAACTGACTCAATTTTGTGATAGCCCAACTCACAATAAGGGAGAAACTCAGGATCTCATCATATCCATAGGTAACACTATCGCATTAGACTCCATTATCCCTTGCGACTGGTCCAACCATTATTACATCTTCTTATTCATTAACAGGGAGGTGCTAGCGAAGGGCGTTCAACCCAAGAAAATGAAGCATTGGATAAGGAACCTTAGAAATATTAACACTGAAGAGCTAGCAATCTGCTGTTCAAAAGCCTGGGCTCCTCACTCAGAAATGAAAGATGTTCATGTCCTCACGGATTTCTATAATGCCTCTATCTCCGGTATCATGGACGATATAGCCCCGCTACAACAAAAAAATGCCTCCTCCAAAATGTCCAAACCATGGTTCAACGACAACCTTAACTCGGAACGCCGTAATCTAAGGTCAGCTGAAAGATCCTGGAGATCTACACCATCGACCGAACACCTAACCCTTCTTAGAGCCATCAGGAGTTCATACAACAAGAAAATCAAGAGTGCTAAAGCTGACTTCTTCAGATCTCAACTTATTAATCGAGCCATAAATCGCCCCAAGAAACTATTCGAAATTGTTAATCAACAATCGATCAAGGCACCCATCAGCACTGACCCTGGTGAAGGCACTCCTACTTGTGATGAATTTGCCACCTTCTTTGTCGAAAAAACGTCAAGCATCAACATAGTCCTTGAATCACAAAGGGCTCTTCTCCTAAACTCAGGACACACTGCCCCACCTAACCACCAGGAACTACCCGTTCTCCTTAGTATTAGTCCCAAGAACAATGCCTCCTGGCACGCCTTTACACCCCTTAGTGAAAACGACATCTACAACATTCTTCTTGCGATCAAACCCTCCAACCACTTCAATGACCCTCTACCTCCTCCCATATTCAAAGAAATTAAAGCTACCATCCTTCCCATCTGGGCTAAGATTGTTAACGCTTCACTATTACAAGGCATGATACCCGACTGCCTAAAATCTGCACAAGTATCTCCCATTCTAAAAAAAACAAACGCAGACAGTTCTGATCTGAATAAATTCCACCCTATTTCCAACATCCCCACATTGGCGAAACTCTTAGAAAAGTGTGTGCAATCTCAACTCTGTGCTCACATTGAGAAATTCCAACTGCTGGATCAACATCAATCAGGCTTTCAGAGTGGCCACAGTACAGAATCGGCACTCACTCACATCTTGGACGACATTTTAAAGTTGCTTGACCAAAATGAATCCTGCCTCCTCATTCTACTCGACCTATCTTCTGCCTTCGGCACTGTTAATCACAGCAAACTACTCTCCACGCTAGAACACCGGATGGGTCTATCAGGTGTGGTTTTGCAATGGTTCTCTTCCTTTCTCCACAACATATCCCAAAGAGTCAAAGTGAATCAATCCCTATCTCAGCCGTCTACAGACCCGATGGGGGTTCCACAATGGTCCGCCCTTTCCCCCAGACTCTTCAATCTATTCTTGGAACCTTTAGCTAATGCCCTGAACTCAGCGAACATTCTCTTTCACATGTACGCAGATGACACCTAATTTTATTTGAAAGTCTCCTCTCCGGAAGACTTCATTTCACTCAACTCCATCTTGATGAACACCCAAAACTGGCTCACTGAAAACGACCTCATGTTCAACACCTCCAAAACAGAATTCCTCCTCATTGCTCCCCCTAACCATGCCCCCAAGATTGACATCTGGATGCATCACCTCTCAGCATTCAACTGCTCCCCCCACATTATCGATTCTGCTAAATCTCTTGGTATCGCCCTAGACAGGCACCTGAACATGCAGAAACATATTAGCAATGCAACCAAGGGTGCTAAACACCAGATGAGGCTACTAAGGAATCTGAAACCATTCCTCCCACAGGAAGACTTCAAATGGGCGGTTCAAGCTTTAGTATTGCCAAGGCTTGATTACGGCAGCTCCACTCTTTGCGGTCTCCCCAAACAAAGCTTGGTTCCACTTACGGCTTCCATTAATGCCGCAGCCAGATTGATTACTGGTACAAAAGAAATGAGCACATTTCCCCAGCCTTAAAATCCCTAAATTGATTACCTTACGAAGCTAGAATACAACTAAAGATCGCTTGCCTGACTCACAAAGCACTGCACTTCAAGACCCCCATCTATCTGGCTCACAAACTTTAATTATCAGGGGGTGTCCGTCCGTCTCGAAGTGCAAACTCACTTCTCCTGAAACCTCAAATCTTCCACAAAAAGAAAACGAGTAACAGAGCATTCTCTGGCATGGCCCGAAGATTTGGAATTCCCTTCCACCGGAAGTTTGTCGAATCCCATCCACCGCTTCCTTCAAAAAAGAAGTGAAAAAAATCCTAATGCTGAAATTCCTGCCATAAAGTCCTGGTTCAGCTGCCTCAATACTGCTCTCCTCTCTGATGATTTGACTGTCCAGTTCACAGTTACACTTCTGGGTTTAACAGTGTGAACAGGCCACTCCACAACTCTGTATGCTATTTATGGAATGTCTCTCTCCCATTGCTTGATCGCTATCCTTTACTTTTGTGTAATCCGGTGTTTAATAGGATTGGCAGGCTACGACTGGTACTGTGGACATTGCCTTTCCTCTCTATTATTGGAACTGTCCAGTCTTGTTCTCAAATGCTCTGAATCATTTTGTTTGTCATGCTCTCGTCTTGAACCTATTGGTAACATTTATTTTGAACCTATTTGTAATGCTTGCTCTTGGCACACTTTGTTATCCTACCTACCTCAACTGTGAAGCGCTCTGATACCCTCTTGGGTCTTGTTCGCGCTATACAAAACTTTATAAATAAACTTTTATAAATAAGGACATCATCTCAGCCTGGACTGCGGTCTGGCCTACCGCCATTTCGCTGTCCATTTTGCGCAGTTCTCTAATATATTCGCTGGCTCATGGCTTCTTGAGAAGGCCACCAAGCATTTTGGCCACCCAAAATGGCCACTCCGTACTGCCTAGCTCGAGTTTCTTTTCCCAGGTAATAGGTCTTTCTTGTGGCCGCCTCCTCAAACTCAGCGACCTTGTCCCTAATCGTTCCCAAAATCTCATTTGTAGTGTCGACAAAGAAATTCTTTTCTAACTCGCGTATTTCCCCTTCAAGGTGACAGACTTCACCCCCCAGCGACCGTAGAATCCCCGCTTGTTTCGCAATACATTCCCCTCTGATAACTGTATTGAATGCCTCCCAGAAAGGGGATTGAACTGCTCCTTCATTCTGTGCGAAGTATTCTGTTATCGCGGTGCGGATTGCCTCACTAAACACCTGGTTGCACAGAGCTCCCGTGGGGAGTCGCCAGCTAAATGCCCTGCTAGCGACCCCCGGCAGCTCAAACCTATGTAATACTGGCGAGTGATCAGATAGTGATCGTGCCAGGTGAGCACACTCAGAGACCCCCACCAGGATATCTTTCGAGATCAGCCAGAAGTCAATTCTGGACCACGTTGTTATATTCCATATAGGTTCCCTATATAGGCACAGGTAACATTGCAACCTTTCACCTATATCCTTCCCTACATTACATACATAACAGTTCTTAGGGACTGACCTTTTACCTAGATGCGACACTGCATTCAGAACGCGGGTTTTTCCCTAGTTCGAATCTCATACATTATGCATGAGATTTTGTGGAAGCACAGCAGGACTACCATCTCCTGTATAATATCTCTGTATAAAGTTCAGGCCCAACGTCATCCTTTAGGCCGACACAGTAACGAAGCAAGGTAGGACCCCTGGGGAGACCTATGGGTATAAATACATCACATCTTGCTTAGAAGGACAGAGGAGACCGTGACTTACCGGCTGACACACTGACCAGAGACACTGAGGTTCCTGCATGCAGACACTCCAGCTCGCAGTGGTCTAACATCCCTCGCGGGGTGTCCAACTCGAGACCAGGACGGGGTCCCATATTCTCTCATTCTCAGGTAATGGGGTTGACTAGATCCTAGAGGGATTCTTGGCATAACACCTACACAGATGCTAGGTACATTTAGGTACATCTAGTTAGGGAGGCATCGTAGGAGTACGCACTTTTATCATGTATTCTATGTACTTGTACATATTCGTGATTACTGCAAAATGGTAGAACTGTACCATCCTTTTACTTTCATAGTACTTCTAATCATATATCTCTGCTACTGTCTAATGGTTGTTGCAGCTCATCTATTCTACACTAGAATAACAACTGCTCAATAAATTCTTATTGACAAACACCCAGTATGTTTATTCTGTGTATCTCTGAGACAAACTAAGTGAGCACGAGTGACTGAGCGAAAGGTAGTATATTCTTTCCACGATTCTGAAGGATCAGGGTTGTCATGTTCTGAGGTTGCCAAGAACTATTCTCTCCCCGATAAGAGGAGATTCTAGTGGCACTGTGAGCTAGCTGATACAGATAAGCTAACATACCCAGTGCGGATGAACGGAACCAGTCTGCCACCAATCCCACAGTGTATGTTATCCAAACACGCAGATCCTGTATAGGGTATATAGGAACTACACGACATGGCGCCGCCAACGTTGGTTGGGTACTTATTTAACAGTAGAATCTGAGTAGTTCAATCGTGCTATTTTCAGAGACCCCTACTCACAAAAACACCAGAGACGTCTGGAGTGGGTGGGCATAAACTCCGCCACAGCTGAGTAGGCGAAAATATCCTATTTATTGGCTGTTGGTTAATCAAGCTTGAAGGACACAGTGTTCCTAAAAATTGTGCATAACACCTTATCTTGGTTACCTTGAAAAACTATTTTTCAGCGTTCTAAGAACAATGACTAACACGGTCTTAGACCCACTACAACAAGCACTCCTCCTCACAGACGAGGAGGAAGATGCAGACGCAATATAAATTGCAACACACTTTAGAAATACAGTCACCCTGAGACTGCTAGAACATGGATTATCATCTAAGGGTGGCATAGTAGTCTTCATGATTGAGGCACACGAATCAAACAAAACAGAGGTATTCTATTTGTGGGTTACATTCCCAGCAGCAAATTCAAGAACAAAGACATTTCACTCCTACCCAGAAGGAGATGCACCAGAGGAATATTGCCCGTTCGAGGACATAGAAGTTCCGCTCATGTACCAGGAACAATTATACTGGTTTGAGGTGCCCTACCCCATATAAGAAGAAGAGTAAGACTCGGCCCGCTCGGAGGAGAAGGGGCAACATGGCCGGTATTAGCAGCCTACACACCACATCCTGACATTGAAACAATGCCACCAGGAGACTTACTCATACAACATAAAGATTTAATTAAAATCTATAGAAACATGACGCAATTTGTCATGAGGACACTTACAGTCCAACCAGCAAATAGCTGCAACAAATGGAACTCAATCACAGGGTACAGCAACTAAAATCACACCACAAACATTACACGCAGTTATGGGCAAAATGCCCCCAAAACGTGAACAAATGCCATTCTGGGTAGCTCAGGAAATAACACAGATAGAGGCAGTATTCCCGAATACTACCCCGTATAAAAAACACAGAATGCTAACAATCTGCTTGCCCATGGGGATAACACCACAAGTAGAGGATTGTACCACTAGGGGTACAGTCTTTGCTGCCATTTATGCAATCATAACAAAAGTTCTCTGCCTGTGTACAAAGTCATACAGTGCTAATAGTCACTGATACAATTCCACACACCTGAAACACTGGCCTTCCAAAATATAGTACAAAAAAAACATTAAATACCAAAACTATCAAATTTATTTATTCATTATATTTTTGCAGTTTGTATAAAAACATATAATAAGAATTATATCTCAATAGTCCAAGCGCATCCTACATCACACACACACATTCGTTCAAACAAACAGAAACATACCCACACATACTCATACGTCCTACAAAATCAGGGTTCAACATTTAACTAGATATTGATATATACACAGAAGCAAATACCCCCACACATATTGTAAAGAAATGTATAACTCTGTGATACCAACAATGAATACAATAAGTAAGATCAAATGACAAGATTAAACACATGAGAACATTAATCAGTTGGTGATGCAATTCATGTTTGAGGTCCAATTCCTTCTCAGAGGGGGGGAACAAGAGAGAGCATCACATTGCCAAAAAGAGCTCCAGCGCCGACGCGCGTTTCGGTGTTTGAACCGAATGTGGCTCTCACCTTCTTCAGGGCGCACTGATCATTTGCAGAGACAGGGAAGGACGCGCCTGGAGGGATAAAAAATCAACATGCTGTATATAGTACAATAAAACAGAACAGTGTGCCATAAGTCTGCACATCAGAAACTGACACGGCCTGATGAAATGGAAGGGACAGGTTCAAGACACTTTGATAACCTGGTAGATATAGGTACAAGGGAGCGTGCACACTCTGGAAAGGTGACGAAAGTTGGAGCAACCGATAGCCACTAAACAGTGAAAGCCAGCCCGAGCTCCACTGTGTTTAACACCCGTGCCAGAAAGGAAAAATAAAAATAAAAAGTGTTAGTGATCATACTCACACAGTTGTGATCCCCATAATACAATAGACCAAAAAAGGAAATTAAATAAGCTACAATAAGCAGACAATACCTGGAATAGACGACCAAAAAATGGCAACAGAGGATCAGACAAAACACGAATAATCAGTGGGCTCTGGGCCGAAACCTGAAAACATAATGATATACACAAACTCACGGTCAATAGGTCTCAGAGGGAGATATCAGGATGTAAAAAGTATACCAACAGTAAGACCAACAGCGTACCAACTTGAATAGGATAGCCGGGTTCCCAAGCCGGGAGAGAATAATATCAGCGTCCTAAGAGATAGGACCAGGGCTAATAACCAGGAGAATCCAAGAATACAGTGAACCCTCATAGGGGCCACTCACTCCTCTCTAACATAGAGCCCAGGATATGCGTGACAGGATGTCCATGGTGGAAGTAACAACCTTATACACCTGAAGGAAAAGATGGAAACATACAAACATGAGGCTATGGCCAGACTACCATGTAGTGACTCTAAATAGCATGCCCTGGCAAAAAACGCATCTTCCTGGTTTGACCTCCAAGAAACACAGCCCCCATAATGTTTGAAACAAAAGGGCAGGGACCGTGAACCAACAAGGGTGCAACTATAATAAAAATGGACCAAGACCAAATCTGGGAATTTAACTAACGACACCAAAGAATAAAGACACAACCTATCTTGAAAACTGTCTCGTCCCTAGGTATACTGAAATCCGGTGATAGAAAACTAGAGCCCCTCTACAAGTAAAGCTAGCCTCTACCGCCAGAGAATGTTAGAGGGGGCTGGAGCGAACATAGAGAACTGTCTCTTCCCTTGGTATGCTGAAAATCCGGTT
Organism: Calotriton arnoldi; assembly: GCA_963921515.1. Classification (NCBI taxonomy): domain Eukaryota; kingdom Metazoa; phylum Chordata; class Amphibia; order Caudata; family Salamandridae; genus Calotriton; species Calotriton arnoldi. The sequence continues at coordinate 16,980 of CAWUFW010001574.1, forward strand.
GTAGAAACGGGAGTCCCTCTAACAAGTAATGCTAGCTGCTGCCGCCAGGGAGTGTTAGAGGGGGCTTGAGCGGACATATACCGACTTATAAAATAGAGTGACAGGGTCTCCCCTACTCGGAGTTTAGTCTGGGTGATGGCGTACAAGGTGGGGTCCACCAGATATGCATGACTGGGCTTGCTTAAAAATGGGAGTACATGAGAGGTAGAGAACTTACCTACATGCTGAAAGCAGCGGCAATAGGTAACCGTCCAGCGCCACCAGCTGAAAACAGAGATAAAAGGGGATACAGACGGGCTCCCAAACAGCTGAGGATGCAAATGGCGCAGGACGGGAGTTTAAATAAGAGGTTGCATGCGCGCGTTCTCAAACGTGCACCAGGACGGAGACGGCGTGCCCCTCCCCACTGTAGTCGCTCCATAATTGACGTGAGCAGCGTAACAGAATAAAGAGACCGTTACGGGGGGCGCCATTTTGAAATAGGTGCCCATCATGAAGATAAGCGTGAAAACACGCAGAACCTGATGTCAAACGATAGTAACATACTTCATAGTGGGTATAAAATTACTTACACTAAGCCCCAAAAACAAAGGGACTCAACCAAATCAAAACCTAACAACTTGGACAAACATTTTTAAATCCGAAGAAGACAAAGATCAATAACCAATGATTCAACAAACGAACATAACACAAACAATATAAAAATACCCTCCGACAAAATCAAAAAACTAGCCATATACTGGTGAATGAGAAAAAAACGCTGAAAGTGTTCATAAAAGAAAATATATGTAGATACGTGCTCCAACAGCTCTGAAGCACGTGGGACTAAGGGACACGTAGGAGATCTAATACAAAAGGAAACCTGATGCCAACCAGGCAGCAATGGATGTAACATGTCATAAAATTCGCCCAGGGGGGACTCTATAAGAGGGAGGGCATTAGGTGGTAAGGTGGGGGAGAAGAACGGCAGCACAGTCCCGCCAGAGTACCCCGAGTCTGGAAGGGTATAAAAATTACAACAGCAAAAAAAACGGTAGACATTAACGAAGAGAGGAGAAGAACCCCAAAACAAAGTTAGAGGATAGCATTCTCCCACGGTAAGGTTTCATTAGGTCCTTTGTCTTTGGTGTTGAGTGTAAAAATCCAAAACACTTCTCTTTTTCTGCGAGTGGTCGCCACATCTCTCCCCATTTGTGGTAGGACTTTTTCCAAAATGGACCATCTAAGATCACCCTCAACATGGTTAGCCTCTATCCAGTGGCTAACCAGGGGTGCAGCATGTTTAGATAGTCTAATGTTAGATTTGTGCTCCCCAATTCGTTTCCTGCATTCTCTTCCAGTTTCGCCTACATAGGCCAGATTACAGGGACAGAGAATGATGTACACAATATTCGAAGATCGACAGTTAGTCATTTCTTTAAGAAACACGGTTCTCTCATTTATTCGAATATTGTCACTCATGATGGCATTAGGGCAGGCTTGGCACGAGCCACACTTGTGGTTTCCTTTAACCGGCTCACCTCCCGTGATGGATTTCTGACAAAAATTGTTGTGCTCCGGCCTCTTAGCACTTACCAAGAGGTTCCTGAGATTTTTATTCCTCTTAAAAGCAAAAAGAGGTCTCGATAATTTTTGTTCATGCTCATCTATATTTAGAAGGTGCCATTGCGAGTTGATGATTTGGCGCACCTAATTGTCGAAGTTAGAATGTTTAGTCACACTTACAAGTTTGTCAAGTTGTTCTTTGTTTTTGGGTCTGAACATCGCATCACGGTCATAGTACCTAACTCTCTTGAGAGCGTCTTTGATCAATTTGGTAGGATAACCCCTCCTGATAAGTTTGTCCTTGAGGATTTCAGCATGCATCATGAAATCCTTAATAGTAGTACAATTTCTTCGAAGACGAAGAAATTGACTAAACGGGATGCCATCCTTCTGGCATCGGGGGTGGAAGCTACTAAAATGCAGTAGGGTATTTCTTGCTGTGGGTTTGGTGTAAAGTGATACCAATAGATGGAAGTTTTGGTGTTCAATCCACATGTCAAGAAATTCCACCTTAGTATTACTGGTATGTGCAGTGAATTTCAGGTTGGGGTCAGCCGCATTGATCCGTAATGTAAATTCATCTATGGTGTCCTGGCCGCCTTTCTAGACAAAAAAGATATCGTCGATAAAACGAGACCAATGGCGGACGTTCTCAAAGAAAGGGGCCATTTTGTTGTAAATATTGTGCGTCTCAAAGTGTACCATATATAGACAGGCTACACTGGGGGCCCAGGCTGCGCCCATACTGACACCCTGTATTTGTTGAAAGAAACTACCATTAAACTCAAAAAGTTTCCCCAAGTACGATCTCAAGACATTGGAGAATAAAAGGAGAGTTGGTAACCCAAGGATCAGATTAAAGTATTTCCCCTATAACCCTCATCGCCTCCTTTTGGGGGATATTAGTGTATAGGGACTCCAGGTCCATGGTAACCAATATTTCCCTTTTGTCATCGTATGGTAGGCCTTCTATCTTAGATATAAAATGGCCAGTGTCCTTCACATATGAAGGTAGGTTACACACGAGAGGCTTGAGGAACAGGTCAACATATTTTGATAGGGGTTCCGTGGCGGCCCCAATCGTGGAGACAATCGGTCTCAGCGGAGGGTTGTTCACATCCTTATAGGTTTTTGGAACCCCGTAGATGATGGGTATACGGGTATTGGAAGGAGTGAGAAATTCCGCCTCTTTTTGGCAGATGTGACCGCTTTCAACAGCAGCTTCCACTAGCCTTAGGATCCTACGTTTAAGGTTGGGTTCAGGGTTGCTAATGATCTTAGTGTAATGCCTTTGTGATCCAAGTAAGCTATCCATCTTCTCCACATATTGTGGGGTGTTGAAGATGACTATACTGCCTCCCTTATCACAGGGTTTGATGGTAAGGTTCCTATTATCCTTAAGGTAAAGGAGAGCAGCATTTTCCTCCCTTGATATATTAAACGGGGGTTTTGGTAGATATCTTATGGTTTTTTGGATTTTGGACATCACAGCTTTTTCAAACATTTCTACTTCAGCGCCCAACGTGTCTAGGCTAGGGGTGAAATCGGATGGAGGTTTCAGGCCAGATACGTTGTCTTCAATGTTGTTGGTGGGTCTGCTCTGAAAGAACTTTTTTAGTCTAATCCTCCGAAAAAATGAATGTAGGTCTTTAGTGAGTTCAAACTTATTGAGACTGGTAGTGGGAACGAAAGAGAGTCCTCTCGATAGGAGGGCCTCAGCGTTGGGGTCAATATTGTCAAAAGACAAGTTAAAAACTGGAATAGAGTTTATGTTCTCTAGTATTGTTGGTTGCGGGTTTGGATGTATTTCTGCAGTTGCTCCTGTTCTTGGTAGTACCCACTCTGTTGCTGATTCCGAAATCTGGGGTGAAAATTGCCCATTCTGTTCCCTGAATGAGTGAATATAAGCTTTGTAAAGCGCGAACTTAGCCTAGGGGCATCAAGGCGCTGCGGAAAGAGGCCAGGAGACGGAGGTGCACATATGTACAAGGCTTACAGAGTTGAAAGAGTGAAAAGCCAGGTCTTCAAGGCTTTACGGAAGAGAGAATGAGTTTCCAGAGCCGAGATTGAAAGAGGAAGGGAGTTCCAAAGTTTAGCCGCAGCTAAAGAGAAGGATTTGCCCCCCCATCTAGCTTTCCTAAAACTTGGAACTATCAGCAAGTTCTTGCTAGCCGATCTTAACTGCTTGGTGGGGACATATCTCCGAAAGAGTTTTTTAATGCCTTCTGACCCCGTATTGTAGAAAGCCTTATGAACAAGTCAGAGGGCTTTGAATACAATTCTCCGACCAAGCGGAAGCCAATGCAGATTACTGATCGTGGCCGAGACTGAGTGATATTTGGGAAAACCCATCACCAGCCTGGCAGCAGCATTCTGCACTAGCTGAAGTCGATGCACAAGCCCCCTTATTAATACCCAGATAAAGGGCATTACAGTAGTCTAATCTAGACAACACAAGGGCCACATCTGCCTGTTTTCGGGAGGAAAAGGAGAGAAATTGGGAGATCTTTCTGAGAATCCTTATCATCCCAAAGCAGGTGGAAACTGTTCTATTGATTTGGGGGCCCAGGGAGAGGGAGTTGTCAATTATGATGCCTACGTTTTTAGCGCTGAGGCCAGGGCGGGGGCAAGGGCCAAGCGTATCCGGCCACCAAGCCTCCGACCAGATATCCTGATGGTTTTCAAAAATTAAAACCTCAGTTTTTTTCCCATTGAGTCTTAGATAGTTCTCTACCATCCAGGAAGCCACTGCCTGCATGCAATTTTTAAAATTCGCCGCCGATGCTTCTACGCTGTCAGTGATAGAGACCATAATTTGAGTGTCATCAGCGTAGGATAACACTTCTAGCCCAAAAGATCTTACAACCCTGGCGAGAGGGGCTACATAAATATTAAAAAGGGTAGGACTCAATGAGGATCCTTGAGGGACTCCGCAGAACAACTGATTGGAAGCTGAGTAGAATTGGCCCATCTTAACCCTTTGCAACCGGTCCATAAGAAATGAGGTGAGCAAATTCAGGGCAGAGCCCTTGATCCCTATTTCCCTAAGCCTGCCAACCAATCTTAAGGGAGAAATAGTATCGAAGGCCGCCGTAAGGTCCAGAAGGATCAGTAATGTCCTGTGACCGGCATCAACCTGACTTCGGATGTTATTAAGTACAGAGGTTAACGCCGTCTCAGTACTGTGCTCACTTCTGAACCCATGCTGCGAGCCATCGAGCAGCTGATGTTCCTCCAAAAATGAACTGAGATGGAAATTCAGATGTTTCTCCAAAATTTTTGCTGGGACAGGTAATAGGGAAATGGGACGGTAATTCTTTAGCTCAACTGGATCCAGAGCGGGCTTCTTTAAAAGGGGTTTAACCACTGCAGTTTTCCACGCAATGGGATACTGCCCAGATGTAATAACAGTGTTAAGGAGAGAGGTCAAATGTGGAACAATGACCTCTCTTCCTAAATAACGGTTGTTAACAGGGGGTCTCTCGAATTGTTCTTGTCTCGGTTGATAGTTAGGGTTGTGATTTGGCCTGGGCGGAATTTGCGTAGTCGCGTTACGCAAAGTTATGCGAAGATGTAAAAAATCTCCGCGAGCTACGCAGAATTCCGCTAACCCGCGGAATTGCTTGTTCCGCCCGTTCGCGATGCGTTTTTCCTGTTCGGGGACGCTGTTTGCGTGTTCGGGGGGAAATATCTCGCGAACTTGCCCATGCAGTCGCCAATTGGCGCGGCCATCTTGTTTCACTTGTCCCACCCGTTCGCGAGGCGTGTTTCCTGTTCGCGAACGTGGATGTCCGATGGCGCGTCCGAATGACGTGTTCGCGATCGCACACTCTCGCGGGATCGCGTGGCCGGCTACCAAAATCTCGTGGCCCATGCGAACGGATAGGAAAACTCGTCGGCGAATGCAGGGATCCCGGTAAGTCGCTACCGCGTGCGCGAACACGCATTTTGAAAGCGCGAACAAGGAAAAATCCCGCTACGCCGCGGATCACGGAATTTTCGGCAATTCCGCGTTCTCCGCCGAACGCAGAATTGCCAAAATTCCGCAAATTCCGCGAGCGGATTTTACCGCCCAGGCCTAGTTGTGATGCGATGGACCCTCGCTATCCAAATCAGTAGTGTCAGAGAAGGTTGCACGCGCCAATTACCCCACGCACATATCCATACCTCACTGAGAATTTCTATACCTCTAACAGTGAGAATCCATCAGGTGCAGGAACGCCCCACTGGGGTAATAGGAGCGTGACAACCTTCTCTGACACTACTGATTTGGATAGCGAGGGTCCATCGCATCACAACCCTAACTATCAACCGAGACAAGAACAATTCGAGAGACCCCCTGTTAACAACCGTTTTTTAGGGAACAGAAAGGGCAATTTTCGCCCCAGATTTCGGAATCAGCAACAGAGAGGGTACTACCAAGAACAGGAGCAACCGCAGAAACACATCCAAACCCGCAACCAACAATACTGGAAAACAAACTCTATTCCAGTTTTTAACTTCTCTTCTGACAATATTGACCCCAACGCTGAGGCCCTCTTATCGAGAGGACTCTATTTCGTTCCCACTACCAGTCTCAATAAGTTTGAACTCACTAAAGACCTACATTCATTTTTTCGGAGGATTAGACAAAAAAAGTTCTTTCAGAGCAGACTCACCAACAACATTGAAGACAACGTATCTGGCCTGAAACCTCCATCCGATTTCACCCCTAGCCTAGACACGTTGGGCGCAGAAGTAGAAATGTTTGAAAAAGCTGTGATGTCCAAAATCCAAAAAGCCATAAGATATCTAAAAAAAAACCTGTTTAATATATCAAGGGAGGAAAATGCTGCTCTCCTTTCCTTTAAGGATAATAGGAACCTTACCATCAAACCCTGTGATAAGGGAGGTGGTATAGTCATCTTCGACACCCCACAATATGTGGAGAAGATGGATAGCTTACTTGGATCACAAAGGCATTACACTAAGATCATTAACAACCCTGAACCCAACCTTAAACGTAGGATCCTAAGGCTAGTGGAAGCTGCTGTTGAAAGCGGTCACATCTGCCAAAAAGAGGCGGAATTTCTCACTCCTTCCAATACCCGTATACCCATCATCTACGGGGTTCCAAAAACCTATAAGGATGTGAACAACCCTCCGCTGAGACCGATTGTCTCCACGATTGGGGCCGCCACGGAACCCCTATCAAAATATGTTGACCTGTTCCTCAAGCCTCTCGTGTGTAACCTACCTTCATATGTGAAGGACACTGGCCATTTTATATCTAAGATAGAAGGCCTACCATACGATGACAAAAGGGAAATATTGGTTACCATGGACCTGGAGTCCCTATACACTAATATCCCCCAAAAGGAGGCGATGAGGGTTATAGGGGAAATACTTTAATCTGATCCTTGGGTTACCAACTCTCCTTTTATTCTCCAATGTCTTGAGATCGTACTTGGGGAAACTTTTTTGAGTTTAATGGTAGTTTCTTTCAACAAATACAGGGTGTCAGTATGGGCGCAGCCTGGGCCCCCAGTGTAGCCTGTCTATATATGGTACACTTTGAGACGCACAATATTTACAACAAAATGGCCCCTTTCTTTGAGAACGTCCGCCATTGGTCTCGTTTTATCGACGATATCTTTTTTGTCTGGAAAGGCGGCCAGGACACCATAGATGAATTTACATTACGGATCAATGCGGCTGACCCCAACCTGAAATTCACTGCACATACCAGTAATACTAAGGTGGAATTTCTTGACATGTGGATTGAACACCAAAACTTCCATCTATTGGTATCACTTTACACCAAACCCACGGCAAGAAATACCCTACTGCATTTTAGTAGCTTCCACCCCCGATGCCAGAAGGATGGCATCCTGTTTAGTCAATTTCTTCGTCTTCGAAGAAATTGTACTACTATTAAGGATTTCATGATGCATGCTGAAATCCTCAAGGACAAACTTATCAGGAGGGGTTATCCTACCAAATTGATCAAAGACGCTCTCAAGAGAGCTAGGTACTATGACCGTGATGCGATGTTCAGACCCAAAAACAAAGAACAACTTGACAAACTTGTATGTGTGACTAAACATTCTAACTTCGACAATAAGGTGCGCCAAATCATCAACTCGCAATGGCACCTTCTAAATATAGATGAGCATGAACAAAAATTGTCAAGACCTCTTTTTGCTTTTAAGAGGAATAAAAATCTCAGGAACCTCTTGGTGAGGGCTAAGAGGCCGGAGCACAACAATTTTTGTCAGAAATCCATCACAGGAGTTGAGCCGGTTAAAGGAAACCACAAGTGTGGCTCGTGCCAAGCCTGCCCTAATGCCATCGTGAGTGACAATGTTCACATAAATGAGAGAACGGTGTTTCTTAAAGAAATGACTAACTGTCGATCTTCGAATATTGTGTACATCATTCTCTGTCCCTGTAATCTGGCCTATGTAGGCGAAACTGGAAGAGAATGCAGGAAACGAATTGGGGAGCACAAATCTAACATTAGACTATCTAAACATGCTGCACCCCTGGTTAGCCACTGGATAGAGGCTAACCATGTTGAGGGTGATCTTAGATGGTCCTTTTTGGAAAAAGTCCTACCACAAATGGGGAGAGATGTGGCGACCACTCGCAGAAAAAGAGAAGTGTTTTGGATTTTTACACTCAACACCAAAGACAAAGGACTTAATGAAACCTTACCGTGGGAGAATTCTATCCTATAACTTTTCGTTTTGGGGTTCTTCTCCTCTCTTTGTTAATGTCTACCATTTTTTTGCTGTCGTCATTTGTTCTACCCCTCCAGACTCGGGGTACTCTGGCGGGACTGTGCTGCCGTTCTTCTCCCCCGCCTTACCACCTTATGCCCTCCCTTTTATAGAGTCCCCCCTGGGCGAACATTATGATATGTTACATCCATTGCTGCCTGGTTGGCATCAGGTTTCCTTTTGTATTTGATCTCCTGCATGTCCTTTAGTCCCACGTGCTTCAGAGCTGTTGGAGCACGTATCTACATACATTTTCTTTTATGAACACTCTCCGTGTTTTTTTCTCATTCACCAGTATATGGCTAGTTTTTTGATTTTGTCGTCGGGTATTTTTATATTGTTTGTGTTATGTTCGTTTGTTGAATCATTGGTTATTGGTCTTTGTCTTCTTCGGATTTAAAAATGTTTGTCCAAGTTTTTAGGTTTTGATTTGGTTGAGTCCCTTTGTTTTTGGGGCTTAGTGTAAGTAATTTTGTACCCACTATGAAGTATGTTACTATCGTTTGACATCAGGTTCTGCGTGTTTTCACGCTTATCTTCACGACGGGCACCTATTTCAAAATGGCGTCCCCCGTAACGGTCTCTTTATTCTGTTACGCTGCTCACGTCAATTATGGAGCGACTACAGTGGGGAGGGGCACGCCGTCTCCGTCCTGGTGCACGTTTGAGAACGCGCGCATGCAACCTCTTATTTAAACTCCCGTCCTGCGCCATTTGCATCCTCAGCTGTTTGGGAGCCCGCCAGTATCCCCTTTTATCTCTGTTTTCAGCTGGTGGCGCTGGACGGTTACCTATTGCCGCTGCTTTCCGCATGTAGGTGAGTTCTCTACCTCTCGTGTACTCCCATTTTTAAGCAAGCCCAGTCATGCATATCTGGTGGGCCCCACCTTGTACACCATCACCCAGACTAAACTCCAAGTACGGGAGTCCCTGTCACTCTATTTTATAAGTCGGTATATGTCTGCTCCAGCCCCCTCTAACACTCCCTGGCGGCAGCAGCTATCATTACTTGTTAGAAGGACTCCTGTTTCTACAACCGGATTTTCAGCATACCAAGGGACGAGACAGTCCTCTATGTTTGCTCGCAGCCCCCTCTAACATTCTCTCGCAGTAGAGGCTAGCTTTACTTGTAGAGGGACTCTCGTTTTCTATAACCGGATTTCAGTATACCCAGGGACGAGACAGTTTTCAAGATAGGTTGTGTCTTTATTCTTTGGTGTCGTTAGTTAAATTCCCAGATTTGGTCTTGGTCCATTTTTATTATAGTTGCGCCCTTGTTGGTTCACGGTCCCTGCCCTTTTGTTTCAAACATTATGGGGGCTGTGTTTCTTGGAGGTCAAACCAGGAAGATGCGTTTTTTGCCAGGGCATGCTATTTAGAGTCACTACATGGTAGTCTGGCCATAGCCTCAAGTTTGTATGTTTCCATCTTTTCCTTCAGGTGTATGAGGTTGTTACTTCCACCATGGACATCCTGTCACGCATATCCTGGGCTCTATGTTAGAGAGGAGTGAGTGGCCCCTATGAGGGTTCACTGTATTCTTGGATTCTCCTCCTTATTAGCCCTGGTCCTATCTCTTAGGACGCTGATATTATTCTCTCCCGGCTTGGGAACCCGGCTGTCCTATTCAAGTTGGTAAGCTGTTTGTCTTACTGTTGGTATACTTTTTACATCCTGATATCTCCCTCTGAGACCTATTGACCGTGAGATCTAAAAGAAACACGTAGTGATAGATTCCTTACCTTAGAATTACCCCCAGGCGTCAGACTGGATCCGGAAAGTTTTCGTCAGCAGTACCCCTGCGCGTCGAAAGGTGGCGTCGTGTGGCTCCGCGTCCGTCGTTGGCGTTGTGGTCACCGAGATGACATCGCGGCAGCTACTTAGACGCCGCCCTCGCGCGCTGACGTCAGTTCTTTCTTTTTCCGTGCCAGCAAGCGCAGATCCGGAGAGAGCGGTACCCCCAGTCATTTTTTGACTGAGTTTTTTTAGGCTTTTGTCTCTGTTTTTTCGAGTCGTTCGACTCCTGGTGCCGTAGGGATGCCCGGTTTCAAGTCGTGCGGGGACTATCATTGTATGATGTCGGTGACGGACCCGCACCACGTGTGTCTCTACTGCCTGGGGCGCGACCACGACCCCAAGTCGTGCCCCGACTGCCGGGCCATGGCGCTGAAGACTTTGCGGGAGCGGTCCCGAAAGTTGCTAGAAGTCCGGAAGTCGGCTCCGCGCCGCTCGAGGTCCCGGTCCCGTGGGAGGGCGAGGGACCGGTCGCGGAGCCATCACCATCATTCATCGTCGAAGTCTTCGCACTCGGGGTTAGGTGAGGCGAAGCACAAGAAGTCGAAGAAGCGCCATCGCTCTCCGACTTCCCCTCGCCTGTCGCGCGACGCGGCTGAGGGTGTGGGTGGTGCCACCCCCGCGGCTCCGGTGGAGCCTACGCAGCCGCCCCTGGACTACCCGCCCTTTCCGGGTCCGGGGCGACTCCGGCCCAGCTGCAGGACTTTCTGTCAGCCATGGCCCGCCTCTTTGGGCCGTCGGGCCCCGCTGGCGCGCCTTCGGGCCCCGCGGGCCCGACTGGGGGTCCTCGCCCTTCACTGTTGGCGGCTCCGGCCCCGACATAGCCGTTGGCTCCGGCCCCGGCGCCGCAGGGCCCCCATGGATCCAGGCCTGGATCCCGGTCGACGTCGGTTGACCTTGTAACACCTCCACCAATGTCGACCCCACCGGCACCACTTCCGACGTCGCCCGTGGCACTGGACGACGTCGTCCCCGGTTTGAGCCCTGATGTGGACACGGAGCCGGAACGGCGTCGCTCCTTCTTTCCCTATGTTCAGCCTCCGTATTTTCGGCCTGTACCACAGCCTTCGGAGGAAGGGGAGGACTGGGAGGGGTCTGAGGACCCTCTCGCAGCTCAGTGCGAGTATGTCCCGGACTGGGCAGAGGAGCTGGGGGATGCCAGTGGTCTTGACACCACTCCTGACCTTGGCATGCTAACTCCTCCTACCGTGGCTACGGAGGAGGCTGCTAGTTACGCAGTGGTGTTGCGTAGGGTGGCTGAGGCTCTACACCTCCAACTCCCTACAGTGGCCGTCAGGACTAACCTCCTGACAGAAGTGCTTCAGCCGGCGGCTACCTCTGCGGAGCCACTGCTGCCCTTCAATGATGCACTTTCTGACGTTCTTTTGGGCACCTGGTCCAGGCCCAACAAAGGGGCTCCTGTGGATAGGAACGTGGCCCGACGCCATCGCCCGGCCCCGGGCGACCCCCTTTTCCTCTCCCAAAACCCCACCCCTGAGAGCTTGGTTGTCCAAGCCTCCACGTCCCAAAGCGCATTCCCTACCGCACCCCCGGATAGGGAATCCAAGAGACTGGAACAGTTTGGGAAGAAGATCTTTTCTTCCGCCAGTTCAGGGCTGCGGGCTGTGAACACCGCATGCCTCTTGGGCCGTTATTCCCACTCTCTGTGGGATACGGTGGCGCAAGTGCTGCCTCAGTGTCCGGAGGAGGCCCGGACAGTGCTCTCTCAGTCTATTGCTGAAGGGAGAGATGCAGCCAAGTTCACAATCCGATGTGGCCTTGACACCGCCGACTCGCTGGGCAAAGCGCTTTCCACGACAGTGGCGCTCCGTCGCCACGCCTGGCTGAGGACTACTGGCTTCTCTGGGGATGTCCAGAACACTCTCATGGACATGCCCTTTGATGGCATTCGCCTTTTTGGCAAAAAGGCGGATAGTGGTTTGGAGCATTTTAAGGACTCACGGGCTACGGCCAAGTCCTTGGGCCTTTCGGCCTCTCGCCCTCCTCCGCCTTCTGCCTTTCGCTCCTTTCGTGGCCACGGAAGGGGCGCCCCAACACGTTCGCTACAGAGCCACAGGCCTGCGCAGCAACAGTCTCAGCGCGGACGTGGGACCCGCCGAGGCGGGTCAGGGGGCCAGCGGGCGGGTCAGTCCACCTACACCTCCAAACCTTCCTAGTCCGGTCTTTCGGGCCCATCAAACGCCAGTGGGCGGCAGGATTCGCCATCACCTCCCCCACTGGCGCACCATCACTTCGGACAGGTGGGTTTTACAAATAGTCCGATGGGGCTACTCCCTCCCCTTCGAGAATATCCCTCCAGCCATGCCACCCCAGTACCACCGCATGTCGGGGGATCACTTGGCACTTCTCCAACAGGAAGTCACGGCCCTCTTGGCCAAGGGGGCCATCGAGCGCGTTCCTGCGCCAGAAGTAGGACGTGGTTGTTATTCCCACTACTTTCTGGTGCCCAAGAAGGACAAGGGCCTGCGTCCTATCTTGGACCTCAGGGACGTCAACCGCTTCCTCCGGAAGGAGAAGTTCAAGATGTTGACTCTGACTCAGGTCTTATCTGCCCTCGACCCTGGAGACTGGATGGTAGCGTTGGACTTGCAGGACGCATATTTCCACATTCCCGTCCTGCTGGCCCACCGGCTTTACCTGCGGTTTACGGTAGGCCACGAGCACTTTCAGTTTACCGTGCTCCCCTTTGGCCTTACCAGCGCCCCTCGGGTGTTCACGAAAGTGATGGCGGTGGTCGCAGCTCATCTGTGCAGATCAGGGGTTCCAGTCTTCCCCTATCTCGACGACTGGCTGTTGAAGGCGGGCTCGCCCCAAGCCGTCGTCTCCCACCTCCAGACTACGGCCGACCTCCTGCAGTCGCTGGGGTTCTCCATCAACGTGCCGAAGTCACACCGGATTCCCTCTCAGAAGCTCCTCTTCATCGGAGCGGTTCTGGACACGACGCTCTTTCGGGTCTATCCTCCCGAACGGCGAGTCCAGGATATTTTGGCTATGATTCCGATCTTTCAGCCTCTATCCTGGGTTTCGGTCAGGATGACCCTGAGGCTGCTGGGCCTCATGGCCTCCTGCATCCTGCTGGTCGATCATGCCAGGTGGCATATGCGGGCTCTGCAGTGTTATGTTATGTTATATTTATTTGTACCGCGCACGGCTACTCAGCAGAGTGTCCCGGCGCATGCTGAGGAAAAGGAAGCTAAAACCACGCAGTAACTAGAAAAGAAGTTTTTTTTTTTTTTTTTAAAGATCATAGGATCCTGGGTGCCACGCAATGCCAATGGCAGTGCGTTCCAGGCCAGGCCAGCTTTCCGAACAAAAGAGCTCCCGCCAAGCCTATGGCGGTTGAACCTAGGGGTCTGCATCAGTAATTGAGAGGAGGAACGCAACTGTCTCCCTGGGCTATAAAAGGCACATCTCTTCTGTAGATAGATAGGGCCTGAGCCATAGAGGGCCCTATGGGCAATGGTCAGCATTTAAAATTTTATTCGAGACTCCACTGGGAGCCAGTGCAGGGTGCGCAAATGAGCGCGCACACTACACCTATTAGGCAGACCCAGTAGGAGTCTAGCAGCCGAGTTTTGGACTACTTGCAGTTTCTTTAGGAGGTAGCCAGGGATACCCACAAAGAGTGCGTTAGCATAGTCCAGGCGGGACAGGATCAGGGCACGGACCACTGTTTCTTTGGCAGGTCTAGGAAGAAGAGGGAGAAACTTCCTCAACGCTTTCAAAGTGCCGAAACAGGTCCCCGCCAGTTTCTTGACCTGTGTTGAAAAGTTCAAATTTTCATTGAACCAAACGCCCAAATTTTTTGCAACATTTCTCCCTGCACTAGGCAGGGGGAAGTCAGGGGGCCACAGCCTCTCTCTAAAGTTGGCGGGAAATGAACCGTATAGGAGAACCTCAGACTTCCCTTCATTACACTTCAGCTGCGCCTGAGCAAGCCAGTGAAAAACAGAGGACAGGCAGTGTTGCGCGGCAAGGACTGAGTCATCGTCCCTACCCCAAGAGAACAGAAGCTGAGTGTCGTCAGCGTAGGCCATCACCTTAGCCCCTAATGATTCCGCTAGATAAACAAGCGGAGTGACATAGATGTTAAAAAGAAGGGGGCTAAGGGATGACCCCTGCGGGACACCGGTGGCCACCTGCTGAGGCACTGAAGCAAAAGGAGGAAGCCAGACCTGCTGTGACCGGCCTTCCAGGAAAGACCTGATCCAACGCAGCACTGACCCGGATATGCAGTGGGACCTGCAGTTCCAGTGGGCGCAGCATCAGGGGGACCTGTCCGAGTCCGTCCAGATCTCGGAGGGCACTGCAAAACAGTTGCAGTGGTGGCTCACAAACCGGCATTGGGTCAATGGCAGATCCCTCTCCCTTCCCCAACCGGAGCACACAGTGGTGACGGATGCGTCCCTTCTGGAATGGGGCGGCCACATGGGAGAGGTGGAGATCAGAGGCCTCTGGTCTCCGGCGGAGTCCAGGCTCCATATCAACCTTCTGGAGCTTCGGGCGATCCGACTTGCACTGAAAGCATTCCTTCCCTCTGTCAAGGAGAGAGTAGTGCAGGTGTTCACGGACAACACCACCGCCATGTGGTACTGCAACAAACAGGGCGGGGTGGGGTCGTGGACCCTATGTCAGGAGGCTCTGCACCTCTGGACATGGCTGGAACATCAGGGTATTTCCCTGGTGGTTCAACACCTGGCAGGTTCACTGAAAGCCAGGGTGGACGGACTCAGCCGCAGGTGCTTGATGGATCACGAATGGCGCTTCACTCGGACGTGGCGCAAGGTCTCTTTCAACAGTGGGGAGAGCCTTGGTTAGATCTATTCGCCACCGAAGAGAACGCGCAATGTCAGCAATTCTGCGCGTTGGAATTTCCAAGGCGGTACTCGCTCGGCGACGCTTTTCGTCGCGAGTGGAGTTGCGGTCTATTGTACGCCTTTCCGCCTATACCACTTCTGCCCAGAGTGCTGAAGAAGATCAGGTGCGACCGGGCCCAAGTCATTCTTGTGGCTCCGGACTGGGCTCGAAGAGTTTGGTATCCCGAGCTACTCAGTATGAGCATCGATCCCCCGATCAGACTGCCTCTTCGGGAGGATCTTCTGTCGCAGCAGCAGGTGACGGTCCTCCACCCGAACCTGTCCAGTCTCCACCTCCTTGCGTGGAAATTGAGTGGCGGCAGTTGATTCCTTTTGACTTGTCTCCTGAGGTTTGTAATGTCATTCTGGCAGCCAGGCGTCCCTCCGCTAAGTTGGTATATGCCTGCAGGAGGAACAAATTTGTGGCATGGTGCACAGCAAAGGCTGTGGATCCCCTTTCTGCCCCTCTTTCAGAAGTCCTTTTGTTCCTTCTTTCTTTGGCCCAGCAGGGCTCTGCTCTGGGCACTATCAAGGGCTACCTTTCTGCTATCTCAGCCTTTCTCAGGCTCCCTGATCAGCCCTCTCTTTTCAAGTCCCCTGTTGTAAATATATTCCTCAAAGGCATTACTCACCTTTTCCCTCCTATTCCTTTTGTGATGCCACAGTGGGACTTGAATCTGGTTCTCACATACTTAATGTGCGCTCCCTTTGAGCCTCTTCACAACTGTCCTCTACGTCTATTAACTCTAAAGACTGTTTTCCTGGTTGCCATCACCTCCGCTAGGAGAGTGAGTGAGCTCCAGGCAATTTCTTGTAAACCTCCTTTTCTTTCTGTCCATCTGGACAAGGTTGTGCTCAGAACCCGTCCATCCTTTCTGCCAAAAGTTGTCACTGCTTTTCACATCGGGCAAACCATCACTTTGCCCACCTTCTTTCCGCCTCTGCATCCTTCCAGAGAGGAAGAGAGGCTCCACCGTCTGGACCCAAAACGTGCGCTCTCATTTTACCTGAACCGCACACAACAGTTCCGGGTAGATGACCAACTCTTTGTTGGCTACGTTGGCGCCAAGAAAGGTCGGGCCGTACACAAGCGGACTATCTCCCGATGGATCGTCTTCTATATAAAAGCATGCTATTCTCTGGCTAAAAAGGAGCCTCAGTTGGGGCTGCGCGCCCATTCCACCAGGGCGACAGCGGCCACTACGGCGTTGGGACGTGGTGTCCCCTTACAAGACATCTGTCAGGCAGCTACGTGGGCCTCGCTGCACACTTTTACTAAGCATTACTGCCTGGACAGCCAAGTCCGGAGAGACGGCTTCTTTGGCCGTTCTGTTCTCCGAGACTTTCTGGTGTGATCTTGGTTCGAAGACCCACCACCGGGGTTGGTATTGCTGGGGTATCTATTCTAAGGTTAGGAATCTATCACTTCAGATGAACAAGTTACTTACCTTCGGTAACGATATATCTGTAAGAAACATTAGTAATGATAGATTCCTTACCGCCCCACCCATCCTCCCAGTTCTGCGAACTGATTTCTAGGGTTAAGGTCATCCCTTTCAGGGCCCTAGTTTCAAGGCACCAGTGGTCAGTATCTTGCATGACTCTGCGTTCCTGGCACGGAAAGTCGTGTACAGAACTGACGTCAGCGCACGAGGGCGGCGTCTAAATAGCTGCCGCGACGTCATCTCGGCGACCACGACGCCAACGACGGACGCGGAGCCGCACGACGCCACCTTACGACGCGCAGGGGTACTGCTGACGAAAACTTTCCGGATCCAGTCTGACGCCTGGGGGTAATACTAAGGTAAGGAGTCTATCACTACGAATGTTTCTTACAGATATATCGTTACCGAAGGTAATTAACTTGTTCTTTGTGTATATCACTATGTTTTCAGGTTTCGGCCCATAGCCCACTGATTATTCGTGTTTTGTCTGATCCTCTGTTGCCATTTTTTGGTCGTCTGTTCCAGGTATTGTCTGCTTATTGTTTAGCTTATTTATTTTCCTTTTTTGGTCTATTGTATTATGGGGATCACAACTGTGTGAGTATGATCACTAACACTTTTTATTTTTATTTGTCCTTTCTGGCATGGGTGTTAAACACAGTGGAGCTCGGGCTGGCTTTCAATGTTTTGTGGCTATCGGTTGCTCCAACTTTCGTCACCTTTCCAGAGTGTGCACGCTCCCTTGTACCTATATCTACCAGGTTATCAAAGTGTCTTGAACCTGTCCCTTTCCATTTGATCAGGCCGTGTCAGTTTCTGATGTGCAGACTTATGGCACACTGTTCTGTTTTATTGTACTATATACAGCATGTTGATTTTTTATCCCTCCAGGCGCGTCTTTCCCTGTCTCTGCAAATGATCAGTGCGCCCTGAAGAAGGTGAGACCCACATTCGGTTCAAACACCGAAACGCGCGTCGGCGCTGGAGCTCTTTTTGGCAATGTGATGCTCTCTCTTGTTCCCCCCCTCTGAGAAGGAATTGGACCTCAAACATGAATTGCATCACCAACTGATTAATTTTCTCATGTGTTTAATCTTGTCATTTGATCTTATTTATTGTATTCATTGTTGGTATCACAGAGTTATACATTTCTTTACATTATGTGTGGGGGTATTTGCTTCTGTGTATATATCAATATCTTGTTAAATGTTGAACCCTGATTTTGTAGGACGTATGAGTATGTGTGGGTATGTTTCTGTTTGTTTGAACAAATGTGTGTGTGTGATGTAGGATGCGCTTGGACTATTGAGATATAATTCTTATTATATGTTTTTATACAAATTGCAAAAATATAATGAATAAATAAATTTGATAGTTTTGGTATTTAATGTTGTTTTGTACTGTATTTTGGAAGGCCAGTGTTTCAGGTGTGTGGAATTGTATCAGTGACTATTAGCACTGTATGACTTTGTACACAGGCAGAGAACTTTTGTTATGATTGCATTTCTGTTTTCCCCTGTTTTCTCTGCCTGTTATTTGCTTCAGGGGCCCCCTTCCTTGTGAGTGTTTGCTGCCATTTTTACCAGAACTCATGGCATTCCGTCCTTAGCGGTGATACCAGATGTATTAAGACAAATACAAAACGAGTACGGAGCAGAACCTGCTCTGAACTTAGGGATGAAGTTACTAGGTAACTATGCCCAGGTGTCAGCCATAATATTAGCTAATATTAAAGGGGGAGCAGCTTCAGTGGCTATCCGCCAACACCTAAGGGAGTTCAGTCCTTTAGAACAGGAACACGAACTACCCAAAATAATTGAAACTGCTTATGCAGAATTAGGCAGAGACAGTTAGGTGGGAAAGCTTTAAAACCACAACTAATGGGCAGTTCTGAAAAGGACACTTCTAAGCAGACACCTGCTTCAACTAAAAAGAAGTGGGATAATAAAAAACAACAAACATTTAAAGGAAACAGATCTCAATCCCGAGGTAGATCTCCTCCACAGGAGCCCTCCGAAAAGAGGTATAACCTCAGGAATAGGCATAATATTAGGAAACCTGACAGGTATCAGGATACTGATACACGTTCCTCTCGTTCCTTTCAGGGTTCATCGAAAAACTCCAAGTGGGAAGGACGATCAGACTGTCGAGAAGAGCGTACAAAGTCCAGAGACAAGCAGCATGCTTAGGAATACACTTTTAAAAAAGAAGAGAAGCCAAAGCAAAAGCCACAGTTCAAAAAGAAGAAGTTTGCAGGTCTAAAGATCAGACATGACCAGAATTCTGAGCACTTGACTACTGAATGGGGAATGGGCTCTGACGATGCTAGACAGTGCGGCAGAAATAACAATAGCTCGCCAGAACCTGATGGAATTTCTGGTGATAGCGGACTTGAATGATTATATCACGGTAGAAACACCCGATACTAGGGTAAGTGTCCCACATAAAGTATATGAAATAACACTCCAGATAGAGGGGGACAAAAGTAGAACAGTGAGAGTTCTCTTTTGGGAGAACCTTACATTTGTCTATGACATTGTGTTAGCTGAACAATATTGGCTCCCAGCATTCGTCATGGATTGCCCTAAAGTAGAAACGGTAATTCTACCGGCATTCTCAGATCATATTCCCAGGCACTTGCAACTCACATATGCGCAGGAGTGGGCGGTAGCCCAGGCTCCAGCATTATACATAAACCATGTTGGATGGGATGAGGATTCAACCCACCACATAATTCCTTTAAAAATTACTCCAACTGCACAGAGGCAGTATCCAATAAAGCAAGAAGCTAAAAAACAGGTCAGGGAGATCTTAGATCAACTTGAATACCAAGGGGTGATTGAAAATTGCACCTCATCAATGAATAATCCTTTGGGGGCGTGGCTTGGCACCGAAGGAGTGAGCAGCAATCTTGTGAGCTCCTGTCGGCCGGCCGCCATCTGACACCATCCTGACGCCCTGAGCGAGATTGGACCCCCCCAAGTGCACCCCCAAGACTGTGCAAGAGGAGCGGAGCATATCCCAGGTGAAGGGACATTGGAAGAACGCAGAACTTGCCGAAATTGGCATAGCCGATCACGACCGTGCGGCGAGCCAAGATGGCGGCGCCCGGTGGGAGATGACGGAGCCGGGGAGGAAAGCTAGACGGCGGCTCAGATCAGGCCGCGACTCAATGCAGCTGCAGGTGCTCCTCCTACCGGCCCAACACAGGACCTAGACTGAGGTCAGAGATTTCCCCCTACCAAGGCTGCACTAGGGGAATGGAGCGGAGGCCGGTGTGGACTTGGCTGGGACCCCCTGCGTGGCAAGCCCGAGCGCAGCGGCGGTGGTGACCTGGCACGTACAGATAAGTGCCCCACTGGCCCATAAGAGGCAAGAGAACTGTGGCGCTGACACTGGGCGGCAGCGGGAGCAGAGGCAGGCGGCTTGGGGGAAGTAAGAGCGGGAACCCTCCCCCCCTCGTCCGACCGCCGAGACGCAGAGAGAGAGGACCTGGAGCCCCGGGTAGCCATTAGCAGAGGAGGGTAACAATACATGGCCGGCTGGGAGTAGCGAAGAGAGGAGACCCGAATTGCACAGTGGGATGCCCTAACTGAACTGCACCCCCTGATGTCTGGTGCCTACTAGGCCCTGGCCGGCCCTGGTGACTCCATTGAAAGACCCAAGTGGGCTGATTAGCGCCTCAGAGGAATACTGGCGTGGAGCAGCGAGGCGGGAAAGAGTCTTCCCCCGCGCAGCTGAAGAGCTGGAGACCGGAGGACAGCGACGTGGGCTGGCAGGCCTAGGAGATCGGCTCGGATTGAGCGAGTGGGCCTCACAGCATTCGAAAGGCCAGAGGTTGAGTGCGGGGACGACTGGAGCAGAAGAATAGGCGGCAAACTCGGAGCAGTGAGGATCGGCAGCAGAAACGACGGGGCGACTGGGACTCCCCAGACGAGCCCACTCCTGGAAAGCCATAGCCTGGTCGCTGCCCGAGAAGCTCTGGTGGTGAGGAGCGTGAATGCTAGGTACCGCGGAAACGGCAAGAGTCGCAGAAACTGGGCCGTGTGCGTGCTGGGGTACATACCAGAGTGGCAGAGATAACTGAAGGCCCTAAGCAGATACAGCTACGGCCCCCCCCCGGTGCCTCTGGCTGGCGGGGATGATGAGGCGGCCTGAATGTACAGAAGGTGGTATGGAGTAAAACAGATAGCCAAAGAACTAAAGAGGGGGCGGGCCTGGGCCTTGCGGTGAGCAGCGGCTGCAGGAAGCATTGGCGCAGTGCCGGGTGAGGAGGCCAGAGGCGGCAGACCTGGAGTGAATGAGGAAAAGACCCCAAGAGGGAGGCTTCCGTAAAAGGGACCTAGAGCGACCTGGACCCGCAGCTGAGATCAGAGAGCAGACCTTGGGGCAGCCCGTGCTGAGGCCTAAATCACGGAGTGGCGGAGAGGTCTTCCCAGAGCGCATAATCTGGAGAACTGCGTCAGGAGTAGGGGTGGGAGGAATTTGCATAGTCGCGCTACGCAAAGTTCCACGAAACGGCAAAAAATCTCCGCGAGCACGCGGAATTCCACGAGCTCGCGGAAATTTTTTTTGTGACAGGAGCATCATGCCAGAATGAATCCTGCCCAGCATATATTTATCCAAGAAGATGCCACCGTTTTGTGCAATACCTCTACTCAACTGGAGTACTACTGGCTAGTCAGTAAGTGCTACCTCGTTGGGTAAATGTATACTGTATAGTGCCTTTCCTACACTACAGCTGCGCAAAGGGCCAGAAGAGTTGAACTTGTCTCCAGTGACGATGTGTGTCTGTAACTTTGCCACCGCGCCGAAAGTCGCCGGGGTCCCTTGAGTGAGCTGTCCACCATAGTGGGTAAAGGGCGGGAAGACGTTGCATACCGCTAGTGTGTGTGGGGCGGGGCTTCTGCCTTCTATGCGAGTTCACATGCCTCTTGTTTACCGTGCAAGCAAGAAGACATGTCATGAGTTAGATGGCATGGCACAACCCAGGGAACAGGGTGCTGATTACAGGACATGCCATGAGCGAGATGACACGGCACAAGTGGGACAGAGGGCTAGCTAGAGGGCATGGACAAGCCGGGGGACAGCGCACTAGCTAGAGGAAATGTTGCGTGGTACATGGCATGAGCTAGCCAAGGGTCATGGCGCAAGCGAGCTTCCCAGCCTAGAATCATTTGAAGCACAAACTCTCAGATTATTATCAAACATCCAGTGATTGAAAGCACTGTTGAGTTCCAGGAAAGCCACATATACGGTACCTGTGGCTCCGCGCTGTGCACACACAATTAAAAAGAAACATGTGAAAACACTGCGGCATCGGGCACATTCTTGCACCAGTGCCCACTGATGACTGATAGGCGGGAAAGCGGGAACAGATGCGGCAGCGCCATTTTCCTTTCCCCTGTCAGGACAATTCCCTTCTGCTGTGACGCAGTGACTGGCATATGCAATATTTTCTAACTCTTTTGCTTTGCCAACAATTTGTTGGTCTGCTGACGCAAAAGGGACCGTTCCCTCAAGGATGGATAGTGAGAAGAGGGAACCGGAGTGTCAGAGAGATTATCAAGTGCCTACAGGGTCCTCGGCAAGGGGCTGTCAGGGCCAAGGTGTGATTTCATGGCTTGTGCTGGTGCCGCCATCTCTGGTGTCCATAACATCACCGGATCACTCCATCATTCTGGGCCTCTCCCGTCATTCACACCTTAGTGTGAGAAGTCAGTGTGCGTCAAGGGTGAAACAGAGAATAGAGAGCAGCTGGCTTTCACAGTGCGCAGAGCTCAGTTCACTAAGAATTGTCTGGTGTCACCTCCTGTAAACCGATTATTGACATGTAAATAGCTCCATCTGAATTTATGCAAATCAGGTTTCAACTGTCAAAACTAGTAGTCAAGTCGAATCTATGTATTTCAGAATGCAGCATTGATTATGAAGGAGTGTAGTATCTTTGACTTTTTTAATGTCAAAAAATCTGGAAGCATAATCAGAAGAGATTTAATAGAAAGATACCCTTCATTTATAGTATACAACATCGACTACACAGATTGTGACTCGTTGAGACGGAACCCTGAGGAAGGCTATGCCGAAACGCGCGTATGCGTCTATCTGTAATCAATGTGTTTTATAACTGAGAATGTATATTTCATTTATGTATTGTTTATTAAATTGTCTTAAATGTTTACTTACTGAATGTCTCTTTTTTCACAAAAAATCATAATTGTCAAAATTATTAAGTCTCAAAACAAATGAACACTTAAAAGTGAAATAATACCAAAAAAAACATATTTGTATGGTGAAAAAAAGTTTTTTATATGTTTATTTATCAAATAAATATTTATTTTTGAATATAATATGTGAAGAGTGGCAGTTAATGGCTTAGTCACATTGAAATTGTGTTGCCTGTAACTATTGTAATCAACCTTGCCCAGGTTTTCTTTTTTCATGTGTTGTATCTTTGACATGTGACACAGGGAACTTTGTCACATGTGCACGACACTACACACCTCTTCACACTCATATGAACCCTGCCAGAGATGTGAACAGAGACAATAACGGTAGCCGACTGACCTCCACACAGGATTATTTCCTGACTGTGCCGAGCCGGTAACTGAGGTGCCCTGTATTTTTTGGGGGAGGCTTTGCGGCCTTGGCAGTAAGGTCAGAGACCGATCAGAGCAGCAGATGAGGAGAGAGAACCTCCTGGTCACAGAAACTACACGGGGATTGCGCTCGAGAAAGTCATGGATGCAAAGACCTCCATCAAGCATCACGGCTAATTTTATTTTTTGACGGTAGATATGGAGAGAAAGCACACCTGCCCCGCCTCGACTGGAGTCACAATTTTTTCCTGCTAATTAATGCGTTACCGAATTTGAGCTTTAACTCGGGCACCTGCTTTATTTATATCTGTAAGTGCTTCCTGTTGAGGTTTAATTTTTGTGACTGGAGCATCGTGCCAGAATGAATCCTGCCCAGCATGTTTATCTAAGAAGATGCCACCATTTTGTGCAATACCTCAGTACTCACCCATGCTCACGAGTTCCGCTACGCCGCGGATCGCAGAATTTTCGGCAATTCCGCGTTCCCCGCGGAACGCGGAATTGCCGAAATTTCGCTAATTCCGCGAGCAGAACGGAATTTACCGCCCACCCCTAGTCAGGAGACGGAGGGCTCATACACCTGAAAACGAGACAGTGGCGATAACCTAAATTGGAAGTGAAGGGGTGTGTTGGGCCAGAGCCCGGGGAGGACCAGAGTCCTTGGATGGATCTGAAAGGGGGCGAAGCCAGACCCAGGCTGAGCGCCAAGACGTGCTGCAGGAGACGGCGGGACACAATAGGAAGTTGCCACAGAGGTAGACGGGCCTGGGTTGAACTCGAGTGGAGGTAACCTCCAACCCATAGAGCGCTGGCCAGATAAGATGATCGCGCAGACGGCGAGAGTAACCTGAAATCGCATGAGCACGCGTAGCACCAGAAGTGCCGCAGAGCGAGAAGACACCATGGGGAAGCTCCCCAAAAAGAAAGATAGATCATCAGATGAGAAAGAGAGGGCTTGGACGCGGATGGAACACTCTGGAGACCCCACGCTGCAGGACATACTGCAAGCTATTACCTCCTCCAGGGAACGGTTGGAGGGTAAAATTGACTCATTGAGCCTTGACATGGGATTGCTCCGAGAAGACCACAGAAAACTGGCGGATCGGGTCAAAACAAATGAGGGGGAACTAGCTGAAGCATTGCCAGCTCTCGCAATAATGAAGCAGCGTATGACAGCGCTGGAAACCAAAGTGCGCGCCCTGGAGGGCAGGGCTGAAGACGCCGAGAACAGATTACGCAGAAGCAACCTGAGAATCATAGGCTTGCTGGAGAAAATTGAGGGTCTCAGCATGACAGACTACCTGGAAAGTGGCTCCGTGAAGAAGTAGCGCCGGACGACTTATCGAACTTCTTTGCCCTAGAAAGGGCACATCGCGTCCCCGCAAAGCCGCCTCTGCCGGGAATGCCACCACGGGTAGTGATAGCGAAGCTCCTCCACTACAAGGACAGAGATCATATCCTTACCCAGGCGCGCCTTAGAGGAGATATACAAGTACAGAATTCCACGGTGCGAATCTTCCCAGATTTCTCCCGAGAAGTGCAAAGGCAGAGAGGATCCTACCGGGACGTGAAGCAGAGACTGCGGCAACTGAACTTCAAATTCGTGACGCAATACCCGGCCACGCTGCGAGTCATCTCAGGCAGAGGTACGGAGTTCTTCAGAACCCCCCAAGAGGTGTCAGACTGGCTGGACCGGCATGGAGAGACAGGGCTGCCAAGAGACCCAGAGAAGAGAAGACGACGAGAAAACCGCTCCAGGAACCGGCGGACCGGGAAAGAGACTCTGGCACCCACGCAGGAAGAGGCACAGCTTGAGCGTCAGAGCGTGATGCAAGTTGTAGCACTGATCAGCGGCAAAACGAGGAGCCAGACGCCCCCTGAGGACAGCGAAACTGCAGCAGAATCCGGTTCAGAGCATGGATCCAGCGACTCGGAGGCGCAAAGTGTGACACTCCCAGACGTCACTCCGCAGACGGCGGATGACATCGTTTACTAGGAGAGAACGATGGGCTGCGGTGAACAGGTCTGGACTGCTACAAGGCGCTCTTGCCTCTGCAATAAGGTACGGGGTTGATAAGAGGGGGTGCTGCGGGAGGGACCCCTGACACTACAGAAGGGGATTGCAGCTGCAGAGACTGGGAGAGCAACGAGCGAGTGGCCTCCCCCCTGAGATTGACTGATCGAACTGCAAGCAGTCACTTGCGGGCATTTTATACTAGTTTGGATGTTTTTTTTTTCCTGCTTGCCCTGGGGAGTGGGAGTTGGGGAAAATGTTTCATGTTGATTAGGGGGGGACACCTTGAGTTGCAGCGCATAAGAAGTCAAGCGGGTTTGAGTGGGAGGCGTACCCCGGCGGCGCAACACAGTCAGGGAGGCGAACAGGGCATAGTAATACCTAAGAATGGCTGACAAACAATACAAGTGCATGGACCTGGAATATCAGGGGCATGCATACAATGTCAAAATGTCACAAGGTCCTCTCATACATTCGGAGACGGGGAGTCCAGATAGCTCTTCTGCAGGAAACACACTTAACGCAAAAGGAGGATCAGGCACTACAGAGGCGATGGAGGGGGCAGCTCTTTTACACCACTTATTCGGCTTATGCGCGGGGGGCACTAATATGGATTCAAGCGGGAGTCCCATTTCAGCTGATGAGCTCAATGGTGGATCCGGAGGGCCGATACGTAGCCAAAAAGGGGCGACTAGAGGGTCGAGAGCTTAGCAAAATCAGTATCTACGCCCCCAATGTAGAACAGCCGGCCTTTTTTGCGAAGCTGAGTCACAGATTAGCGCAATATCTAACAGGTACTGCTATAGTGGGGGGCGACTTTAACAGCGTAGACAATACACTTGTTATGTTATGTTATTTGGATTTATAACGCGCACGGCTACTCATGAGTGTCCCTGCGCGATGTCTTAAGGGGAGCAGGAGACTAGCAGACGAAAAGGTACGTTTTAAGATTTTTCTTGAATGCTGACAGGTCTTCAATATTGCGTAAAACCAGGGGAAGTGCATTCCACGCTGCCGCAGCCCTCCGAGTCAGAGACCTGCCTCCCAACCTCTGGAACTGAAATCGGGGAACCATTGCAAGTCGGTGGGATGCCGATCGCAACCGTCTAGTGGGCACATAGAAGGTAAAGCGCTTTTGCAGATAAGATGGAACAATGCCATGTAGGGCACGGTGTGCTAGGACCAGCGATTTGAACTTTACCCATTCCGCTACGGGAAGCCAGTGAAGGGAGCGCAAATGGAGCTGCACGCTATGTCTGGTGGAAATACCCAGCAGAAGTCTGGCTGCCGAGTTCTGGACTACCTGAAGCTTTTTAATCAGGTAGCCAGGAATGCCAATGTAAAGTGCATTGGCATAATCCAGCCGTGACAGGATGAGGGCACATATGACCGTTTCTCTAGCTGCTTGAGGCAGGAGAGGAAAGAATTTTCTTAAAGTCTTGAGAAGGCCAAAGCAGGTACCGGCCAGCTTCGTAATGTGAAAAGAAAAAGAAAGACTCTCATCAAACCATACCCCCAGGTTCTTTGCCGGCTTCCCTTCAGAGGAGGGCAGGGGAAAATCAGGTGGCCACAAAGCTTCCCGGAACCTGGGGGGGAATTTTCCAAACAGGAGAATCTCCGACTTCTCCTCGTTGCATTTTAGTTGAGCACCAGCGAGCCACCTGAAGATGGAAGATAGACAGTGATGAACTGAGGCGACAGAATTGTCCTCACTGTCCCAGGTAAAGAGCAGATGAGTGTCATCGGCGTAGGCCATCACCTTAGCTCCCAAACTCTCAGCCAGATAGACCAGGGGGTCACATAAATGTTAAAAAGAAGGGGACTGAGGGCGGACCCCTGAGGAACTCCCGTAGTCACATCCTGATGAAGAGAGGAAGATGGGGGCAGCCAGATCTGCTGGGCCCGACCCTCAAGAAAGGACCTGAGCCATTTCCAGGCCATCCCCGCCACCCCTATCCTGGCCAGACGTGAGAGGAGAAGAGAGTGAGGGACCTTGTCGAACGCCGCCGAGAGGTCAAGCAAAATCAATGCTGCCCTCCCGCCGGCGTCCAAGCTCTCCCGGATGGCCTCCACCACCTCCACCAGTACAGATTCCGTGCTGTGAGCTGCTCGGAACCCTGACTGCGCGGGGTGCAGCAAACCCTCTCTTTCGACAAACTTAATGAGTTGTTTGGTGACAACCTTCTCACACACCTTGGCCAGACCAGGTAATAGAGAGATACGGCTGTAGTTCCCTGGACTACGAGTGTCAGATGATGGCTTTTTTATGAGTGGTAAGATCTTGGCCTGTTTCCAGGACGCAGGGACGCTAGCTGTATGGAGGGACAGATTGACAATGCTATTCACCTCAGGATTGATCGTCTCGGCTGCTGCTGCTAGCAACCTGGCCGGACAAGGGTCAGAAGGAGAGCCAGACTTTAGGCTCTTCAGGATTTTAAGCGAATCAGCCAAGTTCACCGGAATAAAAGCATCCAGACAGTGTATAGTGCCCACCGGAGGAGGCGAGGTAATTGCCTCAATCTCAATAACACCTGGTAAAAAAGACACCTGAATCGTGCGGATTTTGTCCAAAAAAAAAGTAGAAAGAGTCTCGCACCAGACGACTGAAGATGGAGATGCACTAGCCTGGGCTAGAGGTGAAGTAAAGCTCTGTACTATCGAAAAAATTTCCTTAGCATTGTTTTTAGCAGAGTCAATACGTGCAGTGAAATATTCCCTTTTAGCCTGAGCTATGGCCTCATAATAGATTTTGTGCTTGGCTCTGAGCTTCAGCTTGGCCGCAGGGCAGTAGTCACTGCGGCGCCATGCTCGCTCAAGAATCTTGCATTCGTGTTTTAATTCTTTGAGTTCTTGGCTGTACCAGGCATCTGAAAGAGACACGTTAGTGACAGATTCCTTACCTTAGAATATCCACAGGCGTCAGGCTGGATCCGGAAAGTTTTGCGTAGCAGTACCCCTGCGCGTCGGTAGGCGGCGTCGTGCGGCTCCGCGTCCGTCGTCAGCATCGCCGGATGACGTCGCGGCCAGTACTTAGAAGCCGCCCATGCGCGCTGGCGTCAGTTCTTCTTTTTCCGCGCCAGTAAGCGCAGATCCGGGAAGAGCAGTGCCCTAGTCATTTTTTGACTAAGTTTTTGGGTGATTTTTATCACTGTTTTTCTCGAGGTCGTTCGACTTCAAGGTGTCAGTAGGGATGCAACGGCTTCAAGCCATGCGACGCCTGTAATCGGATGATGTCGATTACGGACCCGCATCGAGACTGTCTCTACTGCCTCGGACGCGACCACGACTCCAAGTCGTGCCCCGACTGCCGGGCCTTGCATCCGAAGGATTTGCGAGAGCGGTCTCGAAAGCTCCTCGAGGTCCGGCAGTCGGCTCCGCGCCAACCCAAGCCCCGGTCACGTGAGAGGTCGAGGGGCCGGTCGCGGAGTCCTCATCGGTCGTCCGGATCCAAGTCTTCGCACTCCTCCGGTGAGTCGAAGCACAAGAAGTCGAAGAAGCGTCATCGCTCGACGACTTCCCCTCGCCGGTCTCGCGACTCGGCTGAGGGTCCTGTTGGCACCGTCCCCGCGGCTCCGGGGGTGCATGTGGAGCCGCCGTCGCATTACCCGCCTTTCCCGGGTTCGGCGGCGACTCCGGCCGAAATACAGGAGTTCCTGTCGGCCATGGCCCGCCTCTTCGGGCCTCAAGGTCCCTCCGGTGCGCCTTTGGGCCCCGCAGGCCCTTCTGGAGTGCCTACGGCGCCGCCGACGACTCCGGTCCCGGCGACGCCAGCCCCGGTCCCGGCTCCGGCCCCGGCCTCGACCCCGGCTCCGGCGTTGCCGCAACCCCCATCGACGCCGGTTGACCTGACGACACCTCCACCAGCGCCGATTTCACCGGTGCCATTCCCAACGCCGTCCGGGGCTCCGGGCGGCGTCGTGCCCCGGTTCTCTCCGGACCCGGACACGGCACCGGACCGGCGTCGGTCGACGCCGGCTCCGATGCCGATGCGGCCTTGGGTCCCGCAGGTCCCTCCTCCTTACTTTGAACCTGCTTTGGAGGACGAAGTGGACTGGGGGGGTCTGAGGACCCTCTCACTGCCCAATGTGAGTACGATCAGGACTGGGCTGAGGAACTTGGGGATGCCAGTGGTCTGGACACCTCTCCAGACGTTGGCATGCTGTCTCCTCCTTCCGTGGCTACGGAGGAGGGAGCAAACTTTGCAACAGTGTTGCATAGAGCAGCTGACGCCTTGAACCTCCAGTTGCCTACAGTGGCTGTCAGGTCTAACATCCTGACGGAAGTGCTTCAGCCGGCGGCCACCTCCTCGGAGCCACTGCTGCCTTTCAACGAGGCACTTTCTGACGTTCTTTTGGGCACCTGGTCCAAGCCCACCACAGGGGCTCCTGTGGATAGGAACGTGGCCCGACGCCATCACCCGGCTCCGGGCGACCCCCTGTTTCTCTCCCAACACCCCACCCCTGAGAGCTTGGTTGTCCAAGCCTCTGCTTCCCAGAGCGCCTTCCCTACCGCTCCCCCGGATAGGGAATCCAAAAAACTGGACCAATTTGGGAAGAAGGTTTTTACTTCCTCCAGCGCTGGCTTGCGGTCTGTCAACACCGCTTGCCTCTTGGGCCGATATTCCCACTGTTTGTGGGATTCGGTGGCGCAGGTTCTGCCCCAGTGTCCTGAGGAGGTCCGGACACTGCTTTCCCGCGCCATTGCGGAAGGAAGAGATGCGGCAAAATATACCATCCGATGTGGCCTAGATACCGCCGACTCGCTGGGCAGATCGCTTGCGTCGACAGTAGCGCTGCGCCGCTACGCCTGGCTGAGGACCACTGGTTTCTCGGGTGATGTCCAAAACACTCTTATGGACATGCCCTTTGATGGTGTCGGTCTTTTTGGCAACAAAGCAGACCATGCGCTGGAGCGCTTTAAGGACTCACGGGCTACAGCCAAGTCCCTGGGCCTTTCTGCTGTGCGCCCTCAGCAACAGTCTGCTTTTCGCCCCTTTCGTGGCCACGGAAGGGGCGCCCAGTCACGTCCACTGCCCGGCCACCAGCCCGCGCAGCAGGCGTCTTAGCGCGGCCGAGGACGTGGCTCCCGCCGAGGCGGGTCAGGCAACCAGCGTGCGGGTCAGGCCACCACCCCCGCCCCGTCCGCGGCCTCCAAGCCCTCCTAGTCCTTCCTTTCCGGTCCACACCACACCAGTGGGGGGTCAGGGTCCACCATCACCTTCCCCTCTGGCGTGCCGTCACCTCAGACAGGTGGGTCTTGGACATTGTCCGAAGGGGCTACTCCCTCCCCTTCGTGACCACTCCCCCGCCATGCCACCTCAGTGCCACCGCATGTCAGGGGATCACTTGGTGCTTCTTCAGAAGGAAGTTGTGACCCTCTTGGCCAAGAGGGCCATCGAACACGTTCCGACCCCAGAAGTAGGGCGTGGTTGTTACTCCCACTACTTTCTGGTGCCCAAAAAGGACAAGGAGGACATGCGTCCTATCTTGGACCTCCAAACCGTAAATCGCTTCCTCCGGAAGGAGAAGTTCAAGATGCTCACCCTAGCTCAGGTCTTGACTGCCCTCAACCCTGGAGACTGGATGGTAGCGTTGGACTTGCAGGACGCATATTTTCACATCCCCGTCCTGCCGGCCCACCGGCGTTACCTGCGGTTCACAGTAGGCCTCGAGCATTTTCAGTTCACCGTGCTCCCCTTTGGCCTTACAAGCGCCCCTCGGGTGTTCACGAAAGTGATGGCGGTGGTTGCAGCTCATCTGCGCCGGGCAGGGGTTTCAGTCTACCCCTACCTCGACGACTGGTTGTTGAAGGCGAGCTCGTCCCAGGCAGTCGTCTCCCACCTTCAGACTACGGCCGAACTCCTGCACTCGCTGGGGTTCTCCATCAACGTGCCGAAGTCGCACCTGATTCCTTCTCCACAGCTCCTTTTCATCAGAGCAGTTCTGGACACGACGCAGTTTCGGGCTTATCCTCCCGAACGGCGAGTCCGGGATATTCAGGCTATGATTCCGATCTTTCAGCCTCTATCCTGGGTTTCGGTACGGATGACCCTGAGGCTGCTGGGCCTCATGGCCTCCTGCATCCTGCTAGTCGATCATGCCAGATGGCATATGCGGGCTCTGCAGTGGGACCTGGAGTTCCAGTGGACGCAGCATCAGGGGAACCTGTCCGATTACGTCCAGATCTCGGAGGGAACTGCAAGACAGTTCCAGTGGTGGCTCTCGAACCGGCAATGGGTCATGGGCAGATCCCTCTCCCTTCCCCAGCCAGAGCACACAGTTGTGACGGACGCGTCCCTTCTGGGATGGGGAGGTCACATGGGAGAGGCGGAGATCAGAGGCCTCTGGTCTCCGGCGGAGTCCCTGCTCCATATCAACCTTTTGGAGCTCCGGGCGATCCGACTTGCACTCAAGGCATTCCTTCCCTCTGTCAAGGGGCAGGTAGTGCAGGTGTTCACAGACAACACCACCGCCATGTGGTACTGCAACAAACAGGGCGGGGTGGGGTCATGGACCCTCTGTCAGGAGGCTCTGCGTCTCTGGACTTGGCTGGAACATCAGGGCATGCGCCTAATGGTTCAACACCTGGCAGGTTCCCTGAACGCCAGGGCGGAGAACTCAGCCGCAGGTGCATGATGGATCACGAATGGCGTCTTCACTCGGAGGTGGCGCAAGGACTCTTTCTACAGTGGGGAGAGCCTTGGTTAGATCTATTCGCTACCGAAGAGAACGCGCAATGTCATCAGTTCTGCGCGTTGGAATTTCCAAGGCGGCGCTCGCTCGGCGACGCTTTTCGTCGCGAGTGGAGTTGCGGTCTGTTGTACGCCTTTCCGCCTATACAACTTCTACCCAGAGTGTTGAAGAAGATTCGGTGTGACCGGGCCCAAGTTATTCTTGTGGCTCCGGACTGGGCTCGAAGAGTTTGGTATCCCGAGCTACTCAGTATGAGCGTCGATCCCCCGATCCGTCTGCCTCTTCGGGAGGATCTTCTGTCGCAGCAGCAGGGGACGGTCCTCCACCCGAACCTGTCCAGTCTCCACCTCCTTGCGTGGAGATTGAGCGGCGGCAGTTGATTCCTTTCGACTTGCCTCCCGAAGTTTGTGATGAGATTCTGGCAGCCAGGCGTCCCTCCACTAAGGTGGTATACGCCTGCAGGTGGAACAAGTTTGTGGCATGGTGCACAGCAAAGGCTGTGAATCCCCTTTCTGCCCCTCTTTCTGCGGTTCTTCTGTTCCTTCCTTCTCTGGCCCAACAGGGTTCTGCCCTGGGTACCATCAAGGGCTATCTTTGTGCCATTTCGGCCTTCCTCAGGCTTCCTGATCAGCCCTCCCTTTTCAAGTCCCCTGTTGTTAACAGGTTTCTTAAAGGCATTACACACCTCTTCCCTCCTGTTCCGTTTGTAATGCCTCAGTGGGACTTGAACTTGGTTCTTACCTTTTTAATGTGCGCTCCCTTTGAGCCTCTACATAACTGTCCTCTTCGTCTTCTCACTCTGAAGACAGCCTTTCTGGTGGCCATCACCTCCGCTCGGCGGGTGAGTGAGCTCCAGGCTCTTTCTTGCAAGCCTCCCTTTCTGTCTGTCCATCCAGACAAGGTTGTTCTTAGGACGCGTCCGTCCTTCTTGCCAAAGGTGGTTACTGCTTTTCACATTGGGCAGACCATCACTTTGCCCACCTTCTTTCCTCCTCCGCATCCTTCTAGAGAGGAAGAGAGGCTCCACCGTCTGGACCCAAAACGTGCGCTTTCATTCTATTTCAGCCGCACACAGCAGTTCCGGGTGGACGACTAGCTCTTTGTTGGCTACGTGGGCGCCAAAAAAGGTCGGGCGGAGCACAAGCGGACCATCTCCCGCTGGGTCGTCTTGTGTATCAAGGCCTGCTATTCTTTGGCTAAGAAGGAGCCCCCTGTTGGGCTGCGTGCCCATTCCACCAGGGCGACAGCCGCCACCACGGCTTTGGGACATTTGTCAGGCAGCTACGTGGGCCTCGCTGCACATGTTTACCAAGCATTACTGCCTTGACAGCCAAGTCCGGAGAGACGGCTTCTTTGGCCGTTCTGTTCTCCGGGACTTCCTCGTCTGATCTTTGTTCGCAGACCCACCACCGGGGTTGGTATTGCTGGGGTATCTATTCTAAGGTAAGTAATCTGTCACTAACGTGTCTCTTTCAGATGCACAAGTTACTAACTTGTGTAACGATATATCTGTAAGAGACAGTAGTTAGTGACAGATTCCTACCGCCCCACCCATCCTCCCCGTTCTGCAAACTGATTTCTAGGGTTAAGGACATCCCTTTCAGGGCCCTAGTATTTTTCAGACACCTATGTCAGCTTCTTGCATGGCTCTGCGTTCCTGGCGCGGAAAGTCGTGTACAGAACTGACGCCAGCGTGCATGGGCGGCGTCTAAGTACTGGCCGCGACGTCATCCGGCGATCCCGACGCCGACAACGGACGCGGAGCCACACGACGCCGCCTACCGACGCACAGGGGTACTGCTACGCAAAACTTTCCGGATCCAGCCTGACGCCTGGGGATATTCTAAGGTAAGGAATCTGTCACTAACTACTGTCTCTTACAGATATATCGTTACACAAGTTAGTAACTTGTGCTTTAGAGGGCGATCCCCTAGAGGGCCTAATTGAGCTCAGCGGTGCAAGAAAGTTAACCGCCTTTGAAACCCAGCTGGTGAAATCATCTAGTCGACTCTCCAGGTCACCCGAGAGAGTGGGTTTAGAGGTTTCCAGAGTATGAATGAGAGCACCGGGGGCAATTTTACCAAAGGCCGGTTTGCGAAAGGGACACACTGGGGGCTTAGCGTTGCGCACCTCCCAAGAAAAGTATGTCAGGAAATGATCGGACCAGGACACCAGACACGGGTCCCTCATCGAGATGGGAAAATTGGTACAGATTGGGTCCAGGATGTGACCTGCCTGATGGGTAGGCAGCCCGACCCGCTGGACTAATTGGGCCAGGTGTAAAATATCCAGAAAGTTTGACGTGTCCGTAGCCTGAACCTGATAAAAGTGGATATTTAGGTCCCCAAGGACAATATAGTTGGAAAATCTCAGTGCCCTAGTTGCAATAGCATCCCCACAGGCCTGTAGGAACTGACCCACATGCCCCGGGGGCCTGTAGATAAGCGAGCCCCCCAGCGTGAAGTGGTCCGAGAAGCGAATGCTAAAGTCAAGGACTTTGCAGGCCCCCCATGAAGTGATGTCTCCCCTCCGCAACTCCCACTTATCTTTGTAAAAAATGGCTACCCCCCCTCCCTCCTGGGCGGTCAGCTCTAATAATCTTGTATCCAACTGGAGTAGCAAGAGTAACAATGGGGTCAGACGAGGCATCAAGCCAAGACTCCGTGATAAACAAAAGATCAGGAGAACTGACGTTGAGGAGATCGAAAACCTCTGCGTGATGTTTCCTGACGCATCACACTTCTAGACAGATCCCACCCGCCATTGCGAAACTCTCAGGCAGTGCGCGCCTCTCATGCACTCACTACGTGGAGACAGAGTTGGGGACTGATAGATGCGTGGAGGACCCTATACCCCCAGGAAAGGGACTACTCCTACTTCTCGGTAGTCCACGAAGTACATGCGCGGCTAGATGCCTTCTTGTGCTCTGCAGATGCCCAGCGTCATGTTATTGCCGCAGAGTACCTTGCGCAAACAATTTCGGATCATAGCCCACTAGTTCTGTCCCTGAAGTGGGCCCTCCCAGCAACAGTGATTCCTACATGGAGACTTCGCCCGGATACCCTGGAGGACCAGGTCTTCCGGGAAGAGACGAAGGGCGAAATAGCGCATTATTTCTAAACCAACGCGGGAACGGCCACATCGCCGAATGCGGAGTGGGACGATTTCAAAGTGGTCCTGAGGGGCCATTGCATTATACGCGCCACGGGAGTCAGACGTGTCATCATGAGAGATGTAGAGGGGGCAGAGACAGCCCTCAGAGAGTTGGAATGCAGGAGACCAGAGCACCCAGAGCTTCAACAGGCACTCTTAGAAGCCAAGGAGGAAGTGGCAAAGCAGACGGAGAGGCTTAGAAGCTTCGATTACAAGAAATACTTAGCACGCACTCACGCTGAGAGGGGCAAGTCAGGGTCACTTCTAGCATGGCTGACGAACCCGGTGAATAGGGTTCCCCCTCTGGTGGAGATAGAGGATGAGTGGGGTGTTAGACACTACACACAGGAAAAGATCAACAAGGTTTTTGCCCGCTACTATGCCAAACTTTACAAGAAGACGCGCGTCGGCGAACCCACAGATGTAGGAGAATATCTGGCAGACTTGCGGCTGGCGAGGCTAAGCCCGGAAGAAGCGGAGGAGCTGGGAGCCGACATCGCACAGCGGGAGGTGCGGGTTGCCATTAAGGGTATGGCGAGAAACAAGACCCCGGGCACGGACGGTTTCCCGGCCGAATTCTACGCAACGTTTGCGGAGGAGTTGGCCCCTCGTCTGGCCACAATGTACCAAGACCAGAGAAATTGGAGTACTACCGGAAAGTGCCAGGGAGGCCCTTATTGTCCCAGTACCCAAGCCAGGGAAGGAACCGCACGATTACAAGGCTTATAGGCCGCTGTCCATGCTAACCATGGATTACAAAATTCACATGTCCACTCTGGTCCAGGCGGACCAGGCAGGGTTTATTCCGGGGCGGAACATGGCCATAAATATTAGGCGACTCCTGGCTGTGATGGGCTCTGAGGGGTACGATTAGCGAGAGGCGGCAATGTTTGCAGTGGACATAGAGAAGGCCTTTGACAGCCTGGAGTGGTCATACCTCTATGAAGTACTGGCTAAAATGGGTCTGGGGGAGGGATTTCTGACATAGGTGCGGCTGTTGTACGCATCCCCTACGGCCCGAGTGCGCACTGGGAGGACTAACTCGGCTAGGCAGAGGGTGGAGAGGGGTACGAAGCAGGGATGCCCCCTCTCTCCGCTCCTGTTTGCACTGGCCTTGGAGCCGCTGGCGAGCAGGGCCAGGAGCGGGCAGGACTACGAGGGCCAAGGGACGGGAGCGCTGCAACATTTCATAGCATTGTATGCTGACGACCTACTGCTATTCTTACAGAATACGACGGACGAGCTGCGCGGAGCGGGTGACATGCTGGCCTGATTTGGCATCGTGTCTGGCCTTAAAGTCAATTGGCAAAAATCCAGCTTATACCCAATGACGCCGGATACCCCCCCGCCGTCTGATTTAGAACAATTGAAGTGGGAACCTAGTTGCCTACAGTACCTGGGAGTTAAAATGTATCACGGAGCAGCGGAATTGCTAGAAGGTAATGTGGGCAGAGTGATACGATCAGCGAAAATAGCGATGGACTTTTGGGGTACGCTGGCGGTGGCTGGGAGGGTAGCCGTCTTGAAGATGGTAACGCTGCCGCGCCAAATGTACTACTTTGGGGCTCTCCCGGTGTGGATCCCGCGAGCGACATTCAAAGAGCTTGACTCA
The DNA here is from genome assembly GCA_963921515.1 of Calotriton arnoldi. NCBI lineage: Eukaryota > Metazoa > Chordata > Amphibia > Caudata > Salamandridae > Calotriton > Calotriton arnoldi. Next base: position 53,472 of record CAWUFW010001574.1, read on the forward strand.
ATGATTACGACATTCCTTTGGGGTGCAGACGTAGGAGAGTGGCGTTGGCCTCATTGCGACGCCCCACGAAAGAGGGCAGGTTAGCGGTGCCTGATTTTGAGGGTTACTACTTAGCTGCGCAGCTATACTGGCTGATCCAATGGCTGGCAGCGTATCGTAACCCGGAAAGGGAACAATGCCCAGCCGCGCCGGATGCCGCAACCATGGCAAAAATCCTGCTGCGAGTGCGTCAGAATACGACTGACGACACAACCGAAACTAGAGTGGTGGTGCGCTGTTGGGCTAGGTACCTGAGAAGAGCGGGCGCTGCGACCCCCTATTCCCCTGACATTCCTATCGCAATGCTGCGCTATCTTCCCCAGGGAGAGCACTGGGCAGGGCTGGAGGACTGGGCTGAGGCAGGACTGAGAGTGATGGGGGACTTATACCAAGATTCCACGCTCCTATCATTTGAGGAATTGCAACCTGTATACGATTTGCCCGGGGGTCACTTCCTGAAGTATGGGGCCCTCACATGAAGGATTAGAAAGCACTGGAACGTTGGAGGTGCGGAACCTAGAGCGCTGGCGGGGTGTAGATATGTCTTGCTATCTGCAGGGAGAATTAAGACGGTGTCCTGTTTGTACAAGGCAATGCGGGGGATACGCAAAAGCCGTTAGAGCGCTTGCGATTACAATGGGAAGAGGACCTGGGTAAACAGATACCGGAGGGAGATTGGGACAAAATCCTAGAGCGAACCCCTAAAGTGTCTATAAATGCGAGATTTAAATTGATTAACTATTATGTGCTACATAGAGCGTATCTAACGCCGGCCCGAATTAGGAAATATTTTGGGGCAGAAACGGCAGTGTGGCCGAGATGTGGGGAGAGGGAGGCGCACATGCTTCACATGTTTTGGAGCTGTCCCACATTGCAGTCCTTTTGGGAAGCGGTAAGACAGGTGGTAGGTGACCTTATTGACAAAGAGCTTCCAGAGACCTCAGAGCACTTCCTATTAGGGTGGTTCCCCCACACGGCCAAAATAAAGTAACGGGAAAGTTCCAGGATCTCGCGTATGTCCTAGCCAAGAGAGAGATAGCCAGGAATTGGAAAGCATCGGGAGGGCCACGGTTTGCTACCTGGGAAAAAGAGCTGGAGAAGTGGGCAGGAACAGAAGGGAGGCTATTGCTCAGAGAGGCCAGCCGGGGAATAGGCAAAATGGAAAGGGCTAGGGCATGGGAAAGCCTAGTGTGTGAGTTGAGAGCGAGTGGGCAGAACAACAATAGTGGGGCAAGCACCCCGAGGTTGGCAGAGCCAGACCGGGAGAATGGGCATGAGGGACATACCGCCTAAAGAAGTCTGACAGTACAGTGCTACAATGCACGGACATTGAGAGATCGATGCACGAGAACCCAACAACATGTAGACACGCTTACATGTTTACATAAGCGCAACTCAAGGGGGGAGGGGGGATAGTTTGGTTTAACGAAGGGATGTTGAAGAAAATACGCCAGAGAATGAACGCAGAATTTCATCTACAATAAGTGCTAAATACGGAACTGAGAATACTCAAATGTAATGTACTGATGTTGTCTAAAAGCCAATAAAATATGGTTAAAAAAAAAATCAATGAATAATCCTTTGTTTCCGGTCATGAAACCTGACAATTCATATCGTCCGGTTTTAGATTACAGACATTTAAACACTTGCACTAAGACATTTGCAGTCCAAAATGCACACAGTGCCGCTTTAATGAATAACATTATGCGAAAAAAATACAAAACAACACTAGATATCTCAAATGGATTTTTCTGCCAAAATATAGCACCTAAAAGCAGGTACCTAACAGCATTCTCAGCGCTAGGGTCACAGGGCAATTTCGTCGACTCCCCCAGGGGTATAAGAACAGCCCGGGGATGTTTTCGGCCAGAGTAACTGAGTTACTTCAAAAATTGGATGAAGAGGCATTGTCCTATGTGGATGATATTTATCTGATAGACGATGACCTGGAGGAACACTTCAACAGGGTGAATACCATCATTTTGGGATTTGCATCTGGGGGATACAAATTTAACTTTAAAAAAATCAAAAATTGCCCACCTCAGTGTCCTGTTTTTAGGATATGAGCTTTCAAGTGAAGGAAAAAGCCTGGCAGCCAATTTTTTAGAAAAATGTGCGCTGCTTCAACCTCCAAAATTATTAAAAAATATACAATCAATCCTGGGATTCCTAAATTTTGGAAGAACATACATTTTAGATTAGGCAGAAAGAGTAAAACCTTTATATGACTTAATAGGGGACCAGCAAAAGCCGTGAAGGGAACGGCTCCTTTTTCATTTCTTCAGGCGCCGTGAGGGGAACGGCTGCTACACTCTCCAACGTGCCGTGAGGGGAACGGCCTGTTAAACTACATCCCCCAGCAGCCACAGCAGTCTTGACGCCCCCCTGACGCCGCACTTGCGCCCGGAGGCGCAATAAGAGGGCCCTGCACCTCCCGCAGCGCGGGACCAGCAAAAGCCGTGAAGGGAACGGCTCCTTTTTCATTTCTTCAGGCGCCGTGAGGGGAACGGCTGCTACACTCTCCAACGTGCCGTGAGGGGAACGGCCTGTTAAACTACATCCCCCAGCAGCCACAGCAGTCTTGACGCCCCCCTGACGCCGCACTTGCGCCCGGAGGCGCAATAAGAGGGCCCTGCACTTCCCGCAGCACGGGACGCGCGCGGGCTGCGCCCGGGCCAAGCCCGGGCCAAGGGCGGGCCCGTCCTTGCCCGTCCTTGCCCGTCATTGACAGGAAGAGGCAGGGCAGGGCTACCCTCCTAACATCTCGGACACCGTCCCTCAACAGGAGTTGACTGAGAGGTATCGCGGCTTTTTTTTAAGTTTGAGTGCTCCACTAGCCGTTTTTGGCTGTATTGCATCTAACGAGGCAAGGTCCATAGTCACTTCTGCTTTGACATTTATTTGTGACTTTTGAACAGTTTTTGTTCTTGCACTTCGAACTGTTTTTAAACCTACACCTAGCACATTGCACTTTAACTGTACTTTTAATATTGTATTTTTAATATTGTACCGCCATTTAAAAGTGTTAACTTATTTTTATTTTTAATCTGAGGCCTATTGAAATTTGAGGTAAAAAAATTATATTTGTATTTGTCCTTTCTTTCTTGGGGCCCGATATCATTCTAGAATAAGCACTTTGCACTTTATATTTAGTGTGGGAGAGTTAGGGAACGGGTTGTGCTCACTGAGGATACTGAGCTCTAGTCGCAGTCGTAGTAGTCAATTAGACTATTAGTACCATGGGAAAAAGAAAGCAGACAGTGAGCCATACACCGAAAACACCAAGTAAAAACAAGAAAGCTAACATGACCCTGCTTAACTATTTAACTGGTGCAGTTGGAGATATCGAAAGACAGATAATCTCCGTAGAAGAAACACTAAATATCGATACAGTGGATCCACTATTGCTACCCATACAGTTTAAAGATAAAAATACTATCCCAAATGGTGTAGAGGCTACCGAGTATGCTATCCCGGGCGATACTCCTCTTGAGCATCAAAAAAATGGATGTATCCAGGTAATTACCGAGGATATTTCTTTTGAAGAAGTAGAAAATGAACACTTCCCTCCACCTAAAAAACCGTGTAAATCACCTAATGTAAGAAAATTGGATGTTGCAGTTAAAGGATTACACACAGCACAACTTATTTCAAAACCAATTAGGACCCATCTAAGTAAGCCACAGGGAAAATCTCAGGGCCCTAAAAATAAATTGTATAAAGAAAGAGGTATTATTATTATTTTTTTTTAAAAACATTTTTATTAACATTTTTGCATAATAACAATTGTTACAATGGTGTTTACTTATTGATACATTCATTGTTTGTCCTTTTTTCTCACTTAGTTACATCATTTCTATTCAATCCATATACACTACTCTTTTCTACGTTGTGTCTGATAAGTTTTGTATTATCAATTTTTACCTGTCCTACAGCTCCCGCCTCCCGTGTTTAGTCCCCCTTTATTGATACGTGGTCTTCTTGCGGGGGTTCACAAATATTCCCACGAAATGTATTCCATTTCCCCATATCTTCTCCCACTTCTTGGGGCACCCCGATGAATATAGACCGATTTTTCAGTGGTCATAGTGTGGTCTAGGTCTTGGCACCATTGCGTATAAGTAGGAGTTACCTGTGATCCCCAATGCTGTGCTATATTGCGTTTTGCCAGCGCCATTCCCAGTGTAGCCCACCCCTGATCTGCGTGATTGAGGTCTGTGGGTTCCCAGATGTTTAGCAAACATCTCTTTGGTTCCAGCGGCACCATGACTCCTGTCACCTGCGAAACTGTGCGCATAATCTTCTCCCAATACTTCGTTATTGACGGACAGTCCCAAATGGTGTGCCAGAATGTCCCCAGTGCGCCACAGTGGCGGAGGCAGAGTGGGGTGTCAGTCCTGCCTAATTTGTGCAGTAGTGGTCGCGTATAGTACGTGCGATGCAGGATTTTTAGCTGCACTAATCTGAGTTTGGAAGGTATTGCGATCTCCCGTGGTGATGCCGTCGCCTCCATCCAGTCGTCTTCCTCCAGTACTCCCAGATCTACCTCCCATCTGCCCTTAAGTACCACCGTGGGATCAGGTTGATTGTTGATTATTTTACGGTATGTTTGGGATATGGCTTTTTTGTGTAGATGGTCTGTTAATAGTCTGTCCTCTAGTGGTGAGGCCTCCGGTAAATGCGTGTTTGGTGGTATCACTGCCATCAGTGCGTGTCTTATTTGTAAATATCTGAAAGCTTCAGTCTGTGCCAGGCCGTAGGTGTCCTGCAGCTGCGTGAATTGGATGACCCCTCCTTCTCCCATAAGTCCCCAACCTTTGATATTCCTATCAAGTCCCACTGTTGGAATCCCTTTGTTTTTTTCAGAGTTCCTAATTTCCGGGTGTCCCATAAAGGCGTGGCCTGCGTAATGACTCCGTCCCACTTCAATGCACGCTGTACTGTGTGCCACACGTGTACTGTATGTGCTGTTGGGCCCGTTAGGGTTGTTTTTCGGGGCCTGTTGTACAACTCCCCCATTATCCCTCTCACTTCTAGGAGGAGCCTGTCCATCCGGAAGGCGGGGTCCTCCTGTGACGCGTGAAGCCACTGATTTATTGTGATGAGCTGAGAAGCCCAATAATACGCCTGTATATTGGGCAGGGCAATCCCGCCATCGTACCATCCCCTCACTAGTTTCTGCAATGCTATACGAGCCGACTTCCCATCCCACAGCAGGGCAGTAAGCTCTGTATTTATCATAGTAAAGTATGTTGGGTTTACCGGAAAAGGAGTATTCTGTAAGCTGTACAGGAATCTGGGGAGTGCCATCATCTTAAAGAGGGCCGCCCTGCCCAGTAATGTTAGCGGCAGGGATCGCCAGTGCTTAACATCGCTACGCAGTCGAGTCAGGGGCTTCATTAAGTTTTCGTCCGTAAAGATCTCGCTTTGTGGTGTTACGTAGATGCCGAGATATTTAAATCCCCGTTCTGCGATCCGGATTTCGCAGTTGCGTGGCATCCTCGGTGGGGACCGTGTAGGATGTATAGAAGTGACTTCGCCCAATTTATTGTGTATCCTGACGCTCTGCCGTATGCGGCGCACAAGTCCAGCAGACGGTTTAGGGAACGCGCAGGCGACGCCAAATATAGTAAGACATCGTCCGCGTAGAGTGAAATGCGGTCCTCCCATCCCATGGCCCACTTCAGTCCGCGGATAACTGGGTCCTGGCGTATCCATGCCGCCAGTGGCTCCAGTACTATAGCAAAGAGCAGGGGGAGAGGGGCCAGCCCTGTCTCGTTCCTCTTTCCAAGGGAAAATTCTGCGGAGATACGTCCATTTGCCACCACCTGCGCCAAGGGTTTCGTATATAGCAGTTGAACCCATTCACAGAATTTGGGACCGAATCCCATACGATGAAGGACTGCAAATAGAAAGGGCCACTCTACCATGTCGAATGCCATGCGGGCATCCAGGGACAGAATTATCGCATCCTCTTCGATAGTAGACTTCCGTGCCATGACACCATGTAGTCTCCTGAGATTTAACGCTGTGTTTCTGTTTGGCATAAAGCCTGACTGATCAGGATGGATCACTGTTGTGAGGTGGGGTTGTAGTCGCGTGGCTAACGCTTTGGCTAGTATTTTAGCTTCGGCGTTCATTAAGGAAATAGGCCTGTAGGACAGGCACTCCTGCGGTGGCTTGCCTGGTTTGTGGATTGCGACTATGGTTGCTACACGTTGGTCTTTAGGTAATTCTCCTTCTCTAAGCATTCCTTATACATGTTAAGTAGGTGTGGTGCGAGTTTGGTCGCTGTCCCCTTGTATAATCTCTACCGGGATACCATTGGGTCCCAGAGCCTTTCCCGACTTTAAAGCTCCTATTGCCGAGGTAATTTCCTCAGTGGTTAGGTCTGCGTCTAGTGTCTTGACGGCATTCTCTGACAATGTAGGCATTTGGATGTCTCTGAGGAATTCCAGGTTGTCTTCTCTAGTGTTTGTGGCAGTGGGTGTATAAATTTGTTGGTAATGGTCGGCTAATGCCTCAACTATTTGCTGGGGGTCTGAGGTCGTATTCCCATCTGCTAACTTAATGTGGGTTATCCAATTATTGGCACGTTCCCTCCTGTCCAGCCAAGCAAGGAGCCTGCCTGCCTTGTCGCCAAGCTCGTATATTACATGTTGCGTGGCGGTAAGCCTGGATTTCGTGTCTTCCCAGGCGTAGGCCCGATATGCTTGCTGTGCCATGTGGAGCCCGTGTGTTGTGTCTTCGTTGGTATCTCGCGCGTGGTCTGCCTCCGCCTCCGCCACTCCTTGCTCTAGCTCTACGAGCTGTTGTCTGTGTTGCTTTTTATGGCTAGCTATCAGTGAAATGGCCTGTCCCCGCAGCACTGATTTGTATGCCTCCCACAGCATTGTCGGAGAAGCAACTGAGTGCTCGTTTTGGTCGAAGTATTTCTCTGTGGAGGTCTGTAGGCCCTTCTTAATCTGAGGGTTTTTAAGAATCCTGGGTATAAAGGAAACAGTCGCCGCCTCGTTACTGTACGGGAAGCATACGTGACATATACCGGTGAGTGGTCAGAAATGCCTCTAGGCAAGTGTTGAGTCTCCGATATCCCTTCTAGTCCGGTTGTTACCGTAAATAAATAATCTATTCTGGAGAGGCTATTGTGTACCCCTGAGTGAAAGGTGTACTGACGGTCCTGTGGGTGCCACTTTCGCCACACATCAGTGAGTCCCATAGCCTCCACAAAGCCCACCAGTTTGAGATTGGCACTGCATGTATCTCTAGGGGGCTGTCTGTCTAGCGAGGATCAATCGTTGCATTAAAGTCTCCACCTATGATGAGTTTCCCCTGTGGCAGTGATAATAAGAATTCCCTAGTGCTGGGAAGGTTGACTGGTGCAGCGTCGGTGGTATATATACTGTTACGAAGTTGTATGTCCTTCCCTACCATTGACATGCCGTTGCAGCAAACCTGCCCTGTTCGTCCTTCCACGACCCAGTAATTATCAGGGGGAAACGTTTATTGATCAGGATACCTACCCCCGTGAACCCGAGGTAAATTCCGAATGTATTGTCATTTTGTATCCCCATCTATCTAGAGCTCTGCAGGCAGAGCCTGTCAAATGTGTTTCTTGTAGTAATGCCACCGCTGGGCCCTTTCGCTTGATGTATTGAAGGACTAGCCCCTCTTAATCTTGTCTCCCAATCCGTTGACATTCCAGGATAGTATTGTTAGTGTGGGCGGTGGCCCCCAGGGTCCGAGGTCTGGGAGCTAGGAATATTAGCGGGTGTGTCTATGTGCGCCATGTAGGACATGGGATTTGGAAGGGTATTGATTCCCGCATTGCGTCCACTGTGCTGTATCGGTAATTATGCTATTTGTTAGACTTCTAAACTTTTGCATCCATTCAAACAATAAGGACTGAAGTATCATTCTGATATAGTATATATTACCTTCTGTATTCCCTTGTATCGGAAACCTGAGAAGTACGTTAACTCCCTTGAACTGTTCCCCATCCCCTCCCCCCACCCTGCCTCCCTGCCCGGCGGGCCTAGAACTACCCGCCACCTCAACTGAGCAGAGTGCTTCTGACCCATAACTTGTACTTGCGTGAGGGGGGAAGAGTCTGCCATCGATCCCCGCCAGTCTCTCCTTTGACTAACATCTAGTTGCTGCCTGTGTCCCAGATGGAGGCACTTTTGGTCGTGGCTGCGAGGGCCCCCGCCCGTGCCACCGCATCATTCGCCCATCATTCGTATACTTATTATATTCTATCAATTAAATTAAGTTAGTGGTCGCCCATTAAGTGTTTCAAACAACAGTCATGACTGGTTGGTGCTGGTGTGTTCCACTGTGCATCCGGTCGCCACTCCTTCTGCGGAGAGGTCTCCATCCTCTTGTCACGCCGGGCGTCACTCAGGGTCCTCATTTGTAGTGGGACGTTCTTCTTCCACGATGGCCGTCCCTCCGCTACTCTGTGTGTCGGATGGCTTGGACATTTGCCTGTGTTTCGAAGTTTGTCGTCTGGGGCCCGTGGCCGGGCGCCATCCCTCCAACCAGTCTGTCGCCTCCTCCGGCGTCTCAAAGAACCAGACTTTTCCCTCTGCTTCAACTCGGAGTTTCGCCGGGAAGAGCATTGCGTATTTTAATTCTCTATTACGCAGTTCTTTTTTGATTTCTAGAAAACTGCGTCTTTTCTTGGTCACCGCCGCCGTGTAGTCCGGATAGAGTGAGACCGTACTGTTGTCTACCTGCAGTGGGGGCTCATGCGCGCAGCCTGTAGGATCGTATCCCGGTCGCGGAAGTTAAACATGCGCGCCAGTATGGGTCTGGGTGGCGTCCCTGGCCTTGGTCTTCCGCCAGGCACCCTGTGCGCCCGCTCCACTGAAAAGAAATTTGATAGGCCGCGGGGTTGCAGCTTCGTCAGGATAAAGTCTTCTACAAAGAGGTCTAGCGCCGGTCCCCGGATACTCTCCGGCACCCCCACCAGGCGTATGTTGTTGCGTCGTGAGCGTCCTTCTTGGTCCTCCATCTTGTCGGCCATTTGCTGGGCTGTTTGTTCCAGTTGGCGGACCTGGCGTTGCAGGGTCACCGTATCTGCGGTTAGTACAGCTGTCGCATTTTCGACCTCCGCCACCCTGGTGCTGATTTTGGAGACATCTGCTCGCAGCAGCGTGATGTCCGTCGAGATGGTGCCAATGGTAGATTGCATCTGGTGGAGGGTGGCCATCACATCTAGCAGGGTGACCTCCCCTGCTTTGCGGTCGGCGAGACGCTCCCAGTGGGCTGGGATGCCGCTGTCGTAACCGAGTTTTCTTTGTGGTAAACGTATTTGTCCATCTTACTGCTCTGCGACCCTCGTTGAGCGCGTCCACTCATCTTGTCTACTACTGGTGGCTGGTGTGACAGGGAAGACAGTAGGCGCCGCTTCCCGCCGGCGGGAGTGGTTTCACACGCGGCCCCCCGGCCCCCCTGCCCCCCCTTTAGCCGTGTGGTCAGTAGGCCGTCGCCGCAGGTATCTCACCCCCAATGTGCCTTGTAGTTTCCCTTCTTCTTCCAAGAAGTCTCGAGGCTGTTTGATGCACCAACCGCAGTATGTGTAAGTGTCCGCCCCAGCCAGCGCTCAGTCTCGGGGTATACAAAACCAGGGAGAGAGCAACTCCGCAGCACACCCTACCTCAATAACGGCCTCAGTCTTGGGATATGTTGCTGGGCCTCCAGAGTATTTCCTTCTGTCCCTGTGTCTCACCCTCTACTGGGATATTCGCGCCCAATCATCAATGTGGCGCCCTCTCTTGATGTTGCTGTTGGAGGGGGCTTACCACGCTCTGCACCGGGCGCACTCACCGCTGCGTGTGCTGGCGTCTATCCTCGCCACCACCGGTCTTGGGGTATAGCGCTGGGCCCTCAGGACTGCCTCCGAGTCTCCCGTTTTGCCGGGATTGTTGGCCCGGTTCGTTCCTTGTTTCCCCAATGGATGTTGGGCGTTTGTGCTGTGTGAGTCGGGGACCCAACTCACCCCCTTCCCCCTCCTCACTCTCGGCGGTGCTCGGGGCTTCCTCCGGCTGCCGCGATCCGCCGCGCTGGGCTTGGGCGGGGCGAGGGCTACTCGAGGTCCCGGCTTCTGCGCTGCCCCCAGGCCGTATCTCCTTTCCACGGTCCGGAGCTCCGGCGGCCGGTCGCAGACGGCCCAGATCTCTTCCAGGTGTTCACCTGATGTTCCGACGTTGCCGCCCACCCTTAGAGGACAGCAGGCCTGCGGATTAATGTCAGGATAGTCGGGAGGACTGCAGGTGATCGCGGAGCTCTCCTAGGCTGCGGCCATCTTCGGTGGTTGCAAGCCACGCCCCCCCGAAAGAGGTATTATTAATGCATTACAGGTAAACAATAAATGTGATGCAACCTCATGTGAATCGGCAAGTCTGTCCGTGGCAATTAAAGAACTAACTGAGTCCGTCACACAAGCCATTAATATCCTTACGGGTAGATTGGACAAAATAGAAGTAGGAATTGAGAAAATTTTAACAGCACAGATTAAGGCCACTCAAGAACCTCAAAAATTATTGGGTTTGAGCACATACTCTGAGAAGGTAGCCCAAAATGTAGCACCTCTGACACTAAAGACATCGCACAGGGCGAGAGATCAGGGTGAGAGACAAGTATTAAACCCCAATATATCTGCAATTACGAAAAACATTTCTTCTCAAAAGGGAGTGGTGCATACATTAAATGAGATGGGAGGGACACAACACAAAATAGTTGAAAGTCGGCTGGGAGGGGAAAGTACAAGAATGACCCCAATAGACAGCTATGCACCAGTGGTAATGCACAGTCTGCAAACATTAAACTTGCCGCCGGCAGCTACACCTTACACAATTATTTTAGCAAATGTCCCGCCCTTGCCATTGGCCGATACAGAAACCTGGCCTGCCCTAAGAAATAAAACCATACATTGGTTGGGAAACAGAACGGGTTTGACTAGTGCCCTTTTTAGGGAATTTAAGATGGTGAGGAGAATTGATTGGGTGGGAAATAATAATAAACTTTGTGAAGGTGATTGTATCGCCCTCTCATTAGGATCACCTATTTTGGTAAGAGAAATCCTAATGAGAACACAAGAGCCTAGCCATATCTATTCAAATATACAAGTTCTCCCCTTGGGCTTTTTTTATCAACCTTCGTGTTCCGCAAAGCCAGAAAATCATGGCCCATGTAAACAGCCCACAGATGGCCCACTTTTTAACTTAGCAACATCAAATAGATTTGGGCCACTAACAACTTTAGATGAAAATGATTGACTAATAAATGGGTTGAATTCATCGGGGAATGAAATCAAACATTGTACAGAAACCCCAGATGCATCAGTTTGGTTTAGTCCAATAGAGGCTAAGTTATTCGACGAGGAGAAAAGTAATCCTATATGTGAGGAGTTAATCGAAACAGATTATATGAGCAGATCCTCCATATTGATGGGTAGTATGGGAGATTTTGATCCTAACTCGCAATCCGAGGGTGAACTTAGAAATCAGCCTGTAACTGTGCTTGAAACATTGGTCCAGGCTGTAAAAGCCTGTAGAGTCCTCTTTTGGAACATTGCGGGACTAAAGAACAAAGTGAATGACACAGTTTGGCTGGATTTTATCAATAATTTTGATATAATATGTTTGCAAGAGACCTGGGCCATTGAGGAAATAATTATTAATGGTTTTAGGACATTTCATACGCCAGCAATCCAATCATCTAGTGGAAGATCTAAGGGTGGAGTTTGTGTATATGTTTCAAACCTGCTGGGGGCTCAAAACATTAATATGATTAGCTCTGAAATTTATTATCAAATTGTTTTAATACACTTGGATGTGAACTGTGTTTTAGCTGTGATCAACTTTTATAACAATGTGGAAAAAGGGCAACTGGGCGCCATATTGAAGAAGCTCAGTGAGGATGTTACTAGCTTAAAATCAGATAAAGAGACTGAAATCATTCCTATTTGGGGTGGGGATTTTAACGTTGGCTTGTGTCCTTTGGCTGAAATAGGAAAATGTGGATTAACATTGGAGGAAGATGACCCACCCATTCATTTCTCTCATACTGATAAAGGAGATCTGTATAATGAGATTTTGTATAAACATGATTTTGGTTTTACAAATTGTCTATGTACCCCTAAGGTGGAGTTTGGTCACACATTTATTGGCAGAGGAGTTGATTCGACAATAGATTTTATCATTATGCCAAATTGTTATGCAAGTTATGTTATAGGGTATAACATTCATCAAAACGTAATGAGTGATCACTTGGCAATAAGTGTAGCTATTGCAACTCCAACAAATAAAGCAAGGAGAAATTGTAATAAAATAGCATGGGTACAAAATATAGAAATGGGAAGACAAAATGGTTATACAATCCGATGGTCAAGCCAGGACCCTGCGGAGCTAAGTAAAGAAATAATCACAAATGCGTATGTGCCAATTTCTATTTGTTTAAGTGAAAGCCCGACGCACGAAAAATATTTTAAAAGCCTTTTCCTGTATAACTGAGACTGTGAGTAGCACGTTACAAGTGCAAAGTAAAGGTACCCGTAACACCAGTAAGGGATGGTTCGATAACAACTGTACAAAAAGTTATACAAATTTAAAGAATGCTCTACATAGATCAGTAAGAGATAAAGAGGAAATTAGGATCTGTAGAAAGTTGTATACCATAGCCAGAAAAAATAGGATGAATGAACTAAAAGAAAAGGCTTGGAAGAATTTAAGTGATGCAGCATTGAGCAGGGATAGTTCACAATTTTGGTCAGCTGTGAACGCCCCATTCCTTAACAATAGACTGGATGCACCATCAATTGAGGTAGCAATAGAGGAAAAAATTTGGGTGGATTTCTTCTCAAGCGTTTATTCCCTACAGAAGACCAGTGAGAGGGAAGTAGCTTGTGGGCAAAATACGGAGGGGGAACACCAGAATTTTACACCCATTGATTTCCATATAACTTTGCAGGATGTTACCTCGGCTATAAAGGCAAGTAAGAGTGGTAAGGCCCCCGGCCCCGATGGGGTACCAATTGATCTTTTTAAGTCTAATTTTGAAATGTGGGGTCCAATTTTAACACGGGTCTTACAAGCTTGTTGCGCAAGGGGATTCATAGGTACTTGGTCTGAATCAATCATCGTCCCCATTTTTAAAAAGGGGGATCGGGATAATCCTGCATGCTACCGTCCGATATCTTTGTTAGACTCACTCATGAAGGTAGCGGGCAGGATTGTTTTAGACCGGTTGCAATCATGGGCGGAAGAAAATAGTATTTTGAGTGATGTACAGTACGGTTTTAGATCAGGTCTAGGTATTAACGAGCAGGTTCTTAATCTTAACATTTTAATTGGAAAGTACACGCAGGCAAAAAAGGGGAAATTTTATTTGGCATTTGTTGACCTCACAGCTGCATTTGATTGTGTAATTCATAATAAGCTGTGGGGCGTTCTTAGAGATTTAAAGGTTGTTCCTATTTTAATACAGTTTTTAAGAGAGCTATACTCTGGCGCTACAGCAAAAGTTCGGTACGGACTTAAGGGAGAGTGTACTGTGCCGTTCAAAGTTGAGAAGGGAGTGAGGCAAGGCTGCGTTTTGGCACCACTGCTGTTCACTTTGTATACAAATGCTTTGGAACAGGAGTTGGTGGCAAACGCTGGGGATCCGCCATATGTAAATAAACGCCCGATAGTCTCCCTCCTCTATGCCGACGATGCTGTACTTATGGCACGTACCCAGATTGGTCTTCAGAGGGCTCTTACTTTTTATACAAGTTTTATGGACAACCTTGGATTAAAAATGAATGTAAAGAAAAGCTTTATTATGACTTGTGGGAGAGGGAAACATAAGGACCGAAGTATTCAAGCTGGGGGAAGTAGGGTGGAATCTATTAACTCCTTTTGTTACCTGGGTGTTCTTTTTGATCGTACTGGGTCTTGGGCACAAGCGATAAAGACTAGGAGCCTCCTGTTCATGAAGTCTACCGCAGCCTTAATTAAATTTACAAAAAAATTGGGGAAAAGGCCACCAGAAATTCTTCTAAAAATCTATCATGCTAAATGCGTGAGCATAGCAATTTTTGGGGCAGGTATTTGGGGCTTTTATGATTGTACATCGATCCAATATGTGGAAAACGCCTTTTTAAGATTTATATTGGCAGTCCCGGCCAGTGCTCCAGTTTTTAATTGCCATAGCGAATTAGGAGTAACATATATCTCTGATCTTATTAAGGCGCAACCGGTGCTGCTCTGGCACAGAATCTGGACCTCTGCTAGCACTGGTTTAAATAGGGAAATAATAACTGATGCAATGAAATTAGATAACGCCAGCAAGATTCCCCGGTTGAAGTATGTAAGAAATTTTATGCAGGACATCGGGCGCCCAGAGTATTTCTCCCTACCCGAAAATATGAATTGTATTAACCGGAAGGATTTAAAAAAATTTGTATGACCCACCTGGAAGAAAATAGGTTAACTCTGGAAATGAATAAACCTACGGTGGTTGAACATCAATTAATTATTACAATATATAATATTCAACCATACTTGACCTGTACATTGGGGGGATATGATAGGTATATGCTAACGCGTTTTAGATTTGGGACTTTCCACCGTTTGATTAGCCATCCAGATATTAACAATTGGTCAAGGGAACTCTGTCGATGTCCCTGTGATAATATTTCATCACAAACGACTATTCACGCTATCCTATTCTGCAAATTTTATAAGGATGAAAGGCGAAGATGGGTACTACCGTTATTAAAACAGGGGGGATGGAGACAATGTCGCCCTGCTTTTTTGTATTTACAGATGTTGGGAAATTATTATTGTATAGGATCTATGGTCGGTTTTCTGAAAAGTGTATATAGAGCTAGAAAATCTCTAAATATTTGAATGCCAGATGTAAAATTTATGAGAGAAACATAGTTATGTGATGATGTACAGTATAATACATTTTATTCCCTGGACGTAAAAAATAGTTACTGTTAAATGAATTTTTTTAATGACATTTTATTTAGCTAACGTGTCTTAAATGTAATTTTTATGATGTGTGATGATATGTCTTTACTGCCTGCTTTTATGATTTTAATGTTTAAAATCGAATAAAGCTCGTTTTGATTGATTGATTGATTGATTGACTTAATAAAACCTGATTTTTCAGTAAAACATTGGACACAGGAACACACAGATACACTTAATTCCTTACAAGCTGACATGATAGCTTCAAAACACTTACAGACACGCGTAAACGTACGCAACCTGGTGATCCGTATAATTGCGGGTCAATCTGGGTACACCTATCTGACATATAATGAAGGTGAAACAGTACCAATTGCATACAAATCACATTTGTACACAAATGCTGAGATGCGCTTCGCATCTACTGAAAAGATTCTGACAGCAGTACAGACTGCTGTAGTAAGAGAAAGAGCACTGGCACAGGGGAAACGAATAATAGTAGTAACCGTTGTTAATATCTGACAAACCACCAGCGTGTGTTTACTTGGACCACTGCGGCCCCTTAAAAAGAGATGGGGCTTACAGATATATCATGGTTGCAGTGGATTCCTGCTCAAGATTCCTATGGGTGTGGCTCCAGCACTCGGCTGACGCTCAAACTGTTATAAAAGATTTGCGAGTCTTCATAGGGACATACGCATTGGCACATTACATTCTGACCAGGGCCCTGCGTTTAGCTCTCGGGCTTACAAGGAGGCCATGCGAGTATTGGGTGTAGCATGCGGTACTCCTCTCCATACCATCCCGAGGGAAATTCGGTCGTGGAGAGGAAAAACCGAGACTTAAAGCAGTTGTTAACAGCTAGAGTATTAGGCACGGGTGAGAGCTGGGTAAAACATCTTTATGGAGTGCAGCGGGCTCTGAACAATATGCCAAGAAGTTCTCTAGGGTGGGGTCACTCCATATGAGGTCCTATTTGGAACAAGAATGTGGGTACCTGATCTTGATTGTGAAGATGCAGTGGCGGATGAGAAACCTTTTGACATCCATGATCGTTTGGCTGTTTTACAGGATCTAAATGAATCCAGGACACAGCCAAGTAATGTCCACCTGAAGCAGACCGCCACTGGGGAATTCAAACCAGTCACAGCAAGACCTGTCTGGATCCCAAAAGTCGGGGATCTGGTCAGAGAGAAAATAGCGGACAAGAAAGAATTTGGGCCATCCTACAGAAAGCCTGTACAGGTCCTGGCAGTGCAAGGAACAACAACTGTATTTCTACCGGCTCTTGCCGGAAAAAAGGAGAAAATATTTTTCTCAATCTACCTAATCAAACCACACTATGTGGCCGATACTGAACTCTAGACCACTTGGACTCCAAAGTAGCAGACGCCCTCCTCTCGCTACAATTCAAGAATTTCAAACGGAAAGACCCATCACGTTCGAAGGGTCCCCTGTACAGAATGAAGGACTAAGGCAAAATGGAGACCTATGTGGAGACATTGATACGAGACATCTTTGGCCCAGAGAATCTGTCCCCGATGCTGATAGTTGAGCGTGCCCATCGTTCTTTGGCTCCGAGACCCGTCCTGGGGGCGATGCCCCGCCCCATTATCGCCAGACTTTTAAATTATAGGGACAGAGATGCCATTTTGAGAATGTCAAGAGAAAAAGGCACAATTGAATTCCAAGGGAACACACTTGCATTCTTCCCGGACTTTACAGTTGCAGTGCAGGCGGCATGGAGGGAATTTGGTACAGTGAAGAAAGTATTGCAATCAGAGAGGATCCCGTATGCCATGCTGTACCCGGCCCGCCTGCGAATCGGCCAAAATCTTCACCAACTCAAAGGCAGCGCTCGAACCTGGTAAAAATGCATGCGCTCTAGACCAGCTATATGGTGTGACCTAAACTTATAAGTGGGCATAGGTTTGGATAGGTGTAAAAAATGAAGACATATCCCGCTGCAGCTGTGGGATGTTGGATGGCAATTTGAATGAGAAGCTAGCTAGATGTCTACATGTACACAAATATGTTTATGATGTTATTGCACTCGTAGTAGATCTGATCAGCCACCTCCTGCGTCAGTGGGAGGCTAGTAGCACTCTGGCGCTCCCCTCTTGGGAGTACCGCACAGGATTCAATTGTTTCTCTATGTTTGGTGGGGGTTGTTTGCAATAAATAGGGATGGCTTTAGCAAGTTGGGGGTGCTGAAGTGGGTGGGTGGTTGGTTGGGTGGGAAGGGGACGGGACATTTGAATCTGTGTAGGGACATAGCACCAGCAACACTGCAGCTTCTTTACTTTGGTGGGCCTTACCATGTAAATGATGTCATGATGTGCAACGAAGTATGGGTAGTAATATGAAATTCCTTACCTGGAACGTCAGCGGTTTAAACAGCCCCAAGAAAATTAGCTCTGTTTTGGAGTATTTGGACAGGTTTGATGTTCAGGTTGCCTTCCTACAGGAAACCCACCTAACTAAGGTCTCTGAGAAAAATGTGGGAGCACGATGGGCAGGGGTACGCGTAGCTGCATCCTACTCCTCCTACTCCAGGGGCGTAATGATTCTAGTCAAGAAAGGTGTGCCATTTACTATGCTTAGTTCAGAAACGGTTGAGCAGGGCAGGGTGGTGATCATCCTGGGCAAACTGGGAGGTGCAACGGTACTGCTGGTAAATATATATGACCCAAATATAGACGACCCCGCTTTTTTCACAGACGTCTGGCGTCGCATCTCTGTGTATCCTGCTGTGGAGATAATATGGGGAGGGGATTTTAACATTTGCTTAGATATGTCCATGGACAGGTCGGACAGTGCAGCAGCAAGAGGCAAGCAGGCATCAGATACGTTGCTTGGGTTGATGGAAGCAAGGGATATTCGGGACGTCCGGAGACTGCGTCATCCAGGGTCATGGGAAAGCACTTTTATTTCCTCAGTGCATGGATCGTGGTCCAGATTGGACTATTGGCTTGCAACCGAGATGGCATGCACGTGGGTAGTCCATGTTGGTCACTTGGCCAAGACGTTGTTGGATCATTCCCCAGTTCTCCTTGAGCTACAAATCCCAGATTGTGCGAGACCACCCTTTATGTGGAGATTGCAGCAGGCTTCCCTGGTAGACCCAGTTTTTAGGAGCACTATTAGGAATGCGATCAGAAACTACTTCCTTGAAAGTGAGGGCTCAGTGGATAGTGCGGGGATGTTATGGGAGGTGTTTAAAGTTACGATTCGGGGCGAATGCATAAGTACACAGGCGGGTGTATTGAAGGACTTAAGGCACTGAATTAGTAAGCTAGCGAGTGAGATCTCAGCTTTGGAACGGGAGTATGAGCAGAGCCCTGAATCAGAACTTCTTGCCAAAATAAGGGACCTTGTGACAGAGCACAACCAGACAGTAGATCAAGAAATGGCACACAGATCTAGGAGAAGCACAGCGAGGTACTATGGGGAGGGAGGTAGGCCCAGCCGTTCGTTGGCCCAGAAGATAGCTATGCCGCGGGGTCAGGAAAACATCACTGAAATGTTAGACAGAGATGGGGTGGCGCAGCACACTACGTCAGAGATTAGCAAGGTGGTGCTAGACTTTTACGCTGCACTTTACGGCGACAAAGCACAGGTGCCTGAAGGTGATATACGTGCATACCTAGATGATATTGCACTTGGGTGGCTCTCAGAAGGCCAGAGGGAGTACCTTACGCAACCCTTCGACGTGGAAGATGTAAAAATTGCCATAATGTCCCTCCCCGCTTGTAAATCAGCTGGCCTTGATGGGCTCCCGAGCGAGTTTTACAAGGCATATATAGAGGAACTGGCGCCTAGACTATTAGATGTATTTGCAGAGACATACAAGACTGGAAAATTACCCCCCTCTCTCAGGGAAGCCCTTATTGTTACGTTGCTGAAACCTGATAAGGTGGCGAATAGGTGCGAATCATATAGGCCTCTCTCCCTCATTAATATAGACGCCAAGATTTTAGCAAAAATGATCACCACTAGGCTACAGCCTTTGGTACCCAAACTGATCCTCCCGGATCAGTCGGGGTTTGTACCCAGGAGATCGACGACGCATAACCCGAGTACTATTTTTGCCGCGTTGCATTATTTTGAGTCGGATTTCCAGGCAGTGGCTGTGCTGCTAGATGCAGCAAAGGCATTCAACTCCGTGCGGTGGGAGTATATGTTTACTGTCTTCCTCAGAATGGGTATGCCACCCTTTTTTCTCAAATGGGTTAAATTCCTATACACTGAGCCATAGGCCTGAGTGCAAGTGAATGGCTGGGTTTCAATAAAGAGAGGTACGAGGCAGGGATGCCCCTTGTCGCCGATGCTTTTTTCACTATGTGGCCGATACTGAACAGTAGACCACTTGGACTCCAAAGTAGCAGACGCCCTCCTCTCGCTACAATTCAAGAAGTTCAAACGGAAAGACCCATCACGTTCGAAGAGTCCCCTGTACAGAATGAAGGACTATGCAATAATGCTATGGAACTAGTTCCGCTTGAACCTGAAATTCGAATTCAGAATCAAAATGAAACACAAATTGCTATTCGACCAAATACAGATGTCTACATCAACATGCCTCAATAAGAGCAAACTACGATTTCTACAAATCCCGATGCAATACCAGCAATTGATCGAACTGCTTCTGGCTGCTTCATAAACTTTGATATGTTTTCTTTGGATCCAAGTGAACCTGAAACGATGCCGGCCCAAAAATCACGCAAACAACAAATCTGAAAGAGACACGTTAGTGACAGATTCCTTACCTTAGAATATCCCCAGGCGTCAGGCTGGATCCGGAAAGTTTTTGCGTAGCAGTACCCTTGCGCGTCGGTAGGCGGCGTCGTGCGGCTCCGCGTCCGTCGTCGTGGTCGCCGGGATGACGTCGCGGGCAGTACTTAGACGCCGCCCCTGCGCACTGACGTCAGTTCTTCTTTTTCCACGCCAGTAAGCGCTGATCCGGGAAGAGCAGTGCCCTAGTCAATTTTTGGCTAAATTTTTGGTGATTTTTTCACTGTTTCTTTTCGAGTCTTCTCGACTCCTAGGTGTCGGTAGGGATGCCCGGCTTCAAGCCATGCGACGTCTGTGGTCAAATGATGTCGATCACAGACCCGCACTTAGAGTGTCTCTACTGTCTCAGCCGAGACCACGACACAAAGTCGTGCCCTGACTGCCGGAAATTCCACCCGAAGGCTTTGCGAGAGCGGTCTCGAAAGCTCCTCGAGGTCCGGCAGTCGGCTCCGCGCCGCACCAAACCCCGGTCCCGTGAGAGGTCGAGGGGCCGGTCGCGGAGCCCCCGCCGGTCGTCGAAGTCCAAGTCTTCGCGCTCCTCGGGTAAGTCGAAGCACAAAAAGTCTAAGAAGCATCATCGCTCTAAGACTTCGCCTCGCCAGTCTCGCGACTCGGCTGAGGCCCCTGTCGGCACCGTCCCCGGACGTGCCTGTGGAGCCGCCCCCGCATTACCCGTCCTTTCCGGGCTCGGGGGCGACTCCGGCCGAAATACAGGAATTCCTGTCGGCCATGACCCGCCTCTTCGGGCCTCAAGGTCCCTCCGGTGCGCCTTCGGGCCCCGCGGGCCCTGATGGGGTTGCTCCGGCGTCGCCGACGACTCCGGTCCCGGCGTCGCCTGTCCCACCAGCCTTGATCCCGGCCTCGGCTCCGGCCCCGGCCTCGATCCCGGCTCCGGTGGTACCGCAACCCCCATCGACGCCGGTTGACCTAACCACGCCTCCGCCGGCGCCGATGTCCCCGGTGCCGTTCCTGACGCCGTCCGGGTCTCCGGGCGGCGTCGTTCCCCGGTTCTCTCCGGGTCCGGACATGGAGCCGGACCGACGTCACTCGACGCCGGCTCCGGCGCCGATGAGACCTTGGGTCCCAGATGTCCCTCCTCCTCCATATTTTGAACCACAGGAGGACCAGGAGAGCTGGGAGGGGTCGGAAGACCCTCTCACACAGCAGTGTGAGTATGATCTGGACTGGGCAGAGGAACTTGGGGGTGCCAGTGGTCTAGACACTTCCCCTGACACTGGCATGCTGTCTCCTCCCGTGGCTACGGAGGAGGGAGCAAATTTCGCAACGGTGTTGCGTAGAGCAGCTGGAGCCTTGCACCTCCAATTGCCTACTGTGGCTGTCAGGACTAATCTCCTGACGGAAGTGCTTCAGCCGGCAGCTTCCTCATCGGAGACTGTGCTGCCGTTTAATGATGCACTATCTGACGTTCTTTTGGGCACCTGGTCCAAGCCCACCACACGGGCTCCTGTGGATAGGAACGTGGCCCGACGCCATCGCCCTGCTCCGGGCGACCCCTTGTTTCTCTCTCAACATCCCACCCCCGAGAGCTTGGTTGTCCAAGCCTCTGCCTCCCAAACCGCCTTCCCTACCGCCCTCCGGATAGGGAATCCAAACGCCTGGACCAATTTGGGAAGAAGGCTTTTCTTCCTCCAGTGCTGGCTTGCGGTCCGTCAACACCGCTTGCCTTTTGGGCCGATATACCCACTCCCTGTGGGATTCGGTGGCGGCTGTTTTGCCCCAGTGTTCTGAGGAGGTCCAGACACTGCTTACCCGCACCATTGCGGAAGGTCGGGATGCGGCAAAGTACACCATACGTTGTGGCCTTGATACCGCCGACTCGCTGGGCAGATCGCTTGCAACGACGGTGGCGCTGCGTCGCCACGCCTGGCTGAGAACAACTGGTTTCTTGGGTGATGTCCAGAATACACTCATGGATATGCCCTTTGATGGAGTCGGTCTTTTTGGTTCCAAAGCAGACCATGCGCTGGAGCGTTTTAAGGACTCACGGGCTACTGCCAAGTCCCTGGGCCTTTCTGTTGTGCGCCCTCAGCTAACCTCTGCTTTTCGCCCCTTTCGTGGCCACGGAAGGGGCGCCCAGTCACGTCCGCTGCCCAGCCACCGGCCCGCGCAGCAAGCGTCTTCGCGTGGCCGAGGACGTGGCTACCGCCGTGGCGGTTCAGGCAACCAGCGTGCGGGTCAGGCCACCACCTCCACCCCGTCCGCGGCCTCCAAGCCCTCCTAGTCCCTCCTTTCAGGTGCACAGCACGCCAGTAGGGGGCAGGGTCCACCATCACCTTCACCACTGGCGTCCCATCACCTCGGACAGGTGGGTCTTGGACATTGTCCGAAGGGGCTACTCCCTCCCCTTCGAGACCACCCCCCCAGCCATGCCACCTCAATTCCACCGCATGTCAGGGGATCACTTGGTGCTTCTGCAGAAGGAAGTCACGGCCCTCTTGGCCAAGAGGGCCATCGAGCATGTTCCGACCCCAGAAGTAGGACGTGGTTGCTACTCCCACTACTTTCTGCTGCCCAAAAAGGACAAGGAGGAAGTGCGTCCTATCTTAGACCTCCGGAACGTCAATCGCTTCCTCCGGAAGGAGAAGTTCAAGATGCTCACCCTAGCTCAGGTCTTGACTGCCCTCGACCCTGGAGACTGGTTGGTAGCGTTGGACTTGCAGGACGCTTATTTCCACATTCCCGTCCTGCCGGCCCACCGGCGTTACCTTCGGTTCACGGTAGGCCTCGAGCATTTTCAGTTCACCGTGCTCCCCTTTGGCCTTACAAGTGCCCCTCGGGTGTTCACGAAAGTGATGGCGGTGGTCGCAGCTCATCTGCGCCGGGCAGGGGTTCCAGTCTTCCCCTACCTCGACGACTGGCTGCTGAAGGCGGGCTCGTCCCAGGCAGTCGTCTCCCACCTCCAGACTACGGCCGAACTCCTGCACTCGCTGGGGTTCTCCATCAATGTGCCGAAGTCGCATCTGATTCCTTCTCCACAGCTCCTTTTCATCGGAGCAGTTCTGGACACGACGCAGTTTCGGGCCTATCCTCCCGAACGGCGAGTCCGGGATATTCAGGCTATGATTCCGATCTTTCAGCCTTTATCCTGGGTTTCGGTACGGATGACCCTGAGGCTGCTGGGCCTTATGGCCTCCTGCATCCTGCTGGTCAATCATGCCAGATGGCATATGCGGGCTCTGCAGTGGGACCTGAAGTTCCAGTGGGCGCAGCACCAGGGCAACCTGTCCGATCACGTCCAGATCTCGGAGGGGACTGCAAAACAGTTGCAGTGGTGGCTCTCGAACCGGCAATGGGTCATGGGCAGATCCCTCTCCCTTCCCCAGCCAGAGCACACAGTTGTGACGGACGCGTCCCTTCTGGGATGGGGCGGTCACATGGGAGAGGCGGAGATCAGAGGCCTCTGGTCTCCGGCGGAGTCCCGGCTCCATATCAACCTTCTGGAGCTCCGGGCGATCCGACTTGCACTCAAGGCATTCCTTCCCTCTGTCAAAGGGAAGGTAGTGCAGGTGTTCACAGACAACACCACCGCCATGTGGTACTGCAACAAACAAGGCGGGGTGGGGTCGTGGACCTCTGTCAGGAGGCTCTGCGCCTCTGGACATGGCTGGAACATCAGGGCATGTTCCTGATGGTTCAACACCTGGCAGGTTCCCTGAACGCCAGGGCGGACGAACTCAGCCGCAGGTGCATGATGGATCACGAATGGCGTCTTCACTCGGAAGTGGCGCAAGGTCTCTTTCTGCAGTGGGGAGAGCCTTGGTTAGATCTATTCGCCACCGAAGAGAACGCGCAATGTCATTAGTTCTGCGCGTTGGAATTTCCAAGGCGGCACTCGCTCGGCGACGCTTCCGTCGCGAGTGGAGTTGCGGTCTGTTGTACGCCTTTCCGCCTATACCACTTCTACCCAGAGTGTTGAAGAAGATTCGGCGCGACCGGGCCCAAGTCATCCTTGTGGCTCCGGACTGGGCTCGAAGAGTTTGGTATCCCGAGCTACTCCGTATGAGCATCGATCCCCCGATCCGTCTGCCTCTTCGGGAGGATCTTCTGTCGCAGCAGCAGGGGATGGTCCCCCACCCGAACCTGTCCAGCCTCCACCTGCTTGCGTGGAGATTGAGCGGCGGCAGTTGATTCCTTTCGACTTGCCTCCCGAAGTTTATGATGTGATTCTGGCAGCCAGGCGTCCCTCCACTAAGGTGGTATACGCCTGCAGGTGGAACAAGTTTGTGGCATGGTGCACAGCAAAGGCTGTGAATCCCCTCTCTGCCCCTCTTTCTGAGGTTCTTCTGTTCCTTCTTTCACTGGCCCAACAGGGTTCTGCCCTGGGTACCATCAAGGGCTATCTTTGTGCCATTTCGGCCTTCCTCAGGCTTCCTGATCAGCCCTCCCTTTTCAAGTCCCCTGTTGTTAACAGATTCCTTAAAGGCATTACACACCTCTTCCCTCCTGTTCCGTTTGTGATGCCTCAGTGGGACTTGAACTTGGTTCTTACATTTCTCATGTGCGCTCCCTTTGAGCCTCTACATAACTGTCCTCTTCGTCTTCTGACTCTGAAGAAAGCCTTTCTGGTGGCCATCACCTCCGCTCGGCGGGTGAGTGAGCTCCAGGCTCTATCATGCAAACCTCCCTTTCTGTCTGTACATCCAGACAAGGTTGTTCTTCGGACGCGTCCGTCCTTCTTGCCAAAGGTGGTTACTGCCTTCCACATTGGGCAGACCATCACTTTGCCCACCTTCTTTCCGCCTCCGCATCCTTCCAGAGAGGAAGAGAGGCTCCACCGTCTGGACCCAAAACGTGCGCTTTCCTTTTATATCAACCGCACACAACACTTCCGGGTGGATGACCAGCTCTTTGTTGGCTACGTGGGCGCCAAAAAAGGTCGGGCGGTGCACAACCGCTGGGTAACCTTGTGTATCAAAGCCTGCTATTCTTTGGCTAAGAAGGAGCCTCCTGTTGGGCTGCGTGCCCATTCCACCAGGGCAACGGCTGCTACCACTGCTTTGGGCCGCGGTGTTCCGCTGCAGGATATCTGTCAGGCAGCTACGTGGGCCTCGCTGCACACGTTTACAAAGCATTACTGCCTTGACAGTCAGGTCCGGAGGGACGGCTTCTTTGGCCGTTCTGTCCTCCGGGACTTCCTTGTCTGATCTTTGTTCGCAGACCCACCACCGGGGTTGGTATTGCTGGGGTATCTATTCTAAGGTAAGGAATCTGTCACTAACGTGTCTCTTTCAGATGCACAAGTTACTAACTTGTGTAACGATATATCTGTAAGAGACAGTAGTTAGTGACAGATTCCTCTACCGCCCACCCATCCTCCCGTTCTGCAAACTGATTTCTAGGGTTAAGGACATCCCTTTCAGGGCCCTAGTATTTTTCAGACACCTATGTCAGCTTCTTGCATGGCTCTGCGTTCCTGGCGCGGAAAGTCGTGTACAGAACTGACGTCAGCGCGCAGGGGCGGCGTCTAAGTACTGCCCGTGACGTCATCCCGGCGATCACGACGCCGACGACGGACGCGGAGCCGCACGACGCCGCCTACCGACGCACAAGGGTACTGCTACGCAAAAACTTTCCGGATCCAGCCTGACGCCTGGGGATATTCTAAGGTAAGGAATCTGTCACTAACTACTGTCTCTTACATATATATCGTTACACAAGTTAGTAACTTGTGCGTTAAAGACTTTCTGAACTTTCTTAAAAAGACTTACCTGGTATCACCATGGGTAGAACTATGGGTAATTTCAGGGATACTTTTCTTTCTTTTCTGGGTAGGCTTGGTAATAGTTTTTAGCATGCTTGTTAATGGCAAATACCTTCGACAAAGCTCTGCAGCCCAAAAGGTGAATTTAATTTTAAAACCACATCAATCATCTCATCGAGGAGGGGGTGCTAGAGGGCGCACGGCAAGATGGCTGTCCGGCTGATCTGCAATCCGCCCATAATCCGCCCGAAATTTGCTGCATCTAAGCTACAAAACTGGCAGAATTAAATTGCAGGACATCGCAAAGCAGTGGCACTGATTACCAGCTGTGCCTGAGGAAATTGCTGAAACTCGAAAAGTCAGAGCCCGACTGTGCGAGCGTAAAATGGCAGCCGTGCCGGCCCGG
This sequence comes from Calotriton arnoldi, assembly GCA_963921515.1. Taxonomy (NCBI): domain Eukaryota; kingdom Metazoa; phylum Chordata; class Amphibia; order Caudata; family Salamandridae; genus Calotriton; species Calotriton arnoldi. Next base: position 79,396 of record CAWUFW010001574.1, read on the forward strand.
CAGAACGAATGATTGAGCGGCTGACGAGCTGGAGGTGAACCGGGCTCGGGAGCGCAGGGTAAGTGCAGGCGGAACTACCACTGTCCGGCTCGAAAGGGCCAGGGACTCACCTTGCTGCATCCTGCTGTGTCACCACGAAGTACTGTGCCCGGTGAATGCGGTGACGAGCCTGGCGACCTGCTGAGCCCGCGCTGCTGCCATCGATGAGAGCGGAGTCCAGTGGGTAGCAGAAACGCCTTGCCGGTGGCCCCTGCGGGATCCGAAGTGCGGCTGTCATGGCGGAGGCCAAGTGCGGTGAGTGGGGGTGTGGCCTGGCCTGCGCCCGCGGCTGCGGAGGTGGTGCGGGCTCGGGCATAAGCTGCCGCCTGCAAGCTGCTGGTGGTGACAACGCCGGGAAGGGCACGGAGGCCTGCGGGGGTAGACCGCACGAACAGGCACCTGTTTGAGGGAACTCCGGCAGTCCTAACACAGCGGGTTGGGTGGTGTGAGGCCCTGATTAACTGCAAACTGCAACGCAAGTTTGTGAGTGATGCTCTGTGTAGCGGGAAGCCCAGCACACGCAGTAACTGTCAGCACAGCTAAAAGTGACACTTGCAGGCACGGCGGGGACTCGTGAGACGCCTGCAGAGACCTGGGGCTAAAGGAGTGGTGCACCCTGCCATTCCTTTCAAATACAGAACAGTTGATAATATCTCCTAGCCAATATATAAAGAAGTACAACAGGACATTGGCCATCAGTGGTGGGGCAACCACTATAGAGCCAGTAGTCATGCAACTGTCTACACGGTCGCACTTGTCTGGCGGTGGGCTGGTTGGAGAGGTTTTACGGCAGTCTACGAAGTACTAACCCTCCTGAGTTGCGGCACTGTAGTGCCTGCTACGCATAATGGGGAAAACAGACAAATCTCAACCTCTCCTTACTTTTGACATGCGGAAGCCCAGCAGGTCACAGACAAAGGCAGCCTCAGACTCGGAGGCTGATTCGCAGGCGGAGGCCGCCTCCTCACTCGAAGTTACGCTCCTGGCAATGCAGCGTAGTCTTCAATCCATAGATGGAAAAATAGATGCGTTGAACCAAAGAATGGACCACATGTCTGCAAAGCTGGAGAAACAAAACACGAGAATCGGGGAGGTTGAGCAGAGGGTCTCTACCACTGAGGACGGTCTTAGCGAGGTCTCTGGCAAAGCCTTAAATATGGAGAAAGTATTGGCGCTTTTACAGGCGAAGAACGAAGACTTAGAGGCTAGGTCCAGAAGGAACAATCTTAGAATTACTGGCCTGCCTGAGTCGACAAACACAGGCAAATTGGAGACCTATGTGGAGACATTGATACGAGACATCTTTGGCCCAGAGAATCTGTCCCCGATGCTGATAGTTGAGCGTGCCCATCGCTCTTTGGCTCCGAGACCCGTCCCGTGGGCGATGCCCCGCCCCATTATCGCCAGACTTTTAAATTATAGGGACAGAGATGCCATTTTGAGAATGTCAAGAGAAAAAGGCACAATTGAATTCCAAGGGAACACACTTGCATTCTTCCCGGACTTTACAGTTGCAGTGCAGGCGGCACGGAGGGAATTTGGTACAGTGAAGAAAGTATTGCAATCAGAGGGGATCCCGTATGCCATGCTGTACCCGGCCCACCTGCGAATCGGCCAAAATCTTCACCAACTCAAAGGCAGCGCTCGAACATGGTAAAAATGCATGCGCTCTAGACCAGCTATGTGGTGTTACCTAAACTTATAAGTGGGCATAGGTTTGGATAGGTGTAAAAAATGAAGACATATCCCGCTGCAGCTGTGGGATGTTGGATGGCAATTTGAATGAGAAGCTAGCTAGATGTCTACATGTACACGAATATGTTTATGATGTTATTGCACTCGTAGTAGATCTGATCAGCCACCTCCTGCGTCAGTGGGAGGCTAGTAGCACTCTGGCGCTCCCCTCATTGGAGTACCCCACAAGATTCAATTGTTTCTCTGTGTTTGGTGGGGGTTGTTTGCAATAAATTGGGATGGCTTTAGCAAGTTGGGGGTGCTGAAGTGGGTGGGTGGTTGGTTGGGTGGGAAGGGGACGGGACGTTTGAAACTGTGTAGGAACATAGCACCAGCAACACTGCAGCTTCTTTACTTTGGTGGGCCTTACCATGTAAATGATGTCATGATGTGCAGCAAGTATGGGTAGTAATATGAAATTCCTTACCTGGAACGTCAGCGGTTTAAACAGCCCCAAGAAAATTAGCTCTGTTTTGGCGTATTTGGACAGGTTTGATGTTCAGGTTGCCTTCCTACAGGAAACCCACTTAACTAAGGTCTCTGAGAAAAATGTGGGAGCACGATGGGCAGGGGTACGCGTAGCTGCGTCCTACTCCTCCTGCTCCAGGGGCGTAATGATTCTAGTCAAGAAAGGTGTGCCATTTACTATGCTTAGTTCAGAAACGGTTGAGCAGGGCAGGGTGGTGATCATCCTGGGCAAACTGGGAGGTGCAACGGTACTGCTGGTAAATATATATGGCCCAAATATAGACGACCCCGCTTTTTTCACAGACGTCTGGCGTCGCATCTCTGTGTATCCTCCTGTGGAGATAATATGGGGAGGGGATTTTAACATTTGCTTAGATATGTCCATGGACAGGTCGGACAGTGCAGCAGCAAGAGGCAAGCAGGCATCAGATACGTTGCTTGGGTTGATGGAAGCAGGGGATATTCGGGATGTCAGGAGACTGCGTCATCCAGGGTCATGGGAAAGCACTTTATTTCCTCAGTGCATGGATCGTGGTCCAGATTGGACTATTGGCTTGCGACCGAGATGGCATGCACGTGGGTAGTCCATGTTGGTCACTTGGCCAAGACGCTGTCGGATCATTCCCCAGTTCTCCTTGAGCTACAAATCCCAGATTGTGCGAGACCACCCTTTATGTGGAGATTGCAGCAGGCTTCCCTGGTAGACCCAGTTTTTAGGAGCACTATTAGGAATGCGATCAGAAACTACTTCCTTGAAAATGAGGGCTCAGTGGATAGTGCGGGATGTTATGGGAGGCGTTTAAAGTTACGATTCGGGGCGAATGCATAAGTACACAGGCGGGTGTATTGAAGGACTTAAGGCGCTGAATTAGCAAGCTAGCAAGTGAGATCTCAGCTTTGGAACGGGAGTATGAGCAGAGCCCTGAATCAGAACTTCTTGCCAAAATAAGGGACCTTGTGACAGAGCACAACCAGACAGTAGATCAAGAAATGGCGCACAGATCTAGGAGAAGCACAGCGAGGTACTATGGGGAGGGAGGTAGGCCCAGCCATTCGTTGGCCCAGAAGATAGCTATGCCGCGGGGTCAGGAAAACATCACTGAAATGCTAGACAGAGATGGGGTGGCGCAGCACACTACGTCAGAGATTAGCAAGGTGGTGCTAGACTTTTACGCTGCACTTTACGGCGACAAAGCACAGGTGCCTGGAGGTGATATACGTGCATACCTAGATGATATTGCACTTGGGTGGCTCTCAGAAGGCCAGAGGGAGTACCTTACGCAACCCTTCGACGTGAAAGATGTAAAAATTGCCATTATGTCCCTCCCCGCTTGTAAATCAGCTGGCCTTGATGGGCTCCCGAGCGAGTTTTACAAGGCATATATAGAGGAACTGGCACCTAGACTATTAGATGTATTTGCAGAGGCATACAAGACTGGAAAATTACCCCCCTCTCTCAGGGAAGCCCTTATTGTTACGGTGCTGAAACCTGATAAGGTGGCGAATAGGTGCGAATCATATAGGCCTCTCTCCCTCATTAATATAGACGCCAAGATTTTAGCAAAAATGATTGCCACTAGGCTACAGCCTTTGGTACCCAAATTGATCCTCCCGGATCAGTCGGGGTTTGTACCCAGGAGATCGACGACGCATAACCTGAGTACTATTTTTGCCGCGTTGCATTATTTTGAGTCGGAATTCCAGGCAGTGGCTGTGCTGCTAGATGTAGCAAAGGCATTCGACTCCGTGCGGTGGGAGTATATGTTTACTGTCTTCCTCAGAATGGGTATGCCACCCTTTTTTCTCAAATGGGTTAAATTCCTATACACTGAGCCGGAGGCCTGAGTGCAAGTGAATGGCTGGGTTTCAAATGCATTTTCAATAAAGAGAGGTACAAGGCAGGGATGCCCCTTGTCGCCGATGCTTTTTTCACTTGTGTTGGAGCCCTTAGCCTGTAAAATTCATCAAAAACATGCTCATGCAGCGTTGCGATTTCGGCAGAGACCTCTTGGGGTCTTGCTGTACGCAGACTACATGATGCTTTATGTACATGAACCTGCTGAAAATCTTCCGGCGTTATTGAGGCAATATGTGAAATTTGAGAGGTATTCCGGCTTAGGGATAAACTGGGAGAAGTCAACAGTCTTTCCGCTGACTGCCGACACTCAAGAGGTGGCGCTATATTTCCCATTGTCGTGGTCTACTGACCCGGTGAAATATTTAGAGATATGGCTGCATAGAGACCCTGATAGGATACTCTCCATGAATTATGCCAGAGTCATTACCCAAATTATGGAGCAAGCTGCACGATGGGCTAAATGGCCTCTCTCGCTGGCTGACAGGATTGCGGTAACAAAAATGACGATATTGCCCAAAATTCTCTATTTGTTTGTCAATATCCCACTCAGGCTTAATATTGCATTGTTTAATACGCTACAGACGGCTCTGCTGACTCTTGTCTGGGGCGGCAAGAAGCCGAGATGCAGCTGGGAATTACTTACGCAGCCATTCGATCGGGGAGGCTTTGAAGCGCCTGACATGCGCTTATACTACTTATGTGGCCAGGCGCAATTTGTACATTAATGGTACTTCCCGCAGCAGTTCCAGCCACATGTTGCGATTGAAGCGGATAATGTGCATCCGATCCCTCTGGTGGCGGCGGCGTTGTCGGGAGGGGGGGGCCTGCGCTCTGAGATCAATTCCGTTAAATGTACTGCTTGGGCATGGAAGACACTGGCTAAGCGGGCGCAATTGGATTATTTATATGCCCCGGCGCTACCGATTGCCACACACCCGGATATCACCGCGACACAAGAGCAGGCGGCTTTGAGGGCACTAAAGGCGGCAGGGGTCAGGCAGCTGGGGGATCTATATAAGAATGGTCAATTCTGGTCGCTTCCAGACCTGCAAGCCGGGCGGGACCATGGTAGAATGCTGGGCTTCACATATGCTAGGGTACGGCAGGCAATCAGATCTATATTCCCGGACTTTCCAGCAGAGCCGAAAACATTAACAGCGCTGCAGGCGGTGCTAGATGGGGAGGACAGTAGGGGTTTGATAACAAAACTGTACAATGCGTCTATGAGAGAGACCGAAGTTAGTGAGCCTCCTTCACTAATCAAATGGAACACAGTGCTAGAGTCCCAAATGCCACTGGAACAGTGGAAGTTCTGCTGCGAGCAGACTGGCAGACTGACAGCAAATTGCAATCTCCGTATTATCCATTTCAAATATCTGCATCAACTATATTATACACCAAGCCAATTGCGGAAGTTTGGCCTGCGGGAAACTGCGGGATGTATAACATGCGGGCAAGTCAACGCGGACTTTATGCATCTCGCATGGAGCTGCGATAAAATCTATGCATTTTGGAATCAAGTTACAAGAGTTCTTACTGAGGTGGTGTTGGAAAATGTGGCATGTGCTCCGGAATTGTGTCTGCTGGGGATGGTTAAGAAACTTAAGCCATGAAACATGCGTATTGTTGCTGTTTTTACCCTGTTTGCCAAGCGGTCAGTGGCACAATGCTGGGGCGCCAGAACTACCCCAACTGTTCAAAAGTGGGTTCGAGATTTAATCTACTGTAGGGAGCAGCTGGGGGTATATGGGGAAGTATTGCCTGAGGCTTGTCGGCCTGACGACTTTTGGGCTCCACTAACCATGTACCTACTTGGGAAACCTGACTTGCAGCAGGTGTAATGCATAACAACGAGGGTTGAAAATGACTGCATAGACCTGTTATTACCTGTGTAAGGGGCCAAAGATGTGACATGTACGTTGCTATGTGTCCACCAATATGTATTGCAGTGTGTGTGTGGGAGGGTGGGGGAGGGGATAAAGTTATGTTTGATGTTGTACTTGTAAGTAACAAAAAAGCTTGTATCAATATACGTTCGCTGAATATCTGGTTGGGTTCCTTTGCGGAACTATGTACTCATGTGTTTCAAGATGATCAATAAAATTTAAAAAAATTAAAAATCATCTCATCGAGAACAAAGAGACTTGTCGTCAGTGAACATTATAGCAGTTCCTATACCGGATGGTATAGTTTGGGACAAGGTTGATATCGATATATTTGGCCCGACAGAAATTTTTAAAATTCCACACTTATTTAAAATATCGTTAAGTGATATCATTACCTCAAGTACATTTTCCGATGATTGGGACTTTGAAACTGTAAATAACATGTTGTCTGATTTGGAAAAATCTGCTGCATTTTCTAATAGTGAAACATTGGAAAGTACATCAGATTTCGAAACAATGTATTGTTTTCAACATTATGGTCATCACTTTTTGCATAAATCTGCTAATCCCGGGGGGGCGCTAGAGAGCCCGCTGCAAGATGGCCGCGCACTAGCGTTGCTCTGACGGCCGGAGCGGCAACTTATCTAAATATCGGCGGAAATATCGATCATTGCAGCACCCAAGTAACGGATTTAGAAATCGGAACTAAAGCGGAACAAGGTGTTATCAAAATGACCACTTACAACGCCTTCACTGCCAGTGACTATTCACGATGTTGAAAATCCATGTGAGCGGGCGAGAAAATGGCGGCGATCATTGACTGAGATCGGGGGAAAATCGTACATGAAACTCACAGCCTCTGCGAATCTAAGTAAGACTTCTCCCTGAACATTTTCTCATCAAGCGCTAACCTTGCGGTGTGGTGGTATATAACAGCAACGCAGCGTTGAACATTTACATAACGGAAAGCGGGGCATACCTCCTGGCAGCTAAAATGGCGGTGTGAGGAGCAGAAGCGGAATTTGATAAACAATCGGTACTCGCTGCAGCTCCGGAACAGTACGCCCCAGACCCTCGCGCCTGCCCACGCACCGGCTTGCCTGCACTGTGTGCTACCGGCGATATTCAACAGCTGCTCTACGATAAAAAAACGGACTCGCGAGAGCGTTTCGCCCGCCAATGCGAGCTCGATGTGTGGGCGCTGAGTGGGAGCACAGAAACGCCGCAGGTGTCGCACCGCTTCGCTTACTATCTACCCTCTAAGGCTGCGAAGGCAACTGCCGACCGCACACGGATATCGGGCTTGTAATCAGCCCGACCTGACCCTCCCAATCGCCAGTGGTGCTAGGTAAGACTGTAGTGAGCTATATGCAATATCGTTCAGTGGGGAAATTGATCATCAGAGACTGTACCTCCGTGGTCCCTCAGTACTGCATCTATACCAAGCGCTACACCAGACACTGCGGTTATATTGCAACAACATTAAAGAACAGACTGGCTCCGCACTCCCAAAGCACAACCTGCTATCTTGAACATTTCCTCCCCCACACAAGTATCATTACTCTGCATTCCCTCCCTCATTCTGACACGTATTCACTGATCACCTGGCTGCGAGTGAACGGTTGAGAATGGGAAAAACTGACCAGCAGCAAACTAAATTACCATTCATGCCCCGACGAACATCACGCCTCCCAGGCGCCACGGCCGAAACAGATCTGGACACAGACTCAGGATCAGACGCCAAGATGGAGGCTGCCCTCAATGCCATCCACCACAGTCTGCAGGCTATTGATGGTAAGATAGATGCACTTACTATCAGGATGGACCACATATCCGCCCGAATAGTCAAGCATGGTGAGCGCTTAGAAGAAGCCGAACAGCGGATATCGACGGTTGAAGATGAGTCCCATGCAACTACTTCTAAATGCAATGACATGGCAAAACTCTTAGAGGTTATACAAGCAAAGAATGAGGATCTCGAATCAAGATCACGCCGCAACAATCTACGCATCGCGGGCGTACTAGAGAGCACCAATACTGGCAAACTTGAAGACTATGTAGAGACAATGCTAAAGGACCTGTTTGGATCAGAACAATTCTCACCAATGCTCATTGTAGAAAGAGCGCACAGGTCCCTTGCGCCGAAACCACCACCGGGAGCCCCTCCGAGGCCTATAGTAGCCCGAATTCTGAACTATCGTGACCGTGATACAGCGCTGCGGCTAGCCCGAGATAAGCATCCCCTAGAATATAACGGCTGTGAGATAGCCTTCTACCCAGACTTCACCCTCTCTGTCCAGCTTGCTCGCAAGGAGTTCGGCCCGGTGAAGAAGAAGCTTCGCGACATGAGCATTCCCTACGCCATGTTATATCCTGCCAGACTTCGTGTCACCCATGCGGGCAAAACTCGAATCCTGCCGACACCCCAGGCAGCGCAGGAATTCCTTAAACATGCCAAGCAAAAATCTGCACGTGATAATCGCTCCACTGCACAATCGGAATCGGATTAACTCTACGACATAATGGATGTCCTGATACGTCTTACTGCTATACTGCACCCCTGAGGTTGGTGCCTTGCGTGAACACTGACATAGGGTAAGACACTATAATAGAACAGATGCAGGTACTAAGAAAGTTACACCCACCTGCTCTAACGCTTCATTTGTAAACTAACTGTTATGTTCTGATATATGCTTCGTACCAAAAATGTCCAATATGGTGCCACTAACTAATCACAACACAATTGCTGCAGCTATATGTAATTTTGTCGCTCCGGCCCCCATCTGCATACGGATGGAATACCGAGCACCTAGTTGCCCCCTAATGGGTAAACCCCGTCACAATTATGTTACCATTTAAACTTGAAGTTCGGGTTTGTCTTTGGCATGGTTGGGATGCTAAAGTGGGCGGGGGGAAAGTTGGGCTCTATGTTATGTTTATCCAGGCAACCAATAAGCACTCAACACACCGCATACGCATAATACTCCACATTATACTCAATTCCACGGCCATAATAGCAGTAACTTTTGAAGACAGACGAGGTACTTTAATACAATGCACCAAGAATCGAATCTACTCACCCGACGCATAGTAAAGTAAATGTCAAGCCACTGAAACTAGTTACATGGAATGTGAGGGGACTTAATAACCCACGCAAGATCAGGCAGGTCCTTGCGTACTTAGACAGGCATCAAATAAGCATTGCTCTGTTGCAAGAAACCCACCTGCTTCAAACCAAAGCTGATGTACTAGGGAAAAGATGGGCAGAGATGGTGGCAGCCTCTTCCTACTCAACATACGCCAGAGGCGTCATCACGTTGATACGCAAAGGGACAAATTTTGTACACGAACAAACGCTCACTGATGCCAAAGGCCGGTATGTCATAGTTATAGGCGCCCTACGAGGCTCCAGGGTGGGAATCATCAACATATATGGTCCCAATATTGACGACCCAGCCTTCTTCACTAACTTATGGAACACTCTCAGAGCTCTCCCACCTATGGAACTGATTTGGGGAGGCGACTTTAATGTTACACTTAATGACACATATGATCGTTCTCCTGCCACTACTGAACACCATCACCGCGCTGCCTCCGTTATACTTAATGGAATGAAAGAATTCCACATGCAAGATGTCTGGCGAATACGCAACCCACTGACGCTAGAAAGCACCCACTCCTCCACCATACATGCTAGCTGGGCTAGACTTGATTATTGGTTACTCACAGACTCCACTTGCGCATGGGCACACGACATATAGCACCTACGAAAAACGCTTTCAGACCATAAACCTGTCGTTCTGACTCTTCAAATCCCGACTTATACTCCTCCTCCGTTTATATGGCGCTTCAACGCCACCTCTCTACTAGATCCTATCTATAAAGAAACTATACACAGAGCCATAGAAGATTTTTTCCATCTCAACACAAATTCAGTAGATAGTGAAGCATGGGAAGCATTTAAAGCGAACGTGCGTGGTGTGTGCATTAGCACAACGGCTGGTATCTTAAAACACATACGCACACAACTAAGTAATAGTGAAGCACGGATAAAGCAACTGGAAACAGAATACGATACTACCCACAATGCAGCTATTTTAGGGGCAATCAGGGATGAAGTTACCCAATATAATAAACTTGCAGATGATGAACTGAAATACATCACCCGCCGGTACAAAGCTCGTAGAATGGGAGAAGGGGGCAGACCAGGTCGCTATCTGGCGCAGCAAATACGCACAGAACACAAACAACATATCGTATTGAAAATGATAGATCGTGAAAACACAACGCATTATGACAACCAGGGCATACTAAGTACCTTCATGGACACGTATGGTGAGCTCTACTCTGCACGCGACACAGCAAATACACAAGAAATACTAGATTATCTAGAGGATATAGCACTTGTATGGCTCACAGATGATCAGCGAGAATTCCTAGCACAACCCATCACAGTAGAGGAGGTGCAGACCGCCATAAAGTCCCTACCCAATGGCAAAACCCCTGGGCCTGACGGCTTTACCAGGGAATTTTACAAAGCCTACTCAGAGCTGATTAGTCCCCATATTGTAGAAATGTATGACGAAGCCTACCACAATCAGATTCTCCCCCCAACATTACGGGAAGCATTAATCGTAGCACTGTTAAAACCGGATAAACAGCCAGAGCGTGTGGAATCATACAGACCACTTTCCTTAATCAATACCGATGTCAAGATCTTAGCTAAGATCATTGCCATACGATTACAACCTTTTATGCAAATAATAGTCCTACCGGATCAATCCGGTTTTATACCGAATCGATCAACATCTCATAACCTACGCACTATCTTTGCGCTCTTGCATCATTTAAATCTGGAGCTGGAGGCGGCGGCTGTCCTTTTAGATGCAGCCAAAGCCTTTGACTCCATCGAGTGGGTATATTTGTTTGCTATTTTACAAAGGATAGGACTACCACCCATGCTCTTAAATTGGATTAAGTTGCTATATACCAAACCAATTGCGCGTATAAAAGTAAACGGCCACATTTCAGATGCCATAGAGGCAGGGTTGCCCCTTATCACCTCTACTGTTCTCCATCGCAATAGAACCACTTGCTTGCAAAATCCGTCAAAGATATGCCCACACTGCGTTAAGATTCCACCTTCGCCCTGTTGGCATCTCAATGTATGCAGACGATATGGTGCTCTATGTCCGAGACCCGGGCATGAATCTAGAACCGATCCTTAGAGAATATATCAAATTTGGCCGTCAATCTGGCCTGCAGATCAATTGGAACAAATCCGCCATACTACCACTGACTGAACTCACTAAACCACGACCACTGGAGTTCCCACTCATTTGGCAAACAGACCCCATTAAATATCTGGGTATATGGATACATCGTGAGCAAGAAATAGTACTAAGAACCAACTATGGCACTGCCGTAGATAAAATTGAGACGCAAATAAATCGGTGGATTACACTCCCCCTATCACTAGCAGACCGAATATCACTCATAAAAATGGTGATCCTACCCAAACTACTATATCTATTCACAAACATCCCAATTACCCCCCCAGCTCCAATAATTCGCAGATTACGTGCACTTCTTACACAATTAATATGGGCGGGCAAACAAGCAAGGATACTATTACAAACTCTAACCTTACCATATGCTTCGGGAGGATTCGCGGTTCCTGACCTGTTTTTATACTACCTATGTGCCCAAGTGCAATATGCCTACTATTGGTATCACCCGATCCGATACATGCCACATCTAGCGGTGGAAGACGGCGACGCAAACCCCATTAAATTAACAAGTATTTTGACATACAAGCGGCCACACCTGACCAAGCAGGAGATTAACACAATACGCACCACCACAGACGCCTGGCTGCGAATCGGTCATATGGCAAATAAACTCCCACTCTATGCACCAAACATGCGACTGGCGCAGCCCCCCTCCCTATCAGTCACTCAGGACAGAGGGAGTATGGAGCTACTAGAGCAAGTTGGCATCACCCTGATCGGTGATCTTTATATCAATGGGATATTCATCACACCAGATGATCTCTCATATGTCAATAACCAGACAATGCTATTTAAATTCACCTATCATAGACTCAGGGAAGCCATAAAGAAATTGTATCCCTCCTATCCAAATGAACCCCCCAAACTGGACGCGTTGCAATTACTCATCACCACTCCGAACAACACCCACATGGTGGCGAAACTTTATAGAACCATACAATCTGAAATTGGCGCCAGCACATTAAAGGCACATGAAAAATGGAACCTGCTGCTGGACGCACCTCTTAACGAAGCAGACTGGCAATCTTGCCGTGCACTTACTACCCTACTCACTCCCAACGGGAATTTTCGTATTATTCACCACAAGTACCTGCATCAAGCTTACCACACCCCATTGAAATTGCACAAATATGGTCTACGTGAAAGCGCGAACTGTAAAAGATGTGGACTTGATCAAGCTGATTTTATTCACTTAGCTTGGGAATGTGGGCGGGTGCAGATTTATTGGAATCAAGTGGTAACTTTGTTGGGCAAAATTCTGAACTGTACATTGCCATGCACACCGCAATTATGTCTGTTATGCCACGTGATACCGCTAAAATCTACAAAGAAAAAGTTCGCTGCCATAGCACTACTACTGGCGAAACGGAGAGTAGCGATGCATTGGGACAGTAAAAAATCACCCACAGTGAAGCAATGGATAATGGACTCCATCTACTGTAAAGATAATTTTTTATTATATTCAGAAGAGCTACCAACTGCTTCTAAGCCCGCTAATTTTTGGGAGCCTCTCACTGCTTATTTGAATGACCACCCTGATTTATTAACAAATGAGGTATGAATTGTGCCTTTCAATTGCCTTCAAACTATGAATCTGAGATCTGGCCATTGTATGATATACTGTACCGTGTTGAACTGTATAACGATTATTATGCAATGTCAAGTGTGCCGGAACTGTTTGTTATTCTTGCATTGTAATAATTAAAAAATTCAATAACATTTTTTTTTTTTTAACAAAAATCTGCTGGTCCCAGAAATGTGTTCACATACCATCAGTGGGAACATTGTCTAACGCCGCTGAAAGGCAGTTCAAAAACATTTACACAAAAGTTTCCATATTTTTCAGGGTTTAATATGTCTGGCCCAGCCTCATATTATTATAAGGTTGCACCAACATCAGCACAGAAAAATATGTTAACAAACACCAAACAGATTTACTCTGCTTCCTTTATTGCCCAGTTGTCTGAACAAGGTTACAACTTATGGAAAGACACCATAGACTTAAAATCAGTCTGGGGTACTAGAGAATGGCAGGTTCAGGGAACTGAAGCTTTGTTTAGAGCATGTCTTATCCCTCAACAGATCATGTTTTTGAACGAGACAGTGCAACAGACGTCTTGCCTTGGACTAGCGAAGAACAAAGACTTGAACACACCTCGGATGCCAACACCATCACTGACCGAGGGTAACAAAACATCACAAAAAGAGGTAACATTAGATGACATCATACAATACAATAGATCAGACCCAGATTGGAAGAAATGGTTGATTTGGCCCACAGACACCAATAGTTGTCAGGCAAGATTCATGGGTAAAACCGAAGGGTTCGCTATCCATAGGCCAGATCCACGTTATGTACAAAGAGAACATCCAGGGGTAGTGACATCCTACAGTGTTGGGAAGTTGTGCCTTGATTGGCTAAAAACCTCAACACTCACTCAGGTGAAACAACACTTATCCTTACTATCACAGGATGTGGATCTTAGGGATTTTTTACTAGGTCCCAGGAAGCCACGTCAGAAACGTTTCTATTATGCTGTCTACAATGAAATATGGAAAATATCCCAACAAGAGCCCGCAGAGAGACTACATGAGATAGACCGTATAAATCTAGAAAAATCTCTAGCAGTGGTAGACAATGGGTTAACTACATTGACCTCCAGGATATATTCCTTAGGCAACATTGTATCTTCTACAATAGACATACTAGAACAAGATTTGGCCATATTACAACACGGGCAATCTCAATTACGTTCTATTATGTTATCAAGCTGAACGCTGCAATCTTTGCGTGCAGGCTATGTGCCTTGGCGTTTTATCAACAGCACGTCTTTGTTTTCTGAATACAATCTAACAGATAAACAGATAGAAATGGCACAAAGGAGAGCAAAATATACAATGCTGCGTATCGAAAAACTGGATACAGTGGCAGAATCACCGTCCACAGAATGGCTAATCCATGGCCACATAACTCTGCTGGTCACTACTTTTCAGTTTCAGTATTGCCTTGAACAAAAGCAGGCAGGCAGATATGAAAAAATGGGTAAGGAATACATTTAGGAATCATGGGAATTACCATAAAGATTTCGATGCCGGATTGGGGATCGAGAAGTGTTTCTAAGCTGTACAAACTGTGAGAACGCTTTTAGTGGATCACTCATATGCCAGGATATAATGCTGCACGGGGCTTGTAATGGTTCTGTAGTGAACTTGTCCTGTCATTTGAGGGGTGCCCCAGCTGCAGTGATTACTCCAGCATTCGGGCTACTTTCAAATGGGAGTTACTTGATGCTGAACAGTCAAGGCTGCTGCAGAATGCTCCCGGGCATCGCATATCTGGTAACCATGAGCTCCAGGGTTACTTGTTGTATGCAAGTATTGTTTCCACCAACACATACAGTCAGGGAGGTGCCGTTATGGCCTTCACTGAATGTTTCTTTAATACGGTTTGATACTCTAAGCAGAATGAAAGCCATGCTTTTACAGAAGTCTGTGCCCTTAACCTCCGCATGAGAGACTTTTGACCTCCAGATCGCAAGGTCTTCGGCAGAGATACAGGCGCTTATCCATACAAACTGCATTTTCCATTTCGCAGCAATGGTAAATCGTATCTTTAACATGTCTGATACGACAGGCATAGTCCACCTATTTAAGACCATAGGTTCTGGACTTCTAAGCACCTTTCAGAAAGTACTCGGAATTATACCAAACTTCATTCATTCCGTGTTCGGAAGCATCTTTGGAGGACTTCCGCTAATCCTGTTTCTAATAGCAGGTATCCTGATTGTTATTTTTCTGCTACGCAATAGACGTCCCAGTCACCAAGGAGATGGAAAAAGCACTCCTGGAGCGTAAATACCGTGACCGCATGGTACAACATCTAGGCACGCCTCGCCTAAGAGAACTAAGTGCATCTTGGTTCTTGTCATTTCGACCAGTCTGGATAGACTGCATCTTACCTGTCCTCCGATGCCTGTTTTGCGGAGAAGAATGCGTGTTAGACCTTTGTTTGACACTCCCATCATGTGTGCAACCGGACGTGAATGCTCTACTGGACCCGATAACGGCCAATGTTCTGCAGTGTCCTCAGCGTATTCCAATGTTGATAGCGGCATTCCTTGAGCCACCACAGGTAGTAACAGCACCACTGATACCCAGGCTTTGGACGACGCACAGGCTGCCCCAGCACCGGCTGTGGACAGTGTGGAACATCATCTGTGCTCAATTGACGTACTATGCGGGGTGTTACAAGGGACGTCTACTGCGGAATCAAGCAACAAAAATGTTGCGTATACCAGCCAGGACACAAACATTTGACTCATTTGGCTCGTCGTGTGCTGGAAGAAATTCGCCCTTTTTTAAAAACAAGCTCAAATTTGGAACTCAAAAACAAAATTGACATTCCTTTCATTTTTTGGGCATACATGGCTTTCTAATGCTTATAGTGGTTCGGACTATAACTACGGACACTTCAGAGCTATGGCTTGCAAACATTTTTCTTTTAACATTTTTAAGTTTTTTAGAATTTTTTATAGAAGTTGTTAACATTTTAGCAAAACAAATGTTTTTATGAACTTTGTGCATACCTATATCTAGCTAGGCTAGTAGTACGGTAATTAGTTACATATGTCGTCCAGTCGGAAGAGGAGTGGGTGTTATATTCCATATAGGTACCCTATATAGGCACAGGTAACATTGCAACCTTTCACCTATATCCTTCCCTACATTACATACATAACGGTTCTTAGGAACTGATCTTTTACCTAGATACGACACTGCATTCAGAACGCAGATTTTTCCCTAGTTCGAATCTCATGTATTATGCATGAGATTTCTTGGAAGCACAGCAGGACTACCATCTCCTGTATATTATCTCTGTATAAAGTTCAGGCCCAATGTCATCCTTTAGGCCGACACAGTAACGAAGCAAGGTAGGACCCCTGGGGAGACCTATGGGTATAAATACATCACTTCTTGCTTAGAAGGACAGAGGAGACCGTGACTTCCCGGCTGACACACTGACCAGAGACGCTGAGGTTCCTGCATGCAGACACTCCAGCTCGCAGTGGTCTAACATCCCTCGCGGGGTGTCCAACTCGAGACCAGGACGGGGTCCCATATTCTCTCATTCTCAGGTAATGGGGTTGACTAGATCCTAGAGGGATTCTTGGCATAACACCTACACAGATGCTAGGTACATTTAGGTACATTTAGGTACATCTAGTTAGGGAGGCATCGTAGGAGTACGCACTTTTATCATGTATTCTATGTACTTGTATATATTCATGATTACTGCAAAATGGTAGAACTGTACCATCCTTTTACTTTCATATTACTTCTAAACATATATCTCTGCTACTGTCTAATGGTTGTTGCAGCTCATCTATTCTACACTAGAATAACAACTGCTCAATAAATTCTTATTGACAAACGCCCAGTATGTTTATTCTGTGTATCTCTGAGACAAACTAAGTGAGCATGAGTGACTGAGCGAAAGGTAGTATATTGTTTCCACGATTCTGAGGGATCAGGGTTGTCATGTTCTGAGGTTGCCAAGAACTATTCTCTCCCCGATAAGAGGAGATTCGAGTGGCACTGTGAGCTAGCTGATGCAGCTAAGCTAACATACCCGGTGGGGGTGCACGGAACCAGTCTGCCACCAATCCCACAGTGTATGTTATCCAAACATGCAGATCCTGTATAGGGTATACAGGAACTACACGACAACGTGTGTCCAGCCGAGGAGACACAAGTGCCCTCCCTTATGTGTGCGTGTCTATAGCGCTAAACGTCAACTAGCTCATAGTCCTCTATAATACTCTGCAGTTGTGCTGCTGCCCTGGGATGGGGTCGTCGAGCACTGCCCGATCTATCCCTATCCGGGTCTAAAATAACATTGAAGTCCCGCCCCGCAGGATCGCGCCTGGTTCCAATGTATCCGCCAACCACCAAACCTCCACAAAGATGTCTGGGTCGTCCACATTGGGCCCATAAACCGAAAAAATTTGATCGGGTGACCACCCAGGATACCCGCCAGCATGACATAACGCCTCTGCGGATCATGCAGAACTTTACGCTTGCGCCAAGGCAGTCCTTTCCTCACAAGGATCGCCATACATCTGGCATCGTTCGAATAACATGCTATATGTTTCTCCCCTATCCCCTGCCCGCAGTTGTGCACAGTTGTTATCAGTTAAATGTAATTCTTGCAAGAAACAAATATCTTCTCCCTGCCGATTAAGGTAAGCTGCCACCAACCTCGCTTTCCTACTGTCATTTAGGCCCCGGACATTCCAAGTGATAGCTTTCAATGTGGTCGCATTCACCTCAGTGGCACCCAAGACAGCCAAAGAAATCTCGCATTCACATAGCGGGCGTACTGCTCAGTGGCACATCATGCAGGGAGGCCAGCGGGGAGATAAGAGAGGAAGAAAAGGGAAGAAAGAAGAAAAAGAACCACAGAAAGAACCAGCATGTCCCAGATACAACCTCCCCCCTTAAGCCCCCCAACTAGGCTGATTTCATCCCCCGCCCCCAACAAGGCCTTTCGCGGCCAATAATAAACAATCGAGTGGGAAACATCCCTGCGGGGAAATCGCTAGAGGCCTGGCTCTTCACAGCGATAAAAACCGGGTGGCCGGTCGAGGGAGAGGAAGCCGGGGAGCCCAGCTTCCATCACAGCAGACATAGCAAAGGTAAATATTGCAATGCAGTGCAGAAAAGTCAAACAGGAGGGACCCAGCGCGTGTGGAAATGGGAAAGAGACCCAGTTAGCGCATTTCACTGGTAGGAGTGCAACAAGTCGGCCATGGTCAAACATCAGTCATTTTCGCTGAGGCGGTTCTCCCCCTCGGCCCCACCATCCTGACACAGCGGCGGCCGAGCCGGGCACAGGTAGCACACAACCTTGGCAGCTGATTTAGGATCTGTGAAATATGAGGTCTTCCCAGCGTGGAAGATGCGCAGTCTTGCTGGATAAAGGAGAGAGTACTTAATGTCCTGTTTCTGAAGCATTCGTTTGATTGGTGCGAATACTCTTCTTGCAGCTTGGACTGCCATGGTAAAATCCGGGTAAAATGAGATGGCGTTATCTTGGAACTTGATTTCTTGCTGGTCTCTGGCTTTACACAGCACAGTGTCCCTATTGCGGTAATCGAGCAGGCGAACAATAATAGGCCTGGCCGGAGCTCCAGTTGGGGACCTTGGGCCAAGCGCCCTGTGGGCTCTCTCAACAATGCAGACTGCAGAGAGGGATTCCCCAAAGATGGCTCTCAGCATCTCCTCGACATAGTCCTCAACTCGGGACATTGCAGTGGTTTCAGGGACGCCAATAATGCGCAAATTGTTTCACCTCAATCTGGCCTCAAGGTCTTCGTTCTTGTTTTTATTACCTCTAAGACTTTTTCCATATTTAACAGTTTTTCACGCATCAAGACTCCATCATCTTCAAGTGTGGACGTGCGCTGCCCCACCTGACCAATGCGCTCATCATGGCTGGAGACCTTGTCTCTTAATCTGTCCAGCCTGTCAGCCATAGTATCAATTTTCTGGTCTATAGTTGTTAAAGTTTGCTTGAGTTCGCGAAACATGTCGTGGATATCCAGTTCAGGCGTGGTCGTCATGGTACCATTGGGTTCTGGTGGTTCTGGTGGTTCATCCATCGATGGGCCAGTGCCCTTGAGGGGCCGGCGCTGGTCGAAGGACAATTTGGCCTGGTGGGTGTCTGGCTTCCCCATATCCCCTGAGTGCCGCCAATACGCTTTGCCGTGTGCTGGTCGAGTGTCACCCAGGTGGGTCACTTCTTCACACCTCCAGTTGACGGGGGTTCCCCGGCGTGCAGGTTCTTTGGGCTCCCCAATTCCTCTCGGCACGTCCCCCGGAAGAAGCAGATCTTCTGTACTTATATGTTCTAGGGGCCACCAGCTGGGGGAGGGCGCCCTCCTGCAGGTGCCTCCCAGGTACCCCGATCGTCAGCGGAGAAATCACTAGGCTCTAGGCTTTACAATGCGCCACCAAAGTCCATCTGCTGCACCGACCAGGGACCTCTATCTGCCCGCTGCCTGCTATCACAATGTCCCAGCGGGCAAGCGAGTGTTCGGCTACTACCCGGCCCAGGGGGGCGCCCTCCCTCCATGCTATTTCACTCACTGCTGCCCCTGCCCATCTTGGCAATTTAGGGGGGTCCTTCTTGCTCCCCCTTGTCTCTTGCTCCCCAGGTCCTCAAGGAGGTGGAGGGGTGGGGGCCGGAGCCCCTGCGGGCTCCAGGAAGGAGGGAGAGGGCTCCATGTCTCGCTGATTAGCCAGTGGGGACCCACTCATGCACGTTACAGTCCTTAGGGCCCACTCTCAGTCCAAAGTGTCCTGGCAGCATTGCTGGTGTCAGGGGGGGTGCAACCCCGGAACCCGTGCCAGGCCGCTTCACAGACCCAGCATCACTGCACGGTGGCCCGCTCCTTCTCGCCGCTGCACTCCAGGCCTCCCCCAGTCTGCCGTATACTTGTGGGGGGCCTCACGATGCACACTGTCCAGTGCCCCCATGACTCTCTCCTCACCTGATGTGCCGAAGGGGCCGCAATGTCATCCGCCTTCAACCGGGCCAGCCGCGCCCTGGCCCAAACAATTTCCACACTCAGGCACTTCGGGGCAACGGGCCTTGCTTGCCCGTCTGCAACTTCTCGAGTCTCGTCCCGCTGTCTCCGCCGGCACCTCTCACGTAGCTACGCGGCCCACCACGGGCCCTCCTCAGTGCCGCCGGTCGGCCACTCCGCCGCATGGGCCACCATGTCGACCACACCGCGCCTTTTCCAACCTGTCCGGTCCGCCAGCTGGCCCTCCGCTTCCTGGCTCCTCCCGGAGCACTTCACAGGAGCAGCTGTCCCATCTGGAATCCCCGCTTCAAGGCAGCACCAACATGGCAGGGCAAGTCCGGTAGAGTGCCTCAGGCCCGCATCTGCGTATTCACCGGGCCGCCATCATGGCCGTGGCCCGGTCGTCATTCACCTCACCATGTTGTGAGCCGCAGACCATCCTCTAGGTCCGCAGGTATATGCCTGGTGGGCAATGGAGTACCGCTAATGTGGGATGAACAAGTCTGCTTCAGCTGCCGGATTATGGTGGATTGTTTGACCGGCCTGCAGAGCCTCATAGATTGGCTGCAATCTTGCAGCAGGCCTTGCTAGCACCCGCAAACCTCAAATTTAGCTACAAATGTCACATTTTCTTCACATTTTTGCCTGGGATCACCGCGCCGGCACAAATGTCCTACCACTCAGCGTTCCCCTCAGTCTCTCAAGTAAAATTGTACCTCCTGTGTCTGGGTAGGCCAAGGGCCTGCGACTGGAAAGAGCCAAAAACATAGGGATTGAGTGGATACACAGCGAACTCTAAGCGCTATATTTTTTTTTAAATACGTTTTTAGGCGATTCTGCATTGGACACCCACACAAGTGAGGTGTTATTTTTATTGGGAGACCAAGGGGAAGGCTGGGTGGTAGGACATTTTTGCTGGCTCGGTGATCCCACACAGAAATGTAAGGAAAATTTGATTTTTTTTAGCTAAATTTGAGGTTTGCAGGGGGTTTGGTAAGTTTCCCTAGACAGCCGCCGAGCCCGGGACCAGAAACGCATGTGCCCCCCTTGCAAAACCAGGTTGTTTTGTGATAGATAATTTTGATGTCTCCACAATACATTTTGGGCCCTTGCTTGTTGCAGGTGCTTGGCCCACCCACACAAGTGGGGTACCATTTTTATCAGGAGACCTGGGGGAATGCTGGGTGGTAGGAACTTAGCTTCAGCCCGGTGATCCCACAACTGTCCCACACTGAAATGTGAGAAAAATGTGATTTTCTTCAGCTAAATTTGAGGTTTGCAGAGGATTCTGGGTATGAAAACTTTGGGGGATCCATGCAAGTCACAGCGCCCAGCCTCTCGGGTCGGGGCCTGTAATGCGAAGCGTCACCTCTTAAATATTCCAAACAACAACACTCATTACTTAAAATGAAGTGAAACAGGCCCATCCATCCGCTCGTATTTACCAAGTATTTATTGGCATAGAGTCCATCACCATGATGCGTTTCAACACTTCTCATGTCTTAATCATATGGCAAAATGTGAAACAGATTAGTTGCTTTGCTATTTAAAACGTAATACACATAGACAGTGAAAAGAGATTGTTAGTGAGCTGTAAAAAACACCAGTGAATTAAAAAACGATTTTCCTCATAAGGCTAATTACAATCCTTTGCTTTTGTTTGCAAGTCACAAAAAAACTATATATTCACTGATAGTTCATTTCTCCTATTTTTCAATATCTTTTCCGGACTACATTGCCCATCATGCATTGTTACTGTGCAAATTAGTCCCATTATCCTGTTTGTTTAGATTCTCCAGCCTCATTAAGACATCTGAACATATAGCGATCCCCACCGTGTCTCAAAGAAAAAATTCCAAATAGGGCACAAGGGTCACATATATTTACAATACTTTCAAAGCTTCAAAATCTTTGTTCATCCGTAAGTTGTAATTTGGACTTCCATCACTCTTTCTTACTTGTAAAGTCACGGTCTGTGCTCAGGGTAATTCCCTCCGCAAACCCTGGCAACTTCAATGTCTTCCAAACAAACATTTCCTTGCCGGGCCTCCCGTAGCTCCACAGTGGCCTGCCTCGGTTATATTTCCCTGTTTCCATTAAAGATGATGCCGGCGGGCGTTCCTTCAATAACTTCCATAAGATATTGACGCCTTTGATAAACGCCCAGCCTCTCGGTGATGAACTCTATGCCAATAAATACTTGGTAAATACGAGCGGATGGATGGGCCTGTTTCACTTCATTTTAAGTAATGAGTGTTGTCATTTGGAATATTTAAGCGGTATCGCTTCGCTTTACAGGCCCGACCCAAGAGGCTCGGCGTTTATCAAAGGCGTCAATATCTTGTGGAATTTATTGAAGGAACGCCCGCCGGCATCATCACAGACACTCACCAATACAGTCACTCACACACCAACTCACTCAACCAAACAGCCACTCAAACAGCCACTCACTCACCCATACAGCCACTTACACACCGAGTTACTCACTCATACAACCATTCAGACACCTACGCACTCACCCGTAGAGTCAATACACACTCACTTACCCACCCATAGAGCCATTCATACCGCCACTCACTCACCCACACAGCCACTGTCACACCCACTCACTCACCAATACAGCCACTAAGACAGGATCTCACTCACCCACACAGCTACTCACACACCCATGTATACACCCATAGAGCCACTTACACACAAGGATACAATCACACAGCCACTCACGTAATATATGTTAGGAGTAGTATCACTGAGTAGTAGTGCACCTACTTGTAGGAAAGTAGGATCTGCTTTCATGGTTACCCCCACTTTTTGCTTGGTGTCAGTATGTTTTTGACATAGTCTGACTGGGATCCTGCTAATCAGGACCCCAGTCACTGTGCTTTCTCCCTAAATTGACCATGGTAAGTACTTTTTTACATTCACAATTGGCTACTGGTGTACCCTTGTAAGTCCCTAGTATATTGTACTAAGGTACCCAGGGCATAGGTAGACCAGGGGTCTCCCATGGGCTGCAGCGTGTATTGTGCCACCCATGGGAGTCCACTTAAACTGTGCCTGCAGGCCTACCGGTGTAGCCTTTGTGAGCTGGTGCTTGAACCACTCACAACAGATATATGTTTCCTTTTATCTGAGGTTACTGTACTTAAAACCTATAAGTCACCCGTTTGGCGGGCTCTTCAGTTCAGTTCAGTTCAGGCAGGGTGTTTGGATATAAGTGTGAGGGTGCCCCTGCATGAGCAGGACATCCATATAAGCCCCAGAGTCAATTCTACAGGCTTTGTTAGTGGGGTCAGCAATACATATAGTGGACATAAGTCATTATGAGATGTCTAACTATATAATGGCTGCACCGAACCCCGTCATGTTTGGTATCAAACATGTTGGATTCATACCCCAACACCGATTCCAGTGTTGGAAGTATGATCCCATGTACTGGGGGGCTCCTTTGGGATACCCCCTGTACTCCCGGTAACAGTCTTCCAGGGTCTGACAGCAAGCGAGTGCTGCTGCCGACACAGACATAATTTTGCCCTCCTGCTGCTGAGCCAAGCACAAGCAGGGGAAGGTAGAACAATAGGTTCTGTGACCACCTCCCAGACAGGACTTAGTGTATTGGGCTGCGGTGGGAGTGTTTGCCAGCACCACCAGACTTCTTTGAAGGGCACATTTGATGCCCTCCTTGCATACTACAGTTTGAGCCAGTTCAGGGAGCCCTTGGCTCCCACTCTGGTGCAAAACTGAACAAAGGACGTGGGAGTATTCTCCCCTCTGTCCAGCTCCTCCTCTGGGAGGGTCCCCTGAGTCATTCCAACCCTTTCCCTAGGGTACTTAAGGGCTTACCTGTGGGTGGTTCCTTAGATTCTTCCTGGGACAAGACTCAAGAGTGAAATCACACCACTCTTCGACCGTCTGGACACTTGGACTTCATTGGACTTTGCCTGGAACCGAGACTGCACCAAGGAAGACTCCTGCTGCTCCTCGTCTCGATGTTCTGCAACTCTTCTTTGTTGTTTGTGTCTGTGCTTCTTCCAGGATCTTCAACAGACCTGTGGGCATCAAGGACACCCGAAGTAATCTCTCTTGGAGTGAAGGAGTCACTCCCTTGCATCTGCAGGCACCGCAACGAAGCTGACCGGTCTGCTGTTCCTGTCGTCCTACTGACTGTCCAAGGCTCAGCAGCACAGGTCATGGATCTGCAACTCCCTTGAGGCCTGACCTGTCCTCTCTGCAACTTCGAGGCCAGTATCCCTCATTTGAAACATGGGGACTGAGCCCCTGTGCACTGCATCAACTTGCCGTTGCCAAGGCCTGTTGGCTGTACACTCCAGACATCTTTGGGCTACAATAAGCTCCAGCCTCCAGCATCTCTTCCTGCCAAGTACAGCGTCCTCACCGCATCTTCTGCACCCTTGGGCTTCCTTGTTGGTCAGCTGCTCAAGGTCCTCTTGCAACTCTTGTGGCTTCGTCCTGTGGATCTTCCTGAGGGTCTTCTCCTGCTTCAGTGGGCTCCCCTGTTTGGTCGTGACCGGCTCTGACTCTCCTACAGTTGATGAGTCCCTTTGACCTAGCTGGTCCCAACATTGCTCCATCTTCGTTCTCCACGCCATCTGCAGCTACCAAGACATGTTGGTGCTCCCGCCGGACACTGACCACCTAGTCACCAACATCTTATGTGGGACAGCTCATGTACGGCTCCTGGTCTTCCTCTGCATTACCTGGTCCTAACAGCTGCAGCAACAATGTCACAGTTGACTCTCCTGATCCTCCCAACATCGTGGGAATTGTGTCTTTGTGCTTCCTGGTCACTTCCGAGTTGCATAGACTCTGTCCCTTCTGCTTGCAGGTTCTTCACTTTCAGAATCCAGCCTTGGATTCCATCAGACTTCTTCACCTTCTCCAGAGGCATATTCTTCAAAGTCTTACATTGTCGTCTACGGCGGTTTCCGAGATTTCTTCACCCCTATGCACCTGGCTTCCCTCGTGTAGGTAACCTGGTTCCAGGGGTATCCACGGGTGGGGTGGCTCTCCAACCTTCCGTCCTCCAAGGAAATTCTTCTGTGTCCTCTGGATAGGGTCCTTCTTCTGCAAAACTGCAGCCACGACCTCTCCATTGACTTCCATTGGGCACGTGGCTATACCCACTGTGCACTCAGCCTCCATGGGGTTCCTGGGTATTTACCTTGGGTGGTTCCTTGTGTCCCCGGCTTCTCTGGGTCTTCTGGACCAAGTCCCATTCTCCTTTGCAGTTCGCATTCCACTTTCTTAGTATATGGTTTGGTCTCCCCTAGAGACCACTGTATTTTGTGCTACTTACCTTATTGCATTTGAAGTATTTTTGTGTATTGTGCTGATATCTCTGGGTATGAGATATACCAATGTGTTAGTGAGTGTTCTGTAATAAATCAAAGTATTTTTATATAAACACTGTGTGGTTCTTTTTCATTTAACTTACACTACAGATCAAACTGGTAAAACAAGCAGCTTAACACTACTTCAAGATAAGCCTGAAGGCTGCTCTTCACAACTACCACTTTAAGAGCTTTCTATGGTTATCAAACAGCACTAAAATCCCCATAAGTGTTGCCTGGATTAGCGCAAGGTGCATCACTTAAATAAATATGCACCATATACTAAGCCAGCCTCCTACAGTTGGTGTGTAAGTGGCTGTAATGGTGAATGAGAGGATGAATGAGTGGCTGTAGGGGTGAGGGTGCGGGTGTGTCAGTTACTTTAAATGGTGAATCAGAGAGTGCATGAGTGGCTGAATGGGTGACTGAGCAGGTACATAAATGTCTGTATGGGTGAGTGACAGGGTATATAAGTGACTGTATGGGTGCATGAATGGGTGTGTAAGTGGGAGTGGGGGTGAGTGAGTGGGTGTGTGAATGGTTGTATCAGCGAGTGAGTGAGTATTAGAGGTTGAATGGGAGAGTATGTACTTGTCTCTGTGACTGTATACATGAGTGAATAGATGTGTTAGTATCTATGAGTAAGTGAGTGGATGTGTGAGTAACTGTATGGGTGAGTGAGTGGATGTATGAGTGAGTGGATGTGTGAGTGAGTAGGTATGTGAGTATTTGTATAGGTGACTAATTCAGTATGAGAATGGCTGTATGGGTGTATGTTTGGGTGTGTAAGTGTCTGTACATCTGTATGACTATGTGTCAGTAGCTGTATTGGTCAGTGAGTAGGTGTATGAGTGGCTGTATATGTGAGGTAGTGGTTGCGTTAGTGGCTGTATGGGTGAGTTGATGTGTGAGTGGCTCTGTGAATCAGTGAGTAGGTGTGTGAGTGTGGATGATGTCATCAGTGATGTCATTTGAGATGTCATCAGTGATGTCATTTGAGATGTCATCAGTGATATCATTAGAGATGTCATCAGTGATGTCATGTGTGATGTCACTGACCCTGTCATGAGTGATGTAATATGTGAGGTCATAAGCAGTACATTGCGGGGGCGTAAGTTATAATTAGCTCAGCTAAGTATAACTGCTGAATTTCTCTGGTTTTGTAAGAGTCAAATGTCAGTCTAACTATAACTTCTCTGTTACCTTTGTTTTTTTCAGTGAATTTCTATGGTTTTTTAACTAGTAGTCACTTTTGAAGAGTGGTGGAGAAAGGGGGCGGGGACTCCGACCAGCTCTCATGAATCCCGCTGTGTCACACTTACTAGAGGTAACAGGAGGGCGTTTTGGCCCCAAGAACCCTCAGCTTCCAAGAGGACTTCATCCCCCAACCAGTAGTGCGCCAGGAGGCGCTTTTGGAGAGTGGTGAAGAAAGGGTGCGTGGCCTACAAACACCTTTCAGCAGTCCCGCTGTGTGGGATTTACTGGAGGTAACAGGAGGGCTTGCTGGCCCCCACGGACCCTCAGCAGCCAAGGAGACTTCATCCCCTCCCCAGTAGTGTACCAGAAGGAGCGCTTGCAGACTGGTGGAGAAAGGAGGCATGGCCTCTGATGACCTCTTAGCAATCCTGCTGTTTGGAACTTACTGCAGGTAACAGGAGGTCTTGTTGGTCCCCAAAAACCCTCTGGAGCCAATGAGACTTCATTCCTCAAACAGCAGTGCACCAGGAGGCGCGTTTGCAGAGTGGTGAAGAAAGGGGGTGATTTGCCGGTCTTTTAAAAAAAAATATGTTTAATTTATTCGGGGAGGGTGGCCGCATGGCCCCTTTCCCTAGGCCAATTTTGGCCCTGGAGACCCCATCCCCATTACCCGGGGTCAGGCCTATTTTGAACAGAGGTGGGGGGGAACACGGCCCCCTCCCCGGGCTGTTTTTGGCCCCGGGGACCCCATCCCACGGGGCCCAGCCATTTAAAAAAAAAAATGTTTTAATAACTTAAAGGGAGGGGGGCACGGCCGTTTAAAAAAAAAGTCATACATTTAAAGGGAGTGGAGCTGAGCGGGCCCCCTCACAGAACAATTTTGGCCCGGGGAACCCCATCCCTTGGGGCCTGGCCTCACTTAGGGTGCCCTGGTACCACCCATGGCACCCACTCTGTTGGGGACCATGTGGGGAGCCTCAATGCCCCAACGGTCCCTGCTGGCTCCCCGTCTCCTGCAAGAGCCGACATTGCTTTGACAGAGAGGCAGCTCCCTCTCTGTCAAAGCAATTGTGCTCCGCTTTGAGCAAGCAAGAGCAAAATGATCTCACCTGCTCAAAGCGGAGCACAGATTGCTATGGCTTGGCAGGACCGTTAAAACTCTCACCAAGCATAGCAAACTGCTATTTCGCTGGGGATGGGCACCCCAGAACATGACAGGAGCTGGCCCTGGAGGGTGGCGGTCCCCAGGGCCATGTATGGCTCTAGGAGGGGGGGTTGTGTGTCCCCTCTTTCTTCTTTTAGTTAGAGCCTGCCCCGGGGAGGTAGAGGTCCCTGGGCCAAGAAAGGCCCCCGCGGCCCCCTCCCATTTAAAAAAAATAAGTTTGGCCTTGGTAAGATGGTGGTCCCTGGGACGGGTGGTGTCTGTTAGGCCCCCCATTTCATTGCAATTAGCTCCGGTGAGGTGGCGGTCGCCAGGGCTGCGGAAGAGGCCTACGGACCTCCCCTGCACTAATTTTAGAAATAGCCCTTGGGAGGTGGCGGTCCCAGGGGCTGTGGGGGGGGTGTGCGGGCCCCTGCATCATTTTAATATTGTTTGCCCTAGGGAGGTGGTGGTCCTCATGGCACGGGGGTACCAGGTGGTCACCCCTCGCATAATTAAATACACTATCCCCGGAATTTGGCTCATCCGCGGGCTTCCTACAAAAGACGTGCGGGAGCCCTCTCATCTTTTCTTTTCAATTTTGGCGTGGATCCGCGAGTCCACCCGTGAATTTGCGGCAAAATTGAAAAAAACATTTTTTTAACCTTGACGGGGTCCCTGTGGGACCCCCCTCATCATATCTAGGGAGTCAGGGTATTCCTACTCTGCCCCTTTTCTTTATTTTTTACATTTGTAAGTGTTGGCAGCCAATCAAATTTCAGCACGGTGACTGTGGATCTGTGAGTCCATTGCAAGGATCCGCGTCCCCAGATAGCTATATTTTTTAAACTTAAATATCTTTAAAACTACTGAATGGATTTACACCAAGTCACAAAAAGCACACTTTCTGGACCCACATCTAGCTTTCTGCTAAATTTGGTGTAATTCCGTTTAGCGGTTCGGGTTGTAATCTTGTTCAAACTCCCTATTGGAAAATGCATGGGGAAAACGCGTTTTGGGGCCCCCTTTTTTCTTGGCCCCGTCTGAAGGGTCACCCCAAAATTTTCAACACAGCAGCTGAACCAACTGTAGCAAAAGTTGCAAAAGTTTTGTGAAGATTCGACAAGTGGCACCAAAGTTATTGGTAAAACAAAAAATGCTTTTCCTATGGAAACATGGTCCTAACTAGGGGTGTGCGGTGAACTCCGCTCCACCGGCGGAGTTTGCAGAGTTTGGGAACTCCGCGCTCCACTTGAAGGGCGAAGTTTGGCAAAAAAACTCCATCAACCGCCGGCGGAGAAGAGTTCAGTCTACCGGTGCGCTCAGAAGTGCGGCTTCTCACATTTTTGCTATCATCAATACATGAGCACAGGTGAAACCATGCACGGTATTCTGTTGAAATCAGTACCCAGCCATATATGCAGCTCCTTACAGGTGCAGCATCCACTGTGCGATATCGGAATCAATATCTGAGTGCAGGTGGAGCTCCTCATTGTGTCCTATTGGAATCAATGTCTGAGCCAATGCGCAGCTCGTCACAGCAGTAGCTCCTCACAGCGTACTATCATTATAAGAGCACAAGCAGGCCGCCTCACATCGCTCTACTGGTGATCGATATCTGAGCATAAACGGAGGTCCTCTCAGGTGCAGCACCTCACAACGCTCTACTGATTATCGGTATCGGAGCACAAGCGCAACTCCTCACAAAATAGTACTTCATATGTGCAGCTCCTCACTGCGCTCTAATGGCGATAAATGTCCAAGCACCGGCAAAGCTCCTCACAGCGCTCTAATGGTGATCAAGACACAGCTCCTCTCAGGTGAAGCTCCTTACAGTAGCAGCTCCTCACATGAGAAGCTCTTCACAATGTTTGCATTCATGCTGTTGCCTTTGACACAGTAACCCATTTTGTGCTCTGTGCTGGTCTTCGGCATCTGTGTTTGCAAATGCAAACCGCTCAGGAGGGTGCTTCTGCTTTCCCGCACAGCACAAGCTCTACTAGTGCTGCAAAAAAATGGTGCAAGTGCACGCAGGTGCAGCTCAGAAGATTACAGACACATACTGCTAGTGCATGTTTTTGGTACAATGCCATTCTGACACTGATCAGTATGTTCAGGTGCATGCAGGTGTTGCTGGGCACTGTTCCAGCTCCTTCTAATGCTGCATTGTACAACCATGTACTGGTGCTATACAGTAGGGTGCAGTGGCATGCGGGTGCTGAAAGCATGGTATATGCACATAATGGTACCAGGTGTACGGTACGTGTTTGTTGGTGCTGTGTAGCTAGTCATGATGACTTTATAATGACTTTATAATCCTGCTGCACCGTACCGTAGTAACGCTTACTGGTACTGCACAGCACTGAACACAATCACATGACATTGTACATCATGGTGCAAGAGCGTACTGGTGCAGCACGGTACGGGTATTGGGCTCACATAGGGAGGGAGCTGAAGGTAAGGGAAGGGGGTAGCAGTCCATGGTGCGAACATTATTCTGTCAAAATGGCAGCTCTGATCAACTTGTGCGTGCAAAAGGTATTTTGTGAAGGAAGTTGACGTGTCATGGAGCAACAAATCCTGATAATAAATGTGTTATGAACCCCAATGTACCCCTAGGTAGTTACACAACCTTTTACCTACATCTGTCCTATCATTGTTCTACATAACGGGTCTGACGCTGACCTTTTACCTAGTTAGGTGCTACATGACTGTCGTGTGATTTTCTCCAAAAACTAGCCTCATGTACTATGCATGAGGATTCTCAGTATCACAGCAGGATTACCATCTTCTGCATAATAACTCTGTATAAGGGTCACCTCTAACATCATCCTTGCCTGACATTCCCCTAGTTCACTTCTAGGTAGAACCCCTGAGGGTACCTTTTGGGTATATAAGCACTACATCTTCGCTCGCCAAACCAGAGGAGAAAGACTTCCATGCTGACAAGCTGACGCGAGACGCTGAGGTTCCTGCACGCAGACACTCCAGCACGCAATGGTCTGACATCCCTTGCGGGGTGTCCATCTCGAGACCAAGATGGGGTCCTTCGTTCTCTCACATCAGGTAATGGGGTTGGCTTTATCCTAAGTGGATTCTTGGCTATACACCTACATACATGCTAGGTTCACTTAGGTACATCTAGTTAGGGTTTGCATCGTAGGAGTACACATTTTTATTGTCATGTATCTATATGCCTGCATATATCCATTGTTTTAGCACATTTGGTAGAATTCTACCTTTTCTTTACTCTGTTGGTGCTAATAACCGTATATATCCGTTTCTGTCTCATGGTTGTTGCAGCACATGTATTTTATACTAGAATGACGCTGGTTCAATAAATACTTATTTAAAACGTCCCCATCGTTTATTCTGTGTATCTCTCTGAGACAAAGTGAGCACGAGTGACTGAGCAAAAAGTACTGTACTGTTTCCACAATCCCTGAGGAGTCAGGGTTGCCATGTTCGATAGACCGAACACCATCTGGCTACTTCATCGATTTTGATACCTTCTCACTGAATCCGAGTGAACCTGAGCCACCGCCAGCTTCTGTTTCCCGAAAAGAAAATATATATAACATCTACCTTTGGCTGAAAAAGACTTACTTTATTTCTCCCTGGCTACAGCTCTGAATTGCATTTGTTCTACTTTTCCTAGTCCTCTGGCTAGGGGTAGTGACTGTCTTTTTCCTGCTTCGGAATGGACATTATCTCCCAGAACGCTCTGTAGTACAACATGTGAACTTGGTCCTGAAACCTCATACGTCATCTCATTGTGAAAGAAGAAACCTGTCCTTTGTTAACATTACAACAAGGCAAACAACAATGGCACAGAGAGATGTGAAGTATACAATGCTGCACATTGAAAAATTGGACCAAATACCTTCACTGTGGCTGAGTCACCGTCCACAGAATGGTTAATCCATGGCTATATAACATTGCCAGTAACAACATTCCAATTTCAATACTGCCTAGAGTACCATCAAGTAGGCAGGTATGACGCGTTGGGGAAGGAATACATCCATGAATCTTGGGATTTACCTTACAGATTTAGATGCAGGAATGGGGACACTGAAGTTTTTCTCAGCGGTTCAGACTGCGAGAATTCACTAAGTGGGTTTCTAATTTGTCAGAATATTATGCTTCACGGAGCTTGCAAACCTATCTTGCCACTTGAAAGGATCCCCGGCTGCCGTTGTTCATCCAGTGTTCAAACTGCTCTCGAATGGGAGTTACTTAATGCTGAATGATGAAGGTTGTTGTGAGATGCTACCGGGCATCGCATATCTGGTCACAGTAAGTTCCAGGGTTATTTGTTGTATGCAAGTATTGTTTCCACCGACCCACACAGTCAGGGAGGTGCTGCTATAGCCTTTGTTGAATGTTTCTTTTATACGGGTTGATTCTCTGAGCAGACTGAAAGCCATACTTTTACAGAAGGAGGTGTCCTTAACCTCAGCTCGAGAGACTTTTGATCTCCAGGTTGCAAGGTCTTCAGCTGAGATACAGGCTCTAGTCCGAACTAACTTCCCTACCATTTTGGAGAAATGGTACATCCTATCTTTAACATGTCTGATACTAGTGGGATAATACACCTATTTAAGACCATAGGTTCTGGGCTATTAAGCACCTTTCAGACGGTTTTCGGAGTTATTCCATCTTTAATACACTCCGTCTTTGGAAGCATTTTTGGAGGGGTTCTGCTGATCCTGTTACTGATAGTGGGTAT
Source organism: Calotriton arnoldi (assembly GCA_963921515.1). NCBI lineage: Eukaryota > Metazoa > Chordata > Amphibia > Caudata > Salamandridae > Calotriton > Calotriton arnoldi. Next base: position 111,678 of record CAWUFW010001574.1, read on the forward strand.
CCTGGTTTTAATTTTTCTGCTACGCAAGGATGTCCCCAATTCCAAAGAGATGGAAAAGGCGCTCTTGGAGCGACGTTGCCGTGAACGCATCGTACTCCATCTGGGCACACCTCGGCTTTGGGAGCTAAGCGAGCATTGGTTTCTATCGTTCAGATCAGTCTGGATAGACTGTTTCTTGCCTGTACTCCGCTGCTTTTTCTGCGGACACGAATGCATGTTGGACATCTGTCTAACACTTCCATCAAAGACTTCCATGCTGACACGCTGACACGAGACGCTGAGGTTCCTGCACACAGGCACTCCAGCACGCAGTAGTCTGACATCCCTTGCGGGGTGTCCATCTCGAGACCAAGACGGGGTCCTTCGTTCTCTCACATCAGGTAATGGGGTTGGTTTTATCCTAAGGGGATTCTTGGCTATACACCTACATACATGCTAGGTACACTGAGGTAAATATAGTTAGGGTTTGCATCGTAGGAGTTCGCATTTTTATTGTCATGCATCTATATGCCTGCATATATCCATCGTTTTAGCATTATGGTAGAATTCTACCTTTTCTTTGCTCTGTTGGTGCTAATAACCGTATATATCTGTTTCTGTCTCATGGTTGTTGCAGCACACTTATTTTATACTAGAATGACGCTGGTTCAATAAATACTTATTGAAAACGTCCCCATCGTTTATTCTGTGTATCTCTCTGAGACAAAGTGAGCACGAGTGACTGAGCAAAAAGTACTGTACTGTTTCCACGATCCCTAAGGAGTCAGGGTTGTCATGTTCGATAGTTGCCAGAAGCTATTTGCTTCTTGGTAAGAGGGGCTCATAGTGGCACTGTGAGCTAGCTGGACAAACAGACTAACATATCCTTTGGGGGTGTTTGGAACCAGTCTGGACACCAATCCCTAAGTTTATGTTGTCTAAACGTGCAGATCCTATATAGATTTGTAGGAACTACACAACAAATGTAAAGGTGGCACAAAGGAGCAGGAACAGTGCAAACCTCCCGAACACACATGCAAAGCCGGATCTACCAAACTGGCATGTGGTGGCTTCAGGAGACTCCAGAACCACTTAAAAAGACATGATTTTTTGTAACGTGTGACAGACAGCCTGACCCCAACATGAATGCGCTGTTGCCAGATTAGCAATAGCATTTCAGTGTATCAACGAGCCTCCACCATTCTTAGTCCCTTTTCTGTTTCTCCGATGTCATCACTGCTGTGCCGTACTGCAAGAGGAGGAGCGGGAGATCGCACTGTATGGTCTGCAATGGAGGTGGTGTTTGGTTCGGACTCGGAGTTCGGAGTCGGACTACTGGACCTTGGCCCGGAGGCTACGCAGGGTGTCGGCTTGTGCAGCAGGGTTCGTCAGAGCTGCAGGTTAGTAATTAATGAAGGGTCTGGTGTTTGTTTTCTCTGGACGGAGCTGCATCAACATTCCCTATCCTTATCCTTCCCTATCCCATTTGAACTCTTCCTAGGTATAATTTGAACTCTCCCTAATCCATTTGAACTCTCTCATTGTATACCCCCTCCTTCTCTCTTTAATAAAACTATTTTCTACTCTGAGGATTGAGTAATTAACAGTATGTACAAACTGTAAGGAGCACTCAGCTATCAGGACTCAGAACTCCGCCCCGCTCGCAGAACTCCGCAGAATCCCACAGAGTTTTCTGGTAACTCAGCGAGCTCTACCCATTTCTAGTCCTAACTATAACTACGGAGGTCATCCGTTGGGAAGGAAGGTTTTTAAGATGCTCATGTGGAAGTTTGCTCCTTTGGTGGCGGAGCTGATGTGCTCTTGCATGTTCAGATTCTTGTCCAGCATTACTCCCAGAGATCTTGTTGACTCTATAATGTGTGGGACACAATTCAGTGCTGTTAGTTTTTTCATCCATTCTGCGATGTCCAGAGAACGTTTGGGTGGGGCAATTAGAAGGAATTCTGTTTTGAGAGCGTTTAGTTTGAGGTGGTTATCAGTCAGCCAGTTTTGTGCTTTTTGTAGGATTGAGTTTAGAGACCTAATATCTTTGTGGAAAGAGATTTTTAAGTACAGTTCAGTGTCATCTGCGTACGTGTGATAGTAGATGTTAGATAAATCCAGCAAATCGGTTAAAGGTTCCATGAATGAATTGAAAAGAGTGGGTGAGTGCGCAGATCCCTGAGGGACCCCCTAGAGTGATCTGTGGATGGTTGGATAGGGACATTTTGACTTTGATTCTTTGAGTTCTGTTCTGTAGAAAAGAGGCAAACCAGTTGAAAATGGTCCCTGATAGTCCGATCCTACGTTTAAGTAGGTCTAGAGGTTGTCATGTTTGACGGTATTGAAGGCTGACGATAGGTCAAGGAGGATGAGAAGGTAGGATTCATTCTGATCCAGCATTTTGAGTGCATCATCAACAATGTGTGTTGGGGTCCCCGGGGCCAAAACGGCCCAGGGAAGGGGGGCCCACATAGCCCCCCCTTCCCTTATAACTTAAAAAAAAAAAAGAAAAAGGGAAAAGCTACCTGCCACGAAGCCGGAGTCCCTACCCCCTGTCTGCACCACTTTGCATTCGCGCCTCCTGGCGCGCTGCTGGTTGGGAGATGAATTCCACTTTACTCCTGCGGGCCTCAGAACTAAAGTGGACTTCTTCCCCCAACCAGTAGTGCAACAGGAGGTACGTTTGCAGAGTGGTGGAGAAATGGGGCATGGCCTCCGACAACCTCTTAGCAATCCAGCTGTGTGGGACTTAATGGAGGCAACAGGAGGGGTAGTTGGCCCCCAAGGACACTCAGGAGTAAAGTGGACTTCATCCCCCAACCAGTAGTGCGCCAGGAGGCGTGTTTGCAGAGTGGTGGAAAAAGGGAGCGTGGCCTCCATAGACCTCTCATCAATCTCCCTGTGTGGGACTTACTGGAGGTAATAGGAGGCCTTGTAGGCCCCCAAGGACCATCAGCAGTCAAGGGGACTTCATTCCCCAACCAGTAGTGTGCCAGAAGGTACGTTTGCAGAGTGGTGGAGAAAGGGGGCGTGGCCTCCGAAGACCTCTCAGCAATCATGCTGTATGGGACTTACTGGAGGTACCAGGAGGAGTTGTTGGCCCCCAAGTACGTCCTTGGGGGCCAACTACCCCTCCTATCACCTTCAGTAAGTCCCACACTGCAGGATTGCTGGGAGGTCTTCGTGGCCCCACCCCCTTTCTCCATCACTCAGCAAATACGCCTCCTGGCGCACTACTAGTGGGTGTATGAAGTTCCCTTGCCTGCTGAGCATCCTTGGGGGCAAACTACTACTGTTACCTCCACTAAGACCCACACAGCGGGATTGCTAAGAGTTCTGCAGAGGCCATGCCCCCTTTTCCCACCACTCTGCAAACGCACACTACTGGTTGGGGAGTTAAGTCCTCTTTGATACTGAGGGACCTTGGTGACCAAGAAGTCATCCTGGTACCTCCTGTAAGTCCTTGTAGGAGGCTGGCTTAGTATACGGTGCACACTTATTCAAGTGATGCACCTTGCACTAATCCAGGCAACCCTTATGATGATTTTAGTGGTCTTTGATAACCATAGAAAGCTCTCAAAGTGGTAGCTGTGGAGAACAGCCTTCAGGATTATCTTGAAGGAGGGTTAAGCAGCTTGTTTTTACCAGTTTAATCATGTAGTGTAGGTTAAACGAAAAAGAACCACAAAGTGTTTATATAAAAATACTTCTATTTATTACGCAACATTCACTAACACATTGGTATATCTCCCACCCAGAGATATCAGCAAAATACACACAAATATTTCAATTGCAATAAAGTAGCACAAAATACAGTGGTCTTCAGGGGCAGACCAAACCATATATTAAGAGAGTGGAATGCGAACTGCAAAGGAGGATGACACTTGGACCAGAAGACCATGAGCAGCCAGGGACATAAGGAACCACCCAAGGTAAGTACCCAGGAACCCCATGGAGGCTGTGTGCAGAGTGGGAACAAGCTGCGTGCCAAATGGAAGTCAATAGTTGCTGTTGCAGTTTTGCAGAAGAAGGACCCTTTCCGGAGGATCCTTAAGAATTCCCTTGGAGGACAAAGATTGGAGAGCCACCCTACCCGTGGATGCCCTGGGAACCAGGTTACCTACACCAGGGAAGCCAGGTGCATAGGGATGAAGAGACGTCGGAAACCTCCATAGACGACAATGGAAAACTTGGAAGAAAATGCTTCTGGAGAAGAAGGTGAAGAAGTACGATGGAATCCAAGGGTGGATTCTAGAAGTGAAGAACCTGCAAGCAGAGGGGACAGAGTCTATGCCACTCAGGAGTGACTAGCTGGCATGGAAGAGCAATGCCCACCGATGTCGGACGGTTCAGGAGAGTTGACGGTGACCTTTTTGCTGCAGCTGTGAGGACCAGGCGTTGCTGAGGGAGACCAGGAGCCGTGCACGAGCTTTCCCATGTCGGATATCGGTGACTAGGTGGTTGCTGTCCGGTGGGAACACCAACAAGCCTTGGTAGCCGCAACTGGTGTGATGATCGAAGCAGGAGCAATGTTGGGACCAGCAAGGTCCAAGGGACTCACCAACAACAGGAGAGTCATAGCAGGCCCTGAGCAAGCAGGGGAGCCCACTGAAGCAGGAGAAGACCCTCAGGAGGACCCAGAGCCCAAAGGCACAGCAGTCGCAAGAGGACCTCAAGCAGCTTACCAAGAAGGAAGGTCCACGGTGCAGAGGATGCAGTGAGGCTGCTGTACTTGGCAGGAAGAGATGCTGGAGGCTAGAGATTCTTGTAGGCCACTGATACTCAAAGTACAGCACAGGGGCCGAATTCGGCACTCCTGACCTTTACATGTGGCCCCCTGGTTAATAGCAGCTCTGGGCTGCTGTTTACTCATCTCAGCACTAGCAATAAAAAGATGCTAAATAAACGGGCGAACATTTATTTAAATGTTAATTTGTGTTAAAGAAAGGAAGTAACTACGGAGTCCTGCACTGCTCAACTTTAAGAACATCTTTATTTTTAAAGACATCATGCAGTAAAAGTGTAAAAATATGATAGTCCCTTTCTAAATTAAAAACGTTTATTTAATTTACCTGCAGAACCTTTTAACCTTAGTTTATCAGATTATATCAGTGCATTGACAAGTATTATTTTAAAAGTGTTGGTTTTCAAACATGAATTTATAAACATTAATTCTTCCCTCTACCTTGACAATAAAGCCAATGGTTAACTAAAGAGGCAAATCAGTTATGTGCACTCTTTGTTTGACCTGGGTGCCTATTATAAATGAACAACATTATAGTTTATTAAATCAAACACAGGAGAAGGTTTTGTACAACGCACATCCTTAAGTCATTTATCTTGAGGTCCTCTTATTTGTGATAATGAAGAAAAAGGTGGGAAAGTGAAATAAAACAATTGCCTAAAGTCACATAATTTAATAAAGTGGGGAAGCTGGGATTAATCCCAGGTTTTCTGGTTTCACATTATGCAATTATGCTTCACTTTACCTACACCGAACTTGACGCCAACTCCCCCGCCCAACCTCCACCCAGCTGGCATCAATGCGGCCCATGGTCACACCACAGACCAAACTTATGGCCCCTTGGAAAATGTTTGTGAGTACCCATGTTGTAGACTGAAGATCTCTGGAGTGCAGAGCCAACAAGCCTTGGCAACGCAAGTTGACGTGGTGCACAGTGGTTCAGTCCCAGCAGTCCCGACTAGAGATACTGGCCTCAAAATTGCAGAGAACAGGTCAGGCCTCAAGGGAGATGCAGAACCACCACCTGTGTTGCTGAACCTCGGGAAGTCCATAGGACGACAGGAGCAGCAGACCGGTCAGCTTCATTGCTGTGCCTGCAGATGCAGGGGAGTGACTCCTACACTCCAAGGGAGATTACTTTGGATGTCCTTGATGCCCACAGGTCTGTTGAAGATCCTGGAAGAAGCACAGACACAGATGACAAAGAAGACTTGCAGGACAGCGAGACCAGGAGCAGCAGGAGTCTTCCTCTGTGCAGTCTCAGTTTTAGGCGAAGTCCAGCAAAGTCCAAGTGTCCAGACGGTCGAAGAGTGACATGATTTCAGGCTTGAGTCTTGTCCCACGATGAATCTAAGGAACCACCCACATGTAAGCCCTTAAGTACCCTAGGGAAAGGGTTGGAACGACTCAGGGGTCCCTCCCAGAGGAGAGACTGGACAGAGGGGAGGATACTCCCATGTCCTTTGTCCAGTTTCACACCAGAGCGGGAGCCAAGGGCTCCTAAAACTGGCTGAAATTGGAGTATGCAAGGAGGGCGCCATATGTGTCCTTCAAAGCAGTTTGGTGGTGCTGGCAAGCGTCCCTACCCCAGCCCGATACACTAAGTCCTGTCTTGAAGTTGGTCACACCTCCCTGTGACAAGAACTTAGCATTCTACCTTCCCCTGCTCGAGCTTGGCTCAGGAGCAGGAGGGCAGAATCGTGTCTGTGGTCGGCAGCAGCACTAGCTTGCTGTCAAACCCTGAAAGGCTTTTACCGGGAGTACAGGGGGTACTCCAAAGGAGCCCCCCAGTACATGGTATCAAACTTCCAACACTGGAATCAGTGTTAGGGTATGATTCCAACATGTTTGATACCAAACATGACCGTTTTTGGTGCAGCCACTATATAGTTAGACATCTCGTAATGACTGATGTGCACTATATGTATTACAATGGCCGACCGCACTTTCAAGCCTGGAGAATCGACTCTGGGATTTTCAGGGGTGTCCTGATCATGCAGGGGTACCCTCACACTCATAACCAAGCGCCCTGCCCTCAGGACTGAAGAGCCTGCCATAGAGGTGACTTATAGGTTTTAAATGCAGGGACCTCAGATATAAGGACACCTATATCGGTCATGAGAGGTGCTAGAAGACAGATCCCCACGGCGGCGAGCCCTCGGTTGACGGTGTCGGCTCTCCCGACTCCCATGCCTACCTCCTGTGGATCGAGATCTCCTGGCGCTGGGGGGTTACCCGGTATGCAGGCGCCATCTGTTAAGACTCTCCCGCTGGCCTGAGGAGTACAGTAACGAGTCCCGCCTGCTACCGTCATCCCTCGTCCCGGAGAACCAAACCGGAGCCCTGCGGCCAGCACCTGGTCGGTGGATCTGTTTCCTCAACTCTCCGGAGCATCGTCGTACTCGCCCTTCTCCTGCAGTGGGGCTGTGTTTCACCGGCTCCTTTTGGTCTCCGGCGCCGTGTTGCAGCCTGCTGTCGCTCTTCTGACCCCGGGATCCCTGACTCTGCAGCCTCCACTTCGCTGCTCCGAATACAGATGCCCTTGGGATCCTCCTGGCCAGAGCCTGCTCACCGATGTAAATCGAGGCACCATTTTGTAGCCTTGATTGCTGGTCTTCAACCCGGCCCGGCGCTCGGCTGCCCGGCAGGGGCTGTCTCCGCGATCCCCGAATCTTCAGCCTCCTCCTCGCTGCCTCGATTCCGGATGCCCCTGTGGGTCGTCTTGACCAGAGCCTGCCCTTGGAACTTAAATTGAGGCCCCATATGGAATTTAAACTGCGGCACCATCTTAAATCGCGGCACCATTTTACAGCCTGCTCTACGCTGCAAGCTCTAACAAGCCACCACATCCGATCCAAGGTGGGCAAGAGCAGGGCTTCACCATGGCCTACACAGGTCTCTACAGAGGCCTGGTTACGACGTGCCTGACTTTAATATGGCGGCCGCCTCTGCCTTCGTTCCCTCGGCAACCTAATTGGCAACCTCAGCTCCGTCCCTGGATTACTGACCCCCCCCAGCCCTTCCTTTTTACCACTGCCCCCTAGTGGGGCCATGTTCCTCCGCTACCTGACCATGTATCTATTCTAACCTGCTTCCTGAACACTGAGACCTGAGCAACATGGCTGATGCCCGGTGGAGCTGCTAGACAGCTATTGAGGAGATTGGCCCTGGTTTCCCCCTCGACCGTCACCTACCCAGCCGGACATTGGGCACAGTTCTTCCTCGTCTCCCTGCTATGGGTCCTTCCTCCCCTACCTCCTACGAACTCTCACAACTCTGCCTTTGTTTACTGTACAGTACTATGCTCCTGTAACTGATGTAACTTGTAACGTAACGATCCTTTGGTTAGCGCTTTGATACCTCCGTGTCTAGCCAGCGCTATATATAACTGTTCAAATCATATCAAATCAAAACCATTTTCCCTGATTGCTGAGACCTGAGCAACATGGCTGATGCCCGGTGGAGCTGCTAGACAGCTATAGAGGAGATTGGCCCTGGTTTCCCCCTTGACCGTCACCTACCCAGCCGGACATTGGACACAGTTCCTCCTCGTCTCCCTGCTAAGGCTCCTTCCTCCCCTCCCTCCTACAAATACCAGCAACATTGTTTTGTTTTGTTTACTGTACCTTACTATGTTCTTGTAACTGATGTAACATGTAACGCAACGATCCTAATTGTAAAGCGCTCTGATACCCTCTGGGGTCTGCTCCGCGCTAAATAAAACTTTAAAAATAAAATAAAAATAAAGCACCAACTCACACAGGCTGCAATGGCAGGCCTGTAGTCACAGTATAAGTGGAATCCCAAGGGTGGCACAATAGATGCTGCAGCACATGGGAGACCCCTGGTGTACCTATGCCCTGGGTACCTTAGTACCATATACTAGGGACTTACAAGGTTACACCAGTAGCCAATTGTGGATGTACAAAAGTATTTACCATGGTCAATTAAGGGAGAAAGCACAGTGACTGGGGTCCTGATTAGCAGGATCCCAGTCAGACTAGGTCAAAAACACACTGACACTAGACAGAAAATGGGGGTAACACTGTTAGAAGGATCCTACCTTCCTACAGTTCTACACAGTGGGATTCCTGAGAGCTGGACAGAGGCCCTGCCCCCTTTCTCTACCACTGTGCAAACATGACTACTACTTAAAAAAACATAGAAATTCATTGGAAAAAACAAAGGTTACAGGGACGTTATAGTTAGGAATTAGCAAATAAAAAACCTTAGAAATTCACAGAAAAAAACAAAGGTTACAGGGACGTTAAAGTTAGGAAAGGGAATAAAAAAAACCTTCAAAATTCACTGAAAAGAACAAAGGTTACAGGGACGTTATAGTGAGGCTCAAGTTTCACTCATACACAACCAGTGAAATTCAGCAGTTATAGTTAGCTGAGCTAACTATAACTTGTGCCCCGCAATGCACTGCTTACGACCTCACATATTACATCACTCATGACATGGTCAGTGACATCACTGATTAGATCACTGATGACATCTTTCAAATGGCATCACTCATGACATCATCCACAAAATCACTAACACACCCACTCATACCCCCATAGAACCTTCCATATACCCACTCCCACACAACCATTCACAAACCCATACCGGTACTTACACACCCACTCATTGATTCATAGATCTACACACACATCCACTCACTCACCCATACAGCCACTCATACACCCACTCATTAACTAATACAGCCAATAACATATCCACTCATACACTCATATAGCCACTTACACACTGAGTCAGTCACCCATAGAGGTACTCGCACACTTACTCACTGATATAGTCAATCACACACCCACTTACTCACCCATACAGCTATATACATACCCACTTACTCATACAGATACTAACACATACTCACTCACCTATACAGTCACTGACACAAGCACACACTCACCCATACAGCCACTCTCACATTCACTCACTCACCCATACAGTCACTCATAATACCCCATCACTCACAAATACTGTCTTTCACATACCTAGTTGCTCACCCATATACCACTAATACATCCACTAACTCACCCACATAGCCCATACACACACCCACTCACCCATACAGCCTCTCACATATGCACTCACTAACCCATACTGCCACTGACTCACCCGCTCTCTCATCCATACAGGTAGTCAAACACCCCATCACCCACCCACATAGATACTCATACACCCATACAGGTACTCAGACAACCAATCACTCATCCATACAGCCACTCACGTACCAACTCACACACCCATACAGCCACTTAGACATCAACTGACTAATACAGACATTCACACAACCAGTCACTCACCCATATATTCACTGAGCCACCTAATCACTCACTTATACAGTCAGTCACGCACCCACTGAATCATCCATACAGGCACTCATACACTCACTGATTCACCAGTACACTTTGGTATATATATTTAACACCCAAACGTTTTAAAAGCACTCACAATCACTGGTTGATATAATCAGTGATGTCACTGGGTAAATTCTACTCCAAACCGTTTTCCCTGCCACGTGGGGTGCCGCAGGTGTCTTCCCTCAGCCCCACACTTTTTAATGTTTATGTTTCATCTCTGGCCAGCCTGATTAGTGCCTTTGGCTTTGCCTCACCTCGTATGCGGATGACACGCAAATTGTCGTGTCTCGGCTGCCAGGACAGGAATCTGGAAAAGGTAAAAGGTTCCATGATTGCATGGAAGCAGTCGGGACATGGATCGCACAGAATTGCCTAAAGCTAAATATCGGGTAAAACTGAGATCATCCTATTTGGAAACAATGCCAACTTTTGGACCCCTAATTGGTGGCCAGAAAAACTGGGCGCCCTTCCCAAACCCACCAGAAAGGTAAAAAACCTGGGAGTCATTGTTGATGACAAGCTTAACTTTGGTGAACAAGTTAATGCCGTTGCATCAGCCACCTCTCACTCGCTCAGAATGGTCAAGAAAGTACTGCCCTTTCTGCCAGCTGACAATCAGCGGACAGTTGTTACAGCACTCATCCTATCAAGGTTGGACTACTGTAATGGTCTCTACCTAAACATACAAGAACGCTTTTCGAACAAACTCCAACTGTTGCAAAACGCGGCAGCTAGACTGCTCACTGGCACATCTAAATTTGCTCCAATCACTATGGAAATCAAACATCTTCACTAGTTGCCAATTAGGAAACGGGTGCGTTTTAAATCCTTATGCACCGTTTTCAAGGCCCTGCACGGAACAGGACCAGACTATCTGCAGCGGCAGTTCCAATGGTACAAGCCCAAAAGAACTCTTCGCTCCTTAGGGGCTAAACTTGTAACGGTACCCCCAACTAAAAAAGCCACGTGGGGAGGGAGAAGCTTTATTGCATGCGCTGCAAAGGCCTGGAATGATCTTCTCTTCCATCTTAGAAATGCCACTGATCTTCTGTCATTCAAGAAGGGACTAAAAACCTGGCTTTTCAACGTGTAAGATCTCCACAACGTTCAATGCCCAGAGGATAGTAGCTAGAGCCAGGACACCCTCGGGTAACCGCTGCGCTTTAGAAATGCATATAACATAACATCAGTGATGTCATCAGTGATATCATCAGTGTTGTCACTGACCATGAGTGATGTAATATGTGAAGTCAGAAGCAGTGCATTGCGAGGGCATGAGTTATAGTTAGCTCAGCTAACTATAACTGCTGAATTTCACTGGTTTTGTACGAGTGAAACTTGAACCTAACATCCCTGTAACCTTTGTTTTTTTTCAGAGAATATATATATATATATATATATATATATATATATATATATATATGATGTTTTGTTTATCTGATAGAGACATCTATCCACAGATTCCTTAACTTTTGAATTCTCCCCAGGTGTCAGACTGGATCTGAAAAATTTTCAGCAGTCCCTCTGCGCACCGGGGGATGGTGCCTTACGACTCTGTGATGACGTCGACTCTGGTTGTGATGTCCGTGGAGTCATATGGGTCCTGTTCTTGACAAATGTCAGCTACAGACCCGCATTCAACTTGTATGTGGTGTTTGGGAGAACACCACGACTCTGAGGATTGCAGCTCCTGCCAGAAGCTGAAGGCGCTCAAGGAAGGCCATATGAAGTGTCTGGCAGTGCATCTGCTGCGGTCCTCGGAGACTTCACGGCCTCGGTCTTCTTCTTCTCATACGGAGGTCCGTTCACGTGGTTGTTCCAGGAGCCGGAGCCGATCTCCCATGGCTCCTCCGGCTCACTGGTTGAGGAGACCATTCACGACTCCGCCTCGCGTCTGCCAGTCCTTCTGGGAGCCGGGGCACCAATGGTCTGATGAGGGAGTATTATAACTCTCTACATCTTATCTTTGGACCCCCATCTTCCTCTGGAGTGCCCTCGAGGTCCAAGGAGGTGAGTGGAGCCATGCTGACGGGTTTGCCCTAGGTGTTGGTATGGTAATCCCGTAATCATTAGGTCGGCGCTGGTCGGCGTTGGCCGCCTCCGCTTCAGAATCGGTGCACAGCCCTGCGGGAACTCCACCTTCGGCGTCTCTGTTCTGGATCAGCCGAATCCAGCATTGAAGTTGGTGGCACAGATCGAAGTCACTTCTCCCCCTTCCTATCAACGTCAAAGCGTCGCCTTCTCTGTGTTGTTCGGCGTCGCCTTCTCGGCGTCGTTCAGCATCGGGTGCAGAGTCCATAGTGCAAACTGAGGGGAATGTTGCATTTTCACTTCCTTTTCACGATGAGACTTCTGGGAGTCGCCTTGTGGCAGGTGATACAAGGGAGTCTGGGCCTTTTCAGCCCATTCCTGAGACTATTCCATCACAAGTGGAGGAGAGTTAGATATCTGCACTTGGTGAGGCTAGTGGGCTGGAGTCTTCCCCAGCCTCGGGGCTACTTTCTCCTCCTAGTCTCACTACTCAGGCAAGTTCCTCCTTCATAGATGTGTTGAGGAGAGTGGCTGCAGTTTTGGACTTGTCACTGCCTATGGTGGAGAAGTCCGCTGACCATCTGATTGATGTCCTTTATCAAGGACAGTCGGGAAAGGGCCTGTTCTTCCATAAAGTGAGGCCATGTTCGACATACTGTTGGGTACTTGGGCCAAGCCTGATACAGGGGTCTTGGTGGAACATGCTATATCTCGCAGGCACCTGCCTGCTCCTGGAGACTCAGTTTGTCTCCTCGGGCATCCTTCCACTCGAAGCCCGGTAGTTCAGGCTGCTGTAGCCTCACAAGATATGAATTTTTCAGCTTAGATTCCATTGACTAGAGAGTCTAGAAATCAGGATGCATGTGGCAAACACATCTTTTCATCGGCTAAATATGCTTTAAGGTCCACCAACACATCTTGTGGTCTTGGATGTTTTTCCCATACTTTGTGGGATTCTTTGCAGACTAGGTTACCAACACTTCCGGATGTCTTCCATTCTGATGTTGAACAGCTGATTAGAGATGGGCAGTAAGCGGGCAAGTTGATAATTTGATGTGGCATGGATACTACTTATTCAGTAGGTCGGGCCATGGCATCTTCGGTGCCATTACGACATTGTGCATGTTTAAGAACTTTAGGTTTTTCAGATGCTGTACAGGTGACTTTGGTCGATATGCCCTTTGACGGTGCCCATCTTTTTTGGGTTCAGGCTGACTCGGCATTGAGACACTTCTGTGATAGACGAAGTGATACAGAGTCTTAATTACTCTTTCTCAGTTTATTTGTTCTTTAGTTTTGCCCCTATTCTTGGGTTGTATTGGTGATACAGGATTTTTATATTTCAAGGGACTAGCCTTTTTAGGGCGTTGACATGCCCATCTTTTGGTTACACCAGATTGGTGTTCCTGCAAGGAGCAGATGTTATAGTTTCAATACTGTCCTTAACAGTGTATGTGGTACAAGGGTACCTGAAGGATAGTTTTCCCTTTTCTTTTTTCCTCTGAAAATGGGCTTCATGCTCAAAAGGTCATTTGCAGGTGATTTGTCTTTCGGTTAGGAAGTTTACCTTTTCACAGGCTTCTTTTGAAGCAGTTTGGTATGCTGGTATGCATTACTGTTGACTTGCAGTATCTCTTATAGAGACATATTACTTATGAAAATTGTGAGACTTTGTATACAGAGTGTATACTTGTTTTAGCCGGGGAATACTCAGAATTTCCATTTCAGGGAAATTTTGGTCTCTTGTTTCTCCAATGCAGTCTTTTTCGCTACTTTAGCGAGTGCACTTTCATTGAATTCTAGTGGTGCATGAATAGCTTTTGTGTTGGATAATTTTTAGGCTATGCTTCCCGGTGTGTGGATCATGCCAATTTTATTATGTGATGTGTTCGTTACCTGCACATAGGAATTTGTTCCATGGAGGTGTGCTCCTTTTTGCTGGAGATATTGTGTTTGGCAATTCAAGGTGTCTGATTTGTATTCTTCTGAATACTTAAAGTCTTGGTTTCCTCCATTTTTGTAGGTGATATTATTCTTATGATTCAATTTTGGTACATGGTTGTCCCGTGAGTTCTGCTTCTAATGGTATCCCAAATGCAGTGTCTGAATATTTACCTTAGGACTGTTTACGACCATGTCTTTCATGGTTGAAAAGATTTCTTTTTTGTCAGAAGAGAAGGTTCGCTTTTTTATCCTTCTTCACTTTAAGAACATCCTGGATATTTCAATATTCTTTCGTATTGGTACTATTGATAGTCATACATTTCCTTTCGGAAGGGTGGATGTTCTCTGTCTCCTTGGGGACATTATTTTCTGTACCTTACAGCTCTTTAAGGAATCATAGTGTAAACGTATCATCTAGTGCTTCGGGTGTTCTTATAGATCTAAATATGTGTATTTGAGCACTTGTCTGCCTTAGGGTCAGATTGGATTTTGGCTCATATGCCTTGTGGACAATTACTCAAACTGGGTTCCCTTGCAGGGTATTTTCCAGGGGCTTGGTTTATTTTATTCATCTTGACCTTCTAGGCCAAGTGTGGTCATAAGTGCTAGCTGCTGGCAAGAGCTTGTTTTCATGTGGCTTTTCTTTAGGTAGAACCAGTCTGTTAAGATACTTTTGACAGGCAGCATTATCTTAATGCTGAGTCACCCAAGGTGTTTCATTGAGGGTGCGATATCTCTCTTGATATTATATTGTATGGTACTTTGGGACTGGTTTTTCATTTCTGTTTATCAATGTGTGTATACAGAGTTTACATAAGTGTGTTGCATATTCGTTAACACTTGCTGAGGTGTAGTTCTGCTATATGCAATAAAGAGGATATTACATTAAAAAAAATATATTGTGAGATGAGATTGCTTCTCTCTTTGCTGTAAGTTTTGGGCTCTAACCGATATGTATGCATTGAATGCGGATATACAGATCTGATGGTAATTGATAAATATTTATAGCAGATTCGTATCTGTTTAACTGCCATCTTATCGTCTTTACAGGCACTTTGCATTGTGTGAACCGATAGATTCCTTACCTTAGAATATCCCCAGGTGTCAGACTGGATCCGGAAAGTTTTCGTCAGCGCGTCGGTAGGTGGTAGGTGGCGTCGTGCGGCTCCGCATCCGTTGTTGGCGTCGTGGTCGCCGAGATGACGTCGCAGGCGCTACTTAGACGCCGCCCACGTGTGCTGACGTCAGTTCTTTCTTTTTCCGCGCCAGCAAGCGCAGATCCGGGAAGAGCAGGAACCCCCAGTCAATTTTTGACTGACTTTTTTGAGGCTTTTTGTCTCTATTTTTCTTCGAGTCATCGACTCCTGGTGCAGTAGGATGCCCGGTTTCAAGTCCTGCGGGGATTGTCACCGCATGATGTTGGTGACGGACCCGCACCGTGTGTGTCTTTTCTGCCTGGGGCGCGACCACGACCCCAAGTCGTGCCCCGACTGCCGGGCCATGGCGCCGAAGACTTTGCGGGAGTGGTCCCGAAAGTTGCTGGAAGCCCGGCAGTCGGCTCCGCGCCGTTCGAAGTCCCGGTCCAGAGGGAGGTCGAGGGACCGTGCGCGGAGTCATCATCATCGGTCTTCGGGATCCAAGTCTTCGCACTCGGGTAAGACGAAGCACAAGAAGTCGAAGAAACGCCATCGTTCTTCGACTTCCCCTCGCCGGTCGCGCGACGCGGCTGAGGGTGTGGGTGGTGCCACCCCCGCGGCTCCGTCGGAGCCTATGCAGTCGCCGCCCGACTACCCGCCCTTCCCGGGGTCGTCGGCAACTCCGGCCCAAATACAGGAGTTCCTGTCGGCTATGGCTCGCCTCTTTGGGCCGTCAAGTCCCGCCAGTGCGCCTTCCGGCCCCGTGGTCCCGCATGGTTGTCCTTGCGTTTCCTCGCCGGCGGCTCCGGCCCCGGCGTCGCTGTCGGCTCCGGCCCCGGCGTCGCTGTCGGCTCCGGCCCCAGCGCTGCAGGACACCCTTGGATCCAGTCCTGGATCCCGGTCGACGCCGGTTGACCTTGTTACGCCTCCACCGACGTCGACTCCACCGGCACCAGTTCTGATGCCGCCCGCTCCTCGGGACAACGTTGACCTCAGTTTCAGCCCCGAAGTGGACGCAGCGTCGAGCCGGCGTCGATCGATGCCGTTCTCGACGTTGCTTGGGGATTTCTATCCCCATGTCCCTGCTCCTTATTTTAGACCTGTTGAACAGCCTGAGGAGCAAGGGGAGGACTGGGAGGGGTCTGAGGACCCTCTCGCTGCAGCCTGCGAGTCTGAACAGGACTGGGCTGAGGAATTGGGGGACGCCAGTGGTCTGGATACCTCACCAGACCTTGGCATGCTGTCTCCTCCTACTGTGGCTACGGAGGAGGGTGCTAGTTATGCTGTGTTGTTGTGTAAGGCGGCCGAGGCCCTACACCTCGAGCTCCCTACTGTGGCCGTCAGGACTAACCTCCTGACAGAGGTGCTTCAGCCAGCAGCTACTTCTGCGGAGCTGATGCTTCCTTTCAATGAAGCCCTTTCTGATGTTCTTTTGGGCACTTGGTCCAGGCCCACCACAGGGGCTCCTGTGGATAGGAACGTGGCCCGATGCCATCGCCCGGCTCCGGGTGACCCCATTTTCCTCTCCCAACACCCCACCCCTGAGAGCTTGGTCGTCCAAGCCTCTGCTTCCCCAACCGCCTTCCCTTCCGCACCACCGGATAGGGACTCAAGAAGCTGGATCAGTTTGGGAATAAAATGTTTTCTTCCACCAGCTCTGCGCTGCGGTCCGTGAACACTGCATGCCTCTTGGGCCGTTATTCCCACTCTCTGTGGGATACGGTGGCGAACGTGCAGCCCCAGTGTCCGGAGGAGGCCCGGCCTGCTCTCTCCCAGGCTGTTGCAGAGGGGAGAGACGCAGTAAAGTTCATGATTCGTTGTGGCCTAGACACTGCCGACTCACTGGGCAGATCGATTGCAACGACAGTGGCGGTTCGCCGTCACGCCTGGTTGAGGACCACTGGATTTTCGGGGGATGTCCAAAACACCCTTATGGACATGTTTTTGATGGCCGTCGCCTTTTCGGCGACAAAGCGGACAGCGCGTTGGAGAGGTTTAAGGACTCACGGGCTACGGCCAAGCCCTTGGAACTCTCGGCAGTCCGCCCTCCTACGCCTTCCGCTTTTCGCTCCTTTCGTGGCACAGGAAGGGGCGCCCCGCAGCGTTCGCAACAGAGCCACAGGCCGGTGCAGCAATCATCCCAGCGCGGATGCGGGTTCCACCGTGGCGGACCAAGGGGCCAGCGGGCGGGTCAGTCCACCACCACCCCGGCCACCCTGCCTCCAAACCTTCCTAGTCCGAACTTTCAGGCCCATCAAACGCCAGAGGGCGGCAGGCTTCGCCATCACCTCCCCCACTGGCGCACCATCACTTCGGACAGGTGGGTTTTAGAGATAGTCCGGAGGGGCTACTCCCTCCCCTTCGAGACTACCCCTCCAGCCATGCCACCTCAGTACCACCGCATGTCGGGGGATCACTTGATGCTTCTTCAGCAGGAAGTTGCGGCCCTCTTGGCCAAGGGGGCCATCGAGCGCGTTCCGACGCCAGAAGTAGGTCGTGGTTGCTATTCCCACTACTTTGTGGTGCCCAAGAAGGACAAAGGCCTGCGTCCTATCTTAGACCTCCGGAACGTCAATCGCTTCCTCCGCAAAGAGAAGTTCAAGATGCTCACTCTAGCTCAGGTCTTGTCTGCTCTCGACCCACAAGACTGGATGGTGGCGCTGGACTTGCAGGACGCCTATTTCCACATCTCCGTCCTGCGAGCCCACCGGCGTTACCTACGGTTCATGGTAGGCCACGAGCACTTTCAGTTCACCGTGCTCCCCTTTGGCCTTACCAGTGCACCTCGGGTGTTCACCAAGGTGATGGCGGTGGTCGCAGCTCATCTGCGCAGATCAGGGGTTTCAGTCTTCCCCTATCTCGACGACTGGTTGTTGAAGGCGGGCTCGCCCCAGGCAGTTGTCTCCCACCTCCAGACTACGGCCGACCTCCGGCTCTTGCTGGGGTTCTCCATCAACGTGCCAAAGTCGCACCTGATCCCCTCTCAGAAGCTCCTCTTTATCGGAGCGGTTCTGGACACAGCGCAGTTTCGGGTCTATCCTCCCGAGCAGCGAGTCCGGGATATTCGGGCTCTGATTCCCATCTTTCAGCCCTTGTCCCGGGTTTCGGTCAGAGTGACTCTGAGGCTGCTGGGCCTCATGGCCTCCTGCATCCTGCTGGTCAATCATGCCAGATGGCATATGCTGGCTCTGCAGTGGGACCTGAAGTTCCAGTGGGCGCAGCAACAGGGGAACCTGTCCGATCACGTCCAGATCTCGGAGGGCACTGCACGACAGTTGCAGTGGTGGCTCACGAACCGGCATTGGGTCGACGGCAGATCCCTCTCCCTTCCCCAACCGGAGTTTACAGTGGTGACGGATGCGTCCCTCCTGGGATGGGGCAGCCACATGGGAGAGGTGGAGATTAGAGGCCTCTGGTCTCCGGCGGAGTCCCGGCTCCACATCAACCTTCTGGAGCTGCGGGCGATCCGACTTGCACTGAAGGCATTCCTTCCCTCTGTCAAGGGGAGAGTAGTGCAGGTGTTCACAGACAACACCACCGCCATGTGGTACTGCAACAAACAAGGCGGGGTGGGGTCGTGGACCCTCTGTCAGGAGGCTCTGCGTCTCTGGACATGGCTGGAACATAAGGGCATGTCCCTGGTGGTTCAACACCTGGCAGGTTCTCTGAACGCCGGGGCGGACGAACTCAGCCGCAGGTGCATGCTCGATCACGAATGGCGTCTTCACTCGGAGGTGGTGCAAGGTCTCTTTCAGCAGTGGGGAGAGCCTTGGTTAGATCTATTCGCCACCGAAGAGAACGCACAATGTCATCAGTTCTGCGCGTTGGAATCTCCAAGGCGGCACTCGCTCGGCGACGCTTTTCGTCGCGAGTGGAGTTGCGGTCTGTTGTACGCCTTTCCGCCTATACCACTTCTGCCCAGAGTGCTGAAGAAGATCAGGCGCGACCGGGCCCAAGTCATTCTTGTGGCTCCGGACTGGGCTCGAAGAGTATGGTATCCCGAGCTACTCAGTATGAGCATCGATCCTCCGATCAGACTGCCTCTTCGGGAGGATCTTCTGTCGCAGCAGCAGGGAACGGTCCTCCACCCGAACCTGTCCAGCCTCCACCTCTTTGCATGGAGATTGAGCGGCAGCAGTTGATTCCTTTCGACTTGCCTCCTGAAGTTTGTGACGTTATTCTGGCAGCCAGGCGTCCCTCTCCTAAAGTGGATACGCCTGCAGGTGGAACAAGTTTGTGGCATGGTGCACAGCAAAGGCTGTGGATCCACTTTCTGCCCCTCTTTCTGAGGTCCTACTGTTCCTTCTCTCTTTGGCCCAGCAGGGCTCTGCTCTGGGCACTATCAAGGGCTACCTTTCTGCAATTTCTGCCTTTCTCAGGCTACCTGATCAGCCCTCTCTTTTCAAGTCCCCTGTTGTAAATAGATTTCTTAAAGGTATTACACACCTTTTTCCTCCTATTCCTTTCGTGATGCCTCAGTGGGACTTGAATCTGGTTCTTACATACTTGATGTGCGCTCCCTTTGAGCCCCTTCACAACTGTCCTCTTCGTCTTTTAACATTAAAGACTGCTTTCCTGGTGGCCATCACCTCCGCTAGGCGAGTGAGTGAGCTCCAGGCTCTTTCTTGTAAGCCTCCTTTCCTTTCAGTCCATCCGGACAAGGTTGTGCTCAGGCCCCGTCCTTCCTTTTTGCCAAAAGTGGTTACGGCCTTTCACATTGGGCAGACTATTACCTTGCCCACCTTCTTTCCGCCTCTGCTTCCTTCCAGAGAGGAAGAGAGGCTCCACCGTCTGGACCCAAAACGTGCGCTCTCATTTTATCTCAACCGCACACAGCAGTTCCGGGTGGATGACCAGCTCTTTGTTGGCTACGTTGGCACCAAGAAAGGGCGGGCGGTACACAAGAGAACTATCTCCCGCTGGGTTGTCTTGTGCATCAAAGCCTGTTACTCTTCGGCTAAAAAAGAACCTCCGGCGGGGCTGCGTGCTCACTCCACCAGAGATACTGCAGCCACTACTGCATTGGGACGCGGCGTCCCCCTGCAAGACATCTGTCAGGCAGCCACGTGGGCCTCATTGCACACGTTTACCAAGCATTATTGCCTGGACAGCCAAGTCCGGAGAGACGGCTTCTTCGGCCGTTCTGTTCTCCGTGATTTTCTGGTGTGATCTTAGTTCGCAGACCCACCACCGGGGTTGGTATTGCTGGGGTATCTATTCTAAGGTAAGGAATCTATCACTATGTGTTTCTTTCAGATGAACAAGTTACTTACCTTCGGTAACGATATATCTGTAAGAAACATTAGTAGTGATAGATTCCTTACCGCCCCACCCATCCTCCCCGTTCTGCGAACTGATTTCTAGGGTTAAGGTCATCCCTTTCAGGGCTCTAGTTTCATTGCACCAGTGGTCAGTATCTTGCATGGCTCTGCGTTCCTGGCGCGGAAAGTCGTGTACAGAACTGACGTCAGCGCACGTGGGCGGCGTCTAAGTAGCGCCCACGACGCCATCTCGGCGACCACGACGCCAACGACGGACGCGGAGCCGCACGACACCACCTACCGACGCGCAGGGGTACTGCTGACGAAAACTTTCCGGATCCAGTCTGACGCCTGGGGATATTCTAAGGTAAGGAATCTATCACTACTAAAGTTTCTTACAGATATATCGTTACCGAAGGTAAGTAACTTGTTCTTCTAGTGGTCATTTTGTCTAAAAAAAATGTTCCTTGTTTTAGGGCTGGACTATGACGTCTTGACACTTGGATGGATCTTCCCGACCGTGTAATGAATGGGTTCATTCATCTTGGTTTTTATGGGAATGGGTTTTGGAATCCCTGCTTTTTTGGAATTATCAGGACAGATTTCCTTCAGATATTTTTTTACTTATGTAGAGAATGCGAGTTACATGGCATGCTTTGCCTTTGTCCCTTCTTGTTCAAGGTATCACTTATCCTTTGGGGGTTAAATACTATTGTTATGTTATGTTAGTTATATTTATAGAGCGCGCGATTACCCGGAGGTGTCCTGGCGCTAGTAGCTCAAATCTTCTGAAAACAGGGTGGTCTGGGAAAATGGTGCTAGAGGAAATTATAAGTTAAAAAGCCATGTTTTGAGTTGTTTCCTGAAAGCAAGGAGGTTAGTAGAGTTCCTCAAACTCCAGGGGAAGGCATTCCATGCTTTAGCCGCGCCTATAATGAAACTTCTACCCCCCCACAAGGCTTTCTTCGTGGGTGGTATGCTCACCAGTTTGGCTCCTAGTGAGCGTAAGGTTCTTTTGGGGGTATACCATTGAAACTGGTTAGCCAGAAAATCAGGACCTTGACCATGTAATGCCTTGAAGACAATACAAAGTGACTTAAATTGCACCCTTTTCCTAATGGGCAGCCAGTGTAATCTCCGTATTTCTTTGGCTACCGATACGAATTTGGGGGTGCCTGTCACCAACCTTGCTGCGGCATTTTGCAGGATCTGCAATCTATTTAGATGCCGCTCTAGGAGGTTTAAATAGAGCCCATTGCAGTAGTCCAGCCGGGATAAGATAATGGATGATACGACTGTTCGTCAGCTATCTTCTGGCAGAAAAGGTTTGATCTTTTTCAGCAGTTTAAGGGATTGAAAGGTGTCCGAGGTCATGGCGTTTATCTGGTCCTCAAAATTCAGTCTGTCATCCACCATTATACCCAGATTCTTTGCCTTCCTCGTGGGTTTGGGGAGGGTGCCCATATCTGATGGCCACCAATTCTGGGGTCCAGAAATTGGCCTTGTGTCCGAACATGAGGACCTCGGTTTTGGCAGTTTAGTTTTAAACAGTTCTGTGACATCCAGGATTTGATTGCTGCCATACAATCCTGGAATTTCTTACACATGCCTATTTCTTGCCCTGGTAGTAGAGACACTACGATTTGTGTGTCATCTGCATATGACGTGAGACTAAAACCATGTGATCTAATCAGAGGGGTCAGGGGTGCCACATATACATTAAAAAGGGTCGAGCTAAGGGATGATCCCTGTGGAACTCCACATGGTAGCAAAAAGGAGTGAGAGCAAAATTTTCCTAAGGACACTATTTGTTTCCTGTCTGTTAGGAACGCTTTTAGCAGCCTCCACGCCTTTCCTTTTACTCCAAGCTCAGACTAACGGTCCATCAGAAGGTCATGATGGACCGTGTCAAAGGCCGCGGATAAGTCCAACATAATAAGTGCCGCCTCACCTCCTTGGTCCAGGGCTTTCCTAATTTCTTCTGTTGACTTTATCAGAGCGGTCTCCGTACTGTGCCCTACTCTAAAGCCATACTGCGTGGGATCCAATAACGTGTTTTCGTAAAGAAATGCACTCAACTGAGCGTTTATTTCTTTTTCCACCACTTTTGCTGGTAATGGGAGGCGGGAGATAGGCCTATAGTTATTAGGATCCTTTGGGTCCAAATTATTCTTTTTCAGAAGACGGAGTATGGAGGCCATCTTCCAACAGCTAGGGAAATCTCCTGAGTCAAACATGGCATTGAATACTGATGTTAGTAAGGTTGCAATCGGTTCCAGGGCCAGTTTGGCCACTGTCACTGGACAGGGGTCGTAAGGAGAACCGGACTTAACAGAGCCCAGTAACCTCTTTGTATCACCAATACAAAGTGGGGCGAAATTCTCAAGTGTGGAACATGTTCCTGTGACTTGTCTTGACTCTGTTATCCTAATTCCTGTGGCTCCTTGCGGGAGTTGGTTAAAGGCTGAAAAAATGACTTCTACCTTATTTTGGAAGAACCTAGCAATTTCTTCAGTCATTTCTTGACTTGACTCGACCCTAGGTGTACTTGGGTTGGCTAGCCTTGCTACGGTTTTATAGAGTTCTTTGGAGGAGTTTTTTGCTATGTTAATTTGATTTGTAAAGATGATTTTTTTGCATTAAAAATGGCTTGTTTATACTCAATGAGACTTTGTTTATAGAGTTCTTTATCTACTGTGGTGTATTTTTTTCGCCAGTTACGTTCTAGCCGTTTGCAGGATAATTTCTGACTTCTTAGCTCCTCTGAGTACCATGGCGAAGTTGGTGAGGCTCGTTTGGGGTATACATGTTTATCCGGGGCTAGCTTTTTACAGGCTGTGTCAACACATTGAGTGTATGATCTGGCAGCGTCTTCCACAGAAGTTGGCAGCGGCCGCAAGGTGGTATTTAACACTTCTTGTAGTTCAGATCCCACAACTTTGTTCCAAGCCCTTGTTGTAATCTGATTTGACCGGCCCCGTGATTTGTGGCGGTCGACTGGGGTGGTTACTTCAAATAGGATTCCTACATGGTCTGTCCAGACCAGTGGTAGCATTCCTGTGTAGGTTAAGTAGGGGTTGTTAGAGAAGATCCCGTCCAACATGTGTCCTGCCGTATGGGTAGGCCCATTTACTAATTGGATCAGGTCAGCACACTGACTGTTGTCAGATGTCCTCTGACATGATATTATCCTGTTCCTCTGGAGGCTTGGTTTTTCTGTGCCTGCAGGTTTGTTTCTTATTTACATTGTCTGTGGTCATTGCCACGGTTTTTATGGTGTGTAGGAAAGTAGGATCTGCTTTCATGGTTACCCCCATTTTTTGCTTGGTGTTAGTAAGTTTTTGACGTGGTCTAACTGGGATCCTGCTAATCAGGACCCCAGTCACTGTGCTTTCTCCCTAAATTGACCATGGTAAGTACTTTTGTATTGGGAGTGCACGTACACTGTGACTACAGGCCTGCCATTGCAGCCTGTGTGAGTTGGTGCTTGCACCTCTCATGACAAATATAGGTTTTCTTATATCCGAGGTCACTGCACTTTAAACCTATGTCACCACTATGGCAGGCTCCTGAGTGTGAGGTTACCCCTGCATGAGCAGGACACACCTACAAACCCCTGAGTCGAATCTCCAGGCTTTGTAAGTGTGGTCAGCCATTTTAATACATATAGTGGACGTCAGTCATTACGAGATGTCTAACTATATAGTGGCTGCACCAAAACTGGTCATGTTTGGTATCAGTGAGTCTAATCACAAGGGTTGGGTACTTGTTCCTATCGAAAAAAGAAGTAGAGACTAAGAATGCTAATGAGAGACTGGTTGGATGGGGAATAGTGTGTAGGGGATCTTCCAAATTTGGAAGTGATGCCCTTGCTCTCACACACCCATGAGGGTGTCATGCTTCATCATTGGGTTTTTTGCTCCTCGTGGGGCCAGCGCTGCAATGCCCCATGGACCCCGCGAGAGGGCTCTTTAGCGGAGATCTTTTTAAAGAACAAGCCGTGATGGTGCGTTTGGGTGTGTGAAGCCATGTAATGT
This sequence comes from Calotriton arnoldi, assembly GCA_963921515.1. Taxonomy (NCBI): domain Eukaryota; kingdom Metazoa; phylum Chordata; class Amphibia; order Caudata; family Salamandridae; genus Calotriton; species Calotriton arnoldi. The sequence continues at coordinate 136,185 of CAWUFW010001574.1, forward strand.
AAGTGTGAGTTAAATTATCTGAAGGGTATCCTAAAGTGAATTTATTAGGAGATCGCTTGGGTAATTTAAAAAGGTCAATAAAAACTTAGCAGTCTGTGCCAGTTAGGAAAGCACAACTGTCTCGTGAATGGAGTATCAACAAAGTCTGGTAGATGCTAGGTCAGGTCGACATGTTTCACGCCCTGGTGGTCCAAGTGGATCCGTGGCATTTCTTCAGGACCACTGAGTGTGGTGAGGACCCTAGTGTGAGCCCTAAAAGAGCGGTGTGAGAACGTTGCTTATTCTAGTGGAACAGCATCAGGTCAGAAGGTACCTACAAAATGCTTTCCCTGAATTATAATATAATCCAACCTGGAGAAAAGGAGAAAGAAAAATAGGAGCGCAATAGAGCAAATGAGAACAATTTGCTGAGTGAGGTGCTCATAATAAGTCACCACCATATTCTTAGCATCATTACGTGCTAGGTGTATTAACATAAATGAGTACTATACGTTGTTTGAATGATGTGCAGCGACATATGCATATGTGACTTTCAACATACTTTGAATAGCATGATCCAATAGACAACATATAACAAACAACGGGCCCGATTCACAGAACTAACTTAAGACAAAATCCTAAACTTACTACCATTTTGGTATTCACAGAAGGCACTTACTCATTTTGGTATTCACAGAAGGCACTTACTTACTCATTTTGAGTAACTTACACATTTTGAGTAACTTACTCATTTTGGTATTCACAGAAGGCACTTACTCATTGATGAGTAAGTGCCTTCTGTGAATACCAAAATGAGTAAGTTACTCAGTAAGTTACTCATTTTGGTATTCACAGAAGGCACTTACTCATCAATGAGTAAGTGCCTTCTGTGAATACCAAAATTAGTAAGTTACTCAAAATGAGTAAGTTACTCAAAATGAGTAAGTAAGTGCCTTCTGTGAATACCAAAATGAGTAAGTGCCTTCTGTGAATACCAAAATGGTAGTAAGTTTAGGATTTTGTCTTAAGTTAGTTCTGTGAATCGGGCCCAACATACACAACCAAGTGTTGGTATATTGGACTTATCTGAAAGAGACTATTAGTTATGGATTCCTCACCTTAGAATTACCCCCAGGCGTCAGACTTGATCCGGAGAATTTTTCTTCAGCAGTACCCCTGCGCGTCAGTAGGTGGTGTGGGTCGACTCCGCATTCGTCGTTGGCGTCGTGATCGCCGGAATGACATCGCGGTATCTACTTAGACGCCACCCCTGTGCGCTGACGTCAGTTCTTTCTTTTTCCGCGCCAGCCAGCGCAGATCCGGAGAGAGCGGTACCTCTAGTCATTTTTTGACTGTCTTTTTTCGACTTTTGTCGATATCTTTTTCGAGTCGTTCGACTCCTAGTGCACAGGGATGTCATCTCGGCGGACCGGCTTCAAGCCTTGTGGCTCCTGCCACAAGCTGATGTCGGTGACGGACCCACATCTAGTGTGCCTCTGGTGTCTGGAGCGCGACCACGACCTGAAGTCGTGCTCCGACTGTCGGACCATGGCCCTGAAGTCTTTGTGGGAGCAGTTCCAAAAGCTTCTGGAGGCCTGGCAGTCGGCTCCGCGCCGCTCGAAGTCCCGGTCGAGAGGGAGGTCGTGGACCGGTCGCGGAGCCATCACCACCACTCCTCTTCGAAGTCTTCGCCTTCGGGTAAGTCGAAGCACAAATAGAAGGCGAATAAGCACCGTCGCTCTTCGTGGTCTCCCCGTCCGTCGGCCGATGCAACGCGGGATGCGGAAGATAGTCATCCGGCTCCGTCTGCGGAGCCTGTTGGGTCGGCTCCGAGCTTCCCTCCCTTCCCAGGAGCCGGAACGACCCCTGCCCAACTTCGTAGCTTTTACGAAGTCCTCCACTCCATCTTTGGGCAGCACGACTCTGCTGGCGCGCCTTAGGGCCCCGCAGACTCGGCTGGGGGTTCTAGGCCTTCGATGCCGGTGGCTTCGGCTCCGGCACCGCAGGGTCCCCAGGGATCCAGGCCTGGATCCGGATCAGCGCCGGTCGACCTTACGACACCGCCTCCGGTGGCGAATCCATTGACGACACCTCCGCCCCTTCCGACGCCGGTTGTGTCCCCAACCGGCGTCGACCCCGGCTTCCCCCTCCAACATGGACACGAAGCCGGACCGACATCGACCGATGCCGGTACCGACGCCGACTGGTACTTTTGTACCCTTTTTCTACCCTGGTGTTCCCTATCGCCCTGATTGGAAACCAGAGGAGGTTGAGGAGGACTGGGAGGGGTCCGTGGACCCTCTGGCAGACTATTTAGAAGAACCGGACTGGAGAGAGGAGATGGGTGAGGCCAGTTGTCTGGACACTTCTCCAGACCTTGGCATGCTTTCTCCCCCTACTGTTCCTACGTAGGAGGGTGCATCATACGCAGTGGTGTTGCGTAGGGCGGCTGAAGCCTTAAACCTCGAGCTTCCTATGGTGGCGGTCAGGACCAACCTTCTGACCGAGGTGCTTCAACCGGCAGCGGCCTCTTCTGAGCCCCTGCTGCCGTTCAATGAGGCCCTCACGGACATCCTTCTGGGCACTTAGTCCAAGCCCAGCACAGGGGCTCCTGTGGATAGGATGATTGCACGACGCCACCGCCCGGCCCCGGGCGATCCCATTTTCCTCTCCCAATACCCTAACCCCGAGAGCTTGGTGGTCCAAGCCTCTATTTCTAAGGGTGCATTCCCTACCGCTCCACCTGATAGGGAATCCAATAAGCTGGATCACCTTGGGAAGAAGATGTTTTCTTCCGCCAGCTTAGGACTGCGGTTGGTGAACACTGCATGTCTCTTGGGCCGTTACAACCACTCTGTGTGGGACACTGTCGCGCAGGTGCTGCCTCAGTGCCCAGAGGAGGCCTGGGTTGTGCTCCCCCGTGCAGTTGCCGAGGGGAGAGATGCAGCGAAGTTCGCTATACGATGTGGGCTGGATACCACCGACTCACTAGGCAGGACGATTTCAACGTCGCTAGACCTACGACGGTACGCCTGCCTGAGGCCCACTGGCTTTTTGGGCGATGTCCAATCAACTCTTTTGGACATGCCCTTTGATGGCCGTCGCTTGTTTGGCGATAAAGCGGACAACGCGCTAGAGTGCATCTGAAAGAGACACGTTAGTGACAGATTCCTTACCTTAGAATATCCCCAGGCGTCAGGCTGGATCCGGAAAGTTTTGCGTAGCAGTACCCCTGCGCGTCGGTAGGCGGCGTCGTGCGGCTCCGCGTCCGTCGTCGGCGTCGTGATCGCCGGGATGACGTCGCGGCCAGTATTTAGACGCCGCCCATGCGCGCTGGCGTCAGTTCTTTCATTTTCCGCGCCAGTAAGCGCAGATCCGGATTGAGAAGTGCCCCAGTCATTTTTTGACTGAATATTTTTGTGACTTTTTGTCCAAGTTTTTCGAGTCGTTTCGACTCCAAAGGTGTCAGTAGGGATGCCCGGCTTCAAGCCATGCAGAGTCTGTAATCGCATGATGTCGATTACGGATCCGCACCGTGAGTGTCTCTTCTGCCTGGGGCGCGGCCACGACCCCCAGTCATGCCCCGAGTGTCGGTCCCTCGCCCCGAAGGCTTTGCGAGAGCGGTCTCAAAAGCTCCTCGAGGCCCGGACCTCGGCTCCGTGCCGCTCGAGGTCCCGGTCCAGTGAGAGGTCGAGGGGCCGGTCGCAGCGCCATCGTCATTCGTCGGGGTCGAAGTCTTCGTCCTCAGGTAAGGCGAAGCACAAGAGGTCTAAGAAGCGTCGCTCTAAGACCTCCCCTCGCCGGTCTCACGACCCGGCCGAGGGTCCACACAGTGCTGCCCCCGCGGCTCCGGGGGTGCCCGCGCAGCCGATGCCGGCCTACCCGCCTGTTCCGGGTCCGACGTCGACTCCGGCCTAGATACAGGAGTTCCTGTCGGCCATGGCCCTCCTCTTCGGGCCTAAGGGTTCCCCCGGTGTGCCTTCGGGCCCCGTGGGCCCCAGTGGGAGTCCTCCCTCGGCACCACCGGCGGCTCCGGCCCCGGTGTCTCCGGCGGCTCCGGCCCCGGCGCCGTCGGATCCAGGCCTGGATCCCGGTCGACGCCGGTTGACCTAACCACGCCTCCACCGGCGCCGACCTCACCGGTACCGTTCACGGCGCCGTCCGAGGCCCCGGACGGCGCCGTCCCCAGGTTCTCCCCGGCACCGGACATGGAGCCGGATCGACGTCGCTCGACGCCGATTCCGACGCCGATGGGACCCTTTTCCCTCATGTCCCTCCTCCTTACTTTTCACCTGTTTTGGAGGACGCGGAGGACTGGGATGGGTCGGAAGACCCTCTCACAGCTCAATGTGAGCCTTATCAGGACTGGGCTGAGGAACTGGGGGATGCCAGTGGTCTGGACACCTCTCCTGACCTTGGCATGCTGTCTCCTCCTTCCGTGGCTATGGAGGAGGGAGCAAGTTATGCAACGGTGTTGCGTAGGGTGGCTGAGGCCTTGCGCCTCGAGCTCCCTACGGTGGCTGTCAGGACTAACCTCCTGACGGAAGTGCTTCAGCCGGCGGCTACCTCTTCGGAGCCACTGCTGCCGTTCAACGACGCACTTTCGGACGTTCTTTTGGGCACTTGGTCCAGGCCCACCACAGGGGCTCCTGTGGACAGGAACGTAGCCCGACGCCATCGCCCGGCCCCGGGCGACCCTCTGTTTCTCTCCCAACATCCCACCCCCGAGAGCTTGGTTGTCCAAGCCTCTGCCTCCCAGAGCGCCTTCCCTACTGCTCCACCGGATAGGGAATCCCAAAAACTGGACCAATTTGGGAAGAAGGATTTTTCTTCTTCCAGTGCTGGCTTGCGGTCCGTGAACACCGCTTGCCTTTTGGGCCGTTACTCCCACTCTCTGTGGGATTCGGTGGCACAAGTGCTGCCCAAGTGTCCTGAGGAGGTCCAGGCACTTCTCTCCCGTGCTGTTGCGGAAGGGAGAGACGCAGCGAAGTTCACCATCAGATGTGGCCTTGATACCGCTGACTCGCTAGGCAGATCGATTGCTACGACAGTGGCGCTTCGCCGTCACGCCTGGCTGAGGACCACTGGTTTCTCGGGCGATGTCCAAAACACCCTTATGGACATGCCCTTTGATGGTATCCGTCTTTTTGGCAATAAGGCAGACAGCGCGCTGGAGCGCTTTAAAGACTCGCGGGCTATGACCAAGTCCTTGGGCCTCTCCGCCTTGCGCCCTCCGCAGCAGTCTGCTTTTCGCCCCTTTCATGGCCACGGAAGGGGCGCCCAGTCACGTCCACTGCCCAGCCACCGGCCCGCGCAGCAAACGCCTTTGCGCGGCCGAGGACGTGGCTCCCGCCGAGGCGGGTCGGGTAACCAGCGAGCGGGTCAGGCTACCACCTCCTCCCCGTCCGCGGCCTCCAAACCCTCCTAGTCCATCCTTTCCGGTCCACAGCACGCCAGTGGGGGGCAGGGTCCGCCATCACCTTCCCCACTGGCACACCATCACATCGGACAGGTGGGTTTTGGACATTGTCCGAAGGGGCTACTCCCTCCCCTTCGAGACTGCCCCTCCAGCCATGCCACCTCAGCACCACCGCATGTCGGGGGACCATTTGGCACTTCTTCGACAGGAAGTTGCGGCCCTCTTGGCCAAGGGGGCCATCGAGCGCGTTCCGACACCAGAAGTAGGGCGTGGTTGTTATTCCCACTACTTTCTGGTGCCCAAAAAGGACAAGGTGGACATGCGTCCTATCTTGGACCTCCGGAACGTCAATCGCTTCCTCCGGAAGGAGAAGTTCAAGATGCTCACCCTAGCTCAGGTCTTGACTGCCCTCGACCCTGGAGACTGGATGGTAGCGTTGGACTTGCAGGACGCATATTTTCACATCCCCGTCCTGCCGGCCCACCGGCGTTACCTGCGGTTCACGGTAGACCTCGACCACTTTCAGTTCACCGTGCTTCCCTTTGGCCTTACCAGCGCCCCTCGGGTGTTCACGAAAGTGATGGCGGTGGTCGCAGCTCATCTGCGCCGGTCAGGGGTTCCAGTCTTCCCCTACCTCGACGACTGGTTGTTGAAGGCGGGCTCGTCCCAGGCAGTCGTCTCCCACCTCCAGACTACGGCCGGATTCCTGCACTCGCTGGGGTTCTCCATCAATGTGCCGAAGTCGCACCTGGTTCCTTCTCCACAGCTCCTTTTCATCGGAGCGGTTCTGGACACCACGCGGTTTCGGGCCTATCCTCCCAAACGGCGAGTCCAGGATATTCAGGCTATCATTCCGATCTTTCAGCCTCTATCCTGGGTTTCGGTACGGATGACCCTGATGCTGCTGGGCCTCATGGCCTCCTGCATCCTGCTGGTCGATCATGCCAGATGGCATATGCGGGCTCTGCAGTGGGACCTGAAGTTCCAGTGGGCGCAGCATCAGGGGAACCTGTCTCTCGGAGGGAACTGCACAACAGTTGCAGTGGTGGCTCTCGAACCGGCAATGGGTCACGGGCAGATCCCTCTCCCTTCCCCAGCCAGAGCACACAGTTGTGACGGATGCGTCCCTTCTGGGATGGGGCGGTCACATGGGAGAGGTGGAGATCAGAGGTCTCTGGTCTCCGGCGGAGTCCCGGCTCCATATCAACCTTCTGGAGCTCTGGGCGATCCGACTTGCACTGAAGGTATTCCTTCCGTCTGTCAAAGGGAAGGTAGTGCAGGTGTTCACAGACAACACCACCGCCATGTGGTACTGCAACAAACAAGGCGGGGTGAGGTCGTGGACCCTTTGTCAGGAGGCTCTGCGTCTCTGGACATGGCTGGAACATCAGGGCATATTCCTTATGGTTCAACACCTGGCAGGTTCCCTGAACGCCAGGGCGGACGAACTCAGCCGCAGGTACATGATGGATCACGAATGGTGTCTTCACTCGGAGGTGGCGCAAGGACTCTTTCTACAGTGGGGAGAGCCTTGGTTAGATCTATTCGCCACCGAAGAGAACGCGCAATGTCAGCAATTCTGCACGTTGGAATTTCCAAGGCGGCACTCGCTCGGCGACGCTTTTCGTCGCGAGTGGAGTTGCGGTCTGTTGTACGCCTTTCCGCCTATACCACTTCTACCCAGAGTGTTGAAGAAGATTCGGCGCGACCGGGCCCAAGTCATTCTTGTGGCTCTGGACTGGACTCGAGGAGTTTGGTATCCCGAGCTACTCAGTATGAGCATCGATCCCCCGATCCGTCTGCCTCTTCGGGAGGATCTTCTGTCGCAGCAGCAGGGGACGGTCCTCCACCCGAACCTGTCCAATCTCCACCTCCTTGCATGGAGATTGAGCAGCGGCAGTTGATGCCTTTCGACTTGCCTCCCGAAGTTTGTGATGTGATTCTGGCAGCCAGGCGTCCCTCCATTAAGGTGGTATACGCCTGCAGGTGAAACAAGTTTGTGGCATGGTGCACAGCAAAGGCTGTGAATCCCCTTTCTGCCCCTCTTTCTGAGGTTCTACTGTTCCTTCTTTCTCTGGCCCAACATGGTTCTGCCCTGGGTACCATCAAGGGCTACCTTTGTGCAATCTCGGCCTTCCTCAGGCTTCCTGATCAGCCCTCCCTTTTCAAGTCCCCTGTTGTTAACAGGTTTCTTAAAGGCATTACACACCTTTTCCCTCCTGTTCCGTTTGTGATGCCTCAGTGGGACTTGAACTTGGTTCTTACCTTTTTAATGTGCGCTCCCTTTGAGCCTCTCCATAACTGTCCTCTTCGTCTTCTCACTCTGAAGACAGCCTTTCTGGTGGCTATCATCTCCACTCGGCGGGTGAGTGAGCTCCAGGCTCTTTCTTGCAAGCCCCCCTTTCTGTCTGTCCATCCAGACAAGGTTGTTCTTAGGACGCGTCCGTCCTTCTTGCCAAAGGTGGTTACTGCCTTCCACATTGGGCAGACCATCACTTTGCCCACCTTCTTTCCGCCTCCGCATCCTTCCAGAGAGGAAGAGAGGCTCCACCGTCTGGACCCAAAACGTGCGATTTCTTTCTATCTGAACCGCACACAACAGTTCCGGCTGGACGACCAGCTCTTTGTTGGCTACGTGGGCGCCAAAAAAGGTCGGGCGGTACACAAGCGGACCATCTCCCACTGGGTTGTCTTGTGTATCAAAGCCTGCTATTCTTTGGCTAAGAAGGAGCCCCCTGTTGGGCTACGTGCCCATTCCACCAGGGCGACAGCCGCCACCACGGCTTTGGGACGTGGTGTCCCATTGCAGGACATTTGTCAGGCAGCTACGTGGGCCTCGCTGCACACGTTTACCAAGCATTACTGCCTTGACAGCCAAGTCCGGAGAGACAGCTTTTTTGGCCGTTCTGTTCTCCGAGACTTCCTCGTCTGATCTTTGTTCGCAGACCCACCACCGGGGTTGGTATTGCTGGGGTATCTATTCTAAGGTAAGGAATCTGTCACTAACGTGTCTCTTTCAGATGCACAAGTTACTAACTTGTGTAATGATATATCTGTAAGAGACAGTAGTTAGTGACAGATTCCTACCGCCCACCCATCCTCCCCGTTCTGCGAACTGATTTCTAGGGTTAAGGTCATCCCTTTCAGGGCCCTAGTTTTCAGACACCAGTGTCAGTTTCTTGCATGGCTCTGCGTTTCTGGCGCGGAAAGTCGTGTACAGAACTGACGCCAGCGCGCATGGGCGGCGTCTAAGTACTGGCCGCGACGTCATCCCGACGATCACGACGCCGACGACGGACGCGGAGCCGAACGACGCCGCCTACCGACGCGCAGGGGTACTGTTACGCAAAACTTTCCGGATCCAGCCTGACGCCTGGGGATATTCTAAGGTAAGGAATCTGTCACTAACTACTGTCTCTTACAGATATATCGTTACACAAGTTAGTAACTTGTGCTTTAAGGATTCTAGGGCTACGGCCAGATCCTTGGGCGTCGCTTCCACCTCTCGCCCCGCTTCGCTGATTTTTGCCCCCTTCGTGGCTACGGATGGGGTGCCCCACCACATTCCGCCCAGAGCCACAGGCCGGGGCAAACTTTTCAGCCTCTGCCCAGCCGGGGAAATGGGACCCAGTGTCGTGGGTCAGGTGGCCAGCGGGTGGGCCAGTCCACCAGTGCCCCCTCTACAGCAGCCTCCAAACCTTCCTAGTCCGACCCTCCAGGGCCACCAGTGGGCGGCTGTATTCGTCATCACCTCCCCCACTGGTAGAACATCACGTCAGACAGGTGGGTTTTGCAGATAGTCCGAAGGGGCTACTTCCTCCCCTTTGAGACTACCCCTCCATCCATGCCACCTACATTCCATTGCATGTCGGAAGATCACTTGGCCCTTCTCCGCCAGGAAGTTACGGCTCTCTTGGCCATGGGAGCCATCGAGCGCGTCCCTGTGCCAGAAGTAGGTTGTGGTTGCTACTCCCACTACTTTCTGGTACCCAAGAAGGATAAAGGCCTGCGTCCTATCTTAGATCTCAGGGACGTCAACCGCTTCCTCCTGGAGGAGAAGTTCAAGATGTTGATGTTGGCTCAGGTTCTGTCTGCTCTAGACCCTGGAGACTGGATGGTAGCGTTGGACTTGCAGGACAGCTATGAAATGAAATGAATGAATGAAATGAAATGAATGAAATGAAAAGACCATTTGTTAAGCGCGATAGCTACCCTGAGGCGTCCTAGCGCTGCGGACAAGCGCGTGCAAGAAGAAAGTTAGGAACTATACAGATTTGTTGAAGAGCAGAGTTTTTAGAAGCTTACGGAAGGGGAGAAGATTGGGCTCTGCCCGCAGGTGGAGGGGGAGAGAGTGCCAGAGTTTAGCCGAGTTATAAGCAAAGGAGCGGCCACCACTTCTAGTTCTCTTGATCTTGGGCACTAGGGCGAGGAAGGAAGATGCTGATCTGAGCTGTCTATTCGGGTGGTAGTGAGTAATCAGCGATTGGCTAATGACAGGGCCCGTTTTCCAAAAGGCCCTATGGGCAGTGCACAGGGCCTTGAATTCAATTCTTTCCCTAACTGGGAGCCAGTGGAGGCTCCTTAGTCCGGGAATGATTGGGAGTCGGCGGGGGATCTGAAGGAGTGTTCGGGCTGCGCAGTTTTGGATGACCTGCAGTTTGCGCAAAGTGGATTGAGGGGCCCCTAGATAGAGGGCGTTCCCAAAGTCCAGGCGTGAGAGAATGAGACCCTGGACCATAATCTGTTTTGCCTGGAATGGAAGTAGGGGAAGAATTTTCCGAAGTAGCCTTAGTAGACCATAGCAGGTGGCTGAGAGTTTAGCTGCTTGATGGTTAAAGTTGAGGGAGTTATCCAGCCAAATGCCCAGGCTCTTGATTGTGTCCTTTGTCACTGGGGCAGGACCTAGGCAGATGGGCCATAGTGAGTTTATATTAAGCTTGGGGGGTTTTGCCTAAGAGCATGAGCTCAGTTTTGTCCCCGTTCAACTTTAGACAGGAGAGTGTCATCCATTTGGCCACCTCCTCCAGACATCCACTCAGGTTGTTAGAGGGAGTGTTTGGTTGGTTAAGGGCCACCACTAGCTGAGTGTCATCAGCATAAGTGATGATTTTTATGCCGAAAGCACGGACAATCTCAGCTAGGGGGGCTCATATAAACGTTAAATAGTGTGGGACTCAGGGAGGAGCCCTGAGGCACACCACAACTGAGTGGCTTGCTGGGGGAGGTGATATCGCCCTCAAAAACCTGGAAGGAACGGTCTGCCAAGAAGGATGTGAACCAAGTGATGGCATTTCCTGAAACGCCTAAGTTGGTAAGTCGGTGTATTAGTAGGTCATGATTTACAGTGTCGAATGCAGCACTTAAGTCAAGGAGGATTATTGCTGCAGAGCCTCCTTGATCAAGGATCTTCCTGGCCCCCTCAGTTACAGTAAGGAAAGCGGTTTCGGTCCCATGCATGGGACGGAATCCTGTCTGGGAGAAGTCAAGTAAATGGTTGTTCTCCAGGAACTCTACCAGTAATGAGTTGACATATTTCTCCAGGATCTTGCTCAGCCATGGTAACAGGGAAATTGGCCGGTAATTGCTGAGGTTGTCTTGGTCTAGGTTGGTTTTTTTTTAAGAGAGCCTTAACCATGGCGTGCTTCCAGGGGGGGAGGGACAATGCAGGAGGAGATAGAGGCGTTGAGCAGGTCGAGTGTGGTGGGAAGAATGTTGCCAATAGCTGGCAGCAGGGTGCGTGGGGGTGCCGGGTCTTGGGGGGAGCCAGATTTCACCTGGTGCATAATGCATTCTAATGTGGTGGGATTGAGAAGGGGGAGGGTGTCCAGGGTGGCCGAAGATCGGGGTCCTGCACTTGAGAAGTTGGCAGAAGTTGTGTCGGGCTGGATGGGGGGAAAGGAGTTGTAAATTGTTTGGATTTTCTGGAAAAAGAAATCTGCCAGGTTGTTGCAGCGAATTTGGGCGTCAATAGGGTTTGGCGGTTTCTCAGGGAGTTTGAGGAGAGTTTTTGCGATTCGATAGATTTCTTTGGGCATGAAAGCAGCTGCTTTAATTTTTCTTCGAAGAAAGTTGATTGAGAGGCTTTAATTTCATTTTTGTAAGCTTTTATTGCCTCCCTGTATGCGGTTTTGCTGGAAGGGGAATAATCCAGTCGCCATTTCCTCTCTAATTTTTTGCAATATCGTTTCCTTTCCCGTAATTTGGGAGAATACCAGGGTGCAGTTGTTGTGCTGCGCTTTGATTGAGAGCATTTTATGGGGAGTACGGAGTCTAAGGAGTTATGGATCCAGCTGTTGTAGTCCTCATTGGCTAGGATGGGATTGGGGTTATTGGGTAGTCTTGAGATTTCAAGGGCCGTCAACCAGCAATCCAGGGGAAGTTTAGACCAATTCCGTTCCCTACGAGTGGTTGTGTTGGTAGCTAAGTGGGGTTCAAGGATGGCCCAGGAGAGAGGGATCAGGAAGTGGTCTGACCACGGGAGCGGGGAAGGGGTTCCCGCTGTGAGATCTGCACAGTTACTAAAAACAGGATCGAGTAAGTGGCCTTTGGTGTGGGTAGGTGGGTTTGAACAATAATTGTTTAAGTTGTAGTGCGGAGAGGCTCATGGTCAGTTCTTTGGCGATGAGGTCAGAGGCATCGTCAAAGTGGATATTAAGATCCCCTAATAGTGTAAAATTAGACGGCCTACAAGCCAGTTTGGCTGTGATGGGGGGAAGGGTGTTAAGAAATTGCCCCAGAGCCCCGGGTGGACGATATATAAGTAGCCCAGAGAAGGTACTTATGGGTGAGAAATCAATGGCAAAGGAGAGACTTTCGCAGTCTGGTACCAGATTGGGAGAGCTGCGGCACTTGTAGCAATCCTTAAAGATAACTGCTAGGCCTCCTCCTCTACCCTCTTTACGGTCTTCTCGTTGTATGTGATACCCATGAGGGAGGGTTTGGATGAGATCTGGTTCTGACCCTGCGTTGAGCCAGGTCTCTGTCAGGAATAGGGCGTCTGGTTTAAGTTCTTCTAAGAGCATAGCGATTTCAGTGGAGTGTTTGGGGAGTGATCTGCAATTTAGGAGGTACATACTTCGCTGGGTGTTTTTGGTATGGTGGGTGGGTTGGAAATGGAATCCACAGTGTGGGCAGGAGTTGTGTTCATCTGCCACGTTCCAAGAATGTTGGCAGATAGCAGGGGTCGCTCCTCTGAGATTAAGAAAGGAGTGGGGGCTGTAACTCCTGAGATGTGGGGATAGACGGGCAGGGGTTGTGGCCCCTGACCCCGTCCGGCCGCGGACGGGCGCAGACGGGCTTGCCTTTGGCGCGCCTTCGGCGTGCCGCCGGCGCGCCCGCTGCGCGCGTCCGCTGCGCGAAGCGTGTGGCATTCCCAATTTATGCTGCACAGGTGATCAGCAGCCAATGACACTCCGCCCCCCTCACCTCTAGCCCGGAAGAGATAGAATATGCCGCGCCTCCCTCCACAACAATCGGGAAAGGAATCCCGTGTGGACCGGGGAGGATGCGGTTACAGGGTGTCAGAGGTGTGCAGGTGAGCGTGTCAGTGCCTACAGATTGCTTATTTAAAAAAAACACACAAGTTAAAATCCAGGCGTCGCAGGAAAAGTTTAAAAATGAAAGGATACAGAGATGCTGTTTCTCGCTACAGCGCGCGTCCGCTGCGCGAAGCGTGTGGCATTCCCAATTTATGCTGCACAGGTGATCAGCAGCCAATGACACTCTGCCCCCCCTCACCTCTAGCCCGGAAGAGATAGAATATGCCGCGCCTCCCTCCACAACAATCGGGAAAGGAATCCCGTGGTGGACCGGGGAAAATGCGGTTACAGGGTGTCAGAGGTGTGCAGGTGAGCGTCAGTGCCTACAGATTGCTTATTTTAAAAAAACACACAAGTTAAAATCCAGGCGTCGCAGGAAAAGTTTAAAAATGAAAGGATACAGAGATGCTGTTTCTCGCTACAGCGCGCGTCCGCTGCGCGAAGCGTGTGGCATTCCCAATTTATGCTGCACAGGTGATCAGCAGCCAATGACAGCTATTTCCACATCCCCGTCCTGCTGGCCCACAGGAGTTAACTATGGTTCACGGTAGGCCACGAGCATTTTCAATTTACTGTGCTCCCCTTTGGCCTTACCAGCGCCCCTCGGGTGTTCACGAAAGTGATGGCGGTAGTCGCAGCTCATCTGCGCAGATCAGGGGTTCCAGTCTTCCCCTATCTCGACGACTGGCTGTTGAAGACGGGCTCACCCCAGGCTGTCGTCTCCCACCTCTAGACTACGGCGGACCTCGTGCATTCGCTGAGGTTCACTATCAACGTGCCGAAGTCACACCTGATTCCCTTTCAGAAGCTCCTTTTCATCGGAGCGGTTCTGGGCACAACGCAGTTTTGGGCTTATCCTCCCGAACAGCGGGTCCGGGATATTCGGGCTATGATTCCGATCTTTCAGCCTCTATCCCAGGTTTCGGTCAGAATGACCCTGAGGCTACTGGGCCTCATGGCCTCATGCATCCTGCTGGTGGATCATGCCAGGTGGCATATGCGGGCTCTTCAGTGGGACCTGAAGTTCCAGTGGGCACAGCATCAGGGGAATCTTTCAGATTGCGTCCAGGTCTCGGAGGGCACTGCACACCAATTGCAGTGGTGGCTAACGAACCAGGATTGGGTCAACGGCAGATCCCTCTCCCTTCCCCAACCAGAGTTCACCGTGGTGACCGATGCGTCGATCCTGGGATGGGGCGGCCACATGGGAGAGGCGGAGATCAGAGGCCTCTGGCGGAGTCCGGGCTCCACATCAACCTTCTGGAGCTCCGGGCGATTCGTCTTGCACTGAAAGCATTCCTTCCTTCTGTCAAAGGAAGAGTAGTGCAGGTGTTCACGGACAACACCACCGCCATGTGGTACTGCAATAAACAGGGCGGGGTGGGGTTCTGGACCCTATGTCAAGAGGCTCTCCGCCTTTGGACATGGCTGGAAAATCAGGGCATATCCCTGGTGGTTCAACACCTGGCAGGTTCATTGAACGCCAGGGCGGACGAACTCAGCCGCAGGCGCATGATGGATCACGAATGGCGTCTTCACTCGGAGGTGGTGCAAGGTCTCTTTCAGCAGTGGGGAGAGCCTTGGTTAAATCTATTCGCCACTGAAGAGAACGCACAATGTCAGCAGTTCTGCGCATTGGAATTTCCAAGGCAGCACTCAAAAGGCGACGCTTTTCGTCGCGAGTGGAGTTGCGGTCTTCTATATGCCTTTCCACCTATACTACTTCTGCCCAGAGTGCTGAAGAAGATCAAGCGCGACCGGGCCCAAGTCATTCTGGTTTCTCGAGCTCTTGAACATGGCCATCGATCCTCCGATCAGACTGCCTCTTCGGGAGGATCTTCTGTCGCAGCAGCAGGGGACGGTCCTCCACCCGAGCCTGTCCAGCCTCCACCTCCTTGCGTGGAGATTGAGCGGCGGCAGTTGACAGCCTTCGACCTTCCTCCCGAAGTCTGTAATGTTATCTTGGCTGCCAGGCGTCCCTCCACCAAAAAAGTATACTACTGTAGATGGAACAAATTTGTGGCATGGTGCACAGCAAAGGCTGTGGATCCCCTTTCTGCCCCTCTTTCAGAGGTTCTCCTCTTCATTCTTTCGTTGGCCCAGCACCTCTGCTTGCAGGGTGAGTGAGCTTCAGGCTCTTTTTTCAAAACCTCCTTTCCTGGCTGTTCATCCGGACAAGGTTGTCCTTCGCACTAGGCCTTCCTTTCTACCCAAAGTGGTTACCTCTTTCCACATAGGACAGACCATCACTTTGCCCACCTTCTTCCCGCCCCCGCATCCTTCTAAAGAGGAGGAGAGACTCCACCGTCTGGATCCAAAACGTGCGCTTTCCTTTTATCTGGATCACACAAGACAATTCTGGGTGGATGAGCAACTCTTTGTTGGCTATGAGGGCGCCAAGAAAGGTTGGGCAGTGCAAAAACGAACCATCTCTCGATTGGTCGTCCTTTGCATTTAAATATATGATATTCCTTGGCGAAAAAGGAGCCTCCAGTAGGGCTGCGCGTCCATTCCACCAGGGCGACGGCAGCCACTACTGCTTTGGGACGTGGAGTCCCCCTCAATGACATCTGCCAGGCAGCCACGTGGGCCTCCCTGCACACGTTTACTAAACATTACTGCCTGGACAGCCAAGTCCGGAGAGACGGCTTCTATGGACGTTGAGTTCTCCAGGACTTTCTGGTGTGAACTTAGTTAGCAGACCCACCTCCGTGGTTGGTATTGCTGGGGTATCTATTCTAATGTGAGGAATTCATAACTAATAGTCTCTTTCAGATGAAGAAGTTACTTACCTTCGGTAACGATATATCTGTAAGAGACATATATTAGTTATGGATTCCTCACCGCCCCACCCATCCTCCCCGTTCTGTGAACTGACTTCTAGGGTAAGGGACTTCCTTTCCAGGGCCCTAGTTTTGTGCACCAGTGGTCAGTGTCTTGTATGGCTCTGCGCTTCTGGCATGGAATATCGTGTAAAGAACTGACATCAGCGCGCAGGGGCGGCGTCTAAGTAGATACTGCGACGTCATTCCGGCGATCACGACGCCAACGACGAACGTGGAGTCGACGGACGCCACCTACCGACGCTCAGGGGTACTGCTGAAGAAAAATTCTCCGGATCCAGTCTGATGCCTGGGGGTAATTCTAAGGTGAGGAATCCATAACTAATATATGTCTCTTACAGATATATCATTACCGAAGGTAAGTAACTTGTTCGACAGAACACCACACATAAACCATCGTTTATTAACATGTAAAACATCTCCACGGAGATAATTGTGCTGGTAAAGTGGCCCTCATATCTTACCTCCACGTGACAGCCTACATGCGCCTTGGGTTTAGGCAGAGGCTCTGTTGCCCTGCGATGTACCTAAAATATTAAATAAACAGGAGCTGCTGTTAGTGACTCCACGGGTGCATCGTGCACATGTTGCCGGTATCGGAGCAGAATGATAATACTCACAGTCCGGTGCGCTCACAGTCCGGTGAACAAGGAAATCGACATAGGGGAAGGTCGTCCATGGGTACAGAGAAACTACACCAACGATAATACTAGGAATTGTGTATACCTAATAACTTGCTCTTGCAACCTACGCTACATTGGGATGACCACTTGAGCTATAAAAACGAGGGTGATGGAGCATCGTAGCAATGTCAGATGCAAACGCATCACTATCAAGATGTGCACTCATTCTGTCAACAACAATCATACCCCAGAAGACCTATAATGGATTATCCTTGGAGCAAATGATCGCTGGGATCAGCGACAATTGTTCACTAAGGAACAACGATGAGTCTTCCGTTTGAAGAGCCATCTACAGGGATTAAATGATGACATTCCATGGGTAGAATGCATTAGATAAACCCATACTGCGGTATACACACCGCATTTCCCTGACTACAAACCTCCAACCCATATGATGACATCCCAACCACACAAGGGACACAAACCTCCACCTTTCTATCCCTTCTTTTATATTATGGACATGATATCAGTTAACAGTCCATGTAACGGCATAACATCACACTCACCGATGCACTTTAAAAACCAGACCAGAGATCACTGGTATCCCTCCATTAAGACACATATATGAGGGACCGTTAAAGACCTCATCTACTTCCTCAACGTGACTGAATATCCATCAATCATTCATGTGAGCATTGAGCACAACAACTGGGCAATTCATGCTCTATATTTATATATATGACAGGGTTTACAGACCCACCCTAGTTATTTTGGGTGACCACCAGTCACCATAGTACTCAAGAGAACAACTAGGCACACCCCATCTTAAAGTGATCTGGGCATCATACCTACTCAAGGTCTCATGATAATAGCACTCATGAACACTATAGAATTACCTTTATATTGCACCACTCTCATACGATCCTTGGTAACCTTCTTGACTAGATCAATGAGTTTACCATATATCAGTCCTGTTACAAGATGGCTGCCGCAGAGAGTCACCATGACCCCTGCATTCGGAATAACATCAATTTCTATCCAGGTGGGATTACTTCCGGGTTGAAGAACCCCGCACACTGAGACCGCATCGCCGCAACTAAGAGGCTTTAAACAATGAGCCCACCATGGAGCCCTTACCTCCAAGAAGGCAGGGCGACAGGTAGGTCGGACGCGTATCCACATGCACGGACTGTGAGTATTATCATTCTGCTTCGATACCGGCAACGTGTGCACGATGCACCCGTGGAGTCACTAACAGCGGCTCCTGTTTATTTAATATTTTAGGCACACCGCAGTGCACGAGAGCCTCTGCCTAAACCTAAGGCATATGCAGGCTGTCACATGGGGGTAATATATGAGGGCCACTTTACCCGCACAATTATTTCTGTGGAGATGTTTTACATGTTAAAAAACAATGGTTTATTTGTGGTGTTCTGTCAAGTCCAATATACCAACACTTGGTTACATATGTTGCATGTTGTCTATTGGATCATGCTATTCAAAGTATCTTGAAAGTCACATATGCATAAGTTGCTGCACATCATTCAAACGATGTATAGCACTCATTTATGTTAATACACCTAGCATGTAATGATGCTAATAATATGGTGGTGACTCATTATGAGCACCTTACTCAGCAGATTGTTCTCATTTGTTCTATTGCGCTCCTATTTTTCTTTCTCCTTTTCTCCAGGTTGGATTATATTATAATTCAGGGAAAGCATTTTGTAGGTACCTTCTGACCTGATGCTGTTCCACTAGAATAAGCAATGTTACCACACCGCTCTTTTAGGGCTCACACTAGGGTCCTCACCACAGTCACTGGTCCTGAAGAAACGCCACTGATACACTTGGACCAACAGGGCGTGAAACATGTCGACCTGACCTAGCATCAACCAGACTGTGTTAATTCTCCATTCACGAGACAGTCGTGCTTCCCTAACTAACTGGCACCGACTGCTAAGTTTTTATTGACCCTTTTAACTTACCCAAGGGATCCCCTAATAAATTCACTTTAGGATACCCTTCAGGTAATTTTAACTCACACTCACATTACATGACTCCACACACCTGCAACCACCATCACAGCGTGTTCTTTAAAAAGATCTCCGCTAAAGAACCCGTTCATGGGGCCCGTAGGGCATTGCAGCTCCAGCCCCACGAAGAGCAAAAAGCCCGATGATGAAGCATGACACCCTATGGGTGTGTGAGGGCATCACTTCCAAATTTGGAAGATCCCCTCCACACTATTCTTCATCCAACCAGTCTCTCATTAGCATTCTTAGTCTCTTCTTTTAATCCACTAAGTCCTGTCTGGAAGGTGGTCACACCTCCCTGTGACAGGAAACCTATTGTTCTACCTTCCCCTGCTCGAGCTTGGCTCAACAGCAGGAGGGCAGAATCGTGTCTGTGGTCGGCAGCAGCACTAGCTTGCTGTCAAACCCTGAAAAGCTGTTATGGGGAGTACAGGGGGGTTCCCCAAGGGAGCACCCCCCCCCCCCCCAGTACATGGGATCATACTTCCAACACTGGAATCGGTGTTGGGGTATGATTCCAACATGTTTTTTCTTTTAAAGAATTCTTTTTATTAAACATTTCTCAGTTGCAGAGTATAATTTCACAACAATAGGTATCAAGCATAGTACATTGCATTGCAGCTCTTACATCCAGTATATCTAGCACCAGATAAAAGGAGGTGCCTTACATGTCGATATTGACTTCCATACATCACCATAGGATCACAAAAAAGGGTCTCCCAGCACCCTCCCTTCCCAGCCCTGGACCCTAAAACCCTCAAAGACCCTGATGCTCAACCTAGCGACCCTAAGTCTTTCCCCACTTCTGAGGGAAGCCTCTACTCTCATAGAACACTCTTTCTGCAGCGGAGCACCAATCTAAGTCGGATTTCCATTGTCCCACCCTCGGAGGGAGGCTCGCCCCCCAGGACTTGGCGATAATCTTCTTAGCTACCATAGCCACAACCATCAGCCATAATTTTTGGTATCTTGGCCAAGTCTTCTCACCCGTCACACACAATATATGCCACCTAGCCTCCAGTGGTATTGCCTGGCCCATCACTTCAGACATAATTCGCGTTACCCCCTCCCAGTATTTTTGGATGCCAGGGCATCCCCAGAGGATGTGGAAGAAGGAACCCGTTTCCTGACAGCCCCTGGCACAATAGTTCGTATTACAGCGCCCCAACTTATGAATGAGTGCTCTGGAGGAGTAAGACCTATGGAGGATACGGAGTTGTACCAGGCAGAATCGACCCCAGATCACCACCTCCCTTGGGACTTGACTCGCCTCCACCCAGTCAACGTACTCAAGCATTCCATGTCTGCTTGCCACGCCTCCCACAGGACCCTGAGGGGGTCGGGTGCATTGTTCATAATTTTCCTGTATATTAGGGATGTGGCCTTATCTATTATTGGGTCTAATAAGAGCCAACCTCCAGGGAAGCATATTACAGTAGCTGTTCCCCTTCCCAGATATAATTGCACAGAGCGTGACCCAGCTGCATGTATCGGTAACGGTCTGAGTTGGCCATCAGGTATTCAGCCTGCAGGTCTTTAAAAGAGATCATGGCCAGTCCTCTCAAGACATCCCCAAGGTGATCTATGCCCAGAAGCCCCACTTACTAAACCCCAGCTGGCTCCCCACTTCATGTAGCAAATCACTATACCACAAACGGGATCCTTTCTGTTAACCTCTTCTCCCACCCAAGGAATTTAGTGGCTTCTCGCCACGCTCGGACTACCGATTGTATATGCGGAGGCAGCCGCTTCTCGCTGCTTTTCCGGTATAACACCGCAGGGTATCCTCTCCGCCCCATCGCTAGATGATCTACTCTGTAGGCTGGCTCACCTCTGTCTGCGAACACCCAATTGTTGATTTCCACCATCTGAGTGGCCCAATAGTACTTTCTGATGTCAGGTATTGTCAGGCCCCCCTCATAGACACTCCTCTGGAGCTTGCCCAATGCTATTCTGGAGCCACCCCCGTCCCACAGACAGGATAGGATAGGTTAGGATAGGATTGACATTTGTAGAGCGCACGAATGCCGAGGCGTCTTGGCGCTGGGGTGAAAGAGAGAGAGGACCAGTGTCCGCAGAACCGACACCTTAAGCCCAGGGAAACAGCCATGTTTTTATTTGCTTCCTAAACACTGTCCTGTTTGGTTGGAGTCTCACTGTGATAGGTAGTTGGTCCCACAGCCTAACCACACAGTGAGATAAACTCTTACCACCCCATCTGGCTCTACGAACTTTCGTGGCACAGATGAGACCAGAATTAGCTGATCTAAGACTTCTAGTGGGAGCGTACCAGTGGAAGATTTTTCGAAGGTCAGCAGCCCCTCCGCCATAAAGTGTCTTATGAACCAGACATAAGGCCTTGAATTCTAGACGTTGCTGTATTGGAAGCCAATGCAGTGACTTGATGGCATCAGATGTGGGCTGACCTTTAGGAATGTTCAATAGTAGCCGCGCCGCAGCATTTTGTATAGACTGTAATTTAGTCTTCTGTGCCTTGGCAATGCCTATGAATAGAGCATTACAGTAGTCTAGACAAGATAAAACTAAGGCCACTACCACGGTTTTCCTTAACTCCTGTGGAATAAACGGAAACACCTTCCTAAGTAGCTTCAGAATATAGAAACAAGTGGAGGTTACACGATTGATCTGGGCCGAAAAGCCCAGTTGCTCATCGACTATGTTCCCCAAGTTCTTAACTTTAGAGGATGGTGTTGGACATATGCCAGCCTCTATCGGCCACCAGGTGGGGTCTCACAGGGACGGACCGCCACTATCTACATCTCAGAAGAACCTAGCCGGAATCTTATAGGGGGGATTTTGTAGAACATATAACATACGCGTCAACATCATCATTTTGAAGAGTACCGCTCTTCCAGTAGCGGTCGGTGGTGGGAGTGCCGCCGGGCGCTGACGTGGGGCGGGGAGGGGCAGGGTGGGGGTAGTAAACTACGGATTACGACGGATTACAGGTAAGTAAACATATAAATAAATAAAACGAATTTCGTTTCTCGCGCTGCATCGCCAATGCGATGCAGCGCGAGAAACGAAATTCGTTTTATTTATTTATATGTTTACTTACCTGTAATCCGTCGTAATCCGTAGTTTACTACCCCCACCCTGCCCCTCCCCGCCCACGTCAGCGCCCGGCGGCACTCCACCACCGACCGCTACTGCGCTCTTCCCATTAAAGAAATCAGTAAGCTCCTCCAGTGTGCCACGCCCCTTCTCATACGATCCAACATTGGCAGCATGTTATCCGCCAGGAAGTCTGACTCTGTCCTCGAAATAGTGATACCCAGGTATTTAAACTTGTCTCTGGTTTGAAGCAGGGCCCCGCTGGCCAGCAAGGACAGGGCCCTGCCAGTAAGGCTAAAGAGGAGAGACTTGTCCCAGTTTATCTGGTAGCTATCGAAGAGTTGGAATATGTGCAGTAGCCTGCCTATAGTGAAGCGTAGCCTGTGGCATATAGCAAAACATCATCCGCACACAAGGATATGTGCTCCTTCCAGCTGCCATCTCCCGCTATGTCTGTCACCAATGGATATCTTCTAGTTCAGAAAGCTAAGGGTTTGAGAACTAATGCGAACAGTATAGGGGATAATGAGCACCCTTGCCATGTACCCTTATGAAGGGCAAAGGAACGGGAGACTGTGCCATTCACTCGCTCTCTAGCTAGGGCATCTGTGTATAGATGTTTTACCCAAGCACTGTAACACGGGTCCAAACCCAAACCTTTCCAACACAGCAAACAAGTAATGCCATTCAATGCTGTTGAACGCCATTTGAGCATCCAAGGACAGTAACATTGCCTCCTCCTCCCCTCTAGTCTTGGCCAGGTGTATAACGCCATAGAGGCTGTAGGAAAGTAGGATCTGCTTTCATGGTCACCCCCACTTTTTGCTGGTGTCATTATGTTTTTCTGACTAGTCTGACTGGGATCCTGCTAACCAGGACCCCAGTCTCTGTGCTTTCTCCCTATATTGGACATGGTACACTCCAGATTGGCTACTGGTGTACTCTGATAAGTCCCTATTACATGGTACTAAGGTACCCAGGGGATAGGTACACCAGGGGTCTCCCATGGGCTGAAGCATGTATTATGCCACCCGTGAGAGACCACTCAAATTGTGACTACAGGCCTGCCATTGCAGCCTGTGTAAGCTAGTGCTAGCACCACTTACGACAGATATAAGTTTCCTTATATCTGAGGTCACTACACTTAAAACCTATTATCACCCCTAAGGCAGGCCTTTCAATCCTGAAGGCAGGGTGCTGGGTCTTAAGTCTGAGGGTGCCCCTGCATGTGCAGGACACCCCTACAACCTTCGGAGTCCATTCTCCCGGGTTGTAAGTGCATCAGCTATTACGACATATAGAGTGGCCATGCGTCATTACGCGATGAGCATCTCTGAACTGGCTGTAACGAACCCTGTCATGTTTGGTATCAAACATGTTGTAATCACACCCCCACACTGTAAACGTTGTGGAAGGTATGATTCCATGCACCGTAAAGCTGCTCCAGAAGGCCCTCAGTGCTCCTGGTACCAGTCTTCTAGAACTGGACAGCAAGCTAGGGCTGCTGCCGACCAGAGATACGATTCTGCCCTCCTGCTGCTGAGCCAAGCTCGAGCAGGAGAAGGCAGAACAATAGGTATCCTGTCACAGGGACGTGTGACCACCTCCCAGACAGGGTTTAGTTTATTGGGCCAGGGTGCGCTTGCCAGCGCCACTGAGACTGCTTGAAGGGCACATTTGGTGCCCTCCTTGCATACTCCAGTACAAACCAGTTCAGGGAGCCGTTGGCTCCTGCTCTGGTGCAAAACTAGACAAAGGACCTGGGAGTATCCTCCTCACTGTCCAGCTCCTCCTCTGGTAGGGACCCCTGAATTGTCCCAACCCTTTCCTAAGGGTATTTAAGGCCTTACCTGTGGGAGGGTCCCTAGATTCATCGTGGGACAAGATTCAGATCAAACACCACTTCAACTTCGACCGTCTGGACACTCTGGACTTCGTTGGACTTCGCTTTGGGAACCGAGACTGCAACGGGAAGATTCCTGCTGCTCCGAGTCTCGTCGTCCTGCCAGTCTTCTGCAACGTCTCTGCCCATGCTCCATACAGGTTCTTCACAGGGCCTGTGGACATCCAAGACACCCCGAAGGAATCTCCCTTGGAGTGAAGGAGACAGGCACTGCAACACTGCTGACCGGTCTGCTGATCCTGGGCTCCCACAGACTCCGAAAGGCTCAGCAACACAGATGGTGGTTCTGCAACTCTCGAGGCCTGCACTGTCTTTTCACTGAGTTATGAGGCCAGTATCCCTCGTCAGAACCGCTGGAACAGAACCCCTGTCCACTCCGTCAACTTGCCGTTGCCAAGGCTTGTTGACTCTCTCCTCCAGAGATCTTCGGGCTTCAAAAAGCTCCAACCTGAAGCAACTCTTGCAGCCAATATCTTCGCCCTCACCACTTCCTCTGCACCATGGGCCTTCTTCATTGATGAGCTGCTCGAGGTCCTCTTGTGACTCCTGTGCCTTCGGCCTGTGGGTCCTCTTAAGGGTCTTCTTTGACTCCAGTGGGCTCCCCTGCTTGCTCGGGGCGTACTCTGACTTACCTGCTCATGGTGAGTCACCTGGACCTTGCTGGTCCCAACACTGCACCTTTTTCGACGACTATTTTGGTTGCTGCTGCCAAGGCTTGTTGGTGCCCCTCCGGATATTGACCCCCTGGCTCTCGACACCCGACGTGGGACAGCTCGTGAATGGCTCCTGGTATTCCACAACATCGCCTGGTCCGCACAGCTGCAACTTTAAGGGTACCTTCAACTCTCCTGCATCTATCGACATCGGTGGGAATTCGTCTTCCGTGCCTCCTGGTCACTCCTGAGTGGCATAGACTCTGTCTTCTCAGCTTGCAGGTTCTTCTCATCTTGAATCCACCTTTGGGTTCCTCTGGACTCCTTCATCTTCTTCTTCAGCGGCACTTTTCCTGAAGTCCTCCATTGTGGTCTACGATGGTTTCCGACGTCACCACACCTATGCACCCGGCTTCCCTGGTGTAGGTATCCTGGTTTCTGGGGTATCAACCTTCCATCTTCCACGGGGTCTCTTCAGGGTCCACTGGGAGGGTCCTTCTTTAAAATTGCAACTGCGACTTACCTATTGACTAACATTGAGCACGCGGTTGTGTTCCCACTCTGCACACGACCTCCGTGGGGTTCCTAGATACTCACCTTGGGTCCCCGGCTCTTCTATGTCTTCTGGGTCCAGTCTCGACTTAGGTTGCGGTTCGCATTCCACTATTTTGGTCCCCCCCTAGAGACCACTGTGTATTTGTGCTACTTACGTGCCTATTCTCAAAGTATTGTGTGTATTGTGAATATATCTCCAGGTAGGAGATATTGTAATGCGTTAGTGAGTGTTTGTAATAAAATACATATTTTTATAACTACATTGTGTGATTCTTTTTCACTTAACATATACCATAAGATTAAATACTGGTAAAACAAGCTGCTATACACTCCTTCTGGACTAAGCCTGAAGGCTGCTCTCCACAGCTACCACTTAGAGAGCTTTCTAAGGTTGTCTAAGACCGCTAAAATCACCATAAGGCTTGTCTGGATTAGTGCAGGGTGCTACACTTACATAAATGAGTACCATATACTAAGCCAGCCTCTCACAGAGGCGTCTCAGATTCAGTCTAGTACTCCTATGGGGCATAAATCCTGACTGATCTGGGTGTACTAGAGATGTAATAACACAGCGGAGCCGGGTCACAAGGGCTTTAGCCAGCACCTTGGCCTCTATGTTTAGCAAGGAAATAGGAACTGCAATCCTCAGGGGATTTACCCACCTTAGGAACCACTACTATGGTGGCTAGATGTTGGTTTTCCTGAAGGCAGCCCACCATTCTTGCCTCCCAGAGCAAATTACAGAGCTCAGCCAGCAGGACGTTTGGGCCTGCGGCCTTACCAGTCGACCCTTATAGCCCCCTCTATCTCCTCAACTGTAAAGTCCTGTTCTAATTTCTCTCTGTCCTCATTTGTCAATGTAGGGAGTCGGGAGTCTATAATTAGGTCCCGGTAGTCCTCCCCAGTTCTAGTAGGACTTGACATATAAAGCGCTTCATAGTAGTCGGCAAACGCTTTCGCTATCTCTTCCCCGTCCTGTGTACACGCCCCTCAGAGTCTTGAATGCAACTACCCAGTTCCATTCCCTATCCCTCCTTTCTAGCCAGACTATTATCTTATTGGCTTTATCTCCCACATCATAAAGCTGCCTCTGCGACGCTATTGCCTGAGTCCTGGCTGCATTTTCTGCTAGATCCCTCATCTCCTGCTGCTTGAGACAGATCTGATGTCTCACCGGAGGATCAGTTTCCTCACCAGCCAGTGCTGCTGCCTCCAAGCTGCCACCTCACCCTCCAAGGCTACATATTTAAGATGCTGTTCCTTCCTGTGTCCCCCAATCAGTGCCTGAGCATGTCCCCTAATCACAGCTTTAAATGCATCCCAAAGGGCACATGCCGAGTCAACCGATCCTACGTTGTCTTGGAGGTACTGCTCCGTCCTCTCTCTAATCTGGCCCAAAAACTTTTTGTCCTTAAATACCCAAGGATCTATTCTGGGCGGCAGAGTATTGTCTTTCAGCAGACCCTGCAGCAGCACCTTGACAGATTAATGGTCCGAAATTCCTCGTGCTCTATGGGTCGCGTTTCGAAACAGCCTGGCACTCGTAGTGTGCATCAGCATGTGGTCTAAGTGGGAGTAGCTGCCATGCACAGCCAAATAGAATGTGAATTGCCTCGCCGTAGGATTATGTATTCGCCACAGGTCCGTCAACCGCATGGCCTCCGCAAAGGCCCTCAGGGGCTCCGGCCCCATTCCCCTATCTGACCTTGACTCCCTATCCCTCTCCGGGTCCATAGTCGTGTTTATATGCCCCCCCCAATTAGGAGGATGCCTAGAGGCAAGTCCACCAGTAGGATGCTGAATGCTGGCAACGTGTTTGGCTGTAGTTTTGGTAGCACATATACCGAGCATATATTTAGGACCTGTCCCTCCCACTTCCCTGGCAGGGCCACATACCTTCCCATGGGATTGTGCCAGATCCTACCAGTAACCAATGGGAGTGAAGTCCTAACCAATATCGCCACTTCCCCTTGATCCTGCTGTGAATCCCGCATGCGCAAGTAGAGTGTATCCATACCTATCCAAGGCTTTATACCCATTTCGCTTCAGGTGCGTTTCCTGGAGCAGTACTATATCAGGGGCATGTCTGCGAAGCTACTGCAAGACCACTGTCATCTTTATCCGATTGCCCAACCAAGTTACATTCCAGGACATAATTCTAAGGGTGGAGCTCCCTGAGTGCCCTACGTGGTATGGCCTATGTGTTTCAACTCTATCTGTTTGGTAATCTATGTCAGTCTAAGTATACTCTGGTCTGGTTTGTGTGTCGCTGCATTTTGGAGATAGTGAGAATCCACCACCCCATCTCTACCCATCCCCCAGAGTAGTCCCTCCAAGTGTACTGCAACTAAGCCTATCAAAGAAAAACTAAGAACGGTCCCACAGGTGTGGACCCTACAGTATAGCCCCCAACTATGCAACTCCCCCCACCCGGCTAAGTGGGTTCTGAACCACCCACCTCCCCAACTTGAAGAGCGCCTGTTGCCCCTTGAACATCAATAACATTAATGTGGTAGGCTAATGCCGTTAAGAATGTCAAGCCATCAACGATTACCTCTCCTCCCCCGAAAATTCCAGCTACTTTACAGTTCCTGCTAGCGACTCATCGTATCCAGGCCCACAGGCCCCCCACACAAATCCCCGGCCCCCACCCGCAGAGAACAGGTGTTAGCTCAAAAAGGATATAACAAAAGTCTTGGTAGTCCGGTTGCATGAGAGCGGCTCTCCACCAATGTCTGTAGCAGACAGGGATACCACAGCAGCTCTCAGTCTCTCCCGGTGTCCCCCCTTCATCTTGCGTATTGGTAGTCCCCTCGCTGTCTCTTTCTGCCGACCTACCAGACGTTCTTGCCTCTTGTTCCTTGGGGATGCACGGCCCACCGTGCAGCAGCCCTCGATCCACTCCCAGACCTCTTGATGTTGAAGTGCCAGGTTTTCCCTTCCGCCATAACTGGAAGCAGTGCCGGGAGGACATCATATATTTAACTTCCTTGCTACCGAGCTCTCATTTTACTGCTTCAAAGGTCCACCGCTGGCATTGGACTTGTAGCGTAAAATCCGGGAAAAAACATATCACTGCATTTTCATAGTGGAGGTCTCTGTGAGAGCGTGTCGCCTGCAATATAGCATCCCTATCCCAATAGTTTCAAATCCTTGCTATAGTCGTCTGGCGGCGCCCCTGATTTCAACCTGGGGTTCAGGGCTCTGTGTGCTCGTTCAATCATAAAGAAAGCGGAGAAGCGCTTTGGTCGGAGGTGATTAAGTATTAAGGGGCATATTATCAAGTACGGCGTTAAAATTATCGCCCCTTTAGCGGCAGGAAACTGCCGCTAAAGCGGCGATAATGGGCTTGATAATATGGCCTTGTGAATTCCAATAGAAGCCCATGTTCTGGTGTGAACCTGGGCTTCTATTGGAATTCACAAGGCCATATTATCAAGCCCATTATCGCCGCTTTAGCGGCGGTTTCCTGCCGCTAAAGCGGCGATAATTTTAACGCCGTTCTTGATAATATGCCACGTTGTCTTCTAGAAAGAGGTCCACACTTGGTCCCTCAGGGACCCCCACCACCCAAATGTCATTCCTTCATGCCCATTTTTCATGGTCCTCCAGTCTGGGGGCCATGACCTTCTGCTGCTTTGTGAGGCACTGCACTTGGTCTTCAAGGCGCTTCGAGGAGGACTGCAACTGAGTTCCATTGGCCTCGCCCGCAGAGACTTTGTCCGAGATTTTATGGAAATCTGCTCAGAAAAGATTCACCTCCAGGGTCACAGCGTCTAATTTGGATCAATGGTCTCCTTCAGGTCGGTGATGAATGCCATTATAGCACTGAGCGACGGCTCTGCTGCCTCCTCTTGTTGCGACTGCTGTCCTTAGGCCGCAACACCCTGCCGTACTTGTCCATTTTATTAGTCTGGGCCACCGCCTGCCCCTTAGGCTTCATCTTGCAACTGTGGTAGCCTGGAAGTAAGTCCTGCAGTGGGTCCCCAATGTATCCTGACGTCGTCTCACCCGGCTCGCTCAAGCTCCCCCACCTGCGATACTGTATGTGTGAATGTCTCTCTTCGGCCCCCACGCCACTCTACCGATATTGCTGGCCTCTCTCTGGGATGGGGGATAAGGCAGAGTCAGGTAAAAGGGCCACAGTCCCCTTAATAGTTCTATCTCCAAGTTTCAGGAGTCGGTCGGGGCAAGCGGTCCCAGTCCCCCGTCGCCTCAGCGCACAACAGCCTGCCCCCCCAGGGGGTCAGCCAGGGTGAACAAATCCCTGCAGCTCCAGCTGTTATCCCGCAATCAAGCTGAGTGTGTCCCAGTAGATAGATGCGAAGGGGGACGAGCCAGCACCGCACCTCCACTCCTCCAGGCTGCCCCAGGTCAATAGGTACCCCAGCTGGCGTGCAGCACTTCCTCTTTTGCTACTTCGTTGCTAGGCCTGGTCCCACTCAGCCAGGCCCCTCCGTGCTGCAATCTCTATGCACCGCAGCCCAGGTGCCCAGGTCCACCCCAGCACCACTCAATGTCTCTCTGTGCCCCTTTGTGCACAGCTCTTGGACCGTCAAACAAGTTACTTACCTTCGGTAACGATATATCTGTAAGAAACATTAGTTAGTTATAGATTCCTTACCTTAGAATTACCCCCAGGCGTCAGACTGGATCCGGAAAGTATTCGTTAGCAGTACCTCTGCGCGTCAGAAGGTGGCGTCGGTCGTCTCCGCGTCCGGCGTCGTGGTCGCCGGGATGATGTTGCGGCAGCTACTTAGACGACGCCCTCGCACGCTGACGTCAGTTCTGTACATGACTTTCCGCGCCAGAAACGCAGAGCCATGCAAGATGCTGACCACTGGTGCACAGAACTAGGGCCCTGAAAGGATGTCCTTAACCCTAGAAATCAGTTCGCAGAACGGGGAGGATGGGTGGGGCGGTAATGAATCTATAACTAACTAATGTTTCTTACAGATATATCGTTACCGAAGGTAAGTAACTTGTTCATCTGAAAGAAACACGTTAGTTATAGATTCCTTACCTTAGAATAGATACCCCAGCAAAACCAACCCCGGTGGTGGGTCTGCGAACCAAGATCACACCAGAAAGTCCTGGAGAACAGAACGGCCAAAGAAGCCATCTCTCCGGACTTGGCAATCCAGGCAGTAGTGCTTGGTGAACGTGTGCAGCGATGCCCACGTAGCTGCCTGACAGATGTCGCTTAGAGGTACTCCCCGTCCCAAAGCAGTGGTGGCTGCCGTCACCCTGGTGGAATGGGCGCGCAACCCGACTGGAGGCTACTTTTTGGCCAAAGAGTAACAGGCCTTGAGACACAAGACGACCCACCTGGAGATGGTCCGCTTGTGTACAGCCCGACCTTTCTTGGCGCCCACGTAGCCAACAAAGAGTTGGTCATCCACCGGGAACTGTTTCGTGCGGTCTAGGTAAAAGGAGAGCGCACGTTTTGGGTCCAGACGGTGGAGCCTCTCTTCCTCTCTCGAAGGATGCGGAGGCGGAAAGAAGGTGGGCAAAGTGATGGTTTAGCCAATATGAAAAGATGTAACCACCTTTGGAAGAAAGGATGGACGAGTGCGTAGGACAACTTTGTCCGGATGCATAGCCAGAAATGGAGGCTTAGAAGAAAGAGCCTGGAGCTCACTCACTCTTCTATCAGAAGTGAGGGCCACCAGGAAAGCAGTCTTAAGCGTCAAGAGACGAAGACGACAGTTATGAAGTGGCTCAAAGGGAGCACACATTAAAAAGGTTAAGACGAGGTTCAAGTCCCACTGAGGCATAACG
This sequence comes from Calotriton arnoldi, assembly GCA_963921515.1. Classification (NCBI taxonomy): domain Eukaryota; kingdom Metazoa; phylum Chordata; class Amphibia; order Caudata; family Salamandridae; genus Calotriton; species Calotriton arnoldi. The sequence goes on from CAWUFW010001574.1 coordinate 166,590, forward strand.
AAAGGAACAGGAGGAAAGAGATGAGTTATGCCTTTCAGGAAACGATTAACAACAGGGGACTTGAAAAGACAAGGCTGATCAGGAAGCCTGAGAAAGGCAGAAATGGCCGAAACATAGCCCTTGAGAGTGCCCAGAGCAGAGCCCTGCTGGGCCAAAGAAAGAAGGAACAAGAGAACCTCAGAAAGAGGGGCAGAAAGGGGATCCACAGCCTTTGCTGTGCACCATGCCACAAATTTGTTCCATCGGCAGGCGTATACCGTCTTAGTGGAGGGACGCCTGGCTGCCAAGATGACATCACAGACTTCGGGAGGCAGGTCAAATAACGTCAGCTGCCGCCGCTCAATCTCCACGCAAGGAGGTGGATGCTGGACAGGTTCGGTGGAGGACCGTCCCCTGCTGCTGCGACAGAAGATCCTCCCGAAGAGGCAGACGGATCGGAGGATCGATGGCCATACTGAGTAGCTCGGGATACCATACTCTTCGTGCCCAATCCGGAGCCACAAGAATGACTTGGGCCTGGTCGCGCCTGATCTTCTTCAGCACTCTGGGCAGAAGTGGTATAGGCGGAAAGGCGTACAGAAGACCGCAACTCCACTCGCAACGAAAAGCGTCGCCTAGCGAGTGCCGCCTTGGAAATTCCAACGCGCAGAATTGCTGACATTGCGCGTTCTCTTCGGTGGCGAATAGATCTAACCAAGGCTCTCCCCACTGTTGAAAGAGTCCTTGCGCCACCTCCGAGTGAAGACGCCATTCGTGATCCATCATGCACCTGCGGCTGAGCTCGTCAACCCTGGCGTTCAGAGAACCTGCCAGGTGTTGAACCACCAGAGATATGCCCTGATGTTCCAGCCATGTCCAGAGACGCAGAGCCTCTTGACATAGGGTCCACGACCCCACCCAGCCCTGTTTGTTGCAGTACCACATGGCGGTGGTGTTGTCCGTGAACACCTGCACTACTCTTCCCCGGACAGAGGGAAGGAATGCCTTGAGTGCAAGACGGATCGCCCGAAGCTCCAGAAGGTTGATGTGGAGACCGGACTCCGCCGGAGACCAGAGGCCTCTGATCTCCGCCTCTCCCATGTGGCCGCCCTATCCCAGAAGGGATGCATCTGTCACCACAGTGTGTTCTGGTTGGGGAAGGGAGAGGGATCTGCAGTTTACCCAATCCTGGTTCATGAGCCACCACTGCAATTGTCTTGCAGTGCCCTCCGAGATCTGGACGCAATCTCACAGGTTCCCCTGATGCTGCGCCCACTGGAACTTCAAGTCCCACTGCAGAGCCCGCATATGCCACCTGGCATGATCGACCAGCAGGATGCAGGAGGCCATGAGTCCCAACAGCCTCAAGGTCTTCCTGACTGACACCCGGGATAGAGGCTGAAAGATCAGAATCATAGCCCGAATATCCCGGACTCGCTGTTCGGGAGGATAAACCCGAAACTACGTCGTGTCCAGAACCGCTCCGATGAAGAGGAGCTTCTGAGAGGGAATCAGGTGCGACTTCGGCGCATTGATGGAGAACCCCAGCGAGTGCAGGAGGTCGGCCGTAGTCTGGAGGTGGGAGACGACAGCCTGGGGCGAGCCCGCCTTCAACAGCCAGTCGTCGAGATAGGGAAAGACTGGAACCCCTGATCTGCGCAGATGAGCTGCAACCACCGCCATCACTTTCGTGAACACCCGAGGGGCGCTGGTAAGGCCAAAGGGGAGCACGGTGAACTGAAAATGCTCGTGGCCTACAGTGAACCGCAGGTAACGCCGGTGGGCCGGCAGGACGGGGATTTGAAAATAAGCGTCCTGCAGGTCCAACGCTACCATCCAGTCTCCAGGGTCGAGGGCAGACAAGACCTGAGCCAGGGTCAACATCTTGAACTTCTCCTTCCGGAGGAAGCGGTTGACGTTCCTGAGATCCAAGATAGGACGCAGGCCTTTGTCCTTCTTGGGTACCAGAAAGTAGTGGGAATAACAACCACGACCTACTTCTGGGACAGGAACGCGCTCGATGGCTCCCTTGGCCAAGAGAGCCGTAACTTCCTGCTGGAGAAGGGACAGGTGATCCTCCGATATGCGATGGTACTTGGGTGGCATGGAGGGAAGGGTAACCTCAAAGGGGAGGGAGTAGCCCCTTCGGACTATTTGCAAAACCCACCTGTCCGACGTGATGGTGCACCAGTGGGGGAGGTGATGGCGAATCCTGCCGCCCACTGGTGTTTGGTGGCCCTGAAATGTCGGACTAGGAGGGCTTGGAGGCTGTGGCAGAGGGGGTGGAGGTGGACTGGCCCGCCCACTGGCCCCCAGAACCACGGCGTTGGTTCCCACGGTCCCGGCTGCGCTGGGATGAAAAGTTCTGCGCAGGCCTGTGGCTCTGAAGGGAACGCGGTGGGGCACCCCTTCTGTGGCCACGAAAGGGGCGAAAAGCCGACTGTGCAGAACGCAGGGTGGAAAGACCCAAGGACTTGGCCGTAGCCCGCGAGTCCTTGAAACGCGTCAATGCACTGTCCGGCTTGTCGCCGAACAGGCGACGGCCATCAAAAGGCATGTCCATCAGAGTGTTCTGGACATCCCCCGAAAAGCCAGCCGTCCTCAACCAGGCGTGGCGTCTGATCGCCACCGACGTGGAAATCGTTCTGCCCAGTGAGTCGGCGGTATCCAGCCCACACCGAATGGCGAACTTAGCTGCGTCTCTCCCTTCTGCAACAGCACGGGAGAGCACGGTCCGGGTCTCCTCCGGACACTGAGGCAGCACTTGCGCCACCGAGTCCCACACAGAGTGGGAATAACAGCCCAAGAGGCATGCGGTGTTCACCGACCGCAGCCCTAAGCTGGAGGAAGAAAACAACTTCTTCCCAAGGTGATCCAGCTTCTTGGATTCCCTATCCAGGGGTGCGGTAGGGAAGGCGCTCTGGGACGTCGCGGCTTGGACCACCAAGCTCTCAGGGGAAGGGTGTTGGGAAAGGAACAAGGGGCCGCCCGGAGCCGGGCAGTGGCGTCGGGCAATCATCCTATCCACAGGAGCCCCTGTGGTGGGCTTGGACCAAGTGCCCAAAAGGATATCTGAGATGGCTTCATTAAAAGGCAGCAGGGGCTCCGAAGAGCTCGCTGCCGGTTGAAGTACCTCTGTCAGGAGGTTAGTCCTGACTGCCACCGTAGGAAGCTCGACGTTAAGAGCCTCAGCCGCCCTACACAACACCACTGGGTAAGACGCTCCCTCCTCCGTAGCCACGGTAGGAGGAGACAGCATGCCAAGGTCTGGCGAGGTGTCCAAACCACTGGCATCCCCCAGGTCCTCTCTCCAGTCCTGTTCCAGCTGTTCCGTTAAAGGGTCACCTGACCCCTCCCAATCCTCCTCCTCCTCGTCCTCGGTGCCAATCTGGCCTAAAAGGGACTCCAGGAGGGAACAGGGGCACAAAAACCCCGCTCGGCGCCGGATCCGGCTCCGTGTCTTCATCCGGAAGGAGGTCGGGGTCGACGCCATGCGCGGTAGTGGTGCCGTCGGAAGCAGCGCCGGCGGAGGTGTGATAAGGTCAACCGGCGCCGATTCGGATCCAGGTCTGGATCCATGGGGCCTGCGGAGCCGGGGCTGGAGCCGCCGGCAATGAAGGTCCCGGCCCCCCAGCCGAGTCCGCGGGGCCCGAAGGCGTGCCGGCGGGTTTGGGCCACCCAAAGTTGGCATGCATCGCCTCGTAGAACGTACAAAGCTGGGCGGGAGTCGCCCCGGGTCCCGGAAAGGGAGGGAAACCCGGAGTCGACTCTTCGGGCTCCGCACGCAGAGCCGCAGGAGGGGCACCACCCGCGGGCCTCGTCGGGTCGGCCGACCGACTTGGAGAAGTCGAAGAGCGACGACGCTTCTTCAACTTCTTTTTGTGCTTCGACTTACCCGACCCCGAGTGCGAAGACTTCGATGACTTCGATCCTGACTGATGGTGGCTCCGCGACCGGTCCCTCGACCTCCCTCTCGACCGGGACCTCGAAACGGCGCGGAGCCGACTGTCGGCGCTCAAGCAGCTTTCGGGACCACTCCCGCAAAGCCTTCGGCATCAACAACCGGCAGTCAGAGCACGACTTGGGGTCGTGGTCATGCTCCAGGCAGAAAAGGCACACGCAGTGCGGATCCGTCACCGACATCAGTCGGCTACAGGAGCCGCAGGCCTTGAATCCTGGCATCCCTCGTGCACCTTGTAGGAAGTTGGAATCTGACTGCATGGTTGCCCCCATTTTTTTCCTGGTGTTTTGCTGGTTTTCGACTTAGTTTGGCTGGGATCCTGCTATTCAGGACCCCAGCCTATCTGCTTTCCCCTTATATTGACTGTATGTACTTTAGGTACACTCCAGATTGGATTCTGGGGTACCCTTGTGAGTCCCTAGTATATGGTATACTATGTACCCAGGGCATAGGTACCCCAGAGGCCTACCAGGGGCTGCAGCATGTATTGTGCCACCCCTGGGAAGCCTTTTAAAATGACACAGCAGGTCTGCTACAGCAGCCTGTGTAAGGTGGTGTATCCCCCCCCTTACTGAGATATAGGTCCCCTATATCTCTCCATATCACTGCACATATAAACCTATTATGGCAGGCCTTAACAATCCTGAAGGCAGGGTGCTGGGTTTCATGTGAGAGGGTGCCCATGCATGAGCAGAGCCCCTCTGCAGCTTTCGGAATCTTCATTCCGGGGTTGTTTGTGATGCAGCCAGACCATATACTCTTAAGTGCATTATAACCAAACTGTAAATGCTAACTTTGGAGTGGCTGCATGGAAAACTGTCGTGTTTGGTGTCAAACACCTTGGAATCATACCCCCACACCAGTAACTGGTGTGGGAGTATGATCCCACCCTTCTAGAGGGAGAGACATGACAGCACTGGTATACCCGGTACCAGCTAACAGAGCCCTGGCATCACAAAATGGATGCTGCAGCCACAGACACGAGTTTGCCCTCCTGCTGCTGGACGAAACTCCGGCAGTGGAGGCCTGGACAATAGGTTTCCTGTCACAGGGAGGTGTGACCACCTCCCAGACGGGCTTTAGTGTATTGGGGCTGGGTGGGTGCACTCTCAGAGTGCTTTGAAGTCTGCACTGGGGGCACATTTGGTGTCCCTGTGCATAGTCCAGCTCAAACCGGTTGCAGGGGCGCACAGCCCCTGTTCTGGCGCAAAACTGGACAAAGGAAATGGGTGTAGCCACCCCTCTTTCCTGACCCTCCCATAGGTGGGTCCCCAGAGTTTGTCCAACCCCCTCCTTGGGTATAAAGTAGGAAACCCTGACTACAGGACGTTAGATTACACCTGGACTAAACTCTGATAACAGAAACCAAGTACTTCGACGATCTGCACGACGCTGGACGACTGTAGAATCTCCCTTGGAGTAAAGGAGTTACTCCCCTGCAAGTCAGGCACCTTTAACGCAACTGACCGGTTGGCATCTCCGAGCTCCGACGGACTCCGAAGAATATTGCCACACAGGAGGTGGGTTTTCCTAGGTCTCTGAGGTCGATCTGTGCCCACAGCAAGTCTGAGGCCCGTATCCCTCGTGGAAGACCGTGCAACCTGAACCCGTGGACAACGCAACCATTTGCAGAAGCATCAGCTTTCCAGCGACCCCTGAGGCTGAGCTTTGGGTTACTTATAGCCCTGACCCCGAGCAGTAATTGCACTGACGATTGCAGGCCTACACTCAACGAGTGTTCCGTGGGCCGCCATTTTGTGATTCCTCTCGAGGTCCCTTCACGATCCCTGGTCCGTTGACCTGTGGGGTCCCCAAGAAGGCAACTCTAACTTTTATTGGGCTTCCCTGGTTGCTTCAGACGTGCCCTGACTCTCCATCGCTTGGTGAGTCCCCAGGATCTTGCTGGTCCGCACAGAAGCATCTTTTCTCTTCCTGCATGGGTTGCTGTTGCCAAGGCTTGTTGTGGTCAATCCGATCACTGACACCCCAGCACTCGACATCCTTTGTGGGACAGCTCGAATCCGGCTCCTGGTCATCGTCGACGTCTCCAGGACCCCGTGGCTGCAGAGTCAAGCTTTACCTCTTCGCACCTGAAGCACCCGACATCGGTGGGCATTCGATTGCTCCGCTCCTGGTTACTGGCTAGTGACCCAGACTCTGTCCCCTCTGCTTTCAGGTTCTTCACATCTCCGATCCAGGCTTGGATCACACCGGACACTTTTCTCCTTCACGGCAACAGCACTTTGCAGCAGATTGCCATTGAAAACGACGACGATTCCCGACACCTTTTGACACCTATGCACCCGGCTTCCCTGGGTGAGGTAACTCGAGTACTACGGTGCTCCCGTGGGTGTTGGCCCTAGAACCTCTTAAGTCTAAAGGGGTTTGCTCAAAGTCTTCTCCTAAGTGTCCTTTATCTTTGAAATTCCAACCGCGACTTTCCGCATTGAATCCTACGGCGCTCGCGGCTGTGTTCTCACACTGCACACGTCCCCCGTGGGTCTCCTGTGTCACTACCTTGGGTGGTTCCTTGGGGTCCCAGCGATTCTACGTGCTCTAGGCACTGTGTCTAGTCAAGTCGTGGTTCTTATACCACTTTCTTAGTATATGGTTTGGTCTCCCCCTGGAGCCCACTGTGTATTGTGCTATTTACTGTCGATTTAATACTGTGTATCTTGAACTCTAATCTCAGAAAGGGATTAGTAGTTAGTGTTTAGAAATAAATACATATATTTTATATATATCTTGTGTGGTTCTCCTTTCATTTAGTTATTCAAGAGGTTATAATCTGGTAAACCAAGCTGCTTTACACTCCTTCAAGACTTAGCCTGAAGGCTGCTCTCCATAGCTACCACTAGGATAGCTTTCAATAAAGGTTGTCTTTAAACCTATCATCAATAAGGGTCGTTTGGACTGGTGCAAGGTGCCCACTATAACTAGTGGACAGCATATGCCAGGCCAACTTCTCACATTGGTGTGCAGCGGTGGGATTCAAGCTTGCTATTGCTTTACCAGATAATCTCTTTGAAGTGACTAACTGAAAACCACTATAAGTACATAGGTACATATAAATCAAGTTTAGAATACAGTAAGTTCTACTGAACTTAGAGTTGTGTGTCAAGGGCTTAGCACACCCTTTCTACAACTCAAGAGAGTTTCAGTTCCCACTAGAGTAGGTAGGTGCATACACCACACCACACTAGAATGTCTGCAAGGCCTGAAGTAAGTGACTCCTTGCCCACTAAGTATGACAATCTCTCATTCCAGGAATTGAGAAATATGTGTACCTCTAGGAGACTGAAAACAGGGAGACATGCAAGCACTCAACGCCTCATAGAGGCTTTGCTGTTAGATGACCTCAGAAAGACACCAGGGTCTGATGAGGCAGGCAGGTTGGTTGGGGCAGTAGACGAGGAAAGGCCAGGTAGTGAAAACTACTATGACCCAGACTCTGATGCTGGCCAGGGGGATCAAAATGATTCCCACCTGGAAAATACAATTCTTCCTGAAGGAGAGGAAGGCCTCAGTGGCCCCCTCTTCACTCTCCCAGGAAGGGTTAATAGTCTACCAAGAAGATCAAGATCTCCTTCTCAGGAATCTAATCATTCTGGTACTTCTATAGGGTCCTCTGCTTCTCATAAAAGGGCATCCTCTTATGAGAAGAAGTGCCAACTGCTTGAGTTTGAGAGAGCTAAGCTCAGAATCAAGAGAGAGCAATTGGCCTTAGACAGGGCATCCCTGGAGCTTCAGAAAGCTTCTCAAAAGTTGGGGCTAGAGCCCCATGGTGGCAGCAACAGTGTCCCTAGGAGTAGAGAAGAAACTCATCCCCATAGGAACCTGAACAAGATTGTCCCTCCCTACCAGAGTGGGGATGACATCCACAACTGGATAACTGCACTGGAGAGGGCCTGTAAAGTACAGAGGGTCCCTCAGGAGCAGTGGGCAGCAATCTTGTGGCTCTCCTTTGCAGACAAAGGTAGAGACAAGCTCCTCACTGTAAGAGAAGAGGATGCTGATAATTATAAAGTCCTGAAGAGTGCTCTGATTGATGGGTTTGGCCTAACCACTGACCAATACAGGTTAAAGTTCAGAGACACCCAAAAGGCACAGACTCAGGACTGGCTTGACTTTGTAGATTGTGCTACTAAGGCTCTGGAAGGTTCGATACATGGCAGCAAGGTGCATGACGTATCTGAAAGAGACACGTTAGTGATAGATTCCTTACCTTAGAATATCCCCAGGCGTCAGGCTGGATCCGGAAAGTTTTGCGTAGCAGTACCCTTGCGCGTCGGTAGGCGGCGTCGTGCGGCTCCGCGTCCGTCGTCGGCGTCGTGATCGCCGGGATGACGTCGCGGGCAGTACTTAGACGCCGCCCCTGCGCGCTGACGTCAGTTCTTCTTTTTCCGCGCCAGTAAGCGCAGATCCGGGAAGAGCAGTGCCCTGGTCAATTTTTGACCATACTTTTTGGTGATTTTTTCACTGTCTTTTTCCACCATTCAGGTGTCGTAGGGATGCCCGGCTTCAAGCGATGCGGCTCCTGTGCGCGGATGATGTCCGTCACCGACCCGCATTGGGAGTGTCTCTTCTGCCTCGGCCGAGGCCACGACACCGAGTCTTGTCCCGAATGCCAGGCCCTCAACCCGAAGGCTTTGCGAGAGCGGTCTCGAAAGCTCCTCGAGGCCCGGCATTCGGCTCCGCGGAAGCCCCGGTCGCGTGAGAGGTCCAGGGGTCGCTCGCGGAGTGCACACCGGTCGTCGGCGTCAAAGTCTTCTTCGTCCGGTAAGTCTCGACACAAGAAGTCCAAGAAGCATCGTCGCTCTCGGACTTCGCCTCGCCGGTCTCGCGACTCGGCTGAGGCCCCTCCCGGCACCGTCCCCGCCCCGCGGCCCCGGACTTGCCTGTGGAGTCGCCCCGTCATACCCGCCCTTCCCGGGTTCGGGGGCGGATCCGGCCAAGGTACAGGAGTTCCTGTCGGCCATGGCCCGCCTCTTCGGGCCTTCAGGCCCCTCCGGTGCGCCTTCGGGCCCCGCGGGCCCTGATGGGGTTCATCCGGCGTCGCCGGCGGCTCCGGCCCCGGCGTCGCCCGAGCCTCCAGCCTCGATCCCGGCTCCGGCTCCGGCCCCGGCCTCGATCCCGGCTCCACAACTCCCATCGACGCCGGTCGACCTCACGACACCTCCGCCGGCGCCGATGTCTCCGGTGCCGTTCTCGACGCCGCCCTGGGCTCCGGGCGGCGTCGTCCCCTAGTTCCTTCCGGCTCCGGACATGGACCCGGAGCGACGTCGCTCGACGCCGGCTCCGGCGCCGATGGGACCTTGGGTCCCAAATGTCCCTCCTCCTCCTTATTTTGAACCAGAGGAGGACCAGGAGGGACTGGGAGGGGTCTGATGACCCTCTGACACGCAACTGTCAGTATGATGAGGACTGGACAGAGAGTCTAGGGGAGGCCAGTGGTCTGGATACTTCTCCTGACACTGGCATGCTGTCTCCTCCCGTGGCTACGGAGGAGGGGGCCAATTTTGGTACGGTGTTGCGTAGGGCTGCTGGGGCCTTACGTCTCCAGCTCCCTACTTTGACGGTCAAGACTAACATCTTGACAGAGGTGCTTCAGCCGGCAGCCTCCTCTGCGGAGACTGTGCTGCCGTTTAACGACGCCCTCACGGACGTTCTTTTGGGCGCCTGGTCCAAGCCCAACACAGGGGCTCCTGTGGATCGGAACGTGTCACGACGCCATCGCCCCGCTCCGGGCGACCCCCTGTTTCTTTCTGTCCACCCCACTCCTGAGAGCTTGGTTGTCCAAGCCTCCGCTTCCCAAACCGCCTTCCCTACCGCTCCTCCGGATAGGGAATCCAAACGCCTGGATCAGTTTGGGAAGAAAGGTTTTTCTTCCTCCAGTGCTGGCTTGCGGTCCGTTAACACCGCTTGTCTTTTGGGCCGATATACCCACTCTCTGTGGGATTCGGTGGCGGATGTTTTGCCCCAGTGCCCTGAGGAGGTCCAGGCACTGCTTTCCCGCGCCATTGCGGAAGGAAGGGATGCGGCCAAATACACTATCCGTTGTGGCCTTGACACCGCCGACTCGCTGGGCAGGTCGATTGCAACGACGGTGGCGCTCCGACGCCACGCCTGGCTGAGAACCACTGGTTTTTCAGGGGATGTCCAGAATACTCTCATGGACATGCCCTTTGATGGAGTCGGTCTTTTTGGGTCCAAAGCAGACCATGCGTTGGAGCGCTTTAAGGACTCACGGGCTACTGCCAAGTCCCTGGGCCTTTCTGCTACACGCCCTCCGCTGCCTTCTGCTTTTCGCCCCTATCGTGGCCACGGTAGGGGCGCCCTTCACGTCAGCAGCCCAGCCACCGGCCCGCGCAGCAGGCGTCTTCGCGTGGCCGAGGACGTGGATTCCGCCGTGGCGGATCGGGCAACCAGCGTGCGGGTCAGGCCACCACCTCCAACCCGTCCGCGGCCTCCAAGCCCTCCTAGTCCCTCCTTTCAGGTGCACGGCACGCCAGTAGGGGGCAGGGTCCGCCATCACCTTCCCCACTGGCGCACCATCACCTCGGACAGGTGGGTCTTGGACATTGTCCGAAGGGGCTACTCCCTCCCCTTCGAGACCACCCCCCAGCCATGCCACCTCAATTCCACCGCATGTCAGGGGATCACTTGGTGCTTCTACAGAAGGAAGTCACGGCCCTCTTGACCAAGAGGGCCATCGAGCATGTTCCGACCCCAGAAGTAGGGCGTGGTTGCTACTCCCACTACTTTCTAGTGCCCAAAAGGACAAGGAGGACATGCGTCCTATCTTGGACCTCCGGAACGTCAATCGCTTCCTCCGGAAGGAGAAGTTCAAGATGCTCACCCTAGCTCAGGTCTTGACTGCCCTCGACCCTGGAGACTGGCTGGTAGCGTTGGACTTGCAGGACGCATATTTCCACATCCCCGTCCTGCCGGCCCACCGGCGTTACCTTCGGTTCACGGTAGGCCCCGAGCATTTTCAGTTCACCGTGCTCCCCTTTGGCCTTACAAGTGCCCCTCGGGTGTTCACGAAAGTGATGGCGGTGGTCGCAGCTCATCTGCGCCGGGCCGGGGTTTCAGTCTTCCCCTACCTCGACGACTGGCTGCTGAAGGCGGGCTCGTCCCAGGCAGTCGTCTCCCACCTCCAGACTACGGCCGAACTCCTGCACTCGCTGGGGTTCTCCATCAATGTGCCGAAGTCGCATCTAATTCCTTCTCCACAGCTCCTTTTCATCGGAGCAGTTCTGGACACGACGCAGTTTCGGGCCTATCCTCCCGAACGGCGAGTCCGGGATATTCAGGCTATGATTCCAATCTTTCAGCCTTTATCCTGGGTTTCGGTACGGATGACCCTGAGGCTGCTGGGCCTCATGGCCTCCTGCATCCTGCTGGTCACTCATGCCAGATGGCATATGCGGGCTCTGCAGTGGGACCTGAAGTTCCAGTGGACGCAGCACCGGGGCAACCTGTCCGATCACGTCCAGATCTCGGAGGGGACTGCAAAACAGTTGCAGTGGTGGCTCTCGAACCGGCAATGGGTCATGGGCAGATCCCTCTCCCTTCCCCAGCCAGAGCATACAGTTGTGACGGACGCGTCCCTTCTGGGATGGGGCGGTCACATGGGAGAGGCGGAGATCAGAGGCCTCTGGTCTCCGGCGGAGTCCCGGCTCCATATCAACCTTCTGGAGCTCCGGGCGATCCGGCTTGCACTCAAGGCATTCCTTCCCTCTGTCAAAGGGAAGGTAGTGCAGGTGTTCACAGACAACACCACCGCCATGTGGTACTGCAACAAACAGGGCGGGGTGGGGTCTTGGACCCTTTGTCAGGAGGCTCTGCGCCTCTGGACATGGCTGGAACATCAGGGCATGTTCCTGATGGTTCAACACCTGGCAGGTTCTCTGAACGCCAGGGCGGACGAACTCAGCCGCAGGTGCATGATGGATCACGAATGGCGTCTTCACTCGGAAGTGGCGCAAGGACTCTTTCTACAGTGGGGAGAGCCTTGGTTAGATCTATTCGCCACCGAAGAGAACGCGCAATGTCATCAGTTCTGCGCGTTGGAATTTCCAAGGCGGCACTCGCTCGGCGGCGCTTTTCGTCGCGAGTGGAGTTGCGGTCTGTTGTACGCCTTTCCGCCTATACCACTTCTACCCAGAGTGTTGAAGAAGATTCGGCACGACCGGGCCCAAGTCATTCTTGTGGCTCCGGACTGGGCTCGAAGAGTTTGGTATCCCGAGCTACTCAATATGAGCATAGATCCCCCGATCCGTCTGCCTCTTCGGGAGGATCTTCTGTCGCAGCAGCAGGGGACGGTCCTCCACCCGAACCTGTCCAGTCTACACCTGCTTGCGTGGAGATTGAGCGGCGGCAGTTGATTCCTTTCGACTTGCCTCCCGAAGTTTGTGATGTGATTCTGGCAGCCAGGCGTCCCTCCACTAAGGTGGTATACGCCTGCAGGTGGAACAAATTTGTGGCATGGTGCACCGCAAAGGCTGTGGATCCCCTTTCTGCCCCTCTTTCGGAGGTCCTTCTGTTCCTTCTCTCTCTGGCCCAACAGGGTTCTGCCCTGGGTACCATCAAGGGTTATCTTTGTGCTATCTCGGCCTTCCTCAGGCTCCCTGATCAGCCCTCCCTGTTCAAGTCCCCTGTTGTTAACAGGTTCTTAAAAGGCATTACTCACCTCTTCCCTCCTGTTCCGTTTGTAATGCCTCAGTGGGACTTGAACTTGGTTCTTACCTTTTAATGTGCGCTCCCTTTGAGCCTCTGCATAACTGTCCTCTTCGTCTTCTGACTCTGAAGACAGCCTTTCTGGTGGCCATCACCTCCGCTCGGCGGGTGAGTGAGCTCCAGGCTCTATCTTGCAAGCCTCCCTTTCTGTCTGTTCATCCAGACAAGGTTGTTCTTCGGACGCGTCCGTCCTTCTTGCCAAAGGTGGTTACTGCTTTCCACATTGGGCAGACCATCACTTTGCCCACCTTCTTTCCGCCTCCGCATCCTTCCAGAGAGGAAGAGAGGCTCCACCGTCTGGACCCAAAACGTGCGCTCTCCTTCTATATCGACCGCACAAAACACTTCCGGGTGGATGACCAGCTCTTTGTTGGCTACGTGGGCGCCAAAAAGGTCGGGCGGTGCACAAGAGGACCATCTCCCGCTGGGTTACCTTGTGCATCAAGACCTGCTATTCTTTGGCCAAGAAGGAGCCTCCTGTTGGGCTGCGTGCCCATTCCACCAGGGCAACGGCTGCTACCACGGCCTTGGGCCGCGGTGTTCCGCTGCCGGTTATCTGTCAGGCAGCTACGTGGGCCTCGCTGCACACGTTTACTAAGCATTACTGCCTTGACAGTCAGGTCCGGAGGGACGGCTTCTTTGGCCGTTCTGTCCTCCAGGACTTCCTTGTCTGATCTTTGTTCGCAGACCCACCACCGGGGTTGGTATTGCTGGGGTATCTATTCTAAGGTAAGGAATCTATCACTAACGTGTCTCTTTCAGATGCACAAGTTACTAACTTGTGTAACGATATATCTGTAAGAGACAGTAGTTAGTGATAGATTCCTTACCGCCCACCCATCCTCCCCGTTCTGCGAACTGATTTCTAGGGTTAAGGACATCCCTTTCAGGGCCCTAGTATTTTTCAGACACCTGTGTCAGCTTCTTGCATGGCTCTGCGTTCCTGGCGCGGAAAGTCGTGTACAGAACTGACGTCAGCGCGCAGGGGCGGCGTCTAAGTACTGCCCGCGACGTCATCCCGGCGATCACGACGCCGACGACGGACGCGGAGCCGCACGACGCCGCCTACCGACGCGCAAGGGTACTGCTACGCAAAACTTTTCCGGATCCAGCCTGACGCCTGGGGATATTCTAAGGTAAGGAATCTATCACTAACTACTGTCTCTTACAGATATATCGTTACACAAGTTAGTAACTTGTGCTTTAGGATTGTACAATTTGATTATGAGGGAGCAGATCCTTAATAATTGTCTAAACCAGCTTTTACACCAGTACCTGGTGGACTCTGATCTGACCTCTCCCCAAGAATTGGGAAAGAAGGCAGACAAATGGGTCAGAACCAGAGTAAAGCCAAAGAATCAGGGTGGTGACCAGAATAAAGATTCTACCAAGTCCCAAGAGAAAGGTGGGGATAAATCCAAGGATAAATCTACTACAGGGCCCCAAAAGCCCTCTCCTGGGGGTGGGTCCCAAACTCCTTCCTACCCTGAAAAGAAACCTTATTGCCATAACTGTAAGAAGCCTGGCCACTGGAAAAATGACCCCAGTTGCTCCCAGGCTAGCAATAAGGAGAATGTTCCTCCCAGCAATACTACCACTCCTCCTGGTACTACAAGTAGTAATCCCCCAGGTGGTAGTAATGCACCCAAAAAGTTAGGTGCATTTTCATGGGGAACTGAGGTGGACCCCAGTTTATCAAGGTCCTCCTCACAGGCCTCCTTAGTCTGTGATGGCGGCATGGGATTTGCCACTTTTACTATGAGTCCCAATACTTTGGGCAAGTACAGACAGGAGCCCCTAATTAATGGTCAGAAAGCTGTGGCCTACAGGGACACAGGGGCTAGTGTCACCATGGTGACAGGGAAACTAGTCCCCCCTCAACAGCTTTTACCTGAGTTCAAGTACCAGGTGACCAACATTGATGGTATCAGAACAGATCATCCCATGGCCATAGTCAATCTCAGCTGGGGAGGGGTCACTGGCCCAAAGAGAGTGGCAGTGTCCCCAAACTTGCCTGTAGATTGCCTGTTGGGCAATGATCTGGAGGTTTCAGCCTGGGCTGAAGTTGAATACCAGGCCCATTTAAAAATGTTGGGCCTCTCTGAGAAGGTTGGTGGGGCTGTTAGGGCCTCAGCCCCATCCCAGAGAAATCTTGGAGGAGTGGAGCCTGAAAGAATGGCCCACTCTACTCCACAAGAGAGCAGAAGGGTTGAAGAACAGTCTTCTTCCCCCCAGACAATAGGTAAGGGTCAGCTTCCTCAGGGAACTGATCCTACCCCTAGTGAAGGAACTGTCCCAGAGGTGGTCAGGCCTGGCCTGGCAACACCCCTGATGGCAGGGGACCCTTCCAAGGTGGTACCCAGTCTGGAGCAGGTAACCTGCCCTTCTCTACCCTCCCTCTGTCAGCCCAGGGCTGCAGAGGTCAGGGAGTTCAGTGGACCCCTAAGGGCTCCCTGTCCAGAGGAACCCCCTCATCCACAGATTAGGGGCACCCAGTAAAGTAGCCCTAGCAAGGTGAACATTCCTCAGCACACTGAGGGAACCCTCTTACCATTGGATAGGGACCTCCCCCAGATGGATTCTGTTGGGCAAAGGCAAACCTGGGACCAAGTGGTTCCAAACTGACCATGTCCCTCCAGTTTTCCAACCAAAGGGACCCAACCCCCAGCTGTAGGCAGCCAGAGGTTGACCCTTAGGGCCAGATACAACTCAGTCATGGAAAGAAAGGCCTCCATGGTGACCAGTGATCTGAGGAAGCTGAGGCCAACTTAATTAGGGCCTCACTTCTCTACTCAGACCCCACCAGCCTTTTACTTTGCCAAAACACACCACAGGTAGTAATTCCAAATGGTGGAGATCATCCAATACCCTTGGGGTTAGGAAGTGCTTAGGGACCATAAGACAGGGGGCAACCATGCTAGTGCAGATTCTTCCTTATATGGCCACTTAGTCAATAAAGGCTCAACTGGACAAGGTTAGCCTTATCTCCTTTCGTTTGGGGGGGGGTTATGTAGGAAGGTGGAATCTGACTGCATGGTTGCCCCCATTTTTTTCCTGGTGTTTTGCTGGTTTCCTGCTATTCAGGACCCCAGCCTATCTGCTTTCCCCTTAAATTGACTGTATGTACTTTAGGTACACTCCAGATTGGATTCTGGGGTACCCTTGTGAGTCCCTAGTATATGGTATACTATGTACCCAGGGCATAGGTACCCCAGAGGCCTACCAGGGGCTGCAGCATGTATTGTGCCACCCCTGGGAAGCCTTTAAAATGACACAGCAGGTCTGCTACAGCAGCCTGTGTAAGGTGGTGTATCCCCCTTACTGAGATATAGGTCCCCTATATCTCTCCATATCACTGCACATGTAAACCTATCAGTCACCCCTATGGCAGGCCTTAACAATCCTGAAGGCAGGGTGCTGGGTTTCATGTGAGAGGGTGCCCATGCATGAGCAGAGCCCCTCTGCAGCTTTCGGAATCTTCATTCCGGGGTTGTTTGTGATGCAGCCAGACCATATACTCTTAAGTGCATTATAACCAAACTGTAAATGCTAACTTTGGAGTTGCTGCATGGAAAACTGTCGTGTTTGGTGTCAAACACCTTGGAATCATACCCCCACACCAGTAACTGGTGTGGGACTATGATCCCACCCTTCTAGAGGGAGAGACATGACAGCACCGGTATACCCGGTACCAGCTAACAGAGCCCTGGCATCACAAAATGGATGCTGCAGCCACAGACACGAGTCTGCCCTCCTGCTGCTGGACGAAACTCCGGCAGTGGAGGCCTGGACAATAGGTTTCCTGTCACAGGGAGGTGTGACCACCTCCCAGACAGGCTTTAGTGTATTGGGGCTGGGTGGGTGCACTCTCAGAGTGCTTTGAAGTCTGCACTGGGGGCACATTTGGTGTCCCTGTGCATAGTCCAGCTCAAACCGGTTGCAGGGGCGCACAGCCCCTGCTCTGGCGCGAAACTGGACAAAGGAAATGGGTGTAGCCACCCCTCTTTCCTGACCCTCCCATAGGTGGGTCCCCAGAGTTTGTCCAACACCCTCCTTGGGTATAAAGTAGGAAACCCTGACTACAGGACTTAAGATTACACCTGGACTAAACTCTGATACCAGAAACCAAGTACTTTGATGATCTGCACGACGCTGGACGACTGAAGAATCTCCCTTGGAGTAGAGGAGTTACTCCCCTGCAAGTCAGGCACCTTTAACGCAACTGACCGGTTGGCATCTCTGAGCTCCGACGGACTCCGAAGAATATTGCCACACCGGAGGTGGGTTTTCCTAAGTCTCTGAGGTCGATCTGTGCCCACAGCAAGTCTGAGGCCCGTATCCCTCGTGGAAGACCGTGCAACCTGAACCCCTGGACACCACAACCATTTGCAGAAGCATCAGCTTTCCGGCGACCCCTGAGGCTGAGCTTTGGGTTACTTGTAGCCCTGACCCCGAGCAGTAATTGCACCGATGATTGCAGAACGTACACTCAACGAGTGTTCCATGGGCCGCCATTTTGTGATTCCTCTCGATGTCCCTTCACGATCCCTGGTCTGTTGACCTGTGGGTCCCCAAGAAGGCAACTATAACTTTTATTGGGCTTCCCTGGTTGCTTCAGACGTGCCCTGACTCTCCATCGCTTGGTGAGTCCCCAGGATCTTGCTGGTCCGCACAGAAGCATCTTTTCTCTTCCTGCATGGGTTGCTGTTGCCAAGGCTTGTTGTGGTCAATCTGATCACCGACACCCCAGCACTCGTCATCCTTCGTGGGACAGCTCGAATCCGGCTCCTGGTCGTCGTCGACGTCTCCAGGACCCCGTGGCTGCAGAGTCAAGCTTCACCTCTTCGCACCTGAAGCACCCGACATCGGTGGGCATTCGATTGCTCCGCTCCTGGTCACTGGCTAGTGACCCAGACTCTGTCCCCTCTGCTTTCAGGTTCTTCACATCTCCGATCCAGGCTTGGATCACACCGGACACTTTTCTCCTTCACGGCAGCAGCACTTTGCAGCAGATTGCCATTGTAAACGACGACGATTCCCGACACCTTTTGACACCTTTGCACCCGGCTTCCCTGGGTGAGGTAACTCGAGTACTCCGGTGCTCCCGTGGGTGTTGGCCCTAGAACCCTTTAAGTCTAAAGGGGTTTGCTCAAAGTCCTCTCCTAAGTGTCCTTTATCTTTAAAATTCCAACCGCGACTTTCCGCTTTGAATCCTACGGCGCTCGCGGCTGTGTTCTCACACTGCACACGTCCCCCGTGGGTCTCCTGTGTCACTACCTTGGGTGGTTCCTTGGGGTCCCAGCAATTCTACGTGCTCTAGGCACTGTGTCTAGTCAAATCGTGGTTCTTATACCACTTTCTTAGTATATGGTTTGGTCTCCCCCTGGAGCCCACTGTGTATTGTGCTATTTACTGTCGTTTTAATACTGTGATACTGTGTATCTTGAACTCTAATCTCATAAAGGGATTAGTAGTTAGTGTTTAGAAATAAATACATATATTTTATATATATCTTGTGTGGTTCTCCTTTCATTTAGTTATTCAAGAGGTTATAATCTGGTAAACCAAGCTGCTTTACACTCCTTCAAGACTTAGCCTGAAGGCTGCTCTCCATAGCTACCACTAGGATAGCTTTCAATAAAGGTTGTCTTTAAACCTATCATCAATAAGGGTCGTTTGGACTGGTGCAAGGTGCCCACTATAACTAGTGGACAGCATATGCCAGGCCAACTTCTCACACACCTTACGGAGTCAGAGACTCGAAAAAGACGTCGACAAAAGTCGAGAAAAAGTTAGTCAAAAAATGACTGAGGTACCGCTCTTCCCGGATCTGCGCTGGCTGGCGCGGAAAAAGAACTGACGTCAGCGCGCAAGGGCAGCGTCTAAGTAGCTGCCGCGACGTCATCCCGGCGACCACGACGGCGGACGCGGAGCCGACCGATGCCACCTTCCGACGCGCAGAGGTACTGCTAACGAAAACTTTCCGGATCCAGTCTGACGCCTGGGGGTAATTCTAAGGTAAGGAATCTATAACTAACGTGTTTCTTTCAGATAGCCACATATCAGGGCACCGATGTCCCCCTCGTCTTCACAGAGGCGGGCCGAGGCCTTTCCTCCCAGTGTCCACCACCACAGTCTCTCAACCTAGGCCCGCCTCGCCTCACCTTCTCACTCGGAGCTTTCTTGTGGCTCCCTAGCCTCCGCGGGCCGCCGTTCTTGCCGCCAAGCAGAGTCGCTCACTTCCCACCTCACCTCCAGGGCCGGTAGGGCCGCAATAGGTCCTTGCAATTACAGTTCGTCTCCCGGTGCCGTCCGGGTCAGAGCCAGCACACACTACATCCATCCCCATGATGGATCTCTTTATCGGGCCCCGTCCCACCCCAGATCCAGGCCGCTAATAATTTGCACTTGTCCTGAAGCTATTCGCTCCAGCCACACACGCTGAATCGCCGGTCTACAGGAAGCCGCTCCAGTTTCTGGGGAGCCCCCAGTCGCCTCCAGCCACCTGCATAGCCTAGCATGGGGCAGTCAACACTTCCGCAGGACCCAGGTGGGGGGGCGGAAGGCGCTCACCCCCTCCTCGTCAATATAATTTTGCCTGTCTCCTGGTCTGGCCGCCACACCAGGGTGCAGCCCTTCCTCCGCGGCTTAGGCCCGTCGTTCCAGCCCGGCCCCCAGATCAGGAGTGAGATCATCATCCCGGCCACAACAGCCTATCTGGTTGCCGCCTCCACACGTCGTCACTTCTCCCGTGCCACCATCGCAGTTTTGTGCCAGCAGGATCGAATATTTGGATGGATTGGTGGGGTTATTCGGCGTGAGAGGACCAGAGCTCCGCTAGTGTGCTGCCATCTTGGTCGGCTCCTAGGCCAAGCCCTGATTCCAACATGTGTGATACCAAACATGTATCACAACAAAAAAGAGATGGGGACTCGGAGCACAATGAAGGTCCAGTACCCCTGCTTCTGAAGGGGATCAGTGAGTCTAATCAGAAGGGTTGGGTACTTGTTCCTATCGATAAAAGGCTGGGGTGGGGGCGCTTGTCAGTGCCACCAGACTGCTTTGAAGGGCACATTTGGTGCTCTCCTTGCATACTACAATTTGAGCCAGTTCAGGGAGCCCTTGGCTCCTGCTCTGGTGCAAAACTGGACATAGGACATGGGAGTATCCTCCCCTCTGTCCAGCCCCTACTCTGGGAGGTACCCCTGAGTCATTCCAAACCTTTCCCTAGGGTACTTAAGGGCTTACCTGTGGGTGATTCCTTAGATCCGTCGTAGGACAAGACTCATGCCTGAAACCACGTCACTCTTCGAGCGTCTGGACACTTGGACTTCGCTGGACTTCACTTGGAACCAAGACTGCACCAAGAAAGACTCCTGCTGCTCCTAGTCTCGCTGTTCTCCAAGTCTCCTTCATCGTCTGTGTCTGTGCTTCTTCCACGATCTTCAACAGACCTGTGGGCCTCAAGGACACCCAAAGTAATCTCCCTTAGAGTGAAGGAGTCTCTTCCCTGCATCTGCAGGCACAGCAACAAAGCTGACAGGTCTGCTGCTTCTGTCGTCCTACGGACTTCCAGAGGCTCAGCAACACAGGTGGTGGTTCAGCACCTCCCTCGAGGCCTGACCTGTCCTCTCTGCGATTTTGAGGCCAGTATTCCTTGCCAGAACCGCTGGGACCAAACCCTTGCGCACCGCATTGACTTGCCGTTGCCAAGGCTTGTTGGCTCTGTACTCCAGGGATCTTCGGGCTACAAGAAGCTCCAGAATCCAGCATCTCTTCCTGCAAAGCACAGCATTCTCTGCACCATGGGCCTTCCTTCTTGGTGAGCTGCTCGAGGTCCTCTTGTGACGCCTGTGCCTTTGGCATTTGGGTCCTCCTGAGGGCCTTCTCCTGATTCAGTGGGCTCCCCTGCTTACTCAGGGCCTGCTCTGACTCTCCTGCTGTTGGTGAGTCCCTTGGACCTTGCTTGTCCCAACTTTGCTCCATTTTCATTCTCCATGCCAGTTGTGGCTACCAAGGCTTGTTGGTGCTCCTGCCGGACACAGACCATCTAGTCACCAACATCCGACGTGGGACAGATCGTTCACGACTCCTGGTCTGCCTCAGC
Source organism: Calotriton arnoldi (assembly GCA_963921515.1). Classification (NCBI taxonomy): domain Eukaryota; kingdom Metazoa; phylum Chordata; class Amphibia; order Caudata; family Salamandridae; genus Calotriton; species Calotriton arnoldi. The sequence continues at coordinate 187,379 of CAWUFW010001574.1, forward strand.
ATCGCTTGGTCCTCACAACCGCAGCGACAAGGTCACTGTCAACTCGTCTGAACCGTTTGACATTGGTGGGCATTGCTCTTCCGTGCCTCCTGGTCACTCCTGGCATAGACTCTGTCCCCTCTGCTTGCAGGTTCTTCTCTTCCAGAATCCACCCTTGGATTCCACCGGACTCCTTCACAATCTTCTCCAGAGGCATCTTCTTCAAAGTCTTCCATTGGTGTCTACGGCAGGTTCTGACGTCACTTCACCCCTAGGCACCTGTCTTCCCTGGTGCAGGTAACCTGGTTCCTGGGGCATCCACGGGTGGGGTGGCTCTCCAACCTTCTGTCTTCCAAAGGATTTCTTGGGGGTCCTCTGGGAAGGGTCCTTCTTCTTTAAAACTGCAACCGCGACTTCTCCATTGACTTCCATTGGGCACGCGGCTGTGTTTCCATTCTGCACACAGCCTCTGTGGGGTTACTTACTGTGTCCCCGGCTCCTCTGGGCCTTCTGGTCCAAGTTCCATTCTCCTATGCAGTTCACATTCCACTCTCTTAATATATGGTTTGGTCTCTCCCTGGAGACCAGTGTATATTTGTGCTACTTACCTGATTATTGTAAAGTGTTCTTGTGTATTGTGTTGATATTTCCGGGTAGTAGATATACCAATGTGTTAATAAATAAGACCTATTTTTATAAACACTGTGTGGTTTCTTTTCATCTAACATACACGACAGAATAAAGTTGGTAAAACAAGCTGCTTTACACTGCTTCAAGATAAGCCTGAATACTGCTCTCCACAGCTACCACTCTGAGAGCTTTCAAAGGTAATTGAAGATCACTAAAATCACCATAAGGGTTGTCTGGATTAGTGCAAGGTGCATCACTTAGATAAGTGTGCACCATATACTAAGTCAGCCTCATACAGTATCTTCCTGCTTTTTCAGCTTTTCTACGTTTGCCAGTTCAGCCCTTAGTTGTTCAGATCTGCCGTACACCAAATTCTTTCCAGACAAACTAGTTCTGCATAAGTGAGTATCCTTCTTGCCAAAAGTTGTGATGCCTTACACGTCGGAAAATATATTACCTATCTGATAGAGACTTCAAGCCCCAGATTCCATACCTTAGAATATTCCCCAGGCGTCAGACTGGATCCAGAATGTTTTGAGCAATATACCTGTGCTCCGGTAAGTGGTGTTGTTCGGCTCCGTGTCAGCCTCGTCTGTGTTGGAAGTGACATGCGCAGTAGCTATATAGGTGACACTCCCACACACTGAGCTCAGTTCTTTCCCTGCTGCACCAAAAAGCGCTGATCAAATCAGAGCTACCTTCCGGCGTTTTTTTACTGACTTTTTCTCAACTGCTTTTCAACACTTTTTTGAGAGATTTATCTCCTGGCGTGACACGATATCCCCCAAGAAACTGGCTGGTTTCAAACAATGTGGTGCCTGTCACAGGCACATGTCTGTGACAGACCCACACTTCATGTGCTTATGGTGCTTGGAAAGAGACCACAACTCCAAGACCGGTGAAGATTGCATCCGAAGGCACTGAGGGAGCGATCTCTCAAGCTCCTTGCTGCCCGATGTTTGACGACTCCACTCGGTCATGTGAAAGGTCCTGGGACAGTTCGCGGAGCTGCGTCCCGCGATCACCATCACACTCAAAATCGTCAGGACAGTTAGCTAAGTCCTACAAGCACAAGAAATCAAAGAAGTCAAAGCATTCTTTGACTTTGCCGCACCCATCAAAATCTTCTGACGAGGCATTGGAACGTCGGCTCTCCAGACTTCACGCTTCAGCATAGCCTAAGTCAAGGTCCGCTCCGCGCTTTCCTGACTTTATCAGAGCAACCCCCACCCAGCTTATGGAATTTTATGAGGACAGGCACCTCATATTTGGGGGGCCTGCCCCTCTGGCGCACCTTTGGTCCCCTATGGGCTGGTAAGGGACCCCCTGTAGATCCCCCTGGTGGGTTCGCCCTCAGCACTAGTCAGGCCCCATGGATCCCATGTTGGATCCAGAGCAGGGCCGCCATCGAGACGGAGACCTTCCTTGGGCCCTGCTCCAGTGCTGATGCCCCCAGCGTCACCAGCGCCCCACAGCAGTGCCATCCCCAACATCATTCTCAACTCCGACACGGAGCCAGTTGGGCATCGTTAGAGCCAATGCCTTTTACATTTGTCAGGCCTGGAGAGGGAGACGAATGAAGGGGTCTGTGGGTCGTTATGGAAACCAGCATCCCCTAAATGACAATGTAGACAACTGGTATGAGGAACTGGCGTAGGCCAATGGGTTAGACACCTCACCTGACACTAATCTGGTCTCTTCTCCTAATGTGGCTACGGAGGAGGGAGCCTCTTTCTCCATGGGGGTGCGTAGGGTGGCTTAGGTCTTGGACCTTCAGCTGCCCACAGTGGCAGTCAAGACGACCATCTTGATGGAGGTCTTCACCTGCGAGTCGCCCCTTCTGAACCTTTACTCCCATTTAATGCAGTCTAACCGACGTCCTACTCGGAGCCTGGTCCAAGCTCTGCACAAAGGCTCTTTTGCATAGAACAATTACCAGCCGCCATCGCCCTGCTCCTGGGGACCCCAGTTCCATTACCCAGCACTCCACCCCTGAGAGCTTGGTAGCCAAAGCCTCCACTTGCAGAATCAGCCCTGGTGTGTTCTCTACCGCTCCACCAGATAAGAAATCCAAAAGGCTGGATACCTTTGGCAAGAGAATTTTCTCTTCCGCCTGCCTTGCACTGCGGTCAGTGAACACCGCCTGCCTTATGGCCCAATATTCCCATTGGATCTTGGATTGGATTGCGCAATTGCTGCTTATGGTTTCGGAGGAGGGCCAAGTCGTATACTCCCGGGCTATTGTTTACAAGAGAAACTAAGTAAAGTTCACCATATTATATGGACTGGACACGACCGACTCGTTGGGTAGAGTGATTTCATTGTCGGTGGCCTTGCGGCGCAAAGCCTGGCTGAGAACCACTAGCTATTCAGGGTATGTCCAGGCCTCGCTTATATACATGCCCTTTGATGGCCAGGTCCTTGGGCTTATCTGTGGCCACTCGTCACCTCCAGTCTCCCTCCTGCCTCTTTCGTGGCCACATAAAGGGTCTCTAAACGTGTCCATACCTTCCCAGCCACCACAGCCAACTGGCTTCCCATCCTTTTCTTGGCTGAGGATGCAGGTCCCACAGACCGCGTGTGTCAGTGGTCGGGCCAGTCCACCATCTCCCCCCTCCCAGGGCAGCCACGGCCTCCAAACCCATTTAGTTTTCCCTCTGACGATCATGGGGACAAAGTGGGGGACAGGGCATGCCATCACCTGCATCACTCGGGGTCAGTAATATCAGATCGTTGGGTTTTGCAAATTGTCCAAAGAGGCTATTCCCTCCCCTTTGTGACTACCCCTCCACCCATGACACCCACTTAAGACCGGCTGAAGGAGAACCACCTCGCTTTGCTCCATCAGGAAGTGCTGACTAGCTTGGTCAAGAGAGCCATAGAGAGGGTGCCGGCATCAGAAGTAGGCCATAGTTGCAATTCCTGCTACTTTCTGATGCTAAAGACGGACAGAGGCCTTCGTCCAATCCTAGACTTGTGCATTTTCAATCTCTCCCTGAAAAAGTAGAAATTCTGGATGGTAGCGTTTGACTTGCAAGACCCATATTTCCACATCCCCGTCCTGCATGCCCACAGACGTTACCTGTGGTTCATGGTGGGCCAAGTGCACTTTCAATTTGCTGTGCTCCTCTTCAGCTTTACCAGCGCCCCTTGGGTGTTCATGAAAATAATGACCATGGTTGCCACACATCGGTGAAGGTCAGGAGTTCCGGCCTCTTCTCCTATCTTGACAAATGGCTGTTGAAGGCGGGCTCCCCCCTGGCAGTTCGTTCCCACCTCCAGACTACGGCAAACCTTCTGCACTCACTGGGGTTCTTTTTCAACATGCCTCAGTCACAGCTGACTCACTCTCAGATGCTCCCTTTCATTGGAGCTGGTCTGGACACAGTGCAGTTTTAGCCCTTTCCTTCTAAGAGGCGAGTCCAGGATATTTAGGCTATACCGATGTTTCAGCCTCTATCCTGGATTTCGACGAGACTGACCCTGAGGTTGTGGGGCCTCATGGCAATCTGCATCCTGCTTGTTACTCATGCCCGTTAGCATATGCAGGCTCTGCGGTGGGACCTGAAGTCCCAGTGGTTACAGCATCAAGAGAATTTCTCCGACATGGTCTAGATCTCAGAGGGAACTATGAAAGATCTGCAATGGTGGTTGATGAACCTTGATTGGGTCGGTGGCAGGCCTCTCTCCCTTCCCCTACCAGAGCTGACTGTGGTGCCAGATGCATCACTTCTGGGATGGGATGGCCATCTGGGAGAGGTGAAGATCAGAGGACTCTGGTCTCCGGCAGAGTCCGAGCTCTCCATCAACCATTGGTGCTTCGGGCGATTTGCTTGGCATTGAAAGCCTTTCTCTCTTCGATCAGGGCAAGGCTGGTTGCAGGTTTTCATGGACAACACCACCGCCCTGTGCTACTACAACAAATAGGGCGGGGTGGGGTCATGGACCCTTTGTCCAGAGGCTCTGCATCTCTGGACATGAATGGAACGCCACTGCATTTTCCCTGGTGGTTCAACACCTGGCGGGTTCTCTGAATGTCAGTGTGGATGAACTCAGCTGAAGATGCCTAGCAGATCACGAAGGGCATCTCCACCTAGAGGTGGTGCAAGCACTCTTTCAGCAGAGAGGAGAGCCTTGTTTAGATCTATTCACCACCACCAAGAACGTGTAATGTCAGTAGTTTTGTGTGAGGGAATTTCCAAGGCGACTCTCACTCTGAGACACTTTTCATCTCAAGTGGAGCTCTGAACTCCTGATTGCCTTTTCCTCCATACTACTACCCCTGTCCAGAGTTATCAAGAAGATAAGGAACGGCCGGGCCCAACTTATTCTTGTGGCTCCAGATTGAGCACGGAGAGTCTGGTATCCCAAGCTGTCGAGCATGAGCATCAGTCCTCCAATCAGGCTGCCTGTTAGAGAGGATCTTCTGTCGCAGCAACACGGGAGGGTTCTACACCCGGACCTGTGCAGCCGTCACATTCATGCGTGGAGATTGAGCAGTGGCAGTTGACAGCTTTCAAACTTCCTCTCGAAGTATGTGATGTTATTCTGGCAGCCAGGCGTCCCTCCACCAAGTCGGTATACGCCTGCCGTTGGGATACGTTTGTGACATGGTGTGATTCCCACAGCATTGACCCTCTTTCTGCACCTCTTTCTAAGGTTTTTCTGTTTGCTCTATCGTTGGCCCAGAAGGACTCTGCTCTAGGCACAGTTACAGGTTATCTATCAGCCATTTCAGCATTTCTAAGATAAGGAATCTGCGGCTAGAAGTTTCTATGAGATGAACAAGTTACTTACCTTCAGTTACTTACCTTCTGTCTAGCCGCAAATTCCTTATAGACCTTCCCATCCTCCCTGCTCTGCGAGCCGATTGCACTTTTAGGGTTACCCTTCTCAGGGTCTTAGTGTTTCACACCAGTAGTCAGTTCTCATCGTGGCTCTGCGCTCCTGGCGGGGAAAGTCATGAACGTTACTGACGTTATCGCGCCAGGGTGGTGCCTATGTAGGTACTGCGCACATCACTTCCTGCACGGATAAGGCTGACGAAGGCAACGCGGAGCCAAACAACGCCACCTACTGACACCCAGGAGTACGCCTGGGGAATATTCTAAGGTTAGGATTATGCGGCTAGATGGAGTTTCTACCAGATTAGGCGTTACTGAAGTTAAGTAAATTGTTCTACCAGCATTCTTTGTTCCGCCATGCCCCTCTAAGGTGGAGGAGAGACTCCATTGCTTGGACCTCAAAAGAGCACTGAGCTTTTACATCGATCGTATCAGAGAACACCAGGTGGACAATCATCTCTTTGTTTGCTGGAGCAAAAAAGGTAAGGCCATACAGTAAAGGAACATCTCCTACTGGATAATGCTGTGCTTTAAGATCTGCTACGCATTGGCCAAAATCAGCCACCGGAAGTGCTTCCAAGGTCGTTCCAACAGGGCCAAAGCCGCTACTACTGTGTTAGCATGGGGAATTCCTGCCCTGGACATCTGCCAGCTTCGTCAAGAAGGGCATTTCGCACGCTTGATCCTACAAGACTTTCTGGTTTGAGTCAATTCATGGACCCACCTGCAAATAGGTACATCTTTGGTATGTATACAAAAGGTGAGGAATCTACATCGAAAGAACACGTTACTTACCTTCGGTAACATTCTTTCTTGTAGAAACTCTGTCTAACCGCAGATTCTTCACCAACCCTCCCATCCTCCCGGTTCTGTGAATTGGACTCTATCCATTAATAAGATCCCAAGTCTAGGAATCTGCACACTGCTCAAAGTCAACTTGCTGTTGGGGCACTGTGTCTGGGGGCTCGAACAGCCTTGAAAGCAACTAACGTCAGTGCACTGTAGTATCGTATATATAGGTGAGGAATCTGCAATTAGATAAAGTCTACCTGAAAGAGTGTTACCAAAGGTAAGTAACTTATACTACGTGTCACGTGGAGAGGAATTCTGGTGTGGAATTCCACTCCTCCTGATCACAACTGACCCAGTGTTTCTGCACCCAGTTTTCCTGGGTGCAGGAATACTGGATTTGATTTTACTGGCCAGAAAAACTGCCCAGTGAAACCGAATTCCCTTCCCTTCACAAACCTCCCGACCCTCGTCCCTCCCACGTGCCTCACACCAGTCCCCTCATGCACATTTATCACCTGTTCAGAGTAGGTGGTAAATGTGTCTGTTAAATTAATAGAAATAGGTAATACCGTCTAAAATTTCCTGATAATTCTGGTTTCGCACAATTAGTCCCCATATTAAGAGGTTTATCTCATAATAACACAGTGCTGGCTGGGTGTTACTGCAAGTTTCAAATAATTACAGGTGCAACGTTTGCACCCCGCTAAGCCATACTACTTGGAATCAGGGCCTGAGGGGTTAAACTCTTACATTTACCACATGCTCTGGGTAGGAGCGCTGGTGAGAGGCAGAGAGAAGCGATGGCTCGGGCGGGTCAGACGGGAAAGGGAAGAAGTCTCTTGGTAGAAGTGAGCATTACATGCACCATCCTTGCTGAAGAGAATGAATGAATGAATACGTTTTATTGTTCAGTTAATTAAAACCACAACAATTTATACATAGCAACATTAAAACAAATATCCATAAAAAAGCTGTTCATCCTTGCTGAAGTGATTTTACCAGTTATGAAATAATAGATAGGAATTCCACAAGCAGGGGCAGCAGCCCTGTAGTGAAGGGAGGCCCCAACCCTTCAAAGGGGCCCTAGGGGCATAGCTTCATGGGGGTTGTTTGGGATGAGAGATTTCCCAAATAAATGCATTTTTGACATGGTAGTTTGGGTCTAGGGCAGGGGTCTCCAACCGGTTGATCGCAAGCTACTGGTAGCTCGCGGACCCCCTTTGATTAGCTCGCGACCCAGTATCTCCCTTTACCATTGCATAGCCAGTCTTTATTATTGTGTTTAATTTCAGGCGTCTTTGCAGCTTTTGCCCTTCATCAAACAAACCAGCTGCACTGATTGGCTCAATTGAGCTTAGCTGGGGCTGGCAGAAGCAGGTGACATCATTGCTGAAAGTCGAACTCCGGCATGAGCAGTTTTAGACTATCCTTCTGCAGCCGGCCACCGTGATTCCATCCTACACAACCAGTGTGGCCAGTGGGCCAAAGCAGCGGCCTTGACACTGAAGCCTTATGATATGGCCAGGGTTTTCTGGTTTGCATACTGTGCAGGTGGGGCAGCACACAGCACAAAGAGCGCATTCAGTGAAAGTCCCGGGGCCACTATAATTTCCAACTTGAGAGGTACACTGTCAGAAAAATGGAAGGAACTCTAAAAAATGCGAAACTGTGAATTAATTTTATCGTTGTTACCAGGCCCAGTTGAAAAGCACAATTACGTTGTATGAACAAGTTGACTTTTCTGTCTTGATTCAGCTTTTTTCCCACGCTGGAAGTGTAAATGGATAAGTGCTTATTTCTGGTGTGTGTTCATTCTTGCCCTAGAAACAGAGAGAAGAGTGAGTTTACAATAAAGGTATTGCTGTTTGTAATTTGCTGGAAGCTGTTGAGATGAAAATGTTTTTATTTATTGAAATGCCCACATGAAACTTCGTTCTTCTCCGCTGTGCATGTTTAAGAGTTAATTCCCTGTTGAACTTCAGAGCTTATTTGTTATTATATAATTCTCAGTTGTATTGACGCTGCCTTAAAAGGGCTGACTTTTCTTTCTTGATCTAACTTTTTTCCACACTGGAAGTATTAGATGAATCAAGAAAGAAATGTCAGACTGTACAAGGCAACGTTGATGCAACTGTGAATTATATAATAATAAGTAAGCTCTGAAGTTGAACAGGGAGTTCACTCACAAACATGCAGAGTAGAGAAGATCTGAGTTTCATGTGGGTATTTCAATACATAAAAACGTTTCTATCTCATCAGCTTCAATTGAGTTCAAAATAGCACTACTTTTAATGCAAACTCACTCCTCTCTCTCCATACTATAAGGTATGGTGACAACACAAATCCAAAGTCATTCTTATCAGCGTTTCTAGAGTACTCCATGTATTTTGTTCAAAACACAGTATTGGCTCCTTAAAAATTAGCCTTAAGAGAAGCGCGCGCGGCGCCTTTCAAGATGGCCGCCTGAGCTCCGAGCTCCGCGCTACGTCGGGAGATCATTAGGGGCTTCTAGCGGTTCCAGCGCCTTTTTCTGCATTCCAGGGGGAGATTTCTATTGCGGAACGTTCCCTGATCATGAGACTGTTTTCTGGACCCTTCCTCCTACCTTTGGTGAAGTGAAATGTCATGAGACACTTTCTCCTGCCTTCCGGCCGCCATTTTGTCTCATATCCTGACTGGATTTTCCTTTCAGCTCTGCTCATTTCATAAGGTACTGTGTTTTGCTCATTGACTCTTGAGATTTATTTCTCTTAGCTCTTGACACCTTGCTCCAGCTATTCTTAAAGAGCATTTTTCACGCCACGGGTCTTTTTATTTCTCATTAAAGAGAATACTTATTTTTACTTATCTCTCTACGCTGGTTTTTACTGGAACTTTATATTACATGGGCAGATCTAAACAGCTGTGGCATTCTAGTAAAAAGTCTACTACTGTTTTGCTTGCGACGCACTCAGCTTCCTTGGCACCCTCTATGGATGACTTGCTCAACCCGGTCAATATGGCTCATTCTAATTCTTCCAGAGCAGCTTCTTCATCCATTGTGCCTACAAAATAAAATGTGCCCTCATCTACTAACAAAAGACTCAAACAAGATCCTCCTTCTCCACCGAAACCTGCTTCGCCGGTGTCTCTAGACACTGTTCTTGAGGAAATATGTGCTTTATGCCCATTTATAGAGGAAACCAATACACGTCTACAGTTATTGGATACTAAATGGTTTACGCTTGATTCCAGGCTATCCACGGTCGAACAACATGTCAGTGACCTTCAAGATTCCTCTACAAAAGTTTCATCTTTAGAAAAGGAGGTGGTTCTCTTAAAAAAATCTGATGAAAATCTTGAAAACAGAAACAGGCGCAACAACCTGCGCTTGTATGGTCTTCCTGAGGGTATCAAGGGAGACAACCCTGTGACTTTTTTCACCTCGTTCCTTCCGAAGCTTTTGGACCTTCCTGCTTCAACTTCTCTGAATATCCAGCGTGCCCATAGGCTGGGCCCTCACCTTTCTTCCACATCTGCTCCCTTAAGACCTCGTGGCGTGATTCTTCTTTTTTTGCAATTCACGGACCTTCGACAAGTTCTGAATGCGGCCAAACTTAAGAAGCAATTAACATGGTTAGGATCTAAAGTGTTCATATCCCAGGACGTCTCAACAGTAACAGCTAGACGACGGAAGGAATTTCTGGATCTTAGACCAGCTTTACGTTCCATTGGTGCCCGATATGGTCTATTCCATCCATGTTCGTTCAAAGTTACTTTTCAAAACAACACCTCTACTTTTGAAGACCCTGCTGACCTTCGAAAAAAAATTCATTCACATTCTTCGACTACCATGGATACAGCCGGTCCTCCTTCCATAACGTGACTTTTATGTGAAAGTTTCTCTGATTTTTGAAAGGCTCTTGTAATGCATACTCTAACCCTCATTAATCATTTCTTTTGCAGGTTATGTTTTTGGTAATTATATCTGTTTATAGTCATTCATGTTGTGTCTTTTACTTTTCCCTTTATTACAGATCGTTTGGATTCCTTACATATTTATTTCCATAACCTCGCCTTTCTTTTTTGATCTCCCGGCGTGGTTCGTCTCCCCTGTCGGGTGTGCCGTCTTTGTTGTCTGTCGCCAGTCCTAGTTTCTGTCTGTTTCCCCTTCAGGTATGTATCTCAGTCGTCATTTTCTGTATGACATGTACTGTCTTCTCTTAATATCTCACTTATTCCTTCTCTTTTTTCCCTTCTCTTTCCCTCTTTCCTTTTCTTAGTGATTTCATTAGATATTTTACTCTATATTTCTCTTTTCTCCAGACTACTCTTCTTTTTCTTCATCGACGTTGATCGTGTGTTTTTTATATTTAATCTGTTTTTCTTACATTCAAAGTTCTTTCATGGAATCTGAAAGGTTTTATTAATCCTATAAAGAGGCAAATAATTTTATCTCATTTAGCCTCATATAATCCTGGCTTAGTTTTATTGCAAGAGACTCATTTGACAGAAACAGAGGCTTTGAAGCTTATAAGACAGTGGGTGGGTTTAGTCTTGGTGTCTCCTACATCCACTAAGAAAAATGGGGTAATTATTCTAGTTCATAAACGTTTGGAATGTTCTGTTATCTCTAAAGAAATTGATTTAGAAGGTCGAGGGATATTAGTTAAGTCGCTCATTAACAATATTTCTCTTACAGTTTTTAATATTTATGGTCCAACTCAACCAGATTATTCCTTTTGGCCTAATATCACAAAAAAATGTATTCAACATAAAGATGAATTCTTTATTTTAGGAGGTGATTGTAACCAAGTGATTGACCCTTTCATCGATCGACAATCCCAAGTCCGTTTCATCCCTCATAAGACCCACAAAAAATGTCAAAGTACACTATCTCAGACACACCTTGTGGATGCCTGGAGGCTCTGCAATCCTGAAAACACAGAATACTCCTTTTTCTCTCCCCCGCATGGCACTCTGACCCGTTTAGACTATATTTTTCTTTCTCCTGCCTTAACACAGAATCTTATTTCCTCCTCAATCGAACCCATTGTCATATCTGACCATGCCCTGGTTGTTGCTGACTTTGACTTGCTCCGCTCACAACCCAGTGTAGTGTAGTTCCTATTTCCCTAATAGGCTCTGCGCATTGGAATGATATAACCTATAGGTTTGACATAGGACTAAGGTCGGTATGTCCCTATCGATTATATTAAACTTAATTACCTGTGCCAGCTAGCTCAGAGGCCACTAGAAACTTCTTGAAGACAAGAAGGGAATAGTTTCTGGCAACCACATAACATAAAACCCTGATCCCTCAGGATCGTGGAAACAATATACTACTTTTCATTCAGTCACTCATCTCAGAGAAGTACATAGAAGAAACAGTCGGGTGTGTTTACAATAACATTTATTGCACAGTTGTTGTTCTAGTACTGGTTATATGTGCTGCGACAACTGTTGGACAGTAGCAGAGAAATATGGCCAGCAGTGCAGTTAAATAAAAATGCATGGTACAGTTTTACCATTGTGCAATAGTAATGAACACATACATGAAATGCAGAATGCATTAAGATAAAGCCTATACCCCTATGATGCCTAACTAGATGTACCTAAGTGTACCTAGCATGTGTGTAGGTCTTAGAGAGCCAAGAATCCCCCTAGGATTTAGTCTAACCCCATTACCTCAGTGGGACTTCATCCTGGTGTTGAGCTGGACACCCCAGGATGGGTGGATGGACCTCTGCCAGCTGGAGCTGTGGCATGATGCAGGTTGCAGCGTCTCAGGTCAGAGTGTCAGCATGGAATGTCTCGGTCCCCTCTGGTTTGCTTGGGCAAAGGGAGGTATATTTATACTTGATAGATGCCTTGGAATGTTAGCATTGACGTACAGTCGGTCAGAGGAAGACGTCAGGAATGAACCCTTAGGAAATAGTGGTTCATGCATATTTAATGAGTCCTTGGAGAAATCAATAATCCTGTGCTAGGGAAAATCCCAAGAGCGAAGGGTCTTTGTAGGTTAGTCACTTTTGGACATGGATATGACGTATTTAGAATGGACCGTCTTCTGCACCCAGAGCACACGTCAGATAAGGGACAGACTCTGTTGCTCGTTATTTGTGAAGGGAGGGCCAATGTAGGGGAAAGGTCCTGCCTGTCTCTGTGGCACGAAGGATTTGAGCCTCTGAAACAGCGCACCTATGTTGGGGCCTCAATCCAGCACATAACACCCACTCCTATCTATGGACAATCGTGAATAACCCATTAAAAGCAAACTACGTGACTAAAATAGGCATTTGCATATGATTGGCAGGTAGTTGCATGAGAGTGTTGTTTATGAGCTGAAAAAATAGCTGTTAAAATATGTAAAATTACTATAGACTCCGTGGAGACAGGAAAAATCTATAGTGTCATTAAAAAATACTCTCTTAGAGTCAGTAGTTACTTATAAAAGTTCCTGTTTATAAAATTGAAAACTCTTTCAAGCTGTTCAGAAGACCATGCTTTCTTTAGAAAAAGAAAAAGAAAGGTCATTTTAGAGGGAATGCTCCAAGCACTCGGTCAGAGTTGAAACAATAAGAGAAAAAATGTGTTTCAGGACATGTTTTAGCAAAATGAGAGATAACAAGTGGCTGAGAGACATAACATTTCTGTTGATAGTTACTGCAGAGGACGGACCCCCTCGCAGAATCGTTGTGGGAGCACAGAATGAGCAGTGCTGCCAGTTGCTGGTTCTGAGGCAGCCGGTGCTGTAATCGATACCTTGGATTTGCAAGGAATGCTTGGGTTTGATGGGAACACGCTTGTGACATAGCCAAGCATGGGACTTCAGCAGTTCCAGCCTGGTGGTAAATACGCTGGCGTTTCCTTTGGAAGTGTCAGACAGATGATGACAACGCATTCTTCACAGCAAAAACCAGACATCTGAGAACAGGTATGTTGCAGTTGCAGTCTTTTCAGACTGGTCTTTAAAATATTAGAAACCATAGTTCCTGTTTGCAAGGTATTCCCAAGGTGCATCACACTGCTTGTGTGTGAAAGATAAAATTTATCAAAAAGGAAAGAGGGGCAGTCTGTATTTAAGAGTGCTATTTTGCAAAAAAAGAAAAATATTTCTTTAGCTGATGTGAAAATGAAAAATAAAAAGTGCTGCACAAGCATGGTTTTCAGATTGCTCAAAGCATTTGAACTTTATAAAGGAAACTTTTGTTTCACTACTGTCAGTGTTGGGGCTTCTAGCCAAAAGGGCACAACTTCCCTACACTTGTAGGATTTCACTACCTCTGGATGTTATCTGTACATAACGTAGGTCTGGCTTATATATACTGAGTCCCTTGGTGATGTTCAGGAATCATTTTTGTGACAGGTATTTGTGTCAAAGGGCCAAACCATCCATACTTTCCTAACTGGGTCTGTCCTGTTGTTTTGTAAATGGCATCTAATGTCGCCCCTGCTGATGTATTTCAACTATTCCACCCCTGTGTGATGGTGTTTGGTGGTGTTTGGCAACGTTTCTACTGGTGTTTAAACAACCACATTTCTAGATGCATTACAATTGTGTAGGAGTTGATAACCTTAATGAAGGTAACAGGTATAAAGCGTCACAATAAGAATAAATCTCTAACATTTCATGATCTGAAAAAGTAGCAATTATTCCTAAAACAGACAGCATATTACTCACTATATCAGTAACCCAATTTTCAGAAAAATGTACTGCAGGCAATGACATCACTGAATGAATGATAAAATGAATGAAAATGAATGAAAGTTCAAAATACATTAATCAGAATTAAAAACAGGATGATTAAATACATCATTTAGAATACAAAGGCTTGTTCAGGCCGAATACATTTATAAGTCTCTTTTGCATTTGAATTTAAAATGGATGTGGCTTCAGTTTTATGTTGATCCTGTGTTGTAGAAAGTGTCCACTAAAAGTCATACTAAAAGCTAGCTCTAAGCAAAGCTAGAACAGAAAAAGATGAACCCAGAAATACTCCATAGTTCTACCCATGGTGAAGCCAGGTCTGTATCTTTTTGGAAAAAGAAAAGGTTCAAAAGTTTGTACTTGTATGTTCGTTGTTTGTTTTTGGCAGGCTTCGTTTCCTGTTCCGTGGAGCCATGGAAAACGTATCACAGTTAATGAAGCCAGTAGCTGTATGATCAATTGTTGAAATTGCATTGTGTTTAGTTGAAGTTATTTCTGCTGTTTTTGTTGAAAAACGTTTGAAATGTTGAAATTAATAGTTGATTTCTTTGCTGAAAAATTTTCAGATGGTGAAGTTAATATTTTATGTTTTTGTTGAAAACATTGAAGCATTTATTAGTTGTTGCTTTTGTGAAAAAACGTTGATGCTTTTATTATTTGATGTTTTTGTTGAAAAACCGTTGAAGCATTTACTATTTGATGTTTTTGTTGAAAAAACATTGAAGCTTTTATTTAGTTGATGTTTTTGTTGAAAAAACGTTGGTGTACACATTTGTTTTTGGCCAAATTGCAACTTGAGTGTTGTCTTGACTTTTATTTTGAATTTGAAAGATTGGTTCACGGAGAACTAGTTCCATTGCATTGTTGCATAGTCCCCCATTCCATGGATTTGATTTTTCAAACGTGATGAGCTTTTCAGTTTGAAGTTCTTGAATAGTAGTGAGAGGGACGTCTACTACTGTGGAGTTCACGAGGCCTACTGCTCAGTATTGGCCACATAGTTTTGGTTGATTCTTTCATTTGAAATGAATCTGTTTTCCTTTTTCACGGCAAGATGCGGCAAAAGTACAGTTCTTGTTCCTTTCACTTTAAGGACTGGCACATGTATTTCTGTATGAGGGGCCAAATTCCTTTGTGTCCGCGATCTTTATCTCTCTCTGCCCAGATCCCCGACTTTTGGGATTCAGACAGGTCTTGCCGTGATTACCTCGACTTCCCAGTGGCGGCCTGTTTCACTTTGACAGAATCTTTGTTTGTTTCTTTGTTTCCTTTAGTTCTTGTAAAACAGCCAAACGATCATAGATACAGAATGGTTTTCATCCGCCACTGTGCCTTCACATTTATGATCAGGTTCCCACATTCGTAAATGGAGTCAGACCTCCTAGAGAGCTTCTTGGCTAGGTGTGTATTGCCCCCTGAATCCATATAAGTGTTTGACCTCACTAGCGCCCTGCCTAATACCCTAGCTGTTAAGGATTGCTCTATGCCCCAGTCCTTCCTCTCCTCTACCTAAATTCCCTCAGGATGGCGCTGGAGAGGAGTACCGCAATACTACGTCCATCCCTTCCATGGCCTCTTTGTCAGCCCGAGAGCTAAGCGTGGAGCCACAGTCAGGGTGTAACGTTGATTGCGTATCTCCTGTTATGGACTCGCAAATCTTTCTATAACAGTTTTGAGCGTCAGCCGAGTGCTGAGGCCATACCTATAGGAAACTTGAGCACGGATCCACTGCCACCAAGATATATTTTTAAGCCACCTCAAAATTTGAGGGGCCACAGTGGTCCTGTTATATGACACGATCAAGTGGACAGTCTGATGCTGTCTAGCAATGGGACCTGCGCGGGTCTTGTGATGGTGTAGCCTGGCATTTGTTTACAGATTTTGCAGTTCAAGACAAAGCCAATAGTCTGACTTCTGAACCTTGGCCACCAATAGCACTGTTGCAATGAAGAAATAGTAGCTATTACCCCTGAATGCGCGGAGCCCAAGCCCTTGTGTGCTTTAAATGATTAATTCCTGCCTACTATCCATATTTGGAAATACTCTATCCCCCACTCCATGAATCTGAGCATATGGAATGTTGTTTGCACCTAACTTGTAGGAGTATATAAGTGGAAATTTCTTAGGCACTGCTGTGCTGCCTTTGCGTGAAGCAATTACAGCCACCATATTCTAACCGTCTATTCTCGTTGTTGAACGAGTGTGCGCAGCTACGGAAGCTGTGTGAACAGCCCCCTGTGTGGCTTCTACAGCCAATGAATTCCCTGCAACGTGCACGCCATCACGTTGATGACTCAGTGTGTTAATCACGTGAGTTTTTGTTTGGTAGGTCGTATTTTTCAACTCCACTACCTGTTCCCATAATTTTTGTGTTTAATTATGCCACCTTTTTCATCTTTAAACCCATTTTGTTCCCAATGGTGTAAATATTTATTACATGATTGCACACAGTAAAAAGGAATCGCACACTATAAGTGTGTGGAATTCGCGATCCATGTTTACAAGTGCAAGTATCGGGGCTTTTAAAGCTGCCAACCGAGCCGTGCTATTACCTAGAGGTAGTTTTTTGGTGCACTGAGGACGGAACTTGCCATCCAGCATCTGTTCTTTAACAAAGGCGGCCAGTGGGGCAGACCCATCAGTGTAAATTTAAAAAAATTCATACTGGTCTAGAGGCAAGATTTCATTTGGTAGATGATGTTCTTTCTCATATTGCAGGAATGCCTGTATTTTTAAACTTAGATCAAATCTGGATTCAAAGTCTGATGCAGCAAAAGAATTAGCCCTTTGTATCCCTTCTGGATGTAAGGCTTTGGCATTAGGAATGCTAGCCCCGGTATTGGGGTGACGACAATAATGCATCATCCCATGAGCCAGTGCTCTTTCTTTTGCTACAGCAGTCTGAATTGTTGTCAGAATTTTTTCCTGTTGAATTAAAACTCATTTCTGTGTTTGTGTACAGATGAGATTTGTATGCGATTGGTACAGTTTCACCTTCATTAAAGGTTTAATAAGTGTACCCGCATTGACCATAAATGATACTGAGTACCAAGTGGTGCAAGTTTACACGTGTGTGTATGTGTTTGGAAGCACTAATATCTTCCTGGAGTGAACAAAGAATATTGGTGTGTTCTTGTGTCCAGTGTATGACTGAAAAGTCAGGTTTGAAAAAGGTCGTAGAAAGGTTTTACTCTCTCTGCGAAATCCAAAATGTATGTTCTGCCAAAATCTAGGAATCCCAGTACTGATTGGAAGTTGTTTTAATGTCTTTGGAGGCTGGAGCAGCGCACACTTTTCTAAAAAGTTAGCTGCCAGGCTTTTCCCTTCACTTGAAAACTAGTATCCCAAAAATAGGACACAGAGGTGGGCAATTTTTGATTTCTCAAAATTAAATTTGTAGCCCCCAGAGGCGAATCCCATAATAATGGTGCTCAGCCTGGTCAAGTGTTCCCCAATAGGTCGTCCGTTAGATATATATCATCCATATAGGACAACGCTTCTTCATCAAAGTGCTTTAGCCATTCAGTCACTCTTTCAGAAAATACCCCTGAGCTGTTCTCATACCCACGGGGGAGATGACAAAAAATTGTCGCTGGGACTCTAATATACTAAATGCTGTTAGGTACCTGTTTTCAGGTGCTATAGTTTGACAGAAAAATCCATTTGAGACAAGTGTCGTTTTGTATTTTTTCCCGCATAATGTTATTCATTAATGCGGCACTATCTGCATGTTGGACAGCATATGTCTTTGTGCAAGTGTTCAAGTGTCTGTAAATGAAAACTAGACGAAATGTATTATCATGTTTTGATAAGTGAAACAAGGGTTTGTTCTTTTGTGAAGTGCATTTTTCAATGATCTCCTGGTATTCAAGTTGATCTAAGATCTCCCTGACCTGTGTTTTTAGCTTCTTGCTTAAACAGGATATTGTCTTTGAGCATGTGGTGAAACTATTAACGGGATCACGTGGTGGGTTGAGGCATCATCCCATCCAGCGTGATTTTTATACAATGCTGGAGCTTGGGCTACTGCCCACTCCCGTGCATATGTATGTTTAAGGTGAACTGGAACATGGTTGGAAAATGCAGGAAAAATATACTTTCTCCCTTTGGGCGCTCCCTGACGAATGCTGGCGGCTAATCTTGTTCTGCTAACAGTATGTCAAAACCAGACAATAGGCTCTTTGCAAAGAGACCTTTTACTTTCCTGTGTTTGTCCTCCTCCATGCGGAGTGTTATTTCATATAACTTGTGTGGGACGCTCACCCTTTTGTCTGGTGTTTCCACCGTAATGTAATCATTCAATTTTGCTGTCCAGAAATTCCTTCAGGTTCTGGCGAGCTATTGTTACTTCTGCCGCGCTGTCTAGCATTGTCTGAGCCCATTCCCCGTTCAGAAGTTGAGTCCTTAGGATTCTGTGCATGTCTAACTTTGAGACCTGCAACTTTCTTCTTTTAAATTGAGGTTTGGATTGTGGCTTGTCTTCTGTTTTAGAAGAGTCCTGAGCGTGCTTGTCCCTGGACTGCTTGCGCTCTTCTTTGTGTGCTGACTTTCCTTCTCTCCCTGTGTTGTTTGTCGAGAGGAATGTGTATCAGTATCCTGATACCGGTCAGGTTTCCTAATATTATCCCTATTCCTAAGGTTATACCTCTTTGCAGAGGGCTCCTGTTGAGGAGACCTACCTCGAGACTGAGAATCTTTTCTGAAAAATGTTGTTTTTTATTATTATCCCACTTCTTTTAGAAGAAGTAGGTGTCTGCTTAGAATTGTCCTTCTCAGGACTGCCCATTAGCTGTGGTTTTAAAAGCTTTCCCACCCAAACTGTCCCTTCCCAGTTCTGCATATGCAGTTTCAATTATTTTGTGAAGTTCTTGTGGTGGTCTATAAGACTGACCTCTTTTAGGTGTTGGCGGATCGCCACTGAAGCTGCTTCCCCTTTAATGTTAGCTAGTATTATTGTTGATACCTGGTCGTAGTTACCTAGTAATTTCATACCTAAGGTCAGAGCTGGTTCAGCTCCATACTTGTTCTGTATCTGTCGTAAGACATCTGGAATTACTGCTAAGGGAAGAATACCATGAGTCCTGGTATATATGGCAGCAAAGACTGTACCCCAAGTGGTGCAGTCCTCTAACTGTGGTGTGATTCCCATGGGCAAGCAGAGTGTTAGCATTATATGCTTTCAAAAGGTGTGGTAGTTGGAAATACTGCTTCTAACTGGGTAATTTTCTGAGCTACCCAGAAAGGAATCTGTTCACATTTTGTGGGCAGTTTGTCCATTACTGTGTGTAATGTTTGTGGAGTGATTTTAGTAGCGGTGCTCTGTGTTGGAGCTGTGTTATTTGTAGCTACTGTGGGCTGGACACCAAGTGTCCTCATGACGAGTTGCGTCATGGCTCTGTAAGAGTTTTACCAACTCTTTGTGTTGTAAGAGCAGTGCATCTTGTGGCATTATGTCAATGTCAGGATGCGGTGTGTAGCCGGTTAATGTCGGCCTTGTAGCTCCTGGTCTACCTAGTGGACCGAACCTGGTTTTATTTATTTGTTGTAGGGCGCCATTAAACCAGAAATTGTGGTCCTGGTCAGTGTGCAGAATCTTAATCTCCTCGAACGGAGTGTAAACCGCTCAGACTTTTTCATGTATGTAAGAATGAAAAGTCTGAGTTGTTGCATTTACTGCTGGGAATGTAACCCAAGAATAGAACACATCTGTTTGATAATCTTCGTGTGCCTCTATTAATATCACTGTACCCTCTCGGTCTGTTAAACCATGTCTGAGGGGTTTTTGTGTGAGTGTATGCCTGATTTTGGGTGCAAAATGTATTGCATTTGCTTCCTCTTCGTCGTTTGAGACCAGTGACCTGTGTCCCAAACGACAGACATTGTGTTGTGAAAACAAAATGTCCTAAAAAAGGGTTTTAAGATAAGGTTTTAAAAGGCACAATTGTTCGGGAACTTTTTCCTTCAAGCTTGATTAACCTACAGCCAATACATAGGAAGATTGCCTACTCAGCTGTGGCGAAATTTTGTGCCTACCCACTCCAGACGTCTCTGGCGTTTTGTGAGTAGGGGTCTCTGAGAATAAGCATGACTGAACTACTCAGATTCTACTGTTAAATAAGTGCCAAATTCACGTTTGGGCGTCATGTAGTGTAGTTCCTATTTCCCTAATAGGCTCTGCGCATTGGAATAATATAACCTATAGGTTTGACATAGGACTAAGGTCGGTATGTCCCTATCGATTATATTAAACTTAATTACCTGTGCCAGCTAGCTCAGAGGCCACTAGAAACTTCTTGAAGACAAGAAGGGAATAGTTTCTGGCAACCACATAACATAAAACCCTGATCCCTCAGGATCGTGGAAACAATATACTACTTTTCATTCAGTCACTCATCTCAGAGAAGTACATAGAAGAAACAGTCGGGTGTGTTTACAATAAAATGTATTGCACAGTTGTTGTTCTAGTACTGGTTATATGTGCTGCGACAACTGTTGGACAGTAACAGAGAAATATGGCCAGCAGTGCAGTTAAATAAAAATGCATGGTACAGTTTTACCATTGTGCAATAGTAATGAACACATACATGAAATGCAGAATGCATTAAGATAGCCTATACCCCTATGATGCCTAACTAGATGTACCTAAGTGTACCTAGCATGTGTGTAGGTCTTAGAGAGCCAAGAATCCCCCTAGGGTTTAGTCTAACCCCATTACCTCAGTGGGACTTCATCCTGGTGTTGAGCTGGACACCCCAGGATGGGTGGATGGACCTCTGCCAGCTGGAGCTGTGGCATGATGCAGGTTGCAGCGTCTCAGGTCAGAGTGTCGGCATGGAATGTCTCGGTCCCCTCTGGTTTGCTTGGGCAAAGGGAGGTATATTTATACTTGATAGATGCCTTGGAATGTTAGCATTGACGTACAGTCAGTCAGAGGAAGACGTCAGGAATGAACCCTTAGGAAATAGTGGTTCATGCATATTTAATGAGTCCTTGGAGAAATCAATAATCCTGTGCTAGGGAAAATCCCAAGAGCGAAGGGTCTTTGTAGGTTAGTCACTTTTGGACATGGATATGACGTATTTAGAATGGACCGTCTTCTGCACCCAGAGCACACGTCAGATAAGGGACAGACTCTGTTGCTCGTTATTTGTGAAGGGAGGGCCAATGTAGGGGAAAGGTCCTGCCTGTCTCTGTGGCACGAAGGATTTGAGCCTCTGAAACAGCGCACCTATGTTAGGGCCTCAATCAACACCAGATCTTCTAGATGGAGGTTTAATAATTCTCTTTTGCAAGATCCACTTTTTTCTTCTTCTTTTATTTCCTTTACGGAGGAATTCTTTACTTTAAATACGTCTCCAGATACCTCTCCTTCACTACTTTGGGACTCTTTTAAAGCTAAGCACGTGGTTTCATTATAGACTGTTTCCAGGAAAAAGAAACAATTACTTAATCAGCAGAAAGTTTTGCTAGCCAATATCAAACGTTTAGAACACCAATTTTATACATCCTCATCTGAATCTGCCTTACAGGAGCTAATTCGGGCGAAACTTGACTTTAATAAAACATCAACTGATAATGCTTCGTCTATTCTTCTTTGAACGAGTGCTAGGTATTATGGTGGATGGAATAAATCTGGAAAGCTCCTGGCTAATTACCTTAAATCTCGGAAAGAACGTGTTTTCATAGATTCTATTAATTCATCAGACGGTAAACTCCTCTTTAAAGACCAAGACATCTTAAATGAATTCATGGAATTTTATAAAAATTTATATACCCCTGAGTCCTCTTCACATCCCTCTTCTATTGATACATATCTTAATCACGTCCCACCTCCATCTCAGGCTAATGTGGATTTTGGTCCTCTAGAATCTGATCTATCTATCTATCCTGGAAATTTCTCAATCTTTAAGTCTTCTCAAGAAAAATAGAACTCCAGGCCCGGATGGCTTCTCTGTAGAATTTTATTTACATTTTTCGAATCTTCTTCTTCCAAAATTTTTACAGCTTTTTCAATATTTTCATACTTCTGGTAAGGCACAGGGCACTTTTTTAGAAGCTACAATCTGTTTAATCCATAAAGATGGTCGTGATCCCAAACAATGTAAAAACTACCGTCCTATTTCCATAGTGAATGTGGACTACAACATTTTCGCCAAAATGCTCGCATTACGCCTTGAACCTCTTCTACCGAAACTAATTGGATTAGAGCAATGTGGTTTTGTTAAAGGTAGATTAACATCTGACAACTCTCGTTTATTATTTAATGTTTTGAATAAGGCCTCAACTCTTCCGTATCCTCTAGCTGCAGTTTCCATTGATGCAGAAAAGGCTTTTGATAGAGTGAATTGGTCCTTTTTATTTAAAGCTCTTCAATGGCATGGTTTTGGTCCTAAATTCATTTCTCTGATGTCTTTGTTATACTCAGCTCCTAAAGCTGCTGTTGTAGTTAATGGTCTTGCCTCTCAACTTTTTAATCTACAGCGAGGTGTACGTCAGGGTTGCCCTCTCTCACCCCTTCTTTTTATTTTATCACTTGAACCCTTTTTATCTCATATTCGTCAAAATACATCTATTTCTGGTTTTGTTTATGGTGATCAACATTTGAAATTATATGTTTATGCGGATGACATCTTACTCTTTATATCTCATCCTGAAACTTCTATCCCTCCTCTTATGCAAGAAATTTCAGACTTTTCCCTTGTTTCAGGGTATAAACTTAATTCTGACAAAACAGAAATTCTACCCATTACCAAATTTTGTTTTAAAAAACATTTTGATGCCACCGGTTTCCTTGGAACAGTTCTAAAATCAAATACTTAGGCATTTGGTTTAATAATTCCATATCAGACTCAGTTAAATTAAATATGAAGGAAGTGACTGATCGTATTTCTAGACTTATCTCCTCCTGGAACCCTCTCTTTCTCTCTTGGTGGGGACGTCTTGATTCTATTAAAATGATGATTATTCCTATTTTATTATATATTCTTTCTATGATTCCCATTCACATCCCAAACATTTATTTGAAAAAACTTGATTCCCTTCACTCAAAATTTTTATGGAACAATAAAAAATCTAGAATCTCTCTGTCACATCTTCGTAAACCTAAATCTGTGGGAGGAGTGAATTTTCCCAATTTCCGATTATACCATAAGGCCTTTTGTCTTCGCTTCTAAATGGCTTCTTACTGATGTCTCCCCTTTTACACCTTTGTGGGTTGCAATTGAACGTTCCTTACTCACACCCTTTTCTGATAAGGAAGTCCTCGCCTTCTCAACAAAGGCCAATGTTACCTCTCTCCCGCTGTTTAAACATACTTGTTCATTATTAAAACCTTGTTATCAATTGGAAATTATTTCTAGGGATGCTTTCCTTCAGTGTCCCTTTGGTACAATCGTCTTATTACCATTAATAATAAGCCTCTTTTTTGGAAGTCTTGGAGACTTAAGGGTATTATCTGGGTTCGGGATGTGTTTGATGGTCTATCTCCATGTTCCTTTCCTCAATGTCAGGAAACTTTTAAATGCCCGCGCTCGTTCTGGCACAAATTTTCGTCCCTCATGAAAATAATCCTTGACGTGTTTTATTCTCTCCCCCCTACTGAACCTACTCCCATAGTGGACCCACTACTCAGAATCTTAACTGTATTTCCTAAGGCTTCCTTGATTTATAAACACCTTCTTACTTCTGATGGGGTTCGAGCTAAATCTAAGATCGAAACTGCTTGGGAGATGGATCTGGATTGTGATTGGCGCATATATTTTTGGAACAAACTATGGGCCAGGTCTTTAAAGATCTCTAGATCTGCATCCACTACTCAATCCCTGTTCTTTCTCTACCATATATTATATTATACACCCTCATCCATAGCTAATTTTACACATACCAATGATAAGGATTGTTGGTCCTGTCTTTCTCCTATGGCTGATTTGATGCACCTATTATTTTATTGTCCCGCTGACTCTTCTTTTTGGAATGATGTTTGGAAGTACCTTTCAGCTATTTTTAACCTACATGCGCCCTTATCAAATATTATTCTTTTTACAGGTAGTTTATCGAAAAAGGTTTATTTGACTTGATGTTAGCCTTAGCTTTCCAGCAAATCGCACTTAACTGGAAATGCTCAACTAAACTTTCAGTGAAGTCCTGGTGGAATAATGTCTGTCATTATCATAGATTAGATATTGCATTTGCCTCCTCTGTTAAACCATATGTAAATAGAGATTTATTTTGGTCATCATTAACCACTTATTTAACTAAGATTTCAATGCATGCATTACGTAATCGTTCGGAGAATTTTCAACCTCCATAAATCACTATTGTCTCTGCTTTCTCCTCTACCTTACTTTTCCTATGTTTCCTTTCACTTTTGACTTGCATTTCTGATATTCTAGGTGTTTGATTCTTCTTTAATAGGTATACAATTTACTTCCACGATCTTCAATTTAGAGAATTGTATTATATTTTCCCCTTTTCTTTTTCTTTCCTCCTTCCCCCTTCCTCCCTATGTTATTGATAAAATGTAAACAGCTTTCCACTCTATTTATAGCCTGTTTCCCCATTTCTATTATATTACAGTTATACTGTCTTTCATGGCCTATCTTGTATGTAAGTTATTTACTTAATAAAGCTTATTAAACACAAAAACTAATTAGCCTTAAAGTCAGTGAAGCTGGATGTGGGAGGTCTCTAGGAACAATGTGCGATGTGCTTGGCCTTTAGTAGCTCATGATGATTTTCACTGATCAGAAGTAGCTCTCACTATAGAAAAGGTTGGAGACCCCTGGTCTAGTGGCCCTAAGTAAGGTCTGCTATGTATGTGTTGTTTTTTCTCATTGTCCTGATTTCACTAAGAGGTTTTAATCTGTTTGGTTTTTGAATCAGGAACATAAATATAAATAGTGATCGGTTTACGAAGCAAGTTAAATCTGCACCCAAAGAAGTACTCCTTGAATGGATGTGAATTTACTACTTTTTGGAGGTTACAAACATTGGCAATAGTAGGGTTAGAAAGCTGTCTCAGTGTCAGGATTACGAGCACACTACTGGCAATCGAACACACAAAAGGTGGGGGTTAAAAATAGTATAACTGTATAATAGTATAATTATTCAGGGTAGCATTCCAACCCATTATTTTTCGCCCACTGTGTCAATCCAAACAGAGGGCCTATTTTAGGGTTTGACAGACGGAGGAAAGGCAGGCAAGGTGGAGTAGGACTTTATGTCAGCTAGCCTGCCTTTACTACACCTACTAAATTTAAAGATGCCCGCTGGCCCCGCCAGTGGTGGCTGGTGACATTTGAAAGTGGTGAGGCGTAAAAGTTGCGTGCGGCGTACTGTGGCGAGCGAGCGTAGCGAGCGAGCCCGAACATATCAAGGGGGGTTCATCAATATAGAGATTTTGTATGATAATATAATGAAGGTTGCTGCTTATCAATATAACCACAGATCTTTCTTTATTTATTGATATCTTTAGAAATTACGTATATTGAGGAAATACAAGCTACTGTGATTTATTGGACTGAACATGTTGACACAGCAAGCAATAAACATTAACAGGTAGTAGGGCAGCCTACAAGGCACTGTACGTCTCATTGAGAGCAACCAACCATAAAGTGAACATTAAACAGATTGAATTTAGGCATAATACGTTATACACCATTAATTTCAGTGTCTCCAATATCTGTACAGCAGTTAAGAAACAACTGAGCAGGTCACAAACTGTTCAAGAAATGTTAGGATTAACAGTCAAATTGTTCACTTTTTGTAGACAAAATCAGCACGTCTGTCTTTAATAGCAGCGAACTTCTCAATAACTTGAATGTTAAAGTCTGGGATTCTTTTAACTAGGTCTCTCTCTATAGAGAGCATTGCTAAAGCATTCAGTCTTTCCTGAATCATGGTGTTCCTCGGGAATGTCTTAATTCTGTTTAAAGTGGAAAAACATTGTTAATTCTGCTGTTGTCATAGGAGTGGTAATGACTATTTTTAGTAAAGCCACTGTCTCTGTAAGTGACTTTTCCATATTAAGTTTCTGAATTAAAGCCAGCAAAGAAATGGCACCAGTGGCCTTCCGGTATACACTCATTCCGTACAGTACAGTCAACTCAGTTTTCAGGTCCTCTTTGTTGAGCATAGGATAAGCTTCCACAGCCTCATTCAGAGCTCGCTCAGGGAAGGATTGATCATATTTTGCAAAGTGTTCACTTTGCAATAATGTGGCACTCACCAAATATTTTGTAAAAGAAAACGTTCTTGTGCATGCATAATTATAATGTCACATATCTCCTTTGCAATTCGGACCAGACTGCTGATGTTTTTCCTGCGGTTTGAAAAAGTAGAATCCTTTGGCAGTTTGCTGTCTAAATTGTCAACCCCATCTCTCACTTTGCTCATGCTGTTGACAAACTGACTGGTAAGCATTTTGCACAAAGAAAGTATCTATTTCTCGTTTTTGTAACTGGTTGTACAAATTGTCATTATGTCGTGAAATAAAAAAAGTAAGAACTGAAACTCTCTGTCTTGTAGTGTTCTAAAAGCCACGGGCTTCATTCCGATTTTTGAATTCAAAGTCTTCATTGGCTTCTATGGCGTCAAAACATTTCTCAAGTTCATCCCTATGTTGATATATTAGGTTGATTGTACGTATGTTAAAGTTCCAACGAGTTGAGGGTCCCCTTGGAAGCCTTTTGGCCACAATCTCCTGAAGTACTTCCGTTCTTTTGGGGGAACGTGTGAAGAATGCTGCTATGCCTCCTACATCGAAAAAGAAAATTTGTGCCTCGGAGATCTTTGATACTGCCTGTTGCATAATAAGAGTAAGTTGGTGGGCGTAACAGTGCACATAATGAGCATTAGGGTACACATCTCTAATTCTTTTCTGTACTCCACCAAGGCATCCACTCATTACGGACGCACTATCATAGCTTTGTGCAATAAGTTTTTTTGAGGCAGCTCTGGAAAAATCAAGTTCAGTACGCAGTATAGCTGAAGTAATGGTTTCTGCACTAGAGTCTCTTAAATGTGTGAAACCATAGAACCTCTCCACAACTTTACTGTCATTGTCAAGGTACCGAAAGACTAATACGGACTGTGTTTTTGTGGCCACATCAGTGGTGTCATCAGCCTGAATAGCCACAAAGTCTGTGTTTTGCACCTGTTGGACAATATGGCTTCTCATAATTTCTAGCATACACTCAAGGAGTTCATTTTGTATCGTTTTAGAGGTGCCCTTAAAGACTGTAGCACTTGCTAAATGTGCTTAAATTTCATTGTCTATGCTTGCTATTAAATCCACAAGGCCTCTGAATATTCCAGGATTTGAGGAACTTTCAGATTCATTATGGCCTCGCAATGCCAGTTCGAAAGCACCACAGAAACGAATGCAATCAATTATTTTTGATAGTATGTGTCTATTCCTATCAACTGCTTCATTGTGTTTCTGTATTGTTTTGCGGTATGCGTCGTTTATGTGGTGCTCAATCGGTGTGTCTCCCAGTCTTGTCAGGTTTTCCATATGGATTCTTGTGTGTGCATGCTTCTTTATTTTGTCTGACAAATGCTTCAAGTCTGTTACTCCTTTTTTTGTCCAAGGAATGTCACCACCAAACAGCAAGCAGGGGAAGCAGAACAGAGAATTTCTTGACGCGCACCCTGTAAGCCAATCAACTTTTGTGTACCAGGTGTTTGAGAATGTACGTTTGTAAGTCTTCCCTCTGTCCTGGGAAATTTGTTGTAGTTTTAGGTCAGGCCGATCAGGTCCTAATTGCTTTATATTTAGTTTCTCTTCAAGTCTTTGTCCAAAGAATGCCCTTGCAAGTATCTGTTCTACTGTATTCATGCTGATGCTGACCTTACCAATATTAAAGTAACCTGTCAATAATCAAAGTACAATGTATAAGGTTTGGTGCAATAATATCAAATTTCAGTATAAATACATATCTTGTGCATTATCGCAATATATCTCCAACAGCTCCCCTTTGTACAACATGACTGCTAAAAATACAGCCTTACTGCCTGCTGCCTCTGTGTGCCATACTGGTTGCTGAAGGCACTGAAACAGACACTGCTCGAGGGCCTATAACAAAGCAAGGGATAGATGGTGCCTTTAACAACCGTTGTAGCCCAAAGCACAGGGCTATAAAGCTATTAGTAAATTCCATCCACTGAGGGTACAATGTTCAAAATTAAGGGAGAAGAAGGCTTACACCAGCCCTTATTATCCCTGAGCCAATTCATTGTCTTCAATGGAACTCTCAACATTCAAATCTATCTTTTAATATTGATTACACAGTTCCATGCCTCAAATTGATATCGATGTGCACCCACCCCACCCACCATGTAGAGTGACCACATACATAGCCCTAACTCCAATGTAAAAAAATATAGCATCACTTTCCTTACCTTTAACACAGGTGTTTACTGGGTTGTAGGGGTGAAAGAGCAGCCAAGGAGGTTGGGGCCTCTTGTTCTTTGCCCAAATATTGCCCACAAATTAGGTAATGCTTGTTGTCAGGCTTTACCAGGTGCTGAAAATAAAAATATAACAATTTAGTCAACCAAACACAGGCGGTCCTCTCACAGATGAGACAGCGCACCTCAGACTTCACATGGTTTACATTATGAGGTTTAAAATGATGATTTCAGTGCACAGTTGTAAAACTGGTTCCTGGACCACAGACCCTGGCCCTGCTTCACTGGCAGCACCCTGCTAGCTAATAATATTAGCTATTACGTAAGCACTTTAGACCTCACAATGGGTATCAGAACCGCAGTGTTAATACTCACACAAAGAAACACACCTAGAGACAACTCTGGTTGTGATGTGTACGAAAAATTAATCTACGACTAAATTACAAAATCAATGCTGTAGAACTTGCACTCAGAGACAGCGTGCGCACAGTTGTGAATTAGCCAAATACGTAAAATAAAACAGGCCTGTGATAAGAATGCAATAGCGCTTGTAGGACAAAACAGATCAGTGCCAAGCTAAAAACAGAAAGTCCATGCAGAGACCGATGGGGAGTTTCAGCGAGCCTTCTAGCCACAACATGTTATAAGAGTAAATGCAAACAGCATTCTTCAGTGACCAAGCAGGATCGACATCAGCAGATGCTTGGTTTAGGAACATTTATAATTGAAGACACGTAGGCATAAAGGAGGCAGTGGAGCAGCGCTGAGCCAGCAAAGGAGTGTCACCAAAGCCCTAAATGTAGCCAGGCCCATCATTCATTTGCCCAATTGACGTAATGCCCCGTCAGCCCCAGATGGACATAATAATAAACGCTCTGCTTGAGGGTCTCATTCTGAATAGGCACACTGGTCATGGTCACCCTGCTCCATCCCCACCACAACCATAAAGTCTCTTTGCGTCTAGATAGTCTGTCAGTCTAACTTTAAATGCAGCACGCATAAAGGCTGGTCCCGCAAGCGTGCTGGGCCCTTTTCTCTGGAACACCTTCTGGCACGTGGAAAGTGCTTAGTTCATGCAAGCATCTTGCCCCCAGTAATTTCCACTGTCGATAATGGAGGTTTGACAACAGTGACAGAGAGTGCCCCTTTCAAATACGCAAGCCAGAGAGCATGGTATCGTGTTCTCTCCACAAGACCTATAGAAATATCAATATAAACCTACAGCGAAATCAAGGTTGAAACACCCAGACGCTACTTCAGTGGTGTGCCGCGAGTGCCAATGTGCCTGCAACCGTACTGCCTGTTTCTGCAGCAATAACCCAGATGACTGGCCCAGGCATACACCCCCTATCCACTTGTGTCTCATACAACCGTGTTTCCTCACCTTGAAGCACCACACCACAGTGGGCCCATCCCATTGGGGGATGAAAAAGATGTCCACCTTTGCCTAGCTTCAGATCTGACCCAACTGGGGCTCACTACATCCTGGCGCCAAAGTCTTCTTGTCTTGGGGAGTCAAGGTAAACAACTATTCTTCTCTGGCCCCCCTTAGTGGCATACTCACCAAAACCCAGAACAAAACTAATCCTATGTGTAATCTGGTCCTAGCCTCTCTCCACAGAAACAGATTAAGACGTTAGGGTGTGTTGCTATCATATTGTTTCGCCACTGGAGGTTGAATGTCCAAATTATGCGACAAATGCAGAGGGTTGGGGAAGTACTCATTGTTTTAGTAGCAAGGATGGAGGTGGACGCCCTTCAAAAGTAATGAATTGGACAAGGGATTTGGTAATGTATGTAGTATTATGCGCCCGTGTCTCATAAATGTCATAATAGCTAGTCAATGTTCTGACCTCATAAGGATGTAGTTCTGAGCGGTCTCTGCTGAGGCTCGAGCTCAGAGACCTACTGGCTGCAAGCAGCTCCCACCAGAATGTATTCATGCGCATGCGCGACCGCAAAGGCTGTTCATTTGAGGTATCATGTCCAGTTCCTCAAGTGCTATCGTGGGCATGAACTTTGGAGTCATGTTTGCGTCCAAGTGCCAGACCCCAGTGATCAAGAGCCCCAACACCAAGTAAGACGCAATAAACACCACAATAAAATACATATCCGGGATTCAAGAGCTGTGCTGTGCTGTGCCACACACTAAAAAGCGTATTTTTGCGCCTTCACTTTTTTGGCGCCATCTACCACTTTTGCAGGTCTAATTTCCGATTATCTGCCCAGTTTTAAGCGTGCAAATCCT
This sequence comes from Calotriton arnoldi, assembly GCA_963921515.1. NCBI lineage: Eukaryota > Metazoa > Chordata > Amphibia > Caudata > Salamandridae > Calotriton > Calotriton arnoldi. The sequence goes on from CAWUFW010001574.1 coordinate 217,971, forward strand.
AGTTGAGTATGCACGAGCCCCCACAACCCACCCCCCCCCACCCGCACCCATCTCGGCAGGGACACGAACACTGAGACAATGTGATGGCTTTAGTGGGACAGGGAAGATATGCAGAATCTTAAAGTGGACGCTAAAACGCCTGCTTACAAAACCTATTCAGAAACTGGCAATGTCTGAATGCGTTAAAACCCGCCCTTTTCACCCTACTTGAAGGCGCCGCATTTATTCCGTATAAGAACACAATGGATTTAGAGACTACATATGTAATCAGTTACGAAGGGGCCTGAAATTCTGAATACAGAAGCCCGCGTGCTGCCTGAGCCGAGAGTGAGACACAAATTTTCAGAGTGATCACGTCCATTCAGAGACAACGGAGTCATGGAAAAGAAAATTAATTTACACGCATAATATTATTATGACAACAGGCCCAACACGCATTATATTTAATGGCATGCAGTTTTATAATGTAGCGCGGACTTTATCCAGCATCAAACCAGTTGCATTAATTTAATGCAACTGCTTTTATGCTGGATAAAGTTCACGCTACATTATAAAACTGCATGTGCCATTAAATATAATGCATGTTGGGCCTGTTTTCATAAAGTATTACTTTATGTTTGTCACTCAGTACTCTACTCACTGTCTGCATCCTCCTAGTCTGCACTACTGGTCGACGTCGACTTCATCAGATGATCAGATCTTTCAAAATCAATTTGAAATCAATCAAGGCCCGCGGCAGTCAGGAGGGGCAAATACACCCGAGCAGTAGCACTGAACACGAGGTGTGGTCTGACTCGGGGAGGGTCCGACGTCACGCTCTCTCCCTCCCACCCTGAGGGGGAGGGAGGGACTGACAGCAGCAGCAGGCTGGCTGAACAGCCCAGCAACGTAGAAATGGCCAATCACTGCATGGCTTCACAATAAGCCATGACAGTCATAGGTCATACTGCGTGTTAGTGCCTCCCACGCACAGCGCCTCACAATGCTCACTGCGGAGAGGCCTGGCTGGCTGGCAAGTATCACGTGCGTCTCAGCCAATCCAGATGCTGCTCCAGCAGCGCCAGGATTGGCTTGAACAGTGATACTTGCTGCTCATTAGACCGGGGGCTGCGGCATGGAACAACCCTCGCTCTTCTAATGAGCAGCCTAGTGCGCATGTTCGGGCTGGTTGGAAAATTTTTACGCCCTAAACAGAACATGCGCACTATTGCTGTGTGCTCCGCTGACCACCTGATATGATCGATGTCATCACTTGCACTGAACTCCTGCTGCCCCGCCCCCTTCTGAGCTGATTGCCTCGGGCGTGGCCCGGTGGCTGGCCGGCCCGGGATTGAAAAAGTGAGTGAGTGACGGCGCGCGTGCAACGCTTGTTTGAGTGCCTCAAATATAATAGTAGGGCAACGCCTAAGCGCCCTAATGGACGCACTGCCACTGGGCCCCGCTGACAACTCGAAACAGTGGCAGAAACCATCAAGATGATTCCTTTTAATGTAAGAAAGGCTTTACGGACTGCGTTACAGCCCGCCATCAGACTTTTCCAAAGATTTTTAATTTTCAAAAACAAACTCTTAAAGCGGACGGAGACTCGTTTGGCTTACCTTCGACGGCTCCTACTCCTTCGGGTAGTTGGAGGAAGTTCCATCAGCTTAAAACATGTGGGCCCAAGAAGCCCACATAATGTAATGCAAACCAGTACTGACTCTGCTCCTCATGGGAACAGTCCATTTGGGAAATTGGAAATTCACACCCTACTCTTATTGACTAAAGTATGCCCCGGGTGGGGGGGAGGGGGCAAGGAAATTCTACTCCATTTGACTGGTAAATGGGGAGTATGTATTTTCCAAGCAATAGGTCTTGCAGAGAGCGCGCTGTTCACGTCGATCTAAACGTTTGCCTTTCTGGGTTTTTTTCTGTACAGGTTCCTTAGTAGATGATGATTCCTTAATCGGTGTTCTACGAGTAACAAAAGAAACAGCAGCAGAAGTCAGTGAAAAATTATATGTGGCAGCAGATACTGAGTTGAAGATTAATGCTGCACAAGAAGAATACCGACCTGCCGCCGCCAGGGGGAGCATTCTCTACTTCCTGATCACGGAAATGAGCATGGTCAACGTCATGTACCAGACCTCATTGGCGCAATTCTTGAAATTATTCGATCTTTCCATGGCCAGGTAGAACCAATGAACTTTGATTTATTTCAAGCCTATACAGTTTTCATTTCTTTTACCTTTAAAACTCACGTGGTTGCCTTTTTCTATGTTTGCTCAAGGTCAGAAAAAAGTCCGCTACCTCAGAAGAGAATATCAAATATTATTGAGTATCTGACATTTGAGGTTTTCCGGTACTCTGTCAGAGGACTGTATGGAAATGACAAATTCCTCTTCACCTTGCTGCTGACACTCAAGGTTGACCTTCAGAAGGGTTATGTCAAGCACGCTGAATTCCAGATCCTTATTAGAGGTAACTTCAAACCACACCCTTACTTTCAGAGTTGCAGTTGTATTGTAAAAGCTCGTTGATAGCTGCTCAGAATGAAAGTCGTTGATCTTTGTGGTTCAAACAAACCGCAGTAGGCGCACTAATGATGCCTTCATCGCTTTAGGAAACTTGCTTCATATTCTTAATGTATACTGTCGTTGGTTTTTTCTATTATCTCATGAAACAAGCAATGTTCTTGAAAATGATGGTTGCCAGTAATCATGATGCAAAGCGCAGTGCCAGAGATACCGCTCCCAGGAGCAACTACCACCCGATTTAGATTTCGGGTCGGTAACGAAGAATTTCCCGCAGAAAGATTGTTTCCGGTGGTAATTCAGCACATTTTTCATTGCAGCAATTAGCTTCTTTGAAAATGAGTCGCAGAAGCAGATTATTACTGGTCACCTTCCGGTCTCCGCACTGTATTTCCTGATAATACTAGTTATGTTTCCACAATGCTGTGAGGAGGGGAAAATGTTTGGTAACTCCATTACCCAAGGCATTTTTTCTAGTTGACACATCACTGTTCTTTGTGTAATAAGGGAGAAAGTAATTTTCTTAAATTGCTTACTTGTAGGTGTAGGAGAGTAGGATCTGCTTCACATGGGTACCCCCACTTTTTGCTGATGCTTCACTGTTTTTCGACCTTAGTCTGGCTGGGGCCCTGCTAATCAGAACCCCAGCCTAGCTGCTTCCTCTCTAAAATGGTTTCCATGTGCCTTAGGCACATCTCTGATTGGAATCTGGAGTGCCCTTATAAGTCCCTAGTATATGGTATACTATGTACCCAGGGCATAGGTACCTCAGAGGCCTACCAGGGTCTGCAGCATGTATTGTGCCACCCCTGGAAGGCCATCCAAAATGACACCACAGGTCTGCTACTGCAGCCTGGGTAAGGTGGTGCATGCACCCCTTACTGTGATATAGGCTACCTATATCACTACATACATACACACATATAAACCTATAAGTCACTCCTATGGCAGGCCTTATCAATCCTGAAGGCAGAGTGCGTGGTTCCTATGTGAGAGGGTGCCCCTGCATGAGATGGGCCCCTCTGCAGCGTTCGGAGACCCTTCTCTGATGCTGTTTGTAGTGCAGCCCGACCATATACTCTTAAGCGCATTATAACCTTGCGTTAAATGCTAACTTTGGGATGGCTGCACGGAAACATGTCGTGTTTGGTGTCAAACATCTTGGAATACTACCCCCCGCCAGTTCTGGCGGCGGGGGTAGCATTCCACCCTTTTAGAGGGAGAGACATGTACACACCGGTATACCCGGTACTGACTTTCCAGAGCCCTGGCATCACAAAATGGATGCCGCTGCCACAGACACGAGTCTGGCCTCCTGCTGCTGACCGAAACTCCGGCAGGGGAGGCCTGGACAATAGGTTTCCTATCCCAGGGAGGTGTAACCACCCCCCCAGACAGGATAGTGTGTATTGGGGCTGGGCGGGAGCACTCTCTGGTGCTTTGAAGTCCTGCACTGGGGGCACATTTGGTGTCCCTGTGCATACCCCAGTTCAAACCGGCTCAGGGGCTTCCAGCCCCTGCTCTGGCACGAAACTGGACAAAGGGAAAGGGGTGTAACCACCCCTCTGCCCTGACCCTCCCATAGGTGGGGCCACAGAGTATGTCCAACCCCCTACCTTAGTATAAGTATGGGACCCCAGTCCTTAGGACTTTAGATTTACCTGGACGAAACTCTGACACAGAATCCTGGACCTTCGACGCTCTACTTTAAGATTAGAGGACTGAAGAATCTCCCTTGGGGTCAAGGAGTGACTCCCCTGCTTGGCAGGCACCAAAGAAGCAATTGTCCGGTCTGCATCGCTGAAGCTCCTGCCGGACGCCGAAGTCTTTGCATCACCAGAGGTGGATTTCCAGACTTCCCCGAGGCTGCCCTGAGTCCCCAGCAAAGCTGAGGCCCGTAGCTGTCGTGGGTAACGTGGAACCGTGACCCCTGGACACCGATCGCATTTGCAAGTGCATCCTCTTCTGGGTCTCCCACGAAGTCGTGCTTTGGGCTCCGAGTAGCCCCAGCCTCCAGCACCGACTGCACCGAAGATCACTGGCCTCCACTCCACGAGTGTCCCGTGAGCCAGCTCCACGTGCGTCGACTCGAGGCTCCTTCGCGGTCACTAGTCCGTTGGCTAGTAGGCCCTCCCGAAGGCGAATCTTCTTCTGCTTGGGCTCCCTGGTTGCTCCAGGCGTGCCCTGACTTACCCTCGCTGGGTGAGTCCCACAGACCTTGCTGGTCTGCAACATCGTCCTTCTTCCATTTCCACGAGACTTGCCGTTGCCAGGGCTTGTTGGGTCCAATCCGGTCGCTGACACCCCTGCAATCGACAGACGTCGTGGGACAGCTCGAATCCAGCTCCTGGTCGTCATCGACGCCTCCTGGACCTCGTGGCTGAAGAGTCAAGACGACCGTCAACCTACCTGAAGCACTCGACATCGGTGGGCATCTGCTCATCGCCTTCCTGGTCACTGGCTAGTGACCCAGACTCTGTCCCCTCTGCTTTCAGGTTCTTCAGATCTTCGATCCACCTTTGGATCCACCCGAACACTTTCGACTTGGCCGCCAGCAGCACTTTGCAGCAGATCGCCATTGAAAGCGACGACGAAACCCGACCCCGAAAGACACCTATGCACCCGGCTCCCCTCGGTGAGGTAACTCGAGTACTCCGGTGCTCCCGTGGGTATTGACACTAGAACAGCCTAGTTCTCAAAGGGTTTGCTCCAAGTCCTCCTCTAAGTGTCCCTTTTCTTTTAAATTCAAATCGCGACTTTCCCCATAGAAGTTAACGGCGATTCGCGGCTGTGTTCTTACACTGCACGCGTCCCCCGTGGGTCCCCTGTGTCACTACCTTGGGTGGTTCCTTGTGGTCCAAGCACTTCTACAGGCTCTAGGCCTTGTGTCTAGCTCAGTCGTGGTTCTTATACCACTTTATTGGTATATGGTTTGGTACGCCCCTAGGGCTCAAACGTGTATTTGTGCTATTACTGTAGATAACTAACTTATAATTTATGTATTTCGAACTCTAGCCTCATAAAGAGACTAGAGGGGTGTGTTTAGCAATAAATACATATATTTTGAATATATACCTGGTGTGGTCCTCTTTCATTTGGTCACTCAAGAGATTATAGACTGGTAAAACAAGCTGCTTTACATTCCTTCAAGACTTAGCCTGAAGGCTGCTCTCCATAGCTACCACTAGGATAGCTTTCAATAAGGTTGTCTTTAACCTATCTCCAATAAGGGGTTGTTTGGACTGGTGCAAGGTGCCCACTATAATTAGTGGACAGCATATGCCAGGCCAACTTCTCACATTGGTGTGCAGCGTGTGGGATTCCAGCTTGCTATTGTTTTACCAGATAATCTCAATTGAATTGATCAACTGAAAACCACTAAGGGTACCTAAGGTACACATAAATCAAGCTTAGTAATACAGTAAGTTCTACTGAACTTAGAGTTGTGTGTTAAGGGATAGCACACCCTTTCTACAACTCAAGAGAGTTTAGTAGGCCACACTAGAGTAGGTAGTGCATACACCACACCTCACTAGTAATGTCTTCAAAGCCAGGACCCAGTGAGTCCTCGCCAGAAGCCAGTGGGCTTCTTCCCTCCAAGTATGATAAACTCCCATTCTTGGAATTGAGAGCATTATGCAATACTAGGAAGTTGATGGCAGGCAAAAGTGCTAGCACCCAACACCTCAGGGAGGTGTTACTAGCTGATGATCTCAGCAGACCCATAGGGTCTGAAGGGGTAGGCAAAGAGGGTGGGGCAGAAGATGAGGAAGGGGCCAGGGGTGAAGAAACCCAGGCCCCCCCCTCTGAAACTGGCCAGGAAGGTGAAAATGACCTTGTCCTCAAAAACCCAATTCCTCCTGTGGAGGAGGAGGAGGAGGATCAGACTGACCTCCCCTTTGTCCCCCCAGGAAGAGTTCTGAGTGTGCCCAGAAGGTCTAGGTCTCCTTCTCAGGAGTCTAACCACTCTGACACCTCAATAGGGACCTCTGTCTCCTCTCATGGGAGGGAATCCTCTCATGAGAGGAGGAAGAGACTGATTCAGTATGAGCAAGCCCAGCTTGAACTCAGAAAACAGCAATTGGCTATAGACAGGGAGTCCCTAGATCTCTATAGAGAGAGACAAAAGTTGGGACTAGAGTCCCATGGTGGCAGCAATTTCCCCAAAGATAGGGAAAGGTCTTATGACCATAGAAACCTGAGCAAGATTGTCCCTCCCTACCAGAGTGGGGATGACATCCACAAATGGATAACTGCTCTAGAGAGGGCCTGTAAAGTACAGAGGGTCCCTCAGGAGCAGTGGGCAGCAATCTTGTGGCTCTCCTTTGCAGACAAAGGTAGAGACAAGCTCCTCACTGTTAGAGAGGAGGATGCTGATAATTACAAAGTCTTGAAGAGTGCTCTAATTGATGGGTTTGGCCTAACCACTGAACAATACAGGTTAAAGTTCAGGGATACCCAAAAAGCACAGACTCAAGACTGGGTGGACTTTGTTGATTGTTCTGCCAAGGCTCTGGAAGGTTGGTTATTGGGCAGTAAGGTGTGTGACTTCACAGGATTGTACAATCTGATCATGAGGGAGCAGATTCTTAATAACTGTCAAAATCAGCTGTTGCATCAGCACCTGGTGGACTCTGATCTGACCTCTCCCCAAGAATTGGGAAAGAAGGCAGACAAATGGGTCAGAACCAGGGTGAGGCAGAAGGTACAGAACCAAGGTGGTGACCCTAAGAAGCAAGATTCGAAAACCTCTGATAAGGGTGGGGAGAAGGGTAAAGATCAAAAGTTTTCACAAGGCCCCCAAAAATCTTCTTCAGGTGGGGATTCACAGTCTAACAAAGGGAAAGGCCAAAGGAAACCATGGTGCAAGGTCTGTAAGCAAAAGACCCACTGGACCAGTGATTGCACCAAGTCCAAAGACTCTACTCCAGCCCCCACCAATGCCCCTAAGGCACCTGCTCCCCCTAGTGCAGTTACAGTTGGTGGTGGGACTACACAAGCCAAGGGTTTAGTAGGGTTGACCCTGGGTAAGGAGATGAGCTCTGACCTAGTCAGAGAACTCACTCAGGCTGTCCTAGTCTGTGATGGAGGCATGGATATGACCTCCTCTGTGAGTCCCAGTAATCTGGGCAAGTACAGGCAACAGCCCTTAATCAATGGAAAAGAGGCTTTGGCATTTAGGGACACAGGGGCAAGTGTCACCATGGTGACACAAGACCTTGTGAATCCTGGGCAGATTATACTTGGTGAAATGTACCAAGTGACCAATGCTAGCAACGTCAGAACAGACCATACTCTGGCAGTTGTTAACTTCTCCTGGGGAGGGGTAACTGGCCTTAAGAAGGTTGTGGTAAGTGCAGACCTACCCATTGAATGCTTGCTTGGCAATGACTTAGAAACTTCAGCTTGGGCAGAAGTGGAGCTCAGGACCCATGCAGAAATGCTGGGCATCCCTGCAGATGTGTTTGCTGTGACCAGGTCACAAGCCAAAATGTCTAACACTGAACAGGCCTTGGATTCTGGAATAATGGACCAAGTGCCCTCCAAGAAGAGGAGTAGTAGGGTAAAGGCAGTGCCTTCCCCTTGGCTCAGAAGGAAGATCAGTCTCTTGAGGGGGATGATCTCAGTCCTGAGGAAGGAACTGTCCCAGAGGAGCTTGAACCTGACCAGGTTGAGTTCTTGGGGACAGGGGTCCCTTCCAGGGCAGATCTGAGCCAGGAGCAGCAGAGCTGCCCCTCTCTTGAACCCCTCAGACAGCAAGCTGCTGCTGAGGCTGCTGGGAAAGCTAGTGGTCCCCATACTGTGTATTGGGATGATGGACTCTTGTACTCAGAGTGTAGAGACCCCAAGCCTGGTGCCACCAGGAGGTTGGTTATACCTCTGAAGTTCAGGGGCTTCCTATTGACCCTAGCCCATGACATTTCCTTAGCAGGTCACCTGGGCCAGAACAAGACTTGGGACAGAATTGTCCCTCACTTTCACTGGCCCCACATGTCTGAAGACACCAAGGAGTGTTGTCGCTCCTGTGTAACCTGCCAGGCCAGTGGCAAGGCAGGTGGCACTACAAAGGCCCCCTGATACCACTACCTGTGGTGGGGGTTCCTTTGAAAGGGTAGGGATTGACATTGTTGGTCCCATGGATCCCCAAACAGCATCTGGGCACAGGTTTATCCTGGTGGTAGTGGATCATGCCACCAGGTACCCAGAGGCTATTCCCCTTAGGACCACTACAGCACCTGTGGTGGCAAGAGCCCTCCTGGGAATTTTCTCAAGAGTGGGCTTCCCTAAGGAGGTTGTATCAGACAGGGGTGCTAACTTTATGTCTGGATACTTAAAGGCAATGTGGAAGGAGTGTGGAGTGACTTACAAGTTCACCACACCCTATCACCCACAATGCAATGGTTTAGTTGAGAGATTCAACAAAACCTTGAAGGGCATGATTAAAGGGCTCCCAGAAAAGCTTAGGCGAAGATGGGACATACTCTTGCCCTGCCTTTTATTTGCATACAGGGAGGTGCCTCAAAAGGGGTTGGCTACAGCCCTTTTGAACTTTTGTTTGGTCACCCTGTCAGGGGTCCATTGTGCTTGGTGAAGGAAGGATGGGAGTTACCTCTCAAGCTCCCCAAAGCAAGACATAGTGGACTATGTACTTGGTCTCCGCTCCCGGATGGCTGAGTATATGAAAAGGCAACTAAAAACCTTGAGGCTAGCCAGGAACTTCAAAAAGCCTGGCATGACCAAAAGGCTGTACTGACTGTTTACCAGCCAGGACAGAAGGTGTGGGTGTTGGAGCCAGTGGCCCCAGCAGCTCTCCAAGACAAATGGAGTGGACCCCATACCATTGTTGAACAGAAGGGTGAGGTTACCTATTTGGTGGACCTAGGAACACCCAGGAGTCCCCACAGGGTTCTCCATGTCAACAGGTTAAAACCATATGTGGACAGGGCAGACATGGGCTTGCTCATGGCTACTGATGAGGGACAGGAGGAAGAGAGTGACCCACTCCCTGACCTGCTCTCACAGAACCCTGATGATGGGTCAGTGGATGGTGTAGCCTTGGCAGGCAGCCTCACTACCCAGCAGCAGACTGATTGCAGACAGGTGCTCAATCAGTTCAGACACATATTCTCACTGACACCCAGTCAGACTACCTGGTGCACTCATGAAGTGGACACTGGGGACAGTCTGCCTATTAAAAATAAGATTTATAGGCAACCTGACCATGTCAGGGACTGTATCAGGACAGAAGTCCAGAAGATGTTGGATTTGGGAGTTATTGAACCCTCAGATAGCCCTTGGGCTAGTCCAGTGGTCCTTGTGCCAAAACCTCACACCAATGGTGGGAAAAGAGAGATGAGGTTTTGTGTGGACTACAGGGGTCTCAATGCAGTCACTAGGACTGATGCCCATCCAATACCAAGGGCAGATGAGCTAATAGACACTTTGGCCTCAGCCAAGTATCTAAGCACATTTGACCTGACAGCTGGCTACTGGCAGATCAGACTAGCTGATGATGCAAAGCCAAAGACAGCATTCTCAACCCCTAGTGGGCATTATCAATTTGTGGTGATGCCCTTTGGTCTGAAGAATGCACCTGCCACTTTTCAGAGGTTGGTGAATACAGTCCTTACAGGTCTGGAAGCCTATAGTGCAGCATATCTAGATGATATTGCTGTCTTTAGCTCCACCTGGGAGGATCACCTGGTCCAACTCAGAAATGTTTTACAGGCCCTGCAGAAAGCAGGCCTGACTATCAAGGCCACCAAGTGCCAGATAGGGCAGAGTCAGGTTGTGTACCTGGGCCACCTTGTGGGTGGAGGCCAGGTTCAACCACTGCAGAGCAAGATCCAGACCATCATGGACTGGACTGCTCCAACTACCCAGACTCAGGTGAGAGCCTTCTTAGGCCTGACTGGGTACTATAGGAGATTTGTCAAGGGGTATGGATCAATAGTGACACCCCTGAATGACTTAACTTCCAAGAAAATGCCCAAAAGGTTCAGTGGACAGTTAGCTGTCAAAAGGCATTTGATGACCTAAAGCAGGCCATGTGCACTGCTCCCATTCTACAGAGTCCTGATTACTCCAAGAAGTTCATTGTTCAAACAGATGCATCTGAATTGGGGGTAGGGGCTGTACTGTCACAATTGAATCATGAAGGTCAGAATCAGCCAGTAGCTTTTATTAGCAGAAGGCTGACCCCTAGAGAGAAACGTTGGTCAGCCATTGAGAGGGAGGCCTTTGCTGTGGTCTGGGCTCTGAAGAAGTTGAGGCCATACTTGTTTGGTACTCACTTCCTTGTTCAAACAGACCATAAGCCCCTCTTATGGCTAAAACAAATGAAGGGTGAACACCCCAAACTGCTTAGGTGGTCAATTTCCCTACAGGGGATGGACTTCACAGTGGAACATAGACCTGGGAGTAACCATGCCAATGCAGATGGACTCTCTAGGTACTTCCACTTAGAACATGAAGACTTAACTGGGCAAGGTTAGTTTAATGTCCCTACGTTTGGGGGGTTGTGTAGGAGAGTAGGATCTGCTTCACATGGGTACCCCCACTTTTTGCTGATGCTTCACTGTTTTTCGACCTTAGTCTGGCTGGGGCCCTGCTAATCAGAACCCCAGCCTAGCTGCTTCCTCTCTAAAATGGTTTCCATGTGCCTTAGGCACATCTCTGATTGGAATCTGGAGTGCCCTTATAAGTCCCTAGTATATGGTATACTATGTACCCAGGGCATAGGTACCTCAGAGGCCTACCAGGGGCTGCAGCATGTATTGTGCCACCCCTGGAAGGCCATCCAAAATGACACCACAGGTCTGCTACTGCAGCCTGGGTAAGGTGGTGCATGCACCCCTTACTGTGATATAGGCTACCTATATCACTACATACATACACACATATAAACCTATAAGTCACTCCTATGGCAGGCCTTATCAATCCTGAAGGCAGAGTGCGTGGTTCCTATGTGAGAGGGTGCCCCTGCATGAGATGGGCCCCTCTGCAGCGTTCGGAGACCCTTCTCTGATGCTGTTTGTAGTGCAGCCCGACCATATACTCTTAAGCGCATTATAACCTCGCGTTAAATGCTAACTTTGGGATGGCTGCACGGAAACATGTCGTGTTTGGTGTCAAACATCTTGGAATACTACCCCCCCGCCAGTTCTGGTGGCAGGGGTAGCATTCCACCCTTCTAGAGGGAGAGACATGTACACACCGGTATACCCGGTACTGACTTTCCAGAGCCCTGGCATCACAAAATGGATGCCACTGCCACAGACACGAGTCTGGCCTCCTGCTGCTGACCGAAACTCCGGCAGGGGAGGCCTGGACAATAGGTTTCCTGTCCCAGGGAGGTGTAACCACCTCCCCAGACAGGATAGTGTGTATTGGGGCTGGGCGGGAGCACTCTCTGGTGCTTTGAAGTCCTGCACTGGGGGCACATTTGGTGTCCCTGTGCATACCCCAGTTCAAACCGGGGAAGCCCCTGCTCTGGCGCGAAACTGGACAAAGGGAAAGGGGTGTAACCACCCCTCTGCCCTGACCCTCCCATAGGTGGGGCCACAGAGTATGTCCAACCCCCTACCTTAGTATAAGTATGGGACCCCAGTCCTTAGGACTTTAGATTTACCTGGACGAAACTCTGACACAGAATCCTGGACCTTCGACGCTCTACTTTAAGATTAGAGGACTGAAGAATCTCCCTTGGGGTCAAGGAGTGACTCCCCTGCTTGGCAGGCACCAAAGAAGCAATTGTCCGGTCTGCATCGCTGAAGCTCCCGCCGGACGCCGAAGTCTTTGCATCACCAGAGGTGGATTTCCAGACTACCCCGAGGCTGCCCTGAGTCCCCAGCAAAGCTGAGGCCCGTAGCTGTCGTGGGTAACGTGGAACCATGACCCCTGGACACCGATCGCATTTGCAAGTGCATCCTCTTCTGGGTCTCCCACGAAGTCGTGCTTTGGGCTCCGAGTAGCCCCAGCCTCCAGCACCGACTGCACTGAAGATCACTGGCCTCCACTCCATGAGTGTCCCGTGAGCCAGCTCCAAGTGCGTCGACTCGAGGCTCCTTCGCGGTCACTAGTCTGTTGGCTAGTAGGCCCTCCCGAAGGCCAATCTTCTTCTGCTTGGGCTCCCTGGTTGCTCCAGGCGTGCCCTGACTTACCCTTGCTGGGTGAGTCCCACAGACCTTGCTGGTCTGCAACATCGTCCTTCTTCCATTTCCACGAGACTTGCCGTTGCCAGGGCTTGTTGGGTCCAATCCGGTCGCCGACACCCCTGCAATCGACAGACGTCGTGGGACAGCTCGAATCCAGCTCCTGGTTGTCGTCGACGCCTCCTGGACCTCGTGGCTGAAGAGTCAAGACGACCATCAACCTACCTGAAGCACTCGACATCGGTGGGCATCTGCTCATCGCCTTCCTGGTCACTGGCTAGTGACCCAGACTCTGTCCCCTCTGCTTTCAGGTTCTTCAGATCTTCGATCCACCTTTGGATCCACCCGAACATTTTCGACTTGGCCGCCAGCAGCACTTTGCAGCAGATCGCCATTGAAAGCGACGACGAAACCCGACCCCGAAAGACACCTATGCACCCGGCTCCCCTGGGTGAGGTAACTCGAGTACTCCGGTGCTCCCGTGGGTATTGACACTAGAACAGCCTAGTTCTCAAAGGGTTTGCTCCAAGTCCTCCTCTAAGTGTCCCTTTTCTTTTAAATTCAAATCGCGACTTTCCCCATAGAAGTTAACGGCGATTCGCGGCTGTGTTCTTACACTGCACGCGTCCCCTGTGTCACTACCTTGGGTGGTTCCTTGTGGTCCAAGCACTTCTACAGGCTCTAGGCCTTGTGTCTAGCTCAGTCGTGGTTCTTATACCACTTTATTGGTATATGGTTTGGTATGCACCTAGGGCTCAAACGTGTATTTGTGCTATTACTGTAGATAACTAACTTATAATTTATGTATTTCGAACTCTAGCCTCATAAAGAGACTAGAGGGGTGTGTTTAGCAATAAATACATATATTTTGAATATATACCTGGTGTGGTCCTCTTTCATTTGGTCACTCAAGAGATTATAGACTGGTAAAACAAGCTGCTTTACATTCCTTCAAGACTTAGCCTGAAGGCTGCTCTCCATAGCTACCACTAGGATAGCTTTCAATAAAGGTTGTCTTTAACCTATCTCCAATAAGGGGTTGTTTGGACTGGTGCAAGGTGCCCACTATAATTAGTGGACAGCATATGCCAGGCCAACTTCTCACAGTAGGTAACCTGTCCATAAATCTACCTGTCAAGTCCTCACCTTTCGAATGTCCCAGACGCCAGACTGAACCTGCAAACTTTCAGTAGCTCCTACGAGCTGGTAGGGAGCACTTGTTCCGTGCTCACACGAAACTATGCAACTGTGATGTCATTGGAGCCGTAAAGTGCCCAACCCGGCATCCTGTGTCAGTTCCCTTTGTGCCTACTTGACAGAAATCTGGAGCTCTTTCTTCACGGAGACAGCGTCACGATTATCGTGACAACAAATGTGTGTCGTGCTTAGGGATATCTCCCCCTAAACGTTCAGGGTTCTAATCCTATAGGGATTGTAATGGGCAGATCATTATGGACCCTTGTAGGAAAGTGCACTTTTTGACATTGCCACTCCCACTTTTTGCCTCGTAATGAATGCAATTTTGACAGAAGTGCTCTTGGTGCCTGCTATCCAAGCCTCAGTGCCAGATCTCTTTCCCAAAAACTGTACAATTGTTCCGCCAATACTCGGGGTACCGGACCCTTGCCGCGACCAAAGCTTGTTGAAAGTCCACTCCGGGCTATATGACATCACCGACGACCAGCTGACAAGGGACATTAGCACCGCAGCACCAGCACCGAAAGTGGCCCAGCTGCCTGTTTTTGTCCCCCTTGCAGGTCCTGACTGACAACGGTGAGCGCCTTGATGTTTTAGAGCCAACACTTTGCACCTGAGCCACTCGACCTTGGCCTAAGGAAACCAACTGCTTCCCTATGCTCCCAGGACCCTCATTACCCGAGCCCCCTGTTGGGAGCTCCCAGACTGTCTCCCTTTGCAGCCTATTTCCAAGTGCCCCCATCCTTCCTTTCTATCGCTTAGCGTGCAAGGCTATCAACCCATCCAGCACCTCTACACCAGGACACACCAGGGCAGATATGACTGATCTGCTGGTGGAACTTTGGTCCTTGTCCCCCTACCACCTCACGACTGAAAGGTGTCCCACGGAAACGTATTGCAAGTATATGTAAGCAGTGAATGTGCTTTTTTCCATAGGAAAGCATTACATGTAGAAATGCACTGTTGGCTAACATTGCTAAAACTGTAAAAAGTCTATTCCGAAAAAGTACTTACCTATTTACGAAGTTCTTGCTTTCAAAATCTATATAAAAATCCCTGTTATTTTTCTAAATTGGTGTGGATCTCCTTTTTGAGTGTGTGCATCATTTATTGACTCTGTGTGTGCAACAAATGACTTAACACTCCTCTCTGATAACCCTAAGGCTACTCGGCCACAGTACCCTAGATAGAGCACTTTGGGATTGCTAGAGCAAGCCCCTGTACACTCAGAAGGGATACCTGAACTCTTTACATAGCATACCTCTTTTTGGTATACTATATAAAGAGCCAGCTTCCTGCTTGGGTGGTGCAGCGGTGGGATACAATACTTGACATTTACTGTACCATTCTGTTGATAAGTGATCCCACTAAAGAATCCAAAATTGTCTTTGGCTAAGAAAAAATCTTTTTTGTTGAATTAAAGAAAAATTCTAAATTGTTTAAAAATAACTGTTAAGGCCTTGTGTTAAGTTCCCCCAGTCCAAACTGTTTAGAATTTAAAAAGAATGCTAACAGTTAGGCCAAAAAGTCTATTTTAGAATTACTGTCTTTTTCTACGAAGGTCCCAACTTTAGTAAATAATGAGCTCTACAAGGAACGTGGCTCAGGAGCCCAACCTGGCCTACTACCTGCTGCTTAGCTACCAGCAGTTAAGAGCCCACTGTAAAAATGTTAAAATTTGAACTGACTCACACCCTACCACTGCAACGCTTCAGAAGCTTTTGGCAGAGTATTCCAAAGATTCACAAGGGGAGGGTCCCATTGTGTTGGGCATAGGGTCTGTGCTAGAGCCACTATCACAATACACAGACTGGATCTTGAGACCTCTTGTAACACAGGCAAGGTCCTACTTTAAGGACACACAGCACCTACTAAACCTGCTGAAAGAGGAAGAATATGACCCCACCACTGAAACACTAATATGCCTTGATGTAGAAGCACTCTATACGAGTCTCTCACAGGGTGAGAGCCAGCAGGTGATTAGCAACCTATTACAAGAACAGGAATTGGCCTGGGCTGCGCCGGTTTACTGGATAACGAAATTGGAGGAATTGGCATTGACAGAAAATTACTTTGCCTTTGAAGACCGGATCTATTTATAACGCCACGGTACTTCCATGGGGAGCACATTTGCTCCCAGTATTGCCTGCTTGTATATGAATTGGTTCGAAGAAGAGAACATCTGGACCCTTAATCCTTTCAGTGATCAAATACGGCTGTGGCGGCGATACATAGATGACATCCTGTTCATTTGGCATAGGGATGACACAACCACTGATCTTTTTTATGATTTGCTAAATGAAGGAAATCCATTCCTAAGGTTCACTATGACAAGCAATAGAACCCAGGTATTCTTCCTGGGTGTAAGCATCATGGCAAAAGAGGGCAAGCTCAACAGTTCTCTGTATACATAACCCACTGATCGTAACAGTTTGTTACATTTCAACAGTGCCCACTCCGTGCTGTCAGAGAGAATTTACCAGTGGGACAGTTTTTGCATATCAGACGTAGCTGCTCCGACCTCCAAGACTACAAGAATGAAGTCAGAAAACTCACAACAAAACTGAAAGAAAGGGAATACTTAAACAGAATTATTGTTAAGGCGCAGAAGAGAGTAGCAACATCCCCTGAGATGCCCTTCTTGAAACCAACATTAGACAGAACAACTCCCTTATAGAGTACTTATAACTCTTCTTCTAACACCATCAAAAGGAGTGTGAACAAACATTGGCGCATCCTCACCTCCAATCAACAGAATTTCGACAAACTGCTCTTTTCATTCAAAAAGAATAGAAGCATAAGAGATTGACTGGTTCACAGCAACACATGGCAGAGAAATTCAAAACGGCAAACCACGCTGTGGGATCTTCCTCCAGTTACGTGACATTGCCCGTGTGGAAACTGCTCGGTATGCCCTCTCACGACACAATCTAAAACAATTGACCTCGGACTTTTTATTCCTTGGGAGCAGAGGGTACACACAAACTTCAATAGAAACAATGTAATTTATGTAATCACCTACCCATGCAGCCTTCGGTACATAGGAATGATGACAAGAAAAATCAAGCTTTGCATATGTGAACACAGAAGTACCATTATATGCAGAAAGGCATCTACCAAATTGATAGCACACTACTTACTGAAAAATCATAGCAAGAAAGATTTACACTGGACAATCATCGAGAACTCACAGCTTCACCTGGAATTAATAACAAACTCTTATCCAAAGATCATAGATGGGTCTACAAACTTAAAACACACACGCCAGGGCTGAATGACGATATCCCATGGAACCAGCTCAACACCCGCTAACCCCTTGACACATAACTAATATGCCCTTGGATACTGGACTATTGCCCTATCAGGTTGAGCTACCAGCGCTTGGTACTGAGCAATATGTATACCTCAGAAGGAGATGTTTTTGTTCCCATTTAAACCCCGGCCTTTTTGCACCTCTAGTGTTCGTCTCACAAGTACATATATAGCGGAAATCCCCTTGATTGCACTTAGAAGGGCTGTAAGTGCTCTTGTATCATTAGGCACTCTCCCTTCAACAATAGGCCTTAGATTCATTTTCTCAATATCCACTATGAGAATGTTCATACTCAAGCGCCCTTTGTAGCATAAACTAGCCCTTATTGTAAGAAACACCCCACATCAGAATGATTTTGTTAGCATCACGCATCCTAACAATACTCCAGTAGAGTTTTCTGCTTTTTTGGGGCCCCTTGCACCAACTGCAAAGTATTTGTTCCTCTAAATACGGAATTTTAACTTATTGAGTATAGCCCACATATCCCATGGGGCTGAACACCATTTATTCATCAAGTATAGGCCCTCCTGAAGTCACTGTGATGTCAGCCTTGTAAATGCATACAGTGCATCTGATGCTTTCAACCTCCCGACCTGTGATCCGCATTGCGATTGCATGGTGGGTAGAGAACTATATTTCCCTTGGTTCCTGAACTGGCGCACATTCACACTACCGGCCCAGAACGCTGCCACATGAGCCACATTGGTAGGTAGGGTGACCAACCATCCGTAAATTTCACGGACCGCCCGTAATTTGGACCTCACGTCCGTTGTCCGTGAGGATCCTTTTCATGGACGCCTTTTGTCCGTAATTTTGGGCCTTGCAGGGAACAGAGCTGCTCCCCTGTGAGAGGCCTCAGCTCCCTGATGGGGCCGCCTTGCACTCATCGTGGGAGCATAAGAGCAGCCCCACCCGCCCATTTTCATTCTGTCTGCGGCTGATTGCCACATACAGAATGACAATGGGCCAGTTTAGACTCTTACAGCATGGCCTCCTCCTGCTGTGGTCTAGGGCAGGGCATTCTGTTAGGGTTAGGTGGCAGAAATGTACAAAACAAACGTACAAAGTTAAAAAGAAGAGGTTATAGTTCTTACACAGTCTCATCATTTCAGAGCTGAAGCATTTTTATTATTATATAAAACGAAGACATAGTTGCTGCTTTTTTATTTATTTTATGCAACTAACATCCATTGACAAAGCCAATAGTCCTGGCTTGTTGTAGGTCTAATGTTACTGGATGCAATGATAGAAACAGCAAAATACCAGTCGGGCGGCACATTATGCTCAGCATATATTTTAAGGTGAGGTGTTTTAAGCCACACCCTTAATTACATCAGACACGCCCCTTGGAGAGACCCCCAGATTTTTCATCCCACTTAAAGCCCTGGAAACAACACCATGTCACAGTCACCTCGTGTCCTGGCACTGTGCATCATGCATGACTCATGACTTCCAAGTTTTCAGATTGCCTATGTGCAGGGGCATAGTGAACCCTCCCCTCCCCCACCCCGCCCCACCCCTTGCTTTAGGAACTACAGCATGGGTGAAGTTCTAGATGGGCCTCTTCTGTGTGCAACTGGATGGGTGGGTGGATGGGTGGCTAAGTGAAAGGGGAATGGAGAGAGAAAGGGAGGATGCATGGATGAATGATAGCATGGATGAATGATTGACAGAATGGATGGGCGAATGGGTGCTTGGATGAGTGAAAAGAAGAATGTAAAGATGGATGAGTGAAAGAATGCATACATGAGTGAAAGGGAGGGTGGAGAGCTGGAAGAAAGGATGGATGGATGGATGAGTAAAAGGGTGAATGGGTGGACGGATGAGTGACTGGGTGGGTGGATGAGTAAGTGAAAGGATGGCTGGATGGGTGAAAGGGTAAATGATTGGATGGATGGGTGGAAGAGTGGATGAATGAGTCAAAGGATGGCTTGGGTGAAAGGGTAAATGGTTGGATGGATGAGTGAATGGATGGATGGGTGGAAGAGTGGATGGATGAGTGAAAGGATGGATTGGGTGAAAGGGTGGATGGATGAGTGAAATGATGGATGGAAGGATAGATGATGGATAGGTGTGCAAATGGTTGAAAAGCTTTGGATATGGATGGGCACACAGATGGAAGCAAAACAGAAAAAGGGGGAGAAAGAGGGACGAAGCTAGGTCCACCCTCCTAATGCAATTAAAAAGGAACCAAATTAAGACCATGATACACGGTATTATGATGACCGAATATCTCAGATCCAACTCCGCCCCACGGGGGTTGATTGTACGCAATGAGCCTTTTATTTTTCAACAGGATAAAATTTTCAAAAAGGATTGGTCGCTAATTTCCTGGCATTGCACCAGAGATTGGCTCGTGCTTATTATAAAGACCGCGGCACGTTTGTCAGATGAAATGAAAAGCGAAATACATAAGATGGAGATTCATCTAAAGACTTTTCAAAACTTTTCAAAACTTCACAGAACTGAAAAAACGCCTTGAAGAACTGAACAAATCAATGACCGATTTTGAAATAAGTCTTAAAGACACAAAATACATCAAATTGAAAAAGATCAAAAATCATTCTCCCATGAGAAAGTCTATCCATACACCAGAGATGACTATGTGCCATCAGGAAGGAATCCAGGCTATAACACGGACAGTGATGGATCTGACACAGGCTCGGACCATTCGGATACTGACTATAATTACACCTACAGAAACAGAACCAGACGTCCACGAGGTGGACGGTCAAGAAATCAAGGGGCAGCCAATTTCAGATGGCCACAGTTCCACGGACCACCACCACCGTATGAGGGACCCCACCCATTTTTCTATGGACCATCGCCATTTCACCAACAGGTATACCCACAACAACCTCAAGCCTACTGGGACCAGGCAGAACAACCACACCAGTCTTTTTAGGACGGGGCAAGGGACCCCAAAGAGGAAAGATCAGAAAAACCAACAAGTACAGTGGGCACAACCCCTGGAAGTCTCGAGGAGCCACACCAGGAGCATGGGTCCGCCGAACCTCCCGTCAGGCAGCAACCACCCAGTCTAGTAGTGAATCTATCAGACATCAACCTTACCTCCACACAACAATCCGTCCTAGAGAAAGGACTGGGTTTCGTACCAACGCCAAGTATGGATAAATTTAAACTCTGCTGTGAACTCAACGAGTTCATTCGCAAGATAAAATTGCAAGTCTTTTTAAGGATAAACCTCTCGATGACACCCAACAGAGTGATACAGGTCTGCACAGAAAATTGACTTTCACTCCCCCAGCAGCAAGTCTCCCAGTGGAACTACTGGCTTTTGAGAAAGCAGTATTGAAGGAGGTATCTGATATTGACCCAAGGACCATAAAAGTATTCCACAATACGAGCAAAAAAGAACAAGAAGCGATACAACAACTGGCAAACAACAATAAGGTGACTATAAAACCAGCTGATAAGGGAGGAGCCATAGTGCTACAAAACTCCACTACTTATCGTATAGTCTGTCTCAACCTACTGGGAGATGAAAGAAATTACATCAAGATAAAAGAAGACCCTACTGAAAGATTACGCATTGAAATCGCATACTTGATTGAGGAATCAATAGCCAACAATTGGATTACCAAAAAGGAAGCAGATTTCCTGGAAAATACTGAACCCACTACTCCGTATTTCTATACCATCCCCAAAATCCATAAATCTATGGATATTCCACCAGGGAGACCAATAGTCTCGGGGATAGGCTCAATTTTAGAACCCCTCTCTAGATTTGCCGACGCTTTCCTGCGGCCTTTAGTACAAAGTACCAGTACGTACTTGCAGGACACGAAAGCGGTCCTCTGTCTTCTCCAAGACTTACCTTTTGACCCCCTAACGAATATTCTGATTGGCCTAGATGTGGAAAGTCTGTATACCAGCCTACCACACAAAGCAACACTTGACATCCTGGAGGAAATATTATTTCAAGAATCATGGCGTTACCACACACCCAGACATGTAGTCCTTGAATGTTGCCGGCTGGCCCTTACAGAAAACTACTTCAGATTTGAAGACACACTGTTTCGCCAACAGCATGGGACCAGCATGGGAAGCACGT
The DNA here is from genome assembly GCA_963921515.1 of Calotriton arnoldi. NCBI lineage: Eukaryota > Metazoa > Chordata > Amphibia > Caudata > Salamandridae > Calotriton > Calotriton arnoldi. The sequence goes on from CAWUFW010001574.1 coordinate 239,223, forward strand.
TTGCGCCGAGTGTAGCGGGACTTTATGTCCATTACCTTGAAAAGCAAAAGATATTGCATGACACAAACCCACATTTTGCTCATCTCCAACTTTGGAAACGTTACATTGACGATGTTTTCATAATATGGAGAGGCAATGAAGTGGAAGCAAGAGACTTTATTAACTGGCTAAACCTGCAAGACCCTTTTTTAAAATTCACTTTCACCATGAGCAGATCTGAAATGGTTTTCCTTGATTTGAATATCAAAGCCCAGAATGGTCTCTTAACAACTACATCTCATTTCAAACCTACAGCTAAAAACTGTCTCCTAATATTTGACAGTTTCCACCCAAGACATTTGAAAGAGAATCTTCCCTTTGGACAATTTTTGCGCCTAAGACGTAACTGTACTGAAAGGGATGATTACAATATTCAAGCGAGAGACCTGGCAGACAAGCTTATAGCAAGGAAATATCCTAGACAGTTAGTTTCAAAAGCCAAGAAAAGAGCCCTGAATAATCACAGAGAGGCCCTCCTTGAACCTCGACAATCAGCAATGAAAGAAAAACGACCAATATGTATAACTACCTACAACGTTGCATCCAACAAAGTAATGAAAATAGTGAACAAACATTGGAGGACACTCAATAGTGGTGATTTAAACATACCGAAACCTATGTTCAGTCACAAAAAGGCAAAAATCTGAGAAACCATTTTGTCCACACACGCCCAAGAAGTATGGGAAAATCAGATGGACTACAAAAGGTGTTCCAACCATTACCAGAAGGACACTATCCCTGTAACAATTGCAGCGTTTGCCATCTGACTGCTGCCACTAAGGAAGTGGAATTCAACAACAAAATGACCTGGGAACTACGGAACTTCACTAACTGTAACACCACAGGAGTCGTATACCTGATTACCTGTATATGTAATCTACACTATGTTGGTATGACTACCAGAAAAGTCAGTACCCGAATAGTGGAGCACCGTAGCAATATAAGATGTCAGAGGGCCACCACAAAAATGACTTCTCACTTTATAGAAACTAAGCACACACCAAACGACATGAAGTGGGTGGTCTTAGAACACATAAAGTATAGTGAGAACCAAGAAAAGAGACTCCATGAGAAAGAACAACGTTGGGTTTTCAAACTACGGGCAGACAGTCGGGGCCTGAACGATAATGTCCCGTGGGGCCAATTTATATAATGACCTACACCTCATTTTTGTCTTTTCGCCCAGAAAATTTACTCTTATACTGAATTCTCTAGCTGTTGAAAAAACATGTAACAGATTATCCTGTGTTTAATATAACACATCATATATGGATACTGACAAATCGCAGGTTGTGCGGCATACCCCCGGTCAAGAACCTGTATTTGTTTAGGTACCATCAATTCTGTGGCATTACACACCAATTATCTCTTAGGCAATAGTGACATTTTGTATAAACTTCATATCTCTGGTCCATCATCAACAGAGGCCGTTTATTATTAAATTAGCACCTCCAGCAGGTCTCTCACGTTTTTCTTTGGCAGAAATCTGGCAACTTCTAAATTTCAAATTATGCCTCACCAAAACTAAACACACAGCAACCTTTCACGATCGCTCACGACCAAATGGTGAATGCGGACGGGATATCACTTGTCCCAACCACTGTTTTGTGTTTTTTCTGTTTTATGTCTTTATGTATTTGGTTATTAATGAATAGTACGTTCCTTTGCCCCATCTTCGTAATTGAAGTAAAGTTTTTTCCACTCCCAACAGGGCTACGCCATTAGCACATTACAGGACGGCCATTTTGGAAGGTTTGCACTCTAGTCATCCTAGCATGACTAGACGGAAACACTTCCTTTTAATCCAGCTCCCTAGTGAGACACGCCAATATGCGGTCTCGAGGGAGAATCTTGCTAAGGTCTACTGACCGAGAGGTTATCACACAAGTAAGTGGATTGTTTTTCAGGTTGTATACGGAACCGAGCACGCTGCGGGGATTGCCCTCGGCGCGTTCGGCCTTCTTCTGCATTTTTCGATTCTAACACGATCCTCGATCGTAAAACGGCAACTTACAACGTTTCTCCTTTGTTTTTCGTTTTTCTTGAGTTCCAGTTGGAACCCTCTCACCCCGGTTGAGACCATGAGGCACATTGTTGCTTAAAATACAGTATGTTGTTTATGTTATATGTAATGTCTATATGTTTGTCATGTCCACGGTGTAGTTACTAGGTGCATATTTTAACCCCTCTTTATTCTTTAATGTTTTAAAAAATGCCTTAATTCCACCATAACTTTAGGCAAGCATGTTATTTTGCAGCTCTGCATGGTGTTTCACATTTTGGCAGTTTGAAAGCACGCATCGCAAGGAGCCCTTGAGTATTACGCTTTATTTCACCCACCCCCAAGAGGGGGTAGGGTTACATTAACCATTGTTCTTTCTTTATTCCTTTTACAGATACTACGGGACTATTATGTACCCATACTACGTGACAATTTTGTACCGTATGCATTATTAACAATTGCCTTATTTTTGCAGCATTTCGTTGTTTTTTCACGTATATCACTGTAGGTCACTTTGGAGTGGTACACACAGGGCGGGACCCTGTGTTGTCCTGAAGAAGAGCTGTGGGGAAGCTCGAAACATGTTGACATCTACTAGGGACCCCTAACGCATTCGGTTAGGTTCACTAGAGACTAACCCCAATTTTTTAATAGACCGACTAGGAGCCTGAATAAAGTTTTTTCTGCCCACTAGTTAGGTACTTTTTAATTAACTCCACTCCACCACATCACTGTACTACACATAGCTCCTCACGATTAGTGCTCCTACGTCTCATCGCAAGTCGTAGCACGCCTCAGCCCGCAGCGGGTTGAGATGGCCCCTATGATGAAGCATGTCACCATGGGGAAACCCTGGTGAGTGAGGGGACTCAAGAAAGGAAAGCTTTCCTTTCTCAAGATTTTCGAGCTCACATTTGAGTGGAAAATCTACACCCCAGCTAGGTCCCTATCCGGTCACACAGATGGAAGGACAGAATGAATGGTGAAAGACTGAATGATGGATGAAAGAATGAATAGATTACATTTTGAGTGACACCCAACTGCTACTTGAATGTTACACTAGTAATTGTAGATGTTTGCATGTTTTGTTTTAGGTGTAAGATTTTAGGGAGAGTCTCATAGTGCCATGAGCTGTGCTTGAGATGTATATTGTGTTTGTAGCAACAGGCAAGGCGTCAAAAATAAACTATGTAATAGTGTATCGACAGTGCATTCTTTAACAAAGCTGCAGGGAAAAGCACCTTTATGACTTCCGTCAGCTTGTGCAACTCTCTGCGAAGCCCCCATAAGCAAAGTCAGATTCCATATTTTAAGTTCCACTTGCTGAAACACCCATAATGCTTTCCCTATAGTGGGTTCATAGCTGCAATCCTCCCTTTAGTTCACCTATGCGTGCCGCTTTACATCTCACAATGGCACACAGATATGAGATGCTAGTAACAAAGTCTATCCGAGCAGATCTTCCTGACCACTTCTCTCACCAAACATGCCTGCTCAGGACCATGAGTTGTAAGCAAAATATCAGACTGGACAACCCAGTGCAAGAACCATATAAATAGATTATTATCATATGAAATACCACAAAAAGACCTGCACAGTTGCTCAAAGCTCCACGCATACCGAAAAACCGTGAAATGCACGATAACTTATTTTGACTTGTACTTAATTGGTTGTCTATTTACGTACTTTTATACTATTGCGCAACTTCCTCTGATGTGTCTGTAAAACTTACCTTTTGTCCCGAAGTTTTGTCCTGAATTTTGACCTTCTGTCCTGAATTTTTGTCCTGAATTTTGACCCTCTGTCCTGAATTTTTACACTTATCGTCCTGAATTTGCACGCATGCCAGTTGGTCAACCTATTGGTAGGCTCCTCTGCTCCCAGGAGATCCAACGTTGTCTCGGCCGTGTTTTACTCTCAGCTTCCTGTGTTCCTCAGCAGGGGTGAATGGAACACATAACAGGGTGCACCTCACCCTAATTATACATGTAATTTTGGAACCAGCCGTCTCCAGCCGACCCCGGGGATTGCATATACTCGAGATCTCCAAACACTCATTTGTCACAAGCAGGAAAGCAGAGCCGAGTAGGTTGCACAGTGGTCTCGGATACTTGGTGTAGTAAGTACCTCGTATCACCTGAGTCTGCACGGTGTTGTTTAACTGTTGCAACTTTTCCTCCTGGTATAACAGGGGGTCCCCTTGGACTCCTTTATATATCCGCTCTTTCACTTGACAACATTGTTAGTTTTTAACCGCTTTGACGCGGCTGGAATTCCCCTGCTGTGCGGGAGAATTCCACACATGCGCGGAACAGACGGCCCCTGGCCGTCCTCCGCACCCGCCCACCGTGACGTCGGACGGCCCCTGGTTAACCCCTTCCAGTCTTTGGCTACGGGGCCACCCACTCATGCCCCCGTGGGGATAATTTTGTCCATTGATCTGGGTGAGTGCTCCACAATGTTGGTCTTTGACTTTGATGGTCTTCTTTATGTTTATGCACATTTTCTTTAGGTGCAAGAGCAATTTTAACAAACAAACAAATCCCTAATAGACTATAGAAGACGGTCTTGATACTGTTTTAATAGCATGTTATACTTATATCGCATAATAATTGCGCAGTATAAATGGTTGTAACTTCTGAATTTTGAGTTGTGAAACTGTGGTGCACCGCAGAGTATTTGTTTGACAGGCCAGTTGAAGTGCATGAGTTTGTTTATGAAGAAGACACCAATGAGTGCAACACGTACATCTTCGCAGTATGAGAAAAGCATGCAAGGAGCGGTGAACAGCGTGTTGAATTTGAGCAACCATCAGTGCGCATTGTAGTGACGGAGCCAACCGGCCCGCACTATGTAGCTGTTTGCATGCACCCGGAGGGCGGGCACGCCCAATGGTCTAAATAAAAGGGCGCATGACCGCTCGGGGCCTTGGCCCGTACTGTAACACTACTGTATGTGGCGTCTATATATACAGCAGAGTTGGGCCTACCTTATTCACCACGTGAGTGCCCCGAGGTATTGCCAGAATACCACATTGGCGACGAGGCGGGTCCCACCCACGCCTCTGCCGCACCCAGCTTGTGCCCGTCATCTGCCATCCGGAGGTGAAGCGCGGCGTGTGCCAGCCGCTGCACTCCCACGGAGCCATGCACCAGGCCCTGCGAGGCCGCGAAGACGACCGAGACCGTGGGTGCCCACCCCGCGAGTGCTGTGGTACAAAGGAGCCCCTGCGATGCTGCCGACAAGGTCAGTGAGGCGCGAGGGAGAGCGCACGGCCCGAGTCACGGTCGCGTGACTCATCAAGGTGCGGCCTGCTCATGCACGTCTGTCCCGGGCCACGCGGTGACGAGCTGTGAGGCCGCACAACACTCTGCTGAGTTCCCGGCCGTTCTCCTGGTTTCCCCCACGCGTGAGTCTGCCCATCACCGCTGGGTTGTTCCGCCTGGAAAAAAGAACACATAAACAAAATTGGAGGAAATTAGAAAAGTGCCAAACACCAACAAGCATTGGCAAAGGCAACTTCACGACGGGACTGTGGGGGAGGAGAAGGAGGTTTCCTTGTATCAAGCCTTGGCAAAGGCAAGCACACAGCAGTTCGCCTTGGCAAAGGCAAGCACACTTTCCTTGTATCAAGCCTTGGCAAAAGCAAGCACACAACAGTTCGCCTTGACAAAGGCAAGCACACAACAGTTCTCTATAGGAGGAGGAGGTTTCCTTACCCCGACGGCGCCACAGAACCAGGCACACCTGTTCTCACATGGCCACACAGCACAGGAGGTGGCACAGCGCCCTCATCAAACGTTGGCTGAGGCAACCCTTGAGCCAGCCTGCGCAAGTTATCTGTACGCACACGCACATCAAGGGACATGAGCGCCCCGAATCTGGGTGGGGCTGGTGCCCCGGCGCCCCTGCAACAGGCCCCGCAGCAGGCCCCACAGCAAGCCTCGCAGAAAGCTCCACAACAACCCCCACAGCAGCCGGGCCACGCCACAGTGTCTCCCCTGCCCCCTTTCAGCGAGTTGGCTGATCCAGCTACGGCCGCGTTGCGATGGAAGTCGTGGATCGGCCGCTTAGACCACTACTTCGTGGGGATGAGAGAAACCGATGGAAAGGTAAAGAGATCGCTACTCATGTGCTACGGAGGGGGCGAGTTATATGACCTGTTCGAAACACTACCGAATACCGGAGCGGACGACGACTACGACGCAGCAGTGGCGGCCCTGAACAGACACTTTGACCCTCAAATCAACCCCGATTTCGAGAGGTTCAAACTCCGGCAAGCGAGGCAAGGGGAGACAGAATCAATTGACGTCTTCTATGCCCGACTAAGAAAACTGGCGAGCTCATGCACACTGCACGACCAAGTGGAGGAAATCAGGGCGCAGGTTATACAAGGATGTCGGTCCGTCACGCTGCATCGCCTGATACTCAGGCAACCAGGCATATCGCTGGACGAAATTCTAGTGCTCGCAAGATCACACGAGCTGTCGAACGCACGGGCTAATGAAATGGAGGCCGCCCTTAACCGTCACCCAAATCTCTCATGACCACCTCGACCACTGGTGATAAAGGAAGAAAGAGTAGACGTCATTCAGAGACGCCCGGCAGCGCCACGAGGGAACGGGAGGCCGTCGCAAAAGGGCACATGTGGAAACTGTGGTTTGGAACACCCGCCGGCTGGCCCATGTTTCACAAAAGGAAAGACCTGCTCCCGCTGTGGGAAAATCAACCACTTCGCCAAAGTATGTCGGAGCGGAAGATCGAGAACCAACGCCGCAGGGCAGAGGGGAATGTCGACAGCATTCCGGCAACTGGCACTAGAGGACCCTCTGGAACAGGCAGACTCCACCCCGCCAGGATACGGTATGGGCGTGGACGACGATGACGTGTTCGTAGTGTCGTTTGTGAGTCGGGAAGGTCCGCGCCGTCGACCCCCACCCATGTGTTCCATCACAGTGGCAGGATCCACAGTCAAGGCGCTCATAGACACCGGAGCTTTGGTGAACGTTATGGACAGTGATCAATACGAGCAGCTATCTCCGCGACCACCCCTGTCACCCTCCAAAGCAAAAATCTACACGTACGGAGGTACCGAGCCGCTGCCCCTGCGTGGAGTCAATGAGGTCGAAGTCGACAGCGAAGGGCGAAACATCCACACAAGGTTCCATATCATCGAAGGGAAGAGGGGCACGCTTCTCAGCTGCCACACGGCAGAAGACCTGGAATTGGTCTTCTTTGCGAACCAAGTGCACGACCTTCATGCCCACGACATCCTCAAAGAGTTCCCTATGCTATTCGAAGGACTAGGATGCCTCAAAGGATAGCTATTCAAGTTGCACATCCACCCCACTGTGAAACCAACAGCGCTCAGGCACCGGAGGGTGCCATTTCACCTACGCCCTCAGGTAGAAGAGGAGCTGCGGAAGTTAGAGCAACTTCGGGTCATCGAGAAGGTTTCTGGCCCCACCCTGTGGGTGTCGCCGCTAGTCGTCGCTCCCAAGCCAAAACAACCGGGAGCAATTCGACTGTGTGTCGACATGCGCCTTCCAAACCAGGCGGTGAAACGGGAGCGACACCTCACGCCCACCATGGATGACATAGTGGCGGACCTCAACAGAGCAAGATGGTTCACAAAGCTCAACCTCAATGCTGGCTACCACCAGCTGGAACTTCACCCGGAGAGCAGAAACATCACATCGTTCTCCATGCATGTGGGGTTGCGAAGGTACAAGAGACAGTTTCGGGGTGTCGTCAGCCGCCGAAGTGTTCCAGAACGCTATTCGAGAAACACTGTCGGGGCTGCAAGGGGTCATCAACCTGAGTGACGACATCCTGGTGTTCTCGAAGACGCTGGAGGAACACCACACGCACTTGAGGAACACCCTTCAGCGACTCGCAGACAGCGGGCTAACCCTTCATCGAGCCAAGTGCTCATTCTATCAAGAATCTGTGGAGTTTTTCGGTTACATCTTTTCACGAGACGGCCTCCAGGTTGACCCGAAGAAGGCAGCAGCGATACGCTCCGCTCCGAGGCCCACATCGCCCACAGAGGTCCGCAGTTTCCTGGGCATGGCCACATATTGTGGCCGCTTCATTCCGAACTTGGCGTCACTCTCTGAACCTCTCCGGAACCTCACGAAATCCGGAGTGCCATGGGAATGGACTGCAAAAGAAGACGCGTCGTTTCATGCCATCAAAGAAGCACTAATGGACAAGACCATCATGGCTTACTTTCAACCCAACAGACGTACCGAAGTGGTGGTAGACGCCAGTCCGGTGGGGTTAGGGGCCGTTCTTCTTCAAGAAATAATAACAAAAGAATGGGCCTTGGTGGCCTATGCCAGTAGAGCCCTGATGGAAACCGAGATGCGGTATGCCCAGATAGAGAGAGAGAGAGAGGCACTGGCCATCAAGTGGGCATGTCATCACTTCCACTTGTATCTCTATGGGCAGGAGTTTCGCGTAGTGACCGACCACAAGCCGCTGATCCCTCTTTTCGCTGGCACCACCCGACTGGCTCCTCCTCGAATTGAGAGATGGGCAGTACAACTGCAAATGTATCGCTTCGAAGTGGTCTTTCGCCCTGGCATTAACAACCCTGCCAATTTCCTGTCACGGCACCCCACCGGAACTGCGCCGGCTGGACAGTCCACCGATGAGGACCGCACGGAAGAATTCGTCCGAATGGTGTCCCAGGAAGCATGCCCGAAGGCGCTCACGCTCGAAAAGATTGGAAGTGCCACCGCAGCCGATGAGTGCCTGTCCAAAGTGAAGAGAACGCTAATTGACCAGAGCTGGCAACACTTCCTCGACGGGGCTCGGGCCCTAACGGAGACGAAAGAATGTCACGACAACAGCTATGGAGGGCCCGCAGCGAGCTAAGTGAAGGGTTGCACGGGGTAGTCCTGCGCGGCAATACCATAGTGATTCCAAGGTGCTTACAGAAAAAAGTGGTCGACCTGGCACACGAAGGACACCAGGGGAAAGCCAAGACAAAAGCCCATCTGAGGAACAAAGTATGGTTCCCCGGGATGGATACCTTGGTTGAGGAAACCATTCGCACTTGTCATTCGTGCAACATTACCAGTAGTGACCAGGCTCCTCATCTGATCATTACGGAAGACCCATGCCAAGAGCCGTGGACACAAGTCAGCATCGACTTTGGATCATTCCCAGACGGGCGGAGTACCCTTGTTCTCATAGACCCCATCGTGGAGGTAGTGTCGTCTACTGCTTTTCCCCAGGTCAAAGCCACCCTAGACCGCATCTTTGCGATGGTGGGACTCCCAGAAGAAATCAAATCAGATAATGGGCCGCCCTTCCAAGGAAGAGAGTTAAGATTACATGATGTCCCATGCCATCCGACATCGCAAAATCACACCACAGTGGCCGCAAGCTAATGGGGAGGTGGAACGTTTCATGCGGACCCTGAACCGAGCTCTGAGAAGTGGAGTAGAGAAGGCGAAGATGCAGAACAGTGCCTACAACAGTTCCTAAGGGCGTATCGCCTGACACCGCACTGCACGACACAGTGTGCCCCATCACACTTGCTGTTCAGGAAGGCTCCTCGAGACAGCATTCCCGCTGACCTTTCGTGGGGTCCAAGAGATCTAGATCAAACGGCAGTGCCAGCCAGAAGACGAGCCACCAACGAAAAAGCAAGTCAAGCGCGTAAGGCGCAAGTGGTTGATATTCGGGTGGGAGACCCCGTGATAGTGAAAGACAGGTATCCTGGCTGGAAATATTGCACCCCATATGAACCGGAGGTGTGGGAAGTCACGGAGGTGCAGGGAACCATGGTGTCTGCTCGACATGGACATCGCACAATCGCCAGAAACATCTCCTGGTTCAAGAAAGTGAATACCAGGCCAGGCGCAGAACATGAAGGACATGACAGAAGTGGAGAAGAGGAAGAAACATTGACGCCACCAAACACCCCAAGAAGGAATGGCGACACTGTGCCGAGGCACCCTGAGGAAAGAACAACAGCAGCTGAAGACCGGATAACCATCAGTCCGAGCCCATCATCATCCGTGGGTGACACTGCAGGGACAGGGACTAGCAATAACTCCCGGAGCCAGAGGTATGGTCTCCGGCCGAACCCTGCCCCTAGCCAGAGACTCCAAGACTTTGTATGCTACATGCCTAAAGATGGAGGTGTGAACATTCGGCAACATTGCATCTAAAGGAAAGGAGGGATGTAGTGACGGAGCCACCCGGCCCGCACTATACAATGTAGCTGTTTGCATGCACCCGGAGGGCGGGCACGCCCAATGGTATAAATAAAAGGGCGCATGACCACTCGGGGTCTTGGCCCGTACTGTAACACTAGTGTATGTGGCGTCTATATATACAGCAGAGTTGGGCCTACATTATTCACCACGTGAGTGCCCCGAGGTATTGCCCGAATACCACACGCATGATGGTTGTTGACCCCGGAAAGACATGATCAGGATCAGGAGGACGTCAGGATCCGGAGCAGGAGGAGGCTTAGTTGCGGTCACGTGAGGAAGCTGTGACCGCAGTCTGTGATTACGGGCCCCCACACAGGCCCTTTGAGAAGGGGGGCTCTGGGATGAGCCTGTGTGCTGACCCCGCCCGACCTCAGAACCGAGTGCTGTGAGGGAACCGGACGATTTGGTGCGGCCTGAGCAACCCTAGAAAGCCGGAGACGTAACAGCTTGTCGCGCTGGCCAAGGCTGATCCAGGGGGAAGCCAAGAGGGAGCTCAGGGACAGCGTGGTGTCGGTCCCCTGTAGCAACCTGGTATAGCCTATTAGTGGATGCCCTCCAGCGTAGAGTCATGGTAAGAGAAGCCAAGCTAAGCCAAGGGAGTGAGCATGTGGGAGGAGTGTGGGGGAGCTGGTTAGTGGCACAGCCCTAGGTGGCCCCCAGAGACACGGAAGCAGCCCGACCTAGGATCGGGTGCTGTTTGTGGCTGTGAGAGAGCCCCCGCCTTCTTCCCCTGAGGAGGAGGGGGCCCCCCACCTCCCACCCAGCATAATTTGGACGTTGAGGGACATAGCGGGGGACGCAGAGGAGGCCCAGGATGGCGGTCATGAGGTCAGGAAAAATCAGAACAAGCACCCAGTCCACCCAGATGAAAAGAAAGCAGGAGATAGCCCCCACTGGAGACCCCTCAACCGAATTGCGTTAAGAGGATGATGTCAGCAGAGACCAATGCAGAGACCAATGTCGAGGCTGAGGTTATTCCTATGGCAGCCAAGCTGGATGTGGCATCCTTGAAAGCCACAACGGCCACCGATGATGCTGGTGAGATGATTGAAATTATTAAGTAGTGACAAGAAATAAGGGATACAGATAAAAGTCGCAAGCATCTGATTTCTGAATTCTTTTTGCCCTTGGCCATAAAGAAGAAGAAGGGCTTGTGGAAGGTCAAGGAGCTCCTGGATCCCCAGGACAGGGCTCAGAACCCCCAATGGATAGCCCTTCAGACATGGGCCAAGGGCATCTACCGCTACAATAACCCCCAATCCTAACACCAGCAATTTTCATCCTGAATAGGGCAATTTAACAGCAGCAGAAATGCAAGAACTGGTGGTGAGTCCAACAATAACAACATCTCCAGGGGAGGGATCGTCAATCTGTCTTTCCGGACTGCAGGGACCACAGCACCCGGAGTGGAAGTAATCCTTGTAAAAGCCACCACCTCAGAGGCCACAGATGCCACCAGACAACCAGATAACGGAGGCCCTCCATGCAATTTTAAATCAATTTGAAGTGCCTTTCCGGCCTTTAAGGCGGAAACTGGCGCACATCCGCTGAATTCGCACGTGGGAAGGGAGGTAGTGTGCTAGCTCAAGCAGCACCGCACAAGTGAGGTAGAGCTCAGATCTCCTGATGTAAGGGGAGCAGAGCCCTTCGTCACCTCAGTTGCAGAAGGTCAAAGCCCAGAGCGCTCAAGGAGGACCAAGAGTCCAAATGGGGTTGCAACGGACATTAACAGCTTTTGGGAGGCAGTATTGAATACAATGCAAGTGACGGTGGAAGAATTGAATAATCACTCTAACAAAATGTATATACAAGTGGACCGGTTAAATACGGTGGCACTTTTCATGTCAGGTATAGACAGGAATCTGTAGAATTTAAATAACCTGATTCAAAGAGTTCGATCAAGAACGGACGATGAATTCATAATGTGTATGTGCAAGGAGGTAATTGATAAGCTGATACAACTACCAGCGCTACTGGAGGAAATGCTTGGAGAAGGAAAGTATTGTGTGCAACTATACGGACTGCAGCACAAGCAGAAGATGCAGTCAATGCAGACGATGCAAGGCAAGCGCTCCATGCTGGGGAGAAGTGCACAGCAGAGGCAGAGCGGACACCGATGCTAATCACCCCAATCACCTCATCCAATTAAAAGAACCAACAAATCACAGGCAAGGGGACAGGATGACCCCTATTAAGAGGAGAACTCACGAACAAAAGCAAGAGCCAGTGACCATTGGGCTGTCACCACCAAATAACCTTGCACTGCCGCGCATGACAAAGCGGGAGAAAAAACGAGCAAGGACAGGCAAACACCAAGCCTATCCAGTGAGATCCTGCATGGGGCAAGCCTCAGTTGAATATGGCAAAGAGATTGCTGACCCCCCTCTGCAATGGAGGTCAGGCAAGGAGATGCGGGAAATGAGCACCAAGAGATTGGAAACCATCGGGAGACTAGAGTGTTCCCACAGCCCCATCAACTCTTCCGGCTGGTTCTGGGTAAAGAAGGTCAGCAAGAGGACAAGAATTACCCTAGTCACAGTACAAAAGATGGTACAGTAGAGAAGAAGGACGAGTTAGAGCCCACAGTAGAAGCCTGGCAAAGAATAGTAACACCTCTGCCAGTTCAAGAGGCCCAACAAACAACATGAACGAAACTTGCAGCCCAGAAAGAAGGGAGGTCAGCCCCCAGCTGAGCCGTGCCCCCGATCCTAGACCAGTCCAAGGGGAGAATGGCACCAGATCACCAACTATTGAGGATATAAGAATAAACTGTGGTTTCAAATCGATTTGTAGCCCTTGTGGGGGACATCCAGAGTCCAGAATTGAGGACGGTGCATCATGTGGTGACTTCAAATACTAATGGGGGGGCACACAAGATCAGGATACAAGCCCACCCGGAAATATTTCAGAGAATATTAAGACCCTTGCTGCCCACATGGGATCAAAGGAAGCTATACTATAGATCCCTGAATACAGATCTAGAGGATCCCATGATATCCTAAATTGCTCAAACATACAAAAACTGATGAAGGGTTTGCCGGATCTGGCAGAAGTCAAATCCCAAGACATTTTTTCCAATAAATTCCTGGCACCCCGCTTGAAGCAAGTATCTGAACCCAAGCTTGTTACGTTCAACTGGCCAAAGATCCAAGCCAAAGTCATGGCCTGTAAGGAGCTGCTAAAGAGCTGGGGCATAAAAATAGTGCACTTTCAGGAGGGGTGCTCCCTGCTCCGCTTCAGCCTGCAAACCAACTAACAAGGGATATTGGAGGCCATATGTTACCTCTCATGAGGCAAAACAAGGGCTGTAATCAACATGTACCCTCAGTTTTGAAAGGTGCAGTGGGTTGGCCCCTGTTCACTAGGGTCTCGGGCTGAAGATTCATGCAGCAGAGTCACAAACGGAGAAAGGCTTGTGGTCTAGATGAGACTCCAAACAGGGTGAATCAGATAATTGGAGCTGGCTACCATCAGCTCTAACAGAGGGTGGGGGGCCGTGAAGTTAGAAACAAGAATCCTTCGAGGCATCACACAAAAAAACATGATAAGCTAAACATCGGCGCCTGGAATCAGGGAGGTCTTATCACAATGATAGAAAACTTAAAGAAGTTCGATATAATTGCAGTGCAGGAGACCTGGGTGCAAACCAGCATTCTGTTAATTGGGTTAATTGAACTCAATAGATGGGCACTCAAAACTCGCACCCACGGAAAGGCAAAAAGTGGGTTAGCGACCTATGTGAACTCAAAACTAGCCGTTAAGGTAGCCCCGCTGGATATAGAGGAACCCTCGTTACTAGCTCTACGTATGGGATGATTGGACAAGCAGCCGACAGCTCCAGTGGTCCTGGTTAATATTTTTTTAAACCCGAGAGAAAAATCGAAAAATAGTGGAGAAACTAGTCAATCTGCTCCTGGAGTGGAAAGGGAATAAAAAGATGGCAAACCTGATAATTACCAGAGATTTTAATCTGAACCTTTTCCAAGGCACATATAAGGCTGGCAACAAGGCGTTACAGGTGCTGCAAGTACAAAGTCACCCCCCGCATAGACGCCATGATAATCTTGAGAAAAGGCTCTTGAAGGCTTGTGCAGCAGCTGGTCTGGCAATACTCAATGGACGCCTCCCGGAGGACATCCCACCCGCCTGGACAAGGCACTTATGTAAGACGATCTCCTACCTTGACTATACGATGGTGAGCGCTAGACTGTATAGTGTCTTCAAAATTGAGCACAAATCTGAGAGTGACCACCACCTGCAAAACCTCTGTCTAATTGCCGATATGTCCATACTAGATCAGGCGTGGATAGTGCAGGCTGAAGCTCACACTGAAAATTTAAAACGCCTCAAATGGAGCCCAGACAACATTGGTAGCTTGGCAAGCGAGACTGAGGAAATCCTGAAGAAAGTTCCATCTAGCGAGGAGAACCCGATAAGGGCATGGGAGTGCCTCTCAGAGACCCTAGCAGCAAGATACCCAGTCAACAATCTGGCGAAAGGTAAGCATATGATCCACAAGCGTTTTATCATCCAGCCAAAGCCGGTTTACCTTTTCAGGTCATGGATCAATAAAGTGCTCCATCAACGGCGGCGCTCACCACAGGATTTGGTACTACTAAAACACCTATGAATGGAGCGTAAGTGCCTAAAGTATGGCTGCTAAAAAAAGAGAGATCAGAACCTTGTGGGCAAAGCTACTTTACTCCTCCAAACGGAACAACCACAAAAGTTTCTGGAAACTAGTCAATGAGCTTGATAAGGGCAGCAAACAATGCTAATATAATCAAGGAAGAATGGATTAAATATCTAAGAACACATTACAAGAGAAGCACAGTTGACCATTCTGCCCCAGACCCAGGTTTGACCCCCACATCAAAGTCAATAGCAGATGGTTAACCTACAACCAATAGCAATGGTGTTACCAACACCTGCTCTCCTAAAGCACAACGCCACTACCTGGGCTGGTTTTCTGAACTTGATGTTTAAGCAAATACTGCTGATGGAAAGTATACCGGAAAGTTGGAGAGGCTCAGTGATCCACCCCAATTTCAATGGCGGGTAAGTTGTATTCCCTTGCAATCACAGGTTGATATTACTGCTCGTTGTGGACCTCAAAAACTTTTCAACACTACTAGTGCAAGATCCACAGGAGCGGGCGCCGAAGGCAAAAAGGCTGCCAATGAACCAAACAGAGTTCACCAAAAAGCAGGGAACCACCACCAACTTGATGGCTGTGGGCTGGCAGAAGTGGTTTCGCATGCACTTAGCCTCGGGTCTCGACAGTTGAGCAACAACCTGTATGCAGATGATCTACTGTTGTTAAGTAATATCCATGTGGGCCTACAGAGGCTGATCAATAGGCTTGCCGAGTACTCAGTAAATAATCAGTTGGATATTAAGCTTAAGAAAACTAAAGTTATACCGCTGAAACAAAGAATAGTGAAAAATGGGAAATGGCACCTAATATTGGGGTTTAAATTGGACTCACCAAATTCTTTTGCCACACAAAAAAAGCTATCATTGCAAAAACAGAGGCTTTAAACTTCGCCTTCTCAAAACTGAGGAAATGTCTGTAGGGGCATAAGCTAAAGGTGCTGATAACAGTTATCAAATCAAAATTGATTCCAACTTAATCTTATGGAGGCAAGATAATGCTGGGTGAAGATGTGGTCCTGCTGGAGAAGCTTGCATTACGAACGTATAAAATCAGAAAAATAAGGGGAGAAAGAGGGATATGCTAGGTCCACCCTCCAAAAATGATCAAGAATTACAAAACACCGAAATCTCGGTTATGGAAACCTAGCCAGTTTTTTCAGAAAATTAAATTTACTAATATAAGATTTAAAAAAAAAAAAAAAAAAAAAAAAAGTTAGTAAAGGAAAAATGTCCTTTCTTGAGTCCCCTCACTCACCATGGTTTCCCATGGTGACATGCTTCATCATAGGGGCCATCCCAACCCGCTACGGGCTGAGGCGTGCTACGACTTGCGACACTACGTAGGAGCACTACTTGTGAGTGACTATGTGTGGTGCAGTGATGGGGGTGGAGTGGGTGAGACTAAAAATATCTAGCTAGTGGGCAAAAAGAATTTATTCAGGCTCCTAGCCGATATATTAAAAACGGGGTTGGTCGCTAGGGTGTCTGTTTTTAATTAGTCAGGGGTCCCTAGTGAACGTCAACTAGTTTCGAGCTACCCCAGTGCTCTTCTTCAGGACAAACAGGGTCCAGCCCTGTTTAGTACCACTCCAAAGTGACCTAAGGATAGGAAAAAATGCTGCAAAATACTAGCAGGCAAGAGTTAATACATACAGTACTTTGATCACGTAGTATCTGTAATAGAGAAAGGAATAAAAAGCATTATCAAGTACAGTCTATGTACTGTATAGGTAGTTATTGAAACCATGTTGATGCTGATCAATTGAATCTAAAACAGAAAACGGCATACGAGACCTACTTCATGCTATGTAGGTAAGTGAAAACGCCATGCTGCACATTAACTACATATAATCAGACACTCACTGCTGGTGTGTGTTGTTAAGAGCTCTCCCATAAGATCCTTGTGTGGTTATGAGAGCTATGGGCATCTCAATAGTCATGTTATACTATAGGGCCAGCTTAGTTTAAAACACAAAAAACTAAAAACCAAAAAAGGAATACCACATGACATTACCCTTAGTGAGTAGATTGTCAGTAATCTGAGACATGCCAGGCAATTAGGTGAATGCTTATTTGCCAGGAAATAGAATGAAATGAAAGAGCATAGACCTAAAAAACATACTAATTTGTACAGACAAAACAATACGACAAAGAAAATACAGTGACATAATAAAACACATACTAATTATGGAGCAACAATGTGCTTCATGGTCTGAGAGGGGCTGGAGAGATCATCGCCACTGTAGGAGAAAGGAAAAAACAAAGCGATAATGAAAGCTTTGTAGCAAAAGAAGGGGGTGCACTGTGAGAGGCTCTGCTGTCTACCCGGTCCGGTGCTGTGGAGAGAATAACTTACTTGAGAATGAAAACTGCTCCGGCTGTTGCCTGCTTCCCTCCCGACCGCATATTAACAAGTGAGTCCCTACTGCTTGTTTTTAAAGGGTGTTTTCCGCCGATTCATGATTAGGAGACTAGAGCGGAAACTAAAGAACAAAATGGCCGCCTTCTATGGCTCAATGTGGCTGCCATTTTGGGAAGGTAAAATACTCATTAGTGCCTATTGGGAAGGGTATAAGGTGATTAGAGGCAATACAAAGGTGATGAACAATTACATACAATGTGCCTCACAATGATATACAAAAGAGGTCTAATACGAGTTCCTATCATTATGGGAAGGTAAAATACTCGTTAGTGCCTATTGATAAGAGTATAAGGTGATTAGAGGCTAAACAAGGAAGACGAACAAATACATACAATGAGCCTCACGATGATATACAAAGAGGTCTAATACTGAGTGCCTATTGAGGAATCACTAAGGTGATTAAGACATACTCATATAAAACAAACATACAGATGAATACTGTATTTACACTCCCTGAAGAAGTGTTTGATTATGAACGGAGAGTAATTGCAACTGATCGGCTGACTCTTAGCGTGTCATGTATAGGGTGACTGGTATTTGCTCAGGAGTTTCCCAATAGATGTAATGCCAGAGGAGATTGATAGCTTGACCTCTGGTTAAGAGGGAATTTGATCAGATGACTTTTCTAATTGCAGGGTGACTGGTATTCTTTCAAAAACATACCCCTTAGATGTAATGTCAGAGGAGACTGTTATTTTGAGGACTGACCCCACGGAATATTATCATTCAAGCCTTGAGTGTCTGTACGTAATTTAAAACCCAGCGTTGTTCTCTCTCTAGAAGTCGCTGTTCGAGGTTGTCATTACATTTGATATGTTCCAGGACCACCCACCTCATGTCGTTAGGTGTATGTTGTTTTTCGATAAAATGGGTTGACATTTTTGTTGTCGCCCGCTTGCACCTGATGTTACTACGGTGCTCCACAATCCTAGTACTGACTTTTCGTGTAGTCATGCCTACGTAGTGGAGATTACAGGTGCAGGTAATCAGATATACCACACCTGTGGTGTTACAATTAGTGAAACTGCGGAGTTCCCATGTCATTTGATTGTTAAATGTCACTCTTTTAGTTGCTGACGTGAGGTGACATACGCTGCAGTTATTACACGGGTAATGTCCTGTAGGCAGAGTTTGTAGGATTCTTTGTCCATCAGATTTGGTGTTAATCTTGGGACGAGTGTGGACAAAGTAGTTCTTAAGGTTTTTTCCTTTTCTGTGACTGAACATTGGTTTGGGTATGTCTAGGTTGGCACTGTTCAGTGTCCGCCAGTGTTTTTTGATTATTTTAGACACCTTGTTAGATGCTATGTTATAAGTTGTTATACATATTGGTCTCTTTTCTTGTGTGTTTTTATTTAGTCTGGGTTCAAGGAGGGAATCTCTGTTGTTATTGCTTGCTCTTTTCTTGGCTGCTGATATGAGGTGCTTAGGATACTGCCTGGCTGTCAATTTCTCCGCCAAATCCTTTGCTTGGGTATAGTAATCCGTTTTCTCAGTACAATTTCTTCTTAGACGTAGAAATTGACCGAAAGGTAAATTGTCTTTTAGTTGTTTGGGATGAAAACTATCGTAAATCAAAAGACAATTTCTTGCAGTCGGTTTGAAATGCGTGGTTGTGGTCAGGCTACCCTGGTTCGCTGTGATGTTAAGGTCCAGAAAGACCACTTGGGACCTGCTCATAGTGTTGGTGAACTTTAAAAATGGATCCTGTAGGTTCAACCAATTAATGAAACTGGTGGCCTCGGTCTCATTGCCTTCCCAAATCACAAAAACATCGTCAATGTAACGTCTCCATACTTTTAAATTGTTGAAGTACGGATTGTGAGGATTTAGGATCTTCTGTTTCTCAAGGTGGTGGACATAGAGACCCGCCAACACTATGAGCAGGTCCCAAGTGGTCTTTCTGGACCTTAACATCACAGCGAACCAGGGTAGCCTGACCACAACCACGCATTTCAAACCGACTGCAAGAAATTGTCTTTTGATTTACGATAGTTTTCATCCCAAACAACTAAAAGACAATTTACCTTTCGGTCAATTTCTACGTCTAAGAAGAAATTGTACTGAGAAAACGGATTACTATACCCAAGCAAAGGATTTGGCGGAGAAATTGACAGCCAGGCGGTATCCTAAGCACCTCATATCAGCAGCCAAGAAAAGAGCGAGCAATAACAACAGAGATTCCCTCCTTGAACCCAGACTAAATAAAAACACACAAGAAAAGAGACCAATATGTATAACAACTTATAACATAGCATCTAACAAGGTGTCTAAAATAATCAAAAAACACTGGCGGACACTGAACAGTGCCAACCTAGACATACCCAAACCAATGTTCAGTCACAGAAAAGGAAAAAACCTTAAGAACTACTTTGTCCACACTCGTCCCAAGATTAACACCAAATCTGATGGACAAAGAATCCTACAAACTCTGCCTACAGGACATTACCCGTGTAATAACTGCAGCGTATGTCACCTCACGTCAGCAACTAAAAGAGTGACATTTAACAATCAAATGACATGGGAACTCCGCAGTTTCACTAATTGTAACACCACAGGTGTGGTATATCTGATTACCTGCACCTGTAATCTCCACTACGTAGGCATGACTACACGAAAAGTCAGTACTAGGATTGTGGAGCACCGTAGTAACATCAGGTGCAAGCGGGCGACAACAAAAATGTCAACCCATTTTATCGAAAAACAACATACACCTAACGACATGAGGTGGGTGGTCCTGGAACATATCAAATGTAATGACAACCTCGAACAGCGACTTATAGAGAGAGAACAACGCTGGGTTTTTAAATTACGTACAGACACTCAAGGCTTGAATGATAATATTCCGTGGGGTCAGTTCTCAAAATAACAGTCTCCTCTGACATTACATCTAAGGGGTATGTTTTTGAAAGAATACCAGTCACCCTGCAATTAGAAAAGTCATCTGATCAAATTCCCTCTTAACCAGAGGTCAAGCTATCAATCTCCTCTGGCATTACATCTATTGGGAAACTCCTGAGCAAATACCAGTCACCCTATATATGACACGCTAAGAGTCAGCCGATCAGTTGCAATTACTCTCCGTTCATAATCAAACACTTCTTCAGGGAGTGTAAATACAGTATTCATCTGTATGTTTGTTTTATATGAGTACGTCTTAATCACCTTAGTGATTCCTCAATAGGCACTCTGTATTAGACCTCTTTGTATATCATCGTGAGGCTCATTGTATGTATTTGTTCGTCTTCCTTGTTTAGCCTCTAATCACCTTATACTCTTATCAATAGGCACTAACAAGTATTTTACCTTCCCATAATGATAGGAACTCGTATTAGACCTCTTTGTATATCATTGTGAGGCACATTGTATGTATTTGTTCATCACCTTTGTATTGCCTCTAATCACCTTATACCCTTCCCAATAGGCACTAATGAGTATTTTACCTTCCCAAAATGGCAGCCACATTGAGCCATAGAAGGCGGCCATTTTGTTCTTTAGTTTCCGCTCTAGTCTCCTAATCATGAATCGGCGGAAAACACCCTTTAAGAACAAGCAGTAGGGACTCACTTGTTAATATGCGGTCGGGAGGGAAGCAGGCAACAGCCGGAGCAGTTTTCATTCTCAAGTAAGTTATTCTCTCCACAGCACCGGACCGGGTAGACAGCAGAGCCTCTCACAGTGCACCCCTCTTTTTGCTACAAAGCTTTCATTATCGCTTTGTTTTTTCCTTTCTCCTACAGTGGCGATGATCTCTCCAGCCCCTCTCAGACCATGAAGCACATTGTTGCTCCATAATTAGTATGTGTTTTATTATGTCACTGTATTTTCTTTGTCGTATTGTTTTGTCTGTACAAATTAGTATGTTTTTTTAGGTCTATGCTCTTTCATTTCATTCTATTTCCTGGCAAATAAGCATTCACCTAATTGCCTGGCATTTCTCAGATTACTGACAATCTACTCAAATTCAAATTCAAATTCAAAAAAAGCTTTATTCGATTTTTAGTACAAAAAAATCATAAAAGCTTACAAACAAATTAATAAGAATCATTAAAAAAAAAAAATGACCATACTTAAAAAACATCCAGATTACATTATACACATAATTTTTTTAAAAACTTTATCTAAAATCTATTTAGACTAAAAACATCTAGCATCAACAATTTAATTTCCAGTTCATTTAAGTATCCTAACTATTTAATACCATGATTTCATTACAACAACCTTACATGTAATTAATAATTTATTAAGACAAAGAATATAAGTCTCACCAGAAAGGTTCCTAGCAAGGTCCAATCTCAATTCGTTTTCTATAATGAATCATGCTCTTCAGAAATGATGCAATATTATTAGTGACTATCTCGTTATCTAAATACTGAAGAGCAGTGAACGCTGGGCGGCACTGCCTCAATCCCCATATTTTTAATATTGGTTTAATCCATCTTTTCCTTAATGCCAGATAAAATTTGCAGAATAGTACGACATGTATAGTCGATTGTGGTGACACCCCATCACAGGGGCAATTTGGTAGATTTAATGACCAGTCATTAATCATCGGAAAACTAACCAAGCGGTGAAATACACTCAGTCTAAATCGTATAAGTACAAATCTGTCGTAACTGCGTGGACTAAAAAGCAAATATCGCTGGATGAAAGGGGAAATACATATCTGTTGATTCAATTTGACGGTTGTTTTTACTGCCTCACTAGTGAATCTAATTACTTCCAGGTGATGCATACACCGTTTTTTAAAATCACTTTTTGAAATCTTACTCATTGTCTGGGGATTTATATAAAAATCTGGTTCTCCTATATCATTCATGAATTTCTTTATATATCTTTACCAACTTATCTCTAGAGTATGTTCCAAATTTAGGCTGTCCCGTAGTACAAACTGTTTGAAAGAGGATTTTTGTGAGGTCCAGATCCTGTGCCACAACATGACTGGTTGCATCTTTATAATATCTGAAATGAATGGCAAACCAAGTTCCGTGTGGCAGATAAAAGTAGATGTTGTTTTCGGGACTGCTAAAAGATACCTTAAAAAGGCGTTCTCCACTTTCTGTATGTCGGAGACCTCACAATAACCCCAAATCCCTGCCCCATAAATAGCTGAGGTTATACACTTTGCCTTATAAATTTTTATTAATTCGTTTGGGGGCCTCCTTGCCCAATTTTTGTGCAAACTTAACAAGTGATGTTGTAGTTCTCATAAACAAAAGCTTTCTAGTAGAAACGGCTTGACGCCATGAGCCTTTATCATCAAATAAAATTCCTAAGTAGGGGTAAGTGGAGGTTGTCATCAATTTCTTATTATTTAAAAAGATATCTTTCTGCTTTTTGCCTCCCTTTCCACAATTCATCAGATAGGTTTTAGAAGCATTAATTTTAAGATCCAGACTTTCCATGAAGCCATTATAAGAATTAAGTGCTCTTTGTAGAGCTAATGGGGTCCTAGCCATTATGACGGCATCATCCGCGTATAATAACACGGGAATCGGTCGTTTTTCCAGCTGGGGGAAATCCTGGCCCCCTTCCAACATCGCTTTTTCCAGGCCATTGGTATATAATGTGAAGAGAAAGGGTGCCAGGACACAGCCCTGTCTTACCCCTCTCTCCACCGGAAAAAGCTCCGTACACTCTCCATTAGATCCATAACGAACTCGGGCTTTTGCGTCCGAGTAAAGAGCTTTTAAAAAATGAATTATTGAGACCTCGACCCCCATTAATTCTAAGATTCTCCATAATTTCTTATGCGATACACAATCAAAGGCGGCGGAAAGATCGACAAACGCCAGATAGATTTTCCCCTTCTTTGCTTTTGTGTATTTCTCAATTACAATGGATAAATTTAGGCCCTGATCAATTGTACTCAAACCCTCCCTGAATCCGAACTGCAGATCTGATAGGATATTATTATCCCCTGCCCATTGTTGTAGGCGGTTGAGAATTATTCTGCCCGCTACCTTCCCTAATGAATCTAATAGAGAGATGGGTCGGTAGCATGCTGGATCCTGTCTGTCCCCTTTCTTATAAATTGGTACCATGATCGATTCGGTCCATGTTTCAATTATCCCTTTTGCACTAGCAGCATTTAGCACACATGTCAATAGTGGAGCCCAGAGTTCGATGTTATGTTTATAGATATCTACGGGGACCCCATCAGGCCCTGGGGCCTTGCTGCCCTTGCTAGCTTGTAGAGCTGATTGAACTTCTTTTAAGGTGAAGAGGACTTCCAATGGATAGTTTATTGGATGTGGGTTTGATCTAAGGGAACCATCTTGATCTCCATCACAATCCCCATTGAGGCGAAAGATGGTTGAGAAGTGGTTCACCCACTGTGTTTCATCGATTGCTACTTCGATCGAGGGTATTACTTCTGTACACAGGAATGGAGATCTTACCGCACGCCAAAATGCGCAACTATCTTTATTAAGGCTTGCGTTATGCAGGTCTACCCAAGATTTTTCTTTTATTTCTAATTTCCGCATTTTAACTGCGCGGGTGTATGCCCTTCCTGCACTGCTTTATTTCGTCCATGTCCCTTTCCTTCTTATGTAGTGCTCTTTTTAAATCCGAGTGCGCTTTAGTGCAGTCTGAGCCAAACCACCCTTTTTACCCCTAGCCCCCTGTTTTATCTCAATTTTCAGGGAATTTTTTATTGCTACGGTAATCTGAGCAAAACCACTGAGGACCTCCTCCTGACTTATAGTTTCATTTAAACAATTCATTATAGAGTCTAGCGTTTTCGTAACCACCAGATTTGTTATTTTTCCAGGATCAACCTTTTCCCACTTTAAGGAATAACCATTCCTTTTATCCATAAGTAATTTTGGGGCCATCAGCATCCTATCATTATGTGAATTTTGCGTTGTCGTTTTGAGAAATATTTTCAGACTCAGAGGAAATGGTCACTAATAGATATCTTATGTACTTTAAAGCCTCTTACACGATGGGAATAGCAATTCGAGAATAAGATAAAATCGATAATGGAACTAAAGCCTCTGCCATTAAAAGTCTGTGTAAACGGGACGGAAGGAGTCCTAAGAATATTGACAAAACCTAAATCTAGCAAAAAAGAATCTCATTTAGTGCGTTTCCCACTGCATTATGTGGGAAATGGAAGAGGTTCCTATCTTCCTCGTCCACTAAACCACATATTACATCTTTATTAAGTGAACATAAAGTAATATTAAAATCCCCACCCCAGACAAACATCGTATTCTCCAGATTGGAATTCTGAATTTTCTGCAATGTATATCTTAGCTGCTTCAATATATCCACCACTTTTTCCTTAGCAGCATTGTTATAAAAATTCACTAAGGTCGTTGTGTTACCTTTAGCCAATTTCAGAGTAATAATTTGGTAGTTAGGTTCTGAGGCTATAAACAGAATTTCCTTTATTGATAGCATATTTGAAATATAAATCGATAGACCGCCCTTAGGCCTCCCCTGAATTGATGGTATAGCAGGTGTATGGTATGTTTTGTAACCTACTATGTGCAATTCCTTTACAGACCATGTCTCTTGCAGACAGAAAATTTCAAATGTTCTTATAAAATCTAAAAAGAGATGATTCATTAACTTGGAGGCTAAACCCGCTATATTCCAGAAAAGAATTTCCCTTATACCAACCTTCGTTGATGAAGCCCTACACAATATACTGGGTAAATTAGCAGACACACTGACCTTTTCAGGTTCACAATCTATACCCTGACTGTTGATAATGGGAGTACTAGGTAAAGAACTACTGTTTGATTCGACTACTCGTTTTTCACTTATTTTTTCGACATCCGCCGAACATGAGTCATCTAATCTCAGTTCTACTTGCCCCAGTTTATCAGGTACCTGTTTATTCCTCCCTGAGATCTGAGGGTTAGAAACCATCGGTATTACTAGATGGCCCAGTCAATCTATTTCCTCCAAGGATGGAAGGATGGCAAAGCGATTTTCCACCGATATGCTATATACAGACTGTATATTATCCTCATTATGTGTCGCTTGATTAAAATTACCCGTAGTTGTGCTAGGGCGACTTCTCATTGAGACAGGATATGGCTGGTAAAAGAAGCTAAGCGGTAGAATAATAATTCCTCCCCCTGCCGTATTAATAATCCTCCCCACTGTCAGAATCTTTTCCACAAGCTGGGGAGTACAAAACGTCAACACCACACAATCTCCTGGTAGACTTTTCCTATCATTACCTACCCATCTCACCCTACGTGCCATTTTAAATTCCCTGAAAAGTTGTGCCGTGGGCCCTGCTCTCAAGCCTAACCAGTGCAGTGATTTGTTTCTTAACGTTTCCCATGACTCCGTCTCCTGTTTCCCCAACCTGGGTACGTTCGCCAGTACTACTGTGTACGGTATACAGGCAGGGGGCAAATCTAAGGTGGGGGGTTCAAAGAGGTTAATCTTTCCATCATGTGGCCTATTTGTTTGATCCCGGGGAAGTACGTTATGCTGTTTAGGGAGGATAGGACCTTCCTTTGCAGTCACAGTTAATTCCTTTTGCAGAGAAGCAGGGTTGTGTGGAGGGTTATTGGTTTTATTCAAACATAAAGAGCGCGGCGGTTTAGTCTTAAGTTCATTCTGATTCCTCCGCTGAGTTGTAGCTATTTCCTCACTTAATTGCTCTGGAACTTTGAGAGGATCTAAGGAACTAATTACTTCAGCGTTACCTTTTAATCTATGTGCCATCTTAGCTTGACTATCTTCCTTTATCCCACCCGCAGTTTTTTGAATTAACACCTCCACCTGACTCAGCCTTTCCTCTATACTCGAGAAGGAACCCCTTAGGAAAAGTTCTAAATTTTGTATTAAATCTATCAGCGTGACCAGCTCCTCTTTATGAGTTTTGGTTTTGGGCCTCGGACCTTGCTCTTGAGTTTTTCTTACTATGGCCTTTTTTGCCCCGAACACTCTTTTCCCAGATTTATCTATAGTAACCTTATTTGACCCATTTTTAAAAAACATTTCCTCCCCCCTGCCTATTTTATTTTCCAATTTATTATTTATCTTCTTTTTCCTCTTTTGCGGGGGTTGAGTGAAAGAATCTGGATCGCTTTGTATGGTTTCAATATCAGTTACTGCCACAAGGATGCAGCCATTCTGGGTTGGAACCGCCTGAGTTTCATCTCCTTGTTCAATCCTATTATTTGGACTTGCCGATACAATTGGCACACCATTTGCTATTGACTGCTCCACCGTAGTTATTTGTTTCTCTATGGCCCCCATTGCCCCTGTCAGATAGCTCAGAAGCGTTTGATTTTTAGGTACTTTTACGTCTTTCCCCTTTTTAGTATCATCTGAAATATGCTTTCTTTTCCCCATTATGTAGAATTTAAAATTAACTCCTCCGGTTGCAGATCATCAACACTATGCTCGTGGAATGTAAAGGCACGTATTAAATAAACAATTGTTACCGTATGTCCAGAGTCTTATTCGAACATGGCCAAATCAGTCAATTTTTTATTATGTCACTGTATTTTCTTTGTCGTATTGTTTTGTCTGTACAAATTAGTATGTTTTTTAGGTCTATGCTCTTTCATTTCATTCTATTTCCTGGCAAATAAGCATTCACCTAATTGCCTGGCATGTCTCAGATTACTGACAATCTACTCACTAAGGGTAATGTCATGTGGTATTCCTTTTTGGTTTTTAGTTTTTTGTGTTTAAACTAAGCTGGCCCTATAGTATAACATGACTATTGAGATGCCCATAGCTCTCATAACCACACAAGGATCTTATGGGAGAGCTCTTAACAACACACACCAGCAGTGAGTGTCTGATTATATGTAGTTAATGTGCAGCATGGCGTTTTCACTTACCTACATAGCATGAAGTAGGTCTCGTATGCCGTTTTCTGTTTTAGATTCAATTGATCAGCATCAACATGGTTTCAATAACTACCTATACAGTACATAGACTGTACTTGATAATGCTTTTTATTCCTTTCTCTATTACAGATACTACGTGATCAAAGTACTGTATGTATTAACTCTTGCCTGCTAGTATTTTGCAGCATTTTTTCCTATCCTTAGGTCACTTTGGAGTGGTACTAAACAGGGCTGGACCCTGTTTGTCCTGAAGAAGAGCACTGGGGTAGCTCGAAACTAGTTGACGTTCACTAGGGACCCCTGACTAATTAAAAACAGACACCCTAGCGACCAACCCCGTTTTTAATATATCGGCTAGGAGCCTGAATAAATTCTTTTGCCGACTAGCTAGATATTTTTAGTCTCACCCACTCCACCCCCATCACTGCACCACACATAGTCACTCACAAGTAGTGCTCCTACGTAGTGTCGCAAGTCGTAGCACGCCTCAGCCCGTAGCGGGTTGGGATGGCCCCTATGATGAAGCATGTCACAATGGGAAACCATGGTGAGTGAGGGGACTCAAGAAAGGACATTTTTCCTTTACTAACTATTTTTTTTTTTTTTTTTTTTTTTAATCTTATATTAGTAAATTTAATTTTCTGAAAAAACTGGCTAGGTTTCCATAACCGAGATTTCGGTGTTTTGTAACTACGAACGTATGAACATGCATTCCAGATTCCAAAGTCAGCCTCCCTTGCCCAAGTATGGTTAGAATCTGCCCTGATAAAACAATCACTAGCCAGGCAAGGGGCCTTCGTGAAGTGCTGCCATTCAACTGCGGAGTGCCCCGGAGTGATCGCTGGCTAAACTCGTCTGGGCAGAGATAAACTTGTCAAGGGGGAACAGTCAATTTGCCAAATACCTGCAGGACAGTATACAGAATCTTGGTATCCAAGACTTATGGCAACTGAACACTAGTGGCTATACTTTTAAGAAATATATGAACAAACGCATACAGCAGAAAAGTAGGTTGGAAGATAAAGCTGCACTGACAAAACGATCATATGGGTGGTTAGTAATAAACTCATATGACTCAAGCAAGTAACAGCCCTATTTCGAGGCAGCTTTGTCATTGGCCATCAAGCAGGAACTGATTAGGATCAATCAATCAATCAATCAATCAATCACAAGATTTGTAAAGCGAACTACTTACCCGCGAGGGTCTCAAGGCGCTGAGGGAGAGGAGGGGGGGTGTTGCCGCTACTGGTCGAATAGCCAGGTCTTGAGTCGTCTCCTGAAGGTCAGAAGGTCTTGGGTCTGTCGTAGGTTGAGGGGAAGGGTGTTCCAGATCTTGGCGGCGTGGTGAGAGAAGGATCTTCCTCCGGTGGTGGTTCTCCGGATGCGCGGGACGGTGGCCAGGGAGAGGTCGGCGGAGCGGAGTTGACGGTTGGGAACGTAGAAGGAGAGTCGACTGTTGAGGTAGGCTGGGCCGGTTTTGTGGAGTGCCTTGTGTGCGTGGATCAGGAGTTTGAAGGAGATTCTCTTGTCGACGGGGAGCCAGTGCAGGTTTTTCAGGTGGGGGTGATGTGGCTGTGGCGTGGAATGTCGAGGATCAGGCGTGCAGAGGCGTTTTGGATTCTTTGCAGTCGTTTGATGAGCTTGGTCGGGGCTCCTGCGTAGAGGGCGTTTCCATAGTCGAGTCTGCTGCTGACGAGGGCCTGGGTGACTGTTCTTCTCGTGTCTGTCGGGATCCACCTGTAGATCTTGCGGAGCATGCGGAGGGTGTTGAAGCAGGAGGAGGAGACTGCGTTGACTTGCTTGGTCATGGTGAGCGTTGAGTCGAGGATGACTCCCAGGTTGCGTGCGTGGTCGGTTGGTGTCGGGGGTGCCCCTAGTGACGAGGGCCACCAGGAGTCGTCCCAGGCTGATGGGTTGGAGCCGAGGATGAGGATCTCCGTCTTGTCTGTGTTCAGCTTAAGTCGGCTGCACTTCATCCAGTCGGCGACGGCTTTCATTCCTTCGTGGAGGTTGGATTTAGCGGTGAGGGGGTCCTTGGTGAGGGAGAGGATCAGTTGAGTGTCGTCGGCGTAGGAGATTATGTTGAGGTCGTGCTGTCGGGCGATGCGTGCGAGTGGAGCCATGTAGATGTTGAACAGTGTCGGGCTGAGGGAAGATCCCTGGGGTACACCGCAGATGATCTCGCAGGCTTCGGATCGGAATGGGGGGAGGCGGACGCTCTGGGTTCTGCCGGAAAGGAAGGAGGTGGTCCAATCCAGGGCCTTGTCTCGGATCCCTGCGTCATGGAGGCGTGTGCGTAGTGTGCGATTTGGACACCTCCACGCCCTAGACTTCATTCCCAAGTTACAGAAGGAGGCCCAACCAAAAGATGCATTGTGGCCACTTTTGTTGTCAGGCAAAAGAAACATTAATACATGTACTCTGTGTGTGCCCAAACATGCTAATATAGCGGAGGTCATTGCTGCGCAAGGAGTTTTTAGCCTTGGATGTTAGAACCTGCAGGGTGGTGGCCACAGGGGATTTAAATCCAAAGAATTTTATGCTGAACATTAGCTTGGTGCAGTTTTTAGAAACGTTTAACAAACAGGTTGAAATGTTTTCTTGAATGCTGCTGATGGGTTAGAGGTGTTACAGCAAACAAATGATGGACGGAATGCTGACAATGCAAACATTCTCCCCCAGTCAAAAGATCTGGGTTAAATCCATCGTTCTTTTGCCCACTACGCCACCCCAGTTTGGACCCAGCCATATGCAAATCAGTCTTGACCCTGTGCCCCATGGGAACAGTCCAGACCGAACTGCCAGGCCAGGTCCTCCCTGGACCGGAAACAAGCATCCTGGGACCGGTTTCAGAGTATGTCACCCTTCTTCAGCCAAACTAGCTTGAATCCAGTGGCATAGTGAGCAAGGGACCCACGTCTGGGCATACCCATCCCACTTAGGGCGAAAAGTGTTACAGCAAACAAATGATGGACGGAATGCTGACAATGCAAACATTCTCCCCCAGTCAAAGATCTGGGTTAAATCCATCGTTCTTTTGCCCACTACACCACCCCAGTTTGGACCCAGCCATATGCAAATCAGTCTTGACCCTGTGCCCCATGGGAACAGTCCAGAACAAACTGCCAGGCCAGGTCCTCCCTGGACCGGAAACAAGCATCCTGGGACCGGTTTCAGGGTATGTCACCCTTCTTCAGCCAGGCTAGATTGAATCCAGTGGCATAGTGAGCAAGGGACCCACGTCTGGGCATACCCATCCCACTTAGGGCGAAAAGTGTTACAGCAAACAAATGATGGACGGAATGCTGACAATGCAAACATTCTCCCCCAGTCAAAGATCTGGGTTAAATCCATCGTTCTTTTGCCCACTACGCCACCCCAGTTTGGACCCAGCCATATGCAAATCAGTCTTGACCCTGTGCCCCATGGGAACAGTCCAGACCGAACTGCCAGGCCAGGTCCTCCCTGGACCGGAAACAAGCATCCTGGGACCGGTTTCAGGGTATGTCACCCTTCTTCAGCCAGGCTAGCTTGAATCCAGTGGCACAGTGAGCAAGGGACCCACGTCTGGGCATACCCATCCCACTTAGGGGCGAAAAGTGTTACAGCAAACAAATGATGGACGGAATGCTGACAATGCAAACATTCTCCCCCAGTCAAAAGATCTGGGTTAAATCCATCGTTCTTTTGCCCACTACGCCACCCCAGTTTGGACCCAGCCATATGCAAATCAGTTTTGACCCTGTGCCCCATGGGTTAGAAAGGGGCATACACAACATTTCCAACTTGCTGTTTGCACAGTAAATATTTCCCTTTCACAGTTGTTTTAATGGTTGCATTTGGCACTTAAGCCTCCGTGGCAGATAGGTGCACGTTAATAATAAGTTTGTCTTTTTCACATTCCTGTCAATGCTTCATCAAGAAGGTTGAAATTGTCCTCTTGCATAGCTGCACAAAGTATGTCATACAATTGTACAAACCTCATTGCACTAGGCACTTTGTTATAGCATTGTGCGTATAAACTCCCATTAGGCAGGTAGGAGTAATATTAATAGGTTTAAAATGCGAATGCACTTTTGCACAAATTGCGTTAACATATTATTAAGCCTTGATAAGGCCTCTTTTGCACACTAGCATCAAGCTTGCATTAAGCATCATGAACAATGTTGTTGTGCACTTAACCCTAGCAGGTGACGTGAGCTGTCGTTCTGTCCTAAAATGTTTGCACTGTTTTTTCCGCATTGCACAGTAACCTGTGGATTTTTGCACGCTGCACAGGTTGCATGATCCTTGTTAGTTTCAGGATCATATATTTACTTATCAGTTTTATAATGTACTCTTAGTGATCTTCCTGCGCTCATATGCACAATACAGCAAAGCCAATGATTTTAAATTAGTCAAAATTTCTATATTTTTATCCCGTTGTATGCACGATTTTTAGACTTGGCTCGGTGCACCTGTGATGGACACACCAGTGCTTAGAATGCCTGAAGTGGAGATTTATTGATTTTATATGTACTGTATTGGTGATTATGTTGTGGATTTTATGAATGTTTATGGTTTTAATTAACTAATAAACTAAGATTTTGATTAATTGATTGATTAAGCAACCATATGTTGGCATTTATCTGTATGCCATATATACTTTCACTCACGGGAACTACCCAGAGTGGCAAGTATTAGCACTGCCTGTGCATGCTTTGAATCCAGTTGCATGCCACACACAAAAACACACATTGAATACGTTTGTGTACTATTGAGGAGTCTCTTGCTCTAAAGGAAACCTAGGGTTTTTTAAGAACCCCCACTCACAGGCCTAGTTGGGGACATTCTTCATCATTGGGTTCCCACCCTAGGTGCTTAATGCCTTCTGGGTGTGCTTCAACATCTGAGTTAAAACCGAGCTGTTTTTTTGTGTAAGTGAAGGTGTGAGAGATTTCAAATTGACTCAAGGCCACCAACCGGTTAAGATATTTTAATAGTGGGGACCTAGGGCAAGCTTTTAAAGTGATGGTGGATGTCTCTAAGACATAAGTGGTCTGATGTATCCATATACATGGTCAACATGTTTCAGCCATCTAAAGTCTGTGCCCTAATGAGTCAATGTGGCTTTTATCAAGCCTAAAAATACTTCAGGCACACAAAGACATGCGGTTTTAGTTTGATTTCAAACTTACGAAAACAAACCTTCACTTACACAAAAAAAACAGCTCCGCTGTAACTCAGAGATTGAAGCACACCCTAGAGGCATTAGGCACCCAGGGTGGGAACCCAGTGATAAAGCATGTCACCAACTAGGCTGGTGAGTGAGGGTTCTTAAAAAAAACCTAGGGTTCCCCTGTTTCCTTTAGAGCAAGAAACTCCTCATTAGTACAGGTTATTATGGTAGCGAGCTCGTTCTTTTTGTTTGTTTTATATTAAGTTCAGGGAAGATGGACGCGTTCCCTTCTCTCTCTCTCATTCTTGTTAGTTATACATTCTGTGAGGGGACCATTGTGTCTTGTAAAGGAAGGCTGGGAGAGCCCTCTCAAAGAGCCTAATAAACTAGATATTGTGGACTATGTACTTGGCCTACTTTCAAAGTTGGTTGAGTATATGGAGAAATCATCCAACCTTGAGGCCAGCAAAGAGCTCAAGAACCTCTGGTATGACCAAAAGGCTGTACTGGTGGAGTTCCAACCAGACCAGAATGTGTGGGTACTACAGCCTGTGGCTCCCAGGGACCTCCAGGACAATTGGAGTAGCCCTTACAATATCCTTGAAAGAAAAGGTGAGGTCACCTACCTGGTTGACCTAGGTACTAGCATGAACCCTCACAGAGTCCTCCATGTGAACCGCCTAAAACCTTTCCATGATAGGGCTGATGTGGCCATGCTGATGGTCACTGATGAGGATCAGGAAGAAGAGAGTAAACCTCTCCCTGACCTCCTGTCCCACAGTCCTAAAGATGGGTCAGTTGATGGAGTTGTCTTTTCAGACACCCTCTCTTCCCAACAGCAAGCTGACCGCAGGCAAGTACTGAAGCAGTATGCTGCGCTATCTTCCCTAATCCCTGGTCAGACAACTTGGTGTACCCATGATGTGGACACAGGGGACAGCACACCTGTCAAAACAAAATATACAGCCAGTCTGACCAAGTTAAGGAAAACAGCAGAGCTGAAGTCAGCAAGATGTTGGAGTTTGGGTTGATTGAGTCCTGCAAAAGTCCCTGGGCTAGCCCAATGGTCTTAGTCCCCAAGCCTCATTGCAAGAGTGGTAAACCAGAGGTGAGATTTTCTGTGAACTGTGGAGGTCTCAATGCTGTCTCGAAGTCAGATGCACACTCTATCCCAAGGGCTGATGAATTGATTGACAGGATGGGGACAGGCACATTTCTCAGTACTTTTAATTTGACGTCAGGGTACTGGCAGATTGGTCTGACCCCAGAAGCAAAAGAGAAATCAGCATTCTCGACCTCATATGGGCATTATCAGTTCAATGTTCTGCCCTTTGGACTAAAGAATTCCCCTGCCACCTTCTAAAGGTTAGTGAACAAAGTCCTGGCTTGGTTGGAGTCTTTTTGTGCAGCATATCTAGTTGCTATTGCTGCCTATAGCTTCACTTGGCAGGATCAGCTGATCCACATTGGAAACGTCCTTGAGGCTCTGCAGAGTGCAGGCCTTACTATCCAGGCAAGCAAGTGCCAGATAGGGCAGGGCTCTGTTGTATACTTAGGTCACCTTGTAGGTGGAGGCCAAGTTCAACCCTTACAACCCAAGATCCAGACAATTGTGGCCTGGATAGCTTCAACCACCCAGACTCAAGTCAGGGCATTTCTTGTCTTGACTGGGTACTACAGGAGGTCTGTGAAGCGGTATGATACCATTGTGACACCCCTCAAAAATTGACCTCCAAGAAGATCCACAGAAGGTAAACTGGACAGTGAGCTGTCAAAAGGCTTTTGACACTCTGAAGGAACCAATGTGCTCGGCACCCATTCTGAAAGCTCCAGATTATTCTAAGCAGTTCATAATACAGACAGATGCCTCTGAACAAGGGATAGGAGCAGTTCTATCCCAGACCAACAATGATGGCTATGACTAGCCAATTAACTTTCATTAGCAGGCGGTTTCTCCCCTGAGAACAGTGTCGGAGTGCCAATGAGTGGGAAGCCTTTGCTGTGGTTTGGTCCCTGAAGACCATACCTGTTCGGTACTCACTTTTCTATACAAACTGACAACAGGCCTCTCAGATGGCTGATACAAATGAAAGGCAAGAACCCCAAACTGTTGAGGTGGTGCATCTCCCTACAGGGTATGGACTATACAGTTGAGCACAGTCCTGGGACTGACCATGCCAAAGCAGATGGCTTTCCAGAGTTTTCCACTTAGAAGATGAAGACTCTCTTGGGAAATGTTAATATCAATCTCTTTTCGTTTAGGGAGGGGTTGTGTAGTAAA
This sequence comes from Calotriton arnoldi, assembly GCA_963921515.1. NCBI lineage: Eukaryota > Metazoa > Chordata > Amphibia > Caudata > Salamandridae > Calotriton > Calotriton arnoldi. The sequence continues at coordinate 273,851 of CAWUFW010001574.1, forward strand.
ATGCCCCTTTTTGACACAGTTACCCCCACTTTTTGCCTGGTATTCAATGCAATTTTGACTGATGTGCCCTGGGTTCCTGCTAACCAGGTCCTCAGTGCCAGTGCTCTTTCCCTAAAACAAAGTAACTGTGCAATTGTTCCCCAAATGGCAAGACCTTTAGTACCCCTGTAAGTGCCTAGTAAATGGTACCACTGGTACATAAGGCATGGGTAGAAAATAGGGTACATAAGGGCTGCAGCATGTATTGTGCCACCCTAAGGGACCCACCACCAAACTAAAGCAGACTGCCATTCCAGGCTGAGTGAAATGGTGCAGACGAAAGTGAAAACATGACATGACACACACCCTGTGTGCCATGACCACAGACACTGAATGCAATATATGTAAGTAACCCCTACAGCATGCCTTGGTATTCGGACAAAATGTAGAGTAAAAAATATTGAGATGCAGAAATATCACGGTTTTAATATCGTGATTCACAAATATAATGATGCAGGAATATTGTTGACAAGAATATAGATTTTCTAAAGTAAGTAATATCGATGTCAAAAATGTTTATGTTGTTAATATTATTCACAAAAATATCTGTTAATATCATTTACAAAAATATGTTCATATCGATGTCAAAAATATCTATGTTAATATCATTTACAAAAATATCTATGTTGTTAATATCGATGTTAAAAATATCTATGTTGCTAATATCGTTTACAAAAATATAGTTGTTAATATCGTTTTTTAATTATTTTTATGTATTTCATTATATGTTTTAATTGTAAGTGTTATAAATTGTTTCTGTAATTATTGTTAATATTTTTAAATATTGTTTGTACATTTGTAGTTGTTTTTTAAATTTAGTTTAAATATCTGAAAGAGACACGTTAGTGACAGATTCCTTACCTTAGAATATCCCCAGGCGTCAGGCTGGATCCGGAAAGTTTTTTGCGTAGCAGTACCCTTGCGCGTCGGTAGGCGGCGTCGTGCGGCTCCGCGTCCGTCGTCGGCGTCGTGATCGCCGGGATGACGTCGCGGGCAGTACTTAGGCGCCGCCCTGCGCGCTGACGTCAGTTCTTCTTTTTCCGCGCCAGTAAGCGCAGATCCGGGAAGAGCAGTGCCCTAGTCACTTTTTGACTATCTTTTTGTGAAATTTTTCACTGTTCTCTTCAACGAGTCTTCACGACTCCTAAGGTGTCGTAGGGATGCCCGGCTTTAAGCCCTGCGAGGAATGTGGTCGTATGATGTCCATCACGGACCCCCACCTCGAGTGTCTCTTCTGTCTCGGCCGAGGCCACGACACGAAGTCGTGCCCTGACTGCCGGAAACTTCATCCGAAGGCTTTGCGAGAGCGGTCTCGAAAGCTCCTTGAAGTCCGGCAGTCGGCTCCGCGCCGCAGCAAGCCCCGGTCCCGGGAGAGGTCGAGGGGCCGGACGCGGAGTCCCCGCCGTTCGTCGGAATCCAAGTCTTCGCGCTCCTCCGGTAAGTCGAAGCACAAGAAGTCTAAGCGGCGTCATCGCTCTAAGACTTCGCCTCGCCGGTCGCGCGACTCGGCTGAGGTCCCTGTTGGCACCGTCCCCGCCCCCGCGGCCCCGGACGTGCCTGTCGAGTTGCCCCCGCATTACCCGTCCTACCCGGGTTCGGGGGCGACTCCGGCCGAAGTACAGAAATTCCTGTCGGCCATGGCCCGCCTCTTCGGGCCTCAAGGTCCCTCCGGTGCGCCTTCGGGCCCCGCGGGCCCTGATGGGGTTGCTCCGGCACTCGCCGTCGACTCCGGTCCCGGCGTCGCCTGTCCCACCAGCCTTCGTCCCGGCCTCGGCTCCGGCCCCGGCCTCGACCCCGGTTCCGGTGGTGCCGCAATCCCCATCGACGCCGGTTGACCTACCTACGCCTCCGCCGACGCCGATGTCCCCGGTGCCGTTTCCGACGCCGTCCGGGGCTCCGGGCGGCGTCGTTCCTTGGTTCTCCCCGGGTCCGGACATGGAGCCGGACCGGCGTCGCCCGACGCCGGTTCCGGCGCCGATGAGGCCTTGGGTCCCTTATGTCCCTCCTCCTCCATCTTTTCAACCTGAGGAGGACCAGGAGAGCTGGGAGGGGTCTGACGACCCTCTCACACAACAGTGCGAGTTTGACCCGGACTGGGTTGAGGAACTTGGGGATGCCAGTGGGCTGGATACCTCCCCCGACTCTGGCATGCTGTCTCCTCCCGTGGCAACGGAGGAGGGGGCTAATTTTGCAACGGTGTTGCGTAGAGCTGCTGGAACCTTAAATCTCCAGTTGCCTACAGTGGCCGTCAGGACTAACCTCCTGACTGAAGTGCTTCAGCCGGCGGCCTCCTCTTCGGAGCCTGTGCTGCCGTTCAACGATGCACTCACTGACGTTCTTTGGGTGCCTGGTCCAAACCCACCACAGGGGCTCCTGTGGATAGGAACGTGGCCCGACGCCATCGCCCGGCTCCGGGCGACCCCCTGTTTCTCTCCCAACACCCCACCCCTGAGAGCTTGGTTGTCCAAGCCTCTGCCTCCCAAACAGCCTTCCCTACCGCCCCTCCGGATAGGGAATCCAAGCGCCTGGATCACTTTGGGAAGAAGGCTTTCTCTTCCTCCAGTGCTGGCTTGCGGTCTGTTAATACCGCTTGCCTCTTGGGCCGATACACCCACTCCCTGTGGGATTCGGTGGCTGATGTTTTGCCGCAGTGTTCTGAGGAGGTCCAGACACTGCTTACCCGCGCTATTGCGGGAGGGCGTGATGCGGCTAAATATACCATCCGCTGTGGCCTTGATACCGCCGACTCGCTGGGCAGATCGCTTGCAACGACGGTGGCGCTGCGTCGCCACGCCTGGCTGAGAACCACTGGTTTTTCAGGGGATGTCCAGAATACTCTCATAGACATGCCCTTTGATGGAGTCGGTCTTTTTGGTTCGAAGGCAGACCATGCGCTGGAGCGTTTCAAGGACTCACGGGCTACTGCTAAGTCCCTGGGCCTTGCTGTTGTGCGCCCTCCGCAAACGTCTGCTTTTCGCCCCTTTCGTGGCCACGGAAGGGGCGCCCAGTCACGTCCACAGCCCGGCCAACGGCCCGCGCAGCAAGCGCCTTCGCGTGGCCGAGGACGTGGATACCGCCGTGGCGGTTCGGGCAACCAGCGTGCGGGTCAGGCCACCACCTCCAACCCGTCCGCGGCCTCCAAGCCCTCCTAGTCCCTCCTTTCAGGTGCACAGCACGCCAGTCGGGGGCAGGGTCCGCCATCACCTTCACCACTGGCGTCCCATCACCTCGGACAAGTGGGTCTTGGACATTGTCCGAAGGGCTACTCCCTCCCCTTCGAGACCACCCCCCAGCCATGCCACCTCAATTCCACCGCATGTCAGGGGATCACTTGGTGCTTCTACAGAAGGAAGTCACGGCCCTCTTGGCCAAGAGGGCCATCGAGCATGTTCCGACCCCAGAAGTAGGGCGTGGTTGCTACTCCCACTACTTTCTGGTGCCCAAAAAGGACAAGGAGGACATGCGTCCTATCTTGGACCTCCGGAACGTCAATCGCTTCCTCCGGAAGGAGAAGTTCAAGATGCTCACCCTAGCTCAGGTCTTGACTGCCCTCGACCCCGGAGACTGGTTGGTAGCGTTGGACTTGCAGGACGCCTATTTCCACATCCTCGTCCTGCCGGCCCACCGGCGTTACCTTCGGTTCACGGTAGGCCTCGAGTATTTTCAGTTCACCGTGCTCCCCTTTGGCCTTACCAGTGCCCCTCGGGTGTTCACGAAAGTGATGGCGGTGGTCGCAGCTCATCTGCGCCGGGCAGGGGTTTCAGTCTTCCCCTACCTCGACGACTGGCTGCTGAAGGCGGGCTCGTCCCAGGCAGTTGTCTCCCACCTCCAGACTACGGCCGAACTCCTGCACTCGCTGGGGTTCTCCATCAATGTGCCAAAGTCGCATCTGATTCCTTCTCCACAGCTCCTTTTCATCGGAGCAGTTCTGGACACGACGCAGTTTCGGGCCTATCCTCCCGAACGGCGAGTCCGGGATATTCAGGCTATGATTCCGATCTTTCAGCCCTTATCCTGGGTTTCGGTACGGATGACCCTGAGGCTGCTGGGCCTCATGGCCTCCTGCATCCTGCTGGTCACTCATGCCAGATGGCATATGCGGGCTCTGCAGTGGGACCTGAAGTTCCAGTGGGCGCAGCACCAGGGCGACCTGTCCGATCACGTCCAGATCTCGGAGGGGACTGCAAAACAGTTGCAGTGGTGGCTCTCGAACCGGCAATGGGTCATGGGCAGATCCCTCTCCCTTCCCCAGCCAGAGCACACAGTTGTGACGGACGCGTCCCTTCTGGGATGGGGCGGTCACATGGGAGAGGCGGAGATCAGAGGCCTCTGGTCTCCGGCGGAGTCCCGGCTCCATATCAACCTTCTGGAGCTCCGGGCGATCCGACTTGCACTCAAGGCATTCCTTCCCTCTGTCAAGGGAAGGTAGTGCAGGTGTTCACAGACAACACCACCGCCATGTGGTACTGCAACAAACAAGGCGGGGTGGGGTCGTGGACCCTTTGTCAGGAGGCTCTGCGCCTCTGGACATGGCTGAAACATCAGGGCATGTTCCTGGTGGTTCAACACCTGGCAGGTTCCCTGAACGCCAGGGCGGACGAACCTCAGCCGCAGGTGCATGATGGATCACGAATGGCGTCTTCACTCGGAAGTGGCGCAAGGACTCTTTCTACAGTGGGGAGAGCCTTGGTTAGATCTATTCGCCACCGAAGAGAACGCGTCAATGTCATCAGTTCTGCGCGTTGGAATTTCCAAGGCGGCACTCGCTCGGCGACGCTTTCGTCACGAGTGGAGTTGCGGTCTATTGTACGCCTTTCCGCCTATACCACTTCTACCCAGAGTGTTGAAGAAGATTCGGCACGACCGGGCCCAAGTCATTCTTGTGGCTCCGGACTGGGCTCGAAGAGTTTGGTATCCCGAGCTACTCAATATGAGCGTAGATCCCCCGATCCGTCTGCCTCTTCGGGAGGATCTTCTGTCGCAGCAGCAGGGGACGGTCCTCCACCCGAACCTGTCCAGTCTACACCTGCTTGCGTGGAGATTGAGCGGCGGCAGTTGATTCCTTTCGACTTGCCTCCCGAAGTTTGTGATGTGATTCTGGCAGCCAGGCGTCCCTCCACTAAGGTGGTATACGCCTGCAGGTGGAACAAATTTGTGGCATGGTGCACAGCAAAGGCTGTGAATCCCCTTTCTGCCCCTCTTTCTGAGGTCCTTCTGTTCCTTCTCTCTTTGGCCCAACAGGGTTCTGCCCTGGGTACCATCAAGGGTTATCTTTGTGCTATCTCGGCCTTCCTCAGGCTCCCTGATCAGCCCTCCTTTTCAAGTCCCCTGTTGTTAACAGGTTCTTAAAAGGCATTACTCACCTCTTCCCTCCTGTTCCGTTTGTGATGCCTCAGTGGGACTTGAACTTGGTTCTTACCTTTTAATGTGCGCTCCCTTTGAGCCTCTACATAACTGTCCTCTTCGTCTTCTGACTCTGAAGACAGCCTTTCTGGTGGCCATCACCTCCGCTCGGCGGGTGAGTGAGCTCCAGGCTCTATCTTGCAAACCTCCCTTTCTGTCTGTTCATCCAGACAAGGTTGTTCTTCGGACGCGTCCGTCCTTCTTGCCAAAGGTGGTTACTGCTTTCCACATTGGGCAGACCATCACTTTGCCCACCTTCTTTCCGCCTCCGCATCCTTCCAGAGAGGAAGAGAGGCTCCACCGTCTGGACCCAAAACGTGCGCTCTCTTTCTATATTGACCGCACAAAACACTTCCGGGTGGATGACCAGCTCTTTGTTGGCTACGTGGGCGCCAAAAAGGTCGGGCGGTGCACAAGAGGACCATCTCCCGCTGGGTTACCTTGTGCATCAAGACCTGCTATTCTTTGGCTAAGAAGGAGCCTCCTGTTGGGCTGCGTGCCCATTCCACCAGGGCACACGGCTGCTACCACGGCCTTGGGCCGCGGTGTTCCGCTGCCGGTTATCTGTCAGGCAGCTACGTGGGCCTCGCTGCACACGTTTACAAAGCATTACTGCCTTGACAGTCAGGTCCGGAGGGACGGCTTCTTTGGCCGTTCTGTCCTCCAGGACTTCCTTGTCTGATCTTTGTTCGCAGACCCACCACCGGGGTTGGTATTGCTGGGGTATCTATTCTAAGGTAAGGAATCTGTCACTAACGTGTCTCCTTCAGATGCACAAGTTACTAACTTGTGTAACGATATATCTGTAAGAGACAGTAGTTAGTGACAGATTCCTACCGCCCACTCCATCCTCCCGTTCTGCGAACTGATTTCTAGGAGTTAAGGACATCCCTTTCAGGGCCCTAGTATTTTTCAGACACCTATGTCAGCTTCTTGCATGGCTCTGCGTTCCTGGCGCGGAAAGTCGTGTACAGAACTGACGTCAGCGCGCAGGGCGGCGCCTAAGTACTGCCCGCGACGTCATCCCGGCGATCACGACGCCGACGACGGACGCGGAGCCGCACGACGCCGCCTACCGACGCGCAAGGGTACTGCTACGCAAAAACTTTCCGGATCCAGCCTGACGCCTGGGGATATTCTAAGGTAAGGAATCTGTCACTAACTACTGTCTCTTACAGATATATCGTTACACAAGTTAGTAACTTGTGCGTTTATTGTAATTTTTTGTGTCGTAGAGGGTTGTGGGGCTTGTAGGGGTATAAGATGGGAAGTTATTTAATTATAATTAATAATTAATTTGCAATTATTAGCAATTATTTAATTGATAATTATGTAAATTGTGTAATAATTTATTTTTAAAGTTAAGTTTTAGGTGCGGTTTGTGGAGTTTTTAGGGGTATAGGTTGGGAAGTAAATTAATTATAATTAACTAATAATTAATTTGTAATTAATAATTAATTATTTAATTGATATTTAGGTAAATTATGTAAATAATTTATTTTTTAAGTTATGTTTTATGTGCGGCTTGTGGGGTTTGTAGGGGTACAGTGTCGGAAGTAACTTAATTGTAACTAATTAATAATTATGTTTTAATTATTATTCAATTGATAATTAATTATGTAAATTATGTAATTAATGTATTTGTTAAATTATGTTTTATGCGTGGGTTGTAGTGTTTATGGGGTACACGGTGGGAAGTAAATTAATTATAACTAATTAATAATTATTTTTAATTATTATGAATTATTTAATTGATAATTAATTATGTAAAATGTAAATGTAAATGTAAATCCAGTACTTGTATAGCGCATGAATCACCCCCGAAGGGGTATCTCGGCGCTGGGGGCCGTTGGGAAGATTAAGCGAGCTATTGCCCAGAGTCGCATGGTGCTGGGCAGACCCCTGCCGCCGGAGCCAGGGATCGAACCGTGATCCCCAGCGTCCAGCGTCAGTCACCCTGGCCGCGGCGCCACACCTCTCCCTGTGTAATTAAGATATTTCTTAAATTATATGTCAGGTGTGGGTTGCGTTATTAGGAAAAGAGTGGGAAGTTAATTAAGAAATCATTTATTGGTAATTATTACTTTATTATTAATTATTTAATTGATAAGTATGTAATTGAGAAATTATCATATTTGTTAGGTTATATCTTAGGAGTGTGTTGTTTAGTTTGTAGATGAAGGAGGGGAAGTTATTTAAGTAATGAGAAGCAAAAAGAAATATTCATGTATTTAAAAAAAATATATTATTTAAGATTTTAATTGTGTTATACTTTGTATGTATTTAAAAGGAACAAATGATGGACGGAATGCTGAACATTGCAAACATTCACCCCCAGTCTCAAAGATCTGGGTTTAATCCATCGTTCTTTTCCTCACCACGCCACCCCAGTTTGGACCCAGCCATATGCAAATCAGTCTTGACCCTGCTCCTTATGGGAACAGTCCGGCCCGAACTGCCAAGCCAGATCCTCCCTGGATCGGAAGCAAGCATCCTGGAACCGGTTTCGGGGCATCACCCCTCATCAGCCAGGCTAGCTTGAATCCAGTGGCGCAGTGAGCATGGGACCCACGTCTGGGCATACCCTTCCCACTTAGGGTGACAAATGTAAAAGGAACAAATGATGGATGGAATGCTGAACAATGCAAACATTCACCCCCAGTCACAAAAATCTGGGTTTAATCCATCGCTCTTTAGCTCACCATGCCACCCCGGTTTGCCTCTGGAGTCAAGCTAGCCTGGCTGATGAGGGGTGTTACCCCGAAACCCGTCCCAGGATGCTTGTTTCCAGTCCAGAAAGAACCTGGCCTGGCAGTTCGGGCTGGACTGTTCCCATAGGGAGCAGGGTCAAGACTGATTTGCATATGGCTTGGTTCAAACTGGAATGGCATGTGGAGCAAAAAACAATGGATTTAGGCCTAGGTCTCTGTACTGGGTGAATGTATGACATTGGTCTGCATTCTGTCCATCAATTGTTCTTTTTGCATTTGTCACCCCGAGTGGGGCGGGTATGCCCAGACATGGGTCCCGCGCCTTCCAAGCCACTGGAGTCAAGCTAGCCTGGCTGATATGGGGTGTTACCCCGAAACTGGTCCCAGGATGCTTGTTTCCAGTCCAAGGAGGTCCTGGCCTGGCAGTTCGGGCTGGACTGTTCCCATAGGGAGCAGGGTCAAGACTGATTTGCATATGGCTGGGTTCAAACTGGAATGGCATGGGGAGTGAAAAAACGATGGATTTAGGCCCGGATCTCTGTACTGGGTGAATGTATGACATTGTTCTGCTTTCTGTCCATCAATTGTTCTTTTTGCATTTGTCACCATAAGTGGGACGGGTATGCCCAGACGTGGGTCCCGTGCTCTCCATGCCACTGGAGTCAAGCTAGCCTGGATGATGAGGGGTGTTACCCCAAAACCGGTCCCAGGGTGCTTGTTTCCAGTTCAGGGAGGACCTGGCCTGGCTGTTCAGGCTGGACTGTTCCCATCGGGAGCAGGGTCAAGACTGATTTGCATATGGCTGGGTTCAAACTGGAATGGCATGGGGATCAAAAAAACGATGGATTTAGGCCCAGATCTCTGTACTGGGGTGAATGTATGACATTGTTCTGCATTCTGTCCATCAGTTGTTCTTTTTGCATACTTTGTATGTATGACATTTTAATTGTTGGCTGTATTGTTTGTGGGAATGTAGTGTGGTATTTTAATTATATTAATAATATTTATTTTAATTGATACTAACTATTTAAAATTGTAATATTTTTGTTATTTTTAAAATTTTTGTAAAATTAAGACATTTACTGGCACATGCATCAAGCAAGGATTTTGCGAGTCCTTAATAGCGAATATTAAGGATTCGCAATTAAGGACTCGCAAAATCCTATGCATGTAGGAATCGCTATAATAATAGCGATTCCTTCACATTCCTTATTTGCGAGTCGCAAATTGCGAGTCGCACATAAGGAATGGCTTCCCATTCATTCCTATGGGCCTACAGGTACTCGCAAATTGCGCATGCAATTTCAAGGGTGCAGGGGTGTCAAAAGGACACCCTGTTGCACCCCTGAAATTGATCCGTGCACATATAGTTGCGCACACACATGTCCCAAGGACATGTGTGTGTACAACCTACAACTTTAAAAATGCACTTTAGTGCATTTCTCAAAGTTTTTGCAAATTACCATGAAGTTCAACTTCATGGTAAATTGCGCCCCTAATAGCGAAATCGCTAATTTTTTTACTTTGTTGCATTGCATTTAAGGAATCTCAATTGGCGATTCCTTAAATGCAATCGCAATTTAAGTAATCGCAATTTAGAGATTACTTAAATTGCGATTTCTGCATTTGGGATGATGCATCCCAAATGCAAAAATACCGGTCGCAAAGGGGCAGATTCTGAGAATCTGCCCGTTTGCGACCGGTTTTTCTTTTGATGCATGTGCCTGTTAATTTTTATATTTAGAATTTGGTATTTGGTAATCTTTGGGTATTTGATAGAATTGTTAAAATATGTTATTTGTTTTACATGAAGTACTCTCTCTGTACTGTAACAGTGAATGGAGTGGGAATAGTAAATTTTACCCCTTCTGAATGTAATGCTTTCCCTACTGTTGCACCGACTGGAGAGGGAATAGTACATTTTACCCCTCCTGAGTCCAACGCGTTCCCTACTGTTGCAGTCACTGGAATGGGTATAGTAAATTTTACCCCTCCTGAGTCCTACGCTTTCCCTACTGTTGCACTGACTGGAGTGGGAATAGTAAATTTTACCCATCCTGAGTCCAGGACTTACCCTACTGTTGTATCGACTGGTGTGGGAATAGTACATTTAACCAGGGCCGGACTGGCCGTAGCGGGCACCGGGCATTTCACCGGTGGGCTGGGGGGTGGGGGCCTGTTTTGCGGCCGTGGGGGACGGTTTTGTCACTGGGGCCTGGTTCTGTAACAAAATAAAAGCAGCGGGGGTGCTCGCAACTAGAGCACCCCCAGGGGGCCAGTCGAGTGGAGTTACCAGGTTTGGTTTCTATTGCCAGTCCGGCCGTGCATTTAACCCCTCATGAGTCCAATGCTTTCCATACTGTTGCACTGATTGGAGTGGGAATAGTACATTTTACCCTTCCTGAGTCCTACACTTTCCGTACTGTTTCACCTACTGAAGTGGGAATAGTAAATTTACCCCTCCTGAGTCCAACGCTTTCCATACTGTTGCACTGCCTGGTGTGGGAATAGTAAATTCAACCTCTCCTGTGTCCAACACTCTCCCTACAGTTGCACCTACTGGCGTGGCAATAGTAAATTTAACACCTCTTGAGTCCAACACTTACCCTGTTGTTGCACACACTGTAGTGGGAATAGTAAATGTTACCCCTCCTGAGTCCAACGCTTTTCCCACTGTTGTACATACTGGAGTGGTTATAGTAGATTTAACCCCTTCTGAGTCCAAAGCTTTCCCGACTGTTGCACCGGCCGGTGTGGGAATATTAATTTTTACCTCTCCTGAGTCCAACACTGTCCTTACTGTTGCATGTATTGGAGTGGGAATAGGTAATGTAACTCCTCCTGAGTCCAACACTTTCCCTACTGTTGCACATACTGGAGTCGGAATAGTAAATTTTACTCCTTTGGTGTCCCAACGCTATCCCTACTGTTGTAAATATTGGAGTGGGAATAGTATATTTATTATTCTTGGAGCTTAATAGTTTTTTAGTATTGTTTAAATATTTGTTATTGTTATGTGTTTATTAGTTTGATTATATATTTTATATATATACATTTATGTAATTTTTAACAAAGTTATAGTAAAATGTATTGTTATATATTGGTTACTGTTTTATTTATAATTAAATTATAAATATTTTACATTTTTGTAGTTTATTCATTATATTTATTATTTATTTTTATATCTGTATGTATATGTATATATATATATATAGTTGGTATATTGGTATATTTAACAAACATTAGAAAATTAAAATATAAATTATAATTAATATTTTTAAATAGTTTAATTAGTTTAATATTATATATGGGTATATAATTATGCATACATTTATATATATATGTGTGTGTGTGTTTGTTTAAATAAGTTTCCATTTATATATATATGTTGAAATATTACTTAAACATATTTAACGTACATTATATTAATGTTATATGTTAAAATATTGCATATTGAGGCAAGATGGTTGGGTAGACGTGATCCACACACGCTCCGGAGCCCCACAACGGTCAGAGAAGGCTACACCAAAGATAGAGGATCCAAACCTGCATGATCTGGTGCAGGACAGCAGCGTGATGTCGGGCACGCTCCAGGGGCTTGAAGCAAGAAACGCTGCAGGCAGAAACGGAGAGTATTAAGTTGCGGCCCGGAACGAGAAGCGGAGCCAAGATGGCGCCATCGGCTGCACAGGAGTGAAGCCCGGGGTCCGCATTGAGCGCCCACAGGTCTCGATCGGGAAGCGAAGGCCACAGACAGTGTGCAGTGGAAGGAGCGGGCCAGATAAGAGTGCTAACCCCGCGGTGCTGTGCACAGATGTTACGAGCGAGGGGGCGCCCAGCCACGGCTTAAAACAACGCGCGGAGGCGGCACCCGGGCGGCTCACAGGCATCACAGAGGTGAGCGGGGCCAAGTGAAAGCAGTGGGGCAGAGCGCTGAAGTGGTCCCGGGCCCCCCCCCTCCAGATTGACTCGCAAGAGGGCTGGTAATAGTTGAGGCCCAAGCTGGTTTAAACGTTTGGAAGCAGTGCCTGATCTAAAGATGGCGCCCAAACCGGGGCAGCCTTAAGATGGAAAGACAACACCGACTTCAGCAGCTGGGTGGAGGGGCAGGGTCTCCCGAGCACTTTTAATGAAACACCCTCACTCTGACCCATTAGTGACAAAACCACGGAGTACAGCGCCACAACACGTAGAGCCTTAAAAGATGCCTGACCCTAAGATGGCCGCCTCAAGACGCAGCAGGTGAAACACATCTTTACTCCAGCCCCGACATAGCAGTGATTCACTACTCCACATTATTCACCACGAAGGGGCCGCAGAACGGAGGGGGAGCGATCCGCCCCAGGGAAGAAGGCTCTCATTGCTACCCATATGCCACCGAAAAAAGCGCTGAATAAGGTCTCCACCTACTTTGTGACAACAGAAAAGAAGCAAACGCAGGGTGAAAGAGGGTAGACAAACACAATGGCACTCACCAGGGAGGATTTGGTGGCCTCGCTCAGGAACTTTAAGTCGGAATTGTGCGCTGAGATCAAGCAAGACATCCAGACCTCCATAGAGCAATTAAAGACGGACCTCAACGACCGCATGTCAGTCATCTGGCAAGATGTGGATGCTTTGGGCTCCAGGGTCCTTGAGATAGAGGAACAATCACAAGAAATGGACGCTTGCACTACTAGGATGCAGGAAAAACAACTAGAGCTCCAGGCGCAGCTACATCAAGTTCTCCTGTAGGTGGAAGATTTATAAAATAGGTCCCGAAGGGAGAAAATTCGATTAAGGGACCTGGAAGAGGGCACAGAGGGTCTGGATATAGAGGCATTTGTGGAAGGTCTCTTTGCAGAGATTCTGAGCCCGCACCAGTTAAAGATCAAGATCGACAGCGCTCATTGCGTAGGGAGCCAGCAGATGGGTGAACGAAGGCGCACTCGAGATGTTCTTGTCAAACTGCACTCCTTCAAAATGAAAGAAGCGATTCTGCAAGCCGCTCGGAAGAAGGGGGAGACCTCTTTTCAAGGGTATAAGTGCCTGCTGTTCCAGGACTTGGCTCCCTCCATGCTGGTACGCAGGCAGCAACTCAGGCCGATAACGTCAAAACTGAGAGACGACAACATACGCTACAGATGGACCTTCCCCTTCGGCCTCGCTTTTGAACTTAATAACAAACCACAACACGTCTCAGACTTGGAAGAAGGCCTTCGCATTCTAGGTCTTCCTACTCCCGAGGATGAAGGCAGCCAAGATCCTAAAAAGGGAGCGAATGCGACAAAAGACCCAAACAGCAATGGCGCACGATATCAAAAGGCAAGCCCAGTGTAAAATGAAGACACAGAGTAGTTGAGCAGGATTCAGGAGAGAGACAATTGTTCTGACTCCGGGGCAGAGGTACTAAGAGGCATAATCAACAATGGGCGAACTGCGGGCAAGAAATTTCCTGTCCCTCCAACGAGAGCTGCTTGGCGTAATGGACCAGAGCCCAAGATAGTTCCAGCTGGATTTCTCTTCCAGGAAGCGACCGACAACCGGGGTTTCGGGCACTGTCCGAGTCGCCCTCAACATGTTTTTTTTTTATCAAGACTGGTTGCCCAGCGCATGGTTTTTGGGGAGTTATGTTTTCTTTCCACTTGGGGGGAGGGGGGGTCCTGGTGGAGGGGCCAAGAGACAGTTGGGTATCTCAAATAGATGGGAGGTGCAGAGCCCCTCGTCACTGTCAACCGGGGGTGATTATGGAACCAGAGCAGGGAGGGCCAGAAGAGGGGCATGAGTCAGGATGGGTAGGTGGGAGGGGTAGAGGGTACAGAGGTCAATAATATGGTCTCAATAGCCTCGTGGAACGTAAAAGGCTTAAACTCCCCTCTCAAAAGGTAAAAAATCTGGAAATACCTAATAGACAACCAGTTTGAGGTAGTCGCGCTGCAAGAAACGCACCTTAAAAAATCAGAAGAGTTGCGACTTTGCCATAAAAGTTATCCCTTAATCTAAAAATCATCCGCTAACTCCAAACAGAAAGGTGTGGCTCTGCTGTTTCGCAGCTCGGCAAAATTTCAAACTAAGGCCATAAAGGTGGATCGGGAGGGCAGGATCATTATGGTAAAGGGGAAACTGAGAGGTAGACTTTGCACGTTCATCTCCGCTTACGTTCCCAATACGGGGCAAACAGTGTTTTTGACCTCCCTATTAGATATCATAGGCGGGTTCGCAGAGGGGCCTACGGTACTCATGGGCGACTTTAACCTGACCTGGCATGCTGAGATGGACAGCACACACCCTCACAGATCGGCTACAAGTAATTTCCCCAAGGGAATCAAACAGAGGATTCAGGCTCTAGGCCTACGGGACGCTTGGCGTATGCTTAGGCTGTCCGGTTTTAGGTTTAAACCTATAATAACTGATAAAACCCCACCGGAAGGGAAATAGCCCTCATCAGTGTAAACATATAAACACTGAAAAAAAACCTGCACAACCACAAACTAAATGCCATTCAAAGAAAAGAAAAGGAGAGTGAAAGAGTCATTTTTATTTCTTCGTGAAGGGGCCAATACAATATAACGGTTATATTGTATTGTTATATAAGGTAGCAGTAAGAAAGACTGCGCTAACATTATTCTGCTTGAGTTTTGTTGTTTAGGGATGTCACTAAAATATTGTTTCTTCTTCCTTTTTTCAGTTTTGTGGTCTTTGGTCCAAAGATACAGGGGTTAGAAGCATGTTTTAGGTGTTGTTTAATTATTTTATAAACTGTGGAGAATCAGGAAATATCAAAATCATATTTGATTTTTTGGCTACGTTTAGGTCTTTCACTGATAGAAAAAATGTAGGTTTCATAAGAATCTTTCCCTACATGTACCATCACATTTACTCACACAGAATGGGTAAAAACCCTTGCGACATCAGCCCCCTTTTCTAGTGAGTCAGTATTGATAGTAGGTGAATTGCCAAACACCCCAGGCTTTAAACATACAATGCAAGGTATAGTGACAGGTATATGTGAAAAGAGTGCAGTCACCAAGCATCTGGGATACTGGTGAAAACATGACACCAGACGTTTGGAAAACATGGAATGCAGTGTCACTTGGAATGCTGCTGCAAAACATTCTTACCAAGTTCAACAAAGATTGGAGTGATATTGTTTGTATTTGCAGTGATTCAGCTACGTATATGAAAACGTTGTGTGATGACCTGTCAAAATCGATACCTGAGCTGAAGTGCTTCCACGTAAGATATCCTTGCCACTTGTTAGATGGTATGCTGAAAGCATCTTTACAATCTTCAGAGTTAATGAAGGATGCTATTGACTTTTTAGTCCATTCTCGTGCACTGTTTTGTTAGGCGCAGAAACTAAAACGCAAATATTTCTCATTTTGTGCTTTGTGTGGCATCAAAGAGAGAGTCATCCCAACTGTGTCACTAAGCTGGTGGTTCTCAGTCCTAGAGGCCATGAATGCTATATTATCCATGTGGCAACCGTTTAAAGAACTTTTGCTGAGTGATGATGCCAAAGACAAGAAATGTGAGGATCTTTGGTCACATATTGATAGTGATATGAAAAAAGTACACTCTACTGCATTCTTAGATTTTTACAGGAAAGCATGACTGCTGTAGTGGACATAATGGAAAAACTAGAGTCTGAAAACACCCTTGTCTTCCAAGTGTTCAGCATAATTGGTGTAGATGTGAAACATCTCCTTGAGAGTAGGCTGGGCGACACTTTTAGGGACTTTGGCACGGCAACATGTTCCATGTTAGAGTGCTTGCCACTTTATATGCAAAGAAATGTTGAGAAGCAATTCAGGAACTTTTTTTTTTACAATGTATGAGAAATAGCCCTTCACCAACCATGGCATTTGAAGTCAATTAACCCTCACTGTGGTACTCTGCACAAGTTATAGATCCCTTCCGTAAAGAGACATTTTCTCCAGAGTTTCAAAAGGGCTGCTTTATTTTTTACTGCTTCCATAACTCTGAGGGCATATGCGCCCAGTTCAACGCATATGTTGCAGAACCTGTCTCAGAGAATCGCAGTCTTCAGGTGCACCAGTATTGGCAAGGAAAGCTATGTCAGTGGCCAGAGTTAGCAAATTGTGTACTGGCTATTTTGGCGTTGCCCGTCTCAAGTACCAATGTTGAAAGGGCCTTTTCACAGATAAAAGTTTACATGGGAAGGAAAGAGCGAGCATGCATGACCAAAGACTCACTGAAGAAGTATTGTATGGTGTACTACAATAAGTTTGATTTGTAAAAAAGTATTTGGACCTCATATACACTATACATACACTGCTTATATACCATGCGCTATCAGTGCATAAAGCAAGCAATAATAAAAGCAAAAAGTTCCATAAACACTGGAAAAACACTGTTTCAGTTGTTTTTAAGGGCGCGAAAATGTATAACCACTGATAACCACTGTTTTTTTAAGGTATTGAAATCACTTGAAAACACTGAAAAACCCCCACCAGAATTTACCAAAAATAGAAACTGAAAACAGGAAAGCCTACGTATGCTCTACCCGACCACCAAAGACTACACCTTTTTCTCACACGTGCATCAGACCTACTCTAGGCTGGACCACATTTTTATAAGCCAATCCCTACTAGGCTCACTACAAATAGCAAAGATACTCCCAATTACTATATCTGACCACAGTCTTGTGACCATTAGTATGTCTTGGGGAAACCACAGGGCAGGCACTCGAAGATGGTACTTCCCAATCTCAGTGACTAGGGACAGACTTCTTCTCGATGAACTGAGGGGGTCCATCTCGGAGTACTTCGAACTGAATCAACCCCAGGCCACTTCTCCCCAGAATAATTGGGATGCGTTCAAGGCGGTCCTCAGAGGCAAATGTATTGAACTGAACTCCATACTGAACAAACGGAGGGCTAAGGAAAGACTAGAGTTGGAGGAGGAACTCAAGAAAGTGGAGAGGGACCATAAAAAGGTGCCATCCCGGGTACTGCAGCGACAGCTTAGTGCAGTGCAGGGGAAAATCAAAGCGATTTATACAAATAGGGCTGAGTATACACAGGCAACACAGAGGTGAGCGGGGCCAAGTGAAAGCAGTGGGACAGAGTGCTGAAGTGGTCCCGGGACCCCCCCCTCCAGATTGACTCGCAAGAGGGCTGGTAATAGTTGAGGCCCAAGCTGGTTTAAACGTTTGGAAGCAGTGCCTGATCTAAAGATGGCGCCCAAACCGGGGCAGCCTTCAGATGGAAAGACAACACCGACTTCAGCAGCTGGGTGGAGGGGCAGGGTCTCCCGAGCACTTTTAATGAAACACCCTCACTCTGACCCATAAGTGACAAAACCACGGAGTACAGCGCCACAACACGGAGAGACTTAAAAGATGCCAGACCCTAAGATGGCCGCCTCAAGACGCAGCAGGTGAAACACATCTTTACTCCAGCCCCGACATAGCAGTGATTCACTACTCCACATTATTCACCACGAAGGGGCCGCAGAACGGAGGGGGAGCGATCCGCCCCAGGGAAGAAGGCTCTCATTGCTGCCCATATGCCACCGAAAAAAGCGCCGAATAAGGTCTCCACCTACTTTGTGACAACAGAAAAGAAGCAAACACAGAGTGAAGGAGGGCAGGCGAATACAATGGCACTCACCAGGGAGGATTTGGTGGCCTCGCTCAGGGACTTTATGTCGGAATTGTGCGCTGAGATCAAGCAAGACATCCGGACCTCCATAGAGCAATTAAAGACGGACCTCAACGACCGCATGTCAGTCATCCGGCAAGATGTGGATGCTGTGGGCTCCAGGGTCCTGGAGATCGAGGAACAATCACAAGAAATGGACGCTCGCACTACTAGGATGCAGGAAAAGCAACTAGAGCTCCAGGCGCAGCTACATCAAGTTCTCCTGTAGGTGGAAGATTTAGAAAATAGGTCCCGAAGGGAGAAAATTCGATTAAGGGACCTGGAAGAGGGCGCAGAGGGTCTGGATATAGAGGCATTTGTGGAAGGTCTCTTTGCAGAGATTCTGAGCCCGCACCAGTTAAAGATCAAGATCGACAGGGCTCATTGCATAGGGAGCAAGCAGATGGGTGAACGAAGACGCACTCAAGATGTTCTTGACAAACTGCACTCCTTCAAAATGAAAGAAGCGATTCTGCAAGCCGCTCGGAAGAAGGGCGAGACCTCTTTTCAAGGGTATAAGTGCCTGCTGTTCCAGGACTTGGCTCCCTCCACGCTGGCACGCAGGCAGCAACTCAGGCCGATAACGTCAAAACTCAGAGACGACAACATACGCTACAGATGGACCTTCCCCTTCGGCCTTGCTTTTGAACTTAATAACAAACCACAACACGTCTCAGACTTGGAAGAAGGCCTTCGCATTCTAGGTCTTCCTACTCCCGAGAATGAAGGCAGCCAAGATCCTAAGAAGGGAGCGAATGCGACAAAAGACCCAAACAGCAATGGCGCACGATATCAAAAGGCAAGCCCGGTGTAAAATGAAGACACAGAGTAGCTGAGCAGGATTCAGGAGAGAGACAATTGTTCTGACTCCGGGGCAGGGGTACTAAGAGACATAATCAACAATGGGCGAACTGCGGGCGAGAAATTTCCTGTCCCTCCAACGAGAGCTGCTTGGCGTAATGGACCAGAGCCCAAGATAGTTCCAGCTGGATTTCTCTTCCAGGAAGCGACCGACAACCGGGGTTTCGGGCACTGTCCGAGTCGCCCGCAACATGTTTTTTTTTGTCAAGACTGAACTGGCTGGGAGCCCGTTGGTTGCCCAGCGCATGGTTTTTGGGGAGTTATGTTTTTTTTCCACTTGGGGGGGGGGGGTCCTGGTGGTGGGGCCAAGAGACAGTTGGGTATTCCAAATAGATGGGAGGTGCGGAGCCCCTCGTCACTGTCAACCGGGGTGATTATGGAACCAGAGCAGGGAGGGCCAGAAAAGGGGCATGAGTCAGGATGGGTAGGTGGGAGGGGTAGAGGGTACAGAGGTCAATAATATGGTCTCAATAGCCTCGTGGAACGTAAAAGGCTTAGACTCCCCTCTCAAAAGGCAAAAAATATGGAAATACCTAATAGACCACCAGTTTGAGGTAGTCGCGCTGCAGGAAACGCACCTTAAAAAATCCGAAGAGTTTCGACTTCGCCATAAAAGTTATCCCTTAATCTATAGATCATCTGCTAACTCCAAACAGAAAGGTGTGGCTCTGCTGTTTCGCAGCTCGGCAAAATTTCAAACTAAGGCCATAAAGGCGGATCGGGAGGGCAGGATCATTATGGTAAAGGGGAAACTGAGAGGTAGACTTTGCACGTTCATCTCCGCTTACGTTCCCAATACGGGGCAAACAGTGTTTTTGACCTCCCTATTAGATATGATAGGCAGGTTCGCAGAGGGACCTACAGTACTCATGGGCGACTTTAACCTGACCTGGCACGCTGAGATGGACAGCACACACCCTCACAGATCGGCTACAAGTAATTTCCCCAAGGGAATGAAACAGAGGATTCAGGCTCTAGGCCTACGGGACGCTTGGCGTATGCTCTACCCGACCACCAAAGACTACACCTTTTTCTCACACGTGCATCAGACCTACTCTAGGCTGGACTACATTTTTATAAGCCAATCCCTACTAGGCTCACTACAAATAGCAAAGATACTCCCAATTACTATATCTGACCACAGCCTTGTGACCATTAGTATGTCTTGGGGAAACCACGGGGCAGGCACTCGAAGATGGTACTTTCCAATCTCAGTGACTAGGGACAGACTTCTTCTTGATGAACTGAGGGGGTCCATCTCGGAGTACTTCGAACTGAATCAACCCCAGGCCACTTCTCCCCAGAATAATTGGGATGCGTTCAAGGCTGTCCTCAGAGATAAATGTATTGAACTGAACTCCATACTGAACAAACGGAGGGCTAAGGAAAGACTAGAGCTGGAGGAGGAACTCAAGAAAGTGGAGAGGGACCATAAAAAGGCGCCATCCCGGGTACTGCAGCGACAGCTTAGTGCAGTGCAGGGGAAAATCAAAGCGATTTATACAAATAGGGCTGAGTATACGCTGTTAAGGCTCCGGCAGATATCTTATGCCCAGGGAGGTAAGGTAGGGTCACACCTAGCGAGACAGTTACGTGAAAAGAGGGAGCGGAAATACATAAGGGGCATCCAGGATGTAGACGGTTCTCTAGCCCACAAAGACGAGTTAAAAGCGCGCATCTTTGGAGGGTTCTACAGGGATCTATATACTGGCACACCCCCAGATACTGACTTGCTGCCAAAATACTTAGACTCGCTGGAACTCCCCCAAGTTCCGCTATCGGAGAGCGATCGGCTTAATGGCCCAATCTCTGATGAAGAAGTGGGGAAAGCAATAGCTAGCCTCAAGTCACACAAGTCACCGGGGCCCGACGGTTTGACGGCGCATTTTTATAAAACTTTCGCGTCGGAGCTTACACCTCACCTCACCTCTCTCTTCAAAGCAATAGCAGAGGACTCTATGGTCTCGAATTCTATGGCCCAGGCAGTGGTCACCGTTATTCCCAAAATGGGGTAACCCCCCACAGTTGTGCCTCCTACAGACCCATTGCGCTGTTGAACCTGGACGCTAAAATCTTCTCGTCAATACAAGCTGCTAGACTAGACAACTTAATGCCAGCACTAATCCACCATGATCAATCAGGCTTTATAAAAGGAAGGCAGACACGTGATAACATTCGCAGGACTATACACCTGATTGAAAAAGTCTCTAAATTCAAAATTCCGGCTATGCTGGTGGGCCTATTCGCCGAGAAGGCCTTTGACAGGGTGGATTGGTCCTTCCTCTGTCTTACCATGCAAAAGTTCGACTTTGGGGACAGATTCATCAAGATGGTCCGGGCTAACTATAAACACCCACACTCAAGAGTACAGGTCAACGGGTCTCAGTCACTGCCATTCGCTCTGAGCAGAGGCACGAGACAGGGATGCCTGCTCTCCCCTCTCTTATTTGCCTTAAGCATCGAACACTTAGCAACCCGGTTCAGAGCGAATCCGAAAGTCAAAGGCATAAGATTTGGGGGAACAGAACACAAGGCCTCTCTCTTCGCGGACGACATCTTGATGTCACTCACAGATCCAGGCCCCTCCTTACAGGCTCTGCTGGCAGAACTGTGTAAATTTGAAGCAGTAGCAGGCTTTAAAGTTAACATATCGAAATCTTTTATCCTAATTCTCACTATCCCTGAAGGAGAGGCCCAGCAGCTCTGGAGTTTGACCACCTTCCAATGGGCCAAATGTTCCATCCAATACCTAGGCATTCAGCTAACCCCTAGGGTGGAGGATCTGTATAAGGCCAACTACCCCCACTAGTGTCCCAACTCCACCAAGACCTCAAAAGATGGAAACCACTATACATCTCGTGGCTCGGTCGGATAAATGCTGTTAAAATGACACTGATCCCAAAGCTACTCTACTTGTTTCAGGCACTCCCAGTCGACTTTGACCGTGAGCTACTGCCCAAACTTCGGGCGCTCATTACTAAATTCATATGGCAGGGTGGTAGGGCGCGTCTCCCGTTCCACGTTTTACGGCGCCCGAAGAGGGAGGGGGGAGTGGCACTGCCGGATCTCTCATTCTATTTCAAAGCCGCTGAACTGAGGGTGGTGGTTGAATGGTCTATGAGGGAATCTGAGAAACATTGGCTCCACATGGACAGGGTGATAGTGGGCAGAACGATTTGGGATGTGTTCTGGAAGCCAAAAAAAGACAGGCCGACCAATGCATACATCAGCACTCCGACACGGACCACCCTTAAGGCATGGGACGAGGTCACGAGGGGTGGGGGGTTTACATCCTTCCCTTCGCCGTACACCCCCATCCACTTCAACCCCGACTTCCCCCCAGCCCTGCGTGAGGGTTCTTTCGATGTCTGGCGGGAGGGGGGTTGCTTGATGGTTTCAGACCTATTTCACAACTCTGATGTGCTTACATTCGAGAGTTGCCAAAGAGTTTTTCAGGTTTTTAGTAGTGAGCATTTTCATTATCTCCAACCCAAACATTGGGTATCTCAACCTCGGAAAAGGGAGGCCGCCACTAGAGAACGTACCCCGATAGAGCGATGGGTACAGAGGGCGGGCACCATGAAAGGGGCAATCTCCTCTCTTTATGCTCGTTTACTATCGACAGTACACACCCCATGGGCATGCTACCTGACCTTTTGGGAGCAAGTGGCAGGGAGAGACATTTCAGGAGAGGAGTGGAAACACTTGTGGTCGGACATAACCAAGAATAACCACTCAGTGTCATTAAGGGAGGCCCACTACAAGACCCTCTTTGATTGGTACATGTACCCCACTAAACTCGAAAAGGTATTCCCGGAGTCCTCCAACCTCTGCTGGCGTGGGTGCGGCATGCTCGGAGATTTTCGTCACATATGGTGGGACTGCCCTTCTATCCAGCCCTTTTGGGAGGAGATCTTAGCTCACATTAAAGACATGCTGGGTTGGGGGCGTGGTCTGCCGAGCTGCGGAATGGCCGCTAACTAAGCACGCTCCGCCGGCCGAGAATTAATCCTGCAATAATCCGCACACTCGGAGAGGCACTGCTTTGCTGGGAACATTCCCAAACACCTGTTGACCTTCAGGGATCCGAGTGATCTGCTTGCTGTGCGCGGATCCTGCCCTACGGAGGTGGGATAGCCTTGCGGAGGAGAGCGAGGCGTGGCCTCTCCAGAGGCCTGGAGTGAGATTCGGCTGTGCCTACTACTCGAATCCGGGGCTCCATTGGCGGTGTAGGCCACGGGGTCTGTGGAGTCCGGCGAATCCCCCCCCCTGGAACGGAAGGTACGATTGCGGAGCGCGGGGGGATCACGGAGGGATAGACCGCCGGGTCGTGGAGCGCCTGAGGACCAGAGAGGAGTACACGCCGCCCCCAGTAGATTGCGGTCGCGGTGAGGGACGGGTATCCAGAGGGGGCGAGAAGCACAAGCGGCGATAATATAGGGCTGTGTGGAGACCGGTGTGCGACAATACGCAAGCGAGTGAGGCGGTGCAGGAGTGGTCCCCCAGCCGCTGGACCTTCGGTCAAGAGCAGTCCCCCGCAGGCCAAGACGACCCAAAGCTCGGGAGCCGGGCGCCATGTTGAGGTCAGGCACGTAGGCCTCAGTGGACGTGGACTCGGGGAAGAAGAGCCGGAAGGGACCCTGTGTGCGCTGTAGAGCGCGTGGGACTGGCTACCCCCCTGCGAGATTGGGTGTTGGGGCACCTACACCGAGAACCCTGGGGAGTGTCTCGCAATCATAGGCAGCCCCTGGTGTATAATTAACTGCGCAAGCCCTGCTAGCTACACACGTGCGTATGGCCACTGGTTGTGTGGCCTGAAGTCGGTTGAGAGGACCTCTATACATCAGGCATAACTTGCTCTCGACGCGGGCCACAAGGAGGCGCCCTGCAGTTGAGGGGTCGAGAGGTGGTGGGCCCCGTCGGACGCGCAGTCTGAATAGTGGTAGCAGGTGCTGGTGGAGGGCGTCGGACTGGTTTGTGCACAGGAGTGGATGTTGAGCTCAGCATACCCTGGCCCAATTCCGCCAAACACGACAGCCCGGCTCGCCTAACTCTGAGGCGTACGAAATTGGCTCACATGTGGATCAGCCGCTGCACTTAGCCGAACTGCGGGGGCCCTGGAGGGCACGGACCGGCTGTAACACGGACATCGAAAACTATTTGCAAGTCTGAGGACCTTGAGACCTCCTGAAAGCGGCCTGACCACGTCGCCGGTGGGGTGCCTGTGATAAAGTGCCGCACACACAGATCGCCTGGGACTGCGCCGGAGTGCGTGGTTCGCCAATGCCGGACGGGGCGAGGTGGGTCGAACAACCGTCGGATACGGTTCAAGTTGGAAGCATGGGCAAGCAGGATGCAAAACAGCCGAAGCTCAACTTCGACAACAGACGTACCACGAGGCTCACGGAATCGGACCCGGAGGCCAGCTCTGAGAGACCATCTGAGCCCCAGACGGAGGACCGAGGGGAGGACCTCAGGACCCTTATGTTGGAAATGAGATCGAGCCTACGCAATATTGACACTAAACTGGATGCACTTACCACTCAACTGGACGCCGTAAAAAACCAGGTGGGATCACATGAGACCCGTTTGGACGTGCTAGAAAATCGTAGTTCGGACTTCCACGAATTTCAAGTTGAAACAAAAGAACAACTGCTACACATGGACAAGGTGTTGGGTATTATCCGAGCAAAGAACGAAGACTTGGAAGCCAGGTCCCGACGAAACAACTTGGGAATCACCGGGATACCGGAAACGACAGCCATATCCAAGATGGAGACCTACATTTCAGATCTGCTCCACGAGCTCTTTGATCCCCACCTTTCCCCGGTTTTCGTGGTTGAACGAGCGCACCGTTCCCTGGGTCCTAGACCCCATGTTGGCGCCACACCAAGACCCATCCTTGCAAAAATCTTGAACTACCAAGATCGTGACCTCATCCTGCGGCTGGCCAGGGAGAAAGGGACTATTTCACACCAGGGGAACACTATATCCTTTTATCCAGACTTTACGCCAGCTGTGCAGGCGGCAAGGAGGGAGTTCCTACCCGCAAAGCGTGTCCTGCTTCAAGCCCAGATTCCCTACTCCCTGCTCTACCCCGCCAAGCTCAAAGTGACGCACGATGGCACAGCCCACTTCTTTACAGATGCGAAATCTGCCTTAAAATGTGTGTTAGACTTGGCATCTTTTGGCGTGTTTCCCCTGACTTTTTGCTTTCTGACCTCCCGGTTTTGACTCTGTTTTTGCTGGTGTAATGATTCTGCGCACTTTCCTCACTGCTGTCCAGTGGGAAAGTGCAAGTGCTCCTGTATAAAATGTGTTATGGATTGGCGTTTCCATGATTGGCCTATTTGGTTTATGTGTCAGTCCCTTGTAAAGTGCACTGCGAGTGCCAGGGCCTATAGACCAAATGCTGTTGATGGGCTGCAGCACTGGATTGTGCCAACCACGCAAACAGCCCGTAAAGTGTAACTCGGGCCTGCCATTGCAGAGCCTGTGCGCAGCCTGGGGCTGCCATGTCGACTTGGCAAGTGCGCACACTTGCAAGTCCCTAAACCTTCCCTTTTCTACATGTTAGTCACCCCTAAGGTAGGCCCAAGGTACCCCTGTGGGCAGGGTGCGTTGTATGCGAAAGGTAGGACATGCCCTGGTGTGTGTGGCATGTCCTGATAGTGAATTACAGCCTAGTTCGTTTTTCACTATTGCAAGGCTACCTGTTCCCCATAGGCCAGAACGGGCAGTTTTGATTATTACAGCTTATAATCCTAACTGACCCGGGAACATGGTAGAAATTCGAGTTTAGTATGCCTGGACTCAGAATGATAAAATGCAGCTTTTAGTGAAGTTGGTTTTAACATTCTGTGTTTGAAAATACCACTTTTAGAAAGTGGGTATTTTCTTGTCTAACCATCCAAGCCTGCCTCTGCGAGGTTGTGTATTCCTTGTCTGGAGTGTGAGTGACAGGGGCTGGGGATGCCAGGAGACAGGGTGAGTCAGCACAGGGCTGAATAGCAAGATCTACATCAGAGGTCTTCAATCTGTGGGGTGCGACCCCCAGGGGGGCCGCGGAGGCCAGGGAAGAGGGTCGCACATTCCCCAGCTTCACTTGTGCCTGCAATGCAAAACGTTTGCTTTCATTTTGGATAAAGACAGCAGTCCTGGGAAGGCTAATTTAGATCTTTATCAGCTGAAATTCCATCAATTGAGTCTCTTGTGCTGTGAAAAGTTTTGGTGCAGGGTGTGGGCTTGGCTGAGTGAAATGCAAATGTGCCTAAGTTAATCTGCAAGTGTAAAGGGTGTTTGGGGGCTGATTCTCGCTTAATTTGATCAAATCACTCCAAGCTTTGTGATGACAAAGATTTGGTTTTTTTAGTGGTAGTGCAACGAGTTAATAACTGAGCTGTGAAGTGTGTGCTTTTAATTTTAACTGCATTTACAGAGCCCTTAGTACCTCCAAAGGTGTGTTGAAGGGACAGTGGTGTAAAAAAGAAAATTGCATTACATACGCTCTGGTATCACTAAAATCTACATTTTGGAAGCACCATTTTACTGAAAAACTATTTGCATGTTTTGCAGCACTCTATCTTACACTGTGATGTCCTACAGTGCCTTTCCCACTGAGTAACAATTTTTTAAATTTATTTTTCATTTACGATGCCCATTATTTTATATGTAGATACCTGATAATGAAAAACCTAAAAAACGTACAAAATATTTTCAGGCTTATTTATGAGAGGCTTTCATCACCAGAGCATCACTTTTTTTTATGCTCCGGCGGCGCAAGCATCTCAACCATACCTATGAGGCTGTGCAAAGTCACCCTGCATGGCTTTGCATGGCCTCATAGATATGGAGTAAGACATAGCAGCGCAAGTCACTGCATTGCCTTACTCTGCGTCAAGGAGGTGGTCTATGGGCTTTGCGTGGGGTTCCCACGCAACACTCATGGATTTTGATGCTGCTCCATATTTACAAAATCACGTAAACCTGGGGCAGCTCCAAAAACAGACGCCTCCCCAGCGGAGGTGTAACGAGGAGAAATGTTTTCATTTCTACTCGTTTTTTCCTTATTCATGTGTGCTGCATTCTGCAGCTCATATCGAAAGAGGAAAACACCTCTCGGGATTGTTTTCTTGAAAGAAGGTGCCCCTTCCTGTACAAAAACAATCCTGTCTATGTTAGTGCTAGGCAGCAATGTATGCGCCAACGCAAAGGAAAAGGACAGGAATGCACCGTATTTCATAAATACTGTGCATTCCTGCCCTTTCACATCGGCATAGGGCAACGCAGCAAGAAGACTTGCGGTGCTGCCCTACTCCAATTCCTCATAAATAAGGCCCTTTGTTTTTAGCTACACCTTTCAATACACCCCCACGCTCACTGACCTTTGGTTTGCTAAACAGTGTTTAATATTATTTCCCCACCGTAAAAATTATTTGCTGTGGAAATTGGGGGCATTTATGGTTGTCGATAGTTGTCTATGATGAGGAGTACCAGGTTCTAGAAATTTTCATCAGAAGGGGGTCCTTGCGCCTAAAAACGTTTGACAAGGGGGTCTCGGCATCAAAAAGTTTGAAGACCTCTGATCTACATGTAGATGGGTGGGAGGAGTTGCACCTGGGCCCTGAATAGGACAGTGCCTTCCCTCCACAATGCTGGCTCCACCTCCTGTGGTGCGTCTGATGTCCCTGGCCTACTCTCTAAAAGAAGGGACGGAGACTTGTCAACAAAGTGCTCCAGAACTGGTTTGGACTAGGCAAAGGCCTCTCTGCCTTCAGAGAACAAAGGAATTTGGGATATAAATATTGGGGCCCTGACCCCATGAATTTAGATCTCGCTGGAATCAAGGAACCTGCCAAGACGAAGAGCTGGAAGAGCTGCCAGGAGGAGTACTGCCCCTTTGCTGTGTTGTTGCTTTGTTGAGTTGGGCTGCAGCTGCTGCTTCTGCCTTGGGCAGTGAAAGGACTGAACTTTCTACAAACTTGTGCTGAGTATCTCCAAGGGCCTGGAACCGAGCTGGCCTCCTGTTAAGAAGTCTCAGGGACTACAAAGACTTCACAAGCCTCTGGGTACCGCTTCTGGAACGCTGTTTCAGTTGCCACAGAGGAAGGGAACTGCAACCGACTCCGTCAACCGAATCCATCCCTGACCGGTGACCTGTTTGCACCGCAGACCACATCGCCCCGCTTCGCATCGCAACCCTGGTCTCACCGTGGGCGACGTCCGACGCCGCCAACACCGAGCCGCTGCTTGCACCGTGACCTGTGGGCACCGCAGTTCGCATCGCATCGCTTCACTGAACCAGCCGGACCCGACCGACGCGGTCGCTGCAACTGGCTCAAGAGTTGTGACCGCATCGCATTTGGGGCACCGCTCGCACGTCTGCGACGCACCGCTCCGACTCGCACCGCTGTCCGACGCCAGCTCCCGCACTCCGGCTTGGTCGCCTGCATCGCAACCTGTCAGCACCGCATCGAGCATCGTCTCACCCTGCATCGCACGCCTTGGACTCACCGACTCCGTCTGCACGACGCTCATCGAGCCGCTGCCTGCACCGCATCGAGGGACACCGCACCTTGCATCGCTCCGTCTTGCACCGCAACCGCGACGAACGCCGACCGGCTCGTACACTCCGTACCAGCCACAACGAGAAAGGTAGTGTGACCGAGTCTGTTCACGACTCTGCTGGCCCGTGTCGACGCGGTCGGCTGGAACTGTTAGACTCTGTGGTTTTCAGCATCGCGGTAGGCTTGGACGGAGCTACCGACTCGTACGAACTTTTTTTATGAACTATTCCTGCAAAGAAGAAGTTACCTTATCAAGCATTCGTTTTTCAAGTATAGTATTGTGGATTTTTGTCGTAATTGGTCTTGTCTTGAGTATATAAAATATTGGTTATTTTTCTAAACTGGTGTGGTGTCCGTTTGTAGTGCTTACACTGTATTACTGTCGGTTATGTGCAAATGCTTTACACACTGCCTCTAGAATAAGCCTGACTGCTCGTGCCAAGCTACCAAGGGGGTGAGCAGGGGTTATTTTAGGAGTGTAACTCCCTTACCCTGACTAGGAAGAAGGGTCCCTACTTGGACAAAGGTGCAAACCCTTGCCAACTAGAGATCCCATTTCTAACAATGTGCCAAGCACGTTGGGGGGAAAAGGAGTAAACAAAGATCCGACTCTGCTGACCCCTCTGCTGATCGTCTGAGTGACAATGATTAACATGGGTATCGTATTGACATGGGCTCTGTGGGGGTTGCTTCCGAGGGACTGGATGAGGGTGCTGCAGCACTGGCTGGATCAACATTTAAGCAGACATTTCCTGATATAGAATTTGGTTGCCAGGGTGGGTTTTCGTAATTTTTATAGGTAAAGTTAGATGTGCAGGACTCTCCGCAGTTTTTCTTGGCCACCATGCCCAATGCAGGGGTGTTAGCCGGCGGCACTGCGTCCCCATGGGAGAGCTCCCAATGAAGGAATTGGAGTGTGAGGTGGGGTGGGGGGGAGGGTTGTTGTTATGTTTGTAGCCAGCTTTGTGCCATGCAGACTGAACTTATTCCATCGTAATTTGTGGCTTATTGTACCGTGCTCTGATCCCACTGTAATTTTATATAATGCTGGGCTGACCGCCACATGACTAGGTTAAATTTTTTAACGTGGAATATTCGAGGGTTAAACGATTGTAGAAAATTAAGACTAGTCCACTCATATCTAATAGGCCATCGGATAGATATATGCGTGTTGCAGGAGACGCACCTAAATGTGATACCATCTCCCAGGCTGAAACACAGTAGATGGGGTACTGTATACTCATCCATATTTTCAAATTACTCTAGAGGGGTGGCAGTGTTGGTCAGAAGAGGTCTGGATTGGAAAGACAGTGAAGTTCAAGTTGATCCGGAAGGAAGATTCATAATCGTACTAGGTCCTTTGGGGAAGGTGCGGGTGGTACTTGTTGCAGTCTATGGGCCGAATATTGACGCCCCAAGTTTTTTCCAAGACGTATGGGCTAGAGTAAGGGCGACAAACTGTGAAACCATTATTTGGGGGGGGGGATTTTAATGCCATACTGAATGATGAACTGGACAGGACAGAGGTATCCAGATCACTACATCCCGCAGCGAGTGCCGCGCTAAATGCTATCATTTCCGATGGGGCCCTCATTGACATTTGGAGACACAACCATCCACTGCACAGGGAAGGGACGTGTATTTCAGAGCACCATAAGGCTATGTCCAGGTTGGATTTTTGGCTGGTGTCTCGAGATGTGGCCACATGGGTCAATGAGATAAAACATCTCCCCAGATCCCTGTCGGACCATGCACCCTGCCTATTGGGACTGGAACTGCCAGACTCTCCTCCGCCCATGTTTACGTGGCGGCTGCCTCCGGAAGCCCTCCTAGACGACGCATTCAGAGAGGAGATTAGAAATGATATTACCGACTACTTTACCCTTAATGAGGGCTCAGTTGACACTCAAGCCTAGCTGTGGGAGGCATTTAAGACGGTAATAAGGGGCAAGTGCATAGCCCGTCAGGCCGGGGTCCTAAAGGCGCTACGGGGCACGCTTGAAAGGTTGGAGAAACAAATTAAAGAGCTGGAAACACAGTTTTATGCTACGGGCGATAATAAGATAATGGCCCTGTTAAAAGAGAAACTATTGGAATTTGAGGAAGAGGCCCAGCGGGAGGTGAAGTTTTTTGGGAAACATGCACAGGCCAGGAGATACGGGGAGGGGGACAGGCCGGGGAGGACATTGGCGTCAATGCTGCGTACACCACGATCCACTGCTTACGTCACTGAACTTAAAAGCACACACAACGCAGTGATTAGAGGCCCGAAAGAAATAATGGATGCTTTCTCCCATTTCTATTCCGACTTATACACCACCAGGCAGACTCCCACTCAAGAAGGCATACAGCCTTTTCTTGATTCATTAGAACTACTCTGGCTAGGCCAGAGACACAGGGAATACCTAGACAAGCCATTTACGGTTGAGGATGTAGCCCAGGTCATTAAAAGTCTGCCAGTAAGTAAGGCGCCTGGGGTCGGACGGCTTAACCACTGCGTTCTATAAGGCATATGTGGAGGAATTGGCGCCACGCCTGATCGCAGTGTACGAAGAAGCTCAGGCATCAGGCATTCTACCGCCTACAATGCGTGAAGCCATCATAATAACTTTGCTGAAACCTGGGAAGCCCGAAAATGAGTTGGATTCATATAGGCCCTTATCGCTTATAAATGTTGATGTAAAGATTCTGGCGAAACTGGTCGCAAATCGGCTACAGCCTCTGCTTCCAATGATTGCACGCCCGGATCAATCGGGCTTCATTCCTGGGAGGTCTACAGCACACAACCTCAGGACCTTTTTTGCTGTAGTGCATTACCTGCATCCCAGTGTTCGAGCATCCGCAGTATACCTTGACGCCACAAAAGCGTTTGACTCGCTTGAGTGGCCGTACTTGTTTCAAATTCTGGAACACATGGGGTTCAGTCCTATATTTATTAGTCTCATCAGGCTGCTCTACACAAGGCCTTCTGCCCGGGTGCGGGTTAATGGGATGCTGTCACAGCCATTTGTAATCTCGCGGGGAACAAGGCAGGGGTGTCCGCTGTCCCCACTACTTTTCGCGATAGCTATGGAACCTTTGGCTGCTCGCATTAGACAGCATCACACTGCCAGGGGGATTGGGTTCAGCACGAGAAGCCTTCTAATATCACTATATGCTGACAATGTCACATTGTATGTCATCGACCCGGAAACTAACCTGGATCCATTGATGCGCAAGTTTATTAAATTTGGGGGGCTCTCCGGAATTTCCATTAACTGGACGAAATCAGTCATCTTTCCCCTGACGGACGCCACGACTCCTACTCCCACCGAATTTCCCCTCAAGTGGGCTGACGAACCGGTGAAATATCTGGGTATTTGGCTCAGTAGGAGCATGCAAGACATTTGGGAAATGAACTATGGGCGGGCTATATCATGGCTGGAAGGTAAAGTCACGGCATGGGCCGGACTCCCCTTGTCCCTAGCAGGGAGGATAGCTTTGGCAAAGATGGTGGTGTTGCCGAAGCTGTTGTACCTATTTGTCAATGTGCCACTTCCCCTTACCCAAGCCTTTTTCAAAACCCTTAGATCCCTGCTTGTGTCACTGGTCTGGGCAGGTGGGAAGGCGCGACTCTCATGGGAGCTCCTTACCCTCCCTCTGAGGCAGGGCGGACTGGGAGCGCCAGACATGCAGTTGCATGCGTTGAGCGCCCAGGCGCAGTTCCTACACTACTGGGTGCATCCAACCCCCTTTTTGCCACACACCGCGGTGGAGACGGATGCTGCGGCACCCATTCCCCTGCAGGTAGCACTGTACCAGCCTTGTAGGCGGCCTCGAACGGACATAGACACAGTCAACACTTTGAGGTGGGCATGGGACGGGCTAAAAAAAAGAGCCAATATTTCTATCCTATACGCCCCATCAATACCCCTTGCACATAATCCAATGGTACCAACGATGGAGGAGGGCACTAGCAGGACCCTAGCACTAAAAATGGGTATACGTACCTTCACAGATCTATACCCGAACGAAGTGTTTAGACCTCCACCGGTAGCTGTGGAAGAAAAGGCCGTGCCATTCTCGGAACTCTTTTTGTACTACAAGCTTAGGGCTACATGCAGATCTATACACGACACCTTCCCGAACCCGCCCACCACTCTGCTCGCATTGGAGAATGTGGTGAAGTCGAATTCACCGCGCAAATTAATTACACGCATCTACAATCACACGCAAAACACAGCTCCAGTGGTACAGCCACGTGCTTTACAAGCTTGGAATGAGTAGTTGCAGACTCCACTCACGGAAGACCAATGGACCTACTGCTGTAGTCAACTCACGGCCTTATCGCCCAACTACAGGCTTCGCCTGATTCACTTTAAATTCCTCCATAGGTTTTACAGGACCCCTACAAGTCTATATCGCATGGGACTGAAGGAGGATGATAGCTGCTGGAGATGCAGCACTGCATCAGCCTCTTTTGTACACATGGTGTGGAGCTGTCCACGGCTCTCGTCATTTTGGTCCACAGTATTCATCACTATACATAAGATACTAGGCACACCAGAGGTCCCGGACCCTTTACAGGGGCTGCTGGGGTATGTGAAAGACACGCCAGTAAAAACTCGGAAGCTACATGCTATGTTGCTTCTATTCGCTAAACGCTGTGTGGCTGTGTACTGGGGGAGGAGGGGGACTCCTAGCATTACAGAATGGTTGCGGGATGTGACATTCGGTCACTCGCAGCTCACCACCTTCTGGGAATTAATGCCATCTGCATCCAGACCTAAAGATATATGGGAGCCATTTGTGTCCTGGGCTCGGGGGGTACAGGAGACGGATAGAGGTGACCAGGTGTCAGCCGAGACCGTGTCAACTAGGGCGGAAAGTGCTGCAGAAGATATTGTTGTTTGAGAAGGGGGAGCTTGTTGTCCAATGGGTGTTATGTTTTGACGCAACGAGACATATGGTATTCATTTGCAAAGTTGGATGAGATGTGTCGGGGCTCACACTACTAACCTGTTTTTCCCATATGGCCTTGTATTCGGGAGTTCTTCAATCCGTATTATGCATAATGTGGAGTAAGATGCACGTATACGTTTCTATTTGCAATGAAAAGAACATGAGGATGTTTAAGAATTTGATGTACTGATTGGCAACTGGCATGTTGGTTGTAATGTTTATGATACTGTTTGGACAAAAACCAATAAATAAAAAATAAATTAAAAAAAAGACATGCTGGGTTACCCCATACCGACTTCTATAGCTAAAGTCCTTTTGGGCATCAGGGATCCGGACCTAGAGCCCCAGACAAAAGCAGATAAGGCAATAATGTGGGCTTATCTAGGGGCGGCCAAAACAACGATAGCAGCAGCCTGGAAAAAGAGGGAAGCACCTGCCCTATCGCAGTGGCACTCACGTCTCTGGAGAATCCTCTCAATGGAGAGACTAGCGGATATTTTTAGAGATGACTACAAAAACTTTGAATACAAGTGGGGCCCGCTGGTTTCCTTTCTCTCTCGTGGACTCCCCTCAGCGGTATGCCCACCTACCATAAGAGCCATGCACCTCTTTCAGCTTTAAGCTGTCTAAAGCACAGGGCCGAATAAGCCCATACACATTAATAGTCCCTCAATCTGACACAGAGACTCCACTGTACTGCAGAGGGGTAACACCCTATGATTCGACATAATTCCAATTACCCAACTGGGGTTAATAATATGATTCACCACCACCAGGGAAGGGGTGGGAGGGGCGGGTCGGGGGGGTTTTGTTCACTTTATTATTTGAGTTGTAATTCCTAATGTTTGTTTTACTAAAACAGGCATGACTCGAAATCAGGTTGGAGGGTGTGGGAGCTTGCATAAAGAGAAACTGAACTTTCTGTAATCGCAAATGTTGTCACGAGGCCCTGTTTGTCCTCCGAAGCGTAAGATGTTATCCTGAAGTCATGTTGAATAAAAAGACCTTTGACAAAAAATATGTCATATTTACTGTTCTTAACTATACATATATATATATGTTAAAAAACAATATTATTGTATGTATTTTTTTATATTAGTGTAAAACTATATTTTTTCGAAATTTTTGTTCTTAGCATTATACGAATAGAAAAACAATTTTTTGGTGATCTTTGACTCGATATTTCTGTATCATGATATTTTTGGTTTCAATATTGTGTCAGTGATCCGCAGACCTTGTAGCCCTAAGGCAGGGTGCATTATATTACATGTGAGGACAAATCTGTATGAGCAGATATGCCCCTCTGCTATCTAGTTCAATTGCTAGATAGTACAAGTGAAGAGGGAAGCCATCTAAAGTATATTTACTAGGTACTGGTCATTGCGAGTTCCCCAGATACATGATGGCTTCACTGAAACCTATGGTGTTTGGTATCAAACACCTTGGCTTAAATCCATACTGATGCCAGTGGTGGATTTATTAAAAGATGTATTCAGAGGGCACCTTGGAGGTGATCCCTGAAAACCTAACAGACTCTTAGTGTGATGGCTGACTGGTAGCATCCACCCTGCCACCACAGACATGTTTCTAACCCCCTGCAGGTTGCAGCCCGCACTCTCTGAGGCCAGAAACAATGCTTGCTCCGGAGGAAGGTGTCCCACCTCCTCCAGCAGAATGGCTCGTGAATCTGCATACCAAGTAGAGGGACTCCAAAGCCCCTGTCACCTTTGATATGCAATCCCAGCTTCCCCCAGGCCTGGGAGATGCATTCCCCTGCCCTGGGGCTCATTTAGCACCAGGACATGCGGGAAATTAGCTACACTAGGAGGTGTGGTCCACTACCAGGCCAATTACACCCCCATGGTGGGCTACCTGATGTGCCCCACAAAATATGGGTTCCACCATTACGATTTTGGTTTAAATAGGAATTCTGGGACCGGGTTATGCCCACTCCCCCCAGGAAGTGGTCATATAGGGGGTGTAGTGACCCCAAGGGTAAGTAGCCCATTGGCTACTACCTTTCACTTCCCTTAACACCTCTAAATTGAGTATTTAGGTGGTCCCCTGACATCAGGAACTGAGATTCGTCTGACTGAAGAAAAGAAGAGGACAAAGAAGGGCCGAAGGAGCAAGAACTGCGGACTGCTGGAGGACTGTGGTGCCAAACCCTGCCTGCCAACCTGCTTCTGTCCTGACAGTTGCGACAGCCTGACTCGTCCTGCAGCTGTACATCCTCCAAAATCCATGGAGGGCCTCCAGCTCTTCGCCAAGCCGTCAGCATCTTCCTTGAAGCGGAGGAGCCACTTCCTTGCAGCCTGCAGGCACTGACCACAATGACCAGTTCACTGATCTGCTGCTCACCGGGAGAGATCACTGTGCTCCTAGAGGCCAGATCCATCTCCTCGCCAATTTAGATGATGGCATGACCAACCGGAGCTGTCTTGCACTAATACCCAGGGTACCAGACCTCTTGCAGCAATCAAAGCTTGTTTGAGTCCAGTCCGGACTTCAACTCGGTAAAGACTGAGCAGCCAACAAGGGAAATTAGCATTGCAGAGGCCAGCACTGAGAATGGCCCAGCTGTCCTGTTTTGTCCCTCTTTGCAGGTCTGAGATCCGTGGGTTCCTTTGATGCACGTGCACCAGCCGACCAAAACCATCTGTACCCGAGCTCCCCGGCCCGGGTCCATGGCTCCCCGGCCCAGTTCCCCTGCTCCCAGAAACCCCCATGAACCGAGCCTCCCATCAGGAGCTCCTTGACTTGTCCCCAAGTCACCCTCAGCAGCCTGTTTCTAGTTGCTCCCCCTCTTTGCCTACGGTGTAGCACACAAGGCTGCCAACCCGTTCAGCACCTCTGCACCCGGACACTCCAGGGAAGGTAATCTCAAACTGGTGGTGCTACTTTGGACATTGGCCCCCTAGCACCTTAAGCCCCAAAGGAGAGTCCTGAGAACTGTTTGCAAATAACCGCGTGCAGTATATGCTTTTTTCTCCATAGGAAAGCATTACAGTGTAAAAACGCATTTGTGTTTTACTTCCCTGCTATTACAAAAAGTACTTACCTATTTACAAAGTTCTTGGTGTTAAAATAAATATAAAAATACTTGTTATTTTTCTAAATTGGTCTCGAGTTTCTTCTTGTGTGTTTCACATTTATTGACTCTGTGTGTGCTCAACAAATGTATTCACACTACTCTCTGATAAGTCTAAACTACTCGCCACACTACCACAAAAGAGAGCATTTGGGATTATTAATTTAAGCCCTGTAAACCAGTAATGGTCGTCCGGATTTTCTACATAGTATACCTCATTTTGGTATACTGCATAAAAAGCAAGCTTCCTACACCCTGGGAACTGGTGCACTTGGCACAACGAAGGCTTGTTGAGTGTCCAGCCAGAGCACCACTGACGCCAAAGCCGACCTGCCGACGACTGACTTCAGGATCAACGAGATCTGCACCGAGATTGGCCTTGCTGTCCTGTTTTCTTCCCCTCTTCAGGTCACCGAAGTAAAGTGAGAGCCTCCAACGCAAGCAACCCACCTGACAAAACACCTCTGCACCCGAGCCCCAAAGCCAGAGTTCGCGTAAACCGACGGTGTCGCCTTGCCCAAGAGACCCTCAAGAGCTGAGCCCCCCTTTGGGTTTTGCCAGACTTGTCTCCAAGTCCCCACTTGCAGCCTGTCTTTTACAGGTACCCTTACATTGACTTTAACATGTAGTGCTCAAGGCTACCAACGCGACCAGCACCTCTGCACCCGGACTTACCAGGGCAGGTATAGCCAAACTGCTGGTGGTTTCTTGGACCTTGACCCCTAAGCACCTTAAGTCCCAAAAGGAACCCTCCAGAAACGCTTGCAAGTATATGTATGCAGTGTATATCTGAAAGAAACAGTTAGTTATAGATTCCTTACCTTAGAATTACCCCCAGGCGTCAGACTGGATCCGGAAAGTTTTTACGTCAGCAGTACCTCTGCACGTCGGAAGGTGGCCTTGGTCGGCTCCGCGTCCGTCGTTGGCGTCGTGGTCGCCGGGATGAAGTCGCAGTAGCTACTTAGACACCGCCCTCGTGCGCTGACGTCAGTTCTTTCTTTTTCCGCGCCAGCCAGCGCAGATCCGGAGAGAGCGGTACCTCCAGTCACTTTTTGACTGAACTTTTTGAGCGACTTTTGTCGATGTCTTTTTGAGTCCTAACGACTCCTGGTGCACGTAGGGATGCCCGGCTTCAAGGCTTACAGTTCCTGTACCCGACTGATGTCGGTGACGGATCCGCCCCGCGTGTGCCTCTTTTGCCTGGAGCGCGACCACGACCCCAAGTCGTGCTCCGACTGCCGGACCATGGCTCCGAAGCCTTTGCGGGAGCGGTCCCGAAAGCTTCTAGAGTGCCGGCAGTCGGCTCCGCGCCGTTCGAGGTCCCGGTCGAGAGGAAGGTCGAGGGACCGGTCGCGGAGCCATCACCACTCGTCATCCAAGTCTTCGCACTCAGGGTCAGGTAAGTCGAAGCACAAGAAGAAGTCGAAGAAGCATCATTGCTCTTCGACTTCTCCCCGTCGGTCGGCTGACGCGACAAGGGATGCGGACGGTGCCCCTCCTGCGGCTCCGTGTGCAGAGCCTGAAGGGTCGGCTCCGAGTTTCGCCCCCTTCCTGTGACTCGGAGCGACCCCTGCCCAGCTTCGTCAATTTTACGAAGCGATGTATGCCATCTTTTGGGCAGCCCGACTCCGCCGGCGCGCCTTTGGGCCCCGCGGACTTGGCTGGGAGCCCTAGGCCTTTGACGCCGGCAGCTCCAGCCTCGGCACCGCAGGGCCCCCTTGGATCCAGGCCTGGATCCGGATCAGCGCTGGTCGACCTCATTACACCTCCGCCGGCACCTATTCCACCAGCACCACGTCCGCAGCCGATGCCGGCTGGAACCCCAGCCGGCGTCGACCCCGGCTTCCGCCCCGATGTGGACACGGAGCCGGACCGGCGTCGGCTGATGCCGGATCCGGCACCAATGGTTACTTTTGTCCCTGTGTTCCACCTTGGTCATTTTCAGCCAGATTGGCAGCCAGAGGAGGGTGAGGATGACTGGGAGGGGTCTGGTGACCCTTTGACAGACCAGCTGGAGTACGAGCCAGACTGGAGAGAGGAACTGGGGGATGCCAGTGGTCTGGATACCTCCCCAGACCTAGGCATGTTGTCTCCTCCTACCGAGGCTACAGAGGAGGGAGCGTCATACGCAGTGGTGTTGCGTAGGGTGGCCGAGGCTCTCCACCTCGAGCTTCCTACAGTGGCAGTCAGGACTAACCTCCTGACAGAGGTGCTTCAGCCGGCAGCGAGCCCCTGCTGCCGTTCAATGAAGCCCTAACGGACATCCTTTTGGGCACCTGGTCCAGGCCCAACACAGGGGCTCCTGTGGATAGGATGGTTGCCCGACGCCACCGCCCGGCCCCGGGCGACCCCACTTTCCTCTGCCAACACTCTACCCCTGAGAGCTTGGTGGTCCAAGCCTCTACGTCCAAAGGCGCCTTCCCTACAGCTCCACCTGATAGGGAATCCAAGAAGCTGGACCAACTTGGGAAGAAGATGTTTTCTTCCTCCAGCTTGTGACTGCGGTCGGTAAACACCGCATGTCTGTTGGGCCGTTATTCCCACTCTGTGTGGGATACGGTGGCGCAAGTGCTGCCTCAGTGCCCGGAGGAGGCCCGGGCCGTGCTCTCCCGTGCAGTCGCCGAGGGGAGAGACGCCGCGAAGTTTACCATCTGCTGTGAGCTGGATACCGCCGACGCACTTGGCAGGACGATTACGACGTCAATAGCCCTTCGGCGCTACGCCTGGTTGCGTTCGACTGGTTTTTCCGGGGCTGTCCAATCCACACTTATGGACATGCCCTTTGATGGCTGTCGCCTTTTCGGTGACAAGGCAGACAACGCGCTAGAGCGCTTTAAGGACTCTCGGGCTACAGCCAGGTCCTTGGGCCTCTCCACCACCCACCCTGTGCAGTCTGCCTTTCGCCCCTTTTGTGGCTAAGGAAGGGGTGCCCCACTACGTCCTGCCCAGAGCCACAGGCCGGCGCAGGCTGTTCAGCCCCAACACGGCCGGGGACGTGGGAACCACCGGCGTGGTTCTGGGGTCGGCGAGCGGGCCAGTCCACCACAGCCCCCTCTGCATCAGCCTCCAAACCCTCTTAGTCCGATCTTCCAGGGCCACCAAACGCCAGTGGGTGGTAGGATCCGCCATCACCTCCCCCACTGGCACACCATCACGTCGGACAGGTGGGTTCTGCAGATAGTCCGAAGGGGCTACTCCCTCCCCTTTGAGACTACCCCTCCCTCCATGCCACCTCAGTACCATCGCATGTCGGAGGATCACCTGGCCCTTCTCCAACAGGAAGTTTCGGCCCTCTTGGCCAAGGGGGCCATCGAGCGCGTTCCTACCCCAGAAGTAGGTCGTGGTTGCTATTCCCACTACTTTCTGGTGCCCAAGAAGGACAAAGGCCTGCGTCCTATCTTGGATCTCAGGAACGTCAACCGCTTCCTTCGGAAGGAGAAGTTCAAAATGTTGACGCTCGCTCAGGTCTTCTCTGCCCTCGACCCTGGAGACTGGTTGGTAGCGTTGGACTTGCAGGACGCTTATTTTCACATCCCCGTCCTGCCGGCCCACCGGCGTTACCTGCGGTTCACGGTAGGCCACGAGCACTTTCAGTTGACCGTGCTCCCCTTTGGCCTTACCAGCGCCCCTCGGGTGTTCACGAAAGTGATGGCGGTGGTCGCAGCTCATCTTCGCAGATCAGGGGTTCCAGTCTTCCCCTATTTCGATGACTGGTTGTTGAAGGTGGGCTCACCCCAGGCAGTCGTCTCCCACCCCCAGACTATGGCCGACCTCCTGCATTTGCTGGGGTTCTCCATCAACGTGCCGAAGTCGCACCTGGTTCCCTCTCAGAAGCTCCTTTTCATAGGAGCGATTCTGGACACGACGCAGTTTCGGGTTTATCCTCCCGAACAGCGAGTCCAGGATATTCGGGCTATGATTCCGATCTTTCAGCCTCTATCCCGGGTTTCGGTCAGGATGACCCTGAGGTTGCTGGGCCTCATGGCCTCCTGCATCCTGCTGGTCGATCATGCCAGGTGGCATATGCGGGCTCTGCAGTGGGACCTGAAGTTCCAATGGGCGCAGCATCAGGGGAATCTGTCAGATTGCGTCCAGATCTCGGAGGGCACTGCACGACAATTGTTGTGGTGGCTCACGAACTAGGATTGGCTCAACGGCAGATCCCTCTCCTTTCCCCAACCAGAACACACAGTGGTGACAGACGCATCCCTTCTGGGATGGGGCGGCCACATGGAAGAGGCGGAGATCAGAGGCCTCTGGTTTCTGGTGGAGTCCGAGCTCCACATCAACCTTCTGGAGCTTCGGGCGATCCGTCTTGCACTCAAGGCATTCCTTCCCTCTGTCCGGGGAAGAGTAGTGCAGCTGTTCACGGACAACACCACCGCCATGTGGTACTGCAACAAACAGGGCGGGTGGGGTCGTGGACCCTATGTCAGGAGGCCCTTCGCCTATGGACATGGCTGGAACATCAGGGCATATCCCCGGTGGTTCAACACCTGGCAGGTTCCCTGAACGCCAGGGCGGACAAACTCAGCCGCAGGTGCATGATGGATCACGAATGGCGTCTTCACTCGGAGGTGGTGCAAGGTCTCTTTCGTCAGTGGGGAGAGCCTTGGTTAGATCTATTCGCCACCGAAGAGAACGCACAATGTCAGCAGTTCTGCGCATTGGAATTTCCAAGGCGGCACTCGCTAGGCGACGCTTTTCGGCGCAAGTGGAGTTACGGTCTTCTATACGCCTTTACACCTATACCACTTCTGCCCAGAATGCTGAAGAAGATCAAGCGCGACCGGGCCCAATTCATTCTTGTGGCTCCGGATTGGGCACGAAGAGTCTGGTATCCCGAGCTGCTCAACATGGCCATCGATCCTCCGATCCGACTGCCTCTTCGGGAGGATCTTCTGTCGCAGCAGCAGGGGACGGTCCTCCACCCGAACCTGTCCAGCCTCCACCTCCTTGCGTGGAGATTGAGCGGCGGCAGTTGACGTCGTTTGACCTGCCTCCCGAAGTCTGTGATGTAATCTTGGCAGCCAGGCGTCCCTCCACTAAGATGGTATATGCCTGCAAATGGAACAAATTTGTAGCATGGTGCACAGCAAAGGCTGTGGATCCCCTTTCTGCCCCTCTTTCTGAGGTCCTCTTGTTCCTCCTTTCTGTGGCCCAGCAGGGATCTGCTCTGGGCACTATCAAGGGATATCTCTCGGCTATTTCTGCCTTTCTTAGGCTTCCTGATCTGCCTTCTCCCTTCAAGTCCCCGGTGGTAAATCGTTTCTTAAAAGGCATTACTCATCTCTTTCCTCCTATCCCCTTCGTAATGTGGGACTTGAATTTTGTCTTGACCTATTTGATGTGCGCTCCCTCTGAGCTGCTTCACAACTGTCCTCTCAGACTCTTAACTCTTAAGACTGCATTCCTGGTAGCCATCACATCTGCCAGAAGAGTGTGTGAGCTCCAGGCTCTTTCATCCAAACCTCCTTTTCTGGCTGTACATCCGGACAAGGTTGTCCTAAGAACTCGTCCATCCTTTCTTCCCAAGGTGGTCACCTCCTTTCATATTGGGCAAACCATCACTTTGCCCACCTTCTTTCTGCTTCTGCATCCTTCGAAAGAGGAAGAGAGGCTCCACCGTCTGGACCCAAAATGTGCGCTTTCCTTCTATCTGGATTGCACCAAACAGTTCCGGGTGGATGACCAGCTCTTTGTTGGGTACGTGGGCGCCAAGAAAGGTCGGGCCGTACACAAGCGGACCATCTCCAGATGGGTCGTTTTGTGTATTAAAGCCTGCTATTCTCTAGCGGAAAAAGGAGCCTCCAGTGTGGCTACACGCCCATTCCACCAGGGCGACGGCAGACACTACTGCTTTGGGACGAGGAGTCCCTCTTAATGACATCTGTCAGACGGCTACGTGGGCATCGCTGCACACGTTTACAAAACACTACTGCCTGGACAGCCAAGTCCGAAGGGACGGCTTCTTTGGTGTTAACTTGGTTCGCAGACCCACCTCCGGGGTTGGTATTGTTGGGGTATCTATTCTAAGGTAAGGAATCTATAACTAACTGTTTCTTTCAGATGAACAAGTTACTTACCTTTGGTAACGATATATCTGTAAGAAACATAGGTTAGTTATAGATTCCTTACCGCCCCACCCATCCTCCCGTTCTGCGAACTGATTTCTAGGGTTAAGGACATCCTTTCAGGGCCCTAGTTGTGTGCCCCAGTGGTCAGTGTCTTGCATGGCTCTGCGTTTCTGGTGCGGAAAGTCGTGTACAGAACTGACGTCAGCGCGCGAGGGCGTCGTCTAAGTAGCTACCGCGACGTCATCCCGACGACCACGACGCCAATGATGGACGCGGAGCCGACCGATGCCACCTTTCGACGCGCAGAGGTACAACTGATGAAAAAACTTTCCGGATCCAGTCTGACGCCTGGGGGTAATTCTAAGGTAAGGAATCTATAACTAACCTATGTTTCTTACAGATATATTGTTACCGAAGGTAAGTAACTTGTTCGTTTCTCCCATAGGATAACTGTAGGAAGCTGGCTCTTTATGTGATATATCAATAACTTGATATGACGTGCAAAGAATCCAGTGGCTCCCTTAAAAGTGGACAGGGCTTTGCTATGTAACCCCAAAGTGCTCTGTTAGGGGTAGTGTATAGGGGTGGGTGGAGCTCGCTGAGTTGTACTCCGCAGAATTCTGTGGAGTTACAAAAACACTGCGGAATTCCACCCATCTACGATTGGTTGCATGAATTACTACTTGTACCATAACACTCTGACCCCCACTGGGCCTTTTTGCCAGTAATGCAATTTTCAGTGCTGACCCATGTGCTTTACAGTTAACACTTGCACTAAATGCAGTTAATCGTTGAAAGCAGGCAGCTCCTTCACAGGCCTTGGGCGACTTTTCCCTTGATTCAGGGACCAGCACGTGAGCGCGCTACACCAACATTCATCCCTCGCAGCACCACTATCACGTGTGCATCAGGAAACATTGCACATTCCAAAAAACTAAGGAATACCTTGAGAGAACACCTCTGCAGGCAGTGGCAGAAAGATCTGAGATGTCCTGCTCTCCTCGTTACTATTCTGGCGCTTTCGCAGTTCGCACCAGCCCATCCAAATTTAGACACTGTGTTAAGCAAATATATTATTATTCAAAATGCAGTAGCTGTTTCATACATTTCACACGATTAATAGCATTTAAGCATGTTATGAACATAGTTTCAAATAATATATGTTTGCTGAAAGTAATTTACCGCCAATCAGAGTCCCTGCAAGAGAAGCCTTCAAATCACATTAGTAAATTCGCCTTAGTATAGCACTAATTAAATGCACTTCCTGAGTGGCCGCAGTTCACAGGACCCTTGTCTCCACTCACGGCTGCCACTTCAATTCTCTTATTAAAATTAATGTTTACTCACCTCCAGGGCTGGGGA
Source organism: Calotriton arnoldi (assembly GCA_963921515.1). Lineage (NCBI taxonomy): Eukaryota > Metazoa > Chordata > Amphibia > Caudata > Salamandridae > Calotriton > Calotriton arnoldi. The sequence continues at coordinate 317,546 of CAWUFW010001574.1, forward strand.
CTGGGGAGGAGTTGTAGCTGAAGTGGCCACACGCATCGGCTGCTGCCTAACACTCCGCGAGCTGGGAGCACTCAATCCTGGTGGCCTACTGGCCTCATATCAGGTGAGACACCTGAGCCATTGCTGTTATTTATTGAGCATGCCTCCTTAGTTTTTTGAAGCCCATGCTTTGAATAGGAAACAGAAAACTACAAGTCCCGAGACGCAATGTTGTGTTGGCTAAAAGGGGTGGCCGGGGTAAAAAAGTCCCACGTGGCACGGAGCCCCTTGTCCGCTATGGGAATAATCTGAGAGTGGCTTGTGGCTCAGGTTGGTGTCCCTTCTGTTCTGTGGCAGAGAAGAGGGGTGCTGTTACCAACACGTGACAAAAAAGGCAAAGCTAGCCCCTCGAAACCTTCACTCTCTCGCCCATCTCTGGGAGCTCTTTGCATCCACAATGTTTGTCCCCACAGCATTTATTTAGAAACTGTCTTTATAGTAAAAACTCGAGCTGAAATGAGTTTCAAAGCACTGTACAATCACTGTAGAGAATTGGCACATACACAAACTTCTGAGCTATAGCACTTTGCAGGCTTGTTGCAGCTGAAACAGATGTAAGCGTGTGGCCACCACAGTTCACATTGCTGACAGGTCTTGTATGTTCAGAGGAACTGGAAGCCCAGCCCAGGCATCCATTAAAAACACAGAATTGCAGCACTACGGTAAAGCATTGTAGCCATTCCTGGTCCGCCCCGAGATGCTCCTTTGTGTAATCCGATGTGCGTGTGTGCCAGTCTCTACTCGCTTAGTGGTTGTTAACTTGACACGTGACTTGAGCGTGTTCGTGACTTTTACTTTAGGGTTGGGAGTGGGAGCTCCTGGCGCAGGAGCCCTGCTTGAGTTTTGCGAGGGAAACTGAAGTCCAAGTGGGAACTTGAAACTATGGAGAGTGGTGCTGCTGGTTGAGACTCGGCGTAACAGTAAACTCTGCTCTGCCGGTGGTTGGCAGAGTTTTTTGCCAAACTCCACGTTCCAAGCAGAGCCTGGAGTAGCAAAACTCTGTGAACTCCGCTGGTGGAGTGGAGTTTGCCGCCAGGCCTAATAGTGTGGTCGAGCAACCTTAGGCTTAACACAGAGGAGTGTAAGACATTTGCAAATACACACAATGATTAATAAATGACATCTGAAAGAAACACGTTAGTGATAGATTCCTTACCTTAGAATATCCCCAGGCGTCAGACTGGATCCGGAAAGTTTTCGTCAGCAGTACCCCTGCGCGTCGGAAGGTGGCGTCGTGCGGCTCCGCGTCCGTCGCTGGCGTCGTGGTCGCCGAGATGACGTTGCGGCAGCTACTTAGATGCCGCCCTCGCGCGCTGACGTCAGTTCTTTCTTTTTCCGCGCCAGCAAGCGCAGATCCGGAGAGAGCGGTACCCCCAGTCATTTTTTGACTCAGTTTTTTTAGGCTTTTTGTCTCTGTATTTTTCGAGTCGATCGACTCCTGGTGCCGTAGGGATGCCCGGCTTCAAGTCCTGCGAGGAATGTCATCGCATGATGTCGGTGACGGACCCGCACCGCGTGTGTCTCTACTGCCTGGGGCGCACCCACAACCCCAAGTCGTGCCCTGACTGCCGGGCCATGGTGCTGAAGACTTTGCGGGAGCGGTCCCGAAAGTTGCTTAAAGTCCGGCAGTCGGCTCCGCGCCGCTCAAGGTCCCGGTCCCGTGGGAGGTCGAGGGACCGGTCGCGGAGCAACCACCATCGGTCGTCGGGATCGAAGTCTTCGCACTCGGGGTCAGGTAAGGCGAAGCACTCTAAGAAGTCGAAGAAGCGCCGTCGCTCTCCGACTTCTCCTCGCCCGTCGCGCGACGCAGCTGAGGGTGCGGGTGGTGCCACCCCCCAAGGCTCCGGCAGAGCCTACGCAGTCGCCGTCGGCCTACCCGCCCTTCCCGGGTCCGTCGGCGACTCCGGCCCAGCTGCAGGACTTTCTGTCAGCCATGGCACGCCTCTTTGGGCCGTCGGGTCCCGCCGGTGCGCCTTCGGGCCCCGCGGGCCCAACTGGGGGTCCTTGCCTTCCACTGCCGCCGGCTCCGGCATCGCTGTCGGCTCCGGCGCCGCAGGGCCCCCATGGATCCAGGCCTGGATCCCGGTCAACGCCGGTTGACCTTGTAACACCTCCACCGACGTCGACCCCTCCGGCACCACTTCCGACGTCGCCCGTCCCGCCGGACGACGTCGTCCCCGGTTTCAGCCCCGAAGTGGACACGGCGCCGGAACGGCGTCGCTTGACGCCGATTCCGATGCCGATGGGACCCTCCTATCCCTATGTCCATCCTCCTTATTTTCGTCCTGTTCATCAGCCTTCGGGAGGACTGGAAGGGGTCTGAGGACCCTCTCACCGCTCAGTGTGAGTTAGACCCGGACTGGACAGAGGAACTGGGGGATGCCAGTGGTCTTTACACCTCTCCTGACCTTGGCATGCTCACTCCTCCTACCGTGGCTACGGAGGAGGGTGCAAGTTACGCCGTGGTGTTGCATAGGGGGGCCGAGGCCCTCCACCTCGAGCTCCCTACAGTGGCCGTCAGGACTAACCTCCTGACAGAAGTGCTTCAGCCGGCAGCTACCTCTGCGGAGCCACTGCTGCCTTTTAATGATGCACTTTCTGATGTTCTTTTGGGCACCTGGTCCAGGCCCACCACAGGGGCTCCAGTGGATAGGAATGTGGCCCGACGCCATCGTCTGGCCCCGGGCGACCCCCTTTTCCTCTCCCAACACCCTACCCCTGAGAGCTTGGTTGTCCAAGCCTCTGCGTCCCCGAGCGCCTTCCCTACCGCACCTCCGGATAGGGAATCCAAGAAACTGGAACAATTAGGGAAGAAGATTTTCTCTTACGCCAGTTCAGGGCTGCAGTCTGTGAACACTGCATGCCTCTTGGGCCATTATTCCCACTCTCTGTGGAATACGGTGGCGCAAGTGCTGCCTCACTGTCTGGAGGAGGCCCGGACAGTGCTCTCTCAGGCTCTTGCTGAGGAGAGAGATGCGGCAAAGTTCACAATTCCGCCGACTCGCTGGGCAGGGCGATTTCCACGACAGTGGCGCTCCGTCGCCACGTCTGGCTGAGGACTACTGGTTTCTCGGGGGATGTCCAGAACACCCTGATGGACATGCCCTTTGATGGCATTCGCCTTTTTGGCAACAAGGCAGATAGTGCGTTGGAGCGCTTTAAGGACTCGCGGGCTACGGCCAAGTCCCTGGGCCTTTCCGCCACGCACCCTCCTCCGCCTTCTGCTTTTCGCTCCTTTCGTGGCCACGGAAGGGGCGCCCGACACGTTCACTTCAGATCCACAGGCCTGCGCAGCAACAGTCTCAGCGCGGCCGCGGACGTGGGAACCGCAAAGGCAGGTCAGGGGGCCAGCGGGCGGGTCAGTCCACCTCCACCCCGGCAACCACTGCCTCCAAACCTTCCTAGTCCGGTCTTTCAGGCCCATCAAACGCCAGTGGGCGGCAGGATTCACCATCACCTTCCCCACTGGCGCACCATCACTTCGGACAGGTGGGTTTTACAAATAGTCCGAAGGGGCTACTCCCTCCCCTTCGAGGCTACCCCTCCAGCCTTGCCACCCCAGTACCACCGCATGTCGTGGGATCACTTGGCACTTCTTCAACAGGAAGTCGCGGCCATCTTGGCCAAGGGGGCCATTGAGCGCGATCCTGCGCCAGAAGTAGGACGTGGTTGTTATTCCCACTACTTTCTGGTGCCCAAGAAGGACAAGGGCCTGCGTCCTATCTTGGACCTCTGGGACGTCAATCGCTTCCTTCGGAAGGAGAAGTTCAAGATGTTGACTCTGGCTCAAGTCTTGTCTGCCCTCGACCCTGGAGACTGGATGGTAGCGTTGGATCTGCAGGACGCATATTTCCACATTCCCGTCCTGCCGGCCCACCGATGTTACCTGCGGTTTACGGTAGGCCACGAGCACTTTCAGTTTACCGTGCTCCCCTTTGGCCTTACCAGCGCCCCTCGGGTGTTCACAAAAGTGATGGCGGTGGTCGCAGCTCATCTGCGCAGATCAGGGGTCCCAGTCTTCCCCTACCTCGACGACTGGCTGTTGAAGGCGGGCTTGCCCCGGGCTGTCGTCTCCCACCTCCAGACTACGGCCGACCTCCTGCATTCGCTGGGGTTCTCCATCAACGTGCCGAAGTCGCACCTGATTCCCTCTCAGAAGCTCCTCTTCATCAGAGCGGTTCTGGATACGACGCCCTTTCGGGTCTATCCTCCCGAACGGCGAGTCCAGGATATTCAGGCTATGATTCCGATCTTTCAGCCTCTATCCTGGGTTTCGGTCAGGATGACCCTGAGGCTGCTGGGCCTCATGGCCTCCTGCATCCTGCTGGTCGATCATGCCAGATGGCATATGCGGGCTCTGCAGTGGGACCTGAAGTTCCAGTGGGCGCAGCATCAGGGGAACCTGTCCGATTACGTCCAGATCTCGGAGGGCACTGCACAAGAATTGCAGTGGTGGCTCACAAGCCGGCATTGGGTCAATGGCAGATCCCTCTCCCTTCCCCAACCGGAGCACACAGTGGTGACGGACGCGTCCCACCTGGGATGGGGCGGCCACATGGGAGAGGCGGAGATCAGAGGCCTCTGGTCTCCGGCGGAGTCCAAGTTCCATATCAACCTTCTGGAGCTTCGGGAGATCCGACTTGCACTGAAGGTATTCCTTCCCTTAGTCAAGGGGAGAGTAGCGCAGGTGTTGACGGACAACACCACCGCCATGTGGTACTGCAACAAACAGGGCAGGGTTGGGTCGTGGACCCTCTGTCAGGAGGCTCTGCGCCTCTGGACATGGCTGGAACATCAGGGCATTTCCCTGGTGGTTCAACACCTGGCAGGTTCTCTGAACGCCAGGGCGGACGAGCTCAGCCGCAGGTGCATGATGGATCACGAATGGCGTCTTCACTCGGAAGTGGCGCAAGGTCTCTTTCAACAGTGGGGAGAGCCTTGGTTAGATCTATTCGCCACCGAAGAGAATGCGCAATGTCAGCAGTTCTGCGCGTTGGAATTTCCAAGGCGGCACTCGCTCGGCGAGGCTTTTCGTCGCGAGTTGAGTTGCAGTCTGTTGTACGCCTTTCCGCCTATACCACTTCTGCCCAGAGTGCTGAAGAAGATCAGGCGCGACCGGGCCCAAGTCATTCTTGTGGCTCCGGACTGGGCTCGAAGAGTTTGGTATCCCGAGCTACTCAGTATGACCATCGATCCCCCGATCCGACTGCCTCTTCGGGAGGATCTTCTGTCACAGCAACAGGGGATGGTCCTCCACCCGAACCTGTCCAGTCTCCACCTCTTTGCGTGGAGATTGAGCGGCGGCAGTTGATTCGACTTGCCTCCTGAAGTCTGTGATGTCATTCTGGCAGTCAGGCGTCCCTCCACTAAGTTGGTATACGCCTGCAGGTGGAACAAGTTTGTGGCATGGTGCACAGCAAAGGCTGTGGATCCCCTTTCTGCCCCTCTTTCTGAGGTCCTACTGTTCCTTCTTTCTTTGGCCCAGCAGGGCTCTGCTCTGGGCACTATCAAGGGCTACCTTTCTGCTATTTTGGCCTTTCTCAGGCTCCCTGATCAGCCCTCTCTTTTCAAGTCCCCTGTTGTTAACAGATTCCTCAAAGGCATTACTCACCTTTTTCCTCCTGTTCCCTTTGTAATGCCACAGTGGTACTTGAACCTGGTTCTCACATACTTAATGTGCGCTCCCTTTGAGCCACTTCACAACTGTCCTCTTCGCTTGTTAACTCTGAAGACTGCTTTCCTGGTTGCCATCACCTCTGCTAGGAGAGTGAGTGAGCTCCAGGCTCTTTCTTGTAAACCTCCTTTTCTGTCTGTGCATCCGGACAAGGTTGTCCTCAGGACACGTCCATCCTTTCTGCCAAAGGTTGTTACTGCCTTTCACATCGGGCAGACCATCCCTTTGCCCACCTTCTATCCGCCTCCGCATCCTTCCAGAGAGGAAGAGAGGCTCCACCGTCTGGACCCAAAACGTGCACTCTCATTTTACCTGAGTCGCACACAAAAGTTCCGGGTGTATGACCAGCTCTTTGTTGGCTACGTTGGTGCCAAAAAAGGTCGGGCCGTACACAAGCGGACTATATCCAGATGGGTCGTCTTGTGTATTAAAGCCTGTTATTCTCTGGCAAAGAAGGAGCCTCCATTGGGGCTGCGCGCCCATTCTACCAGGGCGACGGCTGCCACTACGGCGTTGGGACGTGGTGTCCCCTTACAAGACATCTGTCAGGCAGCTACGTGGGCCTCGCTGCACACTTTTACTAAGCACTATTGCCTGGACAGCCAAGTCCGGAGAGACAGCTTCTTTGGCCGTTCTGTTCTCCGGGACTTCCTGATGTGAGCTTGGTTCGCAGACCCACCACCGGGGTTGGTATTGCTGGGGTATCTATTCTAAGGTAAGGAATCGATCACTAACGTGTTTCTTTCAGATGCACAAGTTACTTACCTTCGGTAACGATATATCTGTAAGAAATATTAGTTAGTGATAGATTCCTTACCACCCCACCCATCCTCCCCGTTCTGCAAACTGATTTCTAGGGTTAAGGTCATCCCTTTCAGGGCCCTAGTTTCAATGCACCAGTGGTCAGTATCTTGCATGGCTCTGTGTTCCTGGCGCGGAAAGTAGTGTACAGACCTGACTTCAGCGCGTGAGGGCGGCGTCTAAGTAGCTGCCGCGACGTCATCTCGGCGACCACGACGCCAACGACGGACGCGGAGCCGCACGACGCCACCTTCCGACGCGCAGGGGTACTGCTGACGAAAACTTTCCGGATCCAGTCTGACGCCTGGGGATATTCTAAGGTAAGGAATCTATCACTAACTAATGTTTCTTACAGATATATTGTTACCGAAGGTAAGTAACTTGTGCAACACGACTCAAGAAGGAGAACCACACCAATTTATAAAAATAGCCAGTATCTTTATATATGTTTATGAACCAGAGAAAAATCGTTCAGGTAAGCACTGATACTAATAGCAGGTTTGAAGTAAACAGCTGTTTGATACTTTCAATCGTGATTAAAGCACTTTGCAGCGATGTTAAGCTGTGGAGAAAACATACACTGTATAGGGTTACTCAACGAAGACTTACGGGACCCTTCCCCTGGACTTAGGGTGAGTATGGGGCAAGGTCCAAGACAGCACCAACAAGTCCCCTCGGGAGGCACTGGGGTGTCCAGGTGCAGAGGTGTGTTCAGTGTCTGGAGATTGTGAGTGATTTTTGATACTTTAAATCGGAATTGAAAGTATTCTGCCTAATGTTAAACCATGCGGAAAAAACACACGCAGCATCCAGGTACTTAGCAGCGACTTAAGGGACCAATCTTCTGGACTTAAGGTAAGTATGGGGCAAGGTCCAAGGCAGCACCAACAGCTCACTTCGATAGGCTCTGAGGCATCCAGGTGCAGAGGTGCATTACAGCTTCGGGTCCCCTATTCACTTCAATGGAGGATCGGTCTGGTCACAAAGAGACTGCAGGCTTGGACTGGGGGACCAGTCACGCTGAACCATCAAGGGGGCTCAACTCTTGTGATTTCCAGGGATGTTGGGGCACCTTCGGTTCTCTTTTCCAGTGCACAGGGGAAACGAGTACAGAGGTGTCCTTAGGCATCGAGTTTTTGTCACAGGAGCGGTCATGGTTGAGGGGGTGTGCACAAAGAGGCTGCAGTCGGCATCGGGAAGTCAACAGTGGGCAAGCCCAAGGTGTATTTTGTCTCTGCTGGGCTGGGGGAACATGCTGGCACCATTGGCCCATGTCAACTTGGGCTTGGAGCGATGAGTACAGTGGTGCTTTCCTGTGTCTGTTTTTTTGCAGTCCGGAGATCTCGCAGCAGTCCTTGGGTGCCTGCAGGATGCAGGGAAGCAGCTCCGCTACTCCACAGGAGACGCTTGGTTCTTTTTCAAAGGCAGGCAGTCCTCCCAGGCTTTTGGAGTGACAGCTGCAGGATGAGTTGACTTTGGTGCAGTTCTCGATGAGGGATGCAGACAGGCCGGCGGGGCTTCGACCAAGTCAGCTGCTTCTTCTCATCTTCGCTTCTTTCGCAGCTCTTCGGTCCTTCTTCTTAGGTCAGCAGAAATCTGCATCTCTGGTGCCAGGGCCTCTCTTAAGTACTGAATTTAGGGGCATTAGAGGGAGTGTCAGGTAGTAGCCAATGTGCTACTTACCTTTAGGGTGACTACACCCTCATATGACCATTTCCATTGTGATGAGGGCATAACCCTGACCCTGGTTGGTTAATTCTCTCAAAGACAATATGGAGGAATCTGATGAGAGGGATTCACATCACCTGCCACACCATAGGGGTGGTGCCGGCTTAATGTGGGCACCCCTTCTAATCTAACACATTTTCCTGCCTGTCTTCCTGCCAAAAGCGGAGCTGAACAAGGAAGTTGTCATCCTCTCTTACGAGAGAAACCAGAGTTGCATACCAAAGGCGGAGGGACTGCTTTGAAGCTCCCTTGCCTTGGCAGGCCAATCTTCAGGTTATCTCGTGGGAAGGGGTGGAAGACACCCCCTGCCAGAGCTGGCCTGGTTTCTTGCATCCCGAGAGAGAATGTCCTTAGCCATGGGGTCAGGAATTCGTCTCTAGTGTTAGGCTGGCTAAAACCAGTCAGTCAGCCCACCAGCAGTTGGTACAGTTTCAGGGGGCACCTCTGAGGCGCCCTCTGGGTGCATGTATTGGTAAATCCAACACTGGGATCTTTGTGGGTTCATCAATATGAGATATTTGATATCAAACATCCCTATTTTCTGTGAAGCCATCATGTAGCTGGGGAACCTGTTTTCCCCAGTGCCCAGCACATGTTTTAACATGGCTTCCCTGTTCAATCGAACTGCCTAGTACAGGGGCATATCTGCTCATGCAGTTAGGCCATCACATGTAGTATAGTGAGCCATAGGGCTGTAAGGCCTACAGTAGGGGTGTCTTACCTATACTGCATGCAGTGTCTTCAGACATGGCACACAGGGATGTGTGCCATGTCGACTCTTCAGTTTTCTCTACACCAAAGCAAGTAGCCTGCAATGGCAGTTTACATGGTCTTAGTGAGGGGTCCCTAGGGTGGCACAATTTGTGTTGAAGCCCTAGTGGACCCTCTTCAGTCCCATTGCCCCAGGTACCAAGGGTACCATTTACTAGGGACTTATAGGGGTTGCTGAAGTTGTGCCAATTGTGGTACACTATCTGAAAGAGACTATTAGTTATAGATTCTTTACCTTAGAATTACCCCCAGGCGTCAGACTGGACCCGGAGAAATGTTTTCTCAGCAGTACCCCTGCGCGTTGGTAGGTGGGGTCGGTCGACTCCGCGTACGTCCCCGGCGTTGTGGTCACCGGGATGACGTTGCAGTGTCTACTTAGACACCGCCCCTGCGCGCTGATGTCAGTTCTTTCTTTTTCCGCGCCAGCCAGCGCAGATCCGGAGAGAGCGTGCCCCATAGTCACTTTTTGACTAACCCTTTTTCGACTTTTGTCGACATCTTTTTGAGTCTTCGACTCCTGGTGCACGAGGGATGTCCAGCCGTCAGCCCGGTTTCAAGCACTGTGACTCCTGTCACTAGTTGATGTCGGTCACCGATCCACACCTCGTGTGTCTCTGGTGCCTGGAGCGTGACCACGACCCGAAGTCGTGCTCCGACTGCTGGGCCCTGAACCCGAAGTCTTTGCGGAAGTGGTCCTGAAAGCTTTTGGAGGAACGGCAGTCCGCTCCGCACCGTTCGAGGGCAAGGTTGTGGGACCGGTAGCGGCGTCACCACCATTCATCCTTGAAGTCTTCACGCTCCTCAGGTAAGTCGAAGCACAAGAAGAAAGCGAAGAAGCATCGTCGCTCTTCGCCTTCTCCCTGTCCGTCGGCCGACGCGACGCGGGACCGGGAGCGTTGTCGCTCTCTGGCTCCTTCTTTGGAGCCCGCTGGGACGGCTCTGCGCTTCCCTCCTTTTCCTGGAGCCAGAGTGTCCCCTGCCCAGCTTTGTGCATTTTACGAAGCTCTGCACAGCATCTTTGGGCAGCCAGACTCCGCAGGCGCGCCTTCGGGCCCCACGGACTTGGCTGGGGGCCCTGGGCCTTTGATGCCAGCGGCTCTGGCCTTGGCGTTGCAGAATCCCCAAGGATCCAGGCCTCGATCCGGATCAGCGCCGGTCGTCCTCACGGTACCTTCCTCTGCGCTTATTCCAGTGACGACGCCCCCGACGTCGGTTGCGCCCTCAACCGGCGTCGACCCCAGCCTCCCCCCCCGATTTGGACATGGCGCCGGACCTACGTCGGTATCGGTGCCGGAGGGTACTTTTGTGCCGCTGTTCATCCCTGGTGTTCCCTACCGCCCTGAGTGGCAGCCAGAGGAGGGTGAGGAGGACTGGGAGGGGTCTGTTGACCCTCTTGCAGACCAACTGGAGGAGCCGGACTGGCGAGAGGAGTTGGGTGATGCTAGTGGTCTGGATACCTCCACAGACCTTGGTATGCTTTCTCCCCCTACCGTGGCTACGGAGGAGGGAGCCTCCTATGCTGTGGTATTGCGTAGGGCGGCTGAGGCCTTGGGCCTTGGGCCTCGAGCTTCCTATGGTGGCTGTCAGGACTAATCTCCTGACTGAGGTGCTTCAGCCGGCAGCAGCCTCTTCGGAGCCCCTGCTGCCTTTTAATGAAGCCCTCACTGACATCCTTCTGGGCACTTGGTCCAAGCCTAGCACAAGGGGTCCTGTAGACAGGATAATTGCCCGACCCCAGCGCCCGGCCCAGGTCGACCCACTTTTCCTCTCCCAACACTCTACCCCTGAGAGCTTGGTGGCCCAAGCCTCATCCTCAAAAGGCGCATTCCCTTCTGCTCCCCCAGATAGGGAATCCAAGAAGCTGGACCATCTTGGGGAGAAGATATTTTCTTCCACCAGCTTAGGACTGCGGTCCGTGAACACTGCATGTCTCTTTGGCCGTTATACACACACGGTGTGGGATACGGTCCTGCAAGTGCTGCCACAGTGCCCGGAGGAGGCCCGGGCCGTGCTCACCCACGCTGTTGCTGAGGGTCGAGACACAGCTAAGTTCACCATCCGGTGTGGGCTGGATACCGCCTACTCGCTGGTTAGGACGGTTTCCACGTCGGTAGCCCTGAGGCGCTACGCCTGGCTGGGAATGTCTGGCTTCTCTGGGGATGTCCAAACCACACTTTTGGACATGCCCTTTGATGGCCGTTGCCTGTTTGGTGACAAGGCGGACAACGCGCTCGAGCGCTTCAAGGACTCTAGGGCCACGGCCAGATCCTTGGGCCTCGCAGCAACTTCTCGCCCCATGTAGGGCGCCTTTCGCCCCTTTCGTGGCTACGGAAGGGGTGCCCCACCATGTTCCACCCAGAGCCACAGAGCCGCGCAAGATACCCAGCATATGCGTGTCTGGGGACGTGGGACCCAGCGTTGCGGATCTGGGGGCCCACGGGAAGGCCAGTCCACCAATGCCCCCCTGCAGCAGCCTCCAAGCCTTCCTAATCTGACATTTCAGGGCCACCAGTTGCCAGTGGGCGGCAGGATCCGCCATCACCTCCCCCACTGGCACAACATCATGTTAGACAGGTGGGTTTTGCAGATAGTCCGAAGGGGCTACTTCCCTCCCCTAGCCTCCATCATTCCATCGCATGTCTGAGGATCACTTGGCCCTTCTCCGCCAGGAAGTTGCAGCTCTCTTGGCCAAGGGAGCTATCGAAAGGGTCCCTGTGCTAGAAGTAGGTTGTATTGCTACTCCCACTACTTTCTGGTACCCAAGAAGGACAAAGGCCTGTGTCCTATCTTAGACCTCAGGGCCCTCAACTGCTTCCTCCGGAAGGAGAAGTTCAAGATGTTCACGTTGGCTCAGGTCCTGTCTGCCCTGGAGACTGGATGGTAGCGTTGGACTTGCAGGACGCATATTTCCATATCCCCGTACTGCCAGCCCACAGGCTTTACCTACGGTTCACGGTAGGCCGCGATCATTTTCAGTTTACTGTGCTCCCCTTTGGCCTTACCAGCACCCCTCGGGTGTTCACGAAAGTGATGGCAGTGGTCTCCGCTCATCTGCACAGATCAGGGGTTCCAGTCTTCCCCTATCTCGACGACTGGCTGTTGAAGGCGGGCTCGCCCCAGGCTGTCGTCTCCCACCTCCAGACTACAGTGGACCTCCTGCACTCACTGGGGTTCACTATCAACATGCCAAAGTCACACCTGAATACCTCTCAGAAGCTCCTTTTCATTGGAGCAGTTCTGGATACAGCACAGTTTCGGGCTTATCCTCCCGAGCAGCGAGTCCGGGATATTCGGGCTATGATACCGATGTTTCGGCCTCTATCCCGGATTTCGGTGAGATTGACTCTGAGGCTGCTGGGCCTCATGGCCTCCTGCATCTTTCTGGTGGATCATGCCAGGTGGCATATGCAGGATCTGCAGTGGGACCTAAAGTTCCAGTGGGCGCAGCACGAGGGGAATCTTTCCGACGTCATCCAGATCTCGGAGGGGACTACAAGTCAATTGCAGTGGTGGCTAAATAACCAGGATTGAGTCAGCGGCAGATCCCTCTCCCTTCCCCAACCAGAGTTGACAGTAGTGACAGATGCGTCACTTCTGGGATGGGGCGGTCACCTGGGAGAGGCGGAGATCAGGGGTCTCTGGTCTCTGGCGGAGTCCGGTCCCCACATCAAACTTTTGGAGCTCCGGGCGATCCTTTTTGTACTGAAGGCATTCCTTCCTTCTGTCAAAGGAAGAGTAGTGCAGGTGTTCACAGACAACACCACCGCCATGTGGTACTGCAACGAACAGGGCGGGGTGGGGTCGTGGACCCTATGTCAGGAGGCTCTTCGCCTTTGGACATGGCTGGAACATCAGGGCATATCCCTGGTCATTCAACACTTGGCAGGTTCTCTGAACGCCAGGGCGGACTAACTCAGCCATCGGTGCATGATGGATCACGAATGGCGTCTTCACTCCGAGGTGGTGCAGGGTCTCTTTCAGCAGTGGGGAGAGCCTTGGTTAGATCTGTTTGCCACCGGAGAGAACGCGCAGTATCAGTAGTTCTGCGCGTTGGAATTTCCAAGGCGGCACTCGCTCGGAGACGCTTTTCATCGTGAGTGGAATTGCATCCTCCTGTACGCCTTTCTGCCTGTACCACGTCTGCCCAGAGTGCTGAAGAAGATCAAGCGCGACCGGGCCCAAGTCATTCTTGTGGCTCCGGAGTGGGCGCACCAAGAGTTTGGTACCCAGAGCTCTTGAGCATGGCCATCGATCCTCCGATCAGACTGCCTCTTCGGGAGGATCTTCTGTCGCAGCAGCAGGGGACGGTCCTCCACCCAAACCTGTCCAGTCTCCACCTCCTTGCGTGGAGATTGAGCGGCGACAGTTGACAGCTTGCGACCTTTCTCCCGAAGTATGTAACGTCATCTTGGCAGCCAGGCGTTCCTCCACTAAAACGGTATACGCCTGTAGATGGAACAAACTTGTGTCATGGTGCACAGCAAAGGCTATGGATCCCCTCCCTGCCCCTCTTTCTTAGGTCCTCTCGTTCATCCTTTCTTTAGTCCAGCAGGGCTCTGACTGGGGCACTCTTAAAGGCTACCTCTCGGCCTTATCTGCCTTTCTTCGCCTTCCTGATCAGCCTTCTCTTTTCATGTCCCCTATTGTAAATAGATTCCTAAAGGGCATTACTCATCTCTTTCCTCCTTCTCCTTTCGTAATGCCCCAATGGGACTTCAATCTTGTCCTTACTTACCTTATGTGTACTCCCTTCTAGCCACTACATAACTGTCTTCTTCGACTTCTTACTTGGAAGACTGCCTTCCTGCTCGCCATCACCTCTGCTCGCAGGGTGAGTGAGTTTCAGGCTCTATCCGCAAAGCCACCTTTTATTGCAGTCCATCCAGACAAAGTGGTCCTTTGCACTAGGCCCTCTTTTCTACCCAAAGTGGTTACCTTTTCCACATAGGTCAGACCATCACTTTGCCCACCTTCTTCCCGCCTCTGCACCTTTCCAAAGATGAGGAGAGACTCCACCGTCTTGACCCAAAATGTGCGCTGTCCTACCTTGACCGCACTAAAGATTTCCGGGTGGACGATCAACTCTTCGTTGGTTATGTGGGTGCCAAGAAAGGTCTGGCTGTACAAAAACGTACCATCTCTCGATGGGTTGTCCTATGCATTAAAATCTGCTAATCATTGGTGAAAAAGGAACCTCCAGTGGGACTGCACGCCCACTGTACCAGGGCGACGACAGCCTCTCCTGCTTTGGGACGTGGAGTTCCGCTCATTGACATCTGCCAGGCAGCCACGTGGGCATCCTTGCACACGTTCACCAAACATTATTGCCTGGATAGCCAAGTCTGGAAAGATGGCTTTTTTGGCTGTTCTGTTCTCCAGGACTTTCTGGTGTGAACTTAGTTCGTAGACCCACCTCTGGGGTTGGCATTGCTGGGGTATCTATTCTAAGGTAAGGAATCTATAACTAATGGTCTCTTTCAGATAAGCAAGTTACTTACCTTCTGTAACAATGTATCTGTAAGTAACATACATTAGTTATAGATTCCTTACTGCCCCACCCATCCTCCCCGTTCTGCAAACTGACTTCTAGGGATAGGGACTCCCCTCCAGGGCCCTAGTTATGTGCACCAGTGGTCAGTGTCTTGCATGGCTCTGCGCTTCTGGCATGGAAAGTCGTGTCAGAACTGATGTCAGCACACAGGGGCGGCGTCTAAGTAGACATCGCGATGTCATCCTGGCGACCAAGACGCCGACAACGGACGCAGAGTCGACCGACGCCACCTACCGAAGCGCAGGGTACTGCTAAGAGAAAAAAATCTCTGGATCCAGTCTGACGCCTGGGGGTAATTCTAAGGTGAGGAATCTATAACTAATGTATGTCTCTTACAGATACATTGTTACCGAAGGTAAGTCACTTGTTCTTTAGAAGTCTTCTGTTTGCTTCCAGGTTAATGATGTAGTGTGAAATGTGATGTGTTTCCCTTTTTGGCTTGACTCGCTCTTCCGATCTGTGGTCTGACCATCCGTCTCTCTCCGAACGTTTTTCGGATGACTCCTGAAAGAAACTAGAGGAACGTCTATCAGTATCCTGATACCTGTCAGGCTTCCCAATATTGTCACAGTTTCTCAAATTGTATTTTCTCTTGGTATGTTTCTGTTGAGGTAACCCACCCCGTGACTGTGTTTTGTTTTGTTTTTTTGTTTATTATCCCATTTCTTCTTTGAAGAATCGGGTGCTTGATTAGACTTATCCTTTTCAGAATTGCTCTTAACTATTGGTTTCCCAGGTCTGGCTCCCAGATTATCTCTACCAAGTGAAGCACATTTATCTTCGATAATCTTAGGCAATTCTCGCTCCTGTTGTGCAGGAGTGAATTCCCCACAGACGTTGGCGTATAGCCACTGCTGCAGACTCCCCTTTTTAGGTCGAGCCTAGAGCCAGCGCGCATGCGCTGATCTGCGAGACTTCTTGTGGTTGAGTAGCGAATAGAAGCCCCGCCCACTCTCCGCCCATATTTACCATTGGCTTATGTCATTGTCTGTCATAAATGCTGGTGTCTGATTCATCAACAGGCTTGTTAGTTCCTCCTTAGTACCGCCTCCTCTTCATTTGTCACCTCCCATGGCGACTGGCCCCTTTACTTCGAGTGTTACATGGTCCGTGTTATTTAGACTGTGAGCACTACTTTCGTTATTCAGTCCACCCGCTGCCCGTTGTCCGTGCCTTCTCTCTCTCCCGCCCGCCCTCCTGTTGTCCATGCCTTTTCGCCCCCGCCCGCTATCCGTGCCTCACCCCCCCACACACCCCCACCAGCCCGTTGTCCGTGCCTTCTCCCCTCCTCCCTCACATTGTCCGTGATCCATACCATTTGCAATGCAATAGGTCTCGCGTAAATGCGAGACCTATTGCATTGCAAATGCTTTTTTTTGCTGAAAGGGAAAAAAACTTCCCCTCGTCCTCCTTTCCCTTTCCTCCTCTTCTTCTACCCCTTTCAGACACTCTCTGAAAGTCTCTGGCAAGTAAACAAGCGCTGCCAGTCAGCTGGGATAGGAGACAGGGCGAGAAGAAAACGCGGCCTGGAGTCCTTGGCACGGCGGAAGGGAGGCATGCGGTTGTTGGACTTGGCCCTTTGTGCAGGGTCACCCCTGAACTTTTTGCCTTTTTCTCTGACATGGTGTTGGTGGTTTTAGGCCTCTGGGCACTTTAGCACTGTGGTCCAGTGTAAGTGCGTGCGCTCTCTGTATCTGAAAGAGACACGTTAGTGATAGATTCCTTACCTTAGAATATCCCCAGGCGTCAGGCTGGATCCGGAAAGTTTTGCGTAGCAGTACCCTTGCGCGTCGGTAGGCGGCGTCGTGCGGCTCCGCGTCCGTCGCCGGCGTCGTGATCGCCGGGATGACGTCGCGGGCAGTACTTAGGCGCCGCCCCTGCGCGCTGACGTCAGTTCTTCTTTTTCCGCGCCAGCAAGCGCAGATCCGGGAAGAGCAGTGCCCTGGTCAATTTTTGACCATACTTTTTGGTGATTTTTTCACTGGTTTTTTCCAACTTTAAGGTGTCGTAGGGATGCCCGGCTTCAAGCGATGCGGCGCCTGTGCGCGGATGATGTCCGTCACCGACCCGCATTGGGAGTGTCTCTTCTGCCTCGGCCGAGGCCACGACACCGAGTCTTGTCCCGAATGCCAGGCCCTCAACCCGAAAGCTTTGCGAGAGCGGTCTCGAAAGCTCCTCGAGGCCCGGCATTCGGCTCCGCGGAAGCCCCGGTCGCGTGAGAGGTCCAGGGGTCGCTCGCGGAGTGCACACCGGTCGTCGACTTCTTCGTCCGGTAAGTCTAAGCACAAGAAGTCCAAGAAGCATCGTCGCTCTCGGACTTCGCCTCGCCGGTCTCGCGACTCGGCTGAGGCCCCTCCCGGCACCGTCCCCGCCCCCGCGGCCCCGGACTTGCCTGTGGAGTCGCCCCCGTCATACCCGCCCTTCCCGGGTTCGGGGCGGATCCGGCCAAGGTACAGGAGTTCCTGTCGGCCATGGCCCGCCTCTTCGGGCCTTCAGGCCCCTCCGGTGCGCCTTCGGGCCCCGCGGGCCCTGATGGGGTTGCTCCGGCGCCGCCGGCGGCTCCGGCCCCGGCGTCGCCCGAGCCTCCAGCCTCGATCCCGGCTCCGGCTTCGGCCCCGGCCTCGATCCCGGCTCCACAACCCCCATCGACGCCGGTCGACCTCACAACACCTCCGCCGGCGCCGATGTCTCCGGTGCCGTTCTCGACGCCGCCCTGGGCTCCGGGCGGCGTCGTCCCCAGTTCCTTCCGGCTCCGGACATGGACCCGGAGCGACGTCGCTCGACGCCGGCTCCGGCGCCGATGGGACCTTGGGTCCCAAATGTCCCTCCTCCTCCTTATTTTGAACCAGAGGAGGACCAGGAGGACTGGGAGGGGTCTGATGACCCTCTGACACGCAACTGTCAGTATGATGAGGACTGGACAGAGAGTCTAGGGGAGGCCAGTGGTCTGGATACTTCTCCTGACACTGGCATGCTGTCTCCTCCCGTGGCTACGGAGGAGGGGGCCAATTTTGGTACGGTGTTGCGTAGGGCTGCTGGGGCCTTACGTCTCCAGCTCCCTACTTTGACGGTCAAGACTAACATCTTGACAGAGGTGCTTCAGCCGGCAGCCTCCTCTGCGGAGACTGTGCTGCCGTTTAACGACGCCCTCACTGACGTTCTTTTGGGCGCCTGGTCCAAGCCCAACACAGGGGCTCCTGTGGATCGGAACGTGTCACGACGCCATCGCCCCGCTCCGGGCGACCCCCTGTTTCTTTCTGTCCACCCCACTCCTGAGAGCTTGGTTGTCCAAGCCTCCGCTTCCCAAACCGCCTTCCCTACCGCTCCTCCGGATAGGGAATCCAAACGCCTGGATCAGTTTGGGAAGAAAGGTTTTTCTTCCTCCAGTGCTGGCTTGCGGTCCGTTAACACCGCTTGTCTTTTGGGCCGATATACCCACTCCCTGTGGGATTCGGTGGCGGATGTTTTGCCCCAGTGCCCTGAGGAGGTCCAGGCACTGCTTTCCCGCGCCATTGCGGAAGGAAGGGATGCGGCCAAATACACTATCCGTTGTGGCCTTGACACCGCCGACTCGCTGGGCAGGTCGATTGCAACGACGGTGGCGCTCCGGCGCCACGCCTGGCTGAGAACCACTGGTTTTTCAGGGGATGTCCAGAATACTCTCATGGACATGCCCTTTGATGGAGTCGGTCTTTTGGGTCCAAAGCAGACCATGCGCTGGAGCGCTTTAAGGACTCACGGGCTACTGCAAAGTCCCTGGGCCTTTCTGCTACACGCCCTCCGCTGCCTTCTGCTTTTCGCCCCTATCGTGGCCACGGTAGGGGCGCCCCTTCACGTCAGCAGCCCAGCCACCGGCCCGCGCAGCAGGCGTCTTCGCGTGGCCGAGGACGTGGATTCCGCCGTGGCGGATCGGGCAACCAGCGTGCGGGTCAGGCCACCACCTCCAACCCGTCCGCGGCCTCCAAGCCCTCCTAGTCCCTCCTTTCAGGTGCACGGCACGCCAGTAGGGGGCAGGGTCCGCCATCACCTTCCCCACTGGCGCACCATCACCTCGGACAGGTGGGTCTTGGACATTGTCCGAAGGGGCTACTCCCTCCCCTTCGAGACCACCCCCCCAGCCATGCCACCTCAATTCCGCCGCATGTCAGGGGATCACTTGGTGCTTCTACGGAAGGAAGTCACGGCCCTCTTGACCAAGAGGGCCATCGAGCATGTTCCGACCCCAGAAGTAGGGCGTGGTTGCTACTCCCACTACTTTCTGGTGCCCAAAAAGGACAAGGAGGACATGCGTCCTATCTTGGACCTCCGGAACGTCAATCGCTTCCTCCGGAAGGAGAAGTTCAAGATGCTCACCCTAGCTCAGGTCTTGACTGCCCTCGACCCTGGAGACTGGTTGGTAGCGTTGGACTTGCAGGACGCGTATTTCCACATCCCCGTCCTGCCGGCCCACCGGCGTTACCTTCGGTTCACGGTAGGCCCCGAGCATTTTCAGTTCACCGTGCTCCCCTTTGGCCTTACCAGTGCCCCTCGGGTGTTCACGAAAGTGATGGCGGTGGTCGCAGCTCATCTGCGCCGGGCAGGGGTTTCAGTCTTCCCCTACCTCGACGACTGGCTGCTGAAGGCGGGCTCGTCCCAGGCAGTCGTCTCCCACCTCCAGACTACGGCCGAACTCCTGCACTCGCTGGGGTTCTCCATCAATGTGCCGAAGTCGCATCTAATTCCTTCTCCACAGCTCCTTTTCATCGGAGCAGTTCTGGACACGACGCAGTTTCGGGCCTTTCCTCCCGAACGGCGAGTCCGGGATATTCAGGCTATGATTCCGATCTTTCGGCCTTTATCCTGGGTTTCGGTACGGATGACCCTGAGGCTGCTGGGCCTCATGGCCTCCTGCATCCTGCTGGTCAATCATGCCAGATGGCATATGCGGGCTCTGCAGTGGGACCTGAAGTCCCAGTGGGCGCAGCACCAGGGCAACCTGTCCGATCACGTCCAGATCTCGGAGGGGACTGCAAAACAGTTGCAGTGGTGGCTCTCGAACCGGCAATGGGTCATGGGCAGATCCCTCTCCTTCCCCAGCCAGAGCATACAGTTGTGACGGACGCGTCCCTTCTGGGATGGGGCGGTCACATGGGAGAGGCGGAGATCAGAGGCCTCTGGTCTCCGGCGGAGTCCCGGCTCCATATCAACCTTCTGGAGCTCCGGGCGATCCGGCTTGCACTCAAGGCATTCCTTCCCTCTGTCAAAGGGAAGGTAGTGCAGGTGTTCACAGACAACACCACCGCCATGTGGTACTGCAACAAACAGGGCGGGGTGGGGTCTTGGACCCTTTGTCAGGAGGCTCTGTGCCTCTGGACATGGCTGGAACATCAGGGCATGTTCCTGATGGTTCAACACCTGGCAGGTTCTCTGAACGCCAGGGGCGGACAAACTCTAGCCGCAGGTGCATGATGGATCACGAATGGCGTCTTCACTCGGAAGTGGCGCAAGGACTCTTTCTACAGTGGGGAGAGCCTTGGTTAGATCTATTCGCCACCGAAGAGAACGCGCAATGTCATCAGTTCTGCGCGTTGGAATTTCCAAGGCGGCACTCGCTCGGCGACGCTTTTCGTCGCGAGTGGAGTTGCGGTCTGTTGTACGCCTTTCCGCCTATACCACTTCTACCCAGAGTGTTGAAGAAGATTCGGCACGACCGGGCCCAAGTCATTCTTGTGGCTCCGGACTGGGCTCGAAGAGTTTGGTATCCCGAGCTACTCAATATGAGCATAGATCCCCCGATCCGTCTGCCTCTTCGGGAGGATCTTCTGTCGCAGCAGCAGGGGACGGTCCTCCACCCGAACCTGTCCAGTCTACACCTGCTTGCGTGGAGATTGAGCGGCGGCAGTTGATTCCTTTCGACTTGCCTCCCGAAGTTTGTGATGTGATTCTGGCAGCCAGGCGTCCCTCCACTAAGGTGGTATACGCCTGCAGGTGGAACAAATTTGTGGCATGGTGCACAGCAAAGGCTGTGGATCCCCTTTCTGCCCCTCTTTCTGAGGTCCTTCTGTTCCTTCTCTCTCTGGCCCAACAGGGTTCTGCCCTGGGTACCATCAAGGGTTATCTTTGTGCTATCTCGGCCTTCCTCAGGCTCCCTGATCAGCCCTCCCTTTTCAAGTCCCCTGTTGTTAACAGGTTTCTTAAAAGGCATTACTCACCTCTTCCCTCCTGTTCCGTTTGTAATGCCTCAGTGGGACTTGAACTTGGTTCTTACCTTTTTAATGTGCGCTCCCTTTGAGCCTCTGCATAACTGTCCTCTTCGTCTTCTGACTCTGAAGACAGCCTTTCTGGTGGCCATCACCTCCGCTCGGCGGGTGAGTGAGCTCCAGGCTCTATCTTGCAAACCTCCCTTTCTGTCTGTTCATCCAGACAAGGTTGTTCTTCGGACGCGTCCGTCCTTCTTGCCAAAGGTGGTTACTGCTTTCCACATTGGGCAGACCATCACTTTGCCCACCTTCTTTCCGCCTCCGCATCCTTCCAGAGAGGAAGAGAGGCTCCACCGTCTGGACCCAAAACGTGCGCTCTCTTTCTATATTGACCGCACAAAACACTTCCGGGTGGATGACCAGCTCTTTGTTGGCTACGTGGGCGCCAAAAAAGGTCGGGCGGTGCACAAGAGGACCATCTCCCGCTGGGTTACCTTGTGCATCAAGACCTGCTATTCTTTGGCTAAGAAGGAGCCTCCTGTTGGGCTGCGTGCCCATTCCACCAGGGCAACGGCTGCTACCACGGCCTTGGGCCGCGGTGTTCCGCTGCCGGTTATCTGTCAGGCAGCTACGTGGGCCTCGCTGCACACGTTTACAAAGCATTACTGCCTTGACAGTCAGGTCCGGAGGGACGGCTTCTTTGGCCGTTCTGTCCTCCAGGACTTCCTTGTCTGATCTTTGTTCGCAGACCCACCACCGGGGTTGGTATTGCTGGGGTATCTATTCTAAGGTAAGGAATCTATCACTAACGTGTCTCTTTCAGATGCACAAGTTACTAACTTGTGTAACGATATATCTGTAAGAGACAGTAGTTAGTGATAGATTCTCACCGCCCCACCATCCTCCCCGTTCTGCGAACTGATTTCTAGGGTTAAGGACATCCCTTTCAGGGCCCTAGTATTTTTCAGACACCTGTGTCAGCTTCTTGCATGGCTCTGCGTTCCTGGCGCGGAAAGTCGTGTACAGAACTGACGTCAGCGCGCAGGGGCGGCGCCTAAGTACTGCCCGCGACGTCATCCCGGCGATCACGACGCCGACGACGGACGCGGAGCCGCACGACGCCGCCTACCGACGCGCAAGGGTACTGCTACGCAAAACTTTCCGGATCCAGCCTGACGCCTGGGGATATTCTAAGGTAAGGAATCTATCACTAACTACTGTCTCTTACAGATATATCGTTACACAAGTTAGTAACTTGTGCGTTATGTATGGTGAGATTGGCCTGCCCTCCCATAGGAATGCATTGGGGATTCCCTGATAAGTGTGTCAGTGGCAATTCCGGATATGAGAGGAGCAGCGTGGGCGAGTTTAGTATGTATGAAATTGTAAGAATGAATGCTGCGCGATGGTGTGCGTAGATTTATTATGACTATTTGAGAAATGCCACTTTTAGAAGTTGGCATTTCTGTGTGCTTTGTGTCTGCCTGCCTGATGTGAATTGCATGTCTGGCTTGTGGGTGACAGGGGCTGGGAGGTGTGTGTGGCTCCAGGAGGGGCAGGGTGAGTCAGCGCTAGGCTGAATAGGACACCTACATTTGGAGTGGTGGGAGGAGTAATCCCCTGACCCTGAATAGGACTGTGCCCAGCCTGCACAATGCTGGCTCCGCCCCCTGTGGTGTGTCTGATCACCTAGCCCCCACCTGACAAAGGGGAAGAGGAGCTTGGAAAACAAAGTGCTCCAAATCCCCCCTGAACCAGTTGCATCTGGTTCCCCCATGCGGTGTCCTGCAGACAAAGAGATTTGTGGTATAAATATAGGGGCTGTGACCCCATGAAAATGTTCTCTCTTCTGTGCTTGTGTGCTGGTCCAGACGTGCTGGGGGCTTGCTGCTGCTGGGGCCCAGGAGGAACCGCCATGGGGGCTTGCCTCCCTGCTGGAGGGCCCTGTGTGCTGGCCCCCCTGGGCCCAGCTATGCCCCTGGCCCCTGGGAGACTCCTTCGCCCTGTGAAGCGCTTTTCTTTTGCCTTCCCCAGGACCTTCAGGACTCCTAGCGCCTTGGGAGCGCTATATTTTACCCTGCCAGGAAGGAGGAGAGCGTGGGCTGCGCAGCGCTAAGCTGCCTGTCGTTTGGGAGGGAATCCCGACGTGGGGATCCCCCCCCCAGTGATGCCGTGGAGCGGGTGCCCACCCCGCTTTGTTTATCTTTGAAATGGCGGGTGCCCACCCCGCATTGTGCACCTTTGAAATGGCGGGTGCCCACCCCGCATTGGTGATTCTATAAAGAGCGGGTGCCCACCCCGCATGATGGTACCTTTCGCGGGAGCCCACCCCGCACTTTGCCGAGTGAAAGTGAATCACCGCCGCCGGCCCGAGCAGGAAGTCAGGCAAGGCTGTGCCTGTCCATAGGCGGGGCTTCCGGGAGGAAAGGGAAGCCCCGCGTGTTGTGAAGTCCCGCTGCCGGAGATCCGTCCGGAGCCTCGCAGGCTCCATGTTGAAGTCCCGGGTCCCAGGAGGGGGCCCGGGTGAAGTGAGGAGAGAGAGTCCCCGAGGAGCGGGGGCTCTCCTGAGCATGCTGACGGTAGCAGGGCCGGTGTCAGCAGCAAAGGAGAGAGCAGAGAGCTGGTCCCAGCAAGGAGAGAAGACCGGAGGAGTCCGGTCCCGCAGCCCCGGTGAGTAGGGGCTTCTCCAGTGCTGTTGGTGCCTTCCAAGGCACGGTGCCAGTGCCTTTTTATTGTGAGCAGACCCGCCAGAGAGCGGGCCGCTCCAACGCGAGCCACATTGCTCCTAGGGCCCCCGTGGGGGTGTAGAGGGCCCAGGGGTGCCCGTGCTTCTTCTGTGTGGCTATTTTCCCCAGCTGCCCCACTGGCTAGAGGGCAGCTGCATCTTGGGGCATATTTGTTGTTAGAGGGCCCAGAGGAGCCCGTGCGTTCCCCAATTTGGCTAGGTGATCACAGTTGCCCCGCTTGACAGTGGGCAACTGCAACGATGGGGGCACTTTTATTTAGAGAGCCCCCGTGAGGCCCCAAGGGCACAGTCGTGCCAGGACCCACGTTCTGCTTCACAGCTGCACGGCAATTAGTGGCGCTGCAACGTTTAGGCTAATAGGTCTTTGGGGGCATTTTTGTATAAGATAGGAGTGAGGTACACTCCTTTGCCCCAGCGCATTTGTGCACATGGATTCTGCTGCATTGGCAGCCGCCCTGACATTTGGACATAGGGCATTTGAGCCCCTTTGAGAAGGCCAGCTGGCCAGGGGGACTGTTAGGTTTGTAGGGCGCCAGGCCCTAAGGTGATTTATGTGGTGCTAGGAAATGTGATTCATGTCCTGAGAGTTATGCACCGTGATTTATGCCTCTAATGTGGTTTATGTTTATGAGGTGATTTGCATTCTATGTTTTATGTTTAGGAGGTTATTCCCTAATCTAAGAGTTCTGTTTATGTGCTACTGCATAATGTATTTATGCTTGTGAGGTTATTGTCTAATGCGTTTAGACTTATGAGATGATTGCATAATGTGTTTATGCTGGTGAGGTTGGCGCAGAATATATTTCACGCCTAATGTGATGATGACTGCATAATATGATTTATGATTGCAGGACGATGCGGAGCACAAGGTTTTGCCAGTAATTACTGGTTGTATTCTACATCTACAAATTGTGCTACATTTATTATAAGTTCTACATTTACTCTCTTCACTTTGTGATGGTTCTGACAGTGGCCCAATTGGCCCTGTCATGTGTATATAATCCCCTGTATATATTGCCCCGTGCCAGTTGGCACAGTGTAAATGTGTGATTACTATTCTATGTGTTTATGATAATACAAAGGCTATTTTTGATATAACCTTGTGTGGAGTTCCTTTTGTAGTGTTGTAAGAAACTGGCCCTATATATACTGCACCAAAGTGAGGTACAGTGTGTATAGAGTCCAAGGGTCTCCAGAGGTTTGGCAGAGGTTAAAGTTAGATAGAACCATACTCTCTAAAGTGGTAGGTTGGTCGAGCAGTAAGGCAGTATCAGAGGACAGTGTAAAGCATTTGATGTACACACTCAGTCAGCAAATGAAACCACACACTCAAGAACTGAACTCTAGGCCAATTGTTTTGTATAAAAAAGATATACTGTTTTATTTTTAGAACAAAGCAAGCCTGGCACAGGTAAGCATAAAAATACTTTTCAGTAGTAAATTACTTGTATGAACACAGTTCAAAATTGCAGTGTAACTGGTACTGGTTTTGGTTACAGTTTTAAGTAAGCAGTTTGCAACACATTGCAGGTATAGTACATTCAATTGAATGGGCTTTTTAAGTAAAATGCAGTTAATTACTTTTGCTAACACAGGACTGGATCCTAGATTCAGCCCTGGGACATTTCCTGAAAACAGGTGAGTAAATGCGTTTTGGTAAAAGGTAAGATTTTTAAAGAATATTATTGTATTTCAAAAGTCGACACTTAGAAACTTTTTCACATAGAATCACCAATGTTATCCTATGGAAGGAAATTCAATTCACAGGTAAGTTACTTTAACGTTACTTTTGTAATCCAGTGCTGGACTCCTAGATTCAGCATTGGGACATTTACTTAAAACAGGTAAGTAATTACGTTTTTGTAGTTTGTACGATTTTTAAAGAATATTCTTGTATTTCAAAAGTTGACACTTAGAAACTTTTTCACAAAGAGCCACCAATGTTATCCTTTGGAAGGAAATTCAATTCACAGGTAAGTTACTTTTTAGTTACTTTTCTTACTCAGTGCTGGACACCTAGGTTCAGCACTGGGACCTTTCCTGCCAACAGTTGAGAAAATTCGGTTAGGTTATTTGTGCGATTTTTAAGGAATATTCTTAGTTTTCAAAAGTCGACAAACTTTTTGGGAGAAAAAGTGTCAATGTTATCCTATGAGGAAAAACGAGTTATCGGTTTCGAGGTAAGTAATCGGTCTTTTGAGTTAGGGTTCTGGGGTTAGACTCAGGGGTCTCCCAGGGTCAGTGATGCACTGTTGTTGCACCCTCAGCGCCACTAGGGCGGCCGGGTGCAGAGTGTTGAGGCCCAATGTTATCCTATGGAGGATAGGGGGACTCCGGTTGGTGGCTGCTGGCAAGCAGGCCACGGGGTTGTGGGAGCAAAGCTCCTAGGGTTAAGCTCAGGGCATGTTGGGGACCAAGTTAGCACCAAGGGGCACCCTCAGCGGCACTAGGACGGCCGGGTGCAGGGTGCTGTTTTGAGGTCGAGTGCCCTGTTGATTTCAATGGAGATTCTCCGGGACAAAGAAACACTGCAGGCTCGGGGACGAGGATCTTCCAGGAGCTACCACCACTTCGAGGGGTAAGTTGGGATGTAGAGGGTTGGTTAAGCACCGTTGGTTTGGGGACACAAGGCCGTGGGGCGTCGGGTGCAGGGGTGCCTTGGGACGTCGGATTTTCTTACCCGCTCTGGTCGCGGTAGGGGGGGTCCTCTGGATTGAGGCTGCAGGCGTCGTCAGGAGGCATGAGGCAGGTCAGGGGTCACCGGATCTCGGGTCAGGATCGCCTGGGGGACCTCCTCTGGGTATTTGCCCACTCGAGCTCGGGCCGGATTCGGCGGGTGCAGAGTGTGCGGGATTCGTGGTTCCTGGCTGGCACCAGAAGATGCAGTTCAAACACGTCCGGTGTTCACGGGAGAAACAGCTTGGAAAGTGAAGGCAGGCAGGTCCTCCGGGGTTTTGAGGTTGCTGGCCGCTGGACATGCCGGGGTTTTGCAGGAGCAGGCTCGAGGGGAGACAGGCCTGTAGGGCTGGGGCCAAGTCAGTGGGTGTCGTCCTCTTGTTAGCTCTGCACGGCTTCTCGTCCTTCTTCTTCTTCCTTTTCTTGTTGTTGCTGGATCTGCCTTCCTGGTTCCAGGTCTGCCCCCAAATACTGTATTTAGGGGCGTTTTAGGGGTCTTGAGGTCAGTAGCCAATGGGCTACTGACCTTAGGGTGACTACACCCTTAGTGTGCTCACCCCACGTGGGGGAGTGAGCACAATCCCTAGTCCTGATTGGGAGTGCCTGCCATCTGCAAGATGGCGAGCACTGGAGAGTGGGCTTCACCTCGCCTCCCCCACCTGAGGGGTGGAGTTGGCAGAGGTGGGCACACCTCCTGGGCTGGCTAGTTTTTCCCGCCTGTCTTCCCGCCGAAAGGGAGGGGAGACAGGAAGGGGGCCTGCTCCTGATAGCAGGAGAGGCTGGGGGGTCGCATTACAAAGGCTGCCAGGCCTTTGAAGCTCCCCTGCCACAGATGGTCTCTTCCTGGCCTGGGGGAGGTGTGTACACCTCCGCCCAGGAAAGGCTTTGTTTCTGGGCTCAGGGAGCGTAGGCTCCCACCCTCGGGGTCCAGAAACATGTCTCGTGGTGGCAGGCTGGTGTGTACCAGTCAGGGAACCCACCAGAGGCTGGTCGTTTTTCAGGGGGCATCTAAAGGATGCCCTCTGTGTGCATTTTTCATTAAATCCCACACTGGCATCAGTGTGGGTTTAATGTGCTGAGAAGTTTGATACCAAACTTCTCAGTTTTCAGTGCAGCCATTATGGTGCTGTGGAGTTCGTAATGACAAACTCCCAGCACCATATACTCTTAATGGCAGCACTGCACTTACAATGTCTAAGAATGGACATAGACACTGTAGGGGTACAGGGCTCATGCACTTGTACCCTCACCACTGGTATAGTGCACCCAGCTAGAGGGGTGACTGACCTATGCCAGGGCAGTGGGTTGTAGGCATGGCCCACAGAGGTGTGTGCCATGTCGACTCTTCACTTTGTTCTGCACCAAAACACGCAGCCTGCAAAGGCAGTGTGTGTTTGTAAAGGTACAGGGCCTCTAAGGGTGGCACAATAAGTGCTGCAGCCCTTAGAGGTCTTCCCTGGTCACAGTGCCCTGGGTACCTGTGGTACCATTTACCAGGGGCTGACCTGTGGCCAGAGATGCCAATTGGGTACAGTTTTGGGGAAAGAACACAGGCCCTGGGAACCTGATTGGCAGGGACCCAGGGCACATCAAGTCAAGTTGCATCAGTGGTCTGGCAAAAAGTGGGGGGGTTACTGCAACAGAAACCCACTTCCTTACAAGTGTGCCTAGTGTGTGTGTGTGTGTTGCACAAACGCTTTACACATTGCCTCCGGGATAGGCCTGACTGCTCGTGCCAAGCTACCAAGGGGGTGAGCAGGGGTTATCTTCGGCGTGTAACTCCCTTGCCCTGACTAGAGTGGTGGTCTCTGCCTGGCTTTGGCGCAAGCCTTAGCCAACCAGAGATCCCATTTCTAACATTGGTTGTCAGCGGTGAGGATAGGACTTGCGTTTGCGCAGTACCGCAGCAACAACTGGTTGCACTACAAACTCTGCATTTTAGATAGTCACATGTTTGAGGATTATTGTTTCGGAGTTTGTTTTAAGTATCATTTCGTTGAAATGTGTTTTATTGTTGCACTATGAGTTGGGGGTCCTGCCAAGGACAGAAGCCAGATAATCTGGAGGAGTTTTGTACTGCCCTTGTGCAGACTGCTATTTCTTGGGTTGGCTTGAAGCTGAAGGAGTTGACTGCCCTTGTGCCATCGTGCTATTTCTTGGGTTGGCCTGAAGCTAAAGGAGTTGTACTGCCCCTGTCTGCTATTTCTAGGGTTGGCCTACAGTGGTAACTTAATTGGCATGGAGTAACTAGCTCGGGAGGGTAGATTATCCCCTAAGTGCAGTTTTAGTTTTCTGGAATCCCCAGTAAGGGTGGGATCCAGTGGTGGCAGCAATATGAAGTCCAGTGCAGAAAGTCCCATTCCCAGTTCCCAGAGTATGGTACCTGGTTCCCAGTTAAGAGGGGGACAGGTTGAGATTCAGGGGCAGTAAGATGCTGTCTCACCAGTCTTGGGGGAAGTGTGGATGAATGTGTGGTGCACTGGACGTTTGGGTGATTGGTTAGCACAGTAAATGGTGTTAAAGGGCTCTTCAATCTGTTTTGTCAGAGAGAACCTGCCCCGTAATTGTTTTCCGGAGTCGCGCCAACACCTGTTGGAGTGTGTGAGTTCTTTGATTCTAGGGAACTTGCATTGGGGAGTGATCCTAGAAGAATGGTGCAGGTATCTCCCAGCCCGTGCGGCGGAGATAGTTCAGAGTAGCCCAGCTAGGTGCCCTTATAGTGAGGAGGTTGCAAGGCCTCACATCCTATCTCGCAGGGGTGTAGTGTAGCTCCTATTTCCCTAATAGGCTCTGCGCATTGGAATAATATATCCTATAGGTTTGACATAGGACTAAGGTCAGTATGTCCCTGTTGTATTCCTCTTAGGGTGTCCATAACGGGCTTTCCAATATCATGTCCTTATATAGGCACAATTCGCCCTGCCCTTATATAGGCATAAAATCCCAGGCCTTATTTAGGCATTAAACCGTGCACTCCAAATACAGGCATGGTCTCTGACATCCGTCCACCCTAACGTCACAGCAAGTTCGTGAAGAACAGACCCTTAGGCTGCGGGAGTTTCCCTAGCCCAGGACTATTGATTTCTTCAAGGCCTCATATATTATGCATGAACCATTATTCCTTAGGGGTTCCTCCATGACGTCTTTCGCTACCCAATTCACGTCAATGCTAACATTCCTAAGGTACTCTCAGGTATAAATATACCTTCCCTAGCCCCTGTAAACTAGAGGAGACCTCGACTTCAGAGGAGCCCGTATCCCGGCCTGACGCACTGAGAAGACGCTGTCATCCCTGCACGCAGAGAGTCCCGCTTCCAGTGATCTGACTTCCCTTGCGGGGTGTTGGAGTTCGAGTCTGGCAAAGAGATTCCAACCTCTCTCATTCTTCAGGTATGGAGCTGATAAGAACCTAGAGGGACTCTTGGCATACTAGGCATACTGGGCTTAAACATACTCCTAGTATACCATAGTAAGGAATACTTCACCTACTTCATACCTCGTCCTACACCTAGGTTAGGTTAGGTACATTGGGGCAGAACTAGCTTAGCAACGCATCGTAGGAGTACTCGCATTTTTAGTCTGTGTTATTTATGTAACAGCATATGTACTAAAAGATAATGCTAACGCAGTATTATTTATTTCTACTGCTCACACTGTACATTATTTATCTTGCATACTGTCTTGGGATCGTAACCGCACATTATACTTACACCAGAAACAAGACTGTTCAATAAACCTTTTATTGAAACGCCCGTCTATTTCTTTCTGTGTAACTTTGGAGAAAACTAAGCATGCACGATTGAGCTGAGTGAAATAGTTATCTATTGTTTCCACGACTCTGGGACACGTTCTGATTCTAAAGGGAAACATAGTGGTCATGTTCTTGCGGCTGCCATAAACTACTCCCTTCTTGTTGTCAAGGAGTTTCTAGTGGCCTCTGAGCTAGCTGGCACAAGTAATTAAGTTTAATATACTCGATAGGGACATACTGACCTTAGTCCTATGTCAAACCTATAGGATATATTATTCCAATGCGCAGAGCCTATTAGGGAAATAGGAGCTACACTACATGGCGCCCAACGCTTTGGTAAGGCGGTAATTCAACGTTAGATACTGAGTAACTCAGCCGTGCTTTTTTTCTTCAGCGACCCCTACCCATATACTCCAAAAGACGTCTGGAGTGGGCAGGGTTAAGTATCCACTAAGGCTACATAGGGAAGTACCCTATATATTAGCTGTTTGGTTTGCTCAACGTTGAAGGATACAGTGTTCCAAAATATTGTGCACCTTATCTTTGTTTCCTTGAAACTTGTTCTACATTTTTCAAAAACAAAATGGATGAAGACGCCGGAAACGGTGTAGCTGCGGCTGATCCAGCCCAAGCAGCAGTTTTTAACCTTAAATGAAACCGAGGAGGGTGTAATACACATCCCTCAAAACTTAAGAAGAGCCATAACTCTAAAACTTATAAAACATGGCCTACCGCCAAGAGGAGGTAGAGCAGTTTTCGTGATAGAGGCACATGAATCCTTTCAGACAGAGGTATTCTATTCATGGGTAATACTTCCTGAATGCAATCCAACATCACACACATTTCACTTCTACAAAGAAGATGATCTACCAGAGGAATACATTCCTTTCGAGGATATTGAAATTCCATTAACATACCAGGAGCATCAGCTCTGGTTTAAAGGCGCCCTAAAACATCACAAAAACATTACAAGGCTCGGTCCCCTAGGGAGACCAGGAGAAAATGGCCGATTTTAGCAGGCTACACACCTCATCCTGAACTGGATATAATGACAGATGAGGAACTACATACTCAAATAAAAGAGTTAATAAAAATCTACAGACAATTAGTCCAATATGTCATGCGGACTCTTACTGTCCAACCACCCTTCACTATTCAAAATCAGACCCCTCATCAGGGGACTACACTAAAAATTACACCACAGACTCTCAACTCAGTCATGGGTAAAATGCCCACGAAACGTGAGCAAATTCCATTTTGGATAGCTCTCAAAAATTACTCAAATCGAAGCAGTATTTCCAAATACTAGCCAATATGAGAAACACAGAATCCTAACCATCAGTTTACCAATGGGGATCACACCACAACTGGAAGACTGCACCACTTGGGGTTCAGTCTTTGCTGCCATCTATACCAAAACACATGGCATTCCGTCAATTGCGGTAATACCTGATGTCCTAAAACAAATTCAAAACGAATACGGGGAGAGCCTGCTCTAAAATTAGGTATGAAATTACTGAAAAATTTCGACCAGGTCTCAACAATAATATTATCTAATATTAAAGGAGAGGCAGCAGCAGTTGCGATCCGACAAAAATTGAGGAATTCGATGTTACAGAACATCAAACTGAGCTACCCAGAATAATAGAACAATCTTATGCTGAATTAGGCAGAGATAGTTTGGGTGGAAGACCAGTGAAGCCGAAGCTATCTGAAAGTCCAGACAAGGACTCAATTAAACAAACTCCTACATCTTCTAAAAAGAAGTGGGAAACTAATAAACAAAATTCAAATGAGAAACGTTCTCAATCTCGAGGTAGGTCTCCTCAAAAGGAGCTCTCTGAAAGGAGGTATAACCTCAGGAATAGGGATAATTTGAGAAAACCTGATAGGTATCATGATACTGATACACGTTCCTCTCGTCCCTTTCAGATCTCATCACAGACTTCGGAAAGAAGAGGGCGGATGGAACACAGAGAAGAACGCGTGAAATCGAAAGACGACAAACACGCTCCAAAAACTAAAGCAAAACCTCAATTCTCCAAAAAGAAAGTAGCAGGTCTGAAGATCAGACATGCCGAGGATACTGAGATCACAACTCAAGAACGGAGAATGGGCTCAGACCATGCTGGACAGTGCAGCAGAAGTCACAATAGTTCGCCAGAACGTGAAGGAACTTCTGGAGATAGTGGACTTGAATGAGTACATCACAGTTGAGACTGTAGACACCAGGGTTAGCACTCCACAAAGGTTATTTGAAATAACACTCCGGATGGAGGGAGACAAACCTAGTCAGGTGAAAGCACTTTTTGGAGAAAGACTATCAAAGGGCTATGACATACTTCTAGCAGAAAAGGACTGGCCACCACAATTTGTCAGGGAGTGCCCACATGGCGAGGACATTATTATGCCTGCCTTCTCCAACCATATTCCAATTCACTTACAATATACATATGCCAGGAAATGGGCAGTAGCCCAGGCCCCAGCATTATATAAAAATCATGTAGGATGGGATGAGGACTCACCTCACCATAAAATACATCTGAAACATGAACCTACTGCACAAAGGCAGTACCCTATAAAGCAAGAAGCTAAAAAACAGGTCAGGGAGATCTTAGATCAACTTGAATACCAAGGGGTGATTGAAACATGCACTCTCCTCAATGAACAATCCTTTGTTTCTGTCTCCAAACCAGACAATACATATCGTCTAGTTTTGGACTACAGACACCTAAACACTTGTTCTAAAACTTTTGCAGTGCAAAATGCACATAGCACAGCATTAATGAATAACATTGTGCGTAAAAAATATAAAACCACATTAGATATCTCAAATGGTTTCTTTTGTCAAAACATAGCACCTGAAAGCAGGTACTTAACAGCATTCTCCATAATGGGGACCCAGCGTCACTTTTGTCGACTCCCACAAGGGTTCAAGAATAGCCCAGGTTTATTCTCAACGAGGGTAATGGAGTTACTACAAATTTATGACAATGAGGCATTGTCCTATGTCGATGACATATATCTGACAGACGATGACCTGGATAAACACTTGAACAGGATGAGCACCATTATATTGGGTTTCGCCTCTGAGGGCTACAAGTTCAACTTTAAAAAGTCCAGAATTGCCCATCTCAATGTCCTGTTTCTAGGATATGAGCTTTCAAGTGAAGGCAAGAGCTTGGCAGCTAACTTTTTAGAAAAGTGTGCGCTGCTCCAACCTCCAAAAACGCAAAAAAACTTACAATCCATCCTGGGTTTCTTAAATTTTGGAAGAACATACATTCTTAACTACGCAGAAAGGGTTAAACCTCTCTACGCATTAATCAAACCTGATTTTTCAATCAGAAACTGGACACAAGAACACACAGAAATCTTGCGTTCACTTCAAGCTAACATGTTAGCAACAAATCACTTACAAACACGTGTAAGTCAACGTAATTTGGTGATCCGAATAATTTCGGGTCAATGTGGATTCACATACTTAACTTTCAATGAAGGTGAGAAAATACCAATCGCATACAAATCACACTTGTACACACAAGCGGAAATGCGCTTCAGTTCAACTGAAAAAATTCTAACAGCAGTTCAAACCGCTGTAGCAAAAGAAAGAGCCTTAGCCCAAGGGAAACGCACTATTGTCGTAACCCCAGTACCTGCTTTAGAAGCGGTTACAAAAGCAAGCATTCCAAATGCTAAAGCATTACATCCGAGATGGATACAATGGGTTAATTCTCTTGCTGCAACAGATGTTGAATACGTTTTTGATCCCGATTTGAAAACACAAGCATTCCTGCAGTATGAACATGAATGTCCCCTGCCTACTGAAATTCTGCCTCTCGATCACTACGAATTTATAATTTACACTGACGGATCCGCACAACCCGCAATCGGGAGTAAGCAAGCTTACAGTGCAGCGTGTGCAATCGTTAAAGGTCTCATGCGAAATGGCATCTTCAGACCTATGGTCACAAAAACGCAGTCTCTAGGAGATTGTACAGCTCAGCGAGCTGAACTACAAGCATTCAAACTGGCACTTGAAACTACAGATCGCGAATTCCCCACACTAATCGTGTGCGATTCTTTTACTGTGTGCAGTCGTATAATGAATATATACAAAACTGGCTTGAAAATGGTTTCAAAGATGCGAAAGGTGGCACAATCAAGCACAAATTGCTTTGGGAACAAGTAGTTCAGTTGAAAAGCGAACTACCAAAGGCTCACGTGATCCACACACTGAGTCATCAACGTGATGGCGTTCACGTTGCAGGGAATTCATTGGCTGACGAAGCCGCAAAGGGGGCTGTGCAAACGGCTTCCGTAGCTGCGATCACTCGTTCAAAAACAAAAATAGACGGTGAGATAATGTTGGCTGTCAAAGCTTCAAGCAAAGGCAGCAGTGCAGCGTTACCAAAAAGTTTCCACTCAAGTACTCTTATGTAATTGATGCGAACAACGTTCCTTTGCTCGAATCCCTGGAGTGGGGGATAGGGTAATTCCAAACAAGGAACGCAGATTAGGACTAATCCTAGCAGCACATGAAGGGATAGCTTCTGCCCATGCAGGTGTTTCAGCAACAGTATCTTTACTCAAGCAAAGATATTGGTGGCCTGGCATTCGGAAACAAACTAAAAACTATGTTTTAGAATGCGATATTTGCCAACAGATGAAAGTCTCAACAGTGAAACGTCTCATGCGCAGACACCCCTGTTAATTTCAGACAAACCATTAGCTTGTGTTTACCTGGACCACTGCGGGCCCTTGCAAAGGACGGTAACTATAAATATATCATGGTTGCAGTGGCTTCATGCTCTAGGTTCCTATGGTTATGGCCTCAGCGCTCAACTGACGCTCGAACTGTTATAAAAGATTTGCGAGTCTTTATCGGCATATTCGCAATAGGCACGCTACATTCTGACCAGGGTCCTGCGTTTAGCTCTCGGGCTTACAAAGAAGCCATGGCCAGTCTGGGCGTTGCATTGCGGTACTCCTCTCCATTCCATCCTGAGGGAAATTCGGTTGTGGAAAGGAAAAACCGAGACATAAAGCAGTCTATAACAGCTAGAGTATTAGGTTCGGGTGATGGGTGGGTGAAACACCTTAGTGGAGTTCAACGTGCTTTGAACAACCTGCCAAGAAGTTCTCTAGGGGGGGTCACTCCATATGAGGTCCTATTTGGGACAAGAATGTGGGTGCCAGACTTAGAAAACGTAGGCACAGTGGTGGAAAATAAACCCTTTGATATCAAAGATCGCTTGGCTGTTTTACAGGACTTAAATAAATTAAGAACGAAACAAAGCAACGTGTTCTTACAGCCAACCACCACTGGGGATCAACCGGCTGTCCCAGCAAGGCCTGTCTGGATTCCAAAAGTTGGGGATCTAGTCAGAGAAAAAATTGCGGACAAGAAGGAATTTGGACCTTCTTACAGACAACCAGTACCTGTCCTAGCAGTTCAAGGAACAAGAACAGTACTACTGCCGCCTTGCTGGAAGAAAGGAGAAAAGATTTGTGTCCATCAACCTCATCAAACCACAGTATGTGGCCAATACTAAATAGTAGGCCTCGTGGACTCCGACCTAGTAGCAAACTCACTCCTCTCGCTACTATCCAAGAGGTTCATACTGAAAGACTGATAACAATCGAGAATTCAGCAGAAACAGACGAAGGACTAAGCAACAATGCTATGGAAATCATCCCTCTTGAAGAACAAGTAACAGTTTGTCCAAATACACCTGTCTACACCAATGTGGCACGTGATGAACTGGTTCCAGTGATTTCTACAAATCCTGATGCAATTCCAACAATTGATAGAAGTGCTTCTGGCTATTTCATAAACTTTGATACGTTCTCAGAAGATCCAAGTGAACCTGAAACGACGCCAGCATCATTCAAATTCAAGCAGCAAATACAAGACTTTCTTCACTCTCTGAAGAAGACTTATTTGGTTTCTCCATGGATTGAACTCTGGATTACATCTGGACTTTTTGTTTTCCTGCTCTGGCTAGCTTTGGTAACAACTGTGAGCATGCTTATTAGTGGCAGATACATCCATGTGGACACTGAAGGAAAAGGAGTAAACGTACTTTTGAAACCTCACAAATCTTCTCATCGTGAAGCAAGAGACTTGTCATCAGTGAACATCACAGCTGTTCCTATACACAATGGTATAGTGTGGGACAAAACGGATTTTGATATATTCGGTCCAACAGAAGAATTGAACATTCCACATTTGTTTAAAATTTCACTAAGTGATCTAATCTCATCCAGTACCTATTCTGATGATAGGGACTTTGAGACTGTAAACGACATTATGTTTGACCTAGAAAAATCTGCTGCATTTTCTAAAAATGAATATTTAGAGGGTTCATCAGACTATGAACAACTGTATTGTTATAACCACTATGGTCATCATTTTTTGCATAAATCTGCATATCCAAGAAATGTGTTTATGTTTATGTTTAACCAATGGGAACATTGTCCTACACCACCATACGGTAGTTCAAAAACATTTGCTAACAAGTTTCCATATTTTTCAGGATACAATACATCTGATCCAGAAATGTTTTACTATAAAAATGTGAACAAGACAGGACTGAAAATTATGTTAACAAATACAAAACAGGTACACTTGAGTTACGGGCTACCATGCCTTTACTGATAATGTCTACTATATAAGAAGTCTTCTGAAAATTGGATTCTCGGTTTTCCGGTTGAATTGTATAAACGTCAAATTGAACACCCTCTTTTGTAACTCTGTGAAGCCCTGAATAAAGTCTCTTTCAGAGACGAAACGCGTCGGCTATGGCTATGATCTTCTGCTTTTATGAAAAAATGAAATAAGAGAAAATCCTTTAAGACATTCACATCGGTGATCTGGACATCTTTCTGTGTGCTCATTGCTTCCTTAAATCACTGATATTGAACTGTTATAAATTTGTTGTATAGTGCTGAACCCTCTTGTGTTTAAAGTTGTTGCAGGATTTTTTCCTAGTTAAGGAGTACAGAGGGGAGTACTCTTTGGTTCTTTGCACTATCAGGATACCTCAAGACACTTTTCATTTGTTAGGTGCGGTCTCTAACAGCCTCTACCCTCTTTCTTTTTGCATTTCACAAAACAGATTTATTCTGCATTATTTAATGCCCAACTGTCTAGACAGGGTTTCGACTTTTGGAAAGACACAATAGACACAAAAACTGTCTGGGGTACTAAAGATTGGCAAGTGCAGGGGATAGAAGCTTTATTTAGAGCCTGCATCATCCCTGAACAAATAATGTTTTTGAATGAAACTGTCCAACAAACATCTTGTCTTGGACTAGCCAAGATCAAAGAGATGAACACACTTTCTGTACCAACACCTGCCAGTGATAATAATACAACGGCAGTGGTGACAGTTGACAATATACTACAACTCAACAGATCTAATCCTGATTGGAAAAAATGGTTGATCTGGCCCACAGACACGAATAACTGTCAGGAAAGATTCCTGAATAAAACTCAGGGTTTTACCATTCATAGGCCAGACCCAAGATACGTCCAAAGACAACATCCGGGGGTAGTAACAACATACAGTGTAGGGAAATTATGCCTCGATTGGCTGCATAAATCTACACTACAGGATGTGAAACAACACTTAACCTTACTTAAAGAGGACGCAGACCTTAGGGAATTCTTGCTTGGACCAAGAAAACCGCGTCAAAAACGTTTCATATATGCCGGCATTTATGCTGCCTATAATGAAGCATGGAAAGTATCACAAATGGAGGCTGCAGAACGAATACCTGAACTTGATCGTATTAATTTAGAGAAAACACTCTCTGTGGTCGACAATGGGTTAACAACTTTGTCCTCCAGAATTTATTCACTGGACGGCATTGTATCCTCTGCTATCGACATACTAGAACAAGATTTGGCGATGTTACAGCAAGGCCAATCTCAATTACGTTCTATTATGTTATTAAGCTGGACGCTGCAATCATTGCGAGCGGGCTATGTGCCTTGGCGTTTCATCAACACAACGGCTCTGTTTGCAGAATACAATCTAACTGATAAACAGATCGAAATGGCACAAAGAGGAGCAAAGTATACAGTGCTGAGCATTGAAAAACTAGAAAAGTTACCATTCACAGTGGCAGAAAAACCAGCTACAGAATGGCTTATTCATGACAAAATCACACTACCTGTGACTACTTTTCAGTTTCAGTATTGCCTCAGACAAATGCAAGCAGGCAAATATGAAAGGTTGGGTAAGGGATACATTAAGACATCTTGGGCTTTGCCGTATACATATAGATGTTGGAGCGGGGATCGTGAAGTGTTTTTGAGCGGTAAAAACTGTAAACTTGCACTAAGCGGTTCACTTGTATGTCAGGACATTTCCTTGCACGGGGCTTGTAATGGTTCTGTGGCTAACTTGTCTTGCCATCAGCAGGGTACACCAGCTGCTGTGATTAATCCAACGTTTGGACAACTTTCTAATGGGAGTTACCTCATGTTGAATGATCAGAGTTGCTGTGGCATGCTGCCAGGCATCCCATATCTAGTAACAGTCAACTCCAGGGTCACTTGCTGTATGCAAGTATTGTTTGCCCCAATAGACACAGTCAGGGAGTCGCCTCTATGGCCTTCGCTGAACGTCTCTTTTATAAGATTTGATACTTTAAGCAGAATGAAAGCCATGCTTTTACAGCAAACAGTGCCTTTGACCTCGGCCAAAGAAACCTATGATCTACAAATTGCAAGGACTTCGGCTGAGATACAGACTTTAATACGTACAAACTGCCCTACACATTTCGTAGAAATGATAGGAAGAATTTTCAACATGTCTGATACGACAGGACTTGTACATGTATTTAAGGGCATCTGCTCCGGTCTGTTAGCACCTTTCCAAGCAATACTCTGAATCATCCCGAACTTTGCACATTCGGTGTTTGGTGGCATACCATTAATTCTAGCACTTGTTGCCGGAATTCTATTTCTCTTCCTGCTATTGCGCTATGGCCAGCCTATTCACAGACATCACTCCGAGCGAAATGGAGAAAACTCTCCTTGAACGAAAGTGCAGTGAGCAAATAGTAAAGCTTATGGGCATACATCGTCTACGGGACCTTAATACAACCTGGTTCCTGTCATTCCGACCAATCTGGCAAGATTGCATCTTACCTGTTCTACGATGCCTGCTATGCGGTGAAGAATGCGTGTTGGACACCTGTCTAACATTTCCATCAGCAACGCCAAAGGATGTCGATACTCTGCTGGACCCGATAACGGCCCATGCTCTGTGTTGTCCCCAGAGGCTTCCTATCCTTATGTCAGCATTCATTGAGATCTCACAGACGCTTCCGGCTGCTGCTGAGGTACGAGAAATATCTACAGGCGCACAGGTAACAACGGACGCGAACATCGCTGCTGCAACCTATGCTGAAAGCGATGCCTCACATCTCTGTGCAATTAATCTACTACACGAGGTGTTCCAACTCACACCGACTACAGTGGATGATGTTTTGTCTATAGAAATAGATGATCTCATGTTTACACCAGACCCGTAAACTGACTCTGAGCATACAGTGTTCCAGAAATACAGCAACAATTTGGCCTTCATTTTACAAAAACTTGGAACTCTCCCAAAATTGAACTCTTTTTCCCATTTTTCGAATGAAAATGGCACTACAATCTGCTTAAAGTAGAACTAGCCTTAGAGTACAGACTTGGCGGTCCTTCCACGGATATTTAGTCATCTTATGTGTCTAAAAACAGTTCATTAATTTTCACGACATGAAATGACTTTGATTTTTGAAAAACTTATCGATCATTTTCTGTCACATGTAAATACTACTGCTTATTTCATTCCAATTGCATTTATTTTCGAACTTTATGCCTGAAATGATAAGCAATGCTTCGAATGTACAGTATCTTTTTGCATTCTAATATGTTTTTTTAAATGCCTTTTTTAAATGGTTTTATGAAATATTTTAGAAATATGCGGTACTCCATTTTATGTTTAGCATTTTAAATGTTTAGCATTTATGTATTATTGTATAGTATATACACGAAAGTGGAGTGGGTGTTGTATTCCTCTTAGGGTGTCCATAACGGGCTTTCCAATATCATGTCCTTATACAGGCACTTCTGATGGATACTTCTGCCTGTGGATTCCTCACCTTTTGAATACCCCTTGCGCCAGCAATTCCGCGGAAAATCTTTCCCAGCTCTCCCACGACGACGAGGACGTCACAATAGCACGGCTCCGCTCGCGACTCCGTAAGACGTCATCGGAGCCATAAGAAGACCTCGTCGGCGTGCTGACGTCAGTTCCCTTTTTTCCGCGCCGTCGACGCGTAACGGTTTTTCCAGGGACTCTCCATTTTACTACTTTGTTTCATCTTATTGTTGGAAATGGCTACTTCTAGGAAGTCCGGGTTTAAGCCTTGCGGGGAGTGCGGAGGACATATGTCGATTACGGATCCGCATGAGGACTGTCTATGGTGTCTTTCTTCTGACCATGACGTCGAAGAGTGTCGTTCCTGCAGGAAAATGAACCATAAGGCCCTTAAAGAGCGTGAGGCTAAACTTTTTATGGCCAGAGCCAAGAAGGAGAAGAGAGGTTGTAAGCGGGGTAAGTCTTCTTCGTCACACACTTCAAGATCTAAGAAGCATAAGAAGTCGAAGAAATCCCGGCGCCATTCGTCGAAGTCTAGGGCTTCGAGGCCGACTTCACCTCCTGAGCGACTTCGGAGGAAGGACTTTGTCTCCCCGTCTCCTTCGCCGAGAGTGGAGTCGGAACATTCCCGGCTCCGATGTCGCCGGCGTCGAAGGGCTCTTCGGCGTCGGGAGGTTCGCCGGCGCCTCAGGAGGTGTCTCCGATTCCTGTGGGGTCGCCTGAGCGGGCGCCGTCTCCACCGGCTCTGCTGGATCCAGCTCGACCTCAGGAGGTCCCCGGGCGAGAAGGTACGGATCATTATCCTGCTTTTCCCTTGCCTGGTGCTGACCCTTCGCAGTTCTTGAACGCGATGTATGGGATGTTTTCAAGGTCCAGTATCCCGTTGGGTGTACCTTCAGGTCCTTTGGCCTACAATTTGGGTGTTCCACACCAGTATGCTCAGGCACCCTTTGTACCCTTTATGCCATAGGCTCCGGCGTGGCATTTCCCGACGCCAAGGTCGTCGACTCCGGCACCTCGAGCTCAGTCGGATGTGGGGTCGGCGTCGTCTCGGATTCGTGCGACGCCGAAGGATATTCCGGAGGGGCCTTCTGCTCCGTTGCCATCGTCACCGGCGCCACGCACGGCGCCGCGTACGGCGCCGTCGACTCCGTTTCAGGCTCCACTGACGCCGGCACTGAAGACAAAGCTGCGCTCCAGGAG
Organism: Calotriton arnoldi; assembly: GCA_963921515.1. Lineage (NCBI taxonomy): Eukaryota > Metazoa > Chordata > Amphibia > Caudata > Salamandridae > Calotriton > Calotriton arnoldi. The sequence continues at coordinate 358,825 of CAWUFW010001574.1, forward strand.
GGATGCACAGAGGCTGCTGGAGGAGGAGGAGTATATGCAAGAGCAAGAGCAAGAGGAAGGAGAGATTTTGGACTCTCTTGATGACTTTGAGGGCCTGCAGGAGGCCAGTGGGTTAGATACATCTCCAGAATACGATCTTTCATCACCAAAGGCTGGCCTTCCTCTAGAAAATTTGCCTTATCATGTGGTCGTGAGGAAGGCGGCTGATTTGCTGGGTCTTCAGTTACCATCATCTGAGTTGAAGGCCAACATTTTAACTGAGGTCCTCAATACCTCTTCGGTGGTCTCAGAGCCACTGTTACCCTTCATTGATGCCTTGGCTGAGCCAATTTTGGAGGTGTGGCAGAAGCCTTTGTCCGCTCCTGCTGTCTCTAGAACAATTGCACGGAGATATAGGCCAGCTCCTGGGGATCCTGCCTTTCTGTCTACTCATCCGACTCCCGAGAGTTTGGTGGTACAGGCTTCTTGTTCGAAGCAATCTTCGAGTGCTTTCCCTACTACTCCGGGTGATAGAGACTCGAAAAAGATGGAGCAAGCAGCCAAAAGGTATTTTCGTCTGCAAGCATGGCGCTGAAGTCGACTAATGCTACGTGTCTTCTGGGAAGATACGTCCATGCTTTGATGGATTCTGTGAAACAGCTGGCTCCTAAGCTCCCGGAGGATGATAGGGCAAGCTTTATGGAGGTGCTCTCTCACTCGCAAGCAGCTGCTCGCCAGGTGATCCAGTCTGGGATGGACACGGCTGATTCTGTTGCGCGGGTGATGGGCTCTTCTGTGGCAACAAGAAGGCAGGCCTGGTTGAGGTCTTCTGGTTTTTCCCCGGATGTCCAGGCGACTCTGTTGGACTTACCTTTTGATGGCACAAGACTGTTTGGATCAAAGGCTGACTCTGCTTTACAGCGGTTTAAAGACAGTAGGGCCACTGCTAGATCTCTGGGCCTTCAAACACAGCCCAGGGGTTTTGGTTACAAACGCCTTCGTGGATTTGGAAGGGGTTCTTCCTTTCGTGGCCGTCAACAGTATCAACAGGGTCAGCAGCAGCAGCAACAGCAGAACCCTTTATACAAGTCCTACAGGGGTAGGAACAGAAGCCGTTCCAGGGAGCCTCACGGCAGCAGTCCTCTTCCTCCTCCTCCTCTCCTCCCCTCACCGTTGGGAAGCAGCTCTAGATCCCCCATCTTAGAGCATGTTGGTCCTGTTGGGGGTCGGGTGTCCCAATTTCTACAGGATTGGAAACTGATTACAACGGATCGTTGGGTTTTGAATCTTGTGGAAAATGGGTACGCCCTTCCTTTCCTAGAGTATCCACCTCCTTACCCTCCTCGCCAAGGTGGTTGTTCAGAAGACCACTTGTTGCTTTTGCAAAAGGAGGTTCTTGTCTTGTTACAGAAAGGTGCGATAGAGGTGGTTCCAGAGCAGGAAAGGGGTCAGGGGTGCTACTCCCGGTATTTCCTGATTCCCAAAAGGACGGACGTTTGAGGCCGATTCTGGACCTCAGGATTTTGAATTTTTACCTCAGGCAGGAGAAATTCAAAATGTTGACTCTGGCTCAGGTTCTTCTTGCGCTGCAACAGGAAGACTGGATGGTGTCCATCGATCTCCAGGATGCGTACTTTCATCTTCCCATCCTGAAGTCGCATCGGAAGTATCTGCGTTTCACGGTAGGGTCGCAACATTACCAGTTTGCGGTTCTACCGTTTGGTCTGACTTCCGCACCGCGAGTCTTTTACAAAGGTGATGGCGGTGGTAGCGGCTCATCTCAGAAGATCAGGGGTTCCTGTCTACCCCTACCTGGACGATTGGTTGTTGAAAGCCAAATCTCCGGAGATGGTGTTGCGTCACTTGCAGGTGACAACACGACTGTTGTTCAACTTGGGTTTTTCGATCAACGTCCCCAAATCTCACCTGGTGCCTTCTCAGCGCAGCCTGTTCATAGGGGCAATACTGGACACTACTGTTTGTCGAGCATTCCCGCCTCCACAGAGGATTCTCGACATTCAGGAAATGATTCCTTTGTTTTACAACGGGGCGGTTGTTCCGGTCCTGAAGGTCCTACGCCTGCTCGGTCTGTTTGCTTCCTGCATACTGTTGGTCAGTCATGCACGCTGGCACATGAGGGCACTCCAGTGGTGCCTCCGCAAGCAGTGGTTTCAGCACAACGGGGATCTCGGGGAGAAGGTCAGAATCTCCAGAGACGCTGCGGCGGAGCTGTCTTGGTGGGGTGTGCAGGGCAACCTGTCTCAAGGGAAGCCCTTTCAACTTCCTCCACCGATGGCCACAGTAATCACGGACGCCTCCACTCTAGGGTGGGGTGCTCATCTGGTGGATCTAGAGATCAAAGGTCTTTGGTCTCCAGAGGAAAGGTTGTTTCACATCAACCTTCTAGAATTGCGGGCGATACGTTTGGCACTAAAGGCTTTCCTTCCTTCTCTTCGCGGTCGGTCAGTTCAGGTCCTGACGGACAACACGACCGCGATGTGGTATATCAACAAACAGGGAGGTGTAGGGTCATTTCATCTCTGTCGAGAGGCTCTGCGACTCTGGTCCTGGGCTCAGGGCCAGCAGATTTGTGTGTTTGCAAATCATCTAGCCGGAGTGCTAAATGTTCGTGCGGACAGTCTCAGTCGGCATTACTCGGCCGATCACGAGTGGCGGCTTTATCCAGAGGTGGTCCATCACGTCTTCCAGATGTGGGGGTCTCCTCGGTTGGACCTATTTGCCACTCACGAGAACGCACACTGCCCGTTGTTCTGCAGTCTCCAGTTTCCGATGCAGGGAGCGTTGGGGGACGCGTTTCAGTTGAGTTGGAGCTCTCAGCTCCTTTATGCATTTCCTCCCATACCCTTGATTCCTCGGGTTCTGAGGAAGATTTGCCAAGACCGGGCCCAAGTCATCTTGATCGCTCCGGATTGGCCGAGAAGGGTGTGGTACACGGATCTTCTTCACCTCTCTTCGCACCCTCCGCTCCGTCTCCCTCTCAGGGCAGACCTCCTCTCGCAGTCGCAGGGGCAGGTTCTTCACCCCCACCTCCAGAGCTTGCACCTTCATGCCTGGAGATTGAACGGGGCAACCTGAGTTCGTTCTCGCTCCACCTGATGTGGTGGATGTTATTTTATCGTCCAGGCGACACTCCACCAAGTCCATTTACTCTTCCCGTTGGTCTAAGTTTGTTAAATGGTGTGGAGAGAGATCTATTGACCCTTTGAAGGCTCGTTTATCTCATGTTTTGAGTTTTTCACTTTCCTTAGCGCAGCAGGGTTTTGCTGTAGCTACTGTAAAAGGTTACTTATCGGCTTTATCGGCCTTTATTTGTTTGCCGGATCAGCCGTCTTTGTTCAAATCTCCGGTTGTGATGAGATTTATTAAAGGACTTACAAACATGTTTCCTCCCACTCCTTTCATCATGCCTCAGTGGGATTTGAATCTGGTACTCACTTTTCTTATGGGTTCTCCATTTGAGCCCCTTCATAGTTGCCCTTTGAGGCTTCTTACTTTTAAAACGGTTTTCTTAATTGCCATTACCTCGGCTAGGAGGGTAAGTGAGCTTCAGGCTCTTAGCTCTAAGCCTCCTTTTCTGACCATTCATGTAGATAAGTTGGTTCTGAGGACCAGGGCTGCTTTCCTTCCCAAAGTGGTTACCCCTTTTCATTTGGGGCAGTCCATTACCCTTCCTGCCTTTTATCCTCCCCCTCACCCTTCCAAGGAGGAGGAGAGACTTCACCGCTTGGACCCAAAGAGAGCGGTCAGTTTTTATCTGGACAGGACCAGAGAATTGAGACTTGATGACCAACTCTTCGTGGGTTATGTTGGTCGGGGAAGGGTAAAGCTGTGCTCAAGCGGACTCTGTCAAGATGGATTATCCTCTGCATAAAGATCTGCTACGCCCTGGCCAACAAGGAAGCTCCTGAAGGTATCAGAGCTCATTCTACTAGAGCAAAGTCTACTACATCTGCTTTGGCTAGAGGTGTACCAGTGCATGAAATTTGTAAGGCAGCAACTTGGGCCTCCTCCATACCTTTGCAAAGCATTATTGCCTAGACTCTGAGGTTAGGAGGGATGGCCATTTTGCTCGTTCTGTTTTGCAAGATTTTTGGTTTAGTCAGGTGGACACCCTCCTCCTGGAGAGGTACGGCTTGGGGATTCTATTCAAAGGTGAGGAATCCACAGGCAGAAGTATCCATCAGAAGAACAAGTTACTTACCTTCGGTAACGCTTTTTCTGGTGGATACAATATCTGCCTGTGGATTCCTCACTGACTCACCCGCCTCCCCGTTGTCCACCTGTTTCTACCAAAATATGTTGAATTTAATAAGTCTTGATCATGTTGAAGTTTTGATAGTGAGAAATGCTATTTCACTATGTCTTTATTGATTATGTAATGGTGAATTTATATATGTGTATATACTTGGAATGCCATTTTTGCATTTGAAAATGTGTCGGTCCGCCCGTTTGCCTCGGTGGCACGGAAAAAATGGGTGGAACTGACGTCAGCACGCCGACGAGGTCTTCTTATGGCTCCGATGACGTCTTACGGAGTCGCGAGCGGAGCCGTGCTATTGTGACGTCCTCGTCGTCGTGGGAGAGCTGGGAAAGATTTTCCGCGGAATTGCTGGCGCAAGAGGTATTCAAAAGGTGAGGAATCCACAGGCAGATATTGTATCCACCAGAAAAAGCGTTACCAAAGGTAAGTAACTTGTTCAATTCGCCCTGCCCTTATATAGGCATAAAATCCCAGGCCTTATTTAGGCATTAAACCGTGCACTCCAAATACAGGCATGGTCTCTGACATCCGTCCACCCTAACGTCACAACGAGTTCGTGAAGAACAGACCCTTAGGCTGCGGGAGTTTCCCTAGCCCAGGACTATTGATTTCTTCAAGGCCTCATATATTATGCATGAACCATTATTCCTTAGGGGTTCATCCATGACGTCTTTCGCTACCCAATTCACGTCAATGCTAACATTCCTAAGGTACTCTCAGGTATAAATATACCTTCCCTAGCCCCTGTAAACTAGAGGAGACCTCGACTTCAGAGGAGCCCGTATCCCGGCCTGACGCACTGAGAAGACGCTGTCATCCCTGCACGCAGAGAGTCCCGCTTCCAGTGATCTGACTTCCCTTGCGGGGTGTTGGAGTTCGCGTCTGGCAAAGAGATTCCAACCTCTCTCATTCTTCAGGTGTGGAGCTGATAACAACCTAGAGGGACTCTTGGCATACTAGGCATACTGGGCTTAAACATACTCCTAGTATACCATAGTAAGGAATACTTCACCTACTTCATACCTCGTCCTACACCTAGGTTAGGTTAGGTACATTGGGGGTAGAACTAGCTTAGCAACGCATCGTATGAGCACTCGCATTTTTAGTCTGTGTTATTTATGTAACAGCATATGTACTAAAAGATAATGCTAACGCAGTATTATTTATTTCTACTGCTCACACTGTACATTATTTATCTCGCATACTGTCTTGTGATCGTAACCGCACATTATACTTACACCAGAAACAAGACTGTTCAATAAACCTTTTATTGAAACACCCGTCTATTTCTTTCTGTGTAACTTTGGAGAAAACTAAGCATGCACGATTGAGCTGAGTGAAATAGTTATCTATTGTTTCACGACTCTGGGACACGTTCTGATTCTAAAGGAAACATAGTGGTCATGTTTTGCGGCTGTCAGAAACTACTCCCTTCTTGTTGTCAAGGAGTTTCTAGTGGCCTCTGAGCTAGCTGGCACAAGTAATTAAGTTTAATATACTCGATAGGGACATACTGACCTTAGTCCTATGTCAAACCTATAGGATATATTATTCCAATGCGCAGAGCCCATTAGGGAAATAGGAGCTACACTACACCTATCGAGTATATTAAACTTAATTACTTGTGCCAGCTAGCTCAGAGGCCACTAGAAACTCCTTGACAACAAGAAGGGAGTAGTTTCTGGCAGCCGCAAAACATGACCACTATGTTTCCCTTTAGAATCAGAACGTGTCCCAGAGTCGTGGAAACAATAGATAACTATTTCACTCAGCTCACTCGTGCATGCTTAGTTTTCTCCAAGTTACACAGAAAAATAGACGGGCGTTTCAATAAAAGATTTATTGAACCGTCTTGTTTCTGGTGTAGGTAAAATGTGCTGTTACGATCACAAGACAGTATGCGTGATAAATAATGTACAGTGTGAGCAGTAGAAATAAATAATACTGCGATAGCATTATCTTTTAGCGTATATTCACATACATAAATAACATGAGCTAAAAATGCGAGTACTCATACTGATGCGTTTCTAATCTAGTTCTGCCCCAATGTACGTAACCTAACCTAGGTGTAGGGAGAGGTATGAAGTAGGTGAAGTATTCCTTACTATGGTATACTAAGAGTATGTTAAGCCTAGTATACCTAGTATGCCAAGAGTCCCTCTAGGTTCTTATCAGCTCCATACCTGAAGAATGAGAGAGGTAGGAATCTCTTGCCAGACTCGAACTCCAGCACCCCGCAAGGAAGTTAGATCACTGGAAGCTGGACTCTCTGCGTGCAGGGATGCAGCGTCTTCTCAGTGCGTCAGGCCAGGAAGCAGGCTCCTCTGAAGTCGAGGTCTCCTCTAGTTTACAAGGGCTAGGGAAGGTATATTTATACCTGAGAGTACCTAGGAATGTTTAGTATTGACGTGAGTCGGACAGCGAAAGACGTCATGAATGAACCCCTAAGGAATAATGGTTCATGCATAATATGAGTCCTTGAAGAAATCAATGAGTCCTGGACTAGGGAAACTCCCGCAGCCTAAGGGTCTGTTCTTCATGTACTCGTTGTGACGTTAGGGTGGACGGATGTCGGAGACCATGCCTGTATTTGAGTGCATGGTTTAATGCCTAAATAAGGCCTGGGAATTTATGCCTATATAAGGGCAGGGCGAATTGTGCCTATATAAGGACATGATACTGGAAAGCCCGTTATGGACACCCTAAGAGGAATACAACAGGGGAAGGTGTGAGACTGGGCCGTATTCCGAGCCTCAACCTCAGTCTCCAGTACTGGATGGTTCCTAGAGGGAACACCAGGTAGGGAGCCTAGTCTGTCCTGTTGGACCGTTCATTGAGGGGGATCTCCCCGTGTTAGGTGAGCTGGGAGTGTCTGTAATCAGGCCTCCATCAGTTCTGGTGTCTGGCAGTGCCACTCCTAAGTGGAGGGTGCAGAAGTCCAGATTGAGGGGTGAGAGGGGGAAAGAGTCCCCAGTGGAAGAACCATTGGGTCAGGGGGCCAGCCAGAAGGGCTGAGTCACCAGTGATTGACCATGGTGACGCCACTTCTGTCTTGGAGCATCTTCACGCACTGCCAGATGGACAGGAGGTCGTGAGCTCTGCGCCAGGCAGACTGTCACATGACACATTAGTTATGTGTCACCCTCGGGGGGTATATGTACTCCCCAGGAAGTCCTGGTTCGCCGGGCAAATGTCCAACCAAAGGGTACCGTCCCTGGGTTGGGAGGCCAGGTTCAGGTGTTTCCTGACCTGGAGGGAAGGGCAACTGTAATCAGTGTCCTGACCGGGTTGTCTTCTAGGGGTACCACTCCAGTTGGGAGGGTATAGTGCTCTGGAAGGGGGTGCAAAGGGAGGGAGTCCTCGCCTCTGACCCCGGTGCAGCCAGAGAGTTTTAGATCCCAGGTTGGTAGACCAGTTGATGGAGGGAGGTCCTGAACTGGTGGGAGAGTTGTGTTCTGGGGGTGCTTCTCCTGGGAGAGTGCGGAACCCCAGAAGGGAGGTAGGGTGAGGAGACACTTTGCCCGTGACCTCTGGTCAGCCTGAGGGTGCGGACCCTAGGTTGGAGGATGAGTGGCAGTTTGGAACTACACTGAGAAGAAGAGTGGAGAATGACTATTATGTTGCAGGGGTTACTGCCCCCCACTCTGTGGATTGGCAAGGACCAGTGACATCTGGATGGCCTAGGGCCTGGTCCTGGCCATGGACAACAAGGGAGTACCAGTGGGGTAGCCTAGTTGGGCCTGAGTTTTTTTTCAGAGGGAACCACATGGGTTCAGAGTGGCGTAGAACCGGAGGGTGTCCCTGCAGTTGCGGGCCCGCGTCCGTGTTCTATCGCCCGAAGCAGGGAAGCCCATCAAGGTAGTGATTGGTCTACCCTGTGTTTTGGCTGGAAGGGGGTTGTGTTGGACTTGGCCCTTTGTGCAGGGTCACCCCTGAACTTTTTGCCTTTTTCTCTGACATGGTGTTGGTGGTTTTAGGCCTCTGGGCACTTTAGCACTGTGGTCCAGTGTAAGTGCGTGCGCTCTCTGTGTTATGTATGGTGAGATTGGCCTGCCCTCCCATAGGAATGCATTGGGGATTCCCTGATAAGTGTGTCAGTGGCAATTCCGGATATGAGAGGAGCAGCGCGGGCGAGTTTAGTATGTATGAAATTGTAAGAATGAATGCTGTGCGATGGTGTGCGTAGATTTATTATGACTATTTGAGAAATGCCACTTTTAGAAGTTGGCATTTCTGTGTGCTATGTATCTGCCTGCCTGATGTGAATTGCATGTCTGGCTTGTGGGTGACAGGGGCTGGGAGGTGTGTGTGGCTCCAGGAGGGGCAGGGTGAGTCAGCGCTAGGCTGAATAGGACACCTACATTTGGAGTGGTTGGAGGAGTAATCCCCTGAATAGGACTGTGCCCAGCCTGCACAATGCTGGCTCCGCCCCCTGTGGTGTGTCTGATCACCTAGCCCCCACCTGACAAAGGGGAAGAGGAGCTTGGAAAACTAAATGCTCCAAATCCCCCCTGAACCAGTTGCATCTGGTTCCCCCATGCCCTGTCCTGCAGACAAAGATTTGTGGTATAAATATAGGGGCTGTGACCCCATGAAAATGTTCTCTCTTCTGTGCTTGTGTGCTGGTCCAGACCTGCTGGGGCCCAGGAGGAACCGCCATGGGGGCTTGCCTCCCTGCTGGAGGGCCCTGTGTGCTGGCCTCCCTGGGCCCAGCTATGCCCCTGGCCCCTGGGAGACTCCTTCGCCCTGTGAAGCGCTTTTCTTTTGCCTTCCCCAGGACCTTCAGGACTCCTAGCGCCTTGGGAGCGCTATATTTTACCCTGCCAGGAAGGAGGAGAGCGTGGGCTGCGCAGCGCTAAGCTGCCTGTCGTTTGGGAGAGAATCCCGACGTGGGGATCTCCCCCACAGTGATGCCGTGGAGCGGGTGCCCACCCCGCTTTGTTTATCTTTGAAATGGCGGGTGCCCACCCCGCATCGTGCACCTTTGAAATGGCGGGTGCCCACCCCGCATTGGTGATTCTATAAAGAGCGGGTGCCCACCCCGCATGATGGTACCTTTCGCGGGAGCCCACCCCGCACTTTGCCGAGTGAAAGTGAATCACCGCCGCCGGCCCGAGCAGGAAGTCAGGCAAGGCTGTGCCTGTCCATAGGCGGGGCTTCCGGGAGGAAAGGAAGCCCCGCGTGTTGTGAAGTCCCGCCGCCGGAGATCCGTCCGGAGCCTCGCAGGCTCCATGTTGAAGTCCCGGGTTCCAGGAGGGGGCCCGGGTGACGTGAGGAGAGAGAGTCCCAGAGGAGCGGGGGCTCTCCTGAGCATGCTGACGGTAGCGGGGCCGGTGTCAGCAGCAAAGGAGAGAGCAGAGTGCCGGTCCCAGCAAGGAGAGAAGACCGGAGGAGTCCGGTCCCGCAGCCCCGGTGAGTAGGGGCTTCTCCAGTGCTGTTGGTGGCTTCCAAGGCAAGGTGCCAGTGCCTTTTTATTCTGAGCGGACCCGCCAGAGAGCGGGCCGCTCCAACGCGAGCCACATTGCTCCTAGGGCCCCCGTGGGGGTCTAGAGGGCCCAGGGGTGCCCGTGCTTCTTCTGTGTGGCTATTTTCCCCAGCTGCCCCACTGGCTAGAGGGCAGCTGCATCTTGGGGCATATTTGTTGTTAGAGGGCCCAGAGGGGTCCGTGCGTTCCCCAATTTGGCTAGGTGATCACAGTTGCCCCGCTTGACAGTGGGCAACTGCAACGATGGGGGCACTTTTATTTAGAGAGCCCCCGTGAGGCCCCGAGGGCACAGTCGTGCCAGGACCCACGTTCTGCTTCACAGCTGCACGGCAATTAGCGGCAGCTGCAACGTTTAGGCTAGTAGGTCTTTGGGGGCATTTTTGTATAAGATAGGAGTGAGGTACACTCCTTTGCCCCAGCGCAATTGCGCACGTGGATTCTGCTGCATTGGCAGCCGCCCTGAAATTTGGACATAGGGCATTTGAGCCCCTTTGAGAAGGCCAGTTGGCCAGGGGGACTGTTAGGTTTGTAGGGCGCCAGGCCCTAAGGTGATTTATGTGGTGCTAGGAAATGTGATTCATGTCCTGAGAGTTATGCACCGTGATTTATGCCTCTAGTGTGGTTTATGTTTATGAGGAGATTTGCATTCTATGATTTATGTTTAGGAGGTTATTCCCTAATCTAAGAGTTCTGTTTATGTGCTACTGCATAATGTATTTATGCTTGTGAGGTTATTGTCTAATGCATTTAGACTTATGAGATGATTGCATAATGTGTTTATGCTGGTGAGGTTGGCGCAGAATATATTTCACGCCTAATGTGATGATGACTGCATAATATGATTTATGATTGCAGGACGATGCGGAGTACGAGGTTTTGCCAGTAATTACTGGTTGTATTCTACATCTACAAATTGTGCTACATTTATTATAAGTTCTACATTTACTCTCTTCACTTTGTGATGGTTCTGACAGTGGCCCAATTGGCCCTGTCATGTGTATATAATCCCCTGTAGATATTGCCCAGTGCCAGTTGGCACAGTGTAAATGTGTGATTACTATTCTATGTGTTTATGATAATACAAAGGCTATTTTTGATATAACCTTGTGTGGAGTTCCTTTTGTAGTGTGCCTAGTGTGTTGCTAGTGTGTGTGTGTGTGTGTGTTGCGCAAACGCTTTACACATTGCCTCCAGGATAGGCCTGACTGCTCGTGCCAAGCTACCAAGGGGGTGAGCAGGGGTTATCTTCGGCGTGTAACTCCCTTGCCCTGACTAGAGTGGTGGTCTCTACCTGGCTTTGGCGCAAGCCTTAGCCAACCAGAGATCCCATTTCTAACAGCGGTCTGCGCATTGAGTCACTGAAAATGCCATTCATGCGCCTCTCTCGCTCACACACAGTGCCCCATTTACATATACAGTCCTCACCTACACACCACCCCGCGCAAAGAAGCCTGCTGCGCCCCTTTACATTTTCTGTATTTCAACAGCAACATTGTAACAAGAAATTAGCAATGTTATTGATAACAGGAGCTCTTTTTGAAACTGAGAAATGTGTTTTTGTTTTTGTTTAATCTTCGTGTGCAAGCTCCCGTTGCCACATTTTTATGGGATTGTGTGTTTTTTTTGTACCTAGTCTTTTTTTTTTTAAAGTCCGGCAACTGGTTACAACTGGCATAAACAAAACGAGCACAACAAACGTGTGTAGTTTAAACCAGGCACCTCGGAGAAACAGCAGAAAAATATGTTTGGGGCTTATTTACAAGCCCCTTGCGCCACTTTTGCGTCACTTTTCCCATGTTAAAAATGGCACAAAAGTGGCGCAAGGGCCTTGTAAATCTGCCCCGTTGTGTTTATGGATAAATATTGGAGAGGCCCGTGTGACCAGGAACCGGGTAAAGTGCAGTTTGCCCTACACACAGCAGCACTGCAAGTTGTCTACCATGCTAATAAAACCGCTGTATTGTTTATCAGACTACCGAATAAACACGGACGAGCACCCTGGATTAAGCAACCTGAAAATTAGTTAATAACGTTTTTTATTTTTAATGGATGTGGGTGACTAGCAGCTAATATCCACTGTGCCCCCCACACTAACACAGCCCCCCAGAAAACACAAGTTTGGACGTTTTTTGTTTCTAATTTAGAGAGACCATAACTGGAATGAGTCAACTCCTAGTTAAGGTAATGTTTTCATTAAAACACTTAGGGGCATATTTACAAGCCCCTTGCGCCACTTTTGCGCCGCCGTTGCATCACGCATGTGACGCAGCGGCGACGCAAACCATGCGCCGCGTTGCGCTATATTTACAACGTGACGCATCTAGGGAGATGCGTCACGTAGTAAACCCCTGCGCCACATGAAACCTGCGTCAGGTTTCATGTGGGCGTACCGGCGCAGGGGGGGGGCGTTCCGGCGCAGGAACGCCTCGGAAAAGTGACATAGTGAAATCTACAAGATTTCACGCAGTCACTTTTCGGCAGCTGATGCGTCAAATCCTTACGCCTGCTTCAAGCAGGCGTAAGGATTGACGCACCATGTTAGAGATAGGAAGGTTGGAACAGTGCTGGAGTTGCATCGCGCTTGCGACACAACTTCAGCACTGCGCCAACCTTCCGCCGGCAAATGCGTCACGCATCTGCTTATCCTTGCGCCGCATTGTAAATGCGGCGCATCGGACGTGGCGCAAGGGTAAACTTGCTTGACGCATTTTCCCTGGCGCATCCCTGCTGATATGCAGGGATGCGCCAGGGAACGTAAATATGCCCCATCCTTTTATAATTTTCTGATGTATGTCAAGGGACATTTAAGGACGGTTTGAGTCATTTTATGGACGCAGAGAGGGCGTGTACTACCCAAATCATTTTTAGGGAAGTTTTTGATGACATAGTGTATGTTTCTAGGAGATTTCCAAAGGCATACATTCATATTCATGATTTTAATAGCAGAATACAGTCATGCAGATCAGAATAAAAGGTCTGTTTATTTCCAATATTTTCAGAACGAGTGAGGGTGTTCTGGAGATGTGTGGGGGAGGCGGGGAGGAAGGGTGTCCACTCTTTCCCCTCCCCTCAAATTTTTCCATCATCGGATGAAGGGAGATATTGAAAAGCTCTCTGGTCGCTTTGCACACATTACTTAAATCATAAACTGCCCCAAAAACAATAATGCTGCATGAAATGTGTTTTCCTAAAATACAGAAAACAAGCAGCTCGATCATCCATAGAAGGAATGAGTGAAATTAAATTAAACGTGGCTAATCACAGAATGCATTAAATGTTTGTTTGCAGTTAGCAGACTTTTAAGAAAATAAATCTGAGTTCACATCTTTTCTGAATGCCAGCATCTTAGGGGTTGTGTTGCAACAGAAAGGAAATGAAAGTTTTTTTTTATAATTCTTTTTATTAAACAAAGAACACGGCAGTTCTCATTACATGACAGATATTATCTCAAATAGACAGTATGGTTATTACAAATCCAAACAACAGGTCGGGGGGGGCGGGGGTAGGGCCTCATGGTGTGAGAGGCTCTTCCAGAGACGGTACAACGGGCGGGACACAAATATTTCCTCTGTATACATTCCATTTGTCCCAGATAGCAGACCATTTTTTGGGGCATCCCCGCGCTACATACACTGTTTTTTCCCCTCAGCATGCACCAATCCATATCTGCTTTCCATGAAGCTAATGTAGGCGACACACCAGAACCCCACAATCGGGCAATATTCCTCTTGGCCACCATCAGGCCCAGCGTAACCCACGTTTTCCCCCTGTTGTCCACATCAGTAGGCTCCCATACATTTAATAAACACCGTTTCGCTTCCGGTTGGAGCCCCACCCCAAGCACCTCAGTTATACATTTGTGTATCCCCTTCCAGTAGTTCTGGATAGTAACACAATCCCATATTATGTGTAGGAAGGTACCCTTATTGCCTTCTGCACATCCCATCTGACGCTTTCCCCAAGCTAACGAGCCTGGCCCCTGACACGTAAGTTCTGTGGAGGATCTTTAATTGGACCAGGCGGAGTCTGGAAGAGATTGCCACTTCTTTGGGGGAAGACAACGCCTCCTGCCATTCTTCATCATCAAGATCTGAAAGAGACACGTTAGTGACAGATTCCTTACCTTAGAATATCCCCAGGCGTCAGGCTGGATCCGGAAAGTTTTGCGTAGCAGTACCCTTGCGCGTCGGTAGGCGGCGTCGTGCGGCTCCGCGTCCGTCGTCGGCGTCGTGATCGCCGGGATGACGTCGCGGGCAGTACTTAGGCGCCGCCCTGCGCGCTGACGTCAGTTCTTCTTTTTCCGCGCCAGCAAGCGCAGATCCGGGAAGAGCAGTGCCCTGGTCAATTTTTGACCATACTTTTTGGTGATTTTTTCACTGTTTTTCCAACTTAAAGGTGTCGTAGGGATGCCCGGCTTCAAGCGATGCGGCGCCTGTGCGCGGATGATGTCCGTCACCGACCCGCATTGGGAGTGTCTCTTCTGCCTCGGCCGAGGCCACGACACCGAGTCTTGTCCCGAATGCCAGGCCCTCAACCCGAAAGCTTTGCGAGAGCGGTCTCGAAAGCTCCTCGAGGCCCGGCATTCGGCTCCACGGAGGCCCCGGTCGCGTGAGAGGTCCAGGGGTCGCTCGCGGAGTGCACACCGGTCGTCGGCGTCGAAGTCTTCTTCGTCCGGTAAGTCTAAGCACAAGAAGTCCAAGAAGCATCGTCGCTCTCGGACTTCGCCTCGCCGGTCTCGCGACTCGGCTGAGGCCCCTCCCGGCACCGTCCCCGCCCCCGCGGCCCCGGACTTGCCTGTGGAGTCGCCCCCGCCATACCCGCCCTTCCCGGGTTCGGGGGCGGATCCGGCCAAGGTACAGGAGTTCCTGTCGGCCATGGCCCGCCTCTTCGGGCCTTCAGGCCCCTCCGGTGCGCCTTCGGGCCCCGCGGGCCTGATGGGGTTGCTCCAGCGTCGCCGGCGGCTCCGGCCCCGGCGTCGCCCGTGCCTCCAGCCTCGATCCCGGCTCCGGCTTCGGCCCCGGCCTCGATCCCGGCTCCACAACCCCCTCGACGCCGGTCGACCTCACGACACCTCCGCCGGCGCCGATGTCTCCGGTGCCGTTCTCGACACCGCCCTGGGCTCCGGGCGGCGTCGTCCCCCAGTTCCTTCCGGCTCCGGACATGGACCCGGAGCGACGTCGCTCGGCGCCGGCTCCGGCGCCGATGGGACCTTGGGTCCCAACTGTCCCTCCTCCTCCTTATTTTGAACCTGAGGAGGACCAGTTGGACTGGGAGGGGTCTGATGACCCTCTGACGCGCAACTGTCAGTATGATGAGGACTGGACAGAGAGTCTAGGGAAGCCAGTGGTCTGGATACTTCCCCTGACACTGGCATGCTGTCTCCTCCCGTGGCTACGGAGGAGGGGGCCAATTCTGGTACGGTGTTGCGTAGGGCTGCTGGGGCCTTACGTCTCCAGCTCCCTACTTTGACGGTCAAGCCTAACATCTTGACAGAGGTGCTTCAGCCGGCAGCCTCCTCTGCGGAGACTGTGCTGCCGTTTAACGACGCCCTCACTGACGTTCTTTGGGCGCCTGGTCCAAGCCCAACACAGGGGCTCCTGTGGATCGGAACGTGTCACGACGCCATCGCCCTGCTCCGGGCGACCCCCTGTTTCTTTCTGTCCACCCCACTCCTGAGAGCTTGGTTGTCCAAGCCTCAGCTTCCCAAACCGCCTTCCCTACCGCTCCTCCGGATAGGGAATCCAAACGCCTGGATCAGTTTGGGAAGAAAGGTTTTTCTTCCTCCAGTGCTGGCTTGCGGTCCGTTAACACCGCTTGTCTTTTGGGCCGATATACCCACTCCCTGTGGGATTCGGTGGCGGATGTTTTGCCCCAGTGCCCTGAGGAGGTCCAGGCACTGCTTTCCCGCGCCATTGCGGAAGGAAGGGATGCGGCCAAATACACTATCCGTTGTGGCCTTGACACCGCCGACTCGCTGGGCAGGTCGATTGCAACGACGGTGGCGCTCCGACGCCACGCCTGGCTGAGAACCACTGGTTTTTCAGGGGATGTCCAGAATACTCTCATGGACATGCCCTTTGATGGAGTCGGTCTTTTTGGGTCCAAAGCAGACCATGCGTTGGAGCGCTTTGAGGACTCACGGGCTACTGCCAAGTCCCTGGGCCTTTCTGCTACACGCCCTCCGCTGCCTTCTGCTTTTCGCCCCTATCGTGGCCACGGTAGGGGCGCCCCTTCACGTCAGCAGCCCAGCCACCGGCCCGCGCAGCAGGCGTCTTCGCGTGGCCGAGGACGTGGATTCCGCCGTGGCGGATCGGGCAACCAGCGTGCGGGTCAGGCCACCACCTCCAACCCGTCCGCGGCCTCCAAGCCCTCCTAGTCCCTCCTTTCAGGTGCACGGCACGCCAGTAGGGGCAGGGTCCGCCATCACCTTCCCCACTGGCGCACCATCACCTCGGACAGGTGGGTCTTGGACATTGTCCGAAGGGGCTACTCCCTCCCCTTCGAGACCACCCCCCAGCCATGCCACCTCAATTCCACTGCATGTCAGGGGATCACTTGGTGCTTCTACAGAAGGAAGTCACGGCCCTCTTGACCAAGAGGGCCATCGAGCATGTTCCGACCCCAGAAGTAGGGCGTGGTTGCTACTCCCACTACTTTCTGGTGCCCAAAAAGGACAAGGAGGACATGCGTCCTATCTTGGACCTCCGGAACGTCAATCGCTTCCTCCGGAAGGAGAAGTTCAAGATGCTCACCCTAGCTCAGGTCTTGACTGCCCTCGACCCTGGAGACTGGTTGGTAGCGTTGGACTTGCAGGACGCGTATTTCCACATCCCCGTCCTGCCGGCCCACCGGCGTTACCTTCGGTTCACGGTAGGCCCCGAGCATTTTCAGTTCACCGTGCTCCCCTTTGGCCTTACAAGTGCCCCTCGGGTGTTCACGAAAGTGATGGCGGTGGTCGCAGCTCATCTGCGCCGGGCAGGGGTTTCAGTCTTCCCCTACCTCGACGACTGGCTGCTGAAGGCGGGCTCGTCCCAGGCAGTCGTCTCCCACCTCCAGACTACGGCCGAACTCCTGCACTCGCTGGGGTTCTCCATCAATGTGCCGAAGTCGCATCTGATTCCTTCTCCACAGCTCCTTTTCATCGGAGCAGTTCTGGACACGACGCAGTTTCGGGCCTATCCTCCCGAACGGCGAGTCCGGGATATTCAGGCTATGATTCCGATCTTTCGGCCTTTATCCTGGGTTTCGGTACGGATGACCCTGAGGCTGCTGGGCCTCATGGCCTCCTGCATCCTGCTGGTCAATCATGCCAGATGGCATATGCGGGCTCTGCAGTGGGACCTGAAGTTCCAGTGGGCGCAGCACCAGGGCAACCTGTCCGATCACGTCCAGATCTCGGAGGGGACTGCAACGCAGTTGCAGTGGTGGCTCTCGAACCGGCAATGGGTCATGGGCAGATCCCTCTCCCTTCCCCAGCCAGAGCATACAGTTGTGACGGACGCGTCCCTTCTGGGATGGGGCGGTCACATGGGAGAGGCGGAGATCAGAGGCCTCTGGTCTCCGGCGGAGTCCCGGCTCCATATCAACATTCTGGAGCTCCGGGCGATCCGGCTTGCACTCAAGGCATTCCTTCCCTCTGTCAAAGGGAAGGTAGTGCAGGTGTTCACAGACAACACCACCGCCATGTGGTACTGCAACAAACAGGGCGGGGTGGGGTCTTGGACCCTTTGTCAGGAGGCTCTGCGCCTCTGGACATGGCTGGAACATCAGGGCATGTTCCTGATGGTTCAACACCTGGCAGGTTCTCTGAACGCCAGGGCGGACGAACTCAGCCGCAGGTGCATGATGGATCACGAATGGCGTCTTCACTCGGAAGTGGCGCAAGGACTCTTTCTACAGTGGGGAGAGCCTTGGTTAGATCTATTCGCCACCGAAGAGAACGCGCAATGTCATCAGTTCTGCGCGTTGGAATTTCCAAGGCGGCACTCGCTCGGCGACGCTTTTCGTCGCGAGTGGAGTTGCGGTCTGTTGTACGCCTTTCCGCCTATACCACTTCTACCCAGAGTGTTGAGGAAGATTCGGCACGACCGGGCCCAAGTCATTCTTGTGGCTCCGGACTGGGCTCGAAGAGTTTGGTATCCCGAGCTACTCAATATGAGCATAGATCCCCCGATCCGTCTGCCTCTTCGGGAGGATCTTCTGTCGCAGCAGCAGGGGACGGTCCTCCACCCGAACCTGTCCAGTCTACACCTGCTTGCGTGGAGATTGAGCGGCGACAGTTGATTCCTTTCGACTTGCCTCCCGAAGTTTGTGATGTGATTCTGGCAGCCAGGCGTCCCTCCACTAAGGTGGTATACGCCTGCAGGTGGAACAAATTTGTGGCATGGTGCACAGCAAAGGCTGTGGATCCCCTTTCTGCCCCTCTTTCTGAGGTCCTTCTGTTCCTTCTCTCTCTGGCCCAACAGGGTTCTGCCCTGGGTACCATCAAGGGTTATCTTTGTGCTATCTCGGCCTTCCTCAGGCTCCCTGATCAGCCCTCCCTTTTCAAGTCCCCTGTTGTTAACAGGTTCTTAAAAGGCATTACTCACCTCTTCCCTCCTGTTCCGTTTGTAATGCCTCAGTGGGACTTGAACTTGGTTCTTACCTTTTAATGTGCGCTCCCTTTGAGCCTCTGCATAACTGTCCTCTTCGTCTTCTGACTCTGAAGACAGCCTTTCTGGTGGCCATCACCTCCGCTCGGCGGGTGAGTGAGCTCCAGGCTCTATCTTGCAAACCTCCCTTTCTGTCTGTTCATCCAGACAAGGTTGTTCTTCGGACGCGTCCGTCCTTCTTGCCAAAGGTGGTTACTGCTTTCCACATTGGGCAGACCATCACTTTGCCCACCTTCTTTCCGCCTCCGCATCCTTCCAGAGAGGAAGAGAGGCTCCACCGTCTGGACCCAAAACGTGCGCTCTCCTTCTATA
Source organism: Calotriton arnoldi (assembly GCA_963921515.1). Classification (NCBI taxonomy): domain Eukaryota; kingdom Metazoa; phylum Chordata; class Amphibia; order Caudata; family Salamandridae; genus Calotriton; species Calotriton arnoldi. The sequence goes on from CAWUFW010001574.1 coordinate 377,534, forward strand.
TCGACCGCACAAAACACTTCCGGGTGGATGACCAGCTCTTTGTTGGCTACGTGGGCGCCAAAAAAGGTCGGGCGGTGCACAAGAGGACCATCTCCCGCTGGGTTACCTTGTGCATCAAGACCTGCTATTCTTTGGCCAAGAAGGAGCCTCCTGTTGGGCTGCGTGCCCATTCCACCAGGGCAACGGCTGCTACCACGGCCTTGGGCCGCGGTGTTCCGCTGCCGGTTATCTGTCAGGCAGCTACGTGGGCCTCGCTGCACACGTTTACAAAGCATTACTGCCTTGACAGTCAGGTCCGGAGGGACGGCTTCTTTGGCCGTTCTGTCCTCCAGGACTTCCTTGTCTGATCTTTGTTCGCAGACCCACCACCGGGGTTGGTATTGCTGGGGTATCTATTCTAAGGTAAGGAATCTGTCACTAACGTGTCTCTTTCAGATGCACAAGTTACTAACTTGTGTAACGATATATCTGTAAGAGACAGTAGTTAGTGACAGATTCCTACCGCCCACCCATCCTCCCGTTCTGCGAACTGATTTCTAGGGTTAAGGACATCCCTTTCAGGGCCCTAGTATTTTTCAGACACCTGTGTCAGCTTCTTGCATGGCTCTGCGTTCCTGGCGCGGAAAGTCGTGTACAGAACTGACGTCAGCGCGCAGGGGCGGCGCCTAAGTACTGCCCGCGACGTCATCCCGGCGATCACTACGCCGACGACGGACGCGGAGCCGCACGACGCCGCCTACCGACGCGCAAGGGTACTGCTACGCAAAACTTTCCGGATCCAGCCTGACGCCTGGGGATATTCTAAGGTAAGGAATCTGTCACTAACTACTGTCTCTTACAGATATATCGTTACACAAGTTAGTAACTTGTGCTTCTATCCCGTCTCTTTCCCACCGCCCCCTGATCTGAACAAGGGGATCTGAGGCGTTGTTGACAAGCTTTTTATATGTGAGGGAGATCGCTTTTGTGGGCATATAGCCATCCAACAGCCTGTCCTCCAGCGGCGACGCCTCTGGAAGAGATTCCCCATTGGACAGGTTGGACATTAGTGCATGTCGCACCTGCAAATAACGGAAATATTCCGAGTCAGCTAACTCGTACTCTTTCTGTAGGGTGGCAAAGGACAGCACCGTCCCTCTCGGCCACAGGTCCCCAATCCGTGAGATCCCGATCAAATCCCAGTTTCCAAAACCCTTTCGAGGTGCGTAGAGTACCCAATTGCTCGGCATCCCACAGTGGCGTGGCCTGTGTGAGTCGCCGATCCCACCCCAAACTGAAAGGGATGTTTTTAACTTCAGTCATTCAAGTTCCACAGAAACATGACACAAAAGCAACAAGGAATCCCTCCCCCAACTCATTATCTGAACAATCACTCGACCTGCTCTAAAATAGTGTTTCATGTAAAAATATAAACCCTACACTTCTGTAAGAATGTATGCAACTCCAGGTCTGGTTCTAAGGACTGTCTTAACTCCATGGCGTGTGATGGGACACATGACAACCCTGATCCCTCAGGGATCGTGGAAACAGTACAGATCCTTTCACTCAGTCACTCGTGCTCACTTATTCTCAGGGAAGTATACAGAGAATACACAGTGCGACGTTTTCAATATATTTATTGAACCAAAGTTATTCTTGTATGGAATACATGTGCTTCAATGATCAGTAGACAGAAGCAGATAAAAGTGATTACAAGCACCAAAAGTGTGAATTTTTAGATATAGTTCTACCATGGTGCTAAAACAATGTATATATGCAGGCAAATAAAACAACGCAGTAATCGAAAGTACTCCTACGATGCGAAGCCTACTCTAAACGTACCTAGGGTGTGTGTAGGTGTAGAGCCAAGAATCCCCCCAAGGGAAGATCCACCCCATTCCCTGATGGGATAGAATGAAGGCCCCCGTCTTGGTCATGAACTGGACACCCCTCACGAGATGTCAGAACACTGCGTGGTGATTTCTCAACATGCAAGGACCTCTGATGTCAGCTGGAGTGCCTCCTCTGCAAATCGATCAGGATGCTCAACTTTTATAATAGAAAGCAGCCTTGCGATGTGCGTATAGATTAATGATGTTATGGATATGTAGATTTCCCTTTCACCCCATGGATAAAGATAGAGATTACACTTGTACATAAGGCAAAAAGAGACCTTGTACATGATGTTCAGGGCATTGTGATAATGTTCTGCGAAACTAGATGTGTGAACAGGTTTAGTTTCAGGGAAATAAATCCAATATCGTTGTGCACGCAAGTATATGAAAAAGGTCACAGCTGAAATGTTATTGTGAGGACAATCCAAGAAATAAGTTGCTTCGCTACATGGGCCTAACTTGAGAATATAACAGGGGGCAGCATCCTCTCCTGTGATGGACAACAGATTTGCAAACCAAAGGTGGTGGGCTAGTTGAAGCTCCCTGCCTTGGAATGCTAATTCACAGGTCATCCTGAAGGAGGGGGTGTAAAAACCCTCTGCACGAGGAGGCTTTGCACCTGACCTCCTGAGAGCAAAGGCCCTCACCTCTGGGGCTCACAAACTCATCTCTGGTGGCATGCTGGCTAAGACCAGTCAGCTGGCACATCAGTAGTTGGTAGGTTTTCAGGTGGCACTTCTATGGTGCCCTCTGGGTGCTTGTATTAATAAATCCAACACTGGCATTAGTGTGGCTTATTAACCCGTTCCATGCGTCGGATGGCCCCCGGCCGTCCGACGTCACGGTGGGCGTGTGCGTCGGACGGCCAGGGGCCGTCCGATTTGCCCACGCGTGGAATTCGCCCGCACAGCGGGGGAATGTGCGGCGCGTTGAACGGGTTAATATGAGACGTTTGATACCAAACATCTCTGTTTTCAGTGAAGCCATCATGTAGCTGGGAAACTCGTTTTCACCAGTGTCCAGCGCATGTTTTAAAATGGCTTCCCTGATCACTTGTACTGGCAGTAATGGAACTGACCAGCACAGGGGCATATCTGCTCATACAGATATGTCCTCACATGTAATATATATAATAGTGATATATATATATATAATATAATTCACCTTGCCTTAGGGCTGTAAGGCTGCTGTAGGGGTGACTTATTAATATTACAAGGAGTGTTAGGGGGACATGGCACACAAGTGCATGCTATTTTGTGTTTTCACTTTTTAGAGCACCGTGTCATGCAGCCTGCAGTGGCAGTCTGTAAGAGTTTGGTGCTAGGTCCCTTACAGTGGCACAAGATAAGCTGCAGCTCTTAGTGACCGTCTTTAGTACCTAAGCTCTAGGTACCAGAGCTACTGGTTACTAGGGACACAGAAGTGCTACTAGCCTTGTCACTTGGGGATCAAGTGACCAGCTGTCTTGTTTTGGGGAAAGAACACTGGCCCTGGGGACCTGGTTAGCAAGAACCAAGTGCACTTCAGTCAAAGTTGCATCAAAGACCAGGCAAAAAGTGAGAGGACTAATGCAACAAATTGACCAGTTTCCTACAACCGGCATCAGAAGTACTTCTACTTTCTGGTGCCCAAGAAGGACTGAGGCCTCTGTCCTAGTCTAGACCTTCACCTTCTCAATCTTCCTGAAAAAGGAGAAATTGAAGATGCTCCCACACGCTCCATTCCTGTCTTCCTGGACCCAGGAGACTGGATGGTATCGCTGGACTTGCAGAATGCATATTTTCACATCCCCGTCCTGCCTGCCCACAGGCGTTACATGGGGTTTATGGTTGGCAAAGAGCTCTTTCAGTTTGCTGTGCTCCTTTTAGGCATTACCACAACCCTCGGATGCTCACGAAAGTGATGGCGGTGGTCGCAACTCACCTCCAGAGTTTAGAGGTTCCAGTCTTTCTCTACCTAGACGATTGGCTGTTGAAGGCGGCCTCGCCACAAGCAGTTATTTCCCACATCTAGACTACAGCGAACCGTTTGCATTTGCTGGGGTTCACTATCAACGTGCTGAGGTCACGCCTGACTCCCTCTCAGAAGCTCCCTTTAATCGGAGCTGTTCTGGACACAGTGAAGTATTGGGCTTATCCTACTGACGGCGAGTCTAGGATATTCAGGCTATGATACTGATGTTTTAGCCTCTTTCCTGTATTTCGGTGAGACTGACTCTGAGGCTCCTGGGCCTCAAGGCCTTGTGCATCCTGCTAGTGGCACATGCCCGTTGGCATATGCGGGCTCTGTAGTGGGGGCTGATGTTTCAGTGGGTGCAACATCAAGGGAATCTCTGTGACATGAGACAGATCTTGGAGGAAACTACAAAATAATCTGCAGTGGTGGCTAACAAACTGTGATTGGGTCAGTGGCAAACCTCTCTCCCTTCCTCAACCAGAGATGACTCTAGTGACATATGCTTCACTCCTGCACTGGCTTGGCCATTTGGGAGGGATGAAGATCAGACAACTCTGGTCTTGGGCAGAATCCAGGCTCCTCATCAATCTGTTGGAGCTTTGGGTGATCTGATTGGCATTGAAAGCCTTTCTTCCTTTAATCAGTGAAAGACTGGTACAGATGTTCACGGACAACACCACCGCCATGTGGATATGTAACAAACATGGAAGTTTGGGGTTGTGGCCCTTTGCCAAGAGGCTTTGAGCCTCTGGACTTGGTTGGAACACCTGGGCATATCCCTAGTGGTTCAACACCTGGGAGGCTCTCTGAATGCCAGAGTAGATTAACTCATCCGTGGAGGCCTAGCAGATCACGAATGGCATATTCATCCAGAGGTGGTGCAAGGTCTCGTCCAAGAGTGGGGAAAGCCTTCGATCTTTTCACCTCCGCCGAGCATGTGCAATGTCAGCAGTTTTGCGCAATGGAGATTCCAAGGTGGCTCTCGCTCAGAAACTCTTTTCATCTTGAGTGGAGCGCCAGCCTCCTGTACACCTTTCCTCCAATAGCATTCGGGCTTAGAGTTCTCAAGAAGATCAGGAGCGACCAGGCCCATTGTCAGTCTTGTGGCTCTGGATTGGGCATGGAGAGTCTGGATGAGCTGTTGAGCTTGATCACTGGTCCCCGGATCAGGCTGCCTCTTAGGGAGGATCTTCTGTCACAACAACAACAGGGCAGAGTTCTGCACCCAAGCCCGAAAATGCTTCTCCTTCATGCGTGGGGACTGAGTGGTGACAGTTGACAGCTTTTGACATTCCTCCCAAAATCTGCCATGCTATACTGGCAATCCGGCATTCCTCAACCAAGATGGTATACGCCTGCCAATGGAGCAAGTTTGTGGCATGGTGTCCAGATAAACCTATTGACCCTCTGTTTGCACCCCTTTCCCAGGTTCTTTGCTTCATTCTAACCATAGCTTAGCAGATCTCTTCTTTGGCATTGTTAAAAAGTTATCTTTCTGCCATCTTGGCATTTCTGTAGTTGCTAGATGAGCCATCCATTTTCAAATCCCCTTCTGTACATAGGTTCCTGAAAGGTCCCCAGCAAATGTTCCCACCTGCACCATTCATTATGACACAGTGGGACCTTAATTTAGACCTCACATTTCTAATGTGCGCTCCTTTTGAGCTTCTACATAACTGCCCACTCAGGCTCCTCACAATATAAACTGCCTTTTTGGTGGCGATAACATCTACCTGGAGGGTCAGTGAGCTACAGGCACTATCGGAACATCCTCCGTACCGTACCATCTATGCAAACAAACTGGTCCTTCGAACTAGGGCATCCTTTTTACAGAAGGTAGTAACACCCTTTCATGTAGACCAGTCCTTCACTCTGCTTACCTTCCTCGCTCTGCCCCACCCCTCTGAAGAAGAAGAGAGACTCCATCAGTTGGACCCAAATAGAGCGTTGTCTTTCTACCTGCACAAAAGAGTTCGATCTGGATTATCAACTCTTCTTGAGGTACGTCGGAAAAATTGGACCATTTCACGGTGGATAGTGCTCTGCATCAAGATCTGCAATGCATTGGCCAAAAAGAAACCTCTTGAATGTTTGCAAGCTCATTCTTCCAGAACCAAGGCTGTGACCACTACGTTGGCTCGTGGAGTTCCTTTCCTGGATAACTGTCAGGCAGCAATGTGGGCTTCATGGAACACTTTTATGAAGCACTACTGCCTGGACAGTCAGGTCCAGCGTGAAGATCACTTTGCCTGTTTAGTCCTACCTGACTTTCTGGTCTAATCTATACCGCAGGTATGGAATCTGCAGCTAGACAGTCTCTATTAGGCTAGGCGGTAAACTCCGCTCCGTTCGCGGAGTTTTCTGTACTCCGCGGTCCGAGGAGCTCGTGAGGTGCAGAAAACTCAGCTCCACATAGTGCACCAGAGTTTTTTCTCCGCTCGCGCTCGCCAACGGAATTTCTACTCGAGCAGCAGGAAGATCAGCGCAAACTGCAGTTCGCACTGCACTCCGCCACTTGCGAAACTCCGCAGAGTTTTTTTGTCACTTCCACGGAGTTCTGCGTAGCGAAACTCCTCGAACTACACCCAGGCCTGGTCTCTATCAGATAAGGCGTTACCGAAGGTAAGTAACCTGTTCATTATGTTCAGATGGTATTTTTAAGTCTGATTTGGGTGCAATACCTTCAAACATCTACTGATAAAACGTAATTGGTAGTAATGTGATACAGTATTTAATATTTTTCTGGAATTCTTCTAAGAATAAAAAGGAGATTATGAGCATGATAACGCTTTTAATATAATGCACGCAACCCCAGTGGATGTGTATTATTGTGAAATGTTTTCTATTATTTTAAAACTTTTTTTACGACGTAATATTTTTTTTTAAAGTATGTGTATAGCATGATCCCAATTGTATTGGCAATTTACTTTTTTAAAGTGTTTGAAATATTAAATAAAAATATAAATTATTGTTGTTTCATCCATCTTTACAGGAGGTGCTGCGCTCGATCTGAAAGCCTGTCCACCTAAACCATCTCGTTGGATTCTTGACATGACGTGGCTAAATCTTGTGGAACTCAGCAAACTCCAACAGTTCTCAGAAATAATGAATCAGGTGCTTCTCTGCTTAGAACACATAATTATTTCATATAAACATATTATAAATTTGTTCTGCTTTTTATTATTTTATCACAATATTGATATAATTTCAGTTTAAATGATTGTACTTGTTGGTATATTAGAAGAACGATAGATAGTAACATTGCTGTTCAGCACTATATGTTAAACAGGTCAAGTGTACGTATTTTTGTTTTGTGTATTTAATGTACATATTACATTTTTATTGTTTATCTACTATTAAGGTTTAAGCTCATGTTTATGAGCATAGCTTATTGTTTTGTTTGCTATCAATGTGATAGTTAATTGTGTCAAGGTTTAAGTTTATGTTCATGAGCACAGTTTAATGCACTGTTTCCTGTCAATGTGATAGTTGATTGTATCAAGGATCTGAAAGAGACACGTTAGTGACAGATTCCTTACCTTAGAATATCCCCAGGCGTCAGGCTGGATCCGGAAAGTTTTTGCGTAGCAGTACCCTTGCGCGTCGGTAGGCGGCGTCGTGCGGCTCCGCGTCCGTCGTCGGCGTTGTGATCGCCGGGATGACGTCGCGGGCAGTACTTAGGCGCCGCCCTGCGCGCTGGCGTCAGTTCTTCTTTTTCCGCGCCAGCAAGCGCAGATCCGGGAAGAGCAGTGCCCTAGTCATTTTTTGACTAACTTTTTTGGTGAATTTTTTCACTGTTTTCTTCGAATCGACTTCAAGGTGTCGAAGGGATGCCCGGTTTTAAACGTTGCGGCGCCTGTGCTCGGATGATGTCCATCACATACCCGCCTCGGGAGTGTCTCTTCTGCCTCGGCCGAGGCCACGACACGGAGTCGTGTTCCGACTGCCGGGCCCTCAACCCGAAAGCTTTGCGAGAGCGGTCTCGAAAGCTCCTCGAGGCCCGGCATTCGGCTCCGCGCCACACCAAGCCCCAGTCGCGTGAGAGGTCGAGGGGTCGGTCGCGGAGTCCTCACCGGTCGTCGGCATCGAAGTCTTCGTCGTCCGGTAAGTCCAAGCACAAAAAGTCCAAAAGCATCGTCGCTCTAGGACTTCGCCTCGCCGGTCTCGCGACTCGGCTGAGGCCCCTCCCGGCACCGTCCCCGCGGCCCCGGACATGCCTGTGGAGTCGCCCCCGCAATACCCATCCTTCCCGGGTTCGGGGGCGGATCCGGCCCAAACTACAGGAATTCCTGTTGGCCATGGCCCGCCTCTTCGGGCCTCAAGGTCCCTCCGGTGCGCCTTCGGGCCCCGCTGGCCCTGATGGGGTTGCCCCGGCGTCGCCAACGGCTCCGGCCCCGGCGTCGCCCGTGCCTCCAGCCTCGATCCCGGCTCCGGCCCCGGCCTCGATCCCGGCTCCGCAACCCCCATCGACGCCGGTCGACCTAACCACGCCTCCGCCGACGCCGATGTCTCCGGTGCCGTTCTCGACGCCGCCTGGGGCTCCGGGCGGCGTCGTCCCCAGTTCCTTCCGGCTCCGGACATGGACCCGGACCGACGTCGCTCGGCGCCGGTTCCGGCGCCGATGAGACCTTGGGTCCCAAATGTCCCTCCTCCTCCTTATTTTGAACCAGAGGAGGACCAGGAGGACTGGGAGGGGTCTGATGACCCTCTGGCACAACAGTGTCAGTACGATGAGGACTGGACAGAGGGCCTAGGGGATGCCAGTGGTCTAGATACTTCCCCTGACACTGGCATGCTTTCTCCTCCCGTGGCTACGGAGGAGGGAGCCAATTTTGCAACGGTGTTGCGTAGGGCGGCTGGAGCCTTACATCTCCAACTCCCTACTGTGGCGGTCAAGACTAATCTCTTGACAGAGGTGCTTCAGCCGGCAGCCTCCTCTACGGAGACTGTGCTGCTGTTTAACGATGCCCTCACTGACGTTCTTTTGGGCGCCTGGTCCAAGCCCAACACAGGGGCTCCTGTGGATAGGAACGTGTCCCGACGCCATCGCCCAGCTCCGGGCGACCCCTGTTTCTCTCTGTCCACCCCACTCCTGAGAGCTTGGTTGTCCAAGCCTCCGCTTCCCAAACCGCCTTCCCTACCGCCCCTCCGGATAGGGAATCCAAACGCCTGGATCAATTTGGGAAGAAGGGTTTTTCTTCCTCCAGTGCTGGCTTGCGGTCCATCAACACCGCTTGTCTTTTGGGCCGATATACCCACTCCTTGTGGGATTCGGTGGCGACTGTTTTGCCCCAGTGTTCTGAGGAGGTCCAGACACTGCTTTCCCGCGCCATTGCGGAAGGAAGGGATGCGGCCAAATACACAATACGATGTGGCCTTGATACCGCCGACTCGCTGGGCAGGTCTATTGCAACGACGGTGGCGCTGCAACGCCACGCCTGGCTGAGAACCACTGGTTTTTCAGGGGATGTCCAGAATACTCTCATGGACATGCCCTTTGATGGAGTCGGTCTTTTTGGGTCCAAAGCAGACCATGCGTTGGAGCGCTTTAAGGACTCACGGGCTACTGCCAAGTCCCTGGGCCTTTCTGCTACACGCCCTCCGCTGACTTCTGCTTTTCGCCCCTATCGTGGCCACGGAAGGGGCACCCCGTCACATCAGCAGCCCAGCCACCGGCCCGCGCAGCAGGCGTCTTCGCGTGGCCGAGGACGTGGATACCGCCGTGGCGGTTCGGGCAACCAGCGTGCGGGTCAGGCCACCACCTCCAACCCGTCCGCGGCCTCCAAGCCCTCCTAGTCCCTCCTTTCAGGTGCACAGCACGCCAGTAGGGGGCAGGGTCCGCCATCACCTTCACCACTGGCGTCCCATCACCTCGGACAGGTGGGTCTTGGACATTGTCCGAAGGGGCTACTCCCTCCCCTTCGAGACCACCCCCCCAGCCATGCCACCTCAATTCCACCGCATGTCAGGGGATCACTTGGTACTTGTGCAGAAGGAAGTCACGGCCCTCTTGGCCAAGAGGGCCATCGAGTGTGTTCCGACCCCAGAAGTAGGACGTGGTTGCTACTCCCACTACTTTCTGGTGCCCAAAAAGGACAAGGAGGACATGCGTCCTATCTTGGACCTCCGGAACGTCAATCGCTTCCTCCGGAAGGAGAAGTTCAAGATGCTCACCCTAGCTCAGGTCTTGACTGCCCTCGACCCTGGAGACTGGTTGGTAGCGTTGGACTTGCAGGACGCCTATTTCCACATCCCCGTCCTGCCGGCCCACCGGCGTTACCTTCGGTTCACGGTAGGCCTCGAGCATTTTCAGTTCACCGTGCTCCCCTTTGGCCTTACCAGTGCCCCTCGGGTGTTCCACGAAAGTGATGGCGGTGGTCGCAGCTCATCTGCGCCGGGCAGGGGTTTCAGTCTTCCCCTACCTCGACGACTGGCTGCTGAAGGCGGGCTCGTTCCAGGCAGTCGTCTCCCACCTCCAGACTACGGCCGAACTCCTGCACTCGCTGGGGTTCTCCATCAATGTGCCGAAGTCGCATCTGATTCCTTCTCCACAGCTCCTTTTCATCGGAGCAGTTCTGGACACGACGCAGTTTCGGGCCTATCCTCCCGAACGGCGAGTCCGGGATATTCAGGCTATGATTCCGATCTTTCAGCCTTTATCCTGGGTTTCGGTACGGATGACCCTGAGGCTGCTGGGCCTCATGGCCTCCTGCATCCTGCTGGTCAATCATGCCAGATGGCATATGCGGGCTCTGCAGTGGGACCTGAAGTTCCAGTGGGCGCAGCACCAGGGCAACCTGTCCGATCACGTCCAGATCTCGGAGGGGACTGCAAAACAGTTGCAGTGGTGGCTCTCGAACCGGCAATGGGTCATGGGCAGATCCCTCTCCCTTCCCCAGCCAGAGCACACAGTTGTGACGGACGCGTCCCTTCTGGGATGGGGCAGTCACATGGGAGAGGCGGAGATCAGAGGCCTCTGGTCTCCGGCGGAGTCCCGGCTCCATATCAACCTTCTGGAGCTCCGGGCGATCCGACTTGCACTCAAGGCATTCCTTCCCTCTGTCAAAGGGAAGGTAGTGCAGGTGTTCACAGACAACACCACCGCCATGTGGTACTGCAACAAACAAGGCGGGGTGGGGTCGTGGACCCTTGTCAGGAGGCTCTGCGCCTCTGGACATGGCTGGAACATCAGGGCATGTTCCTGATGGTTCAACACCTGGCAGGTTCCCTGAACGCCAGGGCGGACGAACTCAGCCGCAGGTGCATGATGGATCACGAATGGCGTCTTCACTCGGAAGTGGCGCAAGGACTCTTTCTACAGTGGGGAGAGCCTTGGTTAGATCTATTCGCCACCGAAGAGAACGCGCAATGTCATCAGTTCTGCGCGTTCGAATTTCCAAGGCGGCACTCGCTCGGCGACGCTTTTCGTCACGAGTGGAGTTGCGGTCTATTGTACGCCTTTCCGCCTATACCACTTCTACTCAGAGTGTTGAAGAAGATTCGGCACGACCGGGCCCAAGTCATTCTTGTGGCTCCGGACTGGGCTCGAAGAGTTTGGTATCCCGAGCTACTCAATATGAGCGTAGATCCCCCGATCCGTCTGCCTCTTCGGGAGGATCTTCTGTCGCAGCAGCAGGGGACGGTCCTCCACCCGAACCTGTCCAGTCTACACCTGCTTGCGTGGAGATTGAGCGGCGGCAGTTGATTCCTTTTGACTTGCCTCCCGAAGTTTGTGATGTGATTCTGGCAGCCAGGCGTCCCTCCACTAAGGTGGTATACGCCTGCAGGTGGAACAAATTTGTGGCATGGTGCACAGCAAAGGCTGTGAATCCCCTTTCTGCCCCTCTTTCTGAGGTCCTTCTGTTCCTTCTTTCTCTGGCCCAACAGGGTTCTGCCCTGGGTACCATCAAGGGTTATCTTTGTGCTATCTCGGCCTTCTTCAGGCTCCCTGATCAGCCCTCCCTTTTCAAGTCCCCTGTTGTTAACAGGTTCTTAAAAGGCATTACTCACCTCTTCCCTCCTGTTCCGTTTGTGATGCCTCAGTGGGACTTGAACTTGGTTCTTACCTTTTTAATGTGCGCTCCCTTTGAGCCTCTACATAACTGTCCTCTTCGTCTTCTGACTCTGAAGACAGCCTTTCTGGTGGCCATCATCTCCGCTCGGCGGGTGAGTGAGCTCCAGGCTCTATCTTGCAAACCTCCCTTTCTGTCTGTTCATCCAGACAAGGTTGTTCTTCGGACGCGTCCGTCCTTCTTGCCAAAGGTGGTTACTGCTTTCCACATTGGGCAGACCATCACTTTGCCCACCTTCTTTCCGCCTCCGCATCCTTCCAGAGAGGAAGAGAGGCTCCACCGTCTGGACCCAAAACGTGCGCTCTCCTTCTATATCGACTGCACAAAACACTTCCGGGTGGATGACCAGCTCTTTGTTGGCTACGTGAGCGCCAAAAAAGGTCGGGCGGTGCACAAGAGGACCATCTCCCGCTGGGTTACCTTGTGCATCAAGACCTGCTATTCTTTGGCTAAGAAGGAGCCTCCTGTTGGGCTGCGTGCTCATTCCACCAGGGCAACGGCTGCTACCACGGCCTTGGGCCGCGGTGTTCCGCTGCCGGTTATCTGTCAGGCAGCTACGTGGGCCTCGCTGCACACGTTTACAAAGCATTACTGCCTTGACAGCCAGGTCCGGAGGGACGGCTTCTTTGGCCGTTCTGTCCTCCAGGACTTCCTTGTCTGATCTTTGTTCGCAGACCCACCACCGGGGTTGGTATTGCTGGGGTATCTATTCTAAGGTAAGGAATCTGTCACTAACGTGTCTCTTTCAGATGCACAAGTTACTAACTTGTGTAACGATATATCTGTAAGAGACAGTAGTTAGTGACAGATTCCTTACCGCCCACCCATCCTCCCCGTTCTGCGAACTGATTTCTAGGGTTAAGGACATCCCTTTCAGGGCCCTAGTATTTTTCAGACACCTATGTCAGCTTCTTGCATGGCTCTGCGTTCCTGGCGCGGAAAGTCGTGTACAGAACTGACGTCAGCGCGCAGGGGCGGCGCCTAAGTACTGCCCGCGACGTCATCCCGGCGATCACGACGCCGACGACGGACGTGGAGCCGCACGACGCCGCCTACCGACGCGCAAGGGTATTGCTACGCAAAAACTTTCCGGATCCAGCCTGACGCCTGGGGATATTCTAAGGTAAGGAATCTGTCACTAACTACTGTCTCTTACAGATATATCGTTACACAAGTTAGTAACTTGTGCTTTAAGCTTATGTTCATGAGCACAGTTTAATGTTCTGTTTCCTGTCATTGTGCTAGTTGATTGTATCAGAGTTTAAGTTTATGTTCATAAGCACGCTTTAATGTTGAGTTTGCTACCATTGTGATAGTCTATTGTATCTGAAAGAAACACATAGTGATGGATTCCTTACCTTAGAATATCCCCAGGCGTCAGACTGGATCCGGAAAGTTTTCGTCAGCAGTACCCCTGCGCGTCGGTAGGTGGCGTCGTGCGGCTCCGCGTCCGTCGTTGGCGTCGTGGTTGCCGAGATGACGTCGCGGGCGCTACTTAGACGCTGCCCACGCGCGCTGACGTCAGTTCTGTTCTTTCTTTTTCCGCGCGAGCAAGCGCAGATCCGGGAAGAGCAGGAACCCCCAGTCAATTTTTGACTGACTTTTTGAGGCTTTTTGTCTCTGTTTTTTCATCGAGTCTTCGACTCCTGGTGCAGATAGGATGCCCGGTTTTAAAACCTGCGGGGACTGTCACCGTATGATGTCGGTGATGGACCCGCACCGTGTGTGTCTTTTCTGCCTGGGGCGCGACCACGTTTTCCACTTCGTGCCCCGACTGCCGGGCCATGGCGCCAAAGACTTTGCGGGAGCGGTCCGAAAGTTGCTGGAAGCTCGGCAGTCGGCTCCGCGCCGTTCGAGGTCCCGGTCCCGTGGGAGGTCGAGGGACCGTGCGCGGAGTCATCACCATCGGTCTTCGGGATCAAAGTGTTCACACTCGTCAGGTAAGGCGAAGCACAAGAAGTCAAAGAAACGACATCGTTCTCCGACTTCCCCTCGCCGGTCGCGCAACGCGGCTGAGGGTGCGGGTGGTGCCTCCCCCGCGGCTCCGGCGCAGCCTGTGCAGTCGCCACCAGCCTACCCGCCCTTTCCGGGTCCGTTGGCGACTCCGGCCCAAATACAGGAATTCCTGTCGGCCATGGCCCGCCTCTTTGGGCCGTCGGGTCCCGCTGGTGAGCCTTCGGGCCCCGCGGTCCCGACTGGGGGTCCTCGCCTTTCTTCGCCTCGGCTCCGGCCCCGGCGTCGCCGTCGGCTCCGGCCTCGGCGCCGCAGGACCCCTTTGGATCCAGGCCTGGATCCCGGTCGACGCCGGTTGACCTTATAACACCTCCACCGACGTCGACCCCACCGGCACCACTTTTGACGTCGCCCGCTCCTCGGGACGACGTCGGCCCCGGTTTCAGCCCCGAAGTGGACGCGGCGTCGAGCCGGCGTCGGTCGATGCCGTTCTCGACGTTGCTTGGGGATTTCTATCCCCATGTCCCTGCTCCTTATTTTACACCTGTTGAACAGCCTGAGGAGCTAGGGGAGGACTGGGAGGGGTCTGAGAACCCTCTTGCAGCTGCTTGCGAGTCTGAACAGGACTGGGCTGAGGAGTTGGGGGTGCCAGTGGTCTGGATACCTCACCAGACCTTGGCATGCTGTCTCTTCCTACCGTGGCTACGGAGGAGGGTGCTAGTTATGCTGTGGTGTTGCGTAGGGCGGCCGAGGCCCTACACATCGAGCTTCCTACGGTGGCCGTCAGGACTAACCTCCTGACAGAGGTGCTTCAGCCAGCAGCTACTTCTGCGGAGCCGCTGCTTCCTTTCAATGAAGCCCTTTCTGACGTTCTTTTGGGCACTTGGTCCAGGCCCACCACAGGGGCTCCTGTGGATAGGAACGTGGCCCGACGCCATCGCCCGCCTCCGGGTGACCCCCTCTTCCTCTCCCAACATCCCACCCCCGAGAGCTTGGTTGTCCAAGCCTCTGCTTCCCCTACCACCTTCCCTTCCGCACCACCAGATAGGGAATCCAAGAAACTGGATCAGTTTGCAAAGAACATTTTTTCTTCCACCAGTTCTGCGCTGCGGTCCGTGAACACCGCATGCCTCTTGGGCAGTTATTCCCACTCTCTGTGGGATACGGTGGCGAACGTGCTGCCTCCCTGTCCGGAGGAGGCCCGGCCAGCTCTCTCCCAGGCTGTTGCAGAGGGGAGAGACGCAGCTAAGTTCATGATTCGTTGTGGTCTGGACACCGCTGACTCACTGGGCAGATCCATTGCTACGACGGTGGCGGTTCGCCGCCACGCCTGGTTGAGGACCACTGGATTTTCGGGGGATGTCCAAAACACACTTATGGACATGCCCTTTGATGGCCGTCGCCTCTTCGGCGACAAAGCAGACTCACAGGCTACGGCCAAGTCCATGGGACTCTCTGCAGTCCACCCTCCTCCGCCTTCTGCTTTTCACTCCTTTCGTGGCACCGGAAGGGGCGCCCCGCAGCGTTCGCAACAGAGCCACTAGCCTGCGCAGCAAGCATCGCAGCGCGGACGCGGGTTCCGCCGTGGCGGACCAAGGGGCCAGCGGGCGGGTCAGTCCACCACCACCCCGGCCACCACTGCCTCCAAACCTTCCTAGTCCGAACTTTCAGGCCCATCAAACGCCAGTGGGCAGCAGGCTTCGCCATCACCTCCCCCACTGGCGCACCATCACTTCGGACAGGTGGGTTTTAGAGCTAGTCCAGAGGGGCTACTCCCTCCCCTTCGAGACTACCCCTCCAGCCATGCCACCTCAGTACCACCGCATGTCGGGGGATCACTTGGTGCTTCTTCAGCAGGAAGTTGCGGCCCACTTGGCCAAGGAGGCCATCGAGCGCGTTCCAACGCCAGAAGTAGGTCATGGTTGCTATTCCCACTACTTTCTGGTGCCCAAGAAGGACAAGGGCCTGCGTCCTATCTTAGACCTCCGGGACGTCAATCGCTTCCTCCGCAAAGAGAAGTTCAAGATGCTCACTCTGGCTCAGGTCTTGTCTGCTCTCGATCCACAAGACTGGATGGTAGCGCTAAACTTGCAGGAGGCCTATTTCCACATCCCAGTCCTGCAAGCCCACCGACGTTACCTGCGGTTCACGGTAGGCCACGAGCACTTTCAGTTCACTGTGCTCCCTTTTGGCCTTACCAGCGCCCCTCGGGTGTTCACAAAGGTGATGGCGGTGGTCGCAGCTCATCTGCGCAGATCAGGGGTTTCAGTCTTGCCCTATCTCGACGACTGGTTGTTGAAGGCGGGCTCGCCCCAGGCAGTCATCTCCCACCTCCAGTGTAGTGTAACTCCTATTTCCCTAATAGGCTCTGCGCATTGGAATAATATATCCTATAGTTTTGACATAGGACTAAGGTCGGTATGTCCCTATTGAGTATATTAAACTTAATTACTTGTGCCAGCTAGCTCAGAGGCCACTAGAAACTCCTTGACAACAAGAAGGGAGTAGTGTCTGGCAGCCGCAAAACATGACCAATATGTTTTCCTTTTAGAATCAGAACGTGTCCCAGAGTCGTGGAAACACTAGATAACTATTTCACTCAGCTCAGTCGTGCATGCTTAGTTTTCCTCAGAGTTACACAGAAATAATAGACGGGCGTTTTCAATAAAAGATTTATTGAACAGTCTTGTTTCTGGTGTAAGTATAATGTGCTGTTACGGACACAAGACAGTATGCAAGATAAATAATGTACAGGGTGAGCAGTAGAAATAAATAATACTGCGATTGCATTATCTTATAGTACAAATGCTGTTACATAAATAACACAGACTAAAAATGCGAGTACTCATACGATGCGGTGCTAAGCTAGTTCTACCCCAGTGTACCTAACCTAACCTAGGTGTAGGAAGAGGGAAGAAGTAGGTGAAGTATTCCTTACTATGGTATACTAAGAGTATATCTGAAAGAGACACGTTAGTGACAGATTGCTTACCTTAGAATATCCCCAGGCGTCAGGATGGATCCGGAAAGTTTTTGCGTAGCAGTACCCTTGCGCGTCGGTAGGCGGCGTCGTGCGGCTCCGCGTCCGTCGTCGGCATCGTGATCGCCGGGATGACGTCGCGTGCAGTACTTAGACGCCGCCCCTGCGCGCTGACGTCAGTTCTTCTTTTTCCGCGCAAGTAAGCGCAGATCCGGGAAGAGCAGTGCCCTAGTCAATTTTTGACTAACTTTTTTTGTGAATTTTTTCACTGTTTCTTCATCGAGTCTTCACGACTCCTAGGTGTCGTAGGGATGCCCGGCTTCAAGCCATGCGGAGCCTGTGGTCGCATGATGTCGATCACGGACCCGCATCTCGAGTGTCTCTTCTGTCTCGGCCGAGACCACGAAATGAAGTCGTGCCCTGACTGCCGGAAACTTCATCCGAAGGCTTTGCGAGAGCGGTCTCGAAAGCTACTCGAGGTCCGGCAGTCGGCTCCGCGCCGCACCAAGCCCCGGTCCCGTGAGAGGTCGAGGGGCCGGTCGCGGAGTCCCCGCCGGTCGTCGGAGTCCAAGTCTTCGCGCTCCTCGGGTAAGTCGAAGCACAAAAAGTCTAAGAAGCATCATGGCTCTAAGACTTCGCCTCGCCAGTCTCGCAACTCGGCTGAGGCCCCAGTCGGCACCGTCCCCGCGGCCCCAGACATGCCTGTAGAGCCGCCTTTCCGGGTTCGGGGGCGACTCCGGCCGAAATACAGGAATTCCTGTCGGCCATGGCCCGTCTCTTCGGGCCTTCAGGTCCCTCCGGTGCGCCTTCGGGCCCCGCGGGCCCTGATGGGGTTGTCCCGGCGCCGCCGTTGACTCCGGTCCCGGCGTCGCCTGTCCCACCAGCCTTCATCCCGGCCTCGGCTCCGGCCCCGATCCCGGCTCCGGTGGTGCCGCAACCCCCATCAACGCCGGTTGACCTAACCACGCCTCCGCCGACGCCGATGTTCCCGGTGCCGTTCCTGACGCCGTCCGGGGCTCCGGCGGCGTCGGTCCCCGGCTCTCTCTGGCTTCGGACATGGAGCCGGACCGACGTCGCTCGACGCCGGCTCCGGCGCCGATGAGACCTTGGGTCCCAAATGTCCCTCCTCCTCCATATTTTGAACAAGAGGAGGACCAGGAGAGCTGGGAGGGGTCTGAGGACCCTCTCACACAACAGTGTGAGTATGATCCGGACTGGGCTGAGGAACTTGGGGATGCCAGTGGTCTAGACACCTCCCCTGACACTGGCATGCTGTCTCCTCCCGTGGCTATGGAGGAGGGAGCTAATTTTGCAACGGTGTTGCGTAGAGCAGCTGGAGCCTTACATCTCCAATTGCCTACTGTGGCCGTCAGGACTAACCTCCTGACAGAAGTGCTTCAGCCGGCGGCTTCCTCCTCGGAGACTGTGCTGCCGTTTAATGATGCACTCACTGACGTTCTTTGGGTGCCTGCTCCAAACCCACCACAGGGGGTCCTGTGGATAGGAACGTGGCCCGACGCCATCGCCCTGCTCCGGGCGACCCCTTGTTTCTCTCCCAACATCCCACCCCGAGAGCTTGGTTGTCCAAGCCTCTGCCTCCCAAACCGCCTTCCCTACCGCCCCTCCGGATAGGGAATCCAAACGCCTGGACCAATTTGGGAAGAAGGCTTTTCTTCCTCCAGTGCTGGCTTGTGGTCCGTCAACACCGCTTGCCTTTTGGGCCGATATACCCACTCCCTGTGGGATTCGGTGGCGGCTGTTTTGCCGCAGTGTTCTGAGGAGGTCCAGACACTGCTTACCCGCGCCATTGTGGAAGGGCGAGATGCGGCTAAATACACCATACGTTGTGGCCTTCATACCGCCAACTCGCTGGGCAGATCGCTTGCGACGACGGTGGCGCTACGTCGCCACGCCTGGCTGAGAACAACTGGTTTCTCGGGTGATGTCTAGAATACACTCATGGACATGCCCTTTGATGGAGTCGGTCTTTTTGGTTCAAAAGCAGACCATGCGCAGGAGCGGTTTAAGGACTCACGGGCTACTGCCAAGTCCCTGGGCCTTTCTGTTGTACGCCCTCCGCTCACCTCTGCTTTTCGCCCCTTTCGTGGCCACGGAAGGGGTGTCCAGTCACGTCAGCTGCCCAGCCACCGGCCCGCGCAGCAAGCGTCTTCGCGTGGCCGAGGACGTGGATACCGCCGTGGCGGTTCGGGCAACCAGCGTGCGGGTCAGGCCACCACCTCCAACCCGTCCGCGGCCTCCAAGCCCTCCTTGTCCCTCCTTTCCGGTGCACAGCACGCCAGTAGGGGGCATGGTCCGCCATCACCTTCACCACTGGCGTCCCATCACCTCGGACAGGTGGGTCTTGGACATTGTCCGAAGGGGCTACTCCCTCCCCTTCGAGACCACCCCCCCAGCCATGCCACCTCAATTCCACCGCATGTCAGGGGATCACTTGGTACTTCTGCAGAAGGAAGTCACGGCCCTCTTGGCCAAGAGGGCCATCGAGCATGTTCCGACCCCAGAAGTAGGACGTGGTTGCTACTCCCACTACTTCCTGGTGCCCAAAAGGACAAGGAGGACATGCGTCCTATCTTGGACCTCCGGAACGTCAATCGCTTCCTCCGGAAGGAGAAGTTCAAGATGCTCACCCTAGCTCAGGTCTTGACTGCCCTCGACCCTGGAGACTGGTTGGTAGCGTTGGACTTGCAGGACGCTTATTTTCACATCCCCGTCCTGCCGGCCCACCGGCGTTACCTGCGGTTCACGGTAGGCCTCGAGCATTTTCAGTTCACCGTGCTCCCCTTTGGCCTTACAAGTGCCCCTCGGGTGTTCACGAAAGTGATGGTGGTGGTCGCAGCTCATCTGCGCCGGGCAGGGGTTCCAGTCTTCCCCTACCTCGATGACTGGCTGCTGAAGGCGGGCTCATCCCAGGCAGTCGTCTCCCACCTCCAGACTATGGCCGAACTCCTGCACTCGCTGGGGTTCTCCATCAATGTGCCGAAGTCGCATCTGATTCCTTCTCCACAGCTCCTTTTCATCGGAGCAGTTCTGGACACGACGCAGTTTCGGGCCTATCCTCCCGAGCGGCGAGTCCGGGATATTCAGGCTATGATTCCGATCTTTCAGCCTTTATCCTGGGTTTCGGTACGGATGACCCTGAGGCTGCTGGGCCTCATGGCCTCCTGCATCCTGCTGGTCGATCATGCCAGATGGCATATGCGGGCTCTGCAGTGGGACCTGAAGTTCCAGTGGGCGCAGCACCAGGGCAACCTGTCCGATCACGTCCAGATCTCGGAGGGGACTGCAAAACAGTTGCAGTGGTGGCTCTCGAACCGGCAATGGGTCATGGGCAGATCCCTCTCCCTTACCCAGCCAGAGCACACAGTCGTGACGGACGCGTCCCTTCTGGGATGGGGCGGTCACATGGGAGAGGCGGAGATCAGAGGCCTCTGGTCGCCGGCAGAGTCCCGGCTCCATATCAACCTTCTGGAGCTCCGGGCGATCCGACTTGCACTCAAGGCATTCCTTCCCTCTGTCAAAGGGAAGGTAGTGCAGGTGTTCACAGACAACACCACCGCCATGTGGTACTGCAACAAACAAGGCGGGGTGGGGTCGTGGACCCTATGTCAGGAGGCTCTGCGCCTCTGGACATGGCTGGAACATCAGGGCATCTTCCTGATGGTTCAACACCTGGCAGGTTCCCTGAACGCCAGGGCGGACGAACTCAGCCGCAGGTGCATGATGGATCACGAATGGCGTCTTCACTCGGAAGTGGCGCAAGGACTCTTTCTACAGTGGGGAGAGCCTTGGTTAGATCTATTCGCCACCGAAGAGAACACGCAATGTCATCAGTTCTGCGCGTTGGAATTTCCAAGGCGGCACTCGCTCGGCGACGCTTTTCGTCGCGAGTGGAGTTTCGGTCTGTTGTACGCTTTTCCGCCTATACCACTTCTACCCAGAGTGTTGAAGAAGATTCGGCGCGACCGGGCCCAAATTATCCTTGTGGCTCCGGACTGGGCTCGAAGAGTTTGGTATCCCGAGCTACTCAGTATGAGCGTCGATCCCCCGATCCGTCTGCCTCTTTGGGAGGATCTTCTGTCGCAGCAGCAGGGGACGGTCCTCCACCCGAACCTGTCCAGTCTCCACCTGGTTGCGTGGAGATTGAGCGGCGGCAGTTGATTCCTTTCGACTTGCCTCCCGAAGTTTGTGATGTGATTCTGGCCGCCAGGCGTCCCTCCACTAAGGTGGTATACGACTGCAGGTGGAACAAGTTTGTGGCATGGTGCACAGCAAAGGCTGTGAATCCCCTCTCTGCCCCTCTTTCTGAGGTTCTTCTGTTCCTTCTTTCTCTGGCCCAACAGGGTTCTGCCCTGGGTACCATCAAGGGCTATCTTTGTGCAATCTCGGCCTTCCTCAGGCTCCCTGATCAGCCCTCTCTTTTTAAGTCCCCTGTTGTTAACAGGTTTCTAAAAGGCATTACACACTTCTTCCCTCCTGTTCCGTTTGTCATGCCTCAGTGGGACTTAAACTTGGTTCTTACCTTTTTAATGTGCGCTCCCTTTGAGCCTCTACATAACTGTCCTCTTCGTCTTCTTACTTTGAAGACAGCCTTTCTGGTGGCCATCACCTCCGCTCAGCGGGTGAGTGAGCTCCAGGCTCTATCATGCAAACCTCCTTTTCTGTCTGTCCATCCAGACAAGGTCGTTCTTAGGACGCTCCCGTCCTTCTTGCCAAAGGTGGTTACTGCCTTTCACATTGGGCAGACCATCACTTTGCCCACCTTCTTTCCGCCTCCGCATCCTTCCAGAGAGGAAGAGAGGCTCCACCGTCTGGACCCAAAACGTGCGCTTTCCTTTTATATCAACCGCACACAACACTTCCGGGTGGATGACCAGCTCTTTGTTGGCTACGTGGGCGCCAAAAAGGTCGGGCGGTGCACAAGAGAACCATCTCCCGCTGGGTCACCTTGTGTATCAAAGCCTGCTATTCTTTGGCTAAGAAGGAGCCTCCTGTTGGGCTGCGTGCCCATTCCACCAGGGCAACGGCTGCTACCACGGCTTTAGGCCGCGGTGTTCCGCTGCAAGATATATGTCAGGCCGCTACGTGGGCCTCGCTGCACATGTTTACCAAGCATTACTGCCTTGACAGCCAGGTCCGGAGGGACGGCTTCTTTGGCCGTTCGGTCCTCCGGGACTTCCTTGTCTGATCTTTGTTCGCAGACCCACCACCGGGGTTGGTATTGCTGGGGTATCTATTCTAAGGTAAGGAATCTGTCACTAACGTGTCTCTTTCAGATGCACAAGTTACTAACTTTTGTAACGATATATCTGTAGGAGACAGTAGTTAGTGACAGATTCCTTACCGCCCCACCCATCCTCCCCGTTCTGCGAACTGATTTCTAGGGTTAAGGACATCCCTTTCAGGGCCCTAGTATTTTTCAAACACCTATGTCAGCTTCTTGCATGGCTCTGCGTTCCTGGCGCGGAAAGTTGTGTACAGAACTGACGTCAGCGCGCAGGGGCGGCGTCTAAGTACTGCCTGCGACGTCATCCCGGCTATTACGACGCAGACGACGGACGAAGAGCCGCACGACGCCGCCTACCGACGCGCAAGGGTACTGCTACGCAAAAACTTTCCGGATCCGGCCTGACGCCTGGGGATATTCTAAGGTAAGGAATCTGTCACTAACTACTGTCTCTTACAGATATATCGTTACACAAGTTAGTAACTTGTGCCATGCTCCCAAAATAAAAAAATCCTCATAAAATCTAGCTACGATGGTACTCACCCCAGCCAGACAGTCTCCTATGTTTGGAACCCCAGAACAACACTGAAGAGGTTACCAAGATAAGATGTGGTGGAATTGTCCTCACATCTGTCGACGCTCCACCCCTAATTAATTAAAGATGGCCAATGGGCAGGGAATGGAGAATCCTGAACTTTAACGCTAAGTCAAGACCATTAAGATAATCTGTACAACAAGGCTTTTCCAGTTCTCAGTATTTTTAGATTCATTCCAATGATAGTATCATTACGGAAAACAAAAGTTGGTTAATCAAGGGAATTACGAATAACATCAATCAATCAATGAATCAGGGAATTGTAAGCGCCCTATTCACCCGTGAGGGTCTCAAGGCGCTGAAGGAGGGGGGGTCCGCAGATCTGTTAGCCGAAAAGCCAGGGTTTGAGGGTCTTCCTGAAGGTGTTCAGGGAGGGGGCGTGTCTGATGTCTGCCGGTAGCTCGTTCCAGGTCTTGGCTGCCATGTGAGAGAAGGATCTTCCACCTGCTCTGGCTCTGTGGATGCGCAGGGTTTTGGCCAGTGCGAGCTTAGAAGATCAGAGGTTTCTTTTCGGTACGTGGAAGTTGATTCTGTCGTTGAGGTATTTGGGTCCGTTGTTGTGGAGGCATTTGTAGGCGTGGGTGAGGATTTTGAAGGTGACTCTTTTCTCCACGGGGAGCCAGTGGAGTCTTCGTAGGTGTTGGCTGATGTGTTCGTGCCGGGGGACGCCGAGGACGAGTCTAGCAGCGGTGTTCTGTATTGTCTGGAGTTTGCGGAGTAGGGACTTGTTGATGCCAGCGTACAGTGCATTTCCGTAGTCCAGTCTGCTGGTAATAAGTGCGTGGCTGACTGTCTTCCTTGACTCATGGCGGATCCATTTGAAGGTCTTGCGGAAGATGCGGAGGGTGTTGAAGCAGCTGGATGTAAAGGCGTTGACCTTTCGGATCATGGTGAGGGAGGAGTCGAGTACGATGCCAAGGTTTTTGGCATGGTCCGAGGGGGCAGGTGGGCTTCAGAGGGCGGTCGGCCACCAGGTGTTGTCCCATGCTGTAGGGGTGGTTCCAAGGACGAGGACTTCTGTCTTTTCTGCGTTGAGCTTCAAGCAGCTGTTGGTCATCCAGATTGCGACGTCTTGCATTCCTTTCTGGAAGTTGAGTTTGGCGGTGGCGGGGTCTTTGGTGAGGGAGAGGATGAGCTGGGTGTCGTCAGCGTAGGATACGATGTTGAGGGCGTGTTGTCGGACGATGGCGGCGAGGGGGGCCATGTAAATTTTGAAGAGGGTGAGGCTCAGTGATGACCCCTGTGGGACTCCGCAGGTGATTTTCGTGGGATCGGAGAGGAAGGGTGGCAGTCTGATCCTTTGGCTTCTTCCGTTGAGGAATGATCGAATCCAGTCTAGGGCTGTTCCTTGTATGCCGGCGTCGTGTAGTCTGGCGACTAGTGTGCGGTGGGAGACGGTGTCGAAGGCCGCTGATAGGTCGAGTAGGATAAGGGCTGCGGAGTGGCCTTGGTCCAGGAGGGTGTGGATGTCGTCTGTGGCGGCGAGTAGGGTGGTCTCTGTGCTGTGGTTGCTTCGGAATCCGGACTGGGACGGGTCGAGGATGATGTTGCCTTCGATGAATCGTGTCAGTTCCCTGTTGACTGTTTTCTCTGCTACTTTGGCCGTGAAGGGGAGGAGCGAGATGGGCCGATAGTTCTTGAGGTCGGTGGGGTCAGCTGTGGGCTTCTTGAGCAGGGGCCTGACTTCTGCGCGCTTCCAGTCGTCTGGGAAGGTGCCTGTTTTGAAGGTGGTGTTGATGGTGCGTTGTAGTTCAGGTGCGATGGTGGCTGCAGCTCTGTGGTAGATGTGAGGAGGGCAGGGGTCTGTGGGGGCCCCCGAGTGGATGCCTTTCATGGTCCAGGTGGAGATGGTGGGCTGGCTGGTATGTCGTGTGAGCGGGGGGCCGACTGCAGCGTCTGGTGGATGGTCGACGAAGTTGTCGTAGAGGTTTTTGATCTTGAGGTGGAAGTAGGTTCCAAGCTTATCGCAGAGGTCTTGGGACGGTGTGATGTCTGTGGCTTCGCTGCGTGGGTTGGTGAATTCCTGAATGACACTGAAGAGTTCCTTGGAGTTGGTGGAGTTGGCGTGGATTTTGTTGTGGATGAAGTTCCTCTTGGTGGTTCTGATTTGGGAGTGGTAGTCCGTCATGGCGTCCTTGTAGGTGGTGTGGTTTTCGGGTGTCTTGGTGTTTCTCCATTTCTTCTCCAGGCGTCTGCAGGTGCGTCTGGCTTCTTGGAGATAGGTGGTGAACCAGGCGGCTTTCCTGGGGCGCTGTTTGTCGGGGTTGCGTAGCGGGGCAAGCCCGTCTGCGCAGGTGGGGATCCAAGTGTGGAGTTCTCTGGCTGTGACGTTGGCGTTGGATGCCCAGGTGTGGTTGTCTCGGTTGAGGGTGGAGTTGAGTTGCTCGTCGGTGACTTTGCTCCAGTTCCTTCGTGGTGGGCTTGGGGCAGCTTTGGGTGCCTTGGGTTTGTCGACAGTGAAGTGTATGCAGTGGTGGTCGGTCCATGGCAGTTGTGTTGTGTGACTGAAGCGAACGCTGTTTCCTGCAGTGAAGATGGGGTCGAGGGTGTGTCCTGCTCTGTGGGTCGGGGTGGTGACGAGTTGTTTAAGTCAGATGTTAGCGAGGTTGTCACGCAGGGTGGTGGAGTTGGGGTCGCTGGGGTTGTCAAGGTGGAAGTTATACATACATATTAAATGCAATAATGAGATATGCCTTTAAGACATTTAACAAGCACATAACCTCTGGCAATGCATCATATTAATATTAGTAAGTATTCCTAAATACAGAAAGGAGAATGAACATCTAGCCATCTCTAAACAACAAGCTAGATAAAGAAACATTGGCTCTTCCAATGCTAGCACATCTTTTTGAAGTTCTGGACAAAGAAACACACACGTTCATTGCATGATTTAATGTAAACGGGCAGTACTAAAAATGTTACTCATGCAGCAAACCAATTTTCTATTAAATTCAATATAGCACGTACTTGCACATTATTTTCATTAGCTGCAAGTTACATTATTTATTGCATAGAAGAAATTGTACATTTTATTAAGGGAAACAGATGAGAAAACAAAGAAAAGCTTGTACACATTCTTAACAACAGAGGATAGCTTATAACCTTGCAGTGTTCCAACATAAGTGCAGCACTTCATGATGAAGCTAGAGATAAGTTGCTCACAGCTGAATTTTGGGTGTTTTTTTAAAGTAAATAAAACACGTGCACAACAAATAAACATACAGTTTTTTGCAATGAGACAAGCAGTGCTGTCTATGCGTCTTAGTTATGCTATCTGAAAGAGACTATTAGTTATAGATTCCTTACCTTAGAATTACCCCCAGGCGTCAGACTAAATCCGGAGAATTTTTTCTGAGCAGTACCCCTGCGCGTCGGTAGGTGGCATTGGTCGACTCTGCGTTCGTAGTTGGCGTCGTGATCGCTGGGATGACATCGAGGTATCTACTTAGGCGCCGCCCCTGCACGCTGACGTCAGTTCTTTCTTTTTCCGCGCCAGCCAGCGCAGATCCGGAGAGAGCATTACCCTTAGACATTTTTTGACTAGTGATTTTTTTACTTTTGTCGACATCTTTTTCGAGTCGTTCGACTCCTAGTGCACGTAGGGATGTCCCATCGTCGGACCGGCTTCAAGCCTTCTGACTCTTGTCACAAGTTGATGTCAGTCACGGACCCGCACCTCGTGTGCCTTTGGTTCCTGGAGCACGACCACGGCCTGAAGTCGTGCTCCGACTGTTGGGCCATGAATCTGAAGTCTTTGCGGGAGCAGTCCCGAAAGCTTCTGGAGGCCCGGCAGTCAGCTCCATGCTGCTCGAGGTCCCGGTCCAGAGCGAGGTCGCGGGACCGGTTGCGGAGTCACCACCATCACTCTTCATCAAAGTCTTCTTCTGGTAAGTCGAAGCACAAGAAGGCGGCGAAGAAGCACTGTTGCTCTTTGCCTTCTCACCGTCTGTCGGCTGACGCGACGCGGGACGCGGAAGGTCGTCGTCCCTCGGCTCCGCCTGCGGAGCCTACTGGGACGGCTCCAAGCTTCCCTCCCTTCCCGGGAGCCGGAGCGTCCCCTGCCCAGCTTCGTGCATTTTACGAAGCCCTCTTTGGGCAGCCTGACTCTGCCGACGCAAATTTGGGCCCCGCGGACTCGGCTGGGGGCTCTAGGCCTTTGATGCCGGCGGCTCTGGCCTCGGCACCGCAGGGCCCCCAGGGATCCAGGCCTGGATCCGGATCGATGCCGGTCGACCTTACGACGCCTCCTCCGGCACCGATACCTCTGACAACACCTCCGCCCCTTCCGACGCCGGTTGTGTCCCCGGCCGGCATCGACCTCCCCCTCGACTTGGACACGGAGCCGGACCGGCGTCGCCCGACGCCGGTTTTGGCACCAACCAGTACTTTTGTACCACTGTTCTACCCTGGCGTTCCCTATATCCCTGAGTGGCAGCCAGAGGAGGGTGAGGAGGACTGGGAAGGGTCTGTTGACCCTTTGAAAGACCAGCTTGAAGAGCCGGACTGGAGAGATGAGTTGGGTGAGGCCAGTGGTCTGGATACCTCCCCAGACCTTGGCATGCTTTCTCCCCCTACCGTAGCCACGGAGGAGGGAGCCTCCTACGCTGTGGTGTTGCGTAGGGTGGCTGAGGCCTTGGGCCTTGAGCTTACTGCTGTGGCAGTCAGGACTAAAGTCCTGGCTGAGGTGCTTCAGCCAGCAGCGGCCTCTTCGGAGCCCCTGCTGCCGTTCAATGAGGCCCTCACAGATATCCTTCTGGGCTCTTGGTCCAAGTCCAGCACAGGGGCTCCTGTGGATAGGATGATTGCCCGACGCCACCGCCCGGCCCCAGGCGACCTAATTTTCCTCTCCCAACACCCTACCCCTGAGAGCTTGGTGGTCCAAGCCTCAACATCCAAAGGCGCGTTCCCTACTGCTCCCTCAAATAGGGAATTCAAGAAGCTGGACCATCTAGGGAAGAAGATGTTTTCTTCCGCCAGCTTAGGACTGCGGTCGGTGAACACTGCATGTCTCTTAGGCCATTACACCCACTCTGTGTGCGACACGGTTGCGCAAGTGCTGCCACAGTGCCCAGAGGAGGCCCGGGCCACACTCTCCCGTGCGGTCGCAGAGGGAAGAGACGCAGCAAAGTTCGCCATCCGGTGTGGGCTGGACACCGCCGACTCGCTGGGTAGAACGATTTCCATGTCAGTAGCCCTGAGGCGCTACGCCTGGCTGAGATCCACTGGCTTTTCTGGGGATGTCCAATCGACCCT
The DNA here is from genome assembly GCA_963921515.1 of Calotriton arnoldi. Taxonomy (NCBI): domain Eukaryota; kingdom Metazoa; phylum Chordata; class Amphibia; order Caudata; family Salamandridae; genus Calotriton; species Calotriton arnoldi. The sequence continues at coordinate 405,462 of CAWUFW010001574.1, forward strand.
TTGGGACATGCCCTTTGATGGCCGTCGCCTGTTTGGCGACAAGGCGGACAGTGCGCTGGGCGATTCAAGGATTCTAGGGCTACTGCCAGATCCTTGAGCCTTGCTGCCACCTCTCGTCCTCTGCAGTCTGCCTTTCGTGACTACGGAAGGGTTGCCCCACCACGTTCCAGGGCCACAGGCCGGCGCAAGCTACCCAGCCTCTGCGCTGCCGGGGATGTGGGACCCAACGCCGTGGGTCTGGGGGCCAGCGGGCGGGCTAGTCCACCAGTGCCCCCTCTGCAGCAGCCTCTAAGCCTGCCTAGTCCGACCTTTCAGGGCCACCAGTTGCCAGTGGGCAGCAGGATCCGCCATCACCTCCCCCACTGGCACAACATCACGTCGGACAGGTGGGTTTTGCAGATAGTCTGCAGGGGCTACTCCCTCCCCTTCGAGACTACCCCTCCCTCCATGCCACCTACACTCCATCGCATGTTGGAGAATTAATTGGCCCTTCTCCGTCAGGAAGTTACGGCTCTCTTGGCCAAGGGAGCTATCAAGCGAGTCCTTGTTCCGGAAGTAGGTCATGGTTGTTACTCCCACTACTTCCTGGTACCCAAGAAGGACAAAGGCCTGCGTCCTATCTTGGATCTCAGGGACGTCAACCGCTTCCTCCGGAAGGAGAAGTTCAAAATGTTGACATTAGCTCAGGTCCTGTCTGCTCTTGACCATGGAGACTGGATGGTAGCGTTGGACTTGCAGGACGCTTACTTCCACATCCCCGTCCTGCCAGCCCACAGGCGTTACCTACGGTTCACAGTAGGCCACAAGCATTTTTAGTTTACTGTGCTCCCCTTTGGCCTTACCAGCGCCCCTTGGGTGTTCACGAAAGTGATGGCGGTGGTCGCAGCTCATCTGCGCAGATCAGGGGTTCCAGTCTTCCCCTATCTCGATGATTGACTGTTGAAGGCGGGCTTGCCCCAGGCTGTCATCTCCCACCTCCAGACTATGGCGGACCTCCTGCATTCGCTGGGGTTCTCTATCAACATGCCGAAGTCGCACCTGATTCCTTCTCAGAAGCTCCATTTCATCGGACATGTTCTGGATACAGCGCAGTTTCGGGCTTATCCTCCCGATCAGCGAGTCGGGATATTCGGGCTATGATACCGATGTTTCAGCCTCTATCCCGGGTTTCGGTGAGATTGACCTTGAGGCCACTGGGCCTCATGGCCCCCTGCATCCTGCTGGTGGACCATGCCAGGTGGCATATGCCCACTCTGCAGTGGGACCTGAAGTTCCAGTGGGCGCAGCATCAGGGGAATCTTTCAGATGTCGTCCAGATCTCGGAGGGCACTGCACGCCAGTTGCAGTGGTGGCTAACGAACCAGGATTGGGTCAACGGCAGATCCCTCTCCCTTCCCCAACCAGACTTCACATTGGTGACAGATGTGTCACTTCTGGGATGGGGCGGCCACAAGGGAGAGGCGGAGATCAGTGTCCTATCGTCTCCGGCGGAGTCTTGGCTCCACATCAACCTTCTGGTGCTCCGGGCTATTCGTCTTGCACTGAAAGCATTCCTTCCTTCTGTCAAAGGAAGAGTAGTGCAGGTGTTCACGGACAACACCACCACCATGTGGTACTGCAACAAACAGGGCGGGGTAGGGTTGTGGACCCTATGCCAAGAGGCTCTTCGCCTCTGGACATAGCTGGAACATCAGGGCATGTCCCTGATGGTTCAACACTTGGCAGGTTCCCTGAACACCAAGGCGGACGAACTCAGCCGCCGGTGCATGATGGATCACGAATGACATCTTCACTCAGAGGTGGTGCAAGGTCTCTTTCAGCAGTGGGGAGAGCCTTGGTTAGATCTGTCCGCCACCGAAGAGAACGCGCAATGTCAGCAGTTCTGCACGTTGGAATTTCCAAGGCGGCACTCGCTCCGCGACACTTTTCGTCGCAACTGGAATTGCGGTCTTCTATACGCCTTTCCTCCTATACCACTTCTGCCCAGAGTGCTGAAGAAGATCAAGCGCGACCGGGCCGACGTCATTGTTTTGGCTCCGGATTGGGCACGAAGAGTCTCGTATCCCGAGCTCTTGAACATGGCCATCGATCCACCGATCAAACTGCCTCTTCGGGAGGATCTTCTGTCGCAGCAACAGGGGACGGTCCTCCACCTGAACCTGTCCAGCCTCCACCTCCTTGCGTGGCGATTGAGCGGCAACAGTTGATAGCTTTTGACCTTCCTCCCGAAGTCTGTAATGTCATCTTGGCAGCCAGGCGTCCCTCCCCTACAACGGTATGCACCTGTAGATGGAACACATTTTTGGAATGGTGCACAGCAAAGGCTGTGGATCCCCTTTCTGCCCCTCTTTCAGAGGTTCTCCTCTTCATTCTTTCTTTGGCCCAGCGGGGCTCTGCTCTGGGCACCCTTAAAGGCTATCTTCCGCCCATTTCGGCCTTTCTTTGCCTTCCTGATTAGCCTTCTCTTTTCAAGTCCCCTATTGTAAATAGATTTCTTAAGGCCATTACTCACCTCTTTCCTCCTATTCCTTTCATAATGTCCCAGTGGGACTTGAATCTGGTCTTAACTTACCTTATATGTGATCCTTTCGAGCCACTACATAATTGTCCTCTCAGTCTCTTGACCTTAAAAACTGCTTTTCTGGTTGCCATCACCTCTGCTCGCTGGGTGAGTGAGCTTCAGGCTCTTTCTTCTAAACCTCCTTTCCTTGCTGTTCATCGGACAAGATTGTCCTTCGAACTAGACCTTCTTTTCTTCCCAAAGTGGTTACCTCTTTCCACATAGGACAGACCATCACTTTGCCCACCTTCCTTCCGCCCCCGTACCGTTCCAAGGAGGAGGATAGACTCCACTGTCTGGATCCAAAACGTGCAATATCCTTTTATTTGGATCGCACAAAAGAATTCCGGGTGGATAATCAACTCTTTGTTGGCTATGTGGGCGCTAAGAAAGGTCGGGCTGTGCAAAAACGGACTATCTCTCGATGGGTCGTCCTTTGCATTAATATCTGCTACTCCTTGGCGAAAAAGGAGCCTCCGGTAGGACTGCGTACCCATTCCACCAGAGCGACGGCAGCCACTACTGCTTTTGGACATGGAGTCCCCCTTGGTGACATCTGCCAGGCAGCCACGTGGGCATCACTGCACACGTTCACTAAGCATTACTGCCTGGATAGTCAAGTCCAGAGAGACAACTTCTTTGGCCGTTCAGTTCTCCAGGACTTTCTGGTGTGAACTTATTCGCAGACCCACCTCCGGGGTTGGTATTGCTGGGGTATCTATCCTAAGGTAAGGAATCTATAACTAACAGTCTCTTTCAGATGAACAAGTTACTTACCTTCGGTAACAATATATCTGTAAGAGACATATACTAGTTATAGATTCCTTACCGTCTGTGAGAAGGACAGCGCCAGCACCACGGCGGACCGGAAGGGGGTTGGACCGGATACCAACGCGTACACACACCCGGAACCAGGCTACAGTCTAGTCGATCATGGAGGGGGCGGGGCAAACCACCTGACAACAGCGGAAGAGGAGGTGAATAAAGCCGACTGGGAAAGGAAGCAAGGTGTGCCGGAGGAGAGGAGCGGAGGAGGAGAGACACGGACGAGGAGACCCGAGGAGAAAGACGAGGAAGCAAAGGACAGACCCGGAAAGAAGACGGAGAACTGGAGCAGAGAGACGCGGGAGGAAGAAGGTGGAGAGACGCGGGAGGAAGAAGGCGGAGAGGAGCGGAGGAGATGGGAACCACAACGGCCTGTATACACGGTGTTCCAACCCGGTGGGCAGCAGGAGGAAGGAGACGCCCCGGGTCCTCGCGCCACGGTCCAGGACACGGACCGTGGCTCAAGGCAAGTGCCACTAAATGGGGCGTTCTGGTGGGGCTGGTGGGGAGGTTCGAGGGGCTAAGGACACACGCGGTGCTAACGCCTAAGCGAGTCTCACCCCTTCCCCCACTGTAGAAACTGGTGATGGTAGCACATACGACATAAGTAACCTGCCGCAGCATTGACCCATTCGTTTTTGTTGTTTGTTTTTTTGTCTTCCTGCTTGCCGGCCCACCGATCATCATCAAGCGGAGAGAGAACCAAAACCCGGACTGGACTAATCAAAACCCACCCATATCGCCTGATGCACTGAAGGGAGGAGACATCCCATACGTTTTCTGTTTGTCTTATTGTGTACACCCAGGAGGGTTGCGAACTTAAACCCCTAACAGAACCACCCGTTTGCATGTGGAAAAATAAAAGACAATTACATATACCGCATTACGACATCGTGTGTCCTGGTGTTACGCCCCCTGTACCCCTCCATCCCACACCGTCCCACCCATCCTCCCCGTTCTGCGATCTGACTTCTAGAGTAAGGGACTCCCTTTCAGGGCCCTAGTTTTGTGCACCAGTGGTCAGTCGCAGGGGCGGCGTCTAAATAGATACCGCGACGTCATCCCGGCGATCACGACGCCGACGACGCGGAGTCGCCCGATGCCACCTACCGACGTGCAGGGGTACTGCTGAGAAAAAATTCTCCGGATCCAGTCTGACCCCTGGGGGTAATTCTAAGGTAAGCAATCTATAACTAATATATGTCTCTTACAGATATATCGTTACCGAAGGTAAGTAACTTGTTCATCTAAACCAAACCTATGTTAAGCGCTATTTTCTAATAAAATATTTTACTTTCACACATCTATACTGGAAAATGACTATCAGTGAATAAATAAAAAAAAGAAGAGATGATGGACGGAATGCTGAACAAATGTGGTGGCGTGTCTTCCCTAGACTAGAAACAAAGAAACGGTTTAGGGGGATCACTTCTCATCAGTCAGGCTAGCCTATGAAGGATGGGTTTACCAGACTGCCTCAGATGGTAAGGTGTATGTAGGAAGGTAGGACCTTTCTAGCATGGTTTACCCCACTTTTTGCCTTGTGCCAGTGTGTTTTTGACTAGTCTGACTGGGATCCTGCAAATCAGAACCCCAGTCACTGTGCTTTCTCCCTAAATTTGGCTATGGTATGTACTTCTGTACCTCCCCAATTGGCTGCTGGTGTACTCCTATAAGTCCTTCGTATATGGTACTGAGGTGCCCGGGGCATAGGTTCACCCGGGGTCTCCCATGGGCTGCAGCATGTATTGTGCCACCCATGAAAGACCACTCAAACTCTGACTACAGGCCTGCTATTGCAGACTGTGTAAGCTGGTGCTAGCACCACTTACGACAGATATAAGTTTTCTTATATCTGAGGTCACTACACTTAAAAACTTTAAGTTACTCCTAAGACAGGCCTTCCAATCCAGAAAGCAGGGTGGTGGGTTATAAGTGTGTGTGTGTGGCCCCTGAATGAGCAGGACACCCCTACAAACCCCGGAGTCGATTCTCCAGGCTTTGTAAGTGCGGTCAGCCATTTTGATACACATAGTGGCCATCCGTCATTACGCGATGGCAACTATATAGTGGCTGTGCCGAACCTGGGCATGTTTGATATCTACCAACCCGAGACACGATTCTGCCCTCCTGCTGCTGAGCTGAGCTCGAGCAGGGGAAGGTAGAACAATAGGTTTCCAAGACTCAAGCCTGAAACCATGTCACTCTTTGACCGTCTGGACACTTGGACTTCGCCTGGAACCGGGACTACATTGTGGAAGACTCCTGCTGCCTCTGTTCTCGCTGTTCTGCAAGTCTTATTCATCATCTGTATCTGTGCTACTTCCAGGATCTTCAACAGACCTGTGGCCATCAAGGACACCTGAAGTAATCTCCCTTGTAGTGAAGGAGTCACTCCCCTGCATCTGCAGGCACCACAGTGAAGCTGACCGGTCTGCTGCTCCTGACGTCCCACAGACTTCGTAAGGCTCAGCAACACAGGTGGTAGTTCTGCAACTCCCTCGAGGCCTGACCTGTCCTCTCTGCAATTTTGAGGCCAGTATCCCTCGTCGGAACCACTGGGACCAAACCCCTTGCGGTTGCCAAGGCTTGTTGGCTCTGCACTCCATAGATTTTCGGGCTTCAAGAAGATCCAGCCTCCAACATCTCTTCCTACCAAGATCAACGTGCTCACCACATCCTCTGCACCTTGGGCCTTCATCTTTTGTGAGCTGCTCTAGGTCCTTTTGCGACTCCTGTGCCTTCGGTCTGTGGGTCCTCTAGAGGGTCTTCTCCTGCTTCAGTGGGCTCCCCTGCTTGCTCGGGGCCTGCTCTGACTCTCCTGCTTGTGGTGAGTTCCTTGGACCTTGTCTGTCCCAATGTTGCGCCTTCTTTGCTTTCCACACCTGTTGCAGCTGCCTAGGCTTGTTGGTGCTCCTGCCGGACGCCGACCCCCTGTTCTCGACTTCCGATATGGGACAGCTCGTGCACGGCTCCTGGTCTTCCTCAGCATCGCCTTGTCCTCACACCTGCAGCGACAAGATCACCGTCATCGCTACTGAACCTTCCGACATCAGTGGGCATTTCTCTTCTGTGCCTCCTGGTCACCTCCGAGGGGCATAGACTCTGTCCCTTCTGCTTGTAGGTTCTTCTCTTCAAGAATCCACCCTTGGATTCCACCGGACTCTTGCCCCAGTCTTCGCCAGCAGCATCTTTTCTGAAGTCGTCCATTGTGGTCTATGCGGTTTCCGAGGTCACTTCGCACCTATGCACCCAGCTTCCCTGGTGTAGGTATCTTGGTTCCTGGGGTTTCCACGTGTGGGGTGACTTTCCAACCTTCTATCTTCCAAGGGGTTCCTTCAGGGTCCACTGGGAAGGGTCCTTTTTCTTCAAAACGGCAACTGCAAAACTGCAACTTTCCGGTTGACTTCCATTGAGTACGCAGCTGTGTTTCCACTCTGCACACAGCCTCTGTGGGATTCCTGGGAACTTACCTTGGGTGGTTCCTTGTGTCCCCAGATCCTCTGAGTCTCCTGGTCCAAGTCCCGACTTCAGTCGCAGTTTGCATCCCACTTTTTTAGTTTATGGTATGGTCTCCCCCTGGAGTTACTGTATTCTGTGCTGCTTACCTTTTTTTGCAATTGAAGTATTGTTGTGTATTTGTGTTGATATCGATGGGTAGGAGATATACCAATGTGTGTGTTAGTGTTGTGTAATAGATAGACATATTTTTATATATACACTGTGTGGTTCTTTTTCGTTTAACCTGCACTACATGATTAGATCTTGTAAAGCAAGGTGCTTAACACTCCTTCTGGATAAGCCTTAAGGCTTCTGTCCAAAGCTACCACTTAGAGAGCTTTCTATGGTTGCCTAAGACTACTAAAATCACCATAAGGGATGCCTGGATTAGTGCAAGGTGCTTCACTTACGTGTGCCCCATATACTAAGCCAGCCTCCTACAGTGTATGTGACTGCAGAGTGCCGCTTCAACACTCTGGCAGAGTTGGTTCAACATCACTCCGCTGTGGCTGATGTGTTGGTGACCAACTTTCACTATGCAGCCCCCAAGTGCAACAAACCCACGGTATATGGGGTGTCTCCCATCCATGACAACTGGGAAATGGAGCGTACTGACATTACACATGCTTGGAGGTGGCCGGTATGGGGAGGTGTATGTTGGCGTGTGGAAAAAGTATAACCTGACTGTCGCTGTCAAAACTTTCAAGGAAGAAACTATGGAGGTGTAGGAGTTTCTGAAGGCAGCTACTGTCATGAAGGAGATCAAACTCCCCAACTTTAGTGCAACTTCTAGGTGTGTGAATGTTGGAGCCGCCGTTCTACATTGTGAAGGAGTACATGCCATTCGGGAAATCTTCTGGATTACCTGTGTGACTATAACCGTGCGGAGGTGAGCGCTGTGGTGCATGGTCACACAGATCTCTTCCACCATGGAGTACCTCGAGAGGAAGAACTTCATCCACAGGGATCTTGCAGCCCGCAACTGCTCGGTTGGAGAGAACCATGCGGTCAAAGTTGCAGATTTTTGCTTGAGTCGACTGATGACTAGAGACACATACAATGCACATGCTGGAGCTAAGTTCCCCATCAAGTCGACAGCACCTCAGAGCCTGGCTTACAGTACTTTTTCCATAAAGTCTGATGTCTGGGGGGCTGGCAGTGGGTGAGCTGGAGTACCGTGGGGCACGTGAGTTAATTGAAGTCCCTGGCCAAAAAGGAGATACAGGAACCTCATACCTTTTCAAAATGATTTAGAATATGGTCTAGGATTGGGGTATTTTCCACTTACCAAGGAGATCCCAAAGTTTACACAGCCAGAGGTTAGACAGCCAGGATCCGTATTCTGGGATCTTGTCGAACCCCTAAAGCGATGTGATGAACTGCTAGGCAGTGCATAGGACTGATCTCTATGGCTTTTTCTCTGTGATCTTGGGGGATATGTCTGTTTGGTTGGGAGGCCGAGGAAGGATAATGTAAATTGGGAACTGCAGTATATCAATACTAAAGACTGTGTTTCTCCATCATTGTATCTTTCATATATTCACATGCCTGAATCATTCCCTGTCATCAGTCTAGGAATCCCCGGTAATGTTAAATAGCAGTAAACCGCGTTAAAATGGCCATAGGCCTCAACAACTGAGTTTGTTTAGAAGTACATCCACCTCATTTGAAACAATCTGAACTTCAGCTATTAATGCGAGAGTGCCAGCCCTTCTACTACTCCTAGAGGCCACCATAGTTCAGATTTCTACCCCACTTTGTGTGTGAGGGAGTCCCTAAGAAGAGCTCTTCTCTAACCTCATCCCTCTGTCTATCGGAGTCTTCTTTTATATAATGTTGATGTATATTTTTATTTATGCTTTATGTAACTCGGGCACTTGCTGCTATTTTGCCTACATATACCATTGTATACTGTTTGCCCCTTTTACCATAACTATATATTTTTAGCTATCCTCGTTGTACCTCATGTTATTGTTGTTGTGCTTACTCTGTAAAGCGCTCTGATACCTTTGGGTCTAGTTCTCACTATATCAAACTCATAAATAAATAAATAAATAAATGAGGGGCAGGGTCAAGACTGATTTGAATATGGCTGGGTCTAAACTGGGGTGGCATGATGAGCAAAACAACAAATGATTTAACCCAGATCTTTTGACTGGGTGTGAATGTTTGATTTGTACCGCATTCTGTCCATCATTTGTGTGTCTTTTGTGTTCTTGCCTTAAGTGCGACGGATATGCCCAGATGTGGGTCCAAGGATCGCTGTGCCACTGAATTCAAGCTAGCCTGGCTGATGAGGGGTGATACCCTGAAACTGATCCCAAGATGCTTGTTTCTGGTCCAGGGAGGACCTGGCTTGGTGGTTTGGGTTGGACAGTTCCCATGAGGAGTAGGGTCAAGACTGATTTGCACATGGCTGGGTCTAAACTGGGGGTGGCATGGTGAGCAAAAGAATGATGAATTTAACCTAGATCACTTGAGTGGGGGTGAACGTTTGATTTGTTCCGCCTTCCGTCCATCATTTGTGTGCCTTTTGCATTCTCGCCCTAAGTTCGACGTAAATGTCCATATGTGGGTCCCGAGCTCACTGTGACATTGGTTTCAAACTAGACTGACCGATGAGGGGTGATACCCCAAAACCGGTCCAAGGATGGTTGTTTCTGGTCCAGAGAGGACCTGGTTTGGCAGTTCAGGCTGGACTGTTCCCATGAGGAGCAGGGTTAAGACTGATTTGCATATGCCTGGGTCTGAACTGGGGTGGCAAGGTGAGCCAATGAGCGATGGATTTAACCCAGATCTCTTGACTGGAGGTGAATGTTTGATTTGTTCTGCATTCCTACCTTCATTTGTGTGCCTTTTGCCTTCTCATCCTAAGTGTGCCAGATATGCACAGACGTGGGTGCCACGCTCACTGTGCCACTGGATTCAAGCTACCCGGCCTGATGAGGGGTGATATCCCGAAACCGGTCCCAGGATGCCTTTTTCCTGTCCAAGGAGGACCTGGCTTGGGAGTTCGGGCTGGACTATTCCTGTGAGGAGCAGGGTCAAGACTGATTTGCATATGGCTGGGTCTAAACTGGGGAGGCATTGTGACCAAAAGAACAATTGATTTAACCCAGATCTCTTGACTGGGGGTGAATGTTTGATTTGTTCCACATTCCATCCATCATTTGTGTGTCTTTTGTTTTCTCGTCTAAAGTGCGCCGGATATGCCCAGATGTGGGTCCCTGGCTCACTGTGCCACTGAATTCAAGCTAGCCTGGCTGATGAGGGGTGATACCCTGAAGCTGGTCCCAGGATGCTTGTTTCTCGTCAAGGGAGGACCTGGCATGACAGTTCGGGCTGGACTGTTCCCATGAGGAGCATGGTCAAGACTGATTTGCATATGGGTAGGTCTAAATTGGGGTGGTATGGTGAGGAAAAGAATGGTGTGTTTAACCCAGATCTTTTGACAGGGGTGAATATTTGATTTGTTCTGCATTCCGTCCATCATTTGTCTTACTTGCACTTAGTGCACCGGATATGCCCAGATGTTGGTCCCGGGGCTCGCTGTGCCACTGGATTCAAGCTAGTCTGGCTGATGAGGGTTGATATCCCGAAACCGATTCCAGGATGATTGTTTATTGTCAAGGGATGATCTGGCTTGGTAGGTAGGGCTGGACTGTTCTCATGAGTAGCAGGGTCAAGTCTGATTTGCATATGCCTGGGTTTGAACTGGGGTGGCATGGTGGGTAAAAGAACGATGAATTTTATCCAGATCTCTTGACTGGGGGTGAATGTTTGATTTGTTCCGCATTTCGTGCATCATTTGTGTGCCTTTTGTTTTCTTGCCCTAAGTGTGCCAGATATGCCCAGACGTGGGACCCGGGCTCACTGTGCCACTGGATTCAAGCTAGCCTGGCTGATCACAGGTGATTTCCTGAAACTGGTCCCAGGATGCTTGTTTCCGGTCCGGGGAGGATCTGGCTTGGCAGTTCGTGCTGGACTGCTCCCATGAGGAGCAGGGTCAAGACTGATTTGCATATGGCTGGGTCTATACTGGGGTAGCATGGTGAGCAAAAGAACAATGGATTGAACCCAGATTTCTTGACTGGGGATGAATGTTTGATTTGTTCCGCATTCCATTCATCATTTGTGTGTCTTTTGCTTTCTCCCTCTAAGTGCGCCGGATATGCCCAGACGTGGATCCCGGGCGCACTGTGCCACTCGATTCAAGCAAGCTTGGCTGATATGGGGTGATACCACGATGCTGGTCCCATGATGCATGTTTCTGGTCCAGGGAGGACCTGGTTTGGCAATTCGAGCTGGACTGCTTCCATGAGGAGCAGGGTCAAGACTGATTTCCGTATGGCACGATCTAAACTGGTGTGGCATGATGAGCAAAAGAACAATGGATTTAACCCAGATCTCTTGACTCGGGTGAATGTTTGATTTGTTCGGTATTCTGCCCATCATTTGTGTGTCTTTTGCTTTCTCGCCCTAAGTGTGATGGGTATGCCCAGACGTGGGTCCGTGCTCACTGTGCCACTGGATTCAAGCTAGCCTGGCTGAGGAGGGGTGATACCCCAAAAATGGTCCCAGGATGCTTGTTTCTGGTCCAGGGAGGACCTGGCTTTTCAGTTCGGGCTGGACTGTTCCCATGAGGAGCAGGGTCAAGACTGATTTGTCCATGGCTGCGTGTAAACTGGGGTAGCATGTTGAGCAAAAGAACAATGGATTTAACCCAGATCTCTTGACTCGGGGTGAATGTTTGATTTGCTCCACATTCCGTCCATCATTTGTGTGTCTTTTGCTATCTGTGAATAAAAGCATAACAGGCATTCCCCTACAACTCGATCTTTTTATTGTTTTACTTGTAGAAAGAGACCCTAACATCTCACAATGCTGATGGGAACCTTTTGGCGCGTATGCTTTTAGATGCAATGTTGTCAAAAGCACATTACTGGAAATCGAATACAGCACCACCAGTTAGTATACGGTGTGATAAGTTGTGGAGCTTTTACATCATGGAGAAACTAACAGCAACTGTGCATAATACTATCCCAAAATTTGAGAATATGGTCCACATTTGTAGATTACTTGAGGTAACATTCGCCCATGAAATGTCAGCCTTTTTAATGCCCGCTCAATAAATTGATCCAGGGTTGCACAAACTAGCAAGTGACCTTGTAAATATGCGGCGGCACATTGCGCCACCAGAACGTCAAAAAAGTGATGTTCCGGCGGTGCAAAAGTGCCACAAGGGGCTTCATAAATGAGGCCCCAAGAGGCAAATTTTCAGTAACTTGCAATGTATGTGTGTGAGACAAAGCGAGAGTGTGTGTGTGTTTTTTGCATGCGCGTGGGTGTGTGTGTGTGTATAGCAGGTTTTAGGGTTCAGGAATAGGTTGAGAGTTTTTAGGAGTTGTGGGCTATGCTTAAATATTTATACATTTTAAAATAAAAACGTTCACTGCAGCTCTGTAGACTGGCTTCTTGACAGATCGATCACAGCTGTCTGTTCATAGTCAAGTAAGAGAAAGGGCTCTTGGTCAACCTTTCAAAGCGAAAGTAATCTTCATTGAGGAGGAATAAGGAGAATATTAAACCAATATTGTCATTTTGCATGTAAGAAAATCGACTCATTTGGCCAGACAGTGGGTGTTCTCATTTGGGGATGAGGCAAATTTTATATTGCCCTGGAGATTTATTACTGCCAAAGTAATGGGAATGGAACAATCCAAAGCATTATGCGGATAGCTGAAAGTTTCTCCGCAGGAAAATTATTTCACCCTACAGAAAAAAAGAAAAATCTTTTTTTTTGCGAAGTACAAAAACAAGAAACACAGGGAGGCGCATAGTGCACCCTTCCGCCCAGGCCTACTCCCTCCCATGAGGTATTAGGCATGAACAGAATGAGGGCCAGTCATTCCCTTTCTTTGTTCGCTCGAGGTCGTTGTTCTCAGTTAAAGAGATGCCAGGTCGGCTGCACTAGATGAACAATGTACTTACCTTCTGTACTTACTACTAAGTCTGGGCGGTGAACTCCGCTCTGCTCGCGGAGTTGTCATAGTTTTCGGCACTCTGTGTTACGGGGAGCTCGCGGTGTTCTGAAAAACTCCGCCCCGCGTGGTGGAGCGGAGTTTTTTCCTCGCTCACGCTCGTTAACATCAAGTTTTCGAGCGCGAGCAAGGGAAATCAACCTCCCGGCGAGATTTTTCCTCATTCGTGCTAGTCAGTGTCAAGTTGGCAAGCGCAAGCAAGGGAAATTAACCTCCCGGCGAGATTCCTCAACGCGGGCGGTCGTATTTCTCAATGCGAGTGGCCGCCTATGCTGCCGTTGAGAAAGCTGCCGCTCAAGTAGAAAATCTACCCGAGCGGCAGAAAGGAAGCATCTCCCGCTTGCACTGTGCATGGTGCCGTTCGCGATAATTTCACAGCACGGACAAATACCCGGCGCTGAAAATTACAGCGAATGTTATATTTTTTTAACTCACTCCGCTGCTTGCAGAGCACCGCGTAGCGCGGCGGAGTATTTTTTACACTTTGCGGAATTCCGCATAGTGGAACTCTGCGAACTCCACCAGGCTTACTTAGTACTCTCTCTAGCTGCCTAGAGATAGGGCTTGAGATCCCAATACGATCAAGGCTCTATTTGACATCTATAGATGAAAACAATTTGCATCAATTCTCTCGGCGGTGTATAACTAAACTTGGAGGTATAACTTAACAGCATATTTATAATTACAAAATAAGTGTAAATCCTTTATTTGAATGCCAGGACATTGCAATTTCTTACTACTACATCTAAGACTGTGGCAGGAACTTTAACTACAGATATGTGGGCAAAAGAAATGTATTCAGTGCTTCATTATGGAAAGTTCCATTGCTAAAGGTAGTTCTGAATTACTCTTCCCGTTATATGTAGGTATCACGAAATGAGAAAGGGTGGAGGAACTGGTTTGATACCGAAGCTCCTGAGGAAGCAGTTATTCCTGATGGATATAATAACTCGTTGGATACATTCCGTAGACTTCTGCTAGTCAGGTAAGGATTGTTGGGACAGTGTTGCAGGATCGTTCATGCATTCAGTGCTTGTGCAGGTGAATCCACTATAAGGCGGTATAGGGAACAGCGTTATCCATTTGTACATGAGAGTAAATATTGCGGGCCTCATTTTTGGGGGTGTGGCACAGGGCAGCGCTGCAAGGAATCTTGCTGCGCTGCCCTGCAGCAAAAGAAAAGGGCAGGAATGTGCCATATCTATGAGATTCGGCGCATTCCTGTCCTTTTCCCCTTCACTGGTGCTACCATGCTCCAATGCAGGCACTCTTGCGCCATGGTGCAAGGGTGCCTGCGTTGTGGGGGTGATTGATTTTGTGCAGGAAGTGATACCTTCCTGCACAGAAACAATCACAAGAGGTGTTTTTCTCTTTCTATGTGTGTTGCATTCTGCAGCACACATAGGGCCTCATTTACGAGTCCCTAGCAGCACTTTTGTACTGCCGAGCATCACTTTTTTGATGCTCCGGTGGTGCAATGTGCCGCAGCATATTTACAAGGCCCCGCAAAGCCACTTTACGTGGTCTTCCATGGCCTTGTAAATATGTGTCCCTTTCACGCAGAACACTGGGTAAAATGGGCGTTCCCACGCAACACCCATGGAATCTGATGCATTCCCAGATTTACGAAGAATCGTAAACCTGGGAATGCGTCAGATTCTAATGCCACCCCAGGGGTGGCATTAGGGAGGTGCAACGAGTAGAAATATCCTTATTTCTCCTCGTTTTTTCTCTTTCTATGTGTGTTGTATTCTACAGCACACATTGAAATTGGAAAACACCTCTTGTGATTGTTTTTGTGCAGGAAGGTGTCCCTTCCTGCACAAAAACAATCACCCCCACAATGCAGGCAACCTTGCACCATAGCGCAAGGGTGCCTGCGTTGTCGCATGGCAGCCCATTGTGCGCCAGCGCAGGGGAAAAGGACAGGAATGTGCCATATCTCACAGATACGGAGCATTCCTGTCCTTTTCTTTTGGCGCAGGGCAGTTCAGCAAGATTCCTTGCGGCTCTGCCCTGCACCAAAAACTTGCAAATGAGGCCCATAGAAAGAGAAAAAACATGAGGAGAAATAAGGATATATTTCTACTTGTTGCGCCTCCCTAATACCACCCCTTGGGTGGCGTTAGAATCTGACGCATTCCCAGGTTTACAATTCCTCGTAAATCTGGGAATGCTTCAGATTCCCTGGGTGTTGTGTGGGAACAACCACAGCAACACCTATGGAACGTTCCTTTCACGCAGTGTTCTGCGTGACAGGGGCACATATTTACAAGGCCATGAAAACCAATGTAAAGTGGCTTTGCGTGGCCTTGTAAATATGCTGCAGCACATTGCACCCCCGGAGCATCAAAAAAGTGACGCTCCGGCAGCGAAAAAGTGCCGCTAGGGCCTTGCAAATGAGGCCCTACATTGCAGCGGGGATTCCTAAAAACTGAAAGTCTGCACACTCCGCTGACTGACTATAGGAGGAAGTCCATCTTTTCAGAGGGCTATAGGGTCCCTCAAGTCGCAGTGTGTAAAGTTAGAGCAAACTGGGACATCTCTTTTATATAAGGGACAGTGCTTAATTTGTAAAATAATGAGTGCCAGTGCCCGTGGTGCTTCTTAGAAGCCCGCGGACGGCGCTATTAAATGTCACAGCGCCGAATACTATGGCTCCATAGTCCTGAATCCACCTCAGGCCTCTTTAATCCATTGCCTGACACTCCCTGCCCCTTTCTCTCAGCTCCCTGGTCTCTGCTTTCTCCCTTGGTGACAGGTTTTTCGTCTTTCTCTTCCTCGTCTTTCCCGTTTGTGTGTTTCCCTTTCTCGCACTCGATAAATTATTGATCAGGAAAAAATAAGTGCCAATGGGGGTGAACCCCACGTCAACCAACGGCTCAGTTTAAGCACTGATGAGGGCTCTAGGAGGTATCAGGGGTGGCTGACTTGTAATTCATGCTATTTATAATGGACGTCTTCTATTTTTTGGGAACCATGCATTCATTGCATCAATTGTGCAGTGTTTGGCTGTCCTAACTTCTGACCACTTACTATGAATCTGCTCTAAGTCCCCGCCTTGGCCACCACCCAATTATGTCTGAAATGAACTAGGCACCTGCCAAAGTACCTTTACCCCAGTTCGGCATGCCTGTTCTCTCCACTGGCGGCCACTTTCATTTTCTGACCTATAAAGTTGGGGTAACCAGGTAATTTAGACTGACCTTCTTTGCATGGCTCTGACACCACTGTTTTCACCCCAGAGCTTCAGCCCAGTCTATGGGGCATATTGACAAGCCCATTGTGCCCCCGTTACGTCACGTTTCTTGACGCACCAGCGGCGCATTGTGCTGGCCCATATTTACAAGGCCATTTAAAGTCACCCTGCATGACTTTTAATGGCCCTGTAAATATGGCCCCCTTTCACCCATTACTCTTTGTGAAAGGGGCTTTCCATGGGTGTTGCTGTTGGTGTTCCCACACAACATCCATGGAACCTGACACATTCACAGATTTACCAGATTTAGTAAACCTGGGAATGCATCAGATTCCTATGCCTGCCCAGGGGAGAGATAAGGGAGGCGCAACGAGGAGAAATCCCTTTATTTCTCCTCGTTTTTCGTTTTTTCTATGTGTGCCACAGAATGCAGCACACATAGAATTTGGAAATGCAGCACACATAGAAAGAGGAAAACATCTCTTGTGATTGTTTTTGTGCAGGAAGGTGTGCCTTCCTGCACAAAAACAATCACCCCTACAATGCAGACACCCTTGCACCATGATGCAAGGCAGCCCATTGTGCCCCAGCGCAGTGGAAGAGGACAGGAATGCGCCATATCTTATAGATATGGTGCATTCCTGCCCTTTTCTTTTGAGGCACGCCTGCGCAGCAGGAAGGCTTGATGTGCTGTGCTGCGTCAAAATATTGTAAATGATGCCCATAGGGTTGTGAGAAGGTACTTGCTTCAGCCTGACAGTGTGCTAGCAGAAATCCAGATTTCCAGGACACACCGGTATCAGTGGCACATGTATGATGATTCTTACATATTAATCAGATTATATCATCACTAATGGGTGCGTCCATATACTGAAGTGCTTCCTCAGCTCTCAGTAAATTACTCCCGTGCCCAGCAAACATTGGGATGGTGCTTGCCCCAGGGCCGTCTTAACAGCATTATAGGCCCCCAGGCAAAGCAGTGCACTGGGCCCTGCCTACACAACCACTCACAAGAATGAAAATTGCGGAGGAGCTGCCCCTGGTTAAATTCTGGTCTGTGCATAGATTAGCGTGGGGCACCTATGCTTGTGGGGCCCCCGGGCCCAGCGTGCCCATGCTTTAAGACGGCACTGGCTGGCCCTTTCCAGTCTGAAAGATTTCCATATTCTCCAATAGAGAGAGAATTGGCAGATTCTTGTCTTTGAAGCTTCCCAACACCAGTCGGGGACTATAGAAATCTTTCTACACACTGACACGTGCTGGGCGGTACCACTTGTATCGCAGTGTTGGCATGGACGTCAACTTCAAGAAATAAAACACTGCACAGAAACTTTTCAGACATGGATGTTCTCTCCTTAGAAGCTCCCCCTCATTCTAGTAGAGGCCTTCTGTTTTTCTGTAGCCATCTGAAATGATTCTGTGTTGCACAAATTGCTGGCATTAATTCATAGTTTCTCTCCCAACCCCTAGCACTATATGAAATGTCAGGAAAATGATGTGAAATTACACATATGTTGCAGACAAGCACTTTGTGGTACATTGGGCCCGATTCACAGAACTAACTTAAGACAAAATCCTAAACTTACTACCATTTTGGTATTCACAGAAGGCACTTACTCATTTTGGTATTCACAGAAGGCACTTACTTACTCATTTTGAGTAACCTACTCATTTTGAGTAACTTACTCATTTTGAGTAACCTACTCATTTTGAGTAACCTACTCATTTTGAGTAACTTACTCATTTTGAGTAACTTACTCATTTTGGTATTCACAGAAGGCACTTACTCATTGATGAGTAAGGGCCTTCTGTGAATACCAAATGAGTAACTTACTCATTTTGAGTAACTTACTCGTTATGAGTAACTTACTCATTTTGGTATTCACAGAAGGCACTTACTCATCTGTGAATACCAAAATGAAGTAAGTTACTCAAAATGAGTAAGTTACTCAAAATGAGTAAGTAAGTGCCTTCTGTGAATACCAAAATGGTAGTAAGTTTAGGATTTTGTCTTAAGTTAGTTCTGTGAATCGGGCCCTCTGAGTAGAAATTGAAAGCAAGGTCCTATGCCTCGCATTCAACAGTCCCTCGAGATACCAGCAAGCGGACTGCTTTGCAGAGAAAATGTCTCTCCAACGCACTTTCTGCTTAAACCTTTCTCCTGCAAGACACAAAGACAACACTAAACTAATTTTAAAGTAAAAACAAAAAACACTGGCACTGAAGGGAACTTCATTGTGTGCAAATGTGCTGCTTGTAAAAGAGCAAAATGCAGTCACTCAAAGTGAAGTTAATCAGTAACTGAAGTATGCTGACCCATTGCTGCATGCTGTATGCTGTAGTAGGCGGAAGCAAAATGTAAGTGACTCAACAGCGACGGATGAAGAGAGGTGCCGGAAAGCACCCTTTAGTAAGTATATGATACGTATTATACGTATAATTGCAGTAAAATCAAAAGGTCTTGGCTAACTTCAGACCTAAAAGATCATAACAAAAGAAACATATAAACACACAATGCAGGGCTTGGGGTCAACCCTCCTCATTTCTGATCTATTCCGCTGTTATTCACATTTTGCTTCCGCCCACCAAGATATACAGCATAGGCCAATGGATCAGTCCACTTCAGCCACTGGTTCTCTTGCACTGAGTGACAGCATTTTGCCTGCTCACATGTACGCACTCACCTAAAAAGAAGTACAGTGTCAGAGCTGATAGACCAATACCTTCCTTTGCTAATGACCTTTTATTACATTCTTTATATGTTTAGGCATCTTTGTGTGTTTAAAGTGTGTCTTCAGGTTATGGTAATTCAAACCAATACTACGGTTTCTTTGCTCTTCTTAGAATAATGTTTCCTGGAAACTAAACTAAAAAGTATTTCTATACATGTTCAAATTCGACCTGCCTGCAAGTAAGCATGTATACTGTTCTATTAAAATTATATGCAATGGTTAGATTTGTTAAATGTATTTTTTTTCATTGCAATTAAATGAACACTATGTTTAGCTGGTGCTTTATTTTCTTTTTTTTCTATTTATTTATTTTTGTGGTATATACTTGCAATAAAAAATAAAAACAAAATGAACCATATACATCTGATAGAGTCTTCTAGCTACAGATTCCTTATGTTAGAATATTCCTAGGTGTTGGACTGGTTCTGGAAATTTTTGAGCAATCCCCTTTGCGTCATTTGGCTCAGCGTGGCATGGTCCACACTAGAAATAACGTGCATGGTGCGTATACAAGCATGGCCCAGCACTCTGACCCCAGTTTCTTCATTTTCTCGCCATCAGCATAGATCCAGATCGAGCTCCCCTCAATAATTTTTTGACTCACTTCGTTCAACCTTTTGTCAAAGTCTAGTGTGCCTTCTTTTTTTTTGTCCCTGAAGAAACTTAACATGTTCAAACCTTGTGGTGCCGTCATCAACAGATGTCAGTGACGGACCCCCACTTGGTATGCCTGTGGTGCTTGGAGAGGGACCATGACTCTACATTATGTGTCATCTGTGAGCAGGCCATAAAGCTCTTGGAGGCTCGTCATGTGACTCTGCACCACTCCAAGTCTTGTTTGGGTAGGAGGTCTTGGAACCACTCCCCGAGTCGATCGCGTCGGTCTTTGTCCCACTCCAGGACTTCTTCCGGTAAGTCACAAGAAGAAGTCCAATAAGTTGAAGCGCTCTTCTACTTCTCCGCATTGCTTCCATTCTTTGGATGATGCACGAGAATGACATCACAAGTCCAGACCTTGCTCTCAGGTGGTCCCTGTGCAGCGGCATCGAATTCCCTGGAGTGACCCCCATCAAACTCCAAGACTTTTAGGAGGCCATGAGCCTCACTTTGGGGTTGTCATACCCCTCTGGAGCACCTTCGCGTCCCATTGGTTTGGGAGGGCCTTTGACTGGGGCTTTGCTGGCGGGTTCGCCCTCGGCACCATTTGACCCCATAGGATCCATTGGTGGATCCGGATCTGCCCAAGCTGCGACTTTGCGACATCCTACAGGGACCATGAAGGATCCGATGTTGGATCGGCTCCAGATGCTACTTCGCGACCTCCTCTGGTGACCATTCCGGTGGTGCCGCTTCCGGCACAGCAGATGCCCATCAGCAGCACCAAACCCATAGTGAGTTGCACTATGGAGCCAGACCGGCATTGGACAATGTTGGTTCCGGTTCTTACCAGGCCCACCCAGCCTGAATTGGAGACAGAGCTCTATTTCATTACTGAGGAACACGAATGGAGGGGATCTGAGGATCCCTAGTCTTACACTGACCCCCTTAGCAGAGTCCATGGCAGATAACAACTGGTATGAGGACCTGGCTGATTCCAGTGGTCTGGACACCTCACCAGACACTGACTTCCTTTCTCCTTCCACATGACTATAGAGGAAGGGGTTCTTTTGTGATGGTGGTCCGGAGGGCGGCTGAATTCCTGGACCCATACCTGCCCACGGTTCTGGTCAATACAAATGTTTTGACAGAGGTGATTCAAGTGAGGGTATCTCTTACAGAACTCTTACTACCCTTCAACTAAGCCCTTACTCTTGTCCTGCTCGGGCCTGGGCCCAGCCCTGCACAGGCCCTCCTATGCAGAGGACCATTGGTCGCTGCTCCAGGGGACCCAGACTTCCTCTCCTATCACCCTAACCCTGAGAGCCTGGTAGCCCATGCCTCAACTTCCCGAATCAATCCCAGTGCGTTCCCTACCACACCACTGGATGGGAAATCTAAGAGGTTGGATACCTTCAGAAGAAAGCCTTTTCTTCTGCCAACCTGGCATTGTGGTCTGTGAATGCCTCATGCTTATTGGGTCGTTATTTCCATACTGTGTGGGATACGGTTGCACAAATGCTGCGTATGATTGCGGATGAGGCCTGGGCCATACTTTCCCAAGCTATTGATGAAGGGCGAGATGCAGCAAAGTTCACAATCAGATACGGGTTGGACACCACCGACTCACTGGGCTGAGCCATTGCTTCTTCAGTGGTGCTTCGACGTTACGCCTGGTTGAGGAATACTGTCTTTTTTGGAGATGTCCACGCCTCGCTCGTGTACATGCCCTTTGATTGAACCTGTCTCTTTGGAGACAAGGTGGATTTGGCCTTTGAGAGATTCAAGGACAGTTGGGCCAGTACTAAGTTGTTGGGGTTCTCTGTGGCCCCATGAAAGCCTCACTCTGCTTTGCGCCCCTTCCATGGCTACGGTAGGTAGGGGCTATCAGCTGAAGACTTTCCACCCAGCCAGCAGGCTCAGTCCTTTTGTGGCTGCAGACACTGCTACCAAAAGCCTCCTAGGGCTGAAAATTAGAGTTCTGCCCAATCCGCTACCCAGCCGCCCTCCCGACAGCCACGCAGACCAAACATTTTTAGTTTTCCCTCAATCCAGCAGGCCTGGGCGTAGTTCGTGGAGTTTTGCTACGCGGAACTCCGCGAAGTTACAAAAAACTCAGCAGAGCTCAGCGAGTGGCGGAGTGCAGTGCGAACTGCAGTTTTTGCTGTTATTACTGCCGCTCGGGTAGAAATTCTACCCGAGCGGCAGCTCGTGCTCCCGAACTTACCGTTCGCGATCGCGAACTTACCGGTCGCAATCGCGAGCGGGGAAAAAACTCTGCTGCACATCGCGAAGCGGAGTTTTCTGCACTCCGCGAGCTCCGCGGAGTGCGGAGTGCAGAAAACTCCGCAAACTCCGCAAACAGAGCAAAGTTCACTTCCCAGGCCTATCCAGCATGGACATCTGGTTGGCAGCAGAATCCAATACTGTGGGAGACTGGCATAGTATATGGAGCACATTTAAAGGAGTGATGCACCTTGCACAAATCCAGGCAACCCTTATGGTGATTTTAGGGGCCTTTAATAACCTTAAAGATCTCAAAGGGGTAGCTGTGCAGAGCAGCCTTCAGGCTTATCTTGAAGGAGTGTAAAGCAGCTTGTTTTACCACATTTAATCAAGAGTGTAGAATAGATGAGAAAGAACAAAGTGTTTATGAAAAATAAGGATATTTATTAACACAACACAATCACTACTACTTGGTATATCTCCCTCCCGGAGATATCAATAATACACATATGAATACTTAAAAGAAATCAGGTACGTAGTACAAATATACACTGGTCTCCAAGGGGACACCAAACCATATACTAAATAAGTGGAATGCGAACTGCAAAGGAGAATGGGTCTTGGACCAAAGGACTTAGAAGAGCTCAGAGAACCAGGAATCACCCATGGTAGGTACCCAGGAACCCCAAGGAGGCTGCGTGCAGAGTGGAAACACAGCCACGCGTTCAATAAAAGGCAATGGAGAAGTCGCTCTTGCAGTTTTAAAGAAAAAGGACTCTTCCCAGAGGACCCAAAAAAAGCCCTTTGGAGAATGGACGGTTGGAGAGCCACCTCACCCATGGATGCCCCAGGAACCAGGTTACCTTCACCGGGGAAGCCGGGTGTATAGGGGTGAAGTGACGTCTGAATCACTCATAGAGAGTCCACTCAAAGCAGAAGAATACCCTTGAGAGGACCCACAGGCCAAAGGAAGAGGAGTCGCAAGAGGACCTCAGGCAGCTCACCAAAGATGGAGGCCCACAATGCAGAGGATGCTGCTTTTTGAGGGATGAGAAGCTGGAGGCTGGAGCTTCTTGTAGCCTGAAGATCTCTGGAGTGCAGAGCCAATAAGCCTTTGCAATGTCAAGTCGGCACAGTGCACATAGGTTTGGTTCTAGCGGCTCCGATGAGGGATACTGTCCTCCAAACTGCAGGGAAGACAGGTCAGGCCTCAGGGGAGCCACAGAACCACCACCTATGTTGCTGAGCCTCAGGAAGTCCGTAGGACAACAGGAGCAGCAGACCGGTCAGCTTTTTTGCGGTGAAGTGAGTCCTTCACTCCAAGGGAGATTTCGTCAAGTGCCCTAGATGCCCACAGGTCTGTTGAAGAACCTGGTATTAAGCACAGACACAGACGACGAAGAAGACTTTAAGAACAGTGAGACCCGGAGCAGCAGACTCTTCCTTGGTGCTGTCTCGGTTCCAATCAAAGTCCAGCGAAGTCCAAGTGTTTTAAACAAGTGAAGAGCGACGTGGTTTCAGGGTTGAGTCTTGTCCCATCACAAATCTAAGGACCCACACACAGGGGAGCCCCCTTAAGTACCCTAAGGAAAGGGTTGGAACAACTCGGGATCCCTCCCAGAGGAGGGTCTGGACAGAGGGAAGGATACTCCCATGTCCTTTGTCCAGGTTCGAGCCAGAGAGGATCCAAGGGTTCCCTGAACTGGCTCAAACATGGAGTTTGCAAGGAGGGCACCAAATATGCCCTGTAAAGCAGTCCGGTTGCGCTGGCAAGTGCCCCCACCCCAGCCAAATACACTAAGTCCTGCCTGGGTCGTGGTAACACCTCCATGTGACAGGAAACCCATTGTTCTACCTTCCACTGCTCGAGCTTGGCTCAGCAGCAGGAGGGCAGTATTTTGTCTGTGGTCAGCAGCAGCACTAGCTTGCTTGCAGACCCTGAAAGGCTGTTAACGGATGTACAGGGGGGACCCCTAAGGGACACCTAGTACATGGGATCATACTTCCAACTCTGAAATCGGTGTTTGGGTTTGATTCCAACATGTTTGATACTAAAAATGACCAGTTCGGAGCAGCCACTATATAGTTAGACATCTTGTAATGACTGATGTCCACTATATGTATGAAAATGGCTGACTGCACTTACAAAGCCGTGATAATCGACTCCAGGGTTTGTAGGGGTGTCAGGTTCATGCAAGGGCACCCTCACACTTATAACCAAACACCCTGCCCTCAGGACTGAAGAGTCTGCCATAGACTTATAGGTTTTAATTGCAGTAACCTCAGATATAAGGAAACTTATATTTATCGTGAGAGGTGCAAGCACCAACTCACACAGGCTGCAATGGTTTAATTGGACTCCCATGAGTGGCATAATATATGTTGCAGCCCATGGAAGACCCCTGGTGTACCCATACCCTGGGTACCTTAGTACCATATACTAGAGACTTACAAGGGTACATCAGTAGCCAATTGTGGAGGCACCAAAGTTCTTACCATGTCAATTTAGGGAAGATAGCGCAGTTGCTGGAGCCCTGATCAACAGGAGCCCAGCAGACTAGGTCAAAAACACACTGACACCAAGCAAAAAGTGGGGGTAACCATGAAAGCATATCCTACTTTCCTACACTGCTGATCTTCCATGTTCCTCCATTGGTGCCTAATGGCGGTTCCTACGCCACTTCATCCGTATGCACCTGGGCTCTCTGGTGTAGGTATCCTGGTTCCTGGAGTATCCACGGTTGGGGTGGCTCTCCAACCTTCCTGGATCTAAGTTTTCCCTCTGGGGTCCTTTGTGAAGGGTCCTAGAACTGTAAAAATCCAACTGCGACTTAACCTGTGTTATCCTATGGATGTTGGACTCTGTGTAACCACTCTGCATCCGGGCACCTTGTGGTCCCTGGCTATTCACCTTCGGTAGTTCAGTGCTTCCCCTGGGGTCCTCCATCCTTGGGTATTAGTCCAGTTTTGGTACTTACCTCACATTCCACTATTTTAGAATATGGTCCCCCCCCTTGGTTGGGCCCTATATGTTGTTCTATGCTACTTACCAATTTCTGAAGTATTTCTTGTGTGTTTTCAATATCTCCGGGTAGGAGACATACCAAGTTAGTGTCTAGTGTGTGCTAATAAATACAAAGTATTTTTATACTCACCTGGTGTGGTTCTTTCTTGTGTGAAAAGCTTACTGACTGACTGTAGTGGTAACTGCACCTGCTTTACACCCTCCTGAATAAGTCTTAGCTGCTCTGCACAGCTACCCCTTAAGGGCTTTGGTTTTCAGGGACCTAAACACTAGCACTAAGGGTTGCCTGGACTCAGTGCACAGTGCCTCACCATCGATGGACACTATATACTGAGCTATCCTCCTACAAAATGGACCACCTCAAAAGTTTTGGTTTTCATTCTTCATCTGTTTTAGCAATAAGAGGGACTTATGGTCTGTCTGAAAAATGAAGCGAGTGCCAAACAGGTTTGGCCTCAACTTCTTCAACGCCCAGACCACTGCAAAGGCCTCCCTCTTAATAGCTCACCAACTTTTCTCTCTGGCAGTCAAGCTTCTGCTGATAAAAGCTACTGGTTAATCCTGGCTCTCTTCATTCAGTTGTGACAACTCTGCTCCTATTCCTATCTCAGATGCATCTGTCTGGATAGGAAATTGTTTGGAGTAGTTTGGACTCCCCAAACTGGAAGCTAAGCACATGACCTTCTTCAGGGCATCAAAGGCCTCTTGACAGCTAACTGTCCAATTCATCTTCTAAGGCATCTTCTTAGAGGTGAGGTCATTAAGGGGAGTCACAATGGACCCATATCCCTTAACAAATCTTTCTGTAGTACCCAGACACTCCCAGAAAAGCTCTGACCTGAGTCTGGATTTTTGGAGCAACCCAATCCATAATAGTTTGGATTTTTCTCTGCAAAGTTTGAACTTGGCCTCAACTAGGAGGCCCTAGTATACAACTTTACTCTGCCCTATCTGGCACTTACTGGCTTTGATAGTGAGGCCTGCCTTCTGCAGGGCCTCAAGTACATTCCTGAGGTGGACCAGGTGATCCTGCCAGGTGGAGCTAAAGAGAGCTATATCATCTAGATATGCTGCACTAACATTTTTCAGGCCTGACAGAACTTGATTCACTAACCTCTGAAACGTGGCAGGTGTATTTTTCAAACCAAAGGGCTTTACAGTAAACTGGAAGTGCCATCCAGAGGTTAAAAATGCTGTCTTGGTTTTTGCAGCATCTGTGAGTTTGATCTGCCAATAGCCTGCAGTCAGGTCAAAGGTACTGAAATACTTGGCAGGAGCCAGAGTATCTATCAATTCATCTGCCCTGGGATAGGATGGGCATCAGTCTTAGTGACTGCATCGAGACCTCTGTAGTCTACACAAAACCTAATTTCTCTCTTACTGCCCTGAGAGTGAGGTTTTGGCACAAGGACTACTGGACTAGCCCAAGGGGTATCTGAAGGCTCAATGACCAATGACCCCAACTCCAGTATCTTCTGGACCTCTGTCCTGATGCAATCCGTGACATGGTCAGGCTGCCTGTAGATTTTACTCTTGACAGGCAGACTGTCACCTGTGTCCACCTCATACACACAGGTATTCTGACTGGATGTCATGGAAAAGAGATCTGGGAATTGACTGGGAACCTGTCTGCAGTCACCTTGTTGCTGGTCAGTGAGGCTGTCTGCCAAGAGTACTCCATCAACTGAGCCATCAACTGGATTGTGTGAGAGGAGATCAGGGAGAGGATAACCCTCTTCCTCCTTCTATCCCTCATCAATAGCCATGAGCAAGCTCATGTCATCCCTGTCCAAGTAAGGCTTTAGGCGGTTCACAGGAAGCACCCTCTGGGGGCTTCTAGGAGTACCCAGGTCCACCAAGTAGGTGACCTCACCTTTCTTTTCCAAGATAGTATGGGGGCTACTCCACTTGTCTTGAAGTGCTCTTGGGGCCACAGTCTCCAAGACCCACACTTTCTACAATGGCTGGTAAACAGTCAGAACAGCCTTTTGGTCATGCCATAACTTCTGAAGTTGTTGGCTGGCCTCCTGGTTTTTGCTGACCTTCTTCAGGTACTCAGCCATGTGTGAGTGCAGGCTTAGCACATATACCACAATGTCCTGCTTTGGAGGTTTGAGCGGCTGCTCCCATCCCTCCTTCACTAGACAAAGTGGACTCCTAACTGGATGTCCAAACAGAAGTTCAAATGGGCTGTAGCCCACCCCCTTTTGTGGAACCTCTCTGTAGGCAAAAATCAGGCAAGGTAATAGGACATCTCATCTCCCTATGTGCTTGTCAGATAGTCCTATAATCATACCTTTAAGGGTTTTGTGGAATCTTTCAACTAATCCGTTTCCCTGCGGATGGTAGGGTGTAGGGAACTTATAGTTATCACCACACTCTTTCCATATAGCTTTCAGGTAGCCACACATGAAGTTTGCATCTCGGTCTGACAAAACCTCCTTAGGAAAATCCACTCTGGAAACAAATCCAAAGAGGGCCTTGGCCACTGCAGGAGATGTAGTGATTCTAAGAGGAATAGCTTCTGTGTATTTGGTGGCATGGTCCACCACCACCAGGATATAACTGTTCCCAGAGGCTGTAGGAGGGTCCAGGGAACCCCAACTACTGGTAGTGGGATTAAGGGGGCTTTTGTAGTGCCACCTGACTTACCACTGGCTTGGCAGGTGACACATGAGCGACAAAACTCCTTGGTATCTTCAGTCATGTGGGTCCAGTGAAAGTGTGGGACAAGCCTGTCATAAGTCTTGCTTCGCCCAATGTAGGAAAGTAGGATCTGCTTCTATGGTTACCCCCACTTTTTGCCGGTGCTAAGCTGTTATTGACTAGTCTGAATGGGATCCTGCTAATCAGGACCCCAGTCTATCGGCTTTCTCTCTAAATTGTTATGTTCAGTACTTAGGTACATCTCAGATTGGATACTGGGATACCCTGATAAGTCCCTAGTATATGGTAAGACTCTAAAGGGGTGAATTTGAGGTGAGTGACTGATTGGGCGCTCACTGTATGTCGTGTATGTATATACCTTCGCCGTATAATCTCAAGGTGCTCAAAGGAGATGGTAATCATCCTACAGCCCCCCAAACAGTACCCCATCGTACAGTCCTAATAATATTCCGCCTTATCCCTGAGCACACACTTTGTGTACACAATACCATTAATTAGGTTATTTCAATACAAATACAATCAATATTTGTTGGTTTCTTTATTTTCAATCTTCATTCAGCCTTTAGCCAGCCTTTAGCCAACACGTGTTTCGTCGATTGGGGACCTAATTAATGGTATTGTGTACACCTAGTATATGGTACTAAGGTACCCAGGGCATAGGTACCCCAGAGGTCCCCCATGAGCTGAAGCATGCATTATGCCACCCATGGGAGACCATTCAAAATGGAACTACAGGCCTGCCATTGTGTGACCACCTCCCAGACAGGATTTAGCGTATTGGGGCAGGGTGGGGGCGCTTGCCAGCGCCACTCAGTCTGCATGTGGGGCACATTTGGTGTCCCCATGCATAGTCCAGTTCAAACCAGTCCTGGGAGCCGTTGGCTCCCGCTCTGGCGCGAAACTGGATAAAGGACATGGGAGTAACCTCCACCCTGTCCAGACCCTCCCCTGGGAGGGTCCCCTGAATCATCCCAACCCTTTCCTTAGGGTACTTAAGGGCTTACCTGTGGGTGGGTCCCGAGATTCGTTGTGGGATAAGATTCAGATAAGACACCCCTTCTTCTTCTACCGTCTAGGCACTCTGGACTTCGTTTGGGCTCAACTTTGTCTCCCTTCCAGTCTGCTGCATCGTCTGTGCCTGTGCACCATACAGGAACCTTCCAAGGCCTGTGGGCATCAAAGACACATGAAGGAATCTCCCTTGGAGTGAAAGAGTCACTCCCCTGCATTCACAGGCACCGCAACGAAGTCGACCGGTCTGCTGACCCTGAGCTCCTCCGGACTCCAAAAGGTTCTGCAACACAGGTGGTGCTTTTCCACAGCTCCCGAGGCCTGCCCTGCCCTCTCACCAAGTTTGAGGCCAGTATCCCTCGTGGGGGTTGTAATAACCGAACCCCTGTGCACCTCGTCAACTTGCAGTTGCAAAAGCTTGTTGACTTCCTTCCAAGAAGATCTTCGGGCTCCAAGTAGCCGCAACCTCGAGCATCTCCTGTGACCAGAATCTTCGGCCACACCGCATCGTGTGCATTGTGGCCTGCATCTTTTGGTGAGCTGCTTGAGGTCCTCTCGCGACTCCAGTGCCTCTGGCCTGTGGATCCATTTGAGGGTCACCTTTGCTTCTCTTGGACTCCCCTGATTGCTGGGGGCCTGCCCTGACTCCCCTGCTTGTGGTGAGTCCCGTGGACCTTGCTGGTCCCAACGTTTCTCCTTCTTCAGCTCCTGCGTTGGTTGCATTTGCCAAGGCTTGTTGGTGCTCCCACAGGACACCGACCCCTCAGCACTCGACATCCTTCATGGGACAGCTCGTGCACAGCTCCTGGTCTTCCTCAGCGTCGCCTGGTCCTCACAGCTGCAGAGTCAAGGTCCTCGTCAACTCTCCTGCAACTCCCGACATTGGTGGGCATTCGTCTTCCAGATCTCCTGGTCACTCCTGAGTGACATAGACTCTGTCCCCTCTACTTGCAGGTACCTCTCAACAAGAATCCACCTTCGGATTCCAACGGACTCTTTCTCCTCCTTCAGCAGCGGCACTTTCCTGAAGTCCTCCATTGGGTTCGACGGCGGTTTCCAACACCACTTCACACCTATGCACCCGGCTTCCCTGGTGTAGGTAACATGGGTACTAGGGTATCCATGGGTGGGGTGGCTCTCCAACCTTCTGTCTTCCACATGGTTTCCTCAGGGTCCACTGGGAAGGGTCCTTAATCTTTAAAAATTCAACCGTGACTTACATGTAGACTTGTACGGAGCACACGCTCTCCGTGGGGTTCCTAGTCACTCACCTTGGGTGGTTACTTGGGTCCCCAGCACTTCCACATCCTCTCGACATTGTCTTGACCCGAGTCGTGGTTCTCATACCACTTTCTTAGTATATGGTTTGTTCCTCCCCTGGGGTCCACTGTGTATTACGTGCTTTTTACTATGTTTCTTTGCAAAGTATTGTGTGCATTGTGCACATCTCCGGGTAGGAGATATTTGGATGTGTTAGAGAGTATTCGATAATAAATACATATTTTTAAAAATACCCTGTGTGGTTATTTTTCACTTAATCTGTACTATAAGATTGCATTCTGGTAAAACAAGCTGCTTTACACTCCTTCTGGACTAAGCCTGAAGGCTGCTCTCCACAGCTACCACTTAGAGAGCTTTCTAAGGTTATCTAAGACCTCTTAAATCACCATAAGGGATGTCTGAACTGGTGCAAGGTGTCCACTTACATAAGTGTACATCATATACCAGGCCAGCTTCTCACACCCAAGATGCTCTGCAAGGGGTATGTCATGTGCTAGGGTCAAGAGGAACCCCCTAAACATCGGATGAATGACCAACCTCCCGGTGGCACCAAGCTTAGAGTCCTTAGCCTCAGAATTAAGGAGTCCATCCTCCCAGTAGACCTTGTGGGTCCCACTGACATCCCCCTGCCTCTGCAGTAGCTTGCTGTCTGAGGCTCTCAAGAGAGGGGCAGGATTTCTCCTTCAGACTCAATTCCTCCCTGATGGGTCACCCTGCTCTCAGCAGCTCTGCCGTGCCACGCCCAAACTCCTTTGGAGCAGTTCCCTCACAAGGAGCACGATCATCTTCCTGAAAAAACTGATCCTCACATGAAGTCTGGGAAAAGGATAATTTCTTACCCTTGCTTCCTCTCTTGTTGGTAGGAGTCTGGGCCATTATTTCAGGCTCCACTGCTCCTTAATTTCCCTGCTTCTTGGCCTGTGCTCTAGTCACCACAAACACATTCTCAGAGATCCCAAGTAAGGCTGCATGAGTCCTTAACTCCACTTCAGCCCATGCAGACTTATCGAAATCATTGCACATAAGACACTCTACAGGAATGGTACCACAACTTCTTTAGGGCCAGTTACATACCCCCCATCCCCCCCTCTCTTCCTCCAGCTGAGAAGCATCACTGCCATGGAGTGGCTATTAGTGATATTGCGTGCTTTGGTTACTTGGTAAGTGTGCCCAAGTAAGCACTGCTCGGGTGACACCAGTTATTCAGTCACCATAGTGACACTGGCACCTGTGTCCCTGTAAGCTTCTGCGTCACTACCATTGATGAGGGGATGCTGCCTGTATTTTCCTCATATTAAAATACCGCACAGACAAAGTGGCAAGGTCAGTGCCACCCTCTGATATCAGGGCAGCCTCAGTGACTTATCTGACTAGGCCAGAGTTCACTGTAGTACCCAAGGTGAACCCAGCTATACCCTGTTGGGTTTTACTGCTTCTAGTGCTACTGTTAGGGGCACTTGGGGAGTAGTAGCAGTCGTGGTACCTTTCTTAGGACAACCAGGATCAGATGTCCTGTGGCCTTTTTGCTTGCAAACAAAGCACCAAGGGAGTTTGGTATTAGTAGAAGAAGAGGATTGTGTCCCACCCCCAGAGGAAGATTTTTGTGGACCTGAAGAAGACTCTTTCTTGCTATATTTAGGTTTCTCCCCATCTTTCTCTTGGGACTTAGATTTATCTTTTTTTTCTGGTCACCCCCACCATGAGACTTATTGCTCACCCTGGTGCGAACCCACTTGTTTGCCCTCTTTCCCAATTCTTGGGGAGAGTTTAGATCAGAGTACACCAGGTATTGGTGCAGTTTCTCGGACACACAGTTATTAAGGATGTGCTCACTCATGATCAAATTATACTTTCCATTATAGTCATGTACATTACTACCATGTAACCAGCCTTCCAGAGTCTTAACTTCACAGTCTATGAAATCAACCCAGTCTTGTGAAGAGGTTTTCTGACTATCTCTGAACGTAATCCTGTATTCTTCACAAGTAAGTCCTAACCCTTCAATAAGTGCCCCTTTCAAAACCTTATAGTTGTCTGCATCCTCTTCTCTAACTGCCAGGAGTTTGTCTACACCTTTAACTGCAAATGATAGCTTCCCACTGCTTCCGGGGGACCTTCTGGACTTTGCAGGCCCTCTCCATTGCAGTAATCCACTTGTGTATATCATCCCCAGTTTTAAAAAAGGTCACAATCCTGCTAGGATTCCTAGAATCAAAGTGTTCCTCCCTGACTCTAGTCTCTTTATTGCTGCCACTGTTGGGGTCTAACCCCAAGTTCTACCTCTCCTTTTCCACTTTTAGGACTTCCCTTTCAAGGGCCAACTGCTCCCTTTTCAACTTGAGTTTGACCTTCTCAAGTTTGAGCAGATTGTGCCGCCTATCTAGGATGACCTCATTTAAATTAGAGTGAGTGGACCCAGCAACTAATCCTGAGGAAAGTGAGGATGAGGATGAGGAACAGGAGGATCTACTCCTCCTAGGAACCCTGTGTACCAACCCCAGGAGAGTGAAAATGGGCCTACCATCATGACCCCCTCCATTACCATCAGTACCCCCTCTACAGGTATAGAGTAGTACATGAGATTGTCCGCTGACTCTACATGGTCATGGCCAGTGACAGAGCCAGTAGTACTACATACCTCTTGCACTTGTCCTGTAAGGTCATCTCCCTCACCAAGGTTTTCCTCCTCCAGTGACCTTCCAGAATTCTGGAGGTCATCTTGAAGGAGTCATTCCATAAGAAAAGATTTAGTGGGTTA
Organism: Calotriton arnoldi; assembly: GCA_963921515.1. NCBI lineage: Eukaryota > Metazoa > Chordata > Amphibia > Caudata > Salamandridae > Calotriton > Calotriton arnoldi. The sequence continues at coordinate 437,885 of CAWUFW010001574.1, forward strand.
CTACCTGTTTTTAGTCTTCTAGCCTTACGCAGGGTCCTAAGTTCTTGGAACATAAGGACACTGTGCCCAGAGACCTGAGTCTGACTAGATTCCCCAGTAGTGGACATTTTGCTAGTGTAGTGTAGTGTACCCTACACTAGTAATCTAAACTTCCCAAAAGGTTGGAGAAAGGACTATGCTAGACCCTTGACACCTAACCAAAAAGTTGAGTAAAGTTTTACCTATCAAGTATGGTGTATTCACCAAAGGTAGTAGTGGTTTCTTATGGAAACCTTAATGATGGCAAAGTGGTAAAGCAAATGCAAGTCTTTTTCCCAACAACTGCACCACCAGTATTGGTGGCTGGCTCAGTATATATTGTCCAGCTATGGTGGGGCACTGTGCAATGAGTCTAGGCAACCCTTAGTGATAGTGTTTAGGTCCCTGATAACCAAAGCTCTCAAGGGGTAGCTGTGGAAAGCAGCTATGGCTTATCCAGGAGTGTGTAAAGCGGGTGTATTTACCTCATAGTCAGTCAGCAAGCTTTCACACAAGAAAGAACCAACAAGTGTTTACTGTTGGACTTGGCCCTTTTTGTAGGGTCATACCTGAACTTTTTGCCTTCCTCCTATATTTTTTCTGACCTGTTACTGGCTGTTTTATGACTCTGGGCACTTTACCACTGCTGATCAGTGCTAAAGTGCATATGCTCTCCCTATGATAAATTGATGTATGGATTAGTGACTCCATGATTGGATGATTGGTTTACTTGTCAGTCCCTAGTACAGTGCACTGAGTGTGCCCAGGGCTTGTAAATCCAATGCTGCTGGTGGGCTTGCAGCACTGGTTGTGCCACCCACAGAAGCAGCCTGTAAAAGTGTGTCTCAGGCCTGCCATTGCAGAGCCTGTGTGCAGCCTAGGGCTGCCATGTCGACTCGGTGAGTACACCCACTTGCCAGTCCCTAAACCTTCCCTTTTCTTCATGTCAGACACCCCTATGGTAGGCCCAAGGGCAGGGTGCATTGTAAGTATAAGGTAGGACATGCCCTGGTGTGTGTGGCATGTCCTAATAGTGAATTACAGCCATTTTCGTTTTCACTATTGCAAGGCTACCTGTTCTCCATAGGCCAGAATGGGCAGTTTTGACTATTACACCTTATAATCCTAACTGACCCAGGGAACATAGTAGAAAAGCGAATTTAGTATGCCTGAACTCAGAATGATAAAATACATCTTTTAGTGAAGTTGGTTTTAACATTCTGTGTTTGAAAATACCACTTTTAGAAAGTGGGTATTTTCTTGCCTAACTATCCAAGCCTGCCTCTGCTAGGTTGTGTATTCCTTGTCTGGAGTTTTGAGTGACAGGGGCTGGGGGTGGCTACAGGAGACAGGGTGAGTCAGCACAGGGCTGAATAGAGAGATCTGCATCCAGAGTGGAGGGAGGAGTTGCACCTGGGTCTGAATAGGGCTGTGCCTGCCTTCCACAATGCTGGCTCCACCTCCTGCCGGGCGGCTGAGCACTCTGCCCCACATTCTGAAAGGAAAGAAGGAGTCCTGTAAACAAAGTGCTCCAGGACTGACCAGAACTGGTTTTGGACTAGGCAAAGGCCTCTCTGCCTTCAGAGAACAAAGAGAAACTGTGTATAAAAAAGGGGACCCAGACCCCTAGGAAATTAGATCACTTTGGGAAACAAGAAGAAACCTTTGCTGAGGAGCGGAACCAAGAAGAAACTGAGGAGAGGACTATCCCTAAGTTAGAGGGATCTGCCTGCAGTCGTTGCCTGACTGCCAAAGAAAGGAGGAAGACCTTTGTGTGCACTTTATTTAACTTGTGAAGGATCTCCAAGGGCTTGAGAAAAGAGCTTGCCTCCTGCTGAAGTCTCAGGGACAACAGACTTCAAACCCCAGCTCCCCAAGAGTTCTTTGGAAGTGCCTGCTGCTGTTTTGGGCCTTCTGAGGGACTGCGCGTCGCAAGGAGCTGGAAGCGCGTCTCAAGAGGGAGAAGCGTGTCGCCGTCGCAGCCGCTGCCGTCGCATCACGGAGATGACGCCGCTGTAGCTGTCGCATTGCACCGCATCTCAAGAAACGTCCCGCAACCCCGAAGAAGCGTGTCGCCGTCGCAGCCACTGCCGTCGCATTGTGGATGTCGCCGCTGTAGCTGTCGCATTGCACCGCATCAAGAGAAGCGTCTCGCAACGAGGAAGAAGCGTGTCGCCGTCGCAGCCGCTGCCGTCGCATCGTAGATGTCACCGCTGTAGCTGTCGCATTGCACCGCATCAAGAGAAGCGCCTTGCATCCACGGAGAAGCGTGCCGCCGACGGAGCTGCTGCCGTCGCATCACGGAACAAGGGTGTCGCCGCTGCAGTTGTCGCATCGAGCGGAAGCGTCTCGCAACGTCGGAGAAGAGTGTCGCCGCCAAAGCCGCTGTCGTCGCATCACGGAACAAGGGTGTCGCCGCTGCAGCTGACGCATCGAGACTTCTCGCAACATCGGAGAAGCGTGCCGCATCAGGAAGAACTTGACGTCTTTATTTCTTTGCACCGGATCTTTGCCGCATCTCCATCTCTGCAACCCTTTCGTTGTAGAAACGTGATGCATCGTAAGGTACATTGACTCAAAGTGTCGCATTTTAAGATCTGAAGAGAACTAAGCTAAACCTACCATTTTAAGTACAGTATTGTGGATTTTTGTCGTTTATGGTCTTGTGTTAAATCTATATAAAAGATACTTATTTTTATAATACAACTTGTGTGGTGTCCATCTGTAGTGTTGTCACTTGATTACTGTATGTGTTCACAAATGCTTTACACACTGCCTCTGAGATAATCCTGTCTGCTCGTGCCAAGCTACCAAGGGGGTGAGCAGGGGTTATTTTAGGAGTGTACCCCCTTACCCTGACTAGAGGCGAGGGTCCCTATTTGTCACAAGTACCTACCTGTGCCAACTAGAGACCCCCAAATCTAACATTTACAAAAATACAGTAGTATTTATTATAACAACACTAATAATTAACTTGGTGTATATATCCTACCTGGAGATATCAAATGCACACAAGAAATACTTTAGAAACAGGTAAGTATCATAGAAAAACACATGTGGCCCTATAGGTGGGCCATACAATATACTAAAAAAAGTGGTATAAGAGGTAAGTATCAGAACAAGACTGTTACCCAAGAATAGAGAAGCCCAGGGGAAGCAAAGAACCACCAAAGGTGAGTAGCTAGGGACCACAAGGCGCCCGGGTGCGAGTGGTTACACCGGGTCAAATGTCCATAAGATAACACAGGGTAAGTCACGGTTGATGTTTTCTTGTTTCAAGACCCCTCCCAAAGGACCACAAGGACACCAATTGCATCAAGGGATGTTGCCACCCCGCCCGTGGATACCCAGGGAACCAGGATACCTACACCAGGGAGCCCGGGTGCATAGGGCTGAAGTGGTGTCGGGACTGCCCGTAGGAACCAACGGAGGATCTTGGAAGAACGGCGGCTGCAGCAACTCATGAACCAGGACGGTGGAACCCAAACAAAGATTCTGAACGAGAAGGACCTGAAAGCAGAGGCGACAGAGTCCAAACCCCCCGAAGGTGTCTAGGAGGAGCACAATGTCACCCCTTCTCAGAGGCACTTGCTGAAGCACGACCGTCTTGAGAAAGTAGCTGTGGAGCCCAATTGACGATGCAGGAGCACAGGAGCCATCCAAAATCTGTACCACGACGGATGAGGAATGCAGGAAGGTCAGTGGATGGCAGGGCCACCAACAAGCCTTGTCAGCCGTAATAGTCGGGTTGAAAAACAAGATGCTTGGATACAGACTAGCAAGGTCTGTGGGACTAATCCAGCAAGGGTAAATCTGAAAGAAACACGTTAGTGATAGATTCCTTACCTTAGAATTACCCCCAGGCGTCAGACTGGATCCGGAAAGTTTTCGTTAGCAGTACCTCTGCGCGTCGGAAGGTGGTGTCTGTCGGCTCCGCGTCCGTCATCGGCGTCGTGGTCGCCGGGATGACGTTGCGGCAGCTACTTAGACGCCACCCTCGCGCTCTGACGTCAGTTCTTTCTTTTTCCGCGCCAGCCAGCGCAGATCCGGGAAGAGCGGTACCTCAGTCATTTTTTGACTAAGTTTTTCTCGACTTTTGTTGACGTCTTTTTCGAGTCTCACGACTCCATAAGGTGCACGAGGGATGCCAGGATTCAAGGGCTGCGGTTCCTGTAGTCGACTGATGTCGGTGACGGATCCTCACCGGGTGTGCCTTTTCTGCGTGGAGCATGACCACGACCCCAAGTCGTGCCCCGACTGCCGGTTGTTGACGCCGAAGGCTTTGCGGGAGCGGTCCCAAAAGCTGCTTGAATGCCGACAGTCGGCTCTGCGCCGTTCGAGGTCCCGGTCGAGAGGGAGGTCGAGGGACCAGACGCGGAGCCACCATCAGTCAGGTTTGAAGTCATCGAAGTCTTCGCACTCGGGGTCGGGTAAGTCGAAGCACAAAAAGAAGTCGAAGAAGCATCGTCGCTCTTCGACTTCTCCTCGTCGCTCGGCTGACCCGACGAGGTCCGCGGGTGGTGCCCCTCCCGCGGCTCCGCGTGCGGAACCCGAAGAGTCGACTCCGGGTTTCCCTCCCTTTCCGGGACCCGGGGCGACTCCCGCCCAGCTTCGTACGTTCTACGAGGCGATGCATGCCATCTTTGGGTGACCCAAACCCGCCGGCGCGCCTTCGGGCCCCGCGGACTCGGCTGGGGGGCCGGGACCTTCATTGCCGGCAGCTCCGGCCCCGGCGCCGCAGGCCCCCCGTGGATCCAGGCCTGGATCCGGATCGGCGCCGGTTGACCTTATCACACCTCCACCGGCGCCGCTTCCGACGGCACCACTACCGTGCCCTGCGACCGGCCGGCGTCGACCCCGACCTCCTTCTGGATGAAGACACGGAGCCGGATCGGCATCGACCGGCGCCGGGCGGGGTTTTTGTGCCCCTGTTCACTCCTGGAGTCCCTTTTAGGCCAGATTGGCACCCAGGGCACGAGGAGGAGGAGGATTGGGAGGGGTCAGGTGACCCTTTAACGGAACAACTGGAACAGGACTGGAGAGAGGACCTGGGGGATGCCAGTGGTTTGGACACCTCGCCAGACCTTGGCATGCTGTCTCCTCCTACCGTGGCTACGGAGGAGGGAGCGTCTTATGCAGTGGTGTTGCGTAGGGCGGCCGAGGCGCTTAACCTCGAGCTTCCTACGGTGGCAGTCAGGACTAACCTCCTGACAGTGGTACTTCAACCGGCAGCGAGCTCTTCGGAGCCCCTGCTGCCTTTTAATAAAGCTATCTCAGATATCCTTTTGGGCACTTGGTCCAAGCCCACCACAGGGGCTCCTGTGGATAGGATGATTGCCCGACGCCACCGCCCGGCTCCGGGCGACCCCTTGTTCCTTTCCCAACACCCTTCCCCTGAGAGCTTGGTGGTCCAAGCCTCGACGTCCCAGAGCACCTTCCCTACCGCACCCCCGGATAGGGAATCCAAGAAGCTGGATTACCTTGGGAAGAAGTTTTTTTCTTCCTCCAGCTTAGGGCTGCGGTCGGTTAACACTGCATGCCTCTTGGGCCGTTACTCCCACTCTGTGTGGGACTCGGTGGCGCAAGTGCTGCCTCAGTGTCCGAAGGAGGCCCGGACCATGCTCTCCCGTGCTGTTGCTGAAGGGAGAGACGCAGCTAAGTTCGCCATTCGGTGTGGGCTGGATACCGCCGACTCACTGGGCAGAACGATTTCCACGTCGGTGGCAATCAGACGCCACGCCTGGTTGAGGACGACTGGCTTTTCAGGGGATGTCCAGAACACCCTAATGGACATGCCTTTTGATGGCCGTCGCCTGTTCGGCGACAAGGCGGACAGTGCATTGACGCGTTTCAAGGACTCGCGGGCTACGGCCAAGTCCTTGGGTCTTTCCACCCTGCGTCCTGCACAGTCTGCTTTTCGCCCCTTTCGTGGCCACGGAAGGGGTGCCCAACCACGTTCCCTTCTGGGCCACAGGCCGGCGCAGAACTTTTCATCCCAGCGCGGCCGGGGACGTGGGAACCAACGCCGTGGTTCTGGGGGCCAGCGGGCGAGCCAGTCCACCTCCACCCCCTCCGCCGCAGCCTCCAAGCCCTCCTAGTCTGACATTTCAGGGCCACCAAACACCAGTGGGTGGCAGGATTCGCCATCACCTCCCCCAATTATGCCCCATCACGTCAGACAGGTGGGTTTTGCAAATCGTCCGAAAGGGCTACTCCCTCCCCTTCGAAACTACCCCTCCCTCCATGCTACCCAAGTACCATTGCATATTGGAGGATCACCTGTCCCTTCTCCAGAAGGAAGTTACGGCTCTCTTGGCCAAGGGAGCCATCGAGCGCGTTCCTGTCCCAGAAGTAGGTTGTGGTTGTTATTCCCACTACTTTCTGGTGCCCAAGAAGGACAAAGGCCTGCGTCCTATCTTGGATCTCAGGAACATCAACTGCTTCCTCCGGAAGGAGAAGTTCAAGATGTTGACCCTGGCTCAGGTCTTGTCTGCCCTCGACCCTGGAGACTGGATGGTAGCGTTGGACCTGCAGGATGCTTATTTTCACATCCCCGTCCTGCCGGCCCACTGGCGTTACCTGCGGTTCACGGTAGGCCACGAGCATTTTCAGTTCGCCGTGCTCCCCTTTGGCCTTACCAGCGCCCCTCGGGTGTTCACGAAAGTGATGGCGGTGGTCGCAGCTCATCTGCGCAGTTCAGGGGTTCCAGTCTTCCCCTATCTCGACGACTGGCTGTTGAAGGCGGGCTCGCCCCAGGCTGTCGTCTCCCACCTCCAGACTACGGCCGATCTCCTGCACTTGCTGGGGTTCTCCATCAATGCGCCGAAGTCGCACCTGATTCCCTCTCAGAAGCTCCTCTTCATCAGAGCGGTTCTGGACACAACGCAGTTTCGGGTTTATCCTCCTGAACAGCGAGTCCGGGATATTCGGGCTATGATTCCGATCTTTCAGCCTCTATCCCGGGTGTCAGTCAGGAAGACCTTGAGGCTGTTGGGACTCATGGCCTCCTGCATCCTGCTGGTCGATCATGCCAGGTGGCATATGCGGGCTCTGCAGTGGGACTTGAAGTTCCAGTGGCCGTAGCATCAGGGGAACCTGTCCGATTGCTTCCAGATCTCGGAGGGCACTGCACGACAATTGCAGTGGTGGCTCACGAACCAGGATTGGGTCAACGGCAGATCCCTCTCCCTTCCCCAACCAGAACACACTGTGGTGACAGATGGATCCCTTCTGGGATGGGGTGGCCAGATGGGAGAGGCGGCGATCAGAGGCCTCTGGTCTCCGGCGGAGTCCGGGCTCCACATCAACCTCCTGGAGCTTCGGGCGATCCGTCTTGCACTCAAAGGATTCCTTCCCTCTGTCCGGGGAAGAGTAGTGCAGGTGTTCACAGACAACACCACCGCCATGTGGTACTGCAACAAACAGGGCGGGTGGGGTCGTCGACCCTATGTCAAGAGGCTCTGCATCTCTGGACATGGGCGGAACATCAGGGCATATCTCTGGTGGTTCAACACCTGGCAGGTTCCCTGAACGCCAGGGCGGACGAGCTCAGCCGCAGGTGCATGATGGATCACGAATGGCGTCTTCACTCGGAGGTGGCGCAAGGACTCTTTCAACAGTGGGGAGAGCCTTGGTTAGATCTGTTTGCCACCGAAGAGAACGCGCAATGTCAGCAATTCTGCACGTTGGAATTTCCAAGGCGGCACTCGCTAGGCGACGCTTTTCATCGCGAGTGGAGTTGCGGTCTTCTGTACGCCTTTCCGCCTATACCACTTCTGCCCAGAGTGCTGAAGAAGATCAGGCGCGACCAGGCCCAAGTCATTCTTGTGGCTCCGGATTGGGCACGAAGAGTATGGTATCCCGAGCTACTCAGTATGGCTATCGATCCTCCGATTCGTCTGCCTCTTCGGGAGGATCTTTTGTTGCAGCAGCAGGGGACGGTCCTCCACCCGAACCTGTCCAGCCTCCACCTCCTTGCGTGGAGATTGAGCGGCGGCAACTGACGTTATTTGACCTGCCTCCCGAAGTCTGTGATGTCATCTTGGCAGCCAGGCGTCCCTCCACTAAGACGGTATACTCCTGTAGATGGAACAAGTTTGTGGCATGGTGCACAGCAAAGGCTGTGGATCCCCTTTCTGCCCCTCTTTCTGAGGTTCTCTTGTTCCTTCTTTCTTTGGCCCAGCAGGGCTCTGCTCTGGGCACTCTAAAGGGCTATCTTTCGGCCATTTCTGCCTTTCTCAGGCTTCCTGATCAACCTTCTCTTTTTAAGTCCCCTGTTGTTAATCGTTTTCTGAAAGGCATAACGCATCTCTTTCCTCCGGTTCCTTTCGTTATGCCTCAGTGGGACTTGAAACTGGTCTTGACCTTTTTAATGTGTGCTCCCTTTGAGCCACTTCACAACTGTCCTCTTCGTCTCTTGACGCTTAAGACTGCTTTCCTGGTGGCCCTCACTTCTGCTAGGAGAGTGAGTGAGCTCCAGGCTCTTTCTTCTAAGCCTCCATTTCTGGCTATGCATCCGGACAAAGTGGTCCTACGCACTCGTCCATTCTTTCTTTCAAAGGTGGTTACATCTTTTCATATTGGCCAAACCATCACTTTGCCCACCTTCTTTCCGCATCCTTCGGGAGAGGAAGAGAGGCTCCGCCGTCTGGACCCAAAACGTGCGCTCTCCTTCTACCGAGACCGCACAAAACAGTTCCGGGTGGATGACCAACTCTTTGTTGGCTACGTGGGTGGCAAGAAAGGTCGGGCTGTACACAAGCGGACCATCTCCAGGTGGGTCGTCTTGTGTATCAAGGCCTGTTACTCTTTGGCTAAAAAGGAGCCTCCAGTTGGGTTGCGCGCCCATTCCACTAGGGCGACGGCAGCCACCACTGCTTTGGGACGGGGAGTTCCTCTAAGCGACATCTGTCAGGCAGCTACGTGGGCATCGCTGCACACGTTCACCAAGCACTACTGCCTGGACAACCAAGTCCGGAGAGATGGCTTCTTTGGCCGTTCTGTTCTCCAGGACTTTCTGGTGTGATCTTGGTTCGCAGACCCACCGCCGGGGTTGGTATTGCTGGGGTATCTATTCTAAGGTAAGGAATCTATCACTAACGTGTTTCTTTCAGATGCACAAGTTACTTACCTCCGGTAACGATATATCTGTAAGAAACATTAGTTAGTGATAGATTCCGTACCGCCCCATCCTCCCCGTTCTGCGAACTGATTTCTAGGGTTAAGGACATCCCTTCAGGGCCCTAGTTTTGTGCACCAGTGGTCAATATCTTGCATGGCTCTGCTTTTCTGGCGCGGAAAGTCGTGTACAGACCTGACGTCAGCGCGCGAGGGCGGCGTCTAAGTAGCTGCCGTGACGTCATCCCGGCGACGACGGACGCGGAGCCGACCGACGCCACCTTCCGACACGCAAAGGTACTGCTAACGAAAACTTTCCGGATCCAGTCTGACGCCTGGGGGTAATTCTAAGGTAAGGAATCTATCACTAACTAATGTTTCTTACAGATATATCGTTACCGAAGGTAAGTAACTTGTGCGTCAGGGCCAGTCCCCAGCATGCAGGAGAGCCTGCAGGATTCATTGGAGCCCCCTCGAGGACCCTTTGGCAGCAGGCACAGAGAGTTGCAGGGAGGCCTGACCAGCACACAGAAGATGAAGGCCCATGGTGCAGAGGATGCAGGCAGGGCGTCATTCTTTGAGCTGTGCAATGCTGGAGTCTGGGGCTTCTTGGAGCTTGAAGATCTTCCGTGAAGAAAGCCAACAAGCCTTGGCAATGACAAACGGACGCGGTACACAGGGAGGCTGGTGAGGGATTACAGTCCTGTAAGTTGAAGGAAAGACTGGTCAGGCCTCTGGAGATTCAACAAACCACCACCGATGTTGCAGAGCCGGGTGATGTTCGTGGGACAACAGGATCAGAAAACTGGTCATCAACGTAGAGGTGCCTGCAGATGCAGGGAAGTGACTCCTTCACTCCAAGGTAGATTTCTTCTTGCTTGGATGCAGGCAGAGTCCTTGCTGATTCAGAGGATGCACAGCCACGGAGTTGCAGAAACTTGAAGAGCGTGGAGACAAAGTTGCAGCAGGAGTCTTCCTGCTGAGACCAGTCTAGTATTTAGTCCTGACTCAAAGAAGTAGCAGAGGTCCAGTGTCTACCAACAGAAGAGTCTTTAGGCGATCTTAGGAAGACAGACAACCTGTCCATGAAGATGTTGTCCAAACGAATCTAAGGAGCCACCCTCAGGGGAGCCCTTAATTACCCCTAACAGGGGGAAGGACATCTTCTGCGATGACCCACGTATCAGGGGTGGTCAGGGACACTACTCAGCTGGCCTAGCTAGTCAGATGCTTCCGGGGCCCAAGATTCAACATGGCAGAATCAAGTGGCCACCTGGAGGAGCTCTAGGCACCTCCCCAGGGAGGAGCGGGACAGGGGGGTGGACACTCCCCTGGCCTTTGTGTAGTTTCGAGCCAGAGCAGGAGCCAAGAGCTCCTGAACTGGGCAAAGCTGGTTTATGCAAGGAGGGCACCAATTGTACCCTTCAATGCAGTCTGGTGGCGCTCAGAAGCACCCCCACCCTGCCTAATTCTAAAAGAAAGGTGGTCACACCTCTCCTTTGCAGGAAATCCTTTGTTCAGCTTCCCTAGCATGAGATAAGCTCATCAGCAGGGGGCAGAACACTATCTAGGATCGGCAGCAGAGCGGGCTGGCAGGCAGACCCGGTAAGGCTACACAGGTAGGTATTGGGCGGTCCTCTAAGGAGCCCCCCAGTACATTGTATCACGCAGTGAACACTGGAATCTGTGTAGTTGCATGATTCCAACATGTTTGATACCAAACATGACCAGGTTCGAGGCAGCCATTAAGTAGTTGGACATTTCGACTTGCCAGTGTCCACTACATACCTGTCCAGCACTTACAAAGCCCAGTGAATGGAGTCTGGGGTTTGTAGGGGTACCAACACACTTAGATCCATGCACCTTGCCCTTGGACTGAGGTACCTACCTTAAGGATGACTTATAGTTTTAAAGTGCAGTGACCGGGATATAAGGGAAACCTTATATCCAAAGTGAAAGGTGTATGCACCATTTTAGGCAGACTGCGATAGCAGCTCTGCAGACACAGTTTACATGGACTCCCATGGGTGGCACAATACATGCTGCAGCCCACGGGAGACCGCTGGCGTACCAATGCACTGGGTACCTCAGTACCATATACTGGGGACTTACAGTGGTACCCCAGTATGGCAATTGTGGGATGTACAAAGTACTTACCATCAAATTTAGAGCAGAGAGCACTGCCACTGGGATCCTGGTTAGCAGGTTCCCACTGAACTACAGTCAAAACATACTGACACCAGGCAAAAAGTGGGGGTATCTATGCCAGAAAGATCCTACTTTCCTACAGATACACACACACTGTTTTGGATTCAGATGCGCAAGTGCTGTCCATGGTCTTGGAGGAGGCCCGAGCTATAGTGACAATAGGCTATTGCCAATAGCAGAGGCGCAGCAAAGTTCACCATTCTCTGTAGATGGATACGACCGATTCACTAGGCAGAGCAATTGTGTCATCAGTGGGAATCAGACGCCACCCCTGACTGAGGTCTACTGACTTTTCAGGGGATGTCCATACATCCCTTATGTACATGCCCTTCAATGCACCCCCCTCTTTGGCGACAAGGCAAATTCAGTGTTCTCTTCCAGGGGATACTCATCAATAGTCATAAGCATTGAATAGTCCCGCCCACGTGCGGGGACCCTGGAGCACTAACAGGAAACAGGCGAAACGCGTTACCAGAACCAGACATTGAAATAATAATAAAAGAGAATCTTTTTTAAACTACGACCAGAGTCCTTGTGTTGGCATCCAGGGAAACGGAAAACTGGAGTTGGTGCTTAAATATATATATATATATATATATATATATATATATATATATATATATATATATATATATATATACCAATATACACACATGTATATAAATATGCAGCCCAACCATAATATCAGGCTCGAATATGCCAACATGTAAAATAACATTTTTATAACACAGAGAAAACGTACCTCCAACTTGTTTTTGAACATAGCCTTTATTTTCAAAGGAAAAAGGCAAGGTGATAGCAGGCAGATTAGCCTAGAAGGCTGCATATAGAACACTCAGAAAAAACTGGCACCGTGCCTTTAAGACCTCCAGGACCTCCAGGCTCCCATCATGCCCCACAGGTGACAGTTAGGTCAGTTCTTTTTTCCGGCTCCTTCTGTGAGGATCCTGGAGCATTGAGCTCGTCAGTTAGTGGTTTTTTGTCACTAATTGATTTTTTCAAGTGAATTTTATTAACTTCACTCGACGACTTTAGTACTTATAATACTTGTTACATAATTTTTTCTGACTTTCAAGCATTTTTTCCTGTCAGAATGCCAGCCTTATTTAATAAGTGCCCTTCCTGTGGGAAAAAGATGGCAAAGTCAGATCCGCACTTGGTCTGTATTGTGTGCCTACCATCTTCGCAATGACCTGATGAGTGCTACTACTGCCAGCAGCTTTCCAGGAGAACCCTTAGGGAAAGGGAGAAGATTAAGCTGCATGCTATGCAGGAGAGAGGAATGGAGTCAACAAGTGGCCGGGGAGGACATCCCCCTAAGAAGCCCTCTTCTCAAGGAAGGTCAGAGCATAAGAAAAAGGGTGAAAAAAGAAGATACCGGTCAAATTCGCCGTCGAGGGACAGACCAAAGATACCCTTGGGCTCACCTTCAGCGTCAAAGTCTCCTGTGCCGCAGTCGACGTCGAGGCCTCTTTCGCCGTCGATGCGAGCGACTTCAGGTACGAAGTCTAAATCCAGGCATACGTCATCCTCCCATCGGCCGACATCGACACCGCCTCGTAGACGGTCCAAGTCAGGCTCGCCTACGACGGCGGCAGCCAGATGCTCAACGACGAAGTCTCATCGTCAACAGGAGAGGTCGCCGTCGAGATCGGTGCCGATGTCGAGAACACCACTGACGTCGAGGGTACCTCAGACAACAACGCCGAATCCGAGGCCGAAAACCTCGATGCTGGTAAGACTCGGGGAGTCATCGTAGGCGGCAGGGCAGGCCAAATCACAGACGTCAAGAAGATTGACGTTGAGACGATCGCCGTTGAGACGATCTCCGGCAAGAAGATAGAGGTCGACGTCGAGAATGGCGCAGGAAAGGTCTCCTCCGATGTCGAGGACAAGATCACCTTTTGCTACGAGAAGGTCACTGGTGGGTAGATTGACGTCGAGAAGATCGACGTCGAGACCTACGTCTTTACATAGATCCCCTCCTGCCAAGAGGCCGAGGTCAGAGCGGTCTCCAATACCGATGTCGAGAGGCCCTTTGACGTCGAGGGAAATCCAGGTTCTGACATCCAGGAGTGCTTCATCATCTACTGAACTCTGGATTGCTCAAATCACGCCGGAACGTTCTCCAGCTCCAGAACAACCAACCAACATTTCCCCAAGATGGCTGGGGAACATAAGGGACTGGAAGACAAGGGGCACAGAGTTCTCTCGTTCTTGTTCTCCTTCTCGCTCTCCTACTAGACGAGAGAGGCATTTCACACCTCAGAGGTCATCAGTCTCAAGGAGACACAGATCAAGGTCTCCTAGAAGTCGGTCTGCAAGATCTCGGCACCGCTCTCCTAGAGAAAGAAGACAAAGATCACCTTCATGGTCCTCTGACTCCAGGCCCTCGAAGGCGGATTATTCACCAACTCCATCATCTACCCCACCGACTAGGGTATCACCAGTAGATGATATTGTGACTTAATGAGGTGTTATGTAGAGGGGCTACAAAACTCCATCGAAATGCCTTCCTCTGCACCCTCGACATCTGTTATTTTCGAGACACTACATCACAGGTCTTCCTCTAGACCTTTACTACCTCTGGTACCTGGCTTGTTAGAACCAGCTCTCCACACTTTCCTAACACCGGCTTCAGTGGGAGCTGCTCCATCATGGATAACAAAGAAATACAGGGCTCCAGAGCAGGATCCGCTGTTTCTGAGGTCTGATCCACCTCCTGACTCAGTCATCGTGCCAGCGGCCAGAAAATCTCACACTGGAGCATCCTCTTCTGCCACTCCCCCGGAGAAGGACAGCAAAGCCATGGACTCTATTGGCAAGAGAATGTGTAACACATCTGCTGCCTACATGAAGGTGGCCTCCGCGTCAGCGTTATTGGGCCGATATGACCGCTCTCTTTGGGACTCTCTATCACGATTCACAGAGAAGTTACCAAAGGAGGACTGTCAGGATTTTCAAGAAATCCCACATGAAGGAAGGCTCGTGGCTAATCAAGTCATAAGCGCGGCTGCAGACGCCTCAGACCTCGCTGCCCATGGATATTCTCATGGAATCTGTGCTCGTCAATCCTCCTGGCTAAGACTTACAGGTTTGAAACCAGAGGCCCAGCACAGGATTCTCAACCTTCCCTTCAACAGAACCTCACTCTTTGGCTCTCATGCAGATGATGAGATCTCAAGAATTAAATCGAACTGGATACCTTGAAGGCGGTGGGATTAGAGATGAGAAAGGATTTCCGACGTCGCTATCGACCATACGATCGTCGTCAATACCAGCAGAGAGTTCAAAAGCCCTCATTGGTCTTCGCAGCAACATCATGCGAGATCTCATTACCACCAGCGATGACCTGGTAGAGGAAGAGGAGGCTCAAGACAAGCAACCCCTGCAGCAAAACAACAGGCTAAGCAGTGAGTGCTTGCTTCCCCCAGCTCCGTTACCCACTCCGGTGGGGGGAAGTGTAAAATTTCACTTGGACGAGTGTACCAAGATAACGCAGGGCAAATGGGTACTCAATATTGTTTTAATCTGATAGAGACTACTAGCCGCAGATTCCTTAACGTAGAATTATCCCCAGGCGTGAGACTGGACCCGGAAAACTTTCTTTGCCCCAGCATCTCTGCGCGTCGGGGGGCGGTACCACGCGACTCCGCCCTGACGACGTCCACGGGCGTGACGTCAGCGAGGTCACATAAGCCCCGCCCCGACGCGCTGACATCAGTTTCCTTCTTATCCGCGTGCCACGCGGATCCGGATCGTGTCCCTGGCCTGTTTTCAGGCCTCCTCCTTCTTCAACGCTTTGCGTTCCCTTGAGAACAGTGTGCGAATGCCTTCGGGCTTCAAGACGTGCTCGTCTTGCGCGCGCCAGATGTCGGCGACGGACCCTCCCTCTATTTGTATGTGGTGTTTGGGGGAGCACCATGACTCCACGGACTGCGAGGCTTGTCAGCAGATGAAACCGAAGTCCCGGCGGGAGCGCCGGATGAAACTCCTTTCGGCCCGCATGTCCAGGTCAGCGTCATCCCGGCGTCCGTCCCCCGCGGAAGGGACCAAGAACCGCCGCTTCCGCCTCCGACATCGTCCTTCCCCGGGGCCGCAGGGGCGTCGCTCGCCCGTTGGTAAGTGTCGCAGCTTGTCCCCGAGGCCCAGTCCCCGCCCTGTGGGGGGCACGGGTTCTCCGAGGGCCGTGCGGCCTCGCACGTCGCCTTACCCGCCGTTTCCCGGCGCGGGGGCGTCCAGAGTCCAAATGGAGGCCTATGCTGCGGCCCTGCAGGCCTCCTTGGCTCCTCCTCCTCCTCCTGGGACGTCCGCTGATCCCCTGCCACGCGCGGGGCCTTCGGCGGAGTCGCCGGTGGCTCCGGCGCCGACAGTTTCGGCTTCAGGTCTTGGAGGTGTGGCGTCATCGGGGTGCAGCCCTACGGGGTTCCCTCCTTCGTCCCACGGCGCCTCTGCCTTGCCGCAAACCCCCGTGGGGGTCCCTGTGGCGTTGCAGGAGGTTGCCGGGACTCGTGGCTTGTCCCCGAGTCCTACTCGGTCCTCTGGGCAGGCGGCGGCCTTGCCGAGGCCGAGCGGACGCCGCTCAGGCGCCGGCGGCTGTCGGCCCTAGTGGCGCCGCAGGGGCTGGCTAAGGGCCGGGGTGTGTCCCCGGGCCCTCCTCGTCTCTCCACGCAGGCGGCTGCCTCGTCGGAGGTCGAGTCGGCACCTTTTCGGCGCCGTTCTTTGGCCGCCCCGGCTCTGTCCCCGCCCCGTTCTCCTGCGGCACAGGTAGTGGTGAAGGTCGTCGCCACGTCCCCTTCGACCCCGGAGACGGGATGCCGCGTAGTGGCTTTCTCCCCGGCATCTTCCAAGGAGGGCTCTTTGCCATCCCCGCGCCCACAATCTTCCCCTGAGGCGCCTCAGGTTCCCCACTCCTCTGTCAACCCTCCACCTTTCCGGGCTTGGCCGTTTCTTCCTCCGGTTGGGCTGGGGGACGGCCGGCTTAGTCTGCAGCCGTCACCCACGGAGGAGTTGCTCTCCCCACCGCGTTGCCCTACGGAGGCGAGTGCTGCTTTCGCACGGGCTGTTTCCACGGCCGCTGGGATTTTCCGCATGGGCGACCCGGCTGCACATTTCTCCGCGGACCACTTGCTTGAGGTTCTCCACCAGGGCTCTGGTGGACGGGAGCTGCTTCTTCCCTTCGAAGCTTCGCTCCACAATTCTCTCTTGAGGGCCTGGGGGCGTCCTGCCACGGGGGACCCGGTGCCCCAGTCCCTCCTGCACCGCCACCGTCCTGCTCTGCATGCTCCTGTCCGTCTTTCCTTCCATCCTTCTACTCGGGGCCCTCTTCTGCAGACGCCCTTTCCTTCCTTGCCTTCCATTTTGTCTCCTCCATCACGGGAGGCCCGGTGGTTAGATTCCTGGGGGCGTAACATCTTCGCTTCCTCCAGTGCTGCCTTGCGGGCGCTCAACACGCTTTGTGTGTTAGCCAGAGCCACTTCCAGTTTGTGGGATTCCGCGGAGTCCCTTCTGTCTTGTGCCTCTCAGGAGGGTGCCTGCGTTGATCTGCGGCACCATGTGTTGGATGGCCGGAAGCTGGCCGCGTTTATTCTTCGCTCGCCTCTTGATGTCTCTGAGGCTCTTGGTCGCACTATGGCTAGTTTGGTGGCCCTCCGTCGCCATGCATGGTTGAGGGATAGTGTTTTCCCTGAGAATGTTAGGGAGCGTCTGGTTGACCTCCCTTTTGATGGCACTCTTTTGTTTCACGCCCCTGCGGATTCTGCCATTCAGCGGTTCCTTGCGGGGCTTCGTCCTCCTCCTCCTCCTCCCCCTCAGTGAACCTGGATGTCGGTCCTCTGGTGTGTTCGGGGAGGTGTTCTCCCGTTGTTTTCTCTGGAGCTTAGTGCTCAATAACCCGGTTATGTGTTCTGTATGGTTGGTGCCACTTCAGGGTCCTTCGCTTGGCCCTTCGGTGCTGTTGGCTGCTGGTCCGGCCCTCTGTTTTCACTTGTGGTTTTGGTTGTTGGTAAAGCCGTGTTGGTCCTGAGATTGGGCCTTCTGTCTCTTCTGTTGTTGGCTGATTGGTAAGCCGTCTGCGGTTTTGACCGCAGGTCTTTCTGTTTTGCCCTCTGCTGCGGAAATCTTTTCCTCAGAGGTGTTCCCATGTCTTCTTGGGACGTAACATACCCTAGGTGGGGTACTTGTAGCTATCGTATAGCTCTGTCATGAGCTGGGACGGTGCGGTCCCCTTCCTTTCTTTCTTTCCTTTCGGGTTCCGTGCCCTCCACGGCGCCAAGGTATGCCGCAGGTGCGGTCTCTTCCACTATTCTCTTGGCGCAGTTGGCGCTGCGCCCCGCTTGCCTTTCCCCAGGTTCGCTTCGTCGCTAGACCAGCCTGGCATGCTGTCTTCGGCGTTGTGTTGTGGCGCCTCTGCCTTTCCGTCCGGCGTTTCGGCCTGGTCCTCTGTCTGGTGTTCCAGGGGGGGACTAGCTTTTCTTGGCTTTCTGTGTTCTGGTTGCCGGCTTGGACCGTCCTCCGGGTCTCTCCCTCTCTTTCTCTTCTGCCTCGTCCCACTTCTTCGTGGGTCGGTGTGTGTCACTGGCCCGGCTCCTGGCCTTCTCTGGCCTCTGCCTTCGGCTTGCGCCTGACTTGTTCTGGTGCACGGCTCCTTGGTGCGGCCTCCTGCTGACTGCGCATGCCTGCTTGCTCTGGTCCACCGATGTGGCCCTTGGTGTGTTTCCTTGTGCCCTGTCTCTTGTTCTGCTGGAGCTTTGCGCACCTGTGTCTTTCTCCTTACGCCTGTGGTTCTTGGCTTTGGAGCCGTTTCTGCCTTCTCCGCTGCCTTGAGGCTGATGGCTGTCCAGCTGTCCCCCGTCGCTGGGTGTGTGTGTTTTCCTCCAGCGGGTTCTGCCTTTGGTTATGCCTCTTCTCCCTGGCGTTGGGGTGGTTCTTTTCATCCCGGGTGCTCCTCTTCGGCTGTCCGTCCCTATGAGGATTTCTGGAAGTTGTTCCTTGGATGGGCTTGGGGTCTCCTAGTCTTCCCTTCGCCTTGTCCTTTCTTACTTCTGCTTGGTGGGGGCTGGGCCGCCCTTCTTGTCCCTGTGACACATCCCCTGCTGGGGCCCTGTGTTTCTTTCTACTGTGGAAGTTCTCTCGCAGGCCCTCCTCCCCTCTGGGTATGGCTGAGGTATCTATTCTACATTAAGGAATCTGCGGCTAGTAGTCTCTATCAGATGTACAAGTTACTTACCTTCGGTAACGATGTATCTGGTAGAGACGATTCTAGCCGCAGATTCCTTCACGACCCGCCCTTCCTCCCCGTTCTGCGAGGACCTTCTATTAGGTCTTCTGCACTCGCCTCCCTCCGGGTGGCTTGTCTTCTGTGGGGGTGTGCTTGCCTCCTCCCGGACGGGATGCTTCGTTGTGCTTGATCGTTCCACCCCTTCCTTTCTGATCCGAGGTCGGTTGGTTCATGTGTGCTTCTGCCTCCCTCCACTTTGGTCTTTTCTCCAAGTGTAGGGGCGTCCTTGCCTCTTCTCCTTTTACTGGTTTGGGGTTTCTGATTCCTTTGCAGTTCTCTGCATTGGGCTTGTACCTCGGCCCTTTCGCCCCTTTCAGGGGCTACGGCCCTCCTTGATGGTGTTGTCTGGGGGTAAATTGCTGTTACTCCTCTGTTTCGCGCTTGTTGCTCCTTCACTGTTGTGGATTGCGATTGCAGATTCTCTCTCTCTCTTCTGCTATGGCGTTTTTCACCTGGGTTCTGCCTCCAGGGGGGATGTCGCCTTAGCTTGCAAGGCTGCTCCTCGGGGCGGGGCTCTGCTCTTTCCCTGCTATGGCCTTCGCTGCTCTTTTTGGTACTTTAGTGCTTGGCGCTTTTCCAATTGGTGCTGTTCCTCACCTTTCGTTTCTCTCTTCTCTTTTTTCACTGATTTTTCGCACACTGTTCCCATACTCTCCACAGTTTTGTTTGTGATGGCTCCGCGTTGTGGCGCGGAAAAGTTCTCCGAAGAAAACTGATGTCAGCGCGCCGGGGCGGGGCTTATGTGACCTCGCTGACGTCACACCCACGGACGTCGTCAGGCGGAGTCGTGTGGTACCGCCCCCCGGCGCGCAGAGATGCTGGGGCAAAGAAAGTTTTCCGGGTCCAGTCTCACGCCTGGGGATAATTCTACGTTAAGGAATCTGCAGCTAGAATCGTCTCTACCAGATACATCGTTACCGAAGGTAAGTAACTTGTACTTTAAGCCCTAGGACAGGGACCTGCATGCCCCATAGGAGGATGAGGGAGGAAGACCCCTGTAGTCAAACTTGCCTCAAGGTGCGTCTCCCGTGTCTGCACCTAGGTGTGTACTCCTCTCCTCCTCGTCGATCGACAGGGGTCTTCCTCCCTCATCCTCCTATGGGGCATGCAGGTCCCTGTCCTAGGGCTTAAATAACACGAGCCATTCCCCAGTGGAGTGTGACATAGGTCACCCCACGAAGTGGTACCTTCTCACCATAATTTGGTAAGAGCGGAGCCCTTTTCTCTATAGGTCCTGATGAATGCCACGGACCCAACTGGGCCAATCAGCAGAAACATGTCGACCATACTCACTACGGTGGGGGGACAATAAAATCCCCATTACACCGTTCACTTGTTTTTAATACCATATAGCTGCCAGTCACATTAAAATCTATTTGGCATCTATAATGGCTGTTTAACCTCACTTATTTCTTTCACGGGCCCCCACTTAGTTTAGAAGTGCATCCCTGTCATCAGGTGTATGCCCGCCCTCTACCAAACCAAGTTTCTAGAGGGCGAGGACTGGTCAATGATGAAGCATGACACCCGGTGGTGTGTGAGACCAGTCCTTCACTTTTTGTGAGATGCCTGCACTCACAATCTAACACTCAAGCACCTTGGTCTCTTGACTGGGAGCGGCCCCATTTGTGTTAAACACAGTTAAAGGGTACCTTTCAGCCATATTGGTATTTTTGTGGCTGCCGGATCAGCCCTTCCTCTTTAAGGTCACCTGTTGTGACTCATTTTCTGAAAGGACTAGACATATGTCCCAGACAAAGATGGTTTTGAGAAAATGTGCCTCTTTCCTGCCGAAAGTGGTAGCACCTTTTCATGTTGGCGAGACCAACACAGTGCCTACCTTCTTTGCTCCTCCTCACTCTTCCAAGAGAGGCTCCACCAATTGGACACAAAAAGAGCATTGTGGTTCTGTGCTGATTGTATGAGAGAGTTCCGGGTGGACAATCAACTCCTCATTGGGTTCTTGAGGCCAAGAAGGTAAAGGCCATGCAGAAACAGACCATCCCATGATGGACAGTGCTCCGAATTAAAATATGCTACGCACTGGCCAAGTAGTAGCCCCCTGAGGGCTTGTGGGCTCATTCCACCAGAGCCAAAGCTGCAACAAACGGCATTAGCTCACGGAGTCTCTGTCCTGGACTTCTGTCCGGTTGCAACGTGGACATCTTTGCACAAGTTTACAAAACACTATTGCTTGGACAGTCAGGTCCATCGTGACAGGCACTTTGCCTGTTCATTCCTCCAGGTCTTCCTGGTCTAAAATTGTTTGTAGACCCACCTGGAGAGGTATTGCTTAGGTATCTATTCTAAGGTAAGTAATCTGCAGCTAGAAGTCTCTATCAGATGAACAAGTTACTTACCTTTTGTAATGCCTTATCTGGTAGAGATTCTGTCTAGCCTCAGATACCTTACCAGCCCTTCCATCCTCCACGCTCTGGGAATGGATTTCTCCATATAGGGTAACCCTTATGAGGTCTGGGCACACTGGAACATCAACACCCTTCGTGGCGCTTCTGGCGTGGAAATGTTGTGAAAAGTAACTGATGTCAGCACACTAGGGTGGCACTTATATAGGCACCGAGCACGTCACTTCTGGCACTGACGCTGATGACCCTGAGCCGATCGATGCCACCTACCATGCGCAGAGGTTCTGTTTGAAAAGTTTTCTAATCCAGTTTGACACCCGGGAGATATTCTAAGGTGATGCAATCTGCAGCTAGATATAGTTTCTACCAGATAAGGTGTTAACGATGATAAGTGACTTGTTCATTTATGACTGCAATAATAGAAAGTTCTCTTCTGCAAGTTTAGCTTAGGATCCTTGAATGCTGTATGCCTGCTGAGCAGGTACATGCATGCATTATGGAACATGACCAGCAAAACCTTGCGATCCATCCCAGAAGATCGACAGCCAGTGAATTATGTCTTGCTTCTGGTTTGGACACCACAGACTGTCGGCAGAGCTATTGGCACCAGTGTAGTGCCTTGAATGAACACATGGATGCAATCAACTTGGTTTTCAGAGGATGTGGAGGTATCCCTAATGGACATGGCATTTGACTGCTCCATATTATTTTGGGAGAAGGCTAAGGAAGTTCAAGGGTAACTCCAGAGCACTGGCCTACAGACAGTGCCATCTCTCCCAGCTGGTGTAGCAGTAGCAAGGACAGTCCTTTCAAAGCAGAGGCTGTTCACCCCATCAGGGGTATCTCTCCTCTGCCTCCCGTACATTGTTTTGAGAATGACAGAATGCATTTATACTTAGTTTTAAAGAAGCACTGTGTATTCTGAACTTCACATTGTGCATACCACTCTGTAAGAAAGCACCCAGTCACCCATCCATGAATGAACCTACTCATTCAGCAATTGGTCGTTGCCACTGATTAATGATGCATGTTCTTAGTCACTTGCTCCCTCATTTATGCACCCACTCATCCATTCAGGTGTTGAGTCATTCCTCGTCACCCAGTTACCCATTCACACTCACTTTCTTTAAAAATAAACTAGAAAGAAAATTCTGCCTGTGGATAGGCTGTTTGTTTATTGCTTGAGAGACGTGTTTCTCTGTGTTGAAGATGTGTTCGGGATCCTACACCTGCAATTAGATATTCAGATGTTTGGGAGTTTTTTCAAACTGCCCTAGATAGGTACCCGGTGTTCCAGATAAGTCGCTTTGTTTCTTATGGTTTGGTTAAGATTCAACTATAGAATTTCACCTTGAAAGATAGTAATAAAATACAGTCTCACCTAAGTGAATAAAACATTGTATAGTCATAATAATGTTCTCTCTTCTTTGCCTTTCTAGGTCTTGGTGTCCAGATCGTACCCTTTCCCAAGCAAGGAAATACATTGCAGATTCACTGGACCCTAGATTCACCGAACCTGTTCTTTTAGACCTGGAGGAGACATGGGAGGAAAGTGATAAACACACCCCCTTGATCTGTTTCCTATCTATGGGATCTGACCCGACTAATCAGATTGAAGCGTTAGCAAAGAGGCTCAAACTAGGTATGTTTCATCATTGTCAAAACTAGCCCACCTCGTTTTAAAATGCTAAATTGTATTCGTAATGTTGAGCCCTCTTGACTGTCTATAAACGAGGCCTTTAGATGTGAATTGCACCCACTGCAGGATTTTTGTGAAGTAACATTGTTCCATTTTCAAGCTGAGCCTCCATGCTTCATTTTCATCGTTTTCAAGTGAAAACCATTTCGAACACATTGGACTTCGGGAGATGCTGCTAGAAGACATATCACCCGAGCCTTATGTCCTCAGCTAGTGCTTAATTTGTGGCGGAACCTGCAGGTGGTGGACACCCCAAGTCATTTTTGGCGACCAGAACAAGAGAAAATTATATAGAAAAGGTGGAGGAAATTAGAAAGAAAAAGATTCGAAACTGGTGAGAAAGTAGTGATGGAAATGAACCTGCAGTGTGAGACTTGAAGTGCGGCGGAAGAAATAACAAGGAGGTGGAATACAAACTACTCAGTCTTGTTAGACAACCCCAGCATGTAGCAGCACCTGCAGAGGTCTCCGCATCCGGTCTCACAGACGACACCTTTTCATTCGGCATCTACCACGCTGCCATCCGATCGGCGTACCCCCCTATTTGTTCCGACCACCACGATACCTCTTCCTTCATATTCTCTCCATAGGGCTTACCCGCCTCTTCTCTCCAACCACACGGACACTGTTTGGTCCTCGTGAGCTGGTATTTTGGGCGCACCCGCCCCTGTTCGTTCTTCTGATCTGACACCCCGGGTCATGTCCCTCCACAGGGCTTGACCTTTCCCTACGGATTCCCCACCGGCTCCCCCGGTCCACTGGCCCTGCGGAACCCACTCCTTGCACCCCTCCATTCTGACACTCAATCCGTCACTGTCATTACAGTCCTGATGAGTCACGGGAGTATTCCCGCATGACGAAACACGTGTCGGCTGGTTGCTTTCTTTTTGTCGTTGCCTCATTAAATAACTTTCTACATTGACTTTGGTGTCGACTCAAGCAATTTTGAACTCCTAGGAGACTTCTGATTCTATTATACCGTCAATACGTGTGCCCGGGACTTTGTTCTTAGAAGACATATCACCCGAGCCTTATGTCCTCAGCTAGTGCTTAATTTGTGGCGGAACCTGCAGGTGGTGGACACCCCAAGTCATTTTTGGCGACCAGAACAAGAGAAAATTATATAGAAAAGGTGGAGGAAATTAGAAAGAAAAAGATTCGAAACTGGTGAGAAAGTAGTGATGGAAATGAACCTGCAGTGTGAGACTTGAAGTGCGGCGGAAGAAATAACAAGGAGGTGGAATACAAACTACTCAGTCTTGTTAGACAACCCCAGCATGTGGCAACACCTGCAGAGGTCTCTTAGGAAAGCCTCCGGACACCTGCACTTGTAGATTTATATTTTGAGAAAAGAGTCTTAAAAATGTTATTTGAGCAGGGTTGAAAAGGTTTAAAAGGTAGAACTGTCTGGGCCGTTAATTTGCACATCATCCACCGGTCTGGTGGCTCAGTGGGCTAGTGCATCAGTTATAGGGGCCTTGTGTTCGACCTTATGGTCACCGGTTCAAATCCCGGCGGGTCCATTCAGCCTTCTGAGGTCGATAAAAATCCCTTAGAGTTGGATAAAAATAAAAGTCTGTTATTCAGGGGTGAACATGTGCTTTCGAAGTGCATATCATATGTTACTCACAGAGTCACGAATGCACGGAGAATTTGTGAATCTGCTTCTGAAAAGAAAGGAGGCCCCACCAGCACCATTGGATGTTGGAGCTTTTCGCGCATTGTGGAGTCAAAAAAAGGGCCGGTGGATGCACAATTCTGCTGTGCTCTGTCTGGCTCGCCCACCGAGCATCGTGTTGGGAAAACAAAATAGGAATAATAGGAGCGTAGTGTGCCTCCTAGCCCCACGCGCACATGTGGGGAGAGGGCTAAAGCCGCCCACCCCCAGAATTAAAATAAGTGAAAAAAAGCCTCATTTGTATCACCAGAGCCAGGACTCCTGTGCCGGATTCACCAATACTGGACCCTCTCTAGAGTTTGTGGGACCTCCTGGGGTTTGAGGGTTTACGAATCCATCCGGCATAGGATTCACAAATCCTGAAAAAATTACCCACTGCTTATGGCCAAGGCCATGTGCAGTGGAAGTTGGTTGCGTGCAGCGAGTTGGGCACAGGCCTTGCCCTTTTGCCAACCCCATTTCCACATTTTGATGCAGATGGTGAACCGATACATTGAAGATGAATGAAGTGTGTCATGAACAAACACTACAAATCCTATAAAAAGAATCACGATGCAGATTAGTTATAGCTTAGCAAGTACAAAATCCATTTTGTAGCCAGTTATGGTATGCAACACACAAAGACACCCCATAATTAACATCACACGTCATGCTTGATAACACCCATTTGACAATGTCACAGCAAATAAAGGCAGTCTATCATGAGCAAAATATGGCTGGTGACATGGGTTATTGTGTGAAATGTATGCACTGTATACCACAACTGGTGAATTGCAGGGGTTTGCAGGTTTGTATTCTCTGAACTGTAACCAATCTAGAACTGTGTTTTTTTTATTGAATATTTAATTTAACCTGCTTTTTTTAGTTGTAAAAGGGACAAGCTGAGAAAAAAATCTTTCAATGCCAGAGAAATCATCTAGCCGGTCACATACTTTTGCCACGTTCTCCTGGTTCACATTTCTATCTTAAAAATTTGTAATTTTTTGTAATCCTCCAGTGTGGCTAGGCAAGGCAAGGCAGCAGGCTGTATCTGACAAGGGGTTACATGAGTCCAGTTACTTTCTCAACGAGAGAATCTGATTTATCTTCCTAGCAAAGTTGCACCTTGGGCGGATAGCCTGGTGTGTTTTTTGCTGGTCCTATGGAGGCCTTGAAGAACAACATTTTGCGAATCCCATCTTTTCAGTGGGGTAGGAGAAGTCCAGTTAGACACAGCCAAGGGTGCCAGGACCTTAGGAACAAACACTTGTGTGTCAAAAGTCACTCCAGCAGAGGACACCAGTAGGGTGCAGGTCAGGCCTAGTTATTACTGGTCAGATGGGCACTTCAGGGAAATCCCTCTTGCAGCTTGTTCTCACCCTGTAGCTACACAGGAGGACAATCAACTTACCCTTGGACTTCACTTCTTCATACTTGGCACAAGGGGAAACATATCTAGTCCTTCTAAACTCCTTTCAGCTCACAGAAACCAGGTTCAATCCTCTTCTGTTCATTCACAGGCCGAGAAAGTGTTCTGATGAAGGTACCTGTGAATGACACACTTTTGCTTGACACTACCTAGTTTTGGATACACCTCTCCCATTACTGGGATTGTTGTTTGCTTGTTTGCTTGAGTGGTAGGACAAGAGCTGGGGCCTCTCCAGGCATTACCTAACATTTGCTTGTGACAGGGGGGTCCCTTGGAAGTAAATTAAGGTCCTGGGTCTTCCTGCCAGAGAAAACACGCATCCAGACACCCAAGCCTTTGCCTGTGCTCTGAGATCAGTTTTAAGAAACTCATCAGGGCTAATCACTCAGTGGGCTAGTGCTAAAGACGTAATGCTAATTTGACTTGAGGAGTTTCTTGCAAGATAAAGGTAAATCGGACAAAGGAAGTTTCACTTTCTGTTTATTAAAAAGTAAAATGTAACATTCAATTCAATTGTCTTTATTAGATCTTCCGAAGGCAGATCATAAAAGATACACAAGATAAAAAATCATACTACACAATGCACAAATGTTAAAAGAAACGACCACAATTAAAAAAATGAAATCATTGTCTAGATTTACATTTGGTAAAATGACAGTGCGTTAAATTTGGTTCCAGGAGCATCAAAGCTGATGTAACAATGAACACGCATATTAAAAGCAGCCACATATAAAAAGAGAAGGTCATTATATTAGTTTACAATGAATAAAGTGACAATGCAAAAAATTTGATTCCAGGAACATCATATCTAGTATAACAGTGTGCTGGATGGATGAAGGTTGCAAGCGACAATATTCGCTTAAAGGTGCAAGATCAACAGTAGTTATTAAAAGAGGATGTACAAACTTTTTTATCAAAAAAGCATACTCCTTTTTTAGCTAAAATGCACTTAAAAAAACTAGCAACTGCATAGCAAACATTACAATCGTTAAGTTGCAGTAAATAAAATAGGGCGGCTTTGCACATGGAGAATTTATGTCCGCATAGCAAAGGTAATAAAAACTTCCTAGTGGACGACTGATAAAATTGACAGAAGAAAACAAAGTGTAAGATGGTTTGGCTAGATTGCTCATCACATGGGCAAGTACCAATAGTGTCTGAGGAGTACTGGGCTAAGGGAAAACATATTAACCGGCGAAAGGAACCTAGCCTGAATCTTGCCAACAGTGTTCTTTCAAAAACGTTGATCACATATAATAAATACGGGGCAATTGTTGGGTCCGCTTGAATAATACAGTAGTCTCTAACTTCAGGTTTGGACACTTCCGTTAATTCTCTAGTGGTTTCTTTGTGCTTACAAAAACTGTCCTGAACCCAATTTTTGTCCATTTTTTGGATGGACTGAGGATGCTCAAACAAGTTGGCACAGCCAAGAGCCGAGAAGCAATTTTTTATATGCACAAAATTATCCCCCACGGTAGCAGAGAAACAACAAAGATCCAGCGTGTAGAGCAGACACAGAGATTGTGGTGGGAGCACAGTGCTGAGATGTCAGGCAGAGTGCGGCTGAAGCTGCAAACACAGATGAGGAGGAGGGGGGTGGGTAGGAGACAGGAAATGGGAGGTCGCGTGCGTTTGACTGTTTCCTGTGCAGTCTTGTCTCACCCGGTACCTCAGACCCTGTTACTGCTACATACATAGAGTTACTGGTATTTGAATGTATTTTTATATAGGGCTTACTACCCCTGACGAGGCATCACGTATAATCACCAGTTGGCTTCTACCCTACTTCTCAGGAGTTATCACTAGGGGCTCAACTATCATAGGTGCAGCATGTGTGGGGGCAACACTGCCTGGGGGTACCAGGTGCTTCAGCCGGAGCAGCCACAATTGCCCTCTCTGTCTGTCTTTCACTTCTGATCCATGTGGAGGTCAGACCATGTGTCACACGATAGGTAACGTGGTGAAGAGGTGATATCACACGATGGAAGGTAGGGGACTCTGAACACTGAATGTCAATAGCAGATTTTGAAACCACCCAGGCGATCAGTGGCAGCCTCAGCAAGCTTTTGTGGGATTTTTTTGGTTTGTGGGGTGAGGGCTGGAGGAGATGTTGGTGGGGAAAGAAGACAGAAGAGTCTTTCTTACACACTGTGGCTTTTTTTTAAAAACTTTGCAGGTCAGGGACGTGGCCTATTTTCCTTGATTGCTCCACCACTCGTTATAACTGGTGGCGCACAAGCTTGCAAGCAAACATGGGCGAAGCATGCTCACCACCTCAAAATGGGACAAAGAAATCAGTAAGTCAAGAAAATGTGGAAATCGTTTAACAAAGCAATTTAGAGCTGCTGATACTGAACCACTTAACTACACTCTTAGAATAGACAAGCCGGGACGTGTCAGCCACCCTAGGCAGCCCCGCTTTCACTGGAAATAAACAGAAGTGTCAATTATTTAGAAATGACAAAGAAGGGTCTATTATGTTAACAATGTACAGGTCTGCTTGGGAGGGCCCGCCTCCCTGTCCCCTCCATCCTTTTTCTCCCTCACTATTTTCCGGCGCTGAAGCCTACGCCAGTTCATCCCATTCGACCGCTTCGTTTGTAAACAATGCACAGTGGAACATGCCTGTGCACTCAATGAAGCTAAATCGTTCAGGAGAAGGAGCCTGCCTGATACGCAATCCGAGTGCTCATAGCGCAGCGAGGCTCCGCCGTGGGCGCACACATGGTTACCAGAGCTGCCGTTTGAACGCCGCCTCGCCCATGCGGGGCTTCTGGCCAGAAGGTAGACGGTTCTCTCGGTAGTACCCCGCACTGGCAGGTAATGGAGACATGCAATGGTGCCTCACGCTTCCCTACGACCCCTCGCTCACACGTCCCGGCAGCTTTCTAGTAACACCCCGCCGGCAGCGCCTTCTCACACCGTCCCGCACAGCTCACGACAAAGAGCCCCGGCGCACGGCCGCCTCTCACCTGCTCTTGCTCCGAATCGTACTCCTCGTCATCGGCGCTGACAGACATGGCCATCTCCCGGCGGGGCCTCGGCGCTGACAGCGGCGGAGCTCTCCTTCCCGGAGAGGCGGCAGGCCCCTCACACCGAGGGAGGCCTCATGAATATGCACCAGTGCGGACCAGGAAGAGGTTGAGCTCGGCTGTTGACCAATGAAAGCCGGCCCAGCTCGCCGCAGCTCCACACAAAGGCCGGCGCTCCGACACAGGGAGCAACAACAAGGGGCGGCAGCGCCGAGCGCGTGGGGCGCCTGTTGACACCGGGGGCTGCACACGGAGTGGAAACGGAATACACAGCGCTCTCGGGCCAGTTGACACACCCCCTCCATGGGGAAACCTTTTATACACACATCGAGTTTGTTAATTATATGTGGTACCCAGGGCACAAGTCCTAACAAGCATGGAATCGAAACGGAGGAGCGGGGGCGAGCGAGCGCGGCAGCCTGCTCAGCTGACCAGACGCTCGTGCGTCATGGCCTTTTGCCTGCAATTACGCGCGACGCAGACATGTGTTTCCAATTATCGCGCACGCGTCTGGGCACGATAATTGGAAACACATGTTTGCCGCGCGTACCCATCTCAAAAAGGCCAGCCACGACGCACGAGCGTTTTTGGGACTGCTTTCAAAACTCACTTACTAAAAGTCTTCGCCTCTAAGCAGCGCTTGCGCGCTACTCGAGGCTCGACCTAAAAAGCACGCCAAAAAAGAAATACACTGTACCTCTGGTCGTAGTAGCATCTTACGATCATGACCAAAACCCAATAGCTCCAGGAGCAGATCTCAGGGGGTTGGCCCAGCCCAGACGGGTGCGCAGCGGGGGCTTGCTGACGCCTTTATGCGCCTCCTGGCACAGAAAGATTAGTGCAGCGAGGAGCAGTGGAGCCCCGGGGGCTGTGGTCCATGCCCCGGCTAGTCAGGTTCGTTTCCCCGCGCAGCGGGGGCGTGCTGACGCCTTTATGCGCCTCCTGGCACGGAAAGAGTAGTGCAGCAAGGAGCAATGGAGCCTGGGGGCTGTGGTCCATGCCCCGGCTCAACATGTTCATTTCCAGTGGTGTCTTTTCTACTCAGGAGCTCGAGGGGTTTTGGCCAGCTGGTTCACCACCTTTTTGCTAACTCCGACCGACTGGATTGGGCACACATACAAGCACAGGCACTTGCAGGACTTTTCTTCCCCCTGAACTTCACAGGCCAAGCCGCCATTCAATTTGTCCTTTCAATTAATATAAATAAGATATATTAAAAAATATTTTAATCTGGTCCCTAAACAGAGCTTTCAGAATGATTATTTCATATCGTTTCCTAGTGTTCTGCTATGGGCCAGCCAGCCAGCCTTCCTGCAGTGAAATAGCTTATGAATGCAAGTCACTGCAAGGGCATGTTAACTGTACATTTATAAATGTACTACTTTTCAATAACATGCTCTCTGATATGTGGACTACAACACATATATTAGGGTAACTTAATATTTTAATTGCAGACTTTCTACTGTCAAAAAGGGTTATTGTGACAGGTCACACAGCAGATTATACAATGCAGCAGTCAGACTACAACGGATAGGCCTGAGGCCATGTGTGCACATCCACGTGGTGGATGGCACAATATGTGTTGCAGTACACAAGTGGCCTTTTTAACTCCTCGCCCTGTGTGGGCTTTGTACAACATATACTAGCAACGTATTGGGAAGTTAAAGCTTACAATTAGAACTTGCAAATTTAACAATGTTTAAAGGACAAGCACAGCCACTTTGATACCGCTTATCTGCGGTAAAGCCACTAAAGGAGATAGTTGAAACATTATGCAAGTAACTCATGCAAAAAAGTTCATTGCCAATGTAGGAAGCTGGCTCTTTACATGATATACCAAAAAGAGGTGTAGCTCTAGCAATCCCAAGGTGCTTTTTCGGGGGTAGTGTGGTCGAGCAGCCTTAGGCTTATCAGAAAGAAGTGTTAGACATCTGCAAATTACACACACAGCCAATAAATGATGCACATGACTCAACAAATAGTATCTTTATATACATTTTGGCACCAGAATCAATACGCTCAGGTAAGTACGTTTTGGAAGAGAAATACTTTTGGTTTTAAAAAGTCAACAGTGCAATTTTTAGCAGCTGCAATGTTATCCTATGGGAGTAAAAACAGTACAGCATGCAGGTAGATTACAGCAACTTACGAGACCAATCTCCTGGACTTAAGGTGAGTATGGGGCAAGGTCCAAGGCAGTATCAGGAAGTCACCTCCAGCGGCACTAGGGCCGCTGGGTGCAGTGGTGCAATACAGAGTGGGGAACACAATGTTAGCCTATGGGGATCGAGTTTCGTGAAAAGAGGCTGCAGGTTTACACTCGGAGGCCAGATAGCCTGAACCAACAGGGCGGCTCAGGCCTCAGAATGCTTGGGGACGGAGGGGGACACCTTTGGTTCTCTTCTCCACGAGCCAGGGGCGGGGGATGCAGAGGTGTCCTTAGGTGTTGGGTTTTTGTCCCCGGGAGCGGTCATGGTAGAGGGGGCCTGCAAACAGAGGCTGCAGGCAGCGTCAGGAAGTCCACAGCGGGGAAACCCATGGTGGCTTCAAGTCTGAAGGGTCTGGTCTGTGGGAAGTGGGCATAAACCTGTCCCAGAGTTCCTAAGTTTGCCATTACAAAGATAGCAGACTCTGAATTTTCGTCTTCACTTCAGGTAACCCACCTTAGGGGTGGAACTAGTCTGAAGGTGAACACTCCTATCTGACTACTAATTTTCCTGTCTTGTCCTGGCACCAAATGGGCCCTGATCAAGAAGGGTCGGCATCCTCTCCTGTGAGGGAAACCGGATTTGAATACCAAAGGCGGTGGGATCTTTGAAGCTCCCTCCCTTGCATGCTAATTTGCAAGTCATCCTGTGAGAGGGGGGTGTAAACACCCTCTGCCCGAGCAGGCTTTGTTCCTGGCCTCCTGAGAGCAAAGGACCTCACCCTTGGGGGTCCGAAATGCATCTGGGGTGACAGGCTGGCTAAGACCAGTCCATGAACACACCAGTAGGTAGTAGATTTTCAGGGGGCACCTCTAAGGTGCCCTCTGGGTGCATGTATTAATAAATCCAACACTGGAATCTGTGGGCTTATTAATACGGGCTGTTTGGTACCAAACATCTCTAGAATAAGTGAAGCCATCATGTAGCGGGGGAACTCGTTTTCACCAATGTCCAGCACATATTCTTAAAATGGGGAGAGGGTGTAGCCTTACGGCTAGAGCGGGCGACGTCGAAGCTGGGGAACCGGTTCGAGTCTCGGCAGCGACGCTCAACATCCTGTGATTCTGGGCATATCACTTAATCTCCCCGTGCCTAACAAAAATATGAATGTGTCCTTGTGTAACGAAACTGGTGCTATGTAAAGCGCTCTGATACCCGATATCTTCGGGTCTAGTTCGCGCTATATAAAACTCTAAAAAAAATGGCTTTCCTGGTAACTTGAACTGGCAGCAATATGACTGACCATGCAGTTATGTTCACACATGTAGTATAGTGCAACCTGTCTTAGGGCTGTAAGGCCTGCTGTAGGGGTGATTTACCTATACTTCATGCTGTTTCTGTATACGCAAATACCGCAAGAGGAAGCCTTGCAGGTGATTGAATGGTATCTAGAGAATAGACAACACCCACATAGGGTGCCAACATCATTCATTCTAGAACTGGCTGAAGTAGCGTTAAAGAAGAACTACTTCAAGTTTGAAGACCAGTTTTATATCCAGGTGAAGGGGACCGCCATGGGATGTCCTTTTGCTCCAGAGATGGCGGTCCTCTTCATGGCCCAATATGAAGAGAAATTTATCTTTTCTAACAATCCATTTAAAGAAAAGATACAACAGTGGCTACGTTACATCGACGACATCTGGTGCCTGTGGCAGGGGGACCAGGATGAGTTGTCGTTGTTTCATGAATGGTTGAACACACGCCACGAAGACATAAAGTTTTCGGTCAACTCTAGTAAAACTAAGTTGACCTTTCTAGATGTTGAAATTTCTCCATTTGAAAATCAGTTGGTAATGTCTCTTCATCGAAAAGAAACGGACAAAAACACCATATTGCACCACAGGAGTGCCCATCCAAGAAGCCTTAGGGAAAATCTCCCTTATGGGCAATTATTAAGAATCAGGAGAAATTGCTCAAGGACATCCGACTTCGAGGAACATGCAAATATTTTTTGTAGAGAACTGGCCAAAAGAGGGTATCCGAAAAAATTATTGAAGCATTCAACCAAAAGAGCTAGATTTACACCGCGAGAAGAACTCCTTCAAATCAGGCAGAAACCACCATTGGAAAAACTTGTATGTGTTTCTACATTCAGTCCAGACACGAACAAGTTTCGACAAATTATATTGAAAAATTGGCATCTACTTGAAAATCTAGAATGCCCCTTTCCAAAACCCTTGTTCGCTATGAAAAGGAATCAGAGCATAGGGCAACAAATTGTGCGTGCGGATATTTTTCATACTAAAAAGAAAAGTAGCTTGTTAGCACAGTGGCAATTAAAACCTGTTGAAGGCCACCATAAGTGTGGCAACTGTGTGGCGTGCAACACAACCATTGAAGGTACAGAATTCATCCATAATGAGATCAAATGGAAACACACTGACTTCACCAATTGCAAAACCAAAAATGTGGTTTATGCAATTGTTTGTCCGTGCCAAAAAATATATATAGGCAAGACGAACCAGCAAATCAATACGAGAATTACACAACACCGATCAAGAATTAAAAAGAAGATTACAACTGCACCTATGGTTGAGCATTTTATCGAGCAGGCACATAGTGAGAATCAGTTCAAATGGACAGTCTTGGTGTCCCTCAATACATCAAAACGACTAATGGATATTGACAATGTTTTGCTTCAAAAGAAGCTTACTTGATCTTGAAATTTAATAGCACATTGACTGGGCTTAACAGTATGACTGAGCTATCAAAATGCTAAATAGAACTACAATACCCATAATTCACCCTCTGAGTATATGAGCTATCCTCATTAAATGCACTATCACCATTGGTGGATTGCGTTAAACTACAATACCTAAGCATCCGAATGGGGGAATGCATATATGAGATGGCGGAAGGAAATGCTCCTTGTTTTTCAACCGGATGGCTGACAGGGAATGAGATGGACCTAAAATGAACACAGATTGAGGTAAGCTGCGTAAGCTGCGTGGTGGTCGAGTTGCATAAAGAGCGTTTCAACTTAGACGCGTGCAACATGGACTGCTTTTAACCTAATGTTTCTGTGCAGACACGCGAGGAGCGACCAGATTCGGCTTGCAACTCGTGATTAGAAGCGGCTTGGGGAACAAGCAGTTGCGCCCAGGTACGTTATTGTAACTAGGCTAAGAAAGAAAGGTGTTTAGTTCAATACATTATCAACACTTGCTAAATAAACGCCCCATGTTTTACAGAAAACCGTTATCCAAAAAGCCGCACGTGCAGAAGTAATACTGAAGCGGTTGTCGATGAAAGCACGTTACAATCAGGTATGCTTTCAAAAACGGTGTCATTTACTGGCTTAGGTGACTTATAGCAGTAGTGCCAATGCCATATTCGCGTAGTTTGCTAAACGACAGCCTTTCTTTACAGATAGCCAAACAGTACCCAGCCGCGCTAGAAAGAACGAACATAAATAAGAATCGGTCTGCATTTCAGAAGGTAGGAATCATTAGCTATGGATAGTAATTATCAACAAAAACTTGACATTATAAAGCTTATCTGAAAGAGACACGTTAGTGATAGATTCCTTACCTTAGAATATCCCCAGGCGTCAGGCTGGATCCGGAAAGTTTTGCGTAGCAGTACCCTTGCGCGTCGGTAGGCGGCGTTGTGCGGCTCCGCGTCCGTCGTCGGCGTCGTGATCGCCGGGATGACGTCGCGGGCAGTACTTAGGCGCCGCCCCTGCGCGCTGACGTCAGTTCTTCTTTTTCCGCGCCAGCAAGCGCAGATCCGGGAAGAGCAGTGCCCTGGTCAATTTTTGACCATACTTTTTGGTGATTTTTTCACTGGTTTTTCCAACTTTAAGGTGTCGTAGGGATGCCCGGCTTCAAGCGATGCGGCGCCTGTGCGCGGATGATGTCCGTCACCGACCCGCATTGGGAGTGTCTCTTCTGCCTCGGCCGAGGCCACGACACCGAGTCTTGTCCCGAATGCCAGGCCCTCAACCCGAAAGCTTTGCGAGAGCGGTCTCGAAAGCTCCTCGAGGCCCGGCATTCGGCTCCGCGGAAGCCCCGGTCGCGTGAGAGGTCCAGGGGTCGCTCGCGGAGTGCACACCGGTCGTCGACTTCTTCGTCCGGTAAGTCTAAGCACAAGAAGTCCAAGAAGCATCGTCGCTCTCGGACTTCGCCTCGCCGGTCTCGCGACTCGGCTGAGGCCCCTCCCGGCACCGTCCCCGCCCCGCGGCCCCGGACTTGCCTGTGGAGTCGCCCCCGTCATACCCGCCCTTCCCGGGTTCGGGGGCGGATCCGGCTCAAGGTACAGGAGTTCCTGTCGGCCATGGCCCGCCTCTTCGGGCCTTCAGGCCCCTCCGGTGCGCCTTCGGGCCCCGCGGGCCCTGATGGGGTTGCTCCGGCGTCGCCGGCGGCTCCGGCCCCGGCGTCGCCGAGCCTCCAGCCTCGATCCCGGCTCCGGCTTCGGCCCCGGCCTCGATCCCGGCTCCACAACCCCCATCGACGCCGGTCGACCTCACGACACCTCCGCCGGCGCCGATGTCTCCGGTGCCGTTCTCGACGCCGCCCTGGGCTCCGGGCGGCGTCGTCCCCCAGTTCCTTCCGGCTCCGGACATGGACCCGGAGCGACGTCGCTCGACGCCGGCTCCGGCGCCGATGGGACCTTGGGTCCCAAATGTCCCTCCTCCTCCTTATTTTGAACCAGAGGAGGACCAGGAGGACTGGGAGGGGTCTGATGACCCTCTGACACGCAACTGTCAGTATGATGAGGACTGGACAGAGAGTCTAGGGGAGGCCAGTGGTCTGGATACTTCTCCTGACACTGGCATGCTGTCTCCTCCCGTGGCTACGGAGGAGGGGGCCAATTTTGGTACGGTGTTGCGTAGGGCTGCTGGGGCCTTACGTCTCCAGCTCCCTACTTTGACGGTCAAGACTAACATCTTGACAGAGGTGCTTCAGCCGGCAGCCTCCTCTGCGGAGACTGTGCTGCCGTTTAACGACGCCCTCACTGACGTTCTTTTGGGCGCCTGGTCCAAGCCCAACACAGGGGCTCCTGTGGATCGGAACGTGTCACGACGCCATCGCCCCGCTCCGGGCGACCCCCTGTTTCTTTCTGTCCACCCCACTCCTGAGAGCTTGGTTGTCCAAGCCTCCGCTTCCCAAACCGCCTTCCCTACCGCTCCTCCGGATAGGGAATCCAAACGCCTGGATCAGTTTGGGAAGAAAGGTTTTTCTTCCTCCAGTGCTGGCTTGCGGTCCGTTAACACCGCTTGTCTTTTGGGCCGATATACCCACTCCCTGTGGGATTCGGTGGCGGATGTTTTGCCCCAGTGCCCTGAGGAGGTCCAGGCACTGCTTTCCCGCGCCATTGCGGAAGGAAGGGATGCGGCCAAATACACTATCCGTTGTGGCCTTGACACCGCCGACTCGCTGGGCAGGTCGATTGCAACGACGGTGGCGCTCCGGCGCCACGCCTGGCTGAGAACCACTGGTTTTTCAGGGGATGTCCAGAATACTCTCATGGACATGCCCTTTGATGGAGTCGGTCTTTTTGGGTCCAAAGCAGACCATGCGCTGGAGCGCTTTAAGGACTCACGGGCTACTGCAAAGTCCCTGGGCCTTTCTGCTACACGCCCTCCGCTGCCTTCTGCTTTTCGCCCCTATCGTGGCCACGGTAGGGGCGCCCCTTCACGTCAGCAGCCCAGCCACCGGCCCGCGCAGCAGGCGTCTTCGCGTGGCCGAGGACGTGGATTCCGCCGTGGCGGATCGGGCAACCAGCGTGCGGGTCAGGACACCACCTCCAACCCGTCCGCGGCCTCCAAGCCCTCCTAGTCCCTCCTTTCAGGTGCACGGCACGCCAGTAGGGGCAGGGTCCGCCATCACCTTCCCCACTGGCGCACCATCACCTCGGACAGGTGGGTCTTGGACATTGTCCGAAGGGGCTACTCCCTCCCCTTCGAGACCACCCCCCAGCCATGCCACCTCAATTCCACCGCATGTCAGGGGATCACTTGGTGCTTCTACGGAAGGAAGTCACGGCCCTCTTGACCAAGAGGGCCATCGAGCATGTTCCGACCCCAGAAGTAGGGCGTGGTTGCTACTCCCACTACTTTCTGGTGCCCAAAAAGGACAAGGAGGACATGCGTCCTATCTTGGACCTCCGGAACGTCAATCGCTTCCTCCGGAAGGAGAAGTTCAAGATGCTCACCCTAGCTCAGGTCTTGACTGCCCTCGACCCTGGAGACTGGTTGGTAGCGTTGGACTTGCAGGACGCGTATTTCCACATCCCCGTCCTGCCGGCCCACCGGCGTTACCTTCGGTTCACGGTAGGCCCCGAGCATTTTCAGTTCACCGTGCTCCCCTTTGGCCTTACCAGTGCCCCTCGGGTGTTCACGAAAGTGATGGCGGTGGTCGCAGCTCATCTGCGCCGGGCAGGGGTTTCAGTCTTCCCCTACCTCGACGACTGGCTGCTGAAGGCGGGCTCGTCCCAGGCAGTCGTCTCCCACCTCCAGACTACGGCCGAACTCCTGCACTCGCTGGGGTTCTCCATCAATGTGCCGAAGTCGCATCTAATTCCTTCTCCACAGCTCCTTTTCATCGGAGCAGTTCTGGACACGACGCAGTTTCGGGCCTATCCTCCCGAACGGCGAGTCCGGGATATTCAGGCTATGATTCCGATCTTTCGGCCTTTATCCTGGGTTTCGGTACGGATGACCCTGAGGCTGCTGGGCCTCATGGCCTCCTGCATCCTGCTGGTCAATCATGCCAGATGGCATATGCGGGCTCTGCAGTGGGACCTGAAGTTCCAGTGGGCGCAGCACCAGGGCAACCTGTCCGATCACGTCCAGATCTCGGAGGGGACTGCAAAACAGTTGCAGTGGTGGCTCTCGAACCGGCAATGGGTCATGGGCAGATCCCTCTCCCTTCCCCAGCCAGAGCATACAGTTGTGACGGACGCGTCCCTTCTGGGATGGGGCGGTCACATGGGAGAGGCGGAGATCAGAGGCCTCTGGTCTCC
Source organism: Calotriton arnoldi (assembly GCA_963921515.1). Taxonomy (NCBI): domain Eukaryota; kingdom Metazoa; phylum Chordata; class Amphibia; order Caudata; family Salamandridae; genus Calotriton; species Calotriton arnoldi. The sequence goes on from CAWUFW010001574.1 coordinate 475,866, forward strand.
GGCGGAGTCCCGGCTCCATATCAACCTTCTGGAGCTCCGGGCGATCCGGCTTGCACTCAAGGCATTCCTTCCCTCTGTCAAAGGGAAGGTAGTGCAGGTGTTCACAGACAACACCACCGCCATGTGGTACTGCAACAAACAGGGCGGGGTGGGGTCTTGGACCCTTTGTCAGGAGGCTCTGCGCCTCTGGACATGGCTGGAACATCAGGGCATGTTCCTGATGGTTCAACACCTGGCAGGTTCTCTGAACGCCAGGGCGGACGAACTCAGCCGCAGGTGCATAATGGATCACGAATGGCGTCTTCACTCGGAAGTGGCGCAAGGACTCTTTCTACAGTGGGGAGAGCCTTGGTTAGATCTATTCGCCACCGAAGAGAACGCGCAATGTCATCAGTTCTGCGCGTTGGAATTTCCAAGGCGGCACTCGCTCGGCGACGCTTTTCGTCGCGAGTGGAGTTGCGGTCTGTTGTACGCCTTTCCGCCTATACCACTTCTACCCAGAGTGTTGAAGAAGATTCGGCACGACCGGGCCCAAGTCATTCTTGTGGCTCCGGACTGGGCTCGAAGAGTTTGGTATCCCGAGCTACTCAATATGAGCATAGATCCCCGATCAGTCTGCCTCTTCGGGAGGATCTTCTGTCGCAGCAGCAGGGGACGGTCCTCCACCCGAACCTGTCCAGTCTACACCTGCTTGCGTGGAGATTGAGCGGCGGCAGTTGATTCCTTTCGACTTGCCTCCCGAAGTTTGTGATGTGATTCTGGCAGCCAGGCGTCCCTCCACTAAGGTGGTATACGCCTGCAGGTGGAACAAATTTGTGGCATGGTGCACAGCAAAGGCTGTGGATCCCCTTTCTGCCCCTCTTTCTGAGGTCCTTCTGTTCCTTCTCTCTCTGGCCCAACAGGGTTCTGCCCTGGGTACCATCAAGGGTTATCTTTGTGCTATCTCGGCCTTCCTCAGGCTCCCTGATCAGCCCTCCCTTTTCAAGTCCCCTGTTGTTAACAGGTTCTTAAAGAGCATTACTCACCTCTTCCCTCCTGTTCCGTTTGTAATGCCTCAGTGGGACTTGAACTTGGTTCTTACCTTTTTAATGTGCGCTCCCTTTGAGCCTCTGCATAACTGTCCTCTTCGTCTTCTGACTCTGAAGACAGCCTTTCTGGTGGCCATCACCTCCGCTCGGCGGGTGAGTGAGCTCCAGGCTCTATCTTGCAAACCTCCCTTTCTGTCTGTTCATCCAGACAAGGTTGTTCTTCGGACGCGTCCGTCCTTCTTGCCAAAGGTGGTTACTGCTTTCCACATTGGGCAGACCATCACTTTGCCCACCTTCTTTCCGCCTCCGCATCCTTCCAGAGAGGAAGAGAGGCTCCACCGTCTGGACCCAAAACGTGCGCTCTCTTTCTATATTGACCGCACAACACACTTCCGGGTGGATGACCAGCTCTTTGTTGGCTACGTGGGCGCCAAAAAGGTCGGGCGGTGCACAAGAGGACCATCTCCCGCTGGGTTACCTTGTGCATCAAGACCTGCTATTCTTTGGCTAAGAAGGAGCCTCCTGTTGGGCTGCGTGCCCATTCCACCAGGGCAACGGCTGCTACCACGGCCTTGGGCCGCGGTGTTCCGCTGCCGGTTATCTGTCAGGCAGCTACGTGGGCCTCGCTGCACACGTTTACAAAGCATTACTGCCTTGACAGTCAGGTCCGGAGGGACGGCTTCTTTGGCCGTTCTGTCCTCCAGGACTTCCTTGTCTGATCTTTGTTCGCAGACCCACCACCGGGGTTGGTATTGCTGGGGTATCTATTCTAAGGTAAGGAATCTATCACTAACGTGTCTCTTTCAGATGCACAAGTTACTAACTTGTGTAACGATATATCTGTAAGAGACAGTAGTTAGTGATAGATTCCTTACCGCCCACCCATCCTCCCCGTTCTGCGAACTGATTTCTAGGAGTTAAGGACATCCCTTTCAGGGCCCTAGTATTTTTCAGACACCTGTGTCAGCTTCTTGCATGGCTCTGCGTTCCTGGCGCGGAAAGTCGTGTACAGAACTGACGTCAGCGCGCAGGGCGGCGCCTAAGTACTGCCCGCGACGTCATCCCGGCGATCACGACGCCCGACGACGGACGCGGAGCCGCACAACGCCGCCTACCGACGCGCAAGGGTACTGCTACGCAAAACTTTCCGGATCCAGCCTGACGCCTGGGGATATTCTAAGGTAAGGAATCTATCACTAACTACTGTCTCTTACAGATATATCGTTACACAAGTTAGTAACTTGTGCTACAATTCCCTTCCTCCTTTTTCATTACTGCCAGAAAATACTCGAACTCCTATCCCAAGAAGCTTAAAGTCTGCATTAAGGAATACCTTCCACCAGGTATATTCATTCATTCATTTTTTAATGGTCCAACCTATATGTTTTGTAAGGGAGCAATCAACTAAAAGGGTGGGAGCCCTATCACTAATACTAATTTTTTATACCCATTACAGACAACATCATCGCTCATAAAATTCAGAAGCCCTGATGAGAGCCCCTGTACTCGTAAGCCGGGGACTCGAAACGCGTTGGCAATACAAAACATTGAGGGAGTGAGAATACAACTCTTTCCATGATTGAGGGCTAGTTCTTATACCCCTATCGCCATAGTAAAACGCTCCCCGTGTTTTTCCTTGATACCTTGTAGAGACAATTTTGAATGTGTCTAGGATCAAAAAAATGTACCACGCTATTTATTTGGTGTAAGAAGTTTTTGTTGTCGCTTACCTTTTTAAGATGTTGTGATGTATCAATGTAATAATGTTTATGTCTTTTGTAATGATAGTGCAATGATGAAAATGTGTTATGACTTCATTGTTTTCTTTCCACATACTTTAATAAATGTATGAAAATGAAAAAAGAATTTTGAAAAATAAGGTAAAATAAAAATACCTGATCAGACAAATAAAGTAAGGTGTTTGATCTGTATGAGAAATCATTTCTATATCTAAAAGATATAAGGTCCAGGTATTTCCCCCTTTTTTGCATATAGGTATACGGCCCTACCTGCTCCTTGTCCCTTGGGCCTCACTCCTTTGGTTAAAGATGTTTCTGTGAGCATGGCACACAGGGATGTGTGCCATGTTGTGTTTTCACTTTTTGTTTGCACCAAGACATGCAGCCTACAGTGGCAGCATGTATGTGTTTCCTGAGGGGTCCTTTAGGGTGGCACAATTTGTGTTGCAACCCTTAAGGACCCTCTTTAGCCTCCTTGCTGTAGGTACCGGGGTACCATTTACTAGGGACTTACAGGGAGTGCTAAAGGTATTGCCAATTGGGGAAACAATTGTACAGTGTTGGGAGTGAGATCTGGCACTGGGGACCTGGTTAGCAGGAACCCAGTGCCCTTCCAGTCAAAATCACATCCAATACCAGACAAAAAGTGGCGGTTACTATGTCAAAAAGCGGCACTTTCCTACTTCCAACATAAACCAAAGTGACAGATTATAAAATACATATAAATGGCATAAATTATAAGAAAATACATTTTTATGCCTGGTGTCCAACCATCATGCTGCCCTGCTTTGTAAATTATAAGTATCTAGTGTGAATTCATATTGTTTTTCATATGCATATATGCCAACAATCTGTATGTAAATTTTCCAATTCGGCATATTTTAGTATTTTTTTTAAACATTTAGCCCTGTCCTGGATCTGGAGGTGTGCAACCACATCACTTTCATTAGTATGACTTTGATTTTGGCCTTCTTATAACTTACCTTGTTGATTTGGGCAGACAGCATCATAGAGTCTTTCTATTTCATAGCAGTCTGATAAACAATATTAATTAAGGGCCACTAGTTTGAACATTGCACTGCTACATAGAAACACTCATAAATAAAAACATTCAGTGCCATATATGTTTGGATATATGATTGTGGCCTGCCTATTCCATACATACACTTCATTTGAATGTACCATAGAAAATACACCTCAATGTTTAAAGCTGTTAATACTTGGTGTGTTCATGTTTATTATTTGTATATGAGTGGTTTATTTAAAGCATGTTTAAATATATTGCAATGGTGGGAAAAACACAGTGTTTTTAAATACCCCTCACACACCAAAAGGACCCTTGGTGTCATGCTTCATCATAGGGGTCTTCCCGCCCCTCTACGGGACGGGGCGTGCTACAACCTACGGTTACGCGGGAGCACTGTTGTTGTGAGAAAACTATGTGTCATGTAGGAGTGTTATTGGAAGGTCAGGGGTGAATGGAAGGTGAGGTTAAAAATACCTGGCTCGGCGGTTAGAAAAAGTTTTAATATACCTTTGAGCTGGTATTGTTAAAAAGTGTGGGGACGGAGGTGTATTTGCCTCAATGAGCCTTGCCTCCAAAATCAGTCAACATGTTTGAAGCCCCCTGGCTTCTTCTTCAGGACTTAGCAGATCCCTTCTACACTCACTCTATATGTGGTGTGTTCATTTTCATAAAAATGTGTTCGTGAAAATAAATATACAGTGCATGCGGATTCTCAATGCACATATACTATACCTAAATAGGTATCTGTCATCGCGGGGAGGCCAGACACGGCGGGGCAGTGTCCCAGGAGCAGTTGCAACTATAGGCACCCCTCCCACCCGTTACAGGCTCATGGGGCGTTTTTACTTTTGAAAACAAATAACGATGACAGATACCTATTTAGGTATCGTATATGTGCATGAGAATCCGCATGCACTGTATATTTATTTTCACGAACAAATTTTTATGAAAATGAACACACCACATATAGAGTGAGTGTAGAAGGGACCTGCTAAGTCCTGAAGAAGAAGCCAGGGGGCTTCGAAACATGTTGACTGATTTTGGAGGCAAGGCTCATTGAGGCAAATACACCTCCGTCCCCACACTTTTTAACAATACCAGCTCAAAGGTATATTAAAACTTTTCTAACCGCCGAGCCAGGTATTTTTTAACCTCACCTTTCCATTCACCCCTGACCCTTCCACTAACACTCCTACATGACACATAGTTTTCTCACAACAACAGTGCTCCAGCAGTAACCGTAGGTTGTAGCATGCCCCGTCCCGTAGAGGGGCGGAAGACCCCTATGATGAAGCATGACACCAAGGGTCCTTTGGTGTGTGAGGTATTTAAAAACACTGTGTGTTTTCCCGCCATTGTAGGAAGCATACTTAATCTGGGAGAACATGGCCTTTGAAACTGTCTGAGGGTGGATCTTTGTGGTTTAATGACTATAGACTGAAGGAGGACGTATCCACCTCCACTGCTTGTGACAAGCAGTACCTCTTTGCTCCCCCTATTTGTTTTTTCTGTTTAAATATATTGCCATTAATGAAACTGGATGAAAGTGACTAGAAGCAGTCAGTTTTTTAATACAAAACTAATCTTGCCTGTAAAACAACATAAGTATATGCACATGGAAGATGTTGGATTTGAATGTTGTAAATGTTTATTCCTCTCAATCGAATTAAGTGTCTTTCAGCTGAGAGGAGAATTTTATATGAGGGAGAGGTGTGGCTCAGCGGCCGAGTGGCTGACTCCGGAGCGCGGGGCTCACAGTTCGGTCCCTGGTGCTGGTGGCTGCTCAGCTCAGCACCCTGTGACTTTAGGCATTAGCTCACTTAATCTCCCCTATGGCCCCCAGCGCCTTGAGACCCCCAGGGGTGATTAGTTAGTGATTTACAAATATCACGTATATACATACATATATTTCTCCAGTATTATATCTTTCATAGATTCACATGCTTAAATCTTCCCCGCCGTCATAGTGGGAGTCCCACGGTAACAGTAAAATTGCAGTACTAAAGCTTAACATCCAATTGCCATAGAAATTCAATAACCTTTAGCAACCTGTTAGACTTGGCCCTTTTTGGCAGGTTCACCCCTAAACTTTTTGCCTTGTATGTTAGTAGTTTTAAGTCTCTGGGCACTTTAGCACTGTGGTCCAGTGTAAAGTGCGTGCGCGCTGAGTGCGTGTGGTGAGATTGTCCTGCCCTCCCATAGGAATGCATGGGGGATATGTGTGTCCATGGTAATTCCTGGTGTGAGAGGAGTGCAGGGGCGTGTTTAGTATGTGCGAACTCGTGAGAATAAATGCGGCGCAATGGTGTGCGCAGATTTATTGTGACTGGTGTAGAAATGCCACTTTTAGAAGTTGGCATTTATGTGTGCTCTGTGTCTGCCTGCCTGATGTGAATTGCATGTCTGGCTTGTGAGTGACAGGGGCTGGGAGGTGTGTGTGGCTCCAGGAGGGGCAGGGTGAGTCAGCGCAGGGCTGAATAGGGAGATCTGCATCTAGATGGGAGGGAGGAGTTGCACCTGGGACCTGAATAGGGCTGTGCCTTCCCTCCACAATGCTGGCTCCACCCCTGTGGTGCGTCTGATGTCCCTAGCCTGTCCTGTGAAAGGAGAGAGGAGCTGAGCAAAACAAAGTGCTCCAAAGCTCCCCCAAACCAGTTGCGTCTGGTTTTTCCCCAGCCCTGCACCTTTACACAAAGGGAAAAGGGTGTATAAATAGAGGGGCTGTGACCCCATGAAAATGTTCTGGTTCAGTTCCTGTTCAGTCTTGCTGTGCTGTTCCTGCTGGGGCGTGCTGCTGCTGGGGCCCAGGGGAGGTTGCCATGAGGGCTTGCCTCCCTGGGCCCTGCCTTGCCCCAGGACCTGGGGGATCTTTTTATTTAGGACTTTGGCTTCATCTAGCGCCTGGAAGCGCTATCCTTTGATTGCCCAGCTGAGGAGGAGTGTGGGCTGCGCAGCGCGTTTGCTGCAGCCCCCCTTGGAGAGGGAATCCCAACCGGAGGGATTCCCCCGTGATGGCTGCCGAGCGGGAGCCCACCCCGCTTATTAATTTTAATTGGGAGGGAGCCTACCCCTCATGGTACGCCGGTGCTGTTATTTAATAGCGGGTGCCCACCCCGCTTTATATTTTTTATTGAACGGGTGCCCACCCTGCATCGCCGCAGCCGAGAAGAAAAACGTTGCCGGGCCGCTGCCAAGTGCGACCCGGAAGACAAGCACAGTTGCCTGGTTGTGGGCGGGGCATAGCGGCCGGCAGACCAATCGCAGCGCGGCCGAGAAAGGAAGTGAAGGAGCCTCGCGGGCTCCATCCCGAAGTCCCGGTCCCAGGAGGGGGCCCGGGTGAAGAGGAGTCCGGCACCAGTAGTGATGCGGGGCTCCCATGAGCTGTGGGGAGCCCCGGCAACAGAAGAAGTAGCAGAAGGTGTCCGGAGCCTCGCGGGCTCCACATGGAAGTCCCGGGTCCCAGGAGAGGGCCCGGGTGAAGAGTGGTGCAGCCGACGCCAGCGAGGCTCTCAGGAGTGAGAGAGCCCCGCCTGCCGTCCTCGGTGTCCGGAGCAGAGGGAAGCCCCGCACCGCCAGAAGAGACCGAGTGCAGCTGCCCAGCGAGACCCGGTGAGTGATGGCTGGGCAGAGAACACGGCCGCATTGCGCTACCGCTCCCGGGAGAGGGGTATGTTTATTTCCAGAGCCTGTGTGGCTCCAACGCTTGGGGGCATTTCTAGGCGCAGTTTGGTTGTGCCAGTGAAGGCACCGTGTTTAGTTTCTAGAGCGGCCCCGTCTGGCAGCGGGCCGCTCCAACGTTGGGCGCATTTATTCTTGGAGCCCAGATGGCTCTACCAAGGGGCACAGTGTGTTTCAGAGCCCTGATGGCTCCAACGTGGGCCATATTTGTTTAAAGGCCCCAGGGGGGTCCTGAGGGCCAGTGGGGCCCGTACTTTCGCTTAGTTGTGGCCATGATTGTTTTAGAGCCCCGTGGGGCTCCAATATTGACATGTTTGTTTTGCAGGGCACAGTCGGTGCCAGTGCCCCTCATTTGGTATCTCCAGCTGCCCAGCAAGTAGTGGGCAGCTGCACCGTTTAGGTTACTCTTTCTTTGGGGGCATTTTCTTGATGTGACTCAGGAGTGAGAAGCACTCCCCTGCCCCAGTACTTTTCTTTCACAGCTGCCCAGCAAGTAGTGGGCAGCTGCTACGTTTAGGTTTGCGCAGTGCGCACCTTGGACTTTCCGCTGCTTTGGCAGCGCGCCCTGATTTTGGGACATAGGGCATTTGAGCCCCTTCTTGAGATGGCCAGTTGGCCAGGGGGACTGTTAGGGTTGTAGGGCGCCAGGCCCTAATGTGATTTATGCCTCTGCTAAGGTTTCTACTGTGAGGTATGTGCTAACGTGATATGGTGGTGCTAGGAAATGTGATTCATGTATTATGATTTACGCACCCTGTTTTATGCCTCTAATGTACTGTCATGATTATGAGGTTTTGCATAATGTGTTTATGCTTGTGATTTTATTATTACCTAATGCGTTTAGGTTGTGAGTTATTCTCTACTGTGCTTTACGCCCCTAATGTGAGTTATACTTAGGAGGTTAGGGTCTAATGGGTTTAGACTTATGAGAGGATTGCATAATGTATTTATGCTGGTGAGGTTGGCGCAGAATGTAATCCGCGCCTAATGTGATACTGTGCATAATGTAGTTTATGTTACAGGCTGATGCTAAGTACAGTGGTTACCAGTGATTACTGGTTGTACGGTTATGATGTGTTCTACATTTATTATAAGTGATACGTATACTAAGTTCGCTTTGTGCTGGTTCTGACAGTGGTCCAGTTGGCCCTGTCAGGTGTAAATAATCCCTTGTCAATATGACCCCGTGCCAGGTGGCACGATGTATATTATGTGAGTACTATTCTAATGTGTTTTATGATAATACAAAGGCTATTTTTATATATAACCTTGTGTGGAGTTCCTTTTTGTGGTGTGCCTAGTATGTTGTTGCTGTGGGTGTGTTGCGCAAATGCTTTACACATTGCCTCCGGGATAAGCCTGACTGCTCGTGCCAAGCTACCAAGGGGGTGAGCAGGGGTTATCTTTGGCGTGTAACTCCCTTGCCCTGACTAGAGTGGTGGTCTCTGCCTGGCTTTGGCGCAAGCCTTAGCCAACCAGAGATCCCATTTCTAACACAACCTATTATCATTATTTTAAAACATCCAAACTTCAGCCAATCAGAGCATAGACCATAGAGTCTCCATCCCCTGCAGGGCCCCCAATACCGCAGATTTCTTACCGCCCATCGTGTGTTTCTACTGTTGCCCTTTTGAACTCCCTGCTTGCAGTTCATCTCTTCGCTTCATCTCTTTTTCTGCGGTACAATCAGGGAGTATGAGTACATCTTTTATTTCATTATGTCTGAGTCTAAAAAAGGGTTGATTAGGCCCTACAAGACTTGTGGAAATTCCAGACTGTATTCTGAGGACCCACATAAAGAGTGCTTTTACTGCCTGTAACCTGGCCACAAGTCCAGAGAATGCAAGTACTGTTGTACTTTTTCCACTAAAACACTCAAGGACTGTGAGGTTAGGCTGCTTCTCTGGCTACAAAGGAAGAAGGCTGCTAAGGACTCTGACTCTGAAGGTGAGGAGAAGCCCCATACCTCCTCCAAGGAAAGAAACGAAGGAGTGTCTTCCTCTTTGCATAGAGATCCTAAAAAATCTAGATCTCAGAGTAAACAGAGGCCTGAAGAAAAGAGGGTTAAAAAAAGGCCAGCCTGGTCCCTCTTCCTCACACCAAAGAGCTGGCTCTGCTCCACCGTCAGCACCTCATACTCCCTTCAGGGATTCCTCATCTGTGAAAATCATCTAGTTGGCGACTCCCTCGATGTAGAAATCGCCGTCTACGGCCTCCGTCTCCACTGAATCAGGCGTTCCATCGACGGTCTCGTCAGCGACTTCGACTACTTCGACGGTCAAGACGACGACTGTGGCTACGACGTCGAAAACAAAAGTGGTGATGGCACCATCATCGACAGTTGTAAGACCGTCTCCATCAACGAGGGCTTCGCTGTCGACGGTCCAGCCTGTCACCTCAATGTCGGCGGGTTTTTCTCTCCAGCCGCCGCAGACAGTTGTACCGTCGACGACAGCGTCGGCGATCCCGTCGATAGCCCGTTGACGGCTCCGTTGACGAGGGGAAAAAGGCATTCCGCTTTCAAAGGCAATCCCATCCCTTCTACAGGACTTATCTCAATTGCCTGCTACTCGTCCCGTGGATTTCCAGGAATCTGAGGATGATGGTCCGTATGGCCCTGCATACAGCTCCTCGCAGCTCAGAGTTAAGTGCCAGGCTCAGAAGAGGACGAGGCGCTGGATGACCCATCTACTTATTTAGAGGGCGAATATTCCTTCTCTGATGCAGGGCGTCCCAGCGATCAATGCTTGGATGCATTTCAAGAGCACTACCCATACAAAGAACAGGAGAATCATGCACAGGAGCCTTCCGTTAATATTCCCATTTCGTTGGTCACTGACCTTTGTATGATGCTCCATGACTACTACAAACGATTTCCTGAGGTGAACACTGCTCCTCAACCATCAACTCCACGGGAGGGTCCTGTTGTCATTCCTGTACCGCTGGCTGCGCCTCCGCCACCAAGAAACAAAAATGTTCCGCCACCTTTGGAAATTCCTGTTCAGGTGCAGGACAATGATGATCAGCAGCTAGAAGAAGGGGAGCTGCAGATGGACCCGGATGTCCATGATGAATGGGACGATTATGTGGCTCCTACTCCGCCCTCGCCTAGTCCACCTATAGCCGACTCTCCACCTGCAGATATCTGTGGTTTTCACGATCTCCTGGAACGTGCTTCAAGGCGCTTCGATCTACCTATGCCTGGTAAGCAGATGGAGTGTTTTTTGTATGATTTTAAACCTACTACGCAACGTTCTACTCGGGCCATTCACATAGTGGACTAGTTATGGCAAGAGGGCCTGAAGTTAATGAAGACACCAGCCTCTATTCCTCCTGTGGTGCCAAACCTAGATTAAAAGTACAGGGCACCCGAAGACTCTCCTGCATGTCTTATTGGTCATCCTCGGCCTGATTCAGTTATCATGCAGGCTGCTCAAAGGAGATCTAAAAATCCTTCTACTCAATGCGCAGCTCCACCTGACAAGGAAGGGCGCTGTTTGGATAACATCGGCAAAAAGTTCTCGGCATTGGCAGCCACCGCCATCAGGGACTCCAACGCCATGGCTATCCTCATGAGATATGAACGACAGATGTGGTCCACCATCTCTTCCTTGTTGGAATTGTAGGAGGGTGGCTCTGTATATACTATACCAAAGTAAGGTATTGTGTGCACAGAATCCAGGGAGTCCGCAGAGGTATTGCAGAGGCTAAATTAGACAAGTACTAACAGCTCTCTTGGTAATAGTGTGGGCGAGCAGTTAGGCTTATCAGGAGGGTGTGTTAAGCATTTATTGTATTCACTTAATCAAGGCTGATGGCACCCACTCAGAGACAGAATCCAGACCAATTAGGTAAGTATAAAAAAGTATACTTATATTTTATTTTGTAGAACCAAGCAGGATTTGGCACAGGCAAGTAAGAAATACTTTCAAATGTAAGGCTGTACACAGAAATGCAATTGTGGATTGTATTGGATTCGATTACAGGTTTGTATTACTTTTAAAACAGTTCAAAATACAGTAGGATTACTTTAGAATTACCTTTGATTACTCTTGGATTACTTTTCAGTTACTTTGAGTACTTGAGGTGATATGCCAAGATATCATACACTAGAGTTTGTCATTTACAGGTAAGTATGACAATTGTTAAGTTAATGCATAGTTACTTTCTTTTCATACAAAACTAGGTCAACAGACATTTTTTAGGAACAAAACCTTGGTTCCTATGGGGAAAAGAGTGTTAACAGTTTACAGGTAAGTACACAACTTACAAGTATGGCTTTTTAGAGGTTAGGACTAAGGTTCCCCAAGGTCCAGGTAGGCACTCAAATCGCACCACCAGCGGCACTAGGGCCGGGTGCAGATTGTAGAGGCCCAATGTTAGCCAATGGGGCTAGGTGGCCCTTCGGTTGGGGGCTGCTCACGGACAGGCCACTCGGTCTTGAGGGCCAAGCTCCTAGGGTTAACGTCAGGGCAAAGGGGGTCACAAGTTGGCATCAAGTCCACACCATCAGCGGTGCAGGGTGCTGAGGAGGGGTTGGGAGCCCAATGCAATCCTATGAAGATTGCCGGTTTTGTATTTTGGCTGCAGGCTCGGTCCAGGTAGTCTTCTAGGAGGAACCAACAGCTGGGCAGGTAAGTTGGAGGGCTCGTGGACGTAGGTGCACCTCATGTTCTCTACTCCAGGACGCAGGGCGGCCGGATGCCGGGGTGCCTTTTAAGGTGGGATTTCACCTTACCAGGCCACTTGCGGTTTGAGGGGTCTCCGTGCAGAGGCTGCAGGCGATGTCGGGGAGTCCTGGAGGGGCCAACCCACGGTGGGCTCAGACTCAGACTCGCTGGGACCGGTGGGCCACTTGGACTCGGGCCCTAGGCGACCGGTGCAGTGGTGGTTCCAGGCGATGGGTTTCTTCGTCCTCAGCAGGCTCAGAGCTTTTCTTTGTAATTTCTTTTGAACAGAGCTGCTGTTTGCAGGAGATCTTGGGCCAGATGTACGACCAGCAAAATTGCGCCTCGCAAATTGCGACTCATTTGCGAGTCGAAATTTGCAAGGTGCAATTTGCCATGTACAACAGTGTGTTTAACACTGTTTGCGATTCCCAATGGGGTCGCAAATTACGAGGCTCATTAATATTAATGAGCCCCTCGCAATTTGCGAGCCCATTGGGAATGACAGGCCCTCCCAGGTATGGTGGCCTGCTGGGCTCAGCAGACCACCATGTCTGGGACTGCTTTTAAATAAAGCAGTTTTTCTTTTTTTAAATGCAGCCCGTTTCCTTAAAAGAAAACGGGATGCATTTTTAAAAAAAATGAAACGTTTGCGTTTCATTTTTTAAGGGCAGGTAGTGGCCCCTGGGATCACTGTCTGCCCTTAAAAAATATTTTCAGAGACAGTCGCAAAGTGGAAGGGGACCCCTTCCAAATTGCGACTGCATTACCACCCTCTTGAAGAGGGTGGTAATTTGCGAGTGTTTTGCGACCGCAATTGCGGTCACAAAACATTCATACATTGATTTGCGGACGTAATTAGGAAGGGAACGCACCTTGCTAATTGCGACTCGCAATTCCTAAATAGCGAGTCGCAAATTAATTGCGACTCGCTAATCTGAAAGAGACACGTTAGTGATAGATTCCTTACCTTAGAATATCCCCAGGCGTCAGACTGGATCCGGAAAGGTTTTCGTCAGCAGTACCCCTGCGCATCGGTAGGTGGCGTCGTGCGGCTCCGCGTCCGTCGCTGGCGTCGTAAGCACCGAGATGACGTCACGGAGACTACTTAGGCACCACCCATGCGCGCTGACGTCAGTTCTTTCTTTTTCCGCGCCAGCAAGCGCAGATCCGGTTAGAGCACATACCCTAGTCACCTTTTGATAATTTTTTTTTGGGGACTTTGTCTCTACTTCTTTTGAGTGACTCCTGGTGCCACGTAGGGATGCCTGGGTTTAAATCCTGCGGGGCCTGCCGCCCTACGATGTCGGTGGCCGACCAACCATTGTGTCTGTCTCTACTGTCTGGAGCGCGACCATGACTCCCGGTCATGTTCCGACTGTCTGGCCATGGCTCCGAAGGCTTTGCGGGAGCGGTCCCGAAAGCTGCTGGAGGCCCGACAGTTGTCTCCGCGCCATTCAAGGTCCAGGGGTCGCTCGAGGGACCAACCGCGGAGCCATCATCATCGCTCCTCGGGGTCCAAGTCTTCACCCTCGGAATCGGGTAAGAGACGTCACAAGAAAAAGTCGAAGAAGCGCATAAGCTCTCCGACCTCCCCCCGTCGGTCTACGGACGCGGACAAGGGGGCCAGGGGTCCTTCCCCCACGGCTCCGTTGGAGCCTGAGAGTCCCGCGGCCTACCCGCCCTACCCGGGTCTGTCGGCGACTCCGGCCCAGGTGCAAGAGTTTCTTGCCGCTATGGACCGCCTTTTCAGGCCGAGGGCTCCCGCCGGCACGCCTTCTGGCCCCGCGGTCCCTATTGAGGGCCCTTGCTTGCCACCGGCTCTGCCGCCGGCGCTGCTGGCGACTCCAGCGCCGCAAGGTCCTCCGCCGGCGGCTCCGGCCCCGGCGCCGCAGGGTCCTCTGCCGGCGGCTCTGGCTCCGACGCCCCCTGCGGCTCCGTTCCCGGCGCCGCACTGGGTTCCACCTCCGCCCTTGCCCGAGTTTCCGGGCAATTTTGCTCCGGCTTGGGACCCTAATTGGGACATGGAGCCGGATCGGCGCCGACCGGCGCCGTTCCCGGCGCCGTTGGAGCATTTGTTTTCCCCTGTGCCTCCCCCGCCACTGCAGCCTGTGCCTCGGGCAGTGGTGGAGAGGGATGACTGGGAGGGGTCGGAGGACCCTCTTGCACGGCAGTGCGAGTCCGAACAGGAGTGGGCGGAGGACTCGGAGGATGCAGGTGGCCTTGACCTCTCCTCTGAGCCTGGGTTTGTGTCTCCTCCCGCTGTCATGGAGGAAGGCGCCACATACACTGTGGTGCTCCGTAGAGCAGCTGAGGCTCTTGACCTTGACCTGCCTACTGTTACCCTCAAGACGAACCTCCTTACTGAAGTGCTTCAGCCGGCGGCAAGTTCTATGGAACCTCTGCTTCCGTTCAATGAGGCCTTGACGGATGTTTTGATGGGCACCTGGTCTAGGCCAGCCACTGGGGTTCCTGTGGATAAAAACGTGGCCAGGCGTCACCGCCCGGCACCGGGTGACCCTGCCTTTTTGATAAATCATCCAACACCGGAGAGCCTGGTCATTCAGGCCTCCACTTCCCAAAGTGCATTCCCTACCGCTCCGCCGGATAAGGAATCGAAAAAGCTGGAGCAGTTTGGCAAGAAGTTGTTTTTCTCTGCCAGCCTGGGGCTGCGGTCAGTCAACACTGCATGCCTCTTGGGCCGCTACTCTCACGCTGTGTGGGACACGGTGGCGCAAACTCTGCCCCAGTGCCCGGAGGAGGTTTGGGCTGTCCTTTCCCAAGCTGTTGCGGAGGGGAAGGATGCCGCGAAGTTCGCCATTCGTTGTGGGTTGGACAGCGCGGACTCTTTGGGGAGAGCCATCTCAACGACGGTGGCCTTGCGTCGCCACGCCTGGCTGCGGTCCACGGGGTTTTTGGGGGATGTCCAGAGTTCTCTCATGGACATGCCTTTTGATGGTACTCGCCTGTTTCACAATAAGGCAGACAGTGCGCTGGAGCGTTTTAAGGACTCTCGGGCTACAGCCAAGTCCTTGGGTCTCTCCACCACACGCCCGGCCACGTCTACCTTTCGTTCCTTTCGTGGCCACGGAAGGGGCACCCCTACACGTTCGTTCAGCCAGAGGCCTGCGCAGAACCAACCTCAGCGAGGCCGCGGGCGTGGTAGCCACCGTGGCGGCACAGGGGGCCAGCGTGCGGGTCAGTCCACCTCCGCTCCAGCAGCATCCGCCTCAAAGCCTTCTTAGTCCGAGCTTTGGGGTGCACCCCACGCCGGTGGGCGGCAGAATTCAACATCACCTCCCCCACTGGCGCTCTGTCACTTCGGACAGGTGGGTGCTGCAAATCGTCCAAAGGTTCTACTCCCTCCCCTTTGAGTCTGCCCCCCCGGCCATGCCACCTCAGTTCCACCGCATGTCGGGGGATCACTTGGCGCTTCTCCGACAGGAAGTCACAGCCCTCTTGGCCAAGGGGGCCATCGAGCGCGTTCCTGGGCCAGAAGTAGGACATGGTTGTTATTCCCACTACTTTCTGGTCCCCAAGAAGGAGAAAGGGGGCCTGCGCCCCATCTTGGACCTCAGGAACCTCAATCGCTTCCTCCGGAAGGAGAAGTTCAAGATGTTGACTCTGGCTCAGGTCTTGGCTGCCCTCGACCCTGGAGACTGGATGGTAGCGTTGGACTTGCAGGACGCATATTTTCACATTCCCGTCCTGCCGGCCCACCGGTCTTACCTGCGGTTCACGGTAGGCCAGGAGCATTTTCAGTTTGCCGTGCTCCCCTTCAGCCTTACCAGCGCCCCTCGGGTGTTCACGAAAGTGATGGCGGTGGTCGCAGCTCATCTGCGCAGGTCCGGGGTGTCAGTCTTCCCCTACCTCAACGACTGGTTGTTGAAGGCGGGCTCGCCCCAGGCAGTCGTCACCCACCTTCAGACTACGGCCGACCTCCTGCATTTGCTGGGGTTCTCCATCAACGTGCCGAAGTCGCACCTGAGTCCCTCTCAGAAGCTCCCCTTCATCGGAGCGGTTCTGGATTCGACGCAGTTTCAGGTTTATCCTCCCAAGCAGCGAGTCCGGGATATTCAGGCTATGATTCCGATCTTTCAGCCTCTATCCCGGGTTTCAGTCAGGATGACCCTCCGGCTCCTGGGCCTGATGGCCTCCTGCATTCTGCTAGTGCAACATGCCAGGTGGCATATGCAGGCTTTGCAGTGGGACCTGAAGTTCCAGTGGGCACAGCATCAGGGCAACCTGTCCGATCATGTCCAGATCTCGGAGGGCACTGCACGACAATTGCAGTGGTGGCTCACGAATCGCGATTGGGTCAATGGCAGATCCCTCTCCCTTCCCCAACCGGAGCACACAGTGGTGACGGATGCGTCCCTCCTGGGATGGGGCGGCCACTTGGGAGAGGCGGAGATCAGAGGCCTCTGGTCTCCGGCGGAGTCCCGGCTCCATATCAATCTTTTGGAGCTTCGGGCGATCCGACTTGCACTGAAGGCATTCCTTCCCTCTGTCCGGGGAAGTGTAGTGCTGAAGAAGATTCGGGGCGACCGGGCCCAAGTCATCCTTGTGGCTCCGGATTGTGCGCGAAGATACTGGTATCCCGAGCTACTCAACATGGCGATCGATCCCCCGGTCCGACTGCCTCTTCGGGAGGATCTTCTGTCGCAGCAGCAGGGGACGGTCCTCCACCCGAACCTGTCCAGCCTCCACCTCCATGCGTGGAGATTGAGCGGCGACAGTTGACAGCTTTCGATCTTCCTCCCAAAGTCTGTGATGTCATTCTGGCAGCCAGGCGTCCCTCCACTAAGACGGTATACGCCTGCAGGTGGAACAAGTTTGTGGCATGGTGCACAGCAAAGTCTGTGGATCCCCTTTCTGCCCCTCTTTCTGAGGTCCTTCTGTTCCTACTATCCTTGGCCCAGCAGGGCTCTGCTCTGGGCACTATCAAAGGTTATCTTTCGGCCATCTCCGCCTTTCTCAGGCTTCCAGATCAGACTTCTCTCTTTAAGTCCCCGGTTGTTAACCGTTTCCTGAAAGGCATTACACACACGTTTCCTCCCTTGCCTTTCATAATGCCTCAATGGGACTTAAATCTTGTCTTGACCTATCTGATGTACGCTCCTTTTGAGCCCCTTCATAACTGTCCTTTACGTCTTCTTACTCTAAAGACGGCTTTCCTGGTAGCTATCACCTCTGCCAGAAGAGTGAGTGAGCTCCAGGCTCTTTCTTCTAAACCTCCTTTCCTTTCTGTTCATCTGGACAAGGTGGTTTTAAAGACCCGTCCTTCTTTCTTGCCAAAGGTTGTCACGCCCTTCCACATCGGGCAGACCATCACTTTGCCCACCTTCTTTCCGCCTCCGCATCCTTCAAAAGAGGAAGAGAGGCTCCACCGTCTGGACCCAAAACGTGCGCTCTCGTTCTATCTGAAGCGCACACAACAGTTCCGGGTGGATGACCAGCTCTTTGTTGGCTACGTGGGCGCCAAGAAAGGTCGGGCCGTGCACAAACGAACCATCTCTTGGTGGGTCGTTCTGTGCATCAAAGCGTGTTACTCGTTGGCTAAGAAGGAGCCTCCTGTGGGGCTGCGTGCCCATTCTACCAGGGCGACGGCAGCCATTACTGCCTTGGGACGCGGCGTTCCCTTGCAGGATATTTGTCAGGCAGCTACGTGGGCCTCGCTGCACACGTTTACCAAGCATTACTGCCTTGACAGTCAAGTCCGGAGAGACGGCTTCTTTGGCCGTTCTGTTCTCCGTGACGTTCTGGTGTAAGCTATTCGCAGACCCACCACCGGGGTTGGTATTGCTGGGGTATCTATTCTAAGGTAAGGAATCTATCACTAAGGTGTCTCTTTCAGATGCACAAGTTACTACTTGTGTAACGATATATCTGTAAGAGACATTAGTTAGTGATAGATTCCTTACCGCCCCACCCATCCTCCCCGTTCTGCGAACTGATTCTAGGGTTAAGGTCATCCCTTTCAGGGCCCTAGTTTCATGGCACCAGTGGTCAGTTTCTTGCATGGCTCTGCGTTCCTGGCGCGGAAAGTCGTGTGCAGAACTGACTTCAGCGCGCATGGGTGGCGCCTAAGTAGTCTCCGTGACGTCATCTCGGCGCTTACGACGCCAGCGACGGACGCGGAGCTGCACGACGCCACCTACCGACGCGCAGGGGTAGTGCTGACGAAAAACTTTCCGGATCCAGTCTGACGCCTGGGGATATTCTAAGGTAAGGAATCTATCACTAACTAATGTCTCTTACAGATATATCATTACACAAGTAGTAACTTGTGCTTTAGGAATTGTACATGGCCCTGGGCCATTTTGCAGGCGCAAACGGGCCGCAAACCTGTTTGCGCATGCAATTTAGGGTCGTATATCTGGCCCCTTGTCTTTGTTGAAGGCAGTCAGTCCTCCCAGGGGTTCTTGAGGTCGCTGGCTGCAGGACAAGTCGACTTTTCGCGCAGGATATCCGGAAACTGCAGATGGGCCGGAAGGGCTGGGGCCAAGTCATTTCTTCTCTGTAGTCTCCTCTGTGACTTCTTCCGTCCTTCTTCTTCGTAGGTTGCAGGAATCTGAGGAGGCAAGGTTCAGGGTTTCCCCCAAATACTAAATTTAGGGGCGTTTACAGGGGTGTGCAGGTCGGGACCAATGGGTCCCTTCTTTGAGGTGGGTACACCCCCTATTATGCCACCCTCCAGTGGGAAGGGGGCATGAGCCTCTCTCTAATTGGCTGGGTCCCCTCATCTTCAAGATGGAGGGGAGTGAGATGTGTGCTTCACCTTACATCCCCCACCTGAGGGGTGGGGTTGGCAAAGGTGGGCACACCTCTCCTCTTAACGAGGTTTTCCTGCCGATTCTCCCACCCAAAGTGGGGGTCAGAACCGGTGGGAGCCAGTTGCTGGTGGCACTAAATGGCAGGGACAGCTTACAAAGGCGGCAGGCCTTTGAAGCTTCCCCTCCGTGGACCCAGCCCATCCTGGGGGAAGAGGCATGACACCTCTGTCCAGGATGGGCTTTGTTTCTGACCCCAGAGAGCGGAGGCTTTCTACCCGGGGGTCCCGAAACCTGAGTGGTGGTGGCAAATGGTGGGCAGCCATTCAGGAACCATACAGGAGGCTGGCTTAGTATATGGTGCACACTTATTTAAGTGAAGCACCATGCACTAATCCAGACAACCCTTATGGTGATTTTAGTGGTCTTAGACAACAATAGAAAGCTCTCTAAGTGGTAGCTGTGGAGTGCAGCCTTCAGGCTTAGTCCAGAAGGATTGTTAAGCAGCTTGTT
Organism: Calotriton arnoldi; assembly: GCA_963921515.1. Classification (NCBI taxonomy): domain Eukaryota; kingdom Metazoa; phylum Chordata; class Amphibia; order Caudata; family Salamandridae; genus Calotriton; species Calotriton arnoldi. Next base: position 495,291 of record CAWUFW010001574.1, read on the forward strand.
TTACCAGAACTAATCATATAGTGTAGGTTGAATGAAAAAGAACCACACAGTGTAGTTATAAAAATAAGTATATTTATTATACACACTCATTAACATATTGGTATATCTCCTACCCCGAGATATCAACACAATACACACAATATTTCAAATGTAAAACAGGTAAGTAAGCACACATACACAGTGGTCATCAGGGGGAAACGAAATCATATACTAAAGAAGTGCAATACAAACTGCGACCAAAGTCGGGACTTGGACCAGAAGACTCAGAAGAGCTGGGGACCCAAGGAACCACCCACGGTAAGTACCCAGGAACCCTACGGAGGCTGTGTGCAGAGTGGAAACACAGCCACGTACTCTATGCAAGTCAATAGGAAAGTCGTGGTTGCAGTTTTTAAGAAGAAGGACCCTTCCCAGTGGACCCTGAAGAAACCCTGTAGAAGACAGAATGTTGGAGAGTCACCCCACCAGTGGATACCCCAGGAACCAGGATACCTACACCAGGGAAGCCAGTTGCATAGGTGCGAAGTGACGTCGGAAACCGCCGTAGACCACAATGGAGGACTTCATAAAAGATGCCGCTGGCGAAGAAGGTGAAAGAGTCCGGAGGAATGCAAGGATGAATTCTTGAAGAAAACGACCTTCAAGCAGAGGGGACAGAGTCTATGCCACTCGGAAGTGACCTGGTGGTACGGAAGACCAATGGCCACCGATGACGGAAGATGTAGGAGTGATGACTGTGACCTTGTCGCTGCAGGACCAGGCGATGCTGTGGGAGACCAGGATCTGTTCGCGAGTTGTCCCACATTGGAAGTCAATAACCAGGGGGTTGGTTTCCGGCGGGAGCACTAACAAGCCTTGGCAGCAGCAACAGACGTGGTAAACAAAAAAGGTGCAGCGTTGGGACCAGCAAGGTCAAAAGGACCCACCAAGTGCAGGAGAGTCAGAGCAGGCCACAAGCAAGCAGGGGAGCCCACTGAAGCCAAAGAAGACCCTTGAGAGGACCCACAGGCCGAAGGCACAGGAGTCGCAAGAGGGCCTCGAGCAGCTCACCAAAGATACAGGCCCACGGTGCAGAGGATGTGGTGAGGACAAAGATATTGGTAGGAAGAGATGCTGAAGTCTGGAACTTCTTGTAACCCAAAGATCTCTGGAGGACAGGGTCAACAAGCCTTGGCAACGGCAAGTCAACGCTGTGCACAGGGGTTCTGTTCCAGCGGTTCTGACGAGGGATACTGGCCTCAAACTTGCTGAGAAGACAGGTCAGGCCTCGAGGGAGTTGTAGAGCCACCACCTGTGTTACTGACCCTTTTGAAATCCGTGGGACGTCAGGAGCAGCAGACCGGTCAGCTTCGTTGCGTTGCCTGCAGATGCAGGGGAGTGACTCCTTCACTCCAAGGGAGATTCCTTCGGGTGTCTTTGATGCCCACAGGCCTGGGGAGGAACCTGGATGAAGCAGAGGCACAGACGATAAAGAAGACTTGCAGAACAGCGAGACCAGGAGCAGTAGGAGCCTTCCTTGGTGCAGTCTCTGTTCCAGGCGAAGTGCAGCGAAGCCCAAGGTGCCCAGGCGATTGAAGTTGAAGTGGTTTTGAGTTTGAATCTTGTTCCATAATGAATCTGAAGAGCCACCCACAGGTAAGCCCTAAAGTACCTAGGGAAAGGGTTGGGACGATTTAAGGATCCCTCCCACAGGAGGGCCTGGACAGAGGATAGGATACTCCCATGTCCTTACTCCAGTTTTGTGTCAGAGTGGGAGCCAAGGGCTCCCTGAACTGGCTCAAACTGGAGTATGTAAGGAGGGACCCAAATGTGCTCTTCAAAGCAGACTGGTGGCGCATGCCCAGTACACTAAGTCCTGTCTAGGAGGTGGTCGCACCTCTCTCTGACAGGAAACCTATTGTTCTCCCCTCCCCTGCTCAGCTGAGCTCAGCCGCAGTAGAGCTGAATTGTGTCTGGGGGCAGCAGCAGACCCTGGAAGGCTGTTACCGGGAGCACTGAGGGCATCCCGGAAGAGCCCCCTGGTGCATGGAATCATACCTCCAACACCGGTAACCATTGGGGTATGATTCCAACATGTTTGATACCAAACATGCCCAGGTTCGGCACAGCCAAAATATAGTTAGCCATCCCGTAATGATGCATGGCCACTATATGTTATAAAATGGCTGACCGCACTTACAAAGCCTGGAGAATCGACTCCGGGGTTTGTAGGGGGTGTCCTGCTCATTCATGTCACCCTCACACTTATAACCTAGCACCCTGCCTTCATGATTGAAGGCCTGCTTTAGGGGTGACTTATAGGTTTTAAGTGCAGTGACCTCCGATACAAGGAAACTTATTTCTGTTGAAAGTGGTGCTAGCACCAGCTTACACAGGCTGCAATGGAAGGCCTGTAGTCACTTTTTGAGTGGTCTCTCATCTGTGGCATAATGCATGCTGCAGCTCATGGGAGACCCCTGGTGTACCTATGCCCTGGGTACCTTAGTACCATATACTAGGGACTTACATGGGTGCACCAGTATCCAATTGTGAAGGTACCAAAGAACTTACCACAGTCAAATTTAGGGAGGAAGCACAGTGACTGGGGTCCTGATTAGCAGGATCCCAGTCAGACTAGTCAGAAAACAGAATAACACCTGCAAAAAGTGGGGGTAACCATGAAAACAGATCCTACTTTCCTACACAACCCCCCTCTCCAAATCAAAGGAGATCAGCCTAACCTTGCACAGTTGAGTCTTCATTTTCTAAGTGGAAATATCTGGAGAGTCCATCTGCGTTGTCATGGTTACTCCCAGGTCTATGTTCCACAGAAAAGTCCATCCCCTGTAGGCAAATGGACCACCTTGCGTTTCAGGGGGCATCTCCAAGATGCCCTCTGTGTGCATTTTACAATAAATCCCACACTGGCATCAGTGCGGGTTTAATGTGCTGAGAAGTTTGCTACCAAACTTCCCAGATTTCAGTTAAACCATTATGGAGCTGTGGAATTCATAATGACCAACTCCCACACCATATACTCTTTATGGCTTTACTGCACTGACAATGCCTAAGAATGGAGTTAGACACTGTAGGAGTATATTGCTCATGCAACTGTACCCTCACCTGGAGGCTAGTGCACCCTGCTAGAGAGGTGACTTACCTAGGACCCAGGCAGTGGGTTGCAGGCATGGCACACAGGGATGTGTGCCATGTCGACTCTTCACTTTTCTCTGCATTGAAAAAAGCAGCCTGCAATGGCAGTTGTAGGAAAGTAGAATCTGCTTTCATGGTTACCCCCACTTTTTGCTGGTATCATTATGTTTTTCTGACTAGTCTGACTGGGATCCTGCTAATCACCGTCAACTCGCATCTCTGACATTGGTGGGATTCTTTTTCCGTGCCTCCTGGTCACTCCTGAGTGGCATAGACTCTATCCCTTCTGCTTGCAGGTACCTCTCATCTTGAATCCACCTTTGGGTTCCACCGGACTCTTTCACCTTCTTCGCCAGAGGCATCTTCACTGAAGTCCTCCATTGTGGTCTACGGCGGTTTCCGACGTCTATTTGTACCTATGCACCCAGCTTCTCTGGCGTACGTATCCTAGTTCCTAAGGTATCCACGGGTGGTGTGACTCTCAAACCTTCCATCTTCCACTGGGTTTCTTCAGGGTCCTCTGGGAAGGTTCCTTCTTAAAAACTGCAACGTGACTTACCCATTGACTTGTATTGAGCATGCGGTTGTGTTCCCACTCTGCACACAGCCTCCGTGGGGTTCCTGGGTACTTACCTTGGGTGTTTCCTTGGGTCCCCAGCTCTTCTTCGTCTTCTGGGTCCAGTCTCGACTTAGGTCGTGGTTCCCATGCCACTTTATTAGTATAGGGTTTGGTCTCCCCCTGGAGACCACTGTGTATTTGTGCTGCTTACGTGTTCTGTTACTAAAGTATTGTGTATATTGTGATTATATCTCCGGGTAGGAGATATTGCAATGTGTTAGTGAGTGTTTATAATAAATACATATTTTTATAACTACACTGTGGTTCTTTTTCACTTAACCTACACTTTATGATTAGTACTGGTAAAACAAGCTGCTTTACACTCCTTCTGGACTAAGCCTGAAGGCTGTTCTCCATAGCTACCACTTAGAGAGCTTTCTAAGGTTGTCTAAGACCACTAAAATCACCATAAGGGTTGTCTGGATTAGTGCAGGGTGCTACACTTACATAGGTGAACACCATATACTGAGCCAGCCTCCTACAGCAGTGTGTGGGTGTTAGGGTGCAGGGCCCCTAAGGGTGGCACAATAGGTGCTGCAGCCCATAGAGGCCTTACCTGGTCACAGCGCCCTTGGTACCCACGGTACCTTTTTTACAAGGGGCTAACCTGTGGCCAGCGAGGTGCAAATTGGGGGTACAAAGGTACAGTTTTGGGGAGAGAACACAGGACCTGGGAACCTGATTGGCAGGGACCCAGGGCACATCTAGTCAAAGTGCAAAGGATGTTCTATTGGAGGGGGAAAGAGCCTCTTCTGAGATCATTGATGTGGCTCTAGACATTTCATCGACCGCCTTCAGACAGATGGCGGGAGCGGCGGTGGTGAGACCAAGGTGTTGGCTATGCAGTTCGACGGCAAATTCCTTTTTGGCAAACACGTGGATGGCGCGCTGCAGTCGATAAAGTCAGACGCTGACACAACTAAAGCGCTGACGAATTTGCAGCAAAAGAAGTTTTCTTCTTTTTGGGGAAGAGGTAGAGGACAATATCTCTCTCGATCTCAACTCCAGCAGCATTTTTAACCCTATTACCAGCAGGGATTTCGATGGCAGCACTCTACACAGCCCTTTCGTCAAATCTCCACACCAGCCTATCCTAGAACATCGGCACATTGATGCCCAGCGTCAGGAGGAAGAGCTCATGACGCCAATAATAGGCAATGAGGATTCACAGGCCCTGCTACCATAATCCCACTTAAATTCGACCATGCTTGCTTCAAATTCTTCAATCAATGGAAGCTCATATCTTCCGACAAATGGGTGTTAGATGTATTCCACCATGGTCACACCCTGGAATTTGTTCAACAGCCTCCGTATTTACCTCCACGAAAAACTTCTCATCGTCATCTGGCAGTTCTAAAGAGGGAAATCAGATTGCAAACAGGGGAGGATGAGAGGCAAAATTAGCATGCAAAATGATCTAAAGTATACAGGTAGATAAACAAAAAGTCGTTGATTGCAGTCTTTGTTTCTTTATTTCAAGTGTGCTCAATTCGCATCAGTATAAAAAGCCAACGCGTTTCGCCCAAACATGGGCTTCTTCAGGGCTGTAATGGCATACAATATATAGGTATTTTAGACATCCATATTGCAAAGACGATAATATTTACAGTGTGGTTGGAGAGAAAACGGTGAGTAAGAAAGCAAAAAAGAACAGGAATGGAAAAAAGAGAGGGTTTGAGAATTTGGAAAAACATGGTTCAAGAAGAGAAGGATCTCGAAGGAAGAACCTACTTTAGTAAATACGTGGTGGAAAGAGAGCGCGGATGGAAGTGAGGGTGAGGGAGGGAGGAGGAAATGGGGAAGTATCCAAGCCATTTAGATGAAGGGTAAAGCCCTACGTTAAAACAAAAAACACCCAAGTGCTAGTGTGTGAAACAATATGTGAGGAGTTTCCAGGTGTGCCAGCCTACCGATGAAAGGCACTATGTACGTAGTGCCAAGGTAAAAGGCGTTGGTGGTGCATCCAGTGTAGGGCGATTGGTAGTGAAGAGGCTTACTGTTGGAGAAAAGAGGACGTAAGTGGAGATTATGGTTGCCACTAATATGCCAGTGGTAAGCCAAAAGTAAAAAATATGGGGAAGACATACCTCAGGCTCAAGTGACCGCCTGTATGTCTTAGGTTGGAAGATCCCAGGATGTAGCGTGTAGAAACACGGCCAAAGTGTTTTCAATTCAGAACGATAAACTGCAAGAATAATTAAGAGACAAGGTCAGCTGGGGCAGGATGGACGAGCCTCATGAAAGAAGTGAGAATAATAGAAACGCGCCTATTAACGTTAGCATAGCCAGAGGTGTTGAGTTTGTGCTAAGTGTCAAAGGGTATGAGGCGTCAAGTGGTAAAAGATACCATTAATGAAATGAAAGATAACACCAGACAGAGTTGCAGCCATGCTAGCAACGTTGAGTCCGCGTATGTCCTAATGGTCTAAAGCAACATAGACAGAAAGAGAGGCAGATCGTGTTGGGTCGAATCATTGACCGCACTAGTATTCGAAGTCTATACGAGTCCAAAATCTTACTGCGGAGAGGCCCCCTGATAAACGGGCAAGTACCCGTGTCCTTGAGGTGAAGGCAATATTGATTGCGGTGATTGCGCGCAATAAGTAAGGGGACATGCGGCTAGCACCCGTGTTAAGAACACGTTGATGCGAAAATTGGTTATAGCGGCGATAGCGCGCGAAAACCAAAGAGTATGTGGCAAGTAATATCTGCGCTTTCTGTTGCGAAAGAGAGCTCCCGATCTGCCCACAAACATACTTGTATATTTGCGCAGTGTGGCGTGGGAATTCCGTGTCCGGCTGGCGACCAAGTCTCTACGGGAAAGTCAATGAACTGGACCCTTCCCGTAGGCTCCCGCCATATAGCGTGTTGGGTGTGTTCCTACTTCCAGTTGTTGGAAGACTGGACCGATAACCAGCCTAGTTGGCAATGAAGGATGGTGGTTTCCGGTTTAGGAATCCGTTCCTTGCAATTCAGGGTGGATGTGAATTATCTGCCTAAGTACAGCAGGAGGTTTATAGAGTGTATATTTAGACTATGTTTAGGAAGCTGGCGAACAAAGGGTCTAGTGTGGGGATTAAAAGTTATGGTGAAAAAAGTAAAAAATAAAAAAAATAAAAAGATTTTTTTTTTCTTTTTATTATTTTGAAAGGTGTATTCCGAGAATCGAACTCTCAACCATCGAATTTAGAAAGTGACGCTCTGCCAACTGTCCTAAGCAGGCTGCACAATCAATCAATCAATCAATCAATCAGGGAATTGTAAGCGCGCTACTCACCCGTGAGGGTCTCAAGGCACTGAGGGGGGGTCCGCAGATCTGTTTAGCCGAAGAGCCAGGTCTTGAGGGTCTTCCTGAAGGTGTTCAGGGAGGGGGCTCGTCTGATGTCTGCCGGTAGCTCATTCCAGGTCTTGGCTGCAATGTGAGAGAAGGATCTTCCGCCTGCTCTGGCTCTGTGGATGCGCGGAGTTTCAGCCAGTGCGAGGTTGGAAGATCGGAGGTTTCCTTTGGGTACGTGGAAGTTGATTCTGTCGTTGAGGTATTTGGGTCCGTTGTTGTGTAGGCATTTGTAGGCGTGAGTGAGGATTTTGAAAGTGACTCTTTTCTCCACAGGGAGCCAGTGGAGACTTCGTAGGTGTTCGCTGATGTGTTCGTGTTGGGGGATGCCGAGGACGAGTCTGGCGGCGGTGTTCTGTATTGTCTGGAGTTTGTGGAGTAGGGACTTGTTGATGCTGGCGTAGAGTGCGTTTCCATAGTCCAGTCTGCTGGTGATGAGTGCGTGGGTGACTGTCTTCCTTGACTCAGGGGGGATCCACTTGAAGGTCTTGCGGAGGATGCGGAGGGTGTTGAAGCTGCTGGAGGTGACGGCGTTGACCTGTCGGTTCATGGTGAGTGATGAGTCGAGTATTATGCCGAGGTTCTTGGCGTGGTCTGAGGGGGTAGGTGGGCTTCCGAGGGCGGTTGGCCACCAGGTGCTGTCCCATGCAGAAGGGGTGGTACAGAGGACGAGGACTTCTGTCTTCTCCACGTTGAGCTTCAGGCAGCTGTTTGTCATCCAGACTGCGATGTCTTGCATTCCTTTCTGGAAGTTGAGTTTGGCAGTGTTGGGGTCTTTGGTGAGGGAGAGGATGAGCTGGGTGTCGTTGGCGTAGGATACGATGTTGAGGCCGTGTTGTCGGACGATGGCTGCGAGGGGGGCCATGTAGATGATGAAGAGGGTGGGGCTCAGTGATGAACCCTGTGGGTAAGCCTGGGCGTAGTTCGCGAAGTAGCGCTACGCGAAGCTACGCAAAGTGCAGTTCGCACTACGCGAGCTACGCGTAGCACTACGCGAACTGCGTAGTGCACTGTTCGCAATGATTGCACAGTGCCGGATGCTTGTCCGCACTGTGCAATCATTGAAAACGGCATCTTGCACAGTGCGAGCTGTCTTTTACTGCCGCTCGAGTACATTTTTACTCGAGCGGCAGCTTTCTCAACGCGGACTGGTAGTTTCTCATTGCGAGCGGTCGCGAGCATACGCGACCACTCGCAATGAGAAACCTGACCTCCCCGCGTTGAGAATCTCGCCGGGAGGTTTATTTTCCACGCTCGCGATCGGCAACTTGATGTTGCTGATCGCGAACGAGGAAAAAGTCTCGCCGGGATGTCATTTTGCTTGCTCGCGGTCGCCAACTTGACGTTGAGGACCGCGAGCAAGCAAAAAATGACCGCTGCACTACGCTACGCTACGCTACGCTACGCTACGCGTGTTTGCACTGTGCTACGTGCAATTCGCGTTGTGCGAAGTAGCGCAAACTTCGCAAACTACGCGAGCGTAGCGTAGTGCTTTGCCCAGGGTTACCTGTGGGACTCCGCAGGTGATTTTCGTGGGGTCGGAGAGGAAGGGTGGGAGTCTGATACTTTGGCTTCTTCCGGTGAGAAATGATCGGATCCAGTCCAGGGCTGTTCCTTGTATGCCTGCGTTGTGTAGTCTGGCGACTAGTGTGCGGTTGGCGACGGTGTCGAAGGCCGCAGATAGGTCGAGTAGTATGAGGGCTGTGGAGTGGCCTTGGTCCAGGAGGGTACGGATGTCGTCTGTGGCGGCGAGTAGGGCGGTCTCTGTGCTGTGGTTGCTTCGGAATCTGGATTGGGATGGGTCGAGGACGGCGTTCTCTTCAATGAATCGTGTCAGTTTCCTGTTGACTGTTTTCTCTGCAACTTTGGCTCCGAAGGGGAGGAGCGAGATGGGCCGATAGTTCTTGAGGTCGGTGGGGTCAGCTGTGGGCTTCTTGAGCAGGGGTCTGACTTCTGCGCACTTCCAGTCATCTGGGAAGGTGGCTGTTTTGAAGGTGGTGTTGATGGTGCGTTGTAGTTCGGGTGTGATGGCGGCCGCGGCTCTGTGGTAGATGTGAGGGGGGCAGGGGTCGGTCGGGCCCCCGAGTGGATGCTTTTCATGGTCGAGGCGGTGTCTTTGGCCATGATCAGTGTCCAGTTGGAGATGGTGGGCTGGCTGGTGTTTCTGGGGGGCGGGGGGCCGTCTGTGGCGCCTGGTGGATGGTCGATGCAGTTGTCGTAGAGGTTTTTGATCTTGAGGTGGAAATAGGTTCCAAGCTTGTCGCAGAGGTCTTGGGATGGGGTGATGTCTGTGACTTCGCTGCGTGGGTTTTTTTTTTTTTTTTTTTGATTTTTCAAAAACCTTTATTGTAAGATTTTTACGGTACATCTGTGTTTGTAAAACGCAAATAAAATGTCTCATTGTATTACATTTCGGTAACACTTTCCTGCAACATTATATACACAGTATGAATATTCTCCTCCCCTCCCCAATAACTTTAACTTCAGTCATAAAACATTAATTTGCAGTCCGGTTGCTAGCAAAGTATAATAGTAGCATATTGTACAGTTCAACACATTTTCCAATATATAGTAGTTGGTAACGATATGTATCACAGTGACAGTACAGATATCGCTAAGGCCTAGAACAGTGGTAATATCACCCCCCTCACCCTGGTTGTAAGAGCGAAGTCTTTTTGCAGCTGGTAATTCGATTTTTTTCCTCCCCCTCCGAGATTCTTTCTTAGTGCAGTACTAGTGTTCATTCAGCTCCCCTGGTGAGGTCTGGGATCTAGGCCTGTGTCTGGCTTCATTCTCCGTTGTTTGGTCTGTACTTTCCTGGTCCCTCTCTTGGTTCCCTTCCTGCTCAAGAAGAAAGGAGGTGAGCGGGCCCCAAATATTTTTAGGGCGGGAGTTAATCGGCAATAATTCTGCATAATGATGCATGTGATCTTGCCATGTAGTCATAGTGTGTATCCAGTCTTTAAACTTAGGAGCCCGACCCCTTCCCCATTTGCACGCTACCTGCCGTTTCGCTAACAATAAGCCCATCGCCAGGAACTTCTTATGTGCTGTAATTATCCCCTGAGATAAACCCAGCAGGGCCACCATGGGGCAGGGATCTATCCCGACCCCCACCATGGCCGACAGTCCCTCAAAGGTCTGTGTCCAGTACGTAGCTACCTGGGGGCAATTCCACGCTAAGTGTAGGAAATCCGCTCCTTCCCTCCCGCATCGCGCACATCGATCATCGTCCCTGAGGTGGAATCTGTGTAGTTTAGCTGGGGTATGATATAAACGATGCAAGAACTTAAAATGAATGAGGCGGAGCCTGCTATTCCCTGTAATTGCTGCTGTCTGCGTACAACTGCTTTCCCATTGTTCGTCAGTCAGCGGGGTACTTAGGTCTTTATCCCATTCCTGTCTGGCCCGAAGTGTATTGATGGGTGGTGCATTTTGTATATGTTTATACAAAAGGGATATGACATGACGAGGGGCCGTTCCCTGTAGCAGGGCATGCAGAGGTGCAAGTGTATCTGGTTCTTCGGGAAAAGTAGGGGTTGCTGCCTTCACACTTTGCCGGAGCCGAATATATATAAATGTGTCCAGCGCCGTGGGTATGCGTGTTCCAAAGAATAAATCCTTGGAGCGGAATTGTCCTCCAGCATAAAGGTCTCCCCAGGTGTGGTACCCTAGACTTGTCAACAGCTTCCGGCATATCCCCTCACTAGTAACTTGTAGTATGGGATTACTTACTAGGGGCATCCTAGGTGAGTACAGCATAGGGCTCTCTAGCTTGCGAGCGATCTGTCGCCACGCTACAATGGTACAGTCTACTGTGGACGGGTCGCGCCCCCGCTCCTTCACTGTTGTAAAGAGATAGCTTGCCGGGGGCGTCGGAGTCATATATCCATCTTCCACCGCCAAGTGAGGCATAAAGGGTGGCGGATGGAACCAATACAATGCGAAGTGGGCCTGTGCGCAGTAATAATAGAATTCAAAATTGGGGACATCATACCCTCCCTGATGATATGGTAGCATCAACGTGTTCAGGTTGAGCCGCGGCTGTTTCCCTCCCCATACCAGCCTCGTTATTTGAGTTCTTAATGTATTAAAGAAAAATCTCCCCGGGTGATATGGTATATTAATAAAGAGGTATAATAATTTGGGCAGCAGAACCATTTTGGTAAGAGAGATCCTGCCCGCCATGGAGAGGGGAAGCCGCAACCACCTGGTGATGGTGTCAGTTATCTTATCCATGGCTGTGCCATAGTTAAGCCTCATCAGGCTGTCCCTATTCCTTGTGAGACGTATGCCCAGGTATGTCAGCTCGTCAGTTTCCCAGACTAATGGGTAATCTAGTCGATGTGGCGGGGTGTTATCCGTTAGGGGAATACCGCAGACTTAGACCAGTTTATTTGTATTCCTGATATGGCCCCAAATTTAGTGATCTCCCTTAATACTGGATTGAGATTGTCATGGGGCTTTTTGATGTATAACGTCATATCGTCTGCATATAGAGAGATTAGCAGTTGTCTAGTCGGATATATCAGTGCCTTGTCTTTGTGATGTTGTCGTAGTTTTGCAGCTAGAGGCTCTATAGCTAAAGCAAACAAGATAGGGGATAATGGGCAGCCCTGTCGTGTTCCTCTGCAAATAGGAAAGGCGGGAGACTTGGCGCCATTCAGAAGCACTGACGCTATCGGTTGGCTATAGAGCAGTTGTATCCAGCAGAGAAAAGTAGGGGGCATCCCCATATGTCTCAAAGTGCCCAGCAAGTAGTCCCACTCTAAAGAATCGAACGCCTTGGTTGCGTCAAGGAACACCGCCACGGCCGAGCAGTTCGGGTCTATGTCTTGTAGCACAGCAGCCAGGGTTCTAAGGTTATGCAATGTAGCTCTGTTGGGGATGAATCCCGCTTGGTCAGGTAGTACAAGTCGTTCCATCAGCAAATTAAGTCGGGTCCCCAGAACCTTTGCTAATATTTTAGTATCGCTATTTAATAGTGAGAGGGGCCGGTACGAGTCGCAGAAAAGTGGAGATTTACCAGGCTTTAGTAATGATGTTATCAGGGCCTCGCGCATAGTTCTGGGTAAGCATCCTTCCTCTAATGATACATAGAACACCTCCTTCAGGATGGGAGCCAATAGTGAAGCATATGTTTTATAGAATTCTATCGGCAACCCGTCAGAACCCGGGGCTCGTCCCGATCTCATCTGCATTATGGCTTCAGTAATTTCGTCCAGTTCTAAGTCTAAATTCAAGAATTCCCGTTGGGTATCTCCCAGCCAGGCCAGTGCAGTGTCTTCAAAATAAGTCGGCAAATCTAATGGGGTGCCTCTTTGGGAAGAATAGAGGGTGCTATAGAACTCTCTAAACGTATTCAGTTGATCTGGAAGGTTCCGATGTGTATTACCTTGTGCATCTTGTATCTCCGTTATGTGGTTGGAGAACCTAGGGGGTCTGGTCGCATTTGCCAGAGCCTTCCCCGGGCGGTCTCCCTCGCCATAAACCCGTGCCATGTGTGGTTTGCCCCTAAATTTACTTTCCCTCTCCGCTATTGTCTCATAGTCAGTGAGCTTGTCTCGTATATTGGCCCTAATTGCATTGTTTCCGGGACTGGTATCGAGATCACCTTCCAATTGCTTGAGTTCCCCTTCCAATTTATGCAGGTCATTACGTAGCGTTTTAAGGATACCCCCTCCCTTAGAAATACACCAACCTCGAGCCGTGACTTTGAATGCCTCCCATACTATCGTGATGCTAGAAACGGACTTCACATTGCGCTCAAAAAAATCCTGAATGTCTTGTTCAATTTCAGCCTTGAACACAGTGTCCTGGAGGTGCAATGGGTTGAGGCGCCAGCTATTGTATGGAGAATGATTAAGGGAGGCATGCAGGTCCGCCATTACAGGGGAATGGTCTGAATACGTACGGGCCAGATGGGTTACGGGTCCCAACCAGTGGGACATTCCTATCGACACAATCAGGTAATCTAGCCTAGCCCAGGTTGCATGAACCGCTGAGTAATGTGTGCCCTCCCGTTTTGTTGGGTGTTTGTACCGCCAAGAGTCGAGTAGGTAGTTGGTGTCTATGATGTCTGTCAGTGTTCTTTGCGTGTTCGTAAAGTGCATTGGGGAGACTCGGGACCTGTCCATTCGGGGCTGAATTGTTGTGTTGAAATCTCCCCCCCATATGACGTAGGTAGTACCAATCTCCTGAATTTTTCTCCACAACAGGAGAAGAGCATGAGGATCGTCCGTATTAGGGCCATAGTAGTTGGCGAATGTCACATCATAGGAGTGAAGTCTTCCCCATACTAGGCAGTACCTACCCCCAGCATCTGTTTCCGACCCACTGATCGCGAACGCCGTCCCTCTCTTAATTAGAATGGCCACTCCTCGGGAGTATCCTGAATATGACGCAAAACAGCGGTGTGAGGCCCATCTCGAGGCAAACAGGGGTGTAGTGCCAGGGTGCAGGTGTGTTTCCTGTAATAAAGCGACTGTGATGTGATGCCTATCTAGATAACCTAGAATCTGTCTTTTTTTCCTAGGGTTATTCAGACCCCGTACATTCCATGATGTCACCTTAAAGTTATTAAGATCCCGTGTGTTATCTAACATTTCGACGTCTGTAACACTCTGTACTTAACCACATGTTGTAAGCTATATTCAACCGGACATGATGCATCCCTACGACAATGTAACTTCCACCCTCCACCCACACCGGCTTCCCCAACTTGCCGGGCATTTGTACCCTCCCAACCCCGAAAACACCCATTACCCAACCATTCTTTTCCCTCTTAAGTGGAAACTCTGGGGTTCGCCCTCGTAGGAGCATCACTAGGGGCCCACGACCTGCCCTCTTCCCTCCTTACTTGCACCCACCTATTCGAGGTGGGACGGAGGTAAGTGGCCGAGCAGGATATCACACATAATATTAGTTATGTCCATACTTCACCAATGCAGATTAGTTCTTCAGATTCAGTTCATTAGGGATAGTCCCGAATATACCTCTGCATGTTATGTGCTTCAGTCTGGTTTCGACAGTGGTGACTGGGATCTGGAGCGCGCCCGAGCCCCCTCTTCCGTGGATGCTGCACGGCGGTTTTGTTTGAGGTAATCTTCAGCCTGTTGTGGGTTCTGGAAGTAGTGTTGTCTCCCACGGTGTGTTATCTTCAATTTCGCCGGATACATCATGGCGTAGGGGATTTCCTGCGTCTGGAGCTTTTTCTTTACAGCCGCAAACTTTCGCCTGGCGTCTTGCACTGTTTGAGTAAAGTCCGGGAAAAAAGACAGTATGGTATTTTCATGATGAACTTGCTTTTTTTCCCTCGCGCCAGACGTAGCACCGCATCTCTGTCCCGATAATTTAAAAACCGGACTATCACAGGCCGTGGCGGCGCCCCTGGGGGCGGACGAGCCGCTAGGGACCTATGTGCTCTCTCCACCGTGAGGTGCGCTGAGAAGGAGCCCCTGCCAAACAGCTCCACGATCAATTTCTCAATGAAATCTTCCATACGTCCCGTATTGGTTGATTCTGCCAGGCCAAGGATGCGCACGTTGTTCCTTCGAGAACGGGCCTCTAAATCTTCGTTCTTGTCAGCAATGATTTTAAGCAGCCTATCCATTTGCGATATTTGGTTCCTACTTGCGGTGGCACCATCCTCTAATTCAGACACCCTGGTTTCTGCTTCCTTAAGGCGGTGCTCGTGTTGGTCCAATTTCGTAACCACCGAGTCTATCCGCACATTCATCGTGTCAATTTTAGTGTCTATGGATGTGAGGCTTTGCTTCATTCCAAGGAGGAGCGCTCTCCAGTCTTCCTCTGGCGAATCTGTGGCATCCGAGTCTGTGTGCTCCGCTGAGTTGGGCGCAGGTGTTTTGCGCGTGGAAAAAGGGATTTTGGTTTGTTTGGCGTCGGCGCGGCCCATGATGTAGGAGGTCGAGCAAAGCAGGAGCACAGCGCAGGAACCCACAAGCCACCCTCCTCGGCCCAGCTTCGCTGACACCCTCAAGGTAGCTTCCAGGAGTGTCCTCTGCGTATAGATTCTGGCCAATAATACTAGCAGCACGGTGCGCGGAAATGTTGCTCTTGGATCTCAACCAGTTCAGGCTGCGTTCAGCACCTCTTCCAGGCCCACTCCGAGGTCGCCCCACACTATATCGGCACAACGCCCCCACTGGGGCCTGCTTTTGGCACCGCGCAGCTGCCAGGCAAATCCCCCGCACCTCCGGTGTCACAAGGAGCACCCGGAACACAGCAATCAGCCAACGAGGCTTCCAGATATCAGGCGGTGTCCCGCCAGGTGTTTGTTGTCCATAGGGGGATCAACGGCGCCATTCAATGCGAGTACCACCGGCAAGTGACCCAGCCTAAGCGCCCCAAGTCCGCCGCCCGATAGACACCTGCAACGCGATGCCGGCCGGGTGCAGCAATTGCGTGTTGTGTGCACAGGTTCTGCAGCATGAGGAGCGGCCAAGCAGTCTCTCCTGGAATTTATAATCTACGGGCGATGTGCCCTCAGCTAGTCCAAAATGGCGGCGACCTCTCGCCGCGATAATGGCCGAATAACGGCTCCAGCACCCCAGTCCGGTTCGCGGAGCATACGTTGACGGTGTCAGGCAGGGGCTCCCCTGTGCAACGGCATTTACAACTGCATTTATTTCCTCCGGCCCCTCTCAGCCTCCAGCGTCTATATGCAGCCGGCGGTTTCTCCCTCCGGCGCTCGGCTGATCCTGATATCACGGTGTCATTACAGCATTCCCTGCATATGTCATTGTTCACGCTTCAGTAGCGTTAGTGTAATTGCGCCCCCATTAGCTGCCTCTCACCTCGTCCAGCAATTCACGTATTTCAGCGGCTGCGAACTCCGGCAGGCCGCCATCAGCTTCTACACCAACTGGGCCTACTCAGCCCCGGTTTTTCCCAGCTGCCGCGGCCGCTCGTCCGCCTCCGGTCCGGTTCTCAGCAGCCCGCGCCCAGTTTCGGCGGCCGCCGCGCCCGCCGCACTCCGGGTCCACTGTGCCTCAGAGGTATCGCTGGCTTCAGCAGTGAAGCGGGTCTGTTCTGGTGAGGTCAGATGCGTGATTGTGTTGTTTAGGATGGGTTTGAAGGATATTTCCCCGCTCAGCAGGGCTGGAGCCTCACAGGTGTGCGGCCATCTTGGTCACGCGCCACCTAGCGACCTCTTCGCTGCGTGGGTTGGTGAATTTTGAATGACACTGAAAAGTTCCTTGGAGTTGGTGGAGTTGGCCAGGATTTTGTTGTGGATGAAGTTCCTCTTGGTGGCTCTGATCTGGTTGTGGTAGTCCGTCATGGCGTCCCTGTAGGTGGTGTGGTTTTTGGTTGTGTTGGAGAGCGGTGGTGAACCAGGTGGCTTTCCTGGGGCGTTGTCTGTCGGTGTTGCGTAGCGGGGCGAGCTCGTCTGAGCAGTTGGAGATCCAGGTATGGAATTCTCTGGCTGCGTCGTTTGCGTTGTTTGCGTCGGGTGCCCAGGTGTGGTTGTCTCGGGTGACGGTGGAGTTAAGTTGCTCGTTGGTAACCTTGCTCCAGTTCCTTCGTGGTGGGAGTGGGGCTGGTTTGGGTGCCTTGGGTTTGTTGATGGCGAAGTGTACGCAGTGGTGGTTGGTCCATGGCGGCTGCGTTGTGTGGCTGAATTGGACGCTGTTTCCTGCTGCGAAGATGGGGTCGAGGGTGTGTCCTGCTCTGTGGGTCGGTGTGTTGACGAGTTGATCCGAAAGAAACACATAGTGATAGATTCCTTACCTTAGAATATCCCCAGGCGTCAGACTGGATCCGGAAAGTTTTCGTCAGCAGTACCCCTGCGCGTCCGTCGTTGGCGTCGTGCGGCTCCGCGTCCGTCGTTGGCGTCGTGGTCGCCGAGATGATGTCGCGGGCGCTACTTAGACGCCGCCCACGAGCGCTGACGTCAGTTCTTTCTTTTTCTGCGCCAGCAAGCGCAGATCCGGGAAGAGCAGGAACCCCCAGTCAATTTTTGACTGACTTTTTGAGGCTTTTTGTCTCTGTTTTTTCATTGAGTCTTCGACTCCTGGTGCAGATAGGATGCCCGGTTTTAAATCCTGCGGGGACTGTCACCATATGATGTCGGTGACGGACCCGCACCGTGTGTGTCTTTTCTGCCTGGGGCGCGACCACGATTCCACGTCGTGCCCCGACTGCCGGGCCATGGCGCCGAAGACTTTGCGGGAGCGGTCCCGAAAGTTGCTGGAAGCTCGGCAGTCGGCTCCGCGCCATTCGAGGTCCCGGACCCGTGGGAGGTCGAGGGACCATGCTCGGAGTCATCACCATCGGTCTTCGGGATCAAAGTCTTCGCACTCGTCAGGTAAGGCGAAGCACAAGAAGTCGAAGAAACGACATCGTTCTCCGACTTCCCCTCGCCGGTCGCGCGACGCGGCTGAGGGTGCGGGTGGTGCCTCCCCCGCGGCTCCAGCGGAGCCTGTGCAGTCGCTGCCGGCCTACCCGATGTTGCTTGTGGATTTCTATCCCCATGTCCCTGCTCCTTATTTTACACCTGTTGAACAGCCTGAGGAGCTAGGGGAGGACTGGGAGGGGTCTGAGGACCCTCTCGCAGCTGCTTGCGAGTCTGAACAGGACTGGGCTGAGGAGTTGGGGGATGCCAGTGGTCTGGATACCTCACCAGACCTTGGCATGCTGTCTCCTCCTACCGTGGCTATGGAGGAGGGTGCTAGTTAGTGTTGCGTAGGGCGGCCGAGGCCCTACACCTCGAGCTTCCTACGGTGGCCGTCAGGACTAACCTCCTGACAGAGGTGCTTCAACCAGCAGCTACTTCTGCAGAGCCGCTGCTTCCTTTCAATGAAGCCCTTTCTGACGTTCTTTTGGGCACTTGGTCCATGCCCACCACAGGGGCTCCTGTGGATAGTAACGTGGCCCGACTCCATCGCCCGGCTCCGGGTGACCCCCTCTTCCTCTCCCAACATCCCACCTCCGAGAGCTTGGTTGTCCAAGCCTCTGCTTCCCCTACCGCCTTGCCTTCCGCACCACCGGATAGGGAATCCAAGAAACTGGATCAGTTTGCAAAGAACATTTTTTCTTCCTCCAGTTCTGCGCTGCGGTCCATGAACACCGCATGCCTCTTGGGCCGTTATTCCCACT
The DNA here is from genome assembly GCA_963921515.1 of Calotriton arnoldi. NCBI lineage: Eukaryota > Metazoa > Chordata > Amphibia > Caudata > Salamandridae > Calotriton > Calotriton arnoldi. The sequence continues at coordinate 513,494 of CAWUFW010001574.1, forward strand.
CTCTGTGGGATACGGTGGCGAACGTGCTGCCCCACTGTCCGGAGGAGGCCCGGCCAGCTCTCTCCCAGGCTGTTGCAGAGGGGAGAGACGCAGCTAAGTTCATGATTCGTTGTGGTCTGGACACCGCCGACTCACTGGGCAGATCCATTGCTACGACGGTGGCGGTTCGCTGCCACGCCTGGTTTCAGGACCACTGGATTTTCGGGGGATGTCCAAAACACACTTATGGAAATGCCCTTTGATGGCCGTCGCCTCTTCGGCGACAAAGCAGACAGCGCGTTGGAGCGGTTTAAGGACTCATGGGCTACGGCCAAGTCCTTGGGACTCTCTGCAGTCCGCCCTCCTCCGCCTTCTGCTTTTTGCTCCTTTCGTGGCACCGGAAGGGGCGCCCGCAGCGTTCGCAACAGAGCCACAGGCCTGCGCAGCAAGCATCGCAGCGAGGCCGCGGACGCGGGTTCTGCCGTGGAGGACCAAGGGGCCAACGGGCGGGTCAGTCCACCCCGGCCACCACTGCCTCCAAACCTTCCTAGTCCGAACTTTCAGGCCCATCAAACGCCAGTGGGCGGCAGGCTTCGCCATCACCTCCCCCACTGGCGCACCATCACTTCGGACAGGTGGGTTTTAGGGATAGTCCGGAGGGGCTACTCCCTCCCCTTCGAGACTACCCCTCCAGCCATGCCACCTCAGTACCACCGCATGTCGGGGGATCACTTGGTGCTTCTTCAGCAGGAAGTTGCGGCCCTCTTGGCCAAGGGGGCCATCGAGCGCGTTCCAACGCAAGAAGTAGGTCGTGGTTGCTATTCCCACTACTTTCTGGTGCCCAAGAAGGACAAGGGCCTGCGTCCTATCTTAGACCTCCGGGACGTCAATCGCTTCCTCCGCAAAGAGAAGTTCAAGATGCTCACTCTGGCTCAGGTCTTGTCTGCTCTCGATCCACAAGACTGGATGGTAGCGCTAGACTTGCAGGATGCCTATTTCCACATCCCAGTCCTGCAAGCCCACCGACGTTACCTGCGGTTCACGATAGGCCACGAGCACTTTCAGTTCACCGTGCTCCCTTTTGGCCTTACCAGCGCCCCTCCGGTGTTCACAAAGGTGATGGCGGTGGTCGCAGCTCATCTGCGCATATCAGGGGTTTCAGTCTTCCCCTATCTTGACGACTGGTTGTTGAAGGCGGGCTCGCCCCAGGCAGTCGTCTCCCACCTCCAGACTACGGCCGACCTCCTGCACTTGCTGGGGTTCTCCATCAACGTGCCGAAGTCGCACCCGATTCCCTCTCAGAAGCTCCTCTTTATCGGAGCGGTTCTGGACACGGCGCAGTTTCGGGTCTATCCTCCCGAACAGCGAGTCGGGGATATTCGGGCTCTGATTCCCATTTTTCAACCCTTGTCCCGGGTTTCGGTCAGAGTGACTCTGAGGCTGCTGGGCCTCATGGCCTCCTGCATCCTGCTGGTCGATCATGCCAGATGGCATATGCAGGCTCTGCAGTGGGACCTGAAGTTCCAGTGTGCGCAGCATCAGGGGAACCTGTCCGATCACGTCCAGATCTTGGAGGGCACTGCACAACAGTTACAGTGGTGGCTCAGGAACCGGCATTGGGTCGACGGCAGATCCCTCTCCCTTCCCCAACCGGAATTTACAGTGGTGACGGATGCGTCCCTCCTGGGATGGGGCGGCCACATGGGAGAGGCGGAGATCAGAGGCCTCTGGTCTCTGGCGGAGTCCAAGCTCCATATCAACCTTCTGGAGCTTTGGGCGATACGGCTTGCACTGAAGGCATTCCTTCCCTCTGTCAAGGGGAGAGTAGTGCAGGTGTTCACAGACAACACCACCGCCATGTGGTACTGCAACAAGCAAGGCGGGGTGGGGTGGTGGACCCTCTGTCAGGAGGCTCTGCGTCTCTGGACATGGCTGGAACATCAGGGCATGTCCCTGGTGGTTCAACACCTGGCAGGTTCTCTGAACGCCAGGGCGGACGAACTCAGCCGCAGGTGCATGCTCGATCACGAATGGTGTCTTCACTCGGAGGTGGTGCAAGGTGTCTTTCAGCAGTGGGAAGAGCCTTGGTTAGATCTATTCCCCACCGAAGAGAACGCGCACTGTCATCAGTTCTGCACATTGGAATTTCCAAGGCGGCACTCGCTCGGCGACGCTTTTCGTCGCGAGTGGAGTTGCGGTCTGTTGTACGCCTTTCCGCCTATACCACTTCTGCCCAGAGTGCTGAAGAAGATCAGGCGCGACCAGGCATAAGTCATCCTTGTGGTCCCGGACTGGCTCGAAGAGTATGGTATCCCAGCTACTCAGAATGAGCATCGATCCTCCGATCAGACTGCCTCTTCGGGAGGATCTCCTGTGGCAGCAGCAGGGGACGGTCCTCCACCCGAACCTGTCCAGTCTCCACCTCCTTGCGTGGAGATTGAGCGGCAGCAGTTGATTCCTTTCGACTTGCCTCCTGAAGTTTGTAATGTCATTCTGACAGCCAGGCGTCCCTCTACTAAAGTGGTATACGCCTGCAGGTGGAACAAGTTTGTGGCATGGTGCACAGCAAAGGCTGTGGATCCCCTTTCTGCCCCTCTTTCTGAAGTACTACTGTTCCTTCTTTCTTTAGCCCAGCAGGGCTCCGCTCTGGGCACTATCAAAGGCTACCTTTCTGCTATTTCGGCCTTTCTCAGGCTCCCTGATCAGCCCTCTCTTTTCAAGTCCCCTGTTGTAAATAGATTTCTTAAAGGCATTACACACCTTTTTCCTCCTATTCCTTTCGTGATGCCTCAGTGGGACTTGAATTTGGTTCCTACTTACTTGATGTGTGCTCCCTTTGAGCCACTTCATAACTGTCCTCTTCGTCTCTTGACCTTGAAGACTGCTTTCCTGGTGGCCATCACCTCCGCTAGGCGAGTGAGTGAGCTCCAGGCTCTTTTTTGTAAGCCTCCTTTCCTATCAGCCCATCCGGACAAGGTTGTGCTCAGGCCCCGTCCTTCCTTTTTGCCAAAAGTGGTTACGGCCTTTCACATTGGGCATACTATTACCTTGCCCACCTTCTTTCCACCTCTGCATCCTTCCAGAGAGGAAGAGAGGCTCCACCGTCTGGACCCAAAACGTGCGCTCTCCTTTTATCTCAACCGCACACAGCAGTTCCGGGTGGATGGCCAGCTCTTTGTTGGCTACGTTGGCACCAAGAAAGGTCGGGCGGTACACAAGAGAACTAACTCCCGCTGGGTTGTCTTATGTATCAAAGCCTGTTACTCTTTAGCTAAAAAAGAACCTCCGGTGGGGCTGCGTGCTCATTCCACCAGAGCTACTGCAGCCACTACTGCATTGGGACGTGGTGTCCCCCTGCAAGACATCTGTCAGGCAGCCACGTGGGCCTCGCTGCACACGTTTCCCAAGCATTATTGCCTGGACAGCCAAGTCCGGAGAGACGGCTTCTTTGGCCGTTCCGTTCTCCGTGACTTTCTGGTGTGATCTTGGTTCGCAGACCCGCCACCGGGGTTGGTATTGCTGGGGTATCTATTCTAAGGTAAGGAATCTATCACTATGTGTTTCTTTCAGATGAACAAGTTACTTACCTTCGGTAACGATATATCTGTAAGAAACATTAGTAGTGATAGATTCCTTACCGCCCCACCCATCCTCCCCGTTCTGCGAACTGATTTCTAGGGTTAAGGTCATCCCTTTCAGGGCCCTAGTTTCAATGCACCAGTGGTCAGTATCTTGCATGGCTCTGCGTTCCTGGCGCGAAAAGTCGTATACAGAACTGACGTCAGCGCGCGTGGGGGGCGTCTAAGTAGCGCCCGCGACGTCATCTCGGCGACCACGACGCCAACGACGGACGCGGAGCCGCACAACGCCACCTACCGACACGCAGGGGTACTGCTGACGAAAACTTTCCGGATCCAGTCTGACGCCTGGGGATATTCTAAGGTAAGGAATCTATCACTACTAATGTTTCTTACAGATATATTGTTACCGAAGGTAAGTAACTTGTTCATTAATCCCAAAGGAAGCCATAGGAGAGGCAAGTATCAATGAAAGGGAGTGACAGAGTGCTTAAAAAATGACAGTACCTGAGGGATAAGGAAAAAGTCACAGTGCCTTAGGTGTGTGACCTCATCCGTAAAGCAAGATTTGATTTAAGTACGTAGACAACTCATATTTCGTAAATGCAGATCTGTCAAAAAACCGGGTCAAAAAACCGGGACGTGGCAGAGGCGTCAGTAGTCAACTCAAATAGCAGGGTCATGAAGTAAAAGGCATGTGATGTCATAGTGGTACAGACATGGTAAAGATTGAAAGGAACACAGGCGAATCTAACATATTTACAAACATGATTAGTACAAGAACTTTGAGATGCGGCCGGTAGGGTTACAGCGTCACGCACCCAGAGGTTCTGAAGCACGAATACTTGTTACAGTTGCCACTTGACTCAGCTGGCAGTATAATTGCTGTGCCACTTAACACAAAACATTTTGCGAACATAATTGAAAAACAACATCATTTGGTTTAAACTACGATACTATTTGCTTATGTCGGTGTTAGAACTGGGGGTCTCTAGTTGGCTGAGGCAGTTACCTAAGTCCAAATAGGGACCCTTGCTTCTAGTCAGGGAAAGGAGGGACACCCTCTTTGATAACCCCTGCTCACCCCCTGGTAGCTTGGCACGAGCAGCCAGGCTTATCTTCAAGGCAATGTGTGAAGTATTTGCAACCACACTCCCAGTGACACAGTGATAACACCACAAATGGACACCACACTGATGTATGAAAGTAGCAGTATCTTTATCAAGAAGAAAAATACGGTAAGACCAAACGATAAAAATCCAACATATGCGTATTCGTAATATTTCACTTTGCCGGTTATTAGACCAACAAACACTTGTAGGTTCTTGCGGTATTAATGAGTAGTTCACGATGTTCAAATGCAGTCCTAATGCAATGCTATGCAGTTCGTAATGCAATTCGTATCGTCAGACTAATGCAGTTCGTAATGCAAGAATAATGCAATCCTCAATGCAAATAACCAGGCAGTTCGTAATGCAAGTCTAATGCAATCCTCAATGCACGTAATCAGGCAGTTCGTAATGCAAGTATAACGCACTCCTTAATGCAAGTAATAAGGCAGTTCGTAATGCGAGAATAATTCAATCCTCAATGCACGAAATCAGGCAGTTCGTCATGCAAGAATAATGCAATCCTCAATGCACGTAATCAGGCAGTTCGTAATGCAAGTAATAACGCACTCCTTAATACAAGTAATAAGGCAGTTCGTAATGCAGGAATAATACCAGGCCAATGATTAGCGCGGGCACCACTAGGCCCCAACCACAGACAACAGTCCTGAACTTCCGAGGGCGGCCCCGGTGCTGCCGGGCAGGTCCGGGCCGCTCGAGGACTCAGCGCGTCTAACGCGATGCAGCGGGAGAGAGACGGGAGCACTCCTGTACTCCTCCTGTGCCTCCCCAGGCCACACACGCTTGCGGCTCCCGACCGGAGTCCAAGCCTTACCTGGGGGATGCGCTGCCTCGCTCTCTCTCTCTCCCCGCTCGTCGGACGTCCTGCTGGGCACTCCCGATGACGACGCAGCTCCGATGCAAGGCGATGCTGTAGCCGGACAGGTTACGGCGCTGCCTTCTCCATTGCTGACGATCTTGGGCAGATTCCTCTTGCGAACAAAGATCACGATTACCTCATGACTTCCTTAGCTTTACGAAATCCTTCAGCACGTTGCGGATCGGGCCGGCGGCGGCGATCTTGATTCGCAGCCTCCGTTACGATGACGGCTCGGGCCACAAACGGCTACACAGCAGCGTGGACGATGATTCATGCTGTGGGGGCACTGCAGTCACGGGGCACTTTTCAACCAGCACCACGGACCCCACGGCAGTCTCAGGCTGCACACGCACACGCAAAAAAGCGTCGCTGAGACTCGGTTGGGTTTCGGGCCACACAGTCCCGGGGCAATGCTTACGAAGGTCTCAGGCTGCAAAAAGCACACGCACACAGCGTCGCTGAGACACACTTGGAAACTTTGATATTCCTGAGTTTCCACAACAGGGAGCCAGCTCTCCTCGGGCCCTTGGGGACAAGTTACTTCGGGACACAGCACACAGCAAAGTCCTTTCAAGCAGGGGGACACAGCACACATCAAAGTCCCTTAGCCTCTCCTTAGTTCAATCAGCAAACTGCAGGCCAGCCCCAGAACACACAGCAAGGGTCAGTCCTTCTCTTCAGTCTCTTCAGCTGTTCTTCCTTGGCAGAGGTTCCTCTTGACCACAAAGTAGTTTCAAGCCTTTTCAGTCTTGATCAGTCCAACGTTCAGGGGCTTCAGCTCTCATAGTTATACCCCTAAATGTCTTTGAAGTCTTTGTGTTCAGGGGGAACTGACCCCTGTCCAAACCAGTTCTGGGTGTCTCCCTGCCAGTGACACCTTCTTCCTTTGATAGTGGGGGTCTGGTTCCTCAATCACTCAGCAGGAGGGGGAGCCATTCTTTTATGGCAGCAGCCCAGGCCTCTTCACCTCCAGGGGGCTACTCCTCCCCCCTACACTCCAGATGCAGGTCAGCCTGTTGCTGTCTCACCTACTCCTCCCCTGGGTCAAGACATTTCCCAGATCCTATCACATTCAAATCCAGACAGTCAATCCACAACCAGGCAGAGACACACAGAATTGTTAGGACAAAAAACCAGCCACTTCTAAAAGCGTGGTTTCTAAACACACAATTCAAAAACCACCTTCACAAAAAGATGTGTTATTAAATTGTGAGTTCAGGCACGCTAAACTTCACCTCTCTATCTTAAGCCTATGGGAAGATAGGCTGGAAACATATTACACAGCCTTCCCCATTCTGTCCTATGGGCAAGATGGCCTTGCAACAGTGAAAAACGAAATAAAGAGTATTTCACTGTTAGGACATGGTACACACCTCAGTACATGTCCTACCTTTCACAGACACTGCACCCTGCCCAGGGGGGGACCTTGGGCCTACTATAGGGGTGTCTGATGTGCATGGAAAGGGAAGGGTAAGGCCTGGCAAGTGGGTGCGCTTTGTCGGGACAACATGGCAGTTTAGCAGACTGCGCGCAGGCACTGCAGTGGCAGGCCTGAGTTCTCTCTTTAGGGCTACTTGTGTGGGTGGCACAATTAGTGCTGCAGGCCCACTAGTAGCATTTGCATTACCAGCCCTGGCACACATAGTGCACTTTACTAGGGACCGTACTAGTAAGGCAACCATTCCAATTATGGACAACCAATTACCATAACACTTTATACAGGGAGCACTTGCACTTTGACACTGTTCAGCAGTGGCAAAGTGCCCAAAGCATCTAAGTTGGCAACATAATATCAGAAAAAGGTCTAGGAGGAAGGCAAAAAGTTTAAGGAACCTTAGCCACAAAGGGCCAAGTCCAACATTCGGCATTCAGACTTGGCTGGCAATAAAGTTACAGTGCCACCAAAAACAGAATTTAGAAAGAAAATTCAATTGGTTCGTTGGACGGGTGATATATGTGAGTGCTGCAATGTTGGGAACAGCAAGGGAGGTGTGGAGGTGTTCAGGAAGCATTTATGTAGAAGCGCCAGACTACAAGATGTAGTGCAGGTTCAGTATTTGACTATGTGGTAATGGATAGTCCTAGCACATGTAAAAGAACCCAGTCAAAGAAGGGGGGACTTATAAAGTAGCAGACTGATCTCAGATAGTGGAGATCATTGAAGGAAATAATGCACTTCCTTGTCAGTGTTGAGACCCAGTGTGGAGGAGCGTAGAGAACAGATCCATCTTGCTTCTAGCTGTCTAAGTGCAAGTTCTCTATCACCACCTCTTTTGTTATTTAGGGCAACATCTATGCCATGGAAGCGGAACTTGGTTCTGTCTACTTAACTCTTGCAATCGTGAGAAACTAGTGCATATGCTGTGTCTCCTTTGAGTGCTGCCCTGCGATGTTCTTGAATGCGTGTTTTGAGCTGCCTTGTGGTGCTGCCCACATAGATCTTATTGCACCCACATATAAGTACGTAGATCACAAAGCTAATATGGCAGTTGATAAACTGTCGTATCTTGTGCTGTGTAGGTTGTAGTTCTAGTGCAGCCTAAGTTGCAGGTCCCACAGGTGTAAAATCCCAAGGGTTTGTGAAGCCAACTTTGTTGCTGTGGTGCCTGGCAAAGGGTGTAGCTTGGACACAAGGTGTCCCTGATTGTTCTACTTCGCTTAAAGGTCATAGAGGGTCTCTGTGAAATGATGTTGTTAATACCTGGTGCCCCCTTAAGCAATGTCCAGTGTTTGCCAAGTATTTTAAAGACCTCGTGATTGAGTGCAGAATGAGTCGTGATGAATGAGAGTCTTTGATTGCCCTTGTCAATGTCCTTGGTCTTGCTCACTGGTGTGTCCTTTCTCTTTATGGTCCTGGCCCTATTCTCAGCCACTTTGAGTACACGTTGTTCGTAGCCCCTTCTTTCCAGTCTTTATGTGGCTAACTTAGATTGTGTGTTAAAGTTGGCCTCCTCGCTGCAGTTTCTGCGGATACGCAGTAGCTCTCCATAGGGGATAGCCTTTTTGGTTGAGGGTGGATGGGAGCTGGTGTAGTGCAATATGCTGTTCACTGCAGTTTCCTTCCTATGCAATGTGCTTTGAATTGTGTTGTTCTGAGCATATAGTTCTAGATCCAAGAAATGTATTCTGGACTGTGACATCTCAAGAGTAAAGCAGACATTGAGGGTGTTGTGGTTGAGGAAGTTGAAGTACTCTTTAAGTTCAGGTCCAGTGCCTGTCCAAAGGATGATAATGTCATCTATGTAACGACCCCAGAACTGGATGCTCCTGGTCCAGTCTGAGGCCGGTCTTGACCAAGCATGTGTGTGTTCCACCCACCCCATGAAGAGGTTAGCGTATGCCGGAGCAAATTTGGATCAAATGGCAGTCCCCTGTTCCTGTTTGTACCAGGTGTTATTAAACAGGAAAAAGTTATTATCAAGGATGAGGTCAATCATGTCTAGTAGCATTAGGTTGTGGTCATATAGGGTTGCCTGTCTTTTGTAAAGAAAGAAGTCTATCGTCATTTTTCCTAGGTCTCTCCTAATGCATGTGTAGAGTGATTCTACATCGAGTGTTGCAAACCACATCCTATCATCCCGTTCCAGGTCTTCAAACTTCTTAAGTATGTCTGTGCTGTCCCTGACAAAAGAGGGCAGGTTGACCACTAATGGTTGTAGAAAAGTGTCTACAAATTTGGAGAGTGCTTCTGTCATAGAGCCACTGCCTGAGATGATCGGACGCCCAGGAGGAAAAGGTTGCTTTTTGTGTATCTTCGGCAGAAGGTAAATGCATGGGAATCTTGGTTTTGGATTGTGAGAAAGTTGTGTTCTGTGTCAGACAAGAGGCCCACTTCCTCCCAATGTGAGAGTTGAGTATTGATTTTGGTGGCCGCTGATGCGCGGGGGTTATGGGTGAGTCTTGTGTAGTGTGTTGCGTTGCTCAGCTGCCTTAGTATCTCATTCTCATAGTCAGTCCTATTCATCACCACAACATTCCCCCCTTTGTCTGCTTCCTTGATCACTATTGAGTGGTTTGTGCATAGGTTTTGGATAGCTCTCCTCTCTTCAGATGTGAGTTTGTCCTTTGTGGACCTCTTGGTTTTTTTTAAGAGTCTGTCCTCTAAACAGTGTAAATCTTCAGTCACTAGGTTGTGAAATACCTCAGTGCTGTTGAGATGTGTGCCCTGGGGAGTAAATTTGCTGTGTGTGTGCAGGCCACTTTCGCAGGTATAGTCCTGTGTGATGTTCATGCTGTCAAGTACATATTCAAGTGAGGACTCATTGTCTAGAGATAGGAGTGTGGACACATTTTTAATATGTGATACTGTGACATTAGTTTGTGGTGCAGCAATCCCAGTAGTGGTGCATTCAAAGGCGTTAACGGCAAAGTGACATTTGAGTTTAGCTGTTCTCACAAATTTATACAGATCAATGTGCAGTTCAGAAAACAAACCCAAGGATACAGGACAGTAGCCAAGTCCTTTATTCAGAATTTTTTTTTCATGTATGGTCAGTGGGTAGTTGGATAGGTTCACAACAAGATCATCGACAATCGTGTTCTCAAGCACATGACTCATATTTGCATTCATATTAGACATTAGCGTTTGTTCAATTGACTCTTCCAGTATCTTGTAAGTACCCTGTCCTTTTCGGCGATTTTTCCTCCTCCCCCCTCTCATGGTTTTTCTCTTTGTTTTTGTTCCCGATCCTGAAACGGAGAACCTCCTCTAAAAAAGTCGAGGAACATGCTCCCTGTGCCCCTCCGTCTATGTCCCCTTCCCTGTTGGGTTCGTCTATTGGGGATGCGTCCGAGCTAGCGCTAATGCTCGATATACTCCCGGTGTTAGGTGTGGTGAGTGTGTTGTTTTTGGGTACCTGTATGTTATCGTACCGTGTAGCGAAAGTGACTATACGCCCATTGTCGTAGTCGCTGTCATCTATCATGATCTTATGGAGTTTCCTGCTCTTGACTACTGCCTGGTGTGCAGCTATCTGTTCTTTCAGGATGGCAAAATTCTTTGTGGTTGCTTCGACCAAATTTAATTGCTTGATTTCCTCCTCTAGAGCTTTGATTTCAACCTGGAGTTTGGAGCATTTTCTATCTGCATGTTCAATGAGTATCTTCATCATATTGAAGGAGGAGTTGTGTAAGTTGTCCTCCCATTCAGAGAGTAAGTCTGGGTCAAGATCATTGAAGTTGGGGAACGTTAGGATCCTCAGACCTCTGGGGACTTTTTTGTTTTCTAAGTACCTCTTGAGGGTGACCCCGTCCCACCACTTAGTAGCTCGTTTTTTTTTAGTCTCTCTAGTTTCTGGAATTTGAGTTTTAACCCTTCATTCTTGTTACCCACATTGGAGACCACTTGTTTTATCTCGCCATTGGGTTTAAAAAGATCCTTCGCTAGTTCTTCCCTGTCATTGTCAAAGTTCATCATTGGTGCTTGTGTGAATGTGCGCCAGGTGTGCTAGTCAACCCTTATAGTAGATTCAAAATAGAAAAAAGGCAGCCGGGTTATAGAGAACTGCACTACCTAGGCTAGTCACGTGAAATGTAGATATTGCCCACCTCAAATGGTCAGTTGCCACTTGACCACACATAGAAACTTGCAAACAGGGGAGGATGAGAGGCAATATTAGCATGCAAAATGATCTAAAGAATACAGGTAGATAAGCAAAACCTCATTGATTGCAGTCTTTGTTTCTTTATTTCAAGTGTGCTCAATTCGCATCAGTATAAACAGCCAACGCGTTTTGCCCAAACATGGGCTTCTTCAGGGCTGTAATGGCATACAATATATAGGTATTTTAGACATCCATATTGCAAAGACGATAATATTTACAGTGTGGTTGGAAGAAAACGGTGAGTAAGAAAGCAAAAAAGAACAGGAATGGAAAAAAGAGAGGGTTTGAGAATTTGGAAAAACATGGTTCAAGAAGAGAAGGATCTCGAAGGAAAAACCTACTTTAGTAAATACGTGCTGGAAAGAGAGCGCGGATGGAAGTGAGGGTGAGGGAGGGAGGAGGAAATGGGGAAGTATCCAAGCCATTTAGATGAAGGGTAAAGCCCTACGTTAAAACAAAAAACACCCAAGTGCTAGTGTGTGAAACAATATGTGAGGAGTTTCCAGGTGTGCCAGCCTACCGATGAAAGGCACTATGTACGTAGTGCCAAGGTAAAAGGCGTCGGTGGTGCGTCCAGTGTAGGGCGATTGGTAGTGAAGAGGCTTACTGTTGGAGAAAAGAGGACGTAAGTGGAGATTATGGTTGCACTAATATGCCAGTGGTAAGCCAAAAGTAAAAAATATGGGGAAGACATACCTCAGGCTCAAGTGACCGCCTGTATGTCTTAGGTTGGAAGATCCCAGGATGTATCTTGTAGAAACACGGCCAAAGTGTTTTCAATTCAGAACGATAAACTGCGAGAATAATTAAGAGACAAGGTCAGCTGGGGCAGGATGGGCGAGCCTCATGAAAGAAGTGAGAATAGAAACGCCCCTATTAACGTTAGCATAGCCAGAGGTGTTGAGTTTGTGCTAAGTGTCAAAGGGTATGAGGCGTCAAGGGGTAAAAGAGACCATTAATTAAATGAAAGATAATACCAGACAGAGTTGCAGCCATGCTAGCAACGTTGAGTCCGCATATGTCCTAATGGTCTAAAGCAACATAGACAGAAAGAGAGGCAGATCGTGTTGGGTCGAACCATTGACCGAACTAGTATTCGAAGTCTATATGAGTCCAAAATTTTGCTGCGTTACTACGGAGAGGCCCCCTGATAAACGGGCAAGTACCCGTGTCCTTGATGTGAAGGCAATATTGATTGCGGTGATTGCGAGCAATAAGCAAGGGGACATGCGGCTAGCACCCGTGTTAAGAACTCGTTGATGCGAAAATTGGTTATAGCGGCGATAGCGCGTGAAAACCAAAGAGTATGTGGCAAGTAATATATGCGCTTTCTGTTGCGAAAGAGAGCTCCCGATCTGCCCAAAAACGTACTTGTATATTTGCGCAGTGTGGCATGGGAATTCCGTGTCCGGCTGGCAACCAAGTCTCTACGGGAAAGTCAGTGAACTGGACCCTTCCCGTAGGATCCCGCCATATAGCGTGTTGGGCGTGTTCCTACTTCCGGTTGTTGGAAGACAGGACCGATAACCACCCTAGTTGGCAATGAAGGAGGATGGTTTCCTGTTTAGGAATCCGTTCCTTGCAATTCAGGGTGGATGTGAATTATCTGCATAAGTACAGCAGGAGGTTTATAGAGTGTATATTTAGACTATGTTTAGGAAGCTGGCGAACAATGGGTCTAGTGTGGGGATTAAAAGTTATGGTGAAAAAAGTTTAAAAAAAATAAAAAAAAGATTTTTAAATTATTTTGAAAGGTGTATTCCGAGAATCGAACTCTCGACCATCGAATTTAGAAAGTGACGCTCTGCCAACTGTGCTAAGCAGGCTGCACAGACAAGGCAAGTCGTCAATCTCGAGTGAGACTCAGCTAAATTGGATGGAAATAAAATAAAGCTAGAGAGATTTCAAGTGTGAGTGACATTAGGTCGCTCGTAAAAAGTGATTTTGAGGATGTGAAGTCAGGAGGAGTGTCGAAGGCAGTAAAACGACGTTACCAGGACCGTAAGACTGTATTAATCCCAAAGGAAGCCATACGAGAGGCACGTATCAATGAAAGGGAGTGACAGAGTGCTTAAAAAATGACAGTACCTGAGGGAAATCAGATTGCTCCTCTCCAAGCAGGCAATCGAAGAAGTGCCACGCAGTCCGCACAATCTAGAAGTCTACTCTCATTTCTTTTTAATAAAGAAAAAGACAGGAAAATGGAGACAAATAATGGACCTCAGGTTGCTGAACAAGTTAATCAAAAGTCAACCTTTCAGGCTGTTGTCGCTCCAGAAGATTTTGCTTCTCATAGATGTGGGGGGATTATATGTCTTCCCTCTATCTTCTGGATGCGTATTTCCATATTTCCATACATTCGAAGCACCAATGTTTTCTCAGATTCGAGGTGGCAGGGTGCCACTAGCAATTCAAAGTGCTGCCCTCTGGGTTAAAGTCAGCGCCAAGAGTCTTCACCAAGTGCTTGGCGCCAGTGGCAGCTTTTCTCTGGCGATCCAGTCACCAGGTATTCCCTTACCTGGGCGACTGGTTGGTCAAGGCTACATCCTTTCAAGCCGCCAGAAGATCTACAGAGGCTTGTGTTCAGCTCTTTCACTCCCTAGGTCTCAAACTCAAGGGGAAAAGTCCCCTCTCATTCCTTCCAGGTCACTGGTGTTCCTAGGAGCAACTCTGGATACCATGCTTTCGAAAGCCTTCCCCACAAGAGAAAGGGTTTTGCACCTCCAGAGAACAGTGCAGCCACTATTCGCAAAAAAGTGCATTTCAGTAAAGACATACAAATCAATGCTAGGGATGATGTCATCCTGCATCCCGCTGATCCCACGCTGTCGCCTACGGATGAGACCTCTCCAGGAGCAGCTCGGTTCCCAATGGACTCAATCTCGGGGCTCCTTCGACGACATTGTTTCAATCACACCAGAGATGACCTCAGCGATGTCCTGGTGGGCAGTCAGGAACAACCTTACTCAACGTCTATCCTTTCTTACGACAAAACCGAACTTGGTAATGACGTCGGACTCTTCCATGGACAGGTGGGGAGCCTACCTACAGGAGTTACAGATTCATGGAAAGTGTTCAGCTCAGGAGTCGCAATGTCACATAAATATACTGGAGCTAAAAGCAGTTTTTCTGGGCCTCCAGGTTTTCCTGCCAAGGATCAGGAACATTGTTGATTCTCGTTCGCACGGACGACACCATCATCATGTTCTATCTGCTGAAACAAGGTGGGATAAGATCTCATGCCCTCTCAGTCCTGGCTCAGCAGATCTGGGAATGGCTAATAGCCCACGAGATATCACTGCAACTTCAACATGTACCAGGATGGGCCGACTCCCTCAGCAGAGACACCAAACAATGTCACGAGTGGGAGCTAAACGAGAATCAGCTGCAAAGGGTTTTTCGCTGTTGGGGGTTTCCACCCCTAGATCTGTTCGGCACATCTCTCAACAGAAAATGCAGGTTCTACGCCAGCAGATTTCCTCAGCCAGGCTCTCTAAGAAACACCTTCCATTTCTCTTGGGAGGGAACGTTTGCTTACGCATTCCCTCCGTTTCCTCTCATTCCAAAGTTTCTGAAAAAGATCAAACAGGAGCCCTGCCTTATCATCCTTATCGCCCCAGTGTGGACGCGGCAGTACTGGTACACAGAGCTGTATCGCCTATCAGGGTCCTCTCCAATCCTGTTCCAGCCAAAGGAGAATCTCCTTTCCATGAACCAGGGCTACGTGGTTCATCCACAAAATCACACGTTTCACTTGTCAGCTAGGCTCCTCATCACACGGAATTCGGAGCGTTAACAATTTCAGAAGAATGTCAAACAATACTGCAGAAAGCCCGAGCTCCTTCAACGATCAAGTGCTACTCGGCCAAATGGAAACAATTTTGCTCATGGTGTGTCGAGCACTCTTGTGGTGCTCTCTCATCGCCTCCTGAAAACGTTTTGCCCTATCTATTGTCTCCCGCCAAGTCTTGCCTGGTACATACATCCATCAGGGTACACTTGGCGGCAATATCCAGATACAGATGACGTTCTGGTCACTTGTCCTTGCGGTCTAACAGGCTGGTCAAGGAGTTTATGAAGGGTCTCTTCAGGGCCTACCCACCGATAAGACCTCCTACAGTACTGTGGCAACTAAACCTTGTCCTGTCACAGCTTATGAGGTCTCCCTTTGAACCAATACACAAATGTGATTTGAAATACCTTTCATTGAAAGTTGCTTTCCTGTTGGCCATCACAACATTAGTGAAATCCAGGCCTTTATTTCAAGAGCCTTACCTACAGTTTCATTAGGACAGAGTAATTGTTTGTACCAATCTTTCTTTATTCCTAAGGAACCTTCCACGTTTCATCTAAATGAACCAGTTATTCTGCCCTCCTTCTTTCCTGCTCCATCTGCGTCGGCTGAAAAAGCCCTCCATTCACTGTACATTAAACGTTGCTTAAAGTTCTACTTGCAAGGAAATCTGCCCCCAGGAAGGGTCAGGCTTTGACGCGGGCATTGATGGCTCGCTGGGCCTCATCGATTATACTCTTCTGTCATGAGAGGGCTGGCCGCCCTCAAGCTACCAAGGTCACAGCTCATTCTACGTACAAGGTGGTAGCTTCCTCGGCCCTGTTTGCTGGAGTGTCCTTACCAGACATCTGCAGGGCAGCGACATGGACGAACGTCCATACCTTCACGAAGCATTACTGCCTGGACGCATGGCAGAAGGCTGATGTAGCAGTTAGACAAGCTGCTTTGTGATGTCTGTTCGCATAAGGTATGAACGTCTTAGTGTCTATTTTTTCATATACAATTATTTTATGATCAGTGATTAATCCTTTCGAATACCATCCAATTTATGCATATATATATATATTACCTACTGGCGGTCACCAGTGGGTAGTTATAGTTAGGACCTAGTTTCCATAGGAAAAGCGTTTTTTGATTTGCCAATAACTTCAAAACTAATGGGCCACTCACTTCAGCTTTTTCTCCATGATAATTTCCATAGGAAACTTTAGACACGACTACAGCCCAAACTGCTGAACGAAATTACACCAAATTTGGCAAAAAGGTAGCTCTTGGTCCAGAAAGCACTCTTTTTGTCAAATGGTGTAAATCCGTTCAGTAGTTTTTGAGAAATTTGTAAATTTCTCAGATATACAACTTTGGCCGCGGTGGATCCGCGAACCCTCCCGATCTCGAGCCTGAGATCTGATTGGCTGCCAACACTTCAAACCAGGAAGTCTTAGCAGCCATCTTGTGACTCGGTTGAAGCGAGTCACAAGCAAAAAGGTTAAAAAACAAGAAAAGGGGGCAGGGTAGAAACACCCTGACCCCCTAGTCCTGTTCAGGGGGTCCCACAGGGACCTACAGGGCCAAAAAAAAGCATGTAAAAAAAATTTGGGGCGGGATTCGCTGTGGATCCGCAAATCCGGCAGGAAAAAAAAAACAACGAAGTGCGGCCTCACTCACTTTGTTTACTTTAGGCCCCCGGGTGGGCCAGCTCACGGGGGCAATGTCAAATAGAGATGCAGACTGCCACCTCCCCGGGGCTAATATTTTTAAGTGTGGGGGGCCACGCGGCCCCCCCGCAGCCCCGGGGACCGCCACCTCCCAGGGGCTTTATTTGATTTTAATGAGTGGGGGGGCTCCAGCCCCCCCGGCACTTCAAAAAATTACCCTCGGGGAGGATGTCATCAGTGATGTCATTTGAGATGTCATCAGTGATGTCACTGACCATGTCATGAGTGATGTAATATGTTAGGTCATAAGCAGTGCATTGCGGGGGCGCAAGTTATAGTTAACTCAGCTAACTATAACGGCTGAATTTCTCTGGTTTTGTATGAGTAAAATATGACCCTAACTATAACATCCCTGTAACCTTTCTTTTTTTGTGTGAATATATATATATGTATATATATATATGTATATAATTCTTTTTTATAATGGTTACACTTTGACTGTTGTTACTTTTTTCTACTTTGGGTCGCATGGTGAGATGGTTCACCTTACCCGCCGCCGCTGACATTTGATAACTGCTTACTATTCTGATTCAAGCATGTGAATCTATAAAAGGTACAATACTGGAGAAAAAACAAGTTACTTACCTGTATCCTGTGGTCCTCCAGTATTGATATCTTTTGTAGATTTACATGCGGCCCACCCTCCTCTCCTTTCAGGTTCACCCTCCATACATTTATTGTTCCTCTAATTGTACTCATGCTCGAAATCTGAGGTATGGTGGCCCTACAGGGGATGGAGACTCTATGGTCTATGCTCTGATTGGCTGAAGTTTGGATGTTTTAAAACAATGATAATAGGTTGCTAAAGGCTATTGAATTTCTATGGCAATTGAATGTTAAGCTTAATACTGCTATTTTACTGTTACCATGGGACTGCCACCATGACGACGGGGAAGATTAAAGCATGTGAATCTATAAAAGATATCAATACCGGAGAACCACAGTGTACAGGTAAGTAACTTGTTTTTTGATCTTCATCGCTGTGAGTTTGGCTGTGGACGGTATGGTGCCTAAACATTATCTACTGGCTCATGATTTTCTTCTGCTTTCCTGGAGACATGCTAGCTTGAAGGATCATCAAATACATCCATGGATGTATTTTAAAGTCAACATGTTAGACCTTACCATAAATTTTGTTCTCATAGCAGAAAAAGAATATGCATCTCCTATATGCTGTTAGAAGTCACATCAGATGAAGGTAATTGTGATCCTGGACAAAGTTTACTTTACTCTGATAGAGACTTGTAGCCACAGATTCCTTACCTTAGAATAATCACTAGGCATCAAAATGCATCCAGACATTTTTCAAGCAGACCCCCTGCGCCCCGAAAGGAGGAATTGTCCGGCTCCACATCAGTGCCAGAAGTGAGGTAAGCTGTGCCTATATGGGAACCACCCCAGCGCACTGAGGTCAGTTCTTTTATTTTTGCGTCAGTCAGCGCAGATCCGTGAACCGCTACCCCCAGTAGATTTTTGACCGAATGTTTTCTCTACCTGTTTACACTTTTTTGAGAATTTCTTCTCCTTGTATGCTAAGGATGTCCCCTAAGAAACCAAATGTGTTTCAACCCATGTGGTGTCAGTCATAGGCAGATGTCTGTGACAGGTTACACTTGGTGCTTGAAGTGGACCACAACACCAAGACCAGTGAGGACTGCCGCTACATGCAACCAAAGGTGCAGAGAGAGCATTCCTTCAAGCTCCTCGCCGCCCGATGTTGGATAACTCTGCAACGCTCATGATCCTGGTCGTGTGGAAGGTCCCATGACCACTTGCAGAGCTGCTCCCAACAGTCATTGTCCAGATCAAAGTCGTTGGGTAAATTCCACCGCAAGAAGAAATCTAAGAAGTCAAAGAGGTCTTCGACTTCTTTGTGCCCATCCAAGTCTTTGGAAGAGGCGTGGGAGTGTCAGCACTCTAGGCCTCGCTCCTCTGGGTAGCCCATGCACCTTTTTGATTTTACTAGAGCCGGAGCGACCCCCGTCCAATTAAAATAATGTTATGATATCTGATAAAGACATCTAGCCACAGATTCCTTAACTTTTGAATTCCTTAACTTTTGAATTGAATTCTCCCCAGGGGCCAGTCCGGATCTGGAACTTTTTCAGCAATACCTCTGCGCGCCGGGGGACGACGTTGAACGGCTCCGTGATGACGTCGTCTCTGGATAAGACGTGAGGGAAGAGCCATATAAGTCCCCTCCAGCACATCAGTTTCTTCTTTTCCGCACAGTACCTCTGCGCGCCGGGGGACGGCGTCGTACAGCTCCCTGATGATGTCGTCTCCGGATATGATGTAAGGAGCCATATAAGTCCCCTCTGGCGCGCGAACGCCAGTTTCTTCTTTTCCACGCTGCAACGCGGATCCGGAGAAGCATTTCTCTGGCTGTTTTTCGGCCTCCTGTGACAAACTTTTTCCGTCTGAAACAGTGTGCTCTATAACCTCAGGGTTTAAGTCTTGTGGGTCCTGTGCTCACAAGATGTCACGTACAGATCCACACTCTATCTGTATGTGGTGCCTGGGCGAGCACCATGATGCCGAGTGCGACGACTGTCAGCGGTTGAAGCCGAAAGCACTGCGGGAGTGGCGCATGAAGCTTCTGACGGCACGGTTGTTGCGGACTTCCAGCTCACGTTGTCAGTTTTCCTCCCGGGCCAGAGGCCATTCCCGGGAGCGCTGCTCTTCACCCCATGTTTAACGGCAATGTTCCCAGTCTCCGTCGACATCACACGGTAAGCGGCGTCACAAGAGGTCGAAGGCCCTGCCCTCTAGGGCGTCTTCGACTCGCGATGTGGATAGCAAAGGTGTCTCTCGCCCTAGTGCTGAGACTCCAGCTCCGGCGTCACTCCCGAGCCTCCCGGTTTTCCCTGGAGCAGGGCTAACCTGGAAGCAGATGCAGAGATATTATGATGCTCTCCATCTGGTCTTTGGGCCCTCGTCTCCCTAACGGGCCCCAAGGAAGTTATTGGTGCCATAACTGCGTCATCGCCGGCAGGTTCGACCTCCGCAGCAGTTCCAGCCTCAGACTGAGGCACCGGTGCACGGTCCTTCGGGGCCACCAATGGCATCAGTCGACTCCAGCGTGACATCGGTCGGCCCCGGCGTGAAGTCGGTCGCCATTACGGTGCCTGCTGTTGCATTGCCGGTAGACTCCGAGCTGGAGTCGGTGTGCACTGTAGAGCCGGCTTCACCGCGACCTCGGATATCTATGAGAATACTGGTAGACGCCTCTCCTCCTTCCCAGGTAGACGTCGGCACGGCATCTCCTCGACACCGTTCAATGTCATTTATGGAGCCGTTTTTGGCGCCCATCATTTCTGTGGAGGATCCATAAGATCTGGGAAGGTTGTGAGGAGATGTCCCCCTTGGAGCAGCCAGTGGCCCCTTCTGGGTTAGACAGCTGGATTGTGGAGCTGGGTGAAACGAGCGGGCTAGATTTGTCCCCTGCTTCCTCCCTTTTGTCACCTCCTGGCCTTGCCACTGAAGCCAGTTCCTCTTTGGCAGAGGTTTTGAGGAGAGTGGCTGATGTCTTGCATCTCAATCTGCCTACTGTGGTAAAGGCTACAGACCCTCTTATTGAGGTCCTTCATCCCGGCCAGTCGGGGGTTGAGCCAGTACTCCCTTTTTGTAAGGCCCTTACTGATATTTTATTGGGGGCATGAGCAAAACCTGAGTCAGGTGTGCCAGTAGACTGCATTATTGCCCACACATACCGCCCTGCCCGTGGTGACCCCTCTTGCCTTGTTCAGGAGCCGACTCACCACAGCTTCATGGTCCAGGCCATTACAGTGA
Organism: Calotriton arnoldi; assembly: GCA_963921515.1. NCBI lineage: Eukaryota > Metazoa > Chordata > Amphibia > Caudata > Salamandridae > Calotriton > Calotriton arnoldi. Next base: position 533,943 of record CAWUFW010001574.1, read on the forward strand.
CCCCTGAGATGGAGAACCTCCCTCATTCAAGCCATTGATAAAGAGTCCAGGGAGCAGGATTCTTGTGGGAAGGGGATTATTTCCTCAACTAATGCAGCTTAACGCTCCACTAAAACAGTCTGCGTCCTCAGACGTTTTCTCCATACCTTGTGGGAGTCTTTGGGCCAACTTTTACCCTTGATCCCCGAGGCTAGCAGGGGTGAGTTGCATCAGTTGATTTCGGATGGCCGTCAGGCAGCCAGACAGCTCATCAAGTGTGGAATGGATTCCACTGATTCCATTGGGCGGGCCATGGCATCTGGTGTGGCATTATGCTGGCACGCATGGCTCCGGGCGTCTGGATGGTTGGAAGCTATCCAGTCTGTCTTGATCAGCGTGCCATTTGATGGAGCTCATCTTTTTGGAGCCCAAGCGGAAGCGGCTCTACGGAGATTTCGGGCTAGTTGGGGAGGGTCAGACCCTTAGTCTGTCTCCTCCTCCCCTTTTTCAATTTGCATGGATGGGAGTACCCTGTTCTGCAGGCTTCCCTTCTTTTTTTTGCCTGAGTTGACTCAGTCTGTCTGATTTTTACACCACCAATTCTTTTGGTGAGCCATGGCTTGTTCTGCTGCTCTTTGTAGACAGGTTTTGTTGCGATAGTCAAGGTGTCTCGAGTCTGTTCGGGTAAGGATGACCTTTGGTGGTTCTTGATTGACAGCTGTGCGGTTTCAGTGTTACAACTCCTCATGGCTGGTCATCTATAGGATGGCCTTTTCTGGTCTTTTGCTTCCCTTTTATACAGTCGTGGATTTTTAAGTTGGGCGAAGGTTTATTTCCTGCCTCCGCTGTTGTTGTGCGTTGTGGTGTTGAAGTATTAAGCACTACTTCTTTTTTTACTGAGAGAGTAGTTTGCCTCCGGATTTAACTATGTTTGATCTCTGGAGGGTCCTTGCAGCTGCATAGCTGTTTTGTTCTTTTACTTTACTCTGATGAGAAGCTTAGTCTCAAGAGTTCATACCTTTTATGGTATACGCCTTACTCTTTGTGGAATATTGGTTCACTTGTATATTTACTACTTACATAGTCTATTTGTTTACTATTAGATTGGTCCTTCTTGGACTATATTATATGCTCTTTAGGGGACATTAGGGTAGGGCTCATAGCCCTTATTTTTCTTCGGTGTTTCCTTTCACTCTCGTCTGGTTTTTCTTAACCAGGATATTTTGTGCAGTTTGTTTTCTCTTCTGGAGTGGACTGCACATGTATTATGAGTGTTTTGATTTTGAACACCATGATTGTATTCTTTGGAATACACAGGTTTGTAGCTCCCTCCTTTCTTGAGGGCATAGGTAATTCCTTTGTTCAGTCTTGGAACAGGGCGGTGTAAGCTCAATGCCTTAAACTGTCTGAGAAGCAGTGTCTGAAATGGTTAAGGCTGTTTTCAGTCATACGTTACATATAGGAGATTTTTAGGAAAAGAAGGTCTTATTATTCTCCTACAATGTTCTTGCATATGTTGTTCTGTCCAAAGTTAGATATTACCGATCTTTTTGAGGTATGTATCTAATTTTCTTTTCGGTACTAACGGTCCTGGAGAAATCATGACTGTTGTTTCTTGAAGAAGTGATATGTATATAGTTGCTTATAAATATAAGTACCAGTGGGCTAACAATCAAATTTTGTTTTGGATCACAAGGTGGACCGCATGTGCATGTTGCTGGCTAGAGTTCAGTATTAACGGAGGTATTATATTAATGTCAGGTTACCTGTGGGTATGATACTTTTGGTACATGTCACCTAAGGTGGGGTGTGGTTAGGTGTGGTAATTTATTCAATAATATTATAAAGTATTTTGAATTGGTTTTTCAGTTCTGTTTTGCCATTATGTATTCAGTGTATACATGGCTATGGGCATCTGTTACACGTTTGGTTTTATTTTTTAAAAAAAGGGGAGAGGAAGAAAACAGAAAGAGGTTTTAGTGTGAGATGGGGTTGCTACTCTTTCTTCGTTCCCTTTGGTGCCTCGAGGTGTCCATGACTTGAGGTCATGTTTAGACTGCAGGACCATGGCGCTTAAGGCCAGACGGTGACAATCTTATATAGATCTTTGCGGTCCGGCAGGGGAAGTTGGCTGACGAAATTTCGTGAGTTGTTGGGCCAATCAGAGTCTCTGGTGGATGATACCTGGCACATATTTTGATATAGATATATATATACATCTTTGTGGCTAGTATTTACACATCTGGCATACTTGATGGAAACCTATACCAGATTCAAAGCTGTTTTGTTCATTTTTTAATATCTTTACAATGTATGATGTAACCTTCGGGTGGTCATTTGGTTATAGCAAATGTTCTTTATACCAGGGAGATATTATTGTTCTCCTTTCATGGTGTACGGATTATGTCTTCAGTTTTGTATTGAGGCTCATTCATTTTAGTATAATGGGGATGAGTCCTGTGAGTCCTTCCTTATGGATTTTATCAGAACGGTTCTTCTCTGATATTTCTTTATTGATGTGAAGAATACGGATTACAAGGCTTTTGCCTTGTTCTTGGCCCCTTTGGTCCACGAGTTCTCCTTCCCCTTGGAAGATAGATAGTATCTGATAACTCTCAGATGATTATTTAGGTTTTTTCCCCCTTTTCCCTCAGGACTCGATGTTTTTGGGCCTACAGAGTGGTTTATTATTTACATATTCTGTGAAAGTGATCATAGGTACTACTAAAAAAAGGCCCTGGCTCTTTTCCTACTATTCCTACGTACATTTAGTCGGTTGTTGGTTTTGACTGGCTGGTTCCCTTTGAGAACTGTTGTAGGATTAGTTCGCAGACCCTCCTCAGGTGGGTATAGCTATGGTATTTGATTCAAAAGTTAAGGAATCTGAGGCTAGATGTCTCTAGCAGATGTACAAGTTACTTACCTTCGGTAACGGAATATCTAGTAGAGACACAGTCTAGCCTTAGATTCCTTAACCCCCTGCCCATCCTCCCCGCTCTGCGAAAGACCTATGAGACAACATATCTGAAAGAGACACGTTAGTGATAGATTCCTTACCTTAGAATATCCCCAGGCGTCAGGCTGGATCCGGAAAGTTTTGCGTAGCAGTACCCTTGCGCGTCGGTAGGCGGCGTCGTGCGGCTCCGCGTCCGTCGTCGGCGTCGTGATCGCCGGGATGACGTCGCGGGCAGTACTTAGGCGCCGCCCCTGCGCGCTGACGTCAGTTCTTCTTTTTCCGCGCCAGTAAGCGCAGATCCGGGAAGAGCAGTGCCCTGGTCAATTTTTGACCATACTTTTGGTGATTTTTTCACTGTCTTTTTCCACCTTCAGGTGTCGTAGGGATGCCCGGCTTCAAGCGATGCGGCGCCTGTGCGCGGATGATGTCCGTCACCGACCCGCATTGGGAGTGTCTCTTCTGCCTCGGCCGAGGCCACGACACCGAGTCTTGTCCCGAATGCCAGGCCCTCAACCCGAAGGCTTTGCGAGAGCGGTCTCGAAAGCTCCTCGAGGCCCGGCATTCGGCTCCGCGGAAGCCCCGGTCGCGTGAGAGGTCCAGGGGTCGCTCGCGGAGTGCACACCGGTCGTCGGCGTCGAAGTCTTCTTCGTCCGGTAAGTCTCGACACAAGAAGTCCAAGAAGCATCGTCGCTCTCGGACTTCGCCTCGCCGGTCTCGCGACTCGGCTGAGGCCCCTCCCGGCACCGTCCCCGCCCCCGCGGCCCCGGACTTGCCTGTGGAGTCGCCCCCGTCATACCCGCCCTTCCCGGGTTCGGGGGCGGATCCGGCCAAGGTACAGGAGTTCCTGTCGGCCATGGCCCGCCTCTTCGGGCCTTCAGGCCCCTCCGGTGCGCCTTCGGGCCCCGCGGGCCCTGATGGGGTTGATCCGGCGTCGCCGGCGGCTCCGGCCCCGGCGTCGCCCGAGCCTCCAGCCTCGATCCCGGCTCCGGCTCCGGCCCCGGCCTCGATCCCGGCTCCACAACTCCCATCGACGCCGGTCGACCTTACGACACCTCCGCCGGCGCCGATGTCTCCGGTGCCGTTCTCGACACCGCCCTGGGCTCCGGGCGGCGTCGTCCCCGGTTCCTTCCGGCTCCGGACATGGACCCGGAGCGACGTCGCTCGACGCCGGCTCCGGCGCCGATGGGACCTTGGGTCCCAAATGTCCCTCCTCCTCCTTATTTTGAACCAGAGGAGGACCAGGAGGACTGGGAGGGGTCTGATGACCCTCTGACACGCAACTGTCAGTATGATGAGGACTGGACAGAGAGTCTAGGGAGGCCAGTGGTCTGGATACTTCTCCTGACACTGGCATGCTGTCTCCTCCCGTGGCTACGGAGGAGGGGGCCAATTTTGGTACGGTGTTGCGTAGGGCTGCTGGGGCCTTACGTCTCCAGCTCCCTACTTTGACGGTCAAGACTAACATCTTGACAGAGGTGCTTCAGCCGGCAGCCTCCTCTGCGGAGACTGTGCTGCCGTTTAACGACGCCCTCACGGACGTTCTTTTGGGCGCCTGGTCCAAGCCCAACACAGGGGCTCCTGTGGATCGGAACGTGTCACGACGCCATCGCCCCGCTCCGGGCGACCCCTGTTTCTTTCTGTCCACCCCACTCCTGAGAGCTTGGTTGTCCAAGCCTCCGCTTCCCAAACCGCCTTCCCTACCGCTCCTCCGGATAGGGAATCCAAACGCCTGGATCAGTTTGGGAAGAAAGGTTTTTCTTCCTCCAGTGCTGGCTTGCGGTCCGTTAACACCGCTTGTCTTTTGGGCCGATATACCCACTCCCTGTGGGATTCGGTGGCGGATGTTTTGCCCCAGTGCCCTGAGGAGGTCCAGGCACTGCTTTCCCGCGCCATTGCGGAAGGAAGGGATGCGGCCAAATACACTATCCGTTGTGGCCTTGACACCGCCGACTCGCTGGGCCGGTCGATTGCAACGACGGTGGCGCTCCGGCGCCACGCCTGGCTGAGAACCACTGGTTTTTCAGGGGATGTCCAGAATACTCTCATGGACATGCCCTTTGATGGAGTCGGTCTTTTTGGGTCCAAAGCAGACCATGCGTTGGAGCGCTTTAAGGACTCACGGGCTACTGCAAAGTCCCTGGGCCTTTCTGCTACACGCCCTCCGCTGCCTTCTGCTTTTCGCCCCTATCGTGGCCACGGTAGGGGCGCCCCTTCACGTCAGCAGCCCAGCCACCGGCCCGCGCAGCAGGCGTCTTCGCGTGGCCGAGGACGTGGATTCCGCCGTGGCGGATCGGGCAACCAGCGTGCGGGTCAGGCCACCACCTCCAACCCGTCCGCGGCCTCCAAGCCCTCCTAGTCCCTCCTTTCAGGTGCACGGCACGCCAGTAGGGGGCAGGGTCCGCCATCACCTTCCCCACTGGCGCACCATCACCTCGGACAGGTGGGTCTTGGACATTGTCCGAAGGGGCTACTCCCTCCCCTTCGAGACCACCCCCCAGCCATGCCACCTCAATTCCACCGCATGTCAGGGGATCACTTGGTGCTTCTACAGAAGGAAGTCACGGCCCTCTTGACCAAGAGGGCCATCGAGCATGTTCCGACCCCAGAAGTAGGGCGTGGTTGCTACTCCCACTACTTTCTGGTGCCCAAAAAGGACAAGGAGGACATGCGTCCTATCTTGGACCTCCGGAACGTCAATCGCTTCCTCCGGAAGGAGAAGTTCAAGATGCTCACCCTAGCTCAGGTCTTGACTGCCCTCGACCCTGGAGACTGGTTGGTAGCGTTGGACTTGCAGGACGCGTATTTCCACATCCCCGTCCTGCCAGCCCACCGGCGTTACCTTCGGTTCACGGTAGGCCCCGAGCATTTTCAGTTCACCGTGCTCCCCTTTGGCCTTACCAGTGCCCCTCGGGTGTTCACGAAAGTGATGGCGGTGGTCGCAGCTCATCTGCGCCGGGCAGGGGTTTCAGTCTTCCCCTACCTCGACGACTGGCTGCTGAAGGCGGGCTCGTCCCAGGCAGTCGTCTCCCACCTCCAGACTACGGCCGAACTCCTGCACTCGCTGGGGTTCTCCATCAATGTGCCGAAGTCGCATCTAATTCCTTCTCCACAGCTCCTTTTCATCGGAGCAGTTCTGGACACGACGCAGTTTCGGGCCTATCCTCCCGCACGGCGAGTCCGGGATATTCAGGCTATGATTCCGATCTTTCGGCCTTTATCCTGGGTTTCGGTACGGATGACCCTGAGGCTGCTGGGCCTCATGGCCTCCTGCATCCTGCTGGTCAATCATGCCAGATGGCATATGCGGGCTCTGCAGTGGGACCTGAAGTTCCAGTGGGCGCAGCACCAGGGCAACCTGTCCGATCACGTCCAGATCTCGGAGGGGACTGCAAAACAGTTGCAGTGGTGGCTCTCGAACCGGCAATGGGTCATGGGCAGATCCCTCTCCCTTCCCCAGCCAGAGCATACAGTTGTGACGGGCGCGTCCCTTCTGGGATGGGGCGGTCACATGGGAGAGGCGGAGATCAGAGGCCTCTGGTCTCCGGCGGAGTCCCGGCTCCATATCAACCTTCTGGAGCTCCGGGCGATCCGGCTTGCACTCAAGGCATTCCTTCCCTCTGTCAAAGGGAAGGTAGTGCAGGTGTTCACAGACAACACCACCGCCATGTGGTACTGCAACAAACAGGGCGGGGTGGGGTCTTGGACCCTTTGTCAGGAGGCTCTGCGCCTCTGGACATGGCTGGAACATCAGGGCATGTTCCTGATGGTTCAACACCTGGCAGGTTCTCTGAACGCCAGGGCGGACGAACTCAGCCGCAGGTGCATGATGGATCACGAATGGCGTCTTCACTCGGACGTGGCGCAAGGACTCTTTCTACAGTGGGGAGAGCCTTGGTTAGATCTATTCGCCACCGAAGAGAACGCGCAATGTCATCAGTTCTGCGCGTTGGAATTTCCAAGGCGGCACTCGCTCGGCGACGCTTTTCGTCGCGAGTGGAGTTGCGGTCTGTTGTACGCCTTTCCGCCTATACCACTTCTACCCAGAGTGTTGAAGAAGATTCGGCACGACCGGGCCCAAGTCATTCTTGTGGCTCCGGACTGGGCTCGAAGAGTTTGGTATCCCGAGCTACTCAATATGAGCATAGATCCCCCGATCCGTCTGCCTCTTCGGGAGGATCTTCTGTCGCAGCACCAGGGGACGGTCCTCCACCCGAACCTGTCCAGTCTACACCTGCTTGCGTGGAGATTGAGCGGCGGCAGTTGATTCCTTTCAACTTGCCTCCCGAAGTTTGTGATGTGATTCTGGCAGCCAGGCGTCCCTCCACTAAGGTGGTATACGCCTGCAGGTGGAACAAATTTGTGGCATGGTGCACAGCAAAGGCTGTGGATCCCCTTTCTGCCCCTCTTTCTGAGGTCCTTCTGTTCCTTCTCTCTCTGGCCCAACAGGGTTCTGCCCTGGGTACCATCAAGGGTTATCTTTGTGCTATCTCGGCCTTCCTCAGGCTCCCTGATCAGCCCTCCCTTTTCAAGTCCCCTGTTGTTAACAGGTTCTTAAAAGGCATTACTCACCTCTTCCCTCCTGTTCCGTTTGTAATGCCTCAGTGGGACTTGAACTTGGTTCTTACCTTTTTAATGTGCGCTCCCTTTGAGCCTCTGCATAACTGTCCTCTTCGTCTTCTGACTCTAAAGGCAGCCTTTCTGGTGGCCATCACCTCCGCTCGGCGGGTGAGTGAGCTCCAGGCTCTTTCTTGCAAACCTCCCTTTCTGTCTGTTCATCCAGACAAGGTTGTTCTTCGGACGCGTCCGTCCTTCTTGCCAAAGGTGGTTACTGCTTTCCACATTGGGCAGACCATCACTTTGCCCACCTTCTTTCCGCCTCCGCATCCTTCCAGAGAGGAAGAGAGGCTCCACCGTCTGGACCCAAAACGTGCGCTCTCCTTCTATATCGACCGCACGAAACACTTCCGGGTGGATGACCAGCTCTTTGTTGGCTACGTGGGCGCCAAAAAGGTCGGGCGGTGCACAAGAGGACCATCTCCCGCTGGGTTACCCTGTGCATCAAGACCTGCTATTCTTTGGCTAAAAAGGAGCCTCCTGTTGGGCTGCGTGCCCATTCCACCAGGGCGACGGCTGCTACCACGGCCTTGGGCCGCGGTGTTCCGCTGCCGGTTATCTGTCAGGCAGCTACGTGGGCCTCGCTGCACACGTTTACTAAGCATTACTGCCTTGACAGTCAGGTCCGGAGGGACGGCTTCTTTGGCCGTTCTGTCCTCCAGGACTTCCTTGTCTGATCTTTGTTCGCAGACCCACCACCGGGGTTGGTATTGCTGGGGTATCTATTCTAAGGTAAGGAATCTATCACTAACGTGTCTCTTTCAGATGCACAAGTTACTAACTTGTGTAACGATATATCTGTAAGAGACAGTAGTTAGTGATAGATTCCTTACCGCCCCACCCATCCTCCCCGTTCTGCGAACTGATTTCTAGGGTTAAGGACATCCCTTTCAGGGCCCTAGTATTTTTCAGACACCTGTGTCAGCTTCTTGCATGGCTCTGCGTTCCTGGCGCGGAAAGTCGTGTACAGAACTGACGTCAGCGCGCAGGGGCGGCGCCTAAGTACTGCCCGCGACGTCATCCCGGCGATCACGACGCCGACGACGGACGCGGAGCCGCACGACGCCGCCTACCGACGCGCAAGGGTACTGCTACGCAAAACTTTCCGGATCCAGCCTGACGCCTGGGGATATTCTAAGGTAAGGAATCTATCACTAACTACTGTCTCTTACAGATATATCGTTACACAAGTTAGTAACTTGTGCTTTATACCCTGTATCAATACTGGTTTGTATACCAGTGATCACTGTCTTACGTAATGGTGACTCAACAAACATTTTATTGTTGTTTCATGGGTCTTGTATTGGCATGCAAAGCAAACACAAGGAGATGATGGACGGAGTGCTGAAACTTTTCAAACACTCACCCCAATCACAGATCTGGGTTGAATCCATCATCATTCTTTAGCTCACTTTGCCACCCCAGTTCAGACACAGCTATATGCAAATCAGTCTTGACCCTGTGCCTCATGGGAACAGTCCAGCCCGAACTGCCAAGCCATGTCTTCCCTGGACCGGAAACAAGCATCCTGGGACCGGTTTCGGGCTAACAGCCCTCATCGGCCAGGCTAGCTTGTATTGGCATGGCCATGCCTTTCACTTCCATTGGTGAGTGGTCTGTAGAGTGGTGGGTGTTCCCCTTTTTAAGGATGGTTCGGCTTCAGGGTGCAGGGTTTCGCGTAGCCTAAGCATCGTTAATTAATGTGGGTTTTTATTATCTTAAACCCTTTGGATGATATTGGCATCCCATTTCATGATGTTTGTAATTGGTGTTTTAAAAGATTTTGATCGTTTTTGGGCACACTGTTTCCACAGCCAGTTTCTAGAGTGGCTCAGACGTTTTCACAGAAGAAGCTGACGTATGCGTGCCGGAGGGGACTTATATGGCTCCACTGACATCATATCCGGAGACAACGTCATCATGGAGCCATACAATGCCATCCCCCGGCGTGCAATGGTACTGCTGAAAAATTTCCGGACCCAGACTGGCGCCTGGGGAGAATTCAATTAAAAAGTTAAGCAATCCCCTGCTAGACTGTGTCTCTACCAGATATTCCGTTACCCAAGGTAAGTAACTTGTATGCCATGCACCTCATCTTTGAGTGGCCAGACCTCTCCAGGGTGCCTACAGGTCCCACGAGTGTGGAGGGGCCCCCACTGGATTCCCGCTGGCGGGTTCGCCCTCGGTGCCCGTCAGACCCCTTGGATCAGGTACTGGATCCGAATCGGCACTGCCCATGCGACTGTGATCTTCCTCAGTACCCACTCCTGTACTGATGCTACCAGCACTGCCGACGCCCCATGGCTGCGCCATCCTCATCATCGTTATACCCGACTCTGACACAGAGCCGGATGGACGACATCCGACACCGAGTCCGACGTCTTCACAGGCCATGGTCACTGAGTTGGAGCCAGCACTTTTTTCATGTGATAGGCCTGGACTGGGTGATGAATGGCAGGGGCTGCATGGCCTTTAGGGATACCAGCTTCCCCTAGATGACACAGAGTACAACTGGTATGAGGACCTGATGGATGCTAGTGGTTTCATCGTGGGTGGCCCTTAGGCACCAAGCCTGGCTGAGAACCACTGACTTTTCAGGAGATATCCAAGACTCACTCATGGATATGTCCTTTGATGGCTCTTGCCTTTTTGTGAGAAGGCAGACTCAAAGCTAGAGCACTTTAAGGATAGCAGATCTACAGCCAGGTCCTTGGGCCTATCCATAGACACTCGCCAACTCCAGTCCACCTTCTGCTCCTTTTGTGGCTACAGAAGGGGCTTCAATCCACATTCATTCCCTCCCTGCCACCAGTGCCAACAGACTTTCCAGCCTTTTAGTGACCGAGGACGCGATTCCCACAGACCACGTGGGGCCACTAGCCAGAGTTCAGGCCAGCCCACCACTCCCCCCGCTGTTGCAGCTTACACACCCCTTTTATTTGCCCTCTTCACACAAAGGGCATCCAGTTGGGGGCAAGATAGGTCATTTCCTGCACCACTGGCAGTTGATTTCATCTGACAAGTCGGTATTATATGTAGTCCAAAGGTGCCACTCCAACCACTTTCTAGACACCCCTCCACCTACTGACCGGGCGGTGTAGGACCATCTCTCCTTGCTCTGTCAGGAAGTGTTGGCTCTCTTGGCCAAGGGACTCATAAAAAGGGTGCCAACATCAGAAGTACTTCATGGTTGCTATTCCCTCTGCTTGCTATTCTCTCTGCTTCTTGGTGCCAAAGAAGAACAGAGGCCTTCATCCTATACTACACCTGCGCCATCTCAACTTCTTTCTGAAAAAGGAGAAGTTCAAAATGCTCACATTGGTTCATGTACTGTCTTCCCTGGATCTAGGAGACTGAATGGTAGTGCTGGACTTGCAGGGCACTACCACAACCCCGCCCTGCCTGCCCCCTGGCGTTACCTGCGTTTCATGGTAGGCCAAGAGCATATATAGAAGTATAATTCTTTTTTTAAATTTCAATAAGCACCATGGTACTTTCTAGATAATTTTGAGAAAGTATTGTGGTACATCGTAACTTAAAAAATATATATAAATCAATAAAAATACTTTTCCCTAACCCTACAGATTTTGCTGAATTAATTAATTTGTAGCATGTGCTTGCAATAAAAAAATAACCACTGCACAAGCTTGGCAATGTCCGATCTGCTGGCTTTGCCAATGCTTCTCCTTTGCAGTTATTAGAGACTGTGTTCCAGTGGTGGTTCTATTAATAGTGCAGCGCAAGAGCCCACAGCACCCCAGTTAGTGGCTGTTTATTTACTTCCAAACTAGAGGAAGGAACCCAGCTACTCTGCTTGCATTAAGGCCACGGCACTCTTGCACTGTGTTCCTTCTCGTCTCCTTGCTGTTGCAGGGGAGCACTATCATTGGTGAAGCAGATGCAGGGGCACCAGGGCCCAAATGTTTGGGGGTGGCACAGTTTGTTTAACTACCCATAGGTGGGACAAGCAGCCTTCTCATTCCATGTCCTCACAGACACGTTTCATCAAGACCTACTGGGTGTGCTAGTTCAGCTGAAACAATAAAGACTACATAACCCACAATGCACTAGGTGGTCACAACGAAACCCAGTAGCAGGTGCAGCGTCATTGAAGACATGAAGTGAAGTGGTTACACTGTCATTCAAGTCTCATGTTTTTCTTGCCATTATTAGGGCACATGGCACTAGGGTGACCACCTCACCCCACATCATCACCAGCACTGTTTCCAATCCTGGGCGTTTAACTTTCAAATAGGCATCAGCTGTGTTAACTCCATGGAAGAAAACCAAGACTACAAGACCCGGCATGCATTTGGTTTTCACATGAAAGCCTAGGATTCTTAAAGATGACTGTGATGGCATAGAGTGGAGTGACCACTCTACATGGAGCCCCTGCCGCGTCGCTGTGCAGTTCCCATATGCCTGTCCTACTTCCTTGCCTTTAGTGAGTGGTGCTACATTCCTTGCATTTAGTGAGTGGTGCTACGCGCTGCTCTCCGGGCCGGGGGCGCTGTTCCGCTCAGCAGCAACTACTGTGAACCCTTTCTCTTGATTTCCTGACCAACTTTCTCCATTTCTTCTGTGGATAATAAGTTCCTGTAGGTAATGAATTGCACCACCCCCGGCTCCCCGAGGCGCAGCTGGGATGGCAGTTGTACAGCACGGGTTGGAGGCCTCTCACCTCTCGCCTGGTCTCACTGGTGATGGTGGTCTGCTATTGAGCAGAAGTTGTGCAGGGGGGGAGGGGAATCCAGTGCAGGGTGAAATTGTGTTGTGCTAAATAGGTATAAAAAGCGTTAGCTGTGACTAGGGTCTTAGCCTGTGACCCAGTGGCAAGCCGGATGATGGGCCTGGTGGGAGGAGCTGGTGATGCAGTGCTTAGGTCCCCAAGAGAAGGTCTGAAGCTAAGCAAAAAAAAAAAAATTAAATCTTGAAAAAATAGAGTTTGGCGAACTGCGCCGAAAAAAAGAAAGGCGCGGCTCGCTAAAATCTATTTTTATCAATATTGTAAATTTTTCGTAAGCAGCGCAGCAGGGCGCCTTCATGTTTAAGAATGGCGGGGAAAGAAAAGTGCAGCCGCATTGTTAAAGTGGAAGGCGGCATGCTGCTGCTCCCGCATGAATGCGGCGTCTGTGACAGGAAAGTGATGCCTCCTTTAACAAGCCATCACATAAAAAACAATACAAAAAAGACAAAGAGAAACAAGGCCAGGTTGTCTAGTATTAGCAGGAACTGGAGAAGAATGGCTAAGACCAGGGGTGAGATGAATGACTACAAGGACGGACATGCGTTAGATTAGGGCTAGGAGGCCCAGAAGCAGAAAGTGAAGCATTAACATACCTGGATCAGGAGTACAGAGCAGCAGATCAGGACTTAGAAGAGGACCAGGTGTCTCAAGACCAGAAAGTCTAAGTCCAAGAAGGACCTAGAGGACGTGTAGAAAGAGGATCGAGAGCATCAGGGCAAGGACACAGACCAGGAAAATGAGGAAGAATACCTAGACCAGGAGTGGAGGACAGGAGGAGAATGAGAGCAAGGATAAAGCATTGCACAAGGAAGAGGACCCGTGCAATGAGGATTAGTTATCTGAAGGAAAAGGAACACAGCCCAAATGATGACCAGAAGTATGAAGAGGGCAAGGAGGCTGAGGCAAAAGGCACCATACACCAGGCAAAAGGACTTAGACTGGCACCAGTTGGAAAGTCAAGAACAGGCCTGGGATGAGGAAAATCAGAAGCAGGAGTAAGAGGACAAGAACAGCACAAGTGGGAGGTAGACAATGGTGATTTTAATGAGGAGTAAAAGGAGTGTGAGGGGCATGCCAGCAGAAGAAGGAGGAGGCAGCCAATGAAATTCTGGGTCAACAAAATATGGAAATACCCATAGTTACAGAGTCACCACCTCTGAGTAGTCTTTGTCTTCTTGGTGGCAAAAGCTCTTTAGATACTCCTCACATCGTCTTCAACCCACTGAAAACAAAACGCCTAAGTCACGCAGCCTGTTGATGACGAATAAAATAAACCAGAGCAGCTTTCCCATTGCTGTTGTCTTGCTGCAATTTCGTAGGGGACACAGTTTATAATAATAACAACAACAACAGTCGAATCTCTAAGTTCATTGCCGCCCGCAATGGAGCGCAGCCGGTGACTGAGTTGTACAGACCCTGGTTACAGTACCTTGGAAACGATGACAAAACAAAGACGTTACAAGGCGCCAGGGAAGTGAGGTGTTGCTGAGACCGGTGCGGCGTCAGTTCCTTACTGTCATTGCAGGTCAGTGCACGGGACAGGGCATCATTGAAGCGTCGGTTCCTGGAGGCGGTGCTGAGTCGTTGAGCCCCTAACGCCTTGGACATTGCAAGGCACAAGGGAGGTGATGCGGCGTTGGCCTGACGCATTGGTTCCGCTGGCAGTGCGGGGTTGATGAAGTATCGAGAGTCAAGCCACACAGTGTCGATGTCACAGCACAGGGCTACCAGTGCGGCGGCGGAGTTGGAGTTGTGTGCCACGGACTTTGGTGATGCGGTACTCGGGACTCCCTCTGTGGCAATTCTTCGGAGGCACTGCAGCGGTGTTGTGGCCTGCGTTGTAAGTCGTGGTCATTGCGTGGAGCAGGGACCATGGCTCAGGTGCAGGCAGCGGCGCAGTATCAGGGAGCGGTGCCGGCTCCAAAGTCACACTCGAAGTCCATGTGTTGGTTTTTTCTTGGTAAACACAGCAAACTTGCTTCCAAGGGCCCAGGTACCTGAGTTGGCACCACTTGACAGAGTAGGGCTCTCTGCCGGAAAACCCAGATGCTGCACGTGAAATCTTTAATGGCCCTGAGACTTCAAACAGGAGGGAAGTTCAACTCAAGCTCTTGGAGAACCTTAGAAAGCAGGATGTAGAAAGCAAAGTCCAGTTCTTTCACTCCCAGGACAGAAGCAGCAAGCCGCAGGCCAACACAACAAAGCAAACAGCAAAGTGCTAGTCCCTCCTGACAGCAAGATAGCTCTTCTTCCTGGCAGAAAGTCCTCAATCCAGAAGTGTTCCAAGTAATGGGGTCACAGGTCTAATACTCTGCTTATCTGAAAGAGACACGTTAGTGACAGATTCCTTACCTTAGAATATCCCCAGGCGTCAGGCTGGATCCGGAAAGTTTTGCGTAGCAGTACCCTTGCGCGTCGGTAGGCGGCGTCGTGCGGCTCCGCGTCCGTCGTCGGCATCGGGACCGCCGGGATGACGTCGCGGGCAGTACTTAGACGCCGCCCCTGCACGCTGACGTCAGTTCTTCTTTTTCCGCGCCAGTAAGCGCAGATCCGAGAAGAGCAGTGCCCTAGTCATTTTTTTACTAAGTTTTTGGGTGATTTTTTCACTGTTTTCTTACGAAGTCTCTCGACTCCGAAGGTGTCGGTAGGGATGCCCGGCTTCAAGCCATGCGACGCCTGTGGTCGAATGATGTCGATCACAGACCCGCATCAGGAATGTCTTTACTGCCTCGGCCGCGACCACGACATGAAGTCGTGCCCCGACTGCCGGGCCTTGCACCCGAAGGCTTTGCGAGAGCGGTCTCGAAAGCTCCTCGAGGTCCGGCAGTCGGCTCCGCGCCACGCCAAGCCCCGGTCACGTGAGAGGTCGAGGGGCCGGTCGCGGAGTCCTCCTCGGTCGTCGGGATCCAAGTCTTCGCACTCCTCCGGTAAGTCGAAGCATAAGAAGTCTAAGAAGCGTCATCGCTCGACGACTTCCCCTCGCCGGTCTCGCGACTCGGCTGAGGGTCCTGTCGGCACCGTCCCCGCGGCGCTGGGAGTGCCTGTGGAGCCGCCCCCGCATTACCCGTCCTTCCCGGGTTCGGGGGCGACTCCGGCCGAGATACAGGAGTTCCTGTCGGCCATGGCCCGCCTCTTCGGGCCTCAAGGTCCCCCCGGTGCGCCTTCGGGCCCCGCGGGCCCTAGTGGGGTTCCTACGGCGCCGCCGGTGACTCCGGTCCCGGCGCCGCCAGCAAAACCAGCCCCGGTCCCGGCCCCGGCTCCGGCCCCGGCCCCGGTGCTGCCGCAACCCCGATCGACGCCGGTTGACCTGACAACACCTCCGTTCACGACGCCGCCCAGGGCTCCAGGCGACGTCGTTCCCTGGTTCTCTCCGGATCCGGACATGGCGCCGGACCGGCGTAGCTCGACGCCGGCTCCGACGCCGATGGGACCTTGGGTCCCGCATGTCCCTCCTCCATATTTTGAACCAGAATTGGAGGACGCAGAGGACTGGGAGGGGTCTGATGACCCTCTCACACAGCAGTGTGAGTTTGATCAGGACTGGGCTGAGGAGCTTGGGGATGCCAGTGGTTTGGACACCTCCCCTGACCCTGGCATGCTGTCTCCTCCTTCCGTGGCAACGGAGGAGGGAGAAAACTTTGCAACGGTGTTGCGAAGAGCAGCTGGGGCCTTACACCTCCAGTTGCCTACGGTGGCTGTCAGGACTAACATCCTGACGGAAGTGCTTCAGCCGGCGGCTACCTCCTCGGAGCCACTGCTGCCGTTTAACGAGGCGCTTTCTGATGTTCTTTTGGGCACCTGGTCCAAGCCCACCACAGGGGCTCCTGTGGATAGGAACGTGGCCCGACGCCATCGCCCTGCTCCGGGCGATCCCCTGTTCCTCTCCCAACACCCCACCCCTGAGAGCTTGGTGGTCCAAGCCTCTGCTTCCCAAAGCGCCTTCCCTACCGCTCCCCCGGATAGGGAATCCAAACGCCTGGATCAATTTGGGAAGAAGGTCTTTTCTTCCTCCAGTGCTGGCTTGCGGTCCGTCAATACCACTTGCCTCTTGGGCCGATATTCCCACTGCTTGTGGGGCTCGGTGGCGCAAGTTCTGCCCCAGTGTTCTGAGGAGGTCCAGACACTGCTTACCCGCGTCATTGCTGAGGGAAGAGATGCGGCAAAGTACACCATTAGATGTGGCCTTGATACCGCCGACTCGCTGGGCAGATCGCTTGCGACGACAGTGGCGCTGCGCTGTCACGCCTGGCTGAGAACCACTGGTTTCTCGGGTGATGTCCAAAACACTCTTATGGACATGCCCTTTGATGGTGTCGGTCTTTTTGGGAACAAGGCAGACCATGCGCTGGAGCGTTTTAAGGACTCGCGGGCTACGGCTAAGTCCCTGGGCCTTTCTGCTGTACGCCCTCCGCAGCCATCTTCTTTTCGCCCCTTTCATGGACACGGAAGGGGCGCCCAGTCATGTCCGCTGCCCAGCCACCGGCCCGCGCAGCAAGCGTCTTCGCGTGGCCGAGGAAGTGGCTCCCGCCGTGGCGGGTCAGGCAACCAGCGTGCGGGTCAGGCCACACACCCCGCCCCGTCCGCGGCCATAAGCACTCCTAGTCCTTCCTTTCAGGTGCACAGCACGCCAGTAGGGGGCAGGGTCCACCATCACCTTCACCACTGGCGTGCCATCACCTCGGACAGGTGGGTCTTGGACATTGTCCGAAGGGGCTACTCCCTCCCCTTCGTGACCATCCCCCCAGCCATGCCACCTCAAATCCACCGCATGTCATGGGATCACTTGGTGCTTCTTCGAAAGGAAGTTGCGGCCCTCTTGGCCAAGGGGGCCATCGAGCGCGTTCCGACCCCAGAAGTAGGACGTGGTTGCTACTCCCACTACTTTCTGGTGCCGAAAAAGGACAAGGAGGACATGCGTCCTATCTTGGATCTCCGGAACGTCAATCGCTTCCTCCGGAAGGAGAAGTTCAAGATGCTTACCCTAGCTCAGGTCTTGACTGCTCTCGACCCTGGAGACTAGATGGTAGCGTTGGACTTGCAGGACGCATATTTCCACATCCCCGTCCTGCCGGCCCACCGGCGTTACCTGCGGTTCACGGTAGGCCTCGAGCATTTTCAGTTCACCGTGCTTCCTTTTGGCCTTACCAGCGCCCCTCGGGTGTTCACGAAAGTGATGGCGGTGGTCGCAGCCCATCTGCGCCGGGCAGGGGTTCCAGTCTTCCCCTACCTCGACGACTGGCTGCTGAAGGCGGGCTCATCCCAGGCAGTCGTCTCCCACCTCCAGACAACGGCCGAACTCCTGCACTCGATGGGGTTCTCCATCAACGTGCCGAAGTCGCACCTGATTCCTTCTCCGCAGCTCCTTTTCATCGGAGCAGTTCTGGACACGACGCAGTTTCGGGTTTCTCCTCCCGAACGGCGAGTCTGGGATATTCAGGCTATGATTCCGATCTTTCGGCCTTTATCCTGGGTTTCGGTACGGATGACCCTGAGGCTGCTGGGCCTCATGCCTAACCCTGGGCAAAGCACTATGCTACGCTCGCGTAGTTTGCGAAGTTTGCGCTACTTCGCACAACGCGAATTGCACGTAGCACAGTGCAAACACGCGTAGCGTAGCGTAGCGTAGCGTAGTGCAGCGGTCATTTTTTGCTTGCTCGCGGTCCTCAACGTCAAGTTGGCGACCGCGAGCAAGCAAAATGACATCCCGGCGAGACTTTTTCCTCGTTCGCGATCAGCAACATCAAGTTGCCGATCGCGAGCGTGGAAAATAAACCTCCCGGCGAGATTCTCAACGCGGGGAGGTCAGGTTTCTCATTGCGAGTGGTCGCGTATGCTCGCGACCGCTCGCGATGAGAAACTACCAGTCCGCGTTGAGAAAGCTGCCGCTCGAGTAAAAATCTACTCGAGCGGCAGTAAAAGACAGCTCGCACTGTGCAAGATGCCGTTTTCAATGATTGCACAGTGCGGACAAGCATCCGGCACTGTGCAATCATTGCGAACAGTGCACTACGCAGTTCGCGTAGTGCTACGCGTAGCTCGCGTAGTGCGAACTGCACTTTGCGTAGCTTCGCGTAGCGCTACTTCGCGAACTACGCCCAGGCTTACTCATGCCCTCCTGCATCCTGCTGGTCAATCATGCCAGATGGCATATGCGGGCTCTGCAGTGGGACCTGAAGTTCCAGTGGGCGCAGCACCAGTGCAACCTGTCCGATCACGTCCAGATCTCGGAGGGGACTGCAAAACAGTTGCAGTGGTGGCTCTCGAACCGGCAATGGGTCATGGGCAGATCCCTCTCCCTTCCCCAGCCAGAGCACACGGTTGTGACGGACGCGTCCCTTCTGGGATGGGGCGGTCACATGGGAGAGGCGGAGATCAGAGGCCTCTGGTCTCCGGCGGAGTCCCGGCTCCATATCAACCTTCTGGAGCACCGGGCGATCCGACTTGCACTCAAGGCATTCCTTCCCTCTGTCAAAGGGAAGGTAGTGCAGGTGTTCACAGACAACACCACCGCCATGTGGTACTGCAACAAACAAGTCGGGGTGGGGTCGTGGACCCTCTGTCAGGAGGCTCTGCACCTCTGGACATGGCTGGAACATCAGGGCATATTCCTGATGGTTCAACACCTGGCAGGTTCCCTGAACGCCAGGGCGGACAAACTCAGCCGCAGGTGCATGATGGATCACGAATGGCGTCTTCACTCGGAGGTGGCGCAAGGTCTCTTTCAGCAGTGGGGAGAGCCTTGGTTAGATCTGTTCGCCACCGAAGAGAACGCGCAATGTCAGCAGTTCTGCGCGTTGCAATTTCCAAGGCGGCACTCGCTCGGCGACGCTTTTCGTCGCGAGTGGAGTTGCGGTCTGTTGTACGCCTTTCCGCCTATACCACTTCTACCCAGAGTGTTGAAGAAGATTCGGCGCGACCGGGCCCAAGTCATTCTTGTGGCTCCGGACTGGGCTCGAAGAGTTTGGTATCCCGAGCTACTCAGTATGAGCGTCGATCCCCCGATCCGTCTGCCTCTTCGGGAGGATCTTCTGTCGCAGCAGCAGGGGACGGTCCTCCACCCGAACCTGTCCAGTCTACACCTGCTTGCGTGGAGATTGAGCGGCGGCAGTTGATTCCTTTCGACTTGCCTCCCGAAGTTTGTGATGTGATTCTGGCAGCCAGGCGTCCCTCCACTAAGGTGGTATACGCCTGTAGGTGGAACAAGTTTGTGGCATGGTGCACAGCAAAGGCTGTGAATCCCCTTTCTGCCCCTCTTTCAGAGGTTCTTCTGTTGCTTCTTTATCTGGCCCAACAGGGTTCTGCCCTGGGTACCATCAAGGGCTATCTTTGTGCGATATCGGCCTTCTTCAGGCTTCCTGATCAGCCCTCCCTTTTCAAGTCCCCTGTGGTTAACAGGTTTCTTAAAGGCATTACACACCTCTTTCCTCCTGTTCCGTTTGTGATGCCTCAGTGGGACTTGAACTTGGTTCTTACCTTCTTAATGTGCGCTCCATTTGAGCCTCTACATAACTGTCCTCTTCGTCTTCTCACTTTGAAGACAGCCTTTCTGGTGGCCATCACCTCTGCTCGGCGGGTGAGTGAGCTCCAGGCTCTTTCATGCAAACCTCCCTTTCTGTCTGTTCATCCAGACAAGGTTGTTCTTAGGACGCGTCCGTCCTTCTTGCCAAAGGTGGTTACTGCCTTCCACATTGGGCAGACCATCACTTTGCCCACCTTCTTTCCGCCTCCGCATCCTTCCAGAGAGGAAGAGAGGCTCCACCGTCTGGACCCAAAACGTGCGATTTCTTTCTATCTGAACCGCACACAACAGTTCCGGGTGGATGATCAGCTCTTTGTAGGCTACGTGGGCGCCGAAAAAGGTCGGGCGGTACACAAACGGACCATCTCCCGCAGGGTCACCTTGTGTATCAAAGCCTGCTATTCTTTGGCTAAGAAGGAGCCTCCTGTTGGGCTGCGTGCCCATTCCACCAGGGCTACGGCTGCTACCACGGCTTTAGGCCGCGGTGTTCCGTTATAAGATATATGTCAGGCAGCTACGTGGGCCTCGCTGCACACGTTTGCCAAACATTACTGCCTTGACAGTCAGGTCCGGAGGGACGGCTTCTTTGGCCGTTCTGTCCTCCGGGACTTCCTTGTCTGAATCTGTTCGCAGACCCACCACCGGGGTTGGTATTGCTGGGGTATCTATTCTAAGGTAAGGAATCTGTCACTAACGTGTCTCTTTCAGATGCACAAGTTACTAACTTGTGTAACGATATATCTGTAAGAGACAGTAGTTAGTGACAGATTCCTTACCGCCCCACCCATCCTCCCCGTTCTGCGAACTGATTTCTAGGGTTAAGGACATCCCTTGCAGGGCCCTAGTATTTTTCAGACACCTATGTCAGCTTCTTGCATGGCTCTGCGTTCCTGGCGCGGAAAGTCGTGTACAGAACTGACGTCAGCGCGCAGGGGCGGCGTCTAAGTACTCCCCGCGACGTCATCCCGTCGGTCCCGACGCCGCCGACGGACGCGGAGCCGCACGACGCCGCCTATCGACGCGCAAGGGTATTGCTACGCAAAAACTTTCCGGATCAAGCCTGACGCCTGGGGATATTCTAAGGTAAGGAATCTGTCACTAACTACTGTCTCTTACAGATATATCGTTACACAAGTTAGTAACTTGTGCTTTAAGTAGGCAAACTTCAAAGAAAAGTCTTCGTATTGCACAAGACCCTGCCCTGGCTCCAGTCACACTACAGGGAGTGGAGACTTCTTTGTCTGAGGACAGACACAGGCCTATTCAGGTGCCAGTGTCAACTCCTCCCACTAGTCAATCTCAGGAAGACCCATCAGCATGGTGATGGGCCACCAGGATATGCCAGACACACCTTGACTCCCTGTGTGTGACTGTGTAGAGTGGATGCACAAACAGCCCAACTGTCATCCTGACCCAGACGTGTATTCAGAGACATGCAGAGGCCCAGAATGGTGAAAGTAAGAAAATGCCAACTTTCTAAAAATGACAAAACATTTCAAAACATTTCACGATACCATATATCACAAAAACAAATGACAAAACAACAACATTATTCATAGTATGTCCAGTCAAAGAAATGCAACCGGTAACCTTCACAAAAACGTTTTTGAGACACAAACTCAGGTTACCAATCCACAGGGGATTTGCAATGAGAAGAGGCATGAGTATTGGCCAACAACTGGTAAAGGCAGATTGTATCAAATCCAACAAAAAACAGGACCTCCGTTCCCATTGGAACCTTAAACCCATCGAAGGCCATCATAAATACGGGAATTGTGCATCGTGTGAAACTACCTGCGGAGGTACCGTATTTGAACACAACAACATCCAATGGACACACAAACTGTTTTCAAACTGTAAAACAAAAAATGTTGTTTACGGGATTATATGCCCTTGCGGTAAACTGTACATCGGTAAAACAAACCAAGAGATTCGAACACGAATAGTGCAACATCGTTCTAGAATCCGGACAAAGGTCACAAATGCACCAATGGTTAGCCATTTCATTCAAGCCAACCATAATGAATTGGACATAAAATGGACAGTCCTCTGGGTCGCGAAATCATTGCCAAGAGGTGGGGATATCGACCAGATGTTGCTACAAAAAGAGGCCTATCTCATACTAAAGTTTAACAGCACAATATCAGGATTGAATGAAATGTCTGAAATCTCACGAGTTTAATTTTTGGACACCGTAATATGTCAGCACTAAATAAGAAGACTTGGAAACCAAGAAACAAAGGTAGTTCCAAATTTGCGTGGAATTACCATTTTGTGGCCGTAAACTGTACAGGACATTTATACCACTCGTACCCAATGACTTTAACAAAATGGAGACATGAATGACTGGGAAAAGTAAGAACAACTACAAGTACCAGCATGCTCCATTCAGTACCGGCACCGCGAATGGAGCATGAACAGGAAGTTTACTTAAAACGGAAGAAGTCCTGATGAGCTCTTCACTCCAAACAAACCGGAATGAAGTTAGAGCCCCTACCCCGTGTACTGCAAATGCGAGTGAGTAATGAGCATAAATAACTGCAAGAGAGGTCACACAGGGTGTACATGGAAATACGCTATCGTGAAAGTTCCTGATTACGTTTTGTATCCCTTAGCGTATTTAAACTGACGGCATCTGAATGCGATAGAACCGCCGCTACAGTCTTCAAAAATCGGAACGAATGCAGAATGGTTACCTAAACAAAAGTAAGATCTGAAGCCCAAAACTACATCACTGTGAGCCTGCAGCTGGTGTGTAAATATTGGTTGGCCCTGAAACTTACACGTATTTTTGCCTCCAGGCTTGAAAGGAATTCAATTGACAATACGGTTAGCTGAAGGTTGTGATGAGTTAGCGTGCTAGCTGGCGGCTGCCAACACACGCTTCCGAGGCACACCCCTACGCTCACACCGGCCGGCGTGACGTAGGTGAATAAAGGAAAGGGGCGGAGCCGGGTGACGGCAGTCCGCTCCATGCAAGCAGCAAATTGGTGTCGGCTCCATTATTTAGCGCTCCGCTACGCAGCGCGCATTTCCCCGCAACCAGCTCACAGCACTGGCGACGAGGGCGGAGCGAACCACGCTCCAGGCAGCAGTAAGTCCAGCACGACACTGACAACCGGCAGTGAACCAAGGAAGGAAACACTGACCCGCCCGCGAGGCTCGCACTGCAGCTACCACCACGTGGGGGGGCAGGCCTTCTCCCCAGACGAGCATTCCTCGTTGGAAAGTGCACACAGCCACACCAAGTAAGCTGGGATCGCGCGCAATGCGCAAGGACCTACCTGACCTTTGGTTTTCACGGAGGGTGGTCCCGCAGAGAGCACACTCCTGTGCCACCGACCACACTAGGCCGCACATGCCCAACCTGCCCAACAGCGCTCACCTCTGGCCTTCTCAGTCCATCAAGGGTGACACAGCACCTGCAGGGGCCTCATTCCAGTAACCAACCCCCAAGTCATGGGCGATCAAGGGGATAACGTGCAAGCAGCAGCGAGAGTCATGCCACAGCACCCACCATCCGGAGTATTGCCGCCTTTCAGTGAATCAGCTGACCCAGCCACTGCCTCTCCACGCTGGCAAGTCTGGCTGGGACGCCTTGAGAACTATTTCATCGCCACCAGGGAAACGGATGGCGCTGTAAGACAGTCGCTGCTGCTCCACTATGCAGGGGAAGAGATATACCTGCTCTTCAAGCACCTCCCCAATACAGGCCTCCCTGCAGACTACGCAGCGGCAGTAGCGGCGCTCAATGCGCACTTCGATCCACAGCTCAATCCGGATTTCGAACACTTTAAATTGCGACAGGCAAGGCAGAAAGAGGGAGAATCAGTGGACACGTTCCATGCGAGGCTACGAGAACTCGCCAGCACACACCTCGCAGGTGACAGAGCAGCGGAAGAAATCAGAGCCCAACTGATCCTGGGAATCCATAGCAAGACACTGCGAGGCCTCATATTGCGCCAACCGAATATACCAATGGCAGACATACTAGTGATGGCACGGTCACATGACCTCTCAGCCACGCGCGCTGAGGAGATGGACCTTGCGCTAATGCGCAACCCAGACAAAAGCATCACTGTAAAGACGGAAAGGACCGATGCAGTGAGAGCGAAAGAGAAAGATTGGAAACCACGAGACCGCCCGCCTACAACCCCAAAAGGCCAATGTGGTTACTGCGGGTACGAAGAACACCCGTCCCAGTCATGCCCTGCCAGGGGGAAGACGTGCACCAACTGTGGTGTTGCAAATCACTTTGCATCAGTGTGCCGAAGGAAACTGCAACGAAAGGAGGTGAGACGGCCCGCGCCGGGGAGGAAACTGGTTCACCAACTGTTGAACATCTCGGTAGCATCCTCGCAAAAGGAGAAGAGGAGTGAACGAAACGTCTACCAAACAGAGAACACATCGTCTGAGGACGAAGAAGAAACATATCTAGTCTCTTTCACGCAAGCCCTAAAGAGACGGAGGCGACCTCAGCCCAGATGCAAGATACACATAGCGGGATCGGAAGTCAGTGTAGTCATTGATACAGGTGCATCAGTCACCGTCATGGGGATCCAACAGTATAATAAGCTAAGGCCAAAACCAGAACTCCGACCATCGAAGACGAAAATCTTCACGTATGGAAGCACGTCACCCCTACCACTCCGAGGAAAGATGACCGTGCCGGTGCAGAACGAGGATGCCGAAATCACGATCGACGTTCATGTAATCAACCAGGAGGCTGACACACTGTTAAGCAGCCATGCAGCTGAAGATCTAGGGCTGATAACGTTTGCGAAGAGCATTCAGGCTGATCAGACAAAAGACCTGCTTGACCAGTTCAAAGATCTCTTCACCGGACTAGGACAAATAAAGAGGGCTCCAATCAAGCTACACATAGACCAGACCATCAAACCAATGGCCCTAAGGCATAGAAGGATCCCCTTCCACCTCCGCCCCGTGGTAGAAGAAGAGCTGCAGAAACTCGAGGATCAAGGGGTCATAGAAAAGGTATCTGGACCCACGCCATGGGTGTCCCCCATGGTGATCGTGGAGAAGCCACGACAACCAGGGAAGATAAGAGTCTGCATAGACATGCGCCTCCCTAACAAAGCGATCAGGCGTGAACGCCATATAACACCTACAATGGACGACATCGTGGCCGATCTAAATGGGTCCAAATGGTTCTCGAAGCTGGACCTGAATGCGGGCTATCACCAGCTGGCTCTTGCTAAGGAAAGCAGGTACATCACCACGTTCAGCACCCACCTAGGACTCAGGCGATACAAACGCCTAAACTTCGGCATATCATCAGCCGCCGAACTTTTTCAGAACGCCGTCAAAGAGATCCTGGTCGGACTGCCCAACGTGCTGAATGTGAGTGATGATATCCTCATCCATTCACGGACCGCGGAAG
The DNA here is from genome assembly GCA_963921515.1 of Calotriton arnoldi. NCBI lineage: Eukaryota > Metazoa > Chordata > Amphibia > Caudata > Salamandridae > Calotriton > Calotriton arnoldi. Next base: position 559,159 of record CAWUFW010001574.1, read on the forward strand.
AGCACTACAAGCACCTAAGGGCCACGCTGAAGAGGCTCCAAGACCACGGGGTCACTCTGCACAGAGAAAAGTGCCTGCTGTTTCAGCAACGGATAGAATTCTTTGGTTACACGTTCACACAGGAAGGAATCCAGGTGGACCCACGGAAATCCCAAGCCATCAAGAACGCGCCAGCGCCACTAACAGTAGCCGAAGTGCGCAGTTTCCTTGGGATGGCGACATATTGTGGCCGCTTCATTCCGGACCTCGCCACCATCGCAGAGCCCCTTCGAAACCTCACCCGAGTCGACGCCATGTGGCAATGGGGACACACTGAGGAAGTGGCCTTCCAAGCCATCAAAAGCGCCCTCCTTGATCAAACGACTCTGGTATACTTCAATCCGGCCAAGCGGACCGAAATATTAGTTGATGCTAGCCCCGTCGGCTTGGGGGCCGACCTCACCCAAGAGCAAGAACCGGGACGGTGGGCCGCACTCGCATACACCAGCAAATCGCTTTCACCAACCGAGAAGCGCTATGACCAGATCGAGAGGGAAGCCCTAGCGATCCGCTGGGCGTGCCGGCACTTCCACCTATACGTCTGCGGGCACCCGTTCAAGATCATCACGGACACCAACCCCTAGTACCGCTATTCCGAGGTTCAGCGCCCCACCCGCCTCCACGCATCGAGCGATGGGCGATTGGCCTCCAACAATATGAAATGGAAGTAGCCTATCGACCCGGAGCCAAAAACCCAGCCGACTTCCTCTCGAGGCATCCAGACCCTCATGAAGGCGAAGGGGAAGAACCGGACACAGATGAGAAGGAGGCACATCTAAACATGATCTCAACACTCACCTGCCCCCGCACAATGACACTTGAAGAAGTGGCCGCCGCAGCAGAAGTGGACCCAGTGATTGCAAAGTTCGGACAGCTGTCCAAGGGGGACACTGGCATCAGTTCCTACAGTCAGCCAATTCATGGTCGGGCCCAGAAAAAGAGAGTCTCCTGCACATGTGGAGAGTCCGGAATGAACTGAGTATTACCCAAACTGGGATCCTACTGAGAGGGCCGCGAGTTGTCATCCCTGCGTCCCTCCAGCTGCGAGCCACTCAGCTAGCCCATAGCGGGCACCAAGGCATAGAGAAAATTAAAGCAAGAATGCGAGAGAAAGTCTGGTTCCCAGGAATGGACACCCGAGTCGCAGAATTGGCCCGGAGATGCCCCTCTTGCCAAATAACAAGTGCCCCTGAAAGACCAGCGCCGATTGAAATGGAAGAACAAGGGAAGAAGCCCTGGGAGAAGATAAGCATCGATTTCGGAAGCTTCCCGGATGGCAGGTTTACCTTAGCCCTAATCGACAGCTATTCCAAATACCCGCTGGTGGAAGTTGTCAACTCCACAGCGTTCTCCCAAGTGGGCCCTGCGCTGGACAAAATATTTGCCATGTTCGGGTGCCCTGAAGAGGTCCGGAGCGACAACGGGCCCCCGTTCCATGGGCACGAATTCCAAGAGTTTTTGCAACATCACGGAGTCCGGCATAGGCGCATCACCCCACAATGGCCACAAGCGAACGGTGAAATTGAACGGTTTATGAGAACCATCAACAAGACCATTCGCATCGCCGTCGCAGAGCAAGTCGATCCCGAACAACACCTACAGAAGTTCCTCCGAGAATACCGGAGCACCCCCCACAGCTCCACACGTCAAGCCCCATGGGCATTAATGTTCAATGGAACCCGCCGTGACAGCCTCCCCACTGCACCAGGATGGACACCCCCGCCGTACGACGAGGAGGGTGCCCAGAGGAGAAGGAAAGAACACAACCTGGAGGCCAGCCGGACAAGGAGGTCCGTATCCCGTCAGCTATGCCGTTGGGACACTGTGATCATCAGGGACCGGAGGCCAGGTGGGAAGTTTCGGACTCGTTATGAGCCTGGATACTGGACTGTAACCGAGGTAAAAGGAACCATGGTGACCGTTGCGAAAGGAGGAGAGACTGTGACCCGCAATGTTTCATGGTTCAAACAGATCGACGGCCCAGCTCCAGCTATCGAACCAAGTGATGATCCTAGTGAACCAGACACCAGCATCCAGGGACCCCGTGAAGCACTGGGCAGCGATCCCGGGTAAGACTCACCACCCAGGGACCTGGCGGTGATCCGTGAAGTGCCGGAGGGACCGCCCGTGCCCGCTGACCCAGCCGCTGAACCCAGGCCCAGCCGAAATGGTCACAGGTATGCCTTGAGAGACAATCCCCGGCCCAGCACTCGACTCAGAGACTTTGCGTGCCAAGTAAGTGAACCCAGTGACTCTAGGGAAGCAGTCAAGGACTGAGTTGGGATGGGATGTGATGAGTTAGCATGCTAGCTGGCGGCTGCCAACGCACGCTTCCGAGGCACACCCCTGCGCTCACGCCGGCCGGCATGACGTAGGTGAATAAAGGAAAGGGGCGGAGCTGGGTGACGGCAGTCCGCTCCATGCGAGCAGTAAATTGGTGTCGGCTCCATTATTTAGCCCTCCGCTACGCAGCGCGCATTTCCCCGCAACCAGCTCAAAACAAAGGTGACGTCGAGGCCACTGACTTCTGGCAGAAGTAAGTGCCTTTGCTGGTCTGACAAATAAACCATGTAAGAAAGCATGAAGAAGATTCGGCACGACCGGGCCCAAGTCATTCTTGTGGCTCCGGACTGGGCTCGAAGAGTTTGGTATCCCGAGCTACTCAATATGAGCGTAGATCCCCCGATCCGTCTGCCTCTTCGGGAGGATCTTCTGTCGCAGCAGCAGGGGACGGTCCTCCACCCGAACCTGTCCACTCCTCACCTGCTTGCGTGGAGATTGAGCGGCGGCAGTTGATTCCTTTCGACTTGCCTCCCGAAGTTTGTGATGTGATTCTGGCAGCCAGGCGTCCCTCCACTAAGGTGGTATACGCCTGCAGGTGGAACAAATTTGTGGCATGGTGCACAGCAAAGGCTGTGAATCCCCTTTCTGCCCCTCTTTCTGAGGTCCTTCTGTTCCTTCTCTCTCTGGCCCAACAGGGTTCTGCCCTGGGTACCATCAAGGGTTATCTTTGTGCTATCTCGGCCTTCCTCAGGCTTCCTGATCATCCCTCCCTTTTCAAGTCCCCTGTTGTTAACAGGTTCTTAAAAGGCATTACACACCTCTTCCCTCCTGTTCCGTTTGTGATGCCTCAGTGGAACTTGAACTTGGTTCTTACCTTTTTAATGTGCGCTCCCTTTGAGCCTCTACATAACTGTCCTCTTCGTCTTCTGACTCTGAAGACAGCCTTTCTGGTGGCCATCACCTCCGCTCGGTGGGTGAGTGAGCTCCAGGCTCTATCTTGCAAACCTCCCTTTCTGTCTGTTCATCCAGACAAGGTTGTTCTTCGGACGCGTCCGTCCTTCTTGCCAAAGGTGGTTACTGCTTTCCACATTGGGCAGACCATCACTTTGCCCACCTTCTTTCCGTCTCCGCATCCTTCCAGAGAGGAAGAGAGGCTCCACCGTCTGGACCCAAAACGTGCGCTCTCCTTCTATATTGACCGCACAAAACACTTCCGGGTGGATGACCAGCTCTTTGTTGGCTACCTGGGCGCCAAAAAAGGTCGGGCGGTGCACAAAAGGACCATCTCCCGCTGGGTTACCTTGTGCATCAAGACCAGCTATTCTTTGGCTAAGAAGAAGCCTCCTGTTGGGCTGCGTGCCCATTCCACCAGGGCAACGGCTGCTACCACGGCCTTGGGCCGCGGTGTTCCGCTGCCGGTTATCTGTCAGGCAGCTACGTGGGCCTCGCTGCACACGTTTACAAAGCATTACTGCCTTGACAGTCAGGTCCGGAGGGACGGCTTCTTTGGCCGTTCTGTCCTCCAGGACTTCCTTGTCTGATCTTTGTTCGCAGACCCACCACCGGGGTTGGTATTGCTGGGGTATCTATTCTAAGGTAAGGAATCTGTCACTAACGTGTCTCTTTCAGATGCACAAGTTACTAACTTGTGTAACGATATATCTGTAAGAGACAGTAGTTAGTGACAGATTCCTTACCGCCCCACCCATCCTCCCCGTTCTGCGAACTGATTTCTAGGGTTAAGGACATCCCTTTCAGGGCCCTAGTATTTTTCAGACACCTATGTCAGCTTCTTGCATGGCTCTGCGTTCCTGGCGCGGAAAGTCGTGTACAGAACTGACGTCAGCGCGCAGGGGCGGCGCCTAAGTACTGCCCGCGACGTCATCCCGGCGATCACGACGCCGACGACGGACGCGGAGCCGCACGACGCCGCCTACCGACGCGCAAGAGTACTGCTACGCAAAAACTTTCCGGATCCAGCCTGACGCCTGGGGATATTCTAAGGTAAGGAATCTGTCACTAACTACTGTCTCTTACAGATATATCGTTACACAAGTTAGTAACTTGTGCGTCGTGCGGCTCTGCGTCCGTCGATGACGTCGCGGGCGCTACTTGGACGCCACCCAAGTGCGCTGACGTCAGTTCTTTCTTTTTCCGCGCCAGCAAGCGCAGATCCGGGAAGAGCAGGACCCCCCAGTCAATTTTTGACTGACTTTTTTGAGGCTTTTTGTCTCTATTTTTCTTTGAGTCATCGACTCCTGGTGCAGTAGGATGCCCGGTTTCAAGTCCTGCGGGAATTCTCACCGCATGATGTCGGTGACGGACCCGCACCGTGTGTGTCTTTTCTGCCTGGGGCGCGACCACGACCCCAAGTCTTGCCCCGGCTGCCGGGCCATGGCGCCGAAGACTTTGCGGGAGCGGTCCCGAAAGTTGCTGGAAGCCCGGCAGTCGGCTCCACGCCGTTCGAAGTCCCGGTCCAGAGGGAGGTCGAGGGACCGTGCGCGGAGTCATCATCTTCGGTCTTCGGGATCCAAGTCTTCACACTCGGGGTCAGGTAAGACGAAGCACAAGAAGTCGAAGAAACGCCATCGTTCTTCGACTTCCCCTCGCCGGTCACGCGACGCGGCTGAGGGTGTGGGTGGTGCCACCCCGCGGCTCCGGCGGAGCCTATGCAGTCGCCGCCCGACTACCCGCCCTTCCCAGGGTCGTCGGCGACTCCGGCCCAAATACAGGAGTTCCTGTCGGCCATGGCTCGCCTCTTTGGGCCGTCGGGTCCCGCCGGTGCGCCTTCGGGCCCCGCAGTCCTGAATGGGTGTCCTCGCGTTTCCTTGCCTGCGGCTCCGGCGTCGCTGTCGGCTCCGGCCACAGTGCCGCAGGACACCCTTGGATCCAGGCCGGGATCCCGGTCGACGCCGGTTGACCTTGTTACGCCTCCAACGACGCCGACTCCACCGGCACCAGTTCTGACGCTGCCCGCTCCTCGGGACGACATCGACCTCAGTTTCAGCCCCGAAGTGGACGCGGCGTCGAGCCGGTGTCGATCGATGCCGTTCTCGACGTTGCTTGGGGATTTTTATCCCCATGTCCCTGCTCCTTATTTTAGACCTGTTGAACAGCCTGAGGAGCAAGGGGAGGACTGGGAGGGGTCTGAGGACCCTCTCGCTGCAACCTGCGAGTCTGAACAGGACTGGGCTGAGGAATTGGGGGACGCCAGTGGTCTGGATACCTCACCAGACCTTGGCATGCTGTCTCCTCCTACCGTGGCTATGGAGGAAGGTGCTAGTTATGCTGTGGTGTTGCGTAGGGCGGCCGAGGCCCTACACCTCGAGCTCCCAACTGTGGCCGTCAGAACTAACCTCCTGACAGAGGTGCTTCAGCCAGCAGCTACTTCTGCGGAGCCGCTGCTTCCTTTCAATGAAGCCCTTTCTGACGTTCTTTTGGGCACTTGGTCCAGGCCCACCACAGGGGCTCCTGTGGATAGGAACGTGGCCCGATGCCATCGCCCGGCTCTGGGTGACCCTATTTTCCTCTCCCACCCCCGAGAGCTTGGTTGTCCAAGCCTCTGCTTCCCCAACCGCCTTCCCTTCCGCACCACCGGATAGGGAATCCAAGAAGCTGGATCAGTTTGGGAAGAAGATTTTTTCTTCCACCAGCTCTGCGCTGCGGTCCGTGAACACTGCATGCCTCTTGGGCCGTTATTCCCACTCTCTGTGGGATACGGTGGCGAACGTGCTGCCCCAGTGTCCGGAGGAGGCCCGGCCTGCTCTCTCCCAGGCTGTTGCAGAGGCGAGAGACGCAGCAAAGTTCATGATTCGTTGTGGCCTAGACACCGCCGACTCACTGGGCAGATCGATTGCTACGACAGTGACGGTTCGCCGTCACGCCTGGTTGAGGACCACTGGATTTTCGGGGGATGTCCAGAACACCCTTATGGACATGCCCTTTGATGGCCGTCGCCTTTTTGGCGACAAAGCGGACAGCGCGTTGGAGAGGTTTAAGGACTCACGGGCTACGGCCAAGTCCTTGGGACTCTCGGCAGTCCACCCTCCTCCGCCTTCCGCTTTTCGCTCCTTTCGTGGCACAGGAAGGGGCGCCCCGCAGCGTTCGCAACAGAGCCACAGGCTGGCGCAGCAATCATCCCAGCGCGGCCGCGGGTTCCGCCGTAGCGGACCAAGGGGCCAGCGGGCGGGTCAGTCCACCACCACCCCGGCCACCACTGCCTCCAAACCTTCCTAGTCCGAACTTTCAGGCCCATCAAACGCCAGTGGGCGGCAGGCTTCGCCATCACCTCCCCCACTGGCGCACCATCACTTCGGACAGGTGGGTTTTAGAGATACTCCGGAGGGGCTACTCCCTCCCCTTCGAGACTACCCCTCCAGCCATGCCACCTCAGTACCACCGCATGTCGGGGGATCACTTGGTGCTTCTTCAGCAGGAAGTTGCGGCCCTCTTGGTCAAGGGGGCCATCGAGCGCGTTCCGACGCCAGAAGTAGGTCGTGGTTGCTATTCCCACTACTTTGTGGTGCCCAAGAAGGACAAAGGCCTGCGTCCTATCTTAGACCTCTGGAACGTCAATCGCTTCCTCCGCAAAGAGAAGTTCAAGATGCTCACTCTAGCTCAGGTCTTGTCTGCTCTCGACCCACAAGACTGGATGGTGGCGCTGGACTTGCAGGACGCCTATTTCCACATCCCCGTCCTGCGAGCCCACCAGCGTTACCTGCGGTTCACGGTAGGCCACGAGCACTTTCAGTTCACCGTGCTCACCTTTGGCCTTACCAGCGCCCCTCGGGTGTTCACCAAGGTGATGGCGGTGGTCGCAGCTCATCTGCGCAGATCAGGGGTTTCAGTCTTCCCCTATCTCGACGACTGGTTGTTGAAGGCGGGCTCGCCCCAGGCAGTCGTCTCCCACCTCCAGACTACGGCCGACCTCCTGCACTTGCTGGGGTTCTCCATCAACGTGCTGAAGTCGCACCTGATCCCTTCTCAGAAGCTCCTCTTTATCGGAGCGGTTCTGGACACGGCGCAGTTTCGGGTCTATCCTCCCGAGCAGCGAGTCCGGGATGTTCGGGCTCTGATTCCCATCTTTCAGCCCTTGTCCCGGGTTTCGGTCAGAGTGAGTCTGAGGCTGCTGGGCCTCATAGCCTCCTGCATCCTGCTGGTCAATCATGCCAGATGGCATATGCGGGATCTGCAGTGGGACCTGAAGTTCCAGTGGGCGCAGCATCAGGGGAACCTGTCCGATCACGTCCAGATCTCGGAGGGCACTGCACGACAGTTGCAGTGGTGGCTCACGAACCGGCATTGGGTCGACGGCAGATCCCTCTCCCTTCCCCAACCGTTGTTTACAGTGGTGACGGATGCGTCCCTCCTGGGATGGAGCGGCCACATGGGAGAGGCGGAGATCAGAGGCCTCTGGTCTCCGGCGGATTCCCGGCTCCACATCAACCTTCTGGAGCTGCGGGCGATCCGGCTTGCACTAAAGGCATTCCTTCCCTCTGTCAAGGGGAGAGTAGTGCTGGTGTTCACAGACAACACCACCGCCATGTGGTACTGCAACAAACAAGGCGGGGTGGGGTCGTGGACCCTCTGTCAGGAGGCTCTGCGTCTCTGGACATGGCTGGAACATCAGGGCATGTCCCTGGTGGTTCAACACCTGGCAGGTTCTCTGAACGCCAGGGCGGACGAACTCAGCCGCAGGTGCATGCTCGATCACGAATGGCGTCTTCACTCGGAGGTGGTGCAAGGTCTCTTTCAGCAGTGGGGAGAGCCTTGGTTAGATCTATTCACCACCGAAGAGAACGCGCAATGTCATCAGTTCTGCGCGTTGGAATTTCCAAGGCGGCACTCGCTCGGCGACGCTTTTCGTCGTGAGTGGAGTTGCGGTCTGTTGTACGCCTTTCCGCCTATACCACTTCTGCCCAGAGTGCTGAAGAAGATCAGGCGCGACCGGGCCCAAGTCATTCTTGTGGCTCCGGACTGGGCTCGAAGAGTATGGTATCCCGAGCTACTCAGTATGAGCATCGATCCTCCGATCAGACTGCCTCTTCGGGAGGATCTTCTGTCGCAGCAGCAGGGGACGGTCCTCCACCTAAACCTGTCCAGCCTCCACCTCTTTGCGTGGAGATTGAGCGGCAGCAGTTGATTCCTTTCGACTTGCCTCCTGAAGTTTGTGACGTTATTCTGGCAGCCAGGCGTCCGTCTACTAAAGTGGTATACGCCTGCAGGTGGAACAAGTTTGTGGCATGGTGCACAGCAAAGGCTGTGGATCCCCTTTCTGCCCCTCTTTCTGAAGTACTACTGTTCCTTCTTTCTTTGGCCCAGCAGGGCTCTGCTCTGGGCACTATCAAGGGCTACCTTTCTGCAATTTCTGCCTTTCTCAGGCTACCTGATCAGCCCTCTCTTTTCAAGTCCCCTGTTGTAAATAGATTTCTCAAAGGCATTACACACCTTTTTCCTCCTATTCCTTTCGTGATGCCTCAGTGGGACTTGAATCTGGTTCTTACATACTTGATGTGCGCTCCCTTTGAGCCTCTTCACAACTGTCCTCTTCGTCTCTTGACATTGAAGACTGCCTTCCTGGTGGCCATCACCTCCGCTAGGCGGGTGAGTGAACTTCAGGCTCTTTCTTGTAAGCCTCCTTTCCTTTCAGTCCATCCGGACAAGGTTGTGCTCAGGCCCCGTCCTTCCTTTTTGCCAAAAGTGGTTACGGCCTTTCACATTGGGCAGACTATTACCTTGCCCACCTTCTTTCCGCCTCCGCATCCTTCCAGAGAGGAAGAGAGGCTCCACCGTCTGGACCCAAAACGTGCGCTCTCATTTTATCTCAACCGCACACAGCAGTTCCGGGTGGATGACCAGCTCTTTGTTGGCTACGTTGGCACCAAGAAAGGTTGGGCGGTACACAAGAGAACTATCTCCCGCTGGGTTGTCTTGTGCATCAAAGCCTGTTACTCTTTGACTAAAAAAGAACCTCCGGTGGGGCTGCGTGCTCATTCCACCAGAGCTACTGCAGCCACTACTGCATTGGGACGTGGTGTCCCCCTGCAAGACATCTGTCAGGCAGCCACGTGGGCATCGTTTACCAAGCATTATTGCCTGGACAGCCAAGTCCGGAGAGACGGCTTCTTTGGCCGTTCTGTTCTCCGTGACTTTCTGGTGTGATCTTAGTTCGCAGACCCACCACCGGGTTGGTATTGCTGGGGTATCTATTCTAAGGTAAGGAATCTATCACTATGTGTTTCTTTCAGATGAACAAGTTACTTACCTTCGGTAACGATATATCTGTAAGAAACATTAGTAGTGATGGATTCCTTACCGCCCCACCCATCCTCCCCGTTCTGCGAACTGATTTCTAGGGTTAAGGTCATCCCTTTCAGGGCCCTAGTTTCAATGCACCAGTGGTCAGTATCTTGCATGGCTCTGCGTTCCTGGTGCGGAAAGTCGTGTACAGAACTGACGTCAGCGCGCGTGGGCGGCGTCTAGGTAGCGCCCGCGACGTCATCTCGGCGACCACGACCCCAACGACAGACGCGGAGCCGCACGACACCACCTACCGACGCGCAGGGGTACTGCTGACGAAAACTTTCCGGATCCAGTCTGACGCCTGGGGATAGTCTAAGGTAAGGAATCTATCACTAATAATTTTTCTTACAGATATATCGTTACCGAAGGTAAGTAACTTGTTCTACAAGGCAACTCCAATACTAACCTATGGGAGGGATAGGACTTGCTGTAGTGAAAACGAAATTAGCAGTATTTAACTACCAGGACATGTAAAACACAACAGTACATGTCCTACCTTTTAAATACAATGCACCCTGCCCATGGAGCTACCTTGGGCCTACCTTAGGAGTGCCTAACCTGTAGTAAAAGGGAAAGCTTGGGCCTGGCAAGTGGGTGCCCTTGCCAGCATCACTCCTGGCAAGTGGGTGCACTTGCCAGCACCATGCTAAAAGAAGCCAGGTCTTACACTGACGACTAAAATGGTTTTGCCTTTAATTCGGGATCGTATTCTGAGCTTGTGTTCGAAATATTAGAGCTTAAATGCGACTTTCCTTGCCAGTGGCTAAGCGAAAGATGTTGGACTCACCTATAAAATGTGTTGGGGGCTCACCAAAAGCCTCGTAATGCAAAGATACTTATAGGCTTTGAGTTGAAAGGGGCCTCCCTGAAGGTTGCCCCCCCAAAACCCTCTCTGCCCCACTGCACTGGAGGGGCCTCAGTTAAGCCCCTGTTCTCTTTCCGCGCTCAGAACCTAATCATCCTTGGTCAGACAGCATCGAGAAATAAATAATAATGTATTTATCTGTAAGATGTCCACTGCGCGCTAGGGGAGAGTTCCTAAGACATTTCGGCTGCTTCTTCTGGACCTCGGCAGAGGTAAGCGTGTTTTGTTTCCCTGTTTACCTTATGCCTCTTCCAGATGATATGCAAAGTGTTTCGAGGTCCGCCCGGGGCACATGATGCCTCGAGGTCCGCCCGGGGCACATGATGCCCTGAGGTCCCCAGGGATCCCCTTTTGTCCAAGAATGCATCTGTGGAAGTGTAACTTTATGGCATTCCATTAGTATTTTTGTTACGTGCATCAAATTAAATTTTGTTAGGAACGGTGTATTGGAATGAAGAACTCGCACAAAAGGGACAGTCTGGGCGCGAATATAAACTAATTGAAATACAATCATCAGTAAAGCCCCCCCACCCCGTCCCCTAATATACGAACTAACTCCAAAGGTTTAACGTATTTATTACCAATCACAGGTCTTTATAGAGATTCATTTATCACTGCATTGTTCATCAGTGGCGCCCAATTGCATAATAGCTAATGCGACAGTGAATACAATTTATAGAAACATTAAACACTTGCTTGATAGACTTATCGTATCTAAATGCCCGTATTGTTAATTCTGTGCATTGGTGGAGTGGTAGGCTGAAATGTAGGTTCCTGCACTCAAGACGTAGAGCATGCTCACATTTGACCGGCAAATGAAATATAAGTGTCTCCCTGTTTGAAAAACCGCCTCGCTGCTCTGTTATTGTAAACTATATTTCACGCCTGAAAGGCTTCAGTTATAACGTTGGCTGGTCTCTCTAAATGTTTTCCGAGACAGAATCTTGCTGAAACTAGCTGTCAAAATAACAGGGGCATCTAGTGAGATATACCGCAGTTAATTCTGTTAATGTTAATGTTAATGTAATCTGTCTTGGCGCTGACAGATTCTAGGCCAAAATCGGAAAGTTTTTCGTTTAAGGCATACTTGGGGAGATCATGCGACTTTCATTTAGAGCCTTGCCTGCGTGTATTTTTAAATGCTCAAAGGGAATTCACATTTGATTATTTGCACCATTGTGCACTGCATAAAATATTCATGAAAGTGTCACTTTTCCATAGGTGGCACTCCAGGGCAACAAGGGGCACTTTGGGCAAACTTTGCAATTTAAAAGTAAGGCTTCTGAGTGGCAGCTTGGAAAAGAAGCATATGCTACAGTGGATGAATGCCCTGCAGCGGGTGACAAATCTGTTCAGAGCCAGCAAGGAGCAACGCGGCTACCCGCGCGGCACCTCCGAGAAAGTTGCGTCTTCTCCCGCTTTAAGTTTTCAGTCATATCTGTTTTTAATAGGGTGGGTTCATAAACTAAACAGTAGCATTTTGGTTCGGAGGTTGTAGTGACCTTGCAGAGACGTGTTTTTCTTTTGTGTGCTATGCCTGAAATTAGGCAAATCCTGCCTCATTACTTCCCATCCCAGTGTCTCGGCACCACACTGATATTTTCAATGTGTGTTTGTGTGTGGGCGGGGAGGCGGGGTATGGGGGGCGGGTGGAGGCACGTCTCATCTGTCCGACAAAGCTGAAAGAAAGCACAGGGACTCTGATAATGTATCCTCCGTCCTCACGCTGTTGAAAACAAATTAAACAAGCACTCACGGGCTGCTCTGCACATAGGGACTGCGTGCGCGTGGCTGCTCGCTCCCGCTGCAATACTCCATGGGAGGGAACTTCCCAGAAAAGGTGGGACATGCACCCACCATTAACCATTAGCAGGCTCCAATTTTCAAATGACACACGCAAAAGCCAATCCAAAATGGAGTCCGACTCCACAAAGTAGAGATCCCGCTAAGTTTGCCCTCAGAGAATGCTAATCCAACACTTAATAGAAATAAGAATTTCTCAAATAAACTAACTTTAAAAGACTCACTGGGATCTTTGGTTCTATACTCTGTCTATCCCTGGGTCATCAGAATGGCCTCCATTTTTGATCTTCTGAGCACTACTGGTATTTCTTTCCACTTGTCCATACTATGTCAACTTGACACACCATTGGATGTATATCCTTTTTAAATTGTTAAGGTGGAACTTGTCATTGTAGTACATTATAATTATCAAGCAGGCCTACTAATTTCAGACCATACTGTTGTCTATTTTTCATTCAGTTAACAACTGGGACGGAGTCCTGACGAAGGCCTATGCCGAAGCGCGCGTAGTTTTGTCATTAAGCCGCCAGTCTCCTCATATCAGTTTAATGATGGATGTTTTTAAGATATTGATTGAATGATCATTTGCACAATAAACTGTCAGTCTTCTCATAGCACTAACTAGACGGAGGGTTTAAAGTATTGATTATATTATCATAGTTACTATGTTAATGTTTTTGAGAGCAATAACGAATTGAGAAATATGACAACTATGAGTTTGTGTGAATTGACTTTCAGAATGTAAAGAAAATATGTGTATCAACAGAATCAAAATGATAAATACATTCTGTGTGTTCTTCAAAATTTGTTGTTAATAATTGGATGTATATTTTTGTATCTATAAAAAAGACTATATGTTTTTATTCCAAAAAAGTGGGAAAAAAATTAAATTTATACAATATTATGTTTTTTTGTTTTCAGACCTATGTGACTTTGATGCATGTTTGGAATTGATGTGCCTGCTGTTTGTTTAATCCACTGTGCCCAAGTGTTTTTTTTCCCATAGAGATAACAGATCGCCTACAGCGCAAGCGCTGTATAGGCTCGACCTAAAAAGTACACTTTCCGCACCATAATCTATATTCAGGCCACATTTCATGTAAATCCGTTCAGCATTTTTGCTGCTACGTCTGTTTAAACAGTCTATGGAAAATGCACTGGTGGACCCACGTTTTTTCTTTGTACCCCCTTAACTAATCACCACAAAAATTTGCTTCATCAGCCAATGTAAACAAGGTCTGCAAAGTTTCGTGGAGATTTATCAAAGTAATTAGCAAGCAAAAATCAGAAGAATTGCTATCTCTTGGAATCCTAACTATAACCACCACCACTCTATAGCATAACTGAAGAAAACAAAAAAACAAAGGTTACATTTACACACACACACCCACACACTCTCACTCTCTCTCTCTCTCTCTCTCTCTCTCTCTCTCTCTCTCTCATATCATAGTTTGGTGTAAATGTATTTGGAGTGTGCTGGTGCACTTTAAATAGAGTGGGCGAGGCATCTGACAATTTGTGACTAATGTCCTACTTGTGCCAAACTCCTAACTGGTCCTTTAGAACTCAGATAATGAAGGATGGAGGGTAGTGTTGAATATTGTAATGCTTTTATTTGATCATTTCAGACCTATCTGTCTGGCTACTGAGGGTGCAGAATGTGGACTCAACTGATATTTAACCTAAGGAGCTCTGATAATGTCTGAGGCCAGATAACATCTGCATTGCCTACCAGCATAGTTGAGGACCCACCTCAATGTTCCAGTATCTTCATGACCTGGTCCCTAGGGATGTATGTAAGAAGAGGCTTCAGAGTTTGGCAGAGACAGAGTACTGCTGTAAATAGACAGTGCCTCCAGCAAACTCACAGTTCCCACTGTGAGGAAATGCAGTTTATTATATGGTGTGGTTATGTGACCTCACCGTGTAATAAACTCCCAAACCTGCCTTGAGTCCAGTCAAGCTTGTAAAACCTTCGCTCAACCTTGGGTAGCTGTGGTTTGCAGCAGTCAGGCTTCAACAAAGGAAATAGCGCAAAGCATTAAGAACTACCAAAACAATTGAATAGGATTAAAATGCGACTCAAAGAAAATCCAACACCAATTTATACAAATAGATCTTATTTTTATGAATTTTGAAACCCCAAAATAAACAAAATCCATTAGAAGCTTCCAAAGATATGAATTTTTAAGTAAATCATAAATCACAGCTTTTCACTCAAACTGCAAACAAGCATTGGTAACTACCGTGGGTCGCGGTTACTTTGGAAACTTTTGAAAACTTTTTGTAAAGGTGTGTTTGTGTACTCTGGACCACTTTGGGCAACCAAATCCAGCAGGGAGCAAGTCACAGGTGAGATAGCTACCTATGATGAGAAACGTGGGCACAACTGGTGAGAACCAACCAGTAAGCCTCTTTGGTGTAGCGCACGTGAGGGGCTATCTCGCCTATTCACAATTTTTTGTTGTTGTGTATACACCTGTTTATGTGGGGGGTATATCTGGAGTATAGTGACTGACAACCCTAAAGATTTTTTTAGAAAATAATTTATGGGCTTTAAGGATTTGGGAGAAAAAAGAAAAATGTTTTATGGGTAATACAAGTTGAATACCCTTTCCCAATCCTATATATGAAAGTGGATTTAGCCCGCATAGATCAGGTCTTTTGGTGTTTGTTCAGCAAGTCAAAGAGGCCAGTAAGGCTTAGGAGGACCGTTACCTTGCAGTCAAAGTAGTCTTCATTCCAGTTCCAGGCTGTTTGGACAAATCACCATTGGCATCAATGGAGTGGTCCTGATGCAAGGGATACTCTTTGCTGAGGATGCTGATCCAGTCAATGGGGGTCTTCCTGGTGCCACCCCTCGGTCCATGAACATTTTGGGGTGACTTTGGCCACAGAGGTCAATGTCCCTCGAAGTCCAGGTGAAGTCCAGCCAAAAGCCACTGTTGAACTGGTCTCCGGTCACAGCGAACCCAGCTGTTCCCTTTTACTGCAGCTAGTGTTTATCTTGGGAGACTAAACTGCACTATGACGACGCTCCCAGGTCCAGCAGACTTGGGTTCAACTTTTGAGCATCAGGGTTTGGTCTCCCTTGCTGCACTTCGGCGGTCATGACAAATAAGCAATTGTGGCTACCAACATTTCCAAGGCAGCTTCTTCAGCTGTTGTGGCCCTGAAGCTGGAACAGCAAGTCAGCCAACTGACTCTTGGAGTTCACCTCTTCTGTCTGGTGCTTGGGGCTGTTATGTTTCGTATATAGGCCCTAATGTAGACCCGTACATATATGCCATAATGTAGAAATACTCGTATATGCCCTATTTTGGTCATACTCGTATATGCCCTATTATAGTCATGGATCCTAATATAGGCATGATCTTTCACCTACATTAGCTCCTTACAGTACACAACGAGCTCTGAGGGCTGAACGTTATCTAGTCTGTGGTTAGAACACTACAAGATCGTTCCAGAACACAGGCCTACAATGTACTCATAAATTATGCATGAGTATTCTCCAGCTACATCTCACGCATAATATGTATGTGCAAAGTTCACCCCTGACGTCTTCCTCATGTCTAACAAAGACCAATACAAACCATACTGAGGGACGAGACACTTTAGGGTATAAATACACCACATCTTGCCACGGTAAGATAGAGGGAACCGAGACTTCCATGCTGACACACTGACCAGAGATGCTGAGGCTCCTGCATGCAGTCGCTCCAGCTGACAGCGGTCTAACACAGCCCTTGCAGGGTGTCCAACTCGAGACCAGGACATGGTCCCACACTCTCTCTATTCAGGTATGGGGGTTCGACTAAATCCTACAAGGATTCTTGGCTCTTAGGCTTCTAGACCTACACATATGCTAGGTACACTCAGGTACATCTAGTTAGGCATCGTAGGAGTATGCGCACTTTTCATAATGCTTTTTATATTCATGTATGTATTCTTGATTATTGCAATATGGTAGAACTGTTCTATCCCTTTGCTTTTATCGTACTGCTGATAATGTATCTCTTCTATTGTCTGCTGGTTGCTGCAGCACATATATTTTACACTAGAATAACAACTGTTCAATAAATACTTATTGAAACGCCCAGACTGTTTATTCTGTGTAACTCTCTGAGACAAACCGAATAAGTAAGCACGAGTGACTGAGCGAAAAGTAGTACATTGTTTCCACGATTCTGAGGAATTTGGGTTGTCATGATCTAAGGTTGCCAGAAACTAATCTCTCCTCGATAAGAGGAGATTCTAGTGGCACTGTGAGCTAGCTAATGCAAACCAGGCTAACATATGCGGTGGGGGTGCACAGAGTCAGTCTAACACCAAGCCCACAGTATATGTTATCCAAACGCGCAGGTCCTGCAGGGGTACTATAGGAATTACACGACATGGCGCCACCAACGTTGGTTGGGTACTTATTTAACAGTAGAATCTGAGTAGTTCAGTCGTGCTATTCTCAGAGAACATACTCACAAAACCCCAGAGACGTCTGGAGTGGGTGGGCACAAACTCTGCCACAGCTGAGTAGTACGAGAATACTATTTATTGGCTGTTGGTTAATCAAGCTTGAAGGACATTTAGTTCCTAAAAATTGTGCATAACACCTTATCTTAGTTCCCCTTGGAATACTTCTTCTTCTAAACATGTCTGATACCGAGGCAGGGGAAGACAGAGTTGACCTGAACCTTTTAGAAGGAGGAGAAGATCCTGAGGATGCAATACAGATTGCCTCAAAATTCAGAAGGACAGTCACCATAAGACTATTAGAAAATTGCTTACCAGCCAAGGGTGGCATGATAGTTTTCGTGATTGAGGCACACGAATCAAACAAAACAGAGGTATTCTATTCATGGGTTACACTCCCAGCAGCAAATGCCATAACAAAGACATTTCACTACTATTTAAGAGGAGATGTACCACATTAATATGCCCCGTTTGAGGACCTAGAGATTCCACTCACTTACCAGGAACATTAGTATTGGTTTAATGGCGCCCTACCCCACGTACGAGGAAGAGTAAGATCTGAAAGAGACACGTTAGTGACAGATTCCTTACCTTAGAATATCCCCAGGCGTCAGACTGGATCCGGAAAGTTTTTGCGTAGCAGTACCCTTGCGCGTCGGTAGGCGGCGTCGTGCGGCTCCGCGTCCGTCGTCGGCGTCGTGATCGCCGGGATGACGTCGCGGGCAGTACTTAGACGCCGCCCCTGCGCGCTGATGTCAGTTCTTCTTTTTCCGCGCCAGTAAGCGAAGATCCGGGAAGAGCAGTGCCCTAGTCAATTTTTGACTAAATTTTTGGTGAATTTTTCACTGTTTCTTTTCGAGTCTTCATCGACTCCTAGGTGTCGTAGGGATGCCCGGCTTCAAGCCATGCGATGCCTGTGGTCGAATGATGTCGATCACAGACCCGCATCTAGAGTGTCTCTACTGTCTCGGCCGAGACCACGACACGAAGTCGTGTCCTGACTGCCGGAAACTTCACCCGAAGGCTTTGCGAGAGCGGTCTCGAAAGCTACTCGAGGTCCGGCAGTCGGCTCCGCGCCGCACCAAGCCCCGGTCCCGTGAGAGGTCGAGGGGCCGGTCGTCGGAGTCCAAGTCTTCGCGCTCCTCGGGTAAGTCGAAGCACAAAAAGTCTAAGAAGCGTCATCGCTCTAAGACTTCGCCTCGCCGGTCTCGCGACTCGGCTGAGGCCCCTGTCGGCTCCGTCCCCGCGGCCCCGGACGTGCCTGTGGAGCCGCCCCCGCATTACCCGTCCTTTCCGGGTTTGGGGGCGACTCAAGGTCCCTCCGGTGCGCCTTCGGGCCCCGCGGGCCCTGATGGGGTTGCTCCGGCGTCGCCGACGACTCCGGTCCCGGCGTCGCCTGTCCCGCCAGCCTTGATCCCGGCCTCGGCTCTGGCCCCGGCCTCGATTCCGGCTCCGGTGGTACCGCAACCCCCATCGACGCCGGTTGACCTAACCACGCCTCCGCCTCCGCCGATGTCCCCGGTGCCGTTCCTGACGCCGTCCGGGGCTCCGGACGGCGTCGTTCCCCGGTTATCTCCGGCTCCGGACATGGAGCCGGACCGACGTCGCTCGACGCCGGCTCCGGCGCCGATGAGACCTTGGGTCCCAAATGTCCCTCCTCCTCCATATTTTGAACCAGAGGAGGACCAGGAGAGCTGGGAGGGGTCGGAAGACCCTCTCACACAACAGTGTGAGTATGATCAGGACTGGGCTGAGGAACTTGGGGATGCCAGTGGTCTAGATACTTCCCCTGACACTGGCATGCTGTCTCCTCCCGTGGCTACGGAGGAGGGAGCTAATTTCGCAACGGTGTTGCGTAGAGCAGCTGGAGCCTTGCACCTCCAATTGCCTACTGTGGCTGTCAGGACTAATCTCCTGACCGAAGTGCTTCAGCCGGCAGCTTCCTCCACGGAGACTGTGCTGCCGTTTAATGATGCACTCAATGACGTTCTTTTGGGCGCCTGGTCCAAGCCCAACACAGGGGCTCCTGTGGATAGGAACGTGGCCCGACGCCATCGCCCTGCTCCGGGCGACCCCTTGTTTCTCTCCCAACATCCCACCCCCGAGAGCTTGGTTGTCCAAGCCTCTGCCTCCCAAACCGCCTTCCCTACCGCCCCTCCGGATAGGGAATCCAAACGCCTGGACCAATTTGGGAAGAAGGCTTTTTCTTCCTCCAGTGCTGGCTTGCGATCCGTCAACACCTCTTGCCTTTTGGGCCGATATACCCACTCCCTGTGGGATTCGGTGGCGGCTGTTTTGCCGCAGTGTTCTGAGGAGGTCCAGACACTGCTTACCCGCACCATTGCGGAAGGAAGAGATGCGGCTAAATACACCATACGTTGTGGCCTTGATACCGCCGACTCGCTGGGCAGATCGCTTGCTACGACGGTGGCGCTACGTCGCCACGCCTGGCTGAGAACAACTGGCTTCTCGGGTGATGTCCAGAATACACTCATAGACATGCCCTTTGATGGAGTCGGTCTTTTTGGTTCCAAAGCAGACCATGCGCTGGAGCGTTTTAAGGACTCACGGGCTACTGCCAAGTCCCTGGGCCTTTCTGTTGTGCGCCCTCCGCTAACCTCTGCTTTTCGCCCCTTTCGTGGCCACGGAAGGGGCGCCCAGTCACGTCAGCTGCCCAGCCACCGGCCCGCGCAGCAAGCGTCTTCGCGTGGCCGAGGACGTGGATACCGCCGTGGCGGTTCGGTCAACCAGCGTGCGGGTCAGGCCACCACCTCCAACCCGTCCGCGGCCTCCAAGCCCTCCTAGTCCTTCCTTTCAGGTGCACAGCATGCCAGTAGGGGGCAGGGTCCGCCATCACCTTCACCACTGGCGTCCCATCACCTCGGACAGGTGGGTCTTGGACATTGTCCGAAGGGGCTACTCCCTCCCCTTCGAGACCACCCCCCAGCCATGCCACCTCAATTCCACCGCATGTCAGGGGGTCACTTGGTGCTTCTGCAGATGGAATTCATGGCCCTCTTGGCCAAGAGGGCCATCGAGCATGTTCCGACCCCAGAAGTAGGATGTGGTTGCTACTCCCACTACTTTCTGGTGCCCAAAAAGGACAAGGAGGACATGCGTCCTATCTTGGACCTCCGGAAGGAGAAGTTCAAGATGCTCACCCTAGCTCAGGTCTTGACTGCCCTCGACCCTGGAGACTGTATGGTAGCGTTGGACTTGCAGGATGCTTATTTCCACATCCCCGTCCTGCCGGCCCACCGGCGTTACCTACGGTTCACGGTAGGCCTCGAGCATTTTTAGTTCACCGTGCTCCCCTTTGGCCTTACAAGTGCCCCTCGGGTGTTCACGAAAGTGATGGCGGTGGTCGCAGCTCATCTGCGCCGGGCAGGGGTTCCAGTCTTCCCCTACCTCGACGACTGGCTGCTGAAGGCGGGCTTGTCCCAGGCAGTCGTCTCCACCTCCAGACTACGGCCGAACTCCTGCACTCGCTGGGGTTCTCCATCAATGTGCCGAAGTCGCATCTGATTCCTTCTCCACAGCTCCTTTTCATCGGAGCAGTTCTGGACACGACGCAGTTTCGGGCCTATCCTCCCGAACGGCGAGTCCGGGATATTCAGGCTATGATTCCAATCTTTCAGCCTTTATCCTGGGTTTCGGTACGGATGACCCTGAGGCTGCTGGGCCTCATGGCCTCCTGCATCCTGCTGGTCGATCATGCCAGATGGCATATGCGGGCTCTGCAGTGGGACCTGAAGTTCCAGTGGGCGCAGCACCAGGGCAACCTGTCCGATCACGTCCAGATCTCGGAGGGGGCTGCAAAACAGTTGCAGTGGTGGCTCTCAAACCGGCAATGGGTCATGGGCAGATCACTCTCCCTTCCCCAGCCAGAGCACACAGTTGTGACGGACGCGTCCCTTCTGGGATGGGGCGGTCACATGGGAGAGGCGGAGATCAGAGGCCTCTGGTCTCCGGCGGAGTCCCGGCTCCATATCAACTTTCTGGAGCTCCGGGCAATCCGACTTGCACTCAAGGCATTCCTTCCCTCTGTCAAAGGGAAGGTAGTGCAGGTGTTCACAGACAACACCACCGCCATGTGGTACTGCAACAAACAAGTCGGGGTGGGGTCGTGGACCCTCTGTCAGGAGGCTCTGTGCCTCTAGACATGGCTGGAACATCAGGGCATGTTCCTGATGGTTCAACACCTGGCAGGTTCCCTGAACGCCAGGGCGGATGAACTCAGCCGCAGGTGCATGACGGATCACGAATGGCGTCTTCACTCGGAAGTGGCGCAAGGTCTCTTTCTGCATGGGGAGAGCCTTGGTTAGATCTATTCGCCACCGAAGAGAACGCGCAATGTCATCAGTTCTGCACGTTGGAATTTCCAAGGCGGCACTCGCTCGGCGACGCTTTTCGTCGCGAGTGGAGTTGCGGTCTGTTGTACGCCTTTCCGCCTACACCACTTCTACCCAGAGTGTTGAAGAAGATTCGGCGCGACCGGGCCCAAGTCATCCTTGTGGCTCCGGACTGGGCTCGAAGAGTTTGGTATCCCGAGCTACTCAGTATGAGCGTAGATCCCCCGATCCGTCTGCCTCTTCGGGAGGATCTTCTGTCGCAGCAGCAGGGGACGGTCCTCCACCCGAACCTGTCCAGCCTCCACCTGCTTGCGTGGAGATTGAGCGGCGGCAGTTGATTCCTTTCGACTTGCCTCCCGAAGTTTGTGATGTGATTCTGGCAGCCAGGCGTCCCTCCACTAAGGTGGTATACGCCTGCACGTGGAACAAGTTTGTGGCATGGTGCACAGCAAAGGCTGTGAATCCCCTTTCTGCCCCTCTTTCTGAGGTTCTTCTGTTCCTTCTATCTCTGGCCCAACAGGGTTCTGCTCTGGGTACCATCAAGGGCTATCTTTGTGCCATATCAGCCTTCCTCAGGCTTCCTGATCAGCCCTCCCTTTTCAGGTCCCCTGTGGTTAACAGGTTTCTTAAAGGCATTACACACCTCTTTCCTCCTGTTCCGTTTGTAATGCCTCAGTGGGACTTGAACTTGGTTCTTACCTTCTTAATGTGCGCTCCCTTTGAGCCTCTACATAATTGTCCTCTTCGTCTTCTTACTCTGAAGACAGCATTCCTGGTAGCCATCACCTCTGCTCGGCGGGTGAGTGAGCTCCAGGCTCTTTCTTGCAAACCTCCCTTTCTGTCTGTTCATCCAGACAAGGTTGTTCTTAGGCCGCGTCCGTCCTTCTTGCCAAAGGTGGTTACTGCCTTCCATATTGGGCAGACCATCACTTTGCCCACCTTCTTCCCGCCTCCGCATCCTTCCAGAGAGGAAGAGAGGCTCCACCGTCTGGACCCAAAACGTGCGCTTTCTTTTTACATCAACCGCACACACCAGTTCCGGGTGGATGACCAGCTCTTTGTTGGCTACGTGGGCGCCAAAAAGGTCGGGCGGTACACAAAGGACCATCTCCCGCTGGGTCACTGTGTATCAAAGCCTGTTATTCTTTGGCTAAGAAGGAGCCTCCTGTTGGGCTGCGTGCCCATTCCACCAGGGCAACGGCGGCTACCTCGGCTTTAGGCCGCGGGGTTCCGTTACAGGATATATGTCAGGCAGCTACATGGGCCTCGCTGCACACGTTTACCAAACATTACTGCCTTGACAGCCAAGTCCGGAGGGACGGCTTCTTTGGCCGTTCTGTTCTCCGGGACTTCCTTGTCTGATCTTTGTTCGCAGACCCACCACCGGGGTTGGTATTGCTGGGGTATCTATTCTAAGGTAAGGAATCTGTCACTAACGTGTCTCTTTCAGATGCACAAGTTACTAACTTGTGTAACGATATATCTGTAAGAGACAGTAGTTAGTGACAGATTCCTACCGCCCCACCCATCCTCCCCGTTCTGCGAACTGATTTCTAGGGTTAAGGACATCCCTTTCAGGGCCCTATTATTTATCAGACACCTATGTCAGCTTCTTGCATGGCTCTGCGTTCCTGGCGCGGAAAGTCGTGTACAGAACTGACATCAGCGCGCAGGGGCGGCGTCTAAGTACTGCCCGCGACGTCATCCCGGCGATCACGACGCCGACGACGGACGCGGAGCCGCACGACGCCGCCTACCGACGCGCAAGGGTACTGCTACGCAAAAACTTTCCGGATCCAGTCTGACGCCTGGGGATATTCTAAGGTAAGGAATCTGTCACTAACTACTGTCTCTTACAGATATATCGTTACACAAGTTAGTAACTTGTGCATTAGGCCCGCTCGGAGGAGACGGGGCCACATGGCCAATACTAGCGGCTTACACACCGCATCCTGACATTGGAACAATGCCACAGCCAGAATTACTCGTACAACACAGAGATTTAATTAAAATCTACAGAAACCTGACACAATTCATCATGAGGACTTTAACAATCCACCCTGCACCAGGTGCAGCAAATAGTACTCCAGCTCAGGGTACAGGAAATAAGATTACTCCTCAAACTTTACACGCGGTAATGGGCAAAATGCCCGCAAAACGCGAACAAATCCCATTCTGGATAGCTCAGAAAATAACTCAGCTTGAGGCAGTATTCCCGAATACTACCACCTATGATAAACACAGAATTCTAACAATCTGCTTGCCCATGGGTCTCACACCACAAGTAGAGGATTGCACCTCTTGGGGTTCAGTCTTTGCTGCCATATATACCAGAACACATGGTATCCCGTCCTTAGCAGTAGTGCCAGACGTATTGCGACAGATACAAAATGAGTACGGAGCAGAGCCTGCCCTAAACTTAGGGATGAAGTTACTAAACAACTTTGATCAGGTATCAGCCATAATACTAGCTAACATTAAGGGGGAAGCAGCTTCAGTGGCGATCCGCCAACGCCTAAGGGAGTTCGGTCCAGTGGATCAACAACACGAACTACCCAAAATAATTGAAACTGCATATGCAGAATTAGGCAGAGACAGTGTAGGTGGGAAAGCATTAAAACCACAACTGGTGGGCAGTCCTGAAAAGGACACTACAAAGCAGACATCTACTTCTTCTAAGAAGAAGTGGGAAAATAAAAAACAACAAAAGTCTAAAGACAGCAGATCTCAATCCCGAGGCAGGTCTCCTCAACAGGAGCCCTCTGAAAGGAGGTATAACCTCAGGAATAGGGATAATATTAAAAAACCTGACAGGTATCAGGATACTGATACACGTTCCTCTCGTTCCTTTCAGGGTTCGTCAAGAAACTCAGAGAGGGAAGGACGGTCAGAACACAGACAAGAGGAGCGTACAAAGTCCAGAGACACGCAACGCGCTGCGGCCTATGCACCTAAAAAAGAAGATAAACAAAAATCAAAACCTCAGTTCAAAAAGAAGAAGGTAGCAGGTCTCAAGATCAGACATGCCCAGAATTCTGAGGACACAGCTTCTGAACGGGGAATGGGCTCTGACGATGCTAGACAGCGCGGCAGAAGTAACGATAGCTCGCCAGAACCTGAAGGAATTTCTGGTGACAGTGGAGTTGAGTGAGTATATCACGGTGGAAACACCTGATACTCGGGTAAGTGTCCCACATAAGTTACATGAGATAACACTCCGGATGGAGGGGGACAAGCCCAGAAAAGTTAAAGGTCTATTTTGGGAAAATTTGTCACCTGGATATGACATCCTATTTGCAGAGCAAGACTGGCCGCCAGCATTCGTCATGGAGTGCCCTAGGGGAGAAACGATAATTTTTCCAGCATTTTCCGACCTCGTTCCCATACATTTAAAATATGCATATGCGCAGGAGTGGGCGGTTGCCCTAGCTCCAGCATTGTATAAAAATCATGTTGGTTGGGCTGAAGATTCAACCCACCACGTGATCCCGTTAAAAGTTTCCCCAAATGGTCAAAGGCAATACCCTATAAAGCAGGAAGCTAAAAAACAAGTCAGGGAGATCCTAGATCAACTTGAATACCAGGGGGTGATAGAAAATTGCACTTCACCTATGAACAATCCTCTGTTCCCCGTAGCCAAACCTGACAACACATCGTCTAGTTTTAGATTACAGACATTTAAACACTTGCACAAAGACATTTGCAGTTCAAAATGCACACAGTGCCGCATTAATGAATAACATTTTGCGCAAAAAATACAAAACGACACTTGATATCTCAAATGGATTTTTCTGCCAAAATATAGCGCCTGAAAGCAGGTATCTGACCGCATTCAGTGCGTTAGGGTCCCAGCGGCAATTTTGTCGACTAGCCCAAGGGTATAAAAACAGCCCCGGGGTATTTTCAGCAAGAGTAACAGAATTACTCCAAAATTTGAATGAAGAAGCATTGTCCGATGTAGATGATATTTATCTGACGGACGATGACTTACCGAGGCACTTGACCAGGGTGAGCACCATTATTATGGGATTCGCCTCTGAGGGCTATAAATTTAATTTCAAAAAATAAAAAATTGCCCCCCTCAATGTCCTATTTTTAGGGTATGAGCCGTCAAGTGAAGGAAAAAGCCTAGCAGCAAAATTTTTAGAAAAGTGTGCGCTGCTCCAACCTCCAAAATCATTAAAGAATTTACAATCAATTCTGGGATTCCTAAATTTTGGTCGAACATACATTTTGGATTACGCAGAAAGAGTAAAACCTTTCTACGACTTGATAAAACCTGATTTTTCAATCAGACAATGGACACAGGAACATACAAATATCCTACGTTCACTACAGGAAGACATGATAGCTTCAAAACATTTACAGACACGCGTAAACGTACGCAACTTAGTGATCCGAGTAATAGCGGGTCAATGCGGGTACACTTATTTAACTTTCAATGAAGGCGAAACGGTACCAATCGCATACAAATCACACCTGTACACAAACGCAGAAATGCGTTTCACTTCAACAGAAAAAATCCTGACAGCAGTGCAGACCGCTGTAGCAAGAGAAAGAGCTCTGGCTCAGGGTAAACGCATAATTGTCGTGATCCCAGTACCAGCTTTAGAAGCAGTTACAAAAGCTTGCATTCCAAATGCGAAAGCCTTACATCCAAGATGGATACAATGGGCTAATTCTCTTACTGCAACGGATGTTGAATACAGTTTTGATCCAAGTTTAAAAACACAAGCATTTCTGCAATACGAACAAGAATATCCTCTACCAAATGAAATCTTGCCTCTAGATTAGTATGAATACATTATTTACACTGACGGTTCTGCTCAACCGGCCATAGGGAGTAAGCAAACTTACAGCGCAGCGTGTGCAATCGTTAAAGGTCGCATGCGCGATGGAAAGTTCCATCCCAGAAGCACTAAAACGCAATCTCTAGGAGACTGCACGGCTCAGTTAGCAGAATTAAAAGCACTGATACTGGCACTTGTAAATACGGAACACGAATTCCCCACACTAATTGTGTGTGATTCCTTTTACTGTGTACAGTCGTACAATGAATATTTACATCATTGGGAACAAAACGGGTTTAAAGATGCAAAAGGTGGCACAATTAAGCATAAAATGCTATGGGAACAGGTAGTGGAGTTGAGAAACGAACTACCAAGGGCTCACGTGATACATACACTGAGTCATCAGCGTGATGGCGTTCACGTTGAAGGGAATTCATTGGCTTATGAAGCCGCAAAGGGGGCTGTTCACACGGCTTCCGTAGCTGCAGTTACTCGTTCAAAAACGAGAATAGACGGCGAGATTATGGTAGCTGTCAATGCTTCACGCAAAGGCAGCACAGCAGTACCAAAGAAATTTCCACTCAAGTACTCCTACAAGTTAGATGCACAAAACATTCCATATGCTCAGATTCCTGGAGTGGGGGATAGAGTAATACCAAATATGGATCGTAGGCAAGGCTTAATTCTAGCAGCACACGAGGGTTTGGGTTCTGCGCATACGGGCGTTACAGCGACTATTTCTTATTGAACCAGCGCTACTGGTGGCCAGGGTTAACAAAGCAGACTAAAGACTATGGGGTCGATTCCGATCTCGGTCGGAGGCGCACCTAACACTATTCGGCCGGGAAAAAAGCCAGGCGAATGCCTGTTTCCCGACCGATTCGCACATACGTCCGAACGAGCAAGTACGATGCGTATAACTGCCCAGATCCCGACCCAGTCGCACTCACCCAATCCAGGTCCTGTTCTCCGACCGAGCCGGATCCGTAAACGCAGAAACGAGTCGCACGGAAGCCAAAATGCAGCCCCGTCCGGCCGGACTAGTACGATGCGCATTCCGTACGCGCCGAACCCGTCGCTACGCACGGCACGTCAAAGCATCCGGGAGAGGCGCACATAAGCTCCGATTCGCGCCACAAGACGATCCACAGCTACGAGACGAACACGCCAGCGACGAGGACGAGGCGAAGCAAAGAGAAAGACGAACGAGATGAACCAACCATGAATCCCATTGCGCAGATCGTACCAATACTCTACATCTATTACCGGAACTGGTACGGACGCGTACGGCGCAGAAGGTAAGTCAGACACCCACCACACAAACAAACCACACGTACCCGACATATCACACACACACATAGGGATGCAGAAATTACTTACACCAGCAACAGCAGCACCATAGGGGCGGGATGGCTATCACCAATGCCACATATACACATAGGGGCCTGGATGACAACCACTACTACCACCCCTACCCAGGGGGTGCTAGATGCCTACCATACTACCACCCCTACCCATGGGGGGCAGGATGCCTACCACTACTACCACCCCTACCCATGGGGGGCTGGATGCCTGCCACTACTACCACCCCTACCCAGGGGGGGCTGGATGCCTGTCACTACTACCACCCCTACCCAGGGGGTGCTAGATGCCTACCACTACTACCACCCCTACCCAGGGGGGGCTGGATGCCTACCACCACTACCACCCCCACTCAGGGGGGGCTGGATGCCTACCACTACTACTACCCCCACTCAGGGGGTGCTAGATGCCTACCACTACTACCACCCCTACCCAGGGGGTGCTAGATGCCTACCACTACTACCACCCCTACCCATGGGGGGCAGGATGCCTACCACTACTACCACCCCTACCCATGGGGGGCTGGATGCCTACCACTACTACCACCCCTACCCATGGGGGGCTGGATGCCTGTCACTACTACCACCCATACCCAGGGGGTGCTAGATGCCTACCACTACTACCACCCCTACCCAGGGGGGGCTGGATGCCTACCACCACTACCACCCCCACTCAGGGGGGGCTGGATGCCTACCACTACTACCACCCCCACTCAGGGGGTGCTAGATGCCTACCACTACTACCACCCCTACCCAGGGGTGCTAGATGCCTACCACTACTACCACCCCTACCCATGGGGGGCAGGATGCCTACCACTACTACCACCCCTACCCATGGGGGGCTGGATGCCTACCACTACTACCACCCCTACCCATGGGGGCTGGAAGCCTGTCACTACTACCACCCCTACCCAGGGGGTGCTAGATGCCTACCACTACTACCACCCCTACACAGGGGGGGCTGGATGCCTACCACCACTTCCACCCCCACTCAGGGGGGGCTGGATGCCTACCACTACTACCACCCCCACTCAGGGGGTGCTAGATGCCTACCACTACTACCACCCCTACCCAGGGGGTGCTAGATGCCTACCACTACTACCACCCCTACCCATGGGGGGCAGGATGCCTACCACTACTACCACCCTACCCATGGGGGGCTGGATGCCTACCACTACTACCACCCCTACCCAGGGGGGGCTGGATGCCTGTCACTACTACCACCCCTACCCAGCAGGTGCTAGATGCCTACCACTACTACCACCCCCAGTCAGGGGGTGCTAGATGCCTACCACTACTACCACCCCTACCCAGGTGGTGCTAGATGCTTACCACTACTACCACCCCTACCCATGGGGGCAGGATGCCTACCACTACTACCACCCCTACCCATGGGGGGCTGGATGCCTACCACTACTACCACCCCTACCCATGGGGGGCTGGATGCCTGTCACTACTACCACCCCTACCCAGGGGGTGCTAGATGCCTACCACTACTACCACCCCTACCCATGGGGGGCAGGATGCCTACCACTACTACCACCCCTACCCATGGGGGGCTGGATGCCTACCACTACTACCACCCCTACCCATGGGGGGCTGGATGCCTGTCACTACTACCACCCCTACCCAGGGGGTGCTAGATGCCTACCACTACTACCACCTCTACCCATGGGGGGCTGGATGCCTACCACTACTACCACCCCTACCCATGGGGGGCTGGATGCCTGTCACTACTACCACACCTACCCAGGGGGTGCTAGATGCCTACCACTACTACCACCCCTACCCAGGGGGGGCTGGATGCCTACCACCACTACCACCCCTACCCAGGGGGTGCTAGATGTCTACCACTACTACCACCCCCACTCAGGGGGTGCTAGATGCCTACCACCAACAACACCCCCACTCATAGGATGGGTAATGCATGACACAACCAGCACACACCAACATAAGGAATGCAAGAAAAAGACATCCCCCCAACACCATGACAAGCGTGTGTAGACTGTGTCAAATGCCTACAACACGGAACATTACTTTGAACATACAATGTGACCCCCTATCACATGTGTCACACATAAATGTGTGTGGCCCCCACAATGCAAGCAGACCATGACCACTGTGGCAATGAGGTCCAACCCCCATCATCAGAGT
Organism: Calotriton arnoldi; assembly: GCA_963921515.1. Lineage (NCBI taxonomy): Eukaryota > Metazoa > Chordata > Amphibia > Caudata > Salamandridae > Calotriton > Calotriton arnoldi. The sequence goes on from CAWUFW010001574.1 coordinate 588,578, forward strand.
GACCAAAAGGTAAGTGTGGGGTCCATAGCTGAAGCACATTTTGAACATTGTGGCAATGGGGTCTAAACTCCCATCATCACAGTGACAAAAATGTAAGTGTGGGGCCCATAGCTGAAGCACATCTTGAACATTGTGGCAATGGGGTCCAAACCCCCATCATCACAGTGACCAAAATGTAAGTGTGGGGCCCATAGCTGAAGCACATCTTGAACATTGTGGCAATGGGGTCTAAACCCCCATCATCACAGTGACCAAAAGGTAAGTGTGAGGTCCATAGCTGAAGCACATTTTGAACATTGTGGCAATGGGGTCTAAACCCCCATCATCACAGTGACCAAAATGTAAGTGTGGGGCCCATAGCTGAAGCACATCTTGAACATTGTGGCAATGGGGTCCAAACCCCCATCATCACAGTGACCAAAAAGTAAGTGTGGGGTCCATAGCTGAAGCACATTCTGAACATTGTGGCAATGGGGTCCAAACCCCCATCATCACAGTGACCAAAATGTAAGTGTTGACATTGAAAAAGCTGCAACTGCCAAACTGCATGGATGATTCCTGGTCACAGAACAACAAACACATCAGTGGCAAAGTAGTGCTTGTGTCCCATAGCAACATATATTGGGGGAGGCAAACAGTGCAGTGCAAATAAGACATACCTTTGGCCATGTGCAGACAAACATCACCCATGGGGGCTGACACTGTCAACATTCATCAATGACACAATGACAGAAGTGACCATCATAATGCAGACCCACATATTTGCACCAATGGGCACACAAATGTAGATACCCTGTGGAGACTGTAGATGTGAGGTGAACAGATACCATACCATGGCAGCAATGGGACACACAAACAATGATCATTGTGCTGACTGATGACCTAGGAGTCCCAGGGACAGCAGGTGAAACCCACCAAACAACATACAGCCAATGGCACACTAAAGATATGCCAATGCAGTGGTGCAGATGCACAAACACAAACAGGCAGACCCACACCGCACATCAAACACAACAGGTGAGGGGGGGGGTGCCAGTGTCCCCAGGCAACCACACAACACATGATGAGGCCTGAATACCAATTACACAGGTGCGCATACAGTGCCACACAAAAGTAACTCATGGATCCAAATCCCCTATGTGGGCAATCAGGCATTGTTAGATGAGAGGGAGCACAAATCACACATGTCACACAAGCATGTAGGAACAGCAACTGACACAGCAAGACACAGACACACCACAGCACTACCCCCAGGGTCCCCACAATGTGGAGACCCTGGGCTGCATGACAATCCCACTGTGATGACAAAGCTAGATGTTGTTCACACTGTGAACCACAGTCATGTGTCCTGAGCAACAAACTACCATCACACCTACACAAGCACAAATCAATCAGCACGGCCAGTAAGCCAAGGCCAACATGGAGGCAGGGGTCTAGCCGGGCAACAACTCTCATCTGCACACACTCAACACCACACACCTCGACCTCCAACAATGTGCAGCAGTGAAGCTCACATGCACTGGTGACATTGCACATGCACCCATGACAATCCCATGGGTGGTGGTGGGAACCAAGGTGCAGAAACACATCACACATGGCCACTCAACAAGACTCCTGAATGTCTGACACACTGCACACTACGCTGTACATGGACATGACGGCAATACCACACCAACCAATGGGATCCCAGCCACAGTCCCACACCAATGAAGAAGCCAAGGTCACCCACAAAGAACACACATAGACAACTACCAACATTGCAGCCCTGACCCTGAGGAGTGCCAGCAGTCACACACACAACGTGTCACAATCACTGAAAGCTAACACAAACTGGAAATTACATGACAGGTGTAAACAACAAGTACCAAGGGGAATCCTGACTGTGTCCCATCTGCGTCTGCCCACAAACTCAGCCCTGACAGCAAACACACCTATGGGTGACACACTGATGACCAGTAATGTGCCATGCACCCACATCACAGAGAACCCAGGGAGAAGACTTATGGGGGAACATAGGTCAACTCAGCAAGCATCACAAACAGGAACATCACTAGGGATCCCAGCATGCACAGCAAAATGGAAGTGAACACACAGACATGCTCACACAACACACACCTTGGGCGCAGGCAATGTCACAGGATTACACACTGCCATGAGGGGACTCCACTCCTGTGTGAGGAAAGCTGTGCCATATGTTGCCTCAGTAGGGCTCCATCATGTCAGCAGAACACTTGGTCACACAGTCAACAATTAGCACCAAATGAAGGCTCCCGTCACATCAGCCTGGTCATGGGAGTGTCAACGAAATCATCAGCACAGATCCAACACACATGTATTTGCACTGACAACACAGATGAGTCCTTCCCCATTGATGCCCAAACCTGCATGTCCAGTGGAGATGGCCACACGGTCAGGGAAGTAGACTAATTGAACAATGGCAATCACAACAGATGTGCAGGGATGGAAGCCACAGATGTGACATTGCTAATGTAAGTAGGAAATCCCACTGCCAAATATTGAAAACATGACACCCTCATATGCTGCTAAGGATGACATGGATACACTACAGGATAGGACACATTGCCCGTGGACCACATGGGTTCCTGCACAGTAACACTTCATTTTCATGAGACCAAAAATCACCATCACTGCAGCAAGGGCATGGTTAGCATCATCAACATTATGTACATCAGAAGCAAAACCACTAGAGAACAGAAAGTTGCTTTATTCAGCATATGTGGGTTCAAAAGTTGAAGTCCAGTAAAAAAGAAACAAAGGCCAATGACCAGTCCATCCTGAAAGTCAAAACAGGGTGACAGTGGCAGATGTCACCCTACGCATGCCTGCACTGCTAAACACCAGGGACAATCCCCTCGGAGGGGCATACTGGGGGGCAGGCCAAGCACCGCAGGGACAGGATCAGGGCTCACCAGAAGGAGGCAGCGAAGGGGTGGTGGGTGCTGGAGAGCCACTGACAACTGCAGTGGAGGTGTCTGACATGGTGTGTGCCGGCACAACTGGGGGCATGACTCAGATGGTGTGGGTGCCGGCACGACTGCAGTGGGCCGTGCAGATGGAGTGGACAGGTTCCCCACTGCAGTGCCCAAGTCAGACCGGGTGGTAGTGGACTCCACTGCAGTGCCTACCTCCAGGGGAGGAGAATGGGGATCAGGTAAGGTGGGCAGGACAGAGGGGGAGGACACCGTCTCCACACCAGTGGCACAGACATACGCAGCGGGGGGGTGGTGCCGGAAGAGCACAAGTGGCAGGGGGAGAAGGCTGGATCATTTTGGGGATGGTGTATCTGTGGGTGGGGGAACCTGGGGCAGGGTGTGGTGGGGGCACCTGTGGAGTGGGGGCCTGAGGGATGGAGGAAGGAGACTTGGTGCCTGAGCTGCAGGGCGGCGGCGGGGTCTTGCTCTTCCGGCTCCGGGGGGACTTGCGGATGGGGGCGTCAGTCGGTCTGCGCCTGGGGGAGGGTGTCCGGGGGTGAGGGGGACTCCCCTCCGTGTGGGTGGGCTTCCTCTTCCCCCTGAATGCTGTATCAGCTGGATCGGAGGGGAAGAGGCCGAGGTCACTGAGGAAGACCCGCTGTGTCTTTGGGGTTGCAGGTGAGGCAAGGGAAGGGGCCTTGGAGGGAGAGGTAACTGAGGACTGCGCAGTGCTCGTGGATGCGTGTGTGTGTGCCTGGGCCCCATCCCCTGTGAGTGTGGTTTCAGTCCCCTGACTGTGCGTGCGTGTGCGTCTTGATTTTGGCGTGTGTGTCTGTGTGCTGCTTGTGTCTTTGCTGGTGTGTGCCTGTGCCGGTGTGTGTGTGCTTGGGACAGGTAAGGTGCTGGGGAGTGTGGATGGGGCAGAGGCAGGAGGGGTGAGGGACTGTCGGAGGAGGGACACTGCTACCGTCAGGGAGGAGTCCATGGACCTATTGCCCCTCTGTAGGGCAGACATGCCCGATGATATGCCCTCCATGAACGACACCAGCTGAGTCAACAGAGTGGTGTGTGCATGGAGGACACTCAGCATCGCTGTCTGCCCTATATGGAGCTGGCGAAGGAGGTACACAGACTCCTCACTCAGGGCAGCAGGGGACACAGGGGCAGGGGGTGCGGTGCCTGGCCCGAAGGAGACACGCTCCCGAACATGGGAGCCTCCACGGACCTCGGGAATGGGAGCCGATGGGAGGGCGGTGGTGGTGGTGGTGGTGGCGGGGACAGCAACACTAGCTGGGGTGTGGTGGCTGCTGACACCCGCCTCCACAAGGGAGTCATCCTCTGAGCTGCTGTGGTCCTCAGCTGAGGTGGATGCTGCTGAGGACTCCTCGGTGTGGCTCCCCTCGCCCTCCGTGCCACTGGGTCCCTCCGACCACTCCTCGGCTGCTGACCCAGTCTGGCTCTGCGGCTCCTCCTGGTCCGTGGAGCTGTCCCCTCCTGTGGCCGTGGATGTATCTGCAAACAATAGGGAAACAGACAGACATCAGTCACCTGCACCTAACGCACACACCACAGTAAGTACACACATTACAGAGCAAGCCCTGGCATCCTTAGTTGAACATTGCCAAAAGTGCCCAAACAGAATAGGAGAAGCGAATTGTCAGTCTGATGGTCAACCATGGCACTCACATCCCTCCTGGCCTTGCACCCATCTGTCTGGTGTCTGTTGGATGGCAATACCCCAGTGTGGACACATGCACCACCTACACAGTAGTTGGACAGTGCAGAGAACACGGTGAAGCATGTGAACATGCACACATCACAACTCTTGCCACTGAGTCAGTACAGGTGTCCGGATGAAAGGGATGCCCAGAGTCAAATATGAAATGCATGTGATGCATACCAGCGACAGACACCATGATGCACCCATGTCCTGATAGTCATTGCCACAATGGTGTGCATGTAGCACATGTCACTCCCCTGCAGGATCACTCATAGTAAGTTTCAAGCAATGGCACAGGCATGCCTGCTAAGTCATACATCACTGTCTCCAGTCACATGGGCAGGGCAGCCAGACAACAACAGTCTGCACTGTGTCACAATAGTAGGTCATGGGGAATGCAAGTCCTGGAGCTGAACAAGTGCACATGTACAACCCCCACACACCACATCATCTGAACCCTTATCTGTCCACGTCATACCAATTGGACATATGGGAGACCTGTAACACAACCCTCTGAACCTGAGCACATCACAATCTGCTGTGAATGGGAAACAGCTGCCTGAACTTCACATTCGCATACCCCAGTCTGCACGGTCAGGTGATCAAACACCTATGTGTCACACAAGTATCGTCTCCTATGGTCACATCTCCGGTGGCATGCTGAGCCCCAACCGAGAAACACCCCAGCAGTCCTGACAACGAAGCCACAGCACACTGACACAGAGGCAGACACCTGAGGGGACATATCACTGAGCACAACGTGTCAGCTGATACACAGGAGTGGGAGTACAGAGTGTATTGTATGGCCTGGAGTAGGCATGACTGTCCTGCCCCACGTGAATGAGGGATGAGCCCTGGACAGTAGGCAGGTGGCTAAGTATGTGTGACACACGTAATATACACACTCCTGGGGCCCAAACATTGTTCACACCCGCAGCATGGATGTGTGCCAGATACCCCAGGCACATGTGGTGGATCAGCTCAGCAATTGGACCACATATCAAAGTAACACGCAGATTACATGTCAGAACACAGGCATTGTGTAAGCAATGGACCCACCCATGATGCCCACCACAGAGTTAGGGGAACAAATGCTGTCCCCCACCTTGAGCTAAGCAAAATGCAAGGACACAGTACCCAAGTGACACAATTCCCTGACTGTAAGGGCCACACCTGGGTATCAGATGAGGAGTGGGCAGTGCACAATTGAGGGACATGGATCCTGGACCACATGACTGATGTACTGTGGAAGTTTAACCAGGCCAGAGGAGGGCACATAGCATGGCAGACAAAGTTCACAATGCAGTCATGGACTCACCCCCTCCTTGCTGCTGTCTGGCCTTCAGCTGCCCATCCAGATCAGGGAAGATCACCGCCAGGATCCTGAGCATGTGGGGGGTCAGGGTCCAGTGTCCGCCCCTCCTGCGAGGAGGCGACAGCTTCAGCTGGACCAGTGCGATCCTCCGGGTCCAGCCCCGAAGGTCCTGCCACCTCTTCTGGCAGTTGCGGATCCGGCGCTTGTAGTCCCCCACGGATCTCACTGCCCGGACGATGGTCAGCCATATCTGCTGCTTCTGGTGGGCATCAACCTGTGAGGATGACAAAATGAGAATGCCATTACTACACATTCAACATATCCGTGCATTACACAGTTGGATATACATATCTCAATCACAGGGGCACATGATGTACACAGGCAGTGCAACGATGGCTATGGACAGTTTGCCAGCAGTTACTACATGGTATCATTGCCTGGGAAGTAAAACCTTGTTTAAATGCACTGTCACTGCACTATACCTGTTCAGTGCATGTAACTACACACTATGGGGGGTGACAATTACTCAGTGAGCCTGCTAGCCAGTGGCGTGCAGACTGTAAGTCTTGCTAGTCAGACAACATGCACATTTAGTAAGGCAGTGGACAGCACACTCACCTGCTCCCCTGGTTTCCCATACAGCTTGCTGTACTGTGGAAGGAGGCTGTCCAGCAGGGCCTGGTTCTCCTCAGTGCTGAAGGCTGGGGCTCTCTCCACAGTACGTGCCATTGCAGGATCCAGAGGGTGCAGATACAGCAGCAGTGGTGGTGGCAGATGTCGTCCTGGAGCATGTAGTGCAGGCAAGTGAGCTCTCAGGGGAACAGCCAGCATTATATGTGTGCTGCAGAGGCAGATACTGTCCCATGTGTCCAAAGTGATAGGTCCAAGTCGTTTGCATCTTCTGAATCTGGCCAATCCATGGAATTGCACCACTTACACACGCCCACAGCATCCTTCAAAAGTTCAACTTCATGACACCCATGAATTTGCAACATTGTTGTGGGTGACCAACTGAATTTACAGCATCAGACTCGTTCAAGATTTGAAAACGCATCCGTTGCCAGGCCAGGCCATAGCCAATGGGTGCGCACCGATCGGTCCATTGCTGTCCAACGCGTATTGCGAATACAACGCGTACCCGCTCACATTGTATGCAATGGCCAATGCGTGCGCACCGATCGGTCCATTGCTGTACAACGCGTACCCGCTCACATTGTATGCAATGGCCAATGTGTGCGCACCGATCGGTCCATTGCTGTACAACGCGTACATCGGATGACAACGCGTACCCGCTCACATTGTATGCAATGGCCAATGCGTGCGCACCGATCGGTCCATTGCTGTACAACGCGTACATCGGATGACAACGCGTACCCGCTCACATTGTATGCAATGGCCAATGCGTGCGCACCGATCGGTCCATTGCTGTACAACGAGTACCCGCTCACATTGTATGCAATGGCCAATGCGTGCGCACCGATCGGTCCATTGCTGTACAACGCGTACCCGCTCACATTGTATGCAATGGCCAATGCGTGCGCACCGATCGGACAATTGCTGTACAACGCGTACATCGGATGACAACGCGTACCCGCTCACATTGTATGCAATGGCCAATGCGTGCGCACCGATCGGTCCATTGCTGTACAACGCGTACCCGCTCACATTGTATGCAATGGCCAATGCGTGCGCACCGATCGGTCCATTGCTGTACAACGCGTATTGCGAATACAACACGTACCCGCTCACATTGAATGCAATGGCCAATGTGTGCGCACCGATCGGTCCATTGCTGTCCAACGCGTATTGCGAATACAACGCGTACCCGCTCACATTGAATGCAATGGCCAATGTGTGCGCACCGATCGGTCCATTGCTGTCCAACGCGTCCCTGTACAAGTCACTGGCATATGTCACCATGCCTGTCACAGGTGAACATATGCCAGCCACATATACTTCCCAGGGAGTGAGGGGCACACCTACAACACCACAGCCTGTCCACACTGTATCCTAAGGCATGTAAGGCTGCATTACCTATTCCGTGTATGGGGGTGAACATGTTGTTCTGTGGGTGTCACTTGGGGGCAGCCACTCCCAGGCTGTGCACGTGTTCATGGGGACAGAATCCTTGGTGTGTCGTGCACATGGCCACTGTGATGTGCAACTGTTCATTTCTGAGCATGTGGCATGGTCACATTTCACGGTGGTGTATGTGTATGTCATGTCACATACCCCCTGAGTCCCATGTGGGACGGTATGTACGTCCCAGGGTGACCCATTGTCACAATAGTGATGGTCCTCCACAGTCTGTGTGCATGTTGTGTTTACAATGTCTCTGATTCCATGTGCACAATGGGAGACAGTCTCCACATCCACGTTGTTTGTGCATGGACTTTGATGTTGTGCGTGTGTGTGTCACAGACATCCATGTCTGTCCTGCCGAGGCAACAGGGACCACTACCTGTGGGGGTCATGGTTGTTTTGCTGTGGTGTATTCATGATGCACCATGTCATGCCAGTGTCCATGTGGCAATACAGGGTCCCTGGGAATCTACCTGTCGATGAGCTGTGATGCCTGGGGCACATCTGTCCTCACATGTCACTGTGGGGTGTGTTTGGAACGTGGCAGCAGTAGATGGGAACTGTGACCCGGCCTCATGATATCCCATGGCACAACTTGGGACTTGTTGATGCCACTTGTTGAACTGTGATGTTAGATGTTGGCCATGTAGGTGCCATACATGTCCTTACGGAACTGCACACATCATGTACTTGTGCCTCATAATGATGTATCATGTGATATTGAGTATGGTCAATGCCACATATGTGGGGTGACTGACAATCTTTCTTTCTTCACCTATGCACTGCAGGGCACCAGCTGTCCATAGACCAGTCCCTGACCTTGCAACCATGGTCGAACGGGACTGCATCCGACAGTACCGCTTCACCAGGCCGCTGATTGAGGTATTGACGGTGCGGTTGGCCCCACATTTGCAAGCTGGCTGGACATACCCTACAGCGCTGACCCCCAAGGTGAAGGTGATGGCAGCCCTACACTTCTTTGCCACCGGTACCTTTCAACACACTGTGGCGTCTGCTGGTGGGATGTCACAGACCATGTTCAGCCGTGTGCTCCGCGATGTTTTGGAGGCTATGTTGATATACCTGAACCAGTACATCCATTTCCCTAGACTCCAACAACTCACTGACGTGAAGAGTGACTTCTATGCCCTGGGGAGGATGCCACATGTCATTGGCTCCATTGATGGGACACATGTGGCTTTGGTACCACCACAGGCCCAAGAGCAGGCTTACAGGAACCGCAAACACTACCACTCGGTCAATGCACTGGTGGTATGTCTTGCAGATATGAGCATCTCACACGTCTTTGCCCGTTTCCCAGGTTCTGCACACGATGCCTACGTGATGAGGAGTAGTCGCATCCCGAGGATGATGTCACAGATGCGGAACCAGCGTGCCTGGCTTGTTGGTGTGTACTGACTTTGTACCATTGTGTGTGTTCTGCAATATAGTGTTCCACCCTCTTTTCCAACTCAGCTAATGTGCAATTGTCTGTATGTAGGTGACTCCGGATACCCCAACATGCCGTGGTTGCTGACGCCCCTCAGGAACCCTGTGACACCAGCCCAGATGCGCTACAATGAGGCACATGGTCGGACCAGGAGAGTGATCGAGTGGACATTTGGTCTCCTGAAGAGCCGCTTCCGCTGCCTAGATAAGACAGGAGGGGCCCTCCCATATGCCCCAGCAAAGGTGTGCAAGATTGTCATCGTCTGCTGCATGCTACACAACCTGGCAGTGCGGAAGGAGTTGCCTCTCATCCTGGATGACGATGACCAACATCCGCCACCTGTGGAGGATCCTGGCCTGGACCACGATGTCAGTGATGATGATGATGATGATGGTGATGTCCGCACACAGCTCATCACCAACTTCTTCAGCTGAATGTGAGTATCCGGAGATGTCATGTCAATGATGTGAGTTTGCATGATATGTGTTGGTGGTGCTCTGGTGCTGTTTGAGTGTGGCCATGTGCTACATGACTGTATGCGTGTAGCGATGTGTCCTTACAGGTAGTCTGTACTCCCCAACAGTGTTGACATGCTAACTTGGTTCTGGGTGGGTATCTTGTGACATGTATTGGGCATGAGTATTGCAGTTCTGTCCTGTTCTTCAGTGCTTTTGACTGTGTGTCATTCCTGTCCTTCACAGGGTACTTTCAGAGTCGTTTGGTCAACTGTGATCCCCCGACACCGTGATTAAACTTCCAGGGTGGTAGCTGTCGTGTCCCTACAGGTGATGTGCGTCACACCCATGGACTTCCTTCCTTCTACACTTGTTGACTGTGTGCCCACTGCCAGGTGGGATTACCTTGCATCTGTAGTGGTTACAACATGTTGCAAATGTGTAATAAACCTGTGCTTCACTTTGTGATGTGCGTTGTCTGTGGTCACACATCTGACTGACATTTGCTTACTGCACCAGTGGGCTAGTTAACAAAGACTGTGAATAGGTGTTGTGTCTGTGCATTGCACCGTATTTCCTGGCAACATCAGTGTAGGCGATGAGTCAGATGGCCTTGGTGTGTATATGTTGTGTAGCCCTGGTGGTGTGTCTCCCTCATATGTGTCACGTCGCCATGACTCACATGCCTGTGTTGTACTTGCTGTAGCAGTTAGCATGCACAGTGTAATTTCGCAGGTCATCATCTCCATGACAGAAACCACGTTGGAATCACAACAGAGGCAGGTATGGTGTATTAGTGTGTTTATTGTCATACATGTGTGAGTATAGTGCACAGGATGGTGGGTGCTGTACATTGTGATTGTAATCCAAAGTTCCTAGATTATTTGGAAGTCCTGGTAGCAGATATGTCCTGAGTAAAGTCCACAGTCATCTGATACATTGGTCCAACTTGTACTCCCCATGTCATGTGGGGGAGTTGTGTTGCATTCAACAGGGTGAACAGTTTGCGCACAAAGGTGATTATCCAGAACAGGTGTTGGCTTCCTGGGGGTTGCGCATGGCCATCGGCCTCTCAGTTGCCCTTCCTCGGACGACCCCTCTTCTTTGGGGGGAGACCCTCAAGTGCAGGCTGCTGCGGTGCAGGGGACTCTCCGCCAGAGTCATCCTCCCTCCCTGTGGCAGTTGCAGTTGTTTCAGCACCAGATGTTGTGGGCACACAGGGAGGTGTTGACATGTTGCTGCTCATCTGGCGGAGGCATTGTAATATGTCCCTATGCACCGCCGTCATTTCTTGCAGTGTGTCCCACTTGGACTCCATGCGGGACATGTGTAAGTCCAAGCGGGCATGATGGGCAGCCTTCTGCTGTCGTATGTCCCTGAGGATCCCCACTACCTGGCTGAGCTCTCCGGTGCTGGTCTGGTACGCATCGGCTATGCGTACCAGTTGTGGGTCATCATGCAGTCCAGACCCCTCTGCAAGCAGCGACCTATGTCTACCACCCCTCCCACCACCCCTGGCGACACGTGCAGTACCTGAGGTGGCACACACAGGTGACCCTGGGCCCCCTTGGGGGTTGGTGGTGTTGGTGTCCATAGCCCCACGTTGGGCCAGGGTCCGTGTGCTGGTGGTGGTGGTGCTCCTTGGTCTGTCCGTGTCGGCAGGGGTGGTTTGTGTATTGTCAGTCGTTGGAGGGGTGGGTGCAGGGGGTGCAGCTGGTGGTCCTGCTGGTGCTGCATGATGACTCACTCCGGAGGTCCCAGGTAGGTCTTCGTCATCCGAGGAGGGCAGAGGCTGTTCCACACCAGTGAGCTCCGTTTCCCCTGGAGCCTGGGACAGGGACTCCTCGGCGTCTGCTGCTGTGTCCCCATCATCACCTGTTTTTGGGAGACACACACAATGTATGTTATGTTTCTGCAGGCATCAATGGTTCACACACCTGACAGTTGTGACTGTACCTCTGGATGCAGGTCTGTACATTGCATTGTCCTAAGTTGTCACAGTCAGAGGTTGATATTGGTGTAGCACATTGTCCTGCATACTTTGAGCATTTCAATATGAATGTTGGGGTGTGTACATGGCCTGCATTGGTTGTATTTGGTGGACATCCGGCCCTCCTTCTCCCCCCAGCCCAGTTATCCCACCATGAAGCATGCCACCCTTGCAGTGGGTTCAGGTTGACTCTCAGGATGTCAGTCAGTGGTGTCCTGCTGTTGGTTGGTGCACAGTTCCCAGCAGGGCCTTGTGCTCCCCACAACAGAGCACCAGTGTCAGACATCTTTGAAGTGGCTTTTCACTGCCTGTGATGTGCGCATGGTTCAGGGTGGTGTTGATGGGACAGTTGTGAGGGTGACCAATATCTGTGACTACCACTCCCATCATGCTATTGCCTCCACCGCCCTTCCCAGCATGCCCATACTTCCTTCCTTTTGAGTGGACTTCACTGTGTGTGAGTGTGACAGCAATGGCAAGATGGCTGACAGTGGGTCCTGCTGTTGGTTGGTGCCCAGTTCCCAGCAGGGCCATGTGCTCCCCACAACTGAGCACCATTGTCAGACATCTTTGAAGTGGCCTTTCACTCCCTGTGATGTGCGCATGGTTCAGGGTGGTGTTGATGGGCCAATTGTGAGGGTGACCAATATCTGTGACTACCACTCCCATCATGCTATTGCCTCCACCCCACTTCCCAGCATGCCCATACTTACTTCCTTTTAAGTGGACTTCACTGTGTGTGAGTGTGACAGCAATGGCAAGATGGCTGACAGTGGTGTCCTGCTGTTGGTTGGTGCCCAGTTCCCAGCAGGGCCATGTGCTCCCCACAACTGAGCACCAGTGTCAGCCATCTTTGAAGTGGCTTTTCACTCCCTGTGAGGTGTGCATGCTTGGGTGTGAGCTTGCTGGGCCATGTGGGTGGGGGATGTTGGGCTGTGACTACCACTCCCATCATGCTATTGCCTCCACCCCCTTCACAGCATGCCCATGCTTCCTTCCTTTTGACTCTGCTTCCCTGTGGGGTTGTGTGCCTGTGCTGACAAGATGGCTGACAGTGTTATCCTGGGGTTAGTTTGGCTACAAGTCCCATGTGTGTCCCTGTGCTTCACACAGCATAACCCAGGGTGGCGGTTCTTTGTGGGATATTTAATTAGAGTGTGAGGCAATGCATTCTCCCAGGTGAGTTGTGTGGAGTTTGTGTTAAGGGTGTGTGTGAGAAAAGCAGCTGGTAACTATGGTCAGTGCTGTCAGTCCTCCTTCCCACCCAGCCAGATATCCCACCATGGAACGTGCTTCCATTGCAGGGAGTGCAAGATGGCTTTCAGGATGTCAGTCAGTGGTGTCCTGCTGTTGGTTGGTGCACAGTTGCCAGTAGGGCCTTGTGCTCCCCACAGCAGTAGCCAGTGTCAGCCATCTTGTCAGTTGTTTTCCACTCCCTGTGATGTGAGCATGGTTCATGGTGGTGTTGATGGGCGCATTGTGAGTGTGGGCAATATCTGTGACTACAACTCCCATGATGCTATTGGCTACACTGACTTGCCCAGCATACACAGGATTCCTTCCTTTCAGTGGGCTTCCCTGTGAGGTGGTGTTGTAGTGGTGGCTACATATCTGGCTGTGTTTGTTAGTTATATTTGTGCCACTGCCTAGCTGTATTTGTAGTTGTGTTTGTACATGTGATGACACAGTTACATATCACTACGAGATGGCATGTGTTGTGTTTATCTGACTGACATACACATCTTGGGATGATTATGTTTTGGTTGTTGTGTATTTGCTAAGGGTGCATGGTTTGACTATCCCCTTGACAGTGATGTGTGTGTATTGTCGCACAATATTGTGTACATTTGTTGTGTACTCACCAGGCTCTGGGATGTTTTCTAGTCCATATACGCTCACTGGTGGTAGGATGGCCCGCACCTTCTCCTCCCAGGGCCTGAGGTATACTGGTTTGGCAGGAGGGCCACTGCCGGTGTGTTGGCTCAAGAGGTAGTCCTTCTTGAGTAGGTCCCTGACCCTCCTGCGCACGTCATACCACCTGTTCTGGATGTCTTCCTTTGTGCGCAAACATGGTGATTGTGCGTTCACCCTGTCGACGATCCTCTCCCACATCTTGGTTTTCTGCGACATGGGGGTCTGTTGGACCAGTGTACCAAACAGCTGTGGCTCTACCCTGAGGATCTCATCTACCAGGACTTCCAATTCACTATCTAGGAACTTTGGATTCTTCTTTGGGGGCATGGTGATGGGTGGTGGTGGTGAGTGATGTGTGTGGGGGTGTGCAAGTGAGGGTGTGTGAGTGTGTGTTTTGCTGGGTGTATGTGAGGGTGCTATTTTTTGAGGTGCTGATGGTGTGTGGCTTGTGTGATGGATGAGCTGTGAGTGTGTGTGTGGTTGCTGTCTGTTGGTGTTGAGTGCTGGCAGGTCATTTGAATTTGCAAAGGATCATGGTAGGGATTTGTGTCCTTTATATGGGTGGAGTTGTGGGTGTGTCTATGTTCCCTGTTCCCCCCCAGTATTTATTGGCTTGGTAATTGCTTGTTTGGCCTTTTTTTTTTTGTTTTTCCCTTTGTACTTTTTGTGCATGTAGGAGACGTTCTTCTGACCGAGTCGGACCCTGCAGTTGTCTCGTGCGAGCTTCTCCGATTCGTTCATGCTGTGTTTGTGCTGTTTTCTGTGCTGTGTACGCGTCGGTCGCGGTGTATTGGGTTGCTTCGGCTCGCTGTTTTGTATGCGTGTCGGTCGTACGGCTTGAGCTCCGTGCGACTCGGTCGTGTTTTCCACGCGTTGCATCGTACTTGGCGGGTCGGAGTTCGCGGGTACGTTTCGGTCGGGATCCTTCCTGGTGCGTGTCGGTCGGTTAGATTTGCGTGCTTTTCCGGCCAGATAGCTGTTTTCCGCGCGGTTCGGTCGTTCGTATTGTGTTCTGTACGAGTCGGTCGGATTTTGCACGCATTTCATCGTACTTTGCGGGTCGGGCTGCACCGGTACGTGTCGGTCGGAATAAATTCCGGCTCCGAGTCGGTCGGTACGTTTTCCGGCCCGAATCGGAATCGGCCCCTATGTCTTGAAATGCAACATCTGCCAGCAGATGAAAGGTTCCACCGTAACACGCCCAGCGCAGACACCATTACTGAAATCAGACAAACCTCTCGCATGTGTGTATCTGAAAGAGACACGTTAGTGATAGATTCCTTACCTTAGAATATCCCCAGGCGTCAGGCTGGATCCGGAAAGTTTTGCGTAGCAGTACCCTTGCGCGTCGGTAGGCGGCGTCGTGCGGCTCCGCGTCCGTCGTCGGCGTCGTGATCGCCGGGATGACGTCGCGGGCAGTACTTAGGCGCCGCCCCTGCGCGCTGACGTCAGTTCTTCTTTTTCCGCGCCAGTAAGCGCAGATCCGGGAAGAGCAGTGCCCTGGTCAATTTTTGACCATACTTTTTGGTGATTTTTTCACTGTTTTTTCCAACTTTAAGGTGTCGTAGGGATGCCCGGCTTCAAGCGATGCGGCGCCTGTGCGCGGATGATGTCCGTCACCGACCCGCATTGGGAGTGTCTCTTCTGCCTCGGCCGAGGCCACGACACCGAGTCTTGTCCCGAATGCCAGGCCCTCAACCCGAAAGCTTTGCGAGAGCGGTCTCGAAAGCTCCTCGAGGCCCGGCATTCGGCTCCGCGGAAGCCCCGGTCGCGTGAGAGGTCCAGGGGTCGCTCGCGGAGTGCACACCGGTCGTCGGCGTCGAAGTCTTCTTCGTCTGGTAAGTCTAGGCACAAGAAGTCCAAGAAGCATCGTCGCTCTCGGACTTCGCCTCGCCGGTCTCGCGACTCGGCTGAGGCCCCTCCCGGCACCGTCCCCGCCCCCGCGGCCCCGGACTTGCCTGTGGAGTCGCCCCCGTCATACCCGCCCTTCCCGGGTTCGGGGGCGGATCCGGCCAAGGTACAGGAGTTCCTGTCGGCCATGGCCCGCCTCTTCGGGCCTTCAGGCCCCTCCGGTGCGCCTTCGGGCCCCGCGGGCCCTGATGGGGTTGCTCCGGCGTCGCCGGCGGCTCCGGCCCCGGCGTCGCCCGAGCCTCCAGCCTCGATCCCGGCTCCGGCTTCGGCCCCGGCCTCGATCCCGGCTCCACAACCCCCATCGACGCCGGTCGACCTCACGACACCTCCGCCGGCGCCGATGTCTCCGGTGCCGTTCTCGACGCCGCCCTGGGCTCCGGGCGGCGTCGTCCCCAGTTCCTTCCGGCTCCGGACATGGACCCGGAGCGACGTCGCTCGACGCCGGCTCCGGCGCCGATGGGACCTTGGGTCCCAAATGTCCCTCCTCCTCCTTATTTTGAACCAGAGGAGGACCAGGAGGACTGGGAGGGGTCTGATGACCCTCTGACACGCAACTGTCAGTATGATGAGGACTGGACAGAGAGTCTAGGGAGGCCAGTGGTCTGGATACTTCTCCTGACACTGGCATGCTGTCTCCTCCCGTGGCTACGGAGGAGGGGGCCAATTTTGGTACGGTGTTGCGTAGGGCTGCTGGGGCCTTACGTCTCCAGCTCCCTACTTTGACGGTCAAGCCTAACATCTTGACAGAGGTGCTTCAGCCGGCAGCCTCCTCTGCGGAGACTGTGCTGCCGTTTAACGACGCCCTCACTGACGTTCTTTTGGGCGCCTGGTCCAAGCCCAACACAGGGGCTCCTGTGGATCGGAACGTGTCACGACGCCATCGCCCCGCTCCGGGCGACCCCCTGTTTCTTTCTGTCCACCCCACTCCTGAGAGCTTGGTTGTCCAAGCCTCCGCTTCCCAAACCGCCTTCCCTACCGCTCCTCCGGATAGGGAATCCAAACGCCTGGATCAGTTTGGGAAGAAAGGTTTTTCTTCCTCCAGTGCTGGCTTGCGGTCCGTTAACACCGCTTGTCTTTTGGGCCGATATACCCACTCCCTGTGGGATTCGGTGGCGGATGTTTTGCCCCAGTGCCCTGAGGAGGTCCAGGCACTGCTTTCCCGCGCCATTGCGGAAGGAAGGGATGCGGCCAAATACACTATCCGTTGTGGCCTTGACACCGCCGACTCGCTGGGCAGGTCGATTGCAACGACGGTGGCGCTCCGGCGCCACGCCTGGCTGAGAACCACTGGTTTTTCAGGGGATGTCCAGAATACTCTCATGGACATGCCCTTTGATGGAGTCGGTCTTTTTGGGTCCAAAGCAGACCATGCGTTGGAGCGCTTTAAGGACTCACGGGCTACTGCAAAGTCCCTGGGCCTTTCTGCTACACGCCCTCCGCTGCCTTCTGCTTTTCGCCCCTATCGTGGCCACGGTAGGGGCGCCCTTCACGTCAGCAGCCCAGCCACCGGCCCGCGCAGCAGGCGTCTTCGCGTGGCCGAGGACGTGGATTCCGCCGTGGCGGATCGGGCAACCAGCGTGCGGGTCAGGCCACCACCTCCAACCCGTCCGCGGCCTCCAAGCCCTCCTAGTCCCTCCTTTCAGGTGCACGGCACGCCAGTAGGGGGCAGGGTCCGCCATCACCTTCCCCACTGGCGCACCATCACCTCGGACAGGTGGGTCTTGGACATTGTCCGAAGGGGCTACTCCCTCCCCTTCGAGACCACCCCCCCAGCCATGCCACCTCAATTCCACCGCATGTCAGGGGATCACTTGGTGCTTCTACGGACGGAAGTCACGGCCCTCTTGACCAAGAGGGCCATCGAGCATGTTCCGACCCCAGAAGTAGGGCGTGGTTGCTACTCCCACTGCTTTCTGGTGCCCAAAAAGGACAAGGAGGACATGCGTCCTATCTTGGACCTCCGGAACGTCAATCGCTTCCTCCGGAAGGAGAAGTTCAAGATGCTCACCCTAGCTCAGGTCTTGACTGCCCTCGACCCTGGAGACTGGTTGGTAGCGTTGGACTTGCAGGACGCGTATTTCCACATCCCCGTCCTGCCGGCCCACCGGCGTTACCTTCGGTTCACGGTAGGCCCCGAGCATTTTCAGTTCACCGTGCTCCCCTTTGGCCTTACCAGTGCCCCTCGGGTGTTCACGAAAGTGATGGCGGTGGTCGCAGCTCATCTGCGCCGGGCAGGGGTTTCAGTCTTCCCCTACCTCGACGACTGGCTGCTGAAGGCGGGCTCGTCCCAGGCAGTCGTCTCCCACCTCCAGACTACGGCCGAACTCCTGCACTCGCTGGGGTTCTCCATCAATGTGCCGAAGTCGCATCTAATTCCTTCTCCACAGCTCCTTTTCATCGGAGCAGTTCTGGACACGACGCAGTTTCGGGCCTATCCTCCCGAACGGCGAGTCCGGGATATTCAGGCTATGATTCCGATCTTTCGGCCTTTATCCTGGGTTTCGGTACGGATGACCCTGAGGCTGCTGGGCCTCATGGCCTCCTGCATCCTGCTGGTCAATCATGCCAGATGGCATATGCGGGCTCTGCAGTGGGACCTGAAGTTCCAGTGGGCGCAGCACCAGGGCAACCTGTCCGATCACGTCCAGATCTCGGAGGGGACTGCAAAACAGTTGCAGTGGTGGCTCTCGAACCGGCAATGGGTCATGGGCAGATCCCTCTCCCTTCCCCAGCCAGAGCATACAGTTGTGACGGACGCGTCCCTTCTGGGATGGGGCGGTCACATGGGAGAGGCGGAGATCAGAGGCCTCTGGTCTCCGGCGGAGTCCCGGCTCCATATCAACATTCTGGAGCTCCGGGCGATCCGACTTGCACTCAAGGCATTCCTTCCCTCTGTCAAAGGGAAGGTAGTGCAGGTGTTCACAGACAACACCACCGCCATGTGGTACTGCAACAAACAAGGCGGGGTGGGGTCGTGGACCCTTTGTCAGGAGGCTCTGCGCCTCTGGACATGGCTGGAACATCAGGGCAGTTCCTGGTGGTTCAACACCTGGCAGGTTCCCTGAACGCCAGGGCGGACGAACTCAGCCGCAGGTGCATGATGGATCACGAATGGCGTCTTCACTCGGAAGTGGCGCAAGGACTCTTTCTACAGTGGGGAGAGCCTTGGTTAGATCTATTCGCCACCGAAGAGAACGCGCAATGTCATCAGTTCTGCGCGTTGGAATTTCCAAGGCGGCACTCGCTCGGCGACGCTTTCGTCACGAGTGGAGTTGCGGTCTATTGTACGCCTTTCCGCCTATACCACTTCTACCCAGAGTGTTGAAGAAGATTCGGCACGACCGGGCCCAAGTCATTCTTGTGGCTCCGGACTGGGCTCGAAGAGTTTGGTATCCCGAGCTACTCAATATGAGCATAGATCCCCCGATCCGTCTGCCTCTTCGGGAGGATCTTCTGTCGCAGCAGCAGGGAACGGTCCTCCACCCGAACCTGTCCAGTCTACACCTGCTTGCGTGGAGATTGAGCGGCGGCAGTTGATTCCTTTCGACTTGCCTCCCGAAGTTTGTGATGTGATTCTGGCAGCCAGGCGTCCCTCCACTAAGGTGGTATACGCCTGCAGGTGGAACAAATTTGTGGCATGGTGCACAGCAAAGGCTGTGAATCCCCTTTCTGCCCCTCTTTCTGAGGTCCTTCTGTTCCTTCTCTCTTTGGCCCAACAGGGTTCTGCCCTGGGTACCATCAAGGGTTATCTTTGTGCTATCTCGGCCTTCCTCAGGCTCCCTGATCAGCCCTCCCTTTTCAAGTCCCCTGTTGTTAACAGGTTCTTAAAAGGCATTACTCACCTCTTCCCTCCTGTTCCGTTTGTGATGCCTCAGTGGGACTTGAACTTGGTTCTTACCTTTTTAATGTGCGCTCCCTTTGAGCCTCTACATAACTGTCCTCTTCGTCTTCTGACTCTGAAGACAGCCTTTCTGGTGGCCATCACCTCCGCTCGGCGGGTGAGTGAGCTCCAGGCTCTATCTTGCAAACCTCCCTTTCTGTCTGTTCATCCAGACAAGGTTGTTCTTCGGACGCGTCCGTCCTTCTTGCCAAAGGTGGTTACTGCTTTCCACATTGAGCAGACCATCACTTTGCCCACCTTCTTTCCGCCTCCGCATCCTTCCAGAGAGGAAGAGAGGCTCCACCGTCTGGACCCAAAACGTGCGCTCTCTTTCTATATTGACCGCACAAAACACTTCCGGGTGGATGACCAGCTCTTTGTTGGCTACGTGGGCGCCAAAAAGGTCGGGCGGTGCACAAGAGGACCATCTCCCGCTGGGTTACCTTGTGCATCAAGACCTGCTATTCTTTGGCTAAAAAGGAACCTCCTGTTGGGCTGCGTGCCCATTCCACCAGGGCAACGGCTGCTACCACGGCCTTGGGCCGCGGTGTTCCGCTGCCGATTATCTGTCAGGCGGCTACGTGGGCCTCGCTGCACACGTTTACTAAGCATTACTGCCTTGACAGTCAGGTCCGGAGGGACGGCTTCTTTGGCCGTTCTGTCCTCCAGGACTTCCTTGTCTGATCTTTGTTCGCAGACCCACCACCGGGGTTGGTATTGCTGGGGTATCTATTCTAAGGTAAGGAATCTATCACTAACGTGTCTCTTTCAGATGCACAAGTTACTAACTTGTGTAACGATATATCTGTAAGAGACAGTAGTTAGTGATAGATTCCTTACCGCCCCACCCATCCTCCCCGTTCTGCGAACTGATTTCTATGGTTAAGGACATCCCTTTCAGGGCCCTAGTATTTTTCAGACACCTGTGTCAGCTTCTTGCATGGCTCTGCGTTCCTGGCGCGGAAAGTCGTGTACAGAACTGACGTCAGCGCGCAGGGGCGGCGCCTAAGTACTGCCCGCGACGTCATCCCGGCGATCACGACGCCGACGACGGACGCGGAGCCGCACGACGCCGCCTACCGACGCGCAAGGGTACTGCTACGCAAAACTTTCCGGATCCAGCCTGACGCCTGGGGATATTCTAAGGTAAGGAATCTATCACTAACTACTGTCTCTTACAGATATATCGTTACACAAGTTAGTAACTTGTGCATTTGGACCACTGCGGACCCCTACAATCTGATGGGTCCAAGAAATATATCATGGTTGCAGTGGATTCCTGCTCTAGATTCCTATGGGTTTGGCCTCAGCGCTCGGCTGACGCTCAAAGTGTTATAAAAGATTTGCGAGTCTTTATCGGCACATGCGCAGTTGGCACGTTACATTCTGACCGTAGTCCGGCGTTTAGTTCTCGGGCTTACAAAGAGGCCATGGAAGGAATGGGTGTAGTATTGCGGTACTCCTCTCCGTACCATCCCGAGGGAAATTCTGTTGTGGAGAGGAAAAACCGGGACTTAAAGCAATCTTTAACAGCTAGGGTATTAGGCAAGGGCGGTAGATGGGTCGATCACCTTTATGGGGTACAACGAGCGATCAACAATCAGCCAAGAAGCTCTCTAGGGGGTGTCACTCCTTACGAGGTCCTATTTGGGACAAGAATGTGGGTACCTGATCTTGATTGTAAAGGCACAGTGGCGGATAAAAAACCATTTGATATCCATAATCGTTTGGCTGTTTTACAGGATCTAAATGAATCCAGAACACAACAAAGTAAAGTGTTCCAGAAACAGGCCGCCACTGAGGAAGTCAAGGCAGTAACGGCAAGACCTGTCTGGATCCTAAAAGTCGGGGATCTGGTCAGAGAGAAGATTGCTGACAAAAAAGAATTTGGGCCATCCTACAGAAAGCCTGTACCGGTCCTAGCAATCCAAGGCACAAGAACTGTACTTCTGCTGCCTCTTGCCGGGAAAAAGGAGAAAAGATTTGTCTCAATCGACTTAATCAAACCACACTATGTGGCCAATACTAAACAGTAGGCCTCGTGGACTCCACAGTAGCAGACGCCCTCCTCTCGCTACAATCCAAGAAGTTCAGACAGAAAGACTCATCACGTTTGACGAGCCACCTGTACGGAATGAAGGACTAAGCAACAATGCTATGGAACTCGTTCCACTTCAAACAAGAAATTCATCTTCAAGAAGAAAACCAACTTAACAACCAAGTTGCAATCAGACCGACTACAGACATCTACGTCAACGTGCCTCGTCAAGAGCAAAATCCGATTTCAACAAATCCCGATGCAATTCCAACAATTGATCGAACTGCTTCTGGCTATTTCATGAACTTTGATACGTTTTCACTGGACCCAAGTGAGCCGGAAACGACGCCAGCCAAAAAATCACACAAACAGAAACTCATTGACTTCTTGAACTTTTTTAGAAAGACTTATCTGGTGTCACCTTGGATTGAACTATGGTATATCACTGGGATTTTCTTTTTTCTTTTCTGGCTAGGTTTAATAATAACTTTTAGTATGCTTATTAATGGACGATATCTCCAGCAGAGCTCTACAGCCCAAAGAGTCAATTTGATTTTAAAACCACACCAGTCTTCACATCGTGAACCAAGAGACTTGTCTTCAGTGAACATCACAGCAGTTCCTATACCGGACGGTATAGTATGGGACAAGATTGATTATGATATATTCGGTCCGACTGAACTTTTAAAGCTTAAACATGTATTTAAAATTTCTTTAAGTGATATCATTACCTCCAGTACATTTTCTGATGATTGGGACACTGAAACTGTAAACAATTTAATGTCTGATTTAGAAAAAAATGCAGCATTTCCGAACAATGAAATGTTAGAAGGTACTTCAGACTATAATGCATTGTACTGTTACCAACATTATGGTCATCATTTCTTGCACAAATCTATAACACCTAGAAATGTATTTGAATACCACCAGTGGGAACACTGCCCAACACCTCCAAAAGGTAGTTCGCAAACCTTTGCACAGAAATTCACATACTTTTCAGGGTTCAACACATCTGACCCAAAGTCATTTTATTACAGAGTGGCAACAACATCAGCACAGAAAATTATGTTGACTAACACCAAACAGATTTACTCTGCTTCCTTTTTAGCCCAGTTGTCTACACAGGGTTTTGACCTATGGAAGGACACTATAGATTCAAAATCAATTTGGGGTTCTAGGGACCGGCAAGTCCAGGGAACAGAAGCGCTTTTTAGAGCATGCCTCATTCCACAGCAGATAATATTTCTGAATGAAACTGTGCAACAGACATCCTGTCTTGGACTAGCCAAGAACAAGGAAATGAACACACCTGGGTTTCCAACA
Source organism: Calotriton arnoldi (assembly GCA_963921515.1). Taxonomy (NCBI): domain Eukaryota; kingdom Metazoa; phylum Chordata; class Amphibia; order Caudata; family Salamandridae; genus Calotriton; species Calotriton arnoldi. The sequence continues at coordinate 611,589 of CAWUFW010001574.1, forward strand.
CCATCACAGATGGGTGGGGGGCAGAATTCAACTACACATGGGGTAAGATTAGATGACATTTTCCAGTACAACAGGTCAGATCCCATTTGGACAGGATGGCTGATTCGGCCCATTGACACGAACACTTGTCAACAGAGATTCCTAGGTACACCCGAGGGATTTAGTATCCATAGGCCAGATCCTCGCTATGTACAAAGACAACATCCAGGGGTAGAGACATCCTATAGTGTTGGAAAGTTGTGCCTTGATTGGCAAGAAACCTCAACACTCACAGAAGTGAAACATCATTTGACCTTAGTCACGCCTGATGTAGACCTTAGGGATTTTTTACAAGGCCCAAGGAAAACACGTCAGAAGCGTTTCATATATGCTGGCCTTTATGCCTATTATAATGAAAACTGGAAAATATCCCAACAGGAGGCCGCAGAAAGAATACGGGAAATAGACCCTATTAACTTAGAGAAGGCATTAGCTGTAGTGGATAATGGGTTAACAACTTTGACCTCCAGGATTTACTCCTTAGGCAACATTGTGTCCTAGGCAATCGACATATTAGAACAAGATCTGGCCTTGTTACAACACGGGCAATCTCAGCTACGTTCTATTATGATGCTAAGCTGGACGCTACAATCTTTGCGTGCAGGCTATGTGCCCTGGCGTTTTATAAACACCACGTCTCTGTTTTCAGAATACAATCTAACTGATAAACAGACAGAAATGGCACAGAGGGGAGCCAAATATACAATGCTGCGCATTGAGAAACTGGAAAGGTTACCATTCACTGTAGCCGAATCACCATCAACAGAATGGCTAATTCATGGCCAAATCACTCTGCCGGTCACTACGTTTCAGTTTCAATATTGCCTTGAGCAAAGGCAGGCAGGCCAATATGAAAAAATGGGTAAGGGATACATCAAGGAAACTTGGGAGTTACCATATAGATATCGATGCCGGAATAGGGATCGAGAAGTGTATCTGAGTGGTACAAACTGCAAGAACGCTTTAAGCGGTTCTCTCATGTGTCAGGATATTTCTCTGCACGGAGCCTGTAGCGGTTCAGTAGCGAACTTATCTCGTCACATGTCAGGGACCCCAGTGGCCATGATCACGCCGGTTTTCCAGCTGTCTCGAATGGGAGTTACTTAATGCTAAATGATCAAGGTTGATGTGGGATGCTTCCGGGCGTCGCCTATCTGGTCACTGTTAACTCCAGGGTTACTTGCTGTATGCAAGTATTGTTTCCACCACTGAATACAGTCAGGGAGGCGCCGTTATGGCCTTCGTTGAATGTTTCCTTTATACAATTTGATACTCTGAGCAGACTGAAAGCCATGCTTTTACAGCAACCCGTGCCCTTAACCTCCGCTCGAGAAATCTTTGAACTTCAAGTTGCAAGGACCTCGACTGAGATACAAGCGCTTATACGTACAAACTGCCCCTTTCATTTCGCAGAAATGGTGGGTCGTATCTTTAACATGTCTGATACGAGCGGTATTGTACACCTATTTAAGACCATAGGGTCAGGACTATTAAGCACCTTTCAGACAGTCCTCGTAGTAATCCCAAATTTTATACACTCCGTATTGGGAAGCGTCTTTGGAGGTCTCCCGCTTATCCTGTTCCTAATTGCAGGAGTCCTGATTGTAATATTACTGCTACGCAATGGACGGCCCCATTTCCGAGGAAATGGCGAACACGCTCATGGAACGGAAATATCGTGAACGCATGGTGCAGCTTCTGGGCATACCTTGCCTAAGAGAACTGAACGCCTCTTGGTTTCTATCGTTTAGACCAGTCTGGGTGGACTGCATCTTACCTGTTCTTCGATGCCTGTTCTGCGGAGAAGAATGCACGTTGGATCTTTGGCTAACATTTCCATCAGATGCGCCTCCGGACACGGATGCAATGCTGGACCCCCTAAAGGCCCATGCTCTGCGTTGTCCCCAGCATCTTCCGATTCTGATGAATGCATTCCTTGAGAATCCACAGGTGCCGTTTGCTCCTGCTGGGTTAGGTGGCTCTTCCACAGGCACCGAGGTAACAACTGCTGCATAAGCTGCCGCAGCAACGACTGTTGGCAGTGCCGAATTCCATCTATGTGCAATTGACATTCTCTGTGAAGCGTTGGATTTGTCGTCTGCAGTAGCTAACACCGATAATGCTGTATCTCCCAGCCAGGACACTTAATCTTGAATTGGCTCATAGCGTCCTGGGAAAAAATTCGGTTTCTCCACTTTGTTTCATAAATAAAGGAACAAAATTTGGAACATTTCCTAAAATTGACACTTTCAGTTTGGAAAAGCATGGCCTTCTTCAGCTTATAGTGATGCAACTTTGTAGATGGGACATACTTTGACTTTTTCAAGTGGTAACTAAGAAATAATTTTTTACATTTTTTAAACATTTTTTTTTTAAGAAGTCTTTTTAAAATCCATGTTTTAATTGTTTTAAGTGAATATTTTTGAATTGTCCAGATTTTAAGTATGGTCATTGTCATCCAATTCGGAAGTGGAGTGGGTGTTATGTTTCGTATATAGGCCATAATGTAGACCCGTTCATATATGCCATAATGTAGAAATACTCGTATATGCCTTACTATGGTCATGCTCGCATATGCCCTATTATGGTCATGCTCGTATATGCCCTATTATGGTCATACTCGTATATGCCCTACTATAGTCATACTCGTATATGCCCTATTATAGTCATGGCTCCTAATATAGGCATGATCTTTCACCTACATTAGCTCCTTACAGTACACAACGAGCTCTGAGGGCTGAACGTTATCTAGTCTGTGGTTAGAATACTACAAGGTTGTTCCAGAACACAGGCCTACAATGTACTCATAAATTATGCATGAGTATTCACCAGCTACATCTCCCGCATAATATGTATGTATAAAGTTCACCCCTGACGTCTTCCTCATGTCTAACAAAGACCAATACAAACCATACTGAGGGACGAGACACTTTAGGGTATAAATACACCACATCTTGCCACGGTAAGATAGAGGGAACCGAGACTTCCATGCTGACACACTGACCAGAGACGCTGAGGCTCCTACATGCAGTCGCTCCAGCTGACAGCGGTCTAACACAGCCCTTGCGGGGTGTCCAACTCGAGACCAGGACGGGGTCCCACACTCTATTCAGGTATGGGGGTTCGACTAAATCCTAGAAGGATTCTTGGCTCTTGGGCTTCTAGACCTACACATATGCTAGGTACACTCAGGTACATCTAGTTAGGCATCGTAGGAGTACGCGCACTTTTCATAATGCTTTTTATATTCATGTATGTATTCATGATTATTGCAATATGGTAGAACTGTTCTATCCCTTTGCTTTTATCGTACTGATGATAATATATCTCTGCTATTGTCTGCTGGTTGCTGCAGCACATATATTTTACACTAGAATAACAACTGTTCAATAAATACTTATTGAAAGCCCAGACTGTTTATTCTGTGTAACTCTCTGAGACAAACCGAATAAGTAAGCATGAGTGACTGAGCGAAAAGTAGTAAATTGTTTCCACAATTCTGAGGAATTTGGGTTGTCATGATCTAAGGTTGCCAGAAACTAATCTCTCCCCGATAAGAGGAGATTCTAGTGGCACTGTGAGCTAGCTAATGCCACCCAGGCTAACATATGCGGTGGGGGTGCACAGAATCAGTCTAACACCAAGCCCACAGTATATGTTATCCAAACGCGCAGGTCCTGCAGGGGTACTATAGGAACTACACGACAGGGCGACTTTTCCTCGGGCAGGGCACTACAGGCACAGTCCTCTCTTTCCTAGCCTAGGAGCAGCAGGTTCAGTCCAGTCTTTGGTGCAGCCTCTCATAGCCAGGTCCCAGGAGCAGCAGGGCAGCCCTTCTTCAGGCTACTCTCCAGTGCAGATGTGATCTGAGGTCTGGGTGCAAGGGGTGCTACTTTTATGACTACAACTTGTCCTTGGGGGATGCAGTGACTACAACTTCCTGCAAAGTGTGGCATCTGACTGTCCCAGAGTGCAACATTTTGTCCACTCCCAAGATAGCAGAACTCCTCTCTTCATGTGTGAAGCTTAGTAGCCCACCCTAGAGTTGTGGCTATCTGAGGACTACACACCCACAGGAAAAATGGTTTGACAACTGTTTCCCCCTCTCTGTCCCTGAAGCCAACCTGTCTACAAGAATAAAAAATCAGCTCCTCTTGTGTGTGTCCACCATTTGCCCTTTAAAGACGGCTTCCCTTTGAAGCTTGCTTTTTGGGCTCACTTATTGTGTGGCTTCCTGCCAGGGAGAGGTAACACCTGTTTCAATGGAAGGCCTCTATTATGTCGTTTCCTGGGAGTCATTCATACTTCTCCCCAGGAGTGCAGAATTCTGTCTCGCAGCCAGCAACTTTAGATGGCCACTGAAAGACTTTGGGCGACAGAGTCACAACTTTCTAAAGTTGGGCATCAAGTTAGGTTTAATGTAATGACTGTTTTGATACCTTGAAGTGCCAGCATTAGTAGTCCCATACAGACGTTAGCAGAGCTGAGTTGTCAGCATGTAACCCTGTACTTGGCAATGGGACTTTTAGCCTTTCCACAGTAAAGATGACAATCTGAAAGAAACACGTAGTGATAGATTCCTTACCTTAGAATATCCCCAGGCGTCAGTCTGGATCCGGAAAGTTTTTGTCAGCAGTACCCCTGCGCGTCGGCAGGTGGCGTTGTGCGGCTCCACGTCCGTCGTAGGCGTCGTGATCGCTGGGATGACGTCGCGGCAGCTACTTAGACGCCGCCCTCGCGCGCTGTCAGTTCTTTCTTTTTCTGCGCCAGCAAGCGCAGATCCGGAGAGAGAGGTACCCCAGTCTTTTTTGACTGAATTTTTGGAGATTTTTTGTCTCAGCTTTTTGAGTCGATCGACTCCTGGTGCAGTTAGGTATGCCCAGGTTTAAGTCTTGCGAGGACTGTCATCGGATGATGTCGGTGATGGACCCGCATTGCGTGTGTCTCTTCTGCCTGGGGCGAGACCACGACCCCAAGCCGTGCCCCGACTGCTGGTCCATGGCACCGAAGTCTTTGCGGGAGCGGTCCCGAAAGCTGCTTGAAGCCCGGCAGTCGGCTCCGCGCCGTGAAAGGTCCCGGTCCAGAGGGAGGTCGAGGGACCGGTCGCGGAGCCACCACCATCGGAAGTCGTCCGAATCGAAGTCTTCGCACTCGGGGTCAGGTAAGACGAAGCGCCAAAAGAAGTGGAAGAAACGTCATCGTTCTCCGACTTCCCCTCGCCATTCGCGCAACTTGGCTGAGGGAACGGGTGGTGCCACCCCCGCGGCTCCGGCGGAGCCTACGCAGTCGCCGGTGACCTACCCGCCCTTCCCGGGTTCATCGGCGACTCCGGCCCAGGTACAGGAATTCCTGTCCGCTATGGCTCGCCTATTTGGGCCGTCGGTCCCCTTCGGTGCGCCCGCGGGCCCGACTGGGAGTCCATGCCTTTTGACTCCGGTGGCTCCTGCCCCGGCCTTGCCGTCGGCTCCAGCCTCGGCACCGCAGGACTCCCGTGGATCCCGGTCGATGCCGGTTGACCTCGTGACACCTCCACCGACGTCGACCCCACCGGCACCACGTTTCGCAGCGCGCCGGACGACGTCGTCCCCGGTTTCAGCCCCGAAGTGGAGATGGTGGCGGAACGGTGTCGACCGACGCCGTTTGGGAATCTGTTTCCCTATCTCCATCCTCCTCCTTTTTTGCCTGTACAACAGCATGAGGAGGAAGGGGAGGACTGGGAGGGGTCTGAGGACCCTCTCGCTGCTCAATGAGAGTATGACCCGGACTGGGCAGAGGAGTTGGGGGATGCCAGTGGTCTGGACACCTCTCCAGACCTTGGCATGCTGTCTCCTCCTACCGTGGCTACGGAGGAGGGTGCTTCTTTTTCTGTGGTGTTGCGTAGGGCAGCCGGGGCTCTCCACCTCGAGCTACCTACTGTGGCCGTCAGGACTAACCTCCTGACGGAAGTGCTTCAGCCAGCAGTCACCTCTGCGGAACCACTGCTGCCCTTTAATGAGGCACTTTCGGACATTCTTTCTGGGCTCCTGGTCCAGGCCCAACACAGGGGCTTCTGTGGACAGGAACGTGGCCCGACGCCATCGCCCGGCCCCGGGCGACCCCATCTTCCTCTCCCAACACCCCACCCCTGAGAGCTTGGTTGTCCAAGCCTCCGCTTTCCCTTCCGCCCCCCTGGACAGGGAATCCAAGAGACTGGAACAGTTTGGGAAGAAGGTTTTTTCTTCCGCCAGTCTAGGGCTGAGGTTTGTGAACACCGCATGCCTCTTGGGCCGTTATTCTCACTCCCTGTGGGATAAGTTGGCGCAGGTGCTGCCTCAGTGTCCGGAGGAGGCTCGGACACTACTCTCCCAGGCTATTGCTGAGGGGAGGGATGAAGCCAAGTTCACGATCCGTTGTGGCCTTGACACCACCGACTCACTGGGCAGGGCGATTTCCACGACAGTGGCGCTCCGTTGATACGCCTGGCTGAGAACAACTGGCTTCTCGGGGGATGTCCAAAACACTTTGATGGACATGCCCTTTGATGGCATTCGCCTCTTTGGCAACAAGGCAGACAGTGCTTTGGAGAGATTTAAGGACTCACGGGCTACGGCCAAGTCCTTGGGCCTTTCGGCCACACGGCCTCTTCAGCCTTCTGCCTTTCGCTCCTTTCGTGCTCGCGGAAGGTGTAAGAAAGTGGCTCTGTATATACTGCACCAAAGTAAGGTTCAGTGTGCACAGAGTCCACAGTCCCCAGAGGTTTGGCAGAGGCTAAAGTTAGATATAACCTTACTCTCTAAAGTGGTAGCTTGGTCGAGCAGTAAGGCAGTATCAGAGGACAGTGTAAAGCATTTGTTGTACACACTCAGTCAGCAAATGAAGCCACACACTCAAGAACTGAACTCTAGGCCAATGGTTTGTATATAAAAATATAGTTGTTTTATTTTAGAACCAACAATGGGTGTCAAAATATACTTTCTCAGAATGAGATGCTTTAGTTAACTACTGTTCAATTGGCAATAGACTTTTGAATGCAATAGTTACAGTTGTTGCAATATGCAACACAATTTTAAACACAATTATACATTGAGCTCAATGGAAATTTCTGGTTAAATGCAATAGATTACTTTTTGGATTACTTTTCTAACCACGGGACTGGATCTTGGATTCAGTCCCGGGACACTTCCTGTAAACAGGTGAGAAAAAGCGTTTTGGTTATGGTAGTGATTTTTGAGGAATATTACTGTATTTCAAAAGTTGACACTTAGAAACTTTTCTGGGTAAAATTACCAATGTTATCCTAGGGAAGGAAATACAGTTTGCAAGCAAAGTATGTTTACGTTACTTTTGTAATCCAGTGCTGGACTCCTAGGTTCAGCACTGGGACATTTACTTAAAACAGGTAAGTAATTACGTTTTTGTAGTTTGTACGATTTTTAAAGAATATTTGTATGATTCAGAAATCGACACTTAGAAACTTTTTCAACAAAAAGCAGGCAATGATATCCTATGAGAGGAATTTCCAGTTACTGGTAAGTACGGTAAAAATTACTTTTCATGGTCGGTACTGGACTAAAAGATGCAGTACTGAGGTCTCTCCTGATAGTAGGTGAGTAATTCGGAATTCGTTACTGTTGTGATTTTTAAGCAATATTTTGGTATTTCAAAAGTGGACACTTAGAAGAAATTTCACAGAAAACCAGTCAATGGATCCCTATGTAAGAAAATTCAATTCGCCGGTAAGTTACTTTTAACGTTACTTTTGTAATCCAGTGCTGGACTCCTAGGTTCAGCCCTGGGACATTTACTTAAAACAGGTAAGTAATTACGTTTTGGTAGTCTGTACGATTTTTAAAGAATATTCTTGTTTTCAAAAGTCGACACTTAGAAACTTTTTGGAAGAAAAAGTGTCCATGTTATCCTATGAGGAAAAATGAGTTATCGGTCTCGAGGTAAGTAATCGGTCTTTTGAGTTAGGGTTCTGGGGTTAGACTCAGGGGTCTCCCAGGGTCAGTGATGCACTGTTGTTGCACCCTCAGCGGCACTAGGGCGGCCGGGTGCAGAGTGTTGAGGCCCAATGTTATCCTATGGAGGATAGGGGGACTCCGGTTGGTGGCGGCTGGCAAGCAGGCCACGGGGTTGTGGGAGCAAAGCTCCTAGGGTTAAGCTCAGGGCACGTTGGGGACCAAGTTAGCACCAAAGAGGCACCCTCAGCGGCACTAGGGCGGCCGGGTGCAGAGTGCTGTTTTGAGGTCGGGTGCCCTGTTGATTTCAATGGAAATTTTCGGTTTGGGTTTTCAGCTGCAGGCTCGGTCCAGGAAGACTTCCAGGAGGAACCAACAGCTGGGCAGGTAAGTTGGAGGGCTCGGGGACGTAGGTGCACCTCGGGTTCCTTTCTCCAGGGCGCAGGGCGTCTGGATGCAGGGGTGTCTTTTGAGGTCGGATTTCACCTTACCGGGCCACTCGCGGTTGGGGGGTTCTCCGTGCAGAGGCTGCAGGCGACGTCGGGGAGTCCTGGAGGGGTCAACCCACGGTGGACTCGGACTCTGGAGAGCTGGGGGACCTCGCTGGGACCGGTGGGCCACTTGAACTCGGGCTGTAGGCGACGGGTGCAGTGGTGGTTCCAGGCGTCGGGTTTCTTTCTCCTCAGCAGGCTCGGAGTCTTTGTTTGGTGTTTCTTTTGAACAGAGCTGCTGTTCACAGGAGATCCGGTCTTTGTTGAAGGCAGTCAGTCCTCCCTGGGGTTCTGGAGGTCGCTGGCTGCAGGACAAGACTATTTTTGGCGCAGGATCTCTGGAAACTGCAGACGGGCCGGTAGGGCTGGGGCCAAGTCAGTTGTTCTCTGCAGTCTCCTCTGCTGGGCGTCTTCTTTCGTCCTTTTTCTTCTTAGGTTGCGGGAATCTAAGGAAGGAAGGTTCAGGGTGCCCCTAAATACTAGATTTAGGGGCGTTACAGGTAGGTAAAGGGCAGGGACCAATGGGTCCCTGCCCTGGGGTGGGTACACCCCTATCCTGCCACTCTCCTGTGGGAGGGGGCAGGAGCCTAGTCCTGATTGGGCAGGGCTCCCCATCTTCAAGATGGCGAGAGCCCGGAGATGTGCTTCACCTCGCCTCCCCCACCTGAGGGGTGGGGTTGGCAGAGGGTGGCACACCCCTTTCCTCCCTTGGTGTTTCCCTCCAGTCTTCCCACCAGGATGGGGGAGGAACCGGTGGGGACCAGTTGCTGAGTACAGCAAGTGGTCTGGGGAAGCTCACAAAGGCGGAATGCCTTTGAAGCTTCCCCCTGCCCATCCTGGGGGAGGGGCCTAGCACCTCACCCAGGACGTGCATTGTTGCAGGCCCGGGAGAGCGGATGGCTCTCTACCCAGGGGTCCAGCAACATGTCTGCTGTGTGGCAGCCTAGGCAGCCCCTCAGACAAGACGTGGATTGTAGGTTAGGTTCAGGGGGTAACTCTAAGTTGCCCTCTGACGTGCATTTACAGTAAATCCCACACTGGCATCAGTGTGGGTTTACTGTGCTGAGGAGTTTGATACCAAACTTCTCAGTCTTCAGTGCAGCCATCATGGTGCTGTGGAGTACGTGCTGACGACCTCCCAGCACCATATACTCGAATGGCAGCCCTGCACTTACAGTGCCCAGGAATGGGCCTGGGTACTGTAGGGGCACAGGGCTCATGCACCTGTGCCCTCACCACTGGCATAGGGCACCCAGCTAGAGGGGTGACTGAGGTATGCCAGGGCAGTGTGTTTGTGGGCATGGCACACAGGGATGTGTGCCATGTCGACTCTCTGTTTTGTTCTGCACCAAGACACTCAGCCTGCAAGGGCAGTGTGTGTGTGTCAGGGTACAGGGCCTCTAAGGGTGGCACAATAAGTGCTGCAGCCCTTAGGGGTCTTCTCTGGTCACAGTGCCCTGGGTACCTAGGGTACCATTTACCAGGGGCTTACCTGTGGCCAGAGATGCCAATTGGGTTTAGGCTGAGTACAGTTTTTAGGGAAGGAACACAGGCCCTGGGTACCTGATTGGCAGGGATCCAGGGCACACCAAGGAAAAGTGCATCAGTTATCAGGCAAAAAGTGGGGGTTACTGCAACAGAAACCCACTTTCCTACACAAGCCCCCCCAGCCCAAAGGCCAGGAGACTCAGCCAACGCTGGGAGAGCCTGTCTAGTCTTTCAGGCGAGGAAGAGTTGGGGAAGTGGTTTGAAAGTTGCAGGGCCTACTCCGCCTTATATCCTTCTGTCCAGGTCAGTCCCTTTGGGGAGCTGGCCTACCTCATCAGTTTCAGGACCTAATTCCCAAAGCTCCTCTCCTTGCTCTTTAGTGTCTTCACCCCATCTTTTAAGTTTGGGTTCAGAGGTGCCCACCTCTGCAAAGTCTAACTTAGCCAGGGCAAAGCCCAGCTTACCCACAGAGGTCACCCACAGTTTGAGCAACCCCACCATGACCAATAGGGTCAGGGGGCCTAGCTTGTTATTTGGCAGGGGGTTAGGCCACCATGCCAAGGATAGGGCTGCCATGAAGGCTAACACCCAGCAGAGGCTGCTGACAGCTGTCAGTGCCCAGAACCACACCTTTAGCTCCTGTCTGGCAAGTGAAGGGGCTATCTTACAGGTCTCTTTGGGTCCTGGCTGTCTGCCTGTTGCTTTAGGGTGGGGGGTCACTAAACTTTGTAGTGAGCACCCTTCCTCCACCCTTTGTTCTGCCAGCTGAGGAGCCACCAACTCAGGCTGGACAGTTGCCTGACTAGTCAGGTCTTCTTGTTGGCTAGGGGGCTTTACCAGGGCCACTTCTGGAGTTTTCCCTCACTGGGATAGAATCTCCCTGGCCCTCTGGGACTGTGGCTAACAGTTGCCCACCTTTCCTACCCTGTTCCTTTTTACTCTTTTGGGGCTCAGCTGCACTGACTGCAGGTTGAGCCCCCCAGGTTTCTTGGGTGAGGCCTGGCATTGGGCCAGTGCCTCTCTTTGGCTCAGGTCCACCTCTAAGTGGTCATTCCCCAGGAGACAATCAAGGGGAGGTCTTTACTGACTACCACCTTTCTCCATCTAAGGGACCCAGCTATGACTAGGGGCACTACAGCCACAGGCCTAACAGTGACTCCCCCTGGGACAGCCCTTACTCTCCTTGATTCCCCTGGGACATACTGGTGTGGGAGTACCAACCTGTCATGCACCACAGTGTGACTGGCACAGGTATCTCTCAGGGCAGTGGCTGGGATTCCATTCACCAGTAGGCGGTGGAAGTGTCTACTCCCCTCTGGGATCTCCAGCTTACCTCTTGGGCCCATTTTCCAGTTGAAAGCTAGGAGGACTTCCTCATCTGAGGACCCTTCCTCCAGAGCTACACTGGCAACTCCTGGGGCTACACTAGTCACCCCTGGGGCTGTACTAGGGATCTTGTTTTTAGGACAGCTAGGGTCCTTGGTGTGGTGTCCTGACTTCTGACAGTTGTGACACCATATTCTGTTGGGATCCCAATTCTTACCTTGGTACCCTGGTTTAGTTTGTGAGGTGTCTTTGGGCCCACCCTCCTGGACAGGTTTTTGGGGGCTGCCTGGGACTCCTTACTTTTATCCTTAAGGGGTTCACTATCTTTCTTCTGGGGAGGCTTTGTGACCCCTTTCTTTTGGTCACCCCCAGTGGATGTCCTAGTTACCCTTGTTCTGATCCAGTGGTCTGCCTTCTTTCCCAATTCTTGGGGAGAAATTAGACCTAGGTCTACCAAATGCTGATGCAACTTTTCGTTTGTGCAATTACTTAGTATGTGTTCCTTCATAAACAAATTGTAAAGTCCAGGAAAATCCTGCACATTATGTCCAGCTAACCAACCATCCAGTGTCTTTACTGAGTAGTCTACGAAGTCAATCCAGGACTGGGTCTGGGTTTTGTGAGCCCCCTGAATCTAATTCTATACTCCTCAGTAGTGAGCCCAAATCCCTCAATCAGAGTATTCTTCATGAGGTCATAGGACCCTGCATCTGGCCCAGAGAGGGTCAGAAGCCTGTCTCTGCAGTTACCAGAGAACAGTTCCCACAGGAGTGCCCCCCAGAGAGGTTTCTTTACTTTTCTTATTTCACAAGCCCTCTCAAAGGCTGTGAACCATTTGGTGATGTCATCACCTTCCTCAAATTTAGGGACAATCCCTTTGGGGATTTTAGGATCAGAAGTTTCCTCCCTATCCTTAGTTTTAGTATTGCTGCCACCATTGATGGGTGCTAAACCCATCTCCTGTCTTTCCTTCTCTAGAGCCAGGAGTCTGGTCTCTAGGTCCAGTCTTTTGGCCAACCTTGCTAAAAGGTGGTCCTCCTCACTAAGGCTATCCTCAGTGTCCTCTCTGGGACCTGAACCACCTAGGTGGCCCCTAGGTCCCCAGAGGTTTACTCTTGGAAATAAGGGTGCAGTGACCCTGTCTTCCCTAGGAAGTGGTGGAGGTGGGTTACCATCCCCATCCTCCTCACTCCTTTCCTCCTCTGCGTGGTCATCACCATGCTCAGAGGGGTGGGCCTTAGCATACTCAGCCAGGAGCTCCTGGAGCCCTTGTTTGGTTGGATGCTGGCCCATTGGTATATTTTTAAGTTTACATAAGGACCTTATCTCTTTGAAAGACAAATGAAGATAAGGGGTGAGGTCGAGCTCCTCAACCATGTCCTGTATGTCATTATTATTTTCACTAATAGCTGGGTTGTTTTCTTGAGACATTCTAACAAAAAGTTCTAACCCCTCTACCCTTGACTATAGTGACTTTTTATTTTCTACAATTTTAAAGGGACTTAAGCAAGGCCCTAACAAGACTTTTAGTAATTTGGTAAAAAATGCCAATTTGAAAAAATCAGAATTCTAAAGGCAATTTAAGAGTTCTGTCGTGTGATCAGATGGTAACCAAGTAGTCCAACAATGCAAGTTTGTATCCCACCGCTGATCCACCAATGTAAGAAAGTGGCTCTGTATATACTGCACCAAAGTAAGGTTCAGTGTGCACAGAGTCCACAGTCCCCAGAGGTTTGGCAGAGGCTAAAGTTAGATATAACCTTACTCTCTAAAGTGGTAGCTTGGTCGAGCAGTAAGGCAGTATCAGAGGACAGTGTAAAGCATTTGTTGTACACACTCAGTCAGCAAATGAAGCCACACACTCAAGAACTGAACTCTAGGCCAATGGTTTGTATATAAAAATATAGTTGTTTTATTTTAGAACCAACAATGGGTGTCAAAATATACTTTCTCAGAATGAGATGCTTTAGTTAACTACTGTTCAATTGGCAATAGACTTTTGAATGCAATAGTTACAGTTGTTGCAATATGCAACACAATTTTAAACACAATTATACATTGAGCTCAATGGAAATTTCTGGTTAAATGCAATAGATTACTTTTTGGATTACTTTTCTAACCACGGGACTGGATCTTGGATTCAGTCCCGGGACACTTCCTGTAAACAGGTGAGAAAAAGCGTTTTGGTTATGGTAGTGATTTTTGAGGAATATTACTGTATTTCAAAAGTTGACACTTAGAAACTTTTCTGGGTAAAATTACCAATGTTATCCTAGGGAAGGAAATACAGTTTGCAAGCAAAGTATGTTTACGTTACTTTTGTAATCCAGTGCTGGACTCCTAGGTTCAGCACTGGGACATTTACTTAAAACAGGTAAGTAATTACGTTTTTGTAGTTTGTACGATTTTTAAAGAATATTTGTATGATTCAGAAATCGACACTTAGAAACTTTTTCAACAAAAAGCAGGCAATGATATCCTATGAGAGGAATTTCCAGTTACTGGTAAGTACGGTAAAAATTACTTTTCATGGTCGGTACTGGACTAAAAGATGCAGTACTGAGGTCTCTCCTGATAGTAGGTGAGTAATTCGGAATTCGTTACTGTTGTGATTTTTAAGCAATATTTTGGTATTTCAAAAGTGGACACTTAGAAGAAATTTCACAGAAAACCAGTCAATGGATCCCTATGTAAGAAAATTCAATTCGCCGGTAAGTTACTTTTAACGTTACTTTTGTAATCCAGTGCTGGACTCCTAGGTTCAGCCCTGGGACATTTACTTAAAACAGGTAAGTAATTACGTTTTGGTAGTCTGTACGATTTTTAAAGAATATTCTTGTTTTCAAAAGTCGACACTTAGAAACTTTTTGGAAGAAAAAGTGTCCATGTTATCCTATGAGGAAAAATGAGTTATCGGTCTCGAGGTAAGTAATCGGTCTTTTGAGTTAGGGTTCTGGGGTTAGACTCAGGGGTCTCCCAGGGTCAGTGATGCACTGTTGTTGCACCCTCAGCGGCACTAGGGCGGCCGGGTGCAGAGTGTTGAGGCCCAATGTTATCCTATGGAGGATAGGGGGACTCCGGTTGGTGGCGGCTGGCAAGCAGGCCACGGGGTTGTGGGAGCAAAGCTCCTAGGGTTAAGCTCAGGGCACGTTGGGGACCAAGTTAGCACCAAAGAGGCACCCTCAGCGGCACTAGGGCGGCCGGGTGCAGAGTGCTGTTTTGAGGTCGGGTGCCCTGTTGATTTCAATGGAAATTTTCGGTTTTGGTTTTCAGCTGCAGGCTCGGTCCAGGAAGACTTCCAGGAGGAACCAACAGCTGGGCAGGTAAGTTGGAGGGCTCGGGGACGTAGGTGCACCTCGGGTTCCTTTCTCCAGGGCGCAGGGCGTCTGGATGCAGGGGTGTCTTTTGAGGTCGGATTTCACCTTACCGGGCCACTCGCGGTTGGGGGTTCTCCGTGCAGAGGCTGCAGGCGACGTCGGGGAGTCCTGGAGGGGTCAACCCACGGTGGACTCGGACTCTGGAGAGCTGGGGGACCTCGCTGGGACCGGTGGGCCACTTGAACTCGGGCTGTAGGCGACGGGTGCAGTGGTGGTTCCAGGCGTCGGGTTTCTTTCTCCTCAGCAGGCTCGGAGTCTTTGTTTGGTGTTTCTTTTGAACAGAGCTGCTGTTCACAGGAGATCCGGTCTTTGTTGAAGGCAGTCAGTCCTCCCTGGGGTTCTGGAGGTCGCTGGCTGCAGGACAAGACTATTTTTGGCGCAGGATCTCTGGAAACTGCAGACGGGCCGGTAGGGCTGGGGCCAAGTCAGTTGTTCTCTGCAGTCTCCTCTGCTGGGCGTCTTCTTTCGTCCTTTTTCTTCTTAGGTTGCGGGAATCTAAGGAAGGAAGGTTCAGGGTGCCCCTAAATACTAGATTTAGGGGCGTTACAGGTAGGTAAAGGGCAGGGACCAATGGGTCCCTGCCCTGGGGTGGGTACACCCCCTATCCTGCCACTCTCCTGTGGGAGGGGGCAGGAGCCTAGTCCTGATTGGGCAGGGCTCCCCATCTTCAAGATGGCGAGAGCCCGGAGATGTGCTTCACCTCGCCTCCCCCACCTGAGGGGTGGGGTTGGCAGAGGGTGGCACACCCCTTTCCTCCCTTGGTGTTTCCCTCCAGTCTTCCCACCAGGATGGGGGAGGAACCGGTGGGGACCAGTTGCTGAGTACAGCAAGTGGTCTGGGGAAGCTCACAAAGGCGGAATGCCTTTGAAGCTTCCCCTGCCCATCCTGGGGAGGGGGCCTAGCACCTCACCCAGGACGTGCATTGTTGCAGGCCCGGGAGAGCGGATGGCTCTCTACCCAGGGGTCCAGCAACATGTCTGCTGTGTGGCAGCCTAGGCAGCCCCTCAGACAAGACGTGGATTGTAGGTTAGGTTCAGGGGGTAACTCTAAGTTGCCCTCTGACGTGCATTTTACAGTAAATCCCACACTGGCATCAGTGTGGGTTTACTGTGCTGAGGAGTTTGATACCAAACTTCTCAGTCTTCAGTGCAGCCATCATGGTGCTGTGGAGTACGTGCTGACGACCTCCCAGCACCATATACTCGGAATGGCAGCCCTGCACTTACAGTGCCCAGGAATGGGCCTGGGTACTGTAGGGGCACAGGGCTCATGCACCTGTGCCCTCACCACTGGCATAGGGCACCCAGCTAGAGGGGTGACTGAGGTATGCCAGGGCAGTGTGTTTGTGGGCATGGCACACAGGGATGTGTGCCATGTCGACTCTCTGTTTTGTTCTGCACCAAGACACTCAGCCTGCAAGGGCAGTGTGTGTGTGTCAGGGTACAGGGCCTCTAAGGGTGGCACAATAAGTGCTGCAGCCCTTAGGGTCTTCTCTGGTCACAGTGCCCTGGGTACCTAGGGTACCATTTACCAGGGGCTTACCTGTGGCCAGAGATGCCAATTGGGTTTAGGCTGAGTACAGTTTTTAGGGAAGGAACACAGGCCCTGGGTACCTGATTGGCAGGGATCCAGGGCACACCAAGGAAAAGTGCATCAGTTATCAGGCAAAAAGTGGGGGGTTACTGCAACAGAAACCCACTTTCCTACAGAAGGGGCAACCCACCACGTTTGCAACAAAGCCACAGGCCGGCGCAACAGTCCATGCGCGGACGTGGGTACCGCCGCGGCGGTTCAGGGGGCCAGCGGACGGGTCAGTCCACCACCACTCCAGCCACCACTGCCTCCAAACCTTCCTAGTCCGATCTTTCAGGCCCACCAAACGCCAGTGGGTGGCAGGCTTCGCCATCACCTCCCCACTGGTGCACCATCACGTCGGACAGGTGGGTTTTACAGATAGTCCGAAGGGGCTACTCCCTCCCCTTCGAGACTACCCCTCCAGCCATGCCACCTCAATACCACCGCATGTCGGGAGATCACTTGGCACTTCTCCAGCAGGAAGTTGTGGCCCTCTTGGCCAAGGGGCCATAGAGCGCGTTCCAACACCAGAAGTAGGTCGTGGTTGTTATTCCCACTACTTTCTGATTCCAAAGAAGGACAAGGGCCTGCATCCTATCTTGGATCTTCGGAACGTCAATCTCTTCCTCCGGAAGGAGAAGTTCAAGATGCTCACACTTGCTCAGGTATTGTCTGCCCTAGACCCACACGACTGGATGGTAGCGTTGGACTTGCAGGACGCTTACTTTCATATCCCCGTCCTGCCGGCCCACCGGCGTTACCTGCGGTTCACGGTAGGCCACGAGCATTTTCAGTTCACCGTGCTTCCTTCCGGCCTTACCAGCGCCCCTCGGGTGTTCACGAAAGTGATGGCGGTGGTCGCAGCTCATCTGCGCAGATCAGGGGTTTCAGTCTTCCCCTATCTCGACGACTGGTTGTTGAAGGCGGGCTCGCACCAGGCAGTCGTCTCCCACCTCCAGACTACGGCTGACCTCCTGCATTTGCTGGGGTTCTCCATCAACGTGCCGAAGTCACACCTGATTCCCTCTCAGAAGCTCCTATTCATCGGAGCAGTTCTGGACACAGTGCAATTTCGGGTCTATCCTCCCGAACAGCGAGTCCGGGATATTCGGGCTATGATTCCAATCTTTCAGCCCTTATCCTGGGTTTCGGTCAGGATGACCTTGAGGCTGCTGGGCCTCATGGCCTCCTGCATCCTGCTGATCAATCATGCCAAATGGCATATGCGGGCTCTGCAGTGGGACCTGAAGTTCCAGTGGGCGCAGCATCAGGGGAATCTGTCCGACTACGTCCAGATCTCGGAGAGCACTGCAAAACAGTTGCAGTGGTGGCTCGCGAACCAGCATTGGGTCAGCGGCAGATCCCTCTCCCTTCCCCAACCAGAGCACACAGTGGTGACGGACGCGTCCCTCCTGGGATGGGGCGGCCACATGGGAGAGGCGGAGATCAGAGGCCTCTGGTCTCCGGCGGAGTCCAAGCTCCATATCAACATTCTGGAGCTCTGGGCAATCCTACTTGCACTCAAAGCATTCCTTCCCTCTGTCAAGGGGAGAGTGGTGCAGGTGTTCACAGACAACACCACCGCCATGTGGTACTGCAACAAACAGGGCGGGGTGGGGTCGTGGACCCTATGTCAGGAGGCTCTGCGCCTCTGGACATGGCTGGAACATCAGGGCATTTCCCTGGTGGTTCAACACCTGGCAGGTTCACTGAACGCCAGGGCGGACGAACCTCAGCCGCAGGTGCATGATGGATCACGAATGGCGTCTTCACTCGGACGTGGCGCAAGGTCTCTTTCAACAGTGGGGAGAGCCTTGGTTAGATCTATTTGCCACCGAAGAGAACGCGCAATGTCAGCAATTCTGCGTGTTGGAGTTTCCAAGGCGGCACTCGCTAGGCGACGCTTTTCGTCTCGAGTGGAGTTGCGGTCTGTTGTACATCTTTCCGCCTATACCACTTCTGCCCAGAGTGCTGAAGAAGATCAGGCGCGACCGGGCCCAAGTCTTTCTTGTGGCTCCGGATTGGGCACGAAGAGTCTGGTATCCCGAGCTGCTCAACATGGCCATCGATCCTCCGATCCGACTGCCTCTTCGGGAGGATCTTCTGTCGCAGCAACAGGGGACGGTCCTCCACCCGAACCTGTCCAGCCTCCACCTCCTTGCGTGCAGATTGAGCGGAGGCAGTTGACGTCATTTGACTTGCCTCCCGAAGTTTGTGATGTGATCTTGGCAGCCAGGCGTCCCTCCACTAAGATGGTATACGCCTGCCGGTGGAACAAATTTGTGACATGGTGCACAGCAAAGGCTGTGGATCCCCTTTCTGCCCCTCTTTCTGAGGTTCTTTTGTTCCTTCTTTCTTTGGCCCAGCAGGGCTCTGCACCGGGCACTATCAAGGGCTATCTTTCAGCCATTTCTGCTTTTCTTCAGCTGCCTGACCAGCCTTCCCTTTTCAAGTCCCCGATTGTAAATTTCCAAGGCGGCACTCGCTCGGCGACGCTTTTCGTCGCGAGTGGAGTTGAAGTCTATTGTACGCCTTTCCGCCTATACCACTTCTACCCAGAGTGCTGAAGAAGATCAGACGCGACCGGGCCCAAGTCATTCTTGTGGCTCCGGACTGGGCTCGAAGAGTTTGGTATCCCGAGCTACTCAGTATGAGCGTGGATCCCCGATCCGACTGCCTCTTCGGGAGGATCTTCTGTCGCAGCAGCAGGGGACGGTCCTCCACCCGAACCTGTCCAGCCTCCACCTCCTTGCGTGGAGATTGAGCGGTGACAGTTGATTCCATTTCACTTGCCTCCCGAAGTCTCTGATGTCATTCTGGCAGCCAGGCGTCACTCCACTAAATCGGTATATGCCTGCAGGTGGAACAAATTTGTGGCATGGTGCACAGCAAGGCTGTGGATCCACTTTTTGCCCCTCTTTCTGAGGTCCTACTGTTCCTTCTTTCTTTAGCCCAGCAGGGCTCTTCTCTGGGCACTATCAAGGGGTACCTTTCTGCAATTTCAGCCTTTCTCAGGCTACCTGATCAGCCCTCTCTTTTCAAGACCCCTATTGTAAATAGATTTCTCAAAGGCATTACTCACCTTTTCCCTCCTATTCCGTTTGTGATGCCACAGTGGGACTTGAATCTGGTTCTTACTTATTTGATGTGCGCTCCCTTTGAGCCGCTTCACAACTGTCCTCTTCGTTTATTAACCTTGAAGACTGCTTTCCTGGTTGCCATCACCTCCGCTAGGCGCGTGAGTGAGCTCCAGGCTCTTTCATGTAAACCTCCTTTTCTGTCTGTTCATCCGGACAAGGTTGTGCTACGCACATGTCCATCCTTTTGCCAAAGGTTGTTACTGCCTTCCATATCGGGCAAACTATCACCTTGCCCACTTTCTTTCCGCCTCCGCACCCTTCCAGAGAGGAAGAGAGGCTCCACCGTCTGGACCCAAAACGTGCGATCTCATTTTATCTCAACCGCACACAACAGTTCCGGGTGGATGACCAGCTCTTTGTTGGCTACGTAGGCACCAAGAAAGGCTGGGCTGTACACAAGAGGCCTATCTCCCGCTGGGTTGTCTTGTGTATAAAAGCCTACTATTCTCTGGCTAAAAAGGAGCCTCCGTGGGGCTGCGCGCCCATTCTACCAGGGCAACAGCAGCTACTACTGCATTGGGACGTGGTGTCACCCTGCAAGACATCTGTCAGGCAGCCACGTGGGCCTCGCTGCACACTTTTACTAGGCATTATTGCCTTGACAGTCAAGTCCGGAGAGACGGCTTCTTTGGCCGTTCTGTTCTCCAGGACTTCCTGGTGTCATCTTGGTTCGCAGACCCACCTCCGGGGTTGGTATTGCTGGGGTATCTATTCTAAGGTAAGGAATCTATAACTAACGTGTTTCTTTCAGATGAACAAGTTACTTACCTTCGGTAACGATATATCTGTAAGAAACATTAGTTAGTTATAAATTCCTTACCGCCCCACCCATCCTCCCGTTCTGCGAACTGATTTCTAGGGTTAAGGTTATCCTTTCAGGGCCCTTGTTCTGTGCACCAGTGGTCAGTGTCTTGCATGGCTCTGCGTTTCTGGCGCGGAATGTCGTGTATAGAACTGACATCAGCGCGCGAGGGCGGCGTCTAAGTAGCTACCGCGACGTCATCCCGGCGACACGAAGCCAACGACCAACGCGGAGCCGACCGACGCCAACTTCTGATGGGCAGAGGTACTGCTGATGAAAAACTTTCCGGATCCGGTCTGACACCTGGGGGTAATTCTAATGTAAGGAATCTATAACTAACTAATGTTTCTTACAGATATATCGTTACCGAAGGTAAGTAACTTGTTCTTCAATCCTGAAGGCAGGGTGCTAGGTTGAAATTGAAATTTGTACTTGTAAAGCGCACCCATACCCCCAAAGGGGTGTCCAGGCGCTGTACGCATACCGCTGTGGAACCCTTCCTGGCTTTTCCCTGTGAAATGTCCACTCCTGGGCACCCCCAGGGTGAAGCCAGGCATCCCAGCGCTGTTGGGGCCGTTGTGGAGATTAAGCAAGCTATTGCCCAGAGTTGCAGAGTGGGACCCATGATTAGAATAGGCACCGAGGCGAGAATTATCAGGTCCGAGGAAATTGAGCCCAAGACCCGCCGAGGCGGGAATTGAACCCTGGTCCCGGGCCAGATCTCTGCATCAGGGTCTGCCGCTCTAACCATTGAGCCACACTTCTCCTTCTCCTGCTGTTGCCTAGGTTGCACGAGCAGGACACCCACTACAAACCCCGGAGTCGATTCTCCAGGCTTGGTAAGTGCGGTCAGCCATTTTGATACATATAGTGGCCATTCGTCTTTACGTGATGGCTAACTATATATTGGCTGTGCCAAACCTGGGCATGTTTGGTATCAAACATGTTGGAATCATACCCCAACACCGTTACCGGTGTTGGAGGTATGATTCCATGCACCAGGGGGCTCCTTCGGGAAGCCCCCAGTGTTCCCAGTAACAGCCTTCCAGGGTCTGCCAGCAAGCTAGTGCTGCTGCCGACCCCAGACACAATTCTGCCCTCCTGCTGCTGAGCTGAGCTTGAGCAGGGGAAGGTAGAACAATAGGTTTCCTGTTACAGGGAGGTATGACCACCTCTCAGACAGGACTTAGCGTATTGGGCTTACCTGTGGGTGCCTCTTCAGATTCCTCGTGGGACAAGATTCAAACCCGAAACCACTTCAACTTCGACCATCTGGGCACCTTGGACTTCGCTGGACTACGCCTGGAACCGAGACTGCACCAAGGAAGATTCCTGCTGCTCCTGGTCTCGCTGTTCTGCAAGTCATCCTCGTCGTCTGTGCCTGTGCTTCATTCAGGTTCCTCTCCAGGCCTGTGGTCATCAAAGACATCTGAAGGAATCTCCCTTGGACTGAAGGAGTCACTCCCCTGCATCTGCAGGTACCGCAATGAAGCTGAATGGTCTGTTGCTCCTGATGTCCTACAGACTCCTTAAAGGCTCAGCAACACAGGTGGTGGTTCTGCAACACCGTTGAGGCCTGACATACCCTCTCAGCAAGTTTGACACCAGTGTCCCTCGTAAGCACCGCTGGAGCAGAACCTCTGTGCACCCCATCGACTTGCTGTTGCCAAGGCTTGTTGGCGCGGTTCTCCAGAGATCTTCTGGCTACAAGAAGCTCCAGCCTCCAGCATCTCTTCCTGCCGAGATCTTTGTCCTCGCTGCATCCTCTGCACCGTGGGCCTGCATCTTTGGTGAGCTGCTTGAGGTCCTCTTGCAACTCCTGTGCCTTCGGCATGTGGGTTCTCTTGAGGGTCTTCTTTGGCTTCAGTGGGCTCCCCTGCTTGCTCGGGGCCTGCTCTGACCCTCCTGCAATTGGTGAGCCCCTTGGACCTTGCTGGTCCCAACGTTGCTCCTTTTTGTTTACCACATCTGTTGCTGCTGCCAAGGCTTGTTGGTGCTCCCGCCAGTCACCCACCCCTGGTTCTTGACTTCCGACGTGGGACAGCTCGTGAACAGCTTCTGGTCTTCCAAAGAGTCGCCTGGTCCTCACAGCTGCAGCAACAAGGTCACTGTCATTATTTCTGCATCTTCCTTCATCGGTGGTCATTGGTCTTCCGTGCCGCTTGGTCACCTCTGAGTGGCATAGACTCTGTCCCCCTGCTTCAGGAGCTTCTCTTCAAGAATCCACCCTTGGATTCCACTGGACTCTTTCACCTTGTTCGCCAGCAGCATCTTTCCTGAAATCCTCCATTGTGGTCTACGGCGGTTTCTGACGTCGCTTCGCACCTATGCACCCGGCTACTCTGGTGTAGGTATCCTGGTTCCTAGGGTCTCCACGGGTGGGGTGACTCTCCAACCTTCTGTCTTCCACAGGGTTTCTTCAGGGTCCACTGTGAAGGGTCCTTCTTCTTGAAAACTGCAACCGCGACTTTCCCATTGACTTGCATTGAGTGCGCTGCTGTGTTTCCACTCTGCACACAGCCTCCGTGGGATTCCTGGGTACTTGCCTCAGGTGGTTCCTTGTGTCCCCAGCTCTTCAAAGCCTTCTGGTCCAATTCCCGACTTTGGTTGCAGTTCCCATTCAACTTCTTTAGAATAAGGTTTGGTTTCCCTCTGGAGAACACTGTTTATTTGTGCTTACTTGCCTGTTTACATTTGAAGTATTGTATGTATTTGCATTAATATCTCTGGGTAGGATATATACCAATGTGTTAGTGAATGTGTATAATAAATAGACTTATTTTAATAACTACACTATGTGGTTCTTTTTCATTTAACCTACACTGCATGATTAGATCTGGTAAAACAAGCTGCCTAACACGCCTTCTGGGCTAAGCCTGCTCTCCACAGCTACCATTTCTAAGGTTTTCTAAGAACACTAAAATCCCATTAAGGGTTGTCTGGATTAGTGCAAGGTGCTTCACTTAAATAAGTGAGCACCATATACTAAGCCAGCCTCCTACAGATATCTTTCTGCAATGTCTGCCTTCCTGCGGTTGCCAGACCAACCCTCCCTGTACAAGTCACCTGTTGTGAAGAGATTCCTTAAAAGTTTGAAGCATATGTTTACTCTTACACCCTTCATTATGCTCCAATGGGACTTGAATGTATTTCTTACTATTCTTATGTGTTTCCTTTTTGAGTCAATGTACAGCTTACCCTAATGCTCATAACAATAAAGACTGTCTTCCTTGTGGCAATAACATGTGTCAGGAAGGTTAGCGGATTACAAGCAATTTCCGTTAACCCTCCATACACTTCCTTCTTTACTGACAAGCTGGTTTTTAGAACCTGGGCATCTTTTTGCCAAAGGTAGTCCCACCTTTCCACATCGGGTAGAAAATCACCCTGCCTACCTCTCACCCTGCATCCTGCCAAGGAACAGAAGAGACTCCACCACCTGGATCCAAAAAGAGAATTATCATTCTACATTGATTGTACCAAAGAAGTCCAGGTAGACGATCAACTCTGTTAGATTTGTGGGGAAATGAAGGTAAAGGCAATTCAGAAAAGAACCAATTCTCAATGGTTCATCCTCTGTATTAAGATCTGTCATGCAATGGCCAAGAAACAGCCCCTTGAGGGCTTAACAGCTCATTCCACCAGAGCTAAAGCTGCAACCACTGCATTGGCTAGAAGAGTCCCAGTTCTACTACATGGGCATCACTGCACATGTTCACCAAACACTAATGTCTAGACAGTCCGGTCCGATGAGATGGGCATTTTGCCCATTCGGTCCTCCCGGTCTTTTCAGTTCAAACAGTCGCCACCTACCAGCGTGCAAATGGAGTGCAAAAAATGTACGGATCCAGTCTGATGCCTGGGGAGCATTCTAAGTTAAGGAATTTGCAGCTAGATATAGTCACTACTAGATAAGGTATTACCAAATGTAAGTAACTTGTTTGTCTCCATTATTGTCTATGGGATGGTGTTGCAGCACCAGTGGTGTGTGGTGCTGGACTTACCCAAGGTCTGACCTGGATCATATTTTCAACTGTTTTGGGTCCTTTATGGCCATAGTAACTTTAGCAGTGAAGTTTGTGAATAGCAATGGGCTTACTCTTTTGGGGGTGAGTGCATGTAACCCCGAATCCCTTCATTAACCCGCCAAGCCCCTCCTGACTTCTCCCTAAATCACTTTCATTTTGAGTTAAGTGTTCCCCATTTTCCAGCCACCCCTCGTTCCTCCCATATTTATTAATATAACACAGCTGTACCTGTGTGTAACATTTTGTTGTGCGAGTGGCACTACTAAATGTACTACAACGTGCAGTTTGTGAATATACCCCTGTGTTTTTTTTTCTCAATGTTTGATGTTGAGATGATTGTGCCTCTTTCTAAAAAATGTTAATTGAATATGGATACCATAAATCATAATAACTGTTTTGATTATTTATGAGTCGTTTAGGCATTATGTATGTCCAGTGGCTAAGTTTTCTCTGAATGTTCAGTTTAGACGGGGCCTAACCCTTATGGCTTTTATACAGGGCAAATACACTTTGTTCTAAAACATTGAGATGTAATAAGCAGCATCTGAATGTACACTTTATGGTTACCATGTCTCAAAAAATTGAGATTTAAGAAAAATAAATTGAATATGTTTAAGAACATTTCTGATCTTTGTCGTTTCTTGTTTGAAGAGCTAGACATTTTGGGTTTATGATGCAGAGCCAGCCCAGACAATCATCAGGTCAGATATATGATTTGCTGTGTCACAGCACAGTGCAGTGTTTTTGCAGTGTACGGTTTGTTAAATGGGTAGGACCACACTAATAAACAAGCATTGGCAAAACCAATAGGTCTCTGCAATCCGAGAGCTATTGGCGTTGTCATTGTTAATGTGTTTTAGCCATGTGCTGTGGAGTGGATGTATGTGGTGTGGAGTGGAATTATGTGGATTGGAGTGGAATTATATGGTGTGGATTGGAATTGTGTGGATTTGAATTGTGTGGCATGGAACTGTGTGGCATTGAGTAAAAATATGTTGACTAGAAATATGTGGCATGGTGTGGAGTGCATTTATGTGGAGTTTTTCTATGTGGCATAAAATGGATTTATATGGAGTGCATTTATGTGGTATGGAATATAGAGTAATTATGTGGAGTTGAATTATGTGGTTTCAGCAACGGAAGAGGAGCGTAAATTATAATAAAGCCCACACTGCTGGTGCTTATATTTCTGTTTTGAATTATGTGGTGTTGAGTGGCATTATGTGGAGTGTAATTATGCTGTGACTTAAATGGAAAATAGAATGGATGCCAGTGGATGATTTCCACAGCTGTAAGGGCTGAAGGGTCCAAATTCCCAAAGATGAGCAGACAAAGCTTGCTGCTGCAGAGAAATAAAGCTTCTTGGTATTGTCCGGAGCATGAAGTATATATATTTCATGAGTTTTATTGAAGGGCAGCCTAGAAAATCACATTTTGTCACCTTTTCTCCATTTCCAAATTGCGCCTTGAGTTGTACAAGGAAAAACAATGAACTATGAGCTTTTGGCGTCGTTAATGCCAAAAGCCACCACTACCGGGCAGAAAAAAATTAGCTAAACTTTCTTTTATATGTTCACTACACTTCCCTTTAAATCATGGCTGCTCGGAGCTCCTGTCATATAAGAATAAATATACTATATCATTACCCACTAGTCGCGACACACACTGAGTTGAATTCCTGGTCTCTGCTGCCTGTGGGGTAGACAATCTCCCCTTTTTGCTGAAGAGTTTCCGGATAAAAGTGGGAAGCATATTGGTGCCCCTCCAGGAGGCGCGAACACCGTGGCTGGTCCCCTTCGCGCTGGCTCACGTATCAGCCTCCATCCGCCTGCAGTCATATGCTCTAAATGTCTATTAAACCCAAGGGTAGAATGCGCCCCTTACTGTGATTGTTGAGCTGACTGCAAAGTAAACTCCTTTGAGTCTACAGACATTTTAACATCGCTTAGACCAACTACCTCCATGTAGAACACATAGATGAAACTGGAGATGTAGCTAACAGGCTAGAGGCTCAGACTTCCAATGTGTCATCAACATTTGCAGCTAAAATACGGAAATTCTAACCTGTAATTCAACAACCCGGATCACCTAACTAAGCACCATTCCTAGTGCTTTTATAATTCCTTCGACACCTTAAAGCAGTCCCTGGAAGGAGTATTAACAAATTAAAGAGCAAATGATAATTTGTAACTGATTGCAGGCATAAAAACGGTCATACCGAATTTCTGCACGTCAAAATGGTGAGCATGTAATGCTGTTCAAATTAAAACAAGCATATTGCATGCACAAAAGAACTAGGCCCGGGCGGAGTTTGCGAAGTTGCTCTATGCGGAACTCCAGGGAGTGGCTAACAAACTCCGCTGCGCTACGCGGAGTTCTGCTGGCAGGCGAAATTTGCTGGTGCGCCCGTTCGCTTTGCAAAATGCAACACAGAGTACATCCTCACGTTCCAAATTGTGCGCAAACAGCACCACGCAGTACGCATAGGCGCGGCCATCTTGTTTTGTACTGTTTATGGTGCTGGCCCTAATTTTCAATCCCTATGTTATCTTTGTAATCCTCCACCCTCCTATTTAATCAACCCCGCATTTTTATTTATTGTGTTAGTGTGTGTTTTTGTGTCAGTGTATTTTACATTTTTTTTTTATATCTTGTTTTTTGTAACTTTTTGTATTTTTCTTATTTTTCCCCTTATTTTCTTATTTCTTCTTTCCTTCCTTTTCCTTTTTCTTTTCTAATCTTTCTTTAACCCACCCAGTGCCATGGCAGAGCAGGGTCGCCTACCTTTCAAGTGGCGCTGCCGCCCAGGTGTGCAGCTCCAGGCGATCTTCAGCAAGGAGAAGCTGGCAGCACTAGTTTTTTTTGTTCAGCGCCACCTCCCCTCCATGCTAGCAGCAAGCGGCAGGCCCGGCAGTGGATACCCCCTTTGGGAGCGTCGACAACCCTGGGGGAGGGTGCGCCGGTGCGTGCAATGCACCAGCCCGGTTCGGCGCACCATCAAGCAGCTGGCGCACCACTGGGCGGATATCCTTGACCAGGAGTAGGACCGGCTCAGTGTCAAGAATCCGGGGCTCAGTGAGTATTAATTATTTGTTGTGTTTCTACAATGCTGATAGTTTTCTGATTAGCAGCTCACACTCAGCGGTAAGTTACGTTTAGTTTACGTTAAGAATATTGTTATTATGTCATCCAGTTTCTGCAAGGCAGGTGCTCAGCGCTACCTAATCGTACTCATCATTGGTGCTCGCTTTGGCTGATTAATTAGAAGTCATTGCAGACTCTTCTTTCCTCCTGTCACCATAGTAAATCAGTGATATCAGTGAGTTAGCGTTCTCTGTGACGTTGTTTATATAACTCATTCAGTTCCAAGCTATTGCACAGCGATGTGTAGTATGCATATATGGATTGCAAAAAGGGAGACTGAGTTAGTCCATCAAAGGGGTTGAGAAATGAGAATAGAATCAAAGATCACTCACTGCAATGCATTATTTCCAAATGTAGTTTTGAATAGGGATTTTAGGATTAGTATGGTCAACTCTACGATAGTTGATAGACTCAAAACTAGTACTATAGGTGATCTTATTTAGAGAAGTACAATGTGACTTGCGTTCACCTGTCATAATAATTTTGTGGAGATTAACTCAATCACTAATCTATTATTTTTTATCTTCATTTATTAAAACAGCACCCAAGGGCAAGAAGAGGGACATTACTGAGACGGGTCCAGGAGTAGCTGGTCAGCAGTAGGCACCAACCACCAGCGCCATTGCTGAGGGCCCTTCTAACCCCAGTAAGTCCCATTATTTATTATTATCATTTCCCTAATATTGGATTTTATGATTGCTGTGGGCTTAGGGTAGAATCTTGGGGTATTTGAATGTTGGTGCTGGGTTCCAGGACGGGAGCTGCTGCCTAGAGGCTAGTGTTGCTGGCGAATATAGCATGCTACAACGCATGCTTTTACATCACATTCTATTACAACGCGGTCGTTACAACAACCGCGTTGTTAGAACGCGATACCTTTGCAACGCAAGTCTTTAGATCGACTTGCACTAGATGGTGCTCCAACCTTAGGAATAGTATAATTTACTATTCCAACTCCACCCTGCGCAACAGTAGGGAAGGTGTTGGAATAGTAAATCATACTATTCCTTAGGTTGGAGCGCCATCTAGTGCAAGTCGATCTAATGACTTGCGATGTAATGGCATTGCGTTGTAATGACTGCGTTGTAAAGGCAACGCGATGTAACAACCGTGTTGTAAAGGTTGTTTCCCGTTGCTGGCGAGAAATGAAGTTGCTCTTATACCCTTACCTGCCATCGTCCTTTCACGTGGCAACATTGTAAACCAACCAAATGTCCAGAGTGATATTTTTGTTAGAAGATACTGTAGTGATGTATTGCGGTTGTATTTTTTTGATTGAAAAAACTTAAGGAGAGGCATATCCGGCATCAAAAATACGTATAATGTTTTATTCCAGCCACACAGACCACCAGTGATGCCGGCTCAAGTGCCGCTGCAGGAGGAGAGTCAGTTGGAGGGGGAGAAGTGTTGGCAGAGACAGGCCCTGGTAAGTCACATAGGGCCTTATTACTATAGGGGGCGGGAGACCGGGGGGCTGCGATATGACCGCCCAATTATGATGAGACCGTCGGGCTGGTGGTTGGAAATGCGCTCTGTAACATGGCGGCTTGTGCTGCGGCCCTGGGAAAGGGCCGCAGCACAAGCTGCAGTATAGAAGAGCACTTTGTGCACATCCATGCACTGTGTCCTATGCACCATGTGGTGCATGGCACACAGGGCATGGATGTGTGTGGGGCACTACATGTGCCCCCTGGGCCACTTTTCCAGTAGCAAACGATGGACTGGGGCCCTGTTTGGGGCCCTCAATGTCCCTTTCAGACAGCCTTTTCATGGCTCTGGGACTGTCATGAAATGATTGTCATAAAGGGACATTGTCATCCCGACGGCAGTGCCTGCCTCTGCACCACCGTCACTAGGGATTGCTATTCCGACCACCGCCCCGACGGGATCAGTAAATCGTGTCAGACGCGGCGGTCTGTCCCCCGTCCAACAATGGTCCGACTGCCTGCATCATAATGTGGCGGTCTGACCGTAGGACTGACCATTGGACGGACCGCCACCGATGGCCTGTCAGTGGCGGTCCACCCAACATCGTAATTAGGCCCATAATTGCTTGCTTATTGACAATTACTATTACACTCACTAGCTAGTACCAGGGTGTCATCAACTTGTGACCGTGAACCCCCCAGCTTTACTAGCTGCAGCGATGGTTGAGTTATTATGGCCTCTTCTCTCCGTATCTTAGCAAAAACTCACATAATGAGTGTTGATGGCTTGAGGGAAACGTGAAAGAACAGAAGGTTAAAAAAGAAGGAAAATGGTATATAAGTGAAAGGGTGGATGGGTGAAATGGTGCGTGGGTGGGTAAAAGGATGTATGGGTGAAAGGATGGATAATGGATTGGAAATTTTTGTGAAAGACTGGATGAGAGAAAGTAAAGCTTAAATCATGGTGGCTATTGGTAAATTAGAATGAAAGCATGAATTAATATTTGGATTGCTTGGATGAATAAGCAAGGCAGCTCTTATTCTCATGGAGAGGGCATGCTGCTCACCTATATCGCTTACTTTGTTTATATAGTGTAATAAAAGCTATGGTTCAAAGTAAGGGGTATTTTTAAATTGGTTTTCTACTCCCTTGACTCACTGTATTTGTTAAGGGAGGCTGATGTATCCCACCCATCATCATTCATTACCGCCCTCCCTCCCATGGCATTTTGCCACCCATGACAGAAGTGCAGTATGGTTCAATTTGTGACTGCAGTGTTGGCTGTGCAATGAATGTCTTCCTCAGTTAATGTGGCATTTACAAAGTTTTCAATGCATTCTAAACTGAACACACAAGTTGTGTTTCCCTACGCCCACTCAGTCACCTCTTATTATTTCACTCCTTTATTTTTTCCTAAGTTCTTCCGTTCAAGCCTACCAAAAAATTTAAAAATCCATTCTTGGCGTGTGCCACATTTGATTTTATAGCCATGTGAAGTGATTCCAAAATATATTTCATAGTTTCCCATAATAGATTTTTTTGACGCCTGTTCAGATTATTCCCTTGTCTTCATTTTGGCGCTGCCTCCTATTTACGCCACCCTTGTAAATAGAGGGCAGTGTCAAAATCAATGGGTGTTGCGGCGTAACGCCCACCACAACACCCATTGCCTGCCCCTATCGCGCTAAGTATGTTATGTTATGTTAGTGTAACTTTTTGAGTGCACGAATACCCAGAGGTGTCTTGGCGCTGGAACTGAATTAAGCCCAGGTACCGTAAGCTAGTTCTGGAATAACCAGGTTTTAGGACTCTTTCTAAATGAGGCAAGTGTGATAACGCCGATTCTTATCTAATTATCTATAAGAACCTTCTGGTCGCCAAGATCTTTTTACCTGCTGAATAGTGTAAAGGAGAGAATCTCATCAGGTTATATATATCAGCATTTACTTTGTCTGAAAGGACCACTGACTCCGAATTCAAGTTTGAGAATTTATTATCGCCAAAAATAACTGAACGTGCAAGCACCTCAACACAAGGTTAAAGAAATAGATGGGCACTAATACAAATAATAATCTACGCAGGAATCTCATCCGACTCAGGATAAGGAGAATAGAAAGTTCTAGAAGGATCAACCAGACTATGATTGCTCCAATTTCTAAGTTGCTCTTCATTGGACTAAACAAGCTTAAAATCAATTGCTGTCCCTACACTAACGCTAAGTGACATCCCTGCATAACGATTTCCCAGGCAAGAGTGAATAAAAAGGTGTCAGCTGTGAAGACTTCCTAAGAAGTGCAATCACATAGTACCTAAGCTCTGCTCTGTCCTTCTTCAGGTCTCCCCTACCTCTTCTCTGGCCTCCTCCCTCAGGGCACTATCCCTAATACAAAACCACACTACAATTGTACACGCCTTTGTCACGCCTCCTTGGCC
This sequence comes from Calotriton arnoldi, assembly GCA_963921515.1. Taxonomy (NCBI): domain Eukaryota; kingdom Metazoa; phylum Chordata; class Amphibia; order Caudata; family Salamandridae; genus Calotriton; species Calotriton arnoldi. Next base: position 642,800 of record CAWUFW010001574.1, read on the forward strand.
AGGTCTTCTTTCTTGTGCTTTTCCATCGAAACGGTTACTTCATCCTGGACGGTTGCGTTGACCTTGAGTCCCAGGCACCTTCTCCGCCGAAAGTATCATCCCTACATTCCATTTCACTCCCCGTACCATGCCTCCCTCTCTCTAGCTTTTGAAAACAAAGAGTTAGTCTTACTAACGAGACATGTGTCCTTGCACCTGCAACAAAAGATACTTTCAACAGAAACCTTCTACTGTGCAAATTAAATCTACCGTTTGTGCCCAGAGAGCCTTACCAAGAGAAACTTTTCTCGGCCTACAAAATAAGCTAACATAAAAATATACCAGGCCTTCCCTAAGCATATATGTAGTCAGGCCTTTACATATGACTTTTAAACACACACCTTACGTTTCCCTATAATCATTTTCATTATGATTCATATGCAAACAATGAATTACATGTGCAACTTTAATATGGTGCACGTTTAAACTACTGCAATTACATTACACACGAACTAATTCCTCTATGCATTTTTTTCACACAATTCAATAAGCATTACATTACATCATTATCCTAACACCATTATGCTGCTGAGTTCACTTTGTCTCAATGAACTATTCATTCTTTACTAAACATGCATGAGTATACAATGGAATATAAACGAATATATGTCTGAATACATGTGGGTGCGGCCTATCAGTGATTATGATGCACCCCTACAATTCACAAGAGCATTTCGCTCTATCAGTTCCCCCTTTGATGACTCCTGTCATCATATTTCATTCTACTCCTCGGAGAAGGAACCGACCTAAACAGAACTTGTTGCCATCTTCCCTGATCTAAATTTCTCCATGCTCTTGAGCCTTTGATACTGACTGTCCTGCAGTCTTGCCAACCTCATGTCATTTTCCCTCAAAGCTCTTTTGACTCGGCCTGCTCGATACCACTTGTAGGCCTTGATCATAATCCACAAGCCCGCCACACAAACCACCAAAATAAGGAGTGGTCTCAGGAAGTACCCAAGGAAACCCTTTCCAAGGTTCGCAAACCAACCTCCCACTTGATCAAAACCCTTTCCGACCTTTTCCCAGGCCCCTTCTTCGGTCAAATCCGCTATCTTTGTGTGGATCATAGTGATGTTACTTATATATTTCTCCAGATCCTTGCTACGGTCTGGTATATAAGTGCAGCACTCTTGAACCTTCAACATTTTACAGACTCCGCCCTCTTTTGCCAATAGGACATCCAAAGCAAGGCGATTCTGCAAAACCATTCCCCTTATCGACAACATCTCTCCTTCCACCAACACCAACGACTTTGCTGTATTCATCGAAAATTCATCCACCACAGTCGCTAACCTCCGGATCTTCACGTCATTCAAGACTACCCCTAGACTAGGTATCATAGCTCCAAAGATATCCCCCACAACGATTCCTGCACTTGCAGCTCTTCTCGTTCTTGAATGGTCTCCACCCTCTAGAAGATTTAAGTCTTCTGTATGGTAAATCTTTGGAAATATTATTGCCAAATAACATGTTCCATACCAATTCGCAGGCAACCTCACATAAGCATTCTTCCCACATACATAATACACCGTTGGTATCACTTGTACAGGACCTTGGAGAAAATCTTTTGCCACATCTGCCATGGTGAAAACGTGATCACAAGTACTTTGTCCCACTGGAACCTTTTCGTAGTAAGTCTGATAACGCCTTATACACAACTTACCCCTCTGCTCCTTATCTAACGCTATAGGACCATAGCTTCCCCTGGTCTTATGCAACCGTTCTTCCTCTGTCCAATCTGTCCTGTGATGCCCTAAATCTCGGGATTGAGTCAGCTGTCTATACCTATCTTCAACCTGATCTACAAACTTTCTCTCTACATCCGACATCAAACAAGTCAGATTGTTTCTGTGTGCGAATGCTGTATCCAATTCCAAACTCGGTATGAAGTACTTCCTCAGTCTGTCCTCGGTCTTATAATAGTCATACTTATTCAAATGCTTGTAAGCTGGGACTTCAGGAAGCACTGCGTCGAAATTGGAAAAGAAATACTCGAATTGATCTCTCTCATAAAACAAACTAAGCAAAAGACTACATGAAATACCATAAGTCAGTGGAAGATGGTGATACCTAATACCCTCATCCACCGAAGTAGGCAACTGCATACACACATAACAATCTTTCGCATCCATCACGTCAACATACTCATACAACAACTTAGCATATGCATTCAACTTAAAATCACCTTTAGATAAATCTACATGTAATCTACGACTTTCTTCTAATAATAAAGCTCTGTCAGCTGCCCTGTCTACCCCCTTCTGACTAGGTGTGAGAGGTGTCGGTGTCCCTGTCACTCCCTCTACTTCTGGCTCGTGCGAACCAGTGTATGAGACTACAACTACTATGATTATAGAAATTATTACACTACTTATAAGAATGCCTACAATCCACTTTGATCTACGATTGGGATCTCCGGCTCCATGGTTTCAAAAAGTTCTCAAAAGTCTTGGTTATCGCAAAAAACTCTGAAAAAGTCTCTGTCCTTTAATTGTGACTTGCTTAACCAGCTCCGAGCAACCATGAAATCTCCGGGCTTTCCCTTTCCGATCACAACTTATTTACACAGTCCAGAAAAAGACTTCCCTAGTTTTCGTTCCTCTTCTGTGGAAAGTCCCTAAGTTTATTCTTCTTCCACTCGGACCTAGGTTATCTTCTTCTTTTAGACTTTTATTTACAGTTCATAACTGATCCACAATGAGATCCTCATTGAGCGAGACCAGAACGTGATACAAAAGTTCAAGACGCAAAATCAGCACTTCATGTGAAAACTGGCTCAACTCCAAAAGGCGGGAATTCGAGTCGATGCAAAAGCAAGTTTCGGACTTCACTCAGAAGCGGGGGATTCGGAACCGTGAGTGTCAGTGTTCCTTCTATCTCGAGCCCTGGCATCCGCAGCACCACCTTCACCACCACATTCGGGCTCCGACGGACCACTTGCACTGACCTCAGCCTTCCCGTGCTCACCACCCCCTGCATCAAACACAGTGTAAGTCCACTCAGGGGTAGAGTATCTGCGACAAGGCACTCTTGTTCTCCTTGACCTTCGCCGACTGTCTTGTGCTTGGTCTTCGTCACTTGCTTCCGTTTCAGATACTTCAGACACTGGAGCAAGGTCTCTCTCAGGTGCTAACCTCAGGATCTGAAAGAGACACGTTAGTGACAGATTCCTTACCTTAGAATATCCCCAGGCGTCAGGCTGGATCCGGAAAGTTTTTTGCGTAGCAGTACCCTTGCGCGTCGGTAAGCGGCGTCGTGCGGCTCCGCGTCCGTCGTCGGCGTCGTGATCGCCGGGATGACGTCGCGGGCAGTACTTAGGCGCCGCCCCTGCGCGCTGACGTCAGTTCTTCTTTTTCCGCGCCAGTAAGCGCAGATCCGGGAAGAGCAGTGCCCTAGTCACTTTTTGACTATCTTTTTTGTGAAATTTTTCACTGTTCTCTTCAACGAGTCTTCACGACTCCTAAGGTGTCGTAGGGATGCCCGGCTTTAAGCCCTGCGAGGAATGTGGTCGTATGATGTCCATAACGGACCCCCACCTCGAGTGTCTCTTCTGTCTCGGCCGAGGCCACGACACGAAGTCGTGCCTGACTGCCGGAAACTTCATCCGAAGGCTTTGCGAGAGCGGTCTCGAAAGCTCCTTGAAGTCCGGCAGTCGGCTCCGCGCCGCAGCAAGCCCCGGTCCCGGGAGAGGTCGAGGGGCCGGACGCGGAGTCCCCGCCGTTCGTCGGAATCCAAGTCTTCGCGCTCCTCCGGTAAGTCGAAGCACAAGAAGTCTAGCGGCGTCATCGCTCTAAGACTTCGCCTCGCCGATCGCGCGACTCGGCTGAGGTCCCTGTCGGCACCGTCCCCGCCCCCGCGGCCCCGGACGTGCCTGTCGAGTTGCCCCCGCATTACCCGTCCTTCCCGGGTTCGGGGCGACTCCGGCCGAAGTACAGAAATTCCTGTCGGCCATGGCCCGCCTCTTCGGGCCTCAAGGTCCCTCCGGTGCGCCTTCGGGCCCCGCGGGCCCAGTGGGGTTGCTCCGGCGTCGCCGTCGACTCCGGTCCCGGCGTCGCCTGTCCCACCAGCCTTCGTCCCGGCCTCGGCTCCGGCCCCGGCCTCGACCCCGGTTCCGGTGGTGCCGCAACCCCCATCGGCGCCGGTTGACCTAACCACGCCTCCGCCGACGCCGATGTCCCCGGTGCCGTTTCCGACGCCGTCCGGGGCTCCGGGCGGCGTCGTTCCCGGTTCTCCCCGGGTCCGGACATGGAGCCGGACCGGCGTCGCCCGGCGCCGGTTCCGGCGCCGATGAGGCCTTGGGTCCCTTATGTCCCTCCTCCTCCATCTTTTCAACCTGAGGAGGACCAGGAGAGCTGGGAGGGGTCTGACGACCCTCTCACACAACAGTGCGAGTTTGACCCGGACTGGGTTGAGGAACTTGGGGATGCCAGTGGGCTGGATACCTCCCCCGACTCTGGCATGCTGTCTCCTCCCGTGGCAACGGAGGAGGGGGCTAATTTTGCAACGGTGTTGCGTAGAGCTGCTGGAGCCTTAAATCTCCAGTTGCCTACAGTGGCCGTCAGGACTAACCTCCTGACTGAAGTGCTTCAGCCGGCGGCCTCCTCTTCGGAGCCTGTGCTGCCGTTCAACGATGCACTCACTGACGTTCTTTGGGTGCCTGGTCCAAACCCACCACAGGGGCTCCTGTGGATAGGAACGTGGCCCGACGCCATCGCCCGGCTCCGGGCGACCCCCTGTTTCTCTCCCAACACCCCACCCCTGAGAGCTTGGTTGTCCAAGCCTCTGCCTCCCAAACAGCCTTCCCTACCGCCCCTCTGGATAGGGAATCCAAGCGCCTGGATCACTTTGGGAAGAAGGCTTTCTCTTCCTCCAGTGCTGGCTTGCGGTCTGTTAATACCGCTTGCCTCTTGGGCCGATACACCCACTCCCTGTGGGATTCGGTGGCTGATGTTTTGCCGCAGTGTTCTGAGGAGGTCCAGACACTGCTTACCCGCGCTATTGCGGAAGGGCGTGATGCGGCTAAATATACCATCCGCTGTGGCCTTGATACCGCCGACTCGCTGGGCAGATCGCTTGCAACGACGGTGGCGCTGCGTCGCCACGCCTGGCTGAGAACCACTGGTTTTCAGGGGATGTCCAGAATACTCTCATGGACATGCCCTTTGATGGAGTCGGTCTTTTTGGTTCGAAGGCAGACCATGCGCTGGAGCGTTTCAAGGACTCACGGGCTACTGCTAAGTCCCTGGGCCTTGCTGTTGTGCGCCCTCCGCAAGCGTCTGCTTTTCGCCCCTTTCGTGGCCACGGAAGGGGCGCCCAATCACGTCCACAGCCCGGCCAACGGCCCGCGCAGCAAGCGCCTTCGCGTGGCCGAGGACGTGGTTACCGCCGTGGCGGTTCGGGCAACCAGCGTGCGGGTCAGGCCACCACCTCCAGCCCGTCCGCGGCCTCCAAGCCCTCCTAGTCCCTCCTTTCAGGTGCACAGCACGCCAGTCGAGGGCAGGGTCCGCCATCACCTTCACCACTGGCGTCCCATCACCTCGGACAAGTGGGTCTTGGACATTGTCCGAAGGGGCTACTCCCTCCCCTTCGAGACCACCCCCAGCCATGCCACCTCAATTCCACCGCATGTCAGGGGATCACTTGGTGCTTCTACAGAAGGAAGTCACGGCCCTCTTGGCCAAGAGGGCCATCGAGCATGTTCCGACCCCAGAAGTAGGGCGTGGTTGCTACTCCCACTACTTTCTGGTGCCCAAAAAGGACAAGGAGGACATGCGTCCTATCTTGGACCTCCGGAACGTCAATCGCTTCCTCCGGAAGGAGAAGTTCAAGATGCTCACCCTAGCTCAGGTCTTGACTGCCCTCGACCCCGGAGACTGGTTGGTAGCGTTGGACTTGCAGGACGCCTATTTCCACATCCCCGTCCTGCCGACCCACCGGCGTTACCTTCGGTTCACGGTAGGCCTCGAGCATTTTCAGTTCACCGTGCTCCCCTTTGGCCTTACCAGTGCCCCTCGGGTGTTCACGAAAGTGATGGCGGTGGTCGCAGCTCATCTGCGCCGGGCAGGGGTTTCAGTCTTCCCCTACCTCGACGACTGGCTGCTGAAGGCGGGCTCGTCCCAGGCAGTTGTCTCCCACCTCCAGACTACGGCCGAACTCCTGCACTCGCTGGGGTTCTCCATCAATGTGCCAAAGTCGCATCTGATTCCTTCTCCACAGCTCCTTTTCATCGGAGCAGTTCTGGACACGACGCAGTTTCGGGCCTATCCTCCCGAACGGCGAGTCCGGGATATTCAGGCTATGATTCCGATCTTTCAGCCCTTATCCTGGGTTTCGGTACGGATGACCCTGAGGCTGCTGGGCCTCATGGCCTCCTGCATCCTGCTGGTCACTCATGCCAGATGGCATATGCGGGCTCTGCAGTGGGACCTGAAGTTCCAGTGGGCGCAGCACCAGGGCGACCTGTCCGATCACGTCCAGATCTCGGAGGGGACTGCAAAACAGTTGCAGTGGTGGCTCTCGAACCGGCAATGGGTCATGGGCAGATCCTCTCCCCTTCCCCAGCCAGAGCACACAGTTGTGACGGACGCGTCCCTTCTGGGATGGGGCGGTCACATGGGAGAGGCGGAGATCAGAGGCCTCTGGTCTCCGGCGGAGTCCCGGCTCCATATCAACCTTCTGGAGCTCCGGGCGATCCGACTTGCACTCAAGGCATTCCTTCCCTCTGTCAAAGGGAAGGTAGTGCAGGTGTTCACAGACAACACCACCGCCATGTGGTACTGCAACAAACAAGGCGGGTGGGGTCGTGGACCCTTTGTCAGGAGGCTCTGCGCCTCTGGACATGGCTGGAACATCAGGGCATGTTCCTGGTGGTTCAACACCTGGCAGGTTCCCTGAACGCCAGAGCGGACGAACTCAGCCGCAGGTGCATGATGGATCACGAATGGCGTCTTCACTCGGAAGTGGCGCAAGGACTCTTTCTACAGTGGGGAGAGCCTTGGTTAGATCTATTCGCCACCGAAGAGAACGCGCAATGTCATCAGTTCTGCGCGTTGGAATTTCCAAGGCGGCACTCGCTCGGCGGCGCTTTTCGTCACGAGTGGAGTTGCGGTCTATTGTACGCCTTTCCGCCTATACCACTTCTACCCAGAGTGTTGAAGAAGATTCGGCACGACCGGGCCCAAGTCATTCTTGTGGCTCCGGACTGGGCTCGAAGAGTTTGGTATCCCGAGCTACTCAATATGAGCGTAGATCCCCGATCCGTCTGCCTCTTCGGGAGGATCTTCTGTCGCAGCAGCAGGGGACGGTCCTCCACCCGAACCTGTCCAGTCTACACCTGCTTGCGTGGAGATTGAGCGGCGGCAGTTGATTCCTTTCGACTTGCCTCCCGAAGTTTGTGATGTGATTCTGGCAGCCAGGCGTCCCTCCACTAAGGTGGTATACGCCTGCAGGTGGAACAAATTTGTGGCATGGTGCACAGCAAAGGCTGTGAATCCCCTTTCTGCCCCTCTTTCTGAGGTCCTTCTGTTCCTTCTCTCTTTGGCCCAACAGGGTTCTGCCCTGGGTACCATCAAGGGTTATCTTTGTGCTATCTCGGCCTTCCTCAGGCTCCTGATCAGCCCTCCCTTTTCAAGTCCCCTGTTGTTAACAGGTTCTTAAAGAGCATTACTCACCTCTTCCCTCCTGTTCCGTTTGTGATGCCTCAGTGGGACTTGAACTTGGTTCTTACCTTTTAATGTGCGCTCCCTTTGAGCCTCTACATAACTGTCCTCTTCGTCTTCTGACTCTGAAGACAGCCTTTCTGGTGGCCATCACCTCCGCTCGGCGGGTGAGTGAGCTCAGGCTCTATCTTGCAAACCTCCCTTTCTGTCTGTTCATCCAGACAAGGTTGTTCTTCGGACGCGTCCGTCCTTCTTGCCAAAGGTGGTTACTGCTTTCCACATTGGGCAGACCATCACTTTGCCCACCTTCTTTCCGCCTCCGCATCCTTCCAGAGAGGAAGAGAGGCTCCACCGTCTGGACCCAAAACGTGCGCTCTCTTTCTATATTGACCGCACAAAACACTTCCGGGTGGATGACCAGCTCTTTGTTGGCTACGTGGGCGCCAAAAAGGTCGGGCGGTGCACAAGAGGACCATCTCCCGCTGGGTTACCTTGTGCATCAAGACCTGCTATTCTTTGGCTAAGAAGGAGCCTCCTGTTGGGCTGCGTGCCCATTCCACCAGGGCAACAGCTGCTACCACGGCCTTGGGCCGCGGTGTTCCGCTGCCGGTTATCTGTCAGGCAGCTACGTGGGCCTCGCTGCACACGTTTACAAAGCATTACTGCCTTGACAGTCAGGTCCGGAGGGACGGCTTCTTTGGCCGTTCTGTCCTCCAGGACTTCCTTGTCTGATCTTTGTTCGCAGACCCACCACCGGGGTTGGTATTGCTGGGGTATCTATTCTAAGGTAAGGAATCTGTCACTAACGTGTCTCTTTCAGATGCACAAGTTACTAACTTGTGTAACGATATATCTGTAAGAGACAGTAGTTAGTGACAGATTCCTCACCGCCCACCCATCCTCCCCGTTCTGCGAACTGATTTCTAGGGTTAAGGACATCCCCTTCAGGGCCCTAGTATTTTTCAGACACCTATGTCAGCTTCTTGCATGGCTCTGCGTTCCTGGCGCGGAAAGTCGTGTACAGAACTGACGTCAGCGCGCAGGGCGGCGCCTAAGTACTGCCCGCGACGTCATCCCGGCGATCACGACGCCGACGACGGACGCGGAGCCGCACGACGCCGCCTACCGGCGCGCAAGGGTACTGCTACGCAAAAACTTTCCGGATCCAGCCTGACGCCTGGGGATATTCTAAGGTAAGGAATCTGTCACTAACTACTGTCTCTTACAGATATATCGTTACACAAGTTAGTAACTTGTGCTTCAGTCGCCTCTGTCTTTCAGGCCAATTTTCTGCACTTCTGTTCGTTTGTCTGCCTTCCCCTTCTATACCCAGTGCACTACTTCCTCTTTCTGCTGAACCTGACTCTTCGCCGCCCACTGCACCGTTTCTGTCTTCGGTGTCTGAGTCAGGGTTCGAACTGTGGAAACCCCTTCAGCTTGCTCTAGTGCACCACCAGCCGTGTCAGCGACCCTTACAGCTTGACTTGTCCTCCCATGTGGCCCTGCCACATCAGCTGGATTTTCATTTACGAGAGGAGCTGTTTCTTCCAAGGGTGCTGGAACTCTGCGGGTATGGGAAGCATGCACCCAGTTCGGCAATCCTCCACACTTTACTGCTGTGTTCGTGATAAGTATCACCTGATACGGGCCACGCCAACGGGCATCCAAGCAACTCTTCCTCACGTGCTTCCGGACGAGCACCCAGTCACCGGGACACAAGTCGTGGCACAGATCACCCGAGGCCGGAACCACTGCTGCTTGCACCTGCTGGGATACAGAACGGACCACATCAGAGAGTCCTTTACAATAATCGAGAATCAAATCATCAGTGATGCTTATCAAGGCTGTAGCTGGTACTGCTGGCAGTCTCATTGCCCTCCCCATTAGTATTTCATGGGGGGACAACCCGGTCTTTCTGTCTGGGACACTTCGCATGCTCATTAGCACCAGTGGCAAGGCGTCGGGCCATTTCAGGGATGTCGAAGAACACATTTTTGCCATCCGGGCTTTCAAAGTTCCATTAACTTGTTCCACCATCCCAGAAGCCTCCGGTCTGTAACTACAGTGGAGTCTCTGGTCAATGTTCAATGCTGCACAAAGTAACTTCATGATTTCGCTATGGAAGTGCCCTCCTCTATCTGATTCCAAAGAGGTCGGGATCCCGAATCTAGGGATGAGCTCCCTCAACAGTAATTTAGCCACTGTCAGAGTGTCACACCTGCGTGTGGGGTAAGCCTCCACCCACCGTGAGAATACACATACTATCACTAAAATGTACCTCAATCCATTGCACCTAGGCATCTCCACGAAGTCCAACTGTAGTCTATTGAAGGGCCCTCCCGACCTTCCAATGTGACTCAACGTAACTACCGTTCTCTTTCCAGCATTCATCTGCTGACACGTAACACACCTCTGACATACCGTTTCTGCCATTGCTCGGAACCGTGGGTTATACCACGTCTGTCTGAACACTCTCATCATTGCGTCTCTACCCAGGTGTGCCTGTCCATGTATCAATCTTGCCATCGGACTCAGCAATTCTTCCGGCAACACGGCTCTCCCATCGGTTGATACCCACACATCCACGTCTCCTTTCTCACACCCAGCTTTGATCCATCCCTCTCTCTCCTGGTTTGAAACTTCATCCTGCAATCGCTTAAGCTCTTCCCAAGTGTCTGCCATGGTCAACATTATGCTGAGCTCGGTTCCTTCTTGGTTCTCCCATATCTCTCTCTCCGTGAATATGCATCCTTGTTCTGCACAGAAGCGGGCTACTTCATCCGCATAATTGTTTCCCAAGGATACAAAGTCCTCCCCTTTCCCATGGGCTGAACACTTTACAACGGCAATTTCCTTTGGATGCTGTAATGCATCCAACAATTGTCTTACATATTCTCCATTACGAATGGGTGAGCCAGATGATGTCAAAAATCCCCTCTGAGACCATAACTGCCCGAAGTCGTGCACCACGCCAAACCCATATTGGCTGTCTGTGTAAATCGTGATTCGAATTCGATCAGCGGCCAAACAGGCACGGGTCAAGGCAATGATCTCAGCTACCTGCGCGGAGCGTACTCCTTCTAGGCAAGCAGCCTCGACCACTCCTGAAATGGTACATACAGCAAACGCTGCTCTCAATTGCCCCACACTGTCTCTTATGCATGAACCATCGACAAAGAAAATTTCATCTGGGTCGGCCAATGGCTCATCGACAATGTCAGGTCTCGGTTTGGTGCAAAGCTCGGTCACATCGAGACAATCATGGTCCGCACAATCTTCATCATCCGTGCTCGGTGTAGGCATCAATGTCGCAGGGTTCAAGACAGAGCACCTTTTCAGAGTCACATTCTCTGCGGCAAGTATGACTTGCTCGTACCTCGTTAACCTATTGTTCGTTAGGTGCTGGGTCTTGGTCCTGGTCATCAATAACTCAACCGAATGTGGCACATGTACAGTCAATGGATGTCCCATTACAATGCTTTCACATCTTTCAATGTTGACACCTGTTGCAGCAACGGATCTTAGACATCCGGGCAACGCAGAAGCTACTGGATCTAAAGTAGCTGAAAAGTAGGCAACTGGTCTACGGACACCTCCATGGTTCTGAGCTAACACTGCTAATGCACATCCTTCCCTCTCGTAACAAAACAATGAAAAGGCCTTGTTGTAATCAGGCATTCCCAGTGCCGGAGCCCTGCACAAATCCTCTCTCAGTTTCAGGAATGATATCAAACACTCCTCGTCCCATGGTACCGGATCACTCACATCCTTGTGCGTAAGCCTCTGCAGAGGCTTTGCTCTCAAGGAGAAACTAGGAATCCACTGTCGACAATAGCCAACCATTCCTAGAAACATCCTAACTTCTCTCTGTGTCGTGGGTACTGCCATGCTCATTATTGCCTCAATTCGATCTGGTGACACCTTCCTCTTGCCTTTTTCCAATCTGTGTCCCAAGTACTGTACCTCTTTCAAACAGTACTGCAGCTTGTTCGGGGACACCTTATGTCCGCTCTCTGCTAAGTGGTTCAACAGTGCTACAGTGTCAATTCTGCAAGCATCTTCTGTTTCTGAGGCAATGAGCAAGTCATCTATGTATTGCACGAGAACTGAGTTCTGCGGCAACACGAGACTCTCAAGGTTCTTCTTCAGGATCTGGTTAAAGATCGATGGACTTTCCGTATACCCTTGAGGGATACGACACCATGTTAACACGCGATTTTCTAGCCTGAACGCAAAAAGAAATTGGCTTTCCTCGTGGAGCGGTATCGAAAAGAAGGCTTGACACAAATCGATAACCGTAAACCACTCAGCTTCACATGGGATCTGGAACAGTATTACTGAAGGATTCGGTACCACTGGACAACAAGGGACAACTATCGTGTTGACCTTTCGCAGGTCTTGCACGATCCTGTACTTCCCGCTCGGTTTCTGTAGTCCCATTATGGGTGAATTACAGGGACTACCTCTGATCTCTTTTAAAATACCCTTCTCAATGAAAGTCTCGATCACAGGTTTTATTCCTGCAATCGTTTCTGTCGACAGGTTGTATTGAGGTGTTCTTGGGAAATCAACATTCTGTTTCACCTCAATCCGCACTGGTTCAACCCCTCTGATTAGACCTATTTCGTCTCCTGCAAAATCCCACACCACAGACGACACTGCGTCTCTCAGATCAGGTGGAAGTTCTTCCACCGTCACCATTGGGTACAGATCTATACACAGATGCTGATTGGCAATTTTAAAGTCAGCATCATCATCTCTCGTCTGGACCTCTACTCCCCGTGGTGTACAATAAATCGTGCAGTTCAACTTGCACAACAGATCTCTCCCCAAAAGGCAAACTGGACTCGTATCACACACTACAAACTGATGTCTAGTTTGGAAGGAACCTATCTTTACTAGGATCGGTTCTGTCAATGGGCTGCTTATTCTCTTGTTCGCTACTCCAACAACCTGGATTGATTGTCCCGAGAGGGGTAGGTTAGGGACTACTGCGGATCTTACAGTAGACCGGGTAGCTCCAGTATCAACCAAAAGTGTTGCAGGATTGCCCTCAATCTCTGCCTCCACAAAAGGTCCTTTCTGGTCTACCTCCAAGACCGCTCCAAGTGTGCAGTCTTCCTCCCCCTCAGGCACCGTCAGGATAAAGGGTCTAAGCTATCCTCATCGTAACCTTCGAACAGGGGCATCTGTTGGTACGTTCGTGTTCCTTGTGAAATCCTTGGAGCTTGGGGAACCTGGGCGTGAGAATTGTAAACCCCCCTTTCATCGTCCTAGGTCTCGTTATTGTGTTAACTACCTCCTGCGCGGGTGCCTGAGCCCCTCTTCCTCTTCCTGCAACTGATTAGCTGGGTTCAAAGGACACTCGCGTTTCCAATGTCCGACCTGGCGACAAAGATGACACGCAGTGGTCTTCTTCAGTGTGGCCACGTCCACTCCTGTCTTGGGGTCTACTGGTTTTCCCTTTCCCTGTCCCTGCCCATTCTGGTTTCCCTGGAAATTTCCTTGCTTTCTCCCTAAGGTCCCTCCACTAGGCTGACTCTGTGCTGTCTGCATCTCGACAAGCATTAATTTGTCTTTTAGCTTTCGATGTTTCGATTCCACCTCATCACTACAGTATCTCGCATACCGCAGAATTTCATCTAGTGGCTTGTTCTGCCAGCAGATCAAATGGTGCTGTATCATGAGGCTGATTTCCATTCTCAGACCCAGTACAAACTTTGAGACAAACTGTCCCATATCCTTGGGGTCCAAGATATCTAACCCACTATACTGTTTAAAAGCTTGCAGAAGTCTTTCATAATATTCATGCACCGTTTCCTTGGGTTCCTGTACAGTCCGATCTATTTTAACCCAATCTATATCTTGAGGTGAAATCTTCAGTTTCAACCATGTAATCACCTGCTCATACTTTTTCATGACTAGTGGTGATGGACCATTTGTAACCGCCTCTCTCTCTGGTTCTGAAGTCGGCCACTCAATAGCGACTTTACAAGCTGTCCACAAATCTCCTGGTACCACTATGTCAAACAAAGTGTTCAAATCAATCCACAATACTTTTGAAATTTTCACAAACCGCTCAACCTGTTTGTACCACTCTACTGGTTTTTCCCTCAGCCGAGGAAAATCATTAGTAAATGCAGCCAAATCACCTCTATTCCACGGCACATGCACGTACCCTCCATTCTGTACTTCCCATAAAGGAAAATTTCCAACACCCGTCGCCCCCCCTCCTGGCGGCGGCGTTTCCCCTTCTGCTCTCTTTACTGGTTTCTTCTTGGACCACCTTTCTTCCCATTTGTCCAACAAAATCCATATTCTCATTCCTATAATCAGGTCTCTGGTGTGTGTCCTTAATCCTGTGATTCTTTTCTCCTCCAGCTCCTGATCACTGTAATGCAATCTATGTGGTCCCTGCAACGCTTTAGTTTTGTTCAGGTCTACCTCATATCTTTTGGCCAATTCCTTCAATCTATCATGTGCCATTCTAGCTTTTCGAGTCACATCTTTTGCTACAAACAGCAGCTCATCTGATCCATAAATTTCTATCCTTTCCAAAGGCAGACCCCCACTGATCATTTCGTCTACCTCTGCTTTCAGCCTCACTACATCTAGCAACCTTGCCTGTACTGCACTCCTCAGTACATCTCGACAACCCGAGCCATCTCGCTCATCACAGTTGCTATTCTGTCCTTGCGACCTATTCCCTTCCATCATATTCCTGGAACTTGGTCTGTCTTCCGAGACGTTCTGTGCCCTATCTCCTTGCATCCTATCCTCTTGGTTCGTTACTGTTGGTGTCCACTCCCTCAAAGCTGACTTAGATTCCCGCAAAGACCTCGGTCTTTCTGGTCTCTCCTCTTCTCTCCTAAAGGAAGAGTCCGCAGTAGCCGGTAACGGCGTACTTGTCTCCATTGGTCTTGGGAAATGAACCACTCTTACTCCAAACCCATTCCCACTCTCTCTGTTTCCTTCCTCCCTTCTCGTCGGTACGGAGCTCCCTTCTCTCACCCGGTCTGGGTCATATACCGGTACTATAGGGCCAATGGTAACCGGTACTGTCAAGGAGTCCGGTAATCTTGTGTTCCCCGCAGGAGGCTGTGTTATCGTGGACGCCGTTGCCCCTCCGTTCCTGTGGAAATCCTTCCCACCACTCTCATGCTACTCTGGTTCTGGCTCTCATCAACTATTGCTACTGCTGGGGTCGTCTTTCCCTCTTCTGAATCTGGGTTAAATGGTGGTGGCCTCTCTGCCAACATCCTATCCAACAAGCTGTCATCTAGATCACTGTCGTCCTCATCGATTCTTATTATTTTCCCATTTTGTACTAACAATGGGTACAACTTATCTCCTTCGATCGTTTCCACTCTCCACCTTTTCTCCAATGCATCCCACCTTGCATCTTGAAATGCCCTGACCGATTTCTTCACCCTTTCTTGACATCTGTCCTTCTTCCTATCATACGCTGCTCTTATCCACGCATGTAGTGCCTCAAACTGTGTTGGTCTAGGTAGCGGTCGTAATGAAGCCATTACGCTTTTTAGCTGATACAATACCTCTAACCTGAAAGTACCATATCGAGGGAATGACAATTCTCCTTCTGCTTCTGTCATTTTATGCCAATTCTCAAGCCAAATTATAGTATGCAATCCTACATTCTTTGCCATATAATGTGCTGGTGTATCCTCGGGAGGAGCTTCTCTCCCTCCCGAACAACCACATGTCTATCACCTCTACAAAGTTCCCGTAAAGCTTTAAAACATTTCATGATGAATCAACTTTGTATTTGCACTCAAAATGTCCGCTTTTACTTCCTGATTTCAATCCTCCAATACCAGCGCGGCTCACACCAACCGGCCTATCGCAGCGCGGCACTTGTCTGACGTCACTTTTCCTCCGCTCGCAGCAGTTCCCCTCCTTTCTAATTCACTTGTTCTCACTCGCATCTGTCCCAATCATACTCTGAAATAATGTCCGTCCTACCGAACAATTACCTCTCTGACCGTCGGTCTTACCAATGACCGATCAGCCTCTTGAGCTTGTTGACCTCAATCTGGCAACCGTCTGTCCGCGAAACGACCGGACAATCGCCTTTAACACACTCGATAGGATTCAATCACTCGATGTTCTGCACACAATAACCTACGACCTATTCACACACTCACTCATGTGTTCCCTATCTTCAGTGGGTCTGTCAATGACGTCTCGTGACCCCCACAACCTCTGGTCAACGTTCTCAACTCTGGGTGTATTCTACACCACAATAAATCTCCCGGTCCCGCGCGCGCTCACGGTCCGTTTCTCAATCACACAATTTTCGTTCCAACTCCGCAAGACATCACACAACAATAAAACACCGCAATCTACCAAACCTCACTCTTTTCATACTCACTCTACTACGAACTGCTACTTCCGCCGCACCGGCACTCTCCGTCAGTTTTCCACGACCTCTGCGTTACTCGGGCTCTTATGGGGCAACTTAATCTCCTATCTTGCTCTAGATCTCCCCTTACCATCAAAGGTAACCAACCATCCTCTGCTACCAACTGATAACGCCGATTCTTATCTAATTATCTATAAGAACCTTCTGGTCGCCAAGATCTTTTTACCTGTTGAATAGTGTAAAGGAGAGAATCTCATCAGGTTATATATATCAGCATTTACTTTGTCTGAAAGGACCACTGACTCCGAATTCAAGTTTGAGAATTTATTATCGCCAAAAATAACTGAACGTGCAAGCACCTCAACACGAGGTTAAAGAAATAGATGGGCACTAATACAAATAATAATCTACGCAGGAATCTCATCCGACTCAGGATAAGGAGAATAGAAAGTTCTAGAAGGATCAACCAGACTATGATTGCTCCAATTTCTAAGTTGCTCTTCATTGGACTAAACAAGCTTAAAATCAATTGCTGTCCCTACACTAACGCTAAGTGACATCCCTGCATAACGATTTCCCAGGCAAGAGTGAATAAAAGGTGTCAGCTGTGAAGACTTCCTAAGAAGTGCAATCACATAGTACCTAAGCTCTGCTCTGTCCTTCTTCAGGTCTCCCCTACCTCTTCTCTGGCCTCCTCCCTCAGGGCACTATCCCTAATACAAAACCACACTACAATTGTACACGCCTTTGTCACGCCTCCTTGGCCAGGTCTTCTTTCTTGTGCTTTTCCATTGAAACGGTTACTTCATCCTGGACGGTTGCGATGACCTTGAGTCCCAGGCACCTTCTCCGCCGAAAGTATCATCCCTACATTCCATTTCACTCCCCGTACCATGCCTCCCCTCTCTCTAGCTTTTGAAAACAAAGAGTTAGTCTTACTAACGAGACATGTGTCCTTGCACCTGCAACAAAAGATACTTTCAACAGAAACCTTCTACTGTGCAAATTAAATCTACCGTTTGTGCCCAGAGAGCCTTACCAAGAGAAACTTTTCTCGGCCTACAAAATAAGCTAACATAAAAATATACCAGGCCTTCCCTAAGCATATATGTAGTCAGGCCTTTACATATGACTTTTAAACACACACCTTACGTTTCCCTATAATCATTTTCATTATGATTCATATGCAAACAATGAATTACATGTGTTGCTTTAATATGGTGCACGTTTAAACTACTGCAATTACATTACACACGAACTAATTCCTCTATGCATTCTTTTCACACAATTCAATAAGCATTACATTACATCATTATCCTAACACCATTATGCTGCTGAGTTCACTTTGTCTCAATGAACTATTCATTCTTTACTAAACATGCATGAGTATACAATGGAATATAAACGAATATATGTCTGAATACATGTGGGTGCGGCCTATCAGTGATTATGATGCACCCCTACAATTCACAAGAGCATTTCGCTCTATCAAGTGAACTTGCAGCCTTAATATGTATTGGAAGCATATTCTATCGTTTGGCCGTGCCATAACCAATGCTTCGGCCCCCCCAACTGGAGGTGCGAATCCTAGGAACCATGAGAAGCCTGGTACTACGGGTACCGTAGCTGTCTGCCAGGATGATACCAACAGAAAATATTTTTTAGGAACACAGGTCCCACATCATTCAATGCTTTAAAGGATGAGCATAGCGTCTTAAACTTGACGCCACTTGCTACAGGGAGCCCGTGGAGTCGCCGAATTTCCTTAGAGACTGATTAGTGTTTAGGCAGGTTTAATAGGAGTCTTGCAGCTGCGTTTTGTACCATCTGCAGCTTCTTTAGATGTTGTTTCTGCATATTCTGATACAGTCCATTGCAATAATCCAGTTTTGATAGCACAAGTGCAGTCGCCACTGTCCTCCTAGAATTGATAGGAATGAATGGAAGAACCTTCTTCAGTTTCTTAATCAAATAAAAGGTGGCGGAAACAATAGTGTTGGTTTGCTGTGAATATGCTAATTTGTTATCAATCAGTACCCCGTGATTCTTTGCTTTTACTACTGGTTTAGGCAGCTCTCCCATCTCAACAGGCCACCAACGGGCATCCCATCTGGGTTGGAGATTACCAAAGATCACTATCTCGGTTTTCTCTGAATTAAGTTTAATACAATGTTTGCCCATCCAACTATTAATTTCCAACATACAATTTTGAAACTGAGATTCAGGGGAGGCTTGATCTTTATAAACCGCTACGACAATCTGTGTGTCGTCAGCATAGGAGGTTAAGCTGAAGCCGAATTGCTGGATCAGAGGAGCCAGTTCTGACACATAAATATTAACAAGCATTTGCAATGCAATAGGTCTCGCATTTGCGACAGTTTAAGCTATTTGCATTGTAAATGGCAATGCCTTTTATTTATCTGTTTTGATAATTAACACATAAATAAAAGGCAGTGTCATTTACAATACCAATAGCTCAAACTCTCGAAAATGCGGAACCAAAATTTCATTGTAAAGAAGCGGCCGCCATTGTCCAGGGCTGATTGGAAAGTGAAAACGCGCACGGCGTGCTGAATGTTGCAGGAAAGCATGTCGTGCCTACAGTAGGAGAAACTCATTAAAGAAAATAGCGCTTAAAGACTAAATAAAACATACCATGTAACAACAGAAGTAAAAGAGCCAGTCCTCATAGGAGGTTACAAATGAAGACAAGGCGGTACTAAGGAGGGGCTAACAAGCCTATTAACAAATCAGGAGCCAGCATTTACAAAGGACAATGACCCAAGCCAATGAAAAATATGGGCGGAGAGTGTGCTGAGCTTCAAGTGCACACTCAAAAACAGCATGCCTCGCTGAGCAGCGCATGCGCTGCCAGGCTCGACCTAAAAATGGTACCTCATTTGTAGGCCTGGGCGTAGTTTGCGGAATTTTGCTACGCGGAACTCCGCGAAGTTACAAAAAAACTCAGTGAAGTTCCGCGAGTGGCGGAGTGCAGTGCGAACTGCAGTTTGTGCTGGTATTCCTGCCGCTTGGGTCGAAATTCTACCCGAGCGGCAGCTCGCGAACTTACTGTTCGCGATCGCGAACTCACCGTTCGTGATCACGAGCGGGGAAAAACTCTGCTGCACATCGCAAAGCGGAGTTTTATGCACTCTGCGAGCTCCGCGGAGTGCAGAAAACTCCGCAAACTCCGCGAACGGAGCGAAGTTCACCACTCAGGCCTACTCATTTGTGCGGGTAGGCCTAGTGCCTGCAACAGGAAACTGCCAAAAAAACATGGATACATCACATTTTTCAACTCAAAACGTACTAGTTTTTTTTGCAAAACTGGATTTTGGGCCCTAACTCAGCCAGGTCCTAGGCAAACCTAGCAAATCTGTACATTTTTAAAAACTAGAAACCTGGGGAAATCCAGGATGGGGTGACTTGTGTAGCTCTCACCAGGTTGTTTTAACTAGAATCCCTTGCAAACCTCAAACTTTGACTAAAAAAACACACATTTTCCTCACATTTCTGTGATGTAACATTCTGGAATCTGCAAGGAGCCACAAACTAGGGAAACATAACAAACTTGGACATTTGTGAAAACTAGACACCTAGGGGAATGTGTGGCTCTCACAAGGTTGTTTCAACCAGAATCCCTTGCAAAAGTGCTTCAATGCCTCGTTACGGGTCCTAAGCGCTATATAAATGCATTTTAAATCACAATTACATTTTTATCCTTCATAAATATGTATCATCCATAAATAAAAGAATATCATCTTTTGAATACACCCTTTTACTTCATATACAAGTTGTGCCTAGTTTTATTATAATATTCAATTTATAATGTTCATTGTGTAGTTTTTTCAAATACCCATGAGTAGTCCTAGGTTTTTCTATGTTCACACTATATTTATGATCATACTATACTGGTTTCTCATCTTTACGGTAAAAAATGCTAAACGCAAGTACTCATTCCGGCTACATCTGGATGGTGAATGCCATCCATAGAAGGCTGCCCGTGGACAAGCCCACAATCATAGTCTGGCCCCTGAAGCACTATGAGGCCAAGTGGCCAAATGTGACATTTATAAGAAAAAAGAGCAACATAACAGTACAACTTGATCTTCGAAATACAAAAACATTATTCATTCATCTTCCCCACAATATATGAACACCTCACCACAAATGCAGCACCCAACAGAACAGGAGAAAATGTTTCAACAGAAAAGGGCAGAGAGAAAGAAAATCCTATCAATGTAAGATGGAGAGACAGGGAAGTGAGAGAAAACTGAAAATGAAAAAAAAACACAAGATGAGGACTATCCGGAAGATGCTGCAAGATAAGCTTGTTGAGAAGGAAAGAGTGGTAAAGTGTGCCAAAAGCTGCTTAAAGGTCAAAAAGGGCAAGATGTGCATATTTTTGAAAAAATAAAACATTTTCTATTTTATTTTTCTATTTTTTGTTATAATGCTTTTGCTAATAGATGATTGACATCCCGCGAGAATCCTGGCGGAATCCACAAGACTGGCAGAAAGTCTGAATGTTAATCAACTCAAAGCTGCAATGTAACATAGGACCAGAGCAGGATTTTCAATGGACCTTCTAGGCCTGGGCCCAGGACCATTACACCTACAAAGAAAGTTGCTTTCGACTTGCAACTTAATCTGATAGAAAATATCTAATCATCTGCAATAATATTTGTTTTACAGCCTTACTTACCTCTGTCCCAAATTTGCAGCTTTGTGTGGTTTGTTTTAACTCTCCCAATGAGCGCAGTGCTGGGAAACGCAGAAGCGCTACTGGCAACAACGTAGGTGAGAATAACACGATTGACTGACTGCAGAATGTGCCTCTGATGTTTAGTGATTTTCACACGACGCAGTTATGTTGTTTTCATTGATGTGCTGTATTTAATTGCTCGCACATCGTAGCTCTATTTGTAATGTGCCCCACAGCTTGAAAAGCTGTAATCTTTTATGTAGGCCTCAGATTTGGACTGAAGTTTATATGAACGCAAGTGCAATAGGTCTAGCACGCTATGCTTTATATATCTGAAAGAGACACGTTAGTGACAGATTCCTTACCTTAGAATATCCCCAGGCGTCAGGCTGGATCCGGAAAGTTTTTGCGTAGCAGTACCCTTGCGCGTCGGCAGGCGGCGTCGTGCAGCTCCGCGTCCGTCGTCGGCGTCGTGATCGCCGGGATGACGTCGCGGGCAGTACTTAGACGCCGCCCCTGCGCGCTGAGCGTCAGTTCTTCTTTTCCGCGCCAGTAAGCGCAGATCCGGGAAGAGCAGTGCCCTAGTCAATTTTTGACTAAGTTTTTGTGAATTTTTCACTGTTTCTTTTCGAGTCTTTAACGACTCCTAGGTGTCGTAGGGATGCCCGGCTTCAAGCCATGCGACGCCTGTGGTCGAATGATGTCGATCACAGACCCGCATCTAGAGTGTCTCTTCTGTCTCGGCCGAGACCACGACACGAAGTCGTGCCCTGACTGCCGGAAACTTCACCCGAAGGCTTTGCGAGAGCGGTCTCGAAAGCTACTCGAGGTCCGGCAGTCGGCTCCGCGCCGCACCAAGCCCCGGTCCCGGGAGAGGTCGAGGGGCCGGTCGCGGAGTCCCCGCCGGTCGTCGGAGTCCAAGTCTTCGCGCTCCTCGGGTAAGTCGAAGCACAAAAAGTCTAAGAAGCGTCATCGCTCTAAGACTTCGCCTCGCCGGTCTCGCGACTCGGCTGAGGTCCCTGTCGGCACCGTCCCCGCGGCCCCGGACATGCCTATAGAGCCGCCCCCGCATTACCCGTCCGTTCCGGGTTCGGGGGCGACTCCGGCCGAAATACAGGAATTCCTGTCGGCCAAGGCCCGCCTCTTCGGGCCTCAAGGTCCCTCCGGTGCGCCTTCGGGCCCCGCGGGCCCTGATGGGGTTGCTCCGGCGCCGCCGTCGACTCCGGTCCCGGCGCCGCCTGTCCCACCAGCCTTCATCCCGGCCTCAGCTCCGGCCCCGGCCTCGATCCCGGCTCTGGTGGTACCGCAACCCCCATCGACGCCGGTTGACCTAACCACGCCTCCGCCGACGCCGATGTCCCCGGTGCCGTTCCTGACGCCGTCCGAGGCTCCGGACGGCGTCGTTCCCGGCTCTCTCCGGCTCCGGACATGGAGCCGGACCGGCGTCGCTCGGCGCCGGCTCCGGCGCCGATGAGACCTTGGATCCCAAATGTCCCTCCTCCTCCATATTTTGAACCTGAGGAGGACCAAGAGAGCTGGGAGGGGTCTGAGGACCCTCTCACACAACAGTGTGAGTATGATCCCGGACTGGGCTGAGGAACTTGGGGATGCCAGTGGTCTAGACACCTCCCCTGACACTGGCATGCTGTCTCCTCCCGTGGCTACGGAGGAGGGAGCTAATTTTGCAACGGTGTTGCGTAGAGCAGCTGGAGCCTTACATCTCCAATTGCCTACTGTGGCTGTCAGGACTAACCTCCTGACGGAAGTGCTTCAGCCGGCAGCTTCCTCTTCGGAGACTGTGCTGCCGTTTAATGATGCACTCACTGACGTTCTTTTGGGTGCCTGTTCCAAGCCCACCACAGGGGCTCCTGTGGATAGGAATGTGGCCCGACGCCATCGCCCTGCTCCGGGCGACCCCTTGTTTCTCTCCCAACATCCCATCCCCGAGAGCTTGGTTGTCCAAGCCTCTGCCTCCCAAACCGCCTTCCCTACCGCCCCTCCGGATAGGGAATCCAAACGCCTGGACCAATTTGGGAAGAAGGCTTTTCTTCCTCCAGTGCTGGCTTGCGGTCCGTCAACACCGCTTGCCTTTTGGGCCGATATACCCACTCCCTGTGGGATTCGGTGGCGGCTGTTTTGCCGCAGTGTTCTGAGGAGGTCCAGACACTGCTTACCCGCGCCATTGCGGAAGGGCGAGATGCGGCTAAATACACCATACGTTGTGGCCTTGATACCGCCGACTCGCTGGGCAGATCGCTTGCAACGACGATGGCGCTACGTCGCCACGCCTGGCTGAGAACAACTGGTTTCTCGGGTGATGTCCAGAATACACTCATGGACATGCCCTTTGATGGAGTCGGTCTTTTTGGTTCAAAGGCAGACCATGCGCTGGAGCGTTTTAAGGACTCACGGGCTACTGCCAAGTCCCTGGGCCTTTCTGTTGTACGCCCTCCGCTAACCTCTGCTTTTCGCCCCTTTCGTGGCCATGGAAGGGGCGCCCAGTCACATCAGCTGCCCAGCCACCGGCCTGCGCAGCAAGCGTCTTCGCGTGGCCGAGGACGTGGATACCGCCGTGGCGGTTCGGGCAACCAGCGTGCGGGTCAGGCCACTACCTCCAATCCGTCCGCGTCCTCCAAGCCCTCCTAGTCCTTCCTTTCCGGTGCACAGCACGCCAGTAGGGGGCAGGGTCCGCCATCACCTTCACCACTGGCGTCCCATCACCTCGGACAGGTGGGTCTTGGACATTGTCCGAAGGGGCTACTCCCTCCCCTTCGAGACCACCCCCAGCCATGCCACCTCAATTCCACCGCATGTCAGGGGATCACTTGGTGCTTCTGCAGAAGGAAGTTTCGGCCCTCTTGGCCAAGAGGGCCATCGAGCATGTTCCGACCCCAGAAGTAGGACGTGGTTGCTACTCCCACTACTTTCTGGTGCCCAAAAGGACAAGGAGGACATGTGTCCTATCTTGGACCTCCGGAACGTCAATCGCTTCCTCCGGAAGGAGAAGTTCAAGATGCTCACCCTAGCTCAGGTCTTGACTGCCCTCGACCCTGGAGACTGGTTGGTAGCGTTGGACTTGCAGGACGCTTATTTTCACATCCCTGTCCTGCCGGCCCACCGGCGTTACCTGCGGTTCACGGTAGGCCTCGAGCATTTTCAGTTCACCGTGCTCCCCTTTGGCCTTGCAAGTGCCCCTCGGGTGTTCACAAAAGTGATGGCGGTGGTCGCAGCTCATCTGCGCCGGGCAGGGGTTCCAGTCTTCCCCTACCTCGACGACTGGCTGCTGAAGGCGGACTCGTCCCAGGCAGTCGTCTCCCACCTCCAGACTACGGCCGAACTCCTGCACTCGCTGGGGTTCTCCATCAATGTGCCGAAGTCGCATCTGATTCCTTCTCCACAGCTCCTTTTCATCGGAGCAGTTCTGGACACGACGCAGTTTCGGGCCTCTCCTCCCGAACGGCGAGTCCGGGATATTCAGGCTATGATTCCCATCTTTCAGCCTTTATCCTGGGTTTCGGTACGGATGATCCTGAGGCTGCTGGGCCTCATGGCCTCCTGCATCCTGCTGGTCAATCATGCCAGATGGCATATGCGGGCTCTGCAGTGGGACCTGAAGTTCCAGTGGGCGCAGCACCAGGGCAACCTGTCCGATCACGTCCAGATCTCGGAGGGGACTGCAAAACAGTTGCAGTGGTGGCTCTCGAACCGGCAATGGGTCATGGGCAGATCCCTCTCCCTTCCCCAGCCAGAGCACACAGTTGTGACGGACGCGTCCCTTCTGGGATGGGGCGGTCACATGGGAGAGGCGGAGATCAGAGGCCTCTGGTCTCCGGCGGAGTCCCGGCTCCATATCAACCTTCTGGAGCTCCGGGCGATCCGACTTGCACTCAAGGCATTCCTTCCCTCTGTCAAAGGGAAGGTAGTGCAAGTGTTCACAGACAACACCACCGCCATGTGGTACTGCAACAAACAAGGCGGGGTGGGGTCGTGGACCCTCTGTCAGGAGGCTCTGCGCCTCTGGACATGGCTGGAACATCAGGGCATGTTCCTGATGGTTCAACACCTGGCAGGTTCCCTGAACACCAGGGCGGACGAACTCAGCCGCAGGTGCCTGATGGATCACGAATGGCGTCTTCACTCGGAAGTGGCGCAAGGACTCTTTCTACAGTGGGGAGAGCCTTGGTTAGATCTATTCGCCACCGAAGAGAACGCGCAATGTCATCAGTTCTGCGCGTTGGAATTTCCAGGCGGCACTCGCTCGGCGACGCTTTTCGTCGCGAGTGGAGTTGCGGTCTGTTGTACGCCTTTCCGCCTATACCACTTCTACCCAGAGTGTTGAAGAAGATTCGGCACGACCGGGCCCAAGTCATCCTTGTGGCTCCGGACTGGGCTCGAAGAGTTTGGTATCCCGAGCTACTCAGTATGAGCGTAGATCCCCCGATCCGTCTGCCTCTTCGGGAGGATCTTCTGTTGCAGCAGCAGGGGACGGTCCTCCACCCGAACCTGTCCAGCCTCCACCTGCTTGCGTGGAGATTGAGCGGCGGCAGTTGATTCCTTTCGACTTGCCTCCCGAAGTTTGTGATGTGATTCTGGCAGCCAGGCGTCCCTCCACTAAGGTGGTATACGCCTGCAGGTGGAACAAGTTTGTGGCATGGTGCACAGCAAAGGCTGTGAATCCACTTTCTGCCCCTCTTTCTGATGTTCTTCTGTTCCTTCTTTCCCTGGCCCAACAGGGTTCTGCCCTGGGTACCATCAAGGGCTATCTTTGTGCCATCTCGGCCTTCCTCAGGCTTCCTGATCAGCCCTCCCTTTTCAAGTCCCCTGTTGTTAACAGGTTTCTAAAAGGCATTACACACCTCTTCCCTCCTGTTCCGTTTGTGATGCCTCAGTGGGACTTGAACTTGGTTCTTACCTTTCTTATGTGCGCTCCCTTTGAGCCTCTACATACCTGTCCTCTTCGTCTTCTGACTCTGAAGACAGCCTTTCTGGTGGCCATCACCTCCGCTCGGCGGGTGAGTGAGCTCCAGGCTCTATCATGTAAACCTCCCTTTCTGTCTGTCCATCCAGACAAGGTTGTTCTTAGGACGCGTCCGTCCTTCTTGCCAAAGGTGGTTACTGCCTTCCACATTGGGCAGACCATCACTTTGCCCACCTTCTTTCCGCCTCCGCATCCTTCCAGAGAGGAAGAGAGGCTCCACCGTCTGGACCCTAAACGTGCGCTTTCCTTTTATATCGACCGCACACAACACTTCCGGGTGGATGACCAGCTCTTTGTTGGCTACGTGGGCGCCAAAAAAGGTCGGGCGGTGCACAAGCGAACCATCTCCCGCTGGGTAACCTTGTGTATCAAAGCCTGCTATTCTTTGGCTATGAAGGAGCCTCCTGTTGGGCTGCGTGCCCATTCCACCAGGGCAACGGCTGCTACCACGGCCTTAGGCCGCGGTGTTCCGCTGCAGGATATCTGTCAGGCAGCTACGTGGGCCTCGCTGCACACGTTTACCAAGCATTACTGCCTTGACAGTCAGGTCCAGAGGGACGGCTTCTTTGGCCGTTCTGTCCTCCGGGACTTCCTTGTCTGATCTTTGTTCGCAGACCCACCACCGGGGTTGGTATTGCTGGGGTATCTATTCTAAGGTAAGGAATCTGTCACTAACGTGTCTCTTTCAGATGCACAAGTTACTAACTTGTGTAACGATATATCTGTAAGAGACAGTAGTTAGTGACAGATTCCTACCGCCCACCATCCTCCCGTTCTGCGAACTGATTTCTAGGGTTAAGGACATCCCTTTCAGGGCCCTAGTATTTTTCAGACACCTATGTCAGCTTCTTGCATGGCTCTGCGTTCCTGGCGCGGAAAGTCGTGTACAGAACTGACGTCAGCGCGCAGGGCGGCGTCTAAGTACTGCCCGCGACGTCATCCCGGCGATCACGACGCCGACGACGGACGCGGAGCCGCACGACGCCGCCTGCCGGCCGCGCAAGGGTACTGCTACGCAAAAACTTTCCGGATCCAGCCTGACGCCTGGGGATATTCTAAGGTAAGGAATCTGTCACTAACTACTGTCTCTTACAGATATATCGTTACACAAGTTAGTAACTTGTGCATCAGCTTCTGTCAATGCACAGTGGTTCCCAGTAGGGCTTTAAGTGGGATGAGAAAACTAGGGGGGGCTCTCAAAGGGGCGTGTCCTGTGTAATCGTGGGCGTGGCTTAAACACGTAGCTAAAAATCGGTGCCTAGCGTGGTGTACTGCCTGACTGATATTTTGCTGCCTCTCTCTGTTCCAGATACAATTCAACCTCTGACATACGCCTAACTTTAATGGGAAAATGCCGAAATGAAGTATGTTTCATTGACATACACGTAAAAGAAGCCAAGACTAATAACTTTTTCAATGGTTGCTAGTGGCATACGTTAAACAACAATGGCTTTATTAAATATATATTTTAAAAAATTCAGTTCCGAAATGATGAAACTGTGAAATAACTATAACGAGTCTTTTTAAAGTTGCATCAAAGGCCAGTGAAGGGTGGTAATCTGCCGAGTTAAGACTTTTTTTCACTCAGAGGGTGAGGGGAAAAATATGGATAGGCAGCGATTGTGTCCAGGTACTCACATCTACCCCCAAATGTGGAAACCAGGAATAAAACATAGGCCTTCTGGTTCCCAGTGAAGAACTTAACCCCTTCGTCTAGCCGCCACCAACACAGTCAACCCATTTTCAAAACCCTTCCTCTCAGCAAGTCAATACTGTTTTCATTGGCCGTCAGAGCAGAAACTGAAAGTGCCAAAAAGGCGTGATGTTGGGCTACTGGAAGATCTCCTTTGCCCTGTTCTAGCGCGAGCGCGCACCTGAGAGACTGGTGCATGGCAGAAGCAAGATAATGCGCTGGTGATCCCTACGAATTTACACTATCTTTTACTTGCCATTTACAAATCCCAGGATAATACAATCCTCGCTGCGGGCGGCCGGATTTAGCTGAAAACGTGGCATCGAGCGAGCTGGGTGTGTGGAAATATTTGTTTTGCAATGCTCAGTGAAACCTAGAATTCAGGAGGCAGCCACAGGCAATCAGCCCGCTAGGAGGCCAGACACAAGGCCCGAGTGTTCCCCTAGTAAAGAAGGAATTGACCTCCACCGTCAGGTCAGGCTGCACGAAGGGTGCTCAGGAAAAAAAAAAACACATTCCTGGCATTTTTTGCATGAAGGGCTCGGACTACACAGGGAAAACTCAACCAGTTTTCTACATGGGCGAAAGGCAACAGGCCCAGCTCTCATGTAGCAGATGTTTTCAGGGGCTTTGGGGTTCCGTGGAGATTTGACTTCAGGGGAAAATGTATAAATTGCACTTTAAACAAGAAACAAAAAACTAGCCAGAGGGCGTGGGACCTTCAGCACAGCAACAGATCGCAAGAACGTGAATGAGCCAGGAAGGTATGGGGGCGGGGCCCGGTGGCACAGAGAAGGACCCAGCACAGCAGTCGACCTGATGGAGAAATAAAAACACAAGTGGGGAAGGGCGTTGTAAATGGGACAGACATAGCATGATTTTCAGCCCTGTTTATAGAAACAGCCTTGCAGTGAAGATAAGCCAAGAGAAAGAATGCTCTGCAAGAGAAAAACGAACCTTCCTCAAACACGGACAGGAAACAAAGAAAAAAAAATCCTTTGGGAACAGATAAACACAACTAAGTGTAATGATACTGTATTTAGTCCCTGCTGCTGGGAGGAGCGAAAGAGAAAAGGAGGGACAAAAAGGCAGGACTGACCATTAGCAAGCAAGGATTTTTAAAGGACACAGCAACAAACAAATCAAAAGCAGGGGGGGCTTTTAGCTCAGAAGAGAAGTATACTAAAGTATACAAGAGGCCGTACGCTTACGCTCGACCTAAAAAAGGATGGGCTAAGCAATGAGTCCTGCGGAACCCACAAGGCAGGATATAAGGGGTTGATTTAAAGTGATCCAAGATCACTGTTTGTCTTCTTTCCGTCAGAAAAGATGATAGCAAGGAAAGTGCCAGCCCTTTAACCCCTAGTTTTTCGAGGCGCAATAGTAGCAGATTATGATCAACAGTATCAAAAGCTGCCAACTGATCCAGGAGAACCAGGGCAGCGGCACCACCTCTATCCATCACTGTTCTAATCTCCTCAGTAGCCTTGATCAAGGCAGTCTCCGTACTGTGTTCAGGACGAAAGCCAAATTGGGAGGGATCAAGTAGCTTGTTCTCTTGAACAAATTGAGCTAGCTGTTGATTCATGATTTTATTCACTATCTTGGCTGGAAAAGGCAGCCTGGGGATGGGACGGTAGTTACTTGGGTTAGATGCGCCCAGATTCGTTTTTTTAGCAATGGAAGGATTGAAGCATCCTTCCATAAGGTAGGGAAAATTCCTGAAGTGAACATAGCGTTGAAGATTTCCGTGAGAATAGGACTGACTTAGTTTACTATACCTTGCAGTACTACGGGAGGACAAGGGTCCAAAGGGGATCCAGATTTGATTTCCTTAATAAGTTTTTCCACTAACTCACTTGATACATGGGAAAAGCTGGGAAGCATAATTTTTCCAGGGTCACTATCTGAAAGAACCATGTTAGTTATAGATTCCTTACCTTAGAAGTACCCCCAGGCGTCAAACTGGATCCTGAAAGTTTTTTCGTCAGCAGTACCTCTGCACGTCGGAAGGCGGCGTCGGTCGGCTCTGCGTTCGTTGTTGGCGTCGTGGTCGCCGGAATGACGTCGCGGTAGCTAATTAGACGCCACCCTTGCGCGCTGATGTCAGTTCTTTCTTTTTCCACGCCAGCCAGCGCAGATCCGGAGAGAGCGGTACCTCCAGTCATTTTTTGACTGAACTCTTTGAGCGACTTTTTGTCGACGTCTTTTGAGTCTACGACTCCTGGTGCACGTAGGGATGCCCGGCTTCAAGGCTTGCGGATCCTGTTCCTGACTGATGTCGGTTACGGATCCGCATGGCGTGTGCCTCTTTTGCCTGGAGCACGACCACGACCCCAAGTCGTGCTCCGACTGCCGGTCCATGGTGCCGAAGGCTTTGCGGGAACGGTCCCGAAAGCTTCTTGAGCGTCTGCAGTTGGGTCCGTGCCGTTTGAGGTCCCGGTCGAGAGGGAGGTCGAGAGACCGGTCGCGGAGCCATCACCATTCGTCCAAGTCATCGAAGTCTTTGCACTCGGGGTCAGGTAAGTCGAAGCACAAGAAGAAGTCGAAGAAGCATCATCGCTCTTCGACTTCTCCTCGTCGGTCGGCCGACCCGACGAGGGATGCGGGTGGTGCCCCTCCTGCGGATCCGCGTGCGGAGCCCGAAGAGTCGACTCCGAGTTTCCCTCCCTTCCCGGGACCCGGAGCGACTCCCGCCCAGCTTTGTACATTCTACGAGGCGATACATGCCATCTTTGGGCGGCCCGAACCCGCCGGCCCGCCTTCGGGCCCCGCAGACTCAGTTGGGGGGCCTAGGCCTTCTCCGCCGGCGGCTCCGACCCCGGCACCGCACTCCCCCCTTGGATCCAGGCCTGGATCCGGATCAGCGCCGGTTGACCTTATTACGCCTCGTCCGGCGCCTCTTCCTCCGGCACCACTACCGACGCCGGTCGGCCCCCCGGATCCGGCGCCAAGAGGTGTTTTTGTGCCACTGTTCACTCCTGGGGTCCCTTTTCGACCAGATTGGCCATCACCTCCCCCACTGGCGCACCATCACTTCGGACAGGTGGGTTTTACAAATAGTCCGAAGGGGCTACTCACTCCCCTTCGAGACTACCCCTCCAGCCATGCCACCCCAGTACCACCGCATTTCAGGGGATCACTTGGCACTTCTTCAACAGGAAGTCGAGGCCCTCTTGGCCAAGGGGGCCATCGAGCGCGTTCCTGCGCCAGAAGTAGGACGTGGTTGTTATTCCCACTACTTTCTGGTGCCCAAGAAGGACAAGGGCCTGCGTCCTATCTTGGACCTCTGGGACGTCAATCGCTTCCTCCGGAAGGAGAAGTTCAAGATGTTAACTCCGGCTCAGGTCTTGTCTGCCCTCGACCCTGGAGACTGGATGGTAGCGTTGGACCTGCAGGACGCATATTTCCACATTCCCGTCCTGCAGGCCCACCGGCGTTACCTGCGGTTTATGGTAGGCCACGAGCACTTTCAGTTTACTGTGCTCCCCTTTGGCCTTACCAGCGCCCCTCAGGTGTTCACGAAAGTGATGGCGGTGGTCGCAGCTCATCTGCGCAGATCAGGGGTTCCAGTCTTCCCCTATCTCGACGACTGGCTGTTGAAGGCAGGCTCACCCCGGACAGTCGTCTCCCACCTCCAGACTACGGCCGACCTCCTGCATTTGCTGGGGTTCTCCATCAACGTGCCGAAGTCGCACCTGATTCCCTTTCAGAAGCTCCTCTTCATCGGAGCGGTTCTGCACACGACGCACTTTCGGGTCTATCCTCCCGAACGGCGAGTCCAGGATATTCAGGCTATGATTCCGATCTTTCAGTCTCTATCCTGGGTTTCGGTCAGGATGACCCTGAAGCTGCTGGGCCTCATGGCCTCCTGCATCATCCTGGTCGATCATGCCAGATGGCATATGCAGGCTCTGCAGTGGGACCTGAAGTTCCAGTGGGCGCAGCATCAGGGGAACCTGTCCGAGTACGTCCAGATCTCTGGAGGGCACTGCTCAACAGCTGCATTGGGTCAATGGCAGATCCCTCTCCCTTCGCCAACCGGAGCACACAGTGGTGACGGACGAGTCCCTCCTGGGATGGGGCGGCCACATGGGAGAGGCGGAGATCAGAGGCCTCTGGTCTCCGGCGGAGTCCAGGCTCCATATCAACCTTCTGGAGCTTCGGGCGATCCGACTTGCACTGAAGGCATTCCTTCCCTCTGTCAAGGGGAGAGTAGTGCAGGTGTTCACAGATAACACCAACGCCATGTGGTACTGCAACAAACAGGGCGGGGTGGGGTCGTGGACCCTATGTCAGGAGGCTCTGCGCCTCTGGACATGGCTGGAACATCAGGGCATTTCCCTGGTGGTTCAACACCTGGCAGGTTCACTGAACGCCAGCGCGGACAAACTCAGCCGCAGGTGCATGATGGATCACGAATGGCGTCTTCACTCGGACGTGGCGCAAGGTCTCTTTCAACAGTGGGGAGAGCCTTGGTTAGATCTATTCACCAACGAAGAGAACGTGCAATGTCAGCAGTTCTGTGCGTTGGAATTTCCAAGGCGGCACTCGCTCGGCGACGCTTTTTGTCGCGAGTGGAGTTGCGGTCTGTTGTACGCCTTTCCGCCTATACCACTTCTGCCCAGAGTGCTGAAGAAGATCAGGCACGACCGGGCCCAAGTCATTCTTGTGGCCCCGGACTGGGCTCGAAGAGTTTTGTATCCCGAGCTACTCAGTATGACCATCGATCCCCCGATCCGACTGCCTCTTCGGGAGGATCTCCTGTCGCAGCAGCAGGGGACGGTCCTCCACCCAA
The DNA here is from genome assembly GCA_963921515.1 of Calotriton arnoldi. Classification (NCBI taxonomy): domain Eukaryota; kingdom Metazoa; phylum Chordata; class Amphibia; order Caudata; family Salamandridae; genus Calotriton; species Calotriton arnoldi. The sequence continues at coordinate 675,057 of CAWUFW010001574.1, forward strand.
ACCTGTCCAGTCTCCACCTCTTTGCGTGGAGATTGAGCGGCGGCAGTTGATTCCTTTTGACTTGCCTCCTGAAGTCTGTGATGTCATTCTGGCAGCCAGGCGTCCCTCCACTAAGTTGGTATATGCCTGCAGGTGGAGCAAGTTTGTGGCATTGTGCACAGCAAAGGCTGTGGATCCCCTTTCTACCCCTCTTTCTGATGTCCTACTGTTCCTTCTTTCTTTGGCCCAGCAGGGCTCTGCTCTGGGCACTATCAAGAGCTACCTTTCTGCTATTTCGGCCTTTCTCAGGCTCCCTGATCAGCCCTCTCTTTTCAAGTCCCCTGTTGTTAACAAATTCCTCAAAGGCATTACTCACCTTTTTCCTCCTGTTCCCTTTGTAATGCCACAGTGGGACTTGAACCTGGTTCTCACATACTTAATGTGCGCTCCCTTTGAGCCTCTTCACAACTGTCCTCTTCGTTTGTTAACTCTGAAGACTGCTTTCCTGGTTGCCATCACCTCTGCTAGGAGAGTGAGTGAACTCCAGGCTCTTCCTTGTAAACCTCCTTTTCTGTCTGTCCATCCGGACAAGGTTGTCCTCAGGACACGTCCATCCTTTCTGCCGAAGGTTGTTACTGCCTTTCACATCGGGCAGACCATCACTTTGCCCACCTTCTTTCCACCTCTGCATCCTTCCAGAGAGGAAGAGAGGCTCCACCGTCTGGACCCAAAACGTGCACTCTCATTTTACCTGAGTCGCACACAACAGTTCCGGGTGGATGACCAGCTCTTTGTTGGCTACGTTGGTGCCAAGAAAGGTCGGGTCGTACACAAGCGGACTATCTCCCGATGGGTCGTCTTGTGTATTAAAGCCTGTTATTCTCTGGCAAAGAAGGAGCCTCCGTTGGGGCTGCGCGCCCATTCTACCAGGGCGACGGCTGCCACTACGGCGTTGGGACGTGGTGGCCCCTTACAAGACCTCTGTCAGGCAGCTACGTGGGCCTCGCTGCACACTTTTACTAAGCACTATTGCCTGGACAGCCAAGTCCGGAGAGACGGCTTCTTTGGCCGTTCTGTTCTCCGGGACTTTCTGGTGTGATCTTGGTTCGCAGACCCACCACCGGGGTTGGTATTGCTGGGGTATCTATTCTAAGGTAAGGAATCTATCACTAACGTGTTTCTTTTAGATGCACAAGTTACTTACCTTCGGTAACGATATATCTGTAAGAAACATTAGTTAATGATAGACTCCTTACCATCCCACCCGTCCTCCCCGTTCTGCTAACTGATTTCTAGGGTTAAGGTCATCCCTTTTCAGGGCCCTAGTTTCAATGCACCAGTGGTCAGTATCTTGCATGGCTCTGCGTTCCTGGCGCGGAAAGTCGTGTACAGAACTGACATCTGAAAGAGACACGTTAGTGACAGATTCCTTACCTTAGAATATCCCCAGGCGTCAGGCTGGATCCGGAAAGTTTTTGCATAGCAGTACCCTTGCGCGTCGGTAGGCGGCGTCGTGCGGCTCCGCGTCCGTCGTCGGCGTCGTGATCGCCGGGATGACGTCGCGGGCAGTACTTAGACGCCGCCCCTGCGCGCTGACGTCAGTTCTTCTTTTTCCGCGCCAGTAAGCGCAGATCCGGGAAGAGCAGTGCCCTAGTCAATTTTTGACTAACTTTTTTGTGAATTTTTTCACTGTTTCTTTTCGAGTTGTCATCGGCTCCTAGGTGTCGTAGGGATGCCCGGCTTCAAGCCATGCGACGCCTGTGGTCGAATGATGTCGATCACAGACCCGCATCTGGAGTGTCTCTTCTGTCTCGGCCGAGACCACGACACGAAGTCGTGCCCTGACTGCCGGAAACTTCACCCGAAGGCTTTGCGAGAGCGGTCTCGAAAGCTACTTGAGGTCCGGCAGTCGGCTCCGTGCCGCACCAAGCCCCGGTACCGGGAGAGGTCGTGGGGCCGGTCGCGGAGTCCCCGCCGGTCGTCAGAGTCCAAGTCTTCGTGCTCCTCGGGTAAGTCGAAGCACAAAAAGTCTAAGAAGCGTCATCGCTCTAAGACTTCGCCTCGCCGGTCTCGCAACTCGGCTGAGGCCCCAGTCGGCACCGTCCCGCCCCCGCGGCCCCAGACGTGCCTATGGAGCCGCCCCCGCATTACCCGTCGTTTCCGGGTTCGGGGCGACTCCGGCCGAAATACAGGAATTCCTGTCGGCCATGGCCCGCCTCTTCGGGCCTCAAGGTCCCTCCGGTGCGCCTTCGGGCCCCGCGGGTCCTGATGGGGTTGCTCCGGCGTCGCAGGCGACTCCGGTCCCGGCGCCGCCTGTCCCACCAGCCTTCATCCCGGCCTCGGCTCCGGCCCCGGCCTCGATCCCGGCTGCGGGGTGCCGCGACCCCATCGACGCCGGTTGACCTAACCACGCCTCCGCCCGACGCCCGATGTCCCCGGTGCCGTTCCTGGCGCCGTCCGGGGCTCCGGACGGCATCGGTCCCCGGCTCTCTCCGGCTCCGGACATGGAGCCGGACCGGCGTCGCTCGGCGCCGGCTCCGGCGCCGATGAGACCTTGGATCCCAAATGTCCCTCCTCCTCCATATTTTGAACCTGAGGAGGACCAAGAGAGCTGGGAGGGGTCCGAAGACCCTCTCACACAACAGTGTGAGTATGATCAGGACTGGGCTGAGGAACTTGGGGATGCCAGTGGTCTAGACACCTCCCCTGACACTGGCATGCTGTCTCCTCCCGTGGCTACGGAGGAGGGAGCTAATCTCGCAACGGTGTTGCGTAGAGCAGCTGGAGCCTTACATCTCCAATTGCCTACTGTGGCTGTCAGGACTAATCTCCTGACGGAAGTGCTTCAGCCGGCAGCTTCCTCCTCGGAGACTGTGCTGCCGTTTAATGATGCACTCACTGACGTTCTTTTGGGCGCCTGGTCCAAGGCCACCACAGGGGCTCCTGTGGATAGGAACGTGGCCCGACGCCATCGCCCTGCTCCGGGCGACCCCTTGTTTCTCTCCCAACATCCCACCCCGAGAGCTTGGTTGTCCAAGCCTCTGCCTCCCAAACCGCCTTCCCTACCGCCCCTCCCGGATAGGGAATCCAAACGCCTGGACCAATTTGGGAAGAAGGCTTTTTCTTCCTCCAGTGCTGGCTTGCGGTCCGTCAACACCGCTTGCCTTTTGGGCCGATATACCCACTCCCTGTGGGATTCGGTGGCGACTGTTTTGCCGCAATGTTCTGAGGAGGTCCAGACACTGCTTACCCGCGCCATTGCGGAAGGAAGAGATGCGGCTAAATACACCATACGTTGTGGCCTTGATACCGCCGACTCGCTGGGCAGATCGCTTGCAATGACGGTGGCGCTACGTCGCCACGCCTGGCTGAGAACAACTGGTTTCTCGTGTGATGTCCAGAATACACTCATGGACATGCCCTTTGATGGAGTCGGTCTTTTTGGTTCCAAAGCAGACCATGCGCTGGAGCGTTTTAAGGACTCACGGGCTACTGCCAAGTCCCTGGGCCTTTCTGTTGTACGCCCTCCGCTCACCTCTGCTTTTCGCCCCTTTCGTGGCCACGGAAGGGGCGCCCAGTCATGTCAGCTGCCCAGCCACCGGCCCGCTCAGCAAGCGTCTTCACGTGGCCGAGGACGTGGATACCGCCGTGGCGGTTCGGGCAACCAGCGTGCGGGTCAGGCCACCACCTCCAACCCGTCCGCGGCCTCCAAGCCCTCCTAGTCCCTCCTTTCCGGTGCACAGCACGCCAGTAGGGGCAGGGTCCGCCATCACCTTCACTACTGGCGTCCCATCACCTCGGACAGGTGGGTCTTGGACATTGTCCGAAGGGGCTACTCCCTCCCCTTCGAGACCACCCCCAGCCATGCCACCTCAATTCCACCGCATGTCAGGGGATCACTTGGTGCTTCTGCAGAAGGAAGTCACGGCCCTCTTGGCCAAGAGGGCCATCGAGCATGTTCCGACCCCAGAAGTAGGACGTGGTTGCTACTCCCACTACTTTCTGGTGCCCAAAAAGGACAAGGAGGACATGCGTCCTATCTTGGACCACCGGAACGTCAATCGCTTCCTCCGGAAGGAGAAGTTCAAGATGCTCACCCTAGCTCAAGTCTTGACTGCCCTCGACCTTGGAGACTGGTTGGTAGCGTCGGACTTGCAGGACGCTTATTTCCACATCCCCGTCCTGCCGGCCCACTGGCGTTACCTACGGTTCACGGTAGGCCTCGAGCATTTTCAGTTCACCGTGCTCCCCTTTGGCCTTACAAGTGCCCCTCGGGTGTTCACGAAAGTGATGGCGGTGGTCGCAGCTCATCTGAAAGAGACACGTTAGTGATAGATTCCTTACCTTAGAATATCCCCAGGCGTCAGGCTGGATCCGAGAAAAGTTTTGCGTAGCAGTACCCTTGCGCGTCGGTAGGCGGCGTCGTGCGGCTCCGCGTCCGTCGTCGGCGTCGTGATCGCCGGGATGACGTCGCGGGCAGTACTTAGGCGCCGCCCCTGCGCGCTGGCGTCAGTTCTTCTTTCCGCGCCAGTAAGCGCAGATCCGGGAAGAGCAGTGCCCTGGTCAATTTTTGACCATACTTTTTGGTGATTTTTCACTGTGTTTTTCCAGCCTTCAGGTGTCGTAGGGATGCCCGGCTTCAAGCGATGCGGCGCCTGTGCGCGGATGATGTCCGTCACCGACCCGCATTGGGAGTGTCTCTTCTGCCTCGGCCGAGGCCACGACACCGAGTCTTGTCCCGAATGCCAGGCCCTCAACCCGAAGGCTTTGCGAGAGCGGTCTCGAAAGCTCCTCGAGGCCCGGCATTCGGCTCCGCGGAAGCCCCGGTCGCGTGAGAGGTCCAGGGGTCGCTCGCGGAGTGCACACCGGTCGTCGGCGTCGAAGTCTTCTTCGTCCGGTAAGTCTCGACACAAGAAGTCCAAGAAGCATCGTCGCTCTCGGACTTCGCCTCGCCGGTCTCGCGACTCGGCTGAGGCCCCTCCCGGCACCGTCCCCGCCCCGCGGCCCCGGACTTGCCTGTGGAGTCGCCCCGTCATACCCGCCCTTCCCGGGTTCGGGGGCGGATCCGGCCAAGGTACAGGAGTTCCTGTCGGCCATGGCCCGCCTCTTCGGGCCTTCAGGCCCCTCCGGTGCGCCTTCGGGCCCCGCGGGCCCTGAGTGGGGTTGATCCGGCGTCGCCGGCGGCTCCGGCCCCGGCGTCGCCCGAGCCTCCAGCCTCGATCCCGGCTCCGGCTCCGGCCCCGGCCTCGATCCCGGCTCCACAACCCCCATCGACGCCGGTCGACCTCACGACACCTCCGCCGGCGCCGATGTCTCCGGTGCCGTTCTCGACGCCGCCCTGGGCTCCGGGCGGCGTCGTCCCCCAGTTCCTTCCGGCTCCGGACTTGGACCCGGAGCGACGTCGCTCGGCGCCGGCTCCGGCGCCGATGGGACCTTGGGTCCCAAATGTCCCTCCTCCTCCTTATTTTGAACCAGAGGAGGACCAGGAGGACTGGGAGGGGTCTGATGACCCTCTGACACGCAACTGTCAGTATGATGAGGACTGGACAGAGAGTCTAGGGGAGGCCAGTGGTCTGGATACTTCTCCTGACACTGGCATGCTGTCTCCTCCCGTGGCTACGGAGGAGGGGGCCAATTTTGGTACGGTGTTGCGTAGGGCTGCTGGGGCCTTACGTCTCCAGCTCCCTACTTTGACGGTCAAGCCTAACATCTTGACAGAGGTACTTCAGCCGGCAGCCTCCTCTGCGGAGACTGTGCTGCCGTTTAACGACGCCCTCACGGACGTTCTTTTGGGCGCCTGGTCCAAGCCCAACACAGGGGCTCCTGTGGATCGGAACGTGTCACGACGCCATCGCCCCGCTCCGGGCGACCCCTGTTTCTTTCTGTCCACCCCACTCCTGAGAGCTTGGTTGTCCAAGCCTCCGCTTCCCAAACCGCCTTCCCTACCGCTCCTCCGGATAGGGAATCCAAACGCCTGGATCAGTTTGGGAAGAAAGGTTTTTCTTCCTCCAGTGCTGGCTTGCGGTCCGTTAACACCGCTTGTCTTTTGGGCCGATATACCCACTCTCTGTGGGATTCGGTGGCGGATGTTTTGCCCCAGTGCCCTGAGGAGGTCCAGGCACTGCTTTCCCGCGCCATTGCGGAAGGAAGGGATGCGGCCAAATACACTATCCGTTGTGGCCTTGACACCGCCGACTCGCTGGGCAGGTCGATTGCAACGACGGTGGCGCTCCGACGCCACGCCTGGCTAAGAACCACTGGTTTTCAGGGGATGTCCAGAATACTCTCATGGACATGCCCTTTGATGGAGTCGGTCTTTTTGGGTCCAAAGCAGACCATGCGTTGGAGCGCTTTAAGGACTCACGGGCTACTGCCAAGTCCCTGGGCCTTTCTGCTACACGCCCTCCGCTGCCTTCTGCTTTTCGCCCCTATCGTGGCCACGGTAGGGGCGCCCCTTCACGTCAGCAGCCCAGCCACCGGCCCGCGCAGCAGGCGTCTTCGCGTGGCCGAGGACGTGGATTCCGCCGTGGCGGATCGGGCAACCAGCGTGCGGGTCAGGCCACCACCTCCAACCCGTCCGCGGCCTCCAAGCCCTCCTAGTCCCTCCTTTCAGGTGCACGGCACGCCAGTAGAGGGCAGGGTCCGCCATCACCTTCCCCACTGGCGCACCATCACCTCGGACAGGTGGGTCTTGGACATTGTCCGAAGGGGCTACTCCCTCCCCTTCGAGACCACCCCCAGCCATGCCACCTCAATTCCACCGCATGTCAGGGGATCACTTGGTGCTTCTACAGAAGGAAGTCACGGCCCTCTTGACCAAGAGGGCCATCGAGCATGTTCCGACCCCAGAAGTAGGGCGTGGTTGCTACTCCCACTACTTTCTGGTGCCCAAAAAGGACAAGGAGGACATGCGTCCTATCTTGGACCTCCGGAACGTCAATCGCTTCCTCCGGAAGGAGAAGTTCAAGATGCTCACCCTAGCTCAGGTCTTGACTGCCCTCGACCCTGGAGACTGGTTGGTAGCGTTGGACTTGCAGGACGCGTATTTCCACATCCCCGTCCTGCCGGCCCACCGGCGTTACCTTCGGTTCACGGTAGGCCCCGAGCATTTTCAGTTCACCGTGCTCCCCTTTGGCCTTACCAGTGCCCCTCGGGTGTTCACGAAAGTGATGGCGGTGGTCGCAGCTCATCTGCGCCGGGCAGGGGTTTCAGTCTTCCCCTACCTCGACGACTGGCTGCTGAAGGCGGGCTCGTCCCAGGCAGTCGTCTCCCACCTCCAGACTACGGCCGAACTCCTGCACTCGCTGGGGTTCTCCATCAATGTGCCGAAGTCGCATCTAATTCCTTCTCCACAGCTCCTTTTCATCGGAGCAGTTCTGGACACGACGCAGTTTCGGGCCTATCCTCCCGAACGGCGAGTCCGGGATATTCAGGCTATGATTCCGATCTTTCGACCTTTATCCTGGGTTTCGGTACGGATGACCCTGAGGCTGCTGGGCCTCATGGCCTCCTGCATCCTGCTGGTCAATCATGCCAGATGGCATATGCGGGCTCTGCAGTGGGACCTGAAGTTCCAGTGGGCGCAGCACCAGGGCAACCTGTCCGATCACGTCCAGATCTCGGAGGGGACTGCAAAACAGTTGCAGTGGTGGCTCTCGAACCGGCAATGGGTCATGGGCAGATCCCTCTCCCTTCCCCAGCCAGAGCATACAGTTGTGACGGACGCGTCCCTTCTGGGATGGGGCGGTCACATGGGAGAGGCGGAGATCAGAGGCCTCTGGTCTCCGGCGGAGTCCCGGCTCCATATCAACCTTCTGGAGCTCCGGGCGATCCGGCTTGCACTCAAGGCATTCCTTCCCTCTGTCAAAGGGAAGGTAGTGCAGGTGTTCACAGACAACACCACCGCCATGTGGTACTGCAACAAACAGGGCGGGGTGGGGTCTTGGACCCTTTGTCAGGAGGCTCTGCGCCTCTGGACATGGCTGGAACATCAGGGCATGTTCCTGATGGTTCAACACCTGGCAGGTTCTCTGAACGCCAGGGCGGACGAACTCAGCCGCAGGTGCATGATGGATCACGAATGGCGTCTTCACTCGGAAGTGGCGCAAGGACTCTTTCTACAGTGGGGAGAGCCTTGGTTAGATCTATTCGCCACCGAAGAGAACGCGCAATGTCATCGGTTCTGCGCGTTGGAATTTCCAAGGCGGCACTCGCTCGGCGACGCTTTTCGTCGCGAGTGGAGTTGCGGTCTGTTGTACGCCTTTCCGCCTATACCACTTCTACCCAGAGTGTTGAAGAAGATTCGGCACGACCGGGCCCAAGTCATTCTTGTGGCTCCGGACTGGGCTCGAAGAGTTTGGTATCCCGAGCTACTCAATATGAGCATAGATCCCCGATCCGTCTGCCTCTTCGGGAGGATCTTCTGTCGCAGCAGCAGGGGACGGTCCTCCACCCGAACCTGTCCAGTCTACACCTGCTTGCGTGGAGATTGAGCGGCGGCAGTTGATTCCTTTCGACTTGCCTCCCGAAGTTTGTGATGTGATTCTGGCAGCCAGGCGTCCCTCCACTAAGGTGGTATACGCCTGCAGGTGGAACAAATTTGTGGCATGGTGCACAGCAAAGGCTGTGGATCCCCTTTCTGCCCCTCTTTCTGAGGTCCTTCTGTTCCTTCTCTCTCTGGCCCAACAGGGTTCTGCCCTGGGTACCATCAAGGGTTATCTTTGTGCTATCTCGGCCTTCCTCAGGCTCCCTGATCAGCCCTCCCTTTTCAAGTCCCCTGTTGTTAACAGGTTCTTAAAAGGCATTACTCACCTCTTCCCTCCTGTTCCGTTTGTAATGCCTCAGTGGGACTTGAACTTGGTTCTTACCTTTTTAATGTGCGCTCCCTTTGAGCCTCTGCATAACTGTCCTCTTCGTCTTCTGACTCTAAAGGCAGCCTTTCTGGTGGCCATCACCTCCGCTCGGCGGGTGAGTGAGCTCCAGGCTCTTTCTTGCAAACCTCCCTTTCTGTCTGTTCATCCAGACAAGGTTGTTCTTCGGACGCGTCCGTCCTTCTTGCCAAAGGTGGTTACTGCTTTCCACATTGGGCAGACCATCACTTTGCCCACCTTCTTTCCGCCTCCGCATCCTTCCAGAGAGGAAGAGAGGCTCCACCGTCTGGACCCAAAACGTGCGCTCTCCTTCTATATCGACCGCACGCAACACTTCCGGGTGGATGACCAGCTCTTTGTTGGCTACGTGGGCGCCAAAAAGGTCGGGCGGTGCACAAGAGGACCATCTCCCGCTGGGTTACCTTGTGCATCAAGACCTGCTATTCTTTGGCTAAGAAGGAGCCTCCTGTTGGGCTGCGTGCCCATTCCACCAGGGCAACGGCTGCTACCACGGCCTTGGGCCGCGGTGTTCCGCTGCCGGTTATCTGTCAGGCAGCTACGTGGGCCTCGCTGCACACGTTTACTAAGCATTACTGCCTTGACAGTCAGGTCCGGAGGGACGGCTTCTTTGGCCGTTCTGTCCTCCAGGACTTCCTTGTCTGATCTTTGTTCGCAGACCCACCACCGGGGTTGGTATTGCTGGGGTATCTATTCTAAGGTAAGGAATCTATCACTAACGTGTCTCTTTCAGATGCACAAGTTACTAACTTGTGTAACGATATATCTGTAAGAGACAGTAGTTAGTGATAGATTCCTCACCGCCCACCATCCTCCCGTTCTGCGAACTGATTTCTAGGGTTAAGGACATCCCTTTCAGGGCCCTAGTATTTTTCAGACACCTGTGTCAGCTTCTTGCATGGCTCTGCGTTCCTGGCGCGGAAAGTCGTGTACAGAACTGACGTCCAGCGCGCAGGGGCGGCGCCTAAGTACTGCCCGCGACGTCATCCCGGCGATCACGACGCCCGACGACGGACGCGGAGCCGCACGACGCCGCCTACCGACGCGCAAGAGGTACTGCTACGCAAAACTTTCCGGATCCAGCCTGACGCCTGGGGATATTCTAAGGTAAGGAATCTATCACTAACTACTGTCTCTTACAGATATATCGTTACACAAGTTAGTAACTTGTGCATCTGCGCCGGGCAGGGGTTCCAGTCTTCCCCTACCTCGACGACTGGCTGCTGAAGGCGGGCTCATCCCAGGCAGTCGTCTCCCACCTCCAGACTACGGCCGAACTCCTGCACTCGCTGGGGTTCTCCATCAATGTGCCGAAGTCGCATCTGATTCCTTCTCCACAGCTCCTTTTCATCGGAGCAGTTCTGGACACGACGCAGTTTCGGGCCTATCCTCCCGAACGGCGAGTCCGGGATATTCAGGCTATGATTCCAATCTTTCAGCCTTTATCCTGGGTTTCGGTACGGATGACCCTGAGGCTGCTGGGCCTCATGGCCTCCTGCATCCTGCTGGTCGATCATGCCAGATGGCATATGCGGGCTCTGCAGTGGGACCTGAAGTTCCAATGGGCGCAGCACCAGGACAACCTGTCCGATCACGTCCAGATCTCGGAGGGGGCTGCAAAACAGTTGCAGTGGTGGCTCTCGAACCGGCAATGGGTCATGGGCAGATCCCTCTCCCTTCCCCAGCCAGAGCACACAGTTGTGACGGACGCGTCCCTTCTGGGATGGGGCGGTCACATGGGAGAGGCGGAGATCAGAGGCCTCTGGTCTCCGGCGGAGTCCCGGCTCCATATCAACCTTCTGGTGCTCCGGGCGATCCGACTTGCACTCAAGGCATTCCTTCCCTCTGTCAAAGGGAAGGTCGTGCAGGTGTTCACAGACAACACCACCGCCATGTGGTACTGCAACAAACAAGGCGGGGTGGGGTCGTGGACCCTCTGTCAAGAGGCTCTGCGCCTCTGGACATGGCTGGAACATCAGGGCATGTTCCTGATGGTTCAACACCTGGCAGGTTCCCTGAACGCCAGGGCGGACGAACTCATCCGCAGGTGCATGATGGATCACGAATGGCGTCTTCACTCGGAAGTGGCGCAAGGTCTCTTTCTGCAGTGGGGAGAGCCTTGGTTAGATCTATTCGCCACCGAAGAGAACGCGCAATGTCATCAGTTCTGCGCGTTGGAATTTCCAAGGCGGCACTCGCTCGGCGACGCTTTTCGTCGCGAGTGGAGTTGCGGTCTGTTGTACGCCTTTCCGCCTATACCACTTCTACCCAGAGTGTTGAGAAACATTCGGCGCGACCGGGCCCAAGTCATCCTTGTGGCTCCGGATTGGGCTCGAAGAGTTTGGTATCCCGAGCTACTCAGTATGAGCGTCGATCCCCCGATCCGTCTGCCTCTTAGGGAGGATCTTCTGTCGCAGCAGCAGGGGACGGTCCTCCACCCGAACCTGTCCAGCCTCCACCTTCTTGCGTGGAGATTGAGCGGCGGCAGTTGATTCCTTTCGACTTGCCTCCCGAAGTTTGTGATGTGATTCTGGTAGCCAGGCGTCCCTCCACTAAGGTGGTATACGCCTGCAGGTGGTACAAGTTTGTGGCATGGTGCACAGCAAAGGCTGTGAATCCCCTCTCTGCCCCTCTTTCTGAGGTTCTTCTGTTCCTTCTTTCACTGGCCCAACAGGGTTCTGCCCTGGGTACCATCAAGGGCTATTTTTGTGCCTTCCTCAGGCTTCCTGATCAGCCCTCCCTTTTCAAGTCCCCTGTTGTTAACAGGTTTCTCAAAGGCATTACACACCTCTTCCCTCCTGTTCCGTTTGTGATGCCTCAGTGGGACTTGAACTTGGTTCTTACCTTTCTCATGTGCGCTCCCTTTGAGCCTCTACATAACTGTCCTCTTCGTCTTCTGACTCTGAAGACAGCCTTTCTGGTGGCCATCACCTCCGCTCGGCGGGTGAGTGAGCTCCAGGCTTATCATGCAAACCTCCCTTTCTGTCTGTCCATCCAGACAAGGTTGTTCTTAGGACGCGTCCGTCCTTCTTGCCAAAGGTGGTTACTGCCTTCCACATTGGGCAGACCATCACTTTGCCCACCTTCTTTCCGCCTCCGCATCCTTCCAGAGAGGAAGAGAGGCTCCACCGTCTGGACCCAAAACGTGCGCTTTCCTTTTATATTGACCGCACACAACACTTCCGGGTGGATAACCAGCTCTTTGTTGGCTACGTGGGCGCCAAAAAAGGTCAGGCGGTGCACAAGAGAACCATCTCCCGCTGGGTAACCTTGTGTATCAAAGCCTGCTATTCTTTGGCTAAGAAGGAGCCTCCTGTTGGGCTGCGTGCCCATTCCACCAGGGCAACGGCTGCTACCACGGCTTTGGGCCGCGGTGTTCCGCTGCAGGATATCTGTCAGGCAGTTACGTGGGCCTCGCTGCACACGTTTACAAAGCATTACTGCCTTGACAGTCAGGTCCGGAGGGACGGCTTCTTTGGCCGTTCTGTCCTCCGGGACTTCCTTGTCTGATCTTTGTTCGCAGACCCACCACCGGGGTTGGTATTGCTGGGGTATCTATTCTACGGTAAGGAATCTGTCACTAACGTGTCTCTTTCAGATGCACAAGTTACTAACTTGTGTAACGATATATCTGTAAGAGACAGTAGTTAGTGACAGATTCCTTACGGTCCCACCCATCCTCCCCGTTCTGCGAACTGATTTCTAAGGTTAAGGACATCACTTTCAGGGCCCTAGTATTTTTCAGACACCTATGTCAGCTTCTTGCATGGCTCTGCGTTCCTGGCGCGGAAAGTCGTGTACAGAACTGACGTCAGCGCGCAGGAGCGGCGTCTAAGTACTGCCCGCGACGTCATCCCGGCGATCACGACGCCGACGACAGACGCGGAGCCGCACGACGCCGCCTACCGACGTGCAAGGGTACTGCTACGCAAAAACTTTCCGGATCCAGCCTGACGCCTGGGGATATTCTAAGGTAAGGAATCTGTCACTAACTACTGTCTCTTACAGATATATCGTTACACAAGTTAGTAACTTGTGCGTCAGCGCGCGAGGGCGGCATCTAAGTAGCTGCCGCAACGTCATCTCGGCGACCACAACGCCAACGACGGACGCGGAGCCGCACGACGCCACCTTCCGACGCGCAGGGGTACTGCTGACGAAAACTTTCCGGATCCAGTCTGACGCCTGGGGGTAATTCTAAGGTAAGGAATCTATCACTAACTAATGTTTCTTACAGATATATCGTTACCGAAGGTAAGTAACTTGTGCGTTAGTGGTTATATCAAAGCTTTACAAAGAATTGAGACCAGACTACTACATGATGACGCAACAAAGAATTCCTGATAGTGATAAAATAACAAAAAATAGCAATAGTAGTAACCTGAGCAATGGGGAATTACTATTTAATAAAAACTAAAGTCACAAGGGGCATGGCCTGGAGCCTACGAGGGCGGACGCGTGAGCTCGGAGCTCCGCGCCGGCCCGTTATTTATTGGCCTATATACCGGCAGCCGGGACCTGGGCGACGGCGGAAACGTACCCTGAAGCTTCCGTGTTGCGGAGGGCGGGCCTTTGCGAGTTCGTCGATCACCGGGCGTCTGGCGAAGGAGCGGAGCCTTGAGCTGCGGCTGTGTCAGAGCACCCTCAAGATGGCGGGTCCAGTGCGGGCGGCTGGAAACGTGTGACTCCGAGGGTGTTGCTGCCTACCCCTGGATCAGGTGCTCCCTAACTGCTGAGCTGGTGACCGGCCTGGGTGCACAGCTGGGGTGTGGGCCCCCCCGCGCGGAACACCGGCGCGCAGCTAAATCATTCCGGAGGTGAGGAGCTGGGTGTGGCCGGGGATCGGAGACTGGATCGGGGCTCGTGCTGACCTGCGCTGGCTCTGGGGGCTGTGCGAGCCGAGCAGTCTCCTCACGCAGGCCCGGTGGCATATCGAAGGGCCTGGACTTTGCTGATCTCCCCCCTAGGGGCCTGGGCCTCAACAGGAGAATTGACGCAGCCCCGTGAGAGGGCCGGGGGAGGCTGGATTTATAGTCAGCTGGCGAGAGGCAGTTACAGGCGTGCGCTGACTGGGAGGCCTGCTCCGGGTATACCTGTGGCCTGATTTGGATGGTCGCCTGGGGTTCGGACATGGCCTACCACGGCATACACCAAAGAGTACAGCGTTGCACTCTGGTCCCTGGGGGTGTGAGAGAACACGGGCAGCCCACAGAGGGGTACTGAATAAAGGTCGACACACAAGTGGCTGTGGGCGAAGACTATGAGGCAGCCCCAACATCGGGAGTGAGACTAAAACGGGCAGAAAGAGGGGGCTGCAACAACCTGACCCTGCCCCGGGACCGAGGGGCACAGCCTATACATCTGCGAGGTGCTTGACGGCCCCATACCTGGCTGTCTTTCTGGGCCGGGGTGCTGGGGCAGATATTGAGACCCACGGTCCCGGGAACGTAGGGTGCCTCACTATGTGGCGTCAAAGGGGTGGCACTACAGTTCTTAGACCCCTTCCGTCCGGGAGGCCTAACGAGCTTCCTGGCACAATGGGCAAACCCAGGGGCTGCCAGGCGGGGGCCTCGCACGACCTGGAAGACAGTGCCCAGGAGCAATCGCAATCTACCCCAGAGGACCCGGTGCAACAACAGTTGAGCAAAATACTGGAGGCCATAGCGGACACGAAGGCCACCCTCCACCAAGATATCAGCACGGTCACGGTGGGGCTCGGCCATCTGCGGGAAGAGCACAAGAAGTTATCAGAGAGAGTTAAAGAGACTGAAACCAGTATTGCTGAACTAGCGCCGGCACAGAAAGCACTAGAGCAGCAGGTGGGGGCCCTTACAGACAGAGTGTGTGTGCTAGAGCGGAGGGCCGAAGACGCCGAGGGGCACAACAGGAGGAAGAACATCAGTGTCCTGGGCCTGCCAGAAGGGGCGGAAGGCAGCGATATGGTGTCCTTCTTGGAACATTAGAATCCAAACAATGGTTCAAGTAAACTATTTAAAATAAAATTAGGTTTTGAAAATGGACAAAAGTAAAAAAATAAAACAGGCGAAAAACAAAAAGTACACTGTAGAAAAAGAAAACGGAAAAGGGGTGTCAACAGGCCAATAAGGCACAATGTACCCATGTACAAACAATTTCTTTAGTTAGAAAATGTATTGTCCAAAGTAAACAATCATAATTATAAATACATAACAATAATGGCGCTCATGGGGTTACACAAACAGTGATGAAAATATAAACAATACAATGTGTAAACGAATAAAAGTGGCTGAGGGAAAATTATGCAAAGGCAAAGTTCTGGACAAAACAGAAACAACATACAGCAAAAAAATGCGTCCCCTTCAATTAGAGCCACATCTCAGCGTCGACGGCGTTTCGACCAATTAGAATTTGTCAGGTCATCATCAGGACAATACATGAAACATGAGAGCATCCACAAGGTTCCAATAAAATATCTAAAATAAAATATGTACATGGATTTCAAAAAATTAAAGAGAAATAAATTAGAGAGGTAAAAAGGACTAGACATAAGGTAAGCCAGTGAAGAAAAATTAGCATGTGTGGTAAAAAGAATTAGAGGAAAGTAAACAAAGATCAAATCAGCCCACAACCAAGACACAGAAATCCAGTGCTAGAACCCAGAAAATGGAAAAATTAGAAAGAATGGGTCTACATCATGACCACTTGAAAGAAAAAAGTGCACCAATATTAGACCAAAAGGAAATTCCTCCATGATGTAAGAAAAGTTATAATCACCTGAATCACAGGGTAAACTTCCTCTACAATATATGATAAAACGCAGAGGGTACAGGACTTCACTGCATGAGGGAGAAGTCGCATTCTATTAATATGTAGAAAAAAGGAACAAAATTAGACCACTGAGGTTCGTAGAATTAAAAACTACTAAGAAATTATTATGAACCAACATACCGGATGGCATATTAAGGAGCAATAACTGGCTGTGGTGATTCGCAAAGAGGCTCCCGTAAGGATAGATAATTTAAATGAGCTGTATCATGAATAAACAAAAGAGCAAAAAAATATAATAAGACGATATCATAAAGAACCAAAAATAATGGGTATGAAAAAATGGAATTGGACTACACAGGAGGAAATACTTACAACTGAAAGATCGTGAAAAAAGTGGGATATCAATTACCACTGTTTAGATAGGGTTGAAAGAGTTTTACAATCCAGACAGAGCTGCAAATAAAAACCAGAAAAAAGTATAAATGGAGAATAAGGGGCATAAAATTACCCCTTAAAAGCCCAGAGACTACATACTGTACCTGATCGTGAAACCAGTAATTTAGTACATGGCGGTCATGCTGGTGCAAGGAATCCAATTGGGTTGCTCGTTTAGACTGCAAGCATATAAAACGACCAGTCAAAGGAGTATACATATACCATATACGAGTTCAAAGAATGACATCTCTCAGAAGGCAACCTATGTAATACGCAAAAAGGGACTTGTAAAGAGGGCTTAAGAAAACATTTCCTTAACATGCAAAAATTAAGGGAGACGCCTGCATGAAATAACCCAAAGTGCGTTCGAAGAGGAACAGGAAATATAACCTGTTCTGCTACATATGGCCTCAAAAAGAAGCTCCTGCGGACAGAGCGTATCCGCTTAAGGCTGTGGTCTGCTGGGAAACCAACAGATTAGACTGTGCTTCTTGAAAGTAAGGAATAAGGAAGCACGCACCGTGTGGAAATGAAGATAGAGAATTCACAGACAGGAAATGTTCGCTCGCTAAAAGCCATCAATCAATGGCTCGTAAACAAAGGCAGAAAGCGGCAGCATACTAATACTTACAGTGCATTTCAACTGCCCGGTCCCGCCAGCATGCCCCTTGAAGTCATGTCCTAGTTATAAAACCGGAAGAATATACTCGTGAAAGACGCTGAGAAATTATAGCGTCTTCCTCATGAAAGTAGAAAGCGGACTAATGTGCCGCAAGTCGTATCAAGACCGAAAAAGTATCGGCCATCTTTCAAAAGTGATAAAAATAAATCGATGGCACATACACGCAATATCGGTAACACGAGGGCCATGATAAGCACTGTGGACCACAAGGATCTGCATCATGCGAGCAAACAGAAACATAAGTTAAACCTAATAAAGCCACTGGCTTGAAGACAGCTGCCATATTATAGTGTGGAAGTCAGATGTATAAGAATAGACCACACAGGAATAATGCCCAATTACAGCAATGTCTATAAGAAGGGACCATACGAAACGCTACAAGACTAAAAAATCCGCGAGGTTAGGGGCACACAGGGCAGTAAGTTATAAAGCATGTTAGTGCTCGGGAGTTTCAAAAGAAAAAACAATTAATATATACACAAAGAAGAAAAGATATCCGTGCAATGTTGTAGGTAGATAACCATGGTTTGCACTTGATGAAACTACTGGTGTAAGGAAGCCAGAAGGAGGCGGCCATATTGTAGTGCTGAACAATAGAAATAAAAAGAAAACACAAGAAAGTAAGGCCAATTTCAGCGTTGTCCGTTGTGAAATGAAACCATATCAGACTCTACCTTACCAGAATTTCGTATTCTTGGGAGCTAGCAAAACACGAGAATAAACTGCGAGCTAACGTCTGAGATTTATACTCGATTGTGAAGGCCAAGAGGCAGCGGCCATATTAGAATGGAAAAATAGAAAACATGAAATAACACCCAAAATAAAACACAGCAGAATGAAAGCAGATCCAACGTCTGGAAGGATATAAGAGAGTGGAACACCCTTCCACTAAGCCTACGACAGACCCAAGACCTGCTGACCTTCAGGAGGCTACTCAAGACCTGGTTGTTCGACCAGTAGCAGCACCCCCCCCCTTTTTCTCCCCCAGCGCCTTGAGACCCTCGCGGGTAAGTAGTGCGCTTTACATTCTGTGATTGATTGATTGATTGAAAGTAACATCAATGTATTGAAAATCAATGGCCACAAGGTTATCAGTGATTCAATCATCCAGTGTGTACAACACAAGGGCCAATAACGGCATAATCATTATCAGTTGTATAAATCATGAAATTATACATAATCAAAATGAATTTGCGTAAGATTGTATAAATAGCAAAAACAACATCACCCTAAATTCATTAAGATGACATACAGAACTTAGCTTAATTCTCTTTGTTATAATAAGGAGTAGTTAAAAGACCATGTAGTACATAATATGGCCAGATGTAATTCACTACGTGTGCACACAAAGCATTGTGTATTCGTAATGCCATTATGTTAATGGTTGAACATACATTACCTCAATAATAAACATTTGAGGGTTAGAACATATTGCTATTCATAGGCAAAAACAGCATGCTGAAAACCAAGCATATTTACATGATAATAATGAATATTGATACAGGTATAGAGCATATCGCTATTCAAAGGCAAAAACAGCATACTGAAAACCAAGCATATTTACATGGTAATAATGAGTATTGATACATACAGAGCATTACAATTTCTAACCCAAGATCATATAATGAACAAGACACAATCAGGCAACAGAGGGGAATTTAAAAGCAAAATTCTGACAGATATTCTAGCATTACACTCCTCCAAGGTGTTCAGACCGTTGTTAATGCTGTCACACCTCAAGATCCAGCGGCATTCAGTTTTGTTTAGTAAACTTGTAATGTCACCACCCCTTGGTGGCTTCTTGATCATTTCGATCACCTGCCAGCGTAACTCCGAGGGTGCTTGATTGTGTTCGATAAAATGGGACACTAAAGGTGCATGTTCGTTCTTACACCGAATACGGCTTTTGTGTTGTGAAAGACGGTCCTTTATTCGTTGCGTTGTTTGTCCCACATAGATAAGTTGGCAGGGACACCAAATGGCATATACCACATTTTGTGAATTACAGTTAGTATGATCACGTAAAACATGTGTTATTGTGCCATGTATAAATTGTTTGGTGTTGAAGGTTGAGTCGCACATAATGCAACTGCCACAGCGGTAATGGCCCACAATCTTATTGAGGCCCCACAGTGTGGTCAGATCAGGCTGGTCAAGGGTAGGTGAAGCAGCTGTGACCAAATGGTCACCAATATTTTTGCCTCGCTTAAAAGAAAAGAGAGGTAGTTCCTCTTAATGCCAGTGGATTGAATTAACAGCCAATGTTTTTTTATAATCTTGGTGATTTTGTTACTCTGTGTACTAAAGGTTGTGACACATGGTATACGTTCCATGGTTTTGGGGGCCCAGGGTGTGAGTGGAATCTCTCTATGGTTGTACCAGGCCCTCTTCAGAGAACGTTTAATTAATCTCTTAGGGTAGCCACGATGTTCTAACTTTTTGGTGAGGATGTCAGCTTCCCGGAAATAGTCTTCCCGGAATTGTCAATTCCTCTGGATACGCAATAACTGTCCGAATGGAAGACCATCCTTCAAACCCTTTGGGTGGTGGCTGGTATACTCCAAAAGAGAATTGCGTGCAGTAGGCTTAGTGTAGAGTTTAGTAGCCAGTGTCCCATCATGTGGGATGATGGTGAGATCCAGAAAGTCCACACTCTCACTGCTGGCATTTGAGGTGAACTTTAGGTCCGGTGAACATGAATTAAGCCACTCCAAAAATTTGGCAAGGGTAGAAGTGTCTCCCGTCCAAATAAAGAAAACATCATCAATATAACGCCGCCAATGGCGGACATTTTGGAAGTATGGATTATTAACCTGGTTGTAAATGCAGGTTTGCTCAAAATTGTCCACATATAATATTGCAAAATTTGGGGCATAAGAAGCCCCCATTGAGGTGCCTTTTATTTGCAAGAAGAAATCCCCATCAAACTCGAAATAATTTCGAGTGAGGGAAATGGTCAGCAAATCAATGATGAAATCAGTAGGGACTGTCACCGGGCCTATTTGAGTGTCTAATGCAAGCCTAATCACCTCTATACCCTCCAATTGTGGTATATTGGTGTATAAGGACTCAATGTCCAAACACACCAATAATTCAGTTTCAGGGGTGAATTGCATTTGTTCAAGTTGGGAAATAATGTCGCCACTGTCTCGTACATAACTCCTGGTGTTGGAAGCCAAATCTTTGATAAAAACATCAATATATTTGCATAATGGTTCCAGACCGACCCACAGCTAGAAACTATGTATACAGGACAGGGGTCCATGGTGTTTTGGTATTCAGATAGTCAAATTCCTTGTGGCTAAGAAAACCTGTCGACCTGGCTTTGGATGTCACAGTCAAGAAAGTTTCTGAATATCCGGAAGAGGATTAGATCTCAATGTGGTGTAGTGATTGGCATTGGAAAGCTGTCTACGAATTTCAGACTTGTACTTGTCTATTGGTTGTATCACTATCCCGCCGCCCTTATCTGCGGGCTTTATAATAACCTCCTTGTTGGTTTTCAAAGCGCGCAGCACTTGCCATTCAGAAAGAGAGATATTGTAAGGAATATATTCAAAGCCCTTATCTAAGGCCGTGACATTTTTCAAAACCATGGCTTCCAAGGCCAACAATTCAACAGGCATTCTATTGGTAGGAGGATTAAACATTGAGGGTGGTCTCAATCTAGAAGGATTGAAATTATCCGTATAGACTGTGTCAAGAAAGAAATATTTTAGACGCAATTTTCAAAAAAAACTGCAAAAGCTCAATCTGGATGTCAAAAAGACAGGTCTTCTCAGTGGGAACAAAGCTGAGCCCTTTACTCAATAGAGCAACTTCAGCAGAAGAAAGGATATGTTCCGATAGATTGAAAATCAGAATCATGTCAGGTACAGTTTCTACAGTTTCTTGGAACATTGGCTCAAAAGTGTGGTAGCACCCGAGGGACTGTCAACCTTTTATACACTGGAGAGGGCCCATAGAGTGCCGGCCAAACCGCTGGCCCCTGGGAGATCCCCGCGGCCTGTGGTGGCTCGATTGCTCCATTTTCGAGACAGAGACTTCCTCCTGCAAAAGACACGTGCGGAGGGCCCATTCACCATGGACAACAGCAGAATCTCCCTCTTCCCGGATTATACACGGGAAGTGCAGAGGAAACGGGCCTCGTACCTAGAGGTCAAGAAGGCATTGAGAGAGGAAGGTCTCCAGTACTCTCTGTTGTTCCCAGTCCAGCTGCGTATTATCCTGGATGGGAATGCTCACTACTGTGAAAGTCCTAAAGACACCTGGCACTGGTTGGAGGCCTACAAGACTGGGACTCCACGGTGCACGGGCTCTGGACCTTCTCTGAGGAAAACCACGGAGCTTGGGAAGCGCTCCCGAAGACGACCTCGTAGAGGGGCAACGAAGAAACCTACCTCTTCGCAGACAGAGAGGGAGAGGGCTAAAGCGTTGCAGGCTGTAGCAGCGCTTATGCAGGGCAAGAGTCCTACCCTAGAGGTGGATGCCCGCTCCTCGAGAGAGACTGAAGAAAATTTGTCCGACACTTCCCGCAATGACAGTTTGAAGCTGCCGGTGGTGACGCCAAAGACAGCCGACGAAATTATCTGAGGCAGTTGGAACGTTGCGGTGACTTTGATACCCGGAGGGTTGCCGGACTGCTGATTGCTGATCCAGGTTCCGAGCTGCCCCACCTTATATGGGGCTGGTGCGCTCTGGATGGTTTGTGCGCCCTGAACTATGTCTTCATTGGCTACCCCCGCTGAGTGCCTTACTAGGTTAGGGCCTCATCTAGTACAAAATGTTTCACACGCTGTTTGGGCGGCCGACCATTGTCAGACTGCCCTGGGGTTGGGGAGTTGACCAACATGGGGGTCCATTTGTTTGTCTCTTATGTTTTGAAGTTTGCAGAGGAGGGTGGTGGTGCATGAATGAGGGGGGGTGGGGGAGGGCTTCCTTTGGGGGGCTGTTTTGTGATACCCAACATGAATGGCGGACGCTCGTAATGCTTTACGGTTCCTAACATGGAACATTCGAGGTATGGGGTCTATCGCAAAGCGCCATAATATTTTTTCATATTGTAGGCGCAGGGACATACACATTGCATTTCTCCAGGAGACACACCTGAACAGTGAGGAAGCTGGGAAGTTGAAGAGACGATGGAGGGGCCAGGTCTTCGCGACCACCTCCTCGGCTTTCGCCAGGGGAGTACTGATTTGGGTCAAGCCAGGGGTCCCTTTTGCACCTGAGCGTACGTGGCTGGATGCAGAAGGACGGTATGCCCTGATCACAGGGAGGTTGGCAGGTCAGGGAGTGACACTTGGCAATATATACGTGCCTAATCAAGACCAGATCGGTTTCCTGGAGTCCTTGTCTGCCTCAATGGCTAATAACTTCAATGGTCGCATAATACTGGGGGGGGGGGGACTTTAATTGTGTTGCGGATGTTGCTACTGACCGTTCGCACCCTCCCTTATCGGGGTCTCAGGCCCACCGCACGGCTCTGGGATTCCGCACTTGGATATCCCACTGGGGCCTTGAGGACACTTGGAGACTGCAACATAACAGAGATAGGGTGTACTCCTTCTTTTCACCGGTCCATCAGGTACACACTAGGCTTGATACGTTTTTTTGCTCTCCTGCCTTTAATAGCTCCAACATACACACCGAATACTTAGGGCGCACAGTGTCGGACCATAGTCCACTGATAATGACGCACCAGCCCCCGGGAAGGCGACCTCTGATCCCTACCTGGAAACTGAATCCGACAATGCTTGAGGATGCTCCTTTCCGCACGTCATTACATGCACTCCTAAACACATACTTCCCCATCAACGCCAACACAGCATCTTCTGCTCAAGTGGAGTGGGAGGCATTTAAAGTGGTCGTAAGGGGTCACTGTATGGGACAGGCGAGTGGTGCCCATAGGGAGCTCCGTCAAGAACTTTTGGACCTGGAAAGGAGCATCCGCAGCTTAGATAACATCCAGGGTACGGATGATGCAGCTCGCGTGACACTACAGGCCACAAGCGCAAAATATAATGATGCAATAGGGCGGTTGAGATGTTACAACTATAAGGACTATTTGGATAGAGTGCAGAGGCAGGAAGGGAAGGCGGGCCGAGTCTTAGCAAGGCTAATTAGACCTGAACTAGGGGTATCGCCAATCACCCAACTTAGCTTGGATACCGGGGACGTGGTGTACGACCCGGACGCGATTAACGACTCCTTTTTAGCATACTATGAGCGATTGTATACGGCCCCAGCCGCGGCTTCCCGGCTGAATATAAGTGAGTTCTTGGGCCCTCTACCGCTCTGTACGTTAGAGGAGGCGGATTGGGAGGAATTGGGAGAACTGATAAATTTGCAGGAAATCAAAGCAGCCATTAGTTCATTAGCAGCAGGCAAAATGCCAGGGCCAGACGGCCTTCCGGCGGAATTTTACCAACGCTTCGCTGATATGTTAGCACTGAAATTAGTCAAGCTGTATGCAGCCGTGTATGAAAGCGGTGAGTTGCCCTGCTCCACCCAGACTGCCCTAGTGATCCCTCTGCCAACGACTAAGAAGAAAGAGGCTGGAGTGAAAGATTACAGGCCTCTCTCCATGCTTAATAAGATCCTCAGTAAGGTGTTGGCTGGCAGGCTACTCCCACACAAGAGGACTCTAGTTCACCCTGACCAGAATGGGTTTATCCCCTCTCGCAGTACCTGTTATAACCTTCGCAGGCTCTACTCCATACTCTATGTCGAGGCCCCAACAAAACACCATGCGGCGGTTCTATCTGTCGACTTAGAAAAAGCTTTCGACACGGTGGGTTGGGAGTACTTGTTTGAGGTGATGCTGCGTATGGGCTTGGGAGAGGAGTGGGTGCGGTGGGTGCGACTCCTTTATGCTTCACCTACAGCAAGGGTTAAAACAGGCAGAACAATTTCCAGACCGTATAAGATATCTCGCGGGACTAGGCAGGGGTGCCCCCTTTCTCCCCTCCTGTTTGCCCTGGCAATCGAGCCTCTCTCGGAAAGGATCCGCCAGGGAGGTGACGGGATTGGTTTGTCTATAGGAGGGCGGCTACATCATGTCTCTTTATACGCGGACGACCTGCTGATATATTTGACAGAGGCAACCACGGGCACCTCTGCGGCCATACAAATCCTGGATGACTTTGGGCTGCTCTCGGAACTTCGGGTCAGCAAAACTAAGACATATCTGTTCCCAGTAGCAGAACCGTTGCACAAACCTGAGGCATTGATGGCTAATGTACTCTGGGCTCAGTGTACGCGTAAATACCTAGGCATACACATTTTCCACTCCTTGGATGATTTGAAGGAAGGGAACCTGGGCAGGGCGTTGTGCTCGCTGCGTTCCTGTGTGCACTTTTGGCGCACATTGCAACTACCCATTATGGCCCGGATCACCCTATCTAAAATGATCATGCTGCCCCGGCAATTGTATTTTTTAGTAAATCTCCCGGTCCTTATGCCAAGCAGCTGGTTCTGCCCCTTGAATGCCCTTATACGAGACTTGGTGTGGGGAGACGGGCGCCCTAGGGTGTCTCTTAAAACACTACAACGCCCTATGTCGGAGGGAGGGCTAGGGGTACCGAACTTTTAATTTTATATGCTCGCTGCTCAACTACAGTGGTTAGCGCAATGGGTGGAGGGAGTGAACGAGGAGGGCACGTGCTTATCACACCCGGAGTCCTGTCCCAGCCTAGTGATGGCAAAGCTACTAATCCCAGCCACACCCACCCCGTATTGCTCATTGTTGCAGCGCCCAGCCTTCCAGACTTGGAGACGGTGCCAGAGCAAGGAGCAGCGATCCACCAAGAACACCCCCATGTTGCCCCTCGTGGGGTTACGACATGGCAACCCCCAAGTTATATTTACGAGCAAGCAATTGGCTCGTTGGTCAGATGCAGGGTTGGACAATGTTGGAGATTGCTACCTGCAAAAAGTTCTACTTCCGTTTGAAGAGTTGATTAAGGACTGTGGACTCCCCCAGGTCAGTTCTTACAATATGAGGCCTTGACACGCATGTTTGCGCAGTTATGGAACAGAGGGAGGGAAGAACCAGAGACGCACCCGGTACTACGTGCCTTATTTACCCTTGGTACAGCAGGGCATCTAGTGAAATGGCTATATGCTACGCTGCAAGCAACAGCCGTGGGTCCCTTGAGTGGGTTACAGGAAAAGTGGGACAGAGTCGGGGTCAGAGAACTTACAGATTCGGAGTGGCGCAGGGTCTTGCACTATCCCAAAAAGATCTCTCGCAATACACGTTTAAAATACATACAATTCAATTATACACACATGTCCTACATGACACATCACCGCCTTAATGTGACTTATGGGAGGGAAGCCTGACAATGTCCCAGATGCATGCATCTAGATGCAGACTTTGGCCACATGACTTGGGACTGTCAAAGCTTACGTCCCTTCTGGGAGGCTGTGCTGAGCAAGCTCAGGGTGGCGTTGGGCAGGGTGCTGGCCCCCACAGTTCAGACTTGTTTACTGGGTCTTTTCCCTAGGCCGCCAAAGTGCAAAGTTGGGAATAGGCTGATAGATCTCGCACTGGGCCTCGCTAAGCGCAGAATAGCAATGGAATGGAAGTCTCCGAGGGGGCCTCAGTTCGAGACTTGGAATAGGGACGTCATCAGGTGGGCTGGGGCAGAAGGTAGAGCGCTCAGTTGTGAAGAGTCCAAGGGAATGAGGAAGCACCCAATAGCCGAACAATGGAGAGAGGCGCTGGCAGCATGGGAGAAGCCTGAGGATACTGATAGTAAGAAGGCAGGCCCAAGACTGGGGGCACGCCCTGAGGGCGCTAGACATGACAGCCCAGCGCGGTCTCCAGAGGGCCCTGAGTGTTGATCAGAGTGGTAGACGTTCATGAGATATTGCTAGTTAGAGATCGGTCGATCAGGCGAGGGAGACATAGCGATAACGGGGAGCCTCTCCCCCCACTTCAGACTCACTAGCGGTCCATTCGCACTGTGACTTCCCCCTAAGGTTATACTGTCAAATATTATCTACCTCACTCCTCTGCACAGGTTTTATTTACTTTTTCATTTTGTTTCCCTTTTTGTTATAAGGTTTGTATTCAATAAATAGAGTAGCACTTAAACGATTACGAATGGTATGCGTATACACAGGATCGATGTTGGAAAACACCCATTTATAAGTTGTCGTAAACAGATATCAGTGAAGCAAGTACTAGACAATATGGTTATTAACTGAAGATGTTAGTAATTTATTGGACTACTGTTAATAAGTCTACTAGGCGGTGTGAAGGTTACTAGACGAGTAGGGTATTTGCTCCAAGGAAACAACTGCAATGGGGACTGTCATTATTGCCTGTAGATAGAAGTCTGTAACAGTTTATGATACGATCTAAACGTCATTTGATGAAATGTTTTTACTCACCTTTTTTTCCTTTTTGTACCATATGTGACAAACTATACAAAATACCAATAAAAATATGTCTTAATATAAAAAATAAAAAAAGTCACAAAATCCTCGAGTCATAAAAAATCAACTCAAAGCCTGGAGTGGCCAATCTTAGGTTAGGCATTTACGATTACACTACACAAGGCCTGAATGATGAGGCTGACGACTGACGTTCTTCGTTCTATATCTAAAACATGGATCACTTTTATGTGCGGGTGGGTAAATGGGGCCAGTGTGGGCTATCGTTTAGAAGATCCTGCAGTGAGTTGGTGTTGGTTTTACCACATCCGCCCCACCGAGTGTGTGATTTATTGATGTTATAAATTAAGCCACACCTCAATAAATCACAGAGCCCGGGGGAAGAGGCTTAGGGGTTTGACGAATGGATGTGAAAGGGGATTTTGGGAAAGGTTTGACAAAGACAAAACCTACACAAGGACAACATTCATCTGGGCAATGAGTAGCACATCATCGTCATCAATCTGTTGTGGAAGGAAACGAAGGAATGAGTATGGCACAGTACAATTAAATGCGATGCAAATAGTCCTTCTGCCCCCGAGACCCAAGTTATCAGATATCTGAATGTTCTGTCTTCTAGGTTGGAAAAAAGAAAATAATGGAGGAGTGAACCCACCCAGGTTTCCAAATATGATTGCTAAAAGAAAAATGATACTGTATTGCAAAATTAATTCTTGCATCTGCATTCTCCTCGGGAAGGCCCATCACTCCTGGATGCCTTTCTGGACTTGTCCAGTAGGTAAGCAGGAGGGTTGAGCTCAGCTTTTGCCTATTGTTCATGCAGGTGACTAGAAGGCTTGCAGATTGTAAAACAGAAACTGTATTTTAGAATCAAGGAGAAGGACAGAAGGAAGGTAAGCTTTATGAGGAGTGTTCCAAGAAGACTCAGAGGCAGAGCAAAAAACAATACAGGGACTCAGAGTTTCACTTTTGCCACCAGTGCAAAACACAGACACACACATAGAGCAACATTTCACAAATCAACGTACCTCTCTCCATTCCACATTGCTGAGTACTAGGCCTCAGAGTCATGGTTTCCCTTTGAGGTCAATAACTTCTTGCTTCTAGTTGCTGATGAGATAGTCCCGTCCTGAGTTCTTCCACCCTCCTCCTGACTCCTAGTAACGCCGTCCGAGTCATGACCTAAGCAAGATAGACGTGTAGTGCACTGCTTTTGAAGAACAAGTAGAAAAATAGAATTACAGTATTTTGTATAGGTTTTTGTTTGTTAACTAAAGTGACTGTTCTGGTCTCTGAAGAACCAGAAAAAAGGAGAAGACCCTGTAAGTAAATCTGGCTAAGTGTGAAAGAGCCAATCACCTACAGGAAAAAATGATTGCCCATCATTCAGGCCCCAATCATGGCAAATCATCTAATGCAAGTTCCCAAATTACAGTTCAACATCCTCCCAAACTGTCTGCCACCACATGAATCATCAATCATCACTCACAATCACTCAATAATCACTCGGTTCAATGGTTACCTGTTCCAATCCAAGCACAGTGGTAGGTACACTATCTCCCCTTTGATGCAAGCAACAGATTGGAATTTGGCAGTCTTGAAAACAAATGATCGTCTGGGGGCAGCCCTTCTAGGTGATGAAAAAATCAGAAGGATCATAGGAATGGACCGTACAGGTTAATTTTCGCTAAGTTAGTTTGTAATGGCCAACCCATCTACAGAAAAAAATTATCGACCATTTTTCGGGCCCCAAACATTGCAAATCAAGCAAGTTCTCAAATTACAGCTCAGCATCCTCCCTCACTATCCGCCACATGAATCATGAATCATCACTCACACTCACTCACTCACTGTTGCAATAGTTGTAGTTACCTCTTCCAATCCAAGCACGTGTAGGTTAGGCAGTAGGTACACAATTCACTTTTGACACATGCAACACATTGGAATTTGGAATTGGTACCCTTGTAAATCAACGATCTTGTGGCGCAGTCCTGCTAAGTGATACAAAAAAGGATAGGCATGCGAGGAAGGTGGGCATTGTCTCCAATGTCATAAAGCAATTGTGTAGGCTTCTTCAATTCACACTGGTCCAACTGCAATCTGGCAAAATGTACCACTAGCTGCTTTTTTTTTGGCAAAGATAGAAGTTCAGCGAGAAATAAATAAAAAAGTTCAATGGGGACACTGGCATACTCAGTCCAGGAAGTAGAGTTCTTTCCTCAAACTCAGGTGGTTCACCCCGAAGTTGATCAGCTAACACACTTGAATCTGACCAATCCTCCTCCTCCTCTGCTGCTTCAGGAACGGTGTAATTCTGTGGTATGAAATGTTGGTTCATTTTGATCTCAGTCAACCTCTCCACGTTTAGCGGTGAAAGACTGGTCCTTCTCATGGTTACAACCGCACCAGCTGCACTGAACAAACGCTCAGCAGACACACTGGCTATCGAACAAGCCAGATACCGTATTGCCAGCCTGCTGAGGTCTGGCCATTGATGCATCTTCCCATACCAATATATCAATGGGTTTTGATCCATATAGACCTCTTTTGGATCATCCAGATACTCCTGGAACATCCTGTGAATGGTCATTGGTGCTGCCACTTGCTCAACCTCTTTTACCATTTCCTCTGCACTGGACTTAAACCCTGCTGATTGAAACCAATACAATGCAGATATTTAGTTCAGTCTTTCAGTTGCTGTTGTTGCCAGTGTTCTGGTTGATGGTGTTGTTGGCTGCTGTGAGACAATACTGCCCTCTCTGGAAGTTGAAAGCGGCACCCCAGAACTGTGGGGTGGGACTCTAAGTACCAGCCGTTCTTCTAACTGGTTGCTCAACAGTCCACCTCTTGTCTTTTGAAACATCCCCTTCAGAAAAAGGAATGAAAGTGAGCAGAATTTGTTTGTACCATGGATCAAGTAGTATGGCACAGATGTACTGTTTGGACAAGATTATGTCATGTTGCAGCATTGTATTACAAACCAAGCATAGGATTAAGCTCTCAACCAAGGCATGCTCTTCTGTGTTTTCGCTCACACCTGCGGGGGTGAACCTTTCAGACACCTTCTTTACCTGGTCCTGTAGCAGATGCAACAACCGGATAGCTTGGCCCATCGTACTGTCCTCCTTGCTAACTTCACTTGTGAAAACCTCAAAAGGGAGTAGCATGTGTGTCAGGCATTTGACTAGGCAGCATTGGTCCGCATCAATGGTCATAGCTTTCCCAACCGCATCCCCTCCTCTTTGAATGTCCTAGTCATTGATCTGTTTGTACTGTTCAAACAGACATTGCAACTTATAATAGGTGGAGTTCCAACGTGTTGGCACCTTCTGTATCAGGGCTATAACTGATGCTCTGTTAGCATGATGAATTATCTGCAACTGCTAACGGGCTTTAAAAGAATGGATGAAATGAGTGCAGATTCTTTTACAGGTGGTCAGTAGGTTGCTTACTATATCTTCTTTTTTTAGAAAGTCTTGCACCACCAGGTTGATACAATGGAACAAACGCAGGACCCTGAAATAGCCACCGTCTGACCTGGCCTTGACTATGTTACTGCCATTGTCTGTGGCAACAAATCCAATTTTGAGACCTCTGGGTCGCAGCCAGCATTCATACACCGTGCTGTTAAATTTGTCTGAGATGTTTACAGCTGTATGTGATTTCTCCATGGCGAACATGGCCAATGTTGTATGCAACTGAACACTCTTAAAACTTTCTTCAGGGCCAAGACCTGTAGATATCTTTTGCTTTACCCCCATAAAAGAGATCCAGTGTGCAGTGATGCACATATAATCAGCAGGGCTGGGCGGAATTTGCGGAGTTGCGTTCTGCAAAATTCCGCGAAACGGCAAAAAATCTCCGCGAGCACGCGGAATTTCGCGTGCTCGCGGAGATTTTGCTGCGCCCGTTTATATCTGTAAGTGCTTCCTGTTGAGGTTTAATTTTTGTGACAGGAGCATCGTGCCAGAATGAATCCTGCCCTGCATATTTATCCAAGAAGATGAGTCCGTTTTGTGCAATACCTCTACTCAACTGGAGTACTTTATACTGGCTAATCAGTAAGTGCTACCTCGTTGGGTAAATGTATAGTGCCTTTCCTACACTACAGCTGCGTAAAGGACCAGAAGAATTGTCTCCAGTGACCTCGTGTGTCTGTAACTTTGCCACCGCGCCGGAAAGGCGCGGGGGTCCTTTGAGTAAGCTTTCCATCATAGTGGGGAAAGGGCGGGAAGACGTTGCATACCGCTAGTGTATGTGGGGTGGGGCAAAACGGGCGGGGCATCCATGCGAGTTCACATGCATCTCGTTTATAAAGGGTCAGAGCTCGATCTGAGCAGCAGATGAGGAGAAAGAACCTCCTGGCCACTGGACCTACACGGGGATTGCGCTCGAGAAAATCAAGGATGCAAAGACCTCCATCAGGGATTACAGCTAATGTTTGGCGGTAGATCTGGGCAGAAAGCACTCCTGCTTAGCCTCGACCTTGCTCACAAATTTTTTGTGCTGATTAATGCGTTACAGAATTTGAGCTTCAACTCGGGCACCTGCTTTATTTATATCTGTAAGTGCTTCATGCACCGAATTCCGTTCCGCCGCGGATCGCGGAAGTTTCGACATTTGCGCGTTCCGCGCGTAACGCGGAAATGCCGAAATTTCGCAAGTTCCGCGAGCGGAACGGAATTTGCCGCCCACCCCTAATAATCAGTCGCCTGACAACTGGTCCACATGTCTTTCCTCAGGTGGATAGTGTGAACAATACTTTGCTGCAAAGTTTGTCCAACCAATTGCAGCACATCGTGATACAGCACTGAAACAGCAACTCTGGCAAAATAGGTCTGACTTAGAACCTTCCATTTCGGACAGATGGCTGCCACAGATTCTAAGAATCCCACTCCTTCCACAAAAGAAAAAGGGAGGAGGTCCAGCGCTAACATTTTTACCAGCTTCCCATTGTACAAATGTGCCGTTGGGTGATTGCGGTCATAAGGCCCTTCCTGCCTGAACATGTCCATAAAAGTAGTCTGTATTATTTTCTTCTTTTCTGGGGCCACTGACATAGGCTATTGTTTAGAAGTAGGTGGTGGTAGACTCAGTGCGTGTCTTAGTGTGGCAGTCACTGTATGCCGTGGTGTCTCCGGCTGACTATGAGTCTTGTGTCATTGTGAAGTTGCTGAGGTGGGTGATTCTGCTGGTGCACTTCTGGGAACAGGGCTGCTTTGCGTGAGGATGCCACTTTCTTCTTCCTCATCATCATTACCTCCCACCGCGATTGCTCTTGTAGCTGATGTTCCCCTGCTCTCTTCACCTTCACTACCACGACCATGTTCAGCAATGTTTTTAAGGTGTTCCTCCCACTTGATTGCCTTGTGTTTTTTCAAATGGGTCGTTTAGCCTCCAGTACCATAATGTGAACCAACTACACAAGTTGAGGAGCACAAAGTTTAGAGAGTCTAGAGAAAATTTTTAAACACTCAAAATTTATATATTATTCATAACGAAAAATGCGACAGCAAAACCACTAATTAAAGTGCAATAACCAGATTCTTTCTCATTTAGGTTGTTTTTTCATCGTCTTTATTCACAAAATCCTTGTATTTGGTTAAGACAGGATGACATGTCCAAAACAAACAGCCTACGCGTTTCGTCCCTATTCACATGGGACTTCTTCAGGGCAACACTTAATACTGCGATAATTCTAACTTCAAAGATCAAATGTGTATTAAGCACCCTGAGTGGAACCTGTATCAGCTGTTGTATTATCATGTATTTCCTCTGTGAATTTTGCTCGTTAGCCAAGCCAAAAACTTTATCAATTTTGTTCGCGGTGTCCTATTCACTCTTGCGCTTTCCTTTTATTTTAAAAAACCAGGCAGTCCATATGTATTAAAAATCCATTTTCATCCGGCCTCAATTTAAACGGCCCCCTCCTGCGCACATCTGCACTCAAAGAAGCATGTAATGCCTCCTATTCCTCTCAAGGAGCTGCCGTCAGTGGTATCATGGTCCGTGGTTTTTTAAAATAAAAGGAAAGCGCGAGAGTGAATAGGACACCACAAACAAAATTGATAACGTTTTTGGCTTGGCTAACGTGCGAAATTCACAGAGGAAATACATAAGAAAACAACAGCTGATACAAGTTCCATGTGCCCTGAAGAAGTCCCATGTGAATAGGGACGAAACGCGTAGGCTGTTTGTTTTAGACATGTCCTCCTGTCTTAACCAAATACTTGAAGATTTTGTGAATAAAGATGATGAAAAAACAACCTGAATGTGAAAGAATCTGGTTATTGCACTTTAATGAGTGGTTTTGCTGTCGCATGTTTCGTTATGAATAATATATAAATTTTGAGTGTTTAAAAATTTTCTCTAGACTCTCTAAACTTTGTGCTCCTCAACTTGTGTAGTTGTATTGATTAAATTGTTTTTTTTTTTCGGTTGACCCAAAGAGTGAGCATAATTCGGACACTTGGGACAGACAGTGTGCGGGCAAAGTCTAAACCATAACCGTTTTGCTGTCGTTATTTTTCATAATGTGAACCAGGCTTACCTCGAAGAACATTCATGTGGCAAATGGTACATACTGCAATGTGCTCCCCCTCTTTTTCTAACCATAAAAATGTTCCAAACTGGGGAGAAGTACTTTTTTACTGTGCCATTGCCTGATGAAGAAGTGGAGGTAGGTGGGCGTGTCGATGATTGCCTCTCTGTAGTGAATACTTCTACTGAGGTAGGGGTTGGTGCAGGTCTCAGTTGGGGCTTTGCAAATATGGGAGCTGGTGGTGCTACCTGTGCCACATCCATTGGAGCAGATTGAATACCAATGTCGGACTCCTCTGTGTAACCTTCCACATTAACTGCCTCATTGTCGTCATCCTCTTCATCATCTCCTTCCATAAGTCTAAGGCTTTCAGGAACTTTTCTTTTCCCTTGCCTTTACTGTTGTCTCCTGGACACTGCTGGGGTCAACTCCATATCCCTATCATCATCAGAAGTAGTGCTTGGAGAAGATGGTGGAGTAGTACCCTTCCTTTTCCTTGCTGGAGATCTGGGATCCAATGATTCTAAAAGAGGAGGTTCTTGCTCAGAAGGAAGCTCAACCTCCTGTTCTGCTCCAACATCAGGTAGATGTACTATTGCTGGCTGCAGCTGCTGTCCACTTTGCTCTGTTTCCCGAAACAATTGGATATTACTTTGCGAAAGAGACAAATCAAATTCAGTGTCACTGTGTCGCCAGGATTGCAGTGGCCATCTCACTGACAGACATGGTCGTGGGCTTAGGTTGGGGTGCTGCTGTTGCTATTGGAGTGCTGCTCTCAGCTTGCTCCCCGGAGGCCGGTGCGGCAGGCACACAACGTGGTGGTCCAAAAAAGGTTTGGGGCGAGATGCCACTGGTAGGAAGCTGCTTCTTCTCACTGACCACTTTCTTGGAAGCATCTTTCTTTGGGGTTTCATAAAGCTCTCAGTTGGCATTTGCACTAAGCTGCACAAGTGGAAGAGATTGGGGGACTGACGTGTGACTGTCCTAAGGGTAATGTCTCTTCTCTTGTGCACCTAAAAAGAAATAAGCAAGAAAAACTTTTAGTATGAAACGTGGCATTGCTTGCAGTTTGAATTAGTACAGAAAAAGGCAATGTTAGTGTGATTGTTTACTTAAGTAATCATAACCACTTTAAAGTCAAACCACACCACCATACCATAAAATGTAAATCTGCATCAGAATAACACACAATATACAGAATGATAGAGCTCTTTCCTTTATGTCCATATATTTTAAGGAGACACTTGTG
This sequence comes from Calotriton arnoldi, assembly GCA_963921515.1. Taxonomy (NCBI): domain Eukaryota; kingdom Metazoa; phylum Chordata; class Amphibia; order Caudata; family Salamandridae; genus Calotriton; species Calotriton arnoldi. The sequence goes on from CAWUFW010001574.1 coordinate 708,983, forward strand.
GCACTTAGGGAACTTTGTGGGTAAATGGAACAGTAATCTTTTAGAAAATGGAGGTTAGTGTGCACCTATGGCAGGCAATATGGTCCAAATGAATGATGCTGATGTGTCTAAAGTGCACCGCAGCCAGGGTGTCCGGGAGGAAATGGAATTATATATCTAAAAAACTGAATGTTGTTGCGCGGCTCTGCATCTATGGTGAATGAATGGATGATGGATCAACCGAGGCAAAATGGAGAGAAAACAATTAAATAAAAAAATTGAAAAATAATTACAATTAAAAATAAATTAAAATGTAAAATTAAATTGAACACAAAATTAAAATAATATATATATGTATTAAAAAATGACAAATAATTAAAATTAAAAAGAAATATATATATATATTTTTTTAAGTAGGTGAAATTAAAATAAAAAATAAAGAAAGAATAAAAAAATTTAAATACAAAAATGAAAAAAGATAAAATAAAAATTATAATGAAAAAAATTGCTGATGTATATATGGGAGGATGAGAAAAACCTATTAGAGGTGCAAAATAAAATGCAAAAAATGCATGTAATATATATATAAGCACTGTTCATCAAAATCATATTCTTACTATTCATACTACAATGATCCTCAAGCATATTATTAAACTGATATCTCATCCATCCATTCAAGCCTATGGAAAAGGTACACTGGCTGGATGTACAAAATGGCTGCCAGCCAGTGCCACATGGGCAAACAACAACACTGAGCAAGGAGGCATGGGGAATTCTTACTTGGCATTTGTTAACCCCTAATAACACTGAAACTAAATACAAACCCTAATGCCAGCCACCCGTGAGCATTGAGCATTAGGAGTGTCTCACCTGTATGCTTAGTAGTATCTGCCCTGTATATTTTTCATCACCCACAGGACTTTGATCCCTGACCAGTCCTGATCCCACGCAGGGAAACAAAAAGAAGACCATGAGTTCTTCTCAGCCTTGAAGCTCCATCTAGTGGCTAAATATCTCATTGACGATCTCCCTCTCTAAGCTCCTCACCGTCAACTCGCCTAAGTAAGATTTCCTAAATTTTCTCCTTCTCCCAAGAAAGAAGTCCAGCCTGTGAACCCCATTCCATTCCACATCACCCCCCTACATAGGACCCCATAGTTACTTCCTCTCTCAGACATGGATCCACAAAGTGCTACCAAAATGACCTTAGAATCATTGGGCCAGTTTGCTCATAAAATAATTTACCTCTGGAATGTATCAAAAAGAGCCTCTAAAACCCGAGATCACCAACTCCTCAAATCCTATCCAGAAACACTGATCTCTGACCCCTACTTTTGGGCCAACAAAGGAACGATAATTAGTGACCTCATTTTCTATACAAATAGGCACACACAATGGAGGAAAGCCCTGCTCTCAATGCTCTTTATCTCTACAACTAGAAAAACCCCACATGTCTCAAACTATTGGAAGCCCCTTCTTCGGCATGCAAAGCAGCAGTCACCATCACGATCTAGAACAATGGCCACATCCTCATTCAGGCATCGGATGGCCACCTTAAACTATTTGAAGAATTCTTTCCACTCATCAAGAAATCAACATCGACCTCTGACTCCTCCGCCGCTCCACCCCTTCCTACCATATTTGACATCTCCAACACACCCCCCTCCACCATGGTCTTGGTAACCACTGCCTACCACACTAGATCACCAGCTCTACCCACACCGAGAGTAACCACCCCAGATTTACACAATCAAACAACCCTCTCCATCTCTACTTCTCTACCTCCCCCGCAACCTCTGTCTCCCCTGAATGCTGCTCCGCCTATAACACCCAATGACACTCCATTAGCATGCCCCAGCACCCATCTCTCAAACTCTCCCCATCCTAATTCAGACTGTAACTCAACCCACAATCCACCCTTTTGCATACCCCCAATACATCTGCACCCCAGCCCACCCTCACACTTATACCCCCTTGTCCAATACTTCAAGACCTGTCAACCCGCCCCTATACCTCAGTTGATTCCAAACTGGATGAGATAACAAAAAGCCTGCAAGACCTCAAAGCGGACCTACAAAGGCTCATTCACTTCACGACTAAGATGACCAACTATCTGGGGCATAATAAGAACCACATGACGTATACCCCCACACATGTCCAACCCATCAACCACCCCTCCACAACCCGAATGCGCCACACTACCAGCCGGACCTCTCCCTCCACTCAGCCCTTGCATTGGATTCTGAGGATGTAATCCTACCCCAATGCACCTTCACGGCCAATTTGATGTAAAGCTCCCCTATCCGACAGCGATCTCCAAACCCTACTACTATCATACAGTTCCTATCAACCCTAGAACTCGGATAATCAGGAAACTATCCAGGACGTCACGACTAACCCTCTCAGAGCTCCTAGACTAAACCATTGAGCTCTCAACAAACAACCTCAGACGAATTAACCTCACACATTCTAACCCAGCACTCCACAAACCCCAACGGAAATGTGTGCTATTCAACTGCAGATCCACCTCAAAACATGCCGGAGATATTGTCGACCTGATCCTTGCACATGATCTTGACCTCCTAATGCTAACGGAAACCTGGCTAAATTACTCCTCTGCACCTGTCATGGACATTCTAGCCTTCCCCAACCATGGTATTACCAGACTGGATAGACTCCATAGGCCAGGTGGAGGTATTGCTTGCATACACAGCCTCAACCTATCAGTTATACACACACAAACTCCTATCTTACCTACCTGCGAATACCTATGCCTTAATATCTCATACAACAACAGATTCCTATTCAAGCTGCACATGATATACCACCCTCCAGGCAACAACCTAGATTTTATTGAGCAAATCATGGATACCATTGGAACAATCGCTGATCAGCACTGCCCTAAAATCTTCTTCTGAGACTTCAATCTACATTGGAATGACCTGAATGATCCAGCAGTCAACAACTTGAAAACCTTTCTTGCGACCTGAACCTGACTCAATTCTGCGACAATCCCAGTCACAACAAGGGATCAACATTAGATCTTATCATTGCAAAGCCCAACTCAATTCAGATGTAATCTATCCTACCCTGTGATTGGACCGACCTCCACTGCATCACACTCCTCATCACAGAAGTTGTGATAAACAACACAGCACAATGATCCAAGCCCAAAATCTGGAAAAGGAGCATGCAAAACATCGACGGCAAGGCTCTGACTGCTCTCAGTCACAACATCTTGACTCCCCCTGAAGAGCTCTCAGATGTCCTTGATCTTACACATCATTACACTCGCTCCATGGAATCTGTTCTTGACTCAATCGCTCCATTCCAACTAAAAAGAATGTCCACTTAAATCTCCAAACCATGGTACAATGGTAGTCTCAAAACAGAAAGATGTAACCTGAGACTAGCCGAACGTCAATGGAGATCTGACCCGTCCATTAAGCATCTCGAGCACCTGAGATCATTAAGGAACAGTCACTACAAAAACATCAGAACTTCTAAAGCAAATTTCTTCAGAAACCAACTAGATTAAGCCAATAACCGACCCAAAAAACAGTTTGATCTCAAAAAAGCACAATCGAACGGCGCACCCAACCAGCCACTGGTGGGAACCAATTTGCTAACAAACTCTGAGGAATTTGCCTCCTTCTTCCTGCAGAAGGAAGAAACCATGAGAAATGACCTGTAGCTGGCCTTGGAACAACATCCTATCCCCCCCAACCCTGCCCATCCCCTCCCTGGCCTATCTTTTCAATATGCTCCCCCAGCCTTTTTCCCAAAAACAACATCTCATGGCTCCCTCAGAACATTTGATGAAGACACCATTCATAAAATCTAATTAGGCTGAAACCCTCAAACCATTCCAATGACCCTCTTCCCTCAAAATTCTTCAAGGAAATCATACCCGCAATACTCCCAATCTGGACCAAGATTGTCATTGCTTCCCTCCTTCAATGCTCCATCCCTGACTGCTTAAAGTCAGGTCAAGTTACCTATTCTGAAAAAAACAAAAACAGACCAAACTGACCTGAACAACTTTCGACCTATTTCCAATATCCTTACCCTGTCAAAACTCCTGCAAAAATGTGTTCACATTCAACTCTGTAACCACATTGATCATTTCCATCTATTAGACCAATTCCAATGTGGCTTCCTTGCTGGGCAAAGCACCGAATCTGCTATGACACACATTGTAGACGATGCACTAAAAATGCTGGACCAGAACAAGCCTGTCTATTAGTCTTCCTTGACCTATCATCAGTATTCAATATGGTTAAGCATGCAAATCTCCTATGCCTTCTGGAGCACCGTATGGGCATTATTGGACTAGTCCTTAACTGGTTCTCCTCCTACTTCCTAAACAGATCTCAAAGAGTCAAGCTTAATCTCTCTCTATCTCAGTCCATGCCGATCACACTGGGGGTCCCACAGGGATCATCATTTTCGCCCACCCTCTTCAACCTATTCATGGAGCCCCTAACAGAAATTCTGAGCTCATCCAACATCCACTACCACATGTACGCTGACGATACCTCGCTATACCTAAAAGTCTCCTCCCCAGAAAACATCAGCTCCCACAACACAACACTAATGGAAACTCAAAATCGGTTAGCAACTAATCACCTCAAACTAAATATTCAAAAAACTGAGCTCCTTCTAATCGCCCCACCCGACCAGGCACTGGTAATCAAAGAATGGTTGAAACAGCTTACAGCTCTCAACTGCACTCCACAAATCATTGACTCTGCAAAACCACTGGCAGTTACTCTCAACAAGAATCTCAGCATGCAGAAACACATCAGTGCCTTCACCAAAGCTGCAAATAATCAAATGAATATTTTAAGACAATTAAAACCTTTCCTCCCCCACAATGACTTCAAACATGCTTTACAAGCCTTAGTGATTCCCAGTTTGGATTATGGTAGTACAACCCTATCTCAACTGCACAGATCCAAACTTGCTCCTCTAAGGGCCTCGCTCAATTCTGCCACTAGACTCATCACTGGCTCAAAAAGATACAACCACGTCACCTCAGATCTCAAAGCCCTCAACTGGCTCCCATACGAAGCAAGAATCCAGCTAAAAATTGCCTGCATAACGCATAAAGCCCTCCACCACAATACCCCTAACTATCTCGTCCAGAAGCTAGAACTCTCTGGCAGTTCCAGAGCATCCAGAAGCTCCAACACCTTTCTTCTGAAACCTCAGACATTCCACAAGAAGAAAACCTACAACCGTGCCTTCTCTGGGATTGCCCCAAGAATCTGGAACTCTTTACCTCCTGAAATCAGAACAAATCCCTCGATCATATCATTCAAGAAAGAAGTCAAAGAATTCCTTTTGAACAAATTTCTTCCCTAGATCACATGACTCTAATCTCCTCAGATGTTCACATGACTAATTATCTCTGGCTACCTAATGCGCTCTTCCGTGCAGTACCGACTTTACCCCCCTGCTTCTCAACACTACCTGGTATTTGCATTGGCCGAACTACGACAATATGTTGTTATCTGATAGACTTCTAGCTGCAGATTCCTTACCTTTGAATTTCCCAGGCGTCAGGCGGGATCCGGAAACTTTTGCTGAGCAATACCCCTTGCGCGTGATGTCGGGTGGCTCCATTCGGCTCTGCGTGATGTCGTCGGCGTCGGTAACATCAGTTATGATGTTGCGGTACCTACATAGAGGCCACCCAGGTGCGCGGACGTCAGTTCTTTTCTTTCCATGCCAGTTAAGCGCCAATCCGGGAAAACCTACCCCTCTGCCGCTTTTTGGCAGGCTTTTTCTCGACTTTTGTCGGAATTTCTGGATTCGACTTCGTGTGCGAGGGATGTCTTCGAAAAAGACGGGTTTCAAACCATGCGGGACTTGTTCCCGCATGATGTTGGTCACCGATCCCCACCGCGTATGTCTGTGGTGTCTTGAACGCGACCACGATTCGAAGTCGTGTTTAGACTGTCGGGCGATGGACCCAAAGACCTTGAGGGAGCGAGTGATGAAGTTGCTTGCGGCCCGGCTGCCGACACCGTCAAGTGAGACTCCGAGGAGGTCACGGTCTCGTTCGAAGAAGAGGAGGTTGCTGGACCGCTCACGGAGCCCTAAGTCCTCTTCCTCCCATTCGAGTTCTTCAGGACACTCAGGGAAGAGGCACAAGAAGAAGAAGAAGACCAAGCGGACTTTGACTTCACCTCAACTGGCGTCCGTCGTCGAGAGAGGTAAGGAGCACCAACGCTTTAGGCATGGTTCTGCAGAGCCGGAGCCTGAGTCGACTTCATGCCTTCCACCCTTACCGGGAGCCGGAGCGACTCCTGCTCAAATTAAAAGAGTTTTACGAGGCCATGCGCCGTGTATTTGAGCGGAACAACCCCGTTGGTGAGCCCTGGGGCCCCGCGGGGTTGGATGGGGCCCCATCGGGTTCGACGCCGTAGGCTCCGACCACGGCGCTGGTGGGGCCTCAGGGATCCGATCCCGGATCCAGATCGACGCCGGTCGTGCCAACGCGACCTTCCCCGGCGTTGAATCCGAAGTCGGTATCTACGACGCCGCTGAAGCCCATCGGTGGCGCCAGCCCCATCCTCATCCCCGACTACACAGAGCCGGAACGGCGTCGAGCGATGCCGATTCCGACGTCGAAAGAACCCAGGGGTTCTATGTTGTCGCCTGAGCACTTTGTGGATGTGCTGGGCTCAGGAGAGGATTGGGAGGAGTCTGGCGACCCTCTTGAGAACCAGGATGTCTCTGAGGAAACAATAGACTGGTATGGGGAACTTGGGGAAGCCAGTGGTCTGGATACTTCCCCAGACACTGGCATGCTCTCTCTGCCTACAGTGGTTTCGGAGGAGGGGGCGTCCTATGCCATGGTGGTTAAGAGGGCAGCTGAGGTCCTAGGACTGGAGCTGCCCTCAGTGCAGGTCAGGACTAATCTCCTCACCGAAGTGCTTCAGCCTGGGGCTTCCACTTCTGAACCCCTATTGCCCTTTAATGAGGCACTTATGGACGTCCTTCTAGAAACATGGTCCAAGCCTAGCACAGGGGCTCCTGTTAATAGGACGATTGCACGCCACCATCACCCAGCTTTGGGCGACCCAAAGTTCCTCAGCCAACACCCCACCCCAGAAAGTTTGGTGGTGCAGGCCTCTACGTCCCAAGGCGCATTCTCTTCCACCCCTCCCGATAGGGAATCCAAGAGACTGGACTCATTTGGGAAGATGTTTACTTCTTCCAATCTGGCATTGCGGTCGGTGAATATTGCGTGCTTAATGGGCCATTTCTCCCACTCTCTTTGGGAGACGGTTGCATAGGTGCTGCCACAAGTCCCGGAGGAGGCCCGGGCTGTGCTCTCCCAAGCTGTGAAGGACAGGAGAGATGCAGTAAAATTCGCCATACGGTGTGGATTAGATACGTCCGATTCGCTAGGCAGGTCGATTTCAATGACGGTGGCCTTGAGGCGCCACGCCTGGCTTCGTACAACTGGCTTCTTGGGGGATGTCCAAGCCAATTTGATGGACATGCCCTTTGATGGAACCTGCCTTTTTGGGGAAAAAGCAGACTCGGCCCTGGTCAGGTTCAAGGACTCTCGAGCTACAGCCAGATCCTTGGGCCTCTCCTCCACTCCTCGTGACTAGTCTTCCTTTCACCCCTTCCCTGGCAACGGAAGGGGTTTCCAGCCTCGTCAGCCCTATCCTAGCCACCGTCCCGCTCAGACTACCCAAGCCGTGCGTGGACGTGGACACAGTACATTCCGTCCTCGGAATGGAGGCCAGAAGTAGTCTACCACACTGCCCCCGGCAGCCGCTGCCTCCAAGCACTCCTAGGCTGATTCTGCAGGACCATACTACTCCAGTGGGTGGGAGAATTTGTCATCATCTCCCCGGCTGGAGATCTATAACAACAGACAAGTGGGTCTTGCAGATCGTCCAGGAGGACTATTCTCTTCCTTTCCTTTCTTTTCCTCCTCCTATTCCGCCAAGTCAGGAATGGCTGGCGGAGGATCATTTGAAGTTGCTCCAAGAGGAAGTTACAGCTCTTTAGAAAGGGTCCCAGCTTCAGAAGTAGGCAGTGGCTGTTATTCCCGCTACTTTCTGATTCCGAAGAAGAACAAGGGGCTTCGGCCCATTTTGGATCTTCGGACCGTCAATCTCTTCCTCAAAAAGGAGAAATTCAAAATGCTCACTTTGGCTCAGGTCTTGTCTGCCCTAGACCAAGGAGAGTGGATGGTGGCGTTGGACCTGCAGGATGCGTATTTTCACATTCCCATCCTGCCGGGCCACAGGCGTTACCTGTGGTTCAAGGTAGGCCGCGAGCACTTTCAGTTTACTGTGCTCCCCTTAGGTCTTACCAGTGCCCCTCGAGTGTTCACCAAGGTGATGGCGGTGGTTGCAGCTCATCTGCGCAGGTTAGGGGTGTCAGTCTTCCCCTACCTCGACGACTGGCTGTTGAAGGCGTCTTCGTCCCAGGCAGTCGTCTCCCACCTTCAGACTACGGCGAACCTCCTGCATTCGCTGGGGTTCTCTATAGACGTGCCAAAGTCACACCTGACTCCTTCTCAGATGCTCCCTTTCATCGGAGCTGTTCTGGACACAGTGCAGTTTCGGGCTTATCCTCCAGAGCAGCGAGTCCAGGATATTCAGGTTATGATTCCGATATTTCAGCCTCTATCCTGGATTTCGGTGAGGTTGACTCTGAGGCTGTTGGGTCTCATGGCCTCCTGCATCCTGTTGGTAAGACACGGCAGGTGGCGTATGCGGGCTCTGCAGTGGGACTTGAAGTTCCAATGGGCACAGCATCGGGGAAATCTCACTGACGTGGTTCAGATCTCGGAAGGAACTGTGAAGGATCTGCAGTGGTGGTTAACGAACCGCGATTGGGTCTGCGCGAATCACTGACAAAATATCGAAGGTCAAAAAATCGACCTACAAAAAAATCGACCTACAAAAATATCGATGTCAATAATATCGAAATCCTATCTACAACATGGTAAGTACAAAAATATCGAGAAAAAAAATATCGATGTCAAAAATATCGTTATCAAAAATATCGTTTTTTTTTTTTTTTTAAATAATATGTAAAATAAACTAAATAATACTTATAATTAAAATAAACATAGTTAAATATATTTTATAATATTTAAAATTAATAAGTAACATATATAATTAAATAAAACATTAATTAAACATATACATATAATATATAATATATATACTTACTTAATAATCAGTTTGAATAATTATTTTAATAAATTATAAATTATTAAAAAATATTATACATTTCAAATACATCTATACACATAAAACAATAACATAAATAAAAATTTAATAATTATGTATAACAAATTTAAAAAAATTAATTTACTTTTAATATTTTTAAAATTAATTATATACTATATTAACTAAAATAATACAAAAAATATTAAATAGCGTAGGGAATAAAACTACTATTACAACCCCCAAAAAAACAACAGTAAGAAAAATGTTGGATAGCGTAGGGGTAAAAATTACTATTCCCACTCCAGAGAGTGCAACAGTAGGGAAAGCGTTGGATAGCGTGAGGGTAAAAATTACTATTCCCACTCCAGAGAGTGCAACAGTAGGGAAAGTGTTGGATAGCATAGGGGTAGAAATTACTATTCCAACTCCAGAGAGTGCAACAGTAGGGAAAGCGTTGGATAGCGTGAGGGTAAAAATTACTATTCCCACTCCAGAGAGTGCAACAGTAGGGAAAGTGTTGGATAGCATAGGGGTAGAAATTACTATTCCCACTCCAGGGAGTGCAACAGTAGGGAAAGCGTTGGATAGCGTGAGGGTAAAAATTACTATTCCCACTCCAGTGAGTGCAACAGTAGGGAAAGTGTTGGATAGCGTAGGGGTAGAAATTACTATTACCACTCCAGGGAGTGCAACAGTAAAGAAAGCGTTGGATAGCGTGAGGGTAAAAATTACTATTCCCACTCCAGTGAGTGCAACAGGAGGGAAAGTGTTGGATAGCGTAGGGGTAAAAATTACTATTCCCACTCCAGTGACTGCAACAGTAAGGAAAGTGTTGGATAGCGTAGGGGTAAAAATTACTATTCCCACTCCAGAGAGTGCAACGGTAGGGAAAGTGTTGGATAGCGTAGGGGTAAAAATTACTATTCCAACTCCAGAGAGTGCAACAGTAGGGAAAGTGTTGGATAGCGTAGGGGTAGAAATTACTATTCCCACTCCAGGTAGTGCAACAGTAGGGAAAGCGTTGGATAGCGTGAGGGTAAAAATTACAATTCCCACTCCAGTGAGTGCAACAGTAGGGAAAGTGTTGGATAGCGTAGAGGTAAAAATTACTATTCCCACTCCAGAAAGTGCAACAGTAGGGAAAGTGTTGGATAGCGTAGGGGTAAAAATTACTATTCCAACTCCAGAGAGTGCAACAGTAGGGAAAGTGTTGGATAGCGTAGAAGTTACAAATAACATACTTATAAATAAAAAATTTTTTACAAATAATTAATGAATTATTAAATAACTCTAAACTATTTACCAATACCAATAAATAATTATTAAAAAATAATTACCAATAGAAAATTTATTAACAATAAATTAATAATAAATTCCAATAAATAATAATTAATAAATATTAATGACTAAATAATAAATATTGAATAATAAAATATTTTTATAACAAAAAACTTATAAATTATTAAATATTAATTACCAATTAACTAATATTGAACAATTAAATGCTTTTTTATACCAATAATAATAATAATTAAACATTAATTATCAATTAATAAATAATTCTTAATATATTAATTAAATGTATCAATAAATAATATTTAATAAAATGTAATTACCAATTAATGATAAAACAACAATAAATTAATTTTTAGAACCAAAAAATTGTAATTTAAAAAATTACCTATTAATAATTAATATCCAATAAATTAATTATCAATACCCAAATATAAATTTAATAATTACTTAATTAGATTTCAATTACTTCCAAAAGTATTCCCCTCTAAACGCACAACACATTCCAATGATAAAATAATACACTTAACATAATGATCAATTAATCAATTAATAAAAATTAATAACTAATTAATAATAATTAATTACCAATTAATAATAATTGATTACCAATTATCAATTAATTAACAATAATATAATTATCAATACCAATTAATTAAAATAAATTATAAGTTAATTACATTTAAATTACATGATGATCAATTAATCAATTAATAAAAATTAATCACCAATTAATAAAAATTAATTACCAATTATTAATTAATTAACAATTATATAATTATCAATAACAATTAATTAAAATACATTTTAACTTGCTTATATTTAAATTACATGATAATCAATTAATCAATTAATAAAAATTAATAACCAATTAATACAAATTAATTACCAATTATTAATTAATTAACAATAATATAATTATCAATACCAATTAATTAAAATAAATTATAACTTAATTACAATTAAATTACTTCCCACCCTATTCCCCTATAAACCCACAACCCGCTACAGAACTTAAACGCAAAAAATAATTAAAATGTATTTATAATTCCTAAAAATTAATAATTAATTTAGTATAATTAAATTACTTCCCACCCTATTCCCCTATAAACCCACAACCCGCTACAGTACAAAAAAAATAATAACTTTAAAAAAAAATGTATTAACATATAAAAATTGTATACATATATTTTTAAACAAGTAGAACACTTAACAAAAACACATATAACACATACATACTAAAAACATAACAAAATACATAACAATAATACAAATATCGATATTAGTAACATCGATATTAGTAACATCGATATATTTGATTTCGATATTACTAACTTCGATATTATTTACATCGATATTAAAAAATTCGATATTACTTACCTTAGGGTCGATATTCTGTCCATCGATATTCTTCACATCTATTTTCTGTCCCTTCGATATTTTAACTTCGATATTATTGTATTTCGATATTTTATTTTCGATATTTTGACTGCTCACCGGTCTGCGCGTGATGGATGCATCACTTCTGGGATGGGGCGGCCACATGGGAGAGGTGGAGATCAGGGGTCACTGGTCTCCGGCGGAGACGGGACTCCACATAAACTTGTTGGAGCTCCAAGCGATTCGGTTGGTATTGAAAGCATTTCTTCCCTCTGTCAAGGGGAAGCTTGTGCAGGTGTTCACGGACAACACCACCGCCATGTGGTACTGCAGCAAGCAGGAAGGGGTGGGGTTGTGGACCCTTTGTCGAGAGGCCCTGCGTCTCTGGACATGGCTGGAACAGCAGGGCATAACCCTGGGGGTTCAACACCTGGCAGGTTCTCTCAACGCCAGGGCGGACGATTTCAGCAGCCGTTGATGCCTTCAGGATCACGAATGGCGTCTCCAGTCAGAGGTGGCGCAAGGTCTTTTTCAGCAGTGGGGAGAACCTTGGTTAGATTTGTTCGCTTCCGAAGAGAACGCGCATTGTCAGCAGTACTGCACGCTGCAGTTTCCAAGGCGGCTATCGCTCGGCGGCTCGTTTCGTCGCGAGTGGAGCTCAGGCCTGTTGTACGCCTTTCCACCCATACCACTCCTGCCCAGGGTTCTGAAGAGGATCAGGAGCGACCGGGCCCAAGTCATTCTTGTGGCACCAGACTGGGCAAGGAGAGTCTGGTATCCAGAGCTTCTGAGCATGAGTGTCGATCCTCCGATCAGGCTGCCCCTTCGGGAGGATCTTCTGTCGCAGCAGCAGGGGAGGGTTCTTTCTCCACTCGAACCTGTCAACTCTGCGCCTCCATGCATGGAGAATGAGCGGCGACAGTTGATAGCTTTTGACCTTCCTCCCGAAGTCTGTAATGTTAGTCTGGCGGCCAGGCGGCCCTCCACTAAGACGGCATACGCCGTTGGCAGAAATTTGTTTTATACTGTGCAGAAAGGTCTATTGACCCTCTTTCTGCTTCTCTTTCTACTGTCCTTTTATTCATTCTAACCCTTGCCCAGCAGGGCTCTGCCTTGGGAACTCTCAAGGGTTACCTTTCTGCTCTGTCTGCTTTTCTGCCAGACCAGCCCTCTCTCTTCAAGTCTCCTATTGTAAATAGATTTCTAAAAGGGCTGGCTCACTTGTTTCCACCCACGCCCTTTGCTATGCCACAGTGGGACTTTAATCCTCACTTACTTGATGTGTGCTCCCTTTGAGCCTTTGCACAATTGTCCCCTCTGGCTGTTGATCATCAAAACAGCCGTCTTGGTGGCGACTACATCGGCCCGGAGGGTGATTGAATTGCAGGCATTATCCAGCTCGCCTCCTTATCTTATGTCCTTTCCGGACAAGCTGGTACTTCACACAAGGGCATCTTTTTTGCCAAAGGTTGTGACCCCATTCCATCTGGGTCAGTCCATCACTTTGCCCACCTTCTTCGCTCCCCCACATCCCTCTAAGAAAGAGGAGCATCTCCACCGACTGGACCCAAACAGAGCATTGTCGTTCTACCTTGACCGCACAAAAGAGTTCCGGGTGGATGACCAACTCTTTGTGGGGTATGTGGGAGCGAAGAAGGGAAGGGCAGTGCAGAAAAGGACCATCTCTCGCTGGGTCATTCTCTGCATTAAAATCTGTTATGCCTTGGTGAAGAAGCAGCCCCCTGAGGGATTAAGGGCCCACTCCTCCAGGGAAAGGCTGCGACTACGGCCTTGGCTCGGGGTGTCCCAGTCCAAGACATCTGTCAGGCGGCAATGTGGGCATCATTGCACACGTTCGCAAAACATTATTGCCTTGATAGTCAAGTGCGCAGGGACAGGCACTTTGCCCGTTCAGTCCTGCAAGACTTCTTAGTCTAGATCATGAGTCCGCAACCCACCGCCGGGATGGTATGGCTCGGGTATCTTATTCAAAGGTAAGGAATCTGCAGCTAGAAGTCTCTATAAGATGAACAAGTTACTTACCTTCGGTAAAGCATTGTCTGGTAGAGACTCCATCTAGCTGCAGATTCCTTACAGCCCCACCCATGCCTCCCCGCCTTGCGGACTGATGTAGTAGATCTAGGGTTGTTACCCCTTATCTGAAAGAAACACATAGTGATAGATTCCTTACCTTAGAATATCCCCAGGCGTCAGACTGGATCCGGAAAGTTTTCGTCAGCAGTACCCCTGCGCGTCGGTAGGTGGCATCGTGCGGCTCCGCGTCCGTCGTTGGCATCGTGGTCGCCGAGATGATGTCGCGGGCGCTACTTAGACGCCGCCCACGCACGCTGACATCAGTTCTTTCTTTTTCCACGCCAGCAAGCGCAGATCCGGGAAGAGCAGGAACCCCCAGTCAATTTTTGACTGACTTTTTTGAGGCTTTTTGTCTCTATTTTTCTTCGAGTCATCGACTCCTGGTGCAGTAGGATGCCCGGTTTCAAGTCCTGCGAGGATTGTCACCACATGATGTTGGTGACGGACCCACACCGTGTGTGTCTTTTCTGCCTGGGGCGCGACCACGACCCCAAGTCGTGCTCCGACTGCCGGGCATTGGTGCCGAAGACTTTGCGGGAGCCCTTCCAGTTGGGAAAAAAAAGGCTTCTCGCACAAAAAAGCCTACTCCAAATGCCCATTGGAGAAGAAAATCCACTCAAAAAACCTCTCAGCTACTTCTAGAGCACAAAAGCTGCTCGAGCGGTGCGTTCACGATCGGCACTACGCGACTGGAGCGGAGTTTACCACCCGGACTTAACAAAAAACATAAGCATTGTGCTCAAGTTTTGGGGGGGGGACTATTAACTTGACTAACCTCTACAAAGCTATCAGCCTTTGCTTGCGCTGCATGTCATACGGCTTGTTAAACCTGCGGTCAGTTCTAAAATACATATTCTTTCCCTATTATACAGGTTCACTTTGCCACGAACACAGGCCCATCAAGACATAACATTAAAAAAAAACAATTCTAATTCAGGGGACTATGGGACTTATTTACAAGCCCACTGTGCCATTGGTGTGTCACTGTATTGGACACACCAGCAGCTCAGTGTGCCTGCCCATATTTACAAGGCCACACAAAGCCACCGTGCGTGGCTTTTCATAGCCTTGTAAATATGGCCCCCTTTGAGGCATTACTCTGTGTGAAAGGGGCATTACATGGGTGTTGCTGTGGGTATTACCACGCAACATCCATGGAATCTGAAGCATTCCCAGATTTACAAGGTTTTGTAAACTTGGGAATGCGTCAGATTCCTATGCCTCCCCAGGGGAGGCGTAAGGTAGGTGCAACGAGGAGAAATACCTTTATTTTTCCTTTTTCTATGTGTGCTACAGAATCCAGCACACATAGAAAAAGAGAAAAGTCTCTTGTGATTGTTTTTGTGCAGGAAGCTGTTCCTTCCTGCACAAAAACAATCACCCCTACAATGCAGACACCCTTGCACCATGGCTCAAGGGTGCCTGCGTTAGCGCATGGCAGCTCATTGTGCGCCAGCTCATTGTGCGCCAGCTCAGGGGAAAAGGACAGGAATGCGCCGTTTCACAAAGATACAGCACATTCCTGCCCTTTTGTTTTGATGCAGGGCAGCGCAGCAAGATTCCTTGCGGCGCTGCCCTGCGCCAAAACCTCGTAAATGAGGCCCTATATACCTTACTTTGTAACTGACAATCAATGCTGTAGGAAGCTGGCTCTCTATATAGTGAACTAAAAAGGAGTTCACTGTGCAGAGACTCTAGTGGGTCCCAAATTGGTTTACAGAGGTTAAGTAGATATTACAAATGCTCTATTTTGTGATAATTTAGCCGAGCAGTTAGGCTTATCAGGGGGTAATGCTAAGCATTTGTTGTACTCACAGAGTTAATAAATGAGACACACACTCAAAGAATAAATCTGAGACCAATTTAGAAAAATAACACTTCTTTTCATATATCTTTTTGAACCTAGAACTTCGTTTAAAGGTAAGTGCTGTATTTCTTATGATTTTTCAAAGGTAAGTAAATAGTTCAAAGTCGTGCACTTTTACGCACAATGCGATCCTATAGAAGGAAAAGCATGTATGCATAGCAATCAGTACAGATGGTTTAGGGAGTTCACTTTCTGGATTCAGAGTAGTAGTAAGCCAAGGTCCAAAGTTCTACCAACAGTTTGACTGGAGCATCCTGAATACGGTCAGGAGCAAGGTGCTGGTGGAGTTGGTAGCTGGCGTGTTACGAAGAAGGGAGCCACCCAAAAACAGGCTGCACAGGGGGACTTGGGGACAAGTCGGAGGGCTCTCATATGGGGGCTGGGGTCGCAAGGGCCTTAGGGACAAGGGAGCACAGCTGGTTTGTTGGCACCCAGGCTGGGCGAGCTGGGTGCTGAGCAGGTAGGTTGGCTGGATTCTGTGCACAAAGGCTCTACTCGTGGTCAGGTGCCAACAGCTGGCAGTGGCAAACCCAGGACTGCTGGGCCACTCTCAAAGTGGGTCTCTGTGGTCCTGATGTCCCTCGGTGGCTGCTGGGTTCTGGTACAGTTGGAGTCCCGACTGGACTATTTTCTCTCTGTGGATGATGCAGGGCGTCCAGTACCCCAGTGATTGGTGCAGCACTGCTCCGGTTGATCCTGGTGTCTCCACACTCCGGGGGGAGAGACAGATCTGACCTTCCAGAGCATGACGACCTCTTCCTGGCCACCTGCGGCGTTGGTCGGGCCGGGTAGTTGCAAGGCTGTGGACCGGACTCTGCTTTTCGGTGCCTGTGGGCTGCAGGGGAGTAGATCCTCTATTCCAAGGGATTTCTTAGGTGATTTGCAAAGGGCTGGTAGTCATCTGGGGTTCTCAGAGGCCACACAGCAGCAGGATGAGACTGTCCACCACAATGGTCGAGACTTGGTGCGTGCAGGCAGGCAGGGTGTTGTGCCAAAACTCCATAGCAGGTCATCCGTTCTCGGGGCAGCAGCTCTTCTTTGTCTTCTTCGGCTTTGGATCCGTCGAATCTGAGTTCTGGGTTCAGGGGTACCACCTAAATGCTCAATTTAGGGCGTTAAGAGGAGTGACAGGCAGTAGCCAAAGAGCTGCCTACCTTTTGGCTGCCTACACCCTCTAGGTGACCACTTCCGGTGGGAAGTGGGTATAACCCTGACCCTATAATGATAATTCCCTCCAAAACAAGATGAAGTAATCTAAAACGTGGGGTCCACATCAGCTGCTCCACCTTAGGGGTGATACTTGCTGGATGTGGGACCACTTCCTAATCTTACTAATTTTCCCACCAAATGTGGGGGCAGTACAGGGGGGGGCGGCATCTTCCACTAACTGGAGAGGCCAGAGTTGCATTTCAAAGGCAGCATGGCCGTTGAAGCTTCCGCCCTGGAAGGCAATTCCTGCTTGAAGGAGGTGTGAACACCTCCATCCAGAGCAGGCTTTTGCTCCTGGCCTCCGAGAGCATTGACTCTCACCCTAGGAGGTCAGCAACAGGTATGTGGCAGTAGGCTGGTCAAGACCAGTCAGTCAAGCCTCTGGTAGTAGGTTGGGTTTCAGAGGGCACCACCATGGTGCTCTCTGGGCGTATTTGTTAATAAATCCAACACTGGCATCAGTGCAGGTTTATTAAGATGAGATGTTTGGTACCAAACACCTGGGGGTACAGTGAATCCATCATGGAGCTGGGGAACTCGTAATGGCGAGTGTCTAGCCCAGTAACTTGTTATGGCATCTCTGTTCACTTGCAGTATCCAAGATTGGACTTAGATATTGCAGGGTCATGTCTGCTCGAGCAGATACGTCCACACATGGGATATAGGACAACCTGCCTTAGGGCTCTAAAGCCTGCTGCATGGGTGGCTTATCTATATCTCACGTAGTGTCTGTAGGCATGGCATACAGGTGTGTGTGCCATATTGACTCTTCGATTTTGCCTGCACCGAGACACACAGCCTGCAATGGCAGTTTGCATGATCTTGGTGAGGGGTCCCTAGGGTGGCACAATTAGTGCTGCAGCCCTAGTGGACCTTCTTCAGTCCCAATGTCCTAGGTACCAGGGGTACCATTTACTAGGGACTTACATGGGGCTGAAGTGCCATTTGTGCAACAATGGTTCATTTTTGGGAAGGAGATCTGGCACTGGGGACCTGGTTAGCAGGGACCCAGTGCACTTTCAGTCGAAATCACATCATGTACCAGGCAAAAAGTGGAGGTTACCATGTCAAATAGGGTCACTTTCATACAAATGTGGTCATGCATTTTATTAACCCACGGGCTGAGCAATTAAAGCTAACCACTATAACTGCTGTTATGCCACTGTGTTTCTACTTAACTTATACAAGTGCATGGTGATAGGCCGCCCTGCAAGCAGTCGGCTTTCTGCCTCGGGGTAACTTGCAGACAAACAGGGCGTTTGCAGTTTTTAAACTATACGTAAAGATGAATTCAAGTCAACTACAACATGTGAGAAGTTGGCCTGGTATATGCTGTCCACTAATTATAGTGGGCACCTTGCACCAGTCCAAACAACCCCTTATTGGAGATAGGTTAAAGACAACCTTATTGAAAGCTATCCTAGTGGTAGCTATGGAGAGCAGCCTTCAGGCTGAGTCTTGAAGGAATGTAAAGCAGCTTGTTTTACCAGTCTATAATCTCTTGAGTGATCAAATGAAAGAGCACCACACCAGGTATATATTCAAAATATATGTATTTATTGCTAAACACACCCCTCTAGTCTCTTTATGAGGCTAGAATTCGAAGTACATAAGTTAGAAGATATTTAAACACAGTAATAGCACAAATACACGTTTGGGCCCTAGGGGCGTACCAAACCATATACCAATAAAGTGGTATAAGAACCACGACTGAACTAGACACTAGGCCTAGAGCCTCTAGAAGTGCTTGGACCACAAGGAACCACCCAAGGTAGTGACACAGGGGACCCACGGGAGACGCGTGCAGTGTAAATACACAACCGCGATACGCCGTTGACTTCTATGGAGAAAGTCGTGATCGGGAAATTAGAGAAAAGGGACACTTAAAGAGGACTTGGACCAAACCCTTTGAGATCTAGGACTTTGAAGAGTCTCTACCCACGGGAGCACCGGAGTACTCGTGTTACCTCACCCAGGGATGCCGGGTGCATAGGTGCCTTTCGGGGTCGGGTTTCGTCGTCGATTCGAATGGCGATCTGCTGCAAAGTACTGCTGGCGACCAAGAGAAAAGTGTCCGGGTGGATCCAAGAGTGGATCGGAGTTCTGAAGAACCTGAAAGCAGAGGGGACAGAGTCTGGGTCACTAGCCAGTGACCAGGAAGGCGATGGACAGATGCCCACCGATGTCGAGTGCTTCAGGTGCGTTGATGGTCGTCTTGACTCTTCAGCCACGAGGTCCAGGAGGCGTTGTCAGCGACCAGGAGCAGGATTCGGGCTGGTACACAATGTCTGTCGAGTGCTGAGGTGTCGGCGACCGGATTGGACCCAACAAGCCTTGGCAACGGCAAGTCTCGGTGAAGATGTAGATCGTCGATGGTGCAGACCAGCAAGGTCTGGGGAACTCACCCAGCAAGGGTAAGTGAGGGCAGGCCTGGATCAACCAGGATGCCAAGTAAAAAAAAGATTGGCCTTCGTTAAGGGCTACTAGCCAACGGGCTAGCGACCGCAAAGGAGCCTTGTGACGCCGCACGTGGATCTGGCTCACAGGACACTCGTGGAGTGGGGGCCAGTGATCTTCGGTGCAGGTGGTGCTGGAGGCTAGGGCTACTCGGAGCCCAAAGCACGACTTCTTGGGAGACCCAGAAGAGGATGCACTTGCAAATGTACTCGGTGTCCAGGGGTCACGGTCTCAAGTCACCCACGATAGCCACGGGCCTCAGCTTTGCTGGGGACTCAGGGTAGCCTCGGGGAAGTCTGAGAATCCACCTCTGGTGATGCGATGACTTCGGCGTCCGACGGGAGCTTCAGAAATGCGAACTGGACAGATGCTTCTTTGGTGTCTGCCAAGCAGGGAGTCACTCCTTGACCCCAAGGGAGATTCTTCTGTCCTCTAATCGTGAGTAGAGCGTCGAAGGTCCAGGATTCAGTTTCAGAGTTTCGTCCAGGGATAATCTAAAGTCCTAAGGACTGGGTTCCTATCTTTATACTAAAGATAGGGGTTGGACTACTCTGTGGCCCCACCTATGGGTGGGTCAGGGCAGAGGGGTGGCTACACCCCTTTCCCTTTGTCCAGTTCGCGCCAAAGCAGGGGCTGCAAGCCCCTGATCCGGTTTGAACTGGGGTATGCACTAGGGACACCAAATGTGCCCCCAGTGCAGGACTTCAAAGCACCCGAAAGTGCTCCCGCCCAGCCCCAATACACATTATCCTGTCTGGGGAGGTGGTCACACCTCCCTGGGACAGGAAACCTATTGTCCAGGCCTCCCCTGCCGGAGTTTCGTCCAGCAGCAGGAGGCCAGACTCGTGTCTGTGGCAGCAGCATCCATTTTGTGATGCCAGGGCTCTGGAAAGAAGTTACCGGACTAGTCAGAGTTAACATGTCTTTCCCTCTAGAAGGGTGGAATGCTACCCCCGCCGCCAGGATTGGCGGAGGGGTAGTATTCCAAGATGTTTGACACCAAACACGACATGTTTAGGTGCAGCCATTCCAAAGTTAGCATTTTACCGCGAGGATATAATGCGCTTAAGAGTATATGGTCAGGCTGCACTACAAACAGCATCAGAGATGGTCTCCAAACGCTGCAGAGGGGCCCTGCTCATGCAGGGGCACCCTCTCACATAGGAACCATGCACTCTGCCTTTAGGATTGATAAGGCCTGCCTTAGGAGTGACTTATAGGTTTATATGTGTGTATGGATTTAGTGATATAGGTAACCTATATCACAGTAAGGGGTGCAGGCACCACCTTACCCAGGCTGCAGTAGCAGACCTGTGGTGTCAGTTTGGATGGCCTTCCAGGGGTGGCATAATACATGCTGCAGCCCCTGGCAGGCCTCTGAGGTACCTATGCCCTTGGTACATAGTATACCATATACTAGGGACTTATAAGGGCACTCCAGATCCCAATCAGTGATGTGCCTAAGGCACATGGAAACCATTTTAGAGAGGAAGCAGCTAGGCTGGGGTTCTGATTAGCAGGGCCCCAGCCAGACTAATGTCGAAAAACAGTGAAGCATCAGCAAAAAGTGGGGGTACCCATGTGAAGCAGATCCTACTCTCCTACACAACCCCCCAAAACGTAGGGACATTAAACTAACCTTGCCCAGTTAAGTCTTCATGTTCTAAGTGGAAATACCTAGAGAGTCCATCTGCATTCGCATGGTTACTCCCAGGTCTATGTTCCACTGTAAAGTCCATCCCCTGTAGGGAAATGGACCACCTAAGCAGTTTGGGGTTTTCACCCTTCATTTGTTTTAGCCATAAGAGGGGCTTATGGTCTGTCTGAACCAGGAAGTGTGTACCAGACAAGTATGGCCTCAACTTCTTCAGAGCCCAGACCACAGCAAAGGCCTCCCTCTCTATGGCTGACCAACGTTTCTCTCTAGGGGTCAGCCTTCTGCTAATGAAAGCTACTGGCTGATCCTGACCTTCTTCATTCAATTGTGACAGTACAGCCCCTACCCCCAATTCAGATGCATCAGTTTGAACAATGAACTTCTTGGAGTAATCAGGACTCTGCAGAATGGGAGCAGTGCACATGGCCTGCTTCAGGTCATCAAATGCCTTTTGACAGCTAACTGTCCACTGAACCTTTTGGGCATTTTCTTAGAAGTTAAGTCATTCAGGGGTGTCACTATTGATCCATACCCCTTGACAAATCTCCTATAGTACCCAGTCAGGCCTAAGAAGGCTCTCACCTGAGTCTGGGTAGTGGGAGCAGTCCAGTCCATGATGGTCTGGATCTTGCTCTGCAAAGGTTGAACCTGGCCTCCACCCACAAGGTGGCCCAGGTACACAACCTGACTCTGCCCTATCTGGCACTTAGTGGCCTTGATAGTCAGGCCTGCCTTTTGCAGGGCCTGTAAAACATTCCTGAGGTGGACCAGGTGATCCTCCCAGGTGGAGCTAAAGACAGCAATATCATCTAGATATGCTGCACTATAGGCTTCCAGACCTGTGAGAACTGTATTCACCAGCCTCTGGAAAGTGGCAGGTGCATTCTTCAGACCAAAGGGCATTACCACAAATTGATAATGCCCACGAGGGGTTGAGAATGCTGTTTTGGGCCTTGCAGCATCAGCTAGTCTGATCTGCCAGTAGCCAGCTGTTAGGTCAAATGTGCTGAGATATTTGGCAGAGGCCAAAGTATCTATGAGCTCATCTGCCCTGGGTATTGGATGGGCATCAGTCCTAGTGACTGCATTGAGACCCCTGTAGTCCACACAAAACCTCATCTCTCTTTTTCCACCACTGGTGTGAGGTTTTGGTACAAGGACCACTGGACTAGCCCAAGGGCTATCTGAGGGTTCAATAACTCCCAAATCCAACATTTTCTGGACTTCAGTCCTGATACAGTCCCTGACATGGTCAGGTTGCCTATAAATCTTATTTTTAATAGGCAGACTGTCCCCAGTGTCCACTTCATGAGTGCACCAGGTGGTCTGACTGGGTGTCAGGGAAAACATATGTCCAAACTGATTGAGGACTTGCCTGCAATCAGTCTGTTGCTGGGTAGTGAGGCTGCCTGCCAAGGCTACACCATCAACTGACCCATCGTCAGGGTTCTGTGAGAGCAGGTCAGGGAGTGGGTCACTCTCTTCCTCCTGCCCTTCATCAGTAGCCATGAGCAAGCCCATGTCTGCCCTGTCCACATATGGTTTTAACCTGTTGACATGGAGAACCCTGTGGGGACTCCTGGGTGTTCCTAGGTCTACTAAGTAAGTGACCTCACCCTTCTGCTCAACAATAGTGTGGGGTCCACTCCACTTATCTTGGAGAGCTGCTGGGGCCACTGGCTCCAACACCCACACCTTCTGTCCTGGCTGGTAAACAGTCAGAACAGCCTTTTGGTCATGCCAGGCCTTTTGAAGTTCCTGGCTAGCCTCAAGGTTTTTGGTTGCCTTTTTCATGTATTCAGCCATCCTGGAGCGGAGACCAAGTACATAGTCCACTATATCTTGCTTTGGGGGCTTGAGAGGTAACTCCCATCCTTCCTTCACCAAGCACAGTGGACCCCTCACAGGGTGGCCAAACAGAAGTTCAAAAGGGCTGTAACCAACCCCCTTCTGAGGCACCTCCCTATATGCGAATAAAAGGCAGGGCAAGAGTATGTCCCATCTACGCCTAAGCTTTTCTGGGAGCCCTTTATTCATGCCCTTCAAGGTTTTGTTGAATCTCTCAACTAAACCATTGCATTGTGGGTGATAGGGTGTGGTGAACTAATAAGTCACTCCACACTCCTTCCACATTGCTTTTAAGTACCCAGACATGAAGTTAGCACCCCTGTCTGAGACTACCTCCTTAGGAAAGCCCACTCTTGAGAAGATTCCCAGGAGGGCCCTTGCCACCACAGGTGCTGTAGTGGTCCTGAGGGGAATAGCTTCTGGGTACCTGGTGGCATGATCCACTACCACCAGGATAAACCTGTGCCCAGAGGCTGTTTGGGGATCCATGGGACCAACAATGTCAATCCCTACCCTTTCAAAGGGCACCCCCACCACAGGTAGTGGTATCAGGGGGCCTTTGTAGTGCCACCTGCTTTGCCACTGGCTTGGCAGGTTACACAGGAGCGACAAAACTCCTTGCTGTCTTCAGACATGTGGGGCCAGTGAAAGTGAGGGACAATTCTGTCCCAAGTCTTGTTCTGGCCCAGGTGACCTGCTAAGGGAATATCATGGGCTAGGGTCAATAGGAAGCCCCTGAACTTCAGAGGTATAACCAACCTCCTGGTAGCACCAGGCTTGGGGTCTCTACTCTCTGAGTACAGGAGTCCATCATCCCAATACACTGTATGGGGACCACTAGCTTTCCCAGCAGCCTCAGCAGCAGCTTGCTGTCTGAGGGGTTCAAGGGAGGGGCAGCTCTGCTGCTCCTGGCTCAGATCTGCCCTAGAAGGTCCCCCTGTCCCCAAGAACTCAACCTGGTCAGGTTCAAGTTCCTCTGGGACAGTTCCTTCTTCAGGGCTGAGATCATCCCCCTCATGGGACTGATCTTCCTCCTGAGCCAAGGGGAAGGCACTGCCTTAACCCTACTACTCCTCCTCTTGGAAGGCACTTGGTCCATTCTTCCAGGATCCAAGGCCTGTTCAGTGCTAGACATTTTGGCTTATGACCTGGTCACAGCAAACACATCTGCAGGGATCCCCAGCATTTCTGCATGGGTCCTGAGCTCCACTTCTGCCCAAGCAGAAGTCTCTAAGTCATTGCCAAGCAAGCATTCGACTGGTAGGTTTGCACATACCACAACCTTCTTAAGGCCAGTTACCAACTGCCAGAGTATGGTCTGTTCTGACATTGCTAGCATTGGTCACTTGGTACATTTCACCAAGTATAACTTGCCCAGGATTCACAAGGTCTTGTGTCACCATTGTGACACTTGCCCCTGTGTCCCTAAATGCCAAAGCCTCACGTCCATTGATTAAAGGCTGTTGTCTGTACTTGCCCAGATTACTGGGACTCACAGAGGAGGTCACATCCATGCCTCCATCACAGACTAACACAGCCTGAGTCAGTTCTCTGACTAGGTCAGAGCCCAACTCAGTACCCAGGGTGAACCCTACTAAACCCTTGGCTGGAGCACTCCCACCAACTGTACTAGGGGGAACAGGTGCCTTAGGGGCATTGGTGGGTGCTGGACTGGAGTCTTTGGACTTGGTGCAATCACTGGTCCAGTGGGTCTTTTGCTTACAGACCTTGCACCATGGTTTTCTTTGGCCTTTCCCTTTGGTAGACTGTGAATCCCCACCAGAAGAAGATTTTTGGGGGCCTGATGAAGACTTTTGATCTTTACCCTTCTCCCCACCCTTGTCAGAGTTCTTAGCATCTTGCTTCTTGGTTTCCCCACCTTGGTTCTTTACCTTCTGCTTCACCCTGGTTCTGACCCATTTGTCTGCCTTCTTTCCCAATTCTTGGGGAGAGGTCAGATCAGAGTCTACCAGGTATTGATGCAACAGCTGATTTTGACAGTTATTAAGAATCTGCTCCCTCATTATCAGATTGTACAATCCTGAGAAGTCACACACCTTACTGCCCATCAACCAGCCTTCCAGAGCCTTGGCAGAACAGTCCACATAGTCTACCCAGTCTTGAGTCTGTGCTTTTGGGTATCTCTGAACTTCAACCTGTACTGTTCAGTGGTTAGGCCAAACCCATCAATAAGAGCACTCTTCAAGACCTTGTAATTATCAGCATCCTCCTCTCTAACAGTGAGGAGCTTATCTCTACCTTTGTCAGCAAAGGAGAGCCACAAGATTGCTGCCCACTGCTCCTGAGGGACCTTCTGTACCTTACAGGCCCTCTCTAGAGCAGTTATCCACTTGTGGATGTCATCCCCATTCTGATAGGGAGGGACAATCTTGCTCAGGTTCCTATGGTCATAGGACCTTTCCCTATCTCTAGGGATTATGCTGCCACCATGGGACTCTAGTCCCAACTTTCTTCTCTCTCTAAAGAGATCTAGGGACTCCCTGTCTATGGCTAGTTGCTTCTTTTTGAGTTCAAGCTGAGCTTCCTCATATTGAACCAGCCTCTTTCTTCTCTCATGAGAGGATTCCCTCCTATGAGATGAGACAGAGCTCCCTATTGAGGTGCCAGAGTGGTTAGACTCCTGAGAAGAAGATCTAGACCTTCTGGGCACACTCACAATCCTTCCTGGGGGACAAAGGGTGCATCATTCTGATCCTCCTCTTCCTCTTCCTCAGGAGGGGTTGGATTATCCAGGTCAGGGCCATTGTCGCCCTCCTGGCCAGTTTCAGAGGGGGGCTGGGGGTACTGGTACCCCATTCCCAACCTCATCCTCTGCCCCACCCTCAGCTCCTACCCCTTCAGTCCCCAAGGGCTTACTAAGGTCATAAGCCACCAACAACTCCTTGAGGTGTTGGGTGGTGGGGCTTTGGCCTGTCCTTATTTTTCTCAAGTTGCATAAAGCTCTCAATTCCAAGAATGGGAGTGTATCATACTTGGAGGGTGGAAGCTCAATGGCTTCCTGCAAGGATTCTTTGGATCCTGCCCTTAAAGACATTACTAGTGTGGTGTGGTGTATGCACTACCTACTCTAGTGTGGCCTACTAAAGTCTCTTGAGTTGTAGAAAGGGTTGTGCTATCCCTTAACACACAACTCTAAGTTCAGTAGAACTTACTGTATTCTAAGCTTAAATTATATGTACCTTAGGTACCTTTAGTGGTTTTCAGTTGATCAATTCAATTGAGATTATCTGGTAAAACAATAGCAAGCTGGAATCCCACACGCTGCACACCAATGTGAGAAGTTGGCCTGGTATATGCTGTCCACTAATTATAGTGGGCACCTTGCACCAGTCCAAACAACCCCTTATTGGAGATAGGTTAAAGACAACCTTATTGAAAGCTATCCTAGTGGTAGCTATGGAGAGCAGCCTTCAGGCTGAGTCTTGAAGGAATGTAAAGCAGCTTGTTTTACCAGTCTATAATCTCTTGAGTGATCAAATGAAAGAGCACCACACCAGGTATATATTCAAAATATATGTATTTATTGCTAAACACACCCCTCTAGTCTCTTTATGAGGCTAGAGTTCGAAATACATAAGTTAGAAGATATTTAAACACAGTAATAGCACAAATACACGTTTGGGCCCTAGGGCGTACCAAACCATATACCAATAAAGTAGGTATAAGAACCACGACTGAACTAGACACTAGGCCTAGAGCCTCTAGAAGTGCTTGGACCACAAGGAACCACCCAAGGTAGTGACACAGGGGACCCACGGGAGACGCGTGCAGTGTAAATACACAACCGCGATACGCCGTTGACTTCTATGGAGAAAGTCGTGATCTGGAAATTAGAGAAAAGGGACACTTAAAAGAGGACTTGGACCAAACCCTTTGAGATCTAGGACTTTGAAGAGTCTCTACCCACGGGAGCACCGGAGTACTCGTGTTACCTCACCCAGGAAGCCGGGTGCATAGGTGCCTTTCGGGGTCGGGTTTCGTCGTCGATTCGAATGGCGATCTGCTGCAAAGTGCTGCTGGCGACCAAGAGAAAAGTGTCCGGGTGGATCCAAGAGTGGATCGGAGTTCTGAAGAACCTGAAAGCAGAGGGGACAGAGTCTGGGTCACTAGCCAGTGACCAGGAAGGCGATGGACAGATGCCCACCGATGTCGAGTGCTTAAGGTGCGTTGATGGTCGTCTTGACTCTTCAGCCATGAGGTCCAGGAGGCGTTGTCGGCAACCAGGAGCAGGATTCGGGCTGGTACACAATGTATGTCGAGTGCTGAGGTGTCGGCGACCGGATTGGACCCAACAAGCCTTGGCAACGGCAAGTCTCGGTGAAGATGTAGATCGTCGATGGTGCAGACCAGCAAGGTCTGAGGAACTCACCCAGCGAAGGTAAGTGAGGGCAGGCCTGGAGCAACCAGGATGCCAAGTAAGAAAAAGATTGACCTTCGTTAAGGGCTACTAGCCAACGGGCTAGCGACCGCGAAGGAGCCTCGTGACGCCGCACGTGGATCTGGCTCACAGGACACTCGTGGAGTGGGGGCCAGTGATCTTCGGTGCAGGTGGTGCTGGAGGCTAGGGCTACTCAGAGCCCAAAGCACGACTTCTTGGGAGACCCAGAAGAGGATGCACTTGCAAATGTGCTTGGTGTCCAGGGGTCACGGTCTCAAGTCACCCACGATAGCCACGGGCCTCAGCTTTGCTGGGGACTCAGGGTAGCCTCGGGGAAGTCTGAGAATCCACCTCTGGTGATGCGATGACTTCGGCGTCCGACAGGAGCTTCAGAAATGCGAACCGGACAGATGCTTCTTTGGTGCCTGCCAAGCAGGGAGTCACTCCTTGACCCCAAGGGAGATTCTTCTGTCCTCTAATCATGAGTAGAGCGTCGAAGGTCCAGGATTCAGTTTCAGAGTTTCGTCCAGGGATAATCTAAAGTCCTAAGGACTGGGTTCCTATCTTTATACTAAAGATAGGGGTTGGACTACTCTGTGGCCCCACCTATGGGTGGGTCAGGGCAGAGGGTGGCTACACCCCTTTCCTTTGTCCAGTTCGCGCCAAAGCAGGGGCTGCAAGCCACTGATCCGGTTTGAACTGGGGTATGCACTAGGGACACCAAATGTGCCCCCAGTGCAGGACTTCAAAGCACCCGAAAGTGCTCCCGCCCAGCCCCAATACACATTATCCTGTCTGGGGAGGTGGTCACACCTCCCTGGGACAGGAAACCTATTGTCCAGGCCTCCCCTGCCGGAGTTTCGTCCAGCAGCAGGAGGCCAGACTCGTGTCTGTTGCAGCAGCATCCATTTTGTGATGCCAGGGCTCTGGAAAGAAGTTACCGGACTAGTCAGAGTTAACATGTCTTTCCCTCTAGAAGGGTGGAATGCTACCCCCGCCGCCAGGATTGGCGGGGGGTAGTATTCCAAGATGTTTGACATCAAACACGACATGTTTAGGTGCAGCCACTCCAAAGTTAGCATTTTACCGCGAGGATATAATGCGCTTAAGAGTATATGGTCAGGCTGCACTACAAACAGCATCAGAGATGGTCTCCGAACGCTGCAGAGGGGCCCTGCTCATGCAGGGGCACCCTCTCACATAGGAACCATGCACTCTGCCTTTAGGATTGATAAGGCCTGCCTTAGGAGTGACTTATAGGTTTATATGTGTGTATGGATTTAGTGATATAGGTAACCTATATCACAGTAAGGGGTGCAGGCACCACCTTACCCAGGCTGCAGTAGCAGACCTGTGGTGTCAGTTTGGATGGCCTTCCAGGGGTGGCATAATACATGCTGCAGCCCCTGGTAGGCCTCTGAGGTACCTATGCCCTGGGTACATAGTATACCATATACTAGGGACTTATAAGGGCACTCCAGATCCCAATCAGTGATGTGCCTAAGGCACATGGAAACCATTTTAGAGAGGAAGCAGCTAGGCTGGGGTTCTGATTAGCAGGGCCCCAGCCAGACTAATGTCGAAAAACAGTGAAGCATCAGCAAAAAGTGGGGGTACCCATGTGAAGCAGATCCTACTCTCCTACACAACACATGTGCAGGGAGGTGAAACGGACACAATAAAACATTACTGAACATTAAAAATTTATTATTTCATCACAAAACACAAAAAACATTTGTAAACTCTGCACAGTACAAACAAATGTCTGCAGCTTTTCCCTCCAAGGCAGGTAAAAAAGGAGTACCACTGACGTGCAATTTAAAAACGATTATTAATCGCCAAGACAGAATGCACTCTTTGGTATGCCCCATACAAGTTACTCACATCACACTTAAAGTTAACTTGCTTTCTCACTGCGTTTTGTCCCTTTAAGGTTCAATTCTTTTTATTGCTGTTTTTCAATCAAAAACAAAAACTAATGCCAACAAGCGACCTGGCACAATTCTGGGCTACGCAGAGCCTGGCAATGAAAGCATGCAAGCCGGCATCCTATGGGTAAACAAAACTCCTAACCCCCCACCCGTCCTCCAATCAACCATGTTCTAGCACTGTAAAATTTAGTAGTGTCCCTGTGCGCCGTTTCTACTTCGAGGATGTTGACCCCCCCGCCTCCGGTAGACGGAGTAGGCGCAGATATCTGGGGCACGTAAGTTCACGGAACTCTTGCGTCAATAGGGTCAGAAAGGGAAGCCATAACTCGCGAAAGTCCACGCCTTTTCCGGCAAGTGTAAGAGTTATTTTTTCCATTCCCAGGATGTGCCATGAACAGGTTAACCAGCCTGTGTGTGTGGGAATTTGATGGGTTCCCCAATGTGTAAGGATGTTTTGCATGGCAGTACCCAAAGCTATGCCGATCAAACGCCCTCTCCTAGATTTCAGTGGATAGGCCAATGGGTCTGGTACTCCCAACAAAATGTGTGCAGGAAATCTAAGTAGCTGGGTCTCCAGGTGTTTGTCAATTTCGTCCAGTACTTGGGTCCAGTAGTGTTGAATTTGGGGACATTCCCACAATAGATGTACCAGTGTACCTCGCTTACCGCAGTTTCTCCAACAATCTGCGCTCACTGATGGGTTAATCTTATGCACTCTCTCTGGTGTGTAGTACCAGTAGGTTGCTACTTTTGTGAGCGTGTCTGTTAGTGCCATGTTACTGGCAGTGTGACGCGCTCTGTGACAGATACCTTCCCACTCTTTATTGCTTAGAGATCTCCCTATGTCTTTTTCCCATCTACCTTGCCCTGCGTTGTACATGTGCGTGTTCAGTGCGTTCAGCAGCTTGTATAAGTCGGAGATCAGTCCCCTGTCTGAGGTCTTTGACAGGTGCCATCTCTCATAGAGAGTGAGATGACGTTGTGCGGCGTCTCTGTTTTGTGGCTGCATTACCCAATGTCTGAGCTGTAGGTACCTTAAACGCTCTGCTTCTGGGATGCCATAGTCTGCTTTGATCTGTTGAAACGAGAGTACCCCATCAACATTAAATAAGTGACCCATGGCGCAGCACTCAGAGCGGCGCCAAAGCATGAACTTTGTCTCACCCACTCCTGGCTCAAAATCCGGATTGTCGAATAATGGGGTCATAGGCGACGGAAATGTTGGCCTGATCCCATGTCGTCATTGTTGCCTGTGTGATGTCGGACAAATAAAGGCTCCGTGGTCTATGTGCCTTCTTTAAAAAGGGGATTTTCATCAGTGACGTACCCGCTACGGCCCTGTCCTGGAATACCCAGTGCTTTTCTGATTCGGTACGGTTCCATTCCACTAAATACCTTAACTGCGCTGCTTGATAATACAGCTGGAGGTCGGGAATTCCTAGCCCACCCTCGCCAGGTGGTAAAAAGCTGAGGTTCTTTTTCATCCTAGGTTTGCGGCCCTGCCATATGAATTGCATGATCTCCGTTTGTAGTTTGGGAATCATGCCTGGTGGCGGACGTAGTGGGAGAGTTTGGAACAAATATAGAATTTTGGGGAGGATCATCATCTTAATAGCTGCTACTCTACCCAGCCAAGAGATCGGGTGGTGTTTCCATCTATGCATATCAGCACAAACTTGTTCGAGTAAATTGTTGTAGTTGGTGGTGGCAGTGGTGTGCGTGGATGCTGTTATTTGAATTCCCAGGTAAGGAATTGTGTCGTGTAACCATTGGAACGGATGTTGTTTCTAGAGGCGTTCCACCATTTGAGGAGGAAGAGAGAGGTTAAGAGCTACGGATTTCCCTACATTGACTTTGAATCCGGATGCCCTGCCGAAATATTCTAGTTCTGTGAGGAAGGCCCCCAGCGATGTGTCAGGTTCTTTAAGGGTCACTAAGACAGAGACTTATTGTATGTTTATCCCCCCAAACGGGACTCCAAGTATCTGTGGATGTGTCCGTACTCTATGCGCCAGCGGCTTCATGTATAGTGCAAATATCAGGGTGACAGAGGACAACCCTGTCTTGTGCCTTGGGCTGTCTGGAGTGGGGCTGACCTATGACCATTGACTCTCACAGTTGCTGTGTGAAAGCGGTAACAGTTTAAGATCTGAGTGTGAAATCGTTCCCCGAGGCCAAAATGGGACAGGACTTGTTCGAGGTAGGGCCAGTGTACTCTGTCGAATGCTTTTTCAGCGTCTATTGTCATCCTCATGTAGTTGCCTGGGAATCTGGAAGCCTTGTCTACTATATGTAAGACCCTCCTGGTATTGTCAGTGGTCAGTCTCTGGGGGATGAAGCCAGCCTGATCAGGGTTGACCAGGGCTGGCATATATCGGCTTAGTCTGTGTGCCAATATATCTGTAAATAGCTTGAAGTCTATATTGAGCAGCGAGATGGGCCGGAACGAGCTACAGTGTGTTTTATCTTTCCCAGGTTTGGGGATGACTGTTATAACAGCCTCTAGCATAGAGGCTGGGATCGTGCCTGGTTTAGAGAAGGAATTAAAAAGCCTGGTCAGTAGAGGAGCGACCTCTGGACAGAAAGTTTTGTAAAAAGCCGCTGTAAAGCCATCAGGGCCTGGTGATTTGGCCAGCTTTAGCCGGGATATTGCAGAAATCACTTCCTCAATGCGGATTTCCTCCTCCAAGATTGCGGTGTGGTCTGGAATCAATTTAGGTGTTTGCACATCTAGTGCTCTCTGTATCTGAAAGAAACAGTTAGTTATAGATTCCTTACCTTAGAATTACCCCCAGGCGTCAGACTGGATCCGGAAAGTTTTTCGTCAGCAGTCCCCCGCGCGTCGGAAGGTGGTGTCGGTCGACTCCGCGTTCGTTGTCGGCGTCGTGGTCACCGGGATGACTTTGCGGCAGCTACATAGACGCCACCCTCGCACGCTGACGTCAGTTCTTTCTTTTTCCGCGCCAGCCAGCGCAGATCCGGGAAGAGCGGTACATCCAGTCGCTTTTTGACTGACTTTTTCTCAACTTTTGTCGACTTCGTTTTTTCAGTCCATCGACTCCTGGTGCACGAGGGATGCCCGGCTTCAAGGCCTGCGGTTCCTGTAACCGACTGATGTCGGTGACAGATCCGCACCGCGTGTGCCTCTACTGCCTGGAGCGCGAAAATGACCCCAACTTGTGCTCCGACTGCCGAACCATGGCCCGAAGTCTTTGCGGGAGCGGTCCCGAAAGCTACTCGAGGCCCGGCAGTCGGCTCCGCGTCGCTTGAGGTCCCGGTCACGTGGGAGGTCGACGGACCGATCGCGGAGCCATCATCACTCCTCTTCTAAGTCTTCCCACTCGGGGTCAGGTAAGTCGAAGCATAAGAAGAAGTCGAAGAAGCACCGTCGCTCTTCGACTTCCCCTCGTCCATTGGCCGACGAGACGAAGGGTGCGGGTGGTGCCACTCCTGCGGCTCCGCGTGCGGAGCCTACAGAGTCGACTCCGGCCCTCCCTTCCTTCCCGGGACCAGGAGCGGCCCCTGTCCAGCTTCGTCAGTTCTACGAAGCGATGCACGCCATCTTTGGGCAGCCCGACTCCGCCAGTGCACCTTCGGGCCCCGCGGACTCGGCTGAGGGCCCTAGGCCTTCGACACCGGCAGCTTCAGCCCCGGTACCGCATGGCCCCCTTGGATCCAGTCCTGGATCCGGATCGGCGTCAGTCGACCTCATTACACCTCCACCGGCGCCGATTCCACCGGCACCACGTCCGCAACTGGCACTGGCTGGACCTCCAGCCGGCGTCGACCCCGGCTTCTGCCCCGATGTTGATACAGAGCCGGACCGGCGTCGACCGACGCCAGATCCGGCTCCGATGGGTACTTTTGTGCCTGTGTTCCACCCTGGCCCTTTTCAGCCAGTTTGGCAGCCAGAGGAGGGTGAGGAAGACTGGGAGGGGTCTGGAGACCCTTTGACCGACCAGTTGGATTATGATCCAGACTGGAGAGAGGAACTGGGGGATACCAGTGGTCTAAATACCTCCCCAGACCTTGGCATGTTGTCTCCTCCTACCGTGGCTATGGAGGAGGGAGCATCAAACGCAGTGGTGTTGCGTAGGGCGGCCGAGTCTCTCCACCTCGAGCTACCTACGGTGGCAGTCAGGACTAACCTCCTGACAGAGGTGCTTCAGCCGGCAGCGAGCTCTTTGGAGCTCCTGCTGCTGTTCAATGAAGCCCTAACAGACATCCTTTTGGGCACCTGGAGCAGGCCCGACATAGGGGCTCCTGTGGATAGGATGATTGCCCAACGCCACCGCCCGGCCCCGGGTGACCCCACTTTCCTCTCCCAACACCCCACCCCTGAGAGCTTGGTGGTCCAAACCTCGACATCCAAAGGTGCATTCCCTAACGCTCCACCTGATAGGGAATCCAAGAAGCTGGACCAACTTTGGAAGATGTTTTCTTCCTCCAGCTTAGGACTGCGGTCGGTAAACACTGCATGTCTCTTGGGCTGTTATACCCACTCAGTGTGGGATACGGTAGCGCAGGTGCTGCCTCAGTGCCCGGAGGAGGCCCGGAACGTGCTCTCCCGTGCAGTTGCCAAGGGAAGAGACGCAGCGAAGTTTACCATCCGCTGTGGACTGGACTAACCCTGGGCGAAGTCCTACGCTACGCTCGCGTAGTTTGCGAAGTTTGCGCTACTTCGCACTACGCGAATTGCACGTAGCACAGTGCAAACACGCGTAGCGGTCATTTTTTGCTTGCTCACGGTCCTCAACGTCAAGTTGGCGACCGCAAGCAAGCAAAATGACATCCCGCCGAGACTTTTTCCTCGTTCGCGATCAGCAACATCAAGTTGCCGATCGCGAGCGTGCAAAATAAACCTCCCGGCGAGATTCTCAACGCGGGGAGGTCAGGTTTCTCATTGCGAGTGGTCGCGTATGCTCGCAACCGCTTGCGATGAGAAACTACCAGTCCGCGTTGAGAAGCTGCCGCTCGAGTAGAAATCTACTCGAGCGGCAGAAACTGACCGCTTGCACTGTGCAAGATGCGGTTTGCACTCATTGCACAGTGCGGACAAGCATCCGGCACTGTGCAATCAGTGCGAACAGCATTTTGCACAGTGCACTACGCAGTTCGCGTAGCTACGCGTAGCTCGCGTAGTGCGAAGTGCACTTCGCGTAGCTACGCGTAGCGCTACTACGCGAACTACGCCCAGGGTTAGACTGGACACTGCCGACTCGCTGGGTAGGACCATTTCAACGTCAGTATCGCTCCGACGCTAGGCCTGGCTGAGATCGACTGGCTTTTCAGGGGATGTCCAGAACGCCTTGATGGACATGCCCTTTGATGGCCGTCGCCTATTTGGCGACAAAGCAGACAGTGCGCTAGAGCGCCTCAAGGACTCTCGGGCTACGGCCAAGTCCTTGGGCCTCTCCGCCTTACGTCCTGCACAGTCTGCTTTTCACCCCTTTCGTGGCTACGGAAGGGGTGCCCCAACACGTTCCATCCAGAGCCACAGACCGGCACAAGCTGTTCAGCCCCACCGCGGCAGGGGACGTGGGAACCACCTACATGGTTCTGGGGGTCAGTGGGCGGGCCAGTCCACCAACCCCCGCTCTGCAGCAGCCTCCAAACCCTCGTAGTCCGACCTTTCAGGCCCATCAAATGCCAGTGGGTGGCAGGATCCGCCATCACCTCCCCCACTGGTGCACCATCACATCGGACAGGTGGGTTTTGCAGATAGTCCGAAGGGTCTACTCCCTCCCCTTCGAGACTACCCCTCCAGCCATGCCACCTCAGTACCATCGCATGTCGGGGGATCACCTGGCCCTTCTCCAACAGGAAGTTACGGCTCTCTTGGCCAAGGGAGCCATCGAGCGAGTTCTTGCCCCAGAAGTAGGTTGTGGTTGTTATTCTCACTACTTTCTGGTGCCCAAAAAGGACAAGGGCCTGCGTCCTATCTTGGATCTCAGGAACGTCAACCGCTTCCTCCGGAAGGAGAAGTTAAAAATGTTGACCCTGGCTCAGGTCCTGTCTGCCCTCGACCCTGGAGACTGGATGGTAGCGTTGGACTTGCAGGACGCTTATTTTCACATCCCTGTCCTGCCAGCCCACCGGCGTTACCTGCGGTTCACGGTAGGCCATGAGCACTTTCAGTTTACTGTGCTCCTCTTTGGCCTTACCAGCGCCCCTCGGGTGTTCATGAAAGTGATGGGGGTGGTCGCAGCTCATCTGCGCATATCAGGGGTTCCAGTCTTCCCCTATCTCGAAGACTGGTTGTTGAAGGCGGGCTCGCCCCAGGCAGTCGTCTCCCACCTCCAGACTACGGCCGACCTCCTGCATTCGCTGGGGTTCTCCATCAACGTGCCGAAGTCACACCTGACTCCCTCTCAGAAGCTCCTCTTCATCGGAGCGATTCTGAACACGACGCAGTTTCGGGTCTATCCTCCCGAACAGCGAGTCCGGGATATTCCGGCTATGATTCCGATCTTTCAGCCTCTATCCCGGGTTTCAGTCAGGATGACCCTCCGGCTACTGGGCCTGATGGCCTCCTGCATCCAGCTGGTGGATCATGCCAGATGGCATATGCAGGTTCTGCAGTGGGACCTGAAGTTCCAGTGGGCACCGCATCAGGGGAACCTGTCCGATTGCGTCCAGATCTCGGAGGGCACTGCACGCCAACTGCAGTGGTGGCTCACAAACCAGGATTGGGTCGACGGCAGATCCCTCTCCCTTCCCCAACCAGAGTTCACAGTGGTGACCGATGCATCACTTCTGGGATGGGGCAGCCACATGGGGGAGGCGGAGATCAGAGGACTCCAAATGTGATTGTAAATCTATGTGTTGTTCTTGAAGACGGATGATCTCCTGTGTCATGGCCTGTCTCTTCCTCCCAGTTGTCCCCTTTGTCTTCCAACGCTGCTACTCTGTCTCCGAGCGCATCAGTGTCTCTTCTGATCTCCTTAATTTCTAATGTAAGGTCCTTCTTGACTGTTTGAAGATCCTCCTTCAGTGACAGAAAAAGGGACTCCATAAACGCTCGGGTCACCGGCTCCTCCACCGTGTTAGTCACTGATGTGTGCGGCGCTTCTCCAAGGGATGGCTGTTCTGCCGCGCTACCACCCGTGGGCCGCATAAGCATGTCCTTAAGGGAGCGGTCTTTCTTCACCTGACCGGTGGTCATTGTTATTCTCTTTCACCCACACAGGCGTGGTCTCGCTCCTTCACCCCTCTCGTTGGGTCTTTGCTGCCCCAAATGCTTCAAGGGCCTAAACACTGGGAAGGCCCCGGCTCCTCAACCACACTCTCTTCCTTTGTGGTTTTTAGATGCAGGGACAGGTCAGTGAAGCCCTCTATCTCAGGTCCCTATATCGCTGTACAACCACCACCTCCGTCCCCAGTCGCTTTCCTCCGGTGTTTATTCCGCCCTCTGTCGTGCCCCCCGGCCCTGAGAGCGTGGCTGCTACAGCTTCGAGGGACTCCTGATGGTCTCTGTTGGGGCCGATTTGGGTATGCCCGTACTTCTTGTGGTGGAGATCACCGTACCGTCCCGTCAACCATGCTCCGCCCGTCAGCTCAGTGAGTCTAGGCCCCTCCAGCATCCAAGGACCATAAATGCCCGGTTATGGGGTGGCTTGTGGGCCAGGCTTGGTGCCCCCCTCGGTCCTTCCGCTATCTATCTTTCTGGACTCACGCGGCAGTGCCCTCAGACCTCCCCTGGTTGCTCCTCTCTGTAGGGTACAACAACCCTCTAGGCGCCTCACGCCGTCTCTCTGTGTCCCGGGCCGCGCGAGGCCTCCGCCGCGCCAGCCCCTCTGCCTTGCTTGCGCACCACTCTGTGATTGACTGCGACCGCCCAGGGGTCCCTCCAATATTCAGCTCACCTCAGGCATAGTGCTTTCCTTTCTGGCCTCTTTGAGCCAGAGTGTCGGACGCGTATCCCGGGGCCTACGCCATTCAGGAGGCCGCTCATTCTCGCGGCTGGGCCTAGCTCTCTGCTCCGGCAGCGTTTTCTCCCCGCTGCACTTTCGGTCGGACTCTCTGGGTGTTCCTCGCTGGAGCCCGCAGCCTGTGCCCTGTCGCTCCTTTCTCGGAGCTCTCTATGCAGCACCCCCAGCGCTCGCTGTGCCTCCCGGGGTGGAACGTCGCTCCGGTCGCTGCTGCTTCCGCGGCCTCGTGGTCCGCCGCAGTCGATCGTGGTGCCGCTTGTTTTTGTCTCAGGGCTCCACAGTGCAGGGATCCTGTGCACCGGGATCTTGCCTTTCCTTCGGCGCTTCGGAGGCTGTGCTACGCCGAGGAAAGTGCTTCAAATTCGGCGGCGGGTGGGAAAGACAGCGAGGAGCGTCTACCTCGCCGCCATCTTGGCCACAATGAGACTCCAAATATCTTGGTTGTCGAATTCCATGGGGCAAACAGAAGATAGGCAATGGCACGGAATTTAAAAAAAAATGTGTGGCAGGACAAGTCACCCATTTAAAGCAAGCATTTGCAATGCAATGGGTCTCGCATTTTAGAAAATTTTAACTATTGGTATTGTAAATGAAAATGCCTTTTTATAATTGCAGGTTTTTTTAAACACATAAAAAAAAGTCATTGACAATGGCAATAGCTCCAAATCTCGCAATTGCGAGTACTATTGCATTGCAAATGCTTGTTAACCCTTGCTGGGAAGGAGAGGCTCCTTTGGGCGCTGTTTCTAGGTTGAGCATCAGCGCGCATGCGCTGTGTGCAAGACCTGCTGTAATCACTCTACGGAGTATTATTACAGCTCCTGCTTGCCATTGGTTCAAAACTCCACTTCTCTTGTTTCCTGACTCCTTATTGACCGGTGCTCCCAATACAGCACTTCCATTTATAAGCCAGGAGCACCGACCAACTACAATTTCCTTACACTGTAGGTCTTTGTCTGTTTCTTTGGGGACTACTTATTTTATTTCCTGTTAGTAATTAACCAGAGCTCCCGCTTCACGGGCCGCTGTGCCATAACTTTTATATACGCGGCTGTCGCGCTTTATGGTTAGTACGGTGCCCACCATGGCACCCGCTTTATGGGCTGCCATGCGCATAACTTGATATACATGGGCGCTTTAAGTTTCATCATGGCGCCCGCTTTCATGTTTGCAACACGGGCTGGCGCTATGTTTTATGTTTCAGCGCGACTCTATGTGGGCTGGTGCATACGCTGGTGTTCACGTGCGTAATTCTGTGTTGTGTGTTCCTCTTTGTATATATGTGTCAGTGTGTTTGTGGGTGGCTATACTATGTGTGTGGTTTGCCTGCCCGTGACTGCGTGCGTGAGTGTGTGCATATTACACATATACATTTTGCATAAGTACATTTGGCCAGGACCGTGCACCCTGTGTCAAAGCTGCCATTTCATGATATTGCTATTATTCATTACAGCATCTGCGCCCTCTCCCTGAACTGGAAGTCTGGGTAGAGGCCGAGAGGTTTCCCGGCTAGGGCTGATATATATTATTAATACTGGTTTGAACACAGATTTTCTACAAAAGGATGTAGTTGCCAGTTTGCCACTGAATCTTAGAGGGCACGCAGTGTGTTTCGCACTATAAACATACGACCAGGACTGGACCCTTGTTCCGGATGCAGCAGCGTGCTGCTTGGCCACAAAGACGGCTCTTCCCTCGGTCTGAGCCGGGCTTGTTTCCGCTCCTTGCTCACAGCACCGGTGTGGGCTCTGGAGGGAAGCGCTACCTTGTCTCACGCAGGCTTAGGGTGCTGTCACCCCCTACTCTCCCACAAAACCACATTAAACACGACACGCATTTCTATTACAAAAACATCAATTTATTACACACCCCTCTCCTCAGCGCAGACTGTCAGGGCATAAAAACCCACAATTTATGTGAAATACCGCCAAAACCAGGGGCAGGTGATCTAAAATATTAGAATTGTTGAAAAGCGAGTGTTACACCAGTGAGGCAGCATGCGGTGCTAAAAAAAGCGCTGTGTTTTTTAAGTTGGTGTGTATCTTAACTGCCTACAATGCTGCAGTACTCGTAAGAAATGTAAAATGTACAACTGCGCCATGGGCAGAATAACAAGCATTGGCATAGCCAATAGGTCTCGCCTTTGGGACCTTATAAGTGTTTAACCATGCAACAGTTAATGTTGTTGCACCAAGGATATTGTGCTGCATAACTAAATACTTATAAGGCCCCAAAAGCGAGACCTATTGGCTATGCCAATGCTTTTTCATGTTGTCTTTGGTTAGGTCACTGACACTGCACAGGCACAATAGTCAAAATTCTAAATGTGCTTCTATCTAATATTCAGGGATAGTGATGTGTGTTTTCTATATTTTAATATAGCAGCAGCACACTAATATTACTGCAAATAATCTCAGTGAGCCACTGCCATTTCTCAAATGTGATGTCCTGTTTCGAACTTAAGGGAATTTTATTTTATGGGTGTGGCATGGTGTTGAAAAAAAAAAAATAACATTTCTCTGCAAAATGTCTGCAAAAGACTCCCACACATCAGTCCTCTTAAAAATAAACTAAAAGAAAGTGGCATTTAAAACAACCTAAGAATCCTTCAAGGTCCTCAGGGCATGTCTGTGTGGAGAACAGAGCCCGATCTATAAGGGGGCCCCCCTAAAAGGATGGGGCCCTGGGCCAGAGCCCACTTTACCCATGCCTTAAAACGTCTCTGCACTCAGCATGTTTACATCAGTGATGTAACACAAACTGGTGGGGCCCTGTTTGAAAACACAAAACCTTTTACTTATGCTGACAGCTTCACATGTAGATAGATAGATAGATAGATAGATAGATAGATAGATAGACAGACAGACAGACAGACAGACAGACAGACAGTCTTAGGCCTTTACTTAGTCTAGACCCATGTGCACTGCAGGTGCATGTGCTATGGATTCGCAGGAGCATAGCGGACAACTCAAACTAGTTAAGGAATTCTTATTGGAGATTCTACGCCCAGAGCAGACAGCCATGTACATGATATTGTGTGATTTTGGTAACAAAATCAAAGCCTTATACTCCCTCAAAAGCAGGACGTCCATGTAGTTAATACACCTCTCTGACAGTCTGACACTGCTCTTGATCTTCTGACAGTTTGCGGTAAGAGGTGATGAAAAGATGCATTTTAGCGGGAGAAGGGTTTGTGAAAAAGATCATACTCTTGTGAAAACGGAGAACATATTTGAAGATCCCAGCACGTTCGCCATCGAACTTGGTCCTCCTATTCCCCCTCAAAAAAATGAATAGAAGATAATTCTCCCACCACCTGCTTACAGGGGCTTGAAAGCTTTTTTTTTTTAGCGCCCCCTTTCAGCTGAGCCTGCACATGCAGAGTACTTCAGAACAGAGTTGTTTCCCCTGTGATGTTCTGCATCAAGTATATTAAAAGATGAGCTTGTTCTCGGTTCATTTATACGGTCTTTTTCGATCCGGTAGTCTGCTCACTAATGTGAAGTTGAAAATAGTAGGAGAACGGTTAAATATTTACATTTCCAGCTTTTGGATGTTTTCTTTACATTGGATCCTTAATATGAGGGTCCTGGTTTCCTCTGTTATAAACAAAGCTCTGCTTCCGTCAAAGAAATGTGAATATGACAACAGGTAGTGCTGTCAGGTCGAGCGTGATGCCTTCTTGTGGTAGTGTTTTCATACAGAGGACCCTCCCCAGCACCTGATACACAAGGGGTTTCAGGGACTACAAGCAGGTTCAAAGTTAATTAAGACTGAACACTTGAACTCTACTGTGGCACCAGCCCCACGCCACTCCAGGGATTCTGTCCATGTGAAGTCGTTTACAGTTTTGTAATGTTGTGTGGGATAAAAATCCGTTCACAAGATAAACAAGGCCTGGTGGCTGCCTGCACTGTCCCCGAGATGCAGCTGTAATGAATCAAACATTGGCATACAGGGCTTCAGGAAACTCAGAGTAACTTTGGAAAGTAAACGGATTGTGGCACAGACTAGGCTGGACCTCAGTACTGTCAAGTTATTTCGATATTAACCAGCAATTTGTGACATCCTGCAACAAACAAGTGTTCAGGAAGGGCAGGCCACGTTGAGGGGGAAGGGCCAGGCTGACGGACATCTTGGCTTGTTTTGTGGTTCATGATTTAGGGCGATGGCAAAGCCGCCCCCTCCAGTCAGCAGTACCTTTATAGGAGGCAAAGCGCGGGGGGATGTGTGTAGATGTCCAGCGGACAACTCAAACTAGCATTAACCGCATCTTATAGAATACTTAACAGAAAACGAATTCTTCTCACTACTTGTAGAATAAATGTTGGGAGGAAATGCTGAGTCAGTCACAATTCTAAATGAGTGTTCTCGTTTATGATAATTAAACATTATGGTGTGCAATTTACACAGATCTCAGCAGCAGGCGCCCAGTTCTCTGAGCTACCTCTCGGCTCTCCTTTCGTGTAGGGCTTTCCTATCAGTGCGGCCCAATTCTGTCTATTTCGACCGATACGATTTTTCTGTCTTGAGCTTATATCTGCCGAGACCCCTAAAGCCCCGGTACTGAGCTCTCAGCTGTTGTCAAGGATCGCGCTGGGGGTGGGAGGGAGAGAGAGAGAGAAAGAGAGAGAGGGGGAGAGAGAGAGCGAGAGAGGGGGAGAGAGAGAGCGAGAGAGAGAAAGAGAGAGCGGGAGAGAAAGTGAGAGCGGGAGAGACAGAGAGAAAGAGAGAAAGCGAGAGGAGAGAGAGAGAGCGAGAGAGAGAGAGCGCCCGGGAGTGCTGCGTGCGTGCGCGCGCAGTCTGCTCATTTTCAAGCACACACTCATGCTTGTGGCGCGCCCCTGCTCGCTCCCGCAAGGTGGATGCCGCCACAAGCACGAGTGTGTGCTTGAAAATGACCAGAGCGACGGCTAAAGGTCCTCCTATGCTGCGTAGGCGACACCTAAAAACAGCGCCTTAATTGTGTCCTACAAACCTGAGGCACTGAAGAGTGGAGTGTCGTATTTGAATGTTAAAGTGAGTATGCTTCACGTGTGGCTTCTAGTAGAGTAATTGTTCCTGTGTTAGGCCTTCATAAAAGTTTGCATCGTGTTTACAATAAAAAGCCAGTAAGCTAATCTAGAGCAAACAGCCCTCTCACAGCTCCACAAATGAGAAAGAGGCATTACCTCACATTTACCACTGGCTAAACATCTCCCAAATTGGGCCCAACGGTGAGAAATGGCAGACAAAACGCAACGCGTTTAAAGTAAATTGTGGAGATTCCGCCTAACGCTCTCTTACCGCCACTTCTCCTGACAAACCGGTTAAAATGTTGACACTGTCGAAGTAAAGCACGCTCCGCGCGCACTCTCTCACACATACACAAAACTTTGGTCAGCTTTTGGAACTCGGAGCTGCTTACGTTTTGCATCGAGCTGGCTAATGAATCCAGTGCGTTTGCAGTTGCAGCCCAGTGCATGCACGGAGCAAAACAGTTAACAGAGCTCTGCAGTTGCTCGGCCTGGCAGATATATTTATTGTCCAGCTCGTTCCATTTTTACTAATGTTTGCTTACAGTAAGTCCATATATATAAATATAATTTAATATGCAATTATGGAGGTGTGAGTGCATGCATATAGCTGGCTGAGGTGCATGATAAAGTTGTCCTGCTTGCAGGGGTGTTTTGCTGCGTGGCGAGGCTTGCATGGTTGTTTTTTAAGCATTAAGACGTGGCATCTTGAAATACAATAGGGGTTGCCATTGATAAATAAACAGGGCCACATGCCTTGCAGGAAGAAATGACAGCACTGGCTGCTAACGCTGCATCTCCTTTCTGCTTGCCACACACTGCGGGTGCTTGAGCCAGGTGGGAGACCTGACTTCGTGGCACAGTTCCGCCTGCCCTTGAGCGCCCTCCTCTATTCACAAGATGGAGCCCAGCATGACCTCAAGATCAGCCCGGGGATCCAGCATGCTGCTTTCCCCACCACCATCCGGCCTTCTACCCCTATGGACATCTCCAACTCGGGGATCCCTCCAGACCCAAGACTACCACCCTTGAGTGCAACACCACCTGAACACCTGGCTGAACGATGGCAAGAATTTCCTGCTCTGTAAATATGTAATATATAATTGTCCAAGCCTAATTGCTGTTAAATGTAATCCTGAGTGAATTTGCAATTTGTATATATATAACTCAAACCACTGGTATATGTAGTAGACCTTTGTACTTACTACCATTCCTATGTGATTTTAGAGTTTATCTGTTTGTATCTCTTCCTTGAGTGACTTTACAACTTGTACATTTGCAATTT
Source organism: Calotriton arnoldi (assembly GCA_963921515.1). NCBI lineage: Eukaryota > Metazoa > Chordata > Amphibia > Caudata > Salamandridae > Calotriton > Calotriton arnoldi. The sequence continues at coordinate 752,540 of CAWUFW010001574.1, forward strand.
TTTCTGTTTGTATTTCTTATGTAACTTATGTAATACAAAGTCCTTATGTAACACAACTGGTTCTTTTGTAAAGCGCTCTGCCACCTTCGGGTAATGTTCGCGCTATATAAAATCGCATTAAATAAATAAATAACATTTTTTAAAAACACATGCACTCACTCGCCTTTTCCTCTGTATCACCGTGGAATCTCTCTCTGCTATAGTGCCCTTGTTTATTTTCTTTTTGAGGGTTTTCAAGACTATGGGTAAACAGATCATTATTTCTTGCTAAGGGGAAGGATTGACATGGGGTCCCCTGCCTTGTGTGCTCAGAGTGCACACACTAACTTGCCCCAGCTGCAGCAGGTAACAGATCCCTTCTGAAAAAAGTCAACTCTTCTCTTGGACAAATCAGCCTGCGAGGGGGGCTCCTAACGAGAGAAGGTTTGCCCCCAACTCTGGGCGACACTAAATGAATTCATACCTTTGGGGTTGTGCATTCAGCATTGCCAGTAAAGCCCTAGAAACACAGCAATTGCCTTGTATGTTTCAAAACCTGGTGTTAACATTAAAGCGGCCGCAAGTCTCCGACTACATTTTAAGCTAAGCATGAGTGTTTACTGAGCAACCAGACAATATGGTGGTGACACTGTTACCAAATGCTCCTTAGTGTGCTAGGGTGGAAAGTGAGCAAGTAAGTGGTTTACCGAAGAGGTAAAATATTGTGACTTATTTAAAAGTGTTAGTAATTCCTCATTCTAAGCTCTCTAGGCACTGCTGCAGCTGTGTCTCTGTTCATGCATCCACTACAATCCAAACCAAAGCCCATAGATAAAAGACATTGGGGCATATTAGCAAGACCCACGTTAAAATTATCGCCTTTTTAGCGGCAGGAAACTGCCGCTAAAGCGGCGATAATGGGCTTGCTAATATGCGTTATGGAATTCAATAGAAGCCCAGGTTAGATGTCCTGCACATCTAACCTGGGCTTCTATTGAATTCTATAACGCATATTAGCAAGCCCATTATCGCCGTTTTAGCGGCAGTTTCCTGCCGCTAAAACGGCGATAATTTTAACGTGGGTCTTGCTAATATGCCCCATTGTTATTTACAATGCCAATAGCTCTAACTCTCACAAATGCGAGACCTATTGCATTGCAAATGCTTGTTTTTATTGTTAAAGATTTGTCTGAAATGACGGCACATGCATGGTCGCACTTTTTTTTCTAAGGCACTGCAGAGCAAGGCCTTTCATGTTAGTGCACTAAAGTGGTAGGCTGGACCCTACCAGGTCTGTAAACAGTGAAGTCATTCTTTTAGTGTTTAACGTGCGGTAGAAGATGGCAAAACCCACAGTAAAGTGAGTTCAGGTTCACAAATACTCGGACAGCACTTTTTTATTAAACAAAGAATTATTTTTACCTCCGTTTACCTGCGGGTTCACGACCTCACCCGGTCTGCCCTGCTATAGCACATTGGTGGCGAGGACGACGGACACACTGAGGTGCAACATCCCACGGAGTGGAGCACAGCAGAGAACATGACAAAGAAGCACATGCAGTACAAGCGTTACTTAAACTTAGAAGGAAAAGCTAATCTTCATGCATAGTGCGGGCCATTGCCTCTGGATGGAGACTGAGATCACCAGGAGGGGAATTGGACTCGAGGCTGGTGGATAAGACACTATGGGGCATATTCTCAAGGACACATCGCCGATTTAGCGGCACTTTTCCGCCACGAAAGTGGCAATAGATTTATCGTCCTATTCACAAGCCTGCGCTAACAGCCCACATCGTTAGTTTTCCTGCGATAGCTGCCGCTAAAAACATCGCCAAGGCTGACAGCGACAACTAACGCTAATCATGTGCAGAGTAGGCGTTCCCGTCCAAAAACTCACGATAACACCACTTCGCAATATTCTCAACGACCGGCCAGATCGGCGATGCGGGCCAAAAACAGGCGATAAGGCATGTTAGCAGCAGGGACTTAAGACCTGCTCTTTTCTGGTCTTAAGTAGGACACAAACCTGCAGTAGAAAGGGAGCCCAGCCCAGAGCCACATCTGAAGACCAACAGATGCCATGGAGCTACTAATCATGCAGCTTGTAGACCCAAGAGGGCCACAACACCCACCACCACCCCCACCCCCAGGACCAACCCCACCCCCAGGACCACCCCCCCCCCCCGGACTACCACCGAGGCAGCGCAGAACAAGACAGCGGACCTTCTGCGTGTGTCTCTGTGTCCGCCATATCCTGACCATAGGCCTACACACACATGGCCGACCACCTTCAACGGCCAAATTCACACCGGCGACGAGGTGGCTACGTCACATGCCACTCGGCGCACATCTCGTCATCGCCTGCAGGGGCGTGGCTGCCAGGGCGGCGCCCCTCACCCTGCCACGAGGCCGCTGCCGTGACCGGTGGTGCCTGCGCGATCCTGTGCGCCTGCTGCACCCCAGCCCGCTGGTCCCCAGACCCGTCCTGCGCCCAGCGGTGATTGCCCTCCCCTGCGCACCCAGGCCTCACTTCTCACCTGCCACCACCGGCGTGTCTCCAAGAGGGCCCACCACGTGCCGGAGCAATCTTCAAGCCCGGGGCCCGCGAACCTGGCAGCCTCCTCAGCCGATCGCTGGCTTCCGCACAACAGTCCCCCAGCGCACCCTGCGGCACCGCACCGCGGAGTTCTGTGTGTGCTGACTGCTCCCTTCGGCCTACACTGCGGCCCAGCAGGTCTCAGACAAATCCTTTCCAGTCCGGCCCGACAGGCCCACTGCATCATCGCAGGCTGCACACCCGCTCAGCTCTTCCGGTGGGCCTAACTCAGTGCACCGCAAGTCACCGTCCAGCCTCCAGGCCACTGCATCATCGCAGGCTGCACACCCGCTCAGCTCTTCCGGTGGGCCTAACTCAGTGCACCGCAAGTCACCGTCCAGCCTCCAGGCCACTGCATCATCGCAGGCTGCACACCCGCTCAGCTCTTCAGGTGGGCCTAACTCAGTGCACCACAAGTCACCGTCCAGCCTCCAGGCCACTGCATCATCGCAGGCTGCACCCGCTCAGCTCTTCCGGTGGGCCTACCTCAGTGCACTGCAAGTCATCGCCACGTGGCGGTAGGCCCGTGCCAGACGCAGTGCCTCAGGTGCCACTACCTCTGTGCACCGCAAGTCACCGTCCAGCCTCCAGGCCACTGCATCATCGCAGGCTGCACACCCGCTCAGCTCTTCAGGTGGGACTAACTCAGTGCACCGCAAGTCATCGTCCCGTGGGGCTACCCCACAAGTCTGCCTCCAGCAGCCAACAGCATGTCCTCGGTAACGCCACAGGAGCCCTTCACAGTCACAGGGCCACCACCGTCCCAGGCAGGCCGCTGGAAAGCCTGGGTGGAATGTCTGGAGACGTACTCCGAAGCGCACAACAACCCAGCGCCGCGGCGGCGGCCCACGCATAGGCGTGTGAGGAGTGTTAAGAAATGGCCCGGTGCTCTGGGCGTGGTTCAGTTCTGGGCTCTGGGCGTGGTTCAGTTCTGGGCTGGCCACAAAAGTAACTATGGCGTGTGTCTCTGTTGTAGTGTCGGCGCCACCCGGACCTTAATCGACAATGTTGCAATGTAGCATGCACCCGGAGGGCGGGCTCGCCCGAATGGAAAAATAAAGGAGCGCAAGACCGCTCGGGTTCTTGGCTCATACATGCCAACTGTTGTGTGTGTATCTTCATTGCCGCAGCATAAGCCAAAGGCCTAGCCTCAATTGCATACTTGCTTGATCATAGACATGACACATCTGTGTGAATTAGAATGTTTTAATCACATTCGGTGGAGTGTTGAAGCTGGACCAGTACATGGCCATGCAAACCCCACTTTACATTGTTGCCCCGTGGAGGGCCAGCCAGAGTCCTTTAGGGATTGACAAGTTCATCGGAAGAGGAAGAGTTCAGTCCACAGTCTGATTGCTGTGTCATTGGTAACCAAACCAAATATGGCAGTCCATGTCGAGGGCCAAGGTGAGTGTCGCAGAGTGTATCGGGGGACAGTGGAAGGTGTTATTCCAGGACATGATGCAGAGGGCAGAACAAAGCTGAAACAGGCCATATGGCGCAGATGAATGCTACCACTTCCTTCTTACCAGAATGGAAGAATCATCCACATCATCGTCCTCTTCTGTGTGATGTGCCTCACATGTGGGTGGTGGTGTTTTGTCTGCAGCAATGTGTGGCACTGACACATATGGGGCCGGAGGTGGATTGTCTGCCGCACTGTGAGGCACTGACACATCAGGGGGCGGAGATGTGGATGGAGTAGTAGCAGCAGCATTCATCTGCACCAGGCCTCGTGGCAGCAATGCCATGATGAGGATCTGCAGGGCATGGAAGATCCCAGCTACATCTCGCTGGTGTGCAGCCGTGGCAGCCATTCTTTCCGCCTGCATCCGCTCCATGTTCTCCATGATCCTCCCCATGTGTCCCAACTCCCGGGTGACATCGCTGGAGCCACTCTGACTAGACAGATGTTCTTGTCTCAGATTCAAGACTCCAGCGATGTCAGCCATGGCTTGTTGGAGAGCATGGAGCGGACTGTGGGTGTCCGTTATGGACTGTAAGTGGTCCCTGATGGAACTTAGACACCCACGTATGGCATTATGGCATCTAGTTTGGCTGCCATGAGGTCGAAGCCCACCCGCACTTGATCAGCCATCTCCTTCTGGCACTCTAACACACGGCGTTGAAATGCCATGTGTTGGTCATGGGGGTCCTGTGAGACAGCAGTTGTGGTGGGTGCTTCCTGCTGTGTGGTCTGTGCAGGGGTTAGGGTCTCCTTGATGCAGCTGGGCTGCCCTGCTCCTGGGGGTGGGGTGCTGAGGGTGTCCATGAGCTGTTGGAGGGCGTCGGGGTCGATGGTGTGGAGGTCCTCTTCATCATCAGTGAAGAGATGTACGGTCTGCTCTGCAGGAGGTGATGATTCTCCCTCTGCAATGTAAAGGGGAGATGCAGTTTAACAGTGTGTTCCATGTATGTTCACGCATTGGACAAGTTTACAGACAGACTGCATGACAATGTACATTGTGACTGTTTGGGAGGAGATGCTTATTTGATGTGGGACAGTGGACATTTCTACACCATCAGGGATGTGAGGTTGTACTTGTACATTATCATCTCACAGTTTCCTGCTATGCCAAATGTGATTGGCCAGTTTCTACACACAAGCGGCAGCAGTTGTGTCCTCTGTTCTGTTGTGAAAGTGTTGCAGTTTGTACCACATTGTTGTCAATGTTGATGTGCTCTGATTCTTATGTGTGTGTGCTGCATTGTGGGGGAGTCGCCCCTGCAGCCCTGATTTTGCTGGCCCTTATCCCTTTCAGGCGGTGTGCCTTTCACTTCTGTGCTCATACAGTGCTGAGATGTTGCAGACTTGGGTAAATTGGGCTCTTGGTGGGAGATGGGACTCTTGGGCATGGTTTGTCCGCAGATGTCTTGTTGACGTCAGGGGTTGTTTGTGCACGTGGATGTGTCAGAGTGTGACCTGCTCCTGTACGGATGTGGTCCACACTCAGCCACCTCAGTGTCGTGGCGTGCACCATGTCATGATGATTGGATTGCAGCCATGCTAATTGTCATGCAGTATCTGATAGAGACATCTAGCCGCAGATTCCTTAACTTAGAATATCCCCAGGAGTCAGACTGGATCCGGAAAATTTTGCGCAGCAGCACCTCTGCGCGCCGGGGGCGGCGCCGCCTGGCTCCGCCCTGACATCGTCCCTGGACATGACGTCAGTGGAGCCATATAGGACCCTCCCGGCGCGCTGACGTCAGTTTCCTTCTTTTCCGCGTCCCAACGCGGATCCGGGATTCAGCTGTTCCTCTGGCCTGTTTTCTTCAGGCCTTTTCGACGTCTTCTGCGTCGGGGAACGGTGTGCGATGCCTTCGGGCTTTAAGGTGTGTGAGACTTGTTCGTGACAGATGTCGGCGTCGGACCCGCACACCATTTGCATGTGGTGTCTTGGGTCGCACCACGACTCCGTGGAGTGTGCCGCCTGCCGGCAGATGCGTCCGAAGTCCCTACGGGAGCGCCGAATGAAGCTCCTGGCCACCCGGAAATCCCACACGGTGTCCCCCCGCCGTTCTTGGGCTGGCTCTTCTGTCCGCGTCTGCTCCCGGAGTCGCTCCTGCGACCGTCGTTCACCTAAAGGTAAGTCCAAGCACAAGTCACGGAGGTCAAAGACCTTGCTTCAACGTGACGATGGGGGTCATGGTTCCCGTTCCACCAGGGAGCCGTACCCCCCAGAGTCGGCCTCCATTTACCCGCCCTTTCCGGGTGATGGTGCGACTCGACCCCAGATGGAAGCCTACTACAAGGCTCTGCACTTCATCTTCGGGTCACCTCCTCTCCCTGGCGCGCCTTCGGGTCCCACAGAGGAGGTAGGCGTTCAGGTCGGATCTTCGCCAGCAGGTTCGCCCTCGGCGCCGGCCGAGTGCCTCGACTCCGGCCCCGGAGTTGTGCCGACGTCGGGACACAACCCGGATGGGCGTCCCAGCCCCACGTCGTGCCATTCTGCCCTGTCTCCGCATGGGCCCTGGCGGCTCCCTGCGTCGACATCGGCGGCACCATGCCTGTCGTCTCCTGGTCGTCATACTCCTTCTCCGCACCTATCAGTGGTGGGGACGTCGACGCCGGCCCGTGCCCCAGCCGGGTCGCCTCTCGTGGAGGTCGACGTCGGTTCGACGCCGTCTCGGCGTCGTTTGACGCCGGAGCAGCCGCCGGTTCCAGTTGCTTCTCCACTTCGGGAGGACACAGATCCGGTATGCCCGGGGTTATCTCCACGCCATTTGGCTCCGATGCCCTGGGGTCAGTAGCCCCTTGCTCCTCCTGCTGCGGGACGTGTCAGCTTGCAACCGTCCCCTACAGATGGCCTATTGTCGCCATCCAGGACGCCCACTGAAGCTGGTGCTTTGTTTTTAAGGGGTATTCGCAGGGCTGCAGCTGTTTTACACTTGCACCCTCCGTCTGTCTCCTTGTCCTCCGATCCATTATTGGATCTCCTCCACTAGGGTGAGGTGGATATTGAGCCCTTGCTGCCTTTTAGCGGCTTGTTGTTCGACGCGCTTCTCGGAACGTGGGCACGGCCCTCTTCAGGAGATCCGGTCGACCGGGCAATTGCGCATGGACATCGTCCGGCCCCTGGGGGCCCAGCCAGTTTGTCCCTTCAGCCTGGGGCTCAGGGACTAGTAGTCCAGGTGGCTTTTGCCATGCAGCCTTCCTCTCTGCCTCTATTGCTGCCTCCCACTAGGGAGTCTTGTTGGTTGGAGACATGTGGACGCAGCATTTTTGCGTCCGCTAGTTCAGCCTTACGTGCTCTGAACACGGCTTGCGTCTTTGCCCGGGCTTCTTGTGCCCTTTGGGACTCTGTGGAGTGTCTTTTACCTTCTCTCCCTGAGAGTACTCGTGCTGACCTGGCTCGTCTCCTTCATGAAGGCCGAGAAATGGCACGTTTTACCATTCGGTCTGCCATTGACTCCACCGATTCGGTGGGTCGTGCTATGGCCAGGTCCGTTGCTCTGCGTCGCCATGCTTGGCTGCGCGATGGGGGTTTCCCCCAAAATGTTCGTAACAGTCTCCGGGATTTGCCATTTGATGGTGTGTCCCTGTTTAACGAACATGCGGACTCTGCGGTTCACCGCCTTCTTTCTAACCTTCCATAGTTTTTGTTCTGTCCGGTTGCGGGCTTTGTCCTCACCCTCTGCTGTTTTGTCTCTGCTTCATGTCGGCCCTGGGTTCATGCTGTAATACCTGAACGGCCTGGGCGGCTTCTCGCCACGATTTCTTGTCTTTCATGCAGCTGGTCAGCTGCTTATATTTCTGTTGATCCTCTGTCTATGAGCTCACTCTCAAGAGGTGCCCCTTGTTGGGGTTGATACTTACCCTATGTTGGGAATTCGTTGGCTATTGTATAGCTGCCTCCTTCCCACAGCAGTCTTGGTAGGCTCCTGTGGGGTCCTTTTCACGAGGTTGTCCTGCGGCTGTGCCTGTAAACTTTCATTGCTGCTGCGGGCCCTCTTGGGACCTTCTTGCGGTCCATTTGTTGGTCTCGCTCTCTCGCCTCTCTCATGGTGTCTGCTGCTGGTCTGTGGCACTCCCCTGCATCTCACTGCTCCATTTCTTGTGGCCCAGGAGGGCTTTCAAGTCCTCGTATGCCCTCATCCTGGAGGACTTTGAGGTTCTACCTCATGTCACTTCTTCCACGAGGGTTTTTTCAGGTTAGCCCTCCTTGGGTGGTTTGTGCTGCCTTTTCTCGTCAGCCACTTTCTTTGCGACATCTGGTTCCTAACCGTCTCGTCGTGGTTCTTTCGCTGCGGCCGTCCCATCTGTGGACTGCCTTCCAGAGGGACCCTGTTGCTGTCCCCGAGCACGCACAGCTAGCTCGCCACTATTCTTCTGTGTTCTATAAGCGTCCGATGCCTGCTCCCTGGTATGTTCGCTGTCACGGGCCGCTGCGCTTTCCTGCAACTTTACGTTGCCTAGTTCTACTCTCCTCTATCCATGCTGCGTAGTCCTTTCATGGTTGGACTTCGCTCTCCATGGTGGCGTTCTGGTCCCAGACGCTGATACTTTCCATTGTCTTGTGCCTTGCTTTTCTGGCACTCCCCTGCCAGAGCTTCCCATTTCCCTGCTGCGCAGGTGTTGTCGTGCTTTCCTTCGGGCTGCTGTTGCTGCTGTCAGCGGGAGTGTTCTCCTCAGAACATTGTTTGCCTGGTGGGCTATTGTGCGTACTTCCACTTTTGTTCCTCCAGTATGTTTCGTACTGACTCCTTCCAGTACTGCTCGGCCTCCCTGTCTGTCTCGCGGTAGACGGTGGATCTTTCCTACCGCCTGTGGCTGTTGCGTCTGTCTCTGGGCATTGCTATGTCCGGTACCGCTGCACCATGGCTGTTGGTGCCTTTTCTTTTCTTTCTCAACGCATCCACCGGGCTGCGTCCTGTCTTCTTTTCTCCTGTCCGGCGTACTACACACACCCAGACCTCCTCCATGCATGGTCCTTCTTGCGGTGGCCGTGGTCTTGTTCCTCACTTTTCGTGAGTGCAAGTCTTCTACGTGTGTTAGTTTTGCCGGCTCTCTTTCACGCGATACACCCTGGTGATGCATCTCTCGAATCTCAGCTTTGCTCGTGGCACTTCATTGTGCCTTTCCCTTTCCGTGGTGTGGTTCTGGCGGTACATACAGTGTCTCTTGTGTACTTTTGTTCCCCATGTGCGTAGCACTGGTTATTGCCATCATTCTCTGCCATTCTGCCTTTTGCTGCCTGCCCTTTCACATGTCCTGTGCATGGGCGATGGTGCATTGGCAGGTCTTGTGTTTCCAGTGACACTGACTCATCCTGGGAGTCGTCAGCATCCTTCCGCTGCTGTTCCCACTTCCACAGTGCTTCTTTCACTGTCATGCATGTCCGTCCTGCATGCTCGGACTCGGTCCATTCTTGTACCCTAGCTGGACCTTTCTCTTTTGCAGGTCCATCGGATCCTGCGGATCCCTCACATCCTACATTTAGTTCCTCTTCTTTTACTGAAGATATCCACTCTCATTCCGCACTGACCTTCTGGTTCTGTACTCCTTTTCAACACTGTTTAACCGACAGGGCCTTCCAACCGCCCTTGGCAGCTTTTGATGCCTTTGCCTCTCATTGTTGGCCACTCCCTACGGAGTATCCTAGTCTGGTGTTGGCCACTCTGACAGTGCTGCCCCCGCTGTGTTTAGTCAACTGGTTGACACTTCTGTTCCCTTGGGAACTTAGTGGGGTTCTGTCGCAGACCCGCCTCCTATGGGGTATGGCTTTGGTATCTATTCTAAGTTAAGGAATCTGCGGCTAGATGTCTCTATCAGATGTACGAGCTACTTACCTTCGGTAACGATGTATCTGGTAGAGATGTTGTCTAGTCGCAGATTCCTTAACGCCCACCCATCCTCCCCGATCTGCGAGGACCTTTTCAGGTGGGGTTTTCTGCATTCGCCTCCCTTGGGGTGGCTTTCTCTTTCTGCGGGGTGGTATCTCTCGCCTCCCTCCCCGTCAGGCTTATTCCTTTGGTTTACTTGTTCTGCTCCTCCCAATCTCATGCTTGGGCGGTGAGTTCAGGTGTCCTTCTGCGTTTTTCCACATGGGTTTCCTCCAGTATGGGGCCTACTGGTGTTCTCTACCCTCCCACCCACCTTCTCCATTCACACTCCTCCAGTCAATTGGTTTTGAGGTCTTTTGGCCTGTGCCTCAGTCCAATGGTTCTCTCACGGGGGACAGAGTCTCCCTATTTCTTTCTTTCTCTTCTTTAATCCTGTGGTTTGGGGCTTTCTTGCCTGTCGCTGTTGGCTCTTTTCATTGCCGGTTTGCCTCAGGAGAGGGCATTCTCTCGCTTTTGCGGGGTTGCTTCTCAGTGTACTGTTCTGCTCTTTTCATTCACTTCATCTGGTGCAGGCTTTCTGTCGTCTGCCTTGGTCTTCTTTTTATAGATCGGTTTGCCTCAGGGGTGGCATTCACTTCGCTTTTGCGAAACTGCTTCTCAGAGTATTGCTCTGCTCTTTCCTTTTCAACCACTTTCAGTCCACAGTGCTTCTCACTGTCGTTCATGGTGCTTTCTCACCCTTTGGTTCTTTCTCTCTCACCAATTCTCTTTTTTTATTCGCACACTGTTCCCATACTCTCACAGTTTTACTGGGGGCTCCGCGTTGTGGCGCGGAAAAGTTCCTCCGAAGAAAACTGACGTCAGCGCGCCGGGAGGGTCCTATATGGCTCCACTGACGTCAGGTCCGGGGACGACGTCAGGGCGGAGCCAGGCGGCGCCGCCCCCGGTGCGCAGAGGTGCTGCTGCGCAAAATTTTCCGGATCCAGTCTGACGCCTGGGGATATTTTAAGTTAAGGAATCTGCGGCTAGACAACGTCTCTACCAGATACATCGTTACCGAAGGTAAGTAACTCGTACGTCACTTGCATTGTCAGTGTGGCTCATGGACCCGCAGCTTTGCTGGGTTCAGCACATGTGCATGGGTTTGTTGTGAGATTAGTGATGTGTGGGGAGGGCCCCGGCGGGGCACATTGTTGACGGGGGCCTACTTGCTGTTTCTATGTGTGCTGCAGTATGCCAAGGAGATCAGGGACATGATCCAGAGTCATTGTGGGTGTGCACTGTGCTATACCTAATTGTGCATGTGTGCCATTGTGCCCATCTCCCCCCGTCCCCCCAGTCCCTGGTCCTTACTCACCCTGTTGCTGTTGGGTCAGGTCATGTTGAGCAGTGTCCGGTACCCCAACTCCTGCCACCGTCTCCCCACTGATGATTGTGGACACCATTTCCTCCATCTCATCCAGCTCCTGCTGTGGTGCTGGACTCCCACCTCCAGTCTGCATTGCGGCTTTCCGGTTGTTAGCGAGTTTCAGCTTGGTTTTGCGCTTCACATCATTCCAGCGCTTCTTGCAGTCGTCCACTTCCCTTCTCTTCACTCCGACTGCATTCACCTTGGCCAAGATGGACTGCCATATTGCATTTTTAGTTCCCGAACTTCCAAACTGCAAGAGTAACAAGCACGATCTCGGTGTTGTCGTAAATTAAAGTGATGGCAGAGCTGAGTCCCGGAGCACTGAGACGGCAGACCATCTGCCCTGTAGTGAAGAGATAGCTTGTGACTTGGCTCTGCCATTATTTCAATTTACGACTTTAAATCTAGTCTGCATTCCTCAGTGTGTGTGTGTGTGGCGGGTTTAGCCGGTGCTGAGAGCTTGGAAGTTGGAGGCCTGCAAAAACACAAGCAGGGTCAGGCAAACTAAAACAAGTTACAGAGTAAGGAGGAGGGGCCATCACACACTGTACAGTGTGATGGTCAACTAAAATGTTCTCCGAGTGAAATTGCTGGGGAGGGAGCTAAGATCACAAAGGAGGGACATTTATATAAATGCACCAATACCAAGCCAGCATTTCTGAATGCCACAGATAACAACCAATAGCAATTGGTGGATGTGCCAAACCCCACAGAAGAGAAATAACAGGTCGATCGAAGCTCGACCTAAAAATAATAAATTCGCCCCAAAACAATGGATAAAAATGGCCACTGAGCAGTTTTAAAGTAGTTGGGCGGTGCGCTTGGGAGAACTAAACACCGGAAAAGCCATGATGTATGCATGCCCTTGACAAATGGGGAGAACGAAAAATGGAGCAATGATAGTGCCAGCAAATGGGAAGACTATGGGCGGGCTGTAAGCCCAGATGCAGATACAGAATGTCTCGGTTCGAGTCAGCAAATGTGTGCTGTCTAGAGCTGAGATCTAAAAAGTGGTTGATCATTGAAAATGACATTGGGGTGGCATTCAGTTTTTCATTGGACTACGGTCTACTCTCTGCAATCACGCTGTAGCCACTTGCACTGTAAACGCTATCCCTCACTTTATGAATAGCTACTGAGTGACAGTAGGGAACTTCAGAACTTTGTGATCAAAGAAGTCCTTGCAACAATTGGTACAGTGTTTTGCCAGTTTCAAGCGGGGGGCGCCTTTTTACGTCACAGGCGTAATGGAGGCCCCTGCAACCCCTGCAGTGCAGGGGGCCTCCGCTGTTTCAGGGGCCCCCAAATCTCCAGGAGGCTTCTGTTCATCCCAAGGCCAATAAGTATCTGTGAGATATGCAGGGCTCAGGGGCCCTTCATCATATTCTGCATGGTAGCCCCAAAATTTTGCGTTACACCACTGTTTTATGTCCCCAATCCCCCCTTGTAACTTGCAAAAAGTCACAGAGTTAATATTGAGTCACAAAAACATTTGCAGGTATCAGGTCACTTTGGTACTTTGCTAATTAGAATTTGCAATCACAGAGCCTGCCAATTTGCCAAGCACTGGTTTTGTAATTGTAAAATACCTTTGTAAATCTGGCGTGTGTTCTTTTTCTCATATATTTTGGGAAAAAAAACAAAAGGAACTTCAGTAAAAAAAATTCAACTGTCCTGTTTTTGTTGATGCAATAAAATATGATATTTCTATTTTCTCATAGACTGTAGATCCATTTCTATGGGGCAAGGACAAGGGGTTCATGCACGCAGGCTTATACAGCTGTCAATACAACAGGTATGTTTCAATTTAAAAACATGTTGCAGTGGTAAGACGAAGTCTATATGAATTCTGTAGTTCTTTTAATCTTTGCATTTGATTTTACAAAATCTTGTGTCGCAGGTATATACTATTTCAAAAACATAAAATACTGTATTGATACTGCAAAATCCAAACTATGGGCCTCATTTAAAGTTTGGTGGAGAGGTTACTCTGCATAGCGGAGTACCCTGTCTGCCAAACTGATGGTACGCCACTCTCGATAGAGTTGGGCAGACCATGATGTTTCTGCCGGTGGAGCCCTTGTTGGCTCTACCAGCAGAAACCTTGCACAGACGAACATAGAGCTGTTGGTGTAACTACCTCACACAGTTCACCCTATTTAGGGCTGACATTTTGATGTACTTCTTTCTGTTCTGGACCACTAGAAAAAGTTTGGCGATCCTTAACAGAAAAAAAGGAAACTCCCAGCGTGTTACGGTCTTCAGTATTTTGTTTTTCAAAAACAAATGCCTGTTTTTGGAGTTTGTTTTTAAAAACAAAAGGTTTGCTGAGCAGCCGCATGAATCAAGTCAGTTGCTCAGAGTACTTACAATGCTTTCAGATGAGCTGTTATAGAGGCGGCTCCTCTGAAACCAAAGAGATCTCTGCCCAGCAGGCTGCCATCTCTAAATTTGTTATATATTAAAGCCACATTATATCTTCTAATACCTGAAATATATCATAGAGTTTTTGATTATCCTGCTTGCAAATGTTGGAGTCATGTTCATTGAATCAAATTCAAACCTTTTAACTATGTCTACCTCTAAGGTGTAAATTGAAACATACTCTTCAAGGATTGTTATATCCATGACAGTACTTTTTGAATCTTCCATCTTTGGAATTGGAGTAAAAGGTGCCAACAGCAGTAATATTGGTTGTTCATGTTTAGTATTTCTCAAAACAAGCTTCCATCTATCATTCCACTCAGTTCTCTTTTTGTACCGTCTACTTAACTTTTGGATTGCGTCCTATGTTAATCAACAAAAATAAGGCTGATGAATTGATTTAAAAAATTTAGGTTTTGTTTAGCCTTCTTTCATACATTGCTCTGAATAGTGTTGTGTTGATCACAATGATAATCTGTTGTAACTGTTCTTTATTGTCAACTTTAATGTTCAATTATGTTTTGTTGTCATTTGAGATAACTCAAACCATTAAACTGAAGTCCCACCTTTTCCCTCCTATCCTTTCCCTACCACTTAAGTGCTTCATCCTTCATCCTTCAAAGTCCTACAGATCCATGCCATGCTCTGATATAATGCCAAAATAACTAGAACATGTGTTCTAGACACTGTGTTCACTACAATGTCCCAAGAACGGCATTACACTTTTACATAAATATGCTCACTTGAAATACACAATTGAAATAAACAAACAGCGTAGCTCAAAGTTTCTTTAATCCAACCGATTTTATCCAATAGACGAATTTCTTTTACATAAATCTTCCATGGAAAATAATAATCACAATGTTCTCTTATTGCTGGCAATTCAGTCCAACCCAATGCATTTCGGGTCAAAAAAGGCCCTTTATCAGGGGTATCTATGAGCAGAAATACAAAAATTACATATATCTGATAGAGACATCTAGCCGCAGATTCCTTAAGTTAGAATATCCTCCAGGCGCCGGTCTGGATCCGGAGATTTTTCAGCAGTACCTCTGCGCGCCAGGGGACGGCGTCGCATGGCTCCGCCCTGACGTCGTCCATGGACATGACGTCAGTAGAGCCATATAAGTCCCACCCAGCGCGCTGACGTCAGTTTTCTTCTTTTCCGTGCTGCAACGCGGATCCAGGAGAAGCGGTTCCTCTGGCCTGTTTGTTTTTGGCCTTTCCAATACCTTTAGCGTCCAGGAACAGTGTGCCGATGCCTTCGGGCTTCAAGTCGTGTGAGACCTGTACACGGCTGATGTCGGCGACGGATCCGCACGTGATTTGTATGTGGTGCCCGGGCGAGCACCACAACTCCGAGGAGTGCGACGCCTATCGGAAGCTGAAGCCAAAGTCCCTACGGGAACGTAAGATGAAACTGTTATCCACCCAGATGTCCCGTTCGGAGTCCCGGCGTCATCGGTCTCCTTCTCCAGCTGGAGCCCCGGTTCGGGGCAGGTCGCGGGATCGTTCCAAACGTCGTCACTCGTCTCCCTCAGGAAAGCATGAGCGGAAGTCACGGAGGCCATCTGCCTCGCGTAGTCGTGATGTCGGTGCCCATTGTTCCCGGTCCTTGCCGGACACGGCCCCTCCACAGTTGACCCCCGCCTACCCACCGTTTCCTGGTGTTGGGGCGACTAGGACCCAGATGGCGGCCTATTTTCAGGCTTTGAGGGCCATCTTTGAGCCGACCCCTCTCCCTGGCGCGCCTTCAGGCCCCACAGAGGTGGTAGGGACTCAGATTGGGAGCTCGCCAGTCTATTCGTCCTCGGCGCCAATCGAGGACCCTGACTCCGGCTCTGGAGTCGCGGTGAAGTCGGGAGCCAGCCTGGTGGGGCCTCCCCTTCAGACGTCAGGCCACAGTCCGCCTCCAGCATTAGGGGACAGCCTGGTGGGGCCCCCTGGAATGGTGTCTGCTGCGGCAGCAGCGGGGGACTTGTCTCCGAGTCGACGCCATCCCACAGCGCACACTCCTATCGCAGTGGATGTCGGTTTGATGCCGTCCTGGCGGCGATCGACGGAGCCGCCTTAGACGTTCGTCGGCGTCGATGCGGCTCCGTCTCAACGTCGTTCGACGCCAGAGACGTTCTTTACTACTCCTTTTCAAATGGAGGGCGGGGCCTCTGGGTTTTCACCTTCCCCAGTATTGATTCAGAGTTCTTCGGAGCATGTTGAGGTGGAGGACTTGCAGGCCCTTGGACAACCTAGGGCTGCAGGGTCTTTGGCTTGTGGTGGACGGGGTAGTCTGCAACCGTCCCCTAACTATGATTTGCTGTCGCCTCCTAAAATGCAAGCTGCTGATGTTTTGCAGTTCCAGCCTCCTTTTATCTCTTTGCCCTCCGATCCCTTGCTGGATTTGCTCCACCAGGGCAACGCGAAGAGTGAGCCCTTGCTGCCTTTTGGTGCATCATTGTATGACATTCTTCTAGGGGCCTGGGCGAGGCCCTCGTCGGGGGAGTCGGTGGACCGTGCTATTGCAAATTTTCACCGCCCGGCTCCAGATGACCCTGTCTGTTTGTCCCTGCACCCTAGGGCTCAAGGGCTAGTCGTCCAGTCAGCCTCCACTTCGCTGCCTTTGTCCTCTACTCCGATCCTTCCACCCACTAGGGAGTCTCGATGGTTGGAGACATGTGGTCGGCAAATGCTTGCGTCCACAAGATCGCCCCTCCAGTCCTTGAACACATTCTGCGTGTTTACACGGGCTACGTTTGCCCTCTGGGACTCGGTGGAGTGCTTCCTTCCCTCCCTTAGGGATGGCCCACGGGCTGACCTGGCTCGGATACTCCAGGATGGCCGTGAGCTGGCTCAATTTTCAATTCGGTCTGCCATGGACACCACTGATTCTGTGGGTCGGGCGATGGCCAGGTCAGTTGCTGTGCGACACCATGCTTAGCTGCATGATGGCAGTTTTCCTGAAAATGTTCAGGAGCGTCTTCAAGACTTGCCCTTTGATGTGACCCATCTTTTTGACAGTCATGCTGACTCAGCGGTTCACTGTCTCATGTCTGGTTTACAGTGAATGGCATTGTGTCCAGTCCATTGTTGCGGACTTATTGTCTTGATTTGCAGTATTGTTATTGCTTTTCTCTGGTGTCAGTCGCTGGGTTCAAGCTGTTATTTCCCAGACGGACTGTACAGCTTCACAGCTGTTTCTGCCCTTATTTTCGTTTCCTCTGTCATATCTGGAAAGAAGTGAAGACATAGTCAGCTCTCCTCTGGACGGGGTATATCTTCATGTTCTGGGCGGGGTATGTCTTCATGTTCTGAGCGGGGTATATCTGGAAAGAAGTGAAGACGTAGTCAGCTCTCCTCTGGACGGGGTATATCAGAGATGAGCTCCTGAGGGGAAGGGATCGCCTCGGCCGATATCCTGTATTTCCCCCGCATCAACTGCTCTGCAACCCTGCATCAATTGTGCAGCAGTTACCCGATTTCTACGTTGGAGGACGATTTGTCCCGAGACCACCGGGTGGATCTCTGCCCGCTGCTGCCATCCCTCCCCGGACTTGCGGTGGACTTCAGGCTTGGCAGGCTACCGTGGGATTCGGCGCCCGCTGCCGACTCGGGGATCTTTCTGCCTTTTCTCCGTTGCTGACCGGGCTGACCCAGTGAACTGGACAGGACACCATGCCTTGGTCGGCAGGGTTGCTACCCGCCTGATCGTTGCGGGTGCGGGGCTCACGCCTATCTGGAACTGTGCAGGTGAGGGGCTGTTGCAGCCGGAGAGCTGACTTGGGGACTGGCTGCACTCTCTTTACGGCGGCGCTTTTCTGGAGGGAGGCTGCTGCCTGGGGCCCGGATACAGGAGACTGGTGCCGCTGTGTGACACCACGATCCCTTCCCCAGCTAAAGAGGCCGGATCGGGTTTGCCTCCTGCTTCGGCGCCGCAGCCCCAGCTGTTTGGGGCTAGTCCGCGGTGGAGTTTCGGTCCACAGACTGTGTGCCTTGCCTCAGGCCTGCATTTAAAGGGTGGGGCACATGACTTGAAGGCTCCGGTGTTTGCCCCCTCCATTCCGAATGCAGGGCTGGGGCCATTTTGGGGATCTCCCTCTCATGCCTTCACTGGAAGACCTTTCCTCAAGATGGCGCAAAATGGCGTCCGGCCAGTTTGACTGAAACGATCAAGGGACCTGCTTTCCATGGAGGCTCTTCCTTCAATCAAAAGTGAAAGAGGACTGGCCTGTCTCAAACCCACACCAAGATAATAAATTTAAAAAAAGGGAGGAAGGACTTAGGCAAGCATGAAAGCAACAAGAGAAATAGGACTGCAGGCAATCCACCGAAGCAGACACATCCTGGTCTATAGTGTTGGCCATCTTGGAACAACACTGGCTGATCTCCCCCGGATTGCATCTTCTGCAGAAAACCTGTAAGTTAGAAGATCCTAGACATCCCCCACCCAACTAAGATGCTCCCCAAATGCTAAAGGAATACCCACCTTCTCAGGGTTAGGATGACTCTGTTCCCAGTTCGCCATTATCCCGACAAGCTAACAACTGCAATTATATCACAAGCATCCCCCCCCACTACTGAGGACTCCCACAAGGCTTATAGATTATAGTTTAGGACGTACTGTCAGCTATGCAGGCATTCACTCCCCAAATACCCACCTATCTAACAGTCCAACAGTAATCCTCGGTTTACGCTCACCATGGCGGCCAACACCAGCATCCCGCTCGAAGGATCGCTCTCTAAAGTGGGCCTCAGTGCCTTTAAGATCACCTATCCACCTAACCTCACTAAGAACGCATCAAAAAAACTCAAACACAGCTTAATAAAAAAAAAAAACGGAAACACTTATATTAGACACATATTTCAGTATGTACAATGGCAACACTATGTCCGACCTAATCTTCTTCACGAACAAGAAAGCCCAATGGAGGAAAACTATCATATCATTTTTCCAGTGCAAACAGATAAGGAAAACACCCCATGGATTTAGTCTTTCTATTACTTCCTCTCCTATCCACAAAATAGATCTCACCATTACCATCTATAACAATGGGATCGTTCTCATTCAAGCTTCTAATCGAAACCTAGAGCAGTTCGACAAACTCTTTTGAAGATCAAAAGCTCAGTAGCTAACAACTCAACCTCAGGGCGACTAGATACATTACTTACCACCTCAAGTTCACTCCAAATCATTGCTCCCAGTCCCCCCTCAGATTTACATCCCTCCTCTCTCACCACCCTTCCCTTGCCCCGGCCGGATGCTGAACTGCTCGAATTACATATTTCGCGACCATTAACCCTATCACCACTTCCAACCCCCTTATCAATACTCCCGGGAACACCTCTAACACTCAGTGACCAACCCCTTCCTCTGGAATCTCCCAGTATCGCCTCTGACCCCTCTAACGCACATCAGCACCCTACCCCCTCGGCAGTTCTCCACACCCAATCAACCTCCTGGTCTATGCATCCTGGAACACCGCTCATATTCAGGGACCTACCTTCTCCCAGGGTATCCCCCATTACCGCCCCGGACCCCTCTCACACACTTAGTCACCCTCCCACCTCTCCAGATCTTCACACTCAATTCCCTTCCCTCTTCCAACACCCAGACTTGTTGGCACGCTTGGACGATATCTCCCGCCAGCTGCACCATCTCTCCCTCGAACTCCACGGCTTGAAAGCCCTCTCACTTGAATATCTCCCCTTGTTAAGCCCCCTCCTCTCTTGTCCGAACCGGTCCAGAGCCCCCGCCAGCGCCACTGTCACAGCTCCCTGTGTCCATCCCCTATCACCTACCATCGCCAATTCTGTTCCCCTACCTAACGCAGCCTCTCGCCCAAGAAGAACGTCCTGTCTCACGCCCATTGAAATTGACTGCCTTCTCAAGTCTTAATCGTCCAACACGGACTTCATCACGAGTCCAAAGGGAAGAATTCAAACCATTCATTCTAACCCTAACAGAGTACCCCACCACAACCTCAGAGCCATAAACAACGATAACCTCAAGAGAGTAAACATCACTCAGACTCCTCCACCCCATACTCCGGCTCCACTCAAATGCATACTACTCAATTGTAGGTCTGCTAGCAAACACGCGTCCGAGATCTTCGACCTCATACAACAGAATGAGATAGATATCATTATCCTCACAGAAACTTGGCTCAACCCTTCGTCCACTTCAATTCTTGACCTCTTGGTGCCCCCCACCCACGACATAATTCGTCTTGACAGAGTTAAGAAGCTGGGTGGTGGCCTAGCGTGTATACATCGGAGCACGCTTGCGGTCTCCCTTTCAGAGTCCTCTTCTCCAGTAACTTGCGAATACCTTTGTCTCAACATCTCCAGTAACAATCATCTAGTTTGCAAACTACACACATTCTATCACCCCCAGGCGACAATCTCCCTTCATTGAACAATTAATGGAAATCATCTCCGGCAATGTGGACTCAGTCCAGTCCCACATCTACCTTGGGGACTTTAACCTTCACTGGTCTAACACTAATGACCACGCAGTCTCATGCCTCAATTCCTTCTTGAATGACCACGAATTGATTCAACATTGTGACCAGCCTACTCACATTAAAGGGAAACCTTAGACCTCATCATCTCCAAAGGTCATACCATCTCATTGGATTCCATCATACCATGTGATTGGTCGGACCATCACATCATTTCCTTCCATATTAACTCTGAGGTTTATCAGAGTAAGGCTCAAAAAACCAAACCAAAGATTTGGAAAAGGGACTTCAGAGATATCAACACAGCTGACCTAGCAACCCGCTGTAATCGGGCCCTCTCTCCCCAATTGGACATACTTGAAGTCCATGCTCTCACAGAATTCTACAACTCTTCTATTTCCAACATCATGGATTCTATGGCCCCACTCCAACAAAAAAATGCACCTGCAAAAATATCTAAACCTTGGTTCAATGGCAACCTAAACTCGGAACGTCGCAATCTAAGGGCCATAGAACGTTCCTGGAGAACCACTCCATCTGCGGACCACCTAAAAAACCTTAGAGCAGCCAGAAGTTCATATAACAAACAAATCAAGACAGCGAAGGCGGAGTATTTCAGATCCCAACTTAACCAAGCGGCTAATCGACCCAAGAAACTGTTTGAACTGGTTAAACAACAATCAGTGGTAGCCCCTAACCGATCGGCCTCGGAAGTCAGACCTCCCTCATGTGATGATCTGGCTGCCTTCTTTACTGAGAAAACTAGACTTATTAACATGGATCTGGAACCCAGGAGGGCTCTACTGCTACCTAATGAACCTGCACCCCCACTGGCCGTACTAGACAAGATAACACCTTGTAGCTGGGGTATCAAGAACAATGCTTCCTGGGACACCTTTACCCCCTTCACTGAAAATGATATCAAAAAGGTTCTTCGGAGTATCAACCCATCTAATCACTTCAGTGACCCGTTACCACCTACCATCTTCAAAGTGATTAAGGATGAAATCTCCCCATTCTGGACAAAGATCGTCAATGCATCTCTGTCACAAGGCACGATCCCAGAATGCCTAAAAGAGGCTCAGGTAACACCTATATTAAAAAAAAACACAGCTGACAGTACAGATCTTAACAACTTCCAACCTATCTCCAGCATCCCCACTCTAGCCAAACTCCTTGAAAAATGCGTCCAGTCACAACTATGTGCGCACATCGAAAATTTCCATCTCCTGGACCAACACCAATCTGGCTTTCGTAGTGGGCACAGCACTAAATCGGCTCTTACCCACGTGATGGATGACATCTTAATAATGCTCGATTGAAATGAATCCTGCCTCCTTATCCTACTAGACCTTTCCTCCGCATTTGACACTGTCAATCATGACAACCTCCTATTCATTCTGGAGCATAGGATGGGCCTTTCGGGTCAGGTGCTGCATTGGTTCTCGTCCTTCCTGCAGCACAGGACCCAAAGAGTGAAAGCGAACCACTCTCTCTCCCAGCCATCCCCAGTCAGCATGGGGGTTCCCCAAGGGTCCTCCTTATCTCCCATTCTCTTCAATTTGTTCCTGGAACCATTAGCTAATGTTCTAAAATCATTGGATATTCGCTTCCATATGTATGCAGACGACACCCAACTCTATCTGAAAATCTCCTCCCCGGATGATATCACCTCACTCAACTCCACCCTATTGACGACCCAAAACTGGTTAACTGAGAACCACCTACTGCTAAACACAGCCAAAACAGAATTCCTCCTCATCTCTCCCCCGAAACATACTCCTATAATCGACCTATGGATGAACCAACTCACCGCCTTCAACTGCTCCCCCCGCACTATCGACTTAGCTAAATCTCTAGGAATTACCCTGGACAAGGATCTGAATATGAAGACTCACATTAGCAATGTGTGCAAGGGAGCTAACCACCTTCTGAGAACACTCAGGAATCTCAAACCTTTCCTACCTCAAGCAGATTTCAAGCAAGTGGTCCAAGCGCTTGTCTTGCCGAGACTTGACTATGGCAGTGCTACGCTATGTGGCCTCCCCAAATACACTTTGGCCCCCCTAAAGGCGTCACTGAACGCGGCAGCCAGACTGATTACGGGCACTAAGCAAAAGGCACACATCTCCCCGGTTTTAAAATCTCTAAACTGGCTACCTTACGAAGCTAGAATCCAACTGAAGATTGCCTGCCTATTACACAAAGCCCTCCACTTCAAAACCCCCATCTACCTTGCACAAAAACTAGAACTATCCGGAGGGGGTAGACTGTCAAGGAGTGCAAATTCCCTCCTCTTAAAACCACAGATCTTCCGCAAAAAGAGAACATGCCAACAAGCCTTCTCTGGCTCTGCTCCAAAAATCTGGAACTCTCTTCCACCTGAAATTCAGAGGATCTCTTCAAAGGATGCTTTCAAACTGGAAGCAAAAATATTCCTCATGAACAAGTTCTTACCTTAACATGAGATACATTTGTTAGCTCTAAGCGCATCGGACATACCATAGCATTTGTTATTATCCCTGTATATGTTTATTATTTTGTTTTGGTTATGATTTCTGTACATGATTATTGTATTTACTCCCCTTAAGTCATTATGCCCCATCGCCTAGCCCACTCTTCGTTTACCTAGGTGTATAAATGATCTGGTAGAGGTTCACCATCTGATTCAATGCCATTAGACTCCCCATTTGACTCATGGTTTGTTTATTGTTTTGGTATTGGTTCTGTTCCTATATATGATTATTGTACTTACTCCCCTTATGCCACTTTGCTCCATCGTATAGCCCATTCCCCGTTCACTCAGGTTTATAAAGGATCTGTTATGTGTGCACTATGTGATTCAATGCCTATTAGATTCACCATCTTAGCGCATCGGACATACCATAGCATTTATTATTATCCATGTATATGTTTATTATTTTGTTTTGGTTATTATTCCTGTACAGGATTAGTGTATTTACTCCCCTTAAGTCATTATGCCCCATCGCCTAGCTCACTCTTCGTTCACCCAGGTGTATAAATGATCTGGTAGGTGTTCACCATCTGATTCAATGCCATTAGACTCCCCATTTGACTCATGTTTTGTTTATTGTTTTGGTATTTGTTTTTATTCCTGTATATGATTATTGTACTTACTCCCCTTATGTCACTTTGCTCCATCGTATAGCCCATTCCCCGTTCACTCAGGTTTATAAAGGATCTGTTATGTGTGCACTATTTGATTCAATGCCTATTAGATTCACCATATTAGATTCATGTTTTGATTTGTTACCTTCCTTGCCTCAAATTGTAAAGCGCTCTGATATCCTTCTGGATCAAGTTTGCGCTATATAAAACTTTATAAATAAATAAAATAAATAAATAGGAGCTAGTCAAGAGGTACCCCTTTTTGTAGGGACGTGACATACCTTATGTGGGGTATTCGTTGGTTATTGTATAGCCATTCTGACTTACCACTGCTCCAGGGAGAGTTCTTCCTGGGTGGTGTACGTCCTTCCTGAGGATGCGACAAGGTCCTCTTAGGATTGTTATCTATCTCCTCTCTGGGGAGCTTTATTCTAGTTCCTGCTGTGGACGTGTAGCAAAATATATTTTTCTTTTGTTTCTTCACGTTTCACTTGCTGTTGTGGGATTTCTTCATTGGATAAGCCCACAAGGGTTGCGTAGCTCTCTTTGGAGCTTCCATGTTGGCATTTTGCCTTTGGTCAGTAGTTCTCTCCTGCCTCTGCGCAGACCTCTCAAAACTATTGTTGGCTTTACAACCCGTCTGGCTCGTCATGGCGCGCTCACGCATGCTCCCTTTTTTCTTGCCCTTGGCTATCTTTTCCAGCATTCCGCTGTGTTCCCACCATTGTGCCTACGTTGGCTGTCTCTGCCGTAAGCCAGTGTATCTTGTGAGCATGTTTGTCTGTCCGATTTGGGAACAGTGTCTTCTCTGTTTTCAGTTCTGGTGCAGTGTGTTAAAACATACTGGGTGATTTCACTGGCACGCGGGGCTTGCTGGTCCAACTGGTGCCACAGTGTTGCTCGGGTGTTGGAAGTGCTTCTGTCTATGGCCTTCCCTAATGGCTCGGACCCTGTCTGTTTTTTTCCTTGTAGGCAGTTATTTCTACGCCAAAAACGTGGGTGGTGCACATTGTTGGTGTCCCATTTTTCATGCGCACTTCCCAGACAAGGGCTCAGGTCGCTCTGCTCATAGCCTCTGCCAGTTGTTATCCTTAGCAGTCTCTATATCTGGGATGCTCATTGTACCTTTCTACACATGTTTCAGGCTGTGTGTGTATGCAGGTATATATATATATACATATATGCCTGTATGTATATATATGTCTGTTTCTATGTTTGACAGATGTTATGTCCTACTATGGTTCATGCTGGTGCCGTTGGTACCTGTTGTGCGGGCTGCTGTATTTGTCTTGCGCATGCTTTTCGAGTATCCCTTGCCCTTCAAAAAAATAATAAGTAAATAAATATATATGAATAAATAAACAGTATAACCTTTTATATATTTTTATGTCTATATATGTGTATATATATATATATATATATATATATATGTGTATGTGTGTGTGTATATATATATCTGAAAGAGACACGTTAGTGATAGATTCCTTACCTTAGAATATCCCCAGGCGTCAGGCTGGATCCGGAAAAGTTTTGCGTAGCAGTACCCTTGCGCGTCGGTAGGCGGCGTCGTGCGGCTCCGCGTCCGTCGTCGGCGTCGTGATCGCCGGGATGACGTCGCGGGCAGTGCTCAGGCGCCGCCCCTGCGCGCTGACGTCAGTTCTTCTTTTTCCGCGCCAGCAAGCGCAGATCCGGGAAGAGCAGTGCCCTGGTCAATTTTTGACCATACTTTTGGTGATTTTTTCACTGGTTTTTCCAACTTTAAGGTGTCGTAGGGATGCCCGGCTTCAAGCGATGCGGCGCCTGTGCGCGGATGATGTCCGTCACCGACCCGCATTGGGAGTGTCTCTTCTGCCTCGGCCGAGGCCACGACACCGAGTCTTGTCCCGAATGCCAGGCCCTCAACCCGAAAGCTTTGCGAGAGCGGTCTCGAAAGCTCCTCGAGGCCCGGCATTCGGCTCCGCGGAAGCCCCGGTCGCGTGAGAGGTCCAGGGTCGCTCGCGGAGTGCACACCGGTCGTCGACTTCTTCGTCCGGTAAGTCTAAGCACAAGAAGTCCAAGAAGCATCGTCGCTCTCGGACTTCGCCTCGCCGATCTCGCGACTCGGCTGAGGCCCCTCCCGGCACCGTCCCCGCCCCCGCGGCCCCGGACTTGCCTGTGGAGTCGCCCCCGTCATACCCGCCCTTCCCGGGTTCGGGGGCGGATCCGGCCAAGGTACAGGAGTTCCTGTCGGCCATGGCCCGCCTCTTCGGGCCTTCAGGCCCCTCCGGTGCGCCTTCGGGCCCCGCGGGCCCTGATGGGGTTGCTCCGGCGTCGCCGGCGGCTCCGGCCCCGGCGTCGCCCGAGCCTCCAGCCTCGATCCCGGCTCCGGCTTCGGCCCCGGCCTCGATCCCGGCTCCACAACCCCCATCGACGCCGGTCGACCTCACGACACCTCCGCCGGCGCCGATGTCTCCGGTGCCGTTCTCGACGCCGCCCTGGGCTCCGGGCGGCGTCGTCCCCCAGTTCCTTCCGGCTCCGGACATGGACCCGGAGCGACGTCGCTCGGCGCCGGCTCCGGCGCCGATGGGACCTTGGGTCCCAAATGTCCCTCCTCCTCCTTATTTTGAACCAGAGGAGGACCAGGAGGACTGGGAGGGGTCTGATGACCCTCTGACACGCAACTGTCAGTATGATGAGGACTGGACAGAGAGTCTAGGGGAGGCCAGTGGTCTGGATACTTCTCCTGACACTGGCATGCTGTCTCCTCCCGTGGCTACGGAGGAGGGGGCCAATTTTGGTACGGTGTTGCGTAGGGCTGCTGGGGCCTTACATCTCCAGCTCCCTACTTTGACGGTCAAGACTAACATCTTGACAGAGGTGCTTCAGCCGGCAGCCTCCTCTGCGGAGACTGTGCTGCCGTTTAACGACGCCCTCACTGACGTTCTTTTGGGCGCCTGGTCCAAGCCCAACACAGGGGCTCCTGTGGATCGGAACGTGTCACGACGCCATCGCCCCGCTCCGGGCGACCCCCTGTTTCTTTCTGTCCACCCCACTCCTGAGAGCTTGGTTGTCCAAGCCTCCGCTTCCCAAACCGCCTTCCCTACCGCTCCTCCCGGATAGGGAATCCAAACGCCTGGATCAGTTTGGGAAGAAAGGTTTTCTTCCTCCAGTGCTGGCTTGCGGTCCGTTAACACCGCTTGTCTTTTGGGCCGATATACCCACTCCCTGTGGGATTCGGTGGCGGATGTTTTGCCCCAGTGCCCTGAGGAGGTCCAGGCACTGCTTTCCCGCGCCATTGCGGAAGGAAGGGATGCGGCCAAATACACTATCCGTTGTGGCCTTGACACCGCCGACTCGCTGGGCAGGTCGATTGCAACGACGGTGGCGCTCCGGCGCCACGCCTGGCTGAGAACCACTGGTTTTCAGGGGATGTCCAGAATACTCTCATGGACATGCCCTTTGATGGAGTCGGTCTTTTTGGGTCCAAAGCAGACCATGCGCTGGAGCGCTTTAAGGACTCACGGGCTACTGCAAAGTCCCTGGGCCTTTCTGCTACACGCCCTCCGCTGCCTTCTGCTTTTCGCCCCTATCGTGGCCACGGTAGGGCGCCCCTTCACGTCAGCAGCCCAGCCACCGGCCCGCGCAGCAGGCGTCTTCGCGTGGCCGAGGACGTGGATTCCGCCGTGGCGGATCGGGCAACCAGCGTGCGGGTCAGGCCACCACCTCCAACCCGTCCGCGGCCTCCAAGCCCTCCTAGTCCCTCCTTTCAGGTGCACGGCACGCCAGTAGGGGGCAGGGTCCGCCATCACCTTCCCCACTGGCGCACCATCACCTCGGACAGGTGGGTCTTGGACATTGTCCGAAGGGGCTACTCCCTCCCCTTCGAGACCACCCCCCAGCCATGCCACCTCAATTCCGCCGCATGTCAGGGGATCACTTGGTGCTTCTACGGAAGGAAGTCACGGCCCTCTTGACCAAGAGGGCCATCGAGCATGTTCCGACCCCAGAAGTAGGGCGTGGTTGCTACTCCCACTACTTTCTGGTGCCCAAAAAGGACAAGGAGGACATGCGTCCTATCTTGGACCTCCGGAACGTCAATCGCTTCCTCCGGAAGGAGAAGTTCAAGATGCTCACCCTAGCTCAGGTCTTGACTGCCCTCGACCCTGGAGACTGGTTGGTAGCGTTGGACTTGCAGGACGCGTATTTCCACATCCCCGTCCTGCCGGCCCACCGGCGTTACCTTCGGTTCACGGTAGGCCCCGAGCATTTTCAGTTCACCGTGCTCCCCTTTGGCCTTACCAGTGCCCCTCGGGTGTTCACGAAAGTGATGGCGGTGGTCGCAGCTCATCTGCGCCGGGCAGGGGTTTCAGTCTTCCCCTACCTCGACGACTGGCTGCTGAAGGCGGGCTCGTCCCAGGCAGTCGTCTCCCACCTCCAGACTACGGCCGAACTCCTGCACTCGCTGGGGTTCTCCATCAATGTGCCGAAGTCGCATCTAATTCCTTCTCCACAGCTCCTTTTCATCGGAGCAGTTCTGGACACGACGCAGTTTCGGGCCTTTCCTCCCGAACGGCGAGTCCGGGATATTCAGGCTATGATTCCGATCTTTCGGCCTTTATCCTGGGTTTCGGTACGGATGACCCTGAGGCTGCTGGGCCTCATGGCCTCCTGCATCCTGCTGGTCAATCATGCCAGATGGCATATGCGGGCTCTGCAGTGGGACCTGAAGTTCCAGTGGGCGCAGCACCAGGGCAACCTGTCCGATCACGTCCAGATCTCGGAGGGGACTGCAAAACAGTTGCAGTGGTGGCTCTCGAACCGGCAATGGGTCATGGGCAGATCCCTCTCCCTTCCCCAGCCAGAGCATACAGTTGTGACGGACGCGTCCCTTCTGGGATGGGGCGGTCACATGGGAGAGGCGGAGATCAGAGGCCTCTGGTCTCCGGCGGAGTCCCGGCTCCATATCAACCTTCTGGAGCTCCGGGCGATCCGGCTTGCACTCAAGGCATTCCTTCCCTCTGTCAAAGGGAAGGTAGTGCAGGTGTTCACAGACAACACCACCGCCATGTGGTACTGCAACAAACAGGGCGGGGTGGGGTCTTGGACCCTTTGTCAGGAGGCTCTGCGCCTCTGGACATGGCTGGAACATCAGGGCATGTTCCTGATGGTTCAACACCTGGCAGGTTCTCTGAACGCCAGGGCGGACGAACTCAGCCGCAGGTGCATGATGGATCACGAATGGCGTCTTCACTCGGAAGTGGCGCAAGGACTCTTTCTACAGTGGGGAGAGCCTTGGTTAGATCTATTCGCCACCGAAGAGAACGCGCAATGTCATCAGTTCTGCGCGTTGGAATTTCCAAGGCGGCACTCGCTCGGCGACGCTTTTCGTCGCGAGTGGAGTTGCGGTCTGTTGTACGCCTTTCCGCCTATACCACTTCTACCCAGAGTGTTGAAGAAGATTCGGCACGACCGGGCCCAAGTCATTCTTGTGGCTCCGGACTGGGCTCGAAGAGTTTGGTATCCCGAGCTACTCAATATGAGCATAGATCCCCCGATCCGTCTGCCTCTTCGGGAGGATCTTCTGTCGCAGCAACAGGGGACGGTCCTCCACCCGAACCTGTCCAGTCTACACCTGCTTGCGTGGAGATTGAGCGGCGGCAGTTGATTCCTTTCGACTTGCCTCCCGAAGTTTGTGATGTGATTCTGGCAGCCAGGCGTCCCTCCACTAAGGTGGTATACGCCTGCAGGTGGAACAAATTTGTGGCATGGTGCACAGCAAAGGCTGTGGATCCCCTTTCTGCCCCTCTTTCTGAGGTCCTTCTGTTCCTTCTCTCTCTGGCCCAACAGGGTTCTGCCCTGGGTACCATCAAGGGTTATCTTTGTGCTATCTCGGCCTTCCTCAGGCTCCCTGATCAGCCCTCCCTTTTCAAGTCCCCTGTTGTTAACAGGTTCTTAAAGAGCATTACTCACCTCTTCCCTCCTGTTCCGTTTGTAATGCCTCAGTGGGACTTGAACTTGGTTCTTACCTTTTTAATGTGCGCTCCCTTTGAGCCTCTGCATAACTGTCCTCTTCGTCTTCTGACTCTGAAGACAGCCTTTCTGGTGGCCATCACCTCCGCTCGGCGGGTGAGTGAGCTCCAGGCTCTATCTTGCAAACCTCCCTTTCTGTCTGTTCATCCAGACAAGGTTGTTCTTCGGACGCGTCCGTCCTTCTTGCCAAAGGTGGTTACTGCTTTCCACATTGGGCAGACCATCACTTTGCCCACCTTCTTTCCGCCTCCGCATCCTTCCAGAGAGGAAGAGAGGCTCCACCGTCTGGACCCAAAACGTGCGCTCTCTTTCTATATTGACCGCACAAAACACTTCCGGGTGGATGACCAGCTCTTTGTTGGCTACGTGGGCGCCAAAAAGGTCGGGCGGTGCACAAGAGGACCATCTCCCGCTGGGTTACCTTGTGCATCAAGACCTGCTATTCTTTGGCTAAGAAGGAGCCTCCTGTTGGGCTGCGTGCCCATTCCACCAGGGCAACGGCTGCTACCACGGCCTTGGGCCGCGGTGTTCCGCTGCCGGTTATCTGTCAGGCAGCTACGTGGGCCTCGCTGCACACGTTTACAAAGCATTACTGCCTTGACAGTCAGGTCCGGAGGGACGGCTTCTTTGGCCGTTCTGTCCTCCAGGACTTCCTTGTCTGATCTTTGTTCGCAGACCCACCACCGGGGTTGGTATTGCTGGGGTATCTATTCTAAGGTAAGGAATCTATCACTAACGTGTCTCTTTCAGATGCACAAGTTACTAACTTGTGTAACGATATATCTGTAAGAGACAGTAGTTAGTGATAGATTCCTACCGCCCACCCATCCTCCCGTTCTGCGAACTGATTTCTAGGGTTAAGGACATCCCTTTCAGGGCCCTAGTATTTTTCAGACACCTGTGTCAGCTTCTTGCATGGCTCTGCGTTCCTGGCGCGGAAAGTCGTGTACAGAACTGACGTCAGCGCGCAGGGCGGCGCCTAAGTACTGCCCGCGACGTCATCCCGGCGATCACGACGCCGACGACGGACGCGGAGCCGCACGACGCCGCCTACCGACGCGCAAGGGTACTGCTACGCAAAACTTTCCGGATCCAGCCTGACGCCTGGGGATATTCTAAGGTAAGGAATCTATCACTAACTACTGTCTCTTACAGATATATCGTTACACAAGTTAGTAACTTGTGCATTTACCACATATATAGGTTTGGGCACTGGCCCAGAATCGTCTGACCGAAGCATTACCGAGTTATATCTGCTGAAGCTAGGGTTTATCAATATACTCAATTTTCACATTAAAAGAATTGCTGGCCATAATCTTAGATGCATCCTGAAAATTTGGAACAATAAAGTTTATTGAAAAAGCAAATTTATTCAGCTATGAAGTGTTAGATGCAGGAAGGGATTTACAACCATAATTCATGTATATGGTTCAATGCACAATTTATGTTGTTTGGTAGAGTAATTTCAGCATAAAAATAATGTGAAATACATTCGAAGGGAGCTTGATTAACTTTTACGAGTTTAGGCTATCATGTGGTCATGCAAAGCTGCGATGCAACGCTTTCTACATAGTCTGTTGTCCATGTCAATGGGTGTATGTATCACGTGGGTAATAACAGCAAAACACTATAAAACTAAAAATGGGAATGTGGCTCCGTTGTGTGAACAAGGCAGGGGATCCTGCCGAAACGCGTCATAGCCCGATAAAAATCATGGAATAAACATTGTGGACTTAATTTGGCTGGTGTCACCGTGTCTATGTTCGGTGCGACGTAAGGAGGTGCCGATTTGTGTGGATATATATATATATATATATATATATATACATGTGTAGTGAGATATACACACTGCGAAGAAGCGCACTTGCTATGTCTCTTTCTTCTTATGACAGTGAGCCTTGTGTGTGTCTCCGGCTTCTGCCGGTATCCTTTCTCCGCAGTACTACTTCTTGGTGGTACATTCTTTATATTCTGCCGACGCATGTCTGCAGTCGATGCTTTTGCATGTGTGTGGTGTGGTTTCCACAGTCCACACAGTCTGCATAAGCATATCCCTCTTATCCACATACCTGTATCTAGTTGTGGTTCTGGTTTTGTATATCTCCGCATGAGTGACATCTGTCTCTATACATGTCTGTATCGGTCTCCGCTGTTGTGTATGCTTCTTTTGTACGGCCTGACTTTGTCGTACTGTTTTGTCCTTTCTCTAGGATATTACTTTTGGCAGATCCATGGATACTGTGCATAGTTCTGCTTCTTATCTTATTGCAGAAGCTTATGGATTTCTTCCATTGTGCACTGGTCATTCGAGTCTCTATGATTTTCCTTCGCCCTTTCCTGGGAGGGTAGGTCTCAAACTGTCCTCTGACAGACTGTGGTGCCATTGCCTTTGTTTGTTGATGCTCCTTTTCCGGAGCTTAATGGTCTAGTGTCAGCCACGCTTGCACTTGTGGTCTCCTCCTGTTTTAGTCCATCTTCTTGACAGACTGATCCTCTTACGGAACATGGTGGTGTTGAGTCGCAGACCCTCCTCCCATGTGCTATAGCTTTGGTATCTATTCTAAGTTAAGGAATCTGCGGCTAGGTGTCTCTATCAGATGAACAAGTTACTTACCTTCGGTAACGATGTATCTGGTAGAGACACAGTGTAGCAGCAGATTCCTTAACGCCCACCCATCCTTCCCGCTCTGCAAGGGCCTTTTCAGGTTGGGTTCTTACTCTCTGGTCTTTTCCACCAGCGATCTCTGTCTTCATGCTTGTTGGTATACTTCACATCCTGCACCTGATACCCAGAGGACTCTGACTGGCCATTAAACCCATGATGTTTAAGCTCAACAGGAGGTTGATGGATAAGTGGTATGCCATACTTAATAAGTGCTCCCTGGATGCAATACTACTAATAGTGGAAGAACTATCTCAAGCCTTAAGAGGCCTAGAGGAAGAGATAGCGGAATTGAAGGATCTCCTGGAATGTCACATGGAGCCCAATGCCTGGGAAACTACTTTGTCGGATATCAATACGAAATTGGATTCTTATGCAAAATAGTAAGATATGAAAATTCAAGAGAGACGCTGTGGACTATAAGCTCCATGAAGTTTATACGTGGGCAGAAGTTTATTCACAAAGGAGAGGATTCAGGAAGTCAAATACCACATCATCAGTCGAGAGTATAGCATCAGCAAGTGAAACTCAACTCAATCGTCCACCGCCAGCTAACTCTCAACCCACTGGCAAAATTAACATCATATCTACTGGTCCTTCCACTTCAAAGTCGACTTTTTTAGAAACAAGCCTAGTGTAGTGTAGTTCCTATAGTACTCCTGCAGGACCTGCGCTTTTGGATAACATACACTGTGGGTCGGATGGTAGAATGACTCTGTGCACCCCCACCGAGTATGTTAGCCTTGTTTGCATTAGCTAGCTCACAGTGCCACTAGAATCTCCTTTTATCAGAGAGATTAGTTTTTGGCAACCTCAGAACACAACAAACCCTGATTCCTCAGACTCGTGGAAACAATATACTACTTTTCACCCAGTCACTCGTGCTTGCTCATTTTGTCTCAGAGAGATACACAGAAGAAACAGTCGAGCGTGTTTACAATAAGAATTTATTGTACCGTTGTTCTTCTAGTGTAAAATATATGCGCTGCTACAACTGTTACCCAGTAGCAGAGATATAGGATCAGCAGTACAGTGAATAAAAAGGAATAGTACAGTTCTACCATTTTGCAATAGTCATGAACATATACATGAATATAAAATGCATTTATAAAATAAAGCACATACTCCTACGATGCCTGTCTAGATATACCTAAGTGTACCTAGCATGTGAGTAGGTGTGAAAGAGCTAATAAGCCTAGGAGCCAAGAATCCCGCTAGGATTTAGTCGAACCCCATTACCTGAATAATGAGAGTGTGGGACCTCGTCCTGGTCTCGAGTTGGACACCCCGCAAGGGATGTTTAGACCACTGTCAGCTGGAGCGACTGCATGCAGGAGCCTCAGCGTCTCTGGTCAGTGTGTCGGCCTTGAAGTCTCGGTTCCCTCCAACTACTGATAGCAAGAGGTGCTGTATTTATACAGAGTCCCTTTGCCCCTTGTGCGTGTGTTAGCCATTGTTTAGTATGAGGATGACGTATGGGATTAAACCTTGTGCGTAGATAGGAGAGGTGAAGTATACCCCCTGGGTAGTGTCCTCATATAAATTATTCATATGTGCTAAGGATGACGTCTTAGCATTATTGATTGGGAAAAACCCTCCCTCTGCATGGAACTAGGTGAAAGGTTTAGTCCATAAAAGGCGTCAATCCTTATAAGGCGTTCTGTCCCTATAAGGCGTTCTGTCCTTATTAGTAGATATGTCCTTATAAGGCTTGTTCATGTGAAATGTAGGGGAGATGATGTAGGGAAAGGGTACGATGTTCCCTGGACCTATATTAGAGTACCTATATGAAACATAACACACACTCCTCCTAATACTCAACAATAATAATACACAATTGAGATACATATTTTAACTAGGTGTCAGTGCATAAAATTATCAATGAGCCATTTAAAATGTTTCTAAAAACGTTAAAAAATAATTTAAAAACAGTTTAAAAAATGAGGAGAGAAAAATGTTCTCTTGAAATATGATTTCTGTTTTAAAGTTCCGCAAATCACAGTCCTAAATGAGTTTGATCATACACGTTGAACTACTGCCTTCTACATGGCCTTCTAAGTACGCTTGAACAAGCGTACTTAGAAGGCCATGCTTTGTTATTGAAAGTGTCAATTTGAGGAATTTTGTTGAAATGAAAGGGGAAAAATCCGAATTCGTTCCCAGCACACGATGAGCCAGATTTAGATTAAATGTCCTGGCTGGGAGACGCAACATTATCACTGCCTGCTGCCGCAGGGGACAAACATTGTAATACCTCGCATAGCACGTCAAGGGTGCATAGATGAAATTCAGTGCTGCCAACAGCTGGTGGAGAGGCAGCCGGTGCTGTAGTCGATACCTTGGTGCTAACGGTGGAGGTGAAGTTCAACTCAGTTGTAAAAGGCACCTGTGGATCCTCGAGGAATGCATGTGTCAAGATGGGAATACGCTGAGGACATAGTCGAGCATGGGACCGCAGTGGTTCCAGCCTGGAGTCTAAGTCCGCTGGCGTCTCCATTAGAGGTGTCAGACAGATGTCCAACTCGCATTCTCCTCCACAAAACAGGCATCAGAAAACAGGTACGATGCAGTCTTCAAAGACTGGTCTGAACGATAGGAACCAAGAAGCACTTAGTTCACGGAGGCGAGGTGCACCCAGATGTTGTACCATGCGCTCACGGTAATATCTTTCCAGGAGAGCTTTTGCCATCTCGCTGGTGGTTGGTCCGTCCATTGCGTAGCAGGTAAACGACAATCAGGATTCCAGCTATTGCGAGCAGGATCAGAGGTAGACCCCTGAAAATGCTTCCAAATACGGAGTGTATAAAGTTAGGAATAACTCCGAAGATTGTTTGAAAGGTGCTAAGGAATCCTGACCCTATGGTCTTAAATAGGTGTACAATACCACTCGTATCTGACATATTAAAGATACGACCCACCATTTCTACGAAATGTAGGGGGCAGTTTGTACGAATAAGCGCCTGTATCTCAGTCGAGGTCCTTGCGATTTGAAGTTCAAAGGTTTCTTGAGCGGAGGTTAAGGGTACGGTCTGCTGTAAAAGCATGGCTTTTATTCTGCTCAAAGCATCAAACTGTAGAAAAGAAACATTCAGTGAAGGCCATAGCGGTGCCTCCCTGACTGTATTTGTCGGAGGAAACAATAGTTGCATACAGCAAGTAACCCTGGTGTTCACGGTGACCCGTTAGGCGATGCCCGGAAGCATGCCACAGAAACCTTGATCATTCAGCATCAAGTAACTCCCATTCGAAAGTAACTCAAACACTGGCGTGATCACGGCAGCTGGAGTTCCTTTCATGTGGCAAGACAGATTCGCTATTGAACCATTACACGCTCCGTGCAAAACAATATCCTGGCACATGAGAGAACCGCTTAAAGCGTTCTTGCAGTTTGTACCACTAAGAAAAACACTTCTCGACCCCCACTCCGGCATCGAAATCTATATGGTAAATCCCAGGATTTCTCAATGTATTCTTTACCCAATTTTTCATATCTGCCTGCCTGCCTTTGCTCAAGGCAATAGTGAAACTGAAAGGTCGTGACCGGGAGAGTGATTTGGCCGTGAAGTAGCCATTCTGTTGATGGTAATTCCGCCACTATGAATGGTAGCCTGTCCAGTTTTTCAATTTGCAGCATTCTATATTTAGCTCCCCTTTGTGCCATTTCTATCTGTGTATCAGTTAGATTGTATTCTGAAAACAGAGACGTACTGTTTATAAAACGCCAAGGCACAAAGCCTGCATGCAAAGATTGCAGCGTCCAGCTCAATAACATAATAGAACGTAACTGAGATTGGCCGTGTTGTAATATGGCTAAATCCTGTTCCAGTATGTCAATAGCAGAAGATACAATGTTGCCCACTGAATATATCCTGGAGGTCAAAGTTGTTAACCCATTATCTACCACAGCTAAAGCTTTTTCTAAGTTTATACGGTCTATTTCCCGTATTCTCTCTGCGGCTTCTTGTTGGGAAATCTTCCAGTTTTCATTATAGGCAGCATAAATGCCTGCATATATGAAACGTTTTTGACGTTGTTTCCTGGGTCCTGATAAAAAGTCCCTAAGATCCATGTCATGTGAGAGTAAAGATAAGTGTTGTTTCACTTCTGCAAGTGTTGAGGTTTCTAGCCAATCGAGGCACAACTTCCCAACACTATAGGATGTCACTACCCCTGGATGTTCTCTCTGTACATAACGTAGGTCTGGCCTATTGATACTGAGTCCCTCGGTGATATTCAGGAATCGTTTATGACATATGTTCGTGTCTAAGGGCCAAACCACCCACTCTTTCCAATTTGGGTCTGTTCTATTGTACTTTAGTATGTCATCTACTGTTGCCCCTTCTTTTGTATTTGAATTCTGCCACCCCTGTATTGGTGTTGGAAACCTTGGAGTGTTCAGGTCCTTGTTCTTGGCTAGTCCAAGACAGGATGTCTGTTGCACAGTATCATTTAAAAAGATCATCTGCTGTGGAATGAGGCATGCTCTAAATAGTGCCTCTGTACCCTGGACTTGCCAGTCCCTCGAACCCCAAATTGATTTTGAGTCAATTTCGTCTTTCCATAACCCTGTTCAGACAATTGGGCCAAAAAGGATGCAGAGTAAATCTGTTTAATGTTTGTCAACATAATTTTCAGTGCTGATGTTGGTGCAACCTTATAGTAATATGAGGCTGGATTTGTGGTGTTAAACCCTGAAAAGTATGAACATTTCTGTGCAAACGCTTGTGAACTACTTTTTGGTGGTGTTGGGCAATGTTCCCACTGATGGTACTCAAAAACATTCCTAGCTGAAATGGAGTTGTGCAGGAAATGATGACCATAATGTTGGTAACAGTACAATGTGTCATAATCTGAAGAACCCTCTAACATTTCATTATTAGAAAATGCAGCAGTTTTCTCTAAATCAGACAACATGTTATTGATTGTTTCATTGTCCCAATCATCAGAAAATGTACTTGAGGTAATGATATCACTTAATGAAATTTTAAATACATGATTAATTTTTAAACGTTCGGTCGGGCCGAATATGTTAAAATCAACCTTGTCCCATACTATACCATCCGGTATAGGAACTACTGTAATGTTCACTGAAGACAAGTCTCTTTGCTCACGATGTGATGATGGATATGGCTTCAGTAGGATGTTGACCTTTTGGGCTGTGGAACTTTGTTGAAGATAGTGTCCATTAATAAGTATCCTAAAAGTTAGTACTAAGCCTAGCCAGAAAAGAAAAAACAATATCCCAGAAATTACCCAGAGTTCAATCCAAGGTGATACCAGGTATGTCTTTTGAAGAAAGTGAAAAAAGTTCTTTAATTGTTGCTTGAATGGTGTTTTGACTGGCGTCGTTTCCGGCTCGCTTGGATCCATAGAAAACGTATCAAAGTTAATGAAATAGCCAGAAGCAGTTCGATCAATTGTAGGAATTGCATCAAGATTAGTTGAAATGTTATTTTCCTCTCGACGAGGCATGTTGATGTAGATGTCTGTATTAGGTCTAATTGCAACTTGTGAATTATTCTGATGTTCATTTTGAATTTGAATGTCTGGTTCAAGTGGAACAAGTTCCATAGCATTGTTGCTTAGTCCTTCATTCCTTACAGGTGGCTCTTCAAACGTGATGAGTCTTTCTGTTTGAACTTCTTGGATTGTAGCTAGTGGAGGGCGTCTGCTACAGCGGAGTCCACGAGGCCTACTGTTTAGTATCGGCCACATAGTGTGGTTTGATTAAGTCGATTGAGACAAATCTTTTCTCCTTTTTTCCGGCAAGAGGCGGTAGCAGTACCGTTCTTGTTCCGTGTACTGCAAGGACTGGTACAGGTTTTCTGTATGAAGGTCCAAATTCCTTTTTGTCTGCAATTTTCTCTCTGACCAGATCCCCGACTTTTGGGATCCAGACAGGTCTTGCCGTGACTACCTTGACTTCCTCAGTTGCGGTCTGCTTTAGATGGACATTGCTTTGTTTTGTCCTGGATTCATTTAGATCCTGTAAAACAGCCAAACGATCATGGATATCAAATGGTTTTTTATCCGCCACTGCGCCTTCACAATCAAGATCAGGTACCCACATTCGTGTCCCAAAGAGAACTTCATATGGAGTGACACCCCCTAGAGAGTTTCTTGGCTGGTTGTTTAACGCCCGCTGTACCCCATAAAGGTGTGTGACCCAACTACCGCCCTTGCCTAATACCCTAGCTGTTAAAGATTGCTTTAAGTCCCGGTTTTTCCTCTCCACAACTGAATTTCCCTCAGGATGGTACAGAGAGGAGTACCGCAATGCTACGCCCATTCCTTCCATGGCGTCTTTGTAAGCCCGAGAGCTAAACGCAGGGCTGCGGTCAGAATGTAACGTGCTAACTGCGTATGTGCCGATAAAGACTCGCAAATCTTTGATAACAGTTCGAGCGTCAGCCGAGCGCTGAGGCCATACCCATAGGAATCTCGAGCAAGAATCCACTGCAACCTTGATATATTTGTAAGCCCTGTCCATTTGTAAGGGGCCGCAGTGGTCCAAGTACACACATGCGAGAGGTTTGTCTGATTTTAATAATGGCGTCTGCGCGGGTTTTGCTATCGTGGAGCCTTTCATCTGCTGACAGATGTCGCAATTCAAGACATAGTCTTTAGTTTGCTTAGTTAACCCTGGCCACCAATAGCGCTGTTTTAGTAAAGAAATAGTCGCTGTAACGCCTGTGTGCGCAGAGCCCAAACCCTCGTGTGCAGCTAGTATTAAACCTTGCCTACGATCCATATTTGGTATTACTCTATCCCCCACTCCAGGAATCTGAGCATATGGAATGTTTTGTGCATCTAACTTGTAGGAGTATTTGAGTGGAAATGTTTTAGGTACTGCTGTGCTGCCTTTGCGTGAAGCAATGACAGCTACCATTATATCTCCGTCTATTCTCGTTTTTGAACGAGTGAGTGCAGCTACGGAAGCCATGCGAACAGCCCCCTTTGCGGCTTCATCAGCCAATGAATTCCCTGCAACGTGAACGCCATCACGTTGATGACTCAGTGTATGGATCACGTGAGTCCTTGGTAGCTCGGTTTTCAACTCTGCTACCTGTTCCCATAGCATTTTATGCTTAATTGTGCCACCTTTCGCATCCTTAAACCCGTTTTGTTCCCAATGATGTAAGTAGTCATTGTACGACTGTACACAGTAAAAGGAATCACACACGATTAGTGTGGGGAATTCGTGATCCGTATTTACAAGTGCCAGTATCAGTGCTTTTAATTCTGCCAACTGAGCCATGCAGTCTCCTAGAGATTGCGTTTTTGTGCAACTAGGATGGAACTTGCCATCACACATGCGACCTTTAACGATAGCACACGCCGAACTGTATTTCTGCTTACTTCCTATGGCCGGTTGAGCAGATCCGTCAGTGTAAATAATATATTCATACTGATCTAGAGGCAAGATTTCATTTGGTAGAGGATATTCTTGTTCGTATTGCAGGAATGCTCGTGTTTTTAAACATGGATCAAATCTGTATTCAACGTCTGTTGCAGTAAGAGAATTAGCCCATTGTATCCATCTTGGATGTAAGGCTTTCGCATTTGGAATGCTGGCCTTTGTAACAGCTTCTAAAGCCGGTACTGGGGTTACGACAATAATGCGTTTCTTGCTACAGCAGTCTGAACAGCTGTCAGGATTTTTTCTGTTGAAGTGAAACGCATTTCTGCATTTGTGTACAGGTGTGATTTGTATGCGATTGGTACTGTTTCTCCTTCATTGAAGGTTAAATAAGTGTACCCGCATTGACCCGCAATTATACGGATCACCAAGTGGCGTACGTTTACGCATGTTTGGAAGTGTTTGGAAGCAATCATGTCTTCCTGGAGTGAACGAAGAATATTAGTATGTTCTTGTGTCCAATTTCTGGCTGAAAAGTCAGGTTTTATTAAGTCGTAGAAAGGTTTTACCCTTTGTGCGTAATCTAAAATGTATGTTCTGCCGAAATTTAGGAATCCTAGTATTGATTGTAAATTTTTTAATGATTTTGGAGGCTGGAGCAGCGCACACTTTTCTAAAAAGTTTGCTGCCAGACTTTTCCCTTCACTTGACAGCTCATATCCCAAAAATAGGACATTGAGGTGGGCTATTTTTGATTTTTTAAAGTTAAATTTGTAGCCCTCAGTGGCCAATCCCATAATAATGGTGCTTACCCTGTTCAAGTGCCTCTCTAAGTCGTCGTCCGTTAGATAAATATCATCCACATAGGACAACGCTTCTTCATCAAATTTTGAAGTAACTCTGTTACTCTTGCTGAAAATACCCCGGGGCTATTCTTATACCCTTGGGCGAGTCGACAAAATTGTCGCTGGGACCCTAACGCACTGAATGCGGTCAGATACCTGCTTTCAGGCGCTATATTTTGTCAGAAAAATCCATTTGAGATATCAAGTGTTTTGTATTTTTTGCGCACAATGTTATTCATTAATGCGGCACTATGTGCATTTGGACAGCAAATGTCTTTGTGCATGAGTTTAAATGTCTGTAATCTAAAACTAGACGATATGTATTGTCGGGTTTAGAGACTGGAAACAAAGGATTGTTCATTGGAGAGGTACATTTTTCAATGACCCCTTGGTATTCAAGTTGATCTAAGATCTCCCTGACCTGTTTTTTAACTTCTTTCTTTATTGGATATTGTCTTTGAGCAGTAGGTGAAACTTTTAACGGGATCACGTGGTAGGTTGAGTCCTCATCCCACCCAACGTGATTTTTTAACAATGCTGGAGCTTGGGCTACTGCCCACTCCTGTGCATATGTATGTTTAAGGTGAACGGGAACGTGGTCGGAAAATGCAGGAAAAATTATACTTTCTCCCCTGGGGCACTCCATTACGAATATAGGCGGCCAATCTTGTTCTGCTAACAGGATGTCATAACCAGATGATAAGTTCTTCCAAAAAAGACCTTTTACTTTCCTGGGCTTGTCCCCCTCCATCCAGAGTGTTATTTCATATAACTTATGTGGGACGCTCACCCTGGTGTCTGGTGTTTCCACCATGATGTAATCATTCAAGTCCGCTGTCACCAGAAATTCCTTCAGGTTCTGGCGAGCTATTGTTACTTCTGCCGCACTGTCTAGCATCGTCAGAGCCCATTCCCCGTTCAGAAGTTGTGTCCTCAGAATTCTGGGCGTGTCTGATTTTCAGACCAGCAACTTTCTTTTTCTTAAATTGAGGTTTTGAGTTTTGCTTATCTTCTTTTTTAGAAGTAAATTCTTGAGAGCGCTGCTTGTCTCTGGACTGTGTGCGCTCCTCTCTGTGTTCTGACCGTCCTTCTCTTTCGGAGCTTTTCTTCGAGCCCTGAAAGGAACGAGAGGAACGTGTATCAGTATCCTTGTACCTGTTAGGTTTCTTAATATTATCCCTATTCCTAAGGTTGTACCTGTTTTCAGAGGGCTCCTGTGGAGGAGGCCTACCTCGGGACTGAGATCTCTTGTCTTTACAGTTTTGTTTTTTATTATCCCACTTTTTAGAAGAAGTAGGTGTCTGCTTAGAAGTGTCATTTTCGGGACTGCCCAGTAGTTGAGGTTTTAAAGCTTTTCCCCCCAAACTATCCCTGCCTAATTCTGCATATGCAGTTTCGATTATTTTTGGTAGTTCATTCACCTGTTCGAATGGAGAAAACTCCCGTAGGTGTTGGCGGATTGCCACTGATGCTGCTTCCCCTTTAATGTTAGCTAGTATTATGGCTGATACCTGGTCGTAGTTATTTAATAACTTCATCTCTAAGTTTAGGGCAGGCTCTGCTCCGTACTCATTTTGTATTTGTCTTAATACATCTGGTATTACTGCTAATGAAGGAATACCATGAGTTCTGGTATATATGGCAGCAAAGACTGTACCCCAAGAGGTACAATCCCCTAACTGTGGTGTAATCCCCTTGGGCAAGCAGATTGTTAACATTCTGGGGCCGATTCCGATCTCGGCCGGTAGGGCTCCGAATCGGATTCGGCTTTACCGGATCCGATTCGGAGCCCTGTTTCCCGACCGAACCGTACGCGGGTCCGGCCGAGCGAGTACGATGCGAGTCGCCGACCGACTCGTCCGGGCGTCCCGACCGCTCCGACCGACTCGTTCCCGGCTCGAACCGCACCGACCGACTCGCTCGGACTCCGACTCGCACTGCGCAATGGAGACGTTCCCCGGCCGGGTAAGTACGATGCGCGCCGCGAGCAGTCCGACCGAGCCGCGCATTCCGGCTCGAAAGAGCTGTCGGAGCCGTACTTTGGGGGTCCGTGTCGGACCCCCTGTGCTCGTAGCCGCGCGAGTCGCACACAGGGGGGACCCATGGGTCCCCCTACCTGTGCGTGTACGGCGCGAATCGCTTCGCCGTGTACCCGCTGTAGGGGGCGCACTTGTCCGACTCGCACCCATTGAGTCAATGGGAGCCCGCGTACGCGTTGTACGACCGGCTCCCATTGACTTCAATGGGAGTCCGACCGACTCGAGTCCGATAACATACGGACGCATCGTACTCGTTCGGTCGGACTGCACGGGTCCGATTCGGTCGGAAATCTCTCCGGGTCCGGCTCGGTCGGTGAAATTTCCGGCCCGAATCGGAATCGACCCCTCTGTGTTTTTCAAATGGTGTCGTATTTGGGAATACCGCTTCTAACTGGGTTATTTTCTGAGCTACCCAGAAAGGAATTTGTTCACGTTTTGTGGGCAATTTACCCATTACCGCGTGTAATGTTTGTGGAGTAATTATAGTAGCTGTGCTCTGTGTAGGAGCTGCATTTGGTGTAATTACAGTAGGTTGGACCGCCAGTGTCCTCATGACGAATTGTGTCATGTTTCTGTAAAGTTTTATCAACTCTTTGTGTTGAACAAGCAATTCATCACATGGCATTGTATCAATGTCAGGATGTGGTGCATAGGTCGCTAATATCGGCCATGTTGCTCCTGGTCTTCCTAAAGGACCAAGTCTTGTTCTTGTTCTTGTGTGGGGTAGGGCGCCATTAAACTAGAAAATATGTTCCTGGTAGGTAAGCAGAATTTCAATCTCCTCAAACGGAGTGTAGACCGCTGGGATCTCTTCATGTGTGTAATAATGAAAAGTGTTTGTTATAGCATTTGCTGCTGGGAATGTAACCCAGGAATAGAATACCTCTGTTTCGAAATCTTCGTGTGCCTCTATCACGAATATTACTACACCTCCTCTGGGTGGTATCCCATGTTTGACGAGTTTAACTGTCAATTTCGTTCTTACATTGGGTGCAATCTGTATTGCATTGGCACCTTCCTCACCTTCTGAGTGATTAAGTGCCTGGTCTAAATTTCCTGATCTGAAAGAGACACGTTAGTGATAGATTCCTTACCTTAGAATATCCCCAGGCGTCAGGCTGGATCCGGAAAGTTTTGCGTAGCAGTACCCTTGCGCGTCGGTAGGCGGCGTCGTGCGGCTCCGCGTCCGTCGTCGGCGTCGTGATCGCCGGGATGACGTCGCGGGCAGCACTTAGGCGCCGCCCCTGCGCGCTGACGTCAGTTCTTCTTTTCCGCGCCAGCAAGCGCAGATCCGGGAAGAGCAGTGCCCTGGTCAATTTTTGACCATTATTTTTGGTGATTTTTTCACTGTTTTTCCATCTTTAAGGTGTCGTAGGGATGCCCGGCTTCAAGCGATGCGGCGCCTGTGCGCGGATGATGTCCGTCACCGACCCGCATTGGGAGT
Source organism: Calotriton arnoldi (assembly GCA_963921515.1). Taxonomy (NCBI): domain Eukaryota; kingdom Metazoa; phylum Chordata; class Amphibia; order Caudata; family Salamandridae; genus Calotriton; species Calotriton arnoldi. The sequence goes on from CAWUFW010001574.1 coordinate 796,180, forward strand.
GTCTCTTCTGCCTCGGCCGAGGCCACGACACCGAGTCTTGTCCCGAATGCCAGGCCCTCAACCCGAAAGCTTTGCGAGAGCGGTCTCGAAAGCTCCTCGAGGCCCGGCATTCGGCTCCACGGAGGCCCCGGTCGCGTGAGAGGTCCAGGGGTCGCTCGCGGAGTGCACACCGGTCGTCGGCGTCGAAGTCTTCTTCGTCCGGTAAGTCTAAGCACAAGAAGTCCAAGAAGCATCGTCGCTCTCGGACTTCGCCTCGCCGGTCTCGCGACTCGGCTGAGGCCCCTCCCGGCACCGTCCCCGCCCCCGCGGCCCCGGACTTGCCTGTGGAGTCGCCCCGTCATACCCGCCCTTCCCGGGTTCGGGGGCGGATCCGGCCAAGGTACAGGAGTTCCTGTCGGCCATGGCCCGCCTCTTCGGGCCTTCAGGCCCCTCCGGTGCGCCTTCGGGCCCCGCGGGCCCTGATGGGGTTGCTCCGGCGTCGCCGGCGGCTCCGGCTCCGGCGTCGCCCGGGCCTCCAGCCTCGATCCCGGCTCCGGCTTCGGCCCCGGCCTCGATCCCGGCTCCACAACCCCCATCGACGCCGGTCGACCTCACGACACCTCCGCCGGCGCCGATGTCTCCGGTGCCGTTCTCGACGCCGCCCTGGGCTCCGGGCGGCGTCGTCCCCAGTTCCTTCCGGCTCCGGACATGGACCCGGAGCGACGTCGCTCGACGCCGGCTCCGGCGCCGATGGGACCTTGGGTCCCAAATGTTCCTCCTCCTCCTTATTTTGAACCAGAGGAGGACCAGGAGGACTGGGAGGGGTCTGATGACCCTCTGACTCGCAACTGTCAGTATGATGAGGACTGGACAGAGAGTCTAGGGGAGGCCAGTGGTCTGGATACTTCTCCTGACACTGGCATGCTGTCTCCTCCCGTGGCTACGGAGGAGGGGGCCAATTTTGGTACGGTGTTGCGTAGGGCTGCTGGGGCCTTACGTCTCCAGCTCCCTACTTTGACGGTCAAGCCTAACATCTTGACAGAGGTGCTTCAGCCGGCAGCCTCCTCTGCGGAGACTGTGCTGCCGTTTAACGACGCCCTCACAGACGTTCTTTTGGGCGCCTGGTCCAAGCCCAACACAGGGGCTCCTGTGGATCGGAACGTGTCACGACGCCATCGCCCCGCTCCGGGCGACCCCCTGTTTCTTTCTGTCCACCCCACTCCTGAGAGCTTGGTTGTCCAAGCCTCCGCTTCCCAAACCGCCTTCCCTACCGCTCCTCCGGATAGGGAATCCAAACGCCTGGATCAGTTTGGGAAGAAAGGTTTTTCTTCCTCCAGTGCTGGCTTGCGGTCCGTTAACACCGCTTGTCTTTTGGGCCGATATACCCACTCTCTGTGGGATTCGGTGGCGGATGTTTTGCCCCAGTGCCCTGAGGAGGTCCAGGCACTGCTTTCCCGCGCCATTGCGGAAGGAAGGGATGCGGCCAAATACACTATCCGTTGTGGCCTTGACACCGCCGACTCGCTGGGCAGGTCCATTGCAACGACGGTGGCGCTCCGCCGCCACGCCTGGCTGAGAACCACTGGTTTTTCAGGGGATGTCCAGAATACTCTCATGGACATGCCCTTTGATGGAGTCGGTCTTTTTGGGTCCAAAGCAGACCATGCGTTGGAGCGCTTTAAGGACTCACGGGCTACTGCCAAGTCCCTGGGCCTTTCTGCTACACGCCCTCCGCTGCCTTCTGCTTTTCGCCCCTATCGTGGCCACGGTAGGGGCGCCCCTTCACGTCAGCAGCCCAGCCACCGGCCCGCGCAGCAGGCGTCTTCGCGTGGCCGAGGACGTGGATTCCGCCGTGGCGGATCGGGCAACCAGCGTGCGGGTCAGGCCACCACCTCCAACCCGTCCGCGGCCTCCAAGCCCTCCTAGTCCCTCCTTTCAGGTGCACGGCACGCCAGTAGGGGGCAGGGTCCGCCATCACCTTCCCCACTGGCGCACCATCACCTCGGACAGGTGGGTCTTGGACATTGTCCGAAGGGGCTACTCCCTCCCCTTCGAGACCACCCCCCAGCCATGCCACCTCAATTCCACCGCATGTCAGGGGATCACTTGGTGCTTCTAGAGAAGGAAGTCACGGCCCTCTTGACCAAGAGGGCCATCGAGCATGTTCCGACCCCAGAAGTAGGGCGTGGTTGCTACTCCCACTACTTTCTGGTGCCCAAAAAGGACAAGGAGGACATGCGTCCTATCTTGGACCTCCGGAACGTCAATCGCTTCCTCCGGAAGGAGAAGTTCAAGATGCTCACCCTAGCTCAGGTCTTGACTGCCCTCGACCCAGGAGACTGGTTGGTAGCGTTGGACTTGCAGGACGCGTATTTCCACATCCCCGTCCTGCCGGCCCACCGGCGTTACCTTCGGTTCACGGTAGGCCCCGAGCATTTTCAGTTCACCGTGCTCCCCTTTGGCCTTACCAGTGCCCCTCGGGTGTTCACGAAAGTGATGGCGGTGGTCGCAGCTCATCTGCGCCGGGCAGGGGTTTCAGTCTTCCCCTACCTCGACGACTGGCTGCTGAAGGCGGGCTCGTCCCAGGCAGTCGTCTCCCACCTCCAGACTACGGCCGAACTCCTGCACTCGCTGGGGTTCTCCATCAATGTGCCGAAGTCGCATCTGATTCCTTCTCCACAGCTCCTTTTCATCGGAGCAGTTCTGGACACGACGCAGTTTCGGGCCTATCCTCCCGAACGGCGAGTCCGGGATATTCAGGCTATGATTCCGATCTTTCGGCCTTTATCCTGGGTTTCGGTAAGGATGACCCTGAGGCTGCTGGGCCTCATGGCCTCCTGCATCCTGCTGGTCAATCATGCCAGATGGCATATGCGGGCTCTGCAGTGGGACCTGAAGTTCCAGTGGGCGCAGCACCAGGGCGACCTGTCCGATCACGTCCAGATCTCGGAGGGGACTGCAAAACAGTTGCAGTGGTGGCTCTCGAACCGGCAATGGGTCATGGGCAGATCCCTCTCCCTTCCCCAGCCAGAGCATACAGTTGTGACGGACGCGTCCCTTCTGGGATGGGGCGGTCACATGGGAGAGGCGGAGATCAGAGGCCTCTGGTCTCCGGCGGAGTCCCGGCTCCATATCAACCTTCTGGAGCTCCGGGCGATCCGGCTTGCACTCAAGGCATTCCTTCCCTCTGTCAAAGGGAAGGTAGTGCAGGTGTTCACAGACAACACCACCGCCATGTGGTACTGCAACAAACAGGGCGGGGTGGGGTCTTGGACCCTTTGTCAGGAGGCTCTGCGCCTCTGGACATGGCTGGAACATCAGGGCATGTTCCTGATGGTTCAACACCTGGCAGGTTCTCTGAACGCCAGGGCGGACGAACTCAGCCGCAGGTGCATGATGGATCACGAATGGCGTCTTCACTCGGAAGTGGCGCAAGGACTCTTTCTACAGTGGGGAGAGCCTTGGTTAGATCTATTCGCCACCGAAGAGAACGCGCAATGTCATCAGTTCTGCGCGTTGGAATTTCCAAGGCGGCACTCGCTCGGCGACGCTTTTCGTCGCGAGTGGAGTTGCGGTCTGTTGTACGCCTTTCCGCCTATACCACTTCTACCCAGAGTGTTGAAGAAGATTCGGCACGACCGGGCCCAAGTCATTCTTGTGGCTCCGGACTGGGCTCGAAGAGTTTGGTATCCCGAGCTACTCAATATGAGCATAGATCCCCCGATCCGTCTGCCTCTTCGGGAGGATCTTCTGTCGCAGCAGCAGGGGACGGTCCTCCACCCGAACCTGTCCAGTCTACACCTGCTTGCGTGGAGATTGAGCGGCGGCAGTTGATTCCTTTCGACTTGCCTCCCGGAGTTTGTGATGTGATTCTGGCAGCCAGGCGTCCCTCCACTAAGGTGGTATACGCCTGCAGGTGGAACAAATTTGTGGCATGGTGCACAGCAAAGGCTGTGGATCCCCTTTCTGCCCCTCTTTCTGAGGTCCTTCTGTTCCTTCTCTCTCTGGCCCAACAGGGTTCTGCCCTGGGTACCATCAAGGGTTATCTTTGTGCTATCTCGGCCTTCCTCAGGCTCCCTGATCAGCCCTCCCTGTTCAAGTCCCCTGTTGTTAACAGGTTCTTGGAAGGCATTACTCACCTCTTCCCTCCTGTTCCGTTTGTAATGCCTCAGTGGGACTTGAACTTGGTTCTTACCTTTTTAATGTGCGCTCCCTTTGAGCCTCTGCATAACTGTCCTCTTCGTCTTCTGACTCTGAAGACAGCCTTTCTGGTGGCCATCACCTCCGCTCGGCGGGTGAGTGAGCTCCAGGCTCTATCTTGCAAACCTCCCTTTCTGTCTGTTCATCCAGACAAGGTTGTTCTTCGGACGCGTCCGTCCTTCTTGCAAAGGTGGTTACTGCTTTCCACATTGGGCAGACCATCACTTTGCCCACCTTCTTTCCGCCTCCGCATCCTTCCAGAGAGGAAGAGAGGCTCCACCGTCTGGACCCAAATCGTGCGCTCTCTTTTTATATTGACCGCACCAAACTCTTCCGGGTGGATGACCAGCTCTTTGTTGGCTACGTGGGCGCCAAAAAAGGTCGGGCGGTGCACAAGAGGACCATCTCCCGCTGGGTTACCTTGTGCATCAAGGCCTGCTATTCTTTGGCTAAAAGGAACCTCCTGTTGGGCTGCGTGCCCATTCCACCAGGGCAACGGCTGCTACCACGGCCTTGGGCCGCGGTGTTCCGCTGCCGGTTATCTGTCAGGCGGCTACGTGGGCCTCGCTGCACACGTTTACTAAGCATTACTGCCTTGACAGTCAGGTCCGGAGGGACGGCTTCTTTGGCCGTTCTGTCCTCCAGGACTTCCTTGTCTGATCTTTGTTCGCAGACCCACCACCGGGGTTGGTATTGCTGGGGTATCTATTCTAAGGTAAGGAATCTATCACTAACGTGTCTCTTTCAGATGCACAAGTTACTAACTTGTGTAACGATATATCTGTAAGAGACAGTAGTTAGTGATAGATTCCTTACCGCCCACCCATCCTCCCCGTTCTGCGAACTGATTTCTAGGGTTAAGGACATCCCTTTCAGGGCCCTAGTATTTTTCAGACACCTGTGTCAGCTTCTTGCATGGCTCTGCGTTCCTGGCGCGGAAAGTCGTGTACAGAACTGACGTCAGCGCGCAGGGGCGGCGCCTAAGTGCTGCCCGCGACGTCATCCCGGCGATCACGACGCCGACGACGGACGCGGAGCCGCACGACGCCGCCTACCGACGCGCAAGGGTACTGCTACGCAAAACTTTCCGGATCCAGCCTGACGCCTGGGGATATTCTAAGGTAAGGAATCTATCACTAACTACTGTCTCTTACAGATATATCGTTACACAAGTTAGTAACTTGTGCTTTCGGTAGTCATTGTGTTTAAGACACTGAATAACTGTCCAAGGAAATTAAGATAAGGTATTTTGCACAATTTTGGGAAAAATGTCCTTTCAAGCTTGATTAACCAACAGCCAATAAATAGGATATTTCGCCTACTCAGCTTTGGCGGAGTTTTGTGCCCACCCACTCCAAACGTCTCTGGTTTTTGTGAGTAGGGGTCTCTGAGAATAAGCACGACTGAGCTACTCAGATTCTACTGTTAAATAAGTACCAAACCAAACGTTGGTGGCGCCATGTAGTGTAGTTCCGATAGTACCCCTGCAGGACCTGCGCTTTTGGATAACAAACACTGTGGGTCGGATGGTAGACAGACTCTGTGCACCCCCACCGAGTATGTTAGCCTTGTTTGCATTAGCTAGCTCACAGTGCCACTAGAATCTCCTTTTATCAGAGAGATTAGTTTTTGGCAACCTCAGAACACAACAAACCCTGATTCCTCAGACTCGTGGAAACAATATACTACTTTTCACCCAGTCACTCGTGCTTGCTCATTTTGTCTCAGAGAGATAGACAGAAGAAACAGTCGAGCGTGTTTACAATAAGAATTTATTGTACCGTTGTTCTTCTAGTGTAAAATATATGCGCTGCTACAACTGTTACACAGTAGCAGAGATATAGGATCAGCAGTACAGTGAATAAAAAGGAATAGTACAGTTCTACCATTTTGCAATAGTCATGAACATATACATGAATATAAAATGCATTTATAAAGTAAAGCACATACTCCTACGATGCCTGTCTTGATGTACCTAAGTGTACCTAGCATGTGAGTAGGTGTGAAAGAGCTAATTAGCCTAGGAGCCAAGAATCCCGCTAGGATTTAGTCGAACCCCATTACCTGAATAATGAGAGTGTGGGACCTCGTCCTGGTCTCGAGTTGGACACCCCGCAAGAGATGTTTAGACCACTGTCAGATGGAGCGACTGCATGCAGGAGCCTCAGCGTCTCTGGTCAGTGTGTCGGCCTTGAAGTCTCGGTTCCCTCCAACTACTGATAGCAAGAGGTGCTGTATTTATACAGAGTCCCTTTGCCCCTTGTGCGAGTGTTAGCCATTGTTTAGTATGAGGATGACGTATGGGATTAAACCTTGTGCGTAGATAGGAGAGGTGAAGTATACCCCCTGGGTAGTGTCCTCATAAACTATTCATATTTGCTAAGGATGACGTCTTAGCATTATTGATTGGGAAAAACCCTCCCTCTGCATGGAACTAGGTGAAAGGTTTACTGGCACATGCATCAAGGTAGGCTTTTGCGATTCCTTAATTGCGATTATTAAGGAATCGCAATTAAGGAATCGCAAAAGCCTATGCATGTAGGAATCGCTATAAAAATAGCGATTCCTAAACATTCCTTAATTGCGACTCGCTAATTGCGAGTCGCAATTAAGAATACCTCCCCATCAATTCCTATGGGCCTAGAGGCCCATAGGAATGAATGGGAAGACATTCTCAATTTGCGATTCGCAATTAGAGAATCGCAAATTGAGAATGCAATTTCAAGGGTGCCAGGGTGTCAAAGGGACCCCTGTTGCACCCCTGAAATCTGCATATGAGTACATCTTGCACACACACATGCCCCAAGGGCATGTGTGTGTGTAAATGGAACTTTGAAAAATGCACTTTAGTGCATTTTTCACTAGTTTTGCAAATTACCATGAAGTTCAACTTCATGGTAATTTGCGCCCCTATTAGCGAAATCGCTAATTTTTTTACTTTAATGCATTGCATTTAAGGAATCTCAATTTGCGATTCCTTAAATGCAATCGTAATTGAGAATTCGCAATTAATTGCGAATTCTCAAATTGCGAGGGCCTTGACCCTTGATGCATCGCAAAGGTAATTTTGCGATCGCAAACGGCCGATTTTTGCGAATCGCACCGTTTGCGATCGCAAAAACCTTTGATGCATGTGCCCCCTAGTCCATAAAAGGCGTCAATCCTTATAAGGCGTTCTGTCCCTATAAGGCGTTCTGTCCTTATTAGGAGTTATGTCCTTATAAGGCTCGTTCATGTGAAATGTAGGGGAGATGATGTAGGGAAAGGGTACGATGTTCCCTGGACCTATATTAGAGTACCTATATGAAACATAACACTAGCAGCCAATATTCCACCAGCGCAACAGACACTGCCACAATCAGACACAGTAAGACCAGGAGAGGGCACAGATACAGCAAAAAATGGCGTAACACCAAAAGAAACACTAGTGATTAACATCTCTTTGTCCAGCTTAACTCCATCTCAGACTTCTATCTTGAGCAAAGGAATGTCTTTTGTTCTTACATTCTACACAAATGCTCTCAAAACGGATATAGCATTGTTTAAATTTACCAGCAAATCGCATCTCCATTATTTCTTTAAGAATTCAGAAACAACAAATACCCACAATGAGGCACAAAGGTATCAAGAATTTAAACCTAAGATTACATTCATTTCCCCTGTCTCACACAAAACGATAGATATTTTTGAAACACCCGTCAAGAAGAATTTACAGAAAGTGTTGAGCTTCACGTCTAAGCACAACAACATGTCTAAAAGTGAAAAATCAACTTTAAAAGCATTGAAGAAAAACCAATCTCTGACATTCTACCGGCAGATAAAAGAGGGGCCCAAGTAGTCATGGATTGATGTTTTTATGAACGCAAGGTGGAAGAACATGGAAATATGATTTTACACAGATCCCACGTCAGCATTCATGAAGACCTTGTCCTATCCACTATGAAGAGCTATATATATGGAATGGATCAACGAAAAACAAAACAATTCCTATACATGGATACATGGAATATCCAAGACGACCCACATTATATATGCTCACCAAAATACACAAGGATCTTCTTGACCCACTTTTCAGGCCCATAGTCTCCGGCTGTGGGTCAATCCATAAACTACTAGGTCAGTATCTGGACACCTTTTTACAGCCATTGGTACAAGCAAGTCCCTCTTATTTACAGGACACCACACACCTTCTGAAGTTGCTAGCGGATTTTCACATGACAAATCACCAAGAAGTCTGGCTATGTACTGTGGACGTCATAGCCCTCTACACTAACCCTGGGCGGAGTACGCGGAGTCGCGCTACGCGGAATTCCGCGAAGTCGCAAAAAAACTCTGCAAACAACGCGGAGTTCCGCAAGCACGCGGAGTTGCTTTTCCTGCCTGTTCACGATGCGTTTTTCCTGTTTGGGAACGCATATTGCGTGTTCGGGGACGCTTTTTGCATGCTCGGGGTGAAATATCGCGCAAACTTCACCACGCGGTCGCCAATGGGCGCGGCCATCTTGTTTTTTCACTTTTTGCTATGGTCCTTGGCCTGTTTTTCTATCCTCCCTATATCTTTGCAATCCCTTGTTTCTAGAAACTTTTTTTTGATCTTTTTTATTTATTATCTATCCCTCTCTATTTCTGATTGTATATTTTGCGTTTTTTCCTACTTTTTGTGTGTTTCTTAGTGCTTTTTTCACTCTTTTTCTATTACTTGCTTTTTTCATTTCTTTTACTTACTTTCTTACTTCCAACCCTTTCTTTTCAGCCCCCGCCTACCCAGAACCATGGCAAAGAGCCTTAAGAAAACCAAGGGCCAGGGGAAGAAGTGAGAGCCGCGACTGCCTTCCTTGCGGAAGGCGGCGCCCACAAGGGGTGCAGCCACGGGCCTTATTCAGGGAGGCGGAGGTGGCCGCACTGTTTTTTTTTGTCCCGCGCCACCTCCCCTTAACCCTGGCAGCAGGCGGCAGGCCTGGGTCCGGGTACGGGCTCCGGGAGTGTCACCGGCGGTGGGAGAGGGTGCACCGGGCAGTGTTTCACTGCTCTGGGGTCTGGCGCACCCGTAACCAATTGACGCACCTGTGGTCCGACATCCTGGACCGGGAGCAGGACCTGCTGGACCTGCTAGGTGTTGAGGTCCCGGGGCTTGGTGAGTAGCTAATTATATTACTATTGTGTTCTTCTGTTCTGTGTTATTGCGAATATTATTTTTTTCGCAAATAGCTAACATGCTGCTGCTGCTTACATGCAGGTAACTTATGTTTAAAAATCTTATTATTATGTGATTGTTACTTCCAGACAGATGCTCGTGCTCGGCGCTAATAACTAATCGTACCTGTTTGCAACTTTGCACTCTCTTGGGCTGGTTATGTAAGAGAATGCATATAGGAAAACTCCAGTCCATTCCTTTGTCCTGTCAGGCTGTCCTGTCTCCTGTCACTTAGATAGTGGTAGTAGTTAGTATTATTTGGTATTTTAGCGGCCTGCGTTACACATCCTCTCACATGACTTCAGTCCTAGTAGAACCTTTTGTAGTTCGTTCGTATAGTGAGTGGATAGAATAGCAATCAACCAATGGTGTATGCAATATGCATGCGTCCATCTATGCATTGAGAAGAATAAAAATGCAGAATTAGTAATTGGCCCGTCAAAGGGGGTTTGAGTTGGAGACTGAGAGATGATTGGGAATGAGATCGGAACTTAGTAGAAGCAAATATAATTTTTTTGCAATTCATTCCAAAGTCTGGAATAAACGTGCTAGGTATGTTTAGGATTCAGGAATCGGAATTGAACTGTGGAATAATAATGATCGGATGGTACTCGACTGCGATGCATACTAGTCGACTACTGCTAGTCGAATAAGTCGATCTTTAGGATAGGTCAATGTTATTGCAATTGCAGTATCCTCTCTAAAAATATTTTTAGAGCAATTATATTTATTTATTTAACACAAATCATTTTTTGTCTCTTTAATTATGTCTTACATGATCAGCATCCAGGGGCAAGAAGAAGACTGGTTCAGCTGGCAGTGCGGCGGGTGCAGGATCTGGAGGGGCCTCCCAGGAGCAGCAGGAAGCGGCCTCAGGCACAGATGGCTCTGCTGCTGGCCCCAGTAAGTCCTCCTGGTGTTGCTATATATTAATATTTCCCTCTATTATTTCCATTTCCTAATTTTAATTTTTCCGAAATTCTCTTCAATTTATCTGTTTCTAAATTCTTGTTTTTGCTCCATTACCTACTACTAAGTACTAGTACTAACATTGTTTCTAGTGTCTGTTTTTTTTTTTACATCAAATCAAATTACATCTGACTAACCTTCGCTCTGACTCTGTATTAGTCTGTCTGTAGCTTGCTTTCTTCTGGGTTTCACTCAGCTTTCCCTCTCCCCTTATATGTGGATTGCGTAGTGGTACTGTAAGACTCAGAGAACCCATTGGTCCTAGGCTACTACTAGTACTAGTAAGGACTCCTTACTACTACTAGTACTAGTAGCACTAATCTGCTGTGCAGATTGCATGCCCAAGTAAGGTATTCTCCGCAGGTTTGTGAGATGAGAAGGCTTTAGTTTCTTTTACTGTCTCATCATGCTCAATCAGTAATGGTGGTCACTCACTTTGGACAGGACACCCCAAAGTGGTGTATTTTACTTTTTCTAATCCAGGCCTAGTACTTTTTTTTAGTAGCAGCAGTTGATGGTGAACACTGAACAACTGATTACCGTGCACCATCGCTGGAAGGAGAGTAGGAGGACGGCACCATTATTTTCCAACTGAGAGAGACCTCATGTCCGCCCAGTTGGCCACTCTTTCTTCTTTTTAAAAAATGAGATGCACCAATAGCTCTAGTCACTGAGTCCGGTCCTTTGGGTTGTCCTCTTCTTGAGAGGCTTTTCAAAAATTGCCACCAACAAAATGCCCAACCGGATATTATTTTGTTATTTTTGATAGGACATACTGTCTACTCTACTCTAGTATCCGAATTGTAGATAGTGATGTGTGTGGTGTATGTATTATTAATTATGTATTTTCAATCTTGCTAATGAAAAAAATAAATAGGGGAGGCGTATATGGCATCTAAAAAAATGTGAAATGTTTTTTCCAGGCGTACCGACTGCCAGGGCCAGCGGTGAGGGCCATGCCACTCCGGAGGGAGAGGAGGATGCGGCAGCTGCAGGGGGTGAGCAAGCAGCAGTGGTGGGCGGTGGTAAGTCATATTCCTTACTTATTGAGAATGATGATGAATACACTCGCTGCAAGGGTGAACACTCAGGACTAGTACACTGTACTTCTACTGAGATAAGTTGTTGTGAACACTGAACAGTTGAAGAAGACACCCTTTAATTACCATTAGCATTAGCGGCGGGGGTTGAGTAACTAATTCTGGCAGCCGCCCATCAACTTCATCATCATCTACTGCTGCCCACCCCTGTTGTTCCTGCAGGAACTTTCGGCGCCGCATGCTCCTCAGGATGGCTCTCCTGGAGGCCAAGCTGGAGGAGGTTCTGGAGCGAACTAGCCGGCACCCCTGGCGCTAGACGTCACCTCAGTCTTTGACCCTTGCCCCTTTTTTAATCTTTTTTTTGGTGGGTGGGATGTTGGGAGTTGGGGAAACTTGGGGTTTTACTTTTTTGTCTTCAACCTCGACGTGGACGGACATTTATTTAATTTACTGGACATTGGTTGGGGTTAGGGAGAGGGGTGGGTCAGGTGTAGTGGGTTTTTCTTCTAGTTTATATTTGTTAGGGTAATACATTATTTATAGTTTTCCAATACAAATGATGCAAATCTTTTCTGGGGGGTTATTCTTTTACGTCACCTTGTTTGTTTCCTCCTTTTGCTGCAGGGCCGCATCCAGTTTTTGTAACCTGCCAATAGTGTAACACACCGACAGATAGATGCAGTACCCTCACTTGTCCTACTACTGTCAGTCTCTCCTCCTAGTCTATGCATTCTGCAAGTAAAACCACTTTGTAGAATGTACTCGGAAGGATGTGGGTGTGTGAATTAATTAATTTCCATAGTATATACATTATTGACTCCCCCACACTTCTTCTCTTACCTGTGATGTTTAGGCGAAGCGATGGCTGCATGGCGATGGTTTGGTTTCCTAAGGTGCCATGGTGGGTGGCGGTAGTAGACAGTTGCATTTGCAAAAAAAGAAAATGAGACAGTCAGTCTCCTGAGGGAGACTAGGGAACGAGTAGTAGAAGTACAGTAAATAGTAAGTACAGAAGAAGACTGCCAAACAAGAAGAAAGTGGCGATGAATGATATTGATAAGCAATGCTAAAGTAAAATAAAACCTAATGGTGGCAGGGATAGCCTAGTACAAGTTACAACAAACTGAAGTTGACTCAACCTATGAAGTGGACAAGCGTAACCTTTAGTGCTGGAAGGATGATAAATTGATGCCGGCAATTAATAATTAATAATGGGTTAATAATTATGTTCCTCTGGGAAAAAAAGAGAATAGCAAATACTACTGAGCATGGGTGGGCAATGGGCAATCTAATCTGTTGCCAGTGTGGTCGATATATATACACATATCTATATACTTAGAGCAGAAGAAGATCCTCGCCCTGCCTTGAGTTAGTGTTGCTTTCACCACATCCACCCCAGCAAGTGTGTGATCAATTATTGGTGTAAATTTAATTTAGTCACACCTCAATATAAATCACACAGCCCGGGGGGAGAGGGTTAGGGTTTGATGAATGGTTGGGAAGGGGTATTTGAGGGGAAGGTTTGACAAAGACAAACACTACACATGGACAACACACAATCTTGGCAGACGACCATCATAAATCTGTTAAGGGAGAAAAAGGAAATGCATGCATGATGATGACTTGAGGGTTAATGATAAGTAGTACTAGACTAGTAGTACAGGGCAGCAGTATATTATTAATTATTATTATTATGCAATTGCCTTGCCTGTCAGCCCTCAGAGAGCCCCAAATTACATACATTTTATGTTCTGTTGTACCGGGCTTCCTTTTAAAGCTAGCAAAGAAAATTTAAAAATAGCTGTAGGGGTCAAATATATAAGCAAAGAGCAAACATAATAAACAACAACACACACAGCCGTAATGATTGAAGAGAAAAAATGAATCAAATTAATTAAAAGATGATGAATGATACTAAGTTACTATGTTATGGTCAAATTGGGGAGTTGCATCTCGGCATTCCTCTTGGTCCTTCCTTCCATGGACTCTCCGTCCGTCAATCTTGGGTGCCACTGACTGCCTGGCGGATGCGGATTGGTAAGGTAAGTGTGAGTTGTTTTTCCCAGTATAGCACAGGGTAAAGGCCGGCCTGTAAGTGTAGATGGAAAAACAAAAGGGATATTGAAAAATCAAGGAGAAAAGTAAAGTTAAAATGCATAAATTACGGAGGAGTGCAACAAGAACACTTTCAGAGGCGGCATGGCTAAATCATGTCTACTCTGTTTCCAGCATTAACCTACAACAACAACAGGACAGAGCAGGCCCGCGGCGCCCACCCAACCTCCACTTAGCTTAGATTTTGAGCCAGACAGAGCACACATATACAGCAACATAGCATTTTCCAAATTAAGTAACTAAATCAATGCACCGCTGTCAGTCATACCACTACACTCGCCTCCACCACTACACAGACATGTAGGTCTGCTGTGGTTGTTGTTGACTTGTTTACCTTTTGGGCCACTTCATGAAGCGCCCGAGTTATTCCATCAATCATCTCCGATCCTACTGACTGACTGCAATGAGTATAGTATGGTCATCATGGTGTCCAACTCTGTAGTGTACCGAGTGAGTCCAGATTTCATATTCAAAAATGCAATGGATCGGCCTGCAGTAGAAGTACAATTGTATTAAACAACAAGAAGGGAAACATTGACTTGAGTCACTTTTTTTTGTGTAAATTAAATTCTCTTCCAGGGTATCCTCATCAAAGTCATAAGCACTGAATATTCCCGCCCACGTGCGGGGATCCCGGAAATATAAAAATTATATATGGAAATCACATATATACAGCTCTACATATATGCATATACATATATCATGTTTTCTCATACCAATGCAGCTCTCAATAGGAGGCTAAGCAATGTAATTACACACATAAAAACTACATTTGCCAATATATAAAAACACCAGAGGGCAATTAGTACTTGAACTCTGTTTTTTAATGAGCAAAGTACTCATAAAGAGTAAAACTGCAAATTTAGTAGACATTGTTAGCCTACAGGCTGCATTGCAAACCAATAGCATAGAAAATGAAAGCATTTTCAACAAAAACTGGCACCGTGCCTTTAAGGCAGCCATGACCCCTAGCTTCCCATCATGCCTCAGGGGTGACAGTTAGGTCAGTTGTTCTTTGCATAACCCTGAAGGTCAGGGCACAAAGATATCCTTTAACACTTTAGAAATCCCTCATTTACCTGGGGAGGCGGGTGGGTTGCTTATGACTTTGATGAGGATACCCCTGGAAGAGAACTAGGATTACAGGTAAGTAACTTATCCTTCTCTTCCAGGGGATCCTCATCAATAGTCATAAGCACTGAATAGAATAGCAAGCCCATCAACCACCTGCAGGTAAATGAGAGTAAAGTGACCCAACAAAAAACATAACAGCCGAAATCAGCTGTTGAACAGATTCCGCAAGGAGGCCTGGCCTACTTGGGTGTCTGCTCTGGTGTCTGATTCCAGACAGTAGTGCCTCGTAAATGTATGGACGGACCTCCAAGTTGCCGCCTTACAGATTTCAGACATGGGCACATTATGAAGAAAAGCAGTAGTAGCCGCCTTTCCTCTAGTAGAATGCGCTCTGGGAGTAAACCCCAGGGGCTTCTGCGCTAATTGATAAGCAAGCTTGATACATGAAACTATCCATCTGGAGATGGAGCGCTTTGAAGCTGCGAACCCAGATCTGATCGACCCATAGTTAACAAATAGTTGATCAGATTTTCTTATAGACTTGGACCGATCCAAATAGAATTTTAAAACCCTTTTGAGGTCCAGAGAATGCAAAGCCCTCTCAGCTGGAGTGGAGGGATTGGGAAAAAAGGTGGGTAGAGAGATGGTCTGATTCACATGAAAATCTGACACCACCTTTGGAAGGAAAGAGGGGTGCGTCCTCAACACAACCCTGTTAAGATGGAAGACTGTATAAGGTTCTTTAGAGCAGAGAGCCTGTATTTCACTCACTCTGCGAGCTGACGTGATCGCTACCAAGAAAGCCGCCTTCCAAGAAAGATGTTGTAAGGTTGCTTTGTGTATGGGGTCAAAAGGCGGACCCATCAATTTTGATAGCACCAGGTTTAGCTCCCAGGGTGGTGAAGGAGGCCGTACCGGAGGGTAGACCTTCTTTAAACCCTGCAAAAAATCCTTAACAGCCTGTAACTGGAAGAAGGAAGGTTGGGAAGGTGAATGCCTATATGCAGTTATAGCTGCTAAATGCACCTTAATGGAAGAAAACTTCAAACCTGCTTTCGCCAGATAAAGTAGGTAAGGAAGGATGACCTCTTCCTGACCCTTGATTGGGTTACAATTGTTCTGCATACACCACATGTAAAACCGTTTCCACTTGCATGCATACGAATGCCTCGTGGACGGTCTTCTTGCTTCCTTCAAGATGGACATGCAGTCCTGCGGTAGTCCTAAGTGGCCATACTGGAGGACCGCAGGAGCCATGCTGCCAAGTTCAGTGAGGGAAGGTTGGGATGATGAATCCTCCCGTTCATCTTGGACAGCAGGTCCAGTCTGCACGGCAGCTTCTTGTGAGGGCACTCTGATAGGTGCAGAAGGTCCGGGTACCACCATTGTCTCGGCCAGTCCGGGGCAATTAGTATCATCCTCGTGCACGAATGGGACAGCTTGGTCACCACCTTCGGGATCAGCGGAAGGGGTGGAAAGGCGTACACAAATGCCCCTGACCAGTCTATCAAAAGGGCATTCCCTTTCGATCCTGGTCGGTAGAACCGTGAGGCGAAGTCTCGGCATTTGGTATTTTCGTCGTCCGCGAAGAGGTCGATGGTGGGACGACCCCATGCCTGGAAGATGTCTTCGACGACTTCGTCGTTGAGTACCCAGTCTTCTCTGTCTTCGAAGTGACGGCTGAGCGCATCCGCTCTCACGTTCTGTTCTCCTGGCAGGTGGACTGCTGTGACTGCCAGATTCCGAGCCAGGAGCCAATGCCAGAGTGTTTGAGCCTCCAGGGAAAGTGTGCGGGAGCGAGTTCCCCTCTGTTTGTTCAGGTAGTACATGGTGGTGGTGTTGTCCGTCTGTACTAACACTGAGGTTGCCTGAATCGAGGGGAGGAAAGCTTTGAGGGCTAGGTGAACTGCTCTCAGCGCTAGCATGTTGATGTGATAGGATCGCTCTTTTGAAGACCACAGTCCTTGAGTCTGGAGAGGACCCATGTGGGCCCCCCAACCCTGCAGCGAGGCGTCCGTGATCAGTGTCTGAGCAGGCGGAGGTTGATGGAAAGAAATTCCGACTTGCATATTTCGTTTTCTCATCCACCAAGGTATGGAAGCTCGAGCCGCGTTTGATGGACATATTTTTTCGTCCCAGCGAGCTGTCTGCTGGTCCCACTTGTCCTACAGATCCTGCTGAAGAGGACGCATACGTAGTCTGGAATTGGGAACCAGGAAGATGCAGGATGCCATCAACCCTAGCAGGGAGGCAATCCGACGCACAGGCAGTTTTCTGTTGCGCAGAACCAGCTGGCATTTCTGTATGAGGGAACACTGTCTCTCTTCCGAAGGAAACACTTTTCCTACCGTGGAGTCTAGCAGAGCTCCTAAGAAATGTATTGTCTGCGTTGGCTGTGAAGTTGATTTGGCGAAATTCACATGCAGGCCCAGCTGGTGACACAGCTCGAGACAGCTCAAGAAATGACTCCTCACACTGTCTGGGGAAGGGCCTTTCAACAGCCAGTCGTCCAAGTACGGGTATACGAAGACGCCCCTGCGGCGCAGTGCGGCTGCCACCACCGCCATGCACTTCATGAACACTCTGGGGGCTGACTTCAACCCGAAGGGTAGAACCTTGAACTGGTAATGAGCGGATCCCACCAGGAATCGCAGGTACTGTCTGTGATACTGATTGATCGGGACGTGAAAGTATGCATCTTGCAGATCCAGCGAACACATCCAATCCCCCTGCCTGAGATGTGGATATATTTGATGGAGAGCCAACATGCAAAACTTTTCCTTTTTGATGGATAGGTTGAGTGACCGCAAGTCCAGAATGGGTCCGTACTCTGCTTTTTGGCCTTTTTTCTTTACCATAAAATATCTTGAGTGAACCCCTTTCCCTCTTTGAGATATTGGCACCCTCTCGATGGCTGACTTTCTGAGAAGGGTGGCAACCTCTTTCTGCAAGAGTTTTAACTGGTGACACAATGGAGGAACTGGAGGGATTGATGGTGGACGATGTTGAAAACGTAGAGAGTACCCATTCTGCAGCGTGGCTAGCACCCACCGATCCTTTGTGATAGCTCGCCACTCTTCGAGATGATTTGCGATACTTCCCCCCACTGGAGTGGTGAACGGCGACAGGGGAAGTGAGTACTCATTCTTTTGACTGCGTCTTGGCGGAGTTGTTGCCTTGATGCTGGTTTCTTCCTCCTCTGGAGGGACCTCTGCCCCGATACTGCGTTTTTTGCTGGCCTTGCTGATCCTGATTTTTCTGCCAATGAGGGGTTTGAACCCTCTGTTGGGAGGATCGTCTATTGTAAGGACGGAATCTCTTACGGAATTCCTTTCTTTTCTCCAGGCCCACCGCTTTAAGTGTGTCCAGTTCCGTTTTCATCCGTGTCATCTCTTCATCCGTGTGAGTCCCGAACAAAGAGGAACCAGAGAACGGAAGATTGAGGATGCGTGACTGCGCTTCTGGCTTGAGCGCTGTAAGCCGTAGCCATGATGTTCTTCTTGCGCATACCCCATGAGCATAAGCATGTGCCGAAAGGGTAGCTCCATCCGCCGCAGCACTGATGACCTGGTTAGACACCTCGGAGGAGTGGACTTACTTCTTTAATGACTGCACACAGTTGCAACTCCAATCCGGCAATAAAAGAGTAAGACGGTGGTGATGGATTTGTTGTGATTCGAACCAGAAAGACAGAGACACACACAAATAATAAAAGTAAATAAGGAAGAAAGAAAGTAACAAGTTGAAAGCCTAGTTGTCAGGGAAGTAGAGCTCGTCCTCAAACTCTGGTGGTTCACCCAGAAGTAGGTCATCTAACACACTACTTACAGGACCTAAGTCGCTGTCATCATCTTCCTGCTGTGCTACTTCAGGTATGGTGTAATCCGGTGGTATAAAGTGCTGATTCATTTTGATCATGGTTAACCTCGCCACGTTTTGGGGCGAGAGACTGGTCCTTTTCACTGTTGCAACGCCACCAGCAGCACTGAAAATACACTCAGAAGAGACACTTGCAATAGGGCAAGCCAGATAGTTTATTGCCAGCCTGCTGAGCACTGGCCATTGGCCCCTTTTCCCAAACCAATACACCAATGGGTTTTGATCAATGTAGACCTCTGTTGGGTCATCCAGATAGGCCTGGACCATCCGCTCAATGCTCAGGGGTGCTCCGCTTTGCTCTGCCTCTTTTGCCTTTGCCTCAGCACTGGACCTAACATGCCCTTGCCGTACATACCATTCCTGTGCCGATTTTACTGGGGCTGATGATCCTGTTCTTGCTCTTGTTGATGTTGTTCTTGGTGTTGTTCGTGGTTTTGACTGCTGTGAGCCAACCACACTGCCCTCAGGCTCTGAAGTTGAACTTGACGCCGGTGACGCCGGCTGCCCTGCAGTACTTGTTGTGGGTTGGAGTAGCGGGCCTCTAATTCCCACCCGTTCTTTTTCTAAGCGACTGGCTTCCGCAGCTATCCAAGTTTTGTACTTGGCAACATCCACTTCTGAAAAAGGAATCAATGTGTTAGTGTTCAGTACTGCTTTGTACCGTGGATCCAGAATTGTGGCAGAAATGTAATGGTTGGATGACACAATGCCTCTTTGCACCCTTGTATTTTCAGATAAGCGAAGGGTTAAGCTCACCACCAACTCATATGCTTCTTTTTTTTCCTCCACACCTGCGTACATTGCAGACACCCCCTTCAGCTGTTCCTGTAGCATGTGCAACAATGGGATAGCTTGGCACATAGTACAGTCCTCCTTGCTGACTTCACGTGTGAAGAGCTCGAAAGGAAGTAGCATCTCTGTCAGGTATTTAACTAGGCCCCATTGGCCCATCTCAACGGTCATGCCTTTCACAGTAGCATCCCCTCTTTGCATGACATATTCATTGATTGGTCTGTACTGCTCAAACAGACGTTCAAGCATGTAATAAGTTGAGTTCCAACGTGTTGGCACCTCCTGGATGAGTGCTTTAACTGGCACTCTATGCTCAC
This sequence comes from Calotriton arnoldi, assembly GCA_963921515.1. Lineage (NCBI taxonomy): Eukaryota > Metazoa > Chordata > Amphibia > Caudata > Salamandridae > Calotriton > Calotriton arnoldi. The sequence goes on from CAWUFW010001574.1 coordinate 815,739, forward strand.
GTTGAATGATCCTCAGCTGCTTCTGGGCTTTAAAAGAATGGCTCAAATGTGTGCAGATTCTTCTGCAGGTGGTCAGTAAGATGCTGACTCGGTCTTCTTTTTTCAGAAAGTCTTGAACAATAATGTTAATGCAGTACGCCAAACACAGGACCCTGAAATAGCCACAATCGTACATGGCCCTAACTATATTACTGCCATTGTCCGTGGCAACAAAACCAATGTTAAGCCCTCTTGGGTGCAGCCATTCAAAGACCTTGCTGTTAAATTCTTCCAAAATGTTTGCAGCAGTATGAGATTTCTCCATGGCGAACATGACTACAGTTGCATGTTTCCGAATGGCATTAAAAATCTCAGCAGTGTCAACACCTGTAGATATCTCTTTCTAACCCCCACAAAAGAGATCCAGTGTGCAGTGATGCACATGTAATCAGTGGCTTGGCAACTGGTCCACATGTCTGTTGTCAGGTGGATAGTGTGAACAGCATTCTGCGTCAAAGCTTGTCCAAGCAATTCCAGCACGTCGTGATGTAGTGCTGGAACAGCAACTCTGGCAAAATAGGACCAGCTAGGAACCTTCCATTTTGGGCAGATGGCTGTCACAAATTCAAGAAAACCCACCCCTTCCACAAAAGAAAAAGGGAGAAGGTCCAGCTCTAACATTTTAGCCAGCTTTGCATTGTACAAACGTGCCGTTGGGTGGTTGCATTCGTACTGCCCCTCCGACCTAAACATGCTGACAATGGTAGCCTGGATTTTTTTCTTTTCTGGTGCTGCTGATGCAGGTGACATCTTCTTGACGCCAGATGTTGTTAGGCTCAACACACGTTTTGTTGCTGTACTCTCTTGCCTGGGACCCCTTGGGGTCTCAGCCTGACTCTTACTCTTGTGCCACTGCGATGTTGCTGATGCGGATCTGGCCGGTACCACTGCACTGCTGGGGACAGGGCTACTTTGTGTACCAGAGAAAATGTCTCCCTCTTGTTAACCTTCCACCATGATCGGATCTTCTCCTCCTTCATCCCCACCAACAATAATGGGTGCAGTTTTTTGGCTGCTAAGGTGCGCCTCCCACTGAATCAAGTGGTGTTTTTTCAGATGGGTTGTTTGGCCTCCGGTACCATAGTTTGACCAAGCTTACCCCGACTAACACCTTGTCCACAAATGGAGCATATCGCAATGTTCACCTCCTTCATGCTAACCGAAAAGAAGTCCCAAACTGGGGAGCTGAACTTTCTGGAACTGCTGGTGCCACTTTCAATGCCGGATGAACTGGTAGGTGGGCGTGGAGTTTGACTCTCTGCAAAACCTACTTCTACTGCAGTGGTTGTGCTGGATGTAGGTCGCTGCCGGGCCTTTGCAAATGCAAATATGGAAGCTGGAGGTGGTGTTAATGTTATCTGTATTGGTGGTATCCGTGCCACATCCCTCACAGCAATTTGAGATGGGGTAATGTCGGTCTCCACTGGGGCGGGACTAATGTCCATGATGACTGGCTCATCATCATCATCCTCCTCTTCTACATATACCTCCATAACTCTAAGGCTTTCTGGAACCTTCCTTTTCCCTAGCCTTGTCTCGTGGGGTGTCTCACTCTCAGACTGAGGTGGTGGCTTCCAAGTGGCGTCTAGATCATCAGAAGGGGGACTTGCAGAAGAACTCGATGGACTAACTCTCCTTTTCCTTGCTGGGGATCTGGAAGACAATGAATCTTCTGAAAGAGTGGCTTGCTCTTCTTCTTCCTCTGCAGGAAGCTCGATTTCCTGAACTGCCCCTACTTCGGGAGGAACAACTACTATTGTGGGCGGTGGTTGCGGCTGTTGTTGTCCACTTATCTGAGTTTCCTGCGTTGATTGGGTACTACTTTGCGATAACGATAAGTCAATTTCAACATCACTGCTCGTTGGCATTATCGTGATTAGACTGGCTGCCTCTGCGACAGACATGGGCTTGGGCCTAGGTTGGTGGGGTGGGTCCACTGATGCGGGGTTGCTGCTCCCAGCTTGCTCCCCGGACACCGCTGCTGCAGGCGCAATTTTTTGTTTCCCAAAAAAGATCTTGGGCGGCACACCAGTCTTGGTAAGTGGCAGTTCCTTTCTCTCACTGGCAACTTTCTTGGTACTAGAGGACCTGGTACCTTTCTTTGGGGCCATCTTCTTCAGATGTCAGCAGCACGCAGTGGCACAAGTTGAAGAGATGTCTGTGGTCACACGTCACGTGACGTCGTGCGCAGCAGGACTTCTGTCGGGCAGTAGAATGGGTGATGACGCCTCCTCCTATTTTGTGCACCTAAAAGCAAAGAAGCAAGAAGAACATCAGTGAAATGTGGCATTTATTGTTGTGATTCAATTACTACTAGTACAAACAAACAAATATAATATATAACTTAGTGTGTGGTCACACTTGTTAGTGTTATTATTAATATTATTAAATTTTATTAACTCAGTTATTAAAAAAACATAACAACAGTGTAGCCATTTGTGAGACTTTGACAACAAGGGCTTTCATGGTGTACTGTGTACACTCAGGAAAGATATGAAAGAAGAAGAACAAAAACAAAAATACAAATGTAATGGTGGGAACCTGTTTGGCATTGTGCATCACATGGGATGCAGCATTCAGGGAGCTGCAGCTGGCAATGGGGATGGAAGCAGTAAGCCAAGAGGAACAGAGCAAAGACATGCAGGCCTATGGGCTGGCAAAACAGCACACTAACTACCACCACAAAATGGCCACCAGCCACATGGTCACTCACAACAAGCAGGAGGCCTGGAAAACAATGAACTCAAGCAGGCCTATATGGCCAGACAAAGGAGGCATGCTAAACAACAATGCAAAAACGAAAATCCACAGGGCTAAAAAAGGTTTGCAAGTTACACAACAACCACACCACACACATCCAACAAAGGCATTTATTTAACACACACAAAAAAAGTGAAATACCCAAAAAAATAACATTTTGCAATTCAATCCAATGCCATCCATGCCCTAAATGATGTTTAAAATCGACAGACACCACGAAAACAGTTACTTCATGCACCCTAATGAGTAGCTCAGGGCCTATTGGTTGGAAAACCCATTTTACAGACTAGGCCACATAGTGAATCAATTCAAATCAATAATATTGCAAATGTATTAGAAAATGTAGTGAACTGTGCTGCATTTTTTTGCTGCGTAAAAGAAGAAAAAATTGCATGCAAAACAACAACACGGCATGGCCACCACAAAGAAATCTTGCAGGCCTAATGCAGAAGCACACTGGCTGCCTTCACAAAATGGCCGCCAGCCACATGGCCTGGCCACAACAACAAGAAGAAGTAAGCCAAGAGGAACAAAGGAAAGACATGGAGGCCTATGGCAAAAGCAGCACACTAACTACCACCACAAAATGGCCACCAGCCACATGGTCACTCACAACAAGCAGGAGGCCTGGAAAACAATGAACTCAAGCAGGCCTATATGGCCAGACAAAGGAGGAGGCATGCTAAACAGCACAGCTTTAATGCAACAATGCAAAAACGAAAATCCACAGGGCTAAAAAAGGTTTGCAAGTTACACAACAACCACACCACAGACATCCAGCAAAGGCATTTATTTAACACACACGACAAAAGTGAAATACCCCAAAAAAACACATTTTGCAATTCAATCCAATGCCATCCATGCCCTAAATGATGTTTAAATTCAACAGACACCACAGAAACATTTGTTTCATGCACCCATGAGTAGCTCTGGGCCTATTGGTTGGAAAACCCATTGGCAGACTAGGCCACATAGTTAATCAATTCAAATCAATAATATTGCAAATGTATTAGAAAATGTAGTGAACTGGGCTGCATTTTTTGCTGGGTAAAAGAAGAAAAAATTGCACGCAAATCAACAACAAGGTATGGGCACCACAAAGAAGGCTTGCAGGCCTAATGCAGAAGCACACTAGCTGCCTTCACAAAATGGCCGCCAGCCACATGGCCAGGCCACCACAACAACAAGAAAGGGAAGACAGACAATGCAGGCCTATGGCAAAAGCACACTGACTGCCTTCACAAAATGTCCACCAGCCACATGGCCAGGCCACAACAACAAGAAAGGGAAGACAGACAATGCAGGCCTATGGCAAAAGCACACTGGCTGCCTTCACAAAATGGCTGCCAGCCACATGGCCAGGCCACAACAACAAGAAGAAGTAAGCCAAGAGGAACAAAGGAAAGACATGAAGGCCTATGGCAAAAGCAGCACACTAACTACCACCACAAAATGGCCTCCAGCCACATGGTCACTCACAACAAGCAGGAGGCCTGGAAAACAATGAACTCAAGCAGGCTTATATGGCCAGACAAAGGAGGCATGCTAAACAACACAGCTTTAATGCAACAATGCAAAAACTAAAATCCACAGGGCAAAAAAAGGTTTGCAAGTTACACAACAACCACACCACACACATCCAACAAAGGCATTTATTTAACACTCACGAAAAAAGTGAAATACCCCCCAAAAAAACATTTTAAAATTCAATCCAATGCCATCCATGCCCTAAATGATGTTTAAATTCAACAGACACCACAGAAACAGTTGTTTCATGCACCCATGAGTAGCTCTGGGCCGACTGGCTGAAAGGCCTACTGGCAGACTACTGGGCTAGTAAATTAAATGAATATTGCAAATTAATTTCAAAAGTTGGAGAAAATGCAGTGAACTGTGCAACATGTTTCCTTTATAAAAGATGAAAAATTACTTACAAAGAAACAACTAGGCTCCTACTGAACTACTGGCCACCCACCACAATAAATTTTTAAAAAAAACAATGAAAAGTACAACAAAAATATAGGTGCAATGCTCCAATCAAACAAAAAACACCAATTTTCCAACTTACTTGTGAAATCTCAGATTCAAAAGTCCTCAAATCCAATGATATATGATGCAGCAGCCCCAAAGAGTGATCCTTCCATCTCCAAATCCAAATGAAAAGTGAACAGGAGATGGACAAAGCACTAGGGGGAGCCAGCTGGACAGGAACAGGAAGTTGGAGACTCTGGGGCACTTCCTTCCTCTTAAAAAAAAAAGTAAAAGTAGAAAAAGGATTCCTTGCACAAAAAAGTACAGCCAAATGTCAATCTAAGGAGTTTTTTTTAATCCAAATCACCATTTCGAGAAGGTTTTGATGCTGCTCGAGAGAGATTCTTCTCCAGATTGCAAATTCTGCGTGTTCGGGATCGCGATCTTTGCAAAACTTCTGCCAGAAGTCCGATGGCACGCCCGAATTACTTGTTCGCGATCGCACACTCTCGCGGGAACATGCGGCCGGCCACTAAATCTCGTGGCGCTCGCTAACAGATGGGAAATCTTGTCGGCGATCGCAGGCATCCCGGTAAGTCACTCCCACGCATGCGATAACGCATTTTGAGAGCGCAAACACAAAAAAACATCCGCTCTGCTGCGGAGCGCGGAGTTTTCGGTAACTCCGCATTCTACGCGGAACGCGGAGTTGCCAAAAATCTGCAAACTCCGCGAGCGGAGCGGATTTTACGTCCAGGGTTACTCTACACCTCAATACCGCACCAAGAGGGCATAGAGGCAATAGAGTGGGCATTGCTTAATCCAGAGAAAATGAAAGCAAAAAAAGTATTGTTATCGGAATTACTACATTTTGGCCTCTTTCACTGCTACTTTAACTGGAAACAATGGAACATCCATGGGTTTTTTGGGGGCTCCTAGCTATGCAAATCTCTTTATGCTCAAATTTGAGACAGAACACGTTCTAGACACTGAGACATGGACCAAGAGACTCATTATGTACCGACGGTACATCAATGACATCTTCCTTATTTGGAATGGCATCAGACAGGAATTAGAATTTCACTTGAAGGAATTAAACCAAAGGAATCCCAGAATACTATTCACTCACAAAATCGAAAGATTCACCATCACCTACTTGGATGTGGAAATTATGACTACAGAAACAGGTATTCACACTAAAGTATTCAAAAAGCTAACAGACAGAAACAATACTTTATTCTACAGCAGTTTTTATCCACCAGTACTAAGGAGGCATTTGCCTTTTTGCCAATTTACAAGGATTAAATGCATTACATCGAACCAAGAGGATTGCACATCAACCATACACGACTACAAGACCCAATTTCTACAACATGGGTACCCTGAAGAGGTGCTAGACCAAGCTGCTCAACGAGTACAATTAATTGAAAGGACGAAGCTCTTAGAGAAACAAATAAAAGGACCTTTGAACAGAGAAGTTTTTGTTTCCACATTCTCCACAAAATATCCCACCAAAAGAGAATTATTCTAAGATGATGGGAATTACTCCAAATGGAGCCTGATTTCAGAGGACTATTTGCTCATAAGAGAACCAACAACTTAAGAGAATTATTATCACTGACCAAAGAAGCAGGAAATGAAGTGCACAAAGGCATGTTGAAATGTAACAATTGCACACATTGCAACAATGTGATGATAGGGAAAAGCATCTCACACCCATGGACAGGTAAACAGATCTGCTTCAAATACACAGCAGATTGCAATACGCAACGTGTAGTTTATGCCATCAAATGCCCATGTGGCCTATATTACATCGGCAAGACAGAAAGGAAGACTAAGATCAGGATTATTGAGCACAAGAGCCGCATAAGAACCAAGAACCCACATTCACCTTTGGTCACCAACTGGAATGAGAAACGGCATACCATTGCTCAGCTGTGGTTTACCATCCTAGAAAGAATCATCCAGAAGTCAGATAGAGACATGGCTAAGTTTCTGGCCCAACGTGAAACTCATTGGATAAGATTCTTGGACACCTTAAACACCAAAGGCCTGAACGACAAACTGGAACTATCCTGCTTCCTTTAAACATTAAGGAACCAGCTTTAAATTCAATAAATTTCAATATGAATTCAGTAACATTGATTATTATCTTTTGAGTACGTGAGCTATTAAAAGCAGTCCTGAATACCTAACCTGGCCAACAGTCACTCTCACAGTCACATGGGGGAGGCATAGGTTTCATCGTGTCCCATTCTGTTTGTCTTACATCCAGCACACTCTTGCCACATGTGAACAATGATTATTTAGAGGCAACTATTCTTTATATATAAAACAACTTTTTTGTATAATTTCAGCATGTCATTTAGCAGTCTACCTTTTTACTACTGAGGGTGTCATTATTTTAAACTCAGGTAATGCAATTTTGTGAAATTAGTCACTGTTGACATTATGTACAATGAATCACCCAAGATAGTCTGTTTATGTTATTCATTACGATTGCCGCACCGATGGATCTTCTACAAAAATGATTGCTTGCCTTTATGTCATTAATCACCACAGCCATATAGCAGATTATATTGTAAAGAGACTACAGCTGATGCTAGTGGTTAACTATGAAAGTCTTGAATCCCAAGTACTGCTGCACTTCGCCAGGTTTAATTTTAATTAGGTTGTTTTAACTTTATTCAGAATCATGTGTCACAATACTTAATGTTGAGAACTTAATCCAGTATAATTAGTCATTTACGTTTGTTTTGCATTTTTATTTTATTTTACTTCATTTTACTTTAATTTACCTTTACTTCTCAGAAAAGTACCATCACATCCAAAACACACGGGGGCATATTATCAAAGAATTGCGATAATTATCGCAAAGCGCGATTAGCGCTGTTTTTTTTATCGCCGGCTATCGCTGGATTTCCTCGCCGTGATAGCGCGCTATTAGCAACGCGTATCGCAAAGGCGATAGGAAATCCAGCGATAGCGTGTAGAACCAGCAATAGCGCGAGAATCCCAGCGCTAAATCAACAGCGCTAATGAAAAGCTTGCTAGTCGGCAAGTGTATACTTAACCCAACAATCCACCCCCCATTGACAAGATGGTTAAGGCAAGTTTTTTCCAGGCGTTAAGTTCCAGCGATAAGCGCGGTTAGCGCAAATTTTCCTATCGCTTCGCGGGCGTTGATAATAGGGTGAAGTTGTGTTTGCGCCTGTTTCAATGGAGTTTTAGTCAGGAACGCCTACTTTGCATGTCAATGGCGATATATATCGCTGACATGCTTGGAGGTAGAATAATGGCCGCTATCGCTAATAAACTCGCGCTAAGGGCCGTTAGCTGCAGCTTGTTAATAGTGTGATAAAAATATCGCCGCATTAGCGGCAGAAAAGTGCCGCTAACGCGGCGATAAAGGGCTTGATAATATGCCCCACGGTCCTTGCAATCCATTTCCCGATCGCTATATCTCTCAACTTTATTGTTCCCACATCTGACTAACATTTCCCAAAGAACGGCATCACGCAGAGTCTTTCTTCTCACTTGCTTCCTAACGTTCGGGCACGTACAATTGAGCATGGTTATATTTGTAATGCCTGCAGCACGGAACACTTCAAGCTCTGTTACGAAGGGGACTTTCTTGCAAACACTCGGGTAAGCTCATTTTATGTACGTATCAGCAGTCTTTTTTGATTCCTAATGTTATTTTTTGATATTTTGAAATCAAGTGTTCTTGCAATATAGGATGCTATGCCATATACCTAAATCTGAAAGAAACACGTTAGTGATAGATTCCTTACCTTAGAATATCCCCAGGCTTCAGACTGGATCCGGAAAGTTTTCGTCAGCAGTACCCCTGTGCGTCGGAAGGTGGCGTCGTGCGGCTCCGTGTCCGTCGTTGGCGTCGTGGTCGCCGAGATGACGTCGCGGCAGCTACTTAGACGTCAGTTCTTTCTTTTTCCGCGCCAGCAAGCGCAGATCCAGAGAGAGCGGTACCCCCAGTCATTTTTTGACTGAGTTTTTTTAGGCTTTTTGTCTCTGTAATTTTCGAGTCGACTCCTGGTGCCATAGGGATGCACGGCTTCAAGTCCTGCGAGGAATGTCATCGCATGATGTCGGTGACGGACCCGCACCGCGTGTGTCTCTAACGCCTGGGGCGCGACCACGACCCCAAGTCGTGCCCGGACTGCCGGGCCATGGCGCCGAAGACTTTGCGGGAGCGGTCCTGAAAGTTGCTTGAAGTCCGGCAGTCGGCTCCGCGCCGCTCAAGGTCCTGGTCCCGTGGGAGGTCGAGGGACCGGCCGCGGAGCCACCACCATCGTTCGTCGGGATCGAAGTCTTCGCACTCGGGTCAGGTAAGACGAAGCACTCTAAGAAGTCGAAGAAGCGCCGTCGCTCTCCGACTTCTCCTCGCCCGTCGCGCGACGCGGCTGAGGGTGCGGGTGATGCCACCCCCGCGGCTCTGGCGGAGCCTACGCAGTTGCCGTCGGCCTACCCGCCCTTCCCGGGTCCGTCGGCGACTCCGGCCCAGCTGCAGGACTTTCTGTCAGCCATGGCTCGCCTCTTTGGGTCGTCGGGTCCCGCCAGTGTGCCTTCGGGCCCCACGGGCCCGACTGGGGGTCCTTGCCTACCACTGCCGACGGCTCCGGCTCCAACATCGCTGTCGGCTCCGGCGCCGCAGGGCCCACATGGATCCAGGCCTGGATCCCGGTCGACGCCGGTTGACCTCGTAACACCTCCACCGACGTCGACCCCTCCGGCACCACTTCCGACGTCGCCCGTCCCGCCGGACGACGTCGTCCCCGGTTTCAGCCCCGAAGTAGACACGGCAACAGAACGGCATCGCTCGACGGAACCCTTCTATCCCTATGTCCATCCTCCTTATTTTCGGCCTGTTCATCAGCCTTCGGAGGAAGGGGAGGACTGGGAGGGGTCTGAGGACCCTCTCACTGCTCAGTGTGAGTTAGACCCAGACTGGGCAGAGGAACTGGGGGATGCCAGTGGTCTTGACACCTCTCCTGACCTTGGCATGCTCACTACCTCCTACCGTGGCTACGGAGGAGGGTGCAAGTTACGCCGTGGTGTTGCGTAGGGCGGCCGAGGCCCTCCACCTCGAGCTCCCTACAGTGGCCGTCAGGACTAACCTCCTGACAGAAGTTATTCAGCCGGCAGCTACCTCTGCGGAGCCACTGCTGCCTTTTAATGATGCACTTTCTGACGTTCTTTTGGGCACCTGGTCCAGGCCCACCACAGGGGCTCCTGTGGATAGGAACGTGGTCCAACGCAATCGTCTGGCCGCGGGCGACCCCCTTTTCCTCTCCCAACACCCTACCCCTGAGAGCTTGTTTGTCCAAGCCTCTGCGTCCCCTAGCGCCTTCCCTACCGCACCTCCATATAGGGAATCCAAGAAACAGGAACAATTTGGGAAGAAGATTTTCTCTTCCGCCAATTCAGGGCTGTGGTCTGTGAACACCGCATGCCTCTTGGGCCGTTATTCCCACTCTCTGTGGGATACGGTGGCGCAAGTGCTGCCTCACTGTCCATAGGAGGCCCGGACAGTGCTCTCTCAGGCTCTTGCTGAGGGGAGAGATGCGGCAAAGTTCACAATTCGATGTGGCCTTGACACCGCCGACTCGCTGGGCAGGGCGATTTCCATGACAGTGGCGATCCGTCGCCACGCCTGGCTGAGGACTACTGGTTTCTCAGGGGATGTCCAGAACACCCTGATGGACATGCCCTTTGATGGCATTTGCCTTTTTGGCAACAAGGCAGATAGTGCGTTGGAGCGCTTTAAGGACTCGCGGGCTACGGCCAAGTCCCTGGGCCTTTCCGCCAGGCGCCCTCCTCCGCCTTCTGCTTTTCGCTCCTTTCGTGGCCACGGAAGGGGCGCCCGACACGTTCGCTTCAGAGCCACAGGCCTGCACAGCAACAGTCTCAGTGCAGACGTGGGACCCGCCGAGGCGGGTCAGGGGGCCAGCGGGCGGGTCAGTCCACCTCCACCCCGGCCACCACTGCCTCCAAACCTTCCTAGTCCGGTCTTTCAGGCCCATCAAATGCCAGTGGGCAGCAGTATTCGCCATCACCTCCCCCACTGGCGCACCATCACGTCGGACAGGTGGGTTTTACAAATAGTCCGAAGGGGCTACTCCCTCCCCTTCGAGACTACCCCTCCAGCCATGCCACCCCAGTACCACCGCATGTCAGGGGATCACTTGGTGCTTCTTCAGCAGGAAGTTGCGGCCCTCTTGGCCAAGGGGGCCATTGAGCGCGTTCCTGCTCCAGAAGTAGGACGTGGTTGTTATTCCCACTACTTTCTGGTGCCCAAGAAGGACAAGGGCCTGCGTCCTATCTTGGACCTCAGGGACGTCAATCGCTTCCTCCGGAAGGAGAAGTTCAAGATGTTAACTCTGGCTCAGGTCTAGTCTGCTCTCGACCCTGGAGACAGGATGGTAGCGTTGGATCTGCAGGACGCATATTTCCACATTCCCGTCCTGCCGGCCCACCGGCGTTACCTGCGGTTTACGGTAGGCCACGAGCACTTTCAGTTTACCGTGCTCCCCTTTGGCCTTACCAGCGCCCCTCGGGTGTTCACGAAAGTGTTGGCGGTGGTCGCAGCTCATCTGCGCAGATCAGGGGTCCCACTCTTCCCCTATCTCGACGACTGGCTGTTGAAGGCGAGCTCGCCCCAGGCTGTCGTCTCCCACCTCCAGACTACGGCCGACCTCCTGCATTCGCTGGGGTTCTCCATCAACGTGCCGAAGTCACACCTGATTCCCTCTCAGAAGCTCCTCTTCATCGGAGCGGTTCTGGATACGGCGCACTTTTGGGTCTATCCTCCCGAACGGCGAGTCCAGGATATTCAGGCTATGATTCCAATCTTTCAGCCTCTATCCTGTGTTTCGGTCAGGATGACCCTGAGGCTGCTGGGCCTCATGGCATCCTGCATCCTGCTGGTCGATCATGCCAGATGCCATATGCGGGCTCTGCAGTGGGACCTGAAGTTCCAGTGGGCGCAGCATCAGGGGAACCTGTCCGATTACGTCCAGATCTCGGAGGGCACTGCACAACAATTGCAGTGGTGGCTCACAAACTGGCATTGGGTCAATGGCAGATCCCTCTCCCTTCCCCACCCGGAGCACACAGTGGTGACGGGCGCGTCCCTCCTGGGATGGGGCGGCCACATGGGAGAGGCGGAGATCAGAGGCCTCTGTTCTCCGGCGGAGTCCAAGCTCCATATCAACCTTCTGGAGCTTCGGGCGATCCGACTTGCACTGAAGGCATTCCTTCCCTCTGTCAAGGGGAGAGTAGTGCAGGTGTTCACAGACAACACCACCGCCATGTGGTACTGCAACAAACAGGGCAGGGTGGGGTCGTGGACCCTATGTCAGGAGGCTCTGCGCCTCTGGACATGGCTGGAACATCAGGGCATTTCCCTGGTGGTTCAACACCTGGCAGGTTCACTGAACGCCAGTGCGAACGAGCTCACCGCAGGTGCATGATGGATCACGAATGGCGTCTTCACTCGGACGTGGCGCAAGGTCTCTTTCAACAGTGGGAGAGCCTTGGTTAGATCTATTCGCCACCGAAGAGAAAGCGCAATGTCAGCAGTTCTGCGCGTTGGAATTTCCAAGGCGGCACTCGCTCGTCGACGCTTTTCGTCGCGAGTGGAGTTGCGGTCTGTTGTACGCCTTTCCGCCTATACCACTTCTGCCCAGAGTGCTGAAGAAGATCAGGCGCGACCGGGCCCAAGTCATTCTTGTGGCTCCGGACTGGGCTCGAAGAGTTTGGTATCCCGAGCTACTCAGTATGACCATCGATCCCCCGATCCGACTGCCTCTTCGGGAGGATCTTCTGTCGCAGCAGCAGGGGACGGTCCTCCACCCGAACCTGTCTAGTCTCCACCTCTTTGCGTGGAGATTGAGCGGCGGCAGTTGATTCCCTTCGACTTGCCTCCTGAAGTCTGTGATGTCATTCTGGCAGCCAGGCGTCCCTCCACTAAGTTGGTATACGCCTGCAGGCGGAACAAGTTTGTGGCATGGTGCACAGCAAAGGCTGTGGATCCCCTTCCTGCCCCTCTTTCTGAGGTCCTACTGTTCCTTCTTTCTTTGGCCCAGCAGGGCTCTGCTCTGAGCACTCTCAAGGGCTACCTTTTTTGTTATTTCGGCCTTTCTCAGGCTCCCTGATCAGCCCTCTCTTTTCAAGTCCCCTGTTGTTAACAGATTCCTCAAAGGCATTACTCACCTCTTCCCTCCTGTTCCGTTTGTGATGCCTCAGTGGGACTTGAACTTGGTTCTTACCTTTTTAATGTGCGCTCCCTTTGAGCCTCTGCATAACTGTCCTCTTCGTCTTCTGACTCTGAAGACAGCCTTTCTGGTGGCCATCACCTCCGCTTGGCGGGTGAGTGAGCTCCAGGCTCTATCATGCAAACCTCCCTTTCTGTCTGTACATCCAGACAAGGTTGTTCTTAGGACGCGTCCGTCCTTCTTGCCAAAGGTGGTTACTGCCTTCCACATTGGGCAGACCATCACTTTGCCCACCTTCTTTCCGCCTCCGCATCCTTCCAGAGAGGAAGAGAGGCTCCACCGTCTGGACCCAAAACGTGCACTCTCATTTTACCTGAGTCGCAGACAACAGTTCCGGGTGGATGACCAGCTCTTTGTTGGCTACGTTGGCGCCAAAAAAGTTCGGGCCGTACACAAGCGGACTATATCCAGATGGGTCGTCTTGTGTATTAAAGCCTGTTATTCTCTGGCAAAGAAAGAGCCTCCGTTGGGGCTGCACGCCCATTCTACCAGGGCGACGGCTGCCACTACGGCATTGGGACGTGGTGTCCCCTTACAAGACATCTGTCAGGCAGCTACATGGGCCTCGCTGCACACTTTTACTAAGCACTATTGTCTGGAAAGCCAAGTCCGGAGAGACGGCTTCTTTGGCCGTTCTGTTCTCTGGGACTTCCTGGTGTGATCTTGGTTCGCAGACCCACCACCAGGGTTGGTATTGCTGGGGTATCTATTCTAAGGTAAGGAATCTATCACTATCATGTTTCTTTCAGATGCACAAGTTACTTACCTTCGGTAACGATATATCTGTAAGAAACATTAGTTAGTGATAGATTCCTTACCGCCCCACCCATCCTCCCCGTTCTGCGAACTGATTTCTAGGGTTAACGTCATCCCTTTCAGGGCCCTAGTTTCAATGCACCAGTGGTCAGTATCTTGCATGGCTCTGCGTTCCTGGCGCGGAAAGTCGTGTACAGAACTGAAGTCGGCGCGCAAGGGCGGCATCTAAGTAGCTGCCGCGACTTCATCTCGGCGACCACGACCGCAACGACGGACGCGGAGCCGCAAGACGCCACCTTCCGACGCGCATGGGTACTGCTGACGAAAACTTTCCGGATCCAGTCTGACGCCTGGGGATATTCCAAGGTAAGGAATCTATCACTAACTAATGTTTCTTACAGATATATCGTTACCGAAGGTAAGTAACTTGTGCTTCAGCTACAACAGCTGGGAATCGGCACTTTAGAGGTTAGAGCCTTTCATTTTGTATTATCAACGGTATTAGTTCACGAATGTGGTAGTTAACTTGCACGCTTTTTTTATTCACTGGTAGCAGTTGTGTACTTTGTTCTTTCGGTATCGGTTTGGCAACCAATCCGGGTTGCATTTGTCTCTCACTTGCCCTTTCAGTTGCATGTTGGGAGATGGAGTTCTTCTTCATAGAGTTCAACAAAGGTCGTTTTCTCCAGTAATCTAACATACTCGGTGGTATACATTGGGATCGTGGACCTTCCCTTTTTTCCTCAACCTTTTGTCCTTTCACCCTCAGCTCTTGTTCTACAGTCACATATTTACGGATCAGCTCGTGACAAATCTTGCAATTACTCTCACGTACATTCCGCAGATGTCTTTCACAGTATGATGTTATCTGTAATCACTGAAAAATATGGAATCTTTGCAAAATATGTAATTTTTGTATTTCTGTTCATAGATGCCACTGATGAAGGACCTTTTTGACCCGAAATGCATTGGGTTGCCAGCAATATGAGAACATTGTGATTATTATTTTTCATGGAAGATTTATGTAAAAGAAATGTGTCTATTGGATAAAATTGACTGGATTAAAGAAACTTGATTCATCCAGTTAACTTTGAGCTACACTGTTTGTTTATTTCCATTGAGGACAATGTTTGTTTATTTCAATTGTGTTTATTTCAAGTGAGCATATTTATGGAAAAGTGTATAGCCGTTCTTGGGACATTGTAGTGCACACTGTGTCTAGAACACATGTTCTAGTTATTTTGGCAATATATACACACAGGGCCAGGGTGGAGCCCCCTCACAGAGTGCACACAAAGATTTTGAAACTCTAGAACTTTTCTCACGTTTCTTACGTTGGGATTGATATTTGAGTGCAACACAACCCTTTCAATTTCTAATGCTCTTATATAATCCCGCATGGGACATTCTCAATGACTACTCCTACCTTCAAAGTTAGTGCAAGTGTTCTCATCCCTTTCAGGATTTGAAGAGGTCTCAATGGGCACAAAAATGATTGTGCATCCCCGGAGAAAAGGTCCAGCAGTGTCGACCAAGTACTGTAGAATTGTTTTTCAGTGCTGCTCTTTCATGGGAAATCTTCTCCATACCCAGCATGTACCATATATTATATAGCCAACCAAGCACTACTGGAGAGTAAGCGTGTCTTCATTCTGCCCACAATATCTGGCCACAAGGAACATCAGCATCACCAAGTTCATTGTGCTGTTAGCTAGTTTGTGGTGCCCACCCCAAAATAATTCTTGATGGCTGGGTGGAATATCTCAGTCCAGTTCTCTGGAACACAGTATCATAAACTGTGTCACAATGCCATAAGTGATATTGTCCCTGTCCCCTTTCCTCCACATTTCCTTGGACTGCTTCTGATCTAAGCATGTGCAGCTTGGCAGTGATATACTTCTCTATTAAGTATCTTCAGGCTAACTTCGACCCACCCACACTCCTGGCTCCTCTACATCCATGATGTTTGGCCTTTCCTTCACAGAGTACTTGACGTCTTGTTTCTTTTTCCATGAGGTCTCTTGGCTTAGCTTCACCTATGCATTCACCACAGGCAGATTTTGATATCTTCTCAATATCAAGGGTTTATCTATGTCTGCCATCTGTAAAAGTTTCTTGAAGCCCTGCAGCTTGACTGTACTGTGCGGGGCCAAGTGCTTAATTATATAGAATGGAACTGCTCTCCATCTTTCAGGTGTAAGTCTTGCCTAATTTGTTGGGACTGTTTGCTCCCAAAAAAGATAACTCCACATTTCAGGTATCTTCTGTTCTCCCAAATATGAAAGGTGTTGCTGACCAGCCATAAAGTGAACTTGGAGTTTCCAAAAAGAGTCAAAGGCACTGAGTAGCTCGTTAGCCCCTTATAAGCTTCACTGCATCATAGTCCTGCAGTGTCACATCTGAAAGAGACACGTTAGTGACAGATTCCTTACCTTAGAATATCCCCAGGCGTCAGGCTGGATCCGGAAAGTTTTTGCGTAGCAGTACCCTTGCGCGTCGGTAGGCGGCGTCGTGCGGCTCCGCGTCCGTCGTCGGCGTCGTGATCGCAGGGATGATGTCGCGGGCAGTACTTAGACGCCGCCCCTGCGCGCTGACGTCAGTTCTTCTTTTTCCGCGCCAGTAAGCGCAGATCCGGGAAGAGCAGTGCCCTAGTCAATTTTTGACTACATTTTTGGTGATTTTTTCACTGTTTCTTTTCGAGTCTTCTCGACTCCTAGGTGTCGGTAGGGATGCCCGGCTTCAAGCCATGCGACGTCTGTGGTCGAATGATGTCGATCACAGACCCGCACTTAGAGTGTCTCTACTGTCTCGGCCGAGACCACGACACAAAGTCGTGCCCTGACTGCCGGGCCTTACACCCGAAGGCTTTGCGAGAGCGGTCCCGAAAGCTCCTCGAGGTCCGGCAGTCGGCTCCGCGCCGCACCAAGCCCCAGTCCCGTGAGAGGTCGAGGGGCCGGTCGCGGAGCCCCCGCCGGTCGTCGGAGTCCAAGTCTTCGCACTCCTCGGGTAAGTCGAAGCACAAAAAGTCTAAGAAGCATCATCGCTCTAAGACTTCGCCTCGCCGGTCTCGCGACTCGGCTGAGGCCCCTGTCGGCACCGTCCCCGCCCCGCGGCCCCGGATGTGCCTGTGGAGCCGCCCCGCATTACCCGTCCTTTCCGGGTTCGGGGCGACTCCGGCCCAAATACAGGAATTCCTGTCGGCCATGGCCCGCCTCTTCGGGCCTCAAGGTCCCTCCGGTGCGCCTTCGGGCTCCGCGGGCCCTGATGGGGTTGCTCCGGCGTTGCCGACGACTCCGGTCCCGGTGTCGCCCGTCCTGCCAGCCTTGATCCCGGCCTCGGCTCCAGCCCCGATCCCGGCTCCGGTGGTACCGCAACCCCGATCGACGCCGGTTGACCTAACCATGCCTCCGCCGGCGCCGATGTCCCCGGTGCCGTTCCTGACGCCGCCCGGGGCTCCGGGCGTCGTTGTTCCCCGGTTCTCTCCGGTTCCGGACATGGAGCCGGACCGACGTCGCTCGACGCCGGCCCCGGCGCCGATGAGACCTTGGGTCCCAGATGTCCCTCCTCCTCCATATTTTGAGCCAGAGGAGGACCAGGAGAGCTGGGAGGGGTCGGAAGACCCTCTCACACAGCAGTGTGAGTATGATCAGGACTGGGCAGAGGAACTTGGGGATGCCAGTGGTCTAGACACTTCCCCTGACACTGGCATGCTGTCTCCTCCTGTGGCTACGGAGGAGGGGCAAATCTCGCAACGGTGTTGCGTAGAGCAGCTGGAGCCTTGCACCTCCAATTGCCTACTGTGGCTGTCAGGACTAACCTCCTGACGGAAGTGCTTCAGCCGGCAGCTACCTCCCCGGAGCCATTGCTGCCGTTTAATGATGCACTGTCTGACGTTCTTTTGGGCACCTGGTCCAAGCCCAACACAGGGGCTCCTGTGGATAGGAACGTGGCCCGACGCCATCGCCCTGCTCCGGGCGACCCCTTGTTTCTCTCCCAACATCCCACCCCCGAGAGCTTGGTTGTCCAAGCCTCTGCCTCCCAAACCGCCTTCCCTACCACCCCTCCGGATAGGGAATCCAAACGCCTGGATCAATTTGGGAAGAAGGCCTTTTCTTCCTCCAGTGCTGGCTTGCGGTCCGTCAACACCACTTGCCTTTTGGGCCGATATTCCCACTCTCTGTGGGATTCGGTGGCGGCCGTTTTGCCCCAGTGTTCTGAGGAGGTCCAGACACTGCTTACCCGCACCATTGCGGAAGGTAGGGATGCGGCAAAGTTCACCATACGTTGTGGCCTTGATACCGCCGACTCGCTGGGCAGATCACTTGCAACGACGGTGGCGCTGCGTCGCCACGCCTGGCTGAGAACAACTGGTTACTCGGGTGATGTCCAGAATACACTCATGGACATGCCCTTTGATGGAGTCGGTCTTTTTGGTTCCAAAGCAGACCATGCGCTGGAGCGTTTTAAGGACTCATGGGCTACTGCCAAGTCCCTGGGCCTTTCTGTTGTGCACCCTCCGCTGACCTCTGCTTTTTGCCCCTTTCGTGGCCACGGGAGGGGCGCCCAGTCACGTCTGCTGCCCAGCCACCGGCCCGCACAGCAAGCGTCTTCGCGTGGCCGAGGACGAGGCTTCCGCCGTGGCGGATCGGGCAATCAGCGTGCGGGTCAGGCCACCAACCCCGCCCCGTCCGCGCCCTCCAAGCCCTCCTAGTCCCTCCTTTCAGGTGCACAGCACGCCAGTAGGGGGCAGGGTCCGCCATCACCTTCACCACTGGCGTGCCATCACCTCGGACAGGTGGGTCTTGGACATTGTCCGAAGGGGCTACTCCCTCCCCTTCGAGACCACCCCCCAGCCATGCCACCTCAATTCCACCGCATGTCGGGGGATCACTTGGTGCTTCTGCAGAAGGAAGTCACGGCCCTCTTGGCCAAGAGGGCCGTCGAGCATGTTCCGACCCCAGAAGTAGGACGTGGTTGCTACTCCCACTACTTTCTGGTGCCCAAAAAGGACAAGGAGGACATGCGTCCTATCTTGGACCTCCGGAACGTCAATCGCTTCCTCCGGAAGGAGAAGTTCAAGATGCTCACCCTAGCTCAGGTCTTGACTGCCCTCGACCCTGGAGACTGGTTGGTAGCGTTGGAGTTGCAGGAGGCTTATTTTCACATCCACGTCCTGCCGGCCCACCGGCGTTACCTGCGGTTCACGGTAGGCCTCGAGCATTTTCAGTTCACCGTGCTCCCCTTTGGCCTTACAAGTGCCCCTCGGGGGTTCACGAAAGTGATGGCGGTGGTCGCAGCTCATCTGCGCCGGGCAGGGGTTCCAGTCTTCCCCTACCTCGACGACTGGCTGCTGAAGGCAGGCTCGTCCCAGGCAGTCGTCTCCCACCTCCAGACTACGGCCGAACTCCTGCACTCGCTGGGGTTCTCCATCAATGTGCCGAAGTCGCATCTGATTCCTTCTCCACAGCTCCTTTTCATCGGAGCAGTTCTGGACACGACGCAGTTTTGGGCCTATCCTCCCGAACGGCGAGTCCGGGATATTCAGGCTATGATTCCGATCTTTCAGCCTTTATCCTGGGTTTTGGTACGGATGACCCTGAGGCTGCTGGGCCTCATGGCCTCCTGCTTCCTGCTGGTCGATCATGCCAGATGGCATATGCGCGCTCTGCAGTGGGACCTGAAGTTCCAGTGGGCGCAGCACCAGGGCAAGCTGTCCGATCACGTCCTGATCTCGGAGGGGACTGCAAAACAGTTGCAGTGGTGGCTCTCAAACCGGCAGTGGGTCATGGGCAGATCCCTCTCCCTTCCCCAGCCAGAGCACACAGTTGTGACGGACGCGTCCCTTCTGGGATGGGGCGGTCACATGGGAGAGGCGGAGATCAGAGGCTCCATATCAACCTTCTGGAGCTCCGGGCGATCCGACTTGCACTCAAGGCATTCCTTCCCTCTGTCAAAGGGAAGGTAGTGCAGGTGTTCACAGACAACACCACCGCCATGTGGTACTGCAACAAACAAGGCGGGGTGGGGTTGTGGACCCTCTGTCAGGAGGCTCTGCGCCTCTGGACATGGCTGGAACATCAGGGCATGTTCCTGATGGTTCAACACCTGGCAGGTTCCCTGAACGCCAGGGCGGACGAACTCAGCCGCAGGTGCATGATGGATCACGAATGGCGTCTTCACTCGGAAGTGGCGCAAGGACTCTTTCTACAGTGGGGAGAGCCTTGGTTAGATCTATTCGCCACCGAAGAGAACGCGCAATGTCATCAGTTCTGCGCGTTGGAATTTCCAAGGCGGTACTCGCTCGGCGACGCTTTTCGACTCGAGTGGAGTTGCGGTCTGTTGTACGCCTTTCCGCCTATACCACTTCTACCCAGAGTGTTGAAGAAGATTCGGCGCGACCGGGCCCAAGTCATCCTTGTGGCTCCGGACTGGGCTCGAAGAGTTTGGTATCCCGAGCTACTCAGTATGAGCGTCGATCCCCCGATCCGTGTGCCTCTTCGGGAGGATCTTCTGTCGCAGCAGCAGGGGACGGTCCTCCACCCGAACCTGTCCAGCCTCCACCTGCTTGCGTGGAGATTGAGCGGCGGCAGTGGATTCCTTTCGATTTGCCTCCCGAAGTTTGTGATGTGATTCTGACAGCCAGGCGTCCCTCCACTAAGGTGGTATACGCCTGCAGGTGGAACAAGTTTGTGGCATGGTGCACAGCAAAGGCTGTGAATCCCCTTTCTGCCCCTCTTTCTGAGGTTCTTCTGTTCCTTCTTTCCCTGGCCCAACAGGTTCTGCCCTGGGTACCATCAAGGGCTATCTTTGTGCCATCTCGGCCTTCCTCATGCTTCCTGATCAGCCCTCCCTTTTCAAGTCCCCTGTTGTTAACAGGTTCCTAAAAGGCATTACACACCTCTTCCCTCCTGTTCCGTTTGTGATGCCTCAGTGGGACTTGAACTTGGTTCTTACCTTTCTTATGTGCGCTCCCTTTGAGCCTCTACATAACTGTCCTCTTCGTCTTCTGACTCTGAAGACAGCCTTTCTGGTGGCCATCACCTCCGCTCGGCGGGTGAGTGAGCTCCAGGCTCTATCATGCAAACCTCCCTTTTTGTCTGTCCATCCAGACAAGGTTGTTCTTAGGACGCGTCCGTCCTTCTTGCCAAAGGTGGTTACTGCCTTCCACATTGGGCAGACCATCACTTTGCCCACCTTCTTTCCGCCTCCGCATCCTTCCAGAGAGGAAGAGAGGCTCCACCGTCTGGACCCAAAACGTGCGCTTTCCTTTTATATCAACCGCACACAACACTTCCGGGTGGATGACCAGCTCTTTGTTGGCTACGTGGGCGCCAAAAAGGTCGGGCGGTGCACAAGAGAACCATCTCCCGCTGGGTAACCTTGTGTATCAAAGCCTGCTATTCTTTGGCTAAGAAGGAGCCTCCTGTTGGGCTGCGTGCCCATTCCACCAGGGCAACGGCTGCTACCACGGCTTTAGGCCGCGGTGTTCCGCTGCAGGATATCTGTCAGGCAGCTACGTGGGCCTCGCTGCACACGTTTACCAAGCATTACTGCCTTGACAGTCAGGTCCGGAGGGACGGCTTCTTTGGCCGTTCTGTCCTCCGGGACTTCCTTGTCTGATCTTTGTTCGCAGACCCACCACCGGGGTTGGTATTGCTGGGGTATCTATTCTAAGGTAAGGAATCTGTCACTAACGTGTCTCTTTCAGATGCACAAGTTACTAACTTGTGTAACGATATATCTGTAAGAGACAGTAGTTAGTGACAGATTCCTTGCCGCCCACCCATCCTCCCCGTTCTGCGAACTGATTTCTAGGGTTAAGGACATCCCTTTCAGGGCCCTAGTATTTTTCAGACACCTATGTCAGCTTCTTGCATGGCTCTGCGTTCCTGGCGTGGAAAGTCGTGTACAGAACTGACGTCAGCGCGCAGGGGCGGCGTCTAAGTACTGCCCGCGACGTCATCCCGGCGATCACGACGCCGACGACGGACGCGGAGCCGCACAACGCCGCCTACCGACGCGCAAGGGTACTGCTACGCAAAAACTTTCCATATCCAGCCTGACGCCTGGGGATATTCTAAGGTAAGGAATCTGTCACTAACTACTGTCTCTTACAGATATATCGTTACACAAGTTAGTAACTTGTGCCTCAAGGACAGTGGATCCCAGCACTGTTGATTCTCTGTTGCTTTTGTTGATCCACAGTAGTTCCCAAAGGGATCATCCCGTCCTGTGTAGTCCAGGAAACTCTACTGTTTCTTGTAACTAGAAAATTCCGACATAAATCTTATTTGAGATGCCCTATAGAAGAACTCCAGATCCAGGACGTATAAACCTCCCCTTTTTGCTGAGGTGTCTGCATCTTTCAACCCTCCTCAACACCACATAAATAAAATATGCCTTTTGATCTCAATCAAAGAATTGTCTAGAGGCCAGGATGGAGTGAACCTGAAGGAGGAAAGCATTTTGTTAATATTGACAACATAGGTGACACTGTATGTGCATGGCATGCATCTTTAAAAATCATGTTTAATAAGTTAAACAATAACAGGTAGTTGTTGGCAATCAAATTGTTATGAAGGATGCTGTTTTTGCCCAGATATTAAATTGACTTGCATCTGGCCTCAGCCTAATCCACCTAATTCCTGGGTTATTCCTAATCCTCTCAGCCTAAGGCTCAAGGTAGAGGGTGAAGTGAACTGGGAAGAGTGGACAACCTTGCATCATCCCTCTCTGATTCCATATTTCGCAGGAGTCCTGAGCATTTGTTCTCATTTTCATTGCTGGTGGCATATAACCTGCCCGTTCCATGTTTGGGAACGCAGAGACGAAGCCTCTGACCTCATTGCTTCTTTAAGTAAGCTCCAATCCACCCTATTGAAGGTCTTCTTAGCATCCAGAGATAGAAGCACAGTCTCCATCTTAAGTCTAGCTGCTGCATTGATTAGCTGGTTCACCTTCTTTATATTGTTACTGTCCCCTCTCCCCTCTGCAAAACCTGATTAGTATGGATGTAGTAGTTGCAGCAGGAACACACAGACTCTGGATGCCATAATCTTGGAGTAGACCTTCATGGCACTATTAAGTATTAAGTTGATAAGACCCATTGGCTTCCTTATCCTTCCCGAATTTAAGTAAGACAAAGCCTCTTTCATAGTTGGTGTAGTCCGGGCTATTTTAGTAAAGGAGTTAAACAATTTGGACAGCAGATCTCTGATTTTGAACCAACTAGCCTAATAAGGCTTCAATGTAAACCCAAATGGGCCGGGTGGTTTACAAACCCCAAGGGTTTTAATGGCTTTTATAATGTCCTCCTTAGTTATAGGCTGTTCTACATCCTCCATCTCTGCAAATAAGAGTCTGTCCAGATCAGCTTGCCTCAGGGACTCACCACCTTTCCTAGTGCGAAGAGCCAGCATCATGAAACATTTGGTGAAACCTGAGAAATCTATCAGTGACTTCAGCATTCCCTGGTAATCGTGCATCATTCTAATCCAAAATAGATGCAGTATTGCTCTTGGTCTGTTTTGCCTTCTACCTAAATGGCAAAAAGCCTGCAAGATTTGTTGGCACTTTAACAGACTCACTGTCCAGAGAACATTCTTCCTTGTTGACGACATGTAGTCTAAGATGACCTCTCAAATGCAAGACCCTATGCCAGGTACTCTGCGATTGGGTTTTCTTATGTGAGTCCTTCTCCACCCTTAGGTTTTCAATGAGTTTTACTCTCCCTGCCTTTCTAATTCAGTTTCAACATTAGATGGTGACTCTCCACCAGCAGATCCCATCTGACTACCACCTCAAGAACAGCCGGATGGTTTCTATGTCACCGTTGTCAGTGCCATTGAATCTAAAATATTCCTATAACTGCTTCTCAATTAGTAGGAGATTCAGGAAGACATTGTATATTGTTTTGTACCATTTATGCAAGGATGAGCAGTGCAAACAGAATATTTGTGTAGTATTACGCACCCTCCTTACATTAATTAGGCAAACTTCTCCAAGCCACTGCAATCTTTACTTCAACAGTGAAACCCTTCCCCCAAATGTCTGACCCCTCTTGTTCAGATTGGCCTCCATGACCACGTTTAACACCACACCACGCTAGGTGTACAGTCAGGGAGAGAAGCTTCTGAACTGTGAATCACATTAAGGGTTCCTCTCCTATTTGGGTGCACTGTTGGAAGCTATAGAGCCAACTTAACCTCCCAAAGGCCCATTTACCAGGAGCCATTCTCCACCCGTCTGCGACGGTCAAAGAGAACCCTAAGTGTGATGCAAAAAAAAATCTCCTCCCCACCCCTGTTTTGAAATCAACTGCAGCTAAAATATTGTGTACGGAATGACTGGGAATGTAACCTCGAAGTGTCTATGATAAGAAAGAGTATCTCTAGAAGGAGGCATTTGCGCCCCCCCCCTGAATTTCCTGAGTTTTTGTAAGGTCATCACACATTTGGCTGGGGCATTCAACCACCTAACCCTAAAAAAGATGATCAGCAAAACCAAACCTTAAAAACTGGAACATTGAACAATAAACTCTTTCTTGACTGACAATTGGAACAAAAGTGAAGTAAATACAAATCTGATAGAGACATATAGCCGCAGATTCCTTACATTTGAATTTCCCAGGCGTCAGACTGGATCTGGAAGATTTTTCTTGGAATCCTGCATGCCGGAATGTAACATTGAGCCGGAATGTAACCACCTCGGCGCGCTGACATCAGTTCTTTTCTTTCCATGCCAGTCAAGCGCTGATCTCTGAAGAGAGCTACCCTCTTTCACTCTTTGATAGTTTTTTTTTACTTTTTGTCGACCCCTTTTTGGTGTGTAGGAAGGAGGACTTCGGGATTCAAGCCCTGCTGTGCCTGTCATTGCATCATGTCGGTGACGGACCCCCATGTCAGTGAGGGTCTGCCTCTGATGTCTGGAGTGCGACCACGACTCCAAGTTGTGCTTTGACTTCTGGGCCATGGCACCGAAGGCTTTAAGGGAGTAGTCCCCAAAGCTGCTCGTGGCCTGGCAGGCGATGCCATACCGGACTCCTCGGAGATCACGGTCCCGGTCAAGAGAAAGGTCCAGGCACTGCTCCAAGAGTTCCATGTCCTCTTCGTCCCTTTAAAGATCGTCGGGGCACTCAGGTAAGAGGCACAAAAAACACAAGAAGTCGAAGCATGCCTCGACTTCTCCCTGTCCGTTGTCTGACGCGATGGAGGAGCCTCAGCGTAAAAGGCCTCTTTCTCTGGAACCAGCGCCTGGACCTGGAGCCAGAGTGAATCCCGCTCAAATTACGGAATTCTATAAGGCCATCCGCCTCGTTTTTGAGCGTCTTGACCTCTCCGACTTGCCTTCGGGCCCCGCAGGTTCAGGGGGGCCTATCGGGTTCCACGCCGGTGGCTCAGGCCCCAATACCGATGGTGCCCCATGGATCCGTAGATGGATCCGGACCAGCGCCAGTCATACCACAGCGACCTTCCCTGATGTCGGTCACGACAACAATGCGCCCGGCGGTGCCTGCACCCCCCGGCGGCTCCAGCTCTATTCTGATTCCCAAAAACCCGGAGCCAGTACCGCATCGACCGACACCGATTCCGGTGCAGACAGGACCAACAGGTCCTAGGTCTTTTCCTGAGCCTTATTTTGGAGGGCTAGGAGTGGGAGAAGAATGGGAGGGGTCACTGGACCCTTTCGAAGACCAGCCTTATGAACAAGATATGACTGGTATGAGGAATTGGCTGAAGCTAGCGGACTAGGTACCTCTCCAGATACTGGCATATTACTCCTCCCACTGTGGCTACGTAGGAGGGAGCATCTTACACAATGGTGGTGCATAGGGTGGCTGAGGTCCTTGACCTCCAGCTACCCTCAGTGGGCGGTCAAGACGAACATCTTGACAGAGGTGCTAAAGCAGGGAGCTTCTGCTTTGGAATCCTTGCTCCTTTTTAATGACGACCTCATGGATGTACTTCTGAGAACATGATACAAATCCAGCACTGGGGCACCTATGAACAGAACGATCACCCGCCGCCACTGCGGTGCCAAGGCCGACCCAAACGTCCTCACTACCCATCCCAGCCTCCACCTCCCATGGCGCTTTCCCTACCGCTCCACCGGACAGGGAATCCAAGAGGCTGGACAGCTGGGGCAAGAAATCTTTTTCTTCTACCAGACCTGCATTGCGGTCAGTGGACACTCTCTGTGGGAAACGGTTGTGCAAGTACTGCCACAGGTCCCAGAGGAGGCCAGGGCCATCCTCTCCCAAGCCATAACAGACTGGAGAGATTCAGCAAAGTTCACCATTTGATGTGGCTTAGACACAATTAACTCACTGGACAGAACAATTTCATTGACAGTGGCTGTTAGACGCCACGCATGGCTGAGAACATCTGCCTTATCTGAAAGAAACACGTTAGTTATAGATTCCTTACCTTAGAATTACCCCCAGGCGTCAGACTGGATCCGGAAAGTTTTTCGTCAGCAGTACCTCTGCGCGTCGGAAGGTGGCGTCGGTCGGCTCCGCGTCCGTCGTAGGCATCGTGGTTGCTGGGATGACGTCGCAGCAGGTACTTAGACGCCGCCCTCGTGCGCTGACGACAGTTCTTTCTTTTTCCGCGTCAGCCAGCGCAGATCCGGGAAGAGCGGTACCTCAGTCATTTTTTTACTAACTTTTTCTCAACTTTTGTCGATGTCTTTTCTCGAGTCTTTGACTCCGTAAGGTGCACGAGGGATGCCCGGTTTCAAGGCCTGCGGATCCTGCCATCGCATGATGTCGGTGACGGATCCGCACCGCGTGTGTCTTTTTTGCCTGGAGCGCGTCCACGACCCCAAGTCGTGCTTCGACTGCCAGTTGTTGACGCCGAAGGCTTTGCGGGAGCGGTCCTGGAAGCTGCTTGAACACCGGCAGTTGGCTCTGCGCCGTTCGAGGTCCCGGTCGAGAGGGAGGTCGAGGGACCGGTCGCGGAGCCATCACCATTCCGGCTCGAAGTCATCGAAGTCTTCGCACTTGGGGTCGGGTAAGTCGAAGCATAAGAAGAAGTCGAAGAAGCATCGTCGTTCTTGGACTTCTCCTCATCGGTCGGCCGATTCGACGAGGCGCGCGGGTGGTGCCACCCCCGCGGCTCCGCGCGCGGAGCCCGAAGGGTCGACTCCAAGCTTCCCTCCCTTTCCGGGACCCGGAGTGACCCCCGTCCAGCTTCGTACGTTCTACGAGGCGATGCATGCCATCTTTGGGCGGACCGACCCCGCCTAGGTCTTCGCTGCCGGCGGCTCCGGCCCCAGCGGCTCCGGCCCCCCTTGGATCCAGGCCTGGATCCGGATCGGCGCCGGTTGACCTTATTACACCTCCACCGGTGCCGCATCCGACTGCACCACTACCGTGCCCGACGCCGGTCGGCCCCCCGGCCGGCGTCGACTCCAGTCTCCTTCCCAACGTGGGCGCGGAGCCGGATCGGCGACGCTGGATCCGGCGCCGGGTGGGGTTTTCATGCCCCTGTTTACTCCTGGGGTCCCTTTCCAACCACAGTGGCACCCAGAGGAAGATGAGGAGGACTGGGAGGGGTCAGGTGACCCTTTAACTGACCACCCAGGGCCACAGGCCACAGCAAGTTACCCAACCTTTGCACGGCCGGGAATGTGGGAACCAACGTCGTGGTTCAGGGGGCCAGCGGGCGGGCCAGTCCACCAACCCCCCCTCTGCAGCAGCCTCAAAACCTTCCTAGTCTGACATTTCAGGCCCATCAAACGCCAGTGGGCAGCAGGATTCGCCATCACCTCCCCCACTGCCGCACCATCACTTCGGACGTGTGGGTTTTGCAAATAGTCCGAAGGGGCTACTCCCTCCCCTTTGAGACTACCCCTCCAGCCATGCCACCGCGGTACCACGGCATGACGGAGGATCATCTGGCCCTTCTCCAGCAGGACGTTACGGCTCTCTTGGCCAAGGGAGCCATCGAGCGTGTTCCTGTCCCAGAAGTAGGTCGTGGTTGTATCTCCCACTACTTTCTGGTTCCCAAGAAGGACAAGGGCCTGCGTCCTATCTTGGACCTCAGGGACGTCAATCCCTTCCTCCGGAATGAGAAGTTCAAAATGTTGACGCTTGCTCAGGTCTTGTCTGCCCTCGACCCGCAAGACTGGATGGTAGCGTTGGACTTGCAGGATGCTTATTTCCACATCCCCGTCCTGCCGGCCCACCGGCGTTACCTACGGTTCACGGTAGGCCACAAGCATTTTCAGTTTACCGTGCTCCCCTTTGGCCTTACCAGCGCCCCTCGGGTGTTCACGAAAGTGATGGCGGTGGTCGCAGCTCATCTGCGCAGATCAGGGGTTTCAGTCTTCCCCTATCTTGACGACTGGCTGTTGAAGGCGGGCTCGCCCCAGGCAGTCGTTTCCCACCTCCAGACTACGGCCGACCTCCTGCATATGCTGGGGTTCTCCATCAATGTGCCGAAGTCGCACCTGATTCCCTCTCAGAAGCTCCTCTTCATCGGAGCGGTTCTGGACACGACGCGGTTTTGGGTCTATCCTCCTGAACAGCGAGTCCGGGATATTCGGGCTATGATTCTGATCTTTCAGCCTCTGTCCCGGGTTTCGGTCAGAATGACCCTGAGGCTGCTGGGCCTCATGGCCTCCTGCATCCTGCTGATCGATCATGCCAGGTGGCATATGCGGACTCTGCAGTGCGACCTGAAGTTCCAGTGGGCGCATCATCAGGGGAATCTGTCCGATTGCGTCCAGATCTCGGAGGGCACTGCTCGACAACTGCAGTGGTGGCTTACGAACCAGGATTAGGTCAATGGCAGATCCCTCTCCCTTCCCCAACCAGACCACACTGTGGTGACGGATGCCTCCCTTCTGGGATGGGGCGGCCACATGGGAGAGGCGGAGATCAGAGGCCTCTGGTCTCCGGCGGAGTCCGGACTTCACTTCAACCTTCTGGAGCTCCGGGCGATTCGTCTTGCACTGAAAGCATTCCTTCCCTCTGTCCGGGGAAGTGTGGTGCAGGTGTTCACGGACAACACTACTGCCATGTGGTACTGCAACAAACAGGGTGGGGTGGGGTCGTGGACTCTATGTCAGGAGGCCCTCCACCTCTGGACATGGCTGGAACATCAAGGCATTTCCTTGGTGGTTCAACACCTGGCAGGTTCTCTGAACGTCGCCGCATCCGGAGCCCCCAGCGTGGCGTTAAGGATCTTCTGGGTGAGGTACGGGGTATGGAGCACACACCCCTCCCCCATCTCCGCTGGCGTGACCCAGGAGCTACCGTCGCGCTGTGGATCGAATCCGCCCTGCAGCCGGACTACGGGCCCCCATCCCCGCAGGTAGCTGGAATTCGTGGCACAGCTCGGGGTGACGAGACCCTGTGCCAGGTGAAGCAAAGTGATGGGACCTGATACGGATAATCGGGTGTTAGTCTAAAAGAACTCACGGTGCCGCGCTGGGCTCTACCGTTATCCTACTGAATCTGAGAGTCCCAGCTGGCCGTATATACGCAGGAAACTGACACAGCACTGAACATACAACATCAATGACAAAGTGGGGACACGAGGACCTCCTTGGCAAATATCAAGGTGAGACAGCCCTCCCCCTGCTGGGAATATGCTCTCATGATATGGCTTCCAACCTCTTTTCGTCCTCAGCCATTTTGGGAAGACCACTCCACTCCACTCCCCCCGCCCCCACAGCCATCTTGCCATCCTCTCTTCCACCACTTACTTTTCGTTGTCTCCCTCATCCTAGCCAGGAGACCCTTATCTCTTGAGTAAGCCTAGAGCTCCATCTGGTGACCACAAGAAGAAATGCAGGCTACCTTGCTTCTGCTAGCTTATACTACAGGTCCTCGGATCCACACTGCCTGTTTGTGTGGTCAAGCTTAGTGCTCCATCACGGGACCTAAAATTAAGACTCAAAGGCTTCCTTGATATGCTGGCATGTGATACTGGACCGTGGAATGCTACTGCCTTTAACCAACAGCGCTACTAGAAAAGAGACTAAATCAGTAATTGGCATTTCCCTCATTATTTAGACCAACCATACACCGCAACAAATGCACAACTAACTTTCTCCTCCCACCGATTCTTATAGACAATAGAACTGGTCTTCGACCTGATCTTAACCACATCCCTCACCTGACCTTGATCCTGCTCTCCCGCTAGGACATGTACTCTTCGAACTTTCCCTCGACCGTTGAGACCCTGCCATTTGACCGAGGCCCGGTGGAGCTACCTGTTAGCTGAAGAGGAGATGGGCTGTGGATCCCCACTCGGCCGTCACCTTCCCAGCCGGACTTTGGGCCGTCATTCCTTCCTCTCTCTGTCATATCTCCCTCCTACCCCTTCACCCTACCCCCTCCCCTCTACGCTCCCTTCTTCTTGCCTTCTATCCCTTTAATGTTTTTCTGTTGAGACCTAGCTATTTGACCGATGCCCGGTGGAGCTACCTGATAGCTGAAGAGGAGATGGGCTGCGGATTCCCCCTTGGCCGTCACCTACCCAGCCGGACCTTGGGCAGACTTTCCCTTCGTCTCTCCGTCGTATCTATACCCTACCCCTTTTTCTCCTTACCCCCTTACCCTTCTCACTCCACTTTCCTTTTCTTCTATGCTCCTTAAATGTTTTTACTCGTATCATTGGTAACTTGTAACTGATGTAAGTTTGCAACTATGTGGAACCTTATGTAAAGCGCTCTGATACCTTCGGGTCTAGCCAGCGCTATATAAAACTCTTTAATTAAATAAATAAATAAATAAATAAATGATGGATCACGAATGGCGTCTTCACTCGGAGGTGGTGCAAGGTCTCTTTCAACAGTGGGGAGAGCCTTGGTTAGATCTATTCGCCACCGAAGAGAATGCGCAATGTCAGCAATTCTGCGCGTTGGAATTTCCAAAGCGGCACTCGCTCGACGACGCTTATCTGAAAGAGACACGTTAGTGATAGATTCCTTACCTTAGAATATCCCCAGGCGTCAGGCTGGATCCGGAAAGTTTTGCGTAGCAGTACCCTTGCGCGTCGGTAGGCGGCGTCGTGCGGCTCCGCGTCCGTCGTCGGCGTCGTGATCGCCGGGATGACGTCGCGGGCAGTACTTAGGCGCCGCCCCTGCGCGCTGACGTCAGTTCTTCTTTTTCCGCGCCAGCAAGCGCAGATCCGGGAAGAGCAGTGCCCTGGTCAATTTTTGACCATACTTTTTGGTGATTTTTTCACTGTTTTTCCAACTTTAAGGTGTCGTAGGGATGCCCGGCTTCAAGCGATGCGGCGCCTGTGCGCGGATGATGTCCGTCACCGACCCGCATTGGGAGTGTCTCTTCTGCCTCGGCCGAGGCCACGACACCGAGTCTTGTCCCGAATGCCAGGCCCTCAAGCCGAAAGCTTTGTGAGAGCGGTCTCGAAAGCTCCTCGAGGCCCGGCATTCGGCTCCACGGAGGCCCCGGTCGCGTGAGAGGTCCAGGGGTCGCTCGCGGAGTGCACACCGGTCGTCGGCGTCGAAGTCTTCTTCGTCCGGTAAGTCTAAGCACAAGAAGTCCAAGAAGCATTGTCGCTCTCGGACTTCGCCTCGCCGGTCTCGCGACTCGGCTGAGGCCCCTCCCGGCACCGTCCCCGCGGCCCCGGACTTGCCTGTGGAGTCGCCCCCGCCATACCCGCCCTTCCCGGGTTCGGGGCGGATCCGGCCAAGGTACAGGAGTTCCTGTCGGCCATGGCCCGCCTCTTCGGGCCTTCAGGCCCCTCCGGTGCGCCTTCGGGCCCCGCGGGCCCTGATGGGGTTGCTCCGGCGTCGCCGGCGGCTCCGGCCCCGGCGTCGCCCGTGCCTCCAGCCTCGATCCCGGCTTCGGCCCCGGCCTCGATCCCGGCTCCACAACCCCCATCGACGCCGGTCGACCTCACGACACCTCCGCCGGCGCCGATGTCTCCGGTGCCGTTCTCGACGCCGCCCTGGGCTCCGGGCGGCGTCGTCCCCCAGTTCCTTCCGGCTCCGGACATGGACCCGGAGCGACGCCGCTCGACGCCGGCTCCGGCGCCGATGGGACCTTGGGTCCCAAATGTCCCTCCTCCTCCTTATTTTGAACCAGAGGAGGACCAGGAGGACTGGGAGGGGTCTGATGACCCTCTGACGCGCAACTGTCAGTATGATGAGGACTGGACAGAGAGTCTAGGGAGGCCAGTGGTCTGGATACTTCCCCTGACACTGGCATGCTGTCTCCTCCCGTGGCTACGGAGGAGGGGGCCAATTTTGGTACGGTGTTGCGTAGGGCTGCTGGGGCCTTACGTCTCCAGCTCCCTACTTTGACGGTCAAGCCTAACATCTTGACAGAGGTGCTTCAGCCGGCAGCCTCCTCTGCGGAGACTGTGCTGCCGTTTAACGACGCCCTCACTGACGTTCTTTTGGGCGCCTGGTCCAAGCACCAAGTGATCCCCTGACATGCGGTGGAATTGAGGTGGCATGGCTGGGGGGGTGGTCTCGAAGGGGAGGGAGTAGCCCCTTCGGACAATGTCCAAGACCCACCTGTCCGAGGTGATGGTGCGCCAGTGGGGAAGGTGATGGCGGACCCTGCCCCCTACTGGCGTGCCGTGCACCTGAAAGGAGGGACTAGGAGGGCTTGGAGGCCGCGGACGGGTTGGAGGTGGTGGCCTGACCCGCACGCTGGTTGCCCGATCCGCCACGGCGGAATCCACGTCCTCGGCCACGCGAAGACGCCTGCTGCGCGGGCCGGTGGCTGGGCTGCTGACGTGAAGGGGCGCCCTACCGTGGCCACGATAGGGGCGAAAAGCAGAAGGCAGCGGAGGGCGTGTAGCAGAAAGGCCCAGGGACTTGGCAGTAGCCCGTGAGTCCTCAAAGCGCTCCAACGCATGGTCTGCTTTGGACCCAAAAGACCGACTTCCATCAAAGGGCATGTCCATGAGAGTATTCTGGACATCCCCTGAAAACCAGTGGTTCTCAGCCAGGCGTGGCGTCGGAGCGCCACCGTCGTTGCAATCGACCTGCCCAGCGAGTCGGCGGTGTCAAGGCCACAACGGATAGTGTATTTGGCCGCATCCCTTCCTTCCGCAATGGCGCGGGAAAGCAGTGCCTGGACCTCCTCAGGGCACTGGGGCAAAACATCCGCCACCGAATCCCACAGGGAGTGGGTATATCGGCCCAAAAGACAAGCGGTGTTAACGGACCGCAAGCCAGCACTGGAGGAAGAAAAACCTTTCTTCCCAAACTGATCCAGGCGTTTGGATTCCCTATCCGGAGGAGCGGTAGGGAAGGCGGTTTGGGAAGCGGAGGCTTGGACAACCAAGCTCTCAGGAGTGGGGTGGACAGAAAGAAACAGGGGGTCGCCCAGAAGGAAGTCACGGCCCTCTTGACCAAGAGGGCCATCGAGCGTGTTCCGACCCCAGAAGTAGGGCGTGGTTGCTACTCCCACTACTTTCTGGTGCCCAAAAAGGACAAGGAGGACATGCGTCCTATCTTGGACCTCCGGAACGTCAATCGCTTCCTCCGGAAGGAGAAGTTCAAGATGCTCACCCTAGCTCAGGTCTTGACTGCCCTCGACCCTGGAGACTGGTTGGTAGCGTTGGACTTGCAGGACGCGTATTTCCACATCCCCGTCCTGCCGGCCCACCGGCGTTACCTTCGGTTCACGGTAGGCCCCGAGCATTTTCAGTTCACCGTGCTCCCTTTGGCCTTACCAGTGCCCCTCGGGTGTTCACGAAAGTGATGGCGGTGGTCGCAGCTCATCTGCGCCGGGCAGGGGTTTCAGTCTTCCCCTACCTCGACGACTGGCTGCTGAAGGCGGGCTCGTCCCAGGCAGTCGTCTCCCACCTCCAGACTACGGCCGAACTCCTGCACTCGCTGGGGTTCTCCATCAATGTGCCGAAGTCGCATGCTAATTCCTTCTCCACAGCTCCTTTTCATCGGAGCAGTTCTGGACACGACGCAGTTTCGGGCCTATCCTCCCGAACGGCGAGTCCGGGATATTCAGGCTATGATTCCGATCTTTCGGCCTTTATCCTGGGTTTCGGTACGGATGACCCTGAGGCTGCTGGGCCTCATGGCCTCCTGCATCCTGCTGGTCAATCATGCCAGATGGCATATGCGGGCTCTGCAGTGGGACCTGAAGTTCCAGTGGGCGCAGCACCAGGGCAACCTGTCCGATCACGTCCAGATCTCGGAGGGGACTGCAAAACAGTTGCAGTGGTGGCTCTCGAACCGGCAATGGGTCATGGGCAGATCCCTCTCCCTTCCCCAGCCAGAGCATACAGTTGTGACGGACGCGTCCCTTCTGGGATTGGGCGGTCACATGGGAGAGGCGGAGATCAGAGGCCTCTGGTCTCCGGCGGAGTCCCGGCTCCATATCAACCTTCTGGAGCTCCGGGCGATCCGGCTTGCACTCAAGGCATTCCTTCCCTCTGTCAAAGGGAAGGTAGTGCAGGTGTTCACAGACAACACCACCGCCATGTGGTACTGCAACAAACAGGGCGGGGTGGGGTCTTGGACCCTTTGTCAGGAGGCTCTGCGCCTCTGGACATGGCTGGAACATCAGGGCATGTTCCTGATGGTTCAACACCTGGCAGGTTCTCTGAACGCCAGGGCGGACGAACTCAGCCGCAGGTGCATGATGGATCACGAATGGCGTCTTCACTCGGAAGTGGCGCAAGGACTCTTTCTACAGTGGGGAGAGCCTTGGTTAGATCTATTCGCCACCGAAGAGAACGCGCAATGTCATCAGTTCTGCGCGTTGGAATTTCCAAGGCGGCACTCGCTCGGCGACGCTTTTCGTCGCGAGTGGAGTTGCGGTCTGTTGTACGCCTTTCCGCCTATACCACTTCTACCCAGAGTGTTGAAGAAGATTCGGCACGACCGGGCCCAAGTCATTCTTGTGGCTCCGGACTGGGCTCGAAGAGTTTGGTATCCCGAGCTACTCAATATGAGCATAGATCCCCCGATCCGTCTGCCTCTTCGGGAGGATCTTCTGTCGCAGCAGCAGGGGACGGTCCTCCACCCGAACCTGTCCAGTCTACACCTGCTTGCGTGGAGATTGAGCGGCGGCAGTTGATTCCTTTCGACTTGCCTCCCGAAGTTTGTGATGTGATTCTGGCAGCCAGGCGTCCCTCCACTAAGGTGGTATACGCCTGCAGGTGGAACAAATTTGTGGCATGGTGCACAGCAAAGGCTGTGGATCCCCTTTCTGCCCCTCTTTCTGAGGTCCTTCTGTTCCTTCTCTCTCTGGCCCAACAGGGTTCTGCCCTGGGTACCATCAAGGGTTATCTTTGTGCTGTCTCGGCCTTCCTCAGGCTCCCTGATCAGCCCTCCCTTTTCAAGTCCCCTGTTGTTAACAGGTTCTTAAAAGGCATTACTCACCTCTTCCCTCCTGTTCCGTTTGTAATGCCTCAGTGGGACTTGAACTTGGTTCTTACCTTTTTAATGTGCGCTCCCTTTGAGCCTCTGCATAACTGTCCTCTTCGTCTTCTGACTCTGAAGACTGCCTTTCTGGTGGCCATCACCTCCGCTCGGCGGGTGAGTGAGCTCCAGGCTCTATCTTGCAAACCTCCCTTTCTGTCTGTTCATCCAGACAAGGTTGTTCTTCGGACGCGTCCGTCCTTCTTGCCAAAGGTGGTTACTGCTTTCCACATTGGGCAGACCATCACTTTGCCCACCTTCTTTCCGCCTCCTTCCAGAGAGGAAGAGAGGCTCCACCGTCTGGACCCAAAACGTGCGCTCTCCTTCTATATCGACCGCACAAAACACTTCCGGGTGGATGACCAGCTCTTTGTTGGCTACGTGGGCGCCAAAAGGTCGGGCGGTGCACAAGAGGACCGTCTCCCGCTGGGTTACCTTGTGCATCAAGACCTGCTATTCTTTGGCCAAGAAGGAGCCTCCTGTTGGGCTGCGTGCCCATTCCACCAGGGCAACGGCTGCTACCACGGCCTTGGGCCGCGGTGTTCCGCTGCCGGTTATCTGTCAGGCAGCTACGTGGGCCTCGCTGCACACGTTTACTAAGCATTACTGCCTT
Source organism: Calotriton arnoldi (assembly GCA_963921515.1). NCBI lineage: Eukaryota > Metazoa > Chordata > Amphibia > Caudata > Salamandridae > Calotriton > Calotriton arnoldi. The sequence goes on from CAWUFW010001574.1 coordinate 851,550, forward strand.
GACAGTCAGGTCCGGAGGGACGGCTTCTTTGGCCGTTCTGTCCTCCAGGACTTCCTTGTCTGATCTTTGTTCGCAGACCCACCACCGGGGTTGGTATTGCTGGGGTATCTATTCTAAGGTAAGGAATCTATCACTAACGTGTCTCTTTCAGATGCACAAGTTACTAACTTGTGTAACGATATATCTGTAAGAGACAGTAGTTAGTGATAGATTCCTACCGCCCACCCATCCTCCCCGTTCTGCGAACTGATTTCTAGGGTTAAGGACATCCCTTTCAGGGCCCTAGTATTTTTCAGACACCTGTGTCAGCTTCTTGCATGGCTCTGCGTTCCTGGCGCGGAAAGTCGTGTACAGAACTGACGTCAGCGCGCAGGGGCGGCGCCTAAGTACTGCCCGCGACGTCATCCCGGCGATCACGATGCCGACGACGGACGCGGAGCCGCACGACGCCGCCTACCGACGCGCAAGGGTACTGCTACGCAAAACTTTCCGGATCCAGCCTGACGCCTGGGGATATTCTAAGGTAAGGAATCTATCACTAACTACTGTCTCTTACAGATATATCGTTACACAAGTTAGTAACTTGTGCTTCGACGCGAGTGGAGCTGCGGTCTGTTGTACGCCTTTCCGCCTATACCACTTCTACACAGAGTGCTGAAGAAGATCAGGCGCGACCGGGCCCAAGTCATTCTTGTGGCTCCGGAATGGGCACGAAGAGTCTGGTATCCCGAGCTGCTCAACATGGCCATCGATCCTCCGATCAGACTGCCTCTTCGGGAGGATCTTCTGTCGCAGCAGCAGGGGACGGTCCTCCACCCGAACCTGTCCAGTCTCCACCTCCTTGCGTGGAGATTGAGCGGTGGCAGTTGACGTCTTTCGACCTGCCTCCTGCAGTTTGTGACGTAATCTTGGCAGCCAGGCGTCCCTCCACTAAAACGGTATACGCCTGTAGATGGAACAAATTTGTGGCATGGTGCACAGTAAAGGCTGTGGATCCCCTTTCTGCCCCTCTTTCAGAGGTTCTCCTCTTCATTCTTTCTTTGGCCCAGCAGGGCTCTGCTCTGGGCACCCTTAAAGGCTATCCTTCTGCCATTTCGTCTTTCTTCGCCTTTCTGATCAGCCTTCTCTTTTCAAGTTCCCTATTGTAAATAGATTTCTTAAGGGCATTACTCACCTCTTTCCTCCTATTTCTTTCGTAATGCCCCAGTGGGACTTGAATCTGGTCTTAACTTACCTTATGTGTGCTCCTTTCGAGCCACTACACAATTGTCCTCTCAGACTCTTGACCTTAAAGACTGCTTTTCTGGTTGCCATCACCTCTGCTCGCAGGGTGAGTGAGCTTCATACTCTTTCTTCTAAACCTCCTTTCCTTGCTGTTCATCCGGACAAGGTTGTCCTTCGAACTAGACCTTCTTTTCTTCCTAAAGTGGTTACCTCTTTCCACATAGCACAGAACATCACTTTGCCCACCTTCTTCCCGCCCCCGCACCCTTCAAAGGAGGAGGAGAGACTCCACCGTCTGGATCCAAAACGTGCATTATCTTTTTATTGGATCGCACAAAACAATTCCGGGTGGACGATCAACTCTCTGTTGGCTATGTGGGTGCCAAGAAAGGTCAGGCTGTGCAAAAACGACCATCTCTCGATGGGTCGTCATTTGCATTAAGATCTGTTACTCCTTGGCGAAAAAGGAGCCTCCGGTAGGACTGCGCGCCCATTCCACCAGGGCGACGGCAGCCACTACTGCTTTGGGACGTAGAGTCCCCCTTGGTGACATCTGCCAAGCAGCCACGTGGGCATCACTGCATGCGTTCACTAAGCATTACTGCCTGGATAGTGAAGTCCGGAGAGACGGCTTCTTTGGCCGTTCAGTTCTCCAGGACTTTCTGGTGTGAACTTAGTTCGCAGACCCACCTCCGGGGTTGGTATTGCTGGGGTATCTATTCTAAGGTAAGGAATCTATAACTGATAGTCTCTTTCAGATGAACAAGTTACTTACCTTCGGTAACAATATATCTGTAAAAGACATATATTAGTTATAGATTCCTTACCACCCCACCCATCCTCCCCGTTCTGCAAACTGACTTCTAGAGTAAGGGACTCCCTTTCAGGGCCCTAGTTTTGTGAACCAGTGGTCAGTGTCTAGCATGGCTCTGCGCTTCTGGTGTGGAATGTCGTGTAAAGAACTGCAGTCAGCGCGCAGGGTTGGCGTCTAAGTAGATACTGCGACGTCATCCCGGCGATCACGACACCGACGAACGTGGAGTCGACCGACGCCATCTACCGACGCGCAAGGGTACTGCTGAGGAAAAATTCTCCGGATCCAGTCTAATGCCTGGGGGTAATTCTAAGGTAAGGAATCTGTAACTAATATATGTCTCTTACAGATATATTGTTTCCGAAGGTAAGTAACTTGTTCTTTAAAACCAGCTTTTTTGCACTGGCGGGCGTCCTCTGGGACCCCCCAAGATGCCTAGGGGGTCAGAGTATTCATACCCTGCCCCCTTCTCTTGTTTTTTCAAACATTTTCTGGGACTCGGCTCAAGCCGAGTCCTAAGATGGTTGCGAACTCTTCCTGGTTTGAAGTGTTGGCAGTTAATTAGATTTGAGCACGGGGACTGTCTGATCCTCGGATGATCCGCGTCCCTATATATACAAATTTGTATTCCGGTTAATATCTCTAAAACAACTGAATGGTTTTACACCAAATCCCAAAAAGTCACTTCTCCTGGACCAATATCTACCCTTCTGCCAAATTTGGTGTAATTTCGTTTAGCAGTTCGGGCTGTAGCAGTGTCTAAAGTTCCTATAGGAATTAACATGGGGAAGAAACGTGTTTGGGACCCCCCCCCCTTTTTCTCGGTCCCCGCTTGTTGGATCACTACAGAACGTTCAAGACAGCAGCTTAAGTGAGCGTCATATTGGTTTTGAAAATTTCACGAGGATTCGTTAAACGACGCCAAAGTTATTGGCAAATGAAAAAACACTCTTCCTATGGAAACTACATCCTAACTATAACTACCTACTGACGACCGCCGGTAGGTAATATATATACATATATGTATTGTTTCTCCATCTAGAGAAGGCCCTCACTCAAGTCTTTGGGATAATTCATTTATTCACAGAGAGCACTTGTAAAAACTGGAACGCGTTTTGGCTGTTAACACAGCCTTTGTCAACCATAAAGTGCATCGATTATTTCCCCTCATTTAAATCCTCTCCACAAGTGTTGCCACTTGCATGGACATGAAAGTGTTACTCTTCTACTCATAAATCTTTCGTGCTTAATGTACCAAAATTATTGTTTGGCAGTAACTTGTAGGAAAGTACTATTAAAATCAATTGCTTTTTCTCCACAGTTCTAGCAATACTCTTCTAATTTAGCATGTCTGCTTCTAAGTGTTGGCAGCCTTTCACAATATGTTTTCCAAACGTGCCAGTGAGTATATAACCAACCCCAGCAGGCCAAAAAGCATATTTAAAAAAAAAAAAATCAAACAATTCGCGAATTTGTGGAGAAAAGAAAAGAAAAGTACAGGCTCACGCACATTTTTTTAATTAACCATTGGGTGGGACAAGTACCGGGGCATAACATAAAAATAGGAGGGGCGTATTGGGCCGCCATTCATGGCATGTGAAAGAACCGGGGACCACCACCTCCCCGGGGCATTGATTTTTATGTATGCGGGGGGTGCCTACACTGCACCCCTGTGCCCCACATGGACCCTTACCTCCCCGGGGCAAATGTTTATAAAGTAATGTGGGGACACGCGCGGCCACTCTCAGCACCTGAGACCACCACCTCCCCCGGGTACTTAACAATATGTTTGCAGGCAGGCCCCCTGGGCCCGCCCGTGCCCTGGGGACCACCACTTCCCCGGGGCAAATGATACTAATATAATGCAGGGGATCCCACCAGGCCCCCAATATCCCCAGGAACTGCCACCTCCCTAGGGCAAATTATGGTGAAAAAATGATGCAGGGGGCGTGGCCCGTCCGCAGCCTTGGGGACCGCCACATTCCTGGGCAATTTATTCAAAATAACGGGGCCGTGTGGTCCCTACAGCCCTGGGAACCACCACCTCTCCGGGGCTAACTACTACAATAGAGGGGGGTCGTGTGCCCCCCTCCTGGAGCCATGAATGGCCCTGGGGCCTGCCAACCCCCAGGGCCAGCTTCTGCCTACCCTTGGGAGGTAGCTGTTTTGCTTTTGCTTGGTGGGAGCTAAAAGCAAACAGAAACTCCGCTTTCTGCAAGCAGGAGTAGTCAAACAGCTCTCGCTTGCAGAAAGCAGAGTTTTCATCTGTTTCCCTGCACACAAATATGCGTGCAGGGAAACAGATGAAAACATTGCTGCTGCGAGCAGGGAGTTGCTGTTTAAAGCAGCTGCTTTCTTGCCGCAGCAATGCCGGCTCCCACAGGCTTCTGCCTCCTGTGGGAGCCGGAAAAATGTAACATTAAAATTTTGAACTAAAGAAACAAGAACACAAAAATTCACCAGTTATTTTTAACAGATCTTGCTATAACTTGCGCCCTCACCACGCAATGCTCATGACCTCACATATTACATCACTCATGACATGTTCCATGACCTAATTTATAGCATCACTGATGACAATTCCAATGACCCTGGGTTACTAGGCTGCCCCTTTTTTCTTTGAACATTCATAGTCCCTGGGCAGTTTTTTGTTTAAAAGGGAAGAGGACCTGCACTGCCCCCTTCCCCAAGCCTTATCAGGCCCCTGGGACCCCATCGCCCGGGGCTGTGTGTTTGTTTGAAAGGGTAGGAGGGCCACGCTGCCCCCCTCCCCGAGTCTCATTAGGCACTATGGAACCCATCTCCCAAGGCTGTATTTGCTTTTAAAGGGGAGGAGGTCCACGTAGCACCTCTCCCCAAGGCTCATTAGGCCCTCCATCCCCCATTGCCTCATCTATATTAAGAGGGGACGGGGCCACGCAGCCCCCTCCCTGAGCCTCATTAGGCCCTGGGGACCCCATTCCTCAGGGCCGTATATGTATTTAAAGGAGAGGGCAGCCCTGCGGACCCCTTTCCTGAGCCTATCATGGCCCTGAGGACCCCATGACCCAGGACCTGCATTATTTAAAGGTGGGTGCCCCGCTGCCTACCCAGGACACCCATCAATCATATGTTGGGAGCTGCGGGCAGAGCCCCAGGTATCCCGGCTCCCCACAATTTATTTATGCTGCTTCCTCTGGGCGTGAGCAATCTGTTGCTCTGTTTGCCTTACTGCATCAGTGTGGGCAGAGAAACAGATCAAAAGTCTGCTCAAGGCTGACAGGAGCTTTTTTAATGCTCCCACCCACTGGAAGCAGACTTTGTGTTAGTTCACGTTTGGCGGGAGATTCAAAAATGCTCTTGTCAGACATGAACAAACACATGTTTCCCTGCCAGTGCGGGCAGTGAAACTGTTGTGTCCCGGGGGTGGGCTCCCCGAGACACAGCAAGTGAGCTTGCCCTGGGGGATGGGGCCCCCGGGGCGATAAAAGGCTCAGAGAGGGGGGAGCCATACACGCCCTTGCCTTTGTTTAACATTACGGCCCCAGGGGTGGTCTTCCTTGGGCCTATAATGGCTCAGGGAGGGTAGCTTTTTACCCCCTTCCCTTGAGGAATGTGACCCCAGGGGTGGGATCCCTGAGGTCTATAATGACATGGAGAGGGGTCTGCGCGACCCCCCTCCCCGAATTAAAGAATGATTAAAGAATGCAACCCCGGACCGCCATTTTTTTGATTCCGCATCAGTCCTGTGAGATTGCAGAAAAAATTGTTGATAGGTTTTGTCAATTTTGGCCCTCTAGGCCCACATGGGGCCTAGAGAGGCACGGTATTCCTACCCTGCCCCCTTAAATCACTTTTTTTTTAAAGTTCAGGACAGGAAACTAAGGCCTCCAAGCATTTTTAAAGCTCCGACCTGCTAGGCGCAGACTTTGTGTTTGCTCATGTTTGACGTGAGATTCAAAAATGCTCTTGCCAGACGTGAACAAACACAGATTTCCCTGCCCATGCAAGTGCGGGCAGGGAAACTGTTGTATCCCGGGGGTGGGCTCCTCGGGACACAGCAAATGAGCAATCCCTGGGGGATGGGGTACCCGGGCGATAAAAGGCTCAGGGAGGGGGGCCACATGGGCATTTCGGCCCCAGGAGTGGACTCCCCGTTGCCTATAATGGCTTGAAGATGGGGATCCCGCGGCACCACCTTTAATTAACGAAATTGACTCTGTGGGGTGGTTTCCCGCTGCCTTTGAAGGCTCGGGGAAGGGGGTCATGCGACCCCCATCCCTTTTGTGAACATTTCCGCCCTAAGGGGAGGGCTCCCCAGGGCCTATCATGTCTCATGAAGGGTGTCTGCATGCCCCTCCCCTTATTGAATACGACCCCAGGGGTGGTATCCCTTATGCCTATAATGGCTCGGAGAGAGGCGGCCACATGCCCCCCTCCCTTGAATGGAAGAATGACTAAAGAATGCAGCCCTGGGATGCCATTTTTTAAAATTTTGATTCCATAAGAATCCTGTGAGATCGCAGCAAACATTGCTGATTTTTTTGTTGTTGACAATTTTGGCCCTCTAGTCCCTCATGGGGCCCAGAGAGGCATGGTATTCCTACCCTGGCCCCTTAATCACTTTTTGTTTAAAGTTCAGGACAGGAAACTAAGGGCCTGATTATGACTGTGGTTCGTAAGCAGGTTTCACGCCCGCCATCGTTTTGTTGGCAGTCGGAAAAACCGACTGCCACGGCCCCTCGGACCGTCGGAGGGGAATCATATCCCTACAACGGTGGCGGTGCCTAGCAGGCACCGCCGTAGGGACTATGATGTCCCTTTCCGCCCACCTGTTCATGGCAGTTAACCTGCCATGAACAGGCAGGCGGAAAGGGACTTTGGGGGCCTGTAGCGGGCCCCCCTGGCCCTAAGCTGTGGGCACTGGGGGGCACCTATGGTGCCCCCCTACATATCTCTGCACCATGTGGCAGGCACCGAATGGTGCCTGCCATGTAGTGCAGGGATATGTCAGGTGTTCCTATTTTGCATTGTGGCGGATGCTGCAGCCAGCAGCACCCACCACAATGCAAAACATAGGCATTGCGACCGCCGTGGTGGCGGTCGCATTGTAATGCCTCTTACGGGACCGCAGACAGCATTTCGGGTGGTTTCATTTCCGATTACGTCCGCCTGCCATCGTAATCAGCCCCTAAGGCTCTAGGCCTGTAATGGCATCCAGCATAATTTTTCTGATGTTGCTGGCAGCCAATCAGAGTGCTCCCTCCTACAGTAGTCTGACTCCCACAGGAGCAAATTGGCCCAAGGAAAAAAGCTCCCTGGGCCAATCAGAATGTCCCATTTTTAAACTAACGCTCCCACAAGACTCTCGTGAGACTTTTGCGGATCCAACCATCAAGATATACAAATATTTTTAAACCTGAATTTCTCCAAAAGTACTGAACAGATTTTCCCTAAATCACAAAAGCCCAATCTCCGTACCAAGATCTAGCTTCTTGCCAAATTTGGTGTAATTCCATTCAGCAGTTTTTGTGGTAGTGCTTCTTAAAGAAGTCTATGGAAAATGCATGGGGATTTTGCGTTTTGGACCCCCATTTGTCCCCGCTTCCACTTGACGGATCATCCTGAAAGTTGCCTAGTGGCGGTTGTCACTGGGTAGTTATAGTTAGGACCTTGTTACCATAAAAAATATTTTTGGGTTTGCTGATAACTTTGGCACCATTTGGCAAATCTTCACAAAACCTTGCAAAAAAAGTCTCATCCACATCAGCTTCTACTCTAGAAAGTTTTGGGGTGATCCATCAAACAGGGGTTGAGGATAGGGGGGTTCCCAAATGGATTTTCCATTGGAAAATTGAACAGCAATACTGCACAACGGCTGAGGGAATTACACCAAAATTGTCAGAAAGCTAAATCTTGATCCAGAAAGGCTGCTTTTGTGATTTGGTGCAAGTCAGTCCATTCGTTTTGGGATATTAAGGTTCAAATTGTATGTATATTTCAAGTCTCAGATGATCCGCAAAATCAACAAATAAAAAGATAAGATCTTATTAGCTACCATAACATAAACAAAGATATTTCAGCAGCCATTTTAGGACATGTGGACTCAGTCCCCTGTCCTGATAAATAGTTAAAAAAAGACATATAGGAGGCAGGGTACAGATACTCTGACCCTCCTTAGCCTGGTGGGGGGTCCCAGAGAAGAGTACCCCCTTCTCCAGACCAAACATTTACTTTTGTTTACAGTACCGCAGATCGGTGGATGGTCTGCAGTAAAATTTGAAAAGAAAACGGCAGACTCCAGACCCTTTTAATTTTAATCCCCACCTGCCCCTGGTCAAGGCAGGGCTGGAGGGGTTTGCTGTATTATTATTTGAGGAGAGGGGCCATTTGGTCAACCTGTCCAAGCCATTACATGTCCCAGGGGACCTCATTCCTTGTTCTCCCACCCAAGTTCTCCCGGGCAGGGAACAACTCAGTGGCCCAGGGGATGGGGTCCCCGGGACACTGTTGCCATTGTGCCCTGGAAAGGGGATTTCTGAAGCCATTATATGGCTTAGAGAGGGAGGCCCCATGCCCCCCTTCCCAATTGAAAAGTACATTGGCTCAAGGAGATGGGGTCTATGAGGCCTTGAAAAGTCTTGGAGGGGTGCACGTCCACACCACGTTAAAAATATCGGGCCCGGGGCTTGGGGTCCCTGGGTCCTTCAAAAGGCTCTGGAAGGGAAGGCAGCATGGTCCCTTCCCATTAAAAAGGTATTGGCCCCAGGGGATGGGTCCCTACAGCCTTGAAAAGACTCTGGGGCTGAATGCCACTCATGTTTAAAAAATTGTTGGCTCCTGGGGATGGGGTCCTTGGGGCCTTCAAAGGCTCAGAACGGGGGGGCTGCATGCTCACCTCTCATTAAATAGATATCAGCCCTGGTGGATGGGGTCTCCGAGGCCTTCTAAAGACTTGAGGAGAGGGCTTCATCCCCCCACCCATTTAAATAGTTATTGGCACTGCAGTATGGGGTCCCCAGAGCCTTCAAAAAGCTTGGGAGGGTGGCCCCCCTCCCCTTCTAAAAAAATGCTTTGGGCTCCGAGGGAGGGGTCAGTACCATCATTAAATTGCACAGGGATGGGGGGCTGCACGCACCCCTCCCCAAATTAAAAAAAATTATAATGCGGGAATGTGAAATGACTGGAGTAGCTGCTCATTTCACTGCTCCAGCTGGGGAGCATCTGATAATGCCCTGCAAGGGATTTTTAAAAAATATTTCTGATGCTCATGTTGCCCCTGGAAGGGCCAGGTGGATCACCAAACTTTTTTTAAAAATTTTTGTGGGGGATGGCAAAGAGAACAGCAGCCCCTAACAATATTTTAAAAAAATATCAAACTAAGGCTTCCGGGTCATTAAATTCATGACCCCATGAGAGCTTACCATTATTTCTAAAGCATTCTGAGCTGGAGCTGTATGCTCCTCAGCTGGAGTGCAGGGACTCCTGGTTTGTTTTATGGCTGCACCATGGTCCTTGAAAAATGTCCCAAAAAAAAGACTCAAAGACACGCTAAAGTTATTTTTTTTAATACTTTATTGAAAATATTTTGTGACAATCACTATTTTAAACATTTCAATGTGTGTATTCATAAAATATACACTTGATTATAGTTATTGGTGACTTTTTGACACAGCCAATAGGACAGGTCTGCTTTATATATGTTGATGTGTTCATCTCCTGAAAAGGCCAGTAGGCCTACCTTTTATATTTTGGAGTTCTTACCTTATGAAAAAGCCAGTAGGCCTGCCTCACTTTAAATGAAACCCCTTTATACTGTTGCTCATATTTAAAGAACAATCAGAAATTCACAAAAAAAAAAGGTGAATAATGTTATAGTTGGGTGCAAATTTGAGTGGCAAGGTAATGTTTTAAATTCAAAAGAACGCAAAAATTCATCATTTATAGTCAACTCAAGTAACTATACTTTGTGCCTTAAATTAACTATAAGTCGCACCCTGGCCATACACTGCCTTCACATATTATATCACTCATGTCATGTTGAAATGACATCATTGATAACAACACTGTGCAGGGTGGGGGTGCAAGTTATAGTTACTTGAGATAACACACACACACACACATATATATATATATATATATATAAATATATATATATATATATATATATATATATATATATATATATATATATATATATATATATTGTTATATATTCACTGAAAAAACCAAAGGTTACAGGGACGTTACAGTTAGGCTGACATTTCACTCATAGAAAACCAGAGAAATTCAGCAGTTCTAATTAGTTGAGCTAACTATAACTAACACCCCTGCAATGCACTGCCTATGACCTCACATATTACATCACTCATGACATGGTCAGCGACATCACTGATGACATCACTGATGACATCTCAAATGACATCACTGATGACATCATCCAGAGAATGTCTGACGCACCCACTCGCACCCCAATACAACCTTTCATACACCCACTCCAACTTCCACACTACCATTCTCAAAACCATTGACACACCCATACCAGTACTTACACACCCACTCACTGATTCATAGGTCTACACACACATCCACTCATTCACCCATGCAGCCACTCATACACCAACTCACTCACTAATACAGCCACTGATATATACACTCATACACCCGTACAGTCCTGATGTAATGATGTGTCTACGTGTTAGAAGCTGTCTCCAGGCGGACTGTCGTGAACACTAGGATATCTTGTACTTTTCCTAGCCTTGAACGAGAAGTACAGGTTATATAGCAGGAAAGGCTTCCTAAAAACAAGCAGCATTTACAGCGTCTTCACAGAACAATATCATGCAGTGTAATATATAAACAATCTAGCTAAAATGAAGTCTGCTAAAATGTATAAAATATGAAACTTAAGGGAATACCAAAGTGGGTCTAAGAGAGATTCACCACACCCTCCCTTGTCTGTGAAAAGACTCAGCTCCTACATATAACTAATATAAAAACAACAATAAGCATTTCCACAAACCAAGAATACTAAAAACGTCTTTAAAATATGACAAGTTTCTTTAAAAATTCATTTAAAAGGTATATATATATATATATGGTGGCATTCATTGTGTGGCAGACAGCCTATGAGGAAGGGAGTGTTTCCCGAAACGCGTCAGGTCTCTGCTGACGTCGAGTGTGTCTGTTCTTCCCTGACCCTATGGACGTCGAGAAGTGAGTGTGCCCCGCCCTTGGGTAAACGTGGAACGGAATAGAATCGGCATGCCTAGCCGAGGGGCGCACCGCCGCAGACAATAGCGGCTCCGCTGCTGGACTGTGTTTTCAGCGGAGCGGAACTTTTTGACACATGGTAGCATTGGGGGAAAATATTGAGGATATGCCCGTGATTTGCACTATTTTACACAGAGACTGCCAGCAGCCCACATGGGTTTGATTGATTGGACTCCCAGTCCCAGAAAGCAATGGTGTATTGACTCACCTGAGTGTAATTGTTTTTTGCATTCAAATAAAGGAGATCGCTGGGAAGTCCTTATGGTGGCATTCATTGTGTAGCAGACAGCCTATGAGGAAGGGAGTGTTTCCCGAAACGCGTCAGGTCTCTGCTGACGTTGAGTGTGTCTGTTCTTCCCTGACCCTATGGACGTCGAGAAGTGAGTGTGCCCCGCCCTTGGGTAAACGTGGAACGGAATAGAATCGGCATGCCTAGCTGAGGGGCGCACCGCCGCAGACAATAGCGGCTCCGCTGCTGGACTGTGTTTTCAGCGGAGCGGAACTTTTTGACACATGGTAGCATTGGGGGAAGATATTGAGGATACGCCCGTGATTTGCACTATTTTACACAGAGACTGCCAGCAGCCCACATGGGTTTGATTGATTGGACTCCCAGTCCCAGAAAGCAATGGTGTATTGACTCACCTGAGTGTAATTGTTTTTTGCATTCAAATAAAGGAGATCGCTGGGAAGTCCTTATGGTGGCATTCATTGTGTAGCAGACAGCCTATGAGGAAGGGAGTGTTTCCCGAAACGCGTCAGGTCTCTGCTGACGTCGAGTGTGTCTGTTCTTCCCTGACCCGATGGACGTCGAGAAATGAGTGTGCCCCGCCCTTGGGTAAACGTGGAACGGAATATATATATATATATATATAACATTGATTTCATTTGTAAAAACCAATGGACGAATTAAAAGTCTTAGGAGGCTCCGAAAATGCATCTATGTTAAAAAAATCCAAAATGGATTGTTCATCCACAGAGGATATTTCACAATGGCTGCATTGATCAGTTCCAAAGAACACACGTGGTCAGCAACCTCAGCTGATGTTGAAGACGTATCACCTTGCTGTGCACCCGCATTGGGAGACCCGGGATCCACATCAAAAGGAGATGGCTCTTAGAAAGCACTCCACAGCAATGGCAGATTCACGGGACAACTCCTAAAATGTGTATTTATCAGACGCATCAATAGGTTCATGTCCATAGGTTGTGCCATTTGCATGCATGCAGCCATCCAGTGTACACTCAAAAGGGCATCACAGACAATGAAACACAGGTGTCACATAGGTAAACCATATGGGTCGAAAGGCCCAAAAACAGTTATTATTTAGTTCCTGACGCACAGATCCAAAGAACAGTATCATGCATTCACGACACAGCTTGACGTGCAGTAAATCCATCACCTTTTAGTCTGGACGTGGAACATCCATTGCGGAGAAGCAAAAATAGAATGAAAATACCACAAATTAGTAATAACACGAGTGTGCCTCCAAAAATGCTTGAAAATATTGAGTGAATGAAGGAAAGAATCACTCCAAAAATGGCTTAAACATGCTGACAAAGCCAAACCCAACCTCTTTAAAGAAATGCACCATACCACTGGTGTTGGAAGCATTAAATATAAATTGCACAAGTTCACCAAAATGCCGAGGAAATGTTGTGCTAAATAGCTATTGTTACTAGGCGCTGGGTGGTGCTCGGCTCCCCTGCACTCTGCGTTATAGGACGAATGTTTTTAATTTATCTCACCTTGGTAGTCTTTGTTTTTACTTCTTGTACTGCATTGCAGTTTTGGCTTGCTCCTCCTTGCCTGCTTGCTGCGTTAGTTAGCTGCTGTCGATCTCCGGAGTCGGACCGTAGCCACGCCCCTAGAGGCAGGCTACAAATTCATGGCAGCTGCGCAGCCACAATGGGATTCCTTTCCTTGATGAGAAACCTATACCAAGCCTAAGTGGCCCGTGTTTTTAAATTTTGCACTTTTGTGTTCCTTGTAAGTGCACTAGGCGCTGTGAGTTGCCTGGCTCCCGCCTCACCCTTATTACTTATCATTTCCCTTATTATACTTCATTTCTTTTTGTTCCTTGTAAGCGCACTAGGCGCTGGGAGGTACCTGGCTCCCGCATCACCCTTATTATTTTTCATTTCCCTTACTACTCTTCATTTCTTTCCATTCCTTGTAAGCGCACTAGGCTCTGGGAGGTGCCTAGCTCCCCTGCACTCTGCGTTATAGGACCATGTTTTTAATTTATCTCATCTTGTTAGTCTTTGTTTTTACTTCTTGTACTGCATTGCAGTTTTGGCTTGCTCCTTCTTGCCTGCTTGCTGCGTTAGTCAGCTGCTCTCAATATCTGGAGTCAGAGTCGGACCGTAGCCACGCCCCTAGAGGCGGGCTACAAATTCATGCCTGCTGCGCGGCCCTGCTCCGCACTCCGTCGAGTCTCCCGCTGGCAGGTCACATGTTGCAAGGCATGCATACTACTTACGAAGCCCCAACGGATGCAGCAGCTGTGATTTCCGTCTGGATGAACAACACACAGTAAATCCTTCCGGTAAGACTAGCCAGTTAGAGGGAATAAGCAATGCCTACTATTAAATTGCCGCTCTCTGCCCAAACACGGAGATAGCAGACTTAAACTTAGAACTCCAGCCCAACGCACTTTTTCTAACTGAAACATGGCTTACAGAAGTCTCAGCCCCTGACATACTAGATGCAGTTCCCCACAACTGCGCCATACTACGACTCGACTGCCCCTTATTTAGGGGTGGAGGCCTAGCGATAATTTTTAAATGTAGCCTGCATTGCCAGCTGAAGCCGATAAACATCACTAATTCTGAGGCAGCCTTTTTCAGCTTAACCCTGAATAGTCAATTCACGTTAGCAGGGTTTCTAATTTATCACCCTCCGGGCCCAGCTGCAACTTTTGTAAAAAGCTTAGCGGACACGATTCCGGATTTTGCAGTTCGATACGCCAACTTTATAGTTTTAGGTGACCTTAATATACATATAGACAACAAGAACTGCCTGACCACGGAAAATCTAAGGAAGATTTGAGCTTGCTCCAACTTTCCCAATTGGTCAATGCCCCCACACATGCTCTGGGCCATATTCTGGACCCTATCTTTACTAACTCACATTTCTTAGCAGTGGCCGAACCCATCCCGGTGGCGTGGTCGGACCACCACTTGATCCCATTTGGGATCACGGAGCCCCCTAAAGCAGTGGCACCATCTGTAAAACGCCGTTCGCGTAAATGGGCCCGGATCACCCCCACCTCTTTTACTAGGGTCCGAAATTCTAATAGACCGACTTTTGAAGTCTGTCCATCATCGGCCAACACACAGCTCAAGGGGTGGATCAATCATGCCCTAGACACACTAGCACCTCTGAAGTTAGTTACCAGTAGGCGGACCAAACCTTCCGCACCCTGGTTCTCAGAGGCACTCCAAGAAACAAAGAGGTTCTGCAAAAGGCCAGAACGCGTGTGGTGCAAAGAGTACAATGAACATCATAAACACACGTACCTTGCAGCCTTAAAGAAGTATCACAAAGATCTCAGGCATACCCGTGCAAATTACTATGCCCTACAAATTGATCATTCGAAAAATTCAACTAGGAAACTTTCCCAAATAATTAAGTCTCTAACCTCCTTGGAACGCACCGCAGCTACAATTCCTCCTTCAACTGACCGCTGTGACCAGATTGCACAATCCTTTCTGGACAAGGTCAATAACATCTATATTTCCTTTCCTGAGAGGGCTAGGACCTTCAAAACGTCATTTTCTACTTGCACATTACCAGATGCCCCGGGTAAGCTTCTTAATCTGAAACCTATCTCAGAGACTGGCACGTGCAGCCTAATGCTCAAAGTTAAATCCGGATCTCCTTTAGACCCTGCAGCCCGTCGATCCTGGAACAGGGCAGAGCTACCATTGCACCAGTGCTAACGGAGTTGCTCAACTTGTCGTTTCGCTCCGGCCTAGTCCAGAAAGAGTGGAAACATGCCATGGTTATCCCTCTACTCAAAAAGGCTAACCTAGACCCACTATTGCCTGAAAATCTAAGACCCATCTCATTACTACCCACTGTGCAAAAATTGCGGAGAAATTTGTCAATCAGCAACTAATGCAGTTTGTGGAGGAAAATGATCTCCTCCACGAGACACAGTCTGGATTTAGACCTTCCTTTAGCACTGAATCGGCGCTACTTCTTGCGTCGGACTCAATCCGCAAAATTGCTGATGAAGGTCAAACGGCGGCCCTAGTCATGCTTGACCTGAGCACCGCATTTTATACGGTGTCTCACTGTTTGTTACTTGACAGATTACACCACACAGGGGTAGGCGGCATTGCACTGGGCTGGCTGGCGAGCTTTCTGGAGGATCGCACTTCCCAAGTTACTCTGCCATCCTCTGTTTCGTCCACTCAACGTCTGAAACAGGGCATGCCTCAAGGCTCAGCACTGAGCCCGACCCTTTTCAATTTGTATATGCGACCGCTGGCAGACCTCCTGGACAAGCATGGGCTGCAGACAGTGTCATATGCAGATGATACTCAGCTGATCCTCACCTTGGCCCAGGACAACTGCCAAGCAGCAGAGGATTTCAAGCTCTGCCTAGAGGACATGGCAAACTGGATGAAACATAGCTGCCTCAGACTAAATGCAAGTAAAACGGATATTTTAGTGGTAGGGAAACAACCTTCCATCTGGTCCTCGAGTTGGTGGCCCAGTATGTTAGGATCTCCACCCTCTCTGAGCCACAGAGTCAAAAATCTTGGAGTTTGGTTCGACTCCACACTATCCTTTTCCGAACATATCTCCGCCCTCACAGGTACCTGTTTCGGGAGTCTAAAACTGCTTAACAAAATCCTAGGGCTCCTCCTGGACTGTGCCAAGAAGATGGCAGTCCAGGCCCTGGTGATGTCCAGATTAGACTACTAGACTACTGTAATGTTCTCTATCTGGGGGAATCGAAAAGGAGCATATATATGCTCCAACTGGTGCAAAACGCAGCAGCTCGGATGCTGTTAAATATCGCCAGATTTGCGCCCACTGGATGTGCCCTGGAAACTCTCCACTGGCTCCCTATTGAGGAGAGGATCTCCTTCAAAGCCCTGTGTTATGCCCACAGAATACAACAGGGCAAAGGCCCAAAATATCTCCGCCCTATGATACATTCGTACCACCCCACGCGCTGCCTGAGATCGACTGGAACTGGACTGGTTAGCATTCCTAAATACAACAGAAAATGCTTTGGTGGCATCTCCTTTAGGCACCTGGCTGCCAAGCAGTGGAACTCACTGCCTGTGCACCTCAGACTGGAGACGTCAGAATCAGCTTTTAGGAAAAATCTTAAAACCTGTTTAGGAAAAATCTCACCCCTTAGTAATACTCCGCCCAGTCCTCTCTCAATGAACTCAGCCTTGATGAATTCAGCGCGGGGACACTCTGTAATGGAGTAACCAAGTGCTATACAAGTTGCAAATAATAATAACAATAATCAGTCCTTTTCTTTCCGCGCCAGTTAATCGCCGATCCGGGAAGAGCTACCCCTCTGTCGCTTTTTGATAGGCCTTTTCTCAACTTTTTGTCGAATTCCAAATTTTTTCCAATTTTGTGTGCGAGGATGTCTTCGAGGAAGACAGGATTCAAGCTGTGTGGTGCCTGCCACTTCATGATGTCGGTTACCGATCCCCACCTCGTCTGTCTCTGGTGTCTCGAGCGCGACCACGACTCAAAGTCGTGCTCGGACTGTTGGGCTATGGCTCCGAAAGCCTTGCAGGAGTGGGCTATGAAGCTCCTTGCAGCCCGGCGGTCAACACCGTCCAGTGAGACTCTTTGGAGGTCCCGATCGAAGAAGAGGAGGACGCGGAACTGCTCCCGTAACCCAAAGTCCTCTCCGTCCCACTCGAGGTCCTCGGGACGCTTGGGGAAGAGGCACAAGAAGAAGGAGAAGTCCAAGCAGACTTCATCTTCGCCTCGACTGTCGTCCGTCGACAAAATAGGTAAGGAGCACCGACGCTCTAAGCATGGTTCTGCGGAGCCGGAGCCAGGGTCGACTTCGCGCCTCCCTCCCTTTCTGGGAGCCAGAGTGTCCCCCGCTCAAATTAAAGAGTTTTACGAGGCCATGCGCTGCGTATTTGAGCAGGCCGACCCCTCCATTGAATTCGACGCCGTCGGCTCCGGCGGGGCCTCAGGGATCCGATCCCGGATCAGGGTCGACGGTGGTAGTGCCATCGCGACCTCCTCCGGCGTCGGACCCGAAGTCGGTGCCACTGGTGCCCATCAGCGGCACAGTCCCATCAGTATCCCTTATGACACGGAGTCAGAACAACGTCGCTCGACGCCAATTCCGGCGTCGATTGAACCCAGGGGTTCTAAGTTGTCGCCTGAACACTTTGAGGATGTGTTAGGCTCAGGAGAGGAATGGGAGGGGTCTATGGATCCTTTGGAGCACCAGGATGACTCTGCAGAGCAGTTGGACTGGTATGGGGAACTTGGGGAAGCCAGTGGACAGGACACTTCTCCAGATACTGGCTTGCTCTCTCCGCCAGCTGTGGCTATGGAGGAGGGGGAATCCTATGCCATGGTGGTTAAAAGGGCAGCAGAGGTCCTTGGACTACAGCTGCCTTCCATGCAGGTCAGGACAAATCTCCTGACTGAAGTGCTTCAACCTGGAGCTTTCACATCTGAACCCCTTTTGCCCTTTCATGAAGCGCTAACTGATGTCCTTCTAGGCACGTGGTCCAAGCCTAGCACAGGGGTTCCTGCGAATAGGACAATTGCATGCCGCCATCGCCCAGCTCTGGGCGACCCAAAGTTCCTCAGCCATCACCGAATCCCTGAAAGTTTGGTGGTGCAGGCTTCTATATTCCAGGGCGCATTCCCTTCTGCCCCTCCGGATAGGGAATCCAAGAGGCTGGATTCAAATGGTAAGATGTTTTCTTCCTCCAGCCTGGCATTGCAGTCGGTGAATACTGCATGCTTATTGGGCCATTTCTCCACTCCTTATGGGAGACGGTTGCGCATGTGTTGCCACAAGTCCCAGAGGAGGCCCGGGCTGTGCTCTTTCAAGTAGTTAAGGACTGGAGAGATGCAGTAAAATTCACCATAAGGTGTGGCCTTGATATGACGGACTCAGTGGGCAGATCGATTTCCACGACAGTGGCCCTGAGGCGCCACTCTTGGCTTAGGACAACTGACCTCTCGGGTGATATACAGGCAAATTTGATGGATATGCCCTTTGATGGAACCCGTCTTTTTGGGGAAAAGGCAGATTCAGCCCTAGTGAGGTTCAAGGACTCTCGAGCTACGGCCAGATCCTTGGGCCTCTCTTCTACTCCTCGTGGCCAGTCTACCTTTCGTGGCAAAAGGAAGGGGTTTCCAGTCGTGTCAGCCCTATCCCAGCCACTGTCCTGTACAAGCTTCCCAAGCCATGCGGGGACGTGGACATGGTTCATTCCGACCTAGGATTGGGAGCCAGAAGTCGTCCGAGAACCCTGCCCTCGGCAGCCGCAGCCTCCAAGCACTCCCAGTCTGACTGAGCAAGAGCATACCACTCCAGTTAAGGGGATAATCCATCATCATCTCCCACAATCCCGTCCTGCCAGCCCACCGGCGTTACCTGCGGTTTACGGTAGGCCACGAGCACTTTCAGTTTACCGTGCTCCCCTTTGGCCTTACCAGCGCCCCTCGGGTGTTCACGAAAGGGATGGCGGTGGTCGCAGCTCATCTGCGCAGATCAGGGGTTCCAGTCTTCCCCTATCTCGACGACTGGCTGTTGAAGGCCGGCTCGCCCCAGACAGTCGTCTCCCACCTCCAGACTACGGCCTACCTCCTGCATTTGCTGGGGTTCTCCATCAATGTGCCGAAGTCGCACCTGATTCCCTCTCAGAAGCTCCTCTTCATCGGAGAGGCTCTGGATACGACGCCCTTTCGGGTCTATCCTCCCGAACGGCGAGTCCAGGATATTCAGGCTCTGATTCCGATCTTTCAGCCTCTATCCTGTGTTTCGGTCAGGATGACCCTGAAGCTGCTGGGCCTCATGGCCTCCTGCATCCTGCTGGTCGATCATGCCAGATGGCATATGCGAGCTCTGCAGTGGGACCTGAAGTTCCAGTGGGCGCAGCATCAGGGGAACCTGTCCGATTATGTCCAGATCTCGGAGGGCACTGCACACCAATTGCAGTGGTGGCTCACGAACCGGCATTGGGTCATTGGCAGATCCCTCTCCCTTCCCCAACCGGAGCACACAGTGGTGACGGATGCGTCCCTCCTGGGATGGGGCGGCCACATGGGAGAGGCGGAGATCAGAGGCCTCTGGTCTCCGGCGGAGTCCAGGCTCCATATCAACCTTCTGGAGCTCCGGGTGATCTGACTTGCACTGAAGGCATTCCTTCCCTCTGTCAAGGGGAGAGTAGTGCAGGTGTTCACAGACAACACCACCGCCATGTGGTACTGCAACAAACAGGGCGGGGTGGGGTCGTGGACCCTATGTCAGGAGGCCCTGCGCCTCTGGACATGGCTGGAACATCAGGGCATTTCCCTGGTGGTTCAACACCTGGCAGGCTCACTGAACGCCAGGGCGGACGAACTCAGCCGCAGGTGCATGATGGATCACGAATGGCGTCTTCACTCGGAGGTGGCGCAAGGTCTTTCAGCAGTGGGAAGAGCCTTGGTTAGATCTATTCGCCACCGAAGAGAACGCGCAATGTCAGCAGTTCTATGCGTTGGAATTTCCAAGGCGGCACTCGCTAGGCGACGCTTTTCGTCACAAGTGGAGTTGCGGTCTGTTGATAGCCTTTCCGCCTATACCACTTCTGCCCAGGGTGCTAAAGATCAGGCGCGACCGGGCCCAAGTCATTCTTGTGGCTCCGGACTGTGCTCGAAGAGTTTGGTATCCCGAGCTACTCAGTATGACCATCGATCCCCCGATCCGACTGCCTCTTCGGGAGGATCTTCTGTCGCAGCAGCAGGGGACGGTTCTCCCCCCGAACCTGTCCAGTCTCCACCTCTATGCGTGGAAATTGAGCGGCGGCAGTTGATTCCTTTTGACTTGCCTCCTGAAGTCTGTGATGTCATTCTGGCAGCCAGGCGTCCCTCCACTAAGTTGGTATACGCCTGCAGGTGGAACAAGTTTGTGGCATGGTGCACAGCAAAGGCTGTGGATCCCCTTTCTGCCCCTCTTTCAGAAGTCCTTTTGTTCCTTCTTTCTTTGGCCCAGCAGGGCTTTGCTCTGGGCACTATCAAGGGCTACCTTTCGGCTATTTCAGCCTTTCTTACTAAGCATTATTGTCTGGACAGCCAAGTCCGGAGAGACTGCTTCTTTGGCCGTTCTGTTCTCCGGGACTTCCTGGTGTGATCTTGGTTCGCAGACCCACCACCGGGGTTGGTATTGCTGGGGTATCTATTCTAAGGTAAGGAAACTATCACTAACGTGTTTCTTTCGGATGCACAAGTTACTTACCTTCGGTAATGATATATCTGTAAGAAACATTAGGGATTCCTTACCACCCCACCCATCCTCCCCGTTCTGCGAACTGATTTCTAGGGTTAAGGTCATCCCTTTTAGGGCCCTAGTTTCTATGCACCAGTGGCCAGTATCTTGCATGGCTCTGCGTTCCTGGCGCGGAAAGTCGTGTACAGAACTGACGTCAGCGCGCGAGGGCGGCGTCTAAGTAGCTGCCGCGACGTCATTTCGGCGACCACGACGCCAACGACAGACGCGGAGCCGCACGACGCCACCTTCCAACGCGCAGGGGTACTGCTAACGAAAACTTTCCGGATCCAGTCTGATGCCTGGGGGTAATTCTAAGGTAAGGAATCTATCACTAACTAATGTTTCTTACAGATATATCGTTACCGAAGGTAAGTAACTTGTGCTTTGGTGCCCACCTTGCATACTCCAGTCCAAACCAGTTCAGGGAGCCATTGGGTCCCGCTCTGACGTGAAACTGGACAAAGTACTTGGGAGTATCCACCCCACTGTCCTCCCCCTCCTCTGGGAGGGACCCCTGAATCATTCCTTAGGGTAATTAAGGGCTTACCTGTGAGTGGATCCCTAGATTCATCATGGGACAAGATTCAGATCACATACCACTTCAGCTTCAACCGCTTGGGCACTCTGAACCTCGCTGGACTTCGCTTTGGGAACCGAGACTGCAACTGGGAAGACTCCTGCTGCTCCTGGTCTTGTCGTCCTGCAAGTCTGCTGCAATGTCCGTGCCTGTGCTCCATACAGGTTCTTCACAGGGCCTGTGGACATCCAAGACACCTGAAGGAATTTCCCTTGGAGTGAAGGAGTCACTCCCCTGCATCTGCAGGCACTGCAATGCAGCTGACCGGTCTGCTGATCCTGGGCTCCCACGGACTCCGAAAGGCTCAACAACACAGGTGGTGGTACTGCAACTCCCTCAAGGCCTGCACTGTCTTCTCATCAAGTTTGAGGCCAGTGTCCCTCGTCGGAAACCCTGGAACAGAACCCCTGTGCACCTCGTCGACTTGCCATTGCCAAGGCTTGATGACTCTCTCCTCCAGAGATCTTCGGGCTCCAAGAAGCTCCTACCTCAAGCATCTCCTGCAGCCAAGATCTTTGTCTGCACCACTTCCTCTGCACTGTGGGCCCTCATCTTTTGGTGAGCTGCTCGAGGTCCTCTTGCAACTCCTGAGCCTTCGGCCCGTGGGTCCTCTTGAGGGTCTTCTTTGGCTCTAGTGGGCTCCCCTGCTTGCTCGGGGCCTGCTCTGGCTTACCTGCTCGTGGTGAGTCACTTGGACCTTGCTGGTCCCGACACTGCACCTTTTTCTTCAACTACGTTGGTTGCCGTTGCCAAGGCTTGTAGGTGCCCCTGCCAGACACTGACCGCTTGGCACTTGACATCCGACGTGGGACAGCTCATGCGTGGCTCCTGGTCCTCCTCTGCGTCAGCTGCAACTTCAAGGGCACCGTCAACTCTCCTGCATCTTCGACATCGGTGGGCATTCGTCTTCCGTGCCTCCTGGTCACTCCTAAGTGACATAGACTCTATACCCTCTGCTTGCAGGTACCTCTCACCTTGAATCCAGGTTTGGGTTCCACCGGACACTTTTCACCTTCTTCGAAAGCTGCATCGTTTTCAAAGTCCTCCATTGTGGTCTACTGCGATTTCTGACTCCACTTCACACCTATGCACCCGGCTTACCTGGTGTAGGTATCCTGGTTCCTGGGGTATCCATAGGTGGGGTGACTCTCCAACCTTCCATCTTCCACAGGATTTCTTCGGGGTCCGCTGGGAAGGGTCCTTCTTCTTTAAAATTGCAACTGTGACTTACCTATTGACTAACATTGAGCACGCTGTTGTGTTCCCACTCTGCACACGACCTCCATGGGGTTCCTAGACACTCCCCTTGGGTGGTTCCTTGGGTCCCCGGCTCTTCTGTGTCTTCTGGGTCCATTCTCGACTTTGGTCGTAGTTCGCATTCTACTATTTTTGTATATGGGTTGGTATCCCCTTGGGGACCACTGTGTATTCTGTGCTATTTACGAATTCTATTGACAAAGTATTGTGTGTATTGTGTTGTATCTCAGGGTAGGACATAATACATTGTGTTAGTGAGTGTTAATAATAAATACATATTTTTATTACTACACTGTGTGGTTCTTTTTCACTTAACCTATACCATAAGATTAAGTACTGGTAAAACAAGCTGCCTTACACTCCTTCTGGACTAAGCCTGAAGGCTGCTCTCCACAGCTACGGCTTAGAGAGCTTTCTAAGGTTATCTAAGACCACTAAAATCACCATAAGGGTTGTCTGGATTAGTGCAGGGTGCTACACTTACATAAGTGAGCACCATATACTAAGCCAGCTTCTCACATTGGTGGCAGCGGTGGGATCAAGTCTGCATTGTTTTACCAGCTAATCTAGGTGTGGATTAAATGAAAAATCATCACTAGCATTAGGCACATATAATATTTTATAGAATAAGTAAGTTCTATTGAACTTTTAGATTGGTTGTTAAGGGTCTAGCTCAACCCTTTCTCCAATCTTAGGAAGTTTAGTTTACACTAGGTTAGGTAGGTGCAACACCGCACTACACCTAGTGACCATGTCTTTAGTTGGGGATACTAGTGTACCCCAGTCTTCCAGATACAGTGGTCTTAAGTTCCAGGAACTAATGACCCTGTGTACCTCTAGGAAATTAAAGACAAGTAGCAATCCAACCACTAAGCATCTCTTAGAGTTGCTTATCATAGATGATCTCCAGAACCCTGACAATTCAGAGGATCAGGATAACGTGGGTGTGGATGTTCCAGAAGAAGGGGCAGGAGGGGTTACTCCTACTAGCCCTAATTCTGAGCATAACCAAGAGGGGTATGAGGACCCCACATTGGTGAACGCGGATCCCCTAGGGAATAGTGCATATGACACAGAGGGTGTCCCCTTTATTCCTCCTGGGAGGGTTCAGAGTAAGCAGAGGAGGTCTAGATCTCCTTCTGTTGAGTACAGTGCTTCACACACTTCAATAGGGACCTCCATATCTAGTAAGAGGGAGAACTCCTTAGAAAAGGAATACCAAATTATCAAACTTGAGAAAGTAAGACTTAAGCTCAGTCGAGATCAGTTGGCCCTTGACAAGGAGTCCCTAGAAGTGCAGAGAGCTGGAACTGGGACTAGAGTCCCATGGTGGCAGCAATAGTGTCCCTAGGATCAGGGAAACATCCTTTGACACTAGGAACCTGAGCAGGATAGTCCCTACTTACCAGGAGGGGATGACTTCCATAAATCGATCACTTCTTTGGAGAGGGCCTGTAAAGTTCAGAAGGTCCCTCAAGGGCAGTGGGCAACTATCCTGTGACTCTCCTTTGCTAACAAAGGTAGAGATAAGCTCTTCACTGTTAGAGAAGAGTATGCTGACAATTATTCAGTCCCGAAGAGTGCCCTCATAGATGAGTTTGGCTTAACCACTGAGCATTACAGGATTAAGTTCAGAGACACCCAGAAGGCACACACCCACGACTGGGCAGATTTCATTGATAGTGCTATTAAGGCTCTGGAAGGCTGGCTTCATGGAAGCAAGGTACAGCATTATGAAGGATTGTACAATATGATAATGATGGAGCACATCCTTAATAACTGTCAGAACCAACTTTTGCACCAGTACCAGGCGGACTCTGATCTGACCTCTCCCCAAGAATTGGGAAAGAAGGCAGACAAATGGGTCCGCACCAGGGTTAAGCAGAAAAATCAGGGTGGTGGTGGTGAGCAGAAGAAAGTTTCTTCCAAAGCTCAAGAGAAAGGTGGGGATAAGTCTAAAGAGAAGTCCTCTGAAGGTCCCCAAAGGTCTTCCTCTAGGGGTTGGTCCCAAACTCCTTCTTCCCCTGGAAAGAAACCTTATTGCTATGTCTGCAAGGAAAAAGGCCACAAGAATTGGGACCCAAATTGCCCCAAGGCCCCAAGGCCAGCAGTAAGAATATCACTACTACTGCTACAACACCCACTAGGTTCCCAAGTAATAGTCCCCCAGGTGGTAGTAGTGCACCCAAAAATTTAGTTGGGCTCTCATGGGGTACTGAGGTGGATACTGGCCTAGCCAGTGTGATGGTGGCATGGGTTTTGCCACTTTTACTGTACGTCCCAATACCTAGGCCAAGGGCAGACAGGAGTCTCTGATTAATGGTCATAAAGCTGTAGCCTGCAGGGACACGGAGGCAAGTGTCACCCTGCTGACAGGAAAACTGGTGTCCCCACTTCAGCTTTTACCTGGGTACATGTATCAGGTGACCAACACTGATGGTGTTAGGACAGATCATCCCATGGATATAGTCAATCTCAGCTGGGGAGGGGTCACTGGCCCTAAAAGGGTTGCAGTATCCCCAAACCTACCTGTAGATTGCCTCTTGGGCCTGTGCTGAAGTAGAACTGAAGGCCCATCTAGAAATGTTAGGCCTCCCTCAGCAAGTTGGGCCCCAGTCCAACCCCAGGGTATTCCAGGAGCAGTGGGGTCTGATAGAATGGCCCACCCTATTCCAACAGAGAGCACAAGGGAGGAAGAAAAATCTTTCTCCCCCCAAACTTTAGGTGAGGGTCAGCCTCCTCAGGGAACTGATCCTACCCTTTGTGAATAAATTGCCCAGAGGAGGTCAGGCCTGTCCTGGCAGAGCCACTGAGGGCAGAGGAACCTTCCAATGAGTTACCCAGTCTGGAGCAGGCATCCTGCCCCTCTCTGCCAGGCCTCAGTCATCCTAGTGCTGCAGAGGCCAGGGATGTCAGTGGGCCCCAAAGGGCCCACTGCCAAGAGGAATCCCCTATTCCACAGATTAGGGACCCCAGCCTAGTAGCACTAGCCAGGTGAATAATCCTCAGCAATCTGAGGGATCCCAATTACACTTAGCAAGTGACGTCCCTCAAAGGGACTCTACTAGGCAAAGTAAAACATGGGGGCTGTCCCAAACCTTCACTGCCCCTACATTGTTCTAGCCAAACAGGTTCAACCAAAAGCTGTATGCAACCAAAGGTTGACCCCCAGGGATAAGGACAGGTCAGTCATAGAGAGAAAGGCCTCTGTTGTGGCCAGTGCTCTGAGGAAGTTGAGACCAACCCTGTTAGGGCTTCACTTCCCTGATCAGACACCCCAAAAGCCCCTCTCTTGGCTCAAACAGCTGACAGGTAGACACCCCCAACTTTTGAGAGGATCCAAGCTCCTACAGGGGAGGAACTTCTCAGTGGACCATAACATAGGGAGTATCCATGCTTGTTTCCGGTCCAGGGAAGACCTGGCTTGGCAGTTCAGGCTGGACTGTTCCTATGAGAAACAGGATCAAGACTGATTTGCATATGGCTGGGTCTCAACTGGGGTGACAAAGTTAGCTAAAGAACGATGAAGTATTTTACCCAGATCTAATAGTGACTGGGGGTGAGTGTCTGAAAAGTTTCAGCGCTTCGTCCATCATCTCCTTGGGTTTGCTTTGTTCACCCTAAGTTGGCAGGATATGCCCAGGCGTGGGTACCTTGCTCACTTTGTCACTTTTTCAAGCTAGCCTGGCTGATGAGGGGTGTTAACCAGAAACCGGTTCCAGGATGCTTGTTTCCATTCCAGGGAAGACCTGGTTTGGCAGTTCGGGCTGGACTGTTCCTATGAGAAACTGGATCAAGACTGATTTGCATATGGCTGGGTCTGAACTGGGATGGCGAAGTGAGCTAAAGAATGATGATGGATTTAACCCAGATCTAATAGTGACTGGGGGTGAGTATCTGAAAATTTTCAGTGCTCTGTCCATCATCTCCTTGTGTTTGCTATCCTCTGTAGGATAACATTACCTCTTCAGAAATTGCACTCCATTTTTAAAAACTGTAAAAAATTAATAACCCAAAAGTACTTACCTGATTCCGATGATCTTGGTATTTAAATTCATATAACAGTATGTGTCATTTTAATAAATTGGTGTCGGATTTCTTTATTGAGTGTGTGTCTAACTTACTGCCTTCACACAAATGGGTATTGTTTTCTCATTTTCACCAAGCCAGGATAGGTAGCCTTTGAATCTGTGTGCCTGTATTCTGTATTTAGTCTCAGATGTAGAATACCCTTCCATGTTTAGTTAGAGCATCAGCAAATCTTTTTAGTTTCATACAAAATCTAGGATGTGGTGTTCTCCTCTATTAGTTTTGCTAACTTTTTTGATTGTTTTCCACAGAACTAGTGAGTGGTATTGCTTAGAAGAAAATGATCAATATACATAAGCATTATCATTTTCTTGCAATACATTTATGTTCTATTGTGATACCTTTTCTCATATGATCTGGTATACAGTTCATTCATGCATCTTAGAAATCTAGAATACTGAAAATCAACAGCACTTTGGAGCCGATTTAAAGATTGAGGGACATAGTACAGACTGTCAGGGTGACAGACTACCATCCGCCACATTTAGAGATGACAATAGGCCCAATAGTCATCACTGTAAATTGAAAGAAACTACCATCAGAGCAGTTCCCTTCAAAGTACAAAATATTTGGTGGTCTACTGCCTTTAGTTTTGACAACCTTCCACCGAACTTTAAAAAATATTTGTTTTTCAAAAATAACCCCCCAAAGTAGGAGTTTGTTTCTGAGAAACAAAAAACGAACTGTCCCTATGCCTTGGGGATTTTCTCCCCTGCTGTTGTTTTCATTATTTGTTTTGTCTGTCACCTCAAGGTTGATCTTGGAGGTGGCTGACAGAACAAAAGGACATCACATGTACACCCTAATTAGAACGGATAGTGTAATGCTGATGATGCCTACTCCGTTGGGTGTCACAGGAAGTTTTCTGTTGGCTCAGTCAACGGAAAGCTTACAGTCAGCCCATCTCTAAAATGAGGCAGCCAGACCGAGAATTTGGTGGACAGGGTAGTCTTTTGTATGTACAACGAAGTACCCTGTCTACCAAACTCTAAATAAGGGCCTTAGTTGCCTCCGAGGAGTTTGATCACTATAAAAATGCCATGGGCTTAGCCATAAATATTCAAATTATTTTGCATAGTATAGTTAATGGCTGATTTGGCTAACTATCAATTTTAAGTGATTTTCAGCATACACACAGATATTAGTGATGAAAATTTTACACACCGACCTATCTTCCCAACTTCACGTTATACCTCTATCATAGGAAGACACAAATTGGAGAAATGGGAAACAAATTGCACTAAAATTATAGGAGCAGGGCAGATCATCCATAGGGTATATGTCTTATAATTTGCATTGGCAGATGGAGCCAGTGGCAATTTAACTGCTGATAAAAGTTCAAATGGGCGGTCTCATTGACACCCTTAAAAGTTTAATCTTACCCATGAGAACCCAGAGATGAATAGCAATAGGATTGATTCATAGGTTCACCAATATGTAGGCACTTATAAATAATGCTGAATTCCATCAACGCTCACTGGAATGCAGGAGCAACATTTTGGGGGGCTTAATAGTGTAAGATGTCTTTAACAAGTATTATGTTAAGTAGCTCCTTTGTCTGAACACATTTGATGTAGTGATTCCTATGTGTCATAAACAAAGTCTGGTATGTTTGTTATTGTTCATTAAAGCCTGCCTATTCCAGACAGTAATCTATGCGCATGAAAATAGACAATCACTTTTTAGTGGTTAGGCATTAATCATCTTGCTTTCTTCTCAGCTAATATTAGTGTCTGAAGGCTAATGTAATGCCATATAACGCCATATCATACCATATGGGGAAAAAAACAATAGTTTCAAGTAAAAGCTGCTTCTTATTAGGCCTGGGCGGAGTTTGCGGAGTTCCGCTCTGTGGAACTCAGCAAAATGACAAAAAACTCCGCCAAGCTATTCGGAGTTCCGCGAGTGGCGGAGTGCGCTATCTTGTGCCATTCGCACTGATTTTTAGAGCCGGGTGTTTGTCCCATGCTGTAAAATCAGCGCGAATGACATCATGCACAGCACAAGATGGAGCTGCTTCTTTCTGCCACTTGAGTAGAAGTTCTACTCGAGCGGCAGCTTCCTCAACGCAAATGGAAGGTTTCTCATCGCGAGCGATAGCGACCACCTGAGACCGCCCGTGTTGAGAAATCTCGCTGGGAAGCGGTCTTGCATTTGATTTTCCTCGCTCGCGCTTGCCAACTTACTGTTGGTGAGCGGGGAAAAATCTCTGCTACCCGGAGCGGAGTTTTTCGGAACTCCGCGAGCTCTGTGGAGTGCGAAAAACTCCTCAAACTCCACAAACAGAGCGAAGTTCACTGCCCAGACTTACGTATGATTAAAACACATTTGATGGTATCAGATTTCAGTGATAGGGCATGGAAATTGTATTAATGAGATAATATTAAGAATGTTCTGCATACCGGATAATTATAATATTTTCACACTGTGGACACTGTTTATAATAATTATTGCTGCATTTCTTTCCTAATTCAGGGAGGCTGGGTGTTGCTTCAAAATTGTCATCTTGGATTAGATTTCTTGGACGAATTACTGGAAACTGTCATTACTGCTGACAATCCACATGAGAGTTTCAGAGTTTGGTTGACAACTGAAGCACACAACAAGTTCCCAATTACCTTATTACAGGTTTGTTTAGATCTTTTTGGTAACATGTTCCTATTCTTAGAATCCCTCCTTGTGTCAATTAGGCAGTTTTGAAACTGAGGGGCATATTTACAAAGAAGAGACGGAGCGCGGCGTTAGCCTTCTTGGCTTACCGTTGCGCTCCACCACTTCTGAAACACAGGGCTGCACTGTACTTACAACAATACGGTGCAGCCCTGCATTTCCCCCCGCACTGGCGCTAATTTCACCTGCCTAGCGCCAACGCAGGTCCCCTTGCACCATAGTGCAAGGGTGCCTGCGTTGGTGGGAATGATTGTTTATGTGCAGGAATGTGTCCCTTCCTGCACATAAACAATCTTTTAAATGGCGATTTGTAATTTCTCTGTGTGCTGCTTTGTGCAGCACACATAGAAGTTGCAACTCATCATTTTAAAAATGATTGTTTATTTGCAGGAAGGGACACCTTCCTGCACATAAACAATAATGCATAGTGTTTTGCTGTTTCTATGTGTGCTGCACAATGCAGCATAAATGGAAACAGCAAAGAAACAATAAAGCATTTCTCCTCGTTTCGCCATGTTCAGACCAGGTTTTTTTTGGTCTTAATTTTGGCACTGCCTCCAGGTTATGCCATCCTTGTAAATAGGGGCAGTGTCAAAATCAATGGATGTTGAAGCGGAACGCCAACCGCAATACCCATTGCCCAACCCTTTCACGCTAAATATAGCGTGAAAGGGTGCCTTATTTACAAAGCAGCGTTAAGCCACGTTAAGTGGCTTAACACTGCCTTGTAAATAAAGCGAAGCCCATATCGCCACAGGAACATCTTTAAAAGTGATGTTCCTGTGGCTTGTAAATATGCCCCTGAATGTTTGAATTAATAGTCACATGTTCTGAACCTAGTGCTAGACACCAGTATATGGCGTTTATGAATCATTTTATGAATAACAGAGTACTGATCTATTTTTTGACAATGATGTGTAATATTTTATCAGAAATCTCTGCTAGTTATTTCACTACGCTCAACACCAGCCATGCTGCCTTTTGGACAGATGGGAAAGTATGTTTTAAGTCGCCGCAGAAGGTAATTATTATTAGCTATACGAGCTGTTATCTGAAGCAAATTGGGAGAGATTTCCTTAGAGCCAGATCTGTGGAAACACTGAAAGAGGGGATCTAGAGAGACCAGGAAGTGAGAGTTGTTCACCTTTAGTAGTGTCGGGGGATCCGTTAGTATGCAGTCTTATTGTGCTTGCTAGCAAAAAAAAACGTAAAGTTAATCTTCTCTTTTGGGCAGAAATTGTAGTCGTGTTATTTATTACATAAAGGTGGGCTATGCAGGAGTCAAATCATGACTTTTATAGCGTCCTCCCCAGCCTGGGGCATGCAAATGAAATACGCCACACATAGACCTCTGCAACAGACTTCTTTATTCTCCAACATACAATCACACACTGCAAGCATTACAGCATATCTTTTATAACCACACCTTAACACCTTCCAACAGACTACGTAGTTCCTGTTTGGAATCCCCCCAGAACTGCGAGGGTCCTGGTGCATATAATATCCAAGACATTACATCTCCCCATTTGTTAAATAAAAAGTACAGACAGCATTAACATCTCAGTTCCTCAATGAGTCGCCCAGGTGCTTGCACTGGTCTGCCAGATGGGATGGTGTGAGGTAATTGAGAAGCACCTTGATCAGGCATCGATGACATAGGCTCAGATGTTTGATCTAAAAATTCAGATGGGGTCACCACGCTAGTGATCTCACGAAATGACGAACAATGAGATTAATGTTTAAAATGTGATAGATTTTCCGAGAAGCTGTGCTGTCACCATGTGCCCTTTGCACGTCACAACTCTCAAAGGGTCAGCAGCAAATGGAGTGTCCATTTTCCGCTTCCGCTTCTGTTTGAACAGTACCCAGTTCCCTTTATTGAAGATGGTTTCCTGGGCATGTCAGCACTGATCAACATATGTTTTCATCTTGTACTTTCAAGAAGTGTTTGTGACATGAACCTTATCAGCATTCATCGATTGGTCTGATTTCCTTTGTGGAAGTTTGGTTCTGATGGCTCTCCCAAATAGCAAGGTTGCAGGACTATAGGCACGAAAGGCTTGACACATGGCTTGGTTGAGATCAATTTCCTCCTTTGAGGCTCGCTGAATCACCCTCTTGAGCATGCCCATGAATCATTCAACAACGCTTTTGGCTTGAGGCCACAGAGTTGTACTCTTTTGATGCTTGATATTGAGTTGAACGAGAAACTTTTTGAATTTTTTTGCTATTGAAAGGCTGACCATTGTCCGATTTGAGAATATCGAGGATGCCCCATGCTGCAAAAATGTCATCAAGCTGCTTGATGACTTTGTCATGTGTTGTTGATGATAAGTCTTCCACCAAAGGAAAACTCAAATACTCATTAATGACTACCATGAGATGATGTCCATTACTTAAAGTCCCAAAGAAGTCAAAGGCAACTCTCTCCCAGGCATGCGCAGGAAGGTCAGCTGTTATGTGTATGTGGTCAACATGTTTCGTGCTTTCAGAGCTCAAAAGTCGAGCGGCACTTCTTCAGGACCATAAAATGAACAGATGGGGTCCCCAGAAGATGAGGACCGTGGGGGGACTCCCCGTAAAGTGGGGATGTCCAAATGATGTATGTCTGATCCCGTATAAGGTACCAGATTGGCGTCTCCACCTCAATTGAGGAGGGGTGTTACTTCATAGATGTAGGGGAGGGACCCGACCACTGGAGGGACCACCGTATAGAAGGTACGGGCACTGCCGGTTCACCTATGCATCTCCCCAACGTCATATCCAGCTCTGAAAGCACGAAACATGTTGACCACATACACATAACAGCTACCCTGGTACCTTAAGACCTCTTGGTAGCCCCACTGTTTTTACTTAGTCCTGGTCCCACTTTTGAATTAAAACGTTCATGGGTCCGGTGCCTATTTTAAGTCACCTAGTCACTTTGCACACACCATTGATCACTTATTTTTAGCCCACATACACCCTTCACATACGGCGTCCTCAGATCAAAAGAACTCCGCCAAAGAAGCCACCAGGCCTGTCAGACATTGCAGCGCCGGTCTGACGAGGAGCGCCCTATGATGAAGGATGACACCCTAACAGGTGTGTGAGGGCATTACGATCTGAAATTGAGATCTCCCAGCGACTTGAACACTAGTCAGATAGCAACCTGAAGTGCATCTGCTCATTAGAGGAACGGACTCCTTTCTGTGATTTAGAAGTGTACTTGAAGGAGCACAGGAGTAGGTCCTCTCTAAATAACTAGCTCTTCTGTCCCCTTCTTGATTTAACGCTCTATATATATATATATCCATATATATATATATAACAATAAAAACACAATGCAGCCTTCCATATACTAGAAACGCTGAGCAATGTTGTAAGAATTTCCCTTGCACATAAATACAATTCCAATAAAGCAGGGAGAAAGAAAACACATTTGAAAACTGCTTTAATGCACAGCAGAAAACATAATCCTGCAAAGCGGAATGAAAGAACATTGCCAGCACATAGGCTGCATTGTAGAAACATCAGTGTAGAAAGCTGAAAAGCTAACCCACAGAAACACACAGAATAAACTGGCACTGTGCCTTTAAGGCAGCCATGACCCCTAGCTTCCCATCATGCCTCAGGGGTGACAGTTAGGTCAGTTGTTCTTTCCGGCTCCTTCTGTCAGGACCCTGGTAACTTCAGCTCTCAGTCTTTTCTGATTTCTGTCAGAAATTGCGACTTATTTTTTGTCAAAAAACTTTTACTTCGACGTTTTTTTGCTGTTGAAGTACTTTTCTGATAATTTTGAGAGAATTGGGCATAGGTTTCCAGTCAAATATGCCCTCTCTTTTTGACTCTTGCCCTTCCTGTGGCAAGAAAAAGGCTAAAACAGACTCCCATCCTGTCTGTATTCTTTGCCTTCCTTCTGATCATGCTCCCAAGACTTGCCAGCATTGCCAGTCACTGTCCAAAAGAACACTGAAGGACAGAGAGAGGATTCGCCTCTATGGGCTGGCGGAGAAGGGAAAAACACCTTCAAGAGGCAGATCTCCGATGAAGAAGAGGAAAGAGAGAGCCAGATCTTCATCTAGAAGTAAAGTCCCAGTCTGCTCTCCATCGGCGTCAGGCTCGGCGCCAAAAATACCTTCATCGGCAGCGAAGACGTCGACGAAGAGACCATCGGCGGCCGGCTCGCCGTCGAGTGAACACCGGTCGGCGACGAAGACTACAGGTACGTCGGATCATCCGCCATCGTCAAC
Organism: Calotriton arnoldi; assembly: GCA_963921515.1. Taxonomy (NCBI): domain Eukaryota; kingdom Metazoa; phylum Chordata; class Amphibia; order Caudata; family Salamandridae; genus Calotriton; species Calotriton arnoldi. The sequence continues at coordinate 885,162 of CAWUFW010001574.1, forward strand.
CCGGCGACGATCGGCATCGAGGAGTCGATCTCCGTTGGTGCGGGCTCGCCCAACGTCGAGGGATGGGTCTCCGTCGTTGCCGTCAATTCGGCGTTCGACGTCGAGACATGCTCCGCCGTCGCCAGTTCATCGGCGATCGGCGTCGAAGCAGGCGTCTCCGTTGCCGTCAACCAGGCGGCGGTCAACGTCGAGACGTGCCTCTTTGTCACCAGAGGCAAGGCACTCAGCTGCTCCGTTGTCGTCATCCATGCGACATTCAACGTTGAGGGCTAGATCTTCGTCGACGACGAATAAGGACTCGTCGTCGAGACCTAGGGTCAAGTATACTAAGCGTCGTTCGACGTCGAGACGGCGGTCTCCATCAACGGCGAGAAGTGTTCCGATCTCGACTCCGCTGGCTTCCAGTAGACGATCAGCGTCGAGAGAGAGATCTGAAAGGCCTAAAGACACGACGTCGAGAAGGATTTCTCCGTCGATTCATACTTTGTTGGGTTCTCCTACACGCTCAATGTCGGAGGCGAAGTCTGTCAGGTCCAGGTGTTCGACGTCACATCACACAATGTCGAAGCACAAGGAGAGGTCAACGTCGAGGAGAAGATCCCGCTCTAAGGATTCACCAGTGATGGTGACACATAGTCGGTCGACGTCAATACATTCTCCATCAACGTCGCATCGTTCATCAAGACGCCGATCACGCTCCAAAGATCGCAGAGAGTCCTCTCATTCTATTAGGAGCTCTCCCCATGCACTCTCAACGTCACGCAGCTCTTCTGCTCATTCTCCAGAGCAGACAAGAACTCCAAGAGGCTCTCCACGGAGACAGCGATCTCCTTCGATTCACCTTTCGCCCAGATGGCTTCAACCCCTCCATCATTGGCAGAAAGAACCCTTCGGTCATGCTCAGCGACCTACGGACTATTCCAGTCCACTGCACAGATCCCCACTACAACGTCTAGTGCAGGAGGTGGACAGGTCCCCCACTACTCGGACCAGGGAGCGCCGAAGCAAATCTCCGGAACATAGATCAACTCATGCTCATCACAAAAGGCGAAGAACACCATCTTCGTCGTCATCTTCGACGCACTCATCCAAAAGGGACTACTCTCCTACCCTTACGGATAGCCCTCCCTCAAGAGTGTCACCCATCGATGATGTTAACACCTTCCACGATGTCCTCGCTAGAGGAGCACAGAAGCTGAGCATAGACATGTCAGCTCCTCAGACCACCACTTCAATCATTTTCGAGACCCTCCATCAGAGGTCTGCGGCTAGACCATTACTTCCTCTAGTCCCTGGTCTCCTTGAACCGGTAATGGACATCTTCCTCACCCCATCCTCAATTAAGGCAGCTCCGGCTCGAATCCTGAAAAAGTATAAGCCTGCGGCATCGGATCCTCTCTTTCTGATTCTGTCATCATCGCAGCAGCAAAGAAGACACACGCGGTGGCGTCTTCCTTGTCAGCTCCTCCAGACAAGGAGAGTAGAGCCCAGGATTCTTGGGGGAGAAAGACCTGCGGCTCTGCAGCATCTTCTCTTAAGGTCTCTAGCGCTGCTGCCCTGCTGGGCCGTTACGACAGGTACTTATGGGATTCCTTGGAGCGTTTTAAAGAGAAGCTGCCAAAGGAGGATCAACAAGACTTCGCAGAGATTCTCCAAGAAGGGGCGCTGGTAGCCAATCAAGTGATCAGCACAGCAGCGGATGGGGCATCTTTGGCTGCACACTCATATGCGCATGGAATATGCGCACGGAGGTCTTCCTGGTTGCGCCTAACAGCTTTGAAACCGGAAGCTCAGCAGCGTATTTTGAATCTTCCATTCTCTGGTAACTCCCTTTTCGGATCGCACACTGACGAGGAGATGGCCAGAATGAAGGCCGAGTTGGATACACTAAAGGCTGTGGGCCTTGAGAAGAAAAAGGAGTTCAAACGACGCTACAGGCCCTATAACCGCAAAAACGTCCAACAGAGGGTTCAAACCCCTCAATGGTCGCAAAACAAACAAACCAAACCTCAATACCAAGGCCGTCGTTCCTCGAGAGACAGAGGAGGACATCAACAGCAGTCCTCTTCCACAGCTAAAACTCAAGGCAAGCAATGATTTTCTGCTTCCTCTAGCACCGTTGCACACTCCAGTGGGAGGAAGTATTTCAAATTGCATAAAAGAGTGGCACAACATTACCAAAGATCAGTGGGTGCTAAATATACTGCGCAATGGATATGCGCTACGTTTCTGCGTGCCTCCAAGAGATATTCCTCCGGTAAGGTCACGTCCTCACCACCTGGAACTGCTGCGTCAGGAAGTGTCGACCCTTCTGAAGAAGCTAGCCATAGAGGAGGTCCCTCCTGCCCAGAGGGGAAAAGGAGTTTACTCCAGATATTTCCTTGTTCCGAAGAAAGACCAAGCGCACAAGTTCAGACCTATTCTAGATCTCCGATCTCTGAACAAGTTCATCCGAAAGGAGAAGTTTTGTATGTTGGCGCTCCATCAGATATTCCCACATCTAAGGAAAGGAGATTGGATGTGTTCGGTGGATCTCCAAGATGCGTATTTTCACTTTCCAATTGCCCCACGACATCGCAAGTTTCTGCGATTCATGGTAGGCGCGAAGCATTACCAATTCAGAGTCTTACCGTTCGGCCTCAAATCTGCCCCACGGGTATTCACGAAATGCATGGCAGTGGTGGCGGCAGCATTACATCACCAGGGGCTGTTTGTGTATCCATACCTGGACGACTGGCTGTTGAAGGGATCATCTCCTCACATGGTGCAGCATCACTACCACATCTGCCTAGATCTCCTTCACCGCTTGGGCCTTCATGTGAACATGGAGAAATCAGTTCATCAACCTACTCAATCGCTCCACTGTCTGGGCTCCACCTTGGACTCCGGCCTAGGAAAAGTGTTTCCTTCGGAGGAGAGACTGTTATCAATGAGAAACAAATGCAATATCGTCCTTCAAGCACATAAACCATCAGTAAGGCAAGTGGCGTCTCTGCTGGGGTCGATGGCTTCTTGCATATTTCTCATACCCAACTCCAGATTGAGAATGAGACCGTTGCAGCAGGATCTGGAGGACAAATGGGATCAATCCTCGGGTCATTGGGAGACCGAATTCTCATCTCTCAGGCTGCGAAGAAATCCATTCTCTGGTGGACTCAGCCAAAGAATCTTCTAGTGGGAGTCCCATTCCATCAGCCTCTTCCAAAACAATCCCTGATAACAGATGCGTCTCTTCAGGGATGGGGAGCGCATCTGGGTCAACTGCAGACTCAGGGCAGATGGACCAGCAAGGAGCAGACCTATCATATCAACATGTTAGAACTGCGGGCGGTTCATTTGGCCCTCAAGGCATTCCATCCATTGATTCAGTCCGAGTCGATTCTGATACAAACGGACAATACAACCACCATGTATTACTTAAACAAACAAGGTGGAACACGCTCTCGCCCTCTGTCTCTGGAATCTCAAGCGATCTGGCACTGGCTGCTCGCCAGGAACCTCTCGATCACGGCGGTGCATCTGCCAGGAGAACAGAACGTGCGAGCAGACGCTCTCAGTCGACACTTCGAAGAACAAGAAGACTGGGTGCTCAACCACGAGGTAGTGGCGGACATTTTTCATCAATGGGGTCGTCCATCCATCGACCTCTTTGCAGACGATCTAAACAGAAAATGCCACGCCTTCGCGTCCAGGTTTTACCGACCAGGAACGAGAGGGAATGCTCTTTTGATAGACTGGTCCGGGACATTTGCATACGCTTTCCGCCCCTTCCTCTCATCCCGAAGGTGGTGACCAAGCTCATCCGATCCAGGATGAAGATGATCCTGATAGCACCGAACTGACCTCGCCATTGGTGGTATCCGGACCTACTACAGCTCTCGATCTGTCCGCACAGGAGACTCCCGTGCAGGCCGGACCTTCTGACCAAAATGGGAGGGAAGATTCTGCACCCCAGCCTTCCATCGCTGAGCTTGGCAGCATGGCTCCTGAGGTCCTGCAGTACGGACATTTGAACCTTCCTCAGGATTGCATGGACATTTTGAGGGAGTCAAAAAGGCCATCCACAAGAACCTTTTACTCTTTTAAATGGAAAAGATTTTACTTGTGGTGTATGCGTAATGGTTGGAGTCCGACTAGCGGGCAAGAAGAGGAAATCTTGCCGTATCTGCTATACTTGGCCAAATCTGGTTTGAAATACACTTCCATAAAAGTTCATCTGGCGGCCATTACAGCCTATAGAAAATCACCCAACCAACCCTCTTTCTTTCAACTTCAGGTGGTCAAGGACTTCCTTCAGGGGTTGAAGAAGGTTTATCCCCCTGTCCGACCCCCTTCTCCTCCTTGGTAGTTGAATCTAGTTTTGTCAAAACTGATGGGTCCTCCTTTCGAACCCATTCATAAGGCCTCGTTGCAACACCTTACATGGAAAGTAGCTTTTCTGGTGGCTATTACATCAGCGCGCAGAGTGAGTGAAATCCAAGCACTCTATTCTAATGAACCGTATACGGTTTTCCATCACAATAGGGTGGTTTTGAGAACTCACCCTTCTTTCCTACCCAAAGTGGTGTCTGACTTCCATGTCAACCAGACAATTTCTCTCCCCTCTTTTTTTCCCAATCCTGCTACACCAGCAGAAAGGTCTCTTCACTCATTAGACCTCAAGAGGGTTCTCAAATTCTATTTGGAGGGAACAAAATCCATTAGAAAGGCTGATCAATTGTTTCTAAACTACGGCTCTGTTAGGACAGACTTTCCAGCCTCCAAACGATCCATTTCAAGGTGGATTGTGTCCTGTATTAAATTGGCTTACCAATTAGCGAACAGGCCTCTGTTAGCCTCCCCTAAAGCTCACTCTACTAGGGGAAAGGCTGCTACAATAGCTTTCTTACACAATGTACCGATGGCCGAGATTTGCAAGGCTGCAACTTGGAAGTCGGTTCATACGTTTACCAGGCATTACTGTCTGGATTCTGACTCCAGAGCGGATACCCAAGTTGGCCAAGCCTCCCTGAGGAATCTGTTCCAATGCTAGTTTAATTGGAGTCTTTGAAATGTTTTTTAACAATGTATTCTTTCTGGTCACTTGCTCGCAGGATGAGGGGATGAGCTTGCTATTCTATTCATGTGCTTATGACTATTGATGAGGATCTCCTGGAAGAGAAGGATAAGTTACTTACCTGTAATCCTAGTTCTCTTCCAGGGGTATCCTCATCAAAGTCATAAGCAACCCACCCGCCTCCCCGGTCAAGTGATCAAGATACATGTCACCTCTTCGTGCCCTGGCCTTCGGGTCTCCGCAAAGAACAACTGACCTAACTGTCACCCCTGAGGCATGATGGGAAGCTAGGGGTCATGGCTGCCTTAAAGGCACGGTGCCAGTTTATTCTGTGTGTTTCTGTGGGTTAGCTTTTCAGCTTTCTACACTGATGTTTCTACAATGCAGCCTATGTGCTGGCAATGTTCTTTCATTCCGCTTTGCAGGATTATGTTTTCTGCTGTGCATTAAAGCAGTTTTCAAATGTGTTTTCTTTCTCCCTGTTTTATTGGAATTGTATTTATGTGCAAGGGAAATTCTTACAACATTGCTCAGCGTTTCTAGTATATGGAAGGCTGCATTGTGTTTTTATTGTTATATATATATATATATGGATATATATATAGAGCTACATATATGGTTTCCACATATATGTTTTAAATGTTTCCGGGGTCCCGCGCATGGGCGGGAATATTCATGTGCTTATGACTTTGATGAGGATACCCCTGGAAGAGAACTAGGATTACAGGTAAGTAACTTATCCTTCAATGGATAGAGCTGATGTCGTGCTGGACCTCACAAAGAAGTTCTTTGGATGTCGGACTGTGACGAGGTAGTGGTACTCGTGAAAAGTAATCTGCGGGGTTTTGGTCTTTCCCCGGCTTGTGTTCAATTGCATAGTTGTATTCTTGCAGTCGCAAACCCCCACCTTTTGATGCGAGGGGGCATTTTAGCTTTTGGGTTTCCAAAGATGGTGAGAAATGCCTGGTGGTCTGTGATAATAGTGAAACATTTCTGATACAGAAACACATGGAAATGTTCACAGGCCCACTGTACAGTCAGACTCTCCTTCTCCGGCTGTGAGTAGGCATGTTGTGTTTCAGAAAGGCTTCTTCTGGCATAGGTCACAATGTGTCTCTGGGCATTCAGATGGCCATTGAGTTGAGCAAGGATTGCTCTCAGCCCCACCGGGCTCGCATCTACTGTAATCTCAGTATGTACCTTGGGGTCAAACACATTTTTTATTCCTCTGAAACTTTGGTCACATTAAGGAGACCACTGGAATAGAACATTTCTCTTTGTTAAGTCTCTCAATGGGACAGTCACTGTAGCAAAGTCACAAATGTATCTTGAGCAATTACTGGCCATGGCTAAGAAGGATATCTGAAAGAGACACGTTAGTGACAGATTCCTTACCTTAGAATATCCCCAGGCGTCAGGCTGGATCCGGAAAGTTTTTGCGTAGCAGTACCCTTGCGCGTCGGTAGGCGTCGTCTTGCGGCTCCGCGTCCGTCGTCGGCGTCGTGATCGCCGGGATGACGTCCCGGGCAGTATTTAGATGCCGCCCCTGCGCGCTGACGTCAGTTCTTCTTTTTCCGCGCCAGTAAGCGCAGATCCGGGAAGAGCAGTGCCCTAGTCAATTTTTGACTAACCCTTTTTGTGAATTTTTTCACTGTTTCTTCATCGAGTCTTCACGACTCCTAGGTGTCATAGGGATGCCCGGCTTCAAGCCATGCGGAGCCTGTGGTCGCATGATGTCGATCACGGACCCGCATCTCGAGTGTCTCTTCTGTCTCGGCCGAAACCACGACACGAAGTCGTGTCCTGACTGCCGGAAACTTCATCCGAAGGCTTTGCGAGAGCGGTCTCGAAAGCTACTCGAGGTCCGGCAGTCGGCTCCGTGCCGCACCAAGCCCCGGTCCCGGGAGAGGTCGAGGGCCGGTCGCGGAGTCCCCGCCGGTCGTCGGAGTCCAAGTCTTCGCGCTCCTCGGGTAAGTCGAAGCACAAAAGTCTAAGAAGCATCATCGCTCTAAGACTTCGCCTCGCCGGTCTCGCGACTCGGCTGAGGCCCCAGTCGGCACCGTCCCCGCGGCCCTGGACATGCCTGTAGAGCCGCCCCCGCATTACCCGTCCTTTCCGGGTTCTGGGGCGACTCTGGCCGAAATACAGGAATTCCTGTCGGCCATGGCCCGCCTCTTCGGGCCTTCAGGCCCCTCTGGTGCGCCTTCGGGCCCCGCGGGCCCTGATGGGGTTGCCCCGGCGCCGCCGTCGACTCCGGTCCCGGCGCCGCCTGTCCCACCAGCCTTCATCCCGGCCTCGGCTCCGGCCCCGGCCTCGATCCCGGCTCCGGTGGTACCGCAACCCCCATCGACGCCGGTTGACCTAACCACGCCTCCGCCGACGCCGATGTCCCCGGTGCCAATCCTGACGCCGTCCGGGGCTCCGGACGGCGTCGTTCCCCGGTTCTCTCTGGCTCCGGACATGGAGCCGGACCGACGTCGCTCGACGCCGGCTCCGGCGCCGATGAGACCTTGGGTCCCAAATGTCCCTCCTCCTCCATATTTTGAACAAGAGGAGGACCAGGAGAGCTGGGAGGGGTCTGAGGACCCTCTCACACAACAGTGTGAGTATGATCCGGACTGGGCTGAGGAACTTGGGGATGCCAGTGGTCTAGACACTTCCCCTGACACTGGCATGCTGTCTCCTCCCGTGGCTACGGAGGAGGGAGCTAATTTTGCAACGGTGTTGCCTAGAGCAGCTGGAGCCTTACATCTCCAGTTGCCTACTGTGGCCGTCAGGACTAACCTCCTGACTGAAGTGCTTCAGCCGGCGGCTTCCTCCTCGGAGACTGTGCTGCCGTTTAATGATGCACTCACTGACGTTCTTTTGGGTGCCTGGTCCAAACCCACCACAGGGGCTCCTGTGGATAGGAACGTGGCCCGATGCCATCGCCCTGCTCCGGGCGACCCCTTGTTTCTCTCCCAACATCCTACCCCCGAGAGCTTGGTTGTCCAAGCCTCTGCCTCCCAAACCGCCTTCCCTACCGCCCCTCCGGATAGGGAATCCAAACGCCTGGACCAATTTGGGAAGAAGGCCTTTTCTTCCTCCAGTGCTGGCTTGCGGTCCGTCAACACCGCTTGCCTTTTGGGCCGATATACCCACTCCCTGTGGGATTCGGTGGCGGCTGTTTTGCCGCAGTGTTCTGAGGAGGTCCAGACACTGCTTACCCGCGCCATTGCGGAAGGGCGAGATGCGGCTAAATACACCATCCGTTGTGGCCTTGATACCGCCGACTCGCTGGGCAGATCGCTTGCAACGACGGTGGCGCTACGTCCCCACGCCTGGCTGAGAACAACTGGTTTCTCGGGTGATGTCCAGAATACACTCATGGACATGCCCTTTGATGGAGTCGGTCTTTTGGTTCAAAGGCAGACCATGCGCTGGAGCGGTTTAAGGACTCACGGGCTACTGCCAAGTCCCTGGGCCTTTCTGTTGTACGCCCTCCGCTCACCTCTGCTTTTCACCCTTTCGTGGCCACGGAAGGGGCGCCCAGTCACGTCAGCTGCCCAGCCACCGGCCCGCGCAGCAAGCGTCTTCGCGTGGCCGAGGACGTGGATACCGCCGTGGCGGTTCGGGCAACCAGTGTGCGGGTCAGGCCACCACCTCCAACCCGTCCGCGGCCTCCAAGCCCTCCTAGTCCCTCCTTTCCGGTGCACAGCACGCCAGTAGGGGGCAGGGTCCGCCATCACCTTCACCACTGGCGTCCCATCACCTCGGGCAGGTGGGTCTTGGACATTGTCCGAAGGGGCTACTCCCTCCCCTTCGAGACCACCCCCAGCCATGCCACCTCAATTCCACCGCATGTCAGGGGATCACTTGGTACTTCTGCAGAAGGAAGTCACGGCCCTCTTGGCCAAGAGGGCCATCGAGCATGTTCCGACCCCAGAAGTAGGGCGTGGTTGCTACTCCCACTACTTCCTGGTGCCCAAAAAGGACAAGGAGGACATGCGTCCTATCTTGGACCTCCGGAACGTCAATTGCTTCCTCCGGAAGGAGAAGTTCAAGATGCTCACCCTAGCTCAGGTCTTGACTGCCCTCGACCCTGGAGACTGGTTGGTAGCGTTGGACTTGCAGGACGCTTATTTTCACATCCCCGTCCTGCCGGGCCACCGGCGTTACCTGCGGTTCACGGTAGGCCTCGAGCATTTTCAGTTCACCGTGCTCCCCTTTGGCCTTACAAGTGCCCCTCGGGTGTTCACGAAAGTGATGGCGGTGGTCGCAGCTCATCAGCGCCGGGCAGGGGTTCCAGTCTTCCCCTACCTCGACGACTGGCTGCTGAAGGCGGGCTCGTCCCAGGCAGTCGTCTCCCACCTCCAGACTACGGCCGAACTCCTGCACTCGCTGGGGTTCTCCATCAATGTGCCGAAGTCGCATCTGATTCCTTCTCCACAGCTCCTTTTCATCGGAGCAGTTCTGGACACGACGCAGTTTCGGGGCCTATCCTCCCGAACGGCGAGTCCGGGATATTCAGGCTATGATTCCGATCTTTCAGCCTTTATCCTGGGTTTCGGTACGGATGACCCTGAGGCTGCTGGGCCTCATGGCCTCCTGCATCCTGCTGGTCACTCATGCCAGATGGCATATGCGGGCTCTGCAGTGGGACCTGAAGTTCCAGTGGGCGCAGCACCAGGGCAACCTGTCCGATCACGTCCAGATCTCGGAGGGGACTGCAAAACAGTTGCAGTGGTGGCTCTCGGAACCGGCAATGGGACATGGGCAGATCCCTCTCCCTTCCCCAGCCAGAGCACACAGTTGTGACGGACGCGTCCCTTCTGGGATGGGGCGGTCACATGGGAGAGGCGGAGATCATAGGCCTCTGGTCTCCGGCGGAGTCCCGGCTCCATATCAACCTTCTGGAGCTCCGGGCGATCCGACTTGCACTCAAGGCATTCCTTCCCTCTGTCAAAGGGAAGGTAGTGCAGGTGTTCACAGACAACACCACTGCCAAGTGGTATTGCAACAAACAAGGCGGCGTGGGGTCGTGGACCCTTTGTCAGGAGGCCCTGCGCCTCTGGACATGGCTGGAACATCAGGGCATGTTCCTGATGGTTCAACACCTGGCAGGTTCCCTGAACGCCAGGGCGGACGAACTCAGCCGCAGGTGCATGATGGATCACGAATGGCGTCTTCACTCGGAAGTGGCGCAAGGACTCTTTCTACAGTGGGGAGAGCCTTGGTTAGATCTATTCGCCACCGAAGAGAACGCGCAATGTCATCAGTTCTGCGCGTTGGAATTTCCAAGGCGGCACTCGCTCGGCGACGCTTTTCGTCGCGAGTGGAGTTGCGGTCTGTTGTACGCCTTTCCGCCTATACCACTTCTACCCAGAGTGTTGAAGAAGATTCGGCACGACCGGGCCCAAGTCATTCTTGTGGCTCCGGACTGGGCTCGAAGAGTTTGGTATCCCGTGCTACTCAGTATGAGCGTAGATCCCCCGATCCGTCTGCCTCTTCGGGAGGATCTTCTGTCGCTGCAGCAGGGGACGGTCCTCCACCCGAACCTGTCCAGCCTCCACCTGCTTGCGTGGAGATTGAGCGGCGGCAGTTGATTCCTTTCGACTTGCCTCCCGAAGTTTGTGATGTGATTCTGGCAGCCAGGCGTCCCTCCACTAAGGTGGTATACGCCTGCAGGTGGAACAAGTTTGTGGCATGGTGCACAGCAAAGGCTGTGAATCCCCTTTCTGCCCCTCTTTCTGAGGTTCTTCTGTTCCTTCTTTCCCTGGCCCAACAGGGTTCTGCCCTGGGTACCATCAAGGGCTATCTTTGTGCCATCTCGGCCTTCCTCAGGCTTCCTGATCAGCCCTCCCTTTTCAAGTCCCCTGTTGTTAACAGGTTTCTAAAAGGCATTACACACCTCTTCCCTCCTGTTCCGTTTGTAATGCCTCAGTGGGACTGGAACTTGGTTCTTACCTTTCTTATGTGCGCTCCCTTTGAGCCTCTACATAACTGTCCTCTTCGTCTTCTGACTCTGAAGACAGCCTTTATCGTGGCCATCACCTCCGCTCGGCGGGTGAGTGAGCTCCAGGCTCTATCATGCAAACCTCCCTTTCTGTCTGTCCATCCAGACAAGGTTGTTCTTAGGACGCGTCCGTCCTTCTTGCCAAAGGTGGTTACTGCCTTCCACATTGGGCAGACCATCACTTTGCCCACCTTCTTTCCGCCTCCGCATCCTTCCAGAGAGGAAGAGAGGCTCCACCGTCTGGACCCAAAACGTGCGCTTTCCTTTTACATCAACCGCACACAGCACTTCCAGGTGGATGACCAGCTCTTTGTTGGCTACGTGGGCGCCAAAAAAGGTCGGGCGGTGCACAAGAGAACCATCTCCCGCTGGGTAACCTTGTGTATCAAAGCCTGCTATTCTTTGGCTAAGAAGGAGCCTCCTGTTGGGCTGCGTGCCCATTCCACCAGGGCAACGGCTGCTACCACGGCTTTGGGCCGCGGTGTTCCGCTGCAGGATATCTGTCAGGCAGCTACGTGGGCCTCGCTGCACACGTTTACAAAGCATTACTGCCTTGACAGTCAGGTCCGGAGGGACGGCTTCTTTGGCCATTCTGTCCTCCGGGACTTCCTTGTCTGATCTTTGTTCGCAGACCCACCACCGGGGTTGGTATTGCTGGGGTATTTATTCTAAGGTAAGGAATCTGTCACTAACGTGTCTCTTTCAGATGCACAAGTTACTAACTTGTGTAACAATATATCTGTAAGAGACAGTAGTTAGTGACAGATTACTTACCGCCCCACCCATCCTCCCCGTACTGCGAACTGATTTCTAGGGTTAAGGACATCCCTTTCAGGGCCCTAGTATTTTTCAGACACCTATGTCAGCTTCTTGCATGGCTCTGCGTTCCTGGCGCGGAAAGTCGTGTACAGATCATCCCGGCGATCACGACGCCAACGACGGACGCGGAGCCGCACGACGCCGCCTACCGACGCGCAAGGGTACTGCTACGCAAAAACTTTCCGGATCCAGCCTGACGCCTGGGGATATTCTAAGGTAAGGAATCTGTCACTAACTACTGTCTCTTACAGATATATCGTTACACAAGTTAGTAACTTGTGCCTCAGCATGGTTATTTCTTGTGGGGGGCAAATAGATGACAATGCTTACACTTTATCGAGGTGAAGAGTCATTCTGCCATCAGAGAATATGTGCCCAAAGAATTTAAGTTTGGTTTTGTGAAACTTGCGCTTTGCTGCATTTAGAGTAAGACCTGCATCAACAAGCAATTGGCACACTTGTGTAAGAGCCTTGTCATGCTCCTTTTTTGTTGTCCTAAATACCAGTATGTCATCACTGTAACAGGTTGGATTATTCAGCGAATAACATCCTAAAATATCTCTGCAGCCTATCAGTCTTTTATATCTGAACAAACCAACAGTAGTTAAAAATAGTAATATATATACAGTTTTCTTCCAGCTCGAACTGATGGTATCCTTAATTCATGTCAGGACTGGAGAAGACTTTGGCTACATTCAGCTGCATGATCATGTCCACTATGTGAGGACCAGGATGTCTTTCTCTCTCGATTGCTTTGTTGGCTTGGCGCATATCAACGCAAAATGCGCACAGCACCTCCACTGTCCTTTAGGGCACCACGACTATGGGTGAAACCCACACTGTAGGACCGGCGGCGCTTTCAATGATGTCATGTTTCAACAGTGATTCTAGTTCTTTCTCAGCGGCTGCTTTCAAGTGGAAAGCAACTCTGCGGTACCGTTGGGCAACGGGCGAATGTCCTCATTAATATGAAGTTGAACCTTCATTATCTTGAGTCCTCCTAGGCTATGAAACATCGACGGGAGCTGACTCACAATTTCAGACTGAACATGGATGCTATAGTTGAGAGATGAGTCCTATGTCCACAGCAGTGGCAAAGCTAAGTAGGCATGCAATAGATGAAATTCCTTGAAGAACATGAATCGGCGCTTGCACCAACATTGTTTTGTGTCTCATGGTTGCTGTAAATGACCCTTGACACTGTAGCAGTTTAGAAGTAACACATTTGTGTTTGACAGGGAAAGGCGTGGCACAGGAGATAAGCTGTTAAACTTCTCTACTGGCATGATATTAATCGACACTCCCCTGTCTATAATGAAGGTTATGGGGCAACTGTTTACCTTTAGTGTAAATTCTCGGACACTATCCAAATGAGTTTTGTCGCTTCGTTTGGCAATTCTTCTCTAACTTTTATCTTCTTCACAAGCAGCTTGTTTCTTAGTCAACATCATCAGTGCACATCCGTCTTCTTCATCAGCGCTTGATGATGACGTGGAAGAGCCTTTATATGATAAAAGTGATGATGAATGAACGAGCCTGGTTTCTACTTGCAGCAACTGATGTTGCATATTGTCCTTGTGGGCGTGGCGAGAATGCTTCGGGAACCTTCTAGCTTCTATTTTCTCTTCTCCCTATGACGCACATGGTTTCTCTTTCACTTTGCAGACCATTATGAAGTGGTTTTCTTTCCCACAGCCTATGCATATTGTCCACTGGCTGGACATTTACTTGCACGGGGAAATGAAAATCCACATCAGAAGCACAGTCTTTTCTTCTTCGAAGACGTCGACCAGTGTGCTTCTGTTTTGTGCTTCTGCTTGCTTTTCATGATCAACAATGAAACATTACTCACTGTTCCTGCTTCCATATCAGCAGCATGTTGCTCTGCTTGTTCTTCTGTCCTTGCGGCCATTAACATTTTCCCTAAATTGAGTGGCTCTCTCAACATGTGTCCCCTGAAGGAGTCTGAAAGACACTCATCAATGACTCTGAGGCGCATGGCTTCTTCATCGCTAAAGTCACGGAACTTGCAGTGTTTCATAAGTGCATCAAGTCTCTCAACAAACTCATCTATCGTTTCACCAGTCTGTTGTCATGCTCGGTTGATGATGTACCTTTCATAGTCAACATTCGGCATCAGATTGAACTTGGCTTCCAACGTCTCTTTTATCTTATGGTACGGCTTTGCATCAGTGTGTGAGATGCTCTTTATCACTTCTTTCACTTTATCGTCAGCAAGGTTTTCAAAATATTTAATGATTTTCTCATCATTTTTTTCTTCTAGAGCATCTATGAAGTCATCAAATGTCTCGATCCACACAGCTCACATGGCACCAATTTTCAGTTTCTTGGACTTGTCGAAAAGCGGTGGTAGTTTCAAGAACACAGCTGCATTGTATTCCGTGCTTTCTTCTGCTGCCATCGAGGGCACGTGCTGTTCAGACAGCTTTCACAGCATCAGCAACTTTTGTAAGCACAACCCATGTGCTTGACTTTGGGTTGCCACACCTGATTCGAGGTCTCGTGTGGCACTTCAATCACTTGTGCCGGTAAGTAAGCTACTGTGTTTGTACCTGGTTGTCACTGCCTTTAGTGTTTTCTTCATATGGATGATAGCTCTGTGTTATGGCACAGCGCAGTATCTCTTCCTTCAACCTGACCAGCGGTTTCTGGCGGGCTTTTTGAACGTGCTCCTCTGCAAGGCCTTCAACTTCTTTGATGGCTATGTATGGGCAGGAGCGGGTTTTGACTCCACATATGTGACTCGCAGACCGTTTTGCATTGATTCGGGTGCACTTGGCACTCATGAGCAGTTCATTGTACCTTTTGCAAACTCTCAGGGAGAGCAGCCTTGTTTCTTTGGGGCACTTAGCCCTACTCGTTGCCAGTTGTGGAGTCCTCCACAGCCTAGGAGCATGCAAATGAAATACGCCACACAAGGAGCTCTGCAACAGACGTCTTTATTCTCCAACATATGATTACACACTGCACGCATTACAATCTAATTTTTTTTACCACACCTTAACACCTCCTACCAGACTATGTAATTCCTGTTTGGAGTCCACCCAGAACTGCGAGGGCACTGATACATATAATATCCAAGACACTACAACTTTGGCATTATGTGCCCTGATGGTTATAAAGGTATCCATCTTCCTCGCAATGGCCGAAGAGGCAGTGGGGTAGCCATTATATTTAGAGATAGATGGCATTTGAAATTGGTGCAACTGAATACATTTCATGAGGCTGAACTATTGGGTTTCACGCTGAATCGTTCATCAGCTAGATCCATTTCCTGGAATCCTTGTTATCGCCCTCCTGGCGCTTCTTCTGCATTTGGACAATCATTGGCAGACTTTATGTCTACACTGATCTTATCACACATAGCTTTCTTTTTATTAGTTGATTTTAATATTTGGGTGGAGGTGAAAGGAGACACGTCTATATTTGACTTTTTGGGCTCATTAGAGACTTAAAGTTTACAGCAATAAACGTAGATGGCCTCTTACAAACATTTTTGCCGACAAAGTCAAATATGTGACTAGGCTAGGTAATTATCATAACATGATCAAGGAAGCACGGAAAGTGCACATAACCTCTACAATTGCCAATGCGGGCAATTCCGCAAAAGAGTTATACAAAGCATTAAACAGCTTTATGAAACCACGTGCCTGCGCTTCCACCATTGTGGCTTCTCAAGAACTTTGTGACAACCTAGCCGACTTCTTTGAAGCTAAGATTAAGACAATTTACAAGAACTTTTTAGCCAGTCTGGAACGACCTGAAATGGAACCTAATTTAAGTCATCCTCACCCAAATGCTATAGCTGGCTTAAGCAATTTTGAAATTTGCTCTGTGGATCAAGTGCAGGAAATGCTTACCCACGCTAAATCTGGTTCTGCTCAGCACACGTGTCCTCCTAGGATAACGGCCAGCTTAGCTAACTGTCTGGCACCAGCAGTCAAGGAAATGTTTAATCTCTCATTAGCCACTGCCAAAGTGCCTAAGGAATGGAATTGTGCCCAAGTATCTTCGCTTCTTAAAAAACCCTCAGCAAACCCCGATGTTCTCTCGAATTACAGACCAATCTCGCTGTTACTCTAGAGAGCTGTAGGAGGCTGTCTTAGTGTATGGTGGACACTTATTCAAGTGATGCACCATGCGCTAATCCAGGTAACCCATATGGTGATTTTAGTGGTCTTTGATAACCATAGAAAGCTCACACAGTGGTAGCTGTGGAGAGCAACATTCAGGCTTATCTTGAAGGAGTGTAAAGCAGCTGGTTTTACCAACTTTAATCAACATTGTAAAGTAAATGAAAAAGAACCACACAGGGCCCGATTCACAGAACTAACTTACTACAAAATCCTAAACTTACTACCATTTTGGTATACACAGACGGCACTTACTCATTTTGGTATTCACAGAAGGTACTTACTCATTTTGGTATTCACAGAATGCACTTACTCATTTTGGTATTCACAGAATGCACTTACTCATACTAACTTTATGTCCGCACTCGGGCCGGAGATTCCGGCCCGGTGGTGGAGATTCTGGCCCGGTGGTGGAGATTCTGGCCCGGTGGTGGAGATTCTGGCCCGGTGGTGGAGATTCCGGCCGGTGGCCGAGAATCCGCCACCGGCCGGAATCTCCACCACCGGCCGGAATCTCCACCAGTGGGCCGGAATCTCCACCACCGGAGTGCGGACATAAAGTTAGTATGAGTAAGTGCATTCTGTGAATACCAAAATGAGTAAGTGCATTCTGTGAATACCAAAATGAGTAAGTACCTTCTGTGAATACCAAAATGAGTAAGTGCCTTCTGTGAATACCAAAATGGTAGTAAGTTTAGGATTTTGTAGTAAGTTAGTTCTGTGAATCAGGCCCACAGTGTTTATGTAAAAATAAGTCTATTTATTCACAACACAATCACTGGCATATCTCCTACCCGGAGATAACAATAGCATACACAAGAATACTTCGAAAACAATCAGGTAAGTAGCACAAAATACAGTGGTTTCTAGGGGGAGACCAAACCATATATTAAGAAAGTGGAATGCGAACTGTGAAGGAGAACGGAACTTGGACCAGAAGACTCATAGGAGCTGGGGATATGAGGAACCACTCCAGGTAAGTACCCAGGAACCCCACGTAGGCTGTGTGCAGAGTGGAAACACAGCCACGTGCCCAATGGAAGTCAATGGAGAAGTTATGGTTGCAGTTTTAAAGAAGAAGGACCCTTCCCAGAGGACTCTGAAGAAACCCTTCGGACGACAGAAGGTTGGATACCCACCCCACCTGTGGATGCCCCAGGAGCCAGATTACCTACACCAGGAAAGCCGGGTGCATAGGGGTGAAGTGACATCGGTACCTGACATAGACGACAACGGGAGACTTCAAAGAAGATGCCTCTGGAGAAGACTGTGAAGGAGTCCGGAGGAATCCAAGGGTGGATTGTTGCAGTGAAGAACCTGCAAGCAGAGGGGACAGAGTCTATGCCTCTCAAAGGTGACCAGGAAGCATGGAAGCACAATGCCCACCGATGTTGAGGGATTCTGAGGAGATGACAGTGACCTTGTCGCTGCAGCTGTTAGGACCAGGTGATGCTGAGGAAGACCAGGAGCCTTGCACGAGCTGTTCCATGTCAGATGTCAGTGTCTAGGTGGTCAGTGTCCTGCGGGAGTACCAACAAGTCTCAGTAGCTGCAACTGGCGTGGAGAACAAAAAGGAGCAAATGTTGGGACCAGCAAGGTCCCAAGGACTCACCAAAGGCAGGAGAGTCACAGCAGGCCTTGAGCAAGCAGGGGAGCCCACTGAAGCAAGAGAAGACCCTTGAGAGTATCCACAGGCTGGAGTCACAGGAGTCGCAAGAGGACCTCAAGCAGCTCACCAAAGTTGGAGGCCCACGATGCAGGAGATGCAAGGACTCCTCTGTTCTTCAGGAATTGAGGTGCTGGAGGCTGGAGCTTCTTGTAGCCCAAAGAGCTCTCAAGTGCAGAGCCAACAAACCATGGCAACGGCAAGTCGACGCGGTGCACAGGGGTTTGGTTCCAGCGGGAGGGATACCATCCTCAAAATTACTGAAAAGACAGGTCAGGCCTCTAGGGAGCTGCACAACCACCACTTGTGTTGCTGGGCCTCAGGAAGTCAGTCGGACGACAGGTGCAGCAGACTGGTCAGCTTCGTTGCGGTGCCTGCAGATGCAGGGGAGTGACTCCTTCACCCCCAGGGAGATTTCTTCGGGTGTCCTTAATGTCCACAGGGCTTCTAGAGAACCTGTATGAAGCACAGACACAGATGACGCAGAAGACTTGAAGAACAGCGAGACAAGGAGCAGCAGGAGTCTTCCTTGATGCAGTCTCCGTTCCAGTCAAAGTCCAACAAAATCCAAGTGTCCAGACGATTGAAGAGCGATGTAGTTGCAGGGTTGAGTCTGGTCCCGTGAAAAGTCTGAGGACCCACCCACAGGGGAGCCCTTAAGTACCCAAAGGAAAGGGTTGCAACGACTCAGGGGTCCCTCCCAGAGGAGGGGCTGGACAGAGGGGAGGATACTTTCCTGTCCTTTGTCCAATTTCGCACCAGAGAAAGAACCAAGGGTTCCTGAACAGGCTCAAACTGGAGTATGCAAGGAGGGCACCATCTGTGCCCTTCAGACCAGTCTGGTGGCACTGGCAAGTGCCGCCACCCCAGCCCAGTACACTAAGTCCTGTCTGGGAGGTGGTCACACCTCCCTGCAACAGGAAACCTATTGTTCTACCTTCCCCTGCTCAAGCCTGGCTCAGCAGCAGGAGGGTAGAATCATGTCTGTGGTCGGCAGCAGCACTAGCTTGATTGCAAACCCTGAAAGGCTGTTACCGGGAGTACAGGGGGGTCCCCTAAGAGTACCCTCAGTACATGGGATCATACTTCCAACACTAGAATCGGTGTTGAGGTAGGATTCCAACATGTTTGACACCAAACATGACCAGTTTCGGTACAGCCATTATATAGTTAGACATCTTGTAATGATTGATGTCCACTATATAGCTTAAAATGACTGACCGCACTTACAAAGCCTGGAAAATTGACTCCGAGGTTTGTAGGTGTGTCCAGCTCATGCAAGGGCACCCCCACACTTGTAACCAAGCACCCTGCCCTCAGGACTGAAGAGCTTGCCATAAAGGTGACTTATAGGGGTTAAGTGCAGTGACCTAAGATATAAGGAAACTTATATCTGTTGTGAGAGGTGCAACCACTAACTCACGCAGGCTGCAATGGCAGGCCTAGTCACAGTTTAAGTGGACTCCCATGGGTGGCATAATACATGATCCAGCCCGTGGGAGACCCCTGGTGTACCTATGCCATGAGGACGTTAGTACCATATAGTAGGGACTTATAAGGGTACACCAGTAGCCAATTGTGGAGGTACTAAAGTTCTTACCAGAACCAATTTAGGGGAGAAAGCACATTTGCTGGGGTCCTGTCTAGCAGGATCCCTGCAGGCTAGGTCAAAAACACACTGACACCAGGCACAAAGTGGGGGTAACCATGAAAGCAGATCCTACTTTTCACAAAAGCTATATCAACAAACAGCTTATATCATTTCTTGAAGAGCATAAAACCTTAGACCCCTCTCAATCGGGCTTTACACAGTACAGAGACTGCACTGTTGGCAGTCACCTATAACATCAGACTCTCCTTAGACGCAGGAACGCCGGTCATATTAGTGCTACTGGATCTATCTGTGGCCTTTGACACGTTCTCCCATCCCATTTTAATCCACAGACTACATGAGGCATGTCTCCGCGGCAGAGCGCTACATTGGCTCAGGGACTTCCTGGAAACCGTACACAAAATGCCTGTCTTGGCCCTTTCATGTCAAGACTGATGCAAACCAACAAGGGAGTTCCTCAGGGATCATGCCTGAGCCCAACACTGTTTAATATCTATGTAGCACTGCTAGCTCAAATTGTGAGATTGTATGAGGTGGAGATCCTTTCATACACAGATGACACTATTCTTCTCATCTCCTTTGGCCTTGATCCAGATAAAGTGAAAGACAAATTTGCAGGCTGCATAAAGGAAATTGCTGTTTGCATGAACAATAACTGTCTCCAACTAAACAGCGAGAAGACGGAGATCATATTATTTGGCAAAGCCAACGATATATGGTCGGTGGACTGGTGGTCTCCAGAACTTGATCCAGCCCCTGAATCCAAGCAGGTGGTGAAAAATCTTGGAGTGAAGTTAGACCAATCACTGTCCGAGAAAGATCAAGTTAATGCCAAATGCCGCACCTGCTTTGCTACAATGAGGCTGCTAAAAAAAGCTTTCCGTTGGCTCCTGGACACTTCCAGAAAAACACTCATCCAGGCACTCATAACCAGTCGCCTGGACCTTGGGAATGCTTTACTGGTAGCACTAAATGACAACCTGCTTACCAAGTTGTAAGTAGTGAAGAACACAGCTGCACGGTTGATCTCCAAACTACGGCACAGTCGTCCTCTACTCCCATCTTAAGAAAACTGCATTGGTTGCCTATCAGAAAGCAGGTTGTTATCAAACTTTGTTATCTGACACATAAGGAACTTTACAAGGCCAGCCCAGCCTTCCTTCACTCACGACTCAGTCACTATCAGCCCCCCAGACAGCTAAGTTCCTCAAATAAAGCACTTTTGCAGACCCCACACATTTTCATCTCAAGATTCAGGGGCAGATTCTTTTCATATACGGCCAATACCACTGGAATAAACTCCCTCTTCCTCTTCGTACCTGCCCAGATTTTCTATACAGTCAAAACAACAATTGGCCTGACGTATCTTTTTCAAGCCCACAAAAGGCGCAAAGGACTAGAAAATTCAATCCAAACGGTCATTCAAAAAGTTATTCTGTACACAGAGTAATATCACAGAGAGAAGAACCAAAGACAACAGTATTTATATGAAAAATCTTTGTTTATATAATCATTATGAACAGACAATATTTAATAAGTCATTTTGACAGTAGACGGTTGTCAAAAGAAGAGTGAAAAGAAAGTTCTCATGTGCATTGTGAACGTGAAAGGATAAGAGAGAAATCAGGAAAATGAGAAACAAAATACCCTAATTTTTTATATACACAACACTGGTTGGAGTGAATTATTGATTAACCGAACCAATGTTAGGCCTGTATACAGTATCAATCCAATATCTAATTCCTTAGATGGCCTCTTTTCAGAATGATACCACATATTCAGAAATGCATCATCCTAAATGTTAAGAAAAAAGGCCAATGAGTTGTATTCCAGGCCAAAAGAAGAAATTGTCGACGTTTCGACCCGTCTTCGGCGATGAGGGTAATTTCTACCTCCGCATGCGGGTTCATCAGGACATAAAGACAACCTAGACATAGTGAAAAATATAATTAAAGCCTATCACTCTGGTATACTCATGTAACGTAAACACCAAAAATTAACAGATCTGAAGACACTGACCGTGGTTGTAGCCTGGACAATCCATAGAATATATGTTGTCAGAGATATAAGGATTCAGTCCTATTCACAGAAACTGAAGGTGGTCTGCAACATTACATGTATCCTAACTAGGAAACCACCATCTTAATGCAACAAAACTATATATAGTTGAAGAAAGCATAAAAGACGACTTACCTCTGCAGAGGAGTAATAGGGCCCCCTAAAGTGCTTCCAAAAGTTATTCCATTATTCAGCGAAATAGGTAACAGGCAAGATCCAGTATGTGTCATTTTGCGGGCACCTCGCCAGAAATATCTAGACAAATAAGTAAAATCAAGCCTCAGCACATCATTTGTGAAAAATAACAAAATCACTATTATGGTAGGACAAGATAAATCGTACCTGAATGCGAGCCCATGCAAAGGTGGGCCTTAATCTTCACTTTCGTAGAGAGGAAAATAATCCTCACCGAAGGGGCACACCGCCCATCACCGTTAATGCCTTAAAAAAATGTGCGGATAAATATGTCTCAATATTGTAGGCCGCGTACGAAAAGAACAATATAGTGGGTTAGAAGCGAGGGGCTTGCACCTCTTACCTCCCCGATGCCGTGCCTGCAAATAGAAGCCAGAATACCCGTCCGCACGGGGAAAAAACCCAGAAAAGAGGATGTGGGCCCTCTCGGTTAAGTCGTAAGGACGCGCACCAGGCGTGCACGTCCTAGATGAAATCCATGACACGGACGCCGCGAGCTGTCACCCGCTGGCCGCATGCCGGTAATGGTCATGGAAAAAAGGCTGCCTGTGTCATTGTGGATTGAAAGATTTACTAAACGGACAAAAGAATACTACTATTCATAGTTATGAAAATGCT
Organism: Calotriton arnoldi; assembly: GCA_963921515.1. NCBI lineage: Eukaryota > Metazoa > Chordata > Amphibia > Caudata > Salamandridae > Calotriton > Calotriton arnoldi. The sequence goes on from CAWUFW010001574.1 coordinate 907,335, forward strand.
AATTAAAATGGCGAAAACATTATAGGAATGCACCCCGGAAACACGATGATAACCAGGTCACTAAATTAATCGATTGGCATAAATGCATGATATAAACGTGCATTCTGTGACATACTGATAATGAATGCGAAAAAAAATACTAATATGTACGACAAGAACCCGATCACCTCCTGATCACTAAATCAATTAGGAACATTTCCAAAAAACATACCAATTAAATGATACACTCCAACTGAATCATAAGCGCTCAAATAATGAGACAAGTGAAGGTGGAAAACACACAGTAGAAAAGAGAGCTTGAAATAGACATATAGGGACAAATAACTCAACAAAAGGTCACATATACATTTGATTTCACTGCCTATGGTAACAAACTAAACATGAATGCATTTAGACAATTTCAATTATAAAGACAATGTAACAAACCAAAAACTCCTACAAGTAAACAATTGTTAACACAAAAATGATTACAGATATAAAGACAAGACTTGCTTCGTGCCATTAAAAAACATTGTTTACATTATGTTAGACATTCATGGGTTGTAGTAGGCTGGTGTACTGGTTACATATTAGTCAAAAGAAAAGTTACTGCACCCGGGTCAACTGTTAATAGGATGGGCCACTCATCATTGATTGAATATAGATAGTGGTACCGGCAGGATATGGAGACATAGCTTATATTGTAAAACACAAAACAACAATATTTGCAATGTTTACAGCCACACTATATGAAACTAAGATCAGACCCTACCAAGGAAATCTAGGACATCATTAAGACAGCCACAGACGTGGGCCTAGATGAGGGTTTCCAGACACCAGAAGAACACAACTACCTTAATAATACCCAACCTAAAATGCCAACTATATACACATTACCTAAGATTCACAAACGTATGGTGAACCCACCAGGTAGACCCATAATTTCTGGTTGTGGCTCCCTTCTTGAACCATTATGCAGGTTATAGATATATTTCTTAAACCCATGGCAGAAAGTACTGCATCATACTTGAGAGATACCATGCAAACCATCAAGTTGGTTGATGATTTGGCCTTTAACAAGAATGAACAATTACTAGTGACTATGGACATATCGTCGCTTTACACCAGTATTCCACAGCGGGATGCTCTGGAAGTAATCCGCACATTGTTAGACAACAGACTGAGACCAACTCAGGTTCCTACTCAGTTCATTATAAATCTACTGGAAATTGCCATGACCAAGAACATTTTCTTTTTCATGGGTGAGTACAATGTTCAAACCAAGGGGGTAGCAATGGGTGCAGGATTTGCACCAGATCTGGCCATTTTGTCCATGGACAATTACAAGCAATGACATGTACTAAGTGATCAGAATCCATACAGAGGCAATGTGGAGCTTTGGAAACACTACCTTGATGATATAGTCATGATCTGGTCGGAAAACGACCAAGACTTGCTTGCGTTCCATTATTGGCTCAGATAAAGGTTGAGTGACATCCAATTTTCGATTGATTACAGCAAAAGTAAGATCAATTTCCATGATATATCAATAAGAGAATAGGGGGTAGGTTATTCACCTCCCTCTATAGGAAGGAGAGCGAAAGGAGTACACTTTTACGCTACTCCAGCCATCATCCTAGGAAACTCGGGGACAATTTACCCTTTGGTCAATTTCTCCGACTCTGGAGGAATTGTACCAAAAAAGAGGACTTTTTCAATGAATCACACAATCTCATACTCAGATTATCAGAGAGAGGGTACCCTAGGAATCTGTTAAAGAAAGCTCGGAAACGGGTATGGTTCTGCCACAGGGAATTCTTACTTGAACCCATGCAGAAATCTAACCAGGATCAGGAATGTATGATTTGTGGTACCACGTTCTGCAGACGGAGCAATGAAATTAGGAGGATCGTCAATCATCATTGGCATTTGGTGGCAGACGAGGTGGGGATTCCCAACCCACACATGCATGCTTTCAAGAAAGGTAGGAGCATAAGGGCCCACTGGTAAAATCCTTGCTCCCGATGCCTATTACAAGGAACCCCTCCACTTTATGGCAGATACCACCTGTTAAAGGCCATTTCTAGTGTGGGAGATGTAAAGCGTGTCCCAATACTAAAGAGATCAAGAGCTTCACCCATAATAATTACACGCATACCCTTAGGGATCATACCAACTGCAATACGATGGAGATTGTCTATGCTATAACATGCCCTTGTGATTTCATGTACATTGGTCAGACCACACAAAGATAAAAACATGCATACTGCAACACTGTAGTAGAATAAGATGCAAAGTTCAGGGAGCACCCCTTGTTGAACACTTCTCCACATTTGGCCATCAAGCTGACACTCTTAAGTGGCGGGTTGTGGAGAAAGTCAGTCTGAGTCCTAGGGGCGGCAACTTTGGGAACATCTTAAATATACGGGAATGTAAATGGATTCATGTTTTTGATACAGTATCAAGGGGTTTAAATGAATATGAAGAGATTGCATGACAAGTGGCCACCCTTAATAATGGCTGATCCTTACCCGGTTTTTCCTTACAATGCCTCAATCACCTGACATACCAGGATGTTATCCTGGCCTTGAAACGGTCACATACGGTTTAGTTTAAGCCGTGGTGTATATTTGTAAAATATCGTTTTAATTTGTGTGGCTGTAAACATTGTAAATATTGTTGTTTTGTGTTTTACAATATAAGCTATGTCTCCATATCCTTCCGGTACCACTATCTATATTCAATCAATGATGAGTGGCACATCCTATTAACAGTTGACCCGGATGCAGTAACTTTTCTTTCAAATAATATGTAACCAGTACACCAGCCTACTACAACCCATGAATGTCACATATAATGTAAACAATGTTTTTTAATCTCACAAAGCAAGTCTTGTCTTTATTTCTGTAATTATTTTTGTGTTAACAATTGTCTACTTGTAAGAGTTTTTGGTTTGTTACATGTCTTTATAATTGTAATTGTCTAAATGCATCCATGTTTAGTTTGTTACCAAAGGCAGTGAAATCGGATGTATATGTGACCTTTTGTTGAGTTATTTGTCCCTATATGTCTATTTCAATCTCTCTTTTCTACTGTGTGTTTTCCACCTTCACTTATCTTATTATTTGAGCGCTTATGATTCAATTGGAGTGTATCATTTCATTGGTATGTTTTTTGGTATGTTTTTTGAAAATGTTCCTAATTGATTTAGTGATCAGGAGGTGATCAGGTTCTTGCTGTGCATATTAGTAATTTTTGTTCACATTCATTATCACTATGTGACAGAATGCACGTTTAGATCATGAATTTATGCCAATCGAATATATTAGTGACCTGGTTGTCATCGTGTTTCCGGTGTGCATTCCTATAATTTTTACGCCATTTTAATTAGCATTCCCATAGTAATGAATAGTTGTATTCTTTTGCCCTTTTAGTAAATCTTTCAATCCACAATGACGATTACCGGCGCGCGGCCAGCCGGTGACAGCTCACAGCGTCCGTGTCATGGATTCCATCTAGGACGTGCATACTTGGTGCGTGTCCTTACTACATAACCGAGAGGGCCCACACCCTCTTTTCCATTTTTTTTCCCCGCACGGACGGGTATGCTGGTTTCTATTTGCAGGCACGGCATCGGGTCGGTAAGACGTGCAAGCCCCTTCTAACCCACTATATTGTTCTTTTCATACGCGACCTACAATATTGAGACATATTTATCCGCACATTTTTTAAGGCATTAACGGTGATGGGTGGTGTGCCCCTTCAGTGAGGAATATTTTCCTCTCTAGAAAATTGAAGATTAAGGCCCCCCTTTGCATGGGCTCGCATTCAGATACGATTTATCTTCTCCTACCATGATAGCGATTTTGTTATTTTTCACAAATGACGTGCTGAGGCTTGATTTTACTTATTTGTCTAGATTTCTCTGGTGCGGTGCCCGTGAATTGACACATACTGGATCTCGCCTGTTATCTGTTTAGCTGAATAATGGAATAACTTTTGAAAGCACTTTAGGGGGCCCTATTACTCCTTTGAGGGGTAACTCTTCTTTTATGCCTTCTTCAACTATATAGAGTTTTGTTGCAATAAGATGGTGTATTCTTTATTAGGATTCTTTTAATGTTGCAGACTATCCTACAGTTTCTGTGAATAGGATTGAATCCTTATATCTCGGACAACATATATACTATGGACTGTCCAGGCTACAACCATGGTCAGTGTCTTCAGATCTTTTAATTTTTGGTGTTTACGTTACATGAGTATACCAGAGTGATAAGCTTTAATTGTATTTTTCACTATGTCTAAGTTGTCTTTATGTCCTGATGAAGACCCGCATGCGGAGGTAGAAATTACCCTCATCGCGGAAGACGGGTCAATACGTCGACAATTTCTTCTTTTGGCTTGGAATTCAACTCATTGGCCCTTTCTTAACATTTAGGATGATGCATTTATGAATATGTGGTATCATTCTGAAAAGAGGCCATCTAAGGAATAAGATATTGGATTGATACTGTATATAGGCCTAACATTGGTTTGGTTAATCAATAATACACTCCAACCAGTGTTGTGTATATAAACAATTAGGGTATTTTGTTTCTCATTTTCCTGATTTCTCTCATATCCTTTCACATTCACATTGCACATGAGCACTTTCTTTTCACTCTCCTTTTGACAACCGTCTACTGTCAAAATGACTTATTGAATATTGTCTGTTCATAAAGATTATATAAACAAAGATTTTTCTTATAAATACTGTTGTCTTTGGTACTTCTCTCTGTGATATTACTCTGTGTACAGAATAACTTTTTGAATGACCGTTTGGATTGAACTTTCTAGTCCTTTGCGCCTTTTGTGGGCTTGAAAAGGATACGTCCGGACCAATTGTTGTTTTGACTGAATTTATTCCCAGGTCCTCTGACGCCCTCTGGGAGAACCCCATCAGTATGTAATGACAGATTTTATATACTTCAAGAATATGCTAAAAACCTGGCTGTTTTAGAACGTCCCTGCTTACCTGATCAGCACAGCGCCGAGATACTCCTTCGGGAGTGAGTCGCGCTATATCAAGAAACTAAAATAAATATATTAGTTTCAGGTCCGTTGCATAATCATGGACATACCTTAGATCTGATTTTGGCTTTTATTGGACTGATTTCCTCAGTGGGAACACGGCCTTTGAGACCGATAATACATTTGTTTCCTTTCGGATTGGACATCAAGACAATCTGCCTTCTGGATCTAAGATACTTAACCATGGATCTCACAGAGCTTGATCTGAACTATTCCATTGACTGTGCAGTAAAGTTTTTGCTACTCCCATGACTTATGATGCAAATTGCTCAGTTGACTATAACTACGATTGCTATTAGATCACTACTGCCCTTGATAAGGTGTTGCCTCTTAAAAACAAAGTGTCTTAGGAACCAATGCATTGGGTTACATTGTTGTAGTTGATTTGTAATAACCTGTGATACAATACCATTCATGTTAACATATTTATACAATGTAGCCTGACGGGCCATAAGATCACAGATAAATTAATAAAACTTGTTATGGAAAAAAAAAAGTGTCTTGCCAAAGGCCTTCTGCGCCTAGGTACTCTGAGACAATCTGAGCTGTTATGTAAAAAACTAGAAAGAGCCTGGCGGAAAAATAATTCTCTACAGGATAAGGATTTACTAAAGATAGCATTAAAAGAATATTTAAAGTACGTTCGAACAGCCAAAGTGGAGTTTTAAGCTAAAGTATTTCTTGATGCGTCTAATGGGACAAGAAAGGTTTTTGAGATAGTGCGTCATTTGTCCAATCCTGATTGTACAAATCAAGCGGCAACTCCTTCACAAGGCCTATATGATAACCTAGAGGATTTCTTTGTTAATAAACTTCACTCAATCATCTCTGCCATATGCTGCAACAAATTCATCCTTGGCCGTCTTAGAGGATTTAGGGCTAATGTTTGAGGAATATTTGAGATATGTGGCCTTCACAATTGCTTCAGGTTCATATCTAGACACCTTACACCCAAGGCATGGAAGGAGCTGTCTAATTTTTTTGACATCCTCTCTCCTAGCCATCTGCAATCAGTTTCTGGAGGAAGGTATTGTACCACCGGCTTGGAAAAAGGCCACAGTACTTCCTTTGCTAAAAAAAGCAAAGGGGGATCCACAAGAGCATAGAAATTATCGACCTGTCTCTCAGCTGCCCTTTCCTATTAAGATTATGGAAAGATATGTTAATGATAAACTATCAGTCCATCTGGAAGCATACTCTTTCTGTGAAGAGGTGCAAGCAGGATTTAGACCAGGTAATGGAACCAAGTCAGCATTAGTGTCTGCATTGGATGATTTGCGAATGACAGTTGACGGGGGTCAAATGGGGGCACTAGTGTTGCTAGATATGTCTGCCGCCTTTGACACTGTGAATCATAAGATCTTGCAGTCCATACTGACAGACATTGGTGTGAGTGGCAGAGCCTTGGGTTGGATTTGATTGTACCTTGAGGATAGATCGCTGCCTCAATTTCGATCCACCTTTAGATTAGTAGACCAGGGAGTGCCCTAGGACTTGGCTTAAAGCCCAAACTGTTTAATGTGTACTTGCGCCCATTGGCCTTCTTTACTGGATCTTAGGGCATTAATTTCTTAAATTATGCTGATGATAAATAGCTTATTTTGAAAATTGATTATTTTCAACAAGCAGGTCTGGACTCATTCCATAACTTCCTGAAGGATATCTCAGCATGGCTCAGTAGTAATGCATTGAAATTCAATGGGGATAAAACTGAGATACTTTGCTGCTCGTTAGGAAAACCATTTCCATATTTACCATCTAATTTTTTGCCTCTGTCTGATAGTGAGGCACCAGAGATCACCTCATCGGTGCATAACTTTGGGGGTTCATCTAGACAGCAATCTATCCCTTTTCTCACATTACAAGCTATCATCCACTTGCCTTGCTTTAATGCAAGTGCTACATAATATCTTGCCCTATCTCTCAAGGTTGGCTCCTCCGCTAGTGGTTCAGAGTTGCATTTCGAGTATTCTTTACTATTGTAATGCCTTATTCCTGGGTGCTCCAGCCTATACACTTAAGTGTTTGCTACTAGATCAGGCGGCGGCAGCAGCCAAATTAGCCTTATCTCAGCTCAGATTTTCTTTTACTTCACAGGCCTTTGCTGAGCTGCATTGGCTTCCTGAGCCTGACAGAATTCTTTTCAGAGAAAGGTGCATTATGTTTAGGGCAGTTCATAAGATTGACCCTCGTTTTCTTAAAAGGAAAGTTTAATTCAATGTACCATCTAGAGCTCTGCAACCTTCAACAGCAAATCTTCTTTGTGTTCCAAAGTTTAAGAAACCTAGAGTGGGTGCTTTCGCGTTTTCAGTTAGAGCAGCACAAGCCTGGAAAAACCTACCTCTATCACTTAAAGTATGCCAGGACCTATTGACTTTCAGGAAAGCCTTGAAGATCTGTCTCTTTCTTGCCTGAGGTGTAACAGTGCTTGAGCATTATCTGTGGGATTTGGTGGGCTAGCACCAGGATACCTTCAAGGTCACAGCAGTACTCTATGAATATTATTTCATTTCATCTTCTCATGTCATATTAAACAATCCCAAAATTGTACATTGTACATTGTGCATTTGTGCAAGGAAATATGAAATTACTAATTGCTCATTTTTCTTTTATTGATTCTAAAATGGAATTCTATATAGTTTTTCAAAATTGTCTTCCAGAATCCCACACATGCATAGATATGTTCTACAGTTCATGATCTTTATGAAAATGCTCATGATTGAAAACTTGGATTACAAGAAAGTAACTCTTCCTTTTGATAGATGTTGTGCTCCATGTGTATATTCTTAATTGTCACTCTAACTCTTCCCTTCTCATTAATTTGATTTTCTTGGTTGCCTAAAATTCAAAAAATAAGATACACCTGTACAGCAAAACCATATGAGCCCTGGTGTGTCATTCTGTCTGTCAGGCATTAGTGTGACACCCTAGAAATGATGTGGCGTTTCTGGGACCATAAACCAAAATTCATGAATTAATTTATTAAGGACTCCTCGTCTCCCAATCATTTTCCAAATATCAATTTGGAAAACGAGTGGGAGAAGAGTAGTCCTTAATAAATTAATTAATTGAGTCACAAGATGGTGGAAATATGAACTGTGTGATCTAACTTTGTACCGCCCTCTACAAGTGTCTATTATAAACGTATGAATGAGACTGTGTTTGGGTTAGGTTTTTATAGCAGTCATCTGCCACAGTGAGCCAGATGTGTACTTTGAATTTGTATACTCTTATATATTGAAATGTATGAATAAAACATTTTTGTATGTTTGATAAAGTTATTTTCCAACATCTTCTCTGTGTGAGTTTAATACTGTTTTATATAATACGGTGGGGAAACATCCTGAACAACGACTCCGGAACAACGAGTTCCGGAGTCACGCAAGTGGAACAACGACTTGCCCGAACAACGACTCAGCCTTAACCACGCATGTGCGTGGTTAAGGCTGAGTCGGTCTAGTGTTCGGGCAGGGCGGAGTTCGGAGGAGCGTCGCAGAGGAACAGGTAAGAGGGATTAAGTTTCAGGGGGTGGGGGAGTTTAGGGTTAGATTTTAGGGGTTGGGGTTTAGTTTTTAGGGGGTATGGGTGTTCGTATTTATTTAAAAGGTGGGTGAATTAATTTATAAGGTGTGGAGATCGATTTAAGGAGGTGGGGTGATCGTGAATAATTTTTTAGGGAGGGGGAAATTAGTTTATGGGGTTGAGTACGTTTATTAAGGGGTGTGTGGGTGAACGTGTATGTTAATACGGTGGGGGGAATTAGACATTAGGGTTTAAAGGGGATAGTGTATAATTTAAGAGTGGGGGAATTAGTTTTTAGAGGGCGGGGCGGTTTGGGGTTAGTATACAGGGGTTAGGGGGGGTTTGGGGTTAGTTTTAAGGGGTTGGGGGTTTGGGGCTAGTTTTAAGGGGGTGATTGAGATTGTTTTAAGGGTGTGTTGGTAATCGTGTATATTTTTAGGGTGGGGGAATAAGTTTAGTGTGTGTGGGTAATCGTGTTTAATTTTAGGGTGGGGGTAATTCGTTTTTAAGGGGAGGAGGGATCGGGGAACTAGATGAAAAGCAGTTTTTTTAACACGCATTCCTTTTCCACGAAAAATCGTGGTAAAGGAATGCGTGATAAAAAAAATCGTGGTTTAGACCAGGTCATGGTTGCGACCTCGTTGTTAAGGAAGTCGTGCTTGGCAAACTCGTAGTTAGAACATAAAACCAATACGGTGAGCAATGGGCCATGTCTGGGCATACTTTGTCACTTAGGATCTTACATAAAACACTCAGAAAGTGATGGGAGGGATTCTTGCATTAATTCTAAACAAAGACAATCACTTGGGGTAGCATTCAACCTCATTGTTCTTTTGCCCATTAGGCCATCTCAGTTTAGACCCAACCATATGTAAATTCATCTTGATCTTACTCCAATAGAAACAGTCCAGCCCTAACTGCCTGGCCAGGTCCTCCATGAACTGTAAAACAAGCATTCCAAGTCCTGTTTTGCCCTGATTGAGGCTGATCAGTCCTGTGCAGCTTGGTTCCAGTGGCACAGTGAGTAAGGGGCCCATGTGTGGGCATACCATTTGCCATTAAGGGTGTTACATAAAACACACAAAAGGTGATGGGAAGAATGCGTTCAATAAGTCTAACCACTGGCAATTGCTCGGGGAGCATTCCAACCCATTGTTGGAACCAAGCTGCTGACGATTATGGGTGGGTGAGCCTCACAGAGTTTTGCCTAAAAACTCTGCGAGATTCTGCAGAGTTCCCCGAGTGGCGGAATTCTGGTCCGTTGCACTGATTTTTAACACCGGGAGCTGGTCCCATGCTGTAAAATTAGCGCGAATGGCACCACGTGGCACGCCAGAGGGCGCTGCTTCTTTCTGCCACTCAGGTAGATTTTCTATTAGACCGGCAGCTTTCGCAACACGAGCAGCAAGTTTCTCAGCAAGAGTGGTAGCGACCGGCTGTAATCGCCCATGTTGACAAATCTTGCCGAGAGTTAGTCTAGCACTCGTTTTTTCCTGCTTGCACTCGCCAACTTAATGTTGCCGAACCGCGCGTGAGAAAAACTCCACCATGCAATGGTTGATAGAGTTTTTGCTGAACTCCGTGCTCTAAGCGTTAAGTGGGAAAAACTTTGTGAACTCAGCCGGCACAGCGGAGTTTACCGCCCACCCCTACTGATGAGTATCCTCAGGTCAGGTTATTATTATTAATTTTGTAGAGTGCGCAATTACCCATGGGTGTTCTGGCACTTAGAAAGATAACTCATTTTGTACTCCAGATGCATGAAATCAAGAAAAGGAAACTGTTCAGTTCTGAGAGAAAAAGTAGATGAAAAGATGGGTTTTAGAGCCCTACGAACTTCTAAATTATTAGATTCCAACCATAGCTCAATCAGCAATTTATTCCACACTTGTGCTGTGACCACAGAAAAAGCCCGTCCTCCTAGTCTAGTCCTCTGATGTTTAGGTGCAATGATCAGACAGGCGGAGGCTGAACAAAGCGGTCTAGACAGGACCTATTTCTTTAAACATGTCAGACAAGTAGTTGGTTCGAGCTGCTGAATTAATGACCCTGTGACACATGCAGTTGCTATTAAAACAGCATCTCTCCTGGACAGGGAGCCAATGTAACTGAGGAAGTTGAGATGAGACACTATCAAATTTCCTCATACCAAATGTAAGTCTGGCAGCTGCATTCTGGATCAGCTGTAATCTCTGCATAAAGATAAGCAGGGAGACCAACATACAGTGCGTTACAATAGTCTAAACTACTAAGAATCAAAGCTTGTTCTTGTAGCTGCCTGGAATATTGAGGAATGAATGGTAGAATCATATTGAATTATTTTATTATTAGGATAGAAGTGGTCATTATCTTGTTAATATGGTGCTCAAATAAATGTTTATTATCAAATAGAACACCCAGATTGCCGGCAGCAGTTGCTGATTTGGGGCACTCCCCTAACACCTGGGGCCACTACATAGGGGATCAGTCTGAAGGATTACTGAATATAAGCACCTTTGTTTTATTTTAATTTAACCTCAGGGAGTTTGTATTCATTCAACAAGCCACCTTCACCAGGTAGCTTTTAAATTTATCTTGAAGCTGTTTAAGATTCCTATCTGAAAGAGACACGTTAGTGATAGATTCCTTACCTTAGAATATCCCCAGGCGTCAGGCTGGATCCGGAAAGTTTTGCGTAGCAGTACCCTTGCGCGTCGGTAGGCGGCGTCGTGCGGCTCCGCGTCCGTCGTCGGCGTCGTGATCGCCGGGATGACGTCGCGGGCAGTACTTAGGCGCCGCCCCTGCGCGCTGACGTCAGTTCTTCTTTTTCCGCGCCAGCAAGCGCAGATCCGGGAAGAGCAGTGCCCTGGTCAATTTTTGACCATACTTTTTGGTGATTTTTCACTGGTTTTTTCCAACTTTAAGGTGTCGTAGGGATGCCCGGCTTCAAGCGATGCGGCGCCTGTGCGCGGATGATGTCCGTCACCGACCCGCATTGGGAGTGTCTCTTCTGCCTCGGCCGAGGCCACGACACCGAGTCTTGTCCCGAATGCCAGGCCCTCAACCCGAAAGCTTTGCGAGAGCGGTCTCGAAAGCTCCTCGAGGCCCGGCATTCGGCTCCGCGGAAGCCCCGGTCGCGTGAGAGGTCCAGGGGTCGCTCGCGGAGTGCACACCGGTCGTCGACTTCTTCGTCCGGTAAGTCTAAGCACAAGAAGTCCAAGAAGCATCGTCGCTCTCGGACTTCGCCTCGCCGGTCTCGCGACTCGGCTGAGGCCCCTCCCGGCACCGTCCCCGCCCCCGCGGCCCCGGACTTGCCTGTGGAGTCGCCCCCGTCATACCCGCCCTTCCCGGGTTCGGGGGCGGATCCGGCCAAGGTACAGGAGTTCCTGTCGGCCATGGCCCGCCTCTTCGGGCCTTCAGGCCCCTCCGGTGCGCCTTCGGGCCCCGCGGGCCCTGATGGGGTTGCTCCGGCGTCGCCGGCGGCTCCGGCCCCGGCGTCGCCCGAGCCTCCAGCCTCGATCCCGGCTCCGGCTTCGGCCCCGGCCTCGATCCCGGCTCCACAACCCCCATCGACGCCGGTCGACCTCACAACACCTCCGCCGGCGCCGATGTCTCCGGTGCCGTTCTCGACGCCGCCCTGGGCTCCGGGCGGCGTCGTCCCCCAGTTCCTTCCGGCTCCGGACATGGACCCGGAGCGACGTCGCTCGACCGCCGGCTCCGGCGCCGATGGGCCCTTGGGTCCCAAATGTCCCTCCTCCTCCTTATTTTGAACCAGAGGAGGACCAGGAGGACTGGGAGGGTCTGATGACCCTCTGACACGCAACTGTCAGTATGATGAGGACTGGACAGAGAGTCTAGGGAGGCCAGTGGTCTGGATACTTCTCCTGACACTGGCATGCTGTCTCCTCCCGTGGCTACGGAGGAGGGGGCCAATTTTGGTACGGTGTTGCGTAGGGCTGCTGGGGCCTTACGTCTCCAGCTCCCTACTTTGACGGTCAAGACTAACATCTTGACAGAGGTGCTTCAGCCGGCAGCCTCCTCTGCGGAGACTGTGCTGCCGTTTAACGACGCCCTCACTGACGTTCTTTTGGGCGCCTGGTCCAAGCCCAACACAGGGGCTCCTGTGGATCGGAACGTGTCACGACGCCATCGCCCCGCTCCGGGCGACCCCTGTTTCTTTCTGTCCACCCCACTCCTGAGAGCTTGGTTGTCCAAGCCTCCGCTTCCCAAACCGCCTTCCCTACCGCTCCTCCGGATAGGGAATCCAAACGCCTGGATCAGTTTGGGAAGAAAGGTTTTTCTTCCTCCAGTGCTGGCTTGCGGTCCGTTAACACCGCTTGTCTTTTGGGCCGATATACCCACTCCCTGTGGGATTCGGTGGCGGATGTTTTGCCCCAGTGCCCTGAGGAGGTCCAGGCACTGCTTTCCCGCGCCATTGCGGAAGGAAGGGATGCGGCCAAATACACTATCCGTTGTGGCCTTGACACCGCCGACTCACTGGGCAGGTCGATTGCAACGACGGTGGCGCTCCGGCGCCACGCCTGGCTGAGAACCACTGGTTTTTCAGGGGATGTCCAGAATACTCTCATGGACATGCCCTTTGATGGAGTCGGTCTTTTTGGGTCCAAAGCAGACCATGCGCTGGAGCGCTTTAAGGACTCACGGGCTACTGCAAAGTCCCTGGGCCTTTCTGCTACACGCCCTCCGCTGCCTTCTGCTTTTCGCCCCTATCGTGGCCACGGTAGGGGCGCCCCTTCACGTCAGCAGCCCAGCCACCGGCCCGCGCAGCAGGCGTCTTCGCGTGGCCGAGGACGTGGATTCCGCCGTGGCGGATCGGGCAACCAGCGTGCGGGTCAGGCCACCACCTCCAACCCGTCCGCGGCCTCCAAGCCCTCCTAGTCCCTCCTTTCAGGTGCACGGCACGCCAGTAGGGGCAGGGTCCGCCATCACCTTCCCCACTGGCGCACCATCACCTCGGACAGGTGGGTCTTGGACATTGTCCGAAGGGGCTACTCCCTCCCCTTCGAGACCACCCCCCAGCCATGCCACCTCAATTCCGCCGCATGTCAGGGGATCACTTGGTGCTTCTACGGAAGGAAGTCACGGCCCTCTTGACCAAGAGGGCCATCGAGCATGTTCCGACCCCAGAAGTAGGGCGTGGTTGCTACTCCCACTACTTTCTGGTGCCCAAAAGGACAAGGAGGACATGCGTCCTATCTTGGACCTCCGGAACGTAAATCGCTTCCTCCGGAAGGAGAAGTTCAAGATGCTCACCCTAGCTCAGGTCTTGACTGCCCTCGACCCTGGAGACTGGTTGGTAGCGTTGGACTTGCAGGACGCGTATTTCCACATCCCCGTCCTGCCGGCCCACCGGCGTTACCTTCGGTTCACGGTAGGCCCCGAGCATTTTCAGTTCACCGTGCTCCCCTTTGGCCTTACCAGTGCCCCTCGGGTGTTCACGAAAGTGATGGCGGTGGTCGCAGCTCATCTGCGCCGGGCAGGGGTTTCAGTCTTCCCCTACCTCGACGACTGGCTGCTGAAGGCGGGCCTCGTCCCAGGCAGTCGTCTCCCACCTCCAGACTACGGCCGAACTCCTGCACTCGCTGGGGTTCTCCATCAATGTGCCGAAGTCGCATCTAATTCCTTCTCCACAGCTCCTTTCATCGGAGCAGTTCTGGACACGACGCAGTTTCGGGCCTTTCCTCCCGAACGGCGAGTCCGGGATATTCAGGCTATGATTCCGATCTTTCGGCCTTTATCCTGGGTTTCGGTACGGATGACCCTGAGGCTGCTGGGCCTCATGGCCTCCTGCATCCTGCTGGTCAATCATGCCAGATGGCATATGCGGGCTCTGCAGTGGGACCTGAAGTTCCAGTGGGCGCAGCACCAGGGCAACCTGTCCGATCACGTCCAGATCTCGGAGGGGACTGCAAAACAGTTGCAGTGGTGGCTCTCGAACCGGCAATGGGTCATGGGCAGATCCCTCTCCCTTCCCCAGCCAGAGCATACAGTTGTGACGGACGCGTCCCTTCTGGGATGGGGCGGTCACATGGGAGAGGCGGAGATCAGAGGCCTCTGGTCTCCGGCGGAGTCCCGGCTCCATATCAACCTTCTGGAGCTCCGGGCGATCCGGCTTGCACTCAAGGCATTCCTTCCCTCTGTCAAAGGGAAGGTAGTGCAGGTGTTCACAGACAACACCACCGCCATATGGTACTGCAACAAACAGGGCGGGGTGGGGTCTTGGACCCTTTGTCAGGAGGCTCTGCGCCTCTGGACATGGCTGGAACATCAGGGCATGTTCCTGATGGTTCAACACCTGGCAGGTTCTCTGAACGCCAGGGCGGACGAACTCAGCCGCAGGTGCATGATGGATCACGAATGGCGTCTTCACTCGGAAGTGGCGCAAGGACTCTTTCTACAGTGGGGAGAGCCTTGGTTAGATCTATTCGCCACCGAAGAGAACGCGCAATGTCATCAGTTCTGCGCGTTGGAATTTCCAAGGCGGCACTCGCTCGGCGACGCTTTTCGTCGCGAGTGGAGTTGCGGTCTGTTGTACGCCTTTCCGCCTATACCACTTCTACCCAGAGTGTTGAAGAAGATTCGGCACGACCGGGCCCAAGTCATTCTTGTGGCTCCGGACTGGGCTCGAAGAGTTTGGTATCCCGAGCTACTCAATATGAGCATAGATCCCCCGATCCGTCTGCCTCTTCGGGAGGATCTTCTGTCGCAGCAGCAGGGGACGGTCCTCCACCCGAACCTGTCCAGTCTACACCTGCTTGCGTGGAGATTGAGCGGCGGCAGTTGATTCCTTTCGACTTGCCTCCCGAAGTTTGTGATGTGATTCTGGCAGCCAGGCGTCCCTCCACTAAGGTGGTATACGCCTGCAGGTGGAACAAATTTGTGGCATGGTGCACAGCAAAGGCTGTGGATCCCCTTTCTGCCCCTCTTTCTGAGGTCCTTCTGTTCCTTCTCTCTCTGGCCCAACAGGGTTTCTGCCCTGGGTACCATCAAGGGTTATCTTTGTGCTATCTCGGCCTTCCTCAGGCTCCCTGATCAGCCCTCCCTTTTCAAGTCCCCTGTTGTTAACAGGTTCTTAAAAGGCATTACTCACCTCTTCCCTCCTGTTCCGTTTGTAATGCCTCAGTGGGACTTGAACTTGGTTCTTACCTTTTTAATGTGCGCTCCCTTTGAGCCTCTGCATAACTGTCCTCTTCGTCTTCTGACTCTGAAGACAGCCTTTCTGGTGGCCATCACCTCCGCTCGGCGGGTGAGTGAGCTCCAGGCTCTATCTTGCAAACCTCCCTTTCTGTCTGTTCATCCAGACAAGGTTGTTCTTCGGACGCGTCCGTCCTTCTTGCCAAAGGTGGTTACTGCTTTCCACATTGGGCAGACCATCACTTTGCCCACCTTCTTTCCGCCTCCGCATCCTTCCAGAGAGGAAGAGAGGCTCCACCGTCTGGACCCAAAACGTGCGCTCTCTTTCTATATTGACCGCACAAAACACTTCCGGGTGGATGACCAGCTCTTTGTTGGCTACGTGGGCGCCAAAAAGGTCGGGCGGTGCACAAGAGGACCATCTCCCGCTGGGTTACCTTGTGCATCAAGACCTGCTATTCTTTGGCTAAGAAGGAGCCTCCTGTTGGGCTGCGTGCCCATTCCACCAGGGCAACGGCTGCTACCACGGCCTTGGGCCGCGGTGTTCCGCTGCCGGTTATCTGTCAGGCAGCTACGTGGGCCTCGCTGCACACGTTTACAAAGCATTACTGCCTTGACAGTCAGGTCCGGAGGGACGGCTTCTTTGGCCGTTCTGTCCTCCAGGACTTCCTTGTCTGATCTTTGTTCGCAGACCCACCACCGGGGTTGGTATTGCTGGGGTATCTATTCTAAGGTAAGGAATCTATCACTAACGTGTCTCTTTCAGATGCACAAGTTACTAACTTGTGTAACGATATATCTGTAAGAGACAGTAGTTAGTGATAGATTCCTCACCGCCCACCCATCCTCCCCGTTCTGCGAACTGATTTCTAGGGTTAAGGACATCCCTTTCAGGGCCCTAGTATTTTTCAGACACCTGTGTCAGCTTCTTGCATGGCTCTGCGTTCCTGGCGCGGAAAGTCGTGTACAGAACTGACGTCAGCGCGCAGGGGCGGCGCCTAAGTACTGCCCGCGACGTCATCCCGGCGATCACGACGCCGACGACGGACGCGGAGCCGCACGACGCCGCCTACCGACGCCGCAAGGGTACTGCTACGCAAAACTTTCCGGATCCAGCCTGACGCCTGGGGATATTCTAAGGTAAGGAATCTATCACTAACTACTGTCTCTTACAGATATATCGTTACACAAGTTAGTAACTTGTGCGTCCATGCGGATCATGATCTGAGTATCATCAGCATAACCATAAAATTGAAACCCAAAAGAGGCAATCAAATCTGCCAATAGAGCAATATATATATTAAAAAGAGTTGAACTGAGGGTAAATCCCTGGGGGACCCCACATGGTATATCTTTAAAATCTGAATGGAATGAAGCCATCTGAGCAGCCTGTGTCCTCTTTTCAAAAATAATGTAAACCATTGTAGTGCGTTATACCGCAGGCCAACAGCATTTAATCTTTCCAGCAGGACAGCTTGTGAAACTGTGTTAAAGGCTACAGAGAGCTCAAGGAGGATAAGAGCCACTGAGCTCCCTCCATCCAAGATCATGCGGATGTCATTGACGGCCGCTATAAGCACTGTTTTTGTGCAAAATAAGCGTCTGAAACCAGATTGATATTTGATGAGGAGCCCATTTTCCCCAATAGTAGGTGTTATCAGTGAATGTAGGCAATTCGCCAGACTGCGCATCAGTTAGAACACACCAGAGCTCATGTCCCCAGCAATCCAGCCAGTGAGTGGTAATTTTAATTTTTATTGGCCCCCAAAAACTTTAAATTATGAAGATGATGTCTGTTGCTGTGACTTCTCTAAACAAGAAAAATTGACGCCAGGGTATAACATTGATTCGATCACTATCTTGCGGGGTCCCTCAGAGTCCAGTACTGTCCGTTTCTACTATATAATTTATACATTGTCCCACTGGCTGCTTTGATCCAAACACGGGATTTTATATGTTTATGTTTGCCAGTAACACTCAGATCCTATTAAAGATCTCCAGTGTTCTCAGTGCAATGGTTGCCGAAGTCCACTTCTGCTTAACAGTGGTTGAACAATGGACGTTTAACCATCATCTAAAGTTGAATTGGAACAAACACTGTTCTTTGAGACCTTGTCCCTTCTGGAGCTTTCCGTTCTGGCCCTTACACTGAGTCCTAAGACAATTCTGGTTCCCAGTTTGAGGAATTTAGCTGTGAAACAGGACCCCACATTCTTCTTGTCTGCCCTGGTTATGTTTGTGGTCAGGTTATGTTTCTTTCAGCTCAACGCCTTGAGTAGAATCCTACATTCGGTTTCTTTTCTTCATAAGATGTTGACTTTGAATGCTTTAAATTCGCCTGATTTAGATAATTGTAACACTGTTTACCTTGATCTGCTTGGCTTTTTCATACACAGGCTCAACTAGTCAAAAACTACATTGCCAAAATGGCTCTGGGCCTAAGAGCCAGAGTTTAGTCATGAAAAGACAATTGCATTCCTAAATAGTGTGGAGAGTGTAATAAAAGAGGAGTCCACTTTCGCATTGTGGATTGGGCACATGGGGTATCGCCCTCTGACCAAGGGCGTGGCACAATATAAGAATAGATGCGTTTTCCTGCAAGGGAGAAACGGACCCCATATGCACTCCACCGCCTTCAACTTAGTACCAGGTGACTTTTTAACTTTGCGATCGATCATTTTTCACAGCACTGTGAATTTTTTTCTTCAACCTTCCTTTTTTCAACCTTCCTTTTAAATGTTCCTTTTAAATTTATCACAGTATTGTAATCTTTTTCACCTTCTTCTTAGATATTGTGAACCAAGTTTTTTTCACTCCTTTTTTTCCCACCACTTTGTAAGTTGCGTGGTTGTATAGCTCGTTTCATACAATTCTGTTCATTGATGCCTGCTGACAACAAAAGCACAGCCAAACTTTGCTCTTATTTCGTTTAACTTTTGACAAAAGAGATTTAAGAA
Source organism: Calotriton arnoldi (assembly GCA_963921515.1). Classification (NCBI taxonomy): domain Eukaryota; kingdom Metazoa; phylum Chordata; class Amphibia; order Caudata; family Salamandridae; genus Calotriton; species Calotriton arnoldi. The sequence continues at coordinate 925,997 of CAWUFW010001574.1, forward strand.
CATCAGCTCTATTCATATTTCCCCGGTATGCTGAAATTGAAGGGATGCTGGTGGCCCCCTTTGGGACCTTGAGTAATTGCATAAGATACTGCACCCCTGCTTCAGAAAAGGTTTTTGCCTGATTTCAGTGAACTCTGATAACCCTAAGGTACTGCAGCCTGCCAAGAGAAGGATTAGTGTTCACTCCAGGGAGCCTCTTATAGAAAGAATTTGTGTCTGGCTCCGGGGACCTCTATTACCTACCTAAGGTACTGCAGCCTGCTACAGCAAACACGTGATTCCCACTGAAGGGATCTCTAAAATCAAGTATTAGCAAGGTTGAAAGATATGAATGAATGTTCAGTTACAGGCCAGATCTACTGGATTTGGTAGTGTATATATTATTTACATAAAACGAGATTTGTTGGCTCCGCCAATGCTTTTTCTACTTTCTGAGTGTCTCTGTGCCATGGTGGCTCTCGGTGTTCTAAATCAATAATTGAAAGTATATTGCAATGGGTGTTCAATGTCTTGGTGTCAAGAAGTTCCAGTTACTGGCTTAAACTATTTCAGGGGCTGAGCTGAAAAGCACTACAGCTCGAGGTTGATTACCTATGAATACTTAAATCAAGTTCACTGTTCCAGTAAGTCTCTGTCTCCATTCAGTGTACTGCATTATGCAATGCATATTTTATCATTTCAATTGTTCCCTTAAAATAACACATTGCTCTTTTTATTCAACAGATTTCCATAAAGTTTACAAATGAGCCCCCTCAGGGAATGCGCGCTGGTTTGAAGAGAACATTTGCAGGAATCAGTCAAGATATGCTGGATGTCAGCAATCTGCCCATGTGGAAACCTTTGCTTTATACTGTTGCATTCCTGCATTCAGTTGTACAGGTATTGTTCAGCTGCACAGCATTTTGCAATATTGAAGCGGTCGTCAAACGAAAAGGGCAGTTTTCTTAGACCAATCCGTAGTCACCAACGATACGGACAGAAAATCTCTTTGTATGATTATTTTTGGAGAGTAAGCAGGTGTTGAGAAGCATTATGCAAGTTCAGAGTGTGTGTGGGTGGTTGCAGGACTGTGTGAGTATGAGAGAGAGGGGAATTGGAAGCTTTTGGTGCTGGTGCAGTGAGTGTTGGGTGTGGGTAAGTGCATGAAAATTTGCGAGAAGTGCAGAACGATCCTTGGTCTTGTGTGGTGTGGCAAGGCAGCAGCGTATGGAGGGATTGAGGCTGCAGAAGGTTGCAGCGGGAGAGAGGAGGACCAGGGTTCCTGGTGCTGGGCATGGTACAGGAGTGGGTGGGTGCAGATGGGCTTGCCTTTGGTATGCCTTCTGCGCACCAGTGGTGATCTAGCACTGCAGCCACCTTTAAGTAGGTCCCTGAAGGGGGGAGGAGTGATGTCACTTCCTGTGCAGATGGATGATGGGAAATCCAGTGATGTCACTTCCTGTGCAGATGGATGAAGGGAAATCTAGTGATGTTACTTCCTATGCAGATGGATTATGGAAATGAGTCTTCTTAGTTGGCTTCTTCTTTTAAAGACAGTTTTGGTGGGAAACCAGTGATGCCAATTTCTTTGCAGATGGATGATGAAAAATCCAGTGATGTCACTTTCTGTTCTGATGGATTAGGGGAGATCCAGTGATGTCACTTCCTGTGCATGTGGATGATGGGAATGCCAGTGATGTTACTTCCTGTGCAGATGGATGATGGAATGTTATATTACCAGTTTTGTAAAGTGCGGTACATATCTCGAAAAGGTGTCCTGGTGCTAAGTAAACACAGGGAAGGAAGCATCTGAATCAAAGCACAGTGCTGTCAACCAATAGGGAATCAGCTCAACAGGCCCTAGTTGTTGAAAGGCCAGGTCTTCAAAGCCTCCTTTACCATGGACTGGATTCATATTCAATGAGGCATATTTGAGTTTCTCATGCATAGTACACCGCCAAAAACATGGCTGTGTACCGTGTCTACCAAACATGCATTTCACTTACTCTGTTTAGAGCCAGGGGTACTGTGATGTTTCCGACGGCAGAGCCTACATTAGCCCCACTGGTGGATGACCGACAGCCCAGCCAACATTGTACATTCATATAGCATTTATTACCCCTATGTTGGGCTCTGAAGCTCTCACCTACAAGGGTTGCATGCTACTCCTTGTAGGGTGTGTGGTTGGAAATGTGGTTTTTGTTTTGATCCTATGTGGAAAGTATTTCCATGTTGTACATGATGACCACCAAAGTGCAGTTATTGTGTTATGGGATACAGCACTTCGCAGTACGATGGATGAAGAACTGTGAGAGAGAGATGCTCAGTTTATGGCTTTTAGTAAGCTGGTAGTTTTTATTTTTAAATTTAAATGGCTTTTTATCCGTTTTGCAGAATCCTGATTGTGCTACATAGAAACATCAAAGTCTACAATGCCATATTAACAAACATTAAAACTGGTAAACAGATGTTTTCAGCAACAGCTTAGTGACTACCACTATCCATTCATTGAAAATCAGAAGTCCACACCAAATAGTGTATTCCAAAAATTTAAATAGGACAGCGTAGTCAATGCAAGGAAAAGAGAAAGCAAATAGAACCCATAGTTCTATATACTTGTGGGGAAGATGGGGACACCCTTGTCAAACAAAGGACCCCGTGAGGAATCTATATACCCACTTGTCCCACTTCCATAATGACGCACCCATTATCCCACCCAGATATCCTTTTCTGGTGTATACATGTCCAGCTACTCTGGGGGACTTAAAGAGGACGTTTGTCAGATTTCGCTTCCAGTTCGACAATGATCGCATCCCATTCATCACATGCTCTCCATTTTCCATCTGGTGCCACAGTTCATCTTAATGTGCCCGCTTCAGCACGTGCCCATAGCCTTAGGTCCTGCTGCCATACCACTATGCTCGAGACAGATGCTAATTTCCAGAACATGGCTACTTGTCTCTTTTCCAGTACTAACATCAGGTCAACAAATCTGCAGGTGTACTTGGTGTGCTTTGATCTGGGGAACTGACTCAATAGATACACCATTGCTATCCTCAAGATCAAACGTTCAATATTGTACAGCACAATTGCCACCACAGCAGGTCAATAAAGAACCACAGATGCACATGTCCAAACCATATGATAAAACTCTTCATCCTTTGAGCCACATCGTGGAAACTCAGAAGATGCTTCAGCATATATCTTGCTGAGACACTTAGGGGACAGATACATCTGGTTCACATAACTAAATTGTATATTTAAAATGTGGAGTAGGTAAGACTGTTTGTACATGTTCCATAAAGCACGTCCATTGGACATCTCATTTTGTTCTTAAGTCACTACTCATGCATGTGTAGTTGGGCAACAGTATATTATAGAGTGAGTTTATAACCTACCTAGCCATTCCATGGGAAAGTAACAAAGTAAGGGCAGGAGTCTGTTCTGGTTCATCCTCACCCGCACCCCATGTACTCCTAACAGACCCTACAAGCACACTGTGCACTAGGAAATATCCTACCTTCATTCGGTCCGATGCTTGTAATTGAGAAAAAGGACACATCAGTCCATCTATATATAGATCCCAAATGGTTAATATCCCAACATCTACCCAGTGAGTACATCTAAAAGTTACCACAACCCTATGGAACGAAGGGAGATACCACAGGAACAACACTGGTGAATATGGTTTACTGTTGCTCATTTTCTTCAGCCATTTCATCCAACATGCTCTGGCTGCACGCACCAATAGCTGGACGGAATAGATAGGCCTTTCTGCTAAAAACTTTTTGTAAAAAACCATGACCAGATATCCCTCTCAGGGAATGCTGCTGTATGTCTTCTTTTTCAACCACAGTCCCCTCCCTCCATCCATCTGATCATCCACTGCACCTAGACAGCTAAATAATATACTCATAATAGGATGCCCTCACATCCCCCTGAAGCATAGGTGTTTGATGAGGGCTTCCGCCTTCTGCCAGTCCCCCATATTAAGTTAGAAAGGACTCCCTGAAGTTCCCTGGAGAATCTGACTTTAATAGCTATTGGCAGGGCCACAAACCAATAGGGCAATCTTGGGAGCGCCAGCATTTTGGCCATCGCAACCCTACCCATTTGGGAGAGGGATAGACTGTTCCAGAACGATACCGACCTCTTGGTGGCCGACACACGTCAGATTTCCCTCCATCAATAGCTCTTCCTCCCTCTGATAAAGCTGGACCCAAAGTAATAAAATGTGTCAAATCAATATGTCAACCGAGTATCATTGTAGCACTGATGAGTGCCATCTGAGAGCAGGCGAAGCAGAAATAAACACGATTTGGTCCAGTTAATCTGAAGCCCACAAAATTCACCAAACTCGTTTTGGACCTGCATCACATCTCCTAACGGGGGTGGCCCTCTCGTAAATGTAGTAAAGCGTCATCCACTTCTAGGGAAACAGAATGTCAGCGCCCATCCAATCTCATCCTCTACTTTGGTCTCCTCTGGGGCAGCAGACCAGCCTGGGGCTTCATGGTCCGGGCAAACATCATCAGAGACAGTGGACAACCCAGATGAGACCTCCGCTTTCAATGGAGAGACAATTACCACTCCAGTTTTAACCCTGGCTATGAGAACTGAGTACATGTGCTCGTCTGACTTCCAAAACTCGGCACCCATCCCAAAACCTGCCAACACCCATGACAGAAAAGATCATGTCATAGAGAGGCTACCCAGGGAAGATCACCGTTCACTTGAGATCGCATCTATTTTGTGGAACAATCTCCTCAAATTAAAAATGAGGTTGCAAGCAGGAATAAACCCATTTTGTTCTGGAAGCACTACATCTGCAATCAGCAACTGCAACCTATTTGCCAAGGGAGAGTTCAGGAGAGCCAACAGGTGATACGAGCAGATGTCTAACGTGTCCCTCCTTGTTTTGGGGAGAAACTGTAATAAGCGCTTCATTCATCGATCGGGGTGAATACCTTTAATACCTTGGGAGTCAACTGTGCCTTAAATGACGCATGCCATTTAACTAAGCCCGGGCGGAGTTTGTGTAGCCGTGCTAAGTGAAACTCCGCGAAACGGTAAAAAAACTCTGCAATGCTACGCCAAGTTCCGCAAGCATGCAGAGTTGCTTGTTCCGCATGCTCGCGCATGCACGTGAGACATTTCTGACGTTCGGCAACGCGGATTGCGGGTTCGGGGGGAAATATCGCGCAAACTTCACCACGCAGTAGCCAATGGGTGCGGCCATCTTGTTTTTCTACTCTTTGTATGGTTCTGGGGCCTGTTTTTCATCCCTCTCCAATGTTTTCAAACCTTTGTTTCTTACACTTTTTTCTGATCTTTTTTATTTATTATCTATCCCTCTCTCTCCCTAAGTGTATATTTTGCGTTTTATTTCTACTTTTACTGCGTTTTTTGTACTGTTTTTCTATAACTTGCTTTTTTTTTTTACTTCCATACTTCTTCTCCTGACTTTATTTTTTACTTCTACATTTTCTTTTCCGCCTCCTGCCCCCCCAGAACCATAGCTAAGGCTAGTAAGAAGGCCAAGGCTAGTGCGACCAGGAGCCGCCTTCCTTGCGGAAGACGGCGCCCGGAAGAGGTGCAGGCCCGGGCCCTATTCTCTGAGGTGGAGGTGGCCGCCTTTGTTTTTTTTGTACAGCACCACCTCCCTTTAACCTTGGCAGCAGGCGGCAGGCCTGGTTCCGGCTATGGGATCCAGGAGCATCACCGCCGGTGGGCGAGGGTGCACTGGGCAGTGTTTCGCTGCTCTGAGGTCCGGCGCACCCACAGCCAAGTGACTCACCGGTGGTCCAACATCCTGGACCGGTAGCAGGACCTGCTGGACCTGCTAGGTGTTGAGGTCGTGGGGCTTGGTGAGTAGCTAATTATATTACTATTGTGTATTCGATTCTGTGTTATTGCGAATATTATTTTTTCCCCAAATTGCAAGAATGCTGCTGCTGCTTACATACAGGTAAGTTACGTTTAAAAATCTTATATTATGTGATTGTTATTCTTCTAGACAGGTGCTCGGCGCTACTTTGTGCTCGCTTGGGCTGATTATGTAAGAGAGGTTAGAGAACTTAAGTTAGGTAGAGACTCTTTTCCTTTGTCCTGTCACTAAGATAGTGGTGGTAGGTAGGTAGTTATTATAGTCAGATACTTAGTATTAGTTGGTAATTTTTTTGCGGTCCCCATGACGCATCCTCCGTCACGTGCTGCTGACTCCAGTCCTTAGTAGAACCTTTTGTAGTTTGTTAGTGAGTGAGTAATATAGCAACTCATCAGCACATCAGCAGCAACCAACCAACAATTTGGTGTATGCAATATGCATGCGTCCATCTATGCATTTTTGAGGACTAAAATAAATGGAAATGCAGACTTAGGGAACAATTGGCCCGTCAAAGGGGGTTGATTCATTGATGATTGCGAATGAGATCGGAACTTAGAAGAAGCAAATATAATATCTGAAAGAAACACATAGTGATAGATTCCTTACCTTAGAATATCCCCAGGCGTCAGACTGGATCCGGAAAGTTTTCGTCAGCAGTACCCCTGCGCGTCGGTAGGTGGCGTCGTGCGGCTCTGCGTCCGTCGTTGGCATCGTGGTCGCCGAGATGATGTTGCGGGCGCTACTTAGACGCCGCCCACGCGCGCTGACATCAGTTCTTTCTTTTTCCGCGCCAGCAAGCACAGATCCGGGAAGAGCAGGAACCCCCAGTCAATTTTTGACTGACTTTTTTGAGGCTTTTTGTCTCTATTTTTCTTCGAGTCATCGACTCCTGGTGCAGTAGGATGCCCGGTTTCAAGTCCTGCGGGGATTGTTACTGCATGATGTTGGTGACGGACCCGCACCGTGTGTGTCTTTTCTGCCTGGGGCGCGACCACGACCCCAAGTCGTGCTCCGACTGCCGGCCCATGGCGCCGAAGACTTTGCGGGAGCTGTCCCGAAAGTTGCTGGAAGCCCGGCAGTCGGCTCCGCGCCGTTCGAAGTCCCGGTCCAGAGGGAGGTCGAGGGACCGTGCGCAGAGTCATCATCATCGGTCTTCGGGATCCAAGTCTTCGCACTCGGGGTCAGGTAAGACGAAGCACAAGAAGTCGAAGAAACGCCATCATTCTTCGACTTCCCCTCGCGCGACGCGGCTGAGGGTGTGGGTGGTGCCACCCCCGCGCCTCCGGCAGAGCCTATGCAGTCGCCGCCCGACTACCCGCCCTTCCCGGGGTCGTCGGCGACTCCGGCCCAAATACAGGAGTTCCTGTCGGCCATGGCTCTCCTCTTTGGGCCGTCGGGTCCCGCCGGTGCGCCTTCGGGCCCCGCGGTCCCGCATGGGTGTCCTCGCGTTTCCTCGCCAGCGGCTCCAGCCCCGGCATCGCTGTTGGCTCCGGCCACCGCGCCGCAGGACACCCTTGGATCCAGGCCTGGATCCCGGTCGACGCCGGTTAACCTTGTTACGCCTCCACCGACGTCGACTCCACCGGCACCAGTTCTGACGCCGCCCGCTCCTCGGGATGTCGTCGACCTCAGTTTCAGCCCCGAAGTGGACGCGGCGTCGAGCCGGCGTCGATCGATGCCGTTCTCGACGTTGCTTGGGGATTTTTATCCCCATGTCCCTGCTCCTTATTTTAGACCTGTTGAACAGTCTGAGGAGCAAGGGGAGGACTGGGAGGGGTCTGAGGACCCTCTCGCTGCAGCCTGCGAGTCTGAACAGGACTGGGCTGAGGAATTGGGGGACGGCAGTGGTCTGGATACCTCACCAGACCGTGGCATGCTGTCTCCTCCTACCGTGGCTACGGAGGAGGGTGCTAGTTATGCTGTGGTGTTGCGTAGGGCGGCCGAGGCCCTACACCTCGAGCTCCCTACTGTGGCCGTCAGGACTAACCTCCTGACAGAGGTGCTTCAGCCAGCAGCTACTTCTGTGGAGCCGCTGCTTCCTTTCAATGAAGCCCTTTCTGACGTTCTTTTGGGCACTTGGTCCAGGCCTACCACAGGGGCTCCTGTGGATAGGAACGTGGCCCGACGCCATCGCCCGGCTCCGGTTGACCCCATTTTCCTCTCCCAACACCCCACCCCGAGAGCTTGGTTGTCCAAGCCTCTGCTTCCCCAACCGCCTTCCCTTCCGCACCACCGGATAGGGAATCCAAGAAGCTGGATCAGTTTGGGAAGAAGATTTTTTCTTCCACCAGTTCTGCGCTACGGTCCGTGAACACAGCATGCTTCTTAGGCCGTTATTCCTACTCTCTGTGGGATATGGTGGCGAACATGCTGCCCCAGTGTCCGGAGGAGGCCCGGCCTGCTCTCTCCCAGGCTGTTGCAGAGGGGAGAGACGCAGCAAAGTTCATGATTCGTTGTGGCCTAGACACCGCCGACTCACTGGGCAGATCGATTGCAACGACGGTGGCGGTTTGCCGTCACGCCTGGTTGAGGACCACTGGATTTTCGGGGGATGTCCAAAACACCCTTATGGACATGCCCTTTGATGGCCGTTGCCTTTTCGGCGACAAAGCGGACAGCGCGTTGGAGAGGTTTAAGGACTCACGGGCTACGGCCAAGTCCTTGGGACTCTCAGCAGTCCGCCCTCCTCCGCCTTCCGCTTTTCGCTCCTTTCGTGGCACAGGAAGGGGCGCCCCGCAGCGCTCGCGACAGAGCCACAGGCTGGCGCAGCAATCATCCCAGCGCGGACGCGGGTTCCGCCGTAGCGGACCAAGGGGCCAGCGGGTGGGTCAGTCCACCACCACCCCGGCCACCACTGCCTCCAAACCTTCCTAGTCTGAACTTTCAGGCCCATCAAACGCCAGTGGGTGGCAGGCTTTGCCTTCACCTCCCCCACTGGCGCACCATCACTTCGGACAGGTGGGTTTTAGAGATAGTCCGGAGGGGCTACTCCCTCCCCTTCGAGACTACCCCTCCAGCCATGCCACCTCAGTACCATCGCATGTCGGGGGATCACTTGGTGCTTCTTCAGCAAGAAGTTGCGGCCCTCTTGGCCAAGGGGGCCATCGAGCACGTTCCGACGCCAGAAGTAGGCCGCAAAGAGAAGTTCAAGATGTTAACTCTAGCTCAGGTCTTGTCTGCTCTCGACCAACAAGACTGGATGGTGGCGCTGGACTTGCAGGACGCCTATTTCCACATCCCTGTCCTGCGAGCCCACCGGCGTTACCTGCGGTTCACGGTAGGCCACGAGCACTTTCAGTTCACCGTGCTCCCCTTTGGCCTTACCAGCGCCCCTCGGGTGTTCACCAAGGTGATGGCGGTGGTCGCAGCTCATCTGCGCAGATCAGGGGTATCAGTCTTCCCCTATCTCGACGACTGGTTGTTGAAGGCGGGCTCGCCCCAGGTAGTCGTCTCCCACCTCCAGACTACGGCCGACCTCCTGCACTTGCTGGGGTTCTCCATCAACGTGCCGAAGTCGCACCTGATCCCCTCTCAGAAGCTCCTCTTTATCGGAGCGGTTCTGGACACGGCACAGTTTCGGGTCTATCCTCCTGAGCAGCGAATCCGGGATATTCGGGCTCTGATTCCCATCTTTCAGCCCTTGTCCCGGGTTTCGGTCAGAGTGACTCTGAGGCTGCTGGGCCTCATAGCCTCCTGCATCCTGCTGGTCAATCATGCCAGATGGCATATGCGGGCTCTGCAGTGGGACCTGAAGTTCCAGTGGGCGCAGCATCAGGGGAACCTGTCCGATCACGTCCATATCTCGGAGGGCACTGCACGACAGTTGCAGTGGTGGCTCACAAACCGGCATTGGGTCGACGGCAGATCCTTCTCCCTTCCCCAACCGGAGTTTACAGTGGTGACGGATGCGTCCCTCCTGGGATGGGGCGGCCACATGGGAGAGGCGGAGATCAGAGGCCTCTGGTCTCCGGTGGAGTCCCGGCTCCACATCAACCTTCTGGAGCTGCGGGCGATCCGGCTTGCACTGAAGGCATTCCTTCCCTCTGTCAAGGGGAGAGTAGTGCAGGTGTTCACAGACAACACCACCGCCATGTGGTACTGCAACAAACAAGGCGGGGTGGGGTCGTGGACCCTCTGTCAGGAGGCTCTGCATCTCTGGACATGGCTGGAACATCAGGGCATGTCCCTGGTGGTTCAACACCTGGCAGGTTCTCTGAACGCTAGGGCGGACGAACTCAGCCGCAGGTGCATGCTCGATCACGAATGGCGTCTTCACTCGGAGGTGGTGCAAGGTCTCTTTCAGCAGTGGGGAGAGCCTTGGTTAGATCTATTCGCCACCGAAGAGAACGCGCAATGTCATCAGTTCTGCGCGTTGGAATTTCCAAGGCGGCACTCGCTCGGCGACGCTTTTCGTCGCGAGTGGAGTTGCGGTCTGTTGTACGCCTTTCCACCTATACCACTTCTGCCCAGAGTGCTGAAGAAGATCAGGCGCGACCGGGCCCAAGTCATTCTTGTGGCTCAGGACTGGGCTCGAAGAGTATGGTATCCCGAGCTACTCAGTATGAGCATTGATCCTCCGATCAGACTGCCTCTTCGGGAGGATCTTCTGTCGCAGCAGCAGGGGACGGTCCTCCACCCGAACCTGTCCAGCCTCCACCTCTTTGCGTGGAGATTGAGCGGTGGCAGTTGATTCCTTTCGACTTGCCTCCTGAAGTTTGTGACGTTATTCTGGCAGCCAGGCGTCCCTCTACTAAAGTGGTATACGCCTGCAGGTGGAACAAGTTTGTGGCATGGTCCACAGCAAAGGCTGTGGATCCCCTTTCTGCCCCTCTTTCTGAAGTACTACTGTTCCTTCTTTCTTTGGCCCAGCAGGGCTCTGCTCTGGGCACTATCAAGGGCTACCTTTCTGCAATTTCTGCCTTTCTCAGGCTACCTGATCAGCCCTCTCTTTTCAAGTTTGAGATTTTTCAAAGGCATTACACACCTTTTTCCTCCTATTCCTTTCGTGATGCCTCAGTGGGACTTGAATCTGGTTCTTACATACTTGATGTGCGCTCCCTTTGAGCCTCTTCACAACTGTCCTCTTCGTCTCTTGACATTGAAGACTGCCTTCCTGGTGGCCATCACCTCCGCTAGGCGGGTGAGTGAGCTCCAGGCTCTTTCTTGTCAGCCTCCTTTCCTTTCAGTCCATCCGGACAAGGTTGTGCACAGGCCCCGTCCTTCCTACGATATATCTGTAATAAACATTAGTAGTGATAGATTCCTTACCGCCCCACCCATCCTCCCCGTTCTGCAAACTGATTTCTAGGGTTAAGGTCATCCCTTTCAGGGCCCTAGTTTCAATGCACCAGTGGTCAGTATCTTGCATGGCTCTGCGTTCCTGGCGCGGAAAGTCGTGTACAGAACTGACGTCAGGGCGCGTGGGCGGCGTCTAAGTAGCGCCCGCGACGTCATCTCGGCGACCACGACACCAACGACGGACGCGGAGCCACACAACGCCACCTACCAACGCGCAGGGGTACTGCTGACGAAAACTTTCCGGATCCAGTCTGACGCCTGGGGATATTCTAAGGTAAGGAATCTATCACTACTAATGTTTCTTACAGATATATCGTTACCGAAGGTTAGTAACTTGTTCTTTTGGCAATTCATTCCAATGTCTTTGGAGTAGGCGGGCTAGGTGGTACTTAGGTTTAGGATTCTGGAATCGGAATGGAACACTGGATTAATAAATAAAATAACTAGACGGTCCGCAATTATGATACTACTAGTCGATCAGATTAGATCGGTCAGTTTTATTGCAATTGTCGTTTCCTGTCAAAATATGTTTTTAGAGCTTTTTAAAAAATATTTTATTTGTTTCTCATCAATCAATTTTTGTCTCTTTATTATATCTTACATGATCAGCAACCAGGGGCAAGAAGACGACGGGGTCTGAGGTGGGAGCTGGAGATGCCTCCCAGGGCCAGGATCGCTCCTCAGAGTGCTCTGCTGCTGGCCCCAGTAAGTCCTCCTGTTGTTAATATTAATAATGATATTTCCCTAACTTTTACTGAACCTTATTTTTTTCGAACTATTATTTCCGTTTCCTAATTCTATTTTTTACCAAATCTTCTTCGATCTATCTGTTTCTAAATTCTTGTTATCCCTGCATTACCTACCTACTTAGTTATTATATTTCTAGTGCCTGTTTTTTTTTTACATCAATCTTACTGCCTCTGACTCTGTACTACTATTAGTCTGTCTGTAGTTTGCCCAGTTGGCCACTCTTTTTCTTTTTAAAAAGTTTTAAAACTCAGATTCACCAATAGCTCTAGCCACTTAGTCTTGTCCTTTTATTTGTCCTCTTCTTGAGAGGCTTTTCGAAAATTGCCACCAACAAAATGCCCATACAGATATTTTACTATTTTTGATAGGATAGGACATACTACTGTCTACTCTACTCTAGACTAGTACCCGATTTGTACTAGTGATGTGTGTGGTGTATGTATGTATTGTATTTTCAATCTTGCTAGTGAAAAAAAATAAATAGGGAGGCGTATATGGCATCTAAAAAATATGTAATGTTTTTTCTAGGCGTACTGACCACCAGTGCTGGGGCCAGCGGCGGGGCAGGCGACGCCAGCCAGGAGGGAGCAGATGCGGCAGCTGCTGCAGGGGTGGGTGAGCCAGCAGCAGTGGCGGGCGGTGGTAAGTTATATTCCTTACTTATTGACAATACACACTCGCTGCAAGGGTGTACACTGTAGTGTTGGGAGAGACTAAGTTGTTGTGAACAACGGTTGAAGAAGACACCCTTAACTTAGCATTGGCAATAGCATTAGCAGCGGGAGTTGAGTAACTAATGGCCTCTTCTATCTGACTTCAACTCAGCTGGGAAAGTTTTATGAAGAAGACTAAGAGTCAGATGACCTTGATGAATGGGTTGCACGAAAAGGGAAAGAAGGATGGAAGGAGGAAGGACGGGTGACCTGTAATATATGACTGGCAGAGAAGGATGCGTGGGATGCATAGGTGGATGATAGGAATCAGATGCATGGGTGGTTGAAGGACGGGCGAAAGGTGAAAGGAAGGATGCCTGCCTGGGTGGGGGAAACTGTATAGGTGATAAATAGGAATCCTCCGGGGGGTTTGATGGGTAAAACTCAAAGAAGAGCAAGGAAGGACGCATGGGTGGTGGTTTAAAACATTTTTACAAATGGTTGTTGTTGGTGAAAGGTTTGTTGAGAGATTAAGAAGAATGATAGCCATGTTTACTTTGAATGGATGGATGCCTGGATGGTATTCAATCATAGCATAGGTGGAGACTGTCACTGGATGAAGACAATGTAGAAGAAAAATAAACTGTGCCAGAGTAGCAAAGCCAAGGGTGAAGAATAGAATAAGATTAGAATTAAAAAAATATAATGCTAGAAGAGCAATGCAATGATAAATGGAAAAATCGCTGAGAAGAGAAACAAGGACTGTTTTTTTTCAAGGTTTTTGATTCAAGGTTGTATTTCAGAATACTCCCTTGACTCACAGTAGTTTGCAAGCAGAGCATAAATATTGTGTATGTATGTACCCATACCCACCCATTATCAATCGCCTCCCTCTGACTCGGAGGCCCACTCCCTACCTATGTCATTTTCGACTGTGTCAGCATGCCATGGGTGGCCTATTGGCTGCATGGTCGGTTACACAATCAATCAATAAATTCAATAGTACCTCACGTCGTCCCATATATAATCAATGATCATTCGGATCAGATATCATCTCACTGCCTTGTTGTAGTAGTCATGGTGAAAGTGAAATTGAGCAGTTGCCATTGATGTAACAAAGTATGGCCATAATAGAAAAATAAGTTAATTGTGTAGTTATGGACTACAGCTGCCTCACCTGCAGACAGTAGTAAATAAAAATAACGTGAGTCTGCGACACGAGTATGTCTGTCTAGGGCGCAAGCTGACTGAGCTGGCATGCCTACAAGATTAATTTTGCTAAACAAGAGAGAGAGAGAGAAGAAGAAGACTTGTCTACTCATCGTGCCTAGTCATAATGCCTGAAACTCCTACAAATGTTACAGGCCGAGGAAGTGGGAGGATACCACAAATGTTATGTACTGTGCTTGCTAGTGCTACTGTGCCACTATAATTTTATGTGTATAATTAATTTTGTGTTACTTTTTTGCTAAGAGTATTGGTTACAATTGTCTTTTTCTTGATATACCTACTCCTTCCCAACCGAAACCACTATCAAACAGGAAGGAGTTAGCAGCCATGGCCCGGCAACGGAAGCTGGAGGTCATCTTTACTAAATATCAGCGGCTGGTGGATCTGGCGGAGGAGGAGGAGGCGGCAGCAGCTGCAGCCTCCTCCAATGCCCTGGGCCCCAGCCAGCCCCCCCCCCAGTGCCTCCAGTGGTACTGCGCCGTGATCTGGCAGCCGCCTGCCACACTTCTTCTCTGAACACTGCTGCCCACCCCTGTGCATGCAACTGTAAGGCTTGTAAGCGCTGCATGCTCCTCCGGATGGCGCGCCTAGAGGAGCGTATAAAGGCCCTGGAGAGTAACCGGTGAGTCTGCCACTAGAACTCCGTCGCCTTGCACCTTTTTTAATCTTTTTTTTTGGTGGGTGGGTATTGGGCGTTGGGGAAAAGTTGGGGTATATTTATGGACAATGGAATGGACATTGGTTGGGGTTAGAGAGAGGGGTGGGTCAGGTGTTGTGGTTTTTTGCATTAGTTTATTTGTTAGGGGAATAAATTATTTATAGTTTACATACGATGTAAATGTTTTGTGGGGGGTTGCTCTTTTACTTCACACAGTTTTCGTTGCTGCTGCAGGGCTGCAGCCAGTTTTTGATTTAAATAATCTGCCGATAGTGTAATACACCAACAGATAGCTGCAGTACCCTCACTTGTAACTTGTCCTACTAGTACTGTCAGTTTCTCCTCCTAGTCTATGCAGTCTGCAACTAAAACCCCTATGTACTCGGAAGGGTGTGTGAATTAACGAATTAATTTCCATATTATTAATTATGTCTCCCCCAAACTTCTTCTCTTACATGTGTTTGATGTTAGGCGAAGCGATGGCTGCATGGTGATGGTTTGGTTTCCCAAGGTGCCATGGTGGTGGTAGTAGTAGTAGTAGACACTGACACTCAGTAGCATTTGCAAAAAAAGAAAATGAGACAGTCACCTAAGGGAGACTCGGGAACGAGTAGTAGAAGTACAGTACACAAGAAGACTACCAAACAAGAAACCATGATGATGATAATCAATGCTAATGTAAAGTAAACCAGAATGCTTGGTGGGCTAGCCTAGTACAAGTTACAAACTGAAGTTGACTCTAGCTATGATGATGATGCGGACAATCGCCTTCCTAACCTTTAGTGCTGGAACTAGGATGATGATTGATGACTCGATGCTGGCAACCAATTATATTATTATGATGGATTCTTTATGTTTTCCAGTATTGGGGTATCTTTCATAGATTCACATGCTTGAATCATACCCACCGTCGAGGTGGGAGTCTCACGATACAAATAAAATATATACATAACAGAAAAAAACAATATACAGTAGGCTATAATGGACTGCACAGTCACTGCAGTAGCCCATCCTTGTCCTTTTGTAAAAAAGAACCAAAGTTGAAACACAACCAATCAGGCTCTAGCACCCTTTAGAACACTCCACAGAGATGCAAGTCCCTAAGATTTTCTACCGCACATCGTGTGACAGGGAGTCTCCCTGAGCTCTGCTCAGTTTTTTCAACATTTACTGGATTTAGTGAGTACAGAATGTCTGATACGTCTAAAAAAGGTTTATTTTTGCCTTGTGGCTCCTGTGGTAAAAAGAGGCTACATTTTGAAGATCCCTACAAGGAGTGTATTTATTGCCTTTACCCTGCTCATAAGGTCAAGGACTGTAGAATTTGCAGAACCTTTTCTTCAAAAACCTTAAAGGACAGAGAAGGCAGATTACTGATTTGGTTGGAGAAGCTACAATCAAGATCCAATGTGGTATCTGAAGATGAAGGCAGTGGCAGTTCTCAGGCGCCAGCCCAACTGACTAAGAAGAGGGATAGATCTGGAGAATCCCCTGAGAGACTTGGTAAGACAAAGTCTCATCATGAGACTATGCACTCTACCTCTAAAAAGGGAAGCTGACATTCTCTTCTGAGGAAAAATCTGGTGAAGAAATGAAAATGCCACTGAAAACTGCCTTCAAACAGCCTTCAAACAGCCTAAGACTCAGTCTGAGTCTGTCAGCTCATCCTCGTCGTCGAAAAAGACATCGTCGACGACGAAACCGCCTCAGACTTCGTCGACGATCTCTCCGTCGACGGAACCATTGGTGAAAGCTGTACCTTCGTCGACGAAAATCACCTCGCCTACGACGACGGCACCGTCGACGGTACCACCGACGATGACAGTTTCTCCCCCGTCGACGTCTCTCCCGTTGACGACACCATCGGCATCGACGGTCCCTCCCTCATCGACGCCTCCCTCGTCGACGCCTCCACCGTCGATGACGACCACTGCTTCGACGACGACATCGTCGACGAGGGTTTTTCCGTCGACGGCCTCGACGACGACGTCAACGCTGGCAACGGTCATGTCAGCGTCAGCTATTTCTATGTCACCGTCTACGGTCATCTCGTCGACGCTTATACGGAGAAGACCTACTTCCTTGCAAGTAACACCTATATTATCTTCCAGGCTATCGTCCACGTTCCCGTCGACGAGAAGCTTTTACCAGGGCCCTTCTTACGTATCTCCCTTACCTCCTAGCCATTTATTGGAGGAATCGGAGGATGATGGGCTGTTCAGTCCAGCACACAGCCCCTCTCAACTTCATGTGAAATACCAGGATGAGGATGATGAGGAGGAATATTATGAACATTATCAAACTGTGCAAAGGCCTCTAGTGTTGTTACCTCGTCAGGAGCCTATGGTTCAAATGCCCGTGGCATTAGTGCAGGACTTGACAGCTATGCTGCAGGACTACCATACTCGTTTTCCATCTGCAGCAGGTTCCGTTCACGGACAACCCTCTCCTCCACCTGCTCTGCATACTGCAGGTCCCTCTATTCCTACTACTGAGGCCCATGATATTTTGCCTGTGCCACAAGATCAAGGAGCGCAAGACGATGATGACGATACAGTCGCTGAGGAAGGTGAATTCCCTAAAACACCAACTACCATTGATGAGTGGGAGGATTATTTAATCCCAACACCGTCCTCACCGGTTCCTCAGGCAACTGATTCTCCTCCGGATGACATTGGAGGTTTTCATGCCATCATGGAAAGATCGGCAAACCGTTTTCACCTTCCTATGCCTGTTAAGCAATCCGACTGCTTTTTATATGATTTCAAAGATCAGAACAGGAAATCGGTCCGCGCCATTCCCATTATCGATCATATTTGGGAAGAGGGCGTCAAGATTATGAAAAATCCTTTCTCCGTGCCAGCAATTCTTCCCAGAATTGATAAGAAGTATAAGGCCCCAGATGATGCCCCTGCATGCCTGTCCGGACATCCTAGACCAGATTCTGTGATTTTTCAGGCTGCGCAGCGCAGATCTAGGAATCCATCAGTGCCAATTACTGCGCCGGATAGAAGGAGACTGGATAACATTGGGAAGAGATTCACCACCATGGCAGGTGCTTCTGTGCGTACCGCTAACTCATTGGCAATTCTAGGAAGGTACGACCGCCAAATATGGTCTGATGTTGCTCCGTACCTCGAGTTTTTGCCAGATGACAAGAAGCAGGAGGCGAGGAAAATTCTCCTTGAAGGGGAGAGGGCAGCATCTGAGATAATTGACATCTCTATGGATTTGGCCTCGCTAGGTTTCCGGCAACTGGCTGGAGCAGCAGTCCTCCGTCTTCAAGGATGGGTTAAATCTACCACCTTTCGAACTGAGGTACAGAGCAAAATTCTTGATATGCCATTCGATGGGGATGCGCTGTTTGGCAAACATATTGACGATGCCTTGCAGGAAATTAAGAAAGACACTGACACGGACAAAGCCCTGGGTACGCTTCAGTACAGGAAAACACCCTTTCGAGGCGCCCGTGGCAGAGGAGCTTATTCCTTTCGTGGTGGCTACCAAAAATACCAACCCCAAAATTACCAGAACAGATATGGCTATCAGCAGCAACAATCTTACAGAGCCCCCCCCTGCTGCTGCTTACGCCAGACAGCAAAACAGGAGGAAACAGCCCCAACAGGGCAGAGATAATGCTAGAAAACAGTGACATCTCCCCAGCACCTGCAACAATTCGGCCACGCTTCAACCTCAAGACGCCGAATATTTCTCGACATTTCAGCCAATGGAAGAAACTAACTTCAGACATATGGGTGCTGGACATAGTCAAATTTGGACACACCCTAGAATTTGTAAAGATCCCACCGCCCCATCCACCTCTAAAGAAACATCCACCACATCTAGCTCTCCTCAAAGAAGATGCCAGGAGTATGCTCCAGAAAGGAGCCATAGAGAGAGTTCCCCAGTCCCAAGTGGGAAGAGGTTTTTACTCCCATTTCTTTCTGGTCAAGGAAAAGTCGGGAGAATGGAGGCCAATCCTAGATCTAAGGAAGTTAAACAAATATCTGGAGAAAAAATCCTTCCCCATGGTTACTCTTCAAGAGATTCTACAGCTCCTCGATCATGCGGGCTTCATAACGACACTAGATCTGCAAGATGCATACTTCCACATCCCTATCCATCCCAAACATCAAAAGTTCCTCAGTTTCACTGTGGCAGGTGCTCATTTTCAATTCAGGGTTCTCCCTTTTGGTCTGCGGTCAGCTCCAAGGGTTTTTACAAAATGTCTTGCGCCAGTTGCAGCTCATCTCAGGCTGCAGGGCCTGCAGCTATTCCCCTACCTGGACGACTGGCTAATAAAGGCTCCATCTTTTCGACAAGCCTCAAAAGCAACGTTAACTTGCCTTCACATGTTTCAATCCCTGGGGCTGTCCCTCAACTCCCAAAAGTCAGTTCTACATCCTTCTCAAAGGACGCAATTTCTAGGAACAGTTATGGACACTATCCAGGACAAAGCATTCTTGTCCGCAGAAAGACAATCACACCTAATTTCCCTAGCAACAGAACTAAGAGGAATTAGGTTCGCTTCTGTGAGGAAGGTAAAATCTCTTCTCGGGATGTTGTCCTCTGCAATCCTTTTGGTACCTCACTCTCGTCTCAGGATGAGACCTATACAAGAAGAGCTAGACAATCAATGGCTTCAAGTGACAGGATCATTTGACAACCTGGTGAGGATAACTCCCGTCATGCGGGCAGCTCTGCTTTGGTGACAGCGCTCCAGCAATATCTCGACCGGGCTTACCTTCCTTCCTTCCTCCAACACCTTGCTCCCCTTTGGTCACCAATTTGGTGGCCAAATACACTGGGCCCCCTTCCTACACCAGTAGCTAAAGCTAAAAATCTGGGGGTCATAATAGACGAGAAGTTGAATTTTAAATCGCAGGTCTCTAAGGTGGTATCTTCTGCTTTCTTCACCATTAAAACCGTGCGCAAGATTCTTCCTTTCATTCCGATAAACACAAGGAAAATTGTTTTAACTTCCTTGGTCTTATCCAAACTGGATTACTGTAATGCCCTATACATAAATTTACAGTCTAATCAACTTAGAAGATTACAAGCGGCACAGAATGCTGCTGCCAGACTGGTGCTAGATGTCCCTAAGCATCAGTCAATTAGGGCCGGGATACAGAAGTTGCATTGGCTACCAGTTGCCCAGCGCGTGAAATTCAAGACACTCTGTATAGTGCATAAGGCACTTTATAGAGTAGGTCCACGATTTTTATGGCATGCCTTTAGTTGGTACTCCCCCAGCAGACAACTACGATCGGCTAATGCTTTCCTGATGCTTACTTCCAGAGTCAGGACTATGAAATGGGGAGGGAGGAGTTTCAGACATGGTGCTATTAGGCTGTGGAACTCCCTCCCGCTCGCGCTTAGGAAGATATCTTCTTTGATTGAGTTTAGGAAGAATCTTAAGACATGGCTTTTTAAAAACTAACTCTCCCTACAGTACGCGGTCCTTAAGCGCCTAGACACCTATGGGTATTAGTGCGCTATAAAAGTTGCTGTAACATAACATAACATAACATAACCAGAGTTCGTCCTTACTACAGATGCTTCTCTCGAAGGATGGGGTGCGCACCTTAAAGATCTCCGCTTAAGGTGAAATGGTCCAAAGCACTGGCAAAGATGCACATCAACTTACTGGAGCTTCGGGCTATATTTCCAGCCTTACAGGCTTTCCTTCCAAGACTTCAAGAATCCTCAGTCCTTATAAGGACGGACAACACCACTTGCATACATTACCTAAACAAACAAGGAGGAACACGCTCTCACATCCTATCTCAGGAAGCTCAAGATATATGGAAATGGCTGCTTTCTCACCACATTTCTATAAAGGTGGAACACCTGCTGGGAATAAACAACAGTCTAGCGGACACCTTGAGCAGAACGTCAAATTCTTTCCACGAATGGGAGTTAGACCAGACAGTCCTGGAACACATTTTCCAGATGTGGGGCAGGCCCAACTTGGATCTCTTCGCTTCCGAGACAAATCGGAAATGCCCATTCTATGCCAGCTGGGAACCAGAGAAAGGATCTTGGGGAAACGCTTTTATGATGAGATGGACTGGGATCTTCGCCTACGCATTCCCCCCCTTCCCGTTACTCCCGAGACTTCTGAGCAAACTGAAAATGGAACCGTGCTGGATGATACTCATTGCCCCACAGTGGCCGCGTCAGCACTGGTTCACAAAGCTTCTCCTACTCTCAGAATGCAGACTATATCGCCTCCCACTGTCTCCAACCCTATTGACATTGAGCAAGGGCCAGATTCTCCATCCGCACCCAGCCCCGCTACAGCTAAATGCCTGGCTTCTGAGTTCTCTGAATTCAAGGAGTTAGATTTGCCTCAGGACTGTAGAGACATACTTGCTAAAGCAAGAGCTCCATCTACGATTAAGACCTATTCTCTGAAATGGAAACGTTTTTGTTCATGGTGCCTTGATAATAATGTACATCCCCTGGAGTGTTCTCCATACATGGTTCTTCCTTATCTACTTTCACTAGTCAAGTCTGGCCTTATGTTCACATCGGTTAAGTTACATCTGGCCGCCATCTCTACTTACAGGCATTCTTCAGGTGGCATATCTCTTTGCTCTAACCGTCTGGTCAAGCAATTTATGACAGGTCTCTTCAGAGCTTTTCCTCCTATTAGGGCTCCTCCTCCTGAATGGAAGCTTAACCTGGTTCTAGCGCAGCTCATGAAGCATCTCTTCGAGCCTATTCACAGAGCTGAACTTAAGTATCTCTCCTGGAAAATCGCTCTTTTGTTAGCTCTTACTTCCGCTAGGAGAGTCAGCGAAATTCAGGCATTTACTATTAAACAGCCATATCTACGTTTTACCAATGACTACGTTCTCCTTAGAACGAATCCTACCTTTATTCCTAAGATTCCATCGTCTTTCCATCTTAATGAGCCTATTATCCTACGTACATTCTTTCCCAGTCCTTCTACCCCGGCTGAGAAGGCTCTTCACACTTTGGATATAAGGAGATGTCTGAAATTCTAACTATCACATACTAAATCCATCCGAAAGTCAGATCAATTGTTTGTGTCATATGGTGGGCAAATACCAGGTACAGCAGTGACTAAAGCAACAATTGCAAGGTGGATTGCATCAGCGATTCAATTTTGTCACTCTAAAGCAGGAAATCATCTGTCTGTCAAACTTAAAGCTCATTCCACAGGAGCAGGGTCATCATCAGCGGTGCTTTTTGCTGGAGTGCCATTGGATAAAATTTGCCGTGCTGCGACTTGGAAAAATGTGCACTCATTTACACGGCATTACTGCTTAGATCTGGCTACAGAAGCTGAATCAGCTGTTAGACAAGCAGTGTTACGCAACCTTTTCCAATAAGGTAAGCCTCTGTTGAGAGGTGATTATTTTATTACATGCTAATGCAAGCTATTTGTTTTACATGTTAATGCTGTCTTTTTTCTTTTTATGCATAATGCTTCTCTCATATTATGTTGCATATGTTGCATATGTTGTGGATATATTGATGTATATCTTTTACGAGGTATCTAATGTGGGTCGTATGATACCCACCATCCGCTAAAAAGCTAAGGGCTTGTACTCCTAGCTATTCTGATTCAAGCATGTGAATCTATGAAAGATACCCCAATACTGGATAAGAAAACGAGTTACTTACCTGTAACTTCAGTTATCCAGTATTGGTATCTTTCATAGATTCACATGCGACCCACCCTCCGCCCCGGAGAGGCTTCACTTATTGCTATTTTATACTTATTGTCACTTGTGCTCGAAAATCTGAAGACTTGCCTCTCTATGGAGTGTTCTAAAGGGTGCTAGAGCCTGATTGGTTGTGTTTCAACTTTGGTTCTTTTTTACAAAAGGACAAGGATGGGCTACTGCAGTGACTTTGCAGTCCATTATAGCCTTTTGCATTATGTTTTATTTCTGTTATGTATATATTTTATTTGTACCGTGAGACTCCCACCTCGACAGCGGGGATGATTCAAGCATGTGAATCTATGGCAGATACCAATACTGAATAACTGAAGTTACAGGTAAGTAACTCGTTTTCTTCCTCTGGAAAAGAAATTCGAAGTTCGAATACTGTGCATGGGTGGGCAATCTAATATTGCCAGTGTGGGCTAAAGTGAAGTATATATATATTTAGAGCAGAAGAAGATCTTCGCCCTGCCTTGAGTTAGTGTTGCTTTCACCACATCCGCCCCAGCAAGTGTGTGATCAATATTGGTGTAAATTTAAATCTGAAAGAGACACGTTAGTGATAGATTCCTTACCTTAGAATATCCCCAGGCGTCAGACTGGATCCAGAAAGTTTTTCGTCAGCAGAACCCCTGCGCGTCGGTAGGTGGCGTTGTGCGGCTCTGCGTCCGTCGCTGGCGTCGCAAGCGCCGAGATGACGTCACAGAGACTACTTAGGCGCCAACCATGCGCGCTGACGCCAGTTCTTTCTTTTTCCGCGCCAGCAAGCGCAGATCCGGTTAGAGCATGTACCTTAGTCACTTTTTGACTATTTATTTTTGGGCCTTTTGTCTCTACTTCCTAAAATCTTGACTCCTAGTGCCACATAGGGATGCCTGGGTTTAAATCCTGCGGGGCCTGCCGCCGTACGATGTCGGTGGCCGACCCCCATGGCGTCTGTCTCTACTGTCTGGAGCGCAACCATGACTCCCGGTCATGTTCCGACTGTCTGGCCATGGCTCCGAAGGCTTTACGGGAGCGGTCCCGGAAGCTGCTGGAGCCCCGACAGTTGTCTTCCCGCCGTTCGAGGTCCAGGGGTCACTCAAGGGACCGGCCGCAGAGTCATCCTCATCACTCCTCGGGGTCCAAGACTTCACCCTCGGAATCGGGTAAGCGACGTCACAAAAAGAAGTCGAAGAAGCGCGTTCGCTCTCCGACCTCCCCCCGTCGGTCTTCGGGCACGGACGAGGGGGCACGGGGTCCTTCCCCCGCGGCTCCGTTGGAGCCTGTCAGTCCCGCGGCCTACCCGTCATACCCGGGTCCGTCGGCGACTCCGGCCCAGGTGCAAGAGTTTCTTGCCGCCATGGACCGCCTTTTCAGGCCTAGGGCTCCTGCCGGCGCGCCTTCGGGCCCCGCGGTCCCTATTGAGGGCCCTTGCTTGCCACCGGCTCTGCCGCTGGCGCCGCCGGTGGCTCCGGCGCCGCAAGGTCCTCCGCCGGCGGCTCCGGCCCCGGCGCCGCAAGGTTCTCCGCCGGCGGCTCCAGCCCGGCGCCGCAGGGTCCTCCGCCGGCGGCTCTGGTCATTCAGGCCTCCACTTCCCAAAGTGCATTCCCTACCGCTCCGCCGGGTAAGGAATCGAAAAAGCTGGAGCAGTTTGGCAAGAAGTTGTTTTCCTCTGCCAGCCTGGGGCTGCGGTCAGTCAACACCGCATGCCTCTTGGGCCGCTTCTCTCACGCTGTGTGGGACACAGTAGCGCAAACTCTGCCCCAGTGCCCGGAGGAGGTTCAGGCTGTACTTTCCCAAGCTGTTGCGGAGGGGAAGGATACCGCGAAGTTCGCCATTCGCTGTGGGTTGGACACCGCGGACTCTTTGGGGAGAGCCATCTCCACGACGGTGGCCTTGCGTCACCACGCCTGGCTGCGGTCCACGGGATTTTTGGGGGATGTCCAGAGTTCCCTCATGGACATGCCTTTTGATGGTACTCGCCTGTTTGGCGATAAGGCAGAGTGTGCGCTGGAGCGTTTTAAGGACTCTCGGGCTACTGCCAAGTCCTTGGGTCTCTCCACCACACGCCCGGCCACGTCTACTTTCCGTTCCTTTCGTGGCCACGGAAGGGGCGCCCCTACACATTCCTTCAGCCAGAGGCCTGCGCAGAACCAACCTCAGCGCGGCCGCGGGCGTGGTGGCCCCTGTGGCGGCACAGGGGGCCAGCGTGCAGGTCAGTCCACCTCCGCTCCCGCCGCATCCGCCTCAAAGCCTTCCTAGTCCGAGCTTTGGGGTGCACCCCACGCAGGTGGGCGGCAGGATTCAACATCATCTCCCCCACTGGCGCTCTGTCACTTTGGACAGGTGGGTGCTGCAAATCATCCGAAGGGGCTACTCTCTCCCCTTCGAGACTGCCCCCCCGGACATGCCACCTCTGTCCCACCGCATGTCGGGGGATCACTTGGCGCTTCTCCGACAGGAAGTCACGGCCCTCTTGGACAAGGGGGCAATCGAGCGCGTTCCTGGGCCAGACGTAGGACATGGTTGTTATTCCCACTACTTTCTGGTCCCCAAAAAGGGAAAAGGGGGCCTGCTCCCCATCTTGGACCTCCGGAACGTCAATCGCTTCCTCCGGAAGGAAATGTTCAAAATGTTGACTCTGGCTCAGGTCTTGGCTGCCCTCGACCCTGGCGACTGGATGGTAGCGTTAGACTTGCAGGACGCATATTTTCACATTTCTGTCCTGCCGGCCCACCGGCGTTACCTGCGGTGCACGGTAGGCCAGGAGCATTTTCAGTCTACCGTGCTCCCCTTTGGCCTTACCAGCGCCCCTCGGGTGTTCACAAAAGTGATGGGGGTGGTCGCAGCTCATCTGCGCAGATCAGGGGTGTATTCCCCTACCTCGACCACTGGTTGTTGAAGGCGGGCTCGCCCCAGGCAGTCGTCACCCGCCTTCAGACTACGGCCGACCTCCTGCATTTGCTGGGGTTCTCCATCAACGTGCCAAAGTCGCACCTGAGTCCCTCTCAGAAGCTCCCCTTCATCGGAGCGGTTCTGGATTCGACGCAGTTTCGGGTTTATCCTCCCGAGCAGCGAGTCTGGGATATTCAGGCTCTGATTCCGATATTTCAGCCTCTATCCCGGGTTTCAGTCAGGATGACCCTCCGGCTCCTGGGCCTGATGGCCTCCTGCATTCTGCTACTGCAACATGCCAGGTGGCATATGCGGGCTTTGCAGTGGGACCTGAAGTTCCAGTGGGAAAACAAGGAGAGGCAAGAGAGCAGGTCGCAAACAACTAAATGAGAAATTTGAGGTCAGGGGACAGGAAGAATTAATTGATACACAGGACATGGGGGTCGACATCATTAATTTATCCTCCCTCACCCTCACAGATGACATGATATCTCTCCTTAAGAAGGGCTTAGGCTTTTTCCCGAGTGACAGGGGGGATGCATGCAAAGCAAAAATTGATTTGTTTAAATTTGTTAGAAACTTAAAATTGAAGAAAATGTTTTTGAATAATCCTATGATGAATAAACATGTTAAGAACATCCCTATGTGCGGAGTGTTGGATGTACTCAGTATACAAGACCTGTATGACACACAATTGTTATTGTCAATCACAAATCAAGATGCAACACCAGAGGATTTGAGCCAACTACTCACTGACCTGGATGTAGAAACTGACTACACTATATCCAGTGGATTAAAATCCAAATCCAGATGGACGCCAACTTTACCTGGGGAAATACCATTGACACCTTCTACAAACTGGTCTTACAAGATATAGATAAACTAGAGTCCAAGAGAAAATCATATAAGAGGCTTAATCTAGACAACCTTACACATGGAGAGCGACAGGCTCTCACATTGTTATCCACAGACACATCAATCACCATCAGGGAGGCTGACAAGGGGGGCAACATTGTCATCATGAATAGACAGGATTATAACATGGAGATCTTAGGGCAACTCAACGACAACACATGCTATGAAGTCCTCACCACTAACCCAACAGGCACACTCACCTTCCTTATCAACAAACACCTGAAGGCCTGGCGCGAAGAGGGCTTACTCAGTGAAGAAGAATTCCTTTACCTTAAAGTGGAGAGACCTAAATTCCCGGCACTTTACACACTGCCTAAAGTGCACAAGAACCTTCCCTTCCCCCCTGGCAGACCCATTGTGTCCAGCATAGGGGGACCCTCAGAGAGAATTGCAGAATACATTGACATGTTCCTGCAACCGATTGTTCAGAATCTTCCTGCTTACATCAGGGACACTAAACATATCCTAAGCTTACTAACTGACCTCACCTGGCAGAATGACATCATCCTAGCTTCACTTGACGTAGTCTCCTTATACACAAACATTGACCCACGCATTGGCATACAGGCCATGGAATGGCATTTTAGCAAAAAACCAGCTACACAATGGCAACATACCAGAATGCTACTAGCAATGACAGAACTAATACTCAGTAACAATTGCTTTATCTTTGAGGGTCGTTGGTATAAGCAAATACGGGGAGTGGCCATGGGCTCAAAAATTTCGCCTTCCTTTGCCAACCTCTTCATGGGGTATTTCGAAGCCAAATGGATATGGAGTGACAATGGCAGCAGGTTTAACCAATATATCGTTTACTGGGGTCGTTACATAGACGATTGTTTGCTATTATGGTCAGGAACAGAGGAGATACTTCAAGAATTCTACCTATACCTAGATACCAACACACTAGGAGTGCAATTCACACATCAGCACAGTAGGACACACCTTGTCTTCCTGGATGTTGAGTTGTATGTCCGGGATGGTTCAATACATAGCAAGTTACACCGCAAGCCCACCGCATGCAACTCTGTCTTGCATGCCACCAGTGCGCACCCCAAACATCAAATTAAAGCCATCCCCTATGGTGAATTCACCAGAGCAAGAAGAAATTGCAGTGAGGACATAGAATTTCACACATGCCTTCGTACCATGAAAAGAGATTCCAGGCCAGAGGTTACCAACAAACAACTCTGGATAGGGCAGAGAGACGCATACAACGTGTTCCGCGTACAGAGACACTTAGAGAGAGGGAGTCCAGGAACACACAAACACAACCCGTGAGACTAATTACCAACCATAACCAGAAAGCGAATATCATGACCAAGAACATGCACAAACACTGGGACATATTAAGAGCGGACAAATCTCTAGAGGCATTCACCTCACACAGACCGCTTGTTACCTACAGGAGAGGGACTACACTGAGAAGCATTTTGATTCCCACTGTCCCCAACACAATCAAAGAGAATGATTGGCTCACCAAACACGCATTAGTCTTTCATAAATGTGGGAGCTGTGGTGTATGTAGATGGGCAATGCACAATACATCTAAATTCCAAGGTCCTGATGGAAGGGAATACCAGATAAAGCAGAATATCAATTGCATGACACGCTTTGTGATATACATTATCATGTGTAAATGCCGTAAACAATACGTAGGCAGCACCATCCGTATGCTTAAAGATCGTATTGGTGAACATGCTAGGGCACTCAAACAAGGGGACATTAGATACCCTATGGCAATCCATGCCATTGATTGTAAAGAACAAGGCCAGTATAAACAATTCAGTTTTTTCGGCATAGAAGTTAAACCACCACACCAGAGGGGCGGGGACAGGGAATTGTCCTTACGCCGTGCAGAAGCAATCTGGATTATGCGCCTTAAAGCGGTAGAGCTGGGACTGAATACCGACCATGAGCTACAATTCTTTCTAGGCGATTAAGACAGTTGATACATTTGTTGACACCACCTGGTCATAATTTATACTGGTTTAATCATCAATAGCATTGTTAACTCGTTTTATAATCTTTCTGAACATACTTGAAGCTGTATTGTTTGTATTCGAATAGACTCATAATCACTATATGTTTAATGTGACGTAGATGGCAGATGTAACCGTCACTACCGACTCTGCTTGCTTTAACTATTTGCATTACCATTCTGTTTTTATCGTAGTTTTTTTGCACAGCATCACCAAATACGCACCATGATACTAGCATACACAGCATGTGGTGACTTATTATTTCACGTAATATACTGTCACAAGTGCACCGTGTTTTTTTCTTTTTCTCTTTTTAAACTCCTATAACATGGCAATATATCAGCCCTCACACCCTCTCTCTTCGTGATCCTTATAGAGTTTTTGCATTGGTGTACACTAGTCAGGTACATCGACCGCTTTGGATATGACTTCATGACATTTATGAACTATGTATTTATCCCTTGGAGACGTTTTCTCTGAGTGGGATACGTTTCATTATTTACCTCGTGATTTACTCGTGTGCAATCTATCAGATTTTTGGATTCCCCCGAGTATAGGAATATCATTTCTCTCTCCTATTCTAATTGTGAGTAGCCCACCACACCGCGTTTCCTAAGGTTACATGAGGGCATTCACAACCACTCCTATTTGCTTTCCCTCACTTCCGGTTGACACTCCGGATGGTGAGTTTACGTTCTAGCCCCGACACTCCCCCTACAAATACGGAAGTCAAATTCTTCCCCTGACTTCCTGTTTGTCGCGCAAGCTTCGGCACTCAAGCGTACTCGCTTGCCTCGCGTTTGACCTACAGACAAGGTTAGATTCTCAGAGCACTACAGAATAGGTTGTGATCTTAGATATGCACTACAGGACCTCCATGACATGCGAGTCATCCAGTGGCATCACTAGGGTTGGTGTCACCCAGTGCGGTAACTCCCGAGTCCGGGGGTGCGGACCGTCACCGGGGCGGGTGACACCATCACATGGGGTAACACCGTGAGTCTCTGTTTTAAATCGCTACATAAATCAGGAGGAACCCAAACGGGTTCCTCCTGATTTATGTAGCGATTTAAAGCAGAGGCTCACGGTGTCACCCCATGTGATGGTGTCACCCGGTGCGGTCCGCACCCCCCGCACCCTCCTAGTGACGCTACTGGAGTCATCCTAGGGCTGATGCCACACCCTGCCTTGACTTTATGGTAATACCGCAGCGTTCACGCCACTATCATAGCGTTTGTCCGCCCCCCGCCTTTGTTTCAGATCGGACAATATGCGTTTTTACTACTTTCACTGGTACATTTAGTTTACTTACCCTTCACCGCGAGTCTCGCCTGCTTTTAAAATATATCGCAAGCGTTTGCAGACCTCTGCTAACAGATTAGTTTCACCCATTGCCCTAATCATTTCCCTAGGGTCCTCTTATTGAATTTAGTATACTATTACTCTTAAACATGTCCTATGCTGCCGTTTATGGCCTATGGTATACTCACCTAGCGATGGATTGAGCTTACACACTTTGCCTCTGTATCCATGACTTCTGCGCTTTTACCCCTAGCTATACTCCCAGTTTTATTATGATCCATCACGCTGCTCGTGTTATTTTACCAGCCGCCTACTATCCTATTGTCCTGACAACCTATTACGCTGCTCATGTTACTTCACCAGCCGCCTACCTACCTATTATCCTGACTTCCTTTCCCTGGTGATTCAATGATGGATACACCAGGATGTGTGGCATCCTAACATTAAGCCCTAGGTCATATTCTTTGCATTATGATACATATCGCATGTCAGCAGGCGTTGATACCCTTTCCCCGCCCTAAACTACAATATTCCCACCTTTTCCCTCAGTGCTCCGGTTTTTGATAGTGACCATATCACCACTTGATGTTCTGCATTGGAACTGTTCACCCTTACAGCCGGGACGGAAGTACAACCGGCGGAGAGGTGAGCACGGTCTCATTCTCTCTTCTTTTTCTACTCACCCTCATTTTACTTTTTCCTTGTTCTGCCCGATTACTTACTAGGCTCCCATTTGTACTTTTCAGAATTGTCTCCTTCCTGTCCATCTGTCCAATAGGTAAGATGTGCTCTCAGGAACTAATACACTATTCCTTATCTCACCTGTACCCTTTCTTTTCCTACCCTTTTGTCCTTCTCTCTTGCCTGGTGATGGTTTTCTTTTTCTTCAATCACATCTCACAAAATACACAGATGAACTTCTACTTCGTTAGAAGCTATTAATGTATGACATTAACTTTAATATTGATACCATATGAATGGATCCACACTTTCCTGGCATTGTAACCACTTGTAACTATGGATCGGCGCTATAAAAGTTTGTTCAGTATGTTAAACTCATGATTTAATGAACCGACACATGAACGCACGTATTGGTGATTCATCCACTCACAGTGTTCGGAATACCTACACATTCTCTCGGTTATGGTCCCATCACACTGGGTGTAGTTTGCACTGAAGTCACAGTTTATCGCCATCTTATCTGCAGTTGTTTTCAACTGTACGGAACAGTCTGTTAACATATTGCTGTTATACATCCTGTAGCCCTGAAGAAGTCGTGGGTTCACACCCTGACGAAACACGTGTTGGCTGGGCATCTGTTCTCCAATTAAACCACAAGAAAGAAAACGCCAATCCGACTACTGTGATTGTTGTGTATTCATGTTATTTGCAGTAATCATACTGTTGACACAGATTACGTGTGCACAGGCTACCTGTATTAACCTGTCCGATCATGTCCAGATCTCGGAGGGCACTGCACCACAATTGCAGTGGTGGCTCACGTATCGCGATTGGGTCAATGGCAGATCCCTCTCCCTTCCCCAACCGGAGCACACAGTAGTGATGGATGCGTCCCTCCTGGGATGGGGTGGCCACTTGGGAGAGGCGGAGATCACAGGCCTCTGGTCTCCGGCGGAGTCCCGGCTCCATATCAATCTTTTGGAGCTTCGGGCAATCCGACTTGCACTAAAAGCATTCCTTCACTCTGTCCGGGGAAGTGTAGGGCAGGTGTTCATGGACAACACCACCGCCATGTGGTATTGCAACAACCAGGGAGGGGTGGGGTCGTGGACCCTATGTCAGGAGGCTCTGCGCCTCTGGACATGGCTGGCACATCAAGGCATTTCCTTGGTGGTTCAACACCTGGCAGGTTCTCTAAACGCCAGGGCGGACGTACTCAGCCGCCGGTGCTTAATGGATCACGAATGGCGTCTGAACTCGGACGTGGCGCAAGGTCTCTTTCTGCAGTGGGGAGAGCCTTGGTTAGATCTATTCGCCACCGAAGAGAACGCGCAATGTCATCAGTTCTGCGCGTTGGAATTTCCAAGGCGGCACTCGCTCGGCGACGCTTTTCGTCACAAGTGGAGCTGCGGTCTGTTGTACGCCTTTCCGCCTATATATATATATATATACCACTTCTGCCCAGAGTGCTGAAGAAGATTCGGCGCGACCGGGCCCAAGTCATCCTTGTGGCTCCGGATTGGGCGCGAAGATACTGGTATCCCGGCCTACTCAACATGGCGATCGATCCCCCGGTCCGACTGCCTCTTCGGGAGGATCTTCTGTCGCAGCAGCAGGGGACGGTCCTCCACCCGAACCTGTCCAGCCTCCACCTCCATGCGTGGAGATTGAGCAGCGACAGTTGACAACTTTCTATCTTCCTCCCGAAGTCTGTGATGTCATTCTGGCAGACAGGCGTCCCTCCACTAAGACGGTATACGCCTTCAGGTGGAACAAGTTTGTGGCATGGTGCACAGCAAAGTCTGTGGATCCCCTTTCTGCCCCTCTTTCTGAGGTCCTTCTGTTCCTACTATCCTTGGCCCAGCAGGGCTCTGCTCTGGGCACTATCAAAGGTTATCTTTCGGCCATCTCCACCTTTCTCAGGCTTCCAGATCAGCCTTCTCTCTTTAAGTCCCCGGTTGTTAACCGTTTCCTAAACGGCATTACACACACGTTTCCTCCCGTGCCTTTCATAATGCCTCAATGGGACTTAAATCTTGTCTTGACCTATCTGATGTGCGCTCCTTTTGAGCCCCTTCATAACTGTCCTTTACGTCTTCTTACTCTAAAGACGGCTTTCCTTATAGCTATCACCTCTGCCAGAAGAGTGAGTGAGCTCCAGGCTCTTTCTTCTAAACCTCCTTTCCTTTCTGTTCATCCGGACAAGGTGGTTTTAAGGACCCGTCCTTCTTTCTTGCCAAAGGTTGTCACGCCCTTCCACATTGGGCACACCATCACTTTGCCCACCTTCTTTCCGCCTCCGCATCCTTCGAAAGAGGAAGAGAGGCTCCACCGTCTGGACCCAAAACGTGCGCTCTCGTTCTATCTGAAGCGCACACAACAGTTCTGGGTGGATGACCAGCTCTTTGTTGGCTACATGGGCGC
This sequence comes from Calotriton arnoldi, assembly GCA_963921515.1. NCBI lineage: Eukaryota > Metazoa > Chordata > Amphibia > Caudata > Salamandridae > Calotriton > Calotriton arnoldi. The sequence continues at coordinate 958,333 of CAWUFW010001574.1, forward strand.
CCAAAAAGGTTGGGCCATGCACAAACGAACCATCTCTCGGTGGGTCGTGCTGTGCATCAAAGCGTGTTACTCGTTGGCTAAGAGGGAGCCTCCTGTGGGGCTGCGTGCCCATTCTACCAGGGCGACGGCAGCCACTACTGCCTTGGGATGCGGCGTTCCCTTGCAGGATATTTGTCAGGCAGCTACGTGGGCCTCGCTGCACACGTTTACCAAGCATTACTGCCTTGACAGTCAAGTCCGGAGAGACGGCTTCTTTGGCCGTACTGTTCTCCGTGACTTTCTGGTGTAATCTATTCGCAGACCCACCACCGGGGTTGGTATTGCTGGGGTATCTATTCTAAGGTAAGGAGTCTATCACTAACGTGTCTCTTTCAGATGCACAAGTTACTACTTGTGTAACGATATATCTGTAAGAGACATTAGTTAGTGATAGATTCCTCACCGCCCACCCATCCTCCCCGTTCTGCGAACTGATTCTAGGGTTAAGGTCATCCCTTTCAGGGCCCTAGTTTCATGGCACCAGTGGTCAGTTTCTTGCATGGCTCTGCGTTCCTGGCGCGGAAAGTCGTGTACAGAACTGACGTCAGCGTGCATGGGTGGCGCCTAAGTAGTCTCCGTGACGTCGTCTCGGCGCTTGCGACGCCAGCGACGGACGCGGAGCCGCACGACGCCACCTACCGACGCGCAGGGGTACTGCTGACGAAAAACTTTCCGGATCCAGTCTGACGCCTGGGGATATTCTAAGGTAAGGAATCTATCACTAACTAATGTCTCTTACAGATATATCGTTACACAAGTAGTAACTTGTGCTTTAGTCACACCTCAGTATAAATCACACAGCCCGGGGGAAGAGGGTTAGGGTTGGATGAATGGTTGGGAAGGGGGTTTGGGGAAAGGTTTGACAAAGACAAACACTACACATGGACAACACACAATCTTGGCAGCCGACCATCATAAATCTGTTAAGGGAGAAAAAGGAAATGCATGCATGATGATGACTTGATGAGTAGTACTATACTAGTAGTACAGGGCAGCAGTATATTATTAATTATTATTATTATGCAATTGCCTTGCCTGTCAGCCCCCAGAGGGACCCAAGTTACATACATGTTATGTTCTGTTGTACCGTACCAAAAGAAATTATGATACTATAACTATGGTCAAATTGGGAGTTGCATCTCGGCATTCCTCTTGGTCCTTCCATGTACACTCTGTCCGTCAATCTTGGGTGCCTGCCTGGTGGATGCGGTTTGGTAAGGTAAGTGTGAGTTGTTTTTCCCAGTATAGCACAGGGTAAAGGCCGGCCTGTAAGTGTAGATGGAAAAACAAAAAGGATATTGAAAAATCAAGAAGAAAAGTAAAGTTAAACAGCATAAATTAAGGAGGAGTGCAACAAGAAAACTTTCAGAGGCGGCATGGCTAAATCATGTCTACTCTGTTTCCAGCAGTAACCTACAACAACAACAGGAGCAGGCCCGCCCACACAACCTCCACTTAGCTTACATTTTGAGCCAGACAGCACTGAGCACACATACACAGCAACATAGCGTTTTCCAAATTAAGTAACTAAATCAATGCACTACTGTCAGTCATACCGCTACACTCACCTCGATCCACTACACAGACATGTAGGTCTGGTGTTGTTGTTGTACCTTTTAGGCCACTTCATGAAATGCCCCGAGTTATTCCATCAATCATCTCCGATCCTACTGACTGACTGCAAGTATGGTATGGTCATCATGGTGTCCAACTCTGTAGTGTCCCGAGTGAGTCCAGAATCAAAAATGTAATGGATCGGCCTGCAGCAGTACAATTTTGTTATTGAACAACAAGAAGGGAAACATTGACTTTAGTCACTTTTTTGGTGTGTAGATTAAATACTAGTAGACATCATGCACAACAACCCAATCACTTTGGGTCAGCGTGCAATGCATGCCATCATCTCATTTACCTGTTCTTCCGGGGCAGTCCCTCTAGGCTCGGAAAGGAGGATAGATATATAGTCAGGTTCTTTGGAGGGACTCGACGAGGCAGGCACACATCTCACATTTGTTCTACTATTCTCCATCCAATGTCTAGCTTGAGGGAAATGGATTTAGGGCGAGTCAGGAGTCAGGACTTGGAGGAGTGGACTTACTTCTTCACTAACTGCACACAGTTGCAACTCCAATCTGGCAATAAAAAGTTAGAAGGTGGTGATGGATTTATTGTGATTCGAACCAGAAAGACAGTGAGACACACAAATAATAAAATAAATAATATTCCTTGGCTATATTTTTTGGGGGGGCTTTTTTTGGGGTGTCAAACAAGAAAGAAAGTAACTCGAAAACCTAGTTATCAGTGAAGTAGAGCTTGTCCTCAAACTCTGGTGTTCACCCAGAAGTAGGTCATCTAAATCACTACTTCCATGACCTGAGTCTCCGTCATCATCTTCCTGCTGTGCTACTTCAGGTATGGTGTAATCCAGTAGTATAAAGTGTTGATTCATTTTGATCATGGTTAACCGCTCCATGTTTTGGGGCGAGAGACTGGTCCTTCTCACTGTCAGAACGGCACCAGCAGCACTGAAAACACTCTCAGAAGAGACACTTGCGACAGGGCAAGCCAGATAGTTTATCGCCTGCCTGCTGAGCACTGGCCATTGGCGCCTTTTCCCATACCAATACAGCAATGGGTTTTGATAAAAGTAGACTTCTGTTGGGTCATCCAGATAGGCCTGGACCATCCGCTCAATGCTCATGGGGGCTTTGCTTTGCTTGGCCTCTTTTGCCTTTGCTTCAGCACTGGACTTAAGCCCTTGCTGTAGAAACCGTTCCTGTGCCAATTTTGGGGCTGATGCTCCTGTTGTTGTTGATGTTGTTCTTGGTGTTGTTGGTGGTTTTGGCTGCTGTGAGCCAAACGCACTGCCCTCAGGCTCTAAAGTTGAAGTTGAAGCCGGCTTCCCTGCTGTACTTGTTGTGACCTGGAGTAGCAGGCTTCTAATTCCCGGCTGTTCTTTTTCTAAGTGACTGGCTTCCACAGCTATCCAAGTTTTGTAGTTGGCAACATCCCCGTCTGAAAAAGGAATGAAAGTGTGCAGTAATGGTTTGTACCATGAATCCAGAATTGTGGCACAAATGTAATGGTTGGATGACACAATGCCTCTTTGCACCCTTGTATTTTCAGATTAGCGAAGGGTTAAGCTGTCCACCAACTCATATGCTTCTTTGTTTTCCTCCACACCTGCGTACATTGCAGACACCCCCTTCAGCTGTTCCTGTATCATGTGCAACAATGGGATAGCTTGGCCCATAGTACAGTCCTCCCTGCTGACTTCACGTGTGAAGACCTCGAAAGGAAGTAGCATCTCTGTCAGGCATTTAACTAGGCCCCATTGGTCCATCTCAATGATCATGCCTTTCATAGTAGCATCCCCTCTTTGCATGACATATTCATTCATTGGTCTGTACTGCTCATACAGACGTTTAAGCATGTAATAAGTTGAGATCCAACGTGTTGGCACCTCCTGGATGAGTGCTTTAACTGGCATTCTATTATCACGTTGAATGATTCTCAGCTGCTTCTGGGCTTTAAAAGAATGGCTGAAATGTGTGCAGATTCTTCTGCAGGTGGTCAGTAAGTTGCTAACTCAGTCTTCTTTTTCAGAAAGTCTTGAACAATGATGTTAATGCAGTGCGCCAAACACAGGACCCTGAAATAGTCACCATGGGCCATGGCCTTAACTATATTACTGCCATTGTTCGTGGCAACAAAATCAATGTTAAGCCCTGTTGGTCGCAGCCATTCAAAGACCTTGCTGTCAAAATCTTCCAAAATGTTTGCAGCAGTATGAGATTTCTCCCTGGCGAACATGGTTACAGTTGCATGTTTCCGAGCGGCATTGAAAATCTCAGCAGTGTCAACAATACCTGCTGCAGATATCTTTTCTCTAACCCCCACAAGAGATCCAGAGTGCAGTGATGCACATGTAATCAGTGGCTTGGCAATTGGTCCACATGTCTGTTGTCAGGTGGATAGTGTGAACAGCAATCTGCTGCAAAGCTTGTCCAAACAATTGCTGCACGTCGTGATGTAGTGCTGGAACAGCAACTCTGGCGAAATAGGACCAGCTGGGAACCTTCCATTTCGGGCAGATGGCTGCCACAAATTCAAGAAAACCCACCCCTTCCACTAAAGAAAAAGGGAGGAGGTCCAGTGCTAACATTTCAGCCAGCTTCGTGTTGTACAAACGTGCCATTGGGTGGTTGCGTTCATACTGTCCCTCAGACCTAAACATGCTGAGAATGGTAGCCTGGATTTTTTTCTTTTGTGGTACCACTGATGCAGGTTACTTCTTGACTCCAGATGTTAGGATCAATGTGTGTTTTTTCGTTGGGGTACTCTCTTGCCTTGGACCCCTTGGTGTCTCAGCCTGACTCTTGTGCCATTGTGATGTTGCTGATGATGATGTGGGCGGTACCACTGCACTGCTGGGGACAGGGCTGCTTTGTGTAACAGATAAAATGTCTCCCTCTTGTTCACCTTCCACCGTGATCGGATCTTTTTCTTTATCCTCTCCACCAACAACACGTGCAGTTTTGTGGCCGCTAAGGTGCTCCTCCCACTGGATCAAGTGGTGTTTTCTCAGATGTGTTGTTTGGCCTCCGGTACCATAGTTTGTACCAAGCTTACCCCGACTAACACCTTGTCCACAAATGGAGCATATAGCAATATTCACCTCCTTCCTGCTAACCGAAAAGAAGTCCCAAACTGGGGAGGTCAAATTTCTGGCGCTGCTGGTGCCACTTGCAATGTCCGATGAACTGGTAGGTGGGCGTGAAGTTTGACTCTCTGCAGTACCTACTTCTACTGAGGTGGTTGTGGTGGATGTAGGTCGCTGCTGGCGAAATATGGAAGCTGGAGGTGGTGTTGGTGGTATCATCTGTGTTGGTGGTATCCGTGCCACATCCCTCACAGCAATTTGGGATGGGGTAATGTCGGTCTCCACTGGGGCCGGACTAATGTCCATGATGACTGGCTTGTCATCATCCTCCTCTTCTACATCTAGCTCCATAACTCTAAGGCTTTCTGGAACCTTCCTTTTCCCTAGCCTTGTCTCATGGTAATGGCGTGTCTCCAACTCAGACTGAGGTGGGATCCAAGTGGTGTCTAGATCATCAGAAGGGGGGCTTGGAGAAGAAGTTGATGGACTAACCCTCCTTTACCTTGCTGGGGATCTGGAAGTCAAGGGATCTTCTGAAAGAGTGGCTTGCTCTTCTTCTTCCTCTGCAGGAAGCTTGATCGCCTGAACTGCCCCTACTTCAGGAGGAACAACTACTATTGGGGGTGGTTGCGGCTGTTGTTGCCCACTTATCTGAGTTTCTTGCTTTGATTGGGTACTACTTTGCGATAACGATAAGTCAATTTCAACATCACTGCTCATCGGCATTGGACTCTCGATTAGATTGGCTGCCTCTGCACCAGACATGGGCTTGGGCCTAGGTTGGTGGGGTGGGTCCACTGATGCGGGGGTGCTGCTCCCAGCTTGCTCCCCGGACACCGCTGCTGCAGGCGCAATTTTGGGTTTCCCAAAAAAGGTCTTGGGCGACATACCGGTCTTGGTAAGTGGCAGTGCCTTCTTCTCACTGGCAACTTTCTTGGTACTGGACCTGGTACCTTTCTTTGGGGCCATCTTGAAGATGTCAGCAGCACGCAGTGGCACAAGTTGAAGAGATGTCTGTGGTCACACGTCACGTGACGTCATGCGCAGCAGGACTTCTTTCTGGCAGTACAATGGGTGATGTCGTCTCCTCCTCTTTTGTGCACCTAAAAGCAAAGAAGCAAGAAGAACATCATTGAAACATGGCATACATTGTTGTGGTTCAATTACTACTAGTACAAACAAACAAATATTTTATATAACTTAGTGTGTGGTCACACTTGTAAGTGTTATTAATATTATTAAATTTATTACCTCAGTTATTAAAAAAACATAACAATGCAGTGTAGCCTTTTGTGAGACTTTGACAACAACAAGGGCTTTCATGGTTGGTGTACTAGTGTACAGTACACTCAGGAAGGATAGGAAAGAAGAACAACAACAACAAAAATACAAATGTAACGGACCCGGTTTGGCATTGTGCAGCACATGGGATTCAGCATTCACGGAGCTGCAGCTGACAATGGATAGAAGCAATAAGCCAAGAGGAACAAAGGAAAGACATGCATGCCTAATGCAGAAGCACACTGGCTGCCTTCACAAAATGGCCGCCAGCCACATAGCCAGTCCACAACAACAAGAAAGAGAAGACAGACAATGCAGGACTATGGCAAAAGCACACTGGCTGCCTTCACAAAATGGCTGCCAGCCACATGGCCAGGCTACCACAACAAGAAGCAATAAGCCAAGAGGAACAAAGGAAAGAAGACATTCAGGTCTATTGCAAAAGCACACTAACTATCACCACCACAAAATGGCCACCAACCACATTGTCACTCACAACAACAACAAGCAGGAGGACTGGAAAACAATGAACTCAAGCAGGCCTATATGGACAAAATGGCCCCATGCCACACAGGGAGGCTCAGCCAAGGCAAATGCTGGCCCACTATTACAAACACACTCACACACTGGCCAGACAAAGGAGGCATGCTAAACAACACAGCTGTAATGCAACAATACCAAAAACGAAAATCCACAGGGCTAAAAAAGGTTTGCAAGTTACACAACAACCACACACATCCAACAAAGACATTTATTTAACACACATGAAAAAAGTGAAATACCCAAAAAACACATTTTGCATTTCAATCCAATGCCATCCATGCCCTAAATGATGTTTAAATTCAACAGATGCCACAGAAACAGTTGTTTCATGCACCCATGAGTAGCTCTGGGCCTATTGGTTGGAAAACCCATTGGCAGACTAGGCCACATAGTGAATCAATTCAAATCAATAATATTGCAAATTCATTAGAAAATGTGGTGAACTGTGCTACATTTTTTGCTGGATAAAAGAAGAAAAAATTGCATGCAAAACAATAACCAGCAAGAAGGCATGGCCACCTCAAAGAAGGCTTGCAGGCCTAATGCAGAAGCACACTGGCTGCCCCTTCACAAAATGGCCACCAGCCACATGGCCAGGCCACAACAACAAGAAAGGGAAGACAGACAATGCAGGCCTATGGCAAAAGCACACTGGCTGCCTTAACAAAATGGCCACTAGCCACATGGCCAGGCCACAACAACAAGAAAGGGAAGACAGACAATGCAGGCCTATGGCAAAAGCACACTGGCTTCCTTCAAAAAATGGCCGCCAGCCACATGGCCAGGCAGGCCACAACAACAAGAAAGGGAAGACAGACAATGCAGGCCTATGGCAAAAGCACACTGGCTGCCTTCACAAAATGGCCGCCAGCCACATAGCCAGGCCACAACAACAAGAAAGGGAAGACAGACATTGCAGGCCTATGGCAAAAGCACACTGTCTGCCTTCATAAAATGGCCGCCAGCCACATGGCCAGGCTACCACAACAAGAAGCAATAAGTCAAGAGGTACAAAGGAAAGAAGACATGCAGGCCTCTGGCAAAAGCACACTAACTACCACCACGACAAAATGGCCACCAGCCACATGGTCACTCACAACAACAACAAGCGGGAGGCCTGGAAAACAATGAACTCAAGCAGGCTTATATGGACACAGACTTTACAAAATGACCCCTGGCCACATGAGGAGGCTCAACCAAGGCAAATGCTGGCCCACTATAACAAACACACTAACACACTGGCCAGACAAAGGAGGCATGCTAAACAATACAGCTTTAATGCAACAATGCCAAAAACAAAAATCCACAGGGTGAAAAAGGTTTGCAAGTTACACAACAACCACACACATCCAACAAAGGCATTTATTTAACACACATGAAAAAAAGTGAAATACCAAAAAAAACACATTTTGCATTTCAATCCAATGCCATCCTTGCCCTAAATGATGTTTAAATTCAACAGACACCACAGAAACAGTTGTTTCATGCACCCATGTGTAGCTCTGGGCCTACTGGCTGAGAGGCCTATTGGCAGACTACTGGCCGGCTAGTGAATTAAATAAATATTGCAAATTGATTTCAAAAGTTGGAGAAAATGTAGTGAACTGTGCAACATGTTTCCTTTATAAAAGAAGAAAAATTACTTACAAATAAACAATTAGGCCCCTAGTGAAACTACAGGCCACCCACCACAATAAATAAAAAAACGATGAAAAGTACAAAAAGATGTAGGTGCAACGACCCAATCAAACAAAGAACACCAATTTTCAAACTTACTTGTGAAAGCTCAAATTCAAAAGTCCTCAAATCCAATGATATATGATGCAGCAGACACAAAGAGGGATCCTTCCAGCTCCAAATCCAAATGAAAAGTGAACAGAAGATGGACAAAGCACTGGGAGGAGCCTGCTGTTCAGGAACAGAAAGTTGGAGACTCTGGGGCACTTCCTCTTCAAAAAAAAATTTAAAAAGAAAAAGGACTCCTTGCACAACAAAAATACAGCCAAATGTCAATCTGAGGAGTTTTTTTAATCCAAATCATCATTTCAAGAAGGTTTTGATGCTGCTTGAGAGAGAACCTTCTCCAGATTGCAAATTCTGCGTGTTCGGGATCGCGATCTTCACAAAACATCCGCCGGAAGTCCGATGGCGCTCCCGAATGACGTGTTCGCGATTGCAAACTCTCGCAGGACCATGTGGCCACCTAGCAAATCTCGTGGCGCTCGTGAACGGATGGGAAATCTTGTCGGCGATTGCAGGCACCCGGTAAGTAGCTCCCGCGTGTGCGAAAACACATTTTGGGTGCACGAACACAAAAAAAACTCTGTTCCGTTGCGGAGTGCGGAGTTTTCCGGCAACTCCGCGTTCTACGTGGAATGCGGAGTTGCCAAAAATCCGCAAACTCCGCGAGTGGGGCGGAGTTTTATGCCCAGGGTTACATTTAACCCGAAAATCATCTAGGCTGGGAGTTTTCCCAAGCCAACTGATCTGTTGCTTTATTGAGCTCTCCCACTATCACAGGAGCATCCAACCGCTCGCGCTGCTTCCTCACGAACCGCAGCAGCAGGATACCCACTAAATAGGCATCCACCTGGTGTCTGTGCAACCTACATCTCGATATAGGTGAGTAAAGATAAAATTAGTCAAAGTCTGTGCATTACATATCACCCCCCCTTTCGCATCATAGACAACGGTGACCTCAAGCTCTCAGCCTGAAGCAGGCAAGCCAACAGCCTGCCAAACCTATCCATCTGCGTATCTCCAGGCTACATTTTCCTTACAATGCATATTTAACAGTCATGATGCCAGATCAGACCCCTTCTTACGCAACTCAGCGCAGTGCTCATCTGAAGCTTTAAATGGCTCCGTATTTTCCACGGAGCATGTTAGAAACTCTGATGGTGACAAGCTCATATAATTGTACCCGTCGAGCTACATACGTTGTTTTAACACAAATACCTTTTGTTGCAATTGGGTTCCGCACAGTCAGTACGCCAGGATTTGTTTTGCTTTTTTGATCACCTGGTTTTGGACATTTTACTGCGGGTGAATCTTACTACATGTGTCTCACCATGGTAATCTCATGGCAAACAGACTGCCCGTGTTTATAGCCAGTGTCCGTCTTTACAGATAAGGCCACTGTGATGCAGCAAGGGTGAGGGGCACTTACCTGGTTACACGTGAACACGTATGCGCATGTGTGGAGGATGCGCGTTGGGAGACTACTGTTGTGCACAGCCCCGAAACTGCACAAAGGGGTAAGCCTTATGACATTAGTGTACACTAACAGGGAAAGTCAGTGGGATTTACTGTTTTGTCTGTAGTGACACTTTATTATACACATAGGGAGAGAACTGTTTTAGAGAGCAGTTTTGCTTCCCTTTGGCCTAAAGAGACCATTGACGTATCGAGTTGGGGTGTAACGTGTGCGGGAAAATAAATTCTGCAATTTCAAAAATGAAATCTGCATACTTTATGGGTCATCCAGAATTGTCATATTTTCCTGGCTCAGCTCAGAATCAGAGCCCAGGTCTTTTGTCACCCTCCTGTGCCCAGTTAATTACATTTCTCTGCAGCTGCAGTAACAAAAGCCTTTCCACACAAAGGGAGCAATTAACAGCACTTGACCCTGCTCCTGAGGAGGAAAGGGGTGGGGTGGAATGATCTGCATCAATCAATCTGCTGTCACACTGTACCAGGGATGGGCCTGCCCAAGCCCACTGCACAAAGGAGGGAGCCACACAGCTGGAGCCAACTCAGAAGGGCCCCATCTTTGAACTTTGGGTATGCAAGGCCCTGGCAAGGATGTCAGCGAGGGACGGAGCTGAGACCCCAGGAGCAGATGTGACCAGGGACTCCTGGGTGATGCCATTTTGAACTGTCCCAGCATGCTGTGCAGGAGGGTTGGGACAGGGTTGGAGAGGTGACATGGCACATTAGGATTGGCATGGGGTGCCTGGCTTCTGTAGCCATCCTCTCCCCTGTAAAATGTCTTGCACAAGTGGGAGACTTTCTCTTGCCTGGTAATTTTTCTGCCCTTCGCTGCTGGACCCTGGGGCTGCCATGGACAACTGGAAGGAAGAACCCCCTGATGCCCAGAAAATACTAAGGACTCTCCCGAGTTGACCCCAGGACCAGTGGGTCTCCCCAAGGGCCAGTGAGGCTATCCCCTTTACACCCCCTGAGGACAAGTTGGGGGAAAGCCCTGGACTTTTGCACCCAGGAATCAAGACCATGAGGAAGGCTGGCACAGGGAGCCAGGAGAACCAGCTCCCTGAGGTCTGCATCGCTTTTGCAGAGAGTAGGTCTGTTGCAACTGCCCCTGGTGGCTAGAGCTTGTAACCAGGAGGAAAATAAGCCCAAGATCGTCAAAATAGACCCAACGTGGCCCGAGGTATGGCATATTAAAGTTTGGTGACCTTTGACCCAGCAACAAAGCACATGGGGCTCCGCCGCCGTTTTTCTTCTTACCCCCAGGGTGGGCCGGGGCCAAGGGTTGTCACATGGTTCAATATTGAACTTTAGGTAGGCAGGGGGCATGCGTGGGACTTCCTCCCCAGACTCTCACTCGAGCAGTGCCCCTGCATGCTCTGCTCAAGTGAGAGCGGACACGTACCCTTGATGAATGTTTGCCTACAGGGACGGTCCATCCCTGAAATACCCTATGTTGTCTGTGAAATTAACTAGATATCTATAACTATATAAGGAAAAGGTCCTTCAAGTATGGTCTGTATGATATCATGCATGCTTTCTACAAAACTAATTGCATAAGCAAAAGGCTAATGTTGATATCGCGCAGGGTAACACAAGGTCCTGTAGAAAGCCAAATGACCCTACGGGCAATACATTGGCTGAAACATGTCGACCTAGATTGACACCTGGGAACATTATATACTAAGAGTGTCAAACTATTTTTAACCTAGCCCGTAACCCTATATTATTAAAGATTCACAATTAGGATTCAGAGGTTATTTTAATCCACCTACACCCCCTGCCTTCATTCACTTCTACCATTCGAAGAACTCCACTTACAAACGCATTGAGTCCACCTATACACATTCAGTGTTTGGGTGAGGGTCCAATGATGAAGCATGCCACAGGTGGAACCTGTAGGTGAGGACCCTAAAATATATATATAAATATATATATATATGGAATCTATTGCTATGAATATGTCCGCAATAGACACAAAAAGGTCTTCCATGAGAGTAGTGACCACATACAGCAGACAGGCCACAAGATCAGGGCTATTATTAACCGGCAATGGCCCATTGTCCTCACTGACTTTACATTAAAGCAGGTACTCCCAGCAAAACCCACTTTTGCCTTCCGTAAAGCATACTCTATGCGTAATGATCTAGTGCGCACTAGTCCTGAGATTAGTAGGACTGCCAGCTGGCTCACACCGAGAAGAGGGTTCTACAAGTGTAATACGTGTAGAGCCTGTAAATTTGGTATTAACATCACCGCCTACACAACAGCTTTTTCATCCGACACAATAGAGCTTAGTGGACACTTCACATGCAGAACCGACCATGCGGTGTATGTGTTACAATGCAGCTGTGGGCTCCGTTACATAGGGAGCACGAAATTGCAAGGTTATGTTCGCATTTTGCAACATCTACGAGCAATCGTCAATTCCGACCCAACGTACCCGGTTGCTAGGCACTTTAAAGCTGTTCATGGAAATGACCTGAGCAGTTTACAGTACTTTGTTATAAATACTGTTCAGGCACAGGCCAGAGGAGGCAATCGAGAGAAAAAACTAAGGCAGCTGGAGTCACAATATATCATGCTACTAGACACGAAGACACGAAGGCTCCATTGGGTTTAAACACAGGAGAGGATTTGTACAACTACTTGTAGGCCTAGGCCATTCTCAGCATCAGGTATTCTTTACATTATGACTTCCAATACTGGTTTGTATGTAGAGCAGTATCGGTTACTGGGACATGATACTACAATAGAACATTTGTAATATAATTCAATTCATAGGCAGCTTTAGCACTAGTAACGCACTATTTTACACATTTTAGGGTTAGGTTTTTACATTATACTGACATGTTTTAGATGAATAGTAGATAGATAATATCATTTGTACTGTCTGGGTTTTAACGTTGTATATGTGTCCTGAATATAGAATGTTTGTTATTGAGCATATAGGCATGTGACTGCGATTGTTGCACAAGACTTTGCGATGTTTGCACAACCGAATTGCAGATTTGCACATCTTTAATAGGATAGCATCATATACTAACATATGATCCAAATAATGGATCCAGATTATTGATGCCGTCCACTGTAGCTATTTAGACGCTTGGCACATGAGGAGCCTGAAGTTTTGGTACATACATATATATCAGATAACACATTAGAAACTACGATGTTTTGCACAAATATATCTACGCATTTGCACATCTGAAAGAGACACGTTAGTGACAGATTCCTTACCTTAGAATATCCCCAGGCGTCAGGCTGGATCCGGAAAGTTTTTGCGTAGCAGTACCCTTGCGCGTCGGTAGGCGGTGTCGTGCGGCTCCGAGTCCGTCGTCGGCGACGTGATCGCCGGGATGACGTCGCGGGCAGTACTTAGACGCCGCCCCTGCGCGCTGACGTCAGTTCTTCTCTTTCCGCGCCAGTAAGCGCAGATCCGGGAAGAGCAGTGCCCTAGTCAATTTTTGACTAAATTTTTGGTGATTTTTTCACTGTTTCTTTTCGAGTCATCTCGACTCCTAGGTGTCGGTAGGGATGCCCGGCTTCAAGCCATGCGACGTCTGTGGTCGAATGATGTCGATCACAGACCCGCACTTAGAGTGTCTCTACTGTCTCGGCCGAGACCACGACACAAAGTCGTGCCCTGACTGCCGGGCCTTACACCCGAAGGCTTTGCGAGAGCGGTCTCGAAAGCTCCTCGAGGTCCGGCAGTCGGCTCCGCGCCGCACCAAGCCCCGGTCCCGTGAGAGGTCGAGGGGCCGGTCGCGGAGCCCCCGCCGGTCGTCGGAGTCCAAGTCTTCGCACTCCTCGGGTAAGTCGAAGCACAAAAAGTCTAAGAAGCATCATCGCTCTAAGACTTCGCCTCGCCGGTCTCGCGACTCGGCTGAGGCCCCTGTCGGCACCGTCCCCGCGGCCCCGGACGTGCCTGTGGAGCTGCCCCCGCATTACCCATCCTTTCCGGGTTCGGGGGCGACTCCGGCCCAAATACAGGAATTCCTGTCGGCCATGGCCCGCCTCTTCGGGCCTCAAGGTCCCTCCGGTGCGCTTTCGTCAGCAGTACCCCTGCGCGTCGGAAGGTTGTGTCGTGTGACTCCGCGTACGTCGTTGGCGTCGTGGTCACCGAGATGACGTCGCGGCAGCTACTCAGATGCCGGCCTCGCGCGCTGACGTCAGTTCTTTCTTTTTCCGCGCCAGCAAGCGCAGATCCGGAGAGAGCGGTACCACCAGTCACTTTTTTTGAGGCTTTTTGTCTCAACTTTTTGAGTCGATCGACTCCTGGTGGAGTAGGGATGCACGGCTTCAAGTCCTGCGAGGACTGTCATCGAATGATGTCGGTGACGGACCCGCACCGCATGTGTCTTTACTGCCTGGGGCGCGACCACGACCCCAAGTCGTGCTCCGACTGCCGGGCCATGGCGCCGAAGGCTTTGCGGGAGCGGTCCCGAAAGTTGCTGGAAGTCCGGCAGTCGGCTCCTCGCCGTTCAAGGTCCCGGTCCCGTGGGAGGTCGAAGGACCGGTCGCGGAGCCGCCACCACCGTTCATCGGGATTGAAGTCTTCGCACTCGGGGTCAGGTAAGACGAAGCACTCAAAGAAGTCCAAGAAGCGCTGTCGCTCTCTGACTTCCCCTCGCGGCTGAGGGTGTGGGTGGTGCCTCTGCCGCTGCTCCAGCAGAGCCTATGCAGTCGCCGCCGGCCTACCCGCCCTTCCCGGGTCTGTCGGCGACTCCGGCCCAGCTGCAGGAATTTCTGTCAGCCATGGCTCGCCTCTTTGGGCCGTCGGGCCCCGCCGGTGCGCCTTCGGGCCCCATGGGCCAGACTGGGGGTCCTAGCTCTTTACTGCCAGCGGCTCCGGCATCGCTGTCGGCTCTGGCCCCGGTGCCGCAGGACTCCCATGGATCCAGGCCTGGATCCCGATCGACGCCGGTTGACCTTGTGACACCTCCACCGACGTCGACCTCACCGGCACCAACTCCGACGTCGCCCGGCCCACCGGACGACATCGCCCCCGGTTTCAGCCCCGATGTGGATACGGCGCCGGACCGGCGTCGCATGACGCCGATTCTGACGCCGATGGGGGATTTCTATCCCTATGTCTGTCCTCCTTATTTTTGGCCTGTTTATCAGCCTTTGGAGGAAGGGGAGAACTGGGAGGGGTCTGAGGACCCTCTCGCAGCACAATGTGGGTTTGATCCGGACTGGGCAGAGGAGTTGGCGGATGCCAGTGGTCTTGATACCTCTCCTGACCTTGGCATGCTGTCTCCTCCTACCGTGGCTACGGAGGAGGGTGCAAGTTACGCAGTGGTGTTGTATATGGCGGCCGAGGCCCTCCACCTCGAGCTCCCTACAGTGGCCGTCAGGACTAACCTCCTGACAGAAGTGCTTCAGCCGGCGGCTACCTCTTCGGAGCCACTGCTGCCCTTTGGTCCAGGCCCAACATAGGGGCTCCTGTGGATAGGAACGTGGCCCGACGCCATCGCCCAGCCCCGGGTGACCCCATTTTCCTTTCCCAACACCCCACCCCTGAGAGCTTGGTTGTCCAAGCCTCTGCGTCCCCGAGCGCATTCCCTACCGCACCACCGGACAGGGAATCCAAGAAACTGGAGCATTTCGGTAAGAAGATTTTTTTCTTCCGCCAGTTCAGAGCTGCGGTCTGTGAACACCGCATGCCTCTTGGGCTGTTATTCCCACTCTGTGTGGGATACGGTGGAGCGCGTGCTGCCTCAATGTCCGGAGGAGGCCCAGAAAGTGCTCTCTCAAGCTATTGCTGAAGGGAGGGATGCAGCCAAGTTCACTATTCGTTGTGGCCTTGACACCGCCGACTCGCTGGGCAGGGCGATTTCCACGACAGTGGCACTCCGTCGCCACGCCTGGCTGAGAACAACTGTTTTTTCTGGGGATGTCCAGAACACTCTGATGGACATGCCCTTTGATGGCATTCGCCTTTTCGGCAACAAAGCAGATAGTGCGTTTGAGCTTTTTAAGGACTCGCGGGCTACGGCCAAGTCCTTGGGCCTTTCCGCCACGCGCCCTCCTCAGCCTTCTGCTTTTCGTTCCTTTCGTGGCCACGGAAGGGGCGCCCCGACACGTTCGCTTCAGAGCCACAGGCCTGCGCAGCAACAGTCTCAGCGCGGCCGCGGGACCCGCCGAGGCGGGTAAGGGGGCCAGCGGGTGGGTCAGTCCACCTCCACCCCAGCCACCTCTGCCTCCAAACCTTCCTAGTCCGGTTTTTCAGGCCCATCAAATGCCAGTGGGCGGCAGGATTCGCCATCACCTCCCCCACTGGCGCACCATCACTTTGGACAGGTGGGTTTTACAAATAGTCTGAAGGAGCTACTCCCTCCCCTTCGAGACTACCCCTCCAGCCATGCCACCCCGGTACCACCGCATGTCAGGGGATCACTTGGCACTTCTTCAACAGGAAGTCACGGCCCTCTTGGCCAAGGGGGCCATTGAGCGCGTTCCTGCGCCAGAAGTAGGACATGGTTGTTACGCCCACTACTTTCTGGTGCCCAAGAAGGACAAGGGCCTGCGTCCTATCTTGGACCTCAGGGACGTCAATCGCTTCCTCCGGAAGGAGAAGTTCAAGATGTTAACTCTGGCTCAGGTCTTGTCTGCCCTCGACCCTGGAGACTGGTTGGAAGCGTTGGACCTGCAGGACGCATATTTCCACATTCCCGTCCTGCCGGCCCACAGGCGTTACCTGCGGTTTATGGTAGGCCACGAGCACTTTCAGTTTACTGTGCTCCCCTTTGGCCTTACCAGCGCCCCTCGGGTGTTCACAAAAGTGATGGCGGTGGTCGCAGCTCATCTGCGCAGATCAGGGGTTCCAGTCTTCCCCTATCTCGACGACTGGCTGTTGAAGGCGGGCTCGCCCCGCACAGTCATCTCCCACCTCCAGACTACGGCCGACCTCCTGCATTTGCTCGGGTTCTCCATCAATGTGCCGAAGTCGCACCTGATTCCCTCTCAGAAGCTCCTCTTCATCGGAGCGGTTCTGGATATGACGCACTTTCGGGTCTATCCTCCCGAACGGCGCGTCCAGGATATTCAGGCTCTGATTCCGATCTTTCAACCTCAATCCTGGGTTTCGGTCAGGATGGCCCTGAGGCTGCTGGGCCTCATGGCCTCCTGCATCCTGCTGGTCACTCATGCCAGGTGGCATATGCGGGCTCTGCAGTGGGACCTGAAGTTCCAGTGGGCGCAGCATCAGGGGAACCTGTCCGATTACGTCCAGATCTCAGAGGGCACTGCACAACAGCTGCAGTGGTGGCTCACGAACCGGCATTGGGTCAATGGCAGATCCCTCTCCCTTCCCCAACCGGAGCACACAGTGGTGACGGATGCGTCCCTCCTGGGATGGGGCGGCCACATGGGAGAGGCGGAGATCAGAGGCCTCTGGTCTCCGGCGGAGTCCAGGCTCCATATCAACCTTGTGGAGTTTCGGGCGATCCGACTTGCACTGAAGGCATTCCTTCCCTCTGTCAAGGGGAGAGTAGTGCAGGTGTTCACAGACATCACCACCGCCATGTGGTACTGCAACAAACAGGGCGGGGTGGGGTTGTGGACCCTATGTCAGGAGGCTCTGCGCCTCTGGACATGGCTGGAACATCAGGGCATTTCCCTGGTGGTTCAACACCTGGCAGATTCACTGAACCCCATGGCGGACGAACTCAGCCGCAGGTGCATGATGGATCACGAATGGCATCTTCACTCGGACGTGGCGCAAGGTCTCTTTCAACAGTGGGGAGAGCCTTGGTTAGATCTATTCGCCACCGAAGAGAACGCGCAATGTCAGCAGTTCTGCGCGTTGGAATTTTCAAGGCGGCACTCGCTCGGTGACGCTTTTCTTCATGAGTGGAGTTGCGGTCTGTTGTACGCCTTTCCGCCTATATCACTTCTGCCCAGAGTGCTGAAGAAGATCAGGCGCGACCGGGCCCAAGTCATTCTTGTGGCTCCGAACTGGGCTCGAAGAGTTTGGTATCCCGAGCTACTCAGTATGACCATCGATCCCCCGATCCGACTGCCTCTTCGGGAGGATCTTCTGTCGCAGCAGCAGGGACGGTCCTCCACCTGAACCTGTTCAGTCTCCACCTCTTTGCGTGGAGATTGAGCTGCAGCAGTTGATTCCTTTCGACTTGCCTCCTGAAGTCTGTGATGTCATTCTGGCAGCCAGGCGTCCCTCCACTAAGTTGGTATACACCTGCAGGTGGAACAAGTTTGTGGCATGGTGCACAGCAAAGGCTGTGGATCCCCTTTCTGCCCCTCTTTCTGAAGTGCTACTCTTCCTTCTTTCTTTGGCCCAGCATGGCTCTACTCTGGGCACTATCAAGGGCTACCTTTCTGCTATTTCGGCCTTTCTCAGGCTCCCTGATCAGCCCTCTCTTTTCAAGTCCCCTGTTGTTAACAGATTCCTCAAAGGTATTACTCACCTTTATCCTCCTATTCCCTTCGTAATGCCACAGTGGGACTTGAACCTGGTTCTCACATACTTAATCTGCGCTCCCTTTGAGCCTCTTCACAACTGTCCTCTTCGTCTGTTAACTCTGAAGACTGCTTTCCTGGTTGCCTTCACCTCTGCTAGGAGAGTGAGTGAGCTCCAGGCTCTTTCTTGCAAACCTCCTTTTCTGTCTGTTCATCCGGACAAGGTGGTGCTCAGGACACGTCCATCCTTTCTGCCAAAGGTTGTTACTGCCTTTCACATCTGGCAGACCATCACTTTGCCCACCTTCTTTCCGCCTCCGCATCCGCATCCTTCCAGAGAGGAAGAGAGGCTCCACCGTCTGGACCCAAAACGTGCGCTCTCATTTTACCTGAGTCGCACACAACAGTTCCGGGTGGATGACCAGCTCTTTGTTGGCTACGTTGGCGCCAAGAAAGGTCGGGCAGTACACAAGCGGACTATCTCCAGTTATTCTCTGGCAAAGAAGGAGCCTCCGTTGGGGCTGCGCGCCCATTCTACCAGGGCGACGGCTGCCACTACGGCGTTGGGATATGGTGTCCCCTTACAAGACATCTGTCAGGCAGCTACGTGGGCCTCGCTGCACACTTTTACTAAGCACTATTGCCTGGACAGCCAAGTCCGGAGAGACAGCTTCTTTGGCCGTTCTGTTCTCCGGGACTTCCTCGTGTGATCTTGGTTCGCAGACCCACCACCGGTGTTGGTATTGCTGGGGTATCTATTCTAAGGTAAGGAATCTATCACTAACGTGTTTCTTTCAGATGCACAAGTTACTTACCTTCGGTAACGATATATCTGTAAGAAACATTAGTTAGTGATAGATTCCTTACTGCCCCACCCATCCTCCCCGTTCTGCGAACTGATTTCTAGGGTTAAGGTCATCCCTATCTGAAAGAGACACGTAAGTGACAGATTCCTTACCTTAGAATATCCCCAGGCGTCAGGCTGGATCCGGAAAGGTTTTGCGTAGCAGTACCCTTGCGCGTTGGTAGGCGGCGTCGTGCGGCTCCGTGTCCGTCGTCGGCGTCGTGATCGCCGGGATGACGTCGCGGGCAGTACTTAGAGCGCCGCCCTGCGCGCTGACGTCAGTTCTTCTTTTTCCCCGCCAGTAAGCGCAGATCCGGGAAGAGCAGTGCCCTAGTCAATTTTTGACTAACTTTTTTGTGAATTTTTTCACTGTTTCTTTTTCGAGTCTTCACGACTCCTAGGTGTCGTAGGGATGCCCGGCTTCAAGCCATGCGGCGCCTGTGGTCGCATGATGTCGATCACGGACCCGCATCTCGAGTGTCTCTTCTGTCTCGGCCGAGACCACGACACGAAGTCGTGCCCTGACTGCCGGAAACTTCATCCGAAGGCTTTGCGAGAGCGGTCTCGAAAGCTACTCGAGGTCCGGCAGTCGGCTCTGCGCCGCACCAAGCCCCGGTCCCGGGAGAGGTTGAGGGGCCGGTCGCGAAGCCCCCGCCGGTCGTCGGAGTCCAAGTCTTTGCGCTCCTCGGGTAAGTCGAAGCACAAAAAGTCTAAGAAGCATCATTGCTCTAAGACTTCGCCTCGCCGGTCCCGCGACTCGGCTGAGGCCCCAGTCGGCACCGTCCCCGCGGCCCCGGACATGCCTGTAGAGCCGCCCCCGCATTACCCGTCCTTTCCGGGTTCGGGGGCGACTCCGGCCGAAATACTGGAATTCCTGTCGGCCATGGCCCGCCTCTTCGGGCCTTCAGGTCCCTCCGGTGCGCCTTCGGGCCCCGCGGGCCCTGAAGGGGTTGCCCCGGCGCCACCGTCGACTCCAGTCCCGGCGTCGCCTGTCCCACCAGCCTTCATCCCGGCCTCGGCTCCGGCCCCGGCCTCGATCCCGGCTCCGGTGGTACCGCAACCCCCATCGACGCCGGTTGACCTAACCACGCCTCCGCCGACGCCGATGTCCCCGGTGCCGTTCCTGACGCCGTCCGGGGCTCCGGACGGCATCGTTCCCCGGCTCTCTCTGGCTCCGGACATGGAGCCGGACCGACGTCGCTCGACGCCGGCTCCGGCGCCGATGAGACCTTGGATCCCAAATGTCCCTCCTCCTCCATATTTTGAACCTGAGGAGGACCAAGAGAGCTGGGAGGGGTCTGAGGACCCTCTCACACAACAGTGTGAGTATGATCCGGACTGGGCTGAGGAACTTGGGGATGCCAGTGGTCTAGACACCTCCCCTGACACAGGCATGCTGTCTCCTCCCGTGGCTACGGAGGAGGGAGCTAATTTTGCAACGGTGTTGCGTAGAGCAGCTGGAGCCTTACATCTCCAATTGCCTACTGTGGCCGTCAGGACTAACCTCCTGACAGAAGTGCTTCAGCCGGCGGCTTCCTCCTCGGAGACTGTGCTGCCGTTTAATGATGCACTCACTGACGTTCTTTTGGGTGCCTGGTCCAAACCCACCACAGGGGCTCCTGTGGATAGGAACGTGGCCCGACGCCATCGCCCTGCTCCGGGCGACCCCTTGTTTCTCTCCCAACATCCCACCCCCGAGAGCTTGGTTGTCCAAGCCTCTGCCTCCCAAACCGCCTTCCCTACCGCCCCTCTTGATAGGGAATCCAAACGCCTGGACCAATTTGGGAAGAAGGCTTTTTCTTCCTCCAGTGCTGGCTTGCGGTCCGTCAACACCGCTTGCCTTTTGGGCCGATATACCCACTCCCTGTGGGATTCGGTGGAGGCTGTTTTGCCGCAGTGTTCTGAGGAGGTCCAGACACTGCTTACCCGCGCCATTGCGGAAGGGTCGAGATGCGGCTAAATACACCATACGTTGTGGCCTTGATACCGCCGACTCGCTGGGCAGATCGCTTGCAACGACGGTGGCGCTGCGTCGCCACGCCTGGCTGAGAACAACTGGTTTCTCGGGTGATGTCCAGAATACACTCATGGACATGCCCTTTGATGGAGTCGGTCTTTTTGGTTCGAAGGCAGACCATGCGCTGGAGCGTTTTAAGGACTCACGGGCTACTGCCAAGTCCCTGGGCCTTTCTGTTGTACGCCCTCCGCTAACCTCTGCTTTTCGCCCCTTTCGTGGCCACGGAAGGGGCGCCCAGTCACGTCAGCTGCCCAGCCACCGGCCCGCACAGCAAGCGTCTTCGCGTGGCCGAGGACGTGGATACCGCTGTGGCGGTTCGGGCAACCAGCGTGCGGGTCAGGCCACCACCTCCAACCCGTCCGCGGCCTCCAAGCCCTCCTAGTCCCTCCTTTCCGGTGCACAGCACGCCAGTAGGGGCAGGGTCCGCCATCACCTTCACCACTGGCGTCCCATCACCTCGGACAGGTGGGTCTTGGACATTGTCCGAAGGGGCTACTCCCTCCCCTTCGAGACCACCCCCCAGCCATGCCACCTCAATTCCACTGCATGTCAGGGGATCACTTGGTGCTTCTGCAGAAGGAAGTCACGGCCCTCTTGGCCAAGAGGGCCATCGAGCATGTTCCAACCCCAGAAGTAGGACGTGGTTGCTACTCCCACTACTTCCTGGTGCCCAAAAGGACAAGGAGGACATGCGTCCTATCTTGGACCTCCGGAACGTCAATCGCTTCCTCCGGAAGGAGAAGTTCAAGATGCTCACCCTAGCTCAGGTCTTGACTGCCCTCGACCCTGGAGACTGGTTGGTAGCGTTGGACTTGCAGGACGCTTATTTTCACATCCCCGTCCTGCCGGCCCACCGGCGTTACTTGCGGTTCACGGTAGGCCTCGAGCATTTTCAGTTCACCGTGCTCCCCTTTGGCCTTACAAGTGCCCCTCGGGTGTTCACGAAAGTGATGGCGGTGGTCGCAGCTCATCTGCGCCGGGCAGGGGTTCCAGTCTTCCCCTACCTCGACGACTGGCTGCTGAAGGCGGGCTCGTCCCAGGCAGTCGTCTCCCACCTCCAGACTACGGCCGAACTCCTGCACTCGCTGGGGTTCTCCATCAATGTGCCGAAGTCGCATCTGATTCCTTTCTCCACAGCTCCTTTTCATCGGAGCAGTTCTGGACACGACGCAGTTTCGGGCCTATCCTCCCGAACGGCGAGTCCGGGATATTCAGGCTATGATTCCAATCTTTCAGCCTTTATCCTGGGTTTCGGCACGGATGACCCTGAGGCTGCTGGGCCTCATGGCCTCCTGCATCCTGCTGGTCAATCATGCCAGATGGCATATGCAGGCTCTGCAGTGGGACCTGAAGTTCCAGTGGGCGCAGCACCGGGGCAACCTGTCCGATCACGTCCAGATCTCGGAGGGGACTGCAAAACAGTTGCAGTGGTGGCTCTCGATCCGGCAATGGGTCATGGGCAGATCCCTCTCCCTTCCCCAGCCAGAGCACACAGTTGTGACGGACGCGTCCCTTCTGGGATGGGGCGGTCACATGGGAGAGGCGGAGATCAGAGGCCTCTGGTCTCCGGCGGAGTCCCGGCTCCATATCAACCTTCTGGAGCTCCGGGCGATCCGACTTGCACTCAAGGCATTCCTTCCCTCTGTCAAAGGGAAGGTAGTGCAGGTGTTCACAGACAACACCACCGCCATGTGGTATTGCAACAAACAAGGCGGGGTGGGGTCGTGGACCCTTTGTCAGGAGGCTCTGCGCCTCTGGACATGGCTGGAACATCAGGGCATGTTCCTGATGGTTCAACACCTGGCAGGTTCCCTGAACGCCAGGGCGGACGAACTCAGCCGCAGGTGCATGATGGATCACGAATGGCGTCTTCACTCGGAAGTGGCGCAAGGACTCTTTCTACAGTGGGGAGAGCCTTGGTTAGATCTATTCGCCACCGAAGAGAACGCGCAATGTCATCAGTTCTGCGCGTTGGAATTTCCAAGGCGGCACTCGCTCGACGACACTTTTCGTCGCGAGTGGAGTTGCGGTCTTTTGTACGCCTTTCCGCCTATACCACTTCTACCCAGAGTGTTGAAGAAGATTCGGCACGACTGGGCCCAAGTCATTCTTGTGGCTCCGGACTGGGCTCGAAGAGTTTGGTATCCCGAGCTACTCAGTATGAGCGTAGATCCCCCGATCCGTCTGCCTCTTCGGGAGGATCTTCTGTTGCAGCAGCAGGGGACGGTCCTCCACCCGAACCTGTCCAGCCTCCACCTGCTTGCGTGGAGATTGAGCGGCGGCAGTTGATTACTTTCGACTTGCCTCCCGAAGTTTGTGATGTGATTCTGGCAGCCAGGCGTCCCTCCACTAAGGTGGTATACGCCTGCAGGTGGAACAAGTTTGTGGCATGGTGCACAGCAAAGGCTGTGAATCCACTTTCTGCCCCTCTTTCTGAGGTTCTTCTGTTCCTTCTTTCCCTGGCCCAACAGGGTTCTGCCCTGGGTACCATCAAGGGCTATCTTTGTGCCATCTCAGCCTTTCTCCGGCTTCCTGATCAGCCCTCCCTTTTCAAGTCCCCTGTTGTTAACAGGTTTCTAAAAGGCATTACACACCTCTTCCCTCCTGTTCCGTTTGTAATGCCTCAGTGGGACTTGAACTTGGTTCTTACCTTTCTTATGTGCGCTCCCTTTGAGCCACTACATAACTGTCCTCTTCGTCTTCTCACTCTGAAGACAGCCTTTCTGGTGGCCATCACCTCCGCTCGGCGGGTGAGTGAGCTCCAGGCTCTTTCATGCATACCTCCCTTTCTGTCTGTCCATCCAGACAAGGTTGTTCTTAGGACGCGTCCGTCCTTCTTGCCAAAGGTGGTTACTGCCTTCCACATTGGGCAGACCATCACTTTGCCCACCTTCTTTCCGCCTCCGCATCCTTCCAGAGAGGAAGAGAGGCTCCACCGTCTGGACCCAAAACGTGCGCTTTCTTTTTATATCAACCGCACACAACACTTCCGGGTGGATGACCAGCTCTTTGTTGGCTACGTGGGCGCCAAAAAAGGTCGGGCGGTGCACAAGAGAACCATCTCCCGCTGGGTAACCTTGTGTATCAAAGCCTGCTATTCTTTGGCTAAAAAGGAGCCTCCTGTTGGGCTGCATGCCCATTCCACCAGGGCAACGGCTGCTACCATGGCTTTAGGCCGCGGTGTTCCGCTGCAGGATATCTGTCAGGCAGCTACGTGGGCCTCGCTGCACATGTTTACAAAGCATTACTGCCTTGACAGTCAGGTCCGGAGGGACGGCTTCTTTGGCCGGTCTGTCCTCCGGGACTTCCTTGTCTGATCTTTGTTCGCAGACCCACCACCAGGGTTGGTATTGCTGGGGTATCTATTCTAAGGTAAGGAATCTGTCACTAAAGTGTCTCTTTCAGATGCACAAGTTACTAACTTGTGTAACGATATATCTGTAAGAGACAGTAGTTAGTGACAGATTCCTTACCGCCCCACCCATCCTCCCCGTTCTGCGAACTGATTTCTAGGGTTAAGGACATCCCTTTCAGGGCCCTAGTATTTTTCAGACACCTATGTCAGCTTCTTGCATGGCTCTGCGTTTCTGGCGCGGAAAGTCGTGTACAGAACTGACGTCAGCGCGCAGGGGCGGCGTCTAAGTACTGCCCGCGACGTCATCCCGGCGATCACGACGCCGACGACGGACGCGGAGCCGCACGACGCCGCCTACCGACGCGCAAGGGTACTGCTATGCAAAAACTTTCCGGATCCAGCCTGACGCCTGGGGATATTCTAAGGTAAGGAAGCTGTCACTAACTACTGTCTCTTACAGATATATCGTTACACAAGTTAGTAACTTGTGCTTCAGGGCCCTAGTTTCAATGCACCAGTGGTCAGTATCTTGCATGGCTCTGCGTTCCTGGCACGGAAAGTCGTGTACAGAACTGACGTCAGCGCGCGAGGGCGGCGTCTAAGTAGCTGCCGCGACGTCATCTCGGCGACCACGACGCCAACGACGGACGCGTAGCCGCACAACGCCACCTTCCGACGCGCAGGGGTACTGCTGACGAAAACTTTCCGGATCCAGTCTGACGCCTGGGCGTAATTGTAAGGTAAGGATTCTATCACTAACTAATGTTTCTTACAGATATATTGTTACCGAAGGTAAGTAACTTGTGCGTTCGAGGCATTGTGATAATGTTGTGCGAAGCTAGATTTGTAAACAAAGTAGTTTCAGAGAAACTAATCCAACATTGTCGTGAATGCAAAATGTGCAAAACTTTCATGGCAGAAATGTTATTGTGAAAAATAGGACAATGTTAGAAATGAGCAGCTTTGCTACTTGGGCCTAACTCAGGAACATAACACCCACTCCTCATACTAAGGGCCAATATATAAAAGCTATCTAAAAATCTAACAGGCTATAATGAAACAAAATTAAAAAAAGGTTAAAAACTACTCTTAAAATCATCTAATAGCAAGCTTCCCTTTAAAATATTCATATAAAAGCCCTTAAGTCATTATACTATTTGAAATACCAAGCACTCAGAATGCCATGGTGTCTAGAAAAAGCAAAAAGCTGTTTTGATTCATTTTGTTTAAAAAACAGGCCATATTGTTCCGACATGGAAAAAGGCAATTGTTTATGTGTTTCGAGTGATAGACACAACATAGCTGTTGCCCACAATCACAGACGACGGTCCCAGAGCCGCCCCTTGAAGCAGGTATCTGAAAGAGACTATTAGTTATATATTCCTTACATTAGAATTACCCTCAGGTGTCAGACTGGATCCGGAGAATTGTTTCTCTGCAGTACCCCTGCGCGTCGGTAAGTGGCGTCGGTCGAGTCCGCGTTCGTCGTCGGCGTCGTGATCGCCGGGATGACGTCGCGGTATCTACTTAGACGCCGCCCCTGCGCGCTGACGTCAGTTCTTTCTTTTTCTGCGCCAGCCAGCGCAGATCCGGAGAGAGCGGTACCCTTAGTCATTTTTTGACTAGTGATTTTTTGACTTTTGTCGACATCTTTTTCGAGTCGTTCGACTCCTGGTGCACGTCCCATCGTCGGAAAGGCTTCAAGCCTTGTGACTCTTGTCACAAGTTGATGTCAGTCACGGACCCGCACCTCGTGTGCCTTTGGTGCCTGGAGCGCGACCATGACCCGAAGTCGTGCTCCGACTGTCGAGCCATGAACCCGAAGTCTTTGCGCGAGAGGTCCCGAAAGCTCTGGAGGCCCGGCAGTCAGCTCCACGCCGCTCGAGGTTGCGGTCGAGAGGGAGGTCATGGGACCGGCGGCGGAGTCACCACCATCACTCCTCATCGAAGGCTTCGGGTAAGTTGAAGCGCAAGAAGGTGAAGAAGCACCGTCGCTCTTCGCCTTCTCCCCATCCGTCGGCCTACGCGGGACCCGGAAGGTGGTCGTCCTTCGGCTCCTCCCGCGGAGCCTACTGGGATGGTTCCGAGCTTCCCTCCCTTCCCGGGAGCCGGAGCATCCCCTGCCCAGCTTCGTGCATTTTACTAAGCCCTCCACTCCATCTTTGGGCAGCCCGACTCCGCCGGCGCGCCTTCGGGCCCAGCGGACTCGGCTGGGGCTCTAGGCCTTTGATTCCGGCGGCTCCAGCCTCGGCACCGCAGGGCCCCCAGGGATCCAGGCCTGGATCCGCATCGATGCCGGTCGACCTCACGATGCCTCCTCTGGCACCGATACCTCTGACGACGCCTCCGCCACTTCCGATGCCGGTTGTGTCTCCGGCCGGCATCGACCGTGGCCTCCCCTTCGACTTGGACACAGAGCCGGACCGGCGTTGAGCGATACTTTTGTACCACTGTTCTACCCTGGCGTTCCCTACCACCCTGAGTTGCAGCCAGAGGAGGGTGAGGAGGACTGGGAGGGGTCTGTTGACCCTTTGGTAGACCAGCTTGAAGAGTCGGACTGGAGAGAGGAGTTGGGTGAGGCCAGTGGTCTGGATACCTCCCCAGACCTTGGCATGCTTTCTCCCCCTACCGTGGCCACAGAGGAGGGAGTCTTCTATGCTGTGGTGTTGCGTAGTGCGGATGAGGCCTTGGGCCTTGAGCTTCCTACAGTGGCAGTCAGGACTAATCTCCTGACTGAGGTGCTTCAGCCGGCAGCGGCCTCTTCGGAGCCCCTTCTACCGTTCAAAGAGGCCCTCACAGACATCCTTCTGGGCACTTGGTCCAAGCAAACACAAGGAGATGATGGATGGAGCGCCGAAACTTTTCAGACACTCACCCCCAGTCACAGATCTGGGTTGAATCCATCATTGTTCTTTAGCTCACTTCGCCACCCCAGTTCTGACACAGCTATATGCAAATCAGTCTTGACCCTGTGCCTCATGGGAAAAGTCCAGCCGGAACTGCCAAACCATGTCTTCCCTGGATCAGATACAAGCATTCTGGGTCCGGTTTCGGGCTAACAGCCCTAATCAGCCAGGCTAGCTTGAAATCCAGTGGCAAAGTGAGCAAGAGACCCACGTCTGGGCATACGCTGCCAACTTAGGGCGAACAAAGCAAACACAAGGAGATGATGGACGGAGCGCTGAAACTTTTCAGACACTCACCCCCAGTCACAGATCTGGGTCGAATCCATCATCGTTTTTTAGCTCACTTCGCCACCCCAGTTCAGACACAGCTATATGCAAATCAGTCTTGACCCTGGGCCTCATGGGAACAGTCCAGCCCGAACTGCCAAGCCATGTCTTCCCTGGACCGGATACAAGCATCCTGGGACCGGTTTCGGGCTAACAGCCCTCATCAGCCAGGCTTGGTCCAAGCCCAGCACAAGGGCTCCTGTGTATAGGATGATTGCCTGACGCCACCGCCCGGCCCGGGCGACCCAATTTTCCTCTCCCAACACCCTACCCTGAGAGCTTGGTTGTCCAAGCCTTGACCTCCAAAGGCGCGTTCCCTACTGCTCCCCCAGATAGGGAATCCAAGAAGCTGGACCATCTTGGGAAGAAGATGTTTTCTTCCGCCAGCATAGGACTGCGGTTGGTGAACACTGCATGTCTCTTGGGCCGTTACACCCACTCTGTGTGGGACACGGTTGTGCAAGTGCTGCCAAAGTGCCCGGAGGAGGCCCGGGCCACACTCTCCTGTGTGGTCGCAGAGGGTAGAGACACAGCAAAGTTCACCATCCGATGTGGGCTGGACACTGGTGACTCGCTGGGTAGAGCGATTTCTACGTCAGTAGCCCTGAGGCCCTACGCCTGGCTGAGATCCACTGGCTTTTCTCGGGATGTCCAATCGACTCTTTTGGCCATGCCCTTTGATGGCCGTCGCCTGTTTGGCGACAAGGCGGACAGTGCACTCGTGTTCTTCAAGGATTCTAGAGCTACGGCTAGATCCTTGGGCCTCGCTGCCACCTCTCGTCCTGTGCAGTCTGCCTTTTGCCCCTTTCGTGGCTACGGAAGGTATGCCCCACCACGTTCCACCCAGGGCCACAGGCCGGCGCAAGCTACCCAGCCTCTGCACGTCCACCAGTGCCCCCTCTGCAGCAGCCTCTAAGCCTTCCTAGTCCGACCTTTCAGGGCCACCAGTTGCCAGTGGGCGGCAGGATCCGCCATCACCTCCCCCACTGGCACAACATCACGTCGGACAGGTGGGTTTTGCAGATAGTCCGAAGGGGCTACTCCCTCCCCTTTGAAACTACCCCTCCCTCCATGCCACCAACACTCCATCGCATGTCGGAGGATCACTTGGCCCTTCTCCGTCAGGAAGTTACGGCTCTTGTTGGACTGAGAATGCATCTAGCCGACTCCTATTAGCATTGTGCGAGTTAAGTTAGCATTTGCAGCACCATTTTGTATTCAGCCGCCATTTTGTACTATGATTGAAAATAAGCTTCCGTCACATTATGTTTGCCTCAGCAGAAAGCAACCTCGATTGTTTCTCTTTATCATATTCAAGGTTGAGCTTCACTACACTAATGAATAGATCGTTCTGTCTCTGCATGCCTTTCCTTTTAGGTAAACCCTGCTCCCACTCTCAGAGACACGGGCACGGGCAGAGTAACCTTGAAACTAAGATAGCATGTACCCGTTCTCAAGATGGTAGCTTGTCTTTCTGTACCCCCTTTGTTCATTAGTGCCCAGGCTGGAAAATACCAGCCTGGGCGGGTCTTTAGAGATATTGGAAATATATATTTTGTGCTACTGTGTGGACGGGGGTCAGTCCCTCTACAGCATTCTAAGGAGGCTGGTCAGATTGGACTCCGCTCGAGTGTATTACTAATAAACAACTTTGGTTTGTATTCTCTACTGTCTGACCGACTCTTCATTTGTACGGAAGGCTGAGAGGTGGTCTCGAGTGACCTGGCAGGCCCTAATCGGGTCACTTCCTTCAGTTTGCGCCCTAACAGGGACTCCATCGGGTGACCCATCCTCGCCCGCGGAAGGGTGGGGAGGACGGGGCCACGTTGGTTCAGATGGGCGGATCAGGGATCCCTGCACGAGAGAGTCTAGTACTCGCAGCTGCCCCGTCTGTCTGACCGGGCGGTGCCTTGCCCAGTGGTCATCCAGACTGGGGTCCTGAAAGGCGAAACCCTTGGATCTGACCGTTTGGTCCAAAGAGTCGGCAGTGGAGAAGAACTTCGTTTGACCTGTGTGCACCAGGTGAGTTTGCTTTGGTTTTGTTTGTGGCTATGGCGCCACTTTGGCTTGTGTTTGGTACGGTCTGAGGATCGTTTTTTTGGACAAGCGCTTGAATTTGTTTGGGTTCTTTTTGAACATGGTACCACTTTGATTTGGATTTGGTGAGGTCTGAGGACCAACTTTGGTAAGAGATTTGCAAATATCTGCTCGGCATAAATAGTGAACGTTTTGTTTGGAAAAATGCCCTGCTTGAGTAAACTTTGTTGTGTGAGTTGTCGTTGTTGTTCTGCTGATGCTCGATTGGAAGAGAGTCAGCCTGCGTCTCCGGAAGGCACGCCGAATTTTGAGATGTATGTGAAACACAGCCTTGGCCCTATTATGTTTAGTACATTATGGCACAAATATACGAGGTACAATGCCGAGTTGCAGTGGCCACTGACAGGTACTTTTGATGAACAAAAGCATAATTTCCTGCAGGATAAATTGTTTGCGAAGAGAAGTAGGCAGTCGATGTTTGATTCCCTCAGAACTTGGCAAAAGGAAGCTAAACAGAGACGAATGAAAGCAGAAAAGGAGGCCCGAAAGGAAAGGATGCAGACAGTGACTCAGAAAGCTGTTGCGTATGATAAAGAGAGGACTGAGAAGGGGATAGAGTGTGCTGATAGGAGGTTTTCATTTCAATGTGAAAAGTCTTATGTGGTTTGAGAAGAAAATGATGTATTTGTGGAGGAGTTGTTAAACACCCAACCTCCGCCTCCCTACGCCCTGTAGAGAATATATCCTGTTGTACCGCAACCGCAGTCGTCTGTCTCTTGTGCCCCTGTTGCTTCTGTTTCTTCTGTTATTGACACAGCTGCTTTGGCCACCGCACTTCCCGCACTTTCTGTGGCTTCGCCTTCTGCGCCTGCGATAACTGTTAGTCTCCCTGCTACGCCTATTGTGTCAGCGTCACTTCTCTCCCCAACCCTAGCGCCCACGACACAGCCATTGACAACTTTAGTACCTGTTCCTTCTGTCACTACTCCTTCCCTTGTCCATCATTCCCCGACGGTACTGGGTAGTGGGACACCTGTACGGGGAGTGGGGGACGATGACTGGGCGACTGCTAGGGAGTGACTGGGGCGGATATTGATACGATCGGATGTGGGAGATGAAGAGAAAAAGGCGGTAGCCAATCAGGCAGCTCAGTGGGCTCGTCACCCCATCTATAGTACGGAAGATGTGTGGAGTGTGATTAGAGAGTATGAGCCGTTCGTGCAGCAGCATGCCCTTAAGCACATGTCGGCTACACTGATTGGATTGTGGGAACAGTGCTTCAACGCTGCAGCGCCTCAGATTATTTATGATAGGGACAATGTGTATGCTGCTGGTATGGCGCCTGAGGAGGTTTTCGGTAATGTTGCAACACTGTTAGCCTATCGAGGTAGGCTGTTAGAAAAGAGCCCGAATACAGTGTCCCAGTTTCCGATGAGGGAAGTTCACCCCATATATCACCCTGAACTACCGGAGCTACGGGATCAGCAGAATACTGTTATTAGACAGAGATTTGAGGCCCGTTTCCAAGAACAATGGGTCTACACTCTGTGGAAAAGGAGTGAGGTTTTGTCCCTTAAGACCCAGTTACCTGACCCTAGGAAAAATCCAACTGCGTATTATAAGGAATTGACTGAGGCAGCTTCTTCGACTGTAATGACGCTTGCAGACATTGAAATGTTCTTTGGTCTGCTGGTGCCCGTCGACATTTGGAGGCAGGTGCACACGCAGGACCACGTTGTGGAATTGGGTGGTACTTGGGAGCAGATTAAGGAATGGGACAAGGACAGGAAACCTGGGGAAAAGCCTAAGGCCGAGATACTAGCTTTGCCTGGCCGAATTATTACGTATATGCACTCTCTCATTCCACCGAGAAGGGTAGATTGGGATAAGTTAACGGCATGTCGTCAGAAGAAAGATGAAAGTGTGTTAGATTTTTTCACCAGGTTTGAGGGTGTCTTTTTGGATTTTAGTGGGCAGGACTTGTCAATGGAAGGGGTGTTCGATTGTTTGTTAATAGGTTTGTTACGAATTTGCTTCCTGAGATAGCAGCTCATTTGCAGGCTTCCGAGAGCACTTGGACGACATCCTCTCCCTCTGTTATATTGAGTATGGCACAGTATTATGAACACAGGGAGAACAAGGAGAAGGAAAAGGTAGAGAAGAAGCACAAGGAGTTGAAGATGAAGGTATTGTTGCAGCAGGCGTCTAAGGGGAATGGCAGGGGACGTGGTGCTGGTCCGGCCCGGCAGCTTCCTCATACTAGTAGGAACACTGCGCCAGTCGGGCCGAATCAGTGTGTGTACTGCAAGGAGGAGGGGCACTGGCATAGCGAGTGTACGGTTTTATTGCAGAAAGTTGCGGCCCCCGGGGCACGAGGTTCTCGTGGACGGGGTCGTGAAGAAGGTGACAAAGAGAGGGTTCGGGAGGATAGGACATCGCAGGGTTGCACAGATCAGAATTATTTTGATGACCCCCGAGGGAGACAGTATTACCATGACGATTATGATCTGGATGAGGTGACAGGGGTGTCCCACAGCTAGGACAGCCAGGGGCAGGGTGAGGGACCAGTCCAGATACCTGTAGATCAGCGAGGCCCTTATGTCACCGCGGATTTGCAAGGCTCAGTTAAGAAATTCTTGGTGGATACAGGTGCAATGAATAGCTCTGTTTCTCGTTCGCTGGTCCCCGGGGCAGCTCTGGCCAAAATAATGTTTCGGTAGGATTGTCAGGTGTACCGGTTGTAAGCCCCATTTCCAAACCCTTGCCTTGACTATCGGTCCTTTTACTGTGGATTCGCAATTTCTATTGACATCCATTTGTGGAGAAAATTTGATGGGCCTAGATTTATTTTAAAAGTTGCATGCGACAATTTTTTGCTCTCCGGAAGGTGTCGTCATGACGATGGGACAGAATGTGATATGTTCTAAGCAGTGCTTGTCCAAAGATGCGCCCCTTCCTGCTGGATTTAAGGCTGTGCCGCCCACTTTGTAGGCAACAGGTGACACAGATGTGGGACTCTTGCAAATTCCCCCAATTTCCATTAAAGTTAAGGACAACGCCATTTTGCCCCGTATTCCCCAGTACAAAATTCCTCAAGCGGGAGAGCGAGCTTTTTTACGCATTATACAAGATCTAATCGAGTCGGGGGTAGTTGAGGAGACAGCAGTGAATTTGTGTAACAGTCCTATTCTTCCTATTCTAAAAAAGGCATCTCCAGACTCCCCCGATGACTTCCCAGATGTTTATCGTTTTGTGATTGATTTGCGCGCAGTTAATAAAATAGTGGTCCCTCAGTTCCCGGTGGTCCCTGACATTACTGCCCTTCTAACAATGATTCCTTCCTCTGCCAAATTCTTCTCTGTCATTGATTTGAAAAATGTGTTCTTCAGTATCCCAATTCATCCTGATAGCCGCTATTTGTTTGGTTTTACACTAGCTGGGAGAAGCTTTAGATTCTGTTGCGCTTCTCAGGGCTATACTGAGAGCCCTAGTATATATAGCCAAGTCTTGAATGCCCAATTGGATTCCCTCACGCTTTCCTCAGGTAATGTATTGCTCCAGTATGTGGATAACATACTGATTGCTTCTGACACTGAACAGGGAAGCAAAGACAGTACGGTTAAGTTGTTGCTCCATTTGGCTCACCATGGACATAAAGTGTCCCTTTCTAAATTTCAATATTGTCGACAGGAGGTCACCTATTTAGGTCACCTACTGTCGAAGGAGGGTAGGAGATTGACCCCTGAGCGCATTAGCGCCATTGTTAAAATGCCCATCCCTAAAACTCAGAGGGATGTACGCGCCTTTATTGGCATCACTTCCTACTGTCGACATTGGATCCCTAATTATTCATTACTAATAAAGTGTTTGCTTGCACTAACGACTAAAGATGTGCATGAGCCCCTGCCTTGGACGCCTGAATGTCAGCAGTCTTTTGAGCAATTAAAGGTCGCGCTTTGCTCTACTCCTGTGCTGGGTACGCCTGATTATGGGAAGCCGTTCGTGCTGTATGTACACGAGACGGCTGGTTGTGTGCTTTCTGTTTTAACACAGGCCTTTGGAGGTAAGCAACGGCCGTGTGCTTATTTTTCTGCTTTACTTGATCCAGTCGCCAGAGCCCTCCCGAGCAGTCTAAGAGCGGTCGCGGCTGTGGCCATCTCTATAAGGCAATCGGCTGGGCTCGTACTTGATACTGACCTCACAGTCATGGTGCCTCATGCTGTGGACACCCTCTTGAATAAGACCAAGATGCAGCACCTTACCAGTGCACGTCTAACCGGTTATGAGCTAACTCTCTTTGCCCCGCATATTACGATAAAAAGATGTGCCACTCTGAACCTTGCCACGTTACTACCCCTCCCTTCTGAGAGTGAGGACAAAGACATACATGATTGTCTTTTTCGTACAGAGGAAGAGACGAAGGGACCGGTAGACCTGACTGATGTTCCCCTATCTGACCCCCAAGGGGAACTATATGTTGATGGCTCTTGTTTCAAATTACCAGATGGCACCACCACTGCTGCATATGCTCTTACTACACTGCATACGGTAGTTGAGACATCACGAGTTCCCTATCAGTCCGCTCAGGCAGCTGAAGTGGTCGCCCTTATTAGAGCTTGTGAATTGAGCAAGGGACTTGCTGTTAATATTTATACTGACAGCCAGTACGCCTTCGGGGTCGCCCATAATTTTGGGCGGCTCTTGGCAGAGAGAGGGTTCCTTACATCACATGGGACGCGCATCCAGCATAGCCCTATTATACATAGGCTTCTGTCCGCCTTGACACTTCCTAAGAAATTGGCTATAGTAAAGTGCAGTGCCCACAAGGCAATTATTGATGATGTGGGAAGGGGAAATGCATTTGCAGACCAGACAGCTAAGGAGAGAGCTCGAACAAAGATGAAAAGGATGTTTGCAGCGGGTCCTGCCAGGTGGGTACCCAAGGCCACCATGTTTGAGGACACTCTAGACCAGAGGTCTTCAAACCTTTTGATGCTGAGACCCCCCTGTAAAACTTTTGTAGGCGTAAGGACCCCCTCCTGACAAACAAATTCTAAAACTTGGTACTCCTCATCATTGACAACTATCAACAACCATAAACACCTCCAATTCCCACAGCAAATAATTTTTACAGTGGGGAA
The DNA here is from genome assembly GCA_963921515.1 of Calotriton arnoldi. Classification (NCBI taxonomy): domain Eukaryota; kingdom Metazoa; phylum Chordata; class Amphibia; order Caudata; family Salamandridae; genus Calotriton; species Calotriton arnoldi. The sequence goes on from CAWUFW010001574.1 coordinate 993,120, forward strand.
ATAATATTAAACAGTGTTTATCAAACCAAAGGTCGGTGAGCGTGGGGGCGTGGTCAAAGGTGTGGCTAAAACAAAGGGCCTCATTTATGAGGAATTGGCGTAGGTCAGTGCCGCAAGTGTTCTTGTTGCGCTGTCCTACGCCAATGCGAAAGGGCAGGAAGGCACCATATTTATGAAATACGGTGCATTCCTGTCCTTTTTCCCACTGCGTTGGTGCACAAATTGCTGCCTAACGCCAATATAGGCAGGATTGTTTTTGTGCAGGAAGGGGCACCTTCCTGCACAAAAACAATCCCGAGATGGGTTTTCCTTTTTCTATGTGAGCTGCAGAATGCAGCACACATGGAAAGAGGAAAAAACGAAAAGAAATGAAAACATTTCTCCTTGTTATGCCTGCTGTGGGGAGGCGTAAGGTTTTGGGGCTGCCCCAGGTTTACATGGTTTTGTAAATCTGGGGCAGCGTCAAAATCCATGGGTGTTGCTTGGGAACACCCACCGCAATGTCCATGGAAAGCCTACTTGACAGAGTAAGACAACGCAGTGACTTGCGCTGCATTGTCTTACTCCATATCTATGAGGCCATGCAAAGCACTGACAGTGACTTTGCGTCGCCTCATAGATATGATTGTGACGCTTGTGCCGCTGGAGGCTAAAAAAAAGTGACACTTGGGCAGCACAAGCCTCTTATAAATCAGCCTCAAAATATTTTGTTTGTTTTTAGGTCTTTCACCATCAGGTAGCTACATATAAATTAATGGGCAGCTTAAATGAAAAATAAATTTAAAAACGTTGTTACTCAGTGAGAAATGCACTGTAGTACATTAGGAAACCTCTATTAGTTAATGCACTGCTGAGGTCTGTGTGTAACCACAGAATTAAATTTGTTTGGTGCAGTAAATAATAGCGACTTGTGTATTTTTAGTGCTATGAGTTCACAGCCTGTGACAGAAAGCACAGTGAATGTGTAAGTCATTATTTTATACTTGCATTACACACATTATGAGATAGACTGCTACAAAGTGTGCAAATAGTTTTAGGATAAAATGGAGCTTCCAAAATGTAGATTTTATTAATAACAGACCATAAGTAATGCAATTTGTTTTTTTGCATAACTGTCCCTTCAACACCTCCTCAGGGGCGCTACGCGCTGTGTAAATGCAATTCCGATTAAAAGCATGCACTTCAGAGCCCAGTTGTTAACTCTTCCTACTACCACTAAAAAAAATTAAAAATATTTGCCATCACAAAGCTTGGAGTGATTCGAGCAATTAAAGCCAGAGCCGCTTCCAAGCACCCTTTACATTTGCAGATTAACTCGCACATTTGCATTTCATTCAGGCAAGCAGGCACCCTGGCACGAAGGATTGTTTTACCTGTCTGCCCGGCCTTCTCCTTTCACAGCACAGGAGACTCAATTACCTTCGGCTGAAGCACTGAAGTGTCAAGGACGGTTGTCTTTTTCCTGTTTACATGTTTTCCATTCCAGACAGAAGTGAGGCCTGGAAATGTGCGACCCCCTTGCTAGGACTCCAGGGCCCCCCTGGGGGTCGCGCCCCACAGATTGAAGACCTCTGCTCTAGACAATGTGAAAGAAATCCAAAGTGAGGCAACGATAGAGGAGTTAGCAGTATGGCAGGAAAGCACAGCACGCTTAGATGAAGACGGGTGTTGGACGGATAAGTCAGGAAAACAGAGATGGCTGTTACCAGATGCATGTATTCTCCCTGTGGTCACTATGGCACATGGGCCAGCCCACATTAGTGCAAAAGGCATCTGTAAACTGTTCGATCCTGTATGGCAGAACGACAACATTCCTAAAGTTGCTGCTCACTTAGTAAAGTGCGGTATGGTATGCATGATGTATAATCCTGGAAAAGGCACCCCTACACCCCCTGGTACCTTTGCACCGCCTTTTTTCCCTTTTGAGGTTCTCCAGATGGATTTCATCGAAATGGAATGGGTCAACAATCTGAAATATGTGTTAGTAGTTGTTTGCGCATTCAGTAAATGGATTGAGGTTACCCCACTAAAGAGAACACAGCCATGGCGACGGCGAAGGCACTCCTAAAGGAGTTCTTCCCGCGTTTTGGTTTGCCCCGTTTGATTTGGAGTGACAACGGAAGTCATTTCAATTCAAAGGTTATCCAGCTGGTGTGCGACAGTCTGCACATCAAGCAGAAATTACATGCTCTAAACCACCCCCAGTCAGCAGGTTTAGTTGAGAAGTACAATGGTACTCTCAAACTTAAACTGGCAAAGATTAAAGAGAGCACAGGATTGCAGTGGCCAGATGCTTTACCATTAGCTCTTTTGTCTACAAGAGCTACAGCTCACTCTAGGACAGAATTGTCGCCGTACAAGGTCGTGTTTGGATGCCCGGCGAATGTCTGGGGCATCCCGCGACCTCTACGGTTTTCTGAGATAGAATACCCTTTACTTGTGGATTACTTATATGAGTTGACTCAAAGCTTGCGTTCTATTCACCAACAGATCCATGAAGCCCTACCACCAGCTCCCGAGGGGCCAGGCCACGATGTCCGGCCTGGGGACTACTTCCTCATCAAGCATTTTCAGAGGAAAGGCAGTTTGGAGCCACGCTGGAAGGGGCCTACCCAGGTCCTCCTCGCCACTCGTACGGCAGTGAAGGTGGACAGCCGGAAGAACTGGATCCATTCCAATCACTGTCGCAAGGTGCCCCTTCTGTTGCCCTACGATCAGTGGGTGCTTGATGGAGTGGGTGACTCCGAAACGGAAAAGGTGCCTCGTTTTGTTCCTTTCTCGGATGCTCGGCTGACATGGGCACAAACAGAGAGTGAAAGTGATGCAGTATTGAACGAGGCAGTGCCTCCTGAGATCAGGGCCATCCAGGAGCCCCAGTCTGCTGGCCCATCTGTGCTTGAGCCCCAGTCCATTGGCCCCTCTGAGTCTAAGCCCCTGTTTGCAGACCCCTCTGTCCCTGGAGTAGCTAGGTACAATTTGCGGCCTCGACGGAGGAACAGTGCACCAAAGGGAAAGTTAGATTAGTGGGGATGGACTCGATAAGTCAGGCCATAGTAGCATAGGGGGAGACGAGATTGGTGTATTGTTCGGACATTGTACAGGATTAATGGAGTGTGCTTCCATAAGGAGGGGGGGCGCCTCATCCTGAGCGACGTGGGATTCTTCAAGAGCTGGTCCGACAGCTCCACCGCCGGTGCTCAACAGCGCCAACTGATGAACAATAGGAGTCTACCAGTGAGGCTCTAAAGGACACTGGGAACATTTGCCCCTTCTTGTTTTCTTGTCATTGGCTCCATCGCATGTCCTTTCCTCTGATCACAATGTATCCTTTCGGTTGCCCCATTATGGAGGAGGAACGGCCATTTGCAACTCCTCGTGTTGGGCCAAGTGAGTCTGGTTGGTCTAGTTGGTCTACAAAGAGTAAAATAGTGTTTGTGGTAATTGCCCTGATATCCCTGATCGCAATACTTGGAATAGTATGGTTTCTTGAAGAGAAATATCCTGTGCACCCTTTGGTTGGTACAACGCCTGTTCCCCCTGAACATATGTTTATTACCTTAGCCCCTCATAAAGGTGAACAACGAAAAACATACGCAGATAATGTATTTTTGCAAACACTCCACCAAGCACATGACACATCGAATGTCACAAATTGTTGGATCTGTGGCCTGCTCCCTTCTGTTACCCATAAAAGTGACAGCCTCTTATCGCTGCCTATGTCTTATTTGGGCAGCTGTGAGGACTGGTTTGAGTTGTTCTCTATGGTATGCATCCATTATCATTCTTGTACTATAAATATGACATCTGCCGATTATTCTACAGTGTTAGAATATATACGTGTTCACCAAGAATTTACCCCGGGAGCACAAGGGACACCTTATACATTATCCCCAACAGCCTGCATGAATGTATATGAAAGGGAGAAAAATGTAACATGGCTTCAAAATGAAATGTTGGATTTTCAGGGATTTAATGTCACAGAATACTTCCATTCATTCCAGATGCGCAATATTACTCATGATGAGGCAATACCAGTGCCGGTAGTCAACACAACAGCTGGGTTTTGTGTTCATGGGATTGGCACGGTAAAGGTGGGGGAGAGTAAATGCAACTATACTTACACATTTAGCACGAGCAATAGCCCGCCTCTGCTCCCACCGCATAATATTTACTTAGTTTGTGGGTCTCAAGCTTATGTGTGGCTTCCTAGAGGATGGTCAGGTGTCTACTATCTCTCTTTCCTCCTTCCCCCAGTGTATATAGCACCGTCCAATTATCATGGGGACCATCGAGTGCAACGTAGGAGTGCCCATTTGTTCAGAATAAAAAGGGTTATTAACACAGAAGACATAGACCAGACAGATACTACACTGCAGCAGTTTACTGATGCTATGAAGGGTATTTTACCCTTTTGGGGTTCTATGTCTAATAGCCTTAACATTCGCTAGCTCACCAGAGTTGTGGAAGGGGTCATTAATACCACGGCAGGGATTTTGACAAATATTACAGCTGAGCTCCAGGCTACGAGGCTTGTTGCTCTTCAGAACAGGATGGTGTTAGACGTCATCCTTGCTGATCGGGGAGGAGCTTGTCGCATCATTGGAAGTAGTTGCTGTGTTTACATACCAGACCATGCTCCGAATGTATACACTGCTATACAGAAGCTGCATAGGCTTGCATCTGACATCCACCAAGAGAATGGTACCTGGAGTCTTTCTGGTTGGTTCTGGGGTTTAATAACATCCAGGGGATGGAAAATTCTTCTTTTTCTAATAGCAATTGCGGGTGTTATCTTTACATGTTGCCTATGCGTACATTGACTTCCTGCTTGCTGTGCCTATTGTGTTGGAAAGTTGACACCCACACCGAAAGCCCCAATACATGATGCCAAGACTTTGGCCATGATGATGTAGGCTGTCCACGATTTGATGTCAATCGACGAGGGCATTTTTGAATATTAACAGTTTGTGTATTATCATGTACTAATGATTTTCTTATTATGCGAGTAGTTATCGCCCTCCTAGCATTAGACAAAATTGTTAGCAAATGCTAAAAGGAGGGTCTGTTGGACTGAGAATGCGTCTAGCCGACTCCCATTAGCCTTGTGCGAGTTAAGTTAGCATTTGCGGCACCATTTTGTATTCAGCCGCTTTTTGTACTATGATCGAAAATAAGCTTCCGTCACATTATGTTTGCCTCAGCAGAAAGCAGCCTCGATTGTTATCATATTCAAGGTTGAGCTTCACTACACTAATGAATAGATCATTCTGTCTCTCCATGCCTTTCCTTTTAGGTAAACCCTGCTCCCACTCTCCCACGGGCAGAGTAACCTTGAAACTAAGATAGCATGTACCCGTTCTCAAGATGGTAGCTTGTCTTTCTGTACCCCCTTTGTTTGTTAGTGCCCAGGCTGGAAAATTCCAGCCTGGGCGGGTCTTTAGAGATGTTGGAAATGTATATTTTGTGCTACCGTGTGGACGGGGGTCAGTCCCTCTACAGCATTCTAAGGAGGCTGGTCACTCAGATTGGACTCCGCTCGAGTGTATTACTAATAAACAACTTTGGTTTGTATTCTCTACTGTCTGACCGACTTTTCATTTGTACGGAAGGCTGAGAGGTGGTCTCAAGTGACCTGGGTGGCCCTAATCGGGTCACTTCCTTCACTCTCTTGGCCAAGGGAGCTATCGAGCGAGTCCCTGTCCCAGAAGTAGATCGTGGTTGTTACTCCCACTTCTTCCTGGTGCCCAAGAAGGACAAAGGCCTGCATCCTATCTTGGATCTCACGGACGTCAACCGCTTCCTCCGGAAGGAGAAGTTCAAAATGTTGACATAAGCTCAGGTCCTGTCTGCCCTCGACCATGGAGACTGGATGGTAGCTTTGGACTTGCAGGATGCTTACTTCCACATGCCCGTCCTGCCAGCCCACAGGCGTTACCTACGGTTCCCGGTAGGCCACGAGCATTTTCAGTTTACCGTGCTCCCCTTTGGCCTTACCAGCGCCCCTCGGGTGTTCATGAAAGTGATGGCGGGGGTTGCAGCTCATCTGCGCAGATCAGTGGATCCAGTCTTCCCCTATCTCGACGACTGGCTGTTGAAGGCGGGCTCACCCCAGGCTGTCTTCTCCCACCTCCAGACTACGGCGGACCTCCTGCATTCGCTGGGGTTTACTATCAAGGTGCCAAAGTCGCGCCTGATTCCCTCTCAAAGCTCCTTTTCATCGGAGCAGTTCTGGATACGGCGCAGTTTCGGGTTTATCCTCCCGAGCAGCGAGTCCAGGATATTTAGGCTATGATACCGATGTTTCAGCCTCTATTCCGGGTTTCGGTGAGATTGACCTTGAGGCTGCTGGGCCTCATGGCCTCCTGCATCCTGCTGGTGGACCATGCCAGGTGGCATATGCAGGTTTTGCAGTGGGACCTGAAGGTCCAGTGGGCGTAGCATCAGGGGAATCTTTCTGATGTCGTCCAGATCTCAAAGGGCACTGCACACCAATTGCAGTGGTGGCTAACGAACCAGGATTGGGTCAACGGCAGATCCCTCTTCATTCCCCAACCAGACTTCACAGTGGTGACAAATGCGTCACTTCTGGGATGGGGTGGCCACATGGGAGAGGCGGAGATCAGAGGCCTCTGGTCTCCGGCGGAGTCCAGGCTCCACATCAACCTTCTGGAGCTCCGGGCGATTCGTCTTGCACTGAAAGCATTCCTTCCTTCTGTCAAAGGAAGAGTAGTGCAGGTGTTCACGGACAACACCACCGCCATGTGGTACTGCAACAAACAGGGTGAGGTGGGGTCGTGGACCCTATATCAAGAGGCTCTTCGCCTCTGGACATGGCTGGAACATCAGAGCTTGTCCCTGGTGGTTCAGCTCCTGGCAGCTTCTCTGAACGCCAGGGCGGAAGAACTCAGCCGCCGGTGCATGATGGATCACGAATGGCGTCTTCACTCAGAGGTGGTGCAAGGTCTCTTTCAGCAGTGGGGAGAGCCTTGGTTAGATCTGTTCACCACCGAAGAGAACGTGCAATGTCAGCAGTGCTGCGCGTTGGAATTTCCAAGGCGGCACTCGCTCGGCAACGCTTTTCGTCGTGAGTGGAATTGCGGTCTTTTATATGCCTTTCCCCCTATACCACTTCTGCCCAGAGTGCTGAAGAAGTTCAAGCGCGACCGGGCCCAAGTCATTCTTGTGGCTCCGGAATGGGCACGAATAGTCTGGTATCCCGAGCTCTTGAACATGGCCATCTATCCTCCGATCAGACTGCCTCTTTGGGAGGATCTTCTGTCGCAGCAGCAGGGGACAGTCCTCCTCCCGAACCTGTCCAGCCTCCACCTCCTTGCGTGGAGATTGAGCGGCGACAGTTGACAGCATTTGACCTACCTCCCGAAGTCTGAAATGTCCTCTTGGCAGCCAGGCGTCCCTCCACTAAAATGGTATACGCCTGTAGATGGAATAAATTTGTGAAATGGTGCACAGCAAAGGCTGTGTATCCCCTTTCTGCCCCTCTTTCAGAGGTTCTCCTCTTCATTCTTTCTTTGGCCTAGCAGGGCTCTGTTCTGGGCACGCTTAAAGGCTATATTTCGGCCTTTCTTCGCCTTCCTGATCAGCCTTCTCTTTTCAAGTCCCCTATTGTAAATAGATTTCTTAAGGGCATTACTCATCTCTTTCCTCCTATTCCTTTCGTAATGCCCCAGTGGGACTTGAATCTGGTCTTAACTTACCTTATGTGTGCTCCTTTCGAGCCACTACACAATTGTCCTCTCAGACTCTTGACCTTAAAGACTGCTTTTCTGGTTGCCATCACCTCTGCTCACAGGGTGAGTGAGGTTCAGGCTCTTTCTTCTAAACCTCCTTTCCTTGCTGTGCCTCCGGACAAGGTTGTCCTTTGAACTAGACCTTCTTTTCTTCCCAAAGTGGTTACCTCTTTCCACATAGGACAGACCATCACTTTGCCCACCTTCTTCCCACCCCCGCATCCTTCCAAGGAGGAGGAGAGCCTCCACCATCTGGATCCAAAACGTGCATTATCCTTTTATTTGGATCGCACAAAACAATTCCGGGTAGACGATCAACTCTTTGTTGGCTATGTGGGTGCCAAGAAAGGTCGGGCTGTGCAAAAACGAACCATCTCTTGATGGGTAATGTGAGAAGTTGGCCTGGTATATGCTGTTCACTAATTAAAGTGGACACCTTGGACCAGTACAAATCGACTCTTATGGTAGGTAGGTTTAAGACAACCTTTATAGAAAGCTATCCTAGTGGTAGCTGTGGAGAGCAGCCTTCAGGCTAAGTCTTGGAGGAATGTAAGGCAGCTTGTTTTACCACACAATCTCTTGAATCACCAAATGAAAAGACACCACACAGGTATATATATCAAATATATATGTATTTATTAATAAACAACTCTCTACTAATCTCTTTATGAGATTAGAAGTCAGGAACATATGTACAATCAAATGTTATCAAAATAAGTTAGCACAATCAAATATCACAATCTTAGTTTGGCTAGACCTAGGTCTAGAGCAGTTAGAATCGAGAGACCCCCAAGAACCACCCCAGGTAGTTGCAGGAGACCCACAGGGGACGGACGCGGTGTTCAGGCACCGGTGCGAGTCCTGTACGAGTCTATGCTGGCAGACGCGATTGAGATTTCAATGTTAAAGGTCCCTTGCGTGTTCGAGGCGAACACACCGATCGGACTCTGTACGAGTCGAAGGACGCGGTTACAGATAGAGTTGCAAGGGAGTTGGACGCGATGTGTCTAACACTGACGCGAACCATGTACGAGTCAGTGCGATAGTCGCACTCGGTAAATAAGAGTTTTAGGGCACTTCTAGGGTAGCTACAAGCAAGTCACTTACAGGGTAAGTAGTTCTAGGGCCCACACCCACAGGAGCACCGTAGTGCTGAAGTTACCTCACCCAGGGGAGCCGGGTGCATAGGTGTTCTTGGGTGTCGGGTCGCGGCGTCGTTTTCAATGGGAGCCAGTGAAGACTTGCTGCTTGCGGCGACAGGAGAAGTGTCCGGAGGAATCCAAGCCTGGATTCAGAAGTTGGAAGACCTGAAAGCAGAGGGGACAGTGTTCAAGGGCACTTGGCAGTGACCCGGGACAAGGAAGATGAATGCCCACCGTCGTCGACAGGATTCAGGTCGTTCACGGGTGTCTTGACTCTTCGACCACGAGGTCCAGGAGGCGTCGAGGACGGCCAGGAGCTGGATTCAGCGTGTCCCACGAAGTCTACAGCTGACTGCGGTGTCGGCGACCCGATTGGAGCCAACAAGCCTTGGTAGCTGCAAGTCTCGTGGAGGAGGACAGAAAGTCAATGGGGCAGACCAGCAAGGTCTGTGGAACGTACCCAGCAAGGGTAGGTCAGGGCAGGCCTGGAGCAACCAGGGGAGCCCTTTGGTTTGGTTTAGAAAGTCTTCTGGGGACCCACAAGCCGGCTGGCAAGGGATCGCGAAGACGCCTCAGGCGGAGTCACTCAGCAGGGGCCCACGGTCACTCGGGACGGTGTAGGCCGCTGGTTTTGGGAGGGATCTCTGCTAGAGGCTGGGACCACACGTGGTCCAAAGCACAAGTTCGTAGAACGTCGTGAAGGGGTTGCACTTGACAATAGTGCACGGTACCCAGGGTCTGAGGTTCCTCGTCGCTCGTGGGGTCCACTTGCCTCAGCTTCACTGGGGACTCACGATGGCCTTGGAGAAGTCAGGAAATCCTCTTCCTGGGCTGCAGGGACTTCGGGCTCCAGCGGGAGCAGCGTAGTTTGCGACTGTCATTGTCATTTTTGGTGCCTGCCAAGCAGGGGAGACACTCCTTGACTCCAAAGGAGATTCTTCACTCTTCCAAAGGTAGTGGAACGTCGAAGGGCCGGGATTCTTCTTGTAGAGCGTCGTCCAGGGGTATCTGGGTTGCAATGCACAGGTTCCCCCTCTTATCCTAAAAAGAAGGGAGGGACTAGCTCTATGACCCCACCTATGGGAGGGTCAGGGGAGTGGGTGGCTACACCCACTTCCCTTTGTCCAGTTTCGCGCCAGAGCAGGGGCAGGTAGCCCCTGAGCCGGTTTGAACTGACATATGCACAGAGGAGCCTTATGCTCCCCCAGTGCAGGACTTCAAAGCACTCTAGGAGTGCACCCACCCAGCCCCAATACACTAAACCCTGTCTGGGAGGTGGTCACACCCCCTTGGGACAGGATATCTATTGTTGGGCTTCCTCCACTGCGAGTGTCGGTCATCAGCAGGAGGGCAGCCCAGTGTCTGTGACTGGTGGCATCCATTTTGTGATGCCAGGGCTCTTTAGGATTCTACTGCGTTTCCACAGTAGGTACATGTCTATCCCTCTAGAAGGGTGGGATCATACTCCCACACCAGTTACTGGTGTGGGGGTATGATTCCAAAGTGTTTGACACCAAACACGACATGTTTCGATGCAGCCATTTCAGAGTTAGCATTTATCGCGAGGATATAATGCACTTAAGAGTATATGGTTTGGCTGCATTCACAAACAGCCCCAGAGAATGGACTCTGAGGGCTGCAGAGGGGCCCTGCTCAGGCAGAGGCACCCCCTCACATAGAAACTAAGCACCCTGCCTTCAGGATTGATAGAGCCTGCCTTAGGGGTGACTGATAAGTCTCAATGTGTGTGCAGGAGAGATATAGGGGACCTATATCTCAGTGAGGGGTGCTAGCACTTCCTCACTCAGGCTGCAGTAGCAGGCCTGTTATGTCAGATTTAGTCTGCTTCCCAGGGGTGGCATAATACATGCTTCAGCCCCTGGTAGGCCTGTGAAGTACCTATGCCCTTGGTACCTAAGGTACCATATACTAGGGACTCATAAGGTACCACAGTATCCAATCACTAGTACACCTAGAGTGCACTCCAAATCGTTTAGAGAGAACAGAGAGGCTGGGGCCCTGATTGGCAGGGTCCCAGTCAGACTATAGCCAGAAACCAGTGTAAACATCAGAAAAAAAGTGGGGGCAACATAAGAGGCAGATCCTACTCTCCTACACAACCCCTCCCCCCCAAACGTAGGGACACTAAACTAACCTTGACCAGTTGCGTCTTCGTGTTCTAAGTGGAAATACCTTGAGAGTCCATCTGCATTGGCATGTTGGGTCCCAGGTCTATGTTCCACTGTATAGTTCATCCCCTGTAGGGAAATGGACCACCTCAAAAGTTTTGGGTTTTCTCCTTTCATTTGTTTAAGCCATAGGAGGGGCTTGTGGTCAGTCTGAACTATGAAGTGAGTGCCAAACAAGTATGGCCTCAGCTTCTTCAGGGCCCACACCACAGCAAAGGCCTCCCTCTCTATAGCTGACCAACGTTTCTCTCTAGGGGTCAGCCTTCTGCTAATGAAAGCTACTGGCTGGTCTTGACCTTCATCATTCAGTTGAGACAGTACAGCTCCCACACCCAGCTCAGAAGCATCTGTTTGGACAATGAACTTTTTGGTGTAGTCTGGACTTTGTAAGATGGGGGCAGTGCACATAGCCTGCTTTAGGTCTTCAAATGCCTTCTGACAGCTAGCTGTCCACTGAACCTTTTTTGGCATTTTCTTTGAGGTCATATCATTCAAGGGGGTCACTATAGATCCATATCCCTTCACAAACCTCCTATAGTACCCAGTCAGGCCTAAGAAGGCTCTCACCTGTGTCTGGGTGGTTGGAGCAACCCATTACATTATGGTTTGGATTTTGCTCTGTAAAGGCTGAACCTGGCCTCCACCCACAAGGTGGCCCAGGTACACAACCTGACTCTGCCCTATCTGGCACTTAGTGGCCTTGATAGTGAGGCCTGCTTTCTGTAGAGCCTCCAAAACATTCCTGAGGTGGACCAGGTGATCCTGCCAGGAGGAACTAAAGACTGCAATATCATCTAGATAAGCTGAGCAATAAGTTTCCATCCCTGCCAGAACTTTGTTCACCAACCTCTGAAAAGTGGCAGGTGCATTTTTCAATCCAAAGGGCATCACCACAAAGTGGTAGTGCCCACCAGGGGTTGAAAATGCTGTTTTGGCTTTTGCATCATCAGCTAACCTGATCTGCCAGTAGCCAGCTGTCAGGTCAAATGTACTTAGATACTTGGCTGAGGCCAAAGTATCAATCAGCTCATCTGCCCTTGGTATGGGATAGGCATCAGTCCTAGTGACTGCATCGAGGCCTCTGTAGTCTACACAAAACCTCATTTCTTTCTTACCACCCTGGGTATGAGGCTTGGGTACTAGGACTACTGGGCTAGCCCATGGGCTATCTGAAGGCTCAATCACACCTAACTCCAACATCTTCTGGACTTCAGTCCTAATACAGTCCCTGACATGGTCAGGTTGCCTGTAGATTTTACTCTTGACAGGCAGACTGTCTCCAGTGTCCACCTCATGGGTGCACCAGGAAGTCTGACTAGGGGTCAGGCTAAACATATGTCGGTACTGTTGCAGAACTTGTCTGCACTCAGTTTGCTGATGGTCAGTGAAGCTGCTTGCCAAAGCAACACCATCTACTGACCCATCATCAGGGTTCTGCGAGAGCAGGTCAGGGAGAGGGTCATTCTCCTCCTCCTGTTCCTCATCAGTTGCCATGAGCAAGCCCATGTCAGCCCTGTCAACATATGGTTTTAATCTGTTGACATGGAGCACCCTCAGGGGGCTCCTGGGAGTTCCAAGGTTCACCAGATAGGTGACCTCTCCCTTCTGTTCAACTATTGCATGGGGGCCACTCCATTTGTCTTGGAGGGCTGCTGGGGCCACAGGCTCCAACACCCACACTCTCTGTCCTGGCTGGTATACAGTCAGCACAGCCTTTGGTCATGCCAAGCTTTTTGTAATTCTTGGCTGGCCTCCAGGTTTTGGTTGCCTTTTTCATGTAATCGGCCATCCTGGAGCGGAGACCAAGTACATAGTCCATCACATCTTGTTTGGGGGGCTTGAGAGGTAACTCCCAGCCCTCTTTTACCAAACACAGTGGACCTCTCACAGGATGCCCAAACAGAAGCTCAAATGGGCTGTAACCAACCCCCTTCTGTGGAACTTCTCTGTATGCAAACAACAGGCAGGGAAGAAGAAGGTCCCATTTCCGCCTAAGCTTCTCTGGGAGTCCTTTAATCATTCCCTTCAGGGTTTTGTTGAAGCGTTCAACTAGACCATTGCATTGTGGGTGATAGGGGGTGGTGAACTTATAAGTTACCCCACACTCCTTCCACATTGCCTTCAAGTATCCTGACATGAAGTTGGTACCTCTGTCAGAAATGACCTCCTTTGGGAAACCCACTCTGGAGAAGACTCCAATGAGGGCTCTTGCCACCACAGGGGCTGTGGTGGTCCTCAGGGGAATTGCCTCTGGGTACCTGGTGGCATGATCCACTACCACCAGGATAAATCTGTGCCCAGATGCTGTTTGAGGGTCAAGGGGACCAACAATGTCAATCCCTACCCTTTCAAAGGGTACCCCCACCACAGGTAGTGGTATCAGGGGGGCCTTTGTTGTGCCACCTGCCTTGCCACTGGCTTGGCAGGTGACACAGGAGCGACAAAACTCCTTTGTGTCCTCTGACATATGTGGCCAATGAAAATGTGGAACAAGCCTGTCCCAGGTCTTGTTTTGGCCCAAGTGACCTGCCAATGGGATGTCATGTGCTAGCGTCAGGAGGAACCCCCTAAACTTCTGAGGTATTACCAACCTCCTGGTGGCTCCAGGGGCTGGGTCTCTACCGTCAGAATATAGGAGTCTCTCATCCCAATAAACTTTATGGGACCCACTAGCACTCCCAGCAGCCTCAGCAGCAGCCTGCTGTCTGAGGGGTTCAAGAGAGGGGCAGCACTGTTGCTCCTTACTCAGATCTTCCCTAGAAGGGCCCCATGCCCCCAAGAACTCAACCTGATCAGGCTCAAGTTCCTCTGGGGCAGTACCTTCTTCAGGATCTGCTTCTCCTCCCTCAAGAGAGGAAGCTGTGATCTGAGACAGAGGGGAAGGCACTGCCTTAACCCTACTGCTCCTCTTCTTGGGAAGCACCTGGTCCATAGTTTCAGGATCCAGAGCTGGTTCAGTGTCATGCATTTTGGCTTGTGACCTGGTCACAGCAAATACCTCTGCAGGGAAGCCCAACATCTCAGCATGAGTCCATAACTCTACTTCAGACCAGGCTGAAGTCTCTAGATCATTGCCCAATAGACATTCTACAGGGAGGTCTGCACTGACTACAACCTTCTTGAGGCCAGTTACCCCTCCCCAGGAGAAATTCACAACTGCCAGACTATGGTTGGTCTTGGCATTGCTCGCATTGGTCACCTGGTACATTTCACCCAGGATGATCTGTCCAGGGTCCACAAGATCCTCTGCCACCATGGTGACACTAGCACCTGTGTCCCTAAATGCCAAAGCCTGTTTGCCATTGATTACAGGCTGCTGTTTGTATTTGCCCAGATTACTGGGACTCACTAGGAAGGACATGTCAATGTCTCCATCACAAATCAGCATTGCCTGAGTGGGTATCTCTGGCTAGGCCAGAGTCCACTTCAGAACCCAGGGTCAACCCTACTACACCCTTTTTCTGAGTACCACCTCCACCAGTTGCTGAACTAGGGGGAACAGTTGCCTTAGGGGCAGGAGTGGTGGTGGTTTGGTCTTTGGACTTGTTACAATCAGAAGTCCAGTGCCCTTTCTGTTTACAGAATTTGCACCAGGGCTTCTTTTGGCCTTTTCCTTGATTGGACTGTGACTCCCCACCAGATGCAGATTTTTGGGGCCCTTGTGAAGACTTCTGGTCTTTTGACTTATCCCCACCTTTCTCAGAGCCCTTCTGATCCTGCTTCTTGGTGTCACCCCCTTGGTTCTGGGTTTTCTGCCTCACCCTGGTCCTGACCCATTTGTCTGCCTTCTTTCCCAATTCTTGGGGAGAGGTCAGATCTGAGTCTACCAGGAGTTGATGCAACAACTGGTTCTGGCAATTATTAAGGATCTGTTCTCTCATCATCAGATTATACAATCCCTTGAAATCAGTGACCCTACTGCCAACCAGCCAACCCTCCAGAGCCTTGGTTGCACAATCTACAAAGTCAGTCCAGTCCTGAGTCTGTGCCTTCTGGGTGTCTCTGAACTTCAACCTGTACTGCTCAGTGGTTAAGCCAAACCCATCTATCAGTGCACTCTTCAGGACTTCATATTCATCAGCATCCTCTTCTCTAACAGTGAGGAGCTTGTCTACCTTTATCTGAAAAGGAGAGCCACAAGATTGCTGCCCACTGCTTTAGGGGGACCTGTTGTACTCTACAGGCCCTTTCCATAGCAGTTATCCACTTGTGGATATCATCCCCACTCTGGTAGGGAGGAACAACCTTGCTCAGGTTCCTATGGTCGGGAATATTTTCCCTGCCTCTAGGGACACTGTTGCTGCCACCAGGGGGTTCTAACCCCTCTCTTCTAGAAGCTTTCTGGAACTCAAAGGCTTCTTTGTCTAATGCCAACTGCTTGGTTTTGAGGGCAAATCTTGCTTCCTCATACTGCAGCAGTTTGTACATCCTTTCAGAGGAGGTCTCTCTTCTTGGGAAGAAGGAGTTCCTCTGGTAGACAGTTTCCCTGCCAGAGTGAAAGGAGTGCTCAGATTCCCTGGAAAGGGACCTGTGCCTGTCTTCCACTATGTCAGTTCTCTTAGGGAGAATTCCTCTGTCTTCTTCAGACCCCTTTGGGCCTGGCCCTACAATCACAGAGTCCTGGTCATCCTGATGTTCATCATCTGACCCAGACACTATAACTGACCCACCCACTGATTCAGACCCCTTAGCTCCTAGAGCTAATCTAAGGTCATCTGCTGTTAGCAGATCTATCAAGTGTAGTGTGGAGGGACTCTGTCCTATCTTCAGGTGACTCTCAGCACACATGGCTTTCAAGTCAACGAAAGTCATGTCCTTATACTGAAGCTGGGTGGATCCACTGGGTCCATCCCTTGAGGACATTCTAGTGTTGTGCAGTGTTGTACTACCTACACTAGTTTGTGGCCTACTGATACTAGCTTGAGCTGTAGGAAGGGTGTGCTATCCCTTTTTCACACAGCTCTAAGTTCAGTAGAACTTATTGATACTAAGCTTGACTTTATATGTACCTTGAGTACCTATAGTGGTTTTCAGTTAGTAATTCAAATAGAGATTTTCTGGTAAAACAATAGCAAGCTGGAATCCCACACGCTGCCACCAATGTGAGAAGTTGGCCTGGTATATGCTGTTCACTAATTAAAGTGGACACCTTGCACCAGTACAAATCGACTCTTATGGTAGGTAGGTTTAAGACAACCTTTATAGAAAGCTATCCTAGTGGTAGCTGTGGAGAGCAGCCTTCAGGCTAAGTCTTGGAGGAATGTAAAGCAGCTTGTTTTACCACACAATCTCTTGAATCACCAAATGAAAAGACACCACACAGGTATATATATCAAATATATATGTATTTATTAATAAACAACTCTCTACTAATCTCTTTATGAGATTAGTAGTCAGGAACATATGTACAATCAAATGTTATCAAAATAAGTTAGCACAATCAAATATCACAATCTTAGTTTGGCTAGACCTAGGTCTAGAGCAGTTAGAATCGAGGGACCCCCAAGAACCACCCCAGGTAGTTGCAGGAGACCCACAGGGGACGGACGCGGTGTTCAGGCACCGGTGCGAGTCCTGTACGAGTCTATGCTGGCAGACGCGATTGAGATTTCAATGTTAAAGGTCCCTTGCGTGTTCGAGGCGAACACACCGATCGGACTCTGTACGAGTCGAAGGACGCGGTTACAGATAGAGTTGCAAGGGAGTTGGACGCGATGTGTCTAACACCGACGCGAACCATGTACGAGTCAGTGCGATAGTCGCACTCGGAAAATAAGAGTTTTAGGGCACTTCTAGGGTAGCTACAAGCAAGTCACTTACAGGGTAAGTAGTTCTAGGGCCCACACCCACAGGAGCACCATAGTGCTGAAGTTACCTCACCCAGGGGAGCCGGGTGCATAGGTGTTCTTGGGTGTCGGGTCGCGGCGTCGTTTACAATGGGAGCCAGTGAAGACTTGCTGCTTGCGGCGTCAGGAGAAGTGTCCGGAGGAATCCAAGCCTGGATTCAGAAGTTGGAAGACCTGAAAGCAGAGGGGACAGTGTTCAAGGGCACTTGGCAGTGACCCGGGACAAGGAAGATGAATGCCCACCGTCGTCGACAGGATTCAGGTCGTTCACGGGTGTCTTGACTCTTCGACCACGAGGTCCAGGAGGCGTCGAGGATGGCCAGGAGCTGGATTCAGCGTGTCCCACGAAGTCTACAGCTGACTGCGGTGTCGGCGACCCGATTGGAGCCAACAAGCCTTGGTAGCTGCAAGTCTCGTGGAGGAGGACAGAAAGTCAATGGGGCAGACCAGCAAGGTCTGTGGAACGTACCCAGCGAGGGTATGTCAGGGCAGGCCTGGAGCAACCAGGAGAGCCCTTTGGTTTGGTTTAGAAAGTCTTCTGGGGACCCACAAGCCGGCTGGCAAGGGATCGCAAAGATGCCTCAGGCGGAATCACTCAGCAGGGGCCCACGGTCACTCAGGACAGTGTAGGCCGCTGGTTTTGGGAGGGATCTCTGCTAGAGGCTGGGACCACACGTGGTCCAAAGCACAAGTTCGTAGAACGTCGTGAAGGGGTTGCACTGGACAATAGTGCACTGTACCCGGGGTCTGAGGTTCCTCGTCGCTCGTGGGGTCCACTTGCCTCAGCTTCGCTAGGGACTCACGATGGCCTTGGAGAAGTCAGGAAATCCTCTTCCTGGGCTGCAGGGACTTCGGGCTCCGGCGAGAGCGGCGTAGTTTGCGACCGTCATTGTCGTTTTTGGTGCCTGCCAAGCAGGGGAGTCACTCCTTGACTCCAAGGGAGATTCTTCAGTCTTCCAAAGGTAGTGGAACGTCGAAGGGCCGGGATTCTTCTTGTAGAGCGTCGTCCAGGGGTATCTGGATTGCAATGCACAGGTTCCCCCTCTTATCCTAAAAAGAAAGGAGGGACTAGCTCTATGACCCCACCTATGGGAGGGTCAGGGGAGTGGGTGGCTACACCCACTTCCCTTTGTCCAGTTTCATGCCAGAGCAGGGGCAGGTAGCCCCTGAGCCAATTTGAACTGGCATATGCATAGAGGAGCCTTCTGCTCCCCCAGTGCAGGACTTCAAAGCACTCTAGGAGTGCACCCACCCAGCCCCAATACACTAAACCCTGTCTGGGAGGTGGTCACACCCCCTTGGGACAGGATATCTATTGTTGGGCTTCCTCCACTGCGAGTGTCGGTCATCAGCAGGAGGGCAGCCCAGTGTCTGTGACTGGTGGCATCCATTTTGTGATGCCAGGGCTCTTTAGGATTCTACCGCGTTTCCACAGTAGGTACATGTCTATCCCTCTAGAAGGGTGGGATCATACTCCCACACCAGTTACTGGTGTAGGGGTATGATTCCAAAGTGTTTGACACCAAACACAACATGTTTCGATGCAGCCATTCCAGAGTTAGCATTTACCGCGAGGATATAATGCACTTAAGAGTATATGGTTTGGCTGCATTCACAAACAGCCCCAGAGAATGGACTCTGAGGGCTGCAGAGGGGCCCTGCTCAGGCAGAGGCACCCCCTCACATAGAAACTAAGCACCCTGCCCTCAGGATTGATAGGGCCTGCCTTAGGGGTGACTGATAAGTCTCAATGTGTGTGCAGGAGAGATATAGGGGACCTATATCTCAGTGAGGGGTGCTAGCACTTCCTCACTCAGGCTGCAGTAGCAGGCCTGTTGTGTCAGATTTAGTCTGCTTCCCAGGGGTGGCATAATACATGCTTCAGCCCCTGGTAGGCCTGTGAAGTACCTATGCCCTTGGTACCTAAGGTACCATATACTAGGGACTCATAAGGTACCACAGTATCCAATCACTAGTGCACCTAGAGTGCACTACAAATCGTTTAGAGAGAACAGAGAGGCTGGGGCCCTGATTGGCAGGGTCCCAGTCAGACTATAGCCAGAAACCAGTGTAAACATCAGAAAAAAAGTGGGGGCAACATAAGAGGCAGATCCTACTCTCCTACAGTCTTCCTTTGCATTAAGATCTGCTACTCCTTGGCGAAAAAGGAGCCTCCGGTAGGACTGCGTGCCCATTCCACCAGGGCAACGGCAGCCACTACTGCTTTGGGATGTGGAGTCTCCCTCGGTGACATCTGCCAGGGAGCCACGTGGGCATCAATGCACACGTTCACTAAGCATTACTGCCTGGATGATCAAGTCCGGAGAGACGGCTTCTTTGGCCGTTCAGTTCTCCAGGACTTTCTGGTGTGAACTTAGTTCGCAGACCCACCTCCGGGGTTGGTATTGCTGGGGTATCTATTCTAAGGTAAGGAATCTATAACTAATAGTCTCTTTCAGATGAACAAGTTACTTACCTTCGGTAACGATATATCTGTAAGAGACATATATTAGTTATAGATTCCTTACCGCCCCACCCATCCTCCCCGTTCTGCGAACTGACTTCTAGAGTAAGGGACTCCCTTTCAGGGTCCTAGTTTTGTGCACCAGTGGTCAGTGTCTTGCATGGCTCTGCGCTTCTGGCGGGGAATGTCATGTAAGGAAATGACGTTAGCGCGCATGGGCGGGTCTAAGTAAATACCGCGACGTCATCCCGGCGATCACGACGCCGACGACAAACGCGGAGTTGACCGACGCCACCTACCAACGCGCAGGGGTACAGCTGAGAAAAAATTCTCCGGTTCCAGTCTGACGCTTGGGGGTAATTCTAAGGTAAGGAAGCTGTAACTAATATATGTCTCTTACAGATATATCTGAAAGAAACACGTTAGTGATAGATTCCTTACCTTAGAATTCCTTACCTTAGAATTACCCCCAGGAGTCAGACTGGATCCGGAACGTTTTAGTCAGCAGTACCCCTGCGCGTCGGAAGGTGGCGTCGTGAGACTCCGCGTACGTCGTTGGCGTCGTGGTCACCGAGATGACGTCGCGGCAGCTACTCAGATGCCGCCCTCGCGCGCTGACGTCAGTTCTTTCTTTTTCCGCGCCAGCAAGCGCAGATCCGGAGAGAGCGGTACCACCAGTCACTTTTTTCGAGGCTTTTTGTCTCAATTTTTTGAGTCGATCGACTCCTGGTACAGTAGGGATGCCCGGCTTCAAGTCCTGCGAGGACTGTCATCGAATGATGTCGGTGACGGACCCGCACCGCGTGTCTTTACTGCCTGGGGCGCGACCACGACCCCAAGTCGTGCTCCGACTGCCGGGCCATGGCGCCGAAGACTTTGCGGGAGCGGTCCCGAAAGTTGCTGGAAGTCCGGCAGTCGGCTCCGCGCCGTTCAAGGTCCCGGTCCCGTGGGAGGTCGAGGGACTGGTCGCGGAGCCGCCACCACCGTTCATCGGGATCGAAGTCTTCGCACTCTGGGTCAGGTAAGACGAAGCACTCAAAGAAGTCGAAGAAGCGCCGTCGCTCTCCGACTTCCCGTCGCGCGACGTGGCTGAGGGTGCGGGTGGTGCCTCCCCCGTGGCTCCGGCGGAGCCTACGCAGTCGCCGCCGGCCTACCCGCCCTTCCCGGGTCTGTCGGCGACTCCGGCCCAGCTGCAGGAATTTCTGTCAGCCATGGCTCGCCTCTTTGGGCTGTCGGGCCCCGCCGGTGTGCCTTCGGGCCCCACGGGCCCGACTGGGGGTCCTAGCTCTTTACTGCTGGCGGCTCCGGCTCCGGCATCGCTGTCGGCTCCGGCCCCGGCGCCGCAGGACTCCCATGGATCCAGGCCTGGATCCCGGTCGACGCTGGTTGACCTTGTGACACCTCGACCGACGTCGACCTCACCGGCACCACCTCCGACGTCGCCCGGCCCACCGGGCGACGTCACCCCCGGTTTCAGCCCCGATGTGGATACGGCGCCGGACCGGCGTTGCACGACGCCGATTCCGACGCCGATGGGGGATTTCTATCCCTATGTCCGTCCTCCTTATTTTCGGCCTGTTTATCAGCCTTCGGAGGAAGGGGAGAACTGGGAGGGGTCTGAGGACCCTCTCGCAGCACAATGTGAGTTTGACCCGGACTGGGCAGAGGAGTTGGGGGATGCCAGTGGTCTTGATACCTCTCCTGACATTGGCATGCTGTCTCCTCCTACCGTGGCTACAGAGGAGGGTGCAAGTCACGCAGTGGTGTTGCGTAGGGCGGCCGAGGCCCTCCACCTCGAGCTCCCTACAGTGGCCGTCAGGACTAATCTCCTGACAGAAGTGCTTCAGCCGGCGGCTACCTCTTCGGAGCCACTGCTGCCCTTTAATGATGCACTTTCGGACGTTCTTTTGGGCACCTGGTCCAGGCCCAACACAGGGGCTCCTGTGGATAGGAACGTGGCCCGATGCCATCGCCCGGCCCCGGGCGACCCCATTTTCCTTTCCCAACACCCCACCCCTGAGAGCTTGGTTGTCCAAGCCTCTGCGTCTCCGAGCGCATTCCCTACCGCACCACCGGACAGGGAATCCAAGAAACTGGAGCATTTCGGTAAGAAGATTTTTTCTTCCGCCAGTTCAGTGCTGCGGTCTGTGAACACTGCATGCCTCTTGGGCCGTTATTCCCACTCTGTGTGGGAAACGGTGGCGCGCGTGCTGCCTCAATGTCCGGAGGAGGCCCGGACAGTGCTCTCTCAAGCTATTGCTGAAGGGAGGGATGCAGCCAAGTTCACTATTCGTTGTGGGCTTGACACCGCCGACTCACTGGGCAGGTCGCTTTCCACGACTGTAGCGCTCCGTCGCCACGCCTGGCTGAGAACAACTGGCTTTTCTGGGGATGTCCAGAACACTCTGATGGACATGCCCTTTGATGGCATTCACCTTTTCGGAAACAAAGCAGGTAGTGCGTTGGAGCGTTTTAAGGACTCGCGGGCTACGGCCAAGTCCTTGGGCCTTTCCGCCACACGCCCTCCTCAGCCTTCTGCTTTTCGCTCCTTTCGTGGCCACGGAAGGGGCGTCCCGACACGTTCGCTTCAGAGCCACAGGCCTGTGCAGCAACAGTCTCAGCGCGGCTGCGGACGTGGGACCCGCCGAGGCGGGTCAGGGGGCCAGCGGGCGTGTCAGTCCACCTCCACCCCAGCCACCTCTGCCTCCAAACCTTCCTAGTCCGGTTTTTCAGGCCCATCAAACGCCAGTGGGCGGCAGGATTCGCCATCACCTCCCCCACTGGCGCACCATCACTTCGGACAGGTGGGTTTTACAAATAGTCCGAAGGGGCTACTCCCTCCCCTTCGAGACTACCCCTCCAGCCATGCCACCCCAGTACCACCGCATGTCGGGGGATCACTTGGTACTTCTTCAACAGGAAGTCGCGGCCCTCTTGGCCAAGGGGGCCATCGAGCGCGTTCCTGCGCCAGAAGTAGGACGTGGTTGTTACTCCCACTACTTTTTGGTGCCCAAGAAGGACAAGGGCCTGCATCCTATCTTTGACCTCAGGGACGTCAATCGCTTCCTCCGGATGGAGAAGTTCAAGATGTTAACTCTGGCTCAGGTCTTGTCTGCTCTTGACCCTGGAGACTGGTTGGTAGCGTTGGACCTGCAGGACGCATATTTCCACATTCCCGTCCTGCCGGCCCACAGGCCTTACCTGCAGTTTACGGTAGGCCATGAGCACTTTCAGTTTACCGTGCTCCCCTTTGGCCTTACCAGCGCCCCTCGGGTGTTCACGAAAGTGATGGCGGTGATCGCAGCTCATCTGCGCAGATCAGGGGTTCCAGTCTTCCCCTATCTCGACGACTGGCTGTTGAAGGCGGGCTCGCCCCGCACAGTCATCTCCCACCTCCAGACTACGGCCGACCTCCTGCATTTGCTCGGGTTCTCCATCAATGTGCCGAAGTCGCACCTGATTCCCTCTCAGAAGCTCCTCTTCATCGGAGCGGTTCTGGATATGACGCACTTTCGGGTCTATCCTCCCGAACGGCGCGTCCAGGATATTCAGGCTCTGATTCCGATCTTTCAACCTCAATCCTGGGTTTCGGTCAGGATGGCCCTGAGGCTGCTGGGCCTCATGGCCTCCTGCATCCTGCTGGTTGATCATGCCAGATGGCATATGCGGGCTCTGCAGTGGGACCTGAAGTTCCAGTGGGCGCAGCATCAGGGGAACCTGTCCGATTATGTCCAGATCTCGGAGGGCACTGCGCAACAATTGCAGTGGTGGCTCACGAACCGGCATTGGGTCAATGGCAGATCCCTCTCCCTTCCCTAACCGGAGCACACAGTGGTGACGGATGCGTCCCTCCTGGGATGGGGCGGTCACATGGGAGAGGCGGAGATCAGAGGCCTCAGGTCTCCAGCGGAGTCCAGGCTCCATATCAACCTTCTGGAGCTCCGGGCGATCTGACTTGCACTGAAGGCATTCCTTCCCTCTGTCAAGGGGAGAGTAGTGCAGGTGTTCACAGACAACACCACCGCCATGTGGTACTGCAACAAACAGGGCGGGGTGGGGTCGTGGACCCTATGTCAGGAGGCCCTACGCCTCTGGACATGGCTGCAACATCAGGGCATTTCCCTGGTGGTTCTACCCCTGGCAGGTTCACTGAACGCCAGGGCGGACGAACTCAGCCGCAGGTGCATGATGGATCACGAATGGCGTCTTCACAGTGGGGAGAGCCTTGATTAGATCTATTCGCCACCGAAGAGAACGCGCAATGTCAGCAGTTCTGCGCGTTGGAATTTCCAAGGCGGCACTCGCTAGGCGACGCTTTTCGTCGCTAGTGGAGTTGCGGTCTGTTGTACGCCTTTCCGCCTATACCACTTCTGCCCAGAGTGCTGAAGAAGATCAGGCGCGACCGGGCCCAAGTCATTCTTGTGGCTCCGGACTGGGCTCGAAGAGTTTGGTATCCCGAGCTACTCAGTATGACCATTGATCCCCCGATCCGACTGCCTCTTCGGGAGGATCTTCTGTCGCAGCAGCAGGGGATGGTCCTCCACCCGAACCTGTCCAGTCTCCACCTCTTTGCGTGGAGATTGAGCGGCGGCAGTTGATTCCTTTCGACTTGCCTCCTGAAGTCTGTGATGTCATTCTGGCAGCCAGGCGTCCCTCCACTAAGTTGGTATACGCCTGCAAGTGGAACAAGTTTGTGGCATGGTGCACAGCAAAGGCTGTGGATCCCCTTTCTGCCCCTCTTTCAGAAGTCCTTTTGTTTCTTCTTTCTTTGGCCCGGCAGGGCTCTGCTCTGGGCACTATCAAGGGCTACCTTTCGGCTATTTCAGCCTTTCTTAGGCTTCCTGATCAGCCCTTTCTTTTCAAGTCCCCTGTTGTAAATAGATTCCTCAAAGGCATTACTCGTCTTTTCCCTGCTATCCCTTTCGTAATGCCACAGTGGGACTTGAACCTGGTTCTCACATATTTAATGTGCGCTCCCTTTGAGCCTCTTCACAACTGTCCTCTTCGTCTGTTAACTTTGAAGACTGCTTTCCTGGTTGCCATCACCTCTGCTAGGAGAGTGAGTGAGCTCCAGGCTCTTTCTTGCAAACCTCCTTTTCTGTCTGTCCATCCGGACAAGGTTGTGCTCAGAACACGTCCATCCTTCCTGCCAAAGGTTGTCACTGCCTTTCACATCGGGCAGACCATCACTTTGCCCACCTTCTTTCCGCCTCCGCATCCTTTTAGAGAGAAGGAGAGGCTCCACCGTCTGGACCCAAAACGTGCGCTCTCCTTTTACCTCGATCGCACACGACAGGTCCGGGTGGATGACCAGCTCTTTGTTGGCTACGTAGGCGCCAAAAAAGGTCGGGCAGTACACAAGCGGACTATCTCCCGATGGGTCTTCTTGTGTATTAAAGCCTGTAATTCTCTGGCGTAAAAGGAGCCTCCGGTGGGGCTGCGCGCCCATTCCACCAGGGCGACGGCTGCCACTACGGCATTGGGACGTGGTGTCCCCTTACAAGACATCTGTCAGGCAGCTACGTGGGCCTCGTTGCACACTTTTACTAAGCACTACTGCCTGGACAGCCCAGTCCAGAGAGACGGCTTCTTTGCCCGTTCTGTTCTCCGGGACTTCCTGGTGTGATCTTGGTTCGCAGACCCACCACCGGGGTTGGTATTGCTGGGGTATCTATTCTAAGGTAAGGAATCTATCATTAACGTGTTTCTTTCAGATGCACAAGTTACTTACCTTCGGTAATGATATATCTGTAAGAAACATTAGTTAGTGATAGATTCCTTACCGCCCCACCCCTCCTCCCCGTTCTGCAAACTGATTTCTAGCGTTAAGGTCATCCCTTTCAGGGCCCTAGTTTCAATGCACCAGTGGTCAGTATCTTGCATGGCTCTGCGTTCCTGGCGCGGAAAGTCGTGTACAGAACTGACGTCAGCATGCGAGGGCGGCGTCTAAGTAGCTGCCGCGACGTCATCTCGGCGACCACGACGCCAACGACGGACGCGGAGCCGCACGACGCCACCTTCCGACACGCAGGGGTACTGCTGACGAAAACTTTCCGGATCCAGTCTGACGCCTGGGGGTAATTCTAAGGTAAGGAATTCTAAGGTAAGGAATCTATCACTAACTAATGTTTCTTACAGATATATCGTTACCGAAGGTAAGTAACTTGTGCATCTGATAGAGACATCTAGCCGCAGATTCCTTAACTTAGAATATCCCCAGGCATCAGACTGGATCCGAAAAAATTTGCGCAGCAGCACCTCTGTGCGCCGGGGGGCGGCGCCGCCTGGCTCCGTCCTGACGTCGTCCCCGGACATGACGTCAGTGGAGCCATATAGGACCCTCCCGGCGCGCTGACGTCAGTTTCCTTCTTTTCCGCGTCCCAACGCGGATCCGGGATTCAGCTGTTCCTCTGGCCTGTTTTCTTCAGGCCTTTTCGAAGCCTTCTGCGTCGGGGAACGGTGTGCAATGCCTTTGGGCTTTAAGGTGTGTGAGACTTGTTTGCGACAGATGTCGGCGTCGGACCCGCACACCATTTGCATGTGGTGTCTTGGGTCGCACCACGACTCCGTGGAGTGTGCCGCCTGCCGGCAGATGCGTCCGAAGTCCCTACAGGAGCGCGGAATGAAGCTCCTGGCCGCCCGGATATCCTGCACGGCGTCTCCCCGCCGCTCTCGGGCTGGCTCTTCTGTCCGCGTCCGCTCCTGGAGTCGTTCCTGCGACCGTCGTTCACCTAAAGGTAAGTCCAAGCACAAGTCACGGAGGTCAAAGACCTCGCTTCAACGTGATGATGGGGGTCATGGTTCCCGTTCCACTACGGAGCCGTACCCCCCAGAGTCGGCCTCCATTTACCTGCCCTTTCCGGGTGATGGTGCGAGTCGACCCCAGATGGAAGCCTACTACAAGGCTCTGCACTCCATCTTCGGGTCACCTCCTCTCCCTGGTGCGCCTTCGGGACACAACCCGGATGGGCGTTCCAGCCCCACGTCGTGCCATTCTGCCCTGTCTCCGCATGGCCCCTGGCAGCTCCCTGCATCGACATCATACTCCTTCTCCGGACCTATCGGTGGTGGGGACGTCGACGCCGGCTCGTGCCCCAGCCGGGTCGCCTCTCGTGGAGGTCGACGTCGGTTCGACGCCGGAGCAGCCGCCGGTTCCAGTTGATTCTCCACTTCGGGAGGACACAGATCCGGTATGCCCAGGGTTATCTCCACGCCATTTGGCTCCGATGCCCTGGGGTCAGTGGCCCCTTGCTCCTCCTGCTGCGGGACGTGTCAGCTTGCAACCGTCCCCTACAGATGGCCGATTGTTGCCCTCCAGGACGCCCACTGAAGCTGGTGCTTTGTTTTTAAGGGGTATTCGCAGGGCTGCAGCTGTTTTACACTTGCACCCTCCATCTGTCTCCTTGTCCTCCGATCCATTATTGGATCTCCTCCACCAGGGTGAGGTGGATATTGAGCCCTTGCTGCCTTTTAGCGGCTTGTTGTTCGACGCGCTTCTCGGAACGTGGGCACGGCCCTCTTCAGGAGATCCTGTCGACCGGGCCATTGCGCATAGGCATCGTCCGGCCCCTGGGGGCCCAGCCTGTTTGTCCCTTCAGCCTGGGGCTCAGGGACTTGTAGTCCAGGTGGCTTTTGCCATGCAGCCTTCCTCTCCACCTCTATTGCTGCCTCCCACTAGGGAGTCTCGTTGGTTGGAGACATGTGGACGCAGCATTTTTGCGTCCGCTAGTTCAGCCTTACGTGCTCTGAACACGGCTTGCGTCTTTGCCCGGGCTTCTTGTGCCCTTTGGGACTCTGTGGAGTGTATTTTACCTTCTCTCCCTGAGAGTACTTGTGCTGACATGGCTCGTCTCCTTCATGAAGGCCGAGAGATGGCACGCTTTACCATTCGGTCTGCCATTGACTCCACTGATTCGGTGGGTCAGGCAATGGCCAGGTCAGTTGCTCTGCGTCGCCATGCTTGGCTGCGCGACGGGGGTTTCCCCGAAAATGTTCGTGACAGTCTCCGGGATTTGCCATTTGATGATGTGTCCCTGTTTAACGAACATGCGGACTCTGTGGTTCACCGCCTTCTTTCTAACATTCCATAGTTTTTGTTCTGTTCTTGTCCGGTTGCGGACTTTGTCCTCACCCTCTGCTGTGTTGTCTCTGCTTCATGTCGGCCCTGGGTTCATGCTGTAATACTTGAACGGCCTGGGCGGCTTCTCGCCGCGATTTCTTTTCTTTCATGCAGCTGGTCAGCTGCTTATATTTCTGTTGATCCTCTGTCTATGAGCTCACGCTCAAGAGGTGCCCCTTGTTGGGGTTGATACTTACCCTATGTGGGGTATTTGTTGGCTATTGTATAGCTGCCTCCTTCCCACAGCAGTCTTGGTAGGCTCCTGTGGGGTCCTTTTCACGAGGTTGTCCTGCGGCTGTGCCTGTAAACTTTCACTGCTGCTGCGGGACCTTCCGGGACCTTCTTGCGGTCCATTTGTTGGTCTCGCTCTATCGCTCCATTTCTTGAGGCCCAGGAGGGCTTTCAAGTCCTCGTGTGCCCTAATCCCGGAGGACTTGAGGTTCTACCTCATGTCACCTCTTCCACAAGGGTTTTTTCAGGTTAGCCCTCCTTGGGTGGTTTGTGCTGCCTTTTCTCGTCAGCCACTTTCCTTGCGACATCTGGTTCCTAACCGTCTCGTCGTGGTTCTTTCGCTGTGGACTGCCTACCAGAGGGTCCCTTTCGCTGTCCCGAGCACGCACAGCTAGCTCGGCACTATTCTTCTGTGTTCTATAAGCGTCCGATGACTGCTCCCTGGTATGTTCGCTGTCACGGGCTGCTGCGCTTTCCTGCAACTTTACGTTGCATAGTTCTACTCTCCTCTATCCATGCTGCGTAGCCCTTTCATGGTTGGACTTCGCTCTCCATGGTGGCGTTCTGGCCCCAGACGCTGATACTTTATATTGTCTTGTGCCTTGCTTTTCTGGCCCCTTCCCCTGCCAGAGCTTCCCATTTCCCTGCTGCATTCCGCGCAGGTGTTGTCGTGCTTTCCTTCGGGCTGCTGTTGCTGCTCTCAGTGGGAGTGTTCTCCTCAGAACAATGTTTGCCTGGTGGGCTATTGTGCGTACATCCACTTTTGTTCCTCCGGTACGTTTCGTACTGACTCCTTCCAGTACTGCTCGGCCTCCCTGTCTGTCTCGCGGTAGATGGTGGATCTTCCCTACCGCCTGTGGCTGTTGCGTCTGGCTCTGGGCATTGCTCTGTCCGGTACCGCTGCACCATGGCTGTTGGTGCCTATGGTGCCTTTTCTTTTCTTTTATTTTCTTTCTCAACGCATCCACCAGGCTGCGTCCTGTCTTCTTGTCTCCTGTCCGGCGTACTACACACACCCAGACCTCCCACATGCATGGTCCTTCTTGCGGTGGCCGTGGTCTTGTTCCTCACTTTTCGTGAGCGCAAGTCTTCTACGTGTGTTAGTTTTGCTGGCTCTCTTTCACGCAATACACCCTGGTGATGCGTCTCTCAAATCTCAGCTTTTGCTCGTGGCGCTTCATTGTGCCTTTCCCTTTCTGTGGTGTGGTTCTGGCGGTACATACAGTGTCTCTTGTGTACTTCTGTTCCCCACGTGCATAGCACTGGTTTTTGCCATCATTCTCTGCCATTCTGCCTTTTGATGCCCGTCCTTTCACATGTCCGGTGCATGGGCGATGGTGCATTGGCAGGTCTTGTGTTTCCAGTTACACTGACTCATCCTGGGCGTCGTCAGCATCCTTCCGCTGCTGTTCCCACTTCCACAGTGCTTCTTTCACTGTCATGCATGTCCGTTCTGCATGCTCGGACTCGATCCATTCTTGTACCCTAGCTGGACCTTTCTCTTTTGCAGGTCCATCAGATCCTGCGGATCCCTCACATCCTACATTTAGTTCCTCTTCTTTTACAGAAGATAGCCACTCTCATTCCGCACTGACCTTCTGGTTCTGTGCTCCCTTTCAACACTGTTTAACCGACAGGGCTTTCCTGCCGCCCTTGGCAGCTTTTGATGCCTTTGCCTCTCATTGTTGGCCACTCCCTACGGAGTATCCTAGTCTGGTGTTGGCCACTCTGGCAGTGCTGCCCCCACTGTGTTTAGTCAACTGGTTGACACTTCTGTTCCCTTGGGAACTTAGTGGGGTTCTGTCGCAGACCCGCCTCCTATGGGGTATGGCTTTGGTATCTATTCTAAGTTAAGGAATCTGCGGCTAGATGTCTCTATCAGATGTATGAGTTACTTACCTTCGGTAACGATGTATCTGGTAGAGACGTTGTCTAGCTGCAGATTCCTTAACGCCCTCCCATCCTCCCCGATCTGCGAGGACCTTTTCAGGTGGGGTTTTCTGCATTCGCCTCCCTTGGGGTGGCTTTGTCTTTCTACGGGGTGGTATCTCTCACCTCCCTCCCCGTCAGGCTTATTCCTTTGGTTTACTTGTTCTGCTCCTCCCAATCTCATGCTTGGGCGGTGAGTTCAGGTGTCCTTCTGCGTTTTTCCACATGGGTTTCCTCCAGTATGGGGCCTACTGGTGTTCTCTACCCTCCCACCCACCTTCTCCATTGACACTCCTCCAGTCAATTGGTTTTAAGGTCTTTTTGGCATGTGCCTCAGTCCAATGGTTCTCTCACGGGGGACAGTCTCCCTATTTCTTTCTTTCTCTTCTTTAATCCTGTGGTTTGGGGCTTTCTTGCCTGTCGCTGTTGGCTCTTTTCATTGCCGTTTTGCCTCAGGAAGAGGGCATTCTCTCGCTTTTGCGGGGTTGCTTCTCAGTGTACTGTTCTGCTCTTTTCATTCACTTCATCTGGTGCAGACTTTCTGTCGTCTGCCTTGGTCTTCTTTTTATAGATCGATTTGCCTCAGGGGTGGCATTCACTTCACTTTTGCGAAACTGCTTCTCAGAGTATTGCTCTGCTCTTTCCTTTTCAACAAATTTCAGCCGACAGTGCTTCTCACTGTCGTTCATGGTGCTTTCTCACCCTTTGGTTCTTTCTCTCTCACCAATTTTCTTTTTTATTCGCACACTGTTCCCATACTCTCACAGTTTTACTGGGGGCTCCGCGTTGTGGCGCGGAAAAGTTCCTCCGAAGAAAACTGACGTCAGCGCGCCGGGAGGGTCCTATATGGCTCCACTGACGTCATGTCCGGGGACGACGTCAGGGCGGAGCCAGGCGGCGCCGCCCCCCGGCGCGCAGAGGTGCTGCTGCGCAAAATTTTCCGGATCCAGTCTGACGCCTAGGGATATTCTAAGTTAAGGAATCTGCGGCTAGACAACGTCTCTACCAGATACATCGTTACCGAAGGTAAGTAACTCGTACATCATTACCGAAGGTAAGTATCTTGTTCTTATGGAGCAAAGGTGATTCCATCTTGTTCCCACAGCAGGCGCTGAGGGAGGGACGATTGCATCCTCTAAGCATATCGTTGAGCAGGTGTCCATTTTACTATGAGCCAAAGCATCCCAGGGTGGTTCAAAGAATGCATTCATCAGCAATGGAATACGCTGGAAACAACAATACCCATGGGCCTTTAAGGGGTCCATCAGTACCTCAGTATCCTGTGGTGCAACCTATTGTGATCCTAGGCATAGACTCCAATACACATTTGTGGCTGCAAAGCAGGCAGTGGAATACAGGTTGTACGCAGTGAAGACAAACAGGCCTGAAGGACAAGAACCAGTGCTCGTTTAGTTCTCGAAGACGAGGTGTGCTAAAGCAGTGTACCATGCTCTCACGGCACCACAGCACAAGCAGTGCTATCTCCATTTCGGGTTGAACTGGGATGTCCATTGCGGAGAAGAAAATTTCAAATCAGGATTCCCGCCACAAGTAGCAGGACAACTGAGAGCCCTCCAAAAAACGCTTCCCAACACGGATTGTGTGAGAAGTTGGCCTGGCATATGCTGTCCACTAATTAAAGTGGGCACCTTGCACCAGTCCAAACGACCCTTATTGATGATTAGGTTAAAGACAACCTTTAATGAAAGCTATCCTAGTGGTAGCTATGGAGAGCAGCCTTCAGGCTAAGTCTTGAAGGAATGTGAAGCAGCTTGTTTTACCAGTATATAACCTCCTGAATGACCAAATGAAAGGAGAACCACACAAGGTATATATAAAATATATGTATTTATTACTAAACACTCTCTACTAACCTCTTTATGAGATTAGAGAACAAAGCACACAATATTAAATCACTAGAACGACAGTAAATAGCACAATACACAGTGGGCTCCAGGGGGAGACCAAACCATATACTAAGAAAGTGGTATAAGAACCACGACTTGACTAGACACAGTGCCTAGAGCACGTAGAATCACTGGGACCCCAAGGAACCACCCAAAGTAGTGACACAGGGGACCCACGGAGGACGGGTGCAGTGTGTGAACACAGACGCGAGCTCCGTACAACTCTATGGGAAAGTCGCGGTTGGAAATTTACAGATTAAGGACACTTCGGAGCGGACTTTAAATAAACCCAGCTAAACATAGAAGGTTCTAAGGCCAGCACCCTTGAGAGTACCGAGGTACCCGTGTTACCTATCCCAGAGGAGCCGGGTGCATAGGGGTCAAGTGATGTCGGAAACCTTCGTCGTTTTCAATGGCGTGTTGCGGAAAAGTGCTGCCGCCGGGAAGATGAAAAGTGTCCGGTGTGATCCAAGCCTGGATCGGAGATGAGAAGAACCTGAAAGCAGAGGGGACAAAGTCTGGGTCACTTCACGTGACCAGGAGCGGAGCAATCGAATGCCCACCGATGTCGGGTGTTTCAGGTGAGAAGAGGTGAAGCTTGACTCTGCAGCCACGGGGACCAGGAGATGTCCGTGACAACCAAAGTCTGGATTCGAGCTGTCCCACGAAGGATGTCGAGGGCTGGGGGGTCAGTGTCCGGATTGAACACCAACAACCCTTGGCCACTGCAACTCATGCGGTCAAAGGAAAGATGCTTCTGTGAGGACCAGCAAGGTCCTGGGGACTCTCCAAGCAATGGAGAGTCAGGGCACATCTGGAGCAACCATGTAAGCCCACTGAAAGTTAAAGTTGCCTTCACAGGGACCCACAGGCCAACAGACCAGGGATCGCGAAGGGACCTCGAGCTGAATCACCAAATGCCAGCCCACGGAACACTCGTGGAGTGTAGGCC
Organism: Calotriton arnoldi; assembly: GCA_963921515.1. Lineage (NCBI taxonomy): Eukaryota > Metazoa > Chordata > Amphibia > Caudata > Salamandridae > Calotriton > Calotriton arnoldi. The sequence continues at coordinate 1,025,647 of CAWUFW010001574.1, forward strand.
GGAAATCTTCGGTGGAATTACTGCTCGGGGTTAGGACTACAAGTAGCCCAAAGCACAGCCTCAGGGGTCGCCAAAAAGCATGTGCTGCTGCAAATGTACATGGTGCCCGGGGGTTCAGGTTGCACGGTCACTACGAGGGATACGGGCCTCAGAATTGCTGAGAGCGCAGATCGACCTCAGAGACCACGGGAACCCGCCTCCTGTATTGCAGAAATCTTCGGAGTCCTTCGGGAGCTTCGTAGATGCAAACCGGTCAGATGCGTTTAGGTGCCTGCTCAGCAGGGGAGTAACTCCTTTACTCCAAGGGAGATTCTTCAATCATCCAGCGTTGTGCAGATCGTCGAAGTACTTGGTTTCTGTAGCAGAGTTTAGTCCAGGTAAAATCTAAAGTCCTGTATTCAGGGGTTCCTACTTTATACCCAAGGAAGGGGTGTGACTAACTCTGGGGACCCACCTATGGGAGGGTCAGGACAGAGGGGTGGCTACACCCATGTCCTTTGTCCAGTTTCGCGCCAGAGCAGGAGCAAATGGCTCCTGCAACCGGTTTGAGCTGGACTATGCACAGGGACACCAAATGTGCCCCCAGTGCAGACATCAAAGCACTCTGAGAGTGCACCCACCCAGCCCCAATACACTGAAGCTTGTCTGGGAGGTGGTCACACCTCCCTGTGACAGGAAACCTATTGTCAAGCCTTCCCCTGCCGGAGTTTCATCCAGCAGCAGGAGGGCAGACTCGTGTCTGTGGCTAGCAGCATCCATTTTGTGATGTCAGGGTCAAGAAAGCTGGTACCGGGGCTACCGGTGTTGTCATATTTCTTCCTCTAGGAGGGTGGGATCATACCTCCCACACCAGTTACTGGTGTGGAGGTATGATTCCAAGGTGTTTGACACCAAACACGACATGTTTCCATGCAGCCGTTTTAAAGTTAGCATTTACCGCTAGGTTATAATGCACTTAAGTATATATGGTTGGCTGCATCACAGACAACCCCGGAGAATAGGTTCCGAAGGCTGCAGAGGGGCTCTGCTCATGCATGGGCACCCTTTCACATAAAACCCAGCACCCTGCCTTCAGGATTGATAAGGCCTGCTATAGGGGTGACTGATAGGTTTATATGTGCAGTGATTAGGAGAGATATAGTGAACCTTTATCTAAGTAAGGGGTGCATGCACCACCTTACACAAGCTGCTGTAGCAGACCTGTGGTGTCATTTTAAATGGTCTCTCAGGGATGGCATAATACATGCTGCATCCCCTGGGAGGCCTCTGGGGTACCTATGCCCTGGGTACATAGTATACCATATACTAGGGACTTATAAGGGTACCCCAGAATCCAATCTGGAGTGTACCTAAAGTACATGCACAACCAATTTAGGGAGTAAGCAGATAAACAGGGGTCCTGATTAGCAGGATCTCAGTCAGACTAGTCAAAAACCAGCAAAACACCAGGAAAAAGTGGGGGTAACCATGCAGTCAGATTCCACCTTCCTACATAACCCCCCCCCCCAAACGAAAGGAGATAAGGCTAACCTTGTCAAGTTGAGCCTTTAATGACTAAGTGGCCATATAAGGAAGATCCTGCACTAGCATGGATACCCCTGTCTTATGGTCCACTAAGCAGTCCCTACCCCTAAGGGTATGGGATGGTCTCAAAAAGTTGGGATTTCTACCTGTGGGGTGTTTTGGCAAAGTAAAAGGCTGGTGGGGTGTCTGAGTAGAGAAGTGAGGCCCTAATAAAGTTGGTCTCATCTTCCTCAGAGCACTGGTCACCATGGAGGCCTGTCTTTCCATGACTGAGTTGTATCTGGCCCTAAGGGTCAACCTCTGGCTGCCTACAGCTGGGGGTTGGGTCCCTTTGGTTGGAACACTAGAGGGAGAGGGTAGGTTTGGAACCATTTGGTCCCAGGTTTGCCCTTGCCCAATAGAGTCCATCTGGGGGTGGTCCCTATTCAATGGTAAGAGGGATCCCTCAGTGGGTTGAGGAATTTTCACCTGGCTAGGGCTACTAGACTGGGTGCCCCTAATCTGTTGATGGGGGGGGGGGTTCCTCTGGGCAGTGGGCCTTTAGGGGTCCACTGACCTCCCTGACCTCTGCAGCCCTAGGCTGATTGAGGTAGGGTAGAGAGGGGCAGGATACCTGCTCCAGACTGGGTACCACCTTGGAAGGGTCCCCTGCCATCAGGGGTGTTGCCAGGCCAGGCCTGACCACCTCTGGGGCAGTTCCTTTACTAGGGGTAGGATCAGTTCCCCGAGGAAGCTGACCCTTACCTATAGTCTGGGGGAAAGAAGACTTTTCTTCAACCCTTCTGCTCTCTTGTGGAGTAGAGTGGGCCATTCTTTCAGGCTCCACCTCTCCAAAATTTCCCTGGGATTGGGCTGAGGCCTTAAGAGCCCCACCAACTTTCTCAGGGAGGCCTAACATTCTTAAATGGGCCTGGTATTCAACTTCAGCCCAGGCTGAAATTTCCAGATCATTGCCCAACAGGCAATCTACAGGCAAGTTTGGGGACACTGCCACTCTCTTTGGGCCAGTGACCCCTCCCCAGCTGAGATTGACTATGGCTATGGGATGATCTGTTCTAATACCATCAATGTTGGTCACCTGGTACTTAAACTCAGGTAAAAGCTGTTGAGGGGGAGTAGTTTCCCTGTCACCATGGTGACACTAGCCCCTGTGTCCCTGAATGCCAAAGCTTTCTGACCATTTATCAGTGGCTCCTATCTGTACTTGCCCAAAGAATTAGGACTGACAGTAAAAGTGGCAAATCCCATGCCACCATCACAGACTAAGGAGGCCTGTGAGGAGGATCTTGATAAGTTGGGGTCCACCTCAGTTCCCCATACCAACCCACCCAACTTTTTGGGTGCATTACTACCACCTGGGGGATTACTACTTGTAGTACCAGGAGGAGTGGTAGTATTGCTGGGAGGAACATTTTCCTTATTGCTGGCCTTAGGGCAACTGGGGTCATTTTTCCAGTGGCCAGGCTTCTTACATATATGGCAATAAGGTTTCTTTTCAGGGGAGGAAGGAGTTTGGGACCCAACCCAGAAGAGGACTTTTGGGGCCCTGTAGTGGATTTATCTTTTGATTTATCCCCACCTTTCTCTTGGTTTTTGGAAGAATCTTTCTTCTGGTCACCACCCTGGTTCTTTGGCTTTACCCTGGTTCTGACCCATTTGTCTGCCTTCTTTCCCAATTCTTGGGGAGAGGTCAGATCAGAGTCAACCAGGTACTGGTGTAAAAGTTGTTTTTGACAATTATTAAGGATCTGCTCCCTCATAATCAAATTGTACAATCCTAAAAATTCATGCACCTTGCTGCCATGTATCCAACCTTCCAGAGCCTTAGTAGCACAATCTACAAAGTCAACCCAGTCCTGAGTCTGTGCCTTTTGGGTGTCTCTGAACTTTATCCTGTATTGTTCAGTGGTTAAGCCAAACCCATCAATCAGAGCACTCTTCAGGACTTTATAATTATCAGCATCAACTTCTCTTACAGTGAGGAGCTTGTCTCTACCTTTGTCTGCAAAGGAGAGCCACAAGATTGCTGCCCACTGCTCCTGAGGGACCCTTTGTACCTTACAGGCCCTCTCCAGTGCAGTTATCCATTTGTGGATGTCATCCCCACTCTGGTAGGGAGGGACAATCTTGTTCAGGTTCCTATGGTCATGAGTATGTTCTCTACCTCTAGGGACACTGTTGCTGCCACCATGGGGCTCTAGCCCCAACTTCTGAGAAGCTTTCTGAAGCTCCAGGGATTCCCTATCTAAGGCCAATTGCTCTCTCTTGATTCTGAGCTTAGCTCTCTCAAACTCAAGCAGTTGGCACTTCTTCTCATAAGAGGACTCCCTTTATGAGAAGCAGAGGTCCTATGAGAAACAGAGCTCCCTACAGAAGTACCAGAATGATTAGATTCCTGAGAAGGAGATCTTGATCTTCTTGGTAAACTGTTAACCCTTCCAGGTGGGGTAAAAGAGGGCCACTGAGGCCTTCTCCCTCACCTCCAGGAAGAATTGGATTGTCCAGGTTAGAATCATTTTGATCCTCCTGGCCAGCATCAGAGTCCAGGTCATAGAAGTTTTCACTTCCTGGCCTTTCCTCTTCTGCTGTCCCACCCAACTTGCCTGCCTCATCAGACCCTGGGGTCTTTCTGAGGTCATCTAAAATCAAACTCTCTATGAGACGTTGAGTGTTTGGGTTTTTCCCTGTCTTCAGTTTCCTAGATGTACACATGGTTCTCACTTCTTGGAATGAGAGATGGTCATACTTAGTTGGCAAGGAGCCACTGGCTTCAGGCCTAGAAGACATGCTAGAGTTATGTGGTGTAGGCACCTACTTAACCTAGTGGGAACTGAGACTCTCTTGAGTTGGAGAAAGGGTGTGCTAGACCCTTGGCTACCCAACTCCAAGTTCAGTAGAACTTACTTTATTCTAGTCTTGATTTATATGTACCTAAGTACCTTTAGTGGTTTTCAGTTAGTCACTCAATGAGATTATCTGGTAAACCAATAACAAGCTTGAATCCCACCGCTGCCACCAATGTGAGAAGTTGGCCTGGCATATGCTGTCCACTAATTAAAGTGGGCACCTTGCACCAGTCCAAACGACCCTTATTGATGATTAGGTTAAAGACAACCTTTAATGAAAGCTATCCTAGTGGTAGCTATGGAGAGCAGCCTTCAGGCTAAGTCTTGAAGGAATGTGAAGCAGCTTGTTTTACCAGTATATAACCTCCTGAATGACCAAATGAAAGGAGAACCACACAAGGTATATGTAAAATATATGTATTTATTACTAAACACTCTCTACTAACCTCTTTATGAGATTAGAGAACAAAGCACACAATATTAAATCACTAGAACGACAGTAAATAGCACAATACACAGTGGGCTCCAGGGGGAGACCAAACCATATACTAAGAAAGTGGTATAAGAACCACAACTTGACTAGACACAGTGCCTAGAGCACGTAGAATAGCTGGGACCCCAAGGAACCACCCAAAGTAGTGACACAGACGACCCACGGAGGACGGGTGCAGTGTGTGAACACAGACGCGAGCTCCGTACAACTCTATGGGAAAGTCGCGGTTGGAAATTTACAGATTAAGGACACTTCGGAGCGGACTTTAAGCAAACCCAGCTAAACATAAAAGGTTCTAAGGCCAGCACCCTTGAGAGTACCGAGGTACCCGTGTTACCTATCCCAGAGGAGCCGGGTACATAGGGGTCAAGTGATGTCGGAAACCTTCATCGTTTTCAATGGCGTGTTGCGGAAAAGTGCTGCTGCCGGGAAGATGAAAAGTGTCCAGTGTGATCCAAGCCTGGATCGGAGATGAGAAGATCCTGAAAGCAGAGGAGACAAAGTCTGGGTCACTTCACGTGACCAGGAGAATGCCCACCGATGTCGGGTGTTTCAGATGAGAAGAGGTGAAGCTTGACTCTGCAGCCACGGGGACCAGGAGACGTCTGCGACGACCAAAGTCCGGATTCGAGCTGTCCCACAAAGGATGTCGAGGGCTGGGGGGTCAGTGTCCGGATTGAACACCAACAAGCCTTGGCCACTGCAACCCACGCGGTCAGAGGAAAGATGCTTCTCTGAGGACCAGCAAGGTCCTGGGGTCTCTCCAAGCAATGGAGAGTCAGGGCACGTCTGGAGCAACCAGGTAAGCCCACTGAAAGTTAAAGTTGCCTTCACAGGGACCCACAGGCCAACGGACCAGGGATCGCAAAGGGACCTCGAGCTGAATCACCAAATGCCAGCCCACGGAACACTCGTGGAGTGTAGGCCGGAAATCCTCGGTGGAATTACTGCTCGGGGTCAGGACTACAAGTAGCCCAAAGCACAGCCTCAGGGGTCGCCAAAAAGCATGTGCTGCTGCAAATGTACACGGTGCCCAGGGGTTCGGATTGCACGGTCACCACAAGGGATACGGGCCTCAGAATTGCTGAGAGTGCAGATCGACCTCAGAGACCACGGGAACCCACCTCCTGTATTGCAGAAATCTTTAGAGTCCTTCGGGAGCTTCGTAGATGCAAACCAATCAGATGCGTTTAGGTGCCTGCTCAGCAGGGGAATAACTCCTTTACTCCAAGGGAGATTCTTCAGTCATCCAGCATTGTGCCGATTGTCGAAGTACTTGGTTTCTGTAGCAGAGTTTAGTCCAGGTAAAATCTAAAGTCCTGTATTCAGGGGTTCCTACTTTATACCCAAGGAAGGGGTGTGACTAACTCTGGGGACCCACCTATGGGAGGGTCAGGACAGAGGGGTGGCTACACCCATGTCCTTTGTCCAGTTTCACACCAGAGCAGGAGCAAATGGCTCCTGCAACCGGTTTGAGCTGGACTATGCACAGGGACACCAAATGTGCCCCCAGTGCAGACATCAAAGCACTCTGAGAGTGCACCCACCCAGCCCCAATACACTAAAGCCTGTCTGGGCGGTGGTCACACCTCCCTGTGACAGGAAACCTATTGTCAAGCCTTTCCCTGCCGGAGTTTCGTCCAGCTGCAGGAGGACAGACTCGTGTCTATGGCTGGCAGCATCCATTTTGTGATGACAGGGTGAAGAAAGCTGGTATCGGGGGTACCGGTGTTGTCATATTTCTCCCTCTAGGAGGGTGGGATCATACCTCCCACACCAGTTACTGGTGTGGAGGTATGATTCCAAGGTGTTTGACACCAAACACAACATGTTTCCATGCAGCCATTTTAAAGTTAGCATTTACCGCTAGGTTAATATGCACTTAAGTATATATGGTTGGCTGCCTCACAGACAACCCCGGAGAATAGGTTCCGAAGGCTGCAGAGGGGCTCTGCTCATGCATGGGCACCCTCTCACATAAAACCCAGCACCCTGCCTTCAGGATTGATAAGGCCTGCTATAGGGGTGACTGATAGGTTTATATGTGCAGTGATTAGGATAGATATAGTGAACCTATATCTAAGTAAGGGCTGCATGCACCACCTTACACAGGCTACTGTAGCAGACCTGTGGTGTCATTTTAAATGGTCTCTCAGGGGTGGCATAATACATGCTGCAGCCCCTGGGAGGCCTCTGGGGTACCTATGCCCTGGGTACATAGTATACCATATACTAGGGACTTATAAGGGTACCCCAGAATCCAATTTGGAGTGTACCTAAGTACATGCACAAACAATTTAGGGAGTAAGCAGATAAACTGGAGTCCTGATTAGCAGGATCCCAGTCAGACTAGTCAAAAACCAGCAAAACACCAGGAAAAAAGTGGGGGTAACCATGCAGTCAGATTCCACCTTCCTACAGATTGTATGAAAGATGGTATGACTCCAAAAATCGTCTGAAAGGTGCTAATCTGTCCAGAGCTGATACATTTAAAAAAGTGCACTATTCCCTTTGTATCAGAAATATTTAAAAAATGGTGAACCAGCTCCCCAGAATGCAGTGGGAAGTTAGTGTGGAGTAGTGTCTGTATCTCAGATGAGGACCTTGCAACCTGGAGATCAAACGTCTCTGGCCGAAGTTAAGGCCACATCCTTTTAAAAAACATGGCTTTCAGCTTGCTCAAAGAATCACAGCGTATGTTGGAAATATTAATCGAAGGCCATAACATTGCCTCCCTAACTGTGCGGGCAGGTGGAAACAGTACTTTTGTGCAACAAGTGACTATGGAATTAACCGTCACCAGATACGCGATGCCCGGTTCCATTCCACAGCAACCTTGATCATTCAGCATCAAATAGCTCCCATTCGAGAGCAGCTTGAAGAACAGATGAATCACCAGGCAGCTAGGGAACCCTTCAGATAATAAGACAATTTCACAATCGAATCATTGCATGCTCCATGAAGAGAAATATCTTTGCATAATACAGGACCCACTTAAAACATCCTCACAGTCCGAACCACAAAGGAAAACTTCTGTGTCCCCATTCCTGCATCTAAACCCGAATGGTAACTCCCAGTACTCATGCACATAACCTTCTCCTAGCATTTCGTATCCGCCTATGTGTTGGTATTGGAGACAATATAGGAATTGGAAAGTCATGACCGGTAGGGTAATGTAACCATGGATTATCCAGTCTGTGGATGGTGTCTCAGCCACTGTAAAAGGTAATTGGTCTACTTTTCAATGTGCAACATGGTATATTTTGCATCTCTGCGTGCCATTACTATCTGTCGTTCCGTTAGATCACATGCAGAAAACAGATTTGTACTATTGATGTAACGGCACGTAGCCAGAACGTACTGTTTGCAACGTCCATCTCAGTATTACAATGGACTGTAGTTGTGACTGTCCATGCTGTAAAATAGACATGTCTTGCTGTATAATGTCAATTGCAGAAGACACTATGTTGCCCAGTGAATAAATTCTGGATGATAATGTGGTCATACCATTGTCAACCTCAGTCAAAGCCTTTTCTAAATTAACCCCAGTCGATCTCGCGCAATCTCGCAGCAGCTTCCTGTTGAGAAATTTTCCACATCTCGTTGTATATTCCGTACCAGAAGTGCTTTTGACGTGGGTTCCGGGGACCTAATAAAAAATCCCTGAGATCCATGTCATCAGAAAGAACGGACAAATGTTGTTTCACCTGAGAAAAGGTTGAGGTTTTTAGCCAATCGAGGCACAACTTCCCAACGCTATATGATGTCACCACCCCAGAATGTTCTGATTGTACGTAAAGTTGATCAGGCCTTTTAATCCTAAACCCTTCAGTGTTACCCAGGAATCTAGATTTACACCCGTTTGTGTCCACAGGCCAAACCAACCACCCCTTCCGATTGGGATCTGATGAATTAAAGGAACCATTCCGTATCATGGTATCTAGTGTATCCTCACTAAAGTGTGTTAGATGCTGCCAGTTCTCAAAGCGTGAGAAAACAGGAATACGAGGTGTGTTCAAATCCTTCATTTTTGCTATTCCTAGACAGGAAGTTTGTTGCACTGTTTTATTCAGAACAATGATTTGATGTGGTATGAGGCATGCTCTAAATAAAGCCTCATTCATCTGAACCTGCCAATCTTTTGTCCTCCAGACAGATTTTGTGTCTATGGTGTCTTTCCAAAAGTCGAAACCCTGTACAGACAGTTGGGAAATAAAGGAAGCAGACTATATCAGCTTGGTGTTTATTAGCATATTTTTCTTTGCAGGCATAGGTGCAAGCCTATAATAATAAGAAGCTGGGTCTGATGTGTCAAAACCAGAAGAATAAGTAAGCTTCTCTGCAAATGTTTTTGAACTGCCTTTTGGCGGTGTTGGGCAGTGTTCCCATTGAGTATACTTTGTGTAAGAAATGGTGACCATAATGTTGATAACAAAACATGTCTCCAAAATTAGATGTACCATCATACAATCATCATTAGAAAATGCAGCTGATTGCTCTAGATCTGCAAGCAAATTATGCACAGTTTCAATGTCCCAATCATTTGAGAAAGTACTAGAGGTGATGATATAATTTAAGGACATTTTAAACAAATAAGGTATTTGTAAAAGTTCAGTAGGACCATACACATCATACGATACCCTATTCCTTCCAGAACTGGAACTGCTGTCATTTTCACCAGGGACACGTCGCTTGTTTCACAGGGCGATGATGCATGTGGTTTCAGAACCATGGTCACAATTTGTACTGCAGAGCGTTCTGATAAATAGTGCCATTCAGAAGTAGGAAAAAGACAAAGATGTATCCATGGAACAAAAAAGTATGTCTTTTTCAGCCAAAGATAGAGTATATACTCGTAGCCTGTAAGGGAGGGGCAGTGGTGGCAGCTCAGGTTCACTTGAATCCGATGAGAAGTCGTCATAATGCACGAAGTAGCCAGACGCTGTCTGGTCTATTTTTAGCAGCCCAGCAGGTTTTGTAGAACTGGGAGATGACTCAATCTGTGGCATATTCACATAGACGTAGTCAACTTTTTGAATTGAGATTTCTCTTCTTGTAGAGTATACAGTCGTAGTTGTTTCAACAGGAAGAAGTATCACTTCATTGTTGTTTACAGCTTCTCTTTGCAGAAGGGAATCTTCTGTTATTAAAGCTTCCATCTGAACTTCCTGAATGGTAGCGAGAGGAGTGTGGCGGCTACCCAGGAGCCTACACAGCCTACTGTTAAGAATCTGCCACATATTGTGGTTTGATCAGATCAATAGAGACAAACCTTTTGTCTCTGCGACCGGCAAGGGGCGGAAGAAGTACAGTACTAGTTCCTTCAACAGCCAGGACAGGTACAGGTGCTCTGTAAGATGGCCTAAATTCTTTCTTGTCCACAATTTTCCCTCTGTCCAGGTCCCCAATATTCGGGACACAGGCAGGTCTTGCTGATACGACCTTCACTTCTCCAGTGGCAGTGCGTTTTACTTGGACGTTGCTTTGTGCGCCCCGGAATTCATTGAGTTCCTATAAAACAGCCAAACGTTCATTGATGTCAAATGGTGTTTCCGCATCCACTGTGCTAACATTATCGAGGTCTGGGATCCACATTCTCATACCGAACAGGAGTTCGTAAGGAGTATGACCCCCCCAGGGATTTTCTTGGCATGTTATTAAGTGCCCTCTGGACCCCATATAGGTGATTGACCCAACCCTTGCTGTTAAGTACTGCTTTAAGTCACGGTTTTTCCTCTCAACTACCGAATTTCCTTCGGTAAAGTAGGGGGAGGAGTACCGCAAGGCCACACCCATACTTCCTATGGCTTCTTTATAAGTCCAAGAACTAAACGCCGGGCCCTGGTCTGAATGTAGTATGGACATTGCGTATGTCCCGATGAAGACTCGCAAATCCCTTATAACAGTTCAAGCGTCAGCCGAGGGCTGTGGCCAAACCCACAGGAATCTGGAGCATGAATCCACTGTCACCAAGATATACTTGTAGGCCCCATCTGAGTGTAAGGGGCTGCAGTGATCCAAATAAACAACAGCCAGAGGTTTGTCTGAGATCAAAAGAGGTGTTTGAGGTGGACGTGCTACGGTGGAGCCTTTCATCTGCTGACAGATGTCGCATTTCAGGACAAAGACCTTTGTCTGTTTTGTTAGACCTGGCCACCAATAGCGCTGCTTCAGTAACGAGACTGTTGCAGTAACCCCTGCGTGTGCTGAACCCAGGTTCTTGTGTGCAGCTAGTATTAATCCTAATCTGCGATCAGTGTTTGGTATTACTCTATCCCCCACTCCTGGAATCTGAGCATGCGGAATATTTTGTGCGTCTTACTTGTAGGAGTACTTGAGTGGAAAGCCTTTCGACAGGTGGGTGTCGTTGCGGGCAGCATCGATGGCTAACATGATGTCTCCATCTAATCTCGTACTAGAAAGAGTGATTGCAGCAATGGCAGCAGTGCGGACTGTTGCTTTTGCGGCCTCATCAGCCATAAAATTCCCTTCAACGTGAACGTCAACACATTGATGACTCAATGTATGAATAACATGAGCCCGTGGCAGCATTCTTTCCGCTTCGCCACCTGTTCCCAAAGCATCTTATTCTTTATTGTGCAACCCTTGAAATCTCGAAAAACATTCTGGCCCCAATAGTGAAGATATTCATTATAGGAGTCGGACTGGACACAGTAGTATGAATCACACACTATGAGTGCGGGGAATTCAGGATCCATACTTTGTGGTGCTAGTATCAGGGCTTTTAGCTCTGCCAGCTGTGCTGTACAGTCCCCAAGGGACTGCCTATGTTTTTTTTCAGGATTGAACGTTCCAACATGCATGCGCCCCTTTACCATTGCGCATGCTGTGGAATATTAGTGTTGTGTCCCTACGGCAGGTCGAGCAGATCCATCGGTATAAATGATGAATTCATAGCGATCTAGAGGCATTATTTCATTGAGCAGAGGATACTCTTGTTCGTACTGCAGGAATGCTTGTGTATGTAATGTAGAATCAAATCTGTAATCTACATCTGTTGCAGTGAGAGAGTTAGCCCACTGAATCCCTCGTGGATGTAATGCTTTGGCATTTGGAACGCTTGCTTTCGTAACAGCCTCTAAGTTCGGTACTGGGGTAACAACAATTATGCGCTTACCCTGAGCCAGTGCTCTCTCTCTCACTACAGCAGTCTGTACCGCTGTGAGAATTTTCTCAGGGGGTGAAAAACGCATTTCGGCATTAGTGTACAAATGTGATTTGTATGCAATCGGTACTGTATCACCTTCATTGAAAGTGATATAAGTGTACCCGGTGGGTCCAGCGACTATGCGGATCACCTGGTTAGTTGAGTTTACACGTGTGTGCAAATGTTTAGAAACTATCATATCAGCTTGTACGGAACGTAAAATGTTTGTATGTTCCTGTGTCCCATGGTTGAGTGAAAAGTCGAGGTTAGACCAGTGGGCATTTTTTTTTTTTTAAAAGTGCTGCCAGGTTTTTGCCTTCACTTGACAACTCGAATCCCAGGAACAGGACATTGAGATGGGCTATTATTTATTTTTTTAAATTAAGTTTGTAACTCAGGTGAACGAATCCAAGAATTATGTGGTTCACTCTAGCCAAGTTTTCCATTAATTCATAGTCCGTCAGATAAGTATCATCTAAATAGGACAATACCTCCTCATCAAAATTTTGAAGTAACTCTGTTACTCTTGCTGAGAACAGCCCAGGGCTGTTCCTATACCCTTGAGGTAAATGACAAAATTGACTCTGTGAAGCTAGCGCTGAAAACGCTGTCAAATATATACTTCTAGGCGCTATATTCTGGCGGAAGAATCCATTTGAGACATCTAGTGTTGTTTTGTATTTCTTCCGCACAATGTTGTTCATTAGTGCGGCACTATATGCATTTTGTACTGCAAATGTGTGTGTGGAAGTGTTCAAATGTCTGTATTCTAAGACTAGACAGTATGGAATGTTCGGTTTCATTACGGGAAGCAACGGATTATTCATGGGTAAGGTGCAATTTTCTATTACACCCTGGTATTCAAGTTGTTCAAGGATTTTTATCTTCATGTTTTATTGAGTACTGTCTCTGGGTTGAGGAACTGATTTTAATGGGATTTCGTGATGAGGAGACTCATCATCCCACCCTACATGATTTCGATAAGGTGCAGGAGCTAGCGCTAACGCCCACTCCTTGGCGTATGAATGTTTAACTGATTCTGGAATGAGGTCAGAGAAAGCAGGTAAAATTACTGTTTCTCTTAATGGGCATTCCATTACTAAATCAGGTGGCCAATCCTTTTCAGCCAAAAGAATATTGTAACCGAAGCCATCCCCATCGGCAAGCAAATTGTTAATATTCTGTGTTTGTCCTGTGGGCACATATGGGGAAAAAACACTTTAAGCTGACTTGTTTTCTGTGCTATCCAGAACGGAATTTGCTCCCGACTGGTGGGAACCTTTCCCATAATGGCATTCAGTGTTTGAGCGCTGGTACCCGTAGCAGTCAATTGAGATGGTGCAGCCTGAGCAGTCCGCGCAGGGTTAACTGTGAGCGTTCGCATAATGAACTGCATGAGGCTTCTGTCAATTTTTACTAGATCTTCATATAGTGTTGTTATTTCTGCTGCATTTAAATTATCAATATTAGGATGTGGCGTATAAGCAGCTAGGACCGGCCAAGTCACTCCTTCTTTACTGAGCGGACCGAGTCTCACATTTTCTATGGTATGGGGGAGGGCGCCTTTAAACCAATTTATGTGTTCCTGGTAAGTTAACAGAATTTCTATATCCACGTATGGAAAGTATTCCTCAGGTGTTTCATCCTCAATGTAAGTGTGAAACAATTATGTATGTGCACCCGCAGCCGGTAACTTAACCCAAGAATAGAATACCTTTGTTCTGAATGCGTTGTGTGCTTCACCCACAAAGGTTACGTCCCCACCCATTGCCTTTAGGTCGTAATGTATTAATTTCATAGTGACTGCATGTATACAATTTTCTGTAATATTTAGTCTAACTTCTTGATCTTCACCATTATCTCCGTGTTTGGATATTGTGTAATGAAAGAAAACATTTTAGTAAATTAATTTATGGAGATAGGGTTAGCACATTGTGGAAACATTTTATCCTACAAGCTTAAATGACCTCCAGCCAATACATAAGGTGTACCTACTCAGCTGAGGTGGATTTTCCTTCCCACTGCGGACATCTCCTATTTGGAGGTGAGTAGGGTTCTCTGAGAAAAGCACGCCTGAACTACTCAGATAGATCGTTAAATAAGAACCCAACCAACGTTGGCGACACAATGTTGTGTAGATCCCACTAATGATATGAGATAATTTTATAGAACGCGCATTACCCGAGGGTGTCTTAGCGCTGAGCAGATCAGAGCCAACAGAGGTGCAACGGGCTGAGGGAAGCCTGGATGACTCAGCTAATTTAAGTGGAAACAGCCAGGTCTTTAGCTGCTTTCTGAATTACTGCAGGGTCGGCTGCGAGCAGATAGCAAGGGGAAGGGAGTTCCATAGCCTTCCCCCCTGATAGGCCAGCTTTCGGCCTCCCTAGTTTACTCTATTGATCCTTGGGACCGTGGCCATAAACGCAGAGCTAGATCTAAGGTTTCTGCTTGGCGTGTACCACGAGAGTCGTTCTTGGAAATACGACGGGCCAGTCTTGTGAAGAGCTTTATGCATTAAGCATAATGCCTTGAAGGAGAAACCCTCTTCTCCACTGGCAGCCAGTGAAGGCCATGCAGTCGGTAGGACACTGGTTTGAATTTAGGAATTTTTAAAAGTGTTCTTGCTGCAGCATTCTGCAGGGATTGCAATTTTTTTATCAGATACTTGGAGATGCCTAGATACAGAGCATTACCATAATCCATCCTGGATGTGATAAGGGCCATTATTACAGTTTTCTGTAGGTCAAACTGAATGAACGGGAGGATTTTTTGGAGAACCCGTAGCAAGAAAAAGCCCCCTGAGGTCACCGCATTAATTTGGGCAGAGAAACACAGTTTGGTGTCAAAAATGACTCCCAGGTTTCTTGCTTTCTGCACTGGCTTCGGAGGGTTGCCCAGCTCAGATGGGCACCAGGAAGCGTTTCAAAAGGAGGTCTCTTTCCCAAAGAGTAATACTTCCGTTTTGTCCGAATTTAGCTTGGGACAGTTGCTCCGCATCCACCTCGCGACTGCCGCCATACAACTGCAAAACTTTTTGGCATCATTCTCAACCTGTAATGAGATGGATACCACAATCTGTGTATCGTCCGCGTAGGACATTACGGTCAGCCCGAAGCTGTGGATGAGCTTTGCCAGAGGGGTAACATACACGTTAAAAAGAGTGGGGCTAAGTGCCAAGCCCTGCGGCACCCCACAAGGGAGCGAGAAAGGGCTGGACTTGGCATCTCCCATCTCCACCCACTGTATTCTATCTGCCAGAAATGACCTCAGCAGTTTTAGTGCTCAGTTCCTAAAACCTAAGGAGTGCAGACGTTTAATCGGTAGTACATGGTAGACCGTATCAAAGGCGGCAGAGAGATCCAATAGAATTAGTGCCGCTCTGCCGCCATTGTCCACCCTAACTCTTACTTCCTCTGCTGCAGTCACCAGCGCTGACTCCGTACAATGGTTTGCTCTGAAACCATATTGAGCAGAGTCAAGCAGCTGATGAGTGTCCAGAAAAGCAAGAATTTCCTCATTCATGGCCTTCTCTAGCAGCTTAGCCGGGTAAGGAAGCCGGGAAATTGGTCTGTAGCTTTCCACAAGCTTAGGGTCCAGGGAGGGTTTCTTCACCAGGGGAAGAATAGAGGCTTTTTTCCAGATATTAGGGTAGTGCCCGGTGCTGAGTACCTCATTTAGTAGATCTCTAAGTGGCCCCCCCACCATGCTAGCTACCTTGTTGACAATCAGAGGCGGACATGGATCTGAAGGGGCGCCTGACTTGATGGAACTCATGAGACTGATTGTTTTATCCCACGAGAGAGGAGAGAACTTCTCAAAGACAGTGGGTACACAGGACCCTGAGGATATACCGGGTTTCTCAGCCTCATCCATTTGAAGAGAGAGGTGAGATATATGAGCATTCAGAGAAAATGCTTGAAAAATAGAATTGACCTTAAATTGGAAGAACTCCGCCAACTTATTACAAAAGGGTGCATCCGGTATAAAGACATTACTGTTGTTCCAGCTAGACAGATTCTTGACCGTTTTAAAAAGCTCCCTGGTGGAGTTTGCTGCCAGACTGATTTTATCTGAGAAAAACTTTGTCTTTTCAGCTTTAATTAACTCTTTATACTCCAGAAGACATCTACACGTTTGTTGGACAACATAAACTTTGGGTGAGGTGCCTAGACTGATTCTGGGCACCCCCTTAGGATATGTTGGCCTAGAGACCAGCTAGTTCATAGTACCATCATAAGACCCCCTAACGTTACCAGGGAGCGAATAGTTTCGCGCTTACTTGTGCTCAGAGAAATATACAGAATACACAGTGGGATGTTTTCAATATATTTAGTGAACTAACGTTATTCTTGAATACATGTGCTGCGATAATCAGTAGACAGAAGCAGATCAAAGTGATTACAAGCACCAAAAGCCTAACTAGTAATGCAGTTTACCATGGTGCTAAAACAGTGTATATATGCCGGCATATAAACAAGGCAGTAATCTGGCATACTCCTACTAGGCAAAACCCTACTCTAAGTGTACCTAGAGTGTGTGTAGGCGTGAAGCCAAGAATCCCCCAAAGGACAATCCATCCTCAATACCTGGCGGGAGAGAATGTAACAACCTGTCTTGGTCTCGAACTGGACGCCCCCTCACGGACATGTCAGACCGCTGCGTGGTGAAGTCTCAGTATGCAGGGACCCTCAGGGTCAGCTGAAGTGGCTCCTCTGATAATCTATCGGAATGCTCATTATTTATAATAGAAAGCAGCCTTGCGATGTATATTTGTAGATTAGCGATGTTTTTTTTTGTTTAAATTTGTTTATTGGGTTTTGACATTTCAGGTACATTGAATCAGTATTTCTTGTTTCGACTTACATGCATTTGTATATTCGCATTGTTGCAACTAGCAGTTTTGCGTTGGCATTGGACTTTGTACATCATTGTTACGCATCTATATTACATTCCGAATTGTACATGTTCATCGATTCAGTCTGTATTGATCGTATGCTTCCCGTGGTACACTTGTGAGCATGTACCTCTGTTGTGCGAGCTATATCTGCCTTCGCTATCGTTGAGGGTCGCAATGTAATGTCCCGGCGATAGGGTTACACTTCCTACCAATTAGTACCAATGTCAAAGCTGTCGGATTGCATCCCTAACTCATAACGTGACATTTAACTAGGGTGAGATTTAGGGGGTCAATGGGGGTGTGTGCAGGCAGGAGGGGATTCCTTGTACGATGGCTTGTGGTCATGTAGCAGTTCCTGGTTGTGCGTGTAGGGGGACGTGATAGGTGCACTTTAGTGATCGTGGGGTTGCGACAAGTGCGCTGATGGTGTGATGTTCTCTCTGATATGTGTTGGGCCCAACCCGCTGTGCCTGTCCGCCGACTGTAAGTAGATAGTGAGCGCTGTCTGGGGCAGGGGTGTCACGGGAGGCTCCACTCGTGTGGTTTGGTGTTTGAATTGATGTAACAGTTGTGCCCATTCCATGGATATGTGGTGCTTATGTGTGCCCTCCACCTCTTCGGCCCGTAGCCCTTCCTCCTCCACCCGCCACATTTTTTAACCGCCCCCACCCAGGCGTTTATCGGGGGACCCTCCGGGGCTCGCCAATACATGGCTATTCCTCTTTTAGCTAGTAGAAGAGAAAGGGACACAAAACGGATCTGTACCTGCTCTGTTTTTCTTCTTCAGAACACACCCAGTGCACATGCTTCCCATGAGTTCACTCCTATTATGTTCGTTGTTTCGCCGAGCACCTCATTTATGCGATCTCAGTACTGTCGTATTGTGGGGCACCACCAGAACATGTGTCTAAAGTCCGCTTCAGGAGCCTGACATCGGGGGCATAGAAACTGCATGTCTGGGTAGAAGCGCTGCAGGCGCTCTGGTGTCAGATACGCCCTGTGTAAAATGTTGAATTGTATGTTTTTAAATCGTGCATTCCTAGACACTTTTTTAGGGTGTTCTATGGCCTGCTCCCATTCTTTGTCGTGCAGCGGTCGGCCTATTTCCTTCTCCCTATGTCTGTCTTAGTGAGGTTAATGGTTTGAGAATAAGTTCCCGGATGGCTTTGTACAGCCAAGTGACTAAGTGTCTGCCCGCCCCATGTGCAGTATTGTGTGTATTACTGGATGCGTTGGTGGTTCCCCTTCGGCTGGATCCCAATATGGGCGGCTGCTAGCTATAATTTGTCTATGTAATAAAAATCGCCCCGGGGGAAGGTCATACTCCTCCGCTAACTGGTCGTAGGGTCGGACCTGCCCATCTTCGTAAAGGGATTCCATTTCGGTTAGTGAGCAATCAGTCCACACCTGCAGAGCTTGGGCTGTGTAGTATTCCTCCTGTATGGGGAAACATATCAATGGAAGTAGCGGGGAGTACGGGGGTCTCTCTCTGGACATGCGATGAATCCTCAGCATGCAGGTGCGGGCTATCGATACCTGAAGTGGATGAGTGTGCTTGGGTTTGGTGCCCGGCAGCAACATCCGCCGTAATGCCGGCAGGGGTACATGCCCCGCATTGGAGGTCGTTTCTCCCATATGGCGTTCCGCAGTCCAGTGCGAGAGCCATTGTAGTTGTGCCGCTAGAAAGTACGCCTCGAAGGCAGGAGCTCCTAGACCCCCTGGTCCGTTGGTAGGAGCAATGTTATAGATATGTAGATAGATCTGTCGCCCCGTGAATGAAGATAGAACAACATTTGCTGATAGTGCGCAAGAGGCCTTGTACATGATGTTTGAGGCATCATGATAATGTTGTGCGAAGCTAGATGTGTAAACAAAGTAGTTTCAGAGAAACTAATCCAACATTATCGTGCATGCAAATATGTGCAAAACGTTCACGGCAGAAAAGTTATTGTGAAAAATAGGACAATGTAAGAAATGAGCAGGTTCGCTACATGGGCCTAACCCAGGGAACATAACACTAGTAGAAGTCTTTTCTTTGTTCCAGGTGAAGTCCAGCAGCAGAATCCAGTGTCCAGCAGCAGAAGAGACCTTGGAAGAGTCTTGCAGACGAATGAATCTTGCAGAGGAATCTTGGCCCTGACGAATCTAGGTTCCCACTCTCAGGGTAGCCCTTAAGTAACCCAGAAAGGGTGTTGGACGGCTTCTGCAATGACCCACCTATCGGGGGGCAGTCAGAGACACTACTCTGGTGAACTGACCAGTCAGATGCTCCCAGGGGTCTCTGCTTATCTTGCTTTCAAGATGTTAGAATCAAGTCGCAACCTGGCAGAGCTCTGGGAGCCTCCCTGGGGGAGTAGCTGAAAAGGGGGGAGGTTACTCCCCTGTCCTTCGTGTGGTTTCGCGCCAGAGCGGGGACCAAGTGCTCCTGTACTGGGTCAAACCGGTTTATGCAAGGAGTTCACCAAATGTGCCATTCAAAGCAGTCTGGTGGTGCTCAGGAGCAACCGTACCCTAACCCAGAGACACCTAATTCTAAAAGAGAGTGGCTAACGCCTCTCCTGTGCAGGAAATCCTTTGTTTTGCCTTCCACTGCCAAAGTTAGGCTCATCAGCAGGAGGGTAGAACAGTGTCTGGGGTCGGCGACTGCACTGGCTTGCACGCAAACCCTGCAAGGCTACACAGGTAGACATGATGGGCTCTTCTAAGGAGCCCCCCAGTACATGGTATCATGCAACTAACACTGGAATTGGTGTAGTATGATTCAAACATGTTTGATACCAAACATGACTGGATTTGGGGACGCCATTATGTAGTTGGACATCTCGAGTTGACCGGTGTCCATCACATACCTTAAGATGGCTTCCCCGCACTTACAAAGCCCAGAAACTGGAATCTCGGGTTTGTAGGGGTGCCTCTGCTCATGCAGGGGCACCCTCACACTTAGGACCATGCACCCTGCCCTTGAGCTGAAGGGCCTGCATTAGGGGTGACCCACAGGGCTTAAGTGCAGTGACCGGGATATAAGGTAACCCATATATCTGTGGTGAAAGGTGCATGCACCATTCAACACAGTCTGCAAAAGCAGGCCTGTTGACACAGTTTGCATGGGCTCCTGTGGGTGGCATAATACATGCTGCAGCCCTTGGGAGACCCCTGGTGTACCAATGCCATGGGTACCTTAGCACCATATACTAGGGACTTAGATGGGTACCCCAGTATGCCAATTGTGGGGTGTACAAAGTACTTACCAAACCAATTTATTGGAGAGAGCACCGACACTGGGGTCCTGGTTAGCAGGGTCCCAGTGTATTACAGTCTAAACATACTACAAAAAAGAGAGAATTCCCTTTTCAATGAGATCAGATTTTAAACAAGATGAAAATACAAGTGGTTATAAAAACCTACCTCCAACTTGGACCATGTGATATAGATGTTAATATTAACACAAACAAAAACTTCAGGTACTATAAGAACAAAGAGGGGACAGAGAAAAACCACCCACAGATTATTATCCACATTGCTAAAATATGTTGCAGTAATGGCTAAAGAATACAATCACTACAGAAAACAATCAACAATCATGTACTCATAATCGTTATTTATTTAAAACCATAATACATACATATAAAAACCAAAATGGCTTATTTAGATGTAATTCATGTAATCGAGAAAAAGGTTTTCTCTTATAAAACGCACTGATATATACATGAATTTGTATTTTACAAATGGATATTTGAAATGTTTTTTTTTTTAAATAAGCCATTTTGTTTTTTATATGTATGTATTATGGTTTTAAATAAATAACTTGTGTATGAGTACATGATTGTTGATTGTTTTCTGTAGTGATTGTATTCTTTAGCCATTACTGCGACATATTTTAGCAACGTGGATAATAATCTGTGGGTGGTTTTTCTCTGTCCCCTCTTTGTTGTTATAGTACCTGAAGTTTTTGTTTGTGTTAATATTAACATCTATATCACATGGTCCAAGTTGGAGGTAGGTTTTTATAACTACTTGTATTTTCATCTTGTTTAAAATCTGATCTCATTGAAAAGGGAATGCTCTCTTTTTTGTGTTACACAGACCCGTCCCTTTTCTAAAGTATCAGGGTACCTCCCTTATTTTGTTGGAATTACAGTCTAAATATACTGACACCAGCCAAAAAGTGGGGGAAACCTTTTCAGAAAAATCCTACTTTCTAGTATCCTGAGCTACTGAACATGGCCAACGATTCTCCGATTAGACTGCCCCTTCAGGAGGATCTTGTGTCGCAGCAGCAGGGGAGAGTCCTCCACCTGAACCTGTCAACTCTCTGCCTTCTTGCGTGGAGATTGAGTGGCGGCAGTTGACAGCTTTCAACCATCCTCCCAAAGTCTGCAATGTTATTCTGGCCAGGTGTCCCTCTACCAAGACGGTATTCGCCTGCTGTTGAAAGAGATTTGTATCATATTGTACAGAAAAGTCCACTGACCCACTTTCTGCCTCCCTTTCTGATATTTTGCTTTTTATTCTTACCCTCACCCAACAGGACTCTGCTTTGGGCACTCTGAAGGGTTATCTTTCTGCTCTGTCTGCCTTCTTTCAGCTGCCTGACCAACCCTCTTTATTTAAGTCCTCTGCTGTAAACAGATTTTTGAAGGGCCTTGTACAAATGTTCCCCCCTTCTCATTTTATTATGCATCAGTGGGACCTTAATTTTGTCCTCGCATTCTTTTTTTTAAAACATCTTTTTATTAAGCTTACAGCAATCCAGTCATATGGAAATACACCACGATAATCATATACATCTTTTAACAAAGAAAAAACATTGCATTTGTGTTCTCAACAATACAATGTTTAGACTTCTGGTACACATCCACCCCGGGCACATCCGGAACGCCTCACCCAGGAATTGAGGCTTCAGAAGACATTGTAACGGGGGTGGTGCATGGACTCACTCTGTACAACTTCCATTTGCCCCAGACCCTCTTCTATTTCTTTCGCAGAGCCTGCTTACATAAACCACTTTTTGTGCCACCATAGACCAGTCCATGTC
This sequence comes from Calotriton arnoldi, assembly GCA_963921515.1. Lineage (NCBI taxonomy): Eukaryota > Metazoa > Chordata > Amphibia > Caudata > Salamandridae > Calotriton > Calotriton arnoldi. The sequence goes on from CAWUFW010001574.1 coordinate 1,047,610, forward strand.
CCTCTTCCAGTCTCTGAGGAGTGGAGCGGACTCTGCTCCCCATAAGGGAGCTATGTTATGTTTGGCAATAATCATACCCAATGACATCCAAATTTTGGTCCGTGCTAACCAGGTTGGTCGCATCCCACACATTAAGAAGGCACCATTTAGCAGAGAGTGGCAATTCGCTACCACATATCTCATTCATACATGCCACTACAGATTCCCAGAAGATCTGGATCACCGGACAAGCCCCGATGATGTGTGAAAAGAAACCCTCCTGACCACACTGCCTGTGACAAAGTGGATCCAAGCCCCTTCCCATTCTTACCATCTTGGTGCAAGATAGATAAGATCTATGGCGTATTTTGAACTGCACCAGTCTGAAGTGTGCCCTAATGGCCACCTCTCTAAGCGAGGCCATAGCCACTGGCCAGTCTTCATCAGCCATATCCCCCAGATCAGCCTCCTAGCGGCTCCGCAGGTGACAAAATGCGTCCAGGAAGTTGTTGATTAGTTTTCGATAAGTGAGGGAAATCGCCTTTCGGGGCATAAGTTCTATTTTCAAATGGTGACGATTCCGGGAGGTCCTCCCCCTGGGGTCTATGTCTATGTCGGGGTATTTGTAAAGCGCAGCTACTACTCCACGGAGTGTCCTGGCACTAAAATGTGGAAGAGTGGCGATGGAAGTAAGAGGGGATTATGGGCAGGAGAAAAGCCATGTTTTCAGCTTCTTCCGAAACACAGGTGTTGACTTAATACTTCTAAGTGGCAGTTTGTTCCAATAGGACAGGCTTAGGAAGGAAAGGGACTTTCCTCCTGACCTAGCCTTTTTGATACATGGAGTACTGGCCAGGAAAAGATTAGAGGAGTGGAGATTTCTCAGTGGGGCATGGAACGAGATCCTGTATTTAAGGTAGCCGGGGCCCATTCCGTATAAGGCTTTCTGAGTCACAAGTAGTGTCTTAAAGATAATTATTTTCCTTACTGGAAGCCAATGAAGACTCTTCAACAGTCTTGACACATGAGCATCCCGGGGGAGCTTGAAGATAGTTCGGGCCGCAGCGTTCTGGACAAGCTGAAGCCTGTCCGTCAGATACCTAGACATACCTAAGTAAAGGCCGTTCCCATAATCAAGGCGAGATATGATCAGGGCTTGGATCACTTGTTGTCTGGCAGCCACAGACAACAGATTCAGAAACTTCAGAAGAAGACGCAGGAGGGCAAAGCAAGTGCCCACTACCGAATTTACTTGGGTATGAAATAGGAGCTGATTATCAAATTTAAAGCCCAAGTTTTTCACCACCTGATTTATGATAAGGGGAGTGGGAGCATCAGGTGGCCAGAAGGACTGCAAGGGAGTTTCTGCATCCGAACCAAAGAAAAGCAACTCCGTCTTTCCCGCATTACATTTCAGCTGGTTCACAGCCAGGCACCCAAATACCACTGAGAGGCAAGTACTAATTTACTTGCCAGGGCAGGGCTTGCTGTTCTTCCACGTGAACAACAGCTGGGTGTCATCTGCATAAGACACAATTTTTGCCCCTAAGGATTCAACCAAAGTAGCCAAAGTGAAAGGTAGATATTTAACAAGGTCGGGCTCAGGGCGGAGCCCTGAGGGACACCAACCTTCAGCTTGTGGGACATGGCCGAGTAGGGATGGCACCATACCTCCTTACCACCGCTTTGAGATTATGTCAGTCCTGCAGTTAGCGAAAGGTTTCTGCTGTCGCTAGTTCGTAATCCCTCTGTATGTCAGAAAAGGGGACCTTCCCCCACCAGACCAGAGATCCTCCACCTTGGAGTGTCCTATAAGATCACACTTGTCAAAGCCAGGTCGTATTCCCTACGTGCCCAATATCTCAGAATCCCACAACGGCGTGACTTGGGTAATCTGCTTATCACAACCCAGTTTTTTAAATGTTGTGTGCTAGAGTCGGACCGTTGATGATGTTGGCCCTGAGAGATTTAGACGTTTCAGGTTACTGTAGATACTGTAAAATGCCCGCAGATACCTCCTGAGTGCAGAACATAACGTCCCATGTGATACGCGGGCTCATCTGCAGGGTGGTGGACCCATTGATTAATACTGCCAAGTGCACCACCCAATAATATGTCTGAATATCTGGCAGGACTATCCCCACGTCGTACCAACTCTGTGTCAACTGAGCTAGGGTGATTCACAGCGGTCCTACATCCCACAGTAGAGTTCTAACCTCACTTTCTATGGTTTTAAAGTAAGTTTTAGGAACTGGGAATGGCGTGTTTTGTAACACATAAAGAAAACACGACAGCGTCATCATCTTGAATATCGCCGCTCTTCCAGGTAGAGAGAGCGGCAGTGATCTCCAGTGCTGGACATCACTTTTAAGCTGCATCAGTGGGCCTTGGAGATTTTTGGTGGCAAGTAAGTCTGGATCAGTGGTAACAGAAATACCAAGGTATTTGAAACTGTCTTTTACTATTCGCCTGGTGGCAGGCAAGGCATCTGTCCGCGCAGTAAATACACCGTGGGTTTGGACCAGTTAATGGTATAACAGGAGTATCTACCAAAGTTAGTGAATATGTCTAATATTCTGTGAATGGAGGGTTGTGGATCCGTGACGTATAACAAGATATCATCGGCGTAGAGAGATATCCTATTCTTCCATTCTTCTATCCAGTGCAGTCCACGGATTAACGGATCCCCCCGTACCCAAGCTGCCAAAGGCTCAAGGATCAAAGCAAAATTAAGCGGCGAGAGCGGGCAACCCTGTCTGGTTCCACGCTAGAAGTGGAATACACTGGATGTCCTCATTAACCACCACCTGAGCCAGAGGTTTGGAGTATATAAGTCGCACCCAAGGCATAAAATCTGAAAGAAACACGTTAGTTATAGATTCCTTACCTTAGAATTACCCCCAGGCGTCAGACTGGATCCGGAAAGTTTTTCATCAGCAGTACCTCTGCGCGTCGGAAGGTGGCGTCGGTCGGCTCTGCGTTCGACGTTGGCGTCGTGTCAGCGGGATGACGTAGCGGCAGCTACTTAGACGCCGCCCTCGCGCGCTGACGTCAGTTCTTTCTTTTTCCACGCCAGCCAGCGCAGATCCGGGAAGAGCGGTACCTCCAGTCACTATTTGACTGACTTTTTCTCAACTTTTGTCGACTTCTTTTTTGAGTCCATCGACTCCTGGGGCACGAGGGATGCCCGGCTTCAAGGCATGCAGTTCCTGTAACCGACTGATGTTGGTGACGGATCCGCAGTGCGTGTGCCTTTTTTGCCTGGAGCGCGACCACGACCCCAAGTCGTGCTCCGACTGCCGGTCGATGGCGCTGAATGCTTTGTGGGAGTGGTTCCAAAAGCTGCTTGAGCGCTGGCAGTCGGCTCCGTGCCGTTCGAGGTCCCGGTCGCGAGGTAGGTCGAGGGACCGGTCGCGGAGCCACCACCACCATTCGTCCAAGTCATCGAAGTCTTCGCACTCGGGGTCGGGTAAGTTGAAGCATAAGAAGAAGTCAAAGAAGCATCATCGCTCTTCGACTTCTCCTCATCGGTCGGCCGACCCGATGAGGGATGCTGCTGGTGCCCCTCCCGCGGCTCCGCGTGCGGATCCCGAAGAGTCGACTCCGCGTTTCCCTCCCTTCCCGGGACCCGGAGAGACTCCCGCCCAGCTTCATACGTTCTACGAGGCGATGCATGCCATCTTTGGGTGGCCCGGACCCGCCGGCGCGCCTTCGGGCCCTGCGGAACCGGTTGGGGGGCCTAGGCCTTCTCCGCCGACGGCTCCGGCCCCGGCGCCGCAGGCCCCCCTTGGATCCAGGCCTGGATCCGGATCTGCGCCGGTTGACCTGATTACACCTCCAACGGCGCCGCTTCCTCTGGCACCATTACCGCATTCGACGCTGGTCGACCCCCGGCCGGCATCGTCCCCGGCCTCCATCCCGACGTGGACCTAGAGCCGGACCGGCGTCGCCCGATGCCAGATCCGGTGCCCAGAGGGGTTTTTGTGCCCCTGTTCACTCCTGGGGTCCCTTTTCAGCCAGATTGGCACCCAGAGGATGAGGAGGAGGACTGGGAGGGGTCAGGAGACCCTTTAACTGATCAGATGGAATCTGAGCAGGACTGAGAGAGGAACTGGGGGATTCCAGTGGTCTTGACAGCTCCCCTGACCTTGGAATATGTCTCCTCCTACCGTGGCTACGGGGGAGGGAGCGTCGTACGCAGTGGTGTTGCGTAGGGCGGCCGAGGCTCTCAACCTCGAGCTTCCTACGGTGGTGGTCAGGACTAACCTCCTGACAGAGGTGCTTCAACCGGCTGCAAGCTCTTCGGAGCCCCTGCTGCTATTTAATGAGGCCCTCACCGACGTCCTTTTGGGCACGTGGTCCAGGCCCAACACGGGGGCTCCCGTGGACAGGATGATCACCCGACGCCACTGCCCGGCTCCGGGCGACCCCACTTTCCTCTCCCAACACCCCACCCCGGAGAGCTTGGTGGTCCAAGCCTCCACTTCCAAGAGCGCATTCCCTACCGCTCCACCGGAAAGGGAATCCAAGAAGCTGGACCATCTTGGGAAGAAGATTTTCTCTTCCGCCAGTTTAGGACTGAGGTAGGTAAACACTGCATGTCGCTTGGGCCGTTATTCCCACTCTGTGTGGGATACGGTTGCGCAGGTGCTGCCTCAGTGTCTGGAGGAGGCCCGGACAGTGCTCTACTAGGCTGTCGCCGCCGGGAGGGATGCAGCGAAGTTTACCATCCGTTGTGGGCTGGACACCGTCGACTCTCTGGGCAGGACCATTTCAACGTCAGTAGGGCTTCATCGCTATGCCTGGATGAGATCGACTGGCTTTTCGGGGGATGTCCAGAACACCTTGATGGACATGCCCTTTGATGGCGGTCGCCTTTTTGGCGACAAAGCAGACAACGCTCTAGAGCGTCCAAGGACTCACGGGCTACGGCCAAGTCCTTGGGCCTCTCCACCTGCCCTGCGCAGTCTGCTTTTCGCCCCTTTTGTGGCTATGGAAGGGGTGCCCCGCTACGTCCCACCCAGAGCCCCAACCTTCGCGTGGCCGGGGACGTGGGAACAACCGTTGTGGTGCCGGGGGCCAGCGGGCGAGCCAGTCCACCAAACCCACCTCTGCAGCAGCCTCCAAACCTTCCTAGTCTGACATATCTGAAAGAGACACGTTAGTGACAGATTCCTTACCTTAGAATATCCCCAGGCGTCAGGCTGGATCCGGAAAGTTTTTGCGTAGCAGTACCCTTGCGCGTCGGTAGGCGGTGTCGTGCGGCTCCGCGTCCGTCGTCGGCGTCGAGATCGCCGGGATGACGTCGCGGGCAGTACTTAGACGCCGCCCCTGCGCGCTGACGTCAGTTCTTCTTTTTCCGTGCCAGTAAGCGCAGATCCGGGAAGAGCAGTGCCCTAGTCAATTTTTGACTAACTTTTTTGTGAATTTTTTCACTGTTTCTTTTCGAGTCTTCATCGACTCCTAGGTGTCGTAGGGATGCCCGGCTTCAAGCCATGCGACGCATGTGGTCGAATGATGTCGATCACAGACCCGCATCTGGAGTGTCTCTTCTGTCTCGGCCGAGACCACGACACGAAGTCGTGCCCTGACTGCCGGAAACTTCACCCGAAGGCTTTGCGAGAGCGGTCTCGAAAGCTACTCGAGGTCCGGCAGTCGGCTCCGCGCCGCACCAAGCCCCGGTCCCGGGAGAGGTCGAGGGGCCGGTCGCGGAGTCCCCGCCGGTCATCGGAGTCCAAGTCTTCGCGCTCCTCGGGTAAGTCGAAGCACAAAAAGTCTAAGAAGCGTCATCGCTCTAAGACTTCGCCTCGCTGGTCTCGCGACTCGGCTGAGGCCCCAGTCGGCACCGTCCCCGCGGCCCCGGACATGCCTATGGAGCCGCCCCCGCATTACCCGTCCTTTCCGGGTTCGGGGGCGACTCCGGCCGAAATACAGGAATTCCTGTCGGCCATGGCCCGCCTCTTTGGGCCTCAAGGTCCCTCCGGTGCGCCTTCGGGCCCCGTGGCCCTGATGGGGTTCCTCCGGCATCGCCGTCGCCGCCTGTCCCGCCAGCCTTCATCCCGGCCTCGGCTCCTGCCCCGGCCTTGATCCCGGCTCCGGTGGTACCGCAACCCCCATCGACGCCGGTTGACCTAACCACGCCTCCGCCGACGCCGATGTCCCCGGTGCCGTTCCTGACGCCGTCCGGGGCTCCGGACGGCATCGGTCCCCGGCTCTCTCCGGCTCCGGACATGGAGCCGGACCGACGTCGCTCAACGCCGGCTCCGGCGCCGATGAGACCTTGGATCCCAAATGTCCCTCCTCCTCCATATTTTGAACCTGAGGAGGACCAAGAGAGCTGGGAGGGGTCCGAAGACCCTCTCACACAACAGTGTGAGTATGATCAAGACTGGGCTGAGGAACTTGGGGATGCCAGTGGTCTAGACACCTCCCCTGACACTGGCATGCTGTCTCCTCCCGTGGCTACGGAGGAGGGAGCTAATTTTGCAACGGTGTTGCGTAGAGCAGCTGGAGCCTTACATCTCCAATTGCCTACTGTGGCTGTCAGGACTAATCTCCTGACGGAAGTGCTTCAGCCGGCAGCTTCCTCTTCGGAGACTGTGCTGCCGTTTAATGATGCACTCACTGACGTTCTTTGGGTGCCTGGTCCAAACCCACCACAGGGGCTCCTGTGGATAGGAACGTGGCCCGACGCCATCGCCCTGCTCCGGGCGACCCCTTGTTTCTCTCCCAACATCCCACCCCGAGAGCTTGGTTGTCCAAGCCTCTGCCTCCCAAACCGCCTTCCCTACCGCCCCTCCGGATAGGGAATCCAAACGCCTGGACCAATTTGGGAAGAAGGCTTTTTCTTCCTCCAGTGCTGGCTTGCGGTCCGTCAACACCGCTTGCCTTTTGGGCCGATATACCCACTCCCTGTGGGATTCGGTGGCGGCTGTTTTGCCGCAGTGTTCTGAGGAGGTCCAGACACTGCTTACCCACGCCATTGCGGAAGGGCGAGATGCGGCTAAATACACCATACGTTGTGGCCTTGATACCGCCGACTCGCTGGGCAGATCGCTTGCGACGACGGTGGCGCTACGTCGCCACGCCTGGCTGAGAACAACTGGTTTCTCGGGTGATGTCCAGAATACACTCATGGACATGCCCTTTGATGGAGTCGGTCTTTTTGGTTCAAAGGCAGACCATGCGCTGGAGCGTTTTAAGGACTCACGGGCTACTGCCAAGTCCCTGGGCCTTTCTGTTGTACGCCCTCCGCTAACCTCTGCTTTTCGCCCCTTTCGTGGCCACGGAAGGGGCGCCCAGTCACGTCAGCTGCCCAGCCATCGGCCCGCGCAGCACGCGTCTTCGCGTGGCCGAGGACGTGGATACCGCCGTGGCGGTTCGGGCAACCAGCGTGCGGGTCAGGCCACTACCTCCAACCCGTCCGCGGCCTCCAAGCCCTCCCAGTCCTTCCTTTCAGGTGCACAGCACGCCAGTAGGGGGTAAGGTCCGCCATTACCTTCACCACTGGCGTCCCATCACCTCGGACAGGTGGGTCTTGGACATTGTCCGAAGGGGCTACTCCCTCCCCTTCGAGACCACCCCCCCAGCCATGCCACCTCAATTCCACCGCATGTCAGGGGATCACTTGGTGCTTCTGCAGAAGGAAGTCACGGCCCTCTTGGCCAAGAGGGCCATCGAGCATGTTCCGACCCCAGAAGTAGGACGTGGTTGCTACTCCCACTACTTTCTGGTGCCGAAAAAGGACAAGGAGGACATGCGTCCTATCTTGGACCTCCGGAACGTCAATCGCTTCCTCCGGAAGGAGAAGTTCAAGATGCTCACCCTAGCTCAGGTCTTGACTGCCCTCGACCCTGGAGACTGGTTGGTAGCGTTGGACTTGCAGGACGCTTATTTTCACATCCCCGTCCTGCCGGCCCACCGGCGTTACCTGCGGTTCACGGTAGGCCTCGAGCATTTTCAGTTCACTGTGCTCCCCTTTGGCCTTACAAGTGCCCCTCGGGTGTTCACGAAAGTGATGGCGGTGGTCGCAGCTCATCTGCGCCGGGCAGGGTTCCAGTCTTCCCCTACCTCGACGACTGGCTGCTGAAGGCGGGCTCGTCCCAGGCAGTCGTCTCCCACCTCCAGACTAAGGCCGTACTCCTGCAGTCGCTGGGGTTCTCCATCAATGTGCCGAAGTCGCATCTGATTCCTTCTCCACAGCTCCTTTTCATCGGAGCAGTTCTGGACAGGACGCAGTTTCGGGCCTATCCTCCCGAACGGCGAGTCCGGGATATTCAGGCTATGATTCCGAACTTCCAGCCTTTATCCTGGGTTTTGGTACGGATGACCCTGAGGCTGCTGGGCCTCATGGCCTCCTGCATCCTGCTGGTCAATCATGCCAGATGGCATATGCGGGCTCTGCAGTTGGACCTGAAGTTCCAGTGGGCGCAGCACCAGGGCAACCTGTCCGATCACGTCCAGATCTCGGAGGGGACTGCAAAACAGTTGCAGTGGTGGCTCTCGAACCGGCAATGGGTCATGGGCAGATCCCTCTCCCTTCCCCAGCCAGAGCACACAGTTGTGACGGACGCGTCCCTTCTGGGATGGGGCGGTCACATGGGAGTGGCGGAGATCAGAGGCCTCTGGTCTCCGGCGGAGTCCCGGCTCCATATCAACCTTCTGGAGCTCCGGGCGATCCGACTTGCACACAAGGCATTCCTTCCCTCTCTCAAAGGGAAGGTAGTGCAGGTGTTCACAGACAACACCACCGCCATGTGGTACTGCAACAAACAAGGCGGGGTGGGGTCGTGGACCCTCTGTCAGGAGGCTCTGCGCCTCTGGACATGGCTGGAACATCAGGGCATGTTCCTGATGGTTCAACACCTGGCAGGTTCCCTGAACGCCAGGGCGGACGAACTCAGCCGCAAGTGCATGATGGATCACGAATGGCGTCTTCACTCGGAAGTGGCGCAAGGACTCTTTCTACAGTGGGGAGAGCCTTGGTTAGATCTATTCGCCACCGAAGAGAACGCGCAATGTCATCAGTGCTGCGCGTTGGAATTTCCAAGGCGGCACTCGCTCGGCGACGCTTTTCGTCGCGAGTGGAGTTGCGGTCTGTTTTACACCTTTCCGCCTATACCACTTCTACCCAGAGTGTTTAAGAAGATTCGGCACGACCGGGCCCAAGTCATTCTTGTGGCTCCGGACTGGGCTCGAAGAGTTTGGTATCCCGAGCTACTCAGTTTGAGCGTAGATCCCCCGATCCGTCTGCCTCTTCGGGAGGATCTTCTGTCGCAGCAGCAGGGGACGGTCCTCCACCCGAACCTGTCCAGCCTCCACCTGCTTGCGTGGAGATTGAGCGGCGGCAGTTGATTCCTTTCGACTTGCCTCCCGAAGTTTGTGATGTGATTCTGGAAGCCAGGCGTCCCTCCACTAAGGTGGTATACGCCTGCAGGTGGAACAAGTTTGTGGCATGGTGCACAGCAAAGGCTGTGAATCCCCTTTCTGCCCCTCTTTCTGAGGTGCTTCTGTTCCTTCTTTCCCTGGCCCAACAGGGTTCTGCCCTGGGTACCATCAAGGGCTATCTTTGTGCCATCTCGGCCTTCCTCAGGCTTCCTGATCAGCCCTCCCTTTTCAAGTCCCCTGTTGTTAACAGGTTTCTAAAAGGCATTACACACCTCTTCCCTCCTGTTCCGTTTGCGATGCCTCAGTGGGACTTGAACTTGGTTCTTACCTTTCTTATGTGCGCTCCCTTTGAGCCTCTACATAACTGTCCTCTTCGTCTTCTCACTCTGAAGACAGCCTTTCTGGTGGCCATCACCTCCGCTCGGCGGGTGAGTGAGCTCCAGGCTCTTTCATGCAAACCTCCCTTTCTGTCTGTCCATCCAGACAAGGTTGTTCTTAGGACGCGCCCGTCCTTCTTGCCAAAGGTGGTTACTGCCTTCCACATTGGGCAGACGATCACTTTGCCCACCTTCTTTCCGCCTCCGCATCCTTCCAGAGAGGAAGAGAGGCTCCACCGTCTGGACCCAAAACGTGCGCTTTCTTTTTATATCAACCGCACACAACACTTCCGGGTGGATGACCAGCTCTTTGTTGGCTACGTGGGCGCCAAAAAAGGTCGGGCGGTGCACAAGAGAACCATCTCCCGCTGGGTCACCTTGTGTATCAAAGCCTGCTATTCTTTGGCAAAGAAGGAGCCTCCTGTTGGGCTGCATGCCCATTCCACCAGGGCAACGGCGGCTACCACGGCTTTAGGCCGCGGTGTTCCGCTGCAGGATATATGTCAGGCAGCTACGTCGGCCTCGCTCACGTTTACCAAGCATTACTGCCTTGACAGCCAGGTCCGGAGGGACGGCTTCTTTGGCTGTTCTGTCCTCCGGGACTTCCTTGTCTGATCTTTGTTCGCAGACCCACCACCGGGGTTGGTATTGCTGGGGTATCTATTCTAAGGTAAGGAATCTGTCACTAACGTGTCTCTTTCAGATGCACAAGTTACTAACTTGTGTAACGATATATCTGTAAGAGACAGTAGTTAGTGACAGATTCCTTACCGCCGCACCCATCCTCCCCGTTCTGCAAACTGATTTCTAGGGTTAAGGACAACCCTTTCAGGGCCCTAGTATTTTTCAGACACCTATGTCAGCTTCTTGCATGGCTCTGCGTTCCTGGCGCGGAAAGTCGTGTACAGAACTGACGTCAGCGCGCAGGGGCGGCGCCTAAGTACTGCCCGCGACGTCATCCCGGCGATCACGACGCCGACGACGGACGCGTAGCCGCACGACGCCGCCTACCGACGCGGAAGGGTACTGCTACGCAAAAACTTTCCGGATCCAGCCTGACGCCTGGGGATATTCTAAGGTAAGGAATCTGTCACTAACTACTGTCTCTTACAGATATATCGTTACACAAGTTAGTAACTTGTGCTTCAGTCCCATCAAATGCCAGTGGAAGGCAGTATTTGCCATCACCTCCCCCACAGGCGCACCATCACGCCGGACAGGTGGGTTTTGCAGATAGTCCGAAGGGGCTACTCCCTCCCCTTCGAGGCTACCCCTCCAGCCATGCCACCGCAATACCACCGCATGTCGGAGGATCACCTGGCCCTTCTCCAGCAGGAAGTTCTGGCTCTTTTGGCCAAGGGAGCCATCGAGCACGTTCCTGACCCAGAAGTAGGTCGTGGTTTCTATTCCCACTAGTTTCTGGCCCCAAGAAGAACAAGGGCCTGCGTCCTATCTTGGATCTCAGGAACGTCAACCGCTTCCTCCGGAAGGAGAAGTTCAAGATGTTGACGCTTGCTCAGGTCTTGTCTGCCCTCGACCCGGAAGACTCGATGGTAGCGTTGGACTTGCAGGATGCTTATTTTCACATTCCCGTCCTGCCGGCCCACCAGCGTTACCTGCGGTTCACGGTAGACCACGAGCATTTTCAGTTTACCGTGCTCCCCTTTGGCCTTACCAGCGCCCCTCGGGTGTTCACGAAAGTATTGGCGGTGGTCGCAGCTCATCTGCGCAGGTCAGGGGTTTCAGTCTTCCCCTATCTCGACGACTGGCTGTTGAAGGCGGGCTCGCCCCAGGCAGTCGTCTCCCACCTACAGACTATGGCCGACCTCCTGGTTTCGCTGGTGTTCTCCATCAATGTGCCGAAGTCACACCTGATTCCCTCTCAGAAGCTCCTCTTCATCGGAGCGATTCAGGACACGACACGGTTTCGGGTCTATCCTCCCGAACAGCGAGTCCAAGATATTCAGGCTATGATTCCGATCTTTCAGCCTCTATCCCAGGTTTCAGTCAGAATGACCCTGAGGCTGCTGGGCCTCATGGCCTCCTGCATCCTGCTGGTCGATCATGTCAGGTGGCATATGCGAGCTCTGCAGTGGTACCTGAAGTTCCAGTGGGCGCAGCATCAGGGGAATCTGCCCGATTGCGTTCAGATCTCCGAGGGCGCTGCACGACAATTGCAGTGGTGGCTCATGAACCAGGATTGGGTCAACGGCAGATCCCTCTCCCTTCCCCAACCAGACCACACAGTGGTGACGGACGCATCCCTTCTGGGACGGGGCGGCCACATGGGAGAGGCGGAGATCAGAGGCGTCTGGTCTCCGGCAGAGTCCGAGCTCCACATCAACCTTCTGGAGCTTTGGGCGATTCGTCTTGCACTCAAAGCATTCCTTCCCTCTGTCCGGGGAAGAGTAGTGCAGGTGTTCATGGAGAACACCACCGCCATGTGGTACTGCAACAAACAGAGCGGGGTGGGGTCGTGGACCCTATGTCAGGAGGCTCTCCGCCTCAGGGCATGGCTGGAACATCAGGGCATATCCCTCGGTGGTTCAACACCTGGCAGGTTCACTGAACGCCAGGGCCGACGAACTCAGCCGCAGGTGCATGATGGATCACGAATGGCGTCTTCACTCGGAGGTGGTGCAAGGTCTCTTTCAACAGTGGGGACAGCCTTGGTTAGATCTATTCGCCACCGAAGAGAACGTGCAATGTCAGCAATTCTGCGCGTTGGAATTTCCAAGGCGGCACTCGCTAGGCGACGCTTTTCGTCGCAAGTGGGGTTGCGGTCTGTTGTACGCCTTTCCGCCTATACCACTTCTGCCCAGAGTGCTGATGAAGATCAGGGGCGACCGGGCCCAAGTCATTCTTGTGGCTCCGGATTGGGCACGGAGAGTTTGGTATCCCGAGCTCCTCAACATGGCCATCGATCCTCCGACCCGTCTGCCTCTTCAGGAGGATCTTCTGTTGCAGCAACAGGGGACGGTCCTCCACCCGAACCTGTCCAGCGTCCACCTCCTTGCGTGGAGATTGAGCGGCGGCAGTTGACGTCATTCGACCTGCCTCCCAAAGTCTGCGATGTAATTCTGGCAGCCAGGCGTCCCTCCACTAAGACGGTATACGCCTGCCGGTGGAACAAATTTGTGGCATGGTGCACAGCAAAGGCTGTGGATCCCCTCTCTGCCCCTCTTGCTGAGGTTCTTTTGTTCCTTCTTTCTTTGGCACAGCAGGGCTCTGCTCTGGGCACTATCAAGTGCTATCTCTCGGACATCTCTGCCTTCCTTCGGCTTCCAGATCAGCCTTCCCTTTTCAAGTCCCCGGTGGTAAATCGTTTCTTGAAAGGCATAACCCATCTCTTTCCTCCTATTCCTTTTGTTATTCCTCAGTGGGACTTGAACCTAGTTTTAACTTTTTTAATGTGCGCTCCCTTTGAGCCGCTTCACAACTGTCTTCTGAGGCTCTTAACTCTCAAAACTGCTTTCCTGGTGGCCATCACCTCTGCCAGACGGGTGAGTGAGCTACAGGCGCTTTCTTCTAAGCCTCCTTTTCTCTCTGTGCATCCGGACAAAGTTGTCCTCAGAACTCGTCCATCCTTCCTACCCAAGGTAGTCACTGTCTTCCACATCGGGCAGACCATCACCTTGCCCACCTTCTTTCCGCATCCGCATCCTTCGAAGGAGGAAGAGAGGCTCCACCGTCTGGACCCAAAACGTGCGCTTTCCTTTTATTTGGATCGCACCAAACAGTTCCGGGTGGATGACCAGCTCTTGTTGGGTACGTAGGCACCAAGAATGGTCGGGCCGTACACAAATGAACTATCTCCCGGTGGGTCATTTTGTGTATCAAAGCCTGCTATTCTTTGGCAAAGAAGGAACCTCCAGTGGGGCTGCGTGCCCATTCCACCAGGGCGACGGCAGCAACCACTGCTCTGGGACGAGGCGTTCCTCTGCATGACATCTGTCAGGCAGCTACGTGGGCTTCGTTGCACACTTTTACGAAGCACTACTGTCTTGACAGTCAAGTCTGGAGAGATGGCTTCTTTGGCCGTTCTGTTCTCCAGGACTTTCTGGTGTGATCTTGGTTCGCAGACCCACCTCCGGGGTTGGTATTGCTGGGGTATCTATTCTAAGGTAAGGAATCTATAATTAACGTGTTTCTTTCAGATGAACAAGTTACTTACCTTCGGTAACGATATATCTGTAAGAAACATTAGTAAGTTATAGATTCCTTACCGCCCCACCCATCCTCCCCGTTCTGCGAACTGATTTCTAGGGTTAAGGTTATCCTTTCAGGGCCCTAGTTTTGTGCACCAGTGGTCAGTGTCTTGCATGGCTCTGTATTTCTGACGCGGAAAATCGTGTATAGAACTGACGTCAGGGCGCGAGGGCGGCGTCAAAGTAGCTGCCGCGACATCATCCTGGCGACACGACGCCAATGACGAACGCGGAGCCGACCGACGCCATCTTCCGACGCGCAGAGGTACTGCTGACGAAAAACTTTCTGGATCCAGTCTGACGCCTGGGCTAATTCTAAGGTAAGGAATCTATAACTAACTAATGTTTCTTACAGATATATCGTTACTGAAGGTAAGTAACTTGTTCTTTAGGGCCGAAGCCCATGCGTTCTTACACTGCAAAGAGGAACGGCCATTCGACCTTATCAAAAGCCATGCGGGCATGAAGCAACAGTATAACTACATCTTCACGGAGATATGGTTCTCGCATTCTTGATATGTGCTCCTTTTGAGCCTCTACACAATTGTCCCCTCAGGCTGCTCACAATCAAAACAGCCTTTCTTTTGATGATTACATCAGCCCAGAGGGTGAGTGAGCTGTAGGCTTTATCTTCCAAGCCTCCATTCTTATCAGTTTATCAAGACAAACTGGTGCTTCACACTTTGTCCTCTTTCCTGCTGAAAGTGGTGACATTACTTCATGTGGGACAATCTGTCACCATGCCCACCTTCTACTCTCCTCCACATCCCTTTAAGAAAGAGGAGCAACTCCACCGCCTGGACCCAAAAAGAGCATTGTCGTTCTACCTTGACCGCACTCAAGAGTTCTGAATTTCCCAGGCGTCAGACTGGATCTGGAAGATTTTTCTTCAAGCAATACCCCTGCTTGCCGGTAGGTGGCATTGTTCGGCTCCATGTGATGTCATCAGCGTTGTCTGCACGGTTGTAAGGTCCACATCACCTATGTAGGCACCACCTTGGTGCACTGATGTCAGTTCTTTTCTTTGTGCTAGTCATCGCAGATCCGTGAAGAGAGCATACCCTCTGTCACTTTTTGACAGGCTTTTTTCGATGTTTTGTCGATCCCTTTTTTGGTGTGTAAGTTCTGTCATGTCAAAGAAGACTTCTGGATTCAAGCTGTACGGCGCCTGTCACCGCGCTATGTCAGTGACGGACCCTCACCTGCTTTGTCTTTGATGCCTGGAGCATGACCACGACTCGAAGTCGTGCTCCTACTGCCAGGCCATGGTTCCAAAAGCTTTGAGGGAGCAGTCCCTAAAGCTGCTTGCGGCCCAGCGCTCGGCACCCCTTTGTTCTTCCCAGAGGTCTCGTTCTCGGTTCCGGGTGAGAGGAAGGTCCAGGCACCATCCTCCCACTCGAAGTCGTTGAGTCAATACGGTAAGAAGCACAAAAAACATAAGAAGCTGAAGCGTGCTTCAACTTCACCCCATCCGTCGGCCAATGCGATGGAGGAGTATCGGCTCTCTAGGCCTCATTCCTAGGAACCTGCACCTGGGCCAGCTCTGCTCTTTCCAGCCTTCCCGGGAGCCGGAGTGACTCCCGCTCACCACAAGGAATTTTATGATGCCATGTGCCTCATATTTGGGGCCTGCAAGCTCAGAGGGGGCTCCATCAGGTTCCGCGCCAGCAGCTCTGGCCCTGGCGCTAATGACCCCCCCAAGGATCAGGTGATAGATACAGTCCAATGGCAGTCATCCCACTGACCTTCCCTGGCGCCGATCCCTACGCCCAGACTCCCGGTGCTGCCAGCGCCCACCAGCGGCACCAGCCCCATTCTTCTCCCCGACAGCCCCAAACCGGATCAATTCCGGTGCCAACCGAACCCCTCGGTTCTAGGTCTCTTCCTCAGCTCTATTCTGAAGGGCTAGGAATGGAGGAAGATTGGGAGGGGTTGCTGGACCCTTTACAAGACTAGCCTTATGAAATGGACCGGTATGAGGAATTGGCGAGGCCAGCGGACTGGAAACCTCCCCAGATTCTGGCCTGCTTTCTCCACCTACCGTGGCTATGGAGGAGGGGGCATCATATGCTATGGTGGTGCACAGGCAGCTGAAGACTTGGACCATCAGCTCCCTTCTGTGGTATTCAAGACGAACATCTTAATGGAGATCCTGCAGCCAGGTTTCTCCTCGGAACCCTTGCTGCCTTTTAACTAGGCCTTAATTGATGTCCTACTGGGAATCTGGTCCAAGGCCTGCACAGGGGCTCCTGTGAATAGGACAATTGCCTGCTGCCTTCACCCTGCACCGGGTGACGCAAATTTCCCCACCCTACCCCCGAGAGCTTGTTTTCTCAAAGCCTGTACCTCCCAAGGTGCGTTCCCTTCTGAACCTCCGGATAGGGAATCCAAGAGGCTGGATAGTTGGCGCAAGAACATTTTTTCTCCCACCAGCCTTGCATTGCTGTTGGTGAACCCTGCATGCTTATTGGGCCGTTACTCCCACACTTTGTGGGAAACAGTTGCGCAAGTGCTGCCACAGGTCCTGGAAAAGGTCCGGGCCCTTGTCTCCAAAGCAGTATCAGACAGGAGAGATGCGGCAAGGTTCGCCATTCGTTGTGGTCTCGACACGGCTGACTCCCTGGGCAGAGTGATTTCATCAACGGTGGCTGTTCGACGTCAAGTCTGGTTGAGGACTTTTGGCTTTTCAGGGGATGTCCAGGCCTCTCTCATGGATATGCCCTTTGATGGCACCCATCTCTTCGGAGACAAGGCAGACCTGGCGCTTGAGTGCTTTAAGGACACACAGGCTTGGTCACTCGCCCCCAGTCTGTCCTTCACCCCTTTCCTGGCTACGAAAGGGGCTTCCAGCCATGCCTGCCATACCTCAGCCACAAGGCCACGCAAGTTCAACAATCTATGAGTGGCCGTAGCTCGTTCCGACCCCGTTTGTCAGGCGGCATGCCAGATGGCATATGAGGGCTCTGGAGTGGGACCTGAAGTTTCAGTGGGCGCAGCATCAGGGGAATCTCTACGACACGGTCCAGATCTCAGAGAGAACTGCACAGGACCTGCAGTGGTGGCTAAGTGACAGCGATTGGGTCAGAGGCAGATGCCTGTTCCTTCTCCAACCAGACCACACAGTAGTGACAAATGCGTCACTTCTGGGATGGGGCGGTCATCTGGGAGAGGTGGAGATTAGACGACTCTGGTCTCTGGCGGAATCCAGACTCAACATCAACTTGCTGGAGCTCCGAGCAATTCGCTTGGCATTGAAAACCTTTCTTCCTTCAATCAAGGGAAAGCTGGTTCAAGTGTTCACGGACAACACCACCGCCATGTGGTACTGCAACAAACAGGGCGGAGTGGGGTCGTTGACCCTTTGTCAGGAGACCCTGCATTTCTGGACATGGCTGGAACAGTAGGGCATATCCCTGGTGGTTCAACACCTGGCAGGTTCTCTGAACACCACGGTGGACAAACTCAGCCGTAGATCCCTAGCGGATCACGAATGGCGTCTCTATCCGGAGATGGCGCAAGGCTTCTTTCAACTGTGGGGAGAGTATTGGTTAGATCTGTTTGCTTCCACCGAGAACACGCAATGTCAGCAGTTTTGCGTACTGGAATTTCCAAGGCGTCACTCTCTCATAGCTGATTTTTGTCTCGAGTGGACCTCAGGCCTCTTATACGCCTTTCCGCCAATACCACTCCTGACCAGATTGCTCAAGAAGATCAGGAGTGACTGAGCCCAAGTCATTCTTGTGGCTCCGGAATGGGCACGGAGAGCCTGGTATCCCAAGCTTCTCCAATTGAGCATTGATCCTCTGATCAGGCTTCCCGTTTAGGAGGATCTTCTGTTGCAGCGGCAGGGGAGGGTACACCACCCGCACCTGTCACCTCTACGCCTTCTTGCATGGAGATTGAGCAGCGGCAGTTGATAGCATTCGACCTTCATCCCGAAGTCTGTAATATTATTTTAGCAGCCAGGCATCTGTCTATCAAGACCGTGTATGCCTGCCGGTTTCTTCAATTTGCAAAATATTGTACAGAAATGTCTATTGATCCTCTTTCTGCTTCCCTTTTTCACATTTTGCTTTTTATTTTGACCCTTGCCCAGCAGGGCTCTGCCCTGGGCACTTTCAAAGGAAATCTTTCGGCTCTGTCTGCCTTCCTCAGACTGCCATACCAACCCTCTTTATTCAAATCTCCCATTGTAAATAGATTCCTTAAGGGACATATGATCCCAACTTCTCCTTTCATTATGCCTCAGTGAGACCTTAATTTGGTTCTCACCTTCCTACTGTGCGCTCGATTTGAAACTCTGCAGAATTGCCCCCTCCGGCTGCTTACTAGCAAAGAAGCCTTTTTAGTGGCAATTACATCTGCCAGGAGGGTGAGTGAATTGCAGGCTCTGTCATCTAAACATCCTTACTTGACCATCTTCCCTGATAAGTTGGTGCTTAGCACTAGGGCCTCTTTCTTACAGAAAGTGGTAACACCATTCCATGTGGGGCATTCTGTCACCCTGCCCACTTTCTACGCACCTCCTCACCCTCTAAAGAAGAGGAGGGACTCCACCGTCTTAACCCAAAAAGAGCGTAGTCATTCTACCTTGACCGGACTAAAGAGTTCCGGGTGGACGACCAACTCTTTGTGGAGTACGTTGGATGAAAGAAAGCTTGTGTGGTGTAGAAGAGAACTATTTTGCAATGGGTCGTCCTCTGCATCAAAATCTGCTACGCTCTGGCCAAAAAACAGCTTCCTGAAGGCTTAAAGGTTGATTATGCCAGAGCTAAGGCTGCTACTACAGCGTTGCAACGTTGTGTCCCAGTCCTCGACATTTGTCAGGCAGCAATGTGGGCATCTCTGCACACGTTTACTAAGCACGACTGCCAGGAAGGTCAAGTCCACAGGGACAGACTTTTTGCCCTCTCTGTCCTGCAAGACTTCCTGGTCTAACTTGTCTGTAGTCCCTCCTCTGGGGATGGTATTGCTTGGTTAGGTAAGGATTCTGCTGCTAAATGTCTATCAGAAGGGCAAGTTACTTACCTTCGGCAACGCCTTATCTGGTAGAGACATGATCTAGCTGCAGATTCCATATTGACTCACCCATCCTCCCTACACTGCAGATAGGTTTTTAGAGTCAGCGCTGTTCTCTTTCAGGCCCCTAGTTGTTCCAAACACACCACTGTCAATGTAAGTCATGGCTCCGCACTTCTGGTGTGGCAAGTCGTGTGAAGTAACTGACGTCAGCGTGCCGAGGTTGCGCCTATATAGTTTATGCGGACATCACAATGTCACGGACGATGCCAATGATGTTATGTGGAGCTGACCGATGGCACCCACAGGCTCGCAGGGGTATTGCTTGAAGAATAATCTTCCAGGTCTAGTCTGACGCCTAGGAAATTCGAAGGTAAGGAATCTGCGGCTAGATCATGTCTGTACTAGATAAGACATTACCAAATGTAAGTAACTTGTCCATTAGCCTCGCCACTGGTCGTATTATAGTGCTGATTTGACTAATCCACTGTAATTTTCATGAGTTCTTGAACTATTATTACTTCCAATGGGTATAAATAAAGACACATAAATGAAACTAGACCCCTACTATTGGTCAGAACAGTGGTCCCACTTGAACTTAAGTCCAAAAATACAGTCTCCACATACCTAAATATATGTATGGTCGCATGCAACAACCTGTAGTAAACCCACCTCTCTATATAGTGCACTACAATGGGGTACACTGTACAGAGAGGTCAAAGAGACCCTTATTGGTTTACAGAGGCAAAAGTAGATAATAGTAACGCTCTATTTTGTCGTAGTGTGGGCAAGCAGTTAGGCTTATCAAAGGGTAGTGCTAAGCATTTGTTGTACACACCAAGGCAATAAATGATTACACACACTCAAGAAATGAAGTCGAGACCAAATTAGGAAAATAGTACTTTTTTAATATTAATTTTTAGAACTAGGTAAATATCTTTTGCAATACAATAAATTACAGTAAAATGCAATAATCACAGCTGTGTGCTGTAGGAGGATGGCTTAGTATATGGTGCACACTTATTTAAGTGATGCACTTTGCACTAATCCAGGCAACCCTTATGGTGATTTTAGTGGTCTTTGATAACAGTAGAAAGCTCTCAAAGTGGTAGCTGTGGAGAGCAGTCTTCAGGCTTATCTTGAAGGAGTGTTAAGCAGCTTGTTTTACCAGTTTAATTAATAGTGTGAGCTAAATGAAAAGTGAACAGTGTTGATATAAAAATACTCCAATTTATTACATAACACTCACTGACACATTGTCATATCTCCTACTCGGATATATCAACACAATAAACAAGGATACTTCAAATGCAATCGGGTAGATAGCACAAAATGCAGTGGTCTTCAGGGGGAGACTAAACCAAAAACTAAGAAAGTATAATGTGAAATGCAAAGGAGGACGGAACTTGGACCAGAAGTCACAGAGGAGCCAGGGACACAAGGAACCACCCAAGGTAAGTACCCAGGAATCCCACGGAGGCTGTGTGCAGAGTGGGAACACAGCCGCATGACCAATGGAAGTCAATGGAGATCTCGCTGTTGCAGTTTTGCAGAAGAAGGACCCTTCCCAGAAGATCCCAAAGAATTCCCTTGAAGGATGGAAGGTTGGAGAGCCAACCCACCCGTGGATGCCCCAGGAACCAGGTTACATAAAACAGGGAAGCCAGGTGCATTGGGGTGATGAGACATCGGAAACCTCCGTAGACGACAATGGAAGACTTGGAAGAAAATGCCTCTGGAGAAGACGGTAAAGAAGTCCGATGGTATCCAAGGGTGGATTCTGGAAGTGAAGAACCTGCAAGCAGGGGGGTCAGAGTTTATGCCATGCGGACGTGACCAGGAGGCATGAAGACACAATGCCCACCGATGTCTGGAAGTTCAGAAGAGTCGACGGTGACCTTGATGGTGCAGCTGGGAGGACCAGGTGATGCTGAGGAAGACCAGAAGCCATGCACGAGCTGTCCCACGTCGGATGTCAGTGACTAGGTGGTTGGTGTCCAGCCTCACCAACAAGCCTTGGTAGCTGCAACTGGCTTCAGTGGTGGCTGGTTGGGAACTGTGGCGGGGGCGGGGGGTTTTGAAAAGAAAAAAAGACTTACCTTGTTTTTGCCAGTCACCTGCTACGCCTCTCCTTCTACACAGGAAAGCACCCAGGCTCCCAGACTCCCCTAGCCAATCACAGCACTGCCTCACAGCAGCGTTGTGATTGTGATCTGAGCATCGTGGTTCAGCGCTCAGAGATGGACTGGGAGGCTGAGCATGTTCTCCACCCAGGCTGTACAATACACCCTGTGGAGAACATGCAAAGTGCGGATGATGGTTTGGCCAGCCCAAGACGGCCGATCAAACCTTCATGCGCACTGAAATTGCAGCAGGAACCACTCCTCCTTCCTCTCCTAGGCTGTAACAACTTAGCCCTGCCCTGCCCCAACCTGTCTGGCTCCTTATTGAAGAAGAAAATGCTAATAACGTAACGTTATTAATGTTGCATTATTATCATTTTCTTTCTCTTTTTGCACTTAGTGGGGCAACGCTCCTCCGCCTTAGCAGAGGAGCCGCCCTGACTGGCGTGGAGAACGAAGAAGGAGCAACGTTGGGACCAGCAAGGTCCAAAGGACTCACCAACAGCAGGAGAGTCAGAGCAGGCACTGAGCAAGCACGGGAGTCCACTGAAGCAGTAGAAGACCCTCAGTAGGACCCACAGGCCAAAGGCACAGGAGTTGCGAGAAGACCTTGTGCAGCTCACCAAGAATGAAGGCCCACGGTGAAGAGGATGCAGTGAGGATGCTAATCTTGGAAGGAAGAGATGCTGGAGTCTGGAGCTTCTTGTAGGCCGAATATCTCTGGAGTGCAGAGCCAACAAGCCTTGGCAACGGCAAGTTGATGCGGTGCACAGGGGTTCGGTCCCAGCGGTTCTGTTGAGGGATACTGGCCTCAAAATTGCATTGAGAACGGGTCAGGCCTCGAGGGATTTGCTGAACCACCACCTGTGTTGCTGAGCCTCTGGAAGTCCGTAGGACGACGGGAGCAGCAGACCAGTCAGCTTTGTTGCGGTGCCTGCAGATGCAGGTGAGTGACTCCTTCACTCCAAGGGAGATTACTTCAGATGTCCTTGATGCCCACAGGTCTGTTGAAGAACCTGGAAGAAGCACAGACACAGACGATGAAGAAGACTAGAAGAACAGCAAGACCAGGAGCAGCAGGATACTTCCTTGGTGCAGTCTTGGTTCCAGTCGAAGTTCAATAAAGTCCAAGTGTTCAGACAGTCGAAGAGTGACGTAGTTTTAGGATTGAGTCTTGTCACACAACGAATCTAGGGACTTCCCACAGGTAAGCCCTTAAGTACCCTAAGGAAAGGGTTGGAACAACTCAGGAGTCCCTCCCAGAGATGGGACTGAACAGAAGGGAGGAAACTCCCTTGTCCTTTTTCCAGTTTTGCACCAGAGCGGGAGCCAAGGGCTCCCTGAACTGGATCAAACTGGAGTATACAAGGAGGGCACCAAATGTGCCCTTCAAAGCAGTCTGGTGGCACGGGCAAGCGCCCCCACCCCAGCCCAATACACTAAGTCCTGTCTGGGAGGTGGTCACACCTCCCTGTGACAGGGAACCTATTGTTCTACCTTCCGTGCTTGAGCTTGGTTCAGCAGCAGGAGGGCAGACTCGTGTCTGTGGTCAGAAGCAGCACTAGCTTGCTGGCAGACCCTGAAAGGCTGTTACCGGGAGTACAGGGGGGGTACCCAAGGGAGTCCCCCAGTACATGGAATCATACTTCCAACACTGGAATCGGTGTTAGGGTATGATTCCAACATGTTGGATACCAAACATAGTTCGGTGCAGCCACTATATATTTAGATATCTCATAATGACTGATGTCCACTATTTATGTATTAAAATGGCTGACTGCACTTACAAAGTCTGGAGAATGAACTCCAGGGTTTGTAGGGTTGTCCTGCTCATGCAGGGGCACCCTCACACTTATAACCAAGCCCCTGACCTCAGGACTGAAAATCCTGCCATAGGGGTGACTTATAGATTTTAAGTGCAGTGACATCAGATATATGGAAACTTATATCTGTCGTGGGAGGTGCAAGCACCAACTCACACAGGCTGCAATGGCAGGCCTGTAGTCACAGTTTAGGGGGGCTTCCATGGGTGGCACAATACATGCTGCAGCCCATGGGAGACCCCTGGTGTACCTATGCCCTGGATACCTTAGTGAAACTTAGAGGTCCAGTAACTAAACTTGAACACAGTGTACACAATCACCAAATAATATATAACAATTGTTTACCGTCCAAGTTTTGTGCTAGATCACTCCTCCATATACCACTCCAAGATCGCGCGCGCTGACCGGGTAGAGGCAGAATGGCATGGAGACGTCCTTTGTCTATGATGATTAAACCGTATATCTGCAATGGATAGTTGTAGGACACACAAGGTTGAAACTGGTGTTTCCAGACCGTTTGTGCTGAGTCGTGGCAGATTCTACTAAGAGGTATGAGGCTGATTACTTAGGAGAACAGAACTAACAATGGAAATCAGTAATGATTTATAGCAACAGATGACCATTTGGCTTTTTTTCATAAAGTGATACGATCGCGAGGATAGAAGCGCACACAGGAATAGTGGTGTATACGTTAGAACTATTCAAGTAAGATCCTTGTAATCTTTTAAAGGAATTTAGACCACGATAGAGTTTATTGATAAGGCGGATGTGATCAGTATGTTTTTCTGCACTTTTTCAGTAGTAGAATTCGAGATTATTACCTAATAAAGAGCCGGACTGACACTGGATTTTGAGTAAGCAGATGATGGATAAGCACACACAGGAGTTTATTGTTCGGACTATCTGTACGATTTTACCGTTTCTTTGGTTGCCGTTTAAACAGTGAAGTTAGACACATGATGCACCTCGGTTCTTTTCGGTTCTAACATTTTATTAGCCTAAGTGCTGGTCACTTTTTTCATGTTCACTTTGTTATGAGCACGATATATTTCACACATTGTTTTGTTGGAATGGAGTGTATGTGGCCACTTGTGGAGGGCGGTCAGTATCACACTGGAGGCAGGCACAATATACTACAGGTATTGTTTCTATATGTGTGTGACCATGGATACACTGTTAAGAATGATGCCAACCCCTATACCTGTATCTTCTTCTTTTTTACAGATTATGCACTGAAGAAGGGACTAGGTCCCGAAATGCATTGGGCATGAAGATCAAATATTGTTTTATAATTTCGTCTTGCACTTTTGTACAGCACTGCAGCAAATCTTGTAACTTGCTCACAATTAGTTGAACACATGTTTGTGAATGTTAGCATATGTAGTGTTTGTTCCAATTGTGAAAAAATAAATGAAGATAAGAGACATGTAAAAGCTTTTACCGTTTTGATGAGAACAGTATAAATTTGTTATATATTATTAGGTGATTGTGCACACTGTGTTCAAGTTTAGTTAATTGACTTCTAAGTTTCATGATAGTCACGTATGACAGACAGCATACGTCTCAGTGTAGCACACATTGAACATTTTCTAGAAGACTGATTAACACATTTAATAAAGGGAGTACACTACACACATCTTGAGTTTACTGGATACCTTAGTACCATATACTAGGGACTTACACGAGCACACCAGTAGCCAATTGTGGATGTACAGAAGTACTTACCATGGTCAATTTAGGGAGAAAACACAGTGACTGGGATCCTGAGTAGCGGATCCCAGTTAGACTAGGTCAAAAACATACTGACTCCTGGTTTAAAGTCGGGGTAACCATGCTAGAAGGAGCCTACCTTTCTACATGCGCAATTACGCACAATACATTTCCTGTGGAAGGAAAAAGGCAAGTGTAAAAAGCATTGCAATACAGTTAGTGCCAAGGCCAAGTTCTCAGGAGCTTCCCGGGTTTCTCAGGAAACAAGGCAAAAAGGGTCTCTGTAGCTGGAGCTATGAAGAACAGGGGGCACCTGCAAAAGCAAATCAAAAGGGGACATGTAAGCAGGTCTGAGGGCTCTCAAGGGAGAGTAGAGGTCGCCAGGGCTCTGGAGCCTCTGGAGCACAGCTGGATTGAAGATTTCCCGGCTGAGTGGGCTGGGGTCAGTAAAGATGTGCAGCTGGGCAAAAGAGTGCAAATTTGAACCTCACGGTCAGGAGCTGGCACCTTGGAGTGACGATTCTGGAGCTGCTGGGCCACTGCTGAGATGGGTCGCCAGAGTGCTGAAGTCCCTCATCGGGTCCTGGCTCGTTGTAAAGTTGGAGTCCGCCTGGACTTGACTCTCTAGGGTTTTGCAGCAAGTACCCCGGATGTGGATGCCTTGCAGCTCCAGTGGTTCCTGTGGCCTCAAGACTTGGTGCAGAGGCCAAGCTGACCCTCCAGAGCAAGAGTACTTTCGGATGGCAATCGGAGACGTCGGTCAGGCTGGGGAGCTGGAGGACGCTGGACTGGACTATACTGTTTTGAAGACCTGCGACTGCAGAGAGATAGTACCTCTCTCTCGAGGGAGTTCTTTGGCAATTTGTGAAGTGGTGATGAGACGAGCTGGAGAATGGAGATTGTCAAGTTCTGTGGCGGCAGGCAGGAGTTTGCCCCAAAAGTCCAACAAGAGGTCTGCAGTTCTTGGTCCAACAGTGCTTCTTTGTTTGTCTTCTTCTTGTGTTTGTGGAACCTAAGTTCAGTGTCTGGGGCCTCATTTATGAGGCCCCTTGCGCCGCCGGAACGTCACCTTTTGTGACGTTCTGTGGTGCAGGAGCCTGCTCCATATTTACAAGGCAGATATAAGCCACTTTTTATGGCTTAATGCTGCCACGTAAATATCGTTCCCTTTAACGCAGTTTTCTGCTTTAAAGGGGCGTGCAAAGGATGTTGATGGGGGCATTCCCAGCAACATCAGTGGCTTTTTGACTAGAAATCGTAACTCTGAGGCAGCACCAAAAACTTAAGCCTCCCCAGCACACATACAAAGAGGAAAAAACCTCTTGTGATTGTTTTTGTGCAGGAAGATTTCCCTACCTGGACAAAAATTATCATCCATGGTGCAAAGGTGCCTGCGTTAGTGCACGCAGCCCATTAAGCGCTGGCGCATAGGGAAAAGGGCAGGAATGCGCCGTATCTGATAGATACAGCGCATTCCTGCCCTTTTCTTTTGCCGTAGGGCAGCGCATTAGGAAGGCCTGCAGCACTGCCCTACGGCAAAACCTCATAAATGAGGCCCTAAGTTTAGTGGTGTTTACAAGGGAGTGACAGGTAGTGGCCAGTGAACCCCCTTACCTCGGGTGTATAAACCCTCTATTATGCCCACCTCCTGTGGGAGAGGGACATAGCCCTAGCCCTGATTGGAGGAGTCCCACCATCTTCAAGATGATGGGCACTTCACCTTGCCTCCAGCACCTGAGGGATAGAGTTAGCAGAGGGAGGCACTCCTCCTGTTCTTTTTAAGTTTTCCCGTCTGTCTTCCCACCAAACAGGAGGGGTGGCCTGCTCCTTCTATCAGGAGAGCTGGGTTTGCATTTCAAAGGCAGCAGGGCCTTTGAAGCTTCTCACCACAGATGGCTCTTCCTGACCGGGGGAAGGTGTGACCACCTCCTCGCAGGACAGACTTTGTCCTCGACTTTTGAGCGCGGGCACTAACCCCATGAGGTCAGAACTCTCTCTGGTGGTGACAGGCTGGCTTAGACCAGTCAGTGACCACACTAGTGGTAGGTAGGATTCAGGGGACCCCTGTAAGGGGTCCTCTGTGTGCAGTTATTAATAAATCTGAAACTGGAATCATTGCTGGTTTATTAAGACAAGATGTTTGGTACCAAGCATCCCACAGTACGGTAAAGCCATCACAGAGCTGGGGAACTCATAATGACGAGGGTCCAGCCCATGTACGCTTCATGGCTTTCCTGTTCACTTACAATATCCAAGAATCAACATGGATATATTTCAGGGACATATCTGCTCATGAAGAAATATCCTCACAGGAGATGTAGTGCACCCTGCCTTAGGGCCTGCCAGAGTGGTGTCTTACCTATATCCCATGCAGTGTCTGTAGGCATGGCACACCTTTTATTCACATACGGCTTATTAAAAGATCTCCAGTAAAGAGCCCCCATTGAGAGTGCCTGTCGCGCATTGCAACGCCGAACCGACGTGGAGCAAAAGCCCAATGATGAAGCATGACACCTATCTAGGTGTGTCAGGGCATTTGTTCCTAAATGCGCTCCCTGCTGACTCTTTAGAACTTGTCTGACCTGAGTAGAATTACACATCCTCATAGGAACTGCATAACCCCTTGCCTTTAACTATTGATCTGGAGCATGTATGCTGGACCTTAAAGCGCTCCGAGTCCCTTCATTTTGATAAAACACAGGGATGTGTGCCATGTCGATTCTTCGGTTTTTTTCTGCACCAAGGCACGCAGTCTGATGTGGCAGAGTCCATGGCCTTGGTGAGGGGACCCCAGGGCATCACAATTCATGGTGTTACCCTTGGGGTCCTTCTTCAGCGCTAATGTCCTAGGTACCAGGGGTACCATTTACTATGGACTTACAAGGGGTACTGAAGTTGTGTGAATTGGTAAACAAAAGACCACGCTAGAGACACGCGCTAACCTCCTCGTGGTGGTTTGCCCTGGCGCGGTAATTAGTGTGTTCTATATGTGCTCTTTTAACCCCTTTTAAAAATATTGCTTTTATTCACCATTCACTGTCACTAAAGTCCTGTGTTGTGCGGATTTTAGCCCTTATAGCTGCGTGTCATGAATTGTGCTGATACTTGCTTTTTAAATTGTGTGTCTTCAATCACGTTGACATCCGCCTTTTAAACTGTGGGTTTAAATTGCTCTGACCTGTCTGTTCTGAAGTGCCCGACCTGCGTAGGTCGGTCTCCTCGCATCCTCACTTCCTTCCCGGCACTTCCGCTGCAGTAGGCGGTCCAGTGGGTAGGGGGACGATCAGCTGCTGCACAGCAGGGCTGATCGGTGGGGGAGGAGTTAACCCTATATCAGGCATGCTGGAGCAAGCGCGCAACGCGCGCGCGCGCCGCTGGCGCGCCGAAGGCGCCCGGCCGGGACCAGGGCCTGAACCCCTGGCCCGTACATTATATATACGCCAGAACAAATTTTGGCCTTAGCCCCTGGGTCTGCCTTCCTAAATAATAATGTAGCAGACATCCTAAGAGCGGAAGGCTTATTGTCAAGTTCAAATGTAGCGGGGAAAGTAGGTGTCACACACCACCCCCTTAGTCAGGGAAAGTCTGTTAGCCCACATGAACTACGGGTAGCAGTTCTAAATACCCGCTCTCTGCAGAAACACAACTTGGAGGTTTTTTCACGTCTCCAGGACAACTCTATAGACATCCTGGGGATCACGGAAACATGGCTTAAAGATTCCTCAATACCAGACATGACAGCAGCCCTGCCTCCAGACTACACAACCCTATGGCACAACAGAACGGGAGACACAAGAGGTGGGGGGGTTGCTTTGTTATATAACAAACAACTAGCGTTAAACACAATAGTCACCGACAACATTGAGGGCGCAGACATCTTGGGAGCTAAGATTCTCTTCAAGACATCCTGCTTAGTCCTAGTGGTGGTCTATCGCCCCCCTCAAACCTCTACTAAATTCCTTGAGCGCTTTACAGAGTTAGTGAGCGACCTCCGTTCCCGGTACCAAAATGTCATGGTAATAGGAGATTTCAACCTACACTGGAACCTTGTACCTAGAGATACCCATGCCATACAATTGGAAGAGGCTCTGACTACCCTGGAACTTAGACAACTTATTAAGGCCCCCACCCATGAAAAAGGCCACACCCTCGACCTAGTCTGGACCACCGACCCCTCTATCAGCCTAGTAGATACCAGTCCCTGCGCCTGGTCCGACCACTTCCTGATCAGGTGCGTAATCCCCCTTGCAGGTAGGACTCCCTCTCCCCCCCCAGAATGGAAAGTCTTACGCGGGTGGAAGAAAATAAAAGAAGATGTTCTAGTTACAATCCTGCGTAACTCAGCTCCCAAAAACTCAGTGCAGGGTACCCTTGACCAGGAAAGCGAGTCCCTCGCATTTAGGATGAGGAATGCTATTGACAAAGTTGCTCCCGCTTGTAGAGAGAGAGTGAGGCCCAAGGGTAAAGGGGCGCCCTGGTTTAATGTGGCACTCAGAGAGGAAAAACAAACGCTACGTCGGTTTGAGAGAGCCTGGCGTAAAACATACGACCCAGGTGCTCTCGCCGAATACAAAGCTAAGTTTGCCACCTATAAAAAAGCCATCATAGCCAGGAAGGCGGAATTCTATGAATCCAGGATCTTGGCCGCCGAGAATAAACAGAAGGAGACTTTTCGGATCATAACAGAGCTAAGACAGTCACCTGAACAGAGTCCCCTAGGTTGTCCCACAGACTGCAATAAATTTCAGACTTATTTTCTGCACAAAGTCAACGACCTCCTGGCAGTCATCCACCAAACCCCTGCTGTCCATATCCCTCCTGTGGCGGCTCCTACGCTTCCTGCCTACGATACACCCCTTTTATCTTTCCCTGAGTTAGATTACGACTCTATGCTCCCCCTCTTGGCACGGACCAAATCAGGTTCACCTGCGGACCCTTGTCCACCTATGGTGTTTCGCATGGCACTTCCCGCGGTGGAAAATGAGGTCCTCAATTTATTAAATCGATCTCTTAAAACCGGCCTTGTCCCAACCAGTTTTAAAGAGGCTAGAGTTA
The DNA here is from genome assembly GCA_963921515.1 of Calotriton arnoldi. Taxonomy (NCBI): domain Eukaryota; kingdom Metazoa; phylum Chordata; class Amphibia; order Caudata; family Salamandridae; genus Calotriton; species Calotriton arnoldi. The sequence continues at coordinate 1,077,291 of CAWUFW010001574.1, forward strand.
GACCTCTACTGAAAAAACCTGGGGCTTGATGCAGCAAATCTTAAAAACTTTAGGCCTATCTCTCAGCTCCCTTTCCTGGCAAAGGTGCTGGAGCAACATGTGCTGAAAACCCTCAACCACCACCTAGAGAGCAATCAGCTCCTTCATACAAAACAGGCTGGTTTTAAGGCTCACCACAGCACAGAGCTAGTGATGCTGGCAGCTCTGGATGAACTCAGGCTGATGGCAGATACTAAAAAAACCATGTGCCTTGGTTCTGCTAGACCTGTCCGCGGCATTTGATATGGTCAACCATGGCCTACTCTTGTCGCGGATGGGGGAACTAGGAGTTCAGGGGGTAGCACTCCAATGGCTCACTTCCTACTTATCAGACCGATCGCAAAGGATCCAACTTGCTGACCAGGTTTCTGATTCTGGTGGGCTGACGTGCGGCGTCCCTCAGGGATCGGCACTGTCTCCCTCCTCTTTAACGCCTACCTCTACCCCCTGGTGGCGGCTTTATCTGGTATGGAGTGCCAAGTCTTTAACTATGCAGATGACACCCAAATCATCATCCAGATTGCTAACTCCCCTCGGCCCATGTTCGAATACAGAACATCCTGAAGTTCACAATAAACTGGATGACAGCCAATTTCCTCAAAATTAACCCCGATAAAACTGAGGTTTTGGCTGTCACCACAGATACTAACCCCTGGAGTGACCAATTCTGGCCTCAAGAGCTGGGCCCTACTCCAAAGCCAGCCCCAGTTGTAAAGAGTCTGGGGATAAAATTAGATGCCAAACTCTCCATGTCCCACCAAGTTTCTGCCGTGGTGGGAACATGTGTGGGGCTGCTAAGATTGTTACGCAAACTTGCCCCCCTTCTGTCGTTCACCGCACTTCGCATGGAAGTGACTGCACTGATTATCTCTCGGTTAGACTACGGGAATTCACTGTATGTTGGCCTTCCAGAGAAGGAGCTAACAAAACTTCAGGTAGTCATGAACGACGCTGCCAGACTGATTTTCAGGCTCCCTAGGAGGGCCCATGCTACCGCGCTGCTACAGCAGCTACACTGGCTTCCAGTGAAGCAGAGAACCAGATTCAAGGGGCTATGTATAGCCCATAAAGCAATCCATGGACAGGCCCCAGCATATATTAAAGAACGCCTGGTAGCTTATGTACCAGGGCGCTCCCTTCGGTCTTCAGATGCTGGGTTACTATCCTGCGCTCGCTTCCTGAGCTCCTCCAAGGGGGGCAGAGCTTTCTCTACATTGATTCCCCAGCTCTGGAATAAGTTGCCGGAAGGCCTCCGCAAAGAACCAGCACTTCTCCCTTTTAGGAAAAAATTAAAAACCATCCTTATCATAGAAGCCTGGGGCACAATCTTGGCCTAGTTAGGGCGCACTACTCAGTAGAGCTGCTATGGTGCCTTCTCTCACAGCGCTTAGAGACCAGTTGGTGATATGCGCCTTAGAAGCTCCAATTAACATAACATAACATAACATAACAAAAGGTACCGTTTAGGGAAAGAGCTTCTGGCACAGGAGACCTGGTTGGCAGGGACCCTGTGCACTTTCAGTCAAAATTACATCATTTTCCAGGTAAAAGGTGGGGGCTAACCATGTCCAAAAGAGGCACTTTCCTACATGAACCCACCCCTCCCCCAGATGAAAGAGGATGAAACTAAGTTTCCCCTAGAGAGTCTTCATCGTCTAAGTGGAAGAACCTGGAAAGGCCATCTGCATTGGCTTGGTCAGTCCCAGGTCTGTGTTCCACTTCAAAGTCCATTCCCTATAGAGATATGGACCACCATAGCAGTTTGGGATGCTCGCCTTTCATTTGCATTAACCACCTGAGAGGCCTATAGTAGGTTTGAACAATGAAGTGAGAGCCAAACAGGTGTGGCCTCAGCTTCTCCATGGAACAGACCACAGCAAAGGCTTCCCTCTCTTTGGCACTCTAACACTGTTCCCTGGGGAGTAGCCTTCTACTGATGAAAGCCACTGGCTATTCTTGACCTTGGTCATTTATTTGGGATAGGTCAGCTCCTATCCCATGTTCAGAGGCATCTCTCTGCACAATGAATTGCTTAGCATGATCTGGAGCTATCAGAACAGGTACAGAGCACATTGCTTCCTTCAGAGTGTCAAAAGCCTTTTGACAGCTCACTGTCCAGTTCACCTTTTTGGGCATTCTTTTGGAGGTCATTTCTGTAAGAGGGGAGACAATGGTGCAATAATCCTTCACAACCTCCTGTAGTACCCAGTCAAGCCAAGGAAGGCCCTGACTTGAGTCTGGGTTGTTGGAGCCACCCAGTTAAGAATGGTCTGGACCTTGGGTTGTAGTTGTTGAACCTGGCCTCCACCAACAAGGTTGCCCAAGTATACAACCTTTCCTTTCCTTATATGGCACTTACTCACCTTGATAGTGAGGTCTGCACTTCTCAGGGCCTCTAGTACTTTCCGAAGATGAATCAGGCGATCCTGCCAGGTGGAGCTAAAGACTGCAGTATCATCTAGATAAGCTGTACTATAGGATTCCAATCCAGCAAGGACTTTGTTCACCAACCTTTGAAAAGTGGCAGGTGCATTTTTCAAACCAAAGGCATCACAGTAAATTGATAATGATCATCTGGGGCTGAAAATGCAGATCTTTCATTTGCTCCTGAAGTCAGACCTATCTGCTAGTAGTACAGTACCCTGATGTGAGATCAAAGGTACTCAGATTCTTGGCTGCTCCCAACTTGTCATTCAGTTCATCTGCCCTAGGAATTGGGTAAAAATATAAAATAAAACAATTGGTTCTGTCGGGGTGTTCAATTACTTAGAAAACGTAAGTAGCAACAGCTTACTTGTAACATATACCAATAATTAAACCATAACACACACCAATATTAGTATTCAATACTGTATTTAGAAATGGATATCAAATAATCATGGCTGTCACAATTTACAAATTCAATTGTAATAAAGAATAAGTGACTGTTGGTGAAAAAGTGACATGTGGTGATGGGTGACGTTGAAAGTGCACTATATACAAGACAATTAAACATGCATTCAAGTGAAGGGAGAAGAATTTATGTTTGTCCTTTTTATTTTAGCACATATATCGCAGGATTCATTAGCAAATTAAACTGTGATCCTGAGCGTTGTGCGGACATATGTAGTCGTCGACGTTTCGACCCTGTTGGTAGCGCAAAAGTAAAAATGCGTCAAGGTGGGTCTTCTTCAGGACAGGAAGGGGAAGGACAGCCAAAATGCAGATTCTTTAGTCTGTCTGCAATGATCAAGTGCCTCTTATTCAAAGTGGGGCTAATAATTACACCCTCTCAGGACTCCACCAGCCGGTTGGAGCCTCAATGGAGTTCTTTTAAACGACTTCCACCCATCGGTTGGAGTCTTTTTAATTAGCCAGTCAGATGAATAGCGTGATCTGGCAAAAAGCGCGTCCGTCCGGCAGCTGCTTTGTCCTGAAGAAGACCCACCTTGACGCATTTTTACTTTTGCGCTACCAACAGGGTCGAAACGTCGACGACTACATATGTCCGCACAACGCTCAGGATCACAGTTTAATTTGCTAATGAATCCTGCGATATATGTGCTAAAATAAAAAGGACAAACATAAATTCTTCTCCCCTCACTTGAATGCATGTTTAATTGTCTTGTATATAGTGCACTTTCAACGTCACCCATCACCACATGTCACTTTTTCACCAACAGTCACTTATTCTTTATTACAATTGAATTTGTAAATTGTGACAGCCATGATTATTTGATATCCATTTCTAAATACAGTATTGAATACTAATATTGGTGTGTGTTATGGTTTAATTATTGGTATATGTTACAAGTAAGCTGTTGCTACTTACGTTTTCTAAGTAATTGAACACCCCGACAGAACCAATTGTTTTATTTTATACATATACCCAGGTTCTGAGGGACACCGGGTCGCCCCATTATTTTTTCTAGGAATTGGGTGTGCATCGATTTTGTTCACCGCATTGAGACCCCTATAGTCCACACAGAACCTCATCTCTTTTTTACCACCCTAGGTATGAGGTTTGGGAACTGAAATGACTAGGCAGGCCCAGGGGCTCTCTGATAGCTCTATGACTTCCAATTACAGCATCTTGCCTACTTCAGCTTTGATGCTCTCTTTCACATAATCAGACTGCCTGTATTATTTATTCTTGACAGGTAGGCCTTCACCAGTGTCCACAGCTAGTCTGACCAGGGGTCATAGAGAAGAGCTCTGCTACCTGATTTAGGACTTGCCTGCAATCAGTCTACTATTGGGCAGTGAGGGTGTCTGACAAGACCACTCCTTCCACTGACCCATCTTTTGGATTGTTGGACAGGAGGTCAGGTAAAGGTTCACTCTCTGCTTCCTGATCATCATCTGTAACCATTAGCATGGTCACATCTGCCCTGTCATAGTAGGGTTTAAGGCGGTTTACATGGATGACCTGCTCAGGGTTCCTGCAATAGCCAAGGTCCACCAGATAGGTGACCTCCCCTTTTCTTTCTATGATAGGGTAGGGTCCACTCCACGTATCTGGGAGAGCCCCAAGATCCACGGGCTCCAAAATCCACACCTTCTGACCTGGCTAGAACTCAACCATTGCAGCCTTTTGGTGATACCATTGGTTCTGGAGCTCCTGGCTGGCCTCAAGGCTTTTATTTTCTTTCTGCATGTATTCAGCCAACAATGTCATACATTCACCCCAGTAGAGAGATCTGGGCCTAAATCCATTGTTTTTTTTGTTCCCCATGCCATTCCAGTTTGAACCCAGCCAAATGCAAATCAGTCTTGACCCTGCGCCCAATGGGAACAGTCCAGCCCTAACTGCCAGGCCAGGTCCTCCCTGGACTGGAAACAAGCATCCTAGGACCGGTTTCGGGGTTTCACCCCTCATCAGCCAGGATAGGGGTGAGTGTCTGAAAAGTTTCAGCACTCTGTCCATCATCTCCTTGTGTTTGCCAAGCACATAGTTCACCATGCCCTGCGTAGGTTCAACGAGAGGTCTATCCCATTCCTCATTCACAGGGCACAATGGTTCCCTGACAGTATGACCAAACAGAAGTTCAAATGGGGAGAAACCCACTCCCTTCTGTAGCACTTCCCTGTAACTGAAAAACAGGCATGGAAGTAAGACATCAAATATCCTTTTGAGTTTTTCAGGTTGTCCACCAATCATACCTTTCATGGTCTGGTTGAATCTTTCAACAAGGCCATTACACTGGGGATGTCAGGGGGTAGTGAACTGGTAGGTCACTCCATACTCCTTCCACATGTGTTTCAGGTAGCCAGACATGAAGTTTGTACCTCTGTCTGGCACCGCCTCCTTAGGGAAGCCCACTTTGGTAAAGATACCAATGAGGGCCCTAGCCACTGCAGGGACAGTGGTAGTCCTAAAGGGAATAGCATCAGGATATCTGGTGGCATAATCCACTACCACCAGAATATATCTGTTGCCTGATGCTGTAGGTGGGTCAAGGGGACCAACAATGTCAACCCTACCCTCTCAAAGGGAACCCCAACCACTGGGAGTGAAATTAGGGGGGGGGCCTTTGTGCGGCCACCTGTCTTGCCACTGGCTTGACAGGTGGCATAGGAGTTACAAAACTCCTTCACCTACTAGTGCATCCCTTGCCAGTAGAAGTGGCTGACTAGCCTGATCCAAGTTTTGGTCTGGCCGAGGTTTCCAGCCAGGGGGATGTAAGTAAGTAAGTAATCTTTTGTAAAGAGTGTAGCGTGTGCTTCACCTGAGAAGGGCAGGGGGATAAATGCTGATAACTTGGGCGGAAATAGCCAAGTCTTAAGCATCTTCCTAAACAGAAATCTGTTCCGTAGTAATCTTGTTGCAACCGGCAGCATATTCCAAAGTTTTGCTGCCTGGTAGGAAAGACTTCTCCCACCCCACCTGGCCCTATGGATTCTAGGGACCTGAACGAGCCCCACATTTGATCTTAAGTCCCGCCGTGGGACATGCCAGGAGAAGAGTTTCTGTAGGTCACGAGGCCTTCCGCCATACAGTGCTTTGTGCACCTAACAGAGAGCCTTAAATTTAATTCTTTGCTGGACCGGTAGCCAGTGGAGGGCCCTAATGCTGTTGGAAAGGGGATAAAATTTGGAGATGTTTAGTAGCACCCGAGGTGCAGCATTCTGCAAAGACTGGAGTTTCGATAATAGGCGTTTATCAATGCCAAGGAAGAGGGCATTGCAATAGTCTAATTTGGAAAGAATTAAAGCGACTACCACGGTTTTTCTCAATTCTTGTGGAATGAAAGGGAGGATCTTTCGCAAGATTTTTAGAAGAAAGAAACACGAGGAGGTAAGAAGATTAATCTGTTTCGAAAAACTAAGCTGGTTAGCGGACATAACTCCTAAATTTCTAGCTTTGTCGAGCGAATCAGGACAACGGCCTGCCTCTGCTGGCCACCAGAGGTGATTCTAGAGTGACGGTCCCTTTCCGAACTCTACCACCTCTGTTATATTAGTGTTTAATTTAAGGAAAGTTGGTTGCATCCACCCAATGATGTGCAACAGACAGTTGTGGAACTGACCAGCCACTAAGTCTGCACATGAAGATATAGATATGACTATCTGTGTATCGTCAGCATAGGATACTAGCGAGAACCCATGTGCTTGAATCAGCTTAGCCAGAGGGGTAACATAGATGTTAAACAGAGTAGGTGACGGTGCTGAGCCTTGAGGGACTCCACAGGGGAGTGAGAAGACCTCAGATGTGAGATTTCCCCAGCACAGTCTCTGTTCCCTCAACTTAAGGAAAGACGTGAGCAGGGTTAGAGCCGTCCCTTTTAGTCCTACTGACTCCAGCCTCTGCGTCAGTACCAGATGCTTGACGGTATTGAACGCTGCTGAGACCTAGAGATTTTACCGAGTATTCTACAAAATATACCCAGGTCTGGCTCTGGGTTTTTCGAGCATCCCTGAACCGGATTCTATACTCTTCCGTGGTGAATCCAAATGCCTCAATCAGGGTACGCTTCATGAGATCATAGTATTCAGCATCTTTCTCATTAAGTGTCAGGAGTCTATCCCTGCACTGTCCTGGGAACATCTCCCACAGGATAGCACTCCACAGGTTCCTGTTGATCTGTCTGCTAAGGCAGACCCTCTCAAAAGCAATGAACCACTTGGTGATATCATCACCCTCAAAGAATTTTGGGACAATCCGTTTTGGGATTTTAGGGTCAAGAGAATCCTGTTGCTCCCTAGTTATTATTGTGCTTCCACAAGAGATTGGTCCTAGGCCCAACTCTTTTCTCTCTTTTTCCATAGCTAGGAGTTGAGCTTCTATAGCTGCCCTCCTGGCTAGTCTTTTCAGAGTAAGCTCTTCATCTGGAAGTGCTCCTCTGTCCTGGGGATTTGAACATCACTCCCATTATCGGTATTCTGACCTTCTGCAAGATCAGTGTGTCATCATCTGGTTGTTCTTTAACGTACTCTGCCGAAAGCTCCTGGAGCTGTGCTTTGGTAGAGTTTGACCCAGTCTTAAGGCCATACGTTTTACAGAGACCTCCAAGCTGTCTCATTGGTGGAGATGGGTAAGCTGTGAGGTCAAGCTTCTCCACCTGTACCAGCTCTTCAGAAGTGTTTCTTCTGGTACTCATTATGCTTTACTAAGTCAGACACCTTTTTGGAAAGAATAAAAAATCCTAACTCAGGTTTCCTAACTACAGTAAGATTGGGTTTTTAAAACAGTTGTACTAACAGTTATCTAACCAGGGCCCTAACAATTATTTTAAAATTTCGAAAAATAGTCAATTTGTAAAATACAATTTAACTAAAGGCAATTTTGTGACTTCACTCGTGTGATCACTTTACTGTCAGAGTAGTACAGCAAACGCAAAGTCGTAGACCCCACCGCTGGTCCACCAATATAGGAAACCCACCTCTCTATATAGTGCACCACAATGGGGTACACTGTGCAGAGAGGACGAAGAGACCCTTATTGGTTCACAAAGACAAAAGTAGATAATACTAATGCTCTATTTTGTGGTAGTGTGGGTGAGCAGTTAGGCTTATCAGAGGGTATTGCTAAGCATTTGTTGTACACACCAAGGCAATAAATGATTACACACACTCAAGGAATGAAGTGGAGACCAAATTAGAAAAATAGTACTTCTTTTTATATAAATATTTAGACCAAGAACTTCTGTATAAGGTAAATACTTTTCACAATACGATAAATTACAGTAAAATGCAATAATCATAGTTGTGCTCCATTACACATAATACATTTCCTTTGGAAGGAAAAAGGCATGTATAAAAAGCAATGCAATACAGTTATTGTGTAGTTACCCTTTTGGAAATCAGAAAGTTTGGGGCCAAGGTCCAAAGTGCCAAGGCCAAGTTCTTGGGAGCTTTTCTGGGTTTCTTGGGAAACAAGGCAAAAGGGTCTCTCTAGCGGGCGCATTACGAAGACCAGGGGCAAAAGCAAAGCAAAAGGGGACTTGTAGGCAGGTTCGAGAGTTCTCATGGAAGATTAGAGGATGCCAGGGCTCTGGTACCTCGGGAGAACAGCTGGTTTGAATAGCCCCGGCCTGGCAGGCTGAGTGCAGTGAAGATGTGCAGTTGGGCAAAGGTGCGCAAACATGAAGCTCACGGTCAGGAGCTGGCACCTTGAAGGGACGATTCTGGAGCTGCTGGGCTACTGATGAGGTGGTTTGCCGGAGTCTTGAAGTCCCTAATCGGGTGTTGGCTCGGTGTAAAGTAGGAGTCCGCCTGGACTCGGCTTTGTAGGTTTTTGCAGCAAGACGTCCGGTACACTGGGTGTGGGTGCCTTGCAGCTCCGGTGGGTCCTGGGGCCTTAAGACTTGGTGCGGAGGCTGAGCTGACCCTCCAGAGCAGGTGTACCTTCGGATGGCGCTCGGAGACATCGGTCTGGCTGGGGAGCTGGATGACGCTGGACCGTACTTTGCTGTTTTGGAGACCTGTAACTGCAGGGAGACAGTACCTTTATCTCGAGGGAGTTTTTGGGCAATTTGCGAAGTGGTGGTGACCCTACGGGGATTGTGGAGGCCGCACAGAGACAAGTGAGCTAGAGGATGGCGATTGTCGAGTTCTATGGTGGCAGGCAGGAGTTTGCACCGAAAGTCCACCACAAGGTCTGCAGTTCTCGGTCCAACAGCGTTTCTTCTTTTGTCTTCTTCTTGTGTCCGTGGAATCTAAGTTCAGGGTCTGGGGATGCCACCTTAATACTAAATTTAGGGGCATTTATAAGGAAGTGACATGTAGTGGCCAAATGGGCCCCCTTACCTGGGGAGTCTACACCCTCTATTATGCCCACCTCCTGTTTGAGGGGGGCATAGCCCTAGCCCTGATTGAATAAATCCCACCATCTTGAAGATGGTGGGCACTTAAAAATGTACTTCACCTTGCCTCCAGCACCTGAGGGGTGGAGTTAGCAGAAGGGGGCACACCGCCCATTCTTTTGTAGTTTTCCCGCCTGTCTTCCTGCCAAATGGGTTTGAGGACAGGAGGGGTGGCCTCCTCCTTCTAACAGGAGAGGCTTGTGTCATGTTTCAAAGGCGGATGGGCCTTTGAAGCTTCCCGCCACAGATGGCTCTTCTTGACAGGGAGAGGGGGGAACACCTCCGCCCGGGACAGGCTTTGTTCTCAACCTCTGAGCTCGCTGACGCTCACCCCATAAGGTCAGAACTGTGTCTGGTGGTGACAGGCTGGCTTAGACCAGTCGGTGACCACACTAAGGGTTGGTTGGTCAACGGGGTCCTCTGTGTGCAGTTATTAATAAATCTGACACTGGAATCAGCGCAGGTTTATTAAGATTAGGTGTTTAGCACCAAACATCCCATAGTACAGTAAAGCTATCACGGAGCTGGGGAACTTGTAATGATAAGTGTCCAGCCCATGTACTCTTCATGTCTTCCCTGTTCACTTACAATATCCAAGAATCGACATGGATATTGCAGGGATATATCTGTTCATGCAGATATATCCTCATAGTAGATATAGTGCACCCCGCCTTAGGGCTATAAGACATGCCAGAGGGGTGTCCTACCTATATCCCATGCAGTGCTTGTGGGCATGGCACACAGGGATTTGTGCCTTGTTGACTTTTCGGTTTTGTGTGCACCAAGGCACTCTGTCTGCAGTGGCAGGGTGCATGGCCTTGGCGAGGGAACCCTAGGATGACACAATTCATGCTGGTACCCTTGGGGTCCCTCTTTAGTGACAATGCCCTAGGTACCAGGGGGACCATTTACTAGGAACTTACAAGGGGTACTGAAGTTGTGCCTTTTGTTAAACAAAAGTTACAGTTTAGGGAAACAACTACTGGCACAGGGGACCTGGTTGGCAAGGACCCTGTGCATTTCCAGTCAAAATTGCATCATTTTCCTGGCAAAAAGTGGGTGCTAACTGTGTCTAGAAGTGTCACTTTCCTACTCAGCTCAACTACAAAATGATATGTTCACATACATTACTGGTAATTCCCTCATAGACTGTATAAGTGGTGCCACGGAATCTCATCATTCCATCCCCTAATATGGCTACCCAGCCTATATAGCCAACATTGTTCCCGTTTTAAGAGGTAATTCTTTATGTCCTTAATATTGAATGGGATATCTGGTTTGTTTAATACAACCCATGCTAGGTCATTCATCAGGTGATTTTTTATTGAGAAAGTGTGTGGTCAGTTTTGTTCATTTCTTCTTGCATTTGATATCGCTCCTGTATTCCATAATCCTAACCTTCACCTTTCTGGTGGTCATGCCCACATATAGTAAATTACAGGGACAACAAATGAGATAAATGAAATTCTTTGAGATGCATTTCGTATGTCTGATGAAGATCCATGGGTATCTCAATCCCACGTCAATTGACTTGGTAGTACTAGTAGGGTCACATACCTTACAAGCTCCACACACATTGTGTCCCAGTACTGGAGGTAGATTCCAAACCCATGGTTCAGATACAGATTTCCTATCTTGTGGTCTGGCACTCTTCTTAAAGGAAAACATTGATTTTGTTAACCCCAAATCGTTAAAGTTTAAGATACACAGTAGTTTTTGTTTACAATCATTTTGATGCGGTTAAAGGTAGCGCAAAAAGTGGTGACAGAGATGAGTCTATCTTGCGGTGGTCTCTCAGATGTTTCCAGTAATGCCTCCTTATTGTTATTCCGTGCACTTTTAAATGCTCTGGATAGCACCTGTTCTGGGTACTGTCTATCCCTTAATTTCATACTCAGTTTTTCTGTTTCTTGATAGAAATCATCAGTTGGTGCAATTTCTTCGTAGACGAAGGAACTGGCCAAATTGCAAATTTTGTCTGAGGGCTCAAGGGTAGAAACTATCACAAGACAATAGGCTGTTTTTATCAGTAGGCTTATGACACACTTGTGTTGTTAATCCATCATCTTTAGCAATGATATTCAGATCCAAAAAAGATAGTGACGTGTTGGTAATCTGGGCTGTTAAATGTAGAGACAGATTTCTAGAGTTTAGCCAGTCTAGAAAAATTTCCACTGACTTCGAATCCCCACTCCAGATTAGAAGGACATCATCAATTTACCTATGCCATAGTCGGATCTTATCCTGAAACGGATTGTCAGATTGGGATTGAAAGTACAGTGTATTATTGAATTAAAAAAACTATTTTTGAGTGCTATTCTTGGAAAGTTTAAAATAAAAGGCCTTGGAGTTTGAAACTCCCAATCCTGTTGATGGAGAATCTCCTCAACCACCCATAGGGTCTCTTCTTTCAGGATGTTTTTATAAAGAGAATCTATACCAAGACCCACCATTGTTTTTGTTTGGGGATCAGAAGGGAGTCCTTGATGAGATTCAAGACATCCCCTGGTATCCTTCAAATAGGAAGGCATCTTCTCAACCAGAGGTCTTAGAAAGTAATCACAGAATTGTGAGAGTGGTTCCAGGACAGAAACAATGCCCGATACTATGGTTCCACCTGGTGGGCTAATAGATTTGTGTACCTTCGGCAGAGTGTAAAAATATGGATTTAATTTCTTGAAATCCAGCTGTTACTGATCCCTTCTTCTTGTTACTGATCCCTTCTTCTACTAGAATCCTGATCTCTTGTAGTATGCCTATTGACAGATCTGTGGTGAGTATCTGGCAATTGTGCCTGTCTGAAAGGAGCTGAAGGCATTCAGTATCATATGCCACCTTCGTTTGGAGGACTATAGCCCCTCTCTTATCTGCTGGTTTTATCACTATGCTTGGATTCTGTCTAAGTTCCTGTAAAGTCTGTCTCTCAGAATTAGAATTCTGAAGATGTGATGGTTAATGTCACCCATGTTCTCTACATCGTTAATTACTGCTTGCTCAAAACATGTTGAAAACATTATTTGGCAGATGGTAGAGTGATAACACCCCAAGATAATCTAATATAGGTTTTTTAATCCTACCAAGGGAACCCAGAATAGAATGAACTATAATTGAGTGGATATCCTGAAGGTTGTTTTAACTGTATTTTGAGTGTTGGATCCCTGAAAAAGATTGTGATCAATAGAAAATAGTTTATTGCTCCACCCCTGCTGATGGTGACACAGGTTGTATAGTAACAGCCCTATGATGAAGCATGCCACTATTAGTGGGTGAGGGCACTTTTCTACCAATGAAAGAACCCCAGAGAAAATGACTATGTTCTAAACCATTCCTCTTCAACCTCCTGGTGAGCGATGGATTCTAAAGGTACCCATGGTTTTTAGATTCCCCTATATGAAACCAAGAAATTAGCCTATTCAGCATATTTTGTGTTAATGTGAAAAAGTGAAGTGCCGGAAAGCATATTTTTTTCCTGAAATGCCATCAATAAAAGGTGGGCCATGCTAGGATCACCATCTTCCCAGCTTTCAGGAACAAGCAGAGTTGTAAAAAAAAACATGTTTTTTTAATCACAATTTTTGTATTTTTCTAATAGATAATACATTTTTCCCACTTTTTTTGATTTGACACTAGTTTTAGTTTGTGGTGGAAACAAGTATGAAATAAATGGATAGTTCCAGAAAGCTATACATTTCTGAACTGTAGACAAAATTCTGAATTTAGCAAGGGGTCATTTGTGCAGACCCCTCAAGATTTGCTCAAAGAAACTAACTGTTAAAACAAAAAAAATGAATGTGAAAAAAACAGCCATTTGTGACAAAGTTTCTATCTGTAACTTTTTGTCACAATGTCCATTTACAAAAAAGTAATAATAAATGGTCTACTATTGTGTCTACTACTCTGTGTTCCCACATAACTCCCAGTAAAAATAACGCCATCTGTGTGGCTAGGTCTAGCGCCACTGACACAAAACGCCCCAAAACCCAACCTGGAGACATCACATTTTACCCAGCAAAATCAATCCTTTTTTTTACAGTGTGAGTAGCTGCGGACATTGGGCCCTAGCTTAGCTGTCACCAAGGCAAACCAACCATACCCAAACATGTCTTAAAACTAGATACCTAGGGGAGTCCAGGGTGGTGAGACTTGTGTGGTTCTCTTGAGGTTGAACTTTTTTTTTGCCAAAAAATGTGGCTAAACCCCCATATGTTCCTCACATTTCTGTGAGGGAAAGTTCCGGAATTCACACATTTCCTACCTCCCACCATACCCAATATCTCTCGAAAAATATAGTGGCCCACATGCGACAGGAAATGGATCAAAACTCAACATGGACAGATAAAACTTTTCCACTCAAAACCAAACCTTCTTTGGCAATTTGGGTAGTTGTAGATTTTGGGCCCTAGCTCAGCTGGCACCCACGGAAACATACCAAACCCTGACATTTATGAAAACTAGACACCTAAGGGAGTCCATGGTGGTGTGACTTAAATGAATCTCACTATTTTTTTCATATTTTATATAGCACAGAGGCCCTTGCAAACCTCAAGCTTTAGCTAAAAATATACATTTTCTTCTCATTTCTGTGAAGGAAAAATCTGAAATATGATGGGATCCACAGATTTCCTACCACCCAACATTCCAACACAATTCTCGGAAATAACTCGCTGCCCTGATGGTAACAGGCCCCAATGCACTATGGACAAACTTCTGATGTTGGAATTTGTTTTTCTCATCGCTTTAACATCGGCTAAGAATTTGACCGAGCTCCAAGTTCCTTCTGTCAACCAACTTTATACTGCATTCTTCCCAGATAAGTTGAGGTTGAGGACCTGCGCTTCCTTTCTGCCAAAAGTGGTCACTCCATTTCATGTTGGGCAGGCTATCACCCTTCTGACATTCTTTGCGCCATCTCATCCCTCTACGGAGAAAGAGAGACTCCATTATTTGGACCCTAAAAGTTCACTCAACTTTTATATTGATTGCACCAAAGAACCTTGAATTGTCAATAAATACTCTGTGAGTTTCTCTGAGGCAAAGAAGGGCAAGGCAGTGCAAAAGCGGCCCACCTCCTGTTCGGTTGCTCTTTGTCCAATCCAATCCAAAAGACTTTATTCGGATAACACTGTATCCATAAAAGTAGAGCGCTTACAAGGTTAAAATCACGATAAACAATGAAATAACATAATCAAAATTCATAATATATGGAACAAGTAGCAAAGCACGTGCACAATAAAAACAGTTACAGGGACATGATAAAAGTTCATAATATTAAAATCAGGGTGCAAATAGACTTCATGGGTTGCACATTGATTTGCGAGCTCTTGTAGCTAAGCGTAGGAAAGTACCAACACGCATGATCAATTCCACATTTTCCAATTTAAGTATACTGCTCACTGCATCCACCAATAGAATGGGAGAGAGATTTTTTTTAAAATGGGATTAGCAGCCATTTTGAATATTTAGTATAATACTTACAGAAAAATAAAAAGTGTAGGAGTGTTTGTCCACTCTGGCCATCAAATGGACATGATAGGGAATCAAGTTTAGCATTGTACCCAAGGGGAAAGCAGAACAAATATTTTACAGCCCCAGCCCGTAAGCCAAAAAGAAGTCCTCTCACCCAATGTGACATCGGTAGTGTGAGGTAGCTGGGCAGGGAGAGCTCAGTTCACTCTATGAGTACAAAGTTAGCAATAGTTTGTTTCTTTAATTCCCTCTCAGATCTTTCCTCGCTGTAAAGTGCATATAGTGCTAACCTGAGGACTTTATCATCTACAGTCTCGGCAGTAGCCGGGTTTGAAAACAGTCCTCCAAAGTTAACACTTTCCAGGCTCTTTGTAACCCCGGCGAGCCATGGGATATCCATCCCTTTCTCACAGCCGAGACAATCATCTATTATCTCCCTAGTAAGTAATGCTGCAGGGTTTTTCATAATAGCTAGCCAAAACAATGCGGGCGTGCCCTTATAAAATCTTCGCTATAACTTAATTTTAATTCACTGTGGCATATATACTGAGCAGTGGAAATTGGTGCGCCCAGAAGCTTCCTGCAAAATCTATTTTCTTCCAATTAGATACTGGTGCTCTTAGCGATACCCCAAACCTCTGCTCCATAAGTTGCTACAGGTACGCACTGTGATTTAAAAATCTTTAGGATTGCCGGGATTGCCCCTGATCTTTTTGGGCGGGGGAGGCTGAGGATAGAATTGGTGGCCTTTACAAACTTGTTCTTGCAAAACCTCATACGTTCAGACCAAGTGCCTTTTGAGAGCAAAAACCATCCCCAAATAAGGGAAAGTGGAAGTGCAAACTAGTTTTTGATCACCAACGGAAATGGAACTTGGGGGGTATTTCTTTGGCCCACAGGCCATTATAAAAGATTTCCTGAAATTAGTGCATAGGTCAAGGCAAGTCATAAAATCAGTAAAACCCCGTACTAAAGTGCGTAGTGCATATGGGGTGCGTCCAATTAAAACCGCATCGTCTGCGTATAAAAGCACCAGAAGGGTTTTGCCTTTAATTCTGGGAACATCGTCGGTAAGTGCAATCAATGATTTAAACAGATCGTTAATAAAAATGATAAAGAGGAGGGGGGCTAAAACGCACCCTTGCCTGACCCCTCTACCAACATTGATGTCATTGGACACCTCACCCCCGCTGCCAATCTTGACCCGTGCCTTCAAGTCCGTGTGCAAATAGGCCAAAAAGTGTACAAAGGCCTCATTCAAACCGTATGGTAGGAGGATGGATCATAGGCGGGATCTATTAACAAAATCGAAGGCAGAGGTCAGGTCCATGAAAGCTAGATAAAGTGGCAAGTGCTGTGCTATATTATATTTACCGATGATCAAATTAAGATTCAAACACTGCTCATTTGTGCCTACTTTACTTCTAAAACCTAATTGACAGTACTCTAAAATTTGATTGTCCTCAGCCCACGTTAAAATTTTATTATATAAAGCTCTTCCTAAAATTTCAAGGGTGTTGTCTATTAAGGAGATCGGCCTATAGCAGCAAGGTTGTGTACGGTCTCCCTTTTTAAAAATTGGGACAATAATACTAGTGGACCATGATTTTGGCAATGGAGCATTGGTTATGTTATTAAAAACGTTTAACAGCAAAGGGGCCCAATAATCTGGTTTGTATTTAATGAGGTCGATGGGTAACCCATCAGGGCCAGGGGCTTTTTGCCCAAGCTCTAAGATATGGCCTCCTCAACCTCTGTTATCGATATTGGAACCCTCGATGGAATCCTGTTCTTAAAGGTATCGAGCTCCTGAACAGGAGCTGAATAGATTGTGGAAAAGTGGCTTTCCCAAGTTGTACTGCTTATGTTGCAGCTTATGGGAGTTAATGGCTGCCCCATTGTTCTTAGATTTTTAACAGCAGACCAAAATATATTCCCATTTTTTAGGCTAGCAGCATTAATAAGCGTATCCCAATGCTCATTTAATAATTCTTCCTTCCTTTTTGCAATGGCGGACTTGTACTTCTGCCTTGCCAACTTAATCAAAAAATTACTCCTTGGATTCTGTAGCAGGGCCTTACGTAGCTGCCTATTTGCCTCTGAGCACTCGTGATTGAACCATCTGCGCCGTAATAATAAGTTTAAACAACAGGGTTTTGACAGCTCCACAGAGTTTAGAAAAGGCATTAATTACCTCAGGATGAGGGTCCTGGTCCAGCAAGCAAAAATTAGTGATGCTCAGATTTTCCCTGACCATTGTGCTGAATAAGTCAAAATTATTAACACCCCGCCATGCCAATTATCCGTAGAGGGTAATAAGTTCCTGGCTCCACATTCTATATTGGGTGTTGGTCCAGGGGATAGTCTTAGCACCATTTGGATTGGGTTGTGATCCCCAAAAGTAGTGGCAATGGTTTCCGCTTTCAACAGGATGTCCTCTAGGACAGGAGAAATAAAAACATAATCAATTATGGACGAGCAGCCCCTCCTCTAAATTTCTGGCTCCGGGGGAGCATTATCTTTTATTATGGCTGCAATCTCCATAGTATTAATTAAATTATGGTTGTTTAAGTGGTCCGCTAATTCCCTGCCTCTATGGCAGTTATGTCCACCACTACATGGATATTTACTTGACCATAGTTGTGGTAATTTAACATTAAAATCGCCCCCTAGGCAAATACCCGTTGTCTTAAAACAGTCTTTGGATTTTTGGATCGACGTGATGAAATTAAATAATTTTTTTAAATTGCCATTAGGTACAGAGTGAAAATCATTGTTGTAAAAATTAATTAAGAAAAAAGAAATCCCCCTTTTAAACAATGTAGCTTGGCAATTATTGTTATTAGTGCATATAGTTTTAATGCAGCCACTTGTGGCAATCTTAATCCAAATCGATAAACCCCCAGAGGGTCGACCATGTTTAGATGATGTAGCTAAGATGTTATGACATTCGAACCCATCAATGAATACATTTTGAGTAGCCCAGGTTTCTTGAAACAGGAGAATATCCTGCTCTCTTATAAATTTTAGCCAATCCGGTTGGTGCAACTTTGAATGCAGTCCCGCAACATTCCAACTTAAGATACGAAGATCTGAGTTGGCTACAACCTTAGGTAATAAAACTGGGCTGGTGGGCTCAGCTACTGAGAAAAGAGATGGTGGACCGGTATCTAGGCCGGGGGGTTTCGCAGGTGGCGGTAGTCAATCCTGGTTATCCAACCCGGACAAAACCAAGAACCTATTTGCAGTGGTGAGTGGGGGGATCTCGTTGGGGTGGGGCCCGTGATTTGGCTTGACGAAATAGCCTAAAGGTAATAAACAAATATTAGTGATGTGAAAAGTTGTAGACTCACATGCTCATAATGAATGACCCACCAAAGAAGGTCTATGGAAGTTAATCACGATGCAGTCCCCTTCAATGTTCTTTGGGGAAGAACCAACCCACCCAACTCTGCGTGCCATAATGATGTCATTCATATTGGACGGGTGGAACTTCTTATTCCTTGATAGCCAATCCACACATTTATTGCGTAATTGGTCCCATGACTCATTCTGATCTCTTTTTAAGGTCGGTACACCGGCTAAGACCAACACATAGGGACAGGCAGCAGGTGGCAAGCTCAGGACATCCTTATTTGCTTTCCGGGTACTTCTACTCTGAGTGGCTAAAGCAGTGCTGCTCAAATTACCAGGCAATAAGTTCTGATCTGAGCCATTGGGTCTATTAGCACTGCCCTGGATAGAAATGGGCTGTGAGGTGGTGACCAGGCCTGCATTAGATATATTACCTGGACCGTTGAGGGGCAGTTGGGAAGAACCCCTGGTTTGCACACGGTTGGTGCTCAAATTACTTATAGGGACTCTAGGGGTAGGGGACCTGGTGTCACTAGTTGAAATACTTGTGGTGGCAAAAGACCTCCCCCTTCTCCCACCCCCTTCATCTACAACAATCTGTGCGGTCCCTGTTGATTGACAAGATTGACCAGAGCCCCCTATAAGTGCAACCAAATTCTCCAAGTGGTCCTGTAGTAAGGCAAATTTTATGTCTAAGAGTTCATTAATTTGTTTGGTCACCCTCTCAACAGTAGCATTGATAATAGCGTCCCCAAGTTTCTCAAAATCCAATGTCACATCAGTCTGTGTGCCGATTGAGCAGCTCAATTTCACGTTAAGAGCTGTCGCAAGGGGTTTAGGGATCCCAGAGGTGCCGGTACTTGGTGGAGGGTGTATCCAGGCAGAAAGGCAGGTCCGAGAAGTAACAGTGCGGGTGGGCTGTTTCCTTTTAGTGCAGATGGGCTTCCCGCTCTTCCTCTTTCGTTTTGGCAGCTGGGATTAACACAGGTGTAACAATATCTGAGTCAGACTGTGCATATGCCCGTGCCTCAACAGTCTCGGCTTGCGGTAGGAGATTTATAACATTTGCGGGAGCCAGATCCCTGAGGCTGTAGCAGTGGTGAGTGTTGCTCACAGATATTCGAAGCGCCTCAAAACTCGACAATGTCTGATCTCCCCTCAATGCCTAAGGACATGCGCCGTTCCGTGAGTTCAATTTCACCCGAGACAATATTAACCACCCTCTCGAGCATGCTATTGATTCTGTCAGTTATCTGGCGTGTAGGTGGTATTGTGGTACGCTTTCCCATTATGGCAATTCAAAAGTCAATTTCAAGGAATGAGAGGATACCGAGCTAGCCTGTGGGCTTTCCAATAGGTGGATACAGCAACACTCACCCCGTATTCTTGCTGAATCCCAGGTTCTGCTTAGAACTTCACAGGGGGGTGGCCCAGCCCAGCCTCCTCCATGCTTTGACGGGCGCAGATGGGCCCGCCCTTGGCCCGGGCTTTGCCCGTGCACACCCGCGCGCGTCCCGCGCTGCGGGAGCCCAAGCCCCCTTTTCAGAGCCTCCTGGCGCGAAAGAAACGTGTAGGCGCCTCCCCCGGCGCTTGGGATTATAGGGGATGAAGTCCCCAGATGGCGGTAGCAGGCTGGCAGCAAGGAACAAACAAAACACGGGCTCCCGCGCTGTCGGAGCCCAAGCCCCCTTTTCAGCACCTCCTGGCGCGAAAGAAACGTGTAGGTGCCTCCCCCGGCGTTTGGAATTATAGGGGATGAAGTCCCCAGATGGCGGTAGCAGGCTGGCAGCAAGGAACAAACAAAACACGGGCTCCCGCACTGCGGGAGCCCAAGCCCCCTTTTCAGCGCCTCCTGGCTTGAAAGAAACATGTAGGCGCCTCCCCCGGCGCTTGGAATTATAGTGGATGAAGTCCCCAGATCGCGGTAGCAGGCTGGCATCAAGGAACAAACAAAACACGGGTTGCTCTTTGTATAAAGATCTGCTATGCACTGATGAAGAAGCAACCTCCAAAAGACTTATAAGCTCATTCCACCGGCACCAAGGCTGCTCCCTCAGCACATGCATGAGTGGTACCTGTCTTCGACATTTGTCAGGCAGCTACATGGATGTTGGTACATACGTTCATGAAGCGCTACTGCCTTGACACTCGGGTCCGTTGACAAAGGCATTTTGCCTTCACGGTCCTGCCGGACTTTTTGATATGAAACAGTTCACACACCCACCACCTGTGGTGGCATTGCTACGGTATCTATTCACAAGGTGAGGAATCTGTCTTTAGAAGTATCAAACGGAAGAGCAGATTAAAGTTCAATAATGATCTTTCTGGAGGATACTCTATCTAACTGCAGCTTCCTCACTGGCCTTCCTGCTTCCCTGTTGACTCCTTTTCATTCAAAAAAGGTGCTCATTTAGTGATCTGCACAATGGTCATGCCAATCTGCTGAAAGGCTCTGCTTCTAAGGGCTCAGACATAGAAAGAAACTGACATCAGCAAGCATGAGTGGCACTTTTATGGAAGCCGCACAATGCTACCCGCTGATGCAAATGAGTACCGGGCTTATTTATAAGCCCCTTGAGCCGCCTGTGCGTCACTTTTTGTGATGCACCGGCGGCACATTTTGCTGCTTCATATTTACAAGGACACGTAAAGCCACCTTGCATGGATTTTCGTGTCCTTGTAAATACAGGCCCTTTTCATGCAGCACTTTGTGTAAAAGGGGCGTGCCATGGGTGTTGCTGTGGGTGGTCCCACACAACACCCATGGCTTCTGCTGCATTCTCAGATTTACAACCTTTCGTAAACCTGGGAATGAGTCAGAATGCTACACCTCCCCAGGGGAGGCATAGGGAGGCGCAACGATGAGAAATGTTTTAATTTCTCCTTGTTTGTCCCTCTTTCTGTGCGTGCTGTATTCTGCAGCACGCACAGAAAGATAACATCTCCTCTCATGATTGTTTTTGTGCACAATCTCCCAGCAACGCAGGCACCCTTGCACCATGGTGCAAGGGTGCCTGTGTTGGTGCATGGCAGCCAGTTGTGCACCAGCACAGGGAGGAGCACAGGGATCCGTCATATTGTTGTAGATATGACTCATCCCTGTGCTTTGTAAGTTATTCAGTGCGGTGCAGCAAAATGGCTTGCAGCACCGCGCTGAGTCACTTTGTCATAAATAAGGCCCTCAGTGTGGCGCAGCAAAATGGCTTGCAGCACCGCGCTGAGTCACTTTATCATAGATAAGGCCGAGCTACTCTAAAGTTTCTGGATCCAGTCAGACACCTAAGGGCATATTCACAAGGTGAGAAATCTGCAGTTAGATAAAGAATCAGAAAGATTGTTACCAAAGGTAAGTAACATGTCCATCTAGAATCCAGACATTCCTGAATAGCTTTGCTAACTTACCTCTTCATGCAGATCTGATTTGCTTTTTAATAGGCTATGTGTCCTAGGAAACTGTAACCTGTCGTCACTCTCTGTGGCCTCTTTCCATTGTTTCAACCCCAAACATTTATGCATTAGTAATCATTTAATGAGCTGCTCTTTCTAGCGGCTGTCTCTCATCAAGCAACTTCACACGTGTACCAGACTTTGCACCCATTGTGAAAAATTCAAACTCAAAGTTCAAAGAAATATAAAACTAATGCAAAAGAATACAAAACAATGTTTTGCACAATACACTATACTCTTAAAAAATTAACAACTGTTATCACTGGGAAACAGGAAGGATTTTCAAACTCACAACTACACCCTCATACCAAAAGCTAGGCCTCCACCCGCGGTAACCTCCTCAGGACCTGCACTAGTTTACCTTTTTTGCACAAAACTACTGCTATTCCATTACAAATACATACACACTCACACCTTGACCATTAAGGAAATCATAAACTTAAAACCTGGGGATACTTGGCTATCACACCTTTAATCCTTCACAGACACTATACCTGACTGCATGAGTCGTGAGTCTACCAAAAAAATCAACATTTAAAATACATATAGTGCCACCACATCATAGACAACAATGGCATTATTAACACAACACCATCCACAATAATAACTCAACCTCAATACTGTGCTGAACCATCACAATAATAACAAAAACTCAACCAGCCCTAGAGACACACTTTTACCACATCAAAAGCCTCTCAGGCACACTAGTCCTGTTATCTTTCCACAGGACAGTACGCCTCAAAACAATATGCCTTAGGACAGTGTATTTACCTACAGAATTCTTAAATTCAAAGTCCAAATTAATTAAATAAATTGCCCTGCGTTCTCCACTGAAAACTGCCAACACTTTCCTCCAATCAGAAAGAGATGATACACAGAATCAGTTGGAGGGAAAGTGGATTAAAAAGTATGGCAAAAAATGTATCAAAAGATTTTCACTTGGTCTTTTATCATTAAATATCTTCAGTGAATATAATTTAAATTACAGTAGAAATATAGCCAGCAAAAATAGTAAAAATAGAAAATACGTTTTATGCTTATGGCACATAAATTGTCTAAGGAAACAATAAACAAACCAGATTAAAAATTCATAATCAAATAATGGAGTTATTCAGAATAAGTAACATATAACCCTGCACGAGAAACCACATATGTCAAGCAAGCCTGATAATACATTAAAATAAGCCAACAGTGCAGCTGTGCCAAATTAGTAAAATGAGCCTGCAATCAAGTGAAGTTCTAAAATAAAAGTATGATTTAAAATAAGTTCTGGCAATTGTTGCTTGAATATGACCTTGGAAAAACAAAAGACAAGAGTTACAGAAGTGGGTCTGAGGACAGACTCGAAGTGCAATCCATCTGAACAAGATTTTATGCATTTCTTTGAGTATCATAAACTGTTTTTGTCAATCCTTTTTTCATAAAGAATGTGGGTCTTGTGTTTAGAGTCATAAATAAGGCACTTGATAACAAATGCAGGTGGGCCTCGACCTTGCGTGGGCACAATGTGGGCCAGTGGGTAACGAGTCCGGCATCAGGGGGCGTGTGATCGCTGCGTGTACTATGTGTGTTGTGTTCTAATCGGCTGTGTGTTCCTAACTTCGTGAGGCATCTGATGTTTTTTATGAATGGGTGCACCCCTCTGGCCATGTGTGCTTTTTTGGGGCCAATCTCCCTGCACCTTTGTAGTGTCACTGTGCCTATCTGTGGGATTGATCTGAATTTCTGTTTGCATGTTTGTCAGGCCTAGATTTCAGAGCCTTCCTAACCACGTCTTTCTGAGTCGGGGTTGATGGATAGTTCATGACGGGCGAATTCGATAATAGTGATGCGATCTCGTTCTTATACATACATGCATCTTTGTGCACATCGACATATCGTTTTCCAATATGAACATTCCCCCCTCTAGTTGAATTTTCTACTACAACATTTAACCCATACTTCATGACAGTCACATTGTTGGGGGTCTGTTGTTCTTTAGTTTTGACTCTTACTATTTCCCTAGTTACTTGTATTCTGCCCAATTTCAGGACTGCGTTTTACAGTAGGAAACCCCCAACTGCATGAAACCACACAAAAACAATAGCAATATGAAAACGGGCTACAGTGATGTGCACAGACCGGGCAGCCACCAGGGAAGCCAGGAGAACCAGTTCACATATCACTCCTGCTCAGGGGCACCTCCCTCCTCAAGCTTATCTCTTTGTATAGGGTGGAATGCTTATATGGCAAAAGTTAGTCACTTTGGCCATGTCATTGCCTGGGATAAACGTGCAGAAGGACACACCGATCTTGGCACACATCCCTTCCTCCATTGGGGTCATTAAGTCCAATACATATCTATGTTGCATCACCATGAGGTGGATGGCTTTCAGTTCTTTCTTGATCGCATTAAGGCAGAGCTTCATCATTTTGAGCATTTCCCACCAGGTTATCTGCAACCAGTGGGCATTCGCTTTTGTCTGCATGGTGAAGAAGGGTATGGATCCTCCCACTGATATTTGTGTGTCAGAAAACAATCTGAATTCTTCTGGAATATCTTTGTCTGAGCCCAGCCAAAATAACCAGCAGTTCTTTCTTCTCGTGCCTGATGCAACAGAATTGTCTTCTTCTTTAACGGATGTTGGTAAAACTCTGATAGATCTTCTCCAGGAATTACCAGGGTCGGGGTGTGTATGGTGCCGAGGGACCAGAGGCCACGCCATCCAGGGACGAGCTTAGTGTGTGCAAACTCGCCGCCTTACCCGTAAGTGTCCATGAGCATCGAGGTGCCCCATTGTATGTCTGGAATGTGCAGTATTGTGCCACAGTTTGATTTGTTCCCATTGGAATGATCCTTTACCTCTGAAACACAAGGAATACAGTGTAAGTTTCCATACAAGTATGGGTTGCCCCTTCCCTTCTAACCACATATATCTAGCTACCTCAGTATCCCTGATTTCCTGACATGGGTATCTAGGCTGTTGCTCAACCTTCCCCTACTAGACTCATATCATCGAGATGAATGGCCCTACACTGGAACTCCATGTCTGGGGTCCATTTGTTATTAAAGAAGACAGCACCAGACAAACTAAGGGCCACACTGGTACCACAGATGGAAGCGGGAGCGGATGTGTTCGTCTATTGGTTTGGTGGCTTTGCTTCCTCCAATAATCTCTTCTCCGGAAAGTCTCAAGCCAAACAGTATCCTTCCCTATAGTTCCCCTTCTTTTCACCCTATCTAGCTCTCTTTGAATATCGCTAGGCTTGGTGAAAAGGTATAGTGCTGTGGGATTGGTCGTGTATCGGGTCAGATTCACTACCACTCTATGGGGTTCTACTCTGTTGGGCTGTATTTTGGCCCTAATCCTATATAGGTATAGGTGGAGAAGGCATTTTTCCTTTCAGGGGCTACCTCTTGGGGCAAGTAAAGCCTGTCTGCGCCTACTGCTTGCGGTATCAGTGAACAGACGTAACATTACCTGGCTGATGTCTTGGAGCCAACGGCGGTCATCTGCTTTTACCATGTGCTGTGTAAGAGGGCGCTGTGTTGTGCATGTGGAATGCTAGTGTTGGGTTCAGTGTAATTATAAGTGATATGGGAGAGGTCCCTATGCAAACTCTGACAATTTCTGGGTGGACTCCATTTGACTAGGTACGTCGTTGGCGATGAATGGATGCGACATCACCCATAGTAAACAGAGGGTGCATAGAAATGCAATAATGCATAACTTATTGAACATTACAGGTCTTGGGATTAATCCAGGGGAGATATATGTAATCCTCTGGCAATTGAGAGTGTCTTTAGTTAACAAAGTTTGAGGTAAAAAGTTCACAGTACAGTTTGTAGTTCTCAATTCGCACACTGTAGATCCTGTCGGGGTGCTGATGTGGCAGCTGAAAAGGTGGTGCACTTTGACAATCGATTTCTGACCTATTGGATAAGAGCTGCGTTCATTGGTTAGTTAAGAAAACAGTGCATTATTGCATGTGCCATTGTCAATCATTTTCTTTGGAGTTCCTGTGCTTTTCTTTAGGGAGTGTGTTCTTTACACTCCTTTCTCGCCATTTTATTGAGGCACCGGAAGGTGGCCCCATTAGGGGTATCTATTTTTGATGGTTTACGTTTAAGAGTAGGTATTTTTTACAAAACACACCAGCTTATTATGAGTTGTTAGGCCTCCCCCCCTCTCCGTACCTGACCTGTTAGGACTGGTTAAAAAAAACTGCGGGGTGATCTCATGAACATTTTAAGATGAAATTAATTTTAGTTAAGGTTCCATGGGCATTGCCAGCCCTTGTCTTCTAGTGTGTGCATGGGGGTGCTATCGGTGCAGGCGGTGTCTGTTAGCCTACACATTTGCAGGATGATGTGTAATAAGGGGGCTTGTCGCAATTTGAGTTTTGTTGGTGGTTGCAACGTACCCTAAGGTCACATGTGTACCCCTCTAGTCCCTGGCCTGCGGCATGCAACATGACCCTTGCGGTGCCAGGTGTCTTGGCTATGCCCTTTTTCTGGAGATTTCTTTATGGGCTAGTTTGGGCTTCTTTTTGTTGGTCTTTGGGAACCTCCCTAGATATCACGTGATCTGTTGTCTTATTTTTCATGAAGGGGGCGGTGATGAGGAAGCTGTTCCGTGGACCCGTGTACCCCTGCTCATGTCGTTTTGCGGTGTTTGAGGCTGGGCTGTTTTCTCTAGATGGTGTATTTAATGCCTTCTATGTTGTATTATTGCCAGACCTAATATGGAGGTGAGACCACTCTGCTTTCTACTTTTGCTCGGACCACGTCTTTTCCAGGGTGTTTGGACCTGCAGTTCCTCGCTGTGGCTAGGGACTTCTAACCGGCGTCACGCTTCTTTCATTTTTTGAAGGGACATGACTCGGTAAACAGGGGGGTGCCCCAAGGGAGCCCCCTCAGTACATGGAATCATACTTCCAACACTGGAATCGGTATTGGAGTATGATTCCAACATGTTTGATACCAAACATGACTGGGTTCGGTGCAGCCATTATATAGTTAGACGTCTCGTAATGACTATGTGTATCAAAATGGCTGGCCGCACTTACAAAGCCTGGAGAATCGACTCTGGGGTTTGTAAGGGTGTCCTGCTCATGTAGGGGCACCCTCACACTTATAACCAAGCACCTTGTCCTCAGGACTGAAGAGCTTGCCTTAGGGGTGACTTATAGGTTTTAAGTGTAGTGACCTCAGATATAAGGAAACTTATATCTGCCGTGAGGGGTGCAAGCACCAACGCACACAGGCTGCAATGGCAGGCCTGTAGTCACAGTTTGATTGGGCTCCCATGGGTGGCATAATACATTCTGCAGCCCATGGGAGACCCCTGGTGTACCTATGCCCTGGGTACCTGAGTACCATATACTAGGGATTTACAAGGGTACACCAGTAGCCAATTGTGGATTTACAACAGTACTTACCATGGTCAATTTAAGGAGAAAGCACAGTGACTGGATTTCTGATTAGCAGGATCCCAGTCAGACTAGTCAAAAACACAGTAACACCAGGCAAAAAGTGGGGGTAACCATGCTAGAAGGATCCTACCTTCCTACATAGGGTCTTCACTATCCCAAGCGTGCGAGAAACCTGGCTCCTGAAATTGGAGGACAGCTTAGTTTTGGAACTAAAAGGGGGCCTCCCTTTGGCTGGAGGCTTCTATTTTTTTGTTGGCGCTGTTGGGGCTATGTGTCATGAAGGAATTTTCAGTCCTAGGCTGGGTGCCCGAGAATGGGGTCTTTTCAACTTGGTAATTGGAACCCGAGCCATCTGGATTTGGCTACGGCGACCCAGATGCCTGCTTTTAAGGACTGGTCGGGGAGCCGCCCTGCCCCCTCGACAGACAATGCTCCCAATAGGGCGTGGTCAGCCAGCCCTGCCCCGGAGGATCAGCCCCGGAGTGGGGCCCCAGGCTCCCGCAGACGCCCTGAATGAGGGACTGTAGTGAGGACACCGGGTCGACAAAACACATCCAGCAGCCCTGAATTCCCAAACACAAGTAAAGGCTTGAATTCCTGATGTCTCCTTGGTCCTTCTTTATGATTTTTTGGGTTCAGCAAACTTTGGAGTGTAGTTGAAATGGGTGGTATACATTGGAGGTTTTTACCTTACTACATGTTTGGGTTCTGCGTTTTTGCGAAGGCATTGCCTCCTCAGACAGTTACCCCTCCCTGCTGTGGTTGTGGTCTCGGTCCCTGGTGGGCTAGGTTCCCTGTCTTTTGTTGCTGTTGCCACGTGTTTGTCCAACTACATGATCCTTGTTGTGGTGGCATGGTGGCTGACAGACTACCCTGAGACTGAGTGTGAGGTCCATTCGGGTTTCCCTGAGCTTGGTTTTGAGGATGGAGATTTTGCGGGGACTGGCCCAAGCTCATCGACCTCTGTTAATGATATGCTTTTAGCCGGCATTGGTCGGCCATGTGTCCCATTTTTTAGCAATAGTAACATTCTCTAAGGTCCGGCAGCTGTCAACCTCCCTGACTTCCGCCGTTATAGCTAGGTTGAAACCCTCTGGGGTTTTGCAGTGGAGCCCCATTCAAAACGAATGCCAATTGTATGCTTGCGACCAACTTGGTCCCCTCAAGGGTGATCTTTTTTAATTTGTGTTGGACCAGCTTAGCGGTGTCTCTCTGGGCTTGCTCCTGTTCCTCCCTGTCCTTTTCTTGTTTCTTTTTGTGATAGTGTAATATGTGAGCTTCTATCTCCCACCAGGGTTTGGTGTCTAGTCCCACTACGCTGTCCAATCCGCTTTGTATTTCGGTGGGCAGCCACCTTTTGAGGATACTATAGAAGAATGCGACCAGGTTTCATACTTTCTGCAATGAATCCTCCTACATGTGGGCAGTCAGGGAACATTTCCCTCAGGGTCATCCATATTTGGTGCCTGGACGAACTGAATGCGGCCACATCATGCTCGGTGTTTGTCAGCATGACTGTTGTGATGCGAGCTTTGGCGAACACTGTGCTTGTCTGTTTGCCAATGAGACTACTCAGCAGACTTTTGACATCGCCTATCGCTAAGTTTATTCTTGCAGTGTTCTTCTCAAAACATGAGATCCATTTCCCTGCTCCATCCAACAATGGTGGCAATTTGGTCCTTTGCCCTTCTTTATCTATCTGGGCCCATGGCTCATAGATGGTCCCTGACGTGCCCTTCTGCAGTAGCGGATACATTTTGGCTTAGGGTAGCTCCACTGGCTTTTCCCTAGCATTGCGTTCCCATTGCCTCATGCAATCCTGCATGTTGGGGAAAATCCACTTGGGACTTTCCTCTCTATGCCAGATGTAGTCCTCCTCAGCGGCCATGTCGTTTGGCTCGAAGGATCCCTCCTCTGGCCAGGGTGTATCATACTGGCCCTTCTGCTCAGTCCATTGGGCTAGCAGGTGGAAAAATGGTCGTGCGAAGATCTCGGGTTACTCTCTCCCTTGGGGTCAGTTTGACTGTCCTGCACGTTCGGGAGACGCAGCAGACTTCTTCGTCGCTGCTCCCCTCGTGTGCACGCAAAGATGCCATTTTATTTCTCCTGCGCCTTAGTCGAGTTTGCACCAGGCTACTCTGGTGTCTTATTTCCTGGTCAGACCCTCTCCTACGTTGATGATCTAGTGAGGCTCGGGTCCCAGCCAAAAGCCTCTCCTTTAGTTCTGCCTCAGACTCTTCCCCAAACGGTGCTCTGTACATACCCCATATCTCCTCAGGTGGAGGGTGCTTTCTCACTGTGCATCCAGGGTTCTCTCTCTCTCTCTTTCTCTCTCTCTCTATCTCCTTAGTTCGTACCTTTCCTCTAAATCCCATATAGATTGTCTCCTTTGCTCTGAGCTGTGCGCTGTTCTTTATGGTTGGATTTTGTGCTGAAACTCGCTTCCTGTTTTTTGTTTGGCTACCTGTGCAAACCCTGTGGCTCCCCCCTTGTTGTCGGATCCCGGAGGAGGGTGACTCCTTTCCTCACTCCCACTAGTTATATCACTGTCTAGAACCACTATGAACCTCCCTGTTACCCGAGTGTGTTTACCTGAACCAGTGGGAGTGTATGCTCTCCGCGCCGCTGGGGTTCGATGGACTGAATGCAGTGGACGGGGGGGGTCGAACTTTGGGGAGCTCTAGCACTTGACTCAGTGGTGCTGGGATTGCCTGGGCCTGCTGGCCTGTTAGACTCTCATGCCAGGACCTAACAGTTTGTTGTTCGGTAGGGGGCCTTCCGGCTCCATCGAACGGCGGATTGATATAACCTAATGTAGGAATAGCAGTCACTGGGGAGAACATCTCCATCACTGCATAAGGTGGGGGAGGTGCTGACACTTTACTTGCTGACTACAGGATAGGATTATCGGTCTGTGCCTCCTCAAAGATGGCCCATAGTTGTAATAAAGCCTCTCTCCTGTCCTTCTTTTGCCCTGCATATTTGGCCCGTATGTGTGTCCTCATGTGTTCGATGATGTTGGTGTCAAAGGTATCCGGGGAGAAGGGGAGGGGGGGTGGTCCTTCGATGGCTGACCCACGGCGCTGCCTTTCAAAGACTCATAGGAGAGCCTTATAAAGGCAGCGGCGTGGGACAGCCACAGCGCATTCCAGCATGGTATGGACAGGAAAGTCAATGCCGTGCAGAAACTGGGGGTGCAGGAAGACAGGCGGCACACCATGTGCCCCCTGCATGCACCCCCATGCCCAAGGCACCAAGGGGCCCTGTAGGGCCCCCTAAGTTTCCTCACCGCCACCCTTTTTATGGCAGGCTCACCACTATGAAATAGAGGGCAGTGAGGAAACTCATAATATGCTTGGTGGTGCCGCAGGGGCACCACTAACCATATTGTGGCCTCAGACTGCTGCGCCACCACCAGGGATCATGGATCCCTGGCAGTTGCAGCGGTTCTCTGGATGTCCGACCGCTGTACTTGTAATATGGCAGTCGGACAGCTGGTGCAGCAGTTCCCGACCTCCATTGTACCTCCACCGTTAAGTTTT
The DNA here is from genome assembly GCA_963921515.1 of Calotriton arnoldi. Lineage (NCBI taxonomy): Eukaryota > Metazoa > Chordata > Amphibia > Caudata > Salamandridae > Calotriton > Calotriton arnoldi. The sequence continues at coordinate 1,107,838 of CAWUFW010001574.1, forward strand.
TTAGCCTGTGTGGAGAACCTGATTTGCATGTGTTTTAGTGGCGTCTCCATGTTTTGAAGGACAGGTGTGCCCTAGTTTCACTTATTTAGGGAATCTTAAGTTCTACTCTGGTCATGGGGGGTATATATGCACAGGGATTGCTGGTTCTAACTACTTTACTATGAGCTCAGTGCTATTTGCAGATGCATCAACATGAGCATTTCACAAACACGAATAACAATGCTTTCGAAGGGTCACAACCTAGAAGAAAGTGCAATTGTTAATCAAACAACATGAAAATTTGGCATCAAATAGAATAACGAATGTTGCTTTGGCATCAAAATAACCATTTTAGAAATAGCAGAACCTTCATACCTCACCTTGAATTATCGACAAAATGCAACACTTAGGACAGAGAGAACACAGTTCCATTAGTTATCAGCACCACAACATCAAAGATACATCAATTTCGACTACAATAAAGAAATACCTGACAGACAAAAAATTATGACTTTGTCAAAAATACGTTAGCCCGCTCCTAATGCATGCTTTCCTGTAACCAGTGGAAGCTCAGCGTGCTACACGGTACTAAGTGAGCCTGAGAGTCTGTCAATATCGGATCTGAGACAAAGAAAATAACAATTTATGTGGGAAAAAAGAATAACTCAGCAATCACAGGCCCTTCTTGGTCAAACACAAGGTACACCTAATCTCGTAGATACAAATATTTTTTCCAACGTCTGAATCGCACCCTATATCTGAAAGAAACACATAGTGATAGATTCCTTACCTTAGAATATCCCCAGGCGTCAGACTGGATCCGGAAAGTTTTCGTCAGCAGTACCCCTGCGCGTCGGTAGGTGGCGTCGTGTGGCTCCGCGTCCGTCGTTGGCGTCGTGGTCGCCGAGATGACGTCGCGGGCGCTACTTAGACGCCGCCCACGCGCGCTGACATCAGTTCTTTCTTTTTCCGCGCCAGCAAGCGCAGATCCGGGAAGAGCAGGAACCCCCAGTCAATTTTTGACTGACTTTTTTGAGGCTTTTTGTCTCTATTTTTCTTCGAGTCATCGACTCCTGGTGCAGTAGGATGCCCGGCTTCAAGTCCTGCGGGGATTGTCACCGCATGATGTCGGTGACGGACCTGCACCGTGTGTGTCTTTTCTGCCTGGGGCGCGACCACGACCCCAAGTCGTGCCCCGACTGCCGGGCCATGGCGCCGAAGACTTTGCGGGAGCGGTCCCGAAAGTTGCTGGAAGCCCGGCAGTCGGCTCCATGCCGTTCAAAGTCCCGGTCCAGAGGGAGGTCGAGGGACCGTGCGCGGAGTCATCATCATCGGTCTTCGGGATCCAAGTCTTCGCACTCGGGGTCAGGTAAGACGAAGCACAAGAAGTCGAAGAAACGCCATCGTTCTTCAACTTCCCCTCGCCGGTCGTGCGACGCGGCTGAGGGTGTGGGTGGTGCCACCCCCACCCGGTGGAGCCTATGCAGTCGCCGCCCGACTACCCACCCTTCCCGGGGTCGTCGGCGACTCCGGCCCAAATACAGGAGTTCCTGTCGGCCATGGCTCGCCTCTTTGGGCGGTCGGGTCCCGCCGGTGCGCCTTCGGGCCCCGCGGTCCCGCATGGGTGTCCTCGCGTTTCCTCGCCGGCGGCTCTGCCCCGGCGCCGCAGGACACCCTTGGATCCAGGCCTGGATCCCAGTCGACGCCAGCTGACCTTGTTACGCCTCCACCGACGTCGACTCCACGGGCACCAGTTCTGATGCCGCCCGCTCCTCGGGACGACGTCGACCTCAGTTTCAGCCCCGAAGTGGACGCGGCATCGAGCCAGCGTCGATCGATGCCGTTCTCGACGTTGCTTGGGGATTTTTATCCCCATGTCCCTGCTCCTTATTTTAGACCTGTGGTACAGCCTGAGGAACAAGGGGAGGACTGGGAGGGGTCTGAGGGCCCTCTCGCTGCAGCCTGCGAGTCTGAACAGGACTGGGCTGAGGAATTGGGGGACGCCAGTGGTCTGGATACCTCACCAGACCTTGGCATGCTGTCTCCTCCTACCGTGGCTACGGAGGAGGGTGCTAGTTATGCTGAGGTGTTGCGTAGGGAGGCCGAGGCCCTACACCTCGAGCTCCCTACTGTGGCCGTCAGGACTAACCTCTTGACAGAGGTGCTTCAGCCAGCAGCTACTTCTGCGGAGCCGCTGCTTCCCTGCAATGAAGCCCTTTCTGACGTTCTTTTGGGCACTTGGTCCAGGCCCACCACAGGGGCTCCTGTGGATAGGAACGTGGCCCGACGCCATCGCCCGGCTCCGGGTGACCCCATTTTCCTCTCCCAACACCCCACCCCCGAGAGCTTGGTTGTCCAAGCCTCTGCTTCCCCAACCGCCTTCCCTTCCGCACCACCGGATAGGGAATCCAAGAAGCTGGATCAGTTTGGGAAGAAGATTTTTTCTTCCACCAGCTCTGCGCTGCGGTCCGTGAACACCGCATGCCTCTTGGGCCGTTATTCCCACTCTCTGTGGGATACGGTGGCGAACGTGCTGCCCCAGTGTCCGGAGGAGGCCCGGCCTGCTCTCTCCCAGGCTATTGCAGAGGGGAGAGACGCAGCAAAGTTCATGATTCATTGTGGACTAGACACCGCCGATTCACTGGGCAGATCGATTGCGACGACGGTGGCGGTTCGCCGTCACGCCTGATTGAGGACCACTGGATTTTCGGGGGATGTCCAAAACACCCTTATGGACATGCCCTTTGATGGCCGTCGCCTTTTCGGCGACAATGCGGACTGCGCGTTGGAGAGGTTTAAGGACTCACGGGCTACGGCCAAGTCCTTGGGACTCTCGGCAGTCCGCCCTCCTCCGCCTTCCGCTTTTCGCTCCTTTCGTGCCACAGGAAGGGGCGCCCCGCAGCGTTCGCAACAGAGCCACAGGCCGGCGCAGCAATCATCCCAGCACGGCCGCAGACGCGGGTTCCGCCGTAGCGGACCAAGGGGCCAGCGGGCAGGTCAGTCCACCACCACCCCGGCCACCACTGCCTCCAAACCTTCCTAGTCCGAACTTTCAGGCCCATCAAACGCCAGTGGGCGGCAGGCTTCGCCATCACCTCCCCCACTGGCGCACCATCACTTCGGACAGGTGGGTTTTAGAGATAGTCCGGAGGGGCTACTCCCTCCCCTTCGAGACTACCCCTCCAGTCATGCCACCTCAGTACCACCGCATGTCAGGGGATCACTTGGTGCTTCTTCAGCAGGAAGTTGCGACCCTCTTGGCCAAGGGGGCCATCGAGCGCGTTCCGACGCCATAAGTAGGTCGTGGTTGCTATTCCCACTACTTTGTGGTGCCCAAGAAGGACAAAGGCCTGCGTCCTATCTTAGACCTCCGGAACGTCAATCTCTTCCTCCGCAAAGAGAAGTTCAAGATGCTCACTCTAGCTCAGGTCTTGTCTGCTCTCGACCCACAAGACTGGATGGTGGCACTGGACTTGCAGGACGCCTATTTCCACATCCCCATCCTGCGAGCCCACCGGCGTTACCTGCGGTTCACTGTAGGCCACGAGCACTTTCAGTTCACCGTGCTCCCCTATGGCCTTACCAGCGCCCTCGGGTGTTCACCAAGGTGATGGCGGTGGTCGCAGCTCATCTGCGCAGATCAGGGGTTTCAGTCTTCCCCTATCTCGACGACTGGTTGTTGAAGGCGGGCTCGCCCCAGGCAGTCGTCTCCCACCTCCAGACTACGGCCGACCTCCTGCACTTGCTGGGGTTCTCCATCAACGTGCCGAAGTCGCACCTGATCCCCTCTCAGAAGCTCCTCTTTATCGGAGCGGTTCTGGACACATCGCAGTTTTGGGTCTATCGTCCCGAGCAGCGAGTCCGGGATATTCGGGCTCTGATTCCCATCTTTCAGCCCTTGTCCCGGGTTTCGGTCAGAGTGACTCTGAGGCTGCTGGGCCTTATAGCCTCCTGCATCCTGCTGGTCAATCATGCCAGATGGCATATGCGGGCTCTGCAGTGGGACCTGAAGTTCCAGTGGGCGCAGCATCAGGGGAACCTGTCCGATCACGTCCAGATCTCGGAGGGCACTGCACGACAGTTGCAGTGGTGGCTCACGAACCGGCATTGGGTCAATGGCAGATCCCTCTCCCTTTCCCAACCGGAGTTATCTGAAAGAGACACGTTAGTGACAGATTCCTTACCTTAGAATATCCCCAGGCGTCAGGCTGGATCCGGAAAGTTTTTGCGTAGCAGTACCCTTGCGCGTCGGTAGGCGGCGTCGTGCGGCTCCGCGTCCGTCGTCGGCGTCGTGATCGCCGGGATGACGTCGCAGGCAGTACTTAGACGTCGCCCCTGCGCGCTGACGTCAGTTCTTCTTTTTCCGCGCCAGTAAGCGCAGATCCGGGAAGAGCAGTGCCCTAGTCACTTTTTGACTACCTATTTTGTGAATTTTTTCACTGTTTTCTTCTACGAGTCTTCACGACTCCTAAGGTGTCGTAGGGATGCCCGGCTTTAAGCCCTGCAAGGTCTGTGCCCGCATGATGTCCATCACGGACCCGCATCTCGAGTGTCTCTTCTGTCTCGGCCGAGACCACGACACAAAGTCGTGCCCTGACTGCCGGAAACTTCATCCGAAGGCTTTGCGAGAGCGGCCTCGAAAGCTGCTCGAGGTCCGGCAGTCGGCTCCGTGCCGCACCAAGCCCCGGTCACGGGAGAGGTCGAGGGGCCGGTCGCGGAGCCCCCATCGTTCATCAGAATCCAAGTCTTCGCGCTCCTCCGTTAAGTCGAAGCACAAGAAGTCTAAGCGGCGTCATCGCTCTAAGACTTCGCCTCGCCGGTCTCGCGACTCGGCTGAGGCCCCTGTCGGCACCGTCCCCGCGGCCCCGGACGTGCCTGTCGACTCACCCCCGCATTACCCGTCCTTCCCGGGTTCGGGGGCGACTACGGCCCAAGTACAGGAGTTCCTGTCGGCCATGGCCCGCCTCTTCGGGCCTCAAGGTCCTTCCGGTGCGCCTTCGGGCCCCTGATGGGGTTGCTCCGGCGTCGCCGTCGACTCCGGTCCCGGCGTCGCCTGTCCCACCAGCCTTCATCCCGGCCTCGGCTCCGGCCCCGGCCTCGATCCCGGCTCCGGTGGTGCCACAACCCCCATCGACGCCGGTTGACCTAACCACGCCTCTGCCGACGCCGATGTCCCCGGTGCCGTTCCTGACGCCGTCCGGGGCTTCGGACGGCGTCGTTCCCCGGCTCTCTCCGGCTCCGGACATGGAGCCGGACCGACGTCGCCCGACGCCGGTTCCGGCGCCGATGAGACCTTGGGTCCCTAATGTCCCTCCTCCTCCATATTATGAACCTGAGGAGGACCAGGAGAGCTGGGAGGGGTCTGAGGACCCTCTCACACAACAGTGCGAGTTTGACCCGGACTGGGTTGAGGAACTTGGGGATGCCAGTGGTCTAGACACCTCCCTGACTCTGGCATGCTGTCTCCTCCCGTGGCTACGGAGGAGGGGGCTAATTTTGCAACGGTGTTGCGTAGAGCTGCTGGAGCCTTGAATCTCCACTTGCCTACTGTGGCCGTCAGGACTAACCTCCTGACAGAAGTGCTTCAGCCGGCGGCCTCCTCTTCGGAGACTGTGCTGCCGTTCAATGATGCACTCACTGACGTTCTTTTGGGTGCCTGGTCCAAGCCCACCACAGGGGCTCCTGTGGATAGGAACGTGGCCCGACGCCATCGCCCTGCTCCGGGCGACCCCCTGTTTCTCTCCCAACACCCCACCCCTGAGAGCTTGGTTGTCCAAGCCTCTGTCTCCCAAACCGCCTTCCTTCCGGATAGGGAATCCAAGCACCTGGACCACTTTGGGAAGAAGGCTTTCTCTTCCTGCAGTGCTGGCTTGCGGTCCGTCAACACCGCTTGCCTCTTGGGCCGATATACCCACTCCCTGTGGGATTCGGTGGCGACTGTTTTGCCGCAGTGTTCTGAGGAGGTCCAGACTCTGCTTACCCGCGCCATTGCGGAAGGGCGAGATGCGGCTAAATTCACCATACGTTGTGGCCTTGATACCGCCGACTCGCTGGGCAGATCGCTTGCAACGACGGTGGCGCTGCGTCGCCACGCCTGGCTGAGGACCACTGGTTTTTCGGGTGATGTCCGGAATACACTCATGGACATGCCCTTTGATGGAGTCGGTCTTTTTGGTTCAAAAGCAGACCATGCGCTGGAGCGTTTCAAGGACTCGCGGGCTACTGCCAAGTCCCTGGGCCTTGCTGTTGTGCGCCCTCCGCTCACATCTGCTTTTCGCCCCTTTCGTGGCCACGGGAGGGGCGCCCAGTCACGTCAGCAGCCCGGCCAACGGCCCGCGCAGCAAGCGCCTTCGCGTGGCCGAGGACGTGGATACCGCTGTGGCGGTTCGGGCAACCAGCGTGCGGGTCAGGCCACCACCTCCAACCCGTCCGCGGCCTCCAAGCCCCCTAGTCCCTCCTTTCAGGTGCACAGCATGCCAGTAGGGGGCAGGGTCCGCCATCACCTTCACCACTGGCGTCCCATCACCTCGGACAGGTGGGTCTTGGACATTGTCCGAAGGGCTACTCCCTCCCCTTCGAGACCACCCCCAGCCATGCCACCTCAATTCCACCGCATGTCAGGGGATCACTTGGTGCTTCTGCAGAAGGAAGTCACGGCCCTCTTGGCCAAGAGGGCCATCGAGCATGTTCCGACCCCAGAAGTAGGACGTGGTTGCTACTCCCACTACTTTCTGGTGCCCAAAAGGACAAGGAGGACATGCGTCCTATCTTGGACCTCCGGAACGTCAATCGCTTCCTCCGGAAGGAGAAGTTCAAGATGCTCACCCTAGCTCAGGTCTTGACTGCCCTCGACCCTGGAGACTGGTTGGTAGCGTTGGACTTGCAGGACGCTTATTTCCACATCCCCGTCCTGCCGGCCCACCGGCGTTACCTACGGTTCACGGTAGGCCTCGAGCATTTTCAGTTCACCGTGCTCCCCTTTGGCCTTACCAGTGCCCCTCGGGTGTTCACGAAAGTGATGGCGGTGGTCGCAGCTCATCTGCGCCGAGCTGGGGTTTCAGTCTTCCCCTACCTCGACGACTGGCTGCTGAAGGCGGGCTCGTCCCAGGCAGTCGTCTCCCACCTCCAGACTACGGCCGAACTCCTGCACTCGCTGGGGTTCTCCATCAATGTGCCGAAGTCGCATCTGATTCCTTCTCCACAGCTCCTTTTCATCGGAGCAGTTCTGGACACGACGCAGTTTCGGGCATATCCTCCCGAACGGCGAGTCCGGGATATTCAGGCTATGATTCCGATCTTTCAGCCTTTATCCTGGGTTTCGGTACGGATGACCCTGAGGCTGCTGGGCCTCATGGCCTCCTGCATCCTGCTGGTCAATCATAGATGGCATATGCGGGCTCTGCAGTGGGACCTGAAGTTCCAGTGGGCGCAGCACCAGGGCAACCTGTGCGATCACGTCCAGATCTCGGAGGGGACTGCAAAACAGTTGCAGTGGTGGCTCTCGAACCGGCGATGGGTCATGGGCAGATCCCTCTCCCTTCCCCAGCCAGAGCACACAGTTGTGACGGACGCGTCCCTTCTGGGATGGGGCAGTCACATGGGAGAGGCGGAGATCAGAGGCCTCTGGTCTCCGGCGGAGTCCCGGCTCCATATCAACCTTCTGGAGCTCCGGGCGATCCCACTTGCACTCAAGGCATTCCTTCCCTCTGTCAAAGGGAAGGTTGTGCAGATGTTCACAGACAACACCACCGCCATGTGGTACTGCAACAAACAGGGCGGGGTGGGGTCGTGGACCCTCTGTCAGGAGGCTCTGCGCCTCTGGACATGGCTGGAACATCAGGGCATGTTCCTGATGGTTCAACACCTGGCAGGTTCCCTGAACGCCAGGGCGGACGAACTCAGCAGCAGGTGCATGATGGATCACGAATGGCGTCTTCACTCGGAAGTGGCGCAAGGACTCTTTCTACAATGGGGAGAGCCCTGGTTAGATCTATTCGCCACCGAAGAGAACGCGCAATGTCATCAGTTCTGCGCGTTGGAATTTCCAAGGCGGCACTCGCTCGGCGACGCTTTTCGTCGCGAGTGGAGTTGCGGTCTGTTGTACGCCTTTCCGCCTATACCACTTCTACCCAGAGTGTTGAAGAAGATTCAGCACGACCAGGCCCAAGTCATCCTTGTGGCTCCGGACTGGGCTCGAAGAGTTTGGTATCCCGAGCTACTCAGTATGAGCGTAGATCCCCGATCCGTCTGCCTCTTCGGGAGGATCTTCTGTCGCAGCAGCAGGGGACGGTCCTCCACCCGAACCTGTCCAGCCTCCACCTGCTTGCGTGGAGATTGAGCGGCGGCAGTTGATTCCTTTCGACTTGCCTCCCGAAGTTTGTGATGTGATTCTGGCAGCCAGGCGTCCCTCCACTAAGGTGGTATACGCCTGCAGGTGGAACAAATTTGTGGCATGGTGCACAGCAAAGGCTGTGAACCATCTTTCTGCCCCTCTTTCTGAGGTCCTTCTGTTCCTTCTTTCTCTGGCCCAACAGGGTTCTGCCCTGGGTACCATCAAGGGTTATCTCTGTGCTATCTCGGCCTTCCTCAGGCTCCCTGATCAGCCCTCCCTTTTCAAGTCCCCTGTTGTTAACAGGTTCTTAAAAGGCATTACACACCTCTTCCCTCCTGTTCCGTTTGTGATGCCTCAGTGGGACTTGAACTTGGTTCTTACCTTTTAATGTGCGCTCCCTTTGAGCCTCTACATAACTGTCCTCTTCGTCTTCTGACTCTGAAGACAGCCTTTCTGGTGGCCATCACCTCCGCTCGGCGGGTGAGTGAGCTCCAGGCTCTATCATGCAAACCTCCCTTTCTGTCTGTCCATCCAGACAAGGTTGTTCTTAGGACGCGTCCGTCCTTCTTGCCAAAGGTGGTTACTGCCTTCCACATTGGGCAAGCCATCACTTTGCCTACCTTCTTTCCGCCTCCGCATCCTTCCAGAGAGGAAGAGAGGCTCCACCGTCTGGACCCGAAACGTGCGCTCTCCTTCTATATCGACCGCACAAAACACTTCCGGGTGGATGACCAGCTCTTTGTTGGCTACGTGGGCGCCAAAAAAGGTCGGGCGGTGCACAAACGAACCATCTCCCGCTGGGTTACCTTGTGCATCAAGGCCTGCTATTCTTTGGCTAAGAAGGAGCCTCCCGTTGGGCTGCGTGCCCATTCCACCAGGGCAACGGCTGCTACCACGGCTTTGGGCCGCGGTGTTCCGCTGCAGGTTATCTGTCAGGCAGCTACGTGGGCCTCGCTGCACACGTTTACAAAGCATTACTGCCTTGACAGTCAGGTCCGGAGGGACGGCTTCTTTGGCCGTTCTGTCCTTCGGGACTTCCTTGTCTGATCTTTGTTCGCAGACCCACCACCGGGGTTGGTATTGCTGGGGTATCTATTCTAAGGTAAGGAATCTGTCACTAACGTGTCTCTTTCAGATGCACAAGTTACTAACTTGTGTAACGATATATCTGTAAGAGACAGTAGTTAGTGACAGATTCCTACCGCCCACCCATCCTCCCCGTTCTGCGAACTGATTTCTAGGGTTAAGGACATCCCTTTCAGGGCCCTAGTATTTTTCAGACACCTATGTCAGCTTCTTGCATGGCTCTGCGTTCCTGGCGCGGAAGAGTCGTGTACAGAACTGACGTCAGCGCGCAGGGCGGCGTCTAAGTACTGCCCGCGACGTCATCCCGGCGATCACGACGCCGACGACGGACGCGGAGCCGCACGACGCCGCCTACCGACGCGCAAGGGTACTGCTACGCAAAACCTTTCCGGATCCAGCCTGACGCCTGGGGATATTCTAAGGTAAGGAATCTGTCACTAACTACTGTCTCTTACAGATATATCATTACACAAGTTAGTAACTTGTGCTACAGTGGTGATGGATGCATCCCTCCTGGGATGGGGCGGCCACATGGGAGAGGCGGAGATCAGAGGCCTCTGGTCTCCGTCGGAGTCCCGGCTCCACATCAACCTTCTGGAGCTGCGGGCGATCCGGCTTGCACTAAAGGCATTCCTTCCCTCTGTCAAGGGGAGAGTAGTGCAGGTGTTCACAGACAACACCACCGCCATGTGGTACTGCAAAAAACAAGGCGGGATGGGGTTGTGGACCCTCTGTCAGGAGGCTCTGCATCTCTGGACATGGCTGGAACATCAGGGCATGTCCCTGGTGGCTCAACACCTGGCAGGTTCTCTGAACGCCAGGGCGGACGAACTCAGCCGCAGGTGCATGCTCGATCACGAATGGCGTCTTCACTCGGAGGTGGTGCAAGGTCTCATTCAGCAGTGGGGAGAGCCTTGGTTAGATCTATTCGCCACCGAAGAGAACGCGCAATGTCATCAGTTCTGCGTGTTGGAATTTCCAAGGCGGCACTCGCTCGGCGACGCTTTTCGTCGCAAGTGGAGTTGCGGTCTGTTGTACGCCTTTCCGCCTATACCACTTCTGCCCAGAGTGCTGAAGAAGATGAGGCGTGACCGGGCCCAAGTCATTCTTGTGGCTCCGGACTGGGCTCGAAGAGTATGGTATCCCGAGCTACTCAGTATGAGCATCGATCCTCCGATCAGACTGCCTCTTCGGGAGGATCTTCTGTCGCAGCAGCAGGGGACGGTCCTCCACCCGAACCTGTCCAGCCTCCACCTCTTTGCGTGGAGATTGAGCGGCGGCAGTTGATTCCTTTCGACTTGCCTCCTGAAGTTTGTGACGTTATTCTGGCAGCCAGGCGTCCCTCTACTAAGGTGGTATACGCCTGCAGGTGGAACAAGTTTGTGGCATGGTGCGCAGCAAAGGCTGTGGATCCCCTTTCTGCCCCTCTTTCTGAAGTACTACTGTTCCTTCTTTCTTTGGCCCAGCAGGGCTCTGCTCTGGGCACTATCAAGGGCTACCTTTCTGCAATTTCTGCCTTTCTCAGGCTACCTGATCAGTCCTCTCTTTTCAAGTCCCCTGTTGTAAATAGATTTCTCAAAGGCATTACACACCTTTTTCCTCCAATTCCTTTCGTGATGCCTCAGTGGGACTTGAATCTGGTTCTTACATACTTGATGTGCGCTCCCTTTGAGCCTCTTCACAACTGTCCTCTTCGTCTCTTGACATTGAAGACTGCCTTCCTGGTGGCCATCACCTCCGCTAGGCGGGTGAGTGAGCTCCAGGCTCTTTCTTGTAAGCCTCCTTTCCTTTCAGTCCATCCGGACAAGGTTGTGCTCAGGCCCCGTCCTTCCTTTTTGCCATAAGTGGTTACAGCCTTTCACATTGGGCAGACTATTACCTTGCCCACCTTCTTTCCGCCTCCGCATCCTTCCAGAGAGGAAGAGAGGCTCCACCGTCTGGACCCAAAACGTGCGCTCTCATTTTATCTCAACCGCACACAGCAGTTACGGGTGGATGACCAGCTCTTTGTTGGCTACGTTGGCACCAAGAAAGGTCAGGCGGTACACTATCTCCCGCTGGGTTGTCTTGTGCATCAAAGCCTGTTACTCTTTAGCTAAAAAAGAACCTCCGGTGGGGCTGCGTGCTCATTCCACCAGAGCTACTGCAGCCACTACTGCATTGGGACGTGGTGTCCCCCTGCAAGACATCTGTCAGGCAGCCACGTGGGCCTCGCTGCACACGTTTACCAAGCATTATTGCCTGGACAGCCAAGTCCGGAGAGACGGCTTCTTTGGCCGTTCTGTTCTCCGTGACTTTCTGGTGTGATCTTAGTTCGCAGACCCAGCACCGGGGTTGGTATTGCTGGGGTATCTATTCTAAGGTAAGGAATCTATCACTATGTGTTTCTTTCAGATGAACAAGTTACTTACCTTCGGTAACGATATATCTGTAAGAAACATTAGTAGTGATAGATTCCTTACCGCCCACCCATCCTCCCCGTTCTGCGAACTGATTTCTAGGGTTAAGGTCATCCCTTTCAGGGCCCTAGTTTCAATGCACCAGTGGTCAGTATCTTGCATGGCTCTGCGTTCCAGGCGCGGAAGGTCGTGTACAGAACTGACGTCAGCGCGCGGGGCGGCGTCTAAGTAGCGCCCGTGATGTCATCTCGGCGACCACGACGCCAACGACGGACGCGGAGCCGCACGACGCCACCTACCGACGCGCAGGGGTACTGCTGACGAAAACTTTCCAGATCCAGTCTGACGCCTGGGGATATTCTAAGGTAAGGAATCTATCACTACTAATGTTTCTTACAGATATATCGTTACCGAAGGTAAGTAACTTGTTCATCACACCCATGTGCCAAGTGTACCATCTGTATCACACCCAGCGGTCCAAGCGAACAACACCTCTCACTTCTTTCAGATACCAACAGTGTTAAGAAACCGGTAGCACTGGAAACACCATTTCAGACAAAAACAAATGGAGGTGCCAGACCTATATCACACCCAGGGCCCATGCGTACCATCTGTATCACACCCAGTGGTCCAAGAGGTGATCCTGTATCACACGCAGGGGGCAAGCGTACCATGTGTATCACTCCAGCGGTCCATGCGACAACCAATATTCACCTTTCCTAGCCTGCTGACTATCAAAAAAAAGTGACCTTCGCGGGAACGCCTTTTAGGCTGCCTTGTGACTATTCAGTTCAGACACCTAAAATAGGTAACATGCCAGATTTCTGTCAGTGGCAGGGCGCTCAGTTAAATTGTTTGCGCTCCTTCCTAGTTTGCCGAATGCTAAATGCGGGGACTAAGGACCTGAAGTCTCTTACCCACTGTGACAGCTCCTGCATAACGGAGCTGTGCCCCAAGGAGTCAGAAGAATTTACAATCAATTGCAGTGTCTGCTCACCTTCCTTGCTGTGCAAATGTGAATCCTGTCTGGGCGGGGTCCCCTTCCTTCGGCTGCAGTAGGGTCCAAGGTACCAATCTCTCCTGGCTGGCTAGCCAAAATGTTTCTTGAATATGAATTTACCTTGGAAAAAACCAAAAGGCATTTGGCAACACAATTGTTATAATTAAACCCTGCAGCCAGGAGTACAGTTACAGGAGCAGATTTGAGGACTAACACGAAGTACAATCGATCTGAACAACGTTTTAGACATTTCTTCGGGTATCCAATAACTGTTTCTCTGATCCTTTTTTGGCAAAGAATGTGGTTCTTGTCTTTGGAGTCATAAATAAGGCTCCTGGTAACAAATGAAGATGGGCTTCAACCTTGCGTGGGCACAGTGTGGGCCAGGGGGTAACGTGTCCAGATGTACGGCATGAGGGGCGTGTGATTGCTGTGTGTACTGTGTGCATTGTGTTATGATTGGCTGTGTGTTCCTAACTTTGTATGGCATCTGACTGTATGATGTTTTTGGGAATTGTGCACCCCTCTGGCCATGTGTGCTTTATTGGGGCTAAGCTCCTTTGACCATTGTGGTGTTGCTGTGCCTATCTGTGGGATTGATCTTAGTTTCCTGTTTGACATTTGTCTGACAGCTATGTGTCACCCCACCTGTGACTTATCAATCAGTAACCTCAGGCCTAGGTCTCAGAGCCTGCCTGACCACATATTTCTGAGTCGGGGTTGATGGAGAGTTCATGACAGGTGACATCCACTTCAGCCACACCACCATCCGTGAACATCCACTTCAGCCACACCAGCCAACCCCCCTGGCCGGACCACAACGGCGTACTCTTCTCTTTCAACAACTCCACCGCTCACAAACCCACACCAAGCCCACCGCGAAGGAACTAGAGCAAGGTCACAGAGGAGAACCTCAACTCGACCCTCAACCACGATCCCCCCTTCCTCGACCGACGCCAACTCTGCAGCCAAACAACTACACTGATGGAACACCAACTGCGCAGACCAGACCACCTACAAGAACGCCATGACAGAATACCACCAAAAGGACCTTCATCCGGAACAAAATCCTCTCCAACTCCAGCAACTCAAAAGAACTCTTCAGCATCATCCAGGAATTCACCAACCCCCCCAGCGAAGCCACAGATGTCACACCCTCCCAGGACCTCTGCAACAAGCTCGGCTCCTACTACCATCTGAAAACAAGGCCCTCTACGACAACTTCAGCGAACAGACTCCAGAATCCACTCTCTCCTACAGCGACGACAGCCAGCCTACCATCGCCGCCTGGACCCCGGTCACCACTGAAGATACCGTCACGACCATGAGGAGCACTCACTCAGGAGCCCCCACGGACCCCTGCCCGCTGCACATCTTCCACAGAGCCGCCGCCTTGGCACCCGAGCTACGACGCACCATCAACGCCACCTTTGAATTCGGCACATTCCACGACGACTGGAAACGTGAAGAAGTCAAGCCCATCCTCAAGAAACCCTCTGCAGACCAGACGGACCTCAAAAACTACCGACCCATCTCTCTCCTTCCCTTCGCAGCCAAAGTCACAGAGAAGCTCGTCAACGCCCAGCTGACAAATTTCATTGAGGAGAACGCCATCCTCGACCCTTCCCAATCCGGATTCCGCAGCAACCACAGCACCAAAACCACCCTCCTCGCCGCCACAGACAACATCCACATGCTCCTCGACCAAGGCCACACCGCGGCCCTCATCCTACTAGACCTCTACGCAGTCTTCGACACAGTCTCCCACCGCACTCTCACAGCCAGACTCCACGACGCCGGCATACTGGGAACCGCCCTCGACTGGCTCCGCTCCTTCCTCACCGGCGGAACCCAAAGGATCAGACTCCCGCCCTTCCTCTCCGAACCCACCGAGATCAACTGCGGAGTATCCCAAGGATCGTCGCTCAGTCCCACACTCTTCAACATCTACATGGCCCCCCTCGCCACCATCGTCAGACAGCACGGACTCAGCATAGTATCCTACGCTGAGGACACCCAGCTCATCCTCTCCCTCACGAAGGAACCCAACACCATCAGACTCAGCTTCCAGGAAGGAATGAAAGATGTCGCATCCTGGATGAGCAGCAGCTCAACTCGGAAAAGACAGAAGTCCTCGTCCTCAGACCCACCCCCCCCAGCTTGGGACAACACCTGGTGGCCCACCGCCCTCTGCAACCCCCACCACCCCCACAGATCACACCCAGGACCTCGGCATCATACTCGACTCCTCCCTCACCATGACCTGCCAGATCAACGCCGTTTCCTCCACCTGCTTCAACACCCTCCGCATCCTTCGCAAGACCTTCAAATGGATCCCCCCGAACCCAGAAAGACTGTCACCCACGCACTCATAACAAGCAGACTGGACTACGGAAACGCCCTCTATGCTGGAATCAACAAATCCCTGCTACGCAAACTCTAGACCATCCAGAACACCGCAGCCAGACTCGTCCTCTGCATCCTACGACATGAACACATTACCCAACACCTGCGAGACCGCCACTGGCTCCCCGTCGAGAAGAGAGTAACCTTCAAGCTACTCACCCACGCCTACAACTCCCTCCACAACACCGGACCCAAATACCTCAACGAAAGAGTCTCCTTCCACGTACCCAAGAGAAACCTCCGCTCCGCCGACCTCGCAGAAACCCTGCGCATCCGCAGAACCAGAGCGGGTCGAACAACCTTCTCCTACATCGCGGCAAAGGCCTGGAACGAGCTCCCGATCAACATCAGACGCCCCCCCACTCTGCACACCTTCAGGAAGAGCCTCAAGACCCATCACTTTGGCTGACTCGGAGCTGCCTTCTCCACCCCCTCCCTAAACCCCCCCCCAGCACCTTGAGACCCTCAATGGTGAGTAGCACGCTTCAAAATTCCCTGATTGATTGATTATAATGATGCGGTCTTGTTCTTATACATACATGTATCATTGTGCACATCAACTTTTTCAGTATTAACTCAATAAAAGAGCAAATGTGCAAAATATGAGCAAATGCATCAACATGAAATGCCTTAGAAAAAAAGCAGAGAGAAGTAAAAGCCAACAAAATTCCCAAAAATCTGAAACTGACAATAACTTGAGTCTATTTATGTTGTTATACACAATACATTTTATACAGAACAAAATTGTGACTCTTTTAAATACATAACATTCTGTCAGCATGGATATAGGAAACAAGATGTTACACAAAAATAAAAACGTTTCTCTTGCTTGCCATCCAGACACATGTATTGTTCATATACAAAATACAGTCATTATTCATGTAATCGCTGCACCAGAAGTAAAATAACTACTTTAAAATACACTGCACAAAATTCATGTTTTTGCCCCTTGTTCTTCCTGCACATATCTGTTGAAAGAAGCTTTCCATAATAGACAGTGAAATCATTCACTTCGGTCAACAGGCTACAGCCTTCACCCTTCAAATGTTTCATCTTGTTAGCTAAGGAAAGATACAAAGAACTGCCACGAACAGCAGATAAAAATTAATTTACAATTTGTGCACATTTATTTGTCATATATGTTTTAAAGGCTTACAGTTAGCAATACGCAAATAATGTCAAGCGCATTTTTAATTTGTTAATCTGAAAGAAACACATAGTGATAGATTCCTTACCTTAGAATATCCCCAGGCGTCAGACTGGATCCGGAAAGTTTTCATCAGCAGTACCCCTGCGCATCGGTAGGTGGCGTCGTGCAGCTCCGCATCCGTCGTTGGCGTCGTGGTCGCCGAGATGACGTCGCGGGCGCTACTTAGACGCCGCCCACGCGCGCTGACGTCAGTTCTTTCTTTTTCCGCGCCAGCAAGCGCAGATCCGGGAAGAGCAGGAACCCCCAGTCAATTTTTGACTGACTTTTTGAGACTTTTGTCTCCATTTTTTCATCGAGTCTTCGACTCCTAAGGTTTAGTTAGGATGCCCGGTTTCAAGTCCTGCGGGGATTGTCACCGCATGATGTCGGGAGATGGACCCGCACTGTGTGTGTCTTTTCTGCCTGGGGCGCGACCACGACCCCAAGTCGTGCTCCGACTGCCGGGCCATGGCGCCGAAGTCTTTGCGGGAGCGGTCCCGAAAGTTGCTGGAAGCCCGGCAGTCGGCTTCGCGCCGTTCCAGGTCCCGGTCCAGAGGGAGGTCGAGGGACAGTGCGCGGAGTCATCACCATTCGTCGGGATCCAAGTCTTCGCACTCGGGGTCAGGTAAGGCGAAGCACAAGAAGTCGAAGAAACGCCATTGTTCTCCGACTTCCCCTCGCCGGTCGCGCGACGCGGCTGAGGGTATGGGTGGTGCGACCCCCGCGGCTCAGGCGCAGTCCATGGAGTCGCCGCCCGACTACCCGCCCTCCCCGGGGTCGTCGGCATCTCTGGCCCAGATACAGGTGTTCCTGTCGGCCATGGCTCGCCTCTTTGGGCCGTCGGGTCCCGCCGGTGCGCCTTCAGGCCCGCGGTCCCGCATAGGTGTCCTCGCGTTTCCTCGCTGGCGGCTCCGGCCCCGGCGTCGCTGTCGGCTCCAGCCGCGGTGCCGCAGGACACCCTTGGATCCAGGCCTGGATCCCGGTCGACGCCGGTTGACCTCGTTATGCCTCCACCGACGTCGACCCCAACGGCACCGATCCTGATGCTGCCCGCTCCTCGGGACGACGTCGACCTCAGTTTCAGCCCCGAGGTGGACACGGCGCCGAGCCGGCGTCGATCGATGCCGTTCTCGACCCTGATTGGGGATTTCTATCCCCATGTCCCGGCTCCTTATTTTCGGCCTGTTGAACAGCCTGAGGAGCCAGGGGAGGACTGGGAGGGTCTGAGGACCCTCTCGCTGCAGCCTGCGAGTCTGAACAGGACTGGGCTGAGGAATTGGGGGACGCCAGTGGTCTGGATACCTCAACAGACCTTGGCATGCTGTCTCCTCCTACCGTGGCTACGGAGGAGGGAGCCAGTTATGCAGTGGTGTTGCATAGGGCTGCCAAGGCCCTACACCTCGAGCTCCCTACTGTGGCCATCAGGACTAACCTCCTGACAGAGGTGCTTCAGCCAGCAGTTACTTCTGCGGAGCAGCTGCTTGCTTTCAATGAAGCCCTCTTTGAAGTTCCTCTGGGCACTTGGTCCAGGCCCACCACAGGGGCTCCTGTGGATAGGAACGTGGCCCGACGCCATCGCCCGGCTCCGGGTGACCCCATTTTCCTCTCCCAACACCCCACTCCCGAGAGCTTGGTTGTCCAAGCCTCTGCTTCCCCAACCGCCTTCCCTTCTGCACCACCGGATAGGGAATCCAAGAAGCTGGATCAGTTTGGGAAGAAGATTTTCTCTTCCACCAGCTCTGCGCTGCGGTTCGTGAACACTGCATGCCTCTTGGGCCGTTATTCCCACTCTCTGTGGGATACGGTGGCGAACGTGCTGCCCCAGTGTCCGGAGGAGGCCCGGCCTGCTCTCGCCCAGGCTGTTGCAGAGGGGAGAGATGCAGCAAAGTTCATGATCCGTTGTGGTCCAGACACCGCCGACTCACTGGGCAGATCCATTGCAACGACGGTGGTGGTTCGCCGTCACGCCTGGTTGAGAACCACTGGATTTTCGGGGGATGTCCAAAACACCCTTATGGACATGCCCTTTGATGGCCGTCGCCTCTTCGGCGACAAAGCGGACAGCGCGTTGGAGAGGTTTAAGGCCTCACGGGCTACGGCCAAGTCCTTGGGACTCTCGGCAGTCCGCCCTCCTCCGCCTTCCGCTTTTCGCTCCTTTCGTGGCACAGGAAGGGGCGCCCCGCAGCGTTCGTAACAGAGCCACAGGCCGGTGCAGCAGTCATCCCAGCGCAGACGCGGGTTCCGCTGTGGCGGACAAAGGGGCCAGCGGGCGGGTCAGTCCACCACCACCCCGGCCACCACTGCCTCCAAACCTTCCTAGTCCGAACTTTCAGGCCCATCAAACGCCAGTGGGTGGCAGGCTCCGCCATCACCTCCCCCACTGGCGCACCATCACTTCGGACAGGTGGGTTTTAGAGATAGTCCGGAGGGGCTACTCCCTCCCCTTCGATACTACCCCCCCGGCCATGCCACCTCAATACCACCGCATGTCGGGGGATCACTTGGTGCTTCTTCAGCAGGAAGTTGCGGCCCTCTTGGCCAAGGGGGCCATCGAGCGCGTTCCGACGCACGAAGTAGGTCGTGGTTGTTATTCCCACTACTTTGTGGTGCCCAAGAAGGACAAAGGCCTGCGTCCTATCTTAGACCTCCGGAACGTCAATCGCTTCCTCTGCAAAGAGAAGTTCAAGATGCTCACTCTAGCTCAGGTCTTGTATGCTCTCGACCCGCAAGACTGGATGGTGGCGCTGGACTTGCAGGACCCCTATTTCCACATCCCCGTCCTGCCAGCCCACAGGCGTTACCTACGGTTCACGGTAGGCCACGAGCACTTTCAGTTTACCGTGCTCCCCTTTGGCCTTACCAGTGCCCCTCGGGTGTTCACCAAGGTGATGGCGGTGGTCGCAGCTCATCTGCGCAGATCAGGGGTCTCAGTCTTCCCCTATCTCGACGACTGGTTGTTGAAGGCGGGCTCGCCCCAGGCAGTCGTCTCCCACCTCCAGACTACGGCTGACCTCCTGCACTTGCTGGGGTTCTCCATCAATGTGCCGAAGTCGCACCTGATTCCCTCCCAGAAGCTCCTCTTTATCGGAGCGGTTCTGGACACGGCGCGGTTTCGGGTCTATCCTCCCGAACAGCGAGTCCGGGATATTCGGGCTCTGATTCCCATCTTTCAGCCCTTGTCTCGGGTTTCGGTCAGAGTGACTCTGAGGCTGCTGAGCCTCATGGCCTCCTGCATCCTGCTGGTCAATCATGCCAGGTGGTATATGCGGGCTCTGTAGTGGGACCTGAAGTTCCAGTGGGCGCAGCATCAAGGAAACCTGTCCGATCACGTCCAGATCTCGGAGGGCACTGCACGACAATTGCAGTGGTGGCTCACGAACCGGCATTGGGTCGACGGCAGATCCCTCTCCCTTCCCCAACCGGAGTTCACAGTGGTGACGGATGCGTCCCTCCTGGGATGGGGCGGCCACATTGGAGAGGCGGAGATCAGAGGCCTCTGGTCTCCGGCGGAGTCCCAGCTCCATATCAACCTTTTGGAGCTGCGGGCGATCAGGCTTGCACTAAAGGCATTCCTTCCCTCTGTCAAGGGGAGAGTAGTGCAGGTGTTCACAGACAACACCACCGCCATGTGGTACTGCAACAAACAAGGCGGGGTGGGGTCTTGGACCCTTTGTCAGGAGGCTCTGCGTCTCTGGACATGGCTGGAACATCAGGGCATGTTCCTGGTGGTTCAACACCTGGCAGGTTCTTTCAACGCCAGGGCGGACAAACTCAGCCGCAGGTGCATGCTCGATCACGAATGGCGTCAACACTCGGAGGTGGCGCAAGGTCTCTTTCAGCAGTGGGGAGAGCCTTGGTTAGATCTATTCGCCACCGAAGAGAACGCGCAATGTCATCAGTTCTGCGCGTTGGAATTTCCAAGGCGGCACTCGCTCGGCGACGCTTTTTGTCGCGAGTGGAGTTGCGGTCTGTTGTACGCCTTTCCGCCTATACCACTTCTGCCCAGAGTGCTGAAGAAGATCAGGTGCGACCGGGCCCAAGTCATTCTTGTGGCTCCGGACTGGGCTCGAAGAGTATGGTATCCCGAGCTACTCAGTATGAGCATCGATCCCCCGATCCGACTGCCTCTTCGGGAGGATCTTCTGTCGCAGCAGCAGGGGACGGTCCTCCACCCGAACCTGTCCAGCCTCCACCTCTTTGCGTGGAGATTGAGCGGCGGCAGTTGATTCCTTTCGTCTTGCCTCCTGAAGTTTGTGACGTTATTCTGGCAGCCAGGCGTCCCTCTACTAAAGTGGTATACACCTGCAGGTGGAACAAATTTGTGGCATGGTGCACAGCAAAGGCTGTGGATCCCCTTTCTGCCCCTCTTTCTGAAGTACTACTGTTCCTTCTTTCTTTGGCCCAGCAGGGCTCTGCTCTGGGCACTATCAAGGGCTACCTTTCTGCTATTTCGGCCTTTCTCAGGCTCCCTGATCAGCCCTCTCTTTTCAAGTCCCCTGTTGTAAATAGATTTCTCAAAGGCATTACACACCTTTTTCCTCCTATTCCTTTCGTGATACCTCAGTGGAACTTGAATCTGGTTCTGACATACTTGATGTGCGCTACCTTTGAGCCCCTTCACAACTGTCCTCTTCGTCCTTTAACATTAAAGACTGCCTTCCTGGTGGCCATCACTTCCGCTAGGCGGGTGAGTGAGCTCCAGGCTCTTTCTTGTAAGCCTCCTTTCCTTTAAGTCCATCCGGACAAGGTTGTGCTCAGGCCCCGTCCTTCGTTTTTGCCAAAAGTGGTTACGGCCTTTCACATTGGGCAGACTATCACCTTGCCCACCTTCTTTCCGCCTCCGCATCCTTACTGAGAGGAAGAGAGGCTCCACCGTCTGGACCCAAAACGTGCGCTATCTTTTTATCTCAACCGCACACAGCAGTTCCGGGTGGATGACCAGCTTTTTGTTGGTTACGTTGGCACCAAGAAAGGTCGGGCGGTCCATAAGAGAACCATCTCCCGCTGGGTTGTCTTACTCTCAAAGCCTGCTACTCTTTGGCTAAAAAAGAACCTCCGGTAGGGCTGCGTGCTCATTCCACCAGAGCTACTGCAGCCACAACTGCATTGGGACGTGGTGTCCCCCTGCAAGACATCTGTCAGGCAGCCACGTGGGCCTCGCTGCACACGTTTACCAAGCATTATTGCCTTGACAGCCAAGTCCGGTGAGACGGCTTCTTTGGGCGTTCTGTTCTGCGTGACTTTCTGGTGTGATTTTGGTTCGCAGACCCACCACCGGGGTTGGTATTGCTGGGGTATCTATTCTAAGGTAAGGAATCTATCACTATGTGTTTCTTTCAGATGGACAAGTTACTTACCTTCGGTAACGATATATCTGTAAGAAACATTAGTAGTGATAGATTCCTTACCGCCCCACCCATCCTCCCCGTTCTGCGAACTGATTTCTAGGGTTAAGGTCATCCCTTTCAGGGCCCTAGTTTCAATGCACCAGTGGTCAGTATCTTGCATGGCTCTGCGTTCCTGGCGCGGAAAGTCGTGTACAGAACTGACGTCAGCGCGCGTGTGGCGGCGTCTAAGTAGCGCCCGCGACGTCATCTCGGCGACCACGATGCCAACGACGGACGCGGAGCCGCACGACGCCACCTACCGACGCGCAGGGGTACTGCTGACGAAAACTTTCCGGATCCAGTCTGACACCTGGGGATATTCTAAGGTAAGGAATCTATCACTACTAATGTTTCTTACAGATATATCGTTACCGAAGGTAAGTAACTTGTCCATTAGCTTTCTCAGTGACAATTGTTTGACAACTTATTTGTAGTTGTGCAGAATGGTATTGGCGCACGAAAACACAGGACCTTATAAGGGTCTAAAGACTCATCACCAGAACCAACATTGTGAAATAAAGTAACTTTATCTGTACCATTCCGTTGATAAATATATATTTACACATATGGATATAAATTTGTTTTTGTTTGTTTTAAAGGAGAGACGAAAGTTTGGGCCTCTAGGCTGGAATATTCCATATGAATTTAACTCAGCTGATTTCACTTCCAGTGTTCAGTTTGTGCAGAATCATCTTGATGAAATTGATCCAAAGAAAGTGAGTGTTTTAATGTCTATTTTTCTACACTTGCCAACAGTTATATCGTACTTCCTCCAGGTTTTGCTATGCTCTCTGGGCAAACATGATATTTTTGCATAGCATCAAGTGTGTAAAGTTAGGTTTCCACCTTGCTTTTCAACACTGTCTCCCCATCAACTACCCCGCAGAACTGGCTTTTAGATTGTGTTTGGATGTTATTCAACAAGCAAGAGCCAGCATTCATCTTACTTTACCACTCTACTGACTTCATGAAAAGTATAGTCTTAGAACTTCTAAAAGATATTTATTTGGAACCATTAATGCCATTGGTATGCGAGTATCAGAGATTTACATTTGATCTGTTTCTCCTCTCCTTCATTAACGGTTCACCATATTCTGAACCGCCATGTAACATCTACATTTCTAGTGAGTGCCTGAGGAATAGAAAAGGTTTATTGGCACCTGGTTTACTGTTTTAAATGCTGCTGTGGTCTGTTATTGGTTAAGTGTTCCCCTGGAGGATGAACTCTTGGTCAATTGGTGGCTTCTTTCTGTGATTCAATGGACTCAACCTTAATAGCTTGTGCCTCTGTAAGGTGTACATTGCACACAGACATCCACTAATGAAGAAAACACACACTCATAGGGGCATATGTACAAGGAAGTGGCGGAGTGAGGTGTTAGCCGTCAGGGCTTAACGCCTCACTCCGCCACTTCAAAACGCAAGGCTGCACTATTATTTACAAGGATATGGTGCAGCCTTGCGTTTCCCCCTGCGCTGGCGCTACATTTAGCAGTGTAGCGCCAACGCAGGCACCCTTGCACCATAGTGCAAGGGTGTTTGCGTGCAGGGGAGGATTGTTTATGTGTAGGAAGGTGACCCTCCCTGCACATAAACAATCCTGAAATGCTATTTTGTCACTTCTATGTGTGCTGCTTTAATGCAGCACACATGGAAGTTACAAAATGTCATTTTTTTTACGGATTGTTTATGTGCAGGAAGGGTCACCTTCCTACACATAAACAATCCAAGGCGTTTTGCTTTTTCCATGTGTGCTGCACAAGGCAATACACATGGAAAAAGCAAAAACGAGGAGAAATAAAGCATTTCTCCTCGTTTCGCTAACTTAAGACCAGGTTTTTCCTGGTCTTAATTTTGGCGCTGCCTCCTAGTTACGCTGCCCTTGTCAATAGGGGGCAGCGTCAAAATCAATGGGTGTTGCGGTGGAACGCCCACCACAACACCTACTGCCCACCCCTTTCACACTAAGCATAGCGTGAAAGGGGGCCTTATTTACAAGGCAGCGTTAAGCCACGTTAAGTGGCTTAACGCTGCCTTGTAAGAAAGGCGAGGCCCCTATCGCCATCACAACGTCACTGAAAGTGAAGTTGTGATGGCGATAGGGGCTTGTACATATGCCCCATAGTTCTTCACCCTTGTGTAAAGTGGTCTGTAAGCCATTCAATTACTTTTTGTCACATCACTCACTGCCGCGAGGATACATGTTAGCATAGTTTTTACAACAATTATCCAGTGAGTTAAGAATTCGGAACTATGCTATTTATGATACTGTTGTGAAAAAGGTGATATGTTCTCCAAGATTATAGAGAGTTTGAATGTAATGATGGCCTGCAGAAGTAGGAGAGCAACAAGGAACATCGAGGTTAGTGGGTCACTGAAATGCCCCTCTAAATCCAAGTTGTGAACTTGCTGCATTTAGTTAATGTGTTTGTCTAATCTAATAGTAATGCTAATAACCACAGCACCGAAACAGCACTCATTGCAGCCACTGATGACATTCAAATAATCCTGGACTGAGGATAAACCAGCGGTCCTCATCCTGCTCAACCTCTCTGCGGCCTTTGACACTGACACTCATCAGAAGATTCCATGAGATTAGCATACAAGGATCCACTCTCAAATGAATCTGTTCCTTCCTCACAGGAAGAACCAAAAGGATCAGGCTGCCATCCTTCACATCAGAGACGAAGAAACTGATATGTGGAATTCAACAGGGCTCGTCCCTCATCCCCACCCTTTTCAACATTTACATGACACTGTTTGTCAACATCATCTGATCACAAGACATCACCGTCCTCTCCTACGCCGATGACACCCTACTCGTCCTCTCCCTAGTGGACGAGACAGCCACCACCAGAACCATCTTCACTAACTGCATGACCATAGTAGCAGACTGGATGCGAACATATTGTCTGCCATTCAACTCCTAGAAGACAGAAATACTAGTCTTTGGCAACAAGACCTCCCCATGGGACTCCACCTGGTGGCCGTTGAACCTAGGATCAACGCCCACATCCACAGACCATGCAAGAAATCTAGGGATCATCCTACACAACAAGCTCAACATGACGACTCAAGTCAATGCAGTAACTCCTGCTTCTGCATCCTACGTATGCTACGAAAGACCTTCAAATAGTTGCCTCAGAACATCAGATGGACCGTCACAAAGGCACTCATCTACAGCAGCTGGACCACAGTAAAACACCCTCTAGGCCGGAATCTCCAAACAACTCCTACATAGACTGCAGACCATCCAGAACACCTTCGCAAGACACTTACTCGACCTCCCACGCTGCACCTAAATCACACTATACCCCAAGAAGCTTCCCTGGCTCTCCATTCATATTCGTAGCAAATTCAGACCTCTCACGCACATAAACAAAGCCCTACACAACACCGGACCAGAATAGGCTCTCCATTCATAAACGCAGCCAATTCAAACCTCTCATGTACACATACAAAGCCCTACACAACACAGGACCAGAGTACCTGAACAGCCGCATACACTTTCACGAACCCACCAGACACCCACGCTCTGCCTCACTTTCGCCCGCACACATTTCATGCATCCACAAAAGCAAAACTGGTGGTTGCACATTCTCCTAAATAACACCCAAGACATAGAACGACCACTCTCAAAACATCAGAGCCTCCTCCTCACATCTTGAGTTCTGCAAGAAGCTGAAGTCCTGGCTGTTCGTATATGCACCGTGGGGACCACACACCTACACACCTGCCCAAGTTCCTGGATACCCTCATATGTGATTAGTGCACTAAACAAATCAATATAACATAACATAACTTATGATAGCCTATGGATTTGTATGCTTACAGTGCCGCAGTTTAGACCCTAACTCCTTTGTATAACAAGGTCCCAAGTGGATGGCTTTCATTTTTGTAGAGCGTCAGACACTTGTAGTTTTGTGTCTACAATACTGCTTTTGAAAATGGTTGCAGTTATTTTTACAAATGAACATGGAGTATTTGGACAAAATATCGAAAAAGATATCGAGAGGCAAAAATATTGCGTTGTACATATCGTAGTGCAGAAATATGTGCAAAAATATCGTTGACAAGAAGGTAAGGTAAGTAATACCGATGTTAATAATATTTGTGTCATTAATATCGATATCTGAAAGAAACACGTAGTGATAGATTCCTTACCTTAGAATATCCCCAGGCGTCAGACTGGATCCGGAAAGTTTTCGTCAGCAGTACCCCTGCGCGTCGGTAGGTGGCGTCGTGCGGCTCCGCGTCCGTCGTTGGCATCGTGGTCGCCGAGATGACGTCGCGGGCGCAACTTAGACGCCGCCCACGCGTGCTGACGTCAGTTCTTTCTTTTTCCGCGCCAGCAAGCGCAGATCCGGGAAGAGCAGTCATTTTTTGACTGACTTTTTGAGGCTTTTTGTCTGTTTTTTCATCGAGTCTTCGACTCCTGGTGCAGATAGGATGCCCGATTTTAAATTCTGCGGGGACTGTCACCGTATGATGTCGGTGACGGACCCGCACCGTGTGTGTCTTTTCTGCCTGGGGCGTGACCACGATTCCACGTCGTGCCCCGACTGCCGGGCCATGGCGCCGAAGACTTTGCGGGAGCGGTCCCGAAAGTTGCTGGAAGCTCGGCAGTCGGCTCCGCGCCGTTCGAGGTCCCGGTCCCGTGGGAGGTCGAGGGACCGTGCGCGGAGTCATCACCATCGGTCTTCGGGATCAAAGTCTTCGCACTCATCAGGTAAGGCGAAGCACAAGAAGTCGAAGAAACGCCATCGTTCTCCGACTTCCCCTCGCCGGTCACGTGGCTGAGGGTGTGGGTGGTGCCTCCCCCGCGGCTGCGGCGGAGCCTGTGCAGTCGCCGCCAGCCTACCCGCCCTTTCCGGGTCTGTCGGCGACTCCGGCCCAAATACAGGAATTCCTGTCGGCCATGGCCCGCCTCTTTGGGGCGTCGGGTCCCGCTGGTGCGCCTTCGGGCCCCGTGGTCCCGAGTGGGGGTCCTCGCCTTTCATTGCCGGCGGCTCCGGCCTCGGCGCCGCAGGACCCCCTTGGATCCAGGCCTGGATCCCGGTCGACGCCGGTTGACCTTATAACACCTCCACCGACGTCGACCCCACCGGCACCACTTTTAACGTCGCCCGCTCCTCGGGACGACGTCGGCCCCTGTTTCAGCCCCGAAGTGGACGCGGCGTCGAGCCGCGCGTCGATCGATGCCGTTCTCGACGTTGCTTGGGGATTTCTATCCCCATGTTCCTGCTCCTTATTTTACACCTGTTGAACAGCCTGAGGAGCTAGGGGAGGACTGGGAGGGGTCTGAGGACCCTCTCACAGCTGCTTGCGAGTCTGAACCGGACTGGGCTGAGGAGTTGGGGGTGCCAGTGGTCTGGATACCTCACCAGACCTTGGCATGCTGTCTCCTCCTACCGTGGCTACGGAGGAGGGTGCTAGTTATGCTGTGGTGTTGCGTAGGGCGGCCGAGGCCCTACACCTCGAGCTTCCTACGGTGGCCGTCAGTACTAACCTCCTGACAGAGGTGCTTCAGCCAGCAGCTACTTCTGCGGAACCGCTGCTTCCTTTCAATGAAGCCCTTTCTGACGTTCTTTTGGGCACTTGGTCCAGGCCCACCACAGGGGCTCCTGTGGATAGGAACGTGGCCCGACGCCATCACCCAGCTCCGGGTGACCCCTTCTTCCTCTCCCAACATCCCAACCCTAGAGCTTGGTTGTCCAAGCCTCTGTTTCCCCTACCGCCTTCCCTTCCGCACCACCGGATAGGGAATCCAAGAAACTGGAGCAGTTTGCAAAGAAAAATTTTTCTTCCTCCAGTTCTGCGCTGCAGTCCGTGAACACCGCATGCCTCTTGAGCCGTTATTCCCACTCTCTGTGGGATACGGTGGCGAACGTGCTGCCCCACTGTCCGAAGGAGGCCCGGCCAGCTCTCTCCCAGGCTGCTGCAGAGGGAGAGACGCAGATAAGTTCATGATTCGTTGTGGTCTGGACACCGCCGACTCACTGGGCAGATCCATTGCTACGACGGTGGCGGTTCGCCGCCACGCCTGGTTGAGGACCACTGGATTTTCGGGGGATGTCCAAAACACACTTATGGACATGCCCTTTGATGTCCGTCGCCTCTTCGGCGACAAAGCAGACAGCGCGTTGGAGCGGTTTAAGGACTCACGGGCTACGGCCAAGTCCTTGGGACTCTCTGCAGTCCGCCCTCCTCCGCCTTCTGCTTTTTGCTCCTTTCGTGGCACCGGAAGGGGCGCCCCGCAGTGTTCGCAACAGAGCCACAGGCCTGCGCAGCAAGCATCCCAGCGCAGACGCGGGTTCCGCCGTGGCAGACCAAGGGGCCAGCGGGCGGGTCAGTCCACCACCACCCCGGCCACCACTGCCTCCAAACCTTCCTAGTCCGAACTTTCAGGCCCATCAAACGCCTGTGGGCGGCAGGCTTCGCCATCACCTCCCCCACTGGCGCACCATCACTTCGGACAGGTGGGTTTTAGAGATAGTCCGGAGGGGCTACTCCCTCCCCTTCGAGACTTCCCCTCCAGCCATGCCACCTCAGTACCACCGCATGTCGGGGGATCACTTGGTGCTTCTTCAGCAGGAAGTTGTGGCCCTCTTGGCCAAGGGGGCCATAGAGCGCGTTCTAACGCCAAAAGTAGGTTGTGGTTGCTATTCCCACTACTTTCTGGTGCCCAAGAAGGACAAGGGCCTGCATCCTATCTTAGACCTCCGGGACATCAATCGCTTCCTCCGCAAAGAGAAGTTCAAGATGCTCACTCTGGCTCAGGTCTTGTCTACTCTCGATCCACAAGACTGGATGGTAACGCTAGACTTGCAGGATGCCTATTTCCACATCCCAGTCCTGGAAGCCCACCGACGTTACCTGCGGTTCACGGTAGGCCACGAGCACTTTCAGTTCACCGTGCTCCCTTTTGACCTTACCAGCGCCCCTCGGGTGTTCACAAAGGAGATGGCGGTGGTCGCAGCTCATCTGCGCAGATCAGGGGTTTCAGTCTTCCCCTATCTCGACGACTGGTTGTTGAAGGCGGGCTCGCCCCAGGCAGTCGTCTCCCAACTCCAGACTACGGCCGACCTCCTGCACTTGCTGGGGTTCTCCATCAACGTGCCGAAGTCGCACCCGATTCCCTCTCAGAAGCTCCTCTTTATCAGAGCGGTTCTGGACACGGCGCAGTTTCGGGTCTATCCTCCCGAACAGCGAGTCCGGGATATTCGGGCTATGATTCCCATCTTTCAACCCTTGTCCCGGGTGTCGGTCAGAGTGACTCTGAGGCTGCTGGGCCTCATGGCCTCCTGCATCCTGCTGGTCGATCATGCCAGATGGCATATGCGGACTCTGCAGTGGGACCTGAAGTTCCAGTGGGCGCAGCATCAGGGGAACCTGTCCGATCACGTCCAGATCTCGGAGGGCACTGCACGACAGTTGCAGTGGTGGCTCACGAACCGGCATTGGGTCGACGGCAGATCCCTCTCCCTTCCCCAACCGGAGTTTACAGTGGTGACGGATGCGTCCCTCCTGGGATGGGGCGGCCACATGGGAGAGGCGGAGATCAGAGGCCTCTGGTCTCCGGCGGAGTCCAAGCTCTATATCAACCTTCTGGAGCTTTGGGCGATACGTCTTGCACTGAAGGCATTCCTTCCCTCTGTCAAGGGGAGAGTAGTGCAGGTGTTCACAGACAACACCACCGCCATGTGGTACTGCAACAAGCAAGGCAGGGTGGGGTCGTGGACCCTCTGTCAGGAGGCTCTCCGTCTCTGGACATGGCTGGAACATCAGGGCATGTCCCTGGTGGTTCAACACCTGGCAGGTTCTCTGAACGCCAGGGCGGACGAACTCAGCCGCAGGTGCATGCTCGATCACGAATGGCGGCTTCACTCGGAGGTGGTGCAAGGTGTCTTTCAGCAGTGGGGAGAGCCTTGGTTAGATCTATTCGCCACCGAAGAGAACGCGCAATGTCATCAGTTCTGCGCGTTGGAATTTCCAAGGCGGCACTCGCTAGGCGACGCTTTTCGTCGCGAGTGGAGTTGCGGTCTGTTGTACGCCTTTCCGCCTATACCACTTCTGCCCAGAGTGCTGAAGAAGATCAGGCGCAACCGGGCACAAGTCATCCTTGTGGCCCCGGACTGGGCTTGAAGAGTATGGTATCGCGAGCTACTCAGTATGAGCATCGATCCTCCGATCAGACTGCCTCTTCGGGAGGATCTCCTGTCGCAGCAGCAGGCGTCGGTCCTCCACCCGAACCTGTCCAGTCTCCACCTCCTTGCGTGGAGATTGAGCGGCGGCAGTTGATTCCTTTCAACTTGCCTCCTGAAGTTTGTAATGTCATTCTGGCAGCCAGGCGTCCCTCTACTAAAGTGGTATACGCCTGCAGGTGGAACAAGTTTGTGGCATGGTGCACAGCAAAGGCTGTGGATCCCCTTTCTGCCCCTCTTTCTGAAGTACTACTGTTCCTTCTTTCTTTGGCCCAGCAGGGCTCTGCTCTGGGCACTATCAAAGGCTACCTTTCTGCTATTTCGGCCTTTCTCAGGCTCCCTGATCAGCCCTCTCTTTTCAAGTCCCCTGTTGTAAATAGATTTCTTAAAGGCATTACACACCTTTTTCCTCCTATTCCTTTCGTGATGCCTCAGTGGGACTTGAATTTGGTTCTTACTTACTTGATGTGTGCTCCCTTTGAGCCACTTCATAACTGTCCTCTTCGTCTCTTGACCTTGAAGACTGCTTTCCTGGTGGCCATCACCTCCGCTAGGCGAGTGAGTGAGCTCCAGGCTCTTTCTTGTAAGCCTCCTTTCCTATCAGTCCATCCGGACAAGGTTGTGCTCAGGCCCCGTCCTTCCTTTTGCCAAAAGTGGTTACGGCCTTTCGCATTGGGCAGACTATTACCTTGCCCACCTTCTTTCCGCATCCTTCCAGAGAGGAAGAGAGGCTCCACCGTCTTTACCCAAAACGTGCGCTCTCCTTTTATCTCAACCGCACACAGCAGTTCCGGGTGGATGACCAGCTCTTTGTTGGCTACGTTGGCACCAAGAAAGGTCGGGCGGTACACAAGAGAACTATCTCCCGCTGGGTTGTCTTATGTATCAAAGCCTGTTACTCTTTAGCTAAAAAGAACCTCCGGTGGGGCTGCGTGCTCATTCCACCAGAGCTACTGCAGCCACTACTGCATTGGGACGTGGTGTCCCCCTGCAAGACATCTGTCAGGCAGCCACGTGGGCCTCGCTGCACACGTTTACCAAGCATTATTGCCTGGACAGCCAAGTCCGGAGAGACGGCTTCTTTGGCCGTTCCGTTCTCCGTGACTTTCTGGTGTGATCTTGGTTCGCAGACCCACCACCGGGGTTGGTATTGCTGGGGTATCTATTCTAAGGTAAGGAATCTATCACTATGTGTTTCTTTCAGATGAACAAGTTACTTACCTTCGGTAACGATATATCTGTAAGAAACATTAGTAGTGATAGATTCCTTACCGCCCCACCCATCCTCCCCGTTCTGCGAACTGATTTCTAGGGTTAAGGTCATCCCTTTCAGGGCCTAAGTTTCAATGCACCAGTGGTCAGTATCTTGCATGGCTCTGCGTTCACTGGCGCGGAAAGTCGTGTACAGAACTGACGTCAGCGCGCGTGGGCGGCGTCTAAGTAGCGCCCGCGACGTCATCTCGGCGACCACGACGCCAACGACGGACCCGGAGCCGCACGACGCCACCTACCGACGCGCAGGGGTACTGCTGATGAAAACTTTCCGGATCCAGTCTGACGCCTGGGGATATTCTAAGGTAAGGAATCTATCACTACTAATGTTTCTTACAGATATATCGTTACCGAAGGTAAGTAACTTGTTCGTTAAAAATATCTATGTTGTTAATATCGTTTACAAAAATATAGTTGTTAATAATATCATTTTTTCATAATTTTTATGTATTTTAGCATACATTTTATTTGTATATGCTATAAATTGCTTGTATAATTTTTGTTAATATTTTTAGTATAGTTTAATTTACAGTTGTTTTTTTAAATTAATGTAATAGTTTATTGTTATTTTTAGTGCCGTAGCCAGTTGTGGGGTTTATATGAGTACAGGGTGGGAAGAAAATTAATTATAATGAATTAATAATTATTTTTTAATTAAAATTAATTATTTAATTGATAATTAATTATTTGAATTGTGTGATTTTTTTAATTACATTAAGCTTTAGGTGGGGGTTGTGGGATTTGTAGGGGTATAGGGTGTGATTTAATATAATTAATTTATTATTAGTTAATTGTTAGTAATTGTTAAATTGATAAATTATTATGTAAATTATACAAATAAAATATTTTCTATTGATATATTAGGTGCGTGTTGATGCATTTGCAGGGATAAAGGGTGGGAAGTTAATTAAATATAATTATTTCATTATTAGTTAATTATTTGTAATTGTTAAAATGATAATTGAATATGTAAAAGTTGTAAATATTATCATTATTAAGAGATATTTAGGTGTGTGTTATTTAGTTTGTAGAGGTATAGGGATAAGGTATAGGGTAGGAAAATATCTAAGTTATAATAAATGTAAAAGCAGTCATTTATTTATTGAAAACTGTTTTATTTATTATGTTATGTGATACTTGTGTTATGCTTTTTAATTGTAAATTACATTAAATGTGTTTGTTTTTATGATTGTTAGAATATAGTGTGGTATTTTAATTATATCAGTGATATTTGTTTTAATTTATTATATTAATTAAACATTGTAATAAATATGTACTTTTATATATATATATATATTTTATATTTAAATATTTATATATCTTGTTATTTAATGTAGTTGTTAAAATATTTTATTTGTTTGAAGTGAACTACTGTCTCTCTACAGTTACATAGAAAGGAGAGGGAATAGAAAATGTTATCCCTCCACAATCCAATGCTTTCTCTTCTGTTGCACAGACTGGAGTTGGAATAAGAGATTTTACCCTTCCCGAGTCCAACCGTTTCCCTACCGTTGCACAGACTGAAGTGGGAATAGTAAATGTTACCCCTCCACAATTCAACACTTTCCCTACCGTTGCACTGACTGGAGTGGGAATAGTAATTTGTACCCCTCCTAAATCCAACGCTTTCTTTACTGTTGCACCGACTGGAGTTGGAATAGTAAATTGTTACCCCTCTTTAATCCAACACTTTCCCTACTGTTGCACCAACTGGAGTGGGAATAGTAATTTGTTACCCCTCCTGAGTCCAACCCTTTCCCTACTGTCGCACCGACTGGAGTGGGAATATTAAATTTCACCTCTTCGCAATCCAACACTTTCCCTACTGTTGCACCGACTGAAGTGGGAATAGTAATTTGTACCACTTCTGAGTCTAACGTTTTCCCTACTGTTGCACGGACTGGAGTGGAAATTTTAAAGTTTACCCTTCCTGAGTCTAACGCTTTCCCTAATGTTGCAAAGATTGGAGTGGAAAAAGTGTGTGTATTATTCCTACAAATTTAAAGTTGTGTTTATATTGATTACATTTATATTATTATGATGTTTTATGTATTATTAGTGTTTGCAATATGTTATATATTTTTAGCAAAATGTATTTTTATATTTTATACTTTTTATGTGTAATTAAATTGGTCTGTTTTTTAAATATGTTACAGTTTATTTGTTATTATTTTTAAATATATATATTCCGAACTCCAATATGAGAATGAAAATCAGCACTCGAAGTAAAGGGAAAGAAACCTGTTTATTGGGTCAGTTTTTCCCGGGCGAAAGAACACAGATGCGTTTCGGCAGTGAAACTGCCTTTCTCAATCTGTGATCCACCATCATGAAAACTCCATTTAAACTTTTAAAAAACAGTTAACATAGCCAAACACTGGTCTTTTTAGCTGCCCATTCTTAGCAGGACATGTGTGGCACTGTACATTATTTAAAATAAATACAACACATTGCTACAACACAGGAATGCCAGGGCAGGAAATGGGCCATAAAGCATGAGCTTCAAAGGAGAGCCTGGCAGATGGGGAGGCTTAAGGCAGGAATTCACAGAGGTGGGGGTGGGGGGACTATTGAAATGAGCCACACTGGGAGTTGGTTTAGTTAGCTCTTGCTGCACTGCTGATGTTTCAGCCATCATGGATTTTGGAAGAATGGTGCTTTATGGGACAAAACTATTCCACACTTCGGAGGAAGTTGTCATGCTTTGAGGTATTCCCTGAACCTCATTGGACAGGGGTGTTCCCGGCTTGTCGCCAGAGACCACTGAATAAATATGTGCGAGCTGCATAGCCTCTCAGTTCTGCTGCCTGAAACTACAAGAAGAAGAAGGAGGATTGTCCTGGTGGAATCCTGACATGCACCCAAGGGTCTGCCTAGTGAAGACTGCACCTGCTGCACTAACTGGCACTACAGCGCTGAGGAATTTGCCTTGCTTCAAGAAGAAGTAAGGAGTGGACTCCCTGCAGCTAAAGGTTAACAGAGCTTAACTGACCTTTCGCCAGCCAGCGTTCCGCTCCTGGAGTCCGTCCAGTGGAGTTTTATGGTGTTGACAAAGTGCATTGTGGGAAGTGAAGTCCAGGCCTGCCAAGGACCATCTAGGAGATTCCAGACCGTTGGATTTGTGTTTTGGACACTTGGAACCCACCAGGAGACCTGGACGGACCTCCAGAAATTTGGGAAACATTTTGGAAAAAGCTCCATAATGTGACCGACTCGACCGCGAGAGCCAAGCCGGCCACCTTCAACCCTGACATGACCCGGATTCCAGGTTTGTCCTGCTGAAGAGCACCGGAGGTCCGACTTCCAGAGTATGACCGGGAGCTCCCTGAAAGTCAAGCAAGGAACCCTCGCCGAATCTGGACTGGTGGAGAGCAGCGAGGGCCCTCAGCGGAAAAAGCTCCTTAAATGTTTCTAAGTGAAAAGGTAAAACTTTGACTGAGGCCTCCTGCATGGGCTCCATCGCGGTCTGCTTCAAAATTTGACTTTGTCCCGGTAAAGCGAAAGCAGATGTCCAGAAGTGTTTTTTTAAAAAAAAATCATATCTCCAGTTCCCTACATTGGATTTTGGTGTCATTTTAAAGATAAAAATATGTCCTATTTGTTGAAATAGGTGTGTAATTTGTATTGTGTGCTGTGTCTTACTTATTTACTGTAATGGTGTTTTAAATGCTGTACATGCCTGTTTCCCCAGTTTAGGCTTATTGCTCAGTGTCAGCTACCAGGAACTAATTTATAGAGACCCCTTTTACGACCCAGTACTGTGTTAGTGGACTTATTGCCAGTGGCAGTTGTACACTTGCCAATACTAATAACATACATTTCATGCATCCACAAAAGCAAAACTGGTGGTTGCACATTCTCCTAAATAACACCCAAGACATAGAACGACCACTCTCAAAACATCAGAGCCTCCTCCTCACATCTTGAGTTCTGCAAGAAGCTGAAGTCCTGGCTGTTCGTATATGCACCGTGGGGACCACACACCTACACACCTGCCCAAGTTCCTGGATACCCTCATATGTGATTAGTGCACTAAACAAATCAATATAACATAACATAACTTATGATAGCCTATGGATTTGTATGCTTACAGTGCCGCAGTTTAGACCCTAACTCCTTTGTATAACAAGGTCCCAAGTGGATGGCTTTCATTTTTGTAGAGCGTCAGACACTTGTAGTTTTGTGTCTACAATACTGCTTTTGAAAATGGTTGCAGTTATTTTTACAAATGAACATGGAGTATTTGGACAAAATATCGAAAAAAGATATCGAGAGGCAAAAATATTGCGTTGTACATATCGTAGTGCAGAAATATGTGCAAAAATATCGTTGACAAGAAGGTAAGGTAAGTAATACCGATGTTAATAATATTTGTGTCATTAATATCGATATCTGAAAGAAACACGTAGTGATAGATTCCTTACCTTAGAATATCCCCAGGCGTCAGACTGGATCCGGAAAAGTTTTCGTCAGCAGTACCCCTGCGCGTCGGTAGGTGGCGTCGTGCGGCTCCGCGTCCGTCGTTGGCATCGTGGTCGCCGAGATGACGTCGCGGGCGCAACGTAGACGCCGCCCACGCGTGCTGACGTCAGTTCTTTCTTTTCCGCGCCAGCAAGCGCAGATCCGGGAAGAGCAGTCATTTTTTGACTGACTTTTTGAGGCTTTTTGTCTGTTTTTTCATCGAGTCTTCGACTCCTGGTGCAGATAGGATGCCCGATTTTAAATTCTGCGGGGACTGTCACCGTATGATGTCGGTGACGGACCCGCACCGTGTGTGTCTTTTCTGCCTGGGGCGTGACCACGATTCCACGTCGTGCCCCGACTGCCGGGCCATGGCGCCGAAGACTTTGCGGGAGCGGTCCCGAAAGTTGCTGGAAGCTCGGCAGTCGGCTCCGCGCCGTTCGAGGTCCCGGTCCCGTGGGAGGTCGAGGGACCGTGCGCGGAGTCATCACCATCGGTCTTCGGGATCAAAGTCTTCGCACTCATCAGGTAAGGCGAAGCACAAGAAGTCGAAGAAACGCCATCGTTCTCCGACTTCCCCTCGCCGGTCACGTGGCTGAGGGTGTGGGTGGTGCCTCCCCCGCGGCTGCGGCGGAGCCTGTGCAGTCGCCACCAGCCTACCCGCCCTTTCCGGGTCCGTCGGCGACTCCGGCCCAAATACAGGAATTCCTGTCGGCCATGGCCCGCCTCTTTGGGGCGTCGGGTCCCGCTGGTGCGCCTTCGGGCCCCGTGGTCCCGAGTGGGGGTCCTCGCCTTTCATTGCCGGCGGCTCCGGCCTCGGCGCCGCAGGACCCCCTTGGATCCAGGCCTGGATCCCGGTCGACACCGGTTGACCTTATAACACCTCCACCGACGTCGACCCCACCGGCACCACTTTTAACGTCGCCCGCTCCTCGGGACGACGTCGGCCCCTGTTTCAGCCCCGAAGTGGACGCGGCGTCGAGCCGGCGTCGATCGATGCCGTTCTCGACGTTGCTTGGGGATTTCTATCCCCATGTTCCTGCTCCTTATTTTACACCTGTTGAACAGCCTGAGGAGCTAGGGGAGGACTGGGAGGGGTCTGAGGACCCTCTCACAGCTGCTTGCGAGTCTGAACCGGACTGGGCTGAGGAGTTGGGGGTGCCAGTGGTCTGGATACCTCACCAGACCTTGGCATGCTGTCTCCTCCTACCGTGGCTACGGAGGAGGGTGCTAGTTATGCTGTGGTGTTGCGTAGGGCGGCCGAGGCCCTACACCTCGAGCTTCCTACGGTGGCCGTCAGGACTAACCTCCTGACAGAGGTGCTTCAGCCAGCAGCTACTTCTGCGGAACCGCTGCTTCCTTTCAATGAAGCCCTTTCTGACGTTCTTTTGGGCACTTGGTCCAGGCCCACCACAGGGGCTCCTGTGGATAGGTACGTGGCCCGACGCCATCACCCGGCTCCGGGTGACCCCTTCTTCCTCTCCCAACATCCCACCCCTAGAGCTTGGTTGTCCAAGCCTCTGTTTCCCCTACCGCCTTCCCTTCCGCACCACCGGATAGGGAATCCAAGAAACTGGATCAGTTTGCAAAGAAAAAAATTTCTTCCTCCAGTTCTGCGCTGCGGTCCGTGAACACCGCATGCCTCTTGAGCCGTTATTCCCACTCTCTGTGGGATACGGTGGCGAACGTGCTGCCCCACTGTCCGAAGGAGGCCCGGCCAGCTCTCTCCCAGGCTGCTGCAGAGGGGAGAGACGCAGATAAGTTCATGATTCGTTGTGGTCTGGACACCGCCGACTCACTGGGCAGATCCATTGCTACGACGATGGCGGTTCGCCGCCACGCCTGGTTGAGGACCACTGGATTTTCGGGGGATGTCCAAAACACACTTATGGACATGCCCTTTGATGGCCGTCGCCTCTTCGGCGACAAAGCAGACAGCGTGTTGGAGCGGTTTAAGGACTCACGGGCTACGGCCAAGTCCTTGGGACTCTCTGCAGTCCGCCCTCCTCCGCCTTCTGCTTTTTGCTCCTTTCGTGGCATCGGAAGGGGCGCCCCACAGTGTTCGCAACAGAGCCACAGGCCTGCGCAGCAAGCATCCCAGCGCGGACGCGGGTTCCGCCGTGGCAGACCAAGGGGCCAGCGGGCGGGTCAGTCCACCACCACCCCGGCCACCACTGCCTCCAAACCTTCCTAGTCCGAACTTTCAGGCCCATCAAACGCCAGTGGGCGGCAGGCTTCGCCATCACCTCCCCCACTGGCGCACCATCACTTCGGACAGGTGGGTTTTAGAGATAGTCCGGAGGGGCTACTCCCTCCCCTTCGAGACTTCCCCTCCAGCCATGCCACCTCAGTACCACCGCATGTCGGGGGATCACTTGGTGCTTCTTCAGCAGGAAGTTGTGGCCCTCTTGGCCAAGGGGGCCATAGAGCGCGTTCCAACGCCAACAGTAGGTCGTGGTTGCTATTCCCACTACTTTCTGGTGCCCAAGAAGGACAAGGGCCTGCATCCTATCTTAGACCTCCGGGACATCAATCGCTTCCTCCGCAAAGAGAAGTTCAAGATGCTTACTCTGGCTCAGGTCTTGTCTACTCTCGATCCACAAGACTGGATGGTAACGCTAGACTTGCAGGATGCCTATTTCCACATCCCAGTCCTGGAAGCCCACCGACGTTACCTGCGGTTCGCGGTAGGCCACGAGCACTTTCAGTTCACCGTGCTCCCTTTTGACCTTACCAGCGCCCCTTGGGTGTTCACAAAGGAGATGGCGGTGGTCGCAGCTCATCTGCGCAGATCAGGGGTTTCAGTCTTCCCCTATCTCGACGACTGGTTGTTGAAGGCGGGCTCGCCCCAGGCAGTCGTCTCCCAACTCCAGACTACGGCCGACCTCCTGCACTTGCTGGGGTTCTCCATCAACGTGCCGAAGTCGCACCCGATTCCCTCTCAGAAGCTCCTCTTTATCAGAGCGGTTCTGGACACGGCGCAGTTTCGGGTCTATCCTCCCGAACAGCGAGTCCGGGATATTCGGGCTATGATTCCCATCTTTCAACCCTTGTCCCGGGTGTCGGTCAGAGTGACTCTGAGGCTGCTGGGCCTCATGGCCTCCTGCATCCTGCTGGTCGATCATGCCAGATGGCATATGCGGACTCTGCAGTGGGACCTGAAGTTCCAGTGGGCGCAGCATCAGGAGAACCTGTCCGATCACGTCCAGATCTCGGAGGGCACTGCACGACAGTTGCAGTGGTGGCTCACGAACCGGCATTGGGTCGACGGCAGATCCCTCTCCCTTCCCCAACCGGAGTTTACAGTGGTGACGGATGCGTCCCTCCTGGGATGGGGCGGCCACATGGGAGAGGCGGAGATCAGAGGCCTCTGGTCTCCGGCGGAGTCCAAGCTCTATATCAACCTTCTGGAGCTTTGGGCGATACGTCTTGCACTGAAGGCATTCCTTCCCTCTGTCAAGGGAGAGTAGTGCAGGTGTTCACAGACAACACCACCGCCATGTGGTACTGCAACAAGCAAGGCAGGGTGGGGTCGTGGACCCTCTGTCAGGAGGCTCTCCGTCTCTGGACATGGCTGGAACATCAGGGCATGTCCCTGGTGGTTCAACACCTGGCAGGTTCTCTGAACGCCAGGGCGGACGAACTCAGCCGCAGGTGCATGCTCGATCACGAATGGCGGCTTCACTCGGAGGTGGTGCAAGGTGTCTTTCAGCAGTGGGGAGAGCCTTGGTTAGATCTATTCGCCACCGAAGAGAACGCGCAATGTCATCAGTTCTGCGCGTTGGAATTTCCAAGGCGGCACTCGCTAGGCGACGCTTTTCGTCGCGAGTGGAGTTGCGGTCTGTTGTACGCCTTTCCGCCTATACCACTTCTGCCCAGAGTGCTGAAGAAGATCAGGCGCAACCAGGCACAAGTCATCCTTGTGGCCCCGGACTGGGCTTGAAGAGTATGGTATCGCGAGCTACTCAGTATGAGCATCGATCCTCCGATCAGACTGCCTCTTCGGGAGGATCTCCTGTCGCAGCAGCAGGCGACGGTCCTCCACCCGAACCTGTCCAGTCTCCACCTCCTGGCGTGGAGATTGAGCGGCGGCAGTTGATTCCTTTCGACTTGCCTCCTGAAGTTTGTAATGTCATTCTGGCAGCCAGGCGTCCCTCTACTAAAGTGGTATACGCCTGCAGGTGGAACAAGTTTGTGGCATGGTGCACAGCAAAGGCTGTGGATCCCCTTTCTGCCCCTCTTTCTGAAGTACTACTGTTCCTTCTTTCTTTGGCCCAGCAGGGCTCTGCTCTGGGCACTATCAAAGGCTACCTTTCTGCTATTTCGGCCTTTCTCAGGCTCCCTGATCAGCCCTCTCTTTTCAAGTCCCCTGTTGTAAATAGATTTCTTAAAGGCATTACACACCTTTTTCCTCCTATTCCTTTCGTGATGCCTCAGTGGGACTTGAATTTGGTTCTTACTTACTTGATGTGTGCTCCTTTGAGCCACTTCATAACTGTCCTCTTCGTCTCTTGACCTTGAAGACTGCTTTCCTGGTGGCCATCACCTCCGCTAGGCGAGTGAGTGAGCTCCAGGCTCTTTCTTGTAAGCCTCCTTTCCTATCAGTCCATCCGGACAAGGTTGTGCTCAGGCCCCGTCCTTCCTTTTTGCCAAAAGTGGTTACGGCCTTTCGCATTGGGCAGACTATTACCTTGCCCACCTTCTTTCCGCATCCTTCCAGAGAGGAAGAGAGGCTCCACCGTCTTTACCCAAAACGTGCGCTCTCCTTTTATCTCAACCGCACACAGCAGTTCCGGGTGGATGACCAGCTCTTTGTTGGCTACGTTGGCACCAAGAAAGGTCGGGCGGTACACAAGAGAACTATCTCCCGCTGGGTTGTCTTATGTATCAAAGCCTGTTACTCTTTAGCTAAAAAAGAACCTCCGGTGGGGCTGCGTGCTCATTCCACCAGAGCTACTGCAGCCACTACTGCATTGGGACGTGGTGTCCCCCTGCAAGACATCTGTCAGGCAGCCACGTGGGCCTCGCTGCACACGTTTACCAAGCATTATTGCCTGGACAGCCAAGTCCGGAGAGACGGCTTCTTTGGCCGTTCCGTTCTCCGTGACTTTCTGGTGTGATCTTGGTTCGCAGACCCACCACCGGGGTTGGTATTGCTGGGGTATCTATTCTAAGGTAAGGAATCTATCACTATGTGTTTCTTTCAGATGAACAAGTTACTTACCTTCGGTAACGATATATCTGTAAGAACCATTAGTAGTGATAGATTCCTTACCGCCCCACCCATCCTCCCCGTTCTGCGAACTGATTTCTAGGGTTAAGGTCATCCCTTTCAGGGCCTTAGTTTCAATGCACCAGTGGTCAGTATCTTGCATGGCTCTGCGTTCACTGGCGCGGAAAGTCGTGTACAGAACTGACGTCAGCGCGCGTGGGCGGCGTCTAAGTAGCGCCCGCGACATCATCTCGGCGACCACGACGCCAACGACGGACGCGGAGCCGCACGACGCCACCTACCGACGCGCAGGGGTACTGCTGATGAAAACTTTCCGGATCCAGTCTGACGCCTGGGGATATTCTAAGGTAAGGAATCTATCACTACTAATGTTTCTTACATATATTTTGTTAACAAAGGTAAGTAACTTGTTCGTTAAAAATATCTATGTTGTTAATATCGTTT
Organism: Calotriton arnoldi; assembly: GCA_963921515.1. NCBI lineage: Eukaryota > Metazoa > Chordata > Amphibia > Caudata > Salamandridae > Calotriton > Calotriton arnoldi. The sequence continues at coordinate 1,149,230 of CAWUFW010001574.1, forward strand.
ACAAAAATATAGTTGTTAATAATATCATTTTTTCATAATTTTTATGTATTTTAGCATACATTTTATTTGTATATGTTATAAATTGCTTGTATAATTTTTGTTAATATTTTTAGTATAGTTTAATTTACAGTTGTTTTTTAAAATTAATGTAATAGTTTATTGTTATTTTTAGTGCCGTAGCCAGTTGTGGGGTTTATATGAGTACAGGGTGGGAAGAAAATTAATTATAATGAATTAATAATTATTTTTTAATTAAAATTAATTATTTAATTGATAATTAATTATTTTAATTGTGTGATTTTTTTAAATTACATTAAGCTTTAGGTGGGGGTTGTGGGATTTGTAGGGGTATAGGGTGTGATTTAATATAATTAATTTATTATTAGTTAATTGTTAGTAATTGTTAAATTGATAAATTATTATGTAAATTATACAAATAAAATATTTTCTATTGATATATTAGGTGCGTGTTGATGCATTTGCAAGGATAAAGGGTGGGAAGTTAATTAAATATAATTATTTCATTATTAGTTAATTATTTGTAATTGTTAAAATGATAATTGAATATGTAAAAGTTGTAAATATTATCATTATTAAGAGATATTTAGGTGTGTGTTATTTAGTTTGTAGAGGTATAGGGATAAGGTATAGGGTAGGAAAATATCTAAGTTATAATAAATGTAAAAGCAGTTATTTATTTATTGAAAACTGTTTTATTTATTATGTTATGTGATACTTGTGTTATGCTTTTTAATTGTAAATTACATTAAATTTGTTTGTTTTTATGATTGTTAGAATATAGTGTGGTATTTTAATTATATCAGTGATATTTGTTTTAATTTATTATATTAATTAAACATTGTAATAAATATGTACTTTTATATATATATATATATTTTATATTTAAATATTTATATATCTTGTTATTTAATGTAGTTGTTAAAATATTTTATTTGTTTGAAGTGAACTACTGTCTCTCTACAGTTACATAGAAAGGAGAGGGAATAGAAAATGTTATCCCTCCACAATCCAATGCTTTCTCTTCTGTTGCACAGACTGGAGTTGGAATAAGAGATTTTACCCTTCCCGAGTCCAACCGTTTCCCTACCGTTGCACAGACTGAAGTGGGAATAGTAAATGTTACCCCTCCACAATTCAACACTTTCCCTACCGTTGCACTGACTGGAGTGGGAATAGTAATTTGTACCCCTCCTAAATCCAACGCTTTCTTTACTGTTGCACCGACTGGAGTTGGAATAGTAAATTGTTACCCCTCTTTAATCCAACACTTTCCCTACTGTTGCACCAACTGGAGTGGGAATAGTAATTTGTTACCCCTCCTGAGTCCAACCCTTTCCCTACTGTCGCACCGACTGGAGTGGGAATATTAAATTTCACCTCTTCGCAATCCAACACTTTCCCTACTGTTGCACCGACTGGAGTGGGAATAGTAATTTGTACCACTTCTGAGTCTAACGTTTTCCCTACTGTTGCACGGACTGGAGTGGAAATTTTAAAGTTTACCCTTCCTGAGTCTAACGCTTTCCCTAATGTTGCAAAGATTGGAGTGGAAAAAGTGTGTGTATTATTCCTACAAATTTAAAGTTGTGTTTATATTGATTACATTTATATTATTATGATGTTTTATGTATTATTAGTGTTTGCAATATGTTATATATTTTTAGCAAAATGTATTTTTATATTTTATACTTTTTATGTGTAATTAAATTGGTCTGTTTTTTAAATATGTTACAGTTTATTTGTTATTATTTTTAAATATATATATTCCGAACTCCAATATGAGAATGAAAATCAGCACTCGAAGTAAAGGGAAAGAAACCTGTTTATTGGGTCAGTTTTTCCCGGACGAAAGAACACAGATGCGTTTCGGCAGTGAAACTGCCTTTCTCAATCTGTGATCCACCATCATGAAAACTCCATTTAAACTTTTAAAAAACAGTTAACATAGCCAAACACTGGTCTTTTTAGCTGCCCATTCTTAGCAGGACATGTGTGGCACTGTACATTATTTAAAATAAATACAACACATTGCTACAACACAGGAATGCCAGGGCAGGAAATGGGCCATAAAGCATGAGCTTCAAAGGAGAGCCTGGCAGATGGGGAGGCTTAAGGCAGGAATTCACAGAGGTGGGGGTGGAGGGGACTATTGAAATGAGCCACACTGGGAGTTGGTTTAGTTAGCACTTGCTGCACTGCTGATGTTTCAGCCATCATGGATTTTGGAAGAATGGTGCTTTATGGGACAAAACTATTCCACACTTCGGAGGAAGTTGTCATGCTTTGAGGTATTCCCTGAACCTCATTGGACAGGGGTGTTCCCCGGCTTGTCGCCAGAGACCACTGAATAAATATGTGCGAGCTGCATAGCCTCTCAGTTCTGCTGCCTGAAACTACAAGAAGAAGAAGGAGGATTGTCCTGGTGGAATCCTGACATGCACCCAAGGGTCTGCCTAGTGAAGACTGCACCTGCTGCACTAACTGGCACTACAGCGCAGAGGAATTTGCCTTGCTTCAAGAAGAAGTAAGGAGTGGACTCCCTGCAGCTAAAGGTTAACAGAGCTTAACTGACCCTTCGCCAGCCAGCGTTCCGCTCCTGGAGTCCGTCCAGTGGAGTTTTATGGTGTTGACAAAGTGCATTGTGGGAAGTGAAGTCCAGGCCTGCCAAGGACCATCTAGGAGATTCCAGACCGTTGGATTTGTGTTTTGGACACTTGGAACCCACCAGGAGACCTGGACGGACCTCCAGAAATTTGGGAAACATTTTGGAAAAAGCTCCATAATGTGACCGACTCGACCGCGAGAGCCAAGCCGGCCACCTTCAACCCTGACATGACCCGGATTCCAGGTTTGTCCTGCTGAAGAGCACCGGAGGTCCGACTTCCAGAGTATGACCGGGAGCTCCCTGAAAGTCAAGCAAGGAACCCTCACCGAATCTGGACTGGTGGAGAGCAGCGAGGGCCCTCAGCGGAAAAAGCTCCATAAATGTTTCTAAGTGAAAAGGTAAAACTTTGACTGAGGCCTCCTGCATGGGCTCCATCGCGGTCTGCTTCAAAATTTGACTTTGTCCCGGTAAAGCAAAAGCAGATGTCCAGAAGTGTTTTAAAAAAAAAAAATCATATCTCCAGTTCCCTACATTGGATTTTGGTGTCATTTTAAAGATAAAAATATGTCCTATTTGTTGAAATAGGTGTGTAATTTGTATTGTGTGTTGTGTCTTACTTATTTACTGTAATGGTGTTTTAAATGCTGTACATGCCTGTTTCCCCAGTTTAGGCTTATTGCTCAGTGTCAGCTACCAGGAACTAATTTATAGAGACCCCTTTACGACCCAGTACTGTGTTAGTGGACTTATTGCCAGTGGCAGTTGTACACTTGCCAATACTAATAACATACATTTCATGCATCCACAAAAGCAAAACTGGTGGTTGCACATTCTCCTAAATAACACCCAAGACATAGAACGACCACTCTCAAAACATCAGAGCCTCCTCCTCACATCTTGAGTTCTGCAAGAAGCTGAAGTCCTGGCTGTTCGTATATGCACCGTGGGGACCACACACCTACACACCTGCCCAAGTTCCTGGATACCCTCATATGTGATTAGTGCACTAAACAAATCAATATAACATAACATAACTTATGATAGCCTATGGATTTGTATGCTTACAGTGCCGCAGTTTAGACCCTAACTCCTTTGTATAACAAGGTCCCAAGTGGATGGCTTTCATTTTTGTAGAGCGTCAGACACTTGTAGTTTTGTGTCTACAATACTGCTTTTGAAAATGGTTGCAGTTATTTTTACAAATGAACATGGAGTATTTGGACAAAATATCGAAAAAGATATCGAGAGGCAAAAATATTGCGTTGTACATATCGTAGTGCAGAAATATGTGCAAAAATATCGTTGACAAGAAGGTAAGGTAAGTAATACCGATGTTAATAATATTTGTGTCATTAATATCGATATCTGAAAGAAACACGTAGTGATAGATTCCTTACCTTAGAATATCCCCAGGCGTCAGACTGGATCCGGAAAGTTTTCGTCAGCAGTACCCCTGCGCGTCGGTAGGTGGCGTCGTGCGGCTCCGCGTCCGTCGTTGGCATCGTGGTCGCCGAGATGACGTCGCGGGCGCAACGTAGACGCCGCCCACGCGTGCTGACGTCAGTTCTTTCTTTTTCCGCGCCAGCAAGCGCAGATCCGGGAAGAGCAGTCATTTTTTGACTGACTTTTTGAGGCTTTTTGTCTGTTTTTTCATCGAGTCTTCGACTCCTGGTGCAGATAGGATGCCCGATTTTAAATTCTGCGGGGACTGTCACCGTATGATGTCGGTGACGGACCCGCACCGTGTGTGTCTTTTCTGCCTGGGGCGTGACCACGATTCCACGTCGTGCCCCGACTGCCGGGCCATGGCGCCGAAGACTATGCGGGAGCGGTCCCGAAAGTTGCTGGAAGCTCGGCAGTCGGCTCCGCGCCGTTCGAGGTCCCGGTCCCGTGGGAGGTCGAGGGACCGTGCGCGGAGTCATCACCATCGGTCTTCGGGATCAAAGTCTTCGCACTCATCAGGTAAGGCGAAGCACAAGAAGTCGAAGAAACGCCATCGTTCTCCGACTTCCCCTCGCCGGTCACGTGGCTGAGGGTGTGGGTGGTGCCTCCCCCGCGGCTGCGGCGGAGCCTGTGCAGTCGCCGCCAGCCTACCCGCCCTTTCCGGGTCCGTCGGCGACTCCGGCCCAAATACAGGAATTCCTGTCGGCCATGGCCCGCCTCTTTGGGGCGTCGGGTCCCGCTGGTGCGCCTTCGGGCCCCGTGGTCCCGAGTGGGGGACCTCGCCTTTCATTGCCGGCGGCTCCGGCCTCGGCGCCGCAGGACCCCCTTGGATCCAGGCCTGGATCCCGGTCGACGCCGGTTGACCTTATAACACCTCCACCGACGTCGACCCCACCGGCACCACTTTTAACGTCGCCCGCTCCTCGGGACGACGTCGGCCCCTGTTTCAGCCCCGAAGTGGACGCGGCGTCGAGCCGGCGTCGATCGATGCCGTTCTCGACGTTGCTTGGGGATTTCTATCCCCATGTTCCTGCTCCTTATTTTACACCTGTTGAACAGCCTGAGGAGCTAGGGGAGGACTGGGAGGGGTCTGAGGACCCTCTCACAGCTGCTTGCGAGTCTGAACCGGACTGGGCTGAGGAGTTGGGGGTGCCAGTGGTCTGGATACCTCACCAGACCTTGGCATGCTGTCTCCTCCTACCGTGGCTACGGAGGAGGGTGCTAGTTATGCTGTGGTGTTGCGTAGGGCGGCCGAGGCCCTACACCTCGAGCTTCCTACGGTGGCCGTCAGGACTAACCTCCTGACAGAGGTGCTTCAGCCAGCAGCTACTTCTGCGGAACCGCTGCTTCCTTTCAATGAAGCCCTTTCTGACGTTCTTTTGGGCACTTGGTCCAGGCCCACCACAGGGGCTCCTGTGGATAGGAACGTGGCCCGACGCCATCACCCGGCTCCGGGTGACCCCTTCTTCCTCTCCCAACATCCCACCCCTAGAGCTTAGTTGTCCAAGCCTCTGTTTCCCCTACCGCCTTCCCTTCCGCACCACCGGATAGGGAATCCAAGAAACTGGATCAGTTTGCAAAGAAAAATTTTTCTTCCTCCAGTTCTGCGCTGCGGTCCGTGAACACCGCATGCCTCTTGAGCCGTTATTCCCACTCTCTGTGGGATACGGTGGCGAACGTGCTGCCCCACTGTCCGAAGGAGGCCCGGCCAGCTCTCTCCCAGGCTGCTGCAGAGGGGAGAGACGCAGATAAGTTCATGATTCGTTGTGGTCTGGACACCGCCGACTCACTGGGCAGATCCATTGCTACGACGGTGGCGGTTCGCCGCCACGCCTGGTTGAGGACCACTGGATTTTCGGGGGATGTCCAAAACACACTTATGGACATGCCCTTTGATGTCCGTCGCCTCTTCGGCGACAAAGCAGACAGCGCGTTGGAGCGGTTTAAGGACTCACGGGCTACGGCCAAGTCCTTGGGACTCTCTGCAGTCCGCCCTCCTCCGCCTTCTGCTTTTTGCTCCTTGCGTGGCATCGGAAGGGGCGCCCGCAGTGTTCGCAACAGAGCCACAGGCCTGCGCAGCAAGCATCCCAGCGCGGACGCGGGTTCCGCCATGGCAGACCAAGGGGCCAGCGGGCGGGTCAGTCCACCACCACCCCGGCCACCACTGCCTCCAAACCTTCCTAGTCCGAACTTTCAGGCCCATCAAACGCCAGTGGGCGGCAGGCTTCGCCATCACCTCCCCCACTGGCGCACCATCACTTCGGACAGGTGGGTTTTAGAGATAGTCCGGAGGGGCTACTCCCTCCCCTTCGAGACTTCCCCTCCAGCCATGCCACCTCAGTACCACCGCATGTCGGGGGATCACTTGGTGCTTCTTCAGCAGGAAGTTGTGGCCCTCTTGGCCAAGGGGGCCATAGAGCGCGTTCCAACGCCAAAAGTAGGTCGTGGTTGCTATTCCCACTACTTTCTGGTGCCCAAGAAGGACAAGGGCCTGCATCCTATCTTAGACCTCCGGGACATCAATCGCTTCCTCCGCAAAGAGAAGTTCAAGATGCTCACTCTGGCTCAGGTCTTGTCTACTCTCGATCCACAAGACTGGATGGTAACGCTAGACTTGCAGGATGCCTATTTCCACATCCCAGTCCTGGAAGCCCACCGACGTTACCTGCGGTTCACGGTAGGCCACGAGCACTTTCAGTTCACCGTGCTCCCTTTTGACCTTACCAGCGCCCCTCGGGTGTTCACAAAGGAGATGGCGGTGGTCGCAGCTCATCTGCGCAGATCAGGGGTTTCAGTCTTCCCCTATCTCGACGACTGGTTGTTGAAGGCAGGCTCGCCCCAGGCAGTCGTCTCCCAACTCCAGACTACGGCCGACCTCCTGCACTTGCTGGGGTTCTCCATCAACGTGCCGAAGTCGCACCCGATTCCCTCTCAGAAGCTCCTCTTTATCAGAGCGGTTCTGGACACGGCGCAGTTTCGGGTCTATCCTCCCGAACAGCGAGTCCGGGATATTCGGGCTATGATTCCCATCTTTCAACCCTTGTCCCGGGTGTCGGTCAGAGTGACTCTGAGGCTGCTGGGCCTCATGGCCTCCTGCATCCTGCTGGTCGATCATGCCAGATGGCATATGCGGACTCTGCAGTGGGACCTGAAGTTCCAGTGGGCGCAGCATCAGGGGAACCTGTCCGATCACGTCCAGATCTCGGAGGGCACTGCACGACAGTTGCAGTGGTGGCTCACGAACCGGCATTGGGTCGACGGCAGATCCCTCTCCCTTCCCCAACCGGAGTTTACAGTGGTGACGGATGCGTCCCTCCTGGGATGGGGCGGCCACATGGGAGAGGCGGAGATCAGAGGCCTCTGGTCTCCGGCGGAGTCCAAGCTCTATATCAACCTTCTGGAGCTTTGGGCGATAGGTCTTGCACTGAAGGCATTCCTTCCCTCTGTCAAGGGGAGAGTAGTGCAGGTGTTCACAGACAACACCACCGCCATGTGGTACTGCAACAAGCAAGGCAGGGTGGGGTCGTGGACCCTCTGTCAGGAGGCTCTCCGTCTCTGGACATGGCTGGAACATCAGGGCATGTCCCTGGTGGTTCAACACCTGGCAGGTTCTCTGAACGCCAGGGCGGACGAACTCAGCCGCAGGTGCATGCTCGATCACGAATGGCAGCTTCACTCGGAGGTGGTGCAAGGTGTCTTTCAGCAGTGGGGAGAGCCTTGGTTAGATCTATTCGCCACCGAAGAGAACGCGCAATGTCATCAGTTCTGCGCGTTGGAATTTCCAAGGCGGCACTCGCTAGGCGACGCTTTTCGTCGCGAGTGGAGTTGCGGTCTGTTGTACGCCTTTCCGCCTATACCACTTCTGCCCAGAGTGCTGAAGAAGATCAGGCGCAACCGGGCACAAGTCATCCTTGTGGCCCCGGACTGGGCTTGAAGAGTATGGTATCGCGAGCTACTCAGTATGAGCATCGATCCTCCGATCAGACTGCCTCTTCGGGAGGATCTCCTGTCGCAGCAGCAGGCGTCGGTCCTCCACCCGAACCTGTCCAGTCTCCACCTCCTTGCGTGGAGATTGAGCGGCGGCAGTTGATTCCTTTCGACTTGCCTCCTGAAGTTTGTAATGTCATTCTGGCAGCCAGGCGTCCCTCTACTAAAGTGGTATACGCCTGCAGGTGGAACAAGTTTGTGGCATGGTGCACAGCAAAGGCTGTGGATCCCCTTTCTGCCCCTCTTTCTGAAGTACTACTGTTCCTTCTTTCTTTGGCCCAGCAGGGCTCTGCTCTGGGCACTATCAAAGGCTACCTTTCTGCTATTTCGGCCTTTCTCAGGCTCCCTGATCAGCCCTCTCTTTTCAAGTCCCCTGTTGTAAATAGATTTCTTAAAGGCATTACACACCTTTTTCCTCCTATTCCTTTCGTGATGCCTCAGTGGGACTTGAATTTGGTTCTTACTTACTTGATGTGTGCTCCCTTTGAGCCACTTCATAACTGTCCTCTTCGTCTCTTGACCTTGAAGACTGCTTTCCTGGTGGCCATCACCTCCGCTAGGCGAGTGAGTGAGCTCCAGGCTCTTTCTTGTAAGCCTCCTTTCCTATCAGTCCATCCGGACAAGGTTGTGCTCAGTCCCCGTCCTTCCTTTTTGCCAAAAGTGGTTACGGCCTTTCGCATTGGGCAGACTATTACCTTGCCCACCTTCTTTCCGCATCCTTCCAGAGAGGAAGAGAGGCTCCACCGTCTTTACCCAAAACGTGCGCTCTCCTTTTATCTCAACCGCACACAGCAGTTCCGGGTGGATGACCAGCTCTTTGTTGGCTACGTTGGCACCAAGAAAGGTCGGGCGGTACACAAGAGAACTATCTCCCGCTGGGTTGTCTTATGTATCAAAGCCTGTTACTCTTTAGCTAAAAAAGAACCTCCAGTGGGGCTGCGTGCTCATTCCACCAGAGCTACTGCAGCCACTACTGCATTGGGACGTGGTGTCCCCCTGCAAGACATCTGTCAGGCAGCCACGTGGGCCTCGCTGCACACGTTTACCAAGCATTATTGCCTGGACAGCCAAATCCGGAGAGACGGCTTCTTTGGCCGTTCCGTTCTCCGTGACTTTCTGGTGTGATCTTGGTTCGCAGACCCACCACCGGGGTTGGTATTGCTGGGGTATCTATTCTAAGGTAAGGAATCTATCACTATGTGTTTCTTTCAGATGAACAAGTTACTTACCTTCGGTAACGATATATCTGTAAGAAACATTAGTAGTGATAGATTCCTTACCGCCCCACCCATCCTCCCCGTTCTGCGAACTGATTTCTAGGGTTAAGGTCATCCCTTTCAGGGCCTTAGTTTCAATGCACCAGTGGTCAGTATCTTACATGGCTCTGCGTTCACTGGCGCGGAAAGTCGTGTACAGAACTGACGTCAGCGCGCGTGGGCGGCGTCTAAGTAGCGCCCGCGACGTCATCTCGGCGACCACGACGCCAACGACGGACGCGGAGCCGCACGACGCCACCTACCGACGCGCAGGGGTACTGCTGATGAAAACTTTCCGGATCCAGTCTGACGCCTGGGGATATTCTAAGGTAAGGAATCTATCACTACTAATGTTTCTTACAGATATATCGTTACCGAAGGTAAGTAACTTGTTCGTTAAAAATATCTATGTTGTTAATATCGTTTACAAAAATATAGTTGTTAATAATATCATTTTTTCATAATTTTTATGTATTTTAGCATACATTTTATTTGTATATGTTATAAATTGCTTGTACAATTTTTGTTAATATTTTTTAGTATAGTTTAATTTACAGTTGTTTTTTAAAATTAATGTAATAGTTTATTGTTATTTTTAGTGCCGTAGCCAGTTGTGGGGTTTATATGAGTACAGGGTGGGAAGAAAATTAATTATAATGAATTAATAATTATTTTTTAATTAAAATTAATTATTTAATTGATAATTAATTATTTTAATTGTGTGATTTTTTTTAATTACATTAAGCTTTAGGTGGGGGTTGTGGGATTTGTAGGGGTATAGGGTGTGATTTAATATAATTAATTTATTATTAGTTAATTGTTAGTAATTGTTAAATTGATAAATTATTATGTAAATTATACAAATAAAATATTTTCTATTGATATATTAGGTGCGTGTTGATGCATTTGCAGGGATAAAGGGTGGGAAGTTAATTAAATATAATTATTTCATTATTAGTTAATTATTTGTAATTGTTAAAATGATAATTGAATATGTAAAAGTTGTAAATATTATCATTATTAAGAGATATTTAGGTGTGTGTTATTTAGTTTGTAGAGGTATAGGGATAAGGTATAGGGTAGGAAAATATCTAAGTTATAATAAATGTAAAAGCAGTTATTTATTTATTGAAAACTGTTTTATTTATTATGTTATGTGATACTTGTGTTATGCTTTTTAATTGTAAATTACATTAAATTTGTTTGTTTTTATAATTGTTAGAATATAGTGTGGTATTTTAATTATATCAGTGATATTTGTTTTAATTTATTATATTAATTAAACATTGTAATAAATATGTACTTTTATATATATATATATATTTTTTATATTTAAATATTTATATATCTTGTTATTTAATGTAGTTGTTAAAATATTTTATTTGTTTGAAGTGAACTACTGTCTCTCTACAGTTACATAGAAAGGAGAGGGAATAGAAAATGTTATCCCTCCACAATCCAATGCTTTCTCTTCTGTTGCACAGACTGGAGTTGGAATAAGAGATGTTACCCTTCCCGAGTCCAACCGTTTCCCTACCGTTGCACAGACTGAAGTGGGAATAGTAAATGTTACCCCTCCACAATTCAACACTTTCCCTACCGTTGCACTGACTGGAGTGGGAATAGTAATTTGTACCCCTCCTAAATCCAACGCTTTCTTTACTGTTGCACCGACTGGAGTTGGAATAGTAAATTGTTACCCCTCTTTAATCCAACACTTTCCCTACTGTTGCACCAACTGGAGTGGGAATAGTAATTTGTTACCCCTCCTGAGTCCAACCCTTTCCCTACTGTCGCACCGACTGGAGTGGGAATATTAAATTTCACCTCTTCGCAATCCAACACTTTCCCTACTGTTGCACCGTCTGGAGTGGGAATAGTAATTTGTACCACTTCTGAGTCTAACGTTTTCCCTACTGTTGCACGGACTGGAGTGGAAATTTTAAAGTTTACCCTTCCTGAGTCTAACGCTTTCCCTAATGTTGCAAAGATTGGAGTGGAAAAAGTGTGTGTATTATTCCTACAAATTTAAAGTTGTGTTTATATTGATTACATTTATATTATTATGATGTTTTATGTATTATTAGTGTTTGCAATATGTTATATATTTTTAGCAAAATGTATTTTTATATTTTATACTTTTTATGTGTAATTAAATTGGTCTGTTTTTTAAATATGTTACAGTTTATTTGTTATTATTTTTAAATATATATATTCCGAACTCCAATATGAGAATGAAAATCAGCACTCGAAGTAAAGGGAAAGAAACCTGTTTATTGGGTCAGTTTTTCCCGGGCGAAAGAACACAGATGCGTTTCGGCAGTGAAACTGCCTTTCTCAATCTGTGATCCACCATCATGAAAACTCCATTTAAACTTTTAAAAAACAGTTAACATAGCCAAACACTGGTCTTTTTAGCTGCCCATTCTTAGCAGGACATGTGTGGCACTGTACATTATTTAAAATAAATACAACACATTGCTACAACACAGGAATGCCAGGGCAGGAAATGGGCCATAAAGCATGAGCTTCAAAGGAGAGCCTGGCAGATGGGGAGGCTTAAGGCAGGAATTCACAGAGGTGGGGGTGGGGGGACTATTGAAATGAGCCACACTGGGAGTTGGTTTAGTTAGCTCTTGCTGCACTGCTGATGTTTCAGCCATCATGGATTTTGGAAGAATGGTGCTTTATGGGACAAAACTATTCCACACTTCGGAGGAAGTTGTCATGCTTTGAGGTATTCCCTGAACCTCATTGGACAGGGGTGTTCCCCGGCTTGTCGCCAGAGACCACTGAATAAATATGTGCGAGCTGCATAGCCTCTCAGTTCTGCTGCCTGAAACTACAAGAAGAAGAAGGAGGATTGTCCTGGTGGAATCCTGACATGCACCCAAGGGTCTGCCTAGTGAAGACTGCACCTGCTGCACTAACTGGCACTACAGCACTGAGGAATTTGCCTTGCTTCAAGAAGAAGTAAGGAGTGGACTCCCTGCAGCTAAAGGTTAACAGAGCTTAACTGACCCTTCGCCAGCCAGCGTTCCGCTCCTGGAGTCCGTCCAGTGGAGTTTTATGGTGTTGACAAAGTGCATTGTGGGAAGTGAAGTCCAGGCCTGCCAAGGACCATCTAGGAGATTCCAGACCGTTGGATTTGTGTTTTGGACACTTGGAACCCACCAGGAGACCTGGACGGACCTCCAGAAATTTGGGAAACATTTTGGAAAAAGCTCCATAATGTGACCGACTCGACCGCGAGAGCCAAGCCGGCCACCTTCAACCCTGACATGACCCGGATTCCAGGTTTGTCCTGCTGAAGAGCACCGGAGGTCCGACTTCCAGAGTATGACCGGGAGCTCCCTGAAAGTCAAGCAAGGAACCCTCACCGAATCTGGACTGGTGGAGAGCAGCGAGGGCCCTCAGCGGAAAAAGCTCCATAAATGTTTCTAAGTGAAAAGGTAAAACTTTGACTGAGGCCTCCTGCATGGGCTCCATCGCGGTCTGCTTCAAAATTTGACTTTGTCCCGGTAAAGCGAAAGCAGATGTCCAGAAGTGTTTTTATAAAAAAAATTCATATCTCCAGTTCCCTACATTGGATTTTGGTGTCATTTTAAAGATAAAAATATGTCCTATTTGTTGAAATAGGTGTGTAATTTGTATTGTGTGTTGTGTCTTACTTATTTACTGTAATGGTGTTTTAAATGCTGTACATGCCTGTTTCCCCAGTTTAGGCTTATTGCTCAGTGTCAGCTACCAGGAACTAATTTATAGAGACCCCTTTTACGACCCAGTACTGTGTTAGTGGACTTATTGCCAGTGGCAGTTGTACACTTGCCAATACTAATAACCTACTTTCCAACACGCTGTCCCCTACATTGATGCTGAGAATGAAGCTTGCTGTGCAGGCCTACACATACAGACCGAGGGAAATTCATGAATTCACTGAGACCGACTTCCTGACATAGAGTACCAGGGTATGGGGTCAGGTCATTCCAATAGGCCTTCCAGATGGGTACTCCCAACATTCTCTCTTTAGCATAGCGATACTAGCAATAGATAGGAGTAAACTTAGTTACATTATAAACAATTAACATGGTTGAATTGTTTATGTTTTTCACCATTCTAATAATACTTATAATAATGATGTGTCTCATCTTTCTGATAATTGCAGTTCATGTTTTATTTTTAGAGCTTTTCAATAAACATTTGAAAATGCATTATCATATCTTTTTCTTCGTGAACACCTTGGGCATGCAAAAGTGACAAACAAAAGGGTAGATCTGTTTTCACTAATTCCTTGGGAATTTAGAGTCATGTTCAAGGTTACTATTATTAGTTATAGATTTATAAAGCGCACAGCTACCCAACAGGGTTTCCCGGCGCTGAGCGGGACAATACGCAAGCCACACATTGCAGAAGGAGCACAGAGCAAGTTATGCTGAGTTGTACAGGAAGGTCTTTAATTTCTTACGGAAGACTAAAAGTGAATGACACAACCTAAGTTGCAACGGAAGAGGGTTCCACAGTTTGGGGCCAAGATAGGCGAACGAGCGACCTCTCATATGAGTGAGACGGACTCTGGGAACAGAAAACAGAGAGAGGATCGCTGATCTCAGCTGTCAAGTGGACACATAGGGTATGACCAGACTTTGTTTTTAAGGGGGCACCAAACCATGTTTGGCCCGGAACATGTAGCATAGGGCCTTAAACTCGACGCGTTTGTTCACCTTGAGCCAATGAAGTTGATGGAGCAACGGTGAGACTGAGGCATGTCGAGGCAGCCGGAAATGAAGGTGGGCGGCCGTATTTTCAATGAGCTGTAAGCGATGGACAGAGGCTTTATCAGCACCCAGGTACAAAACATTGCCATAGTCAAGTCTGGAAATCACCAACGCCCGCATTACTGTTCTCTGGGCAGCAGGTGGAATTAAACAGAGGATTTCTTTTAGCCACTTCAGAACAGCAAAGCAGGTCGCGGTGACCCCAGACACCTGGGCTCTGAGGGAGAGATTATTGTCAATAATGAAACCCAGGTTCTTAACTTTAGGGACCGGAGCAGGTAAAGGTCCCAGGGTGTCAGGCCAATGGGTAATTCCCCAAAGTTCGGGGTTGTTTCCCAGAATGAGGACCTCAGTTTAAGAACCGTTCAGCTTCAAGGCGTTTCTGGACATCCACAAAGAGATATTGCTCAGTCCGAGCTGGAGCAAGGAAGAGTCCTGATGCTGAGCAGTTGAAAGAGAGAAGATGATCTGAGTATCATCTGCGTATGAAAAGATAGTCAGTCCCGACTTCTCTGCAATGTTCGCCAGAGGGCGAACGTAGAGATTAAAAAGAAGAGGGCTTAAAATTGAGCCCTGCGGTACTCCTGAAGTTAGAGCTACTGGATATGATTTAGTGGTGTGTGAGAAGACTTGGAACGAGCGATCTTTTAAAAAAGAGATCAGCCACCTCGAAGTCACACCCACAATGCCTGAGGCTTCAAGATGGAGTGTGAGACCGTATCAAATGCCACTCTCAGATTCAGTAATATGCCACCACAATCAAGCTGTTGCCTGAGATATTCAGTGACCCCAAGCAGAGCTGATTCGGTGCTGTAGCCAGATCGAAAGCCAGATTGTGACGGATGAAATAGATTGTGAGTAGCCACGTGAGAGGAGAGTTGGGAATTGATATGCCTTTCCAGGACTTTAGAGAAGACAGAGAGGAGGGAAATAGGACGGTAACTTGACCAACAGAGAGGATCAAGATGGGTCTTTTTCAGTAGGGGGAGCACCAAAGCGTGTTTCCAGTTCTGAGGAACTAGACCAGAACTTAAAGAGGTGTTGAGAAGATTAAGAATCACGCTAAGGACTGACTCATCCAGAAGTCTGAGCTTAGATGGGGGAAGAGGGTCAAGTGGGAAGCCGGACTTGATAGATCCCAGCGAAGATTGAAGAGTGGCCAGGTCTCGAGGGAGCCAGGCCCTGATTTGACAAGTCACGTCAGAAGAGGTAGCCTGAGGGGGTATATCAGCCTGATCCGCATGAGAAGGTAAAGTTGCCTTGATGGGAAGAATCCGAATCAAGCTGGTGGTGAATAGACTCTACTTTATTAAGAAAAAATGACGCTAGCTCGTTGCACTGATGTAACAAGAGTGAAGGAGAAGGCAGAAAAGTACTAGCTGCTGAAAGTTGTTTCACAACCTTAAATAGGGTTTTTTGGCAGTGTTGGGAATTCGTAATCCTTTCCGTAAAGAAAGTAGCACGAGCTGATCTAAACAGAGCATGGTATTTTTTCAGTGCTCTCAGGTAAACTAGCTTAGCCTATGGCGCGTAGTGCTTCCTCCATTGTCTTTCTAAAACTTTGCAATGTGTTTTATCTTGTTTGAGGGAGTCTGTGAACCATGGGTCAGGTTAGAAGTTTAGATGTAGTACTGTTAACTAGACAAACAAACCAACAATTACTGATTATATAGTAAGACTCAGTCTCTGTATTATGAAGTTTTGTTGTTCTAAATACACAGTCTACTAGATTCGAAGGAATCTAATAACCATATAACACTACAAATACAGCAGGTAATGTAAACCTGATATCATGGGCTCATACACATCATTCTAAAACTGGTAAAAGTGACAAAATGACAGGCCCAGCGGAGAACAGCTTACGGTGGGAAGCAGGAAACTAAGAATCTTGTAAAGAAAAAAAGTGCATACCTTTCAAATGGTCTGCTGAGTCTGCCTAAAGTAAGGGGCAGACCCGTTCAAGCACTGTCCAAGTATGAGCGAGATTTACAGGACACCAAATAACATCCAAACATCATGCCCTCCCTCGGAATGATGGGAATTGTAGTTCCAAATATAGAACGGTCTCCAACTGCTGAAAGGTAAATACACTGCATGACTTAGCAGTGGTTTAAGAAACCATGTTGCATACAAAGTTTGATAAAATTACTGAATTTTCATTCGCCACAGCCTGTTGGTCATTGGAAAATCAAGTGATGAGACATGATTATATTAGATGTCTCAAAACGGGCCTTTCATCACGATCTCCCTCTGAATGCTGGGAATTGTAGTGCCAAATGTCAAACAGTCTCCAAATGCCTAAAAATGAACACACTGCATGACTAAGCAGTGATTTAGGGGACCATGTTACATGAGCAGTTCAGAAAAATCACTTAATTTCTTTTCGCCCCAGCGTGTTAGTCACTGAAAAGTGAAGTGGAAAGACATGAAATATTAGATGTCTCAAACCAGGCATAGGTGAAAGAATAATGCCAGAAGAACAAGTTACTTACCTTCTGTAACGATGTATCTGGTAGAGACACAGTCTAGACGCAGATTCCTTAACTTAGAATATCCTCCAGGCGCCAGTCTGGATCCGGAGATTTTTCAGCAGTACCTCTGCGTACCAGGGGACGGCGTCGCATGGCTCTGCCCTGACGTCGTTCAGGGATATGACGTCAGTGGAGCCATATAAGTCCCTCCTGGCACGCTGACGTCAGTTTTCTACTGTGAAACTTTTCTGCGCCAAAACGCGGAGCCAATACTAAAACTGAATGTGGGAACAGTGTGCCAAAAAAATTTAAACATCTGTTGAGAAAACAATGATAATAAAAGAAAATGAAGATGAGAAACATCACAATGCATTGTAGAAAGGACACTACATAATGGAAGAGCCTACAGGGCGAGAGCAGAGTACTCGCCCCGTAGAAGCAGTCTCGCATAAACGAAGAACGAGACCCTCCAATGAGGCAAAAGAGCGAATTAATGTTACGGTAAACGACAAGCAGTCTGCAACCACATCAATACCATGGTAAACAACAACCAGACCATTACAGCATAAAAGTAAGACAAGTGGTAACATTTCTGCAACAGAGAATGTGCAACCACGACCGTGCAACAGCACCGAGACCGCCCTTATCGCAGCCACCGACGACATCAGAACCCTAACCGACAACGGGGAAACAGCAGCCCTCATCCTCTTGGACCTCTCCGCGGCGTTCGACACCGTCTGCCACCGCACCCTAGTGAAGCGCCTCAGCAACATCGGAATCCGAGAGAAAGCAC
Organism: Calotriton arnoldi; assembly: GCA_963921515.1. Lineage (NCBI taxonomy): Eukaryota > Metazoa > Chordata > Amphibia > Caudata > Salamandridae > Calotriton > Calotriton arnoldi. The sequence goes on from CAWUFW010001574.1 coordinate 1,166,581, forward strand.
TGGAATGGATCATCTCGTTCCTCGCCGGAAGAACCCAGAGAGTCCGCCTCCCCCCGTTCAGATCCGTGGCCACCGAAGTCATCTGCGGCGTTCCACAAGGATCCTCACTCAGTCCAACCCTCTTCAACGTCTACATGAGCCCCCTCGCAGCCATCGCACGCCAACACAACCTCAACATCATCTCCTACGCCGACGACACCCAGCTGATCCTCTCCCTCACCAACGACCCCACCACCGCCAGAGCCAACCTACACGACGGGATGAGAGACGTCGCCGACTGGATGAGGAACAGCCGCCTTAAACTGAACTCAGACAAGACGGAAGTCCTCATCCTGGGTTCATCACCCTCCGCCTGGGACGACTCTTGGTGGCCCCCGGCCCTGGGCACCGCGCCCAAGCCAACGGACCACGCACGCAACCTGGGCTTCATCCTGGACTCCTCCCTGTCGATGACCAGACAAGTCAACGCCGTCTCATCTTCGTGCTTCAACACCCTGCGCATGCTCCGCAAGATCTTCAGATGGATCCCCACTGAAACCAGGAAGACCGTCACCCAGGCACTCGTCACCAGCCGACTGGACTATGGGAACACCCTCTACGCCGGAACCACAGCCAAACTTCAAAAAAGACTCCAGCGCATCCAGAACGCCTCCGCACGACTCATCCTGGACATCCCCCGACACAGCCACATCACCGGACACCTGAAAGACCTGCACTGGCTCCCCGTCAGCAAGAGAATCACGTTCAGACTCCTCACCCACGCACACAAGGCCCTCCACGACCTGGGCCCCAAGTACCTCAACGACCGCATGACCTTCTACATGCCCACCCGCCAGCTACGATCAACCAGCCACGCCCTCGCCACCGTACCACGCATCCGCAGAGCCACCACCGGAGGAAGATCCTTCTCCTACCTGGCAGCCAAGACCTGGAACTCCCTCCCCACTCACCTTCGGCGAACCCAGGACCATCTCTCCTTCAGGAAGCAGCTCAAGACCTGGCTGTTCGAGCAGTAAGTTACCCCCTCTCCCAGCGCCTTGAGACCCTCCCGGGTGAGTAGCGCGCTCTATAAATGCCGTGATTGATTGATTGATTGACCACGCCCCCTCAATATGATCAATTGACTGCATTAGAGTCAAACAGACCCCAAGTAATGGACAAAAGTATCAGGGGAGGAAGGGAGGGGAGAAGGACATGAGCAGTCACCACACTGGAACAAACCCAGGGTTCAAGAACGTGCATGGATATATGGGCCCACTATCTATTTGCGAGAATGGGTGGAGAAGCCCCAGGTAAAACAGAAGAAGACAACCTGACCAGGTGAAGGATGTGAAGTAGACCAACATGCATGAAGACAGATCACTGGTAGAAGAGACCAGAGAGTGGAACCCAACCTGAAAAGGCCCTCGCAGAGCGGGGAGGATGGGTGGGCATTAAGGAATCTGCGGCTAGACTGTGTCTCTACCAGATATATTGTTATGGTAGGTAAGTAACTTGTTCATCTGACAGAGACATCTAGCCGCAGATTCCTTAATTTAGAATAGATGCCAAAGCAATACCCCATAGGAGGAGGGTCGGCGACTTAACACCACCAGGTTCCGTAGAGGACCAGTCCATCAATAAGAGGGATAAAACAGGTGGAGACCGCAAGTGCAAGCGTGGCTGACACTAGACCATTAAGCTCCGGAAAAGGAGCATCAACAAGCAAAGGCAATGGCACCCCAGTCCATCAGAGGACAGCTCGAGACCTACACCTCATAGGAAAGGACGGAGGAGAACATAGAGACTCGAATGGCCAGTGCAGAAAGGGAGAAATCTCTAAGCTTCTGCAATAAGATAAGAAGCAGAATGATGCACAAGATCCATGGATCTGCAAAAAATAATGTCCCCGAAAAGAGCCAAACAGTACTACAAATCTGAAAGAAACACATAGTGATAGATTCCTTACCTTAGAATATCCCCAGGCGTCAGACTGGATCCGGAAAGTTTTCGTCAGCAGTACCCCTGCGCGTCGGTAGGTGGCGTCGTGCGGCTCCGCGTCCGTCGTTGGTGTCGTGGTCGCCGAGATGACGTCGCGGGCGCTACTTAGACGCCGCCCACGCGCGCTGATGTCAGTTCTATCTTTTTCCGCGCCAGCAAGCGCAGATCCGGGAAGAGCAGGAACCCCCAGTCAATTTTTGACTGACTTTTTGAGGCTTTTTGTCTCTATTTTTTCATCGAATCTTCGACTCCTGGTGCAGTTAGGATGCCCGGTTTTAAGTCCTGCGGGGATTGTCACCGCATGTTGTCGGTGACGGACCCACACCGTGTGTGTCTTTTCTGCCTGGGGCGCGACCACGACCCCAAGTCGTGCTCCGACTGCCGGGCCATGGCGCCGAAGACTTTGCGGGAGCGGTCCGAAAGTTCCTGGAAGCCTGGCAGTCGGCTCCGTGCTGTTCCAAGTCCTGGTCCAGAGGGAGGTCGAGGGACCGTGCGCGGAGTCATCACCATCGATCTTCGGGATCCAAGTCTTCGCACTCGGGGTCAGGTAAGGCGAAGCACAAGAAGTAGAAGAAACGCCATCGTTCTCCGACTTCCCCTCGCCGGTCGCGCGACGCGGCTGAGGATATGGGTGGTGCCACCCCCGCGGCTCCGGCGCAGTCCATGGAGTCGTTGCCCGACTACCCGCCCTTCCCGGGGTCATCGGCTCCAGATACAGGTGTTCCTGTCGGCCATGGCTCGTCTCTTTGGCCCGTCGGGTCCCGCCGGTGCGCCTTCGGGCCCGCGGTCCCGCATGGGTGTCCTCACGTTTCCTCGCCAGCGGCTCCGGCCCTGGCGTCGCTGTTGGCTGCGGCCACGGCGCCGCAGGACACCCTTGGATCCAGGCCTGGATCCCGGTCGATGCCGGTTGACCTTGTTACGCCTCCACCGAGGTCGACCCCACCGGCACCGATCCTGATGCCGCCCACACCTCGGGACGACGTCGACCTCAGTTTCAGCCCCGAAGTGGACACGGCGCCGAGCCGGCGTCGATCGATGCCGTTCTCGACCCTGTTTGGGGATTTCTATCCCCATGTCCCTGCTCCTTATTTTCGACCTGTTGAACAGCCTGAGGAGCAAGGGGAGGACTGGGAGGGGTCTGAGGACCCTCTCGCTGCAGCCTGCGAGTCTGAACAGGACTGGGCTGAGGATTTGGGGGACGCCAGTGGTCTGGATACCTCACCAGACCTTGGCATGCTGTCTCCTTCTACCGTGGCTACGGAGGAGGGCGCCAGTTATGCAGTGGTGTTGCGTAGGGCGGCCGAGGCCCTACACCTTGAGCTCCCTACTGTGGCCGTCAGGACTAACCTCCTGACAGAGGTGCTTCAGCCAGCAGCTACTTCTGCGGAGCCGCTGCTTCCTTTCAAAGAAGCCCTCTCTGACGTTCTTTTGGGCACTTGGTCCAGGCCCACCACAGGGGCTCCTGTGGATAGGAACGTGGCCCGACGCCATCGCCCGGCTCCGGGTGACCCCATTTTCCTCTCCCAACACCCCACTCCCGAGAGCTTGGTTGTCCAAGCCTCTGCTTCCCCAACCGCCTTCCCTTCCGCACCACCGGATAGGGAATCCAAGAAGCTGGATCAGTTTGGGAAGAAGATTTTCTCTTCCACCAGCTCTGCGCTGCGGTCCGTGAACACCGCATGCCTCTTGGGCCGTTATTCCCACTCTCTGTGGGATACGGTGGCGAACGTGCTGCCCCAGTGTCCGGAGGAGGCCCGGCCTGCTCTCGCACAGGCTGTTGCAGAGGGGAGAGACGCAGCAAAGTTCATGATTCGTTGTGGCCTAGACAACGCCGACTCACTGGGCAGATCCATTGCAACGACGGTGGCGGTTCGCCGTCATGCCTGGTTGAGGACCACTGGATTTTCGGGGAATGTCCAAAACACCCTTATGGAGATGCCCTTTGATGGCCGTCGCCTCTTCAGCGACAAAGCAGACAGCGCGTTGGAGAGGTTTAAGGACTCACGGGCTACGGCCAAGTCCTTGGGACTCTCGGCAGTCCGCCCTCCTCCGCCTTCCGCTTTTCGCTCCTTTCGTGGCACAGGAAGGGGTGCCCCGCAGCGTTCGCAACAGAGCCACAGGCCGGCGCAGCAATCATCCCAGCGCGGACGCGGGTTCCGCCGTGGCGGACAAAGGGGCCAGCGGGCGGGTCAGTCCACCACCACCCCAGCCACCACTGCCTCCAAGCCTTCCTAGTCTGAACTTTCAGGCCCATAAAACGCCAGTGGGCGGCAGGCTCCGCCATCACCTCCCCCACTGGCGCACCAGCACTTCGGACAGGTGGGCTTTAGAGATAGTCCGGAGGGGCTACTCCCTCCCCTTCGAGACTACCCCCCCAGCTATGCCACCTCAATACCACCGCATGTCGGGGGATCACTTGGTGCTTCTTCAGCAGGAAGTTGCGGCCCTCTTGGCCAAGGGGGCCTTCGAGCGCGTTTCGACGCACGAAGTAGGTCGTGGTTGTTATTCCCACTACTTTGTGGTGCCCAAGAAGGACAAAGGCCTGCATCCTATCTTAGACCTCCGGAACGTTAATCGCTTCCTCCGCAAAGAGAAGTTCAAGATGCTCACTCTAGCTCAGGTCTTGTCTGCTCTCGACCCACAAGACTGGATGGTGGCGCTGGACTTGCAGGACGCCTATTTCCACATCCCCGTCCTGCGAGCCCACCGGCGTTACCTATGGTTCACGGTAGGCCACGAGCACTTGCAGTTCACCGTGCTCCCCTTTGGCCTTACCAGCGCCCCTCGGGTGTTCACCAAGGTGATGGCGGTGGTCGCAGCTCATCTGCACAGATCAGGGGTTTCAGTCGTCCCCTATCTCGACGATTGGTTGTTGAAGGCGGGCTCGCCCCAGACAGTCGTCTCCCACCTCCAGACTACGGCCGACCTCCTGCACTTGCTGGGGTTCTCCATCAACGTGCCGAAGTAGCACCTGATTCCCTCCCAGAAGCTCCTCTTTATCGGAGTGGTTCTAGACACAGCGCAGTTTCGGGTCTATCCTCCCGAACAGCGAGTCCGGGATATTCAGGCTCTGATTCCCATCTTTCAGCCCTTGTCCCGGGTTTCGTCAGAGTGACTCTGAGGCTGCTGGGCCTCATGGCTTCCTGCATCCTGCTGGTCAATCATGCCAGATGGCATATGCAGGCTCTGTAGAGGGACCTGAAGTTCCAGTGGGCACAGCATCAGGGGAACCTGTCCGATCACGTCCAGATCTCGGAGGGCACTGCACTACAGTTGCAGTGGTGGCTCACGAACCGGCATTGGGTCGACGGCAGATCCCTCTCCCTTCCCCAACCGGAGTTTACAGTGGTGACGGATGCGTCCCTCCTGGGATGGGGCGGCCACATGGGAGAGGCGGAGATCAGAGGCCTCTGGTCTCCGGCGGAGTCCCGGCTCCATATCAACCTCTTGGAGCTGCGGGCGATCAGGCTTGCACTAAAGGCATTCCTTCCCTCTGTCAAAGGGAGAGTAGTGCAGCAGTTCACAGACAACACCACCGCCATGTGGTACTGCAACAAACAAGGCGGGGTGGGGTCGTGGACCCTCTGCGTCTCTGGACATGGCTGGAACATCAGGGCATGTTCCTGGTGGTTCAACACCTGGCAGGTTCTCTGAACGCCAGGGCGGACGAACTCAGCCGCAGGTGCATGCTCGATCACGAATGGCGTCAACACTCGGAGGTGGCGCAAGGTCTCTTTCAGCAGTGGGGAGAGCCTTGGTTAGATCTATTCGCCACCGAAGAGAACGCGCAATGTCATCAGTTCTGCGCGTTGGAATTTCCAAGGCGGCACTCGCTCGGCTACGCTTTTCGTCGCGAGTGGAGTTGCGGTCTGTTGTACGCCTTTCCGCCTATACCACTTCTACCCAGAGTGCTAAAGAAGATCAGGCGCGACCGGGCCCAAGTCATTATTGTGGCTCCGGACTGGGTTCAAAGAATATGGTATCCCGAGCTACTCAGTATGAGCATCGATCCTCCGATCAGACTGCCTCTTCGGGAGGATCTTCTGTTGCAGCAGCAGGGGACGGTCCTCCACCCGAACCTGTCCAGCCTCCACCTCTTTGCGTGGAGATTGAGTGGTGGCAGTTGATTCCCTTCAAGTTGCCTCCTGAAGTTTGTGACGTTATTCTGGCAGCCAGGCGTCCCTCTACTAAAGTGGTATACGCCTGCAAGTGGAACAAATTTGTGGCATGGTGCACAGCAAAGGCTGTGGATCCCCTTTCTGCCCCTCTTTCTGAAGTACTACTGTTCCTTCTTTCTTTGGCCCAGCAGGGCTCTGCTCTGGGCACTATCAAGGGCTACCTCTCTGCTATTTTGGCCTTTCTCAGGCTCCCTGATCAGCCCTCTCTTTTCAAGTCCCCTGTTGTAAATAGATTTCTCAAAGGCATTACACACCTTTTTCCTCCTATTCCTTTCGTGATGCCTCAGTGGGACTTGAATCTGGTTCTGACATACTTGATGTGTGCTCCCTTTGAGCCCCTTCACAACTGTCCTCTTCGTCTTTTGACATTAAAGACTGCCTTCCTGGTGGCCATCACTTCCGCCAGGCGGGTGAGTGAGCTCCAGGCTCTTTCTTGTAAGCCTCCTTTCCTTTCAGTCCATCCGGACAAGGTTGTGCTCAGGCCCCGTCCTTCCTTTTTGCCAAAAGTGGTTACGGCCTTTCACATTGGGCAGACTATTACCTTGCCCACCTTCTTTCCGCCTCCGCACCCTTCCAGAGAGGAAGAGCGGCTCCACCGTCTGGACCCAAAACGTGCGCTCTCTTTTTATCTCAACCGCACACAGCAGTTCCCGGTGGACGACCAGCTTTTTGTTGGCTACGTTGGCACCAAGAAAGGTTGGGCGGTGCATAAGAGAACCATCTCCCGCTGGGTTGTCTTATGTATCAAAGCCTGTTACTCTTTGGCTAAAAAAGAACCTCCGGTGGGGCTGCGTGCTCATTCCACGAGAGCTACTGCAGCCACTACTGCATTGGGACGTGGTGTCCCCCTGCAAGAGATGTCAGGCAGCCACGTGGGCCTCGCTGCACACGTTTACCAAGCATTATTGCCTAGACAGCCAAGTCCGGAGAGACGGCTTCTTTGGCCGTTCTGTTCTCCGTGACTTTCTGGTGTGATCTTAGTTCGCAGACCCACCACCGGGGTTGGTATTGCTGGGGTATCTATTCTAAGGTAAGGAATCTATTACTATGTGTTTCTTTCAGATGGACAAGTTACTTACCTTCGGTAACGATATATCTGTAAGAAACATTAGTAGTGATAGATTCCTTACCGCCCCACCCATCCTCCCCGTTCTGCGAACTGATTTCTAGGGTTAAGTTCATCCCTTTCAGGGCCCTAGTTTCAATGCACCAGTGGTCAGTATCTTGCATGGCTCTGCGTTCCTGGCGCGGAAAGTCGTATACAGAACTGACATCAGCGCGCGTGGGCGGCGTCTAAGTAGCGCCCGCAACGTCATCTCGGCGACCACGATGCCAACGACGGACGCGGAGTCGCACGACGCCACCTACCGACGCGCAGGGGTACTGCTGACGAAAACTTTCCGGATCCAGTCTGACGCCTGGGGATATTCTAAGGTAAGGAATCTATCACTACTAATGTTTCTTACAGATATATCGTTACCGAAGGTAAGTAACTTGTCCGTCAAGCAGTACAGAATAAGCATACACAACCGTGAATACCAAAACAGACATGTACAGGGACAGGTGTCACCCATTCTGAGATATACAGAACCATAACCACAGGTAGATACAGGTATGTGGATAAGAGGGATATGCGTATGCATACTGTGTGGATCATGGAGCCACACCACACACATACAAAATCCCATCAAAGGGAGCATCGACAGCACACCTGCGTCGTCAGAAATATACAGAATGCGCCCCCAGGTAGGCATTCTGACCAACCATACACCGAAGGACAGCGGTGAAAGGATACCGGCAGAGCCGGAGACACACACACACACACACACACACACGCACACACACACACACACACACACACACACACAAGGCTCGCTGTCAGAAGAAGAGAGAGAGAGATACACGAAGTGTGCTCCCTCACAGTGTGTATATCACATTACACACATATACATATATAGAGATACATATATATCCACAGAAATAGATATATATAGATTCAAATACAGATACTGATAAATAAAAGTTTTGTTTATATATATATATATATTTTTTGTTTTGTTTTGAAAAGGCAAGGGATGCTCAAAGAGTATGCCCAAGACAAGTACAGCAGCCCGCACGATAGGTACCACGGCACCAGCGTGAACCACAGGAGAAGACAACATCTGTCAAACATAGAAATAGACATATGTATAGATATATAGATATATATACATATCCGGATACCTAACCTGAAACAGGTGTAGCAGGGACAAAGAGCATCTCCGAAGAGAGACGATTAAGGGCAACATGTGGTAGGAACCAGCAGCAGAGCAACCTGGGCCCTTGTCCGAGAAGTGTGCAACAAAAAAGAGGCGTAGAACCACTGCCGCCCAGGAAAACCCCAACAGGGTCTGAGCCATGGGGGAAGACTAAGGACAGAAGCACTTCCAGACCCACAGTCTCACAAGAGACACTGGCTTACGGCGAAGACAGCCAACATAGGCAAAATGGTGTAAACACAGCGGAACGCTCAAAAGATAGCCAAGGGGAAGAAAAAACAGGAGTGGGGGGGCATACGTGAGCACGCCGTGATAGGCAGACGGGACGTAAAGCCAACAACAGGCTGGAGAGGTCTGCAATAGGGAATCTCCAAGAGAGCTACACCACCCTTCTAGGCTTGTTCAAGAAGAAATCTGACAACATCAAGTGGAGTGAGATGAAACAAGAACAAGTCTTGTTTTAAAAAAAAAAAAAAAAAAAATTAAATGCTATACTCCTATAGCAGAAACCAGAACAAATCTCCTCAGAGTGGGGAAAGATGACAAACCTGAGAGGTCCTCGCCGCATCCTCAGGAAAGACCTGCACCACCCAGGAAGCACTCCTGGAACATTGTAAAGACACTGCCTGTGGCAAGTAGAATGGTTATACAATAACGAACGAATACCCCACATAGGGTATGTCACCTCCCATAAAAAGAGAGTACCTCTTGAGACTAGCTCTTAGAAAGAGGAAACAAAAGGAAAGGCAGAAACAGCTGTGTAGAAATCCGACAACATCAAGTGGAGTGAGATGAAACAAGAACAAGTCTTGTTTTTTTTTTTTAAATGCTATACTCCTATAGCGGAAACCAGAACAAATCTCCTCAGAGTGGGTCAGATATATAGATGATCTTTTCATCATATGGAATGGATCACCAGAAAGTGCCTCTTTTTTCCTGGAGTCTTTAAATGCTAATACTCTTAACCTTAAGTTCACATGTTCCATCAGTGACTCGATTGTACATTTTCTAGATTTGGAAGTTTTTTTTACAAATGGTAAAATGCATACGCGTACCTTCAGAAAGCCCACAGCTGGGAATTCTATTTTGCACTGTGACAGTTTTCACCCACAGAAACTGAAGTGTAGCATTCCCTATGCCGAGCAATTACGTATGAAAAGAAATTGCAGTGATATAGGCTCACTACAAGTAGCTCGAAAGAATCTAACGGATAGATTCAGTGAGAGGGGATACAGCCAGGCAGTGCTAGGCCAAGCAATGAGTAAGGTTGATAAGCTATCTAGGGAGGAGATCCTATCGGGCACTAAAATAAAAAATAAAAGTGTCAAAGATTCACTACAAGACATAAGGATGATAACCAGGTACAATGCCTATCATGCTTGTGTGAGAGACTGCATGAATAGGCATTGGCACCTGGTTAGGGGAGATCCTACACTTGGAGATTTAGTCTCTAGAAAACCACTGGTCTCATATAGAAGAGTGAAATCCATGAGACAGGATCTGGTTAATAGCAGCCCTGAAATAATCGAATCCAAAAGCTGGCTCACAAACAATCCAGGTTTTAATAAATGCCCCAAGTGCAAGGCCTATAAGCATGGTACGAACACAAAAGAAGTACAGTTGCCCTTAATGCACAAACCGTGGAGGGTTCCTCGGTTTTTTAATTGCAGAAGTGACCATGTGGGATACGTGCTGCAATGCACCTGCCCCTTGGTATATTTTGGTAGCACTATACACATGGCCCACGTTAGGATCCTCCAACATCTCAGAGCAATCAGCAACAAGGACCAATCGTATCCGGTTGCTCGCCACATTAATGAAGTACATGGTGGCAGAAGTGAGGAACTAACATATTTTGTAATTGACTCGGTCCCAAAGAGGAGGAGAGGGGGAAACCATGAAGGAAAATTAAGACAATTAGAGTCCCGGTACATTTTAATGTTTGACTCAAAGACCCCCAATGGTTTAAATTCTGATGAGGATCTACATGTACATTTGGGATGATGAATAATAGAACCAATAATGAGTGAGTGTGAAGAACAGTGATAAGATTGGATAAAGGAGAGAAAAACAAGAGAAAGAGAGATTCAAAGAGATCCAAGATTCGCACACCCTAAGAGCCGAATTTGAACCACACTGTAGACGCTTATTTGGAGAGATTTGCCTGAGACATATTTTTGGATGACTAAGAAAAGTTTTTAAATATTGTAATTAGATATTTATTTGTACCAAAAATTACACGAATCTGTGCTGAGGTGGACAACCTATTAGAGTGATGTTTTACTATTGCTCCCACGTCAGGGAAAGAGATATAAGGAGAGATCGAGTGTGGGAAAATATTAGTTAGATGAAGGATTCAAGTTTTAATCATACATGCCTATTATGTTTTAGCCGGTTTTAGATTAATTCAAATTGTTTTTATTGGAAGTAATTACTTTATATTTGCACTTGCACTTTGATGGCTATGATAGCTGCTATTGCAACTTTGCACAAATCTTGATTGTTTTTGCAACTTTGCACTTTCATGTAGGCTGCTATTGTATATTTGCACATTTCTAGGAAAGCACTTGCACCTATGAATACCAAAAAGCCACAAGAGGCAATGAGCTGCTAACATATATGCTGCTATTGTGAATTTTGCACAATTTTGTAAGTTGCTATTGCATTTTTGCACACTTCCACCTCGATTCTGACTGTGCATCCCTGCACGAAGAGAATGAATTATAATTAAAATACATCGAGAAACCAAGCAGAGTTAAGAGGAGGCAAAATGAATTGAGAAAAATGAATTGAGTCCCTAACAACACCACCGCCACTTGCCAATTCCTACACATGCATAGGAGACAAGGCAGATAATAACAAAAACATAAGCACCACCGTAAACAACGCACTAGATAGCATACAGCTGGTACACACGGGCTCGTGGCTGTGCCGGAAAGTGGTACAATAAAGTTTAGTTCAAATGAAAAAATGACAAACAATTGCACTAAGAAACATAGAAGCAGAAAAACACAATAAAAAATGGAAAATTAGAAAAGAAAAAGAAAAGGTAATTGTAACAAATTTTGTGTAATACATAATGTATTTTGTTAATGGTGCATTTTGTGATCCGGTGGAGTATGTTTTCTATGTCCATTGGGTCCTGTGATGTTATGAACATATACTTAAAAAAGCGTTTTGTAAAAATGGCTCCATATGTGATCAAGGCAGGGGATCCTGCCGAAACACGTCATAGCCCCAAGCGAAATGGATTAAAGGTTTTCATACCTCAAGTTGGTGATTGCGGTGTCGTCATTCCGGTGCAGGAGTAGGAGTGCTGGATTTTGTTAGCTGATATATAGATATATATACATATCCAGATACCTAACCTGAAACAGGTGTAGCAGGGACAAAGAGCATCTCCGAAGAGAGACGATTAAGGGCAACATGTGGGAGGAACCAGGAGCAGAGCGACCTGGGCCCTTGTCCGAGAAGTTCGCAACAAAAAAGAGGCGTAGAACCACAGCCGCCCAGAAAAACCCCAACAAGGTCTGAGCCATAGGGGAAGACTCAGGACAGAAGCACTTCCGGACTCCGGAGAGTAAGGAATAGACAATACCACCAGAATCGAACACAGACAATGCTGTGGCACAAGTTGGACCAGCAACACCGCGTGTCCATGAACGTACCCAGTGTGTTTGACACACCATGCCAGCCTGAAACCAGAGGGCAACAGTTCTGGAAGTGGAACAAACCCACAGTCTCACAAGAGACACTGGCTTACGGCGAAGACAGCCAACATAGGCAAAATGGTGTAAACACAGCGGAACGCTCGATAGATAGACAAGGGGAAGAAAAAATGGGAGTGGGGGGGCATACGTGAGCACGCCGTGATAGGCAGATGGGACGTAAAGCCAACAACAGGCTGGAGAGGTCTGCATCCTCAGAGTCAGGAGAGAACTACCAACCAAAGTCAAATGCAATAGGGAAGCTCCAAGAGAGCTACACCACCCTTCTAGGCTTGTTCAAGAAGAAATCTGACAACATCAAGTGGAGTGAGATGAAACAAGAACAAGTCTTGTTTTTTTAATTTTTTTAATTTTTTTTAAATGCTATACTCCTATAGCAGAAACCAGAACAAATCTCCTCAGAGTGGGGAAAGATGACAAACCTGAGAGGTCCTCGCCGAAACCTCAGGAAAGACCTGCACCACCCAGGAAGCACTCCTGGAACATTGTAAAGACACTGCCTGTGGCAAGTAGAATGGTTATACAATAACGAACGAATACCCCACATAGGGTATGTCACCTCCCATAAAAAGAGAGTACCTCTTGAGACTATCTCTTAGAAAGAGGAAACAAAAGGAAAGGCAGAAACAGCTGTGTAGCTGTACAGTCCGACTCGGAAATAACAGCTTGAACCCAGCAACGAACACCAGAGAAAAACAGTGCAAGCAAGCGCGACAAGAAGTCCTCAACAGAGGACTAGAAACAATGCCATTTACCGAAAACCAGACATAAGACGCTGAACCGCTGAGTCAGCATGACTGCCAAAAAGATTGGCCCCATCAAAGGGCAAGTCCCGAAGACGCTCCAGAACATTTTCAGGAAAACTGCCATCACGCAGCCAAGCATGGCGATGCAAAGCGACTGACCTGGCCATCGCCCGACCCACGGAATCAGTGGTGTCCATGGCAGACCGAATTGAAAATTGCGCCAGCTCATGCCCCTCCTGGAGCACCCGAGTAAGTTCAGCTCGGGGGCCTTCCGGAAGTGAGGGAAGGAAGCGCTCCATCGAGTCCCAGAGGGCGAACGTAGCCCGTGTAAACACGCAGGACGTGTTCAAGGACCGGAGGGGCGAGTTCGTGGAAGCAAACAGTTGCCGACCACATGCCTCCAACCATCGAAACTCCCTAGTGGGAGGAAGGATCGGAGCCGAGGACGAGGGCAGCGAAGCAGAGGCTGTCTGAATGACCAGTCCTTGAGCCTTAGGATGCAGAGACAAACGGACTGGGTCATCTGGAGCTGGGCGGTGACGATGTGCGATAGCACTGTCTACCGAGTCCCCTGACGAGGGTCTCGCCCACGCCCCTAGAAGAATGTCATACAACGACGCACAAAAAGGCAGCAAGGGCTCACCTTCCGCAGTGCCCTGGTGGAGCAAATCCAACAAAGGATCGGAGGGTAAAGAGATAGAAGGGGGTTGAAACTGTAAGATATCAGCAGCTTTGCGAACGACCCATGCAAACGATGCACTAGCCTCCGTTGCCATCCTAGGAGGCAACAACAAATCGTAATTAGGGGACGGTTGCAGGCTAACACGTCTACCACAAGCCAAAGGCCCTTCAGCCCGAGGGGGTCCTGGGGCCTGCAAGTGCTCCACAGCAACATCCTCCGAAGGAGGCTCAATCAACGCTGGGGAAGATGAAACCCCAGGGGCCACATCCTCCATTTGTAAGGGAGCAGCATAGGACGTCTCCGATGTCAAACGACGTCGAGACGACGCCGTATTGCCGCCAGTGAACGTCGAGGGGGGCTCCATCAACGGGCGTCGGGCCGGCATCGACTCGACATCCACCGCGATGGGAGATTGCGGTGTGGGACGGCGTCGACTCGGAGACAAGTCCCCAGCTGCGGTTGCAGAACTTGCCATTCCAGGGGGCCCCACCGAGCTGACCCCGAAGTCTGGAGGTAGACTGTGGCCTGACGTCTACATGGGAAGCCCCACCTGGCCGACTCCCGACGTCGCCGCAACTCCAGAGCCGGAGTCAAGGTCCTCGATTGGCACTGAGGGCGAACCCGCCGGCGAGCTCCCAATCCTAGTCCCTACCACCTCTGTGGGGCCCGAAGGCACGCAGGGGAGAGGGGTCAGCTCAAAGATGGCCCTCATGGCCTGGAAATAGGCCGCCATCTTAGTCCTAGTCGCCCCAACATCAGGGAATGGTGGATAGGCAGGGATCGACTGCTGCGGAGCCGTCTCCGGTAAAGACCGGGAACAACGGGCACCGACCTCACGACTGCGTGAGGCAGACGGCCTCCGTGACTTCTTTTTGTGCTTACCTGAGGGAGACGAGTGATGTCCTCGGGAACGAACCCGTACCTGCCCTGAACCAGGGCGGGAGAAGGAGACCGACGACGCCAGGACTCCGAGCGGGACATCCGGACGGACAACAGCTTCATCCTACGTTCCCGCAGGGACTTCGGCGTCAACTTCTGACAGGCGTCGCACTCTTCAGAGTCGTGGTGCTCGCCCAAGCACCACATACAAATCGCGTGCGGATCCGTCGCCGACATCTGCCGCGTACAGGACTCACACGATTTAAAGCCCGAAGGCATCGGCCTACTTTTCCTGGACGCGAAAAGGCATCAGAGAGGCCTAACAACAAACAGGCCAGAGGAACCGCTTCTCCTGGATCAGCGTTGCAGCGCGGAAAAGAAGAAAAACTGATGTCAGCGTGCCGGGAGGGACTTATATGGCTCCACTGACGTCATATCCGTGGATGACGTCAGGGCGGAGCCATGCAACGCCGTCCCCCAGCGCGCAGAGGTACTGCTGAAAAATCTCCGGATCCCGACTGGCGCCTGGAGGATATTCTAAGTTAAGGAATCTGCGGCTAGATGTCTCTATCAGATACAACTGCCAGTGCATTAATAATGGATACATTTAGCTATTAAAAAAATTAATAACTTTAATACAGTCATATTGTTCTCATCATAAATCGCACATTATCAAACAAACATGGGAGATGTTAACTCAGTGGACCCAGTATTCACTATCTTCCAATTCTTCTGGATGGATTTTGGAATGGAACTGGAGAGACTGTAAAAAGTGCTGACACAATTAAGCGATCATTAGGAGTGTGTTAATTATCTTTCAGTACGGCATCCCTGTTGGTGTAACGGGCCGCTTAGATGCTCTCCGGATCAAGTGTGTGGGATATTGCCTTTCTGCCAGTTGTTTACTTGAAGCCTAGTGGCGTAACAATAGTCCCACAGCCCCCGCTGCGCGGGGGCCACAGCGGGGGGCCCCCTCCTGCACTGTGCCTTTGGCCTGAGAGCTCCTGACTGTGCTCCTTCCACGTACTTTGCATGGAGGCACCCTCAAGTTTCATTACACCACTGTTGAAGCCGCTGCATGATTCTAGTAATTTGCCAATTCAGAACAATTCTGTCTTATCCTGAGGAACTGACTTACTGGTAATTTGTCCCGCATGAACCTAGGATGGTAACTATCATATCATAATAAAGAATATCTTGCCATTGGCTTCCTGTACAGCTCAGGTTGTATCTGTCTATCACTTGTATATAAAAGGAGGTCTAGAAAAGGTAACTCTTCTCTGCTATATTCGCATGTGAATTTGAGGGAAGTATTTCTTTCATTGAACCACTGCAGGAAGGCAGGAATCTCTTCCATTGCTCTAGTCCAACTGCATCCAAAGTTCCAAATGACCTTGGTAGGGATTATCTGCTGTGTAAATATATGTGCATTCATAAAGGGTCATGTACTGATTCGCCATGCTTGGGTCAAATGAACTGCCCACTGAAGTTCCAGACACTTGAAGGTATAATTGATCCTGGAACTGAAAGAAGTTTTTCTTCATGGCTAAAAGGGCACACTTAATAATGAACGAGGTAGGAGTGCAGCAGTCTGGTGGATCTTCTCTATAACGAGTTTCTACTGTTCCTAATGTGTCAACTTACGGGATACAGGTCCGACTGAACTACATATGTTTTGCATGTGGTGCCTAGGGTCGGACTACAACTCCAGGGCCTGAAATGATTGTGCCTTAATGCACCCCAAGGCCTTCGAGACTGAGAAGGAAAGCTGGCGAAGCACCAAAAGACCGCACGTCGAGATCGATCGAGGTCTAAAGGTAGATCCCTGTCTTACTTCTGAGTTCTCCCCCACAATAGATTATCTTCGTAATCTAAGTCCTTGGCTAAATCCAAGAAAAAGTGTGAGAAGTCCAAGCAAGACTTAGTCCCGTCCCACCATACTTGATTTCCTGAGAATGCATGAGAGCGTCATTGTGCCTCCAGCCACGCTTCCGAAGTCGCTCTACTTCGGGGCCGATTTCAGCCCATGTTACGCAGTAACCATACTTTGAGGGCTGACAGCGATGGGACTTTCACAAAGTCAATGCTGCAGCTATTTGTCACATTACTGGTTCCCTCTGATGTGCCTGTTGGCCCCAATGACCCAAGAGGTCTCCGAGCTGAGCTTCTGCTTGGTGGTCCACCCTTGGTGCCTGCTGGGCCCTCTGGATTTGCTGAGGGCTAAAAACCGACTTTAGGACCAGTTCCCTCCCTGGCGCCACAACCAATGCCGGATTGCGATGCATCGACACCAATGCCATCGACTCTGGACAATGACAGCCATCCCATAATGGTGTCCGATGCTGACACAATGCAACCTTGACCAAGGCCATACCCTCCTTTATCTGAGCCGCAACTATTTAGCCACCCTTCTGATCCTGGCACAATGCTTCTACCTTCTAGAATGGGCTTGTCCTCCATGAATTATTTGACACAGACTCTGAAGATGGGGGCTATGTTGCTCGGGTGAGATGGCCTAGCCATGCCAAGAGGAAACCTGGTACAGAAATCTCTAGGTCTAGATACCTCCTCAGACACTGGACAAGTAAGTCCCCCCTCCTGGGGTAATGCCACCAAAGACAGTGCCTTCTTTACCATGGTTGTGTGAAAGTCAGTGGAGGTTCTTGAGCTTCAGCTTTCTACACAGGAATTTAAGATCAGTGTCTTGACTAAAGTACTTTAACCTGGCCAAACAGTCAAAGAGGCTCTAACCGACACACTTTGGGGAATCTAGGAGGCTGTCTTAGTATATGGTGCATATTTAAATGACTGATGCACCTTGCACTAATCCAGGCAACCCTTATGGTTTTTTAGTGGTCTTTGATTGCCTTTGAAAGCTCTCAAAGTGGAAGCTGTGGAGAGCAGCCTTCAGGCTTATCTTGAAGGAGTGTAAAGCAGCTAGTTTTACCACAATTAATCAATAGTGTAGATTAGATGAAAAAGAACCACACAGTGTTTATGAAAATTAAGTCTATTTATTACACAACACAATCACTATCACATTGGCATACCTCCTAGCTGGAGATATCAATAATACACATGAAAATACTTCAAAGAAATCGGGTAAGTAGCACAAATATACACTGGTCTCCAGGGGAGACTAAGCCATATACTAAGAAAGTGGAATGCAAACTGCAAAGAAGAATGGGACTTGGACCACAGAACACAGATTAGCTGGAAGAACCAGGAACCACCCAAGGTAAGTAACCAGGAACCCCAGGGAGGCCGTGTGCAGAGTGGAAATACAGCTGTGTGCCCAATAGAAGTCTATGGAGAAGTCGCGGTTGCAGGTTAAAAGAAAAATTACCCTTCCCAGAGGACCCTGAAGAAACTCTTCGGAGGACAGAAGGTTTGAGAGCCACCCCACCTGTGGATGCCCCAGGAACCAGGTTACCTGCACTAGGGAAGCCAGGTGCATAGGGGTGAAGTGACGTCGGAATCTCCCGTAGTTGCCAATGGAAGACTTGGGAAGAAAGGCCTCTGGAGAAGTCTCTGAAGAAGTCCATTGGAATCCAAGGGTGGATTTTTGAAGAGGAGAACCTGCAAGCTGAGGGGACAAAGTCTATGCCACTCGGAGGTGGCCAGGCATAACGAAGACACAATGCCCACCCTTGTCTGGATGTTCTGAATAGTTGACGAGGATTTGGGGGCGGAGCTTGCCGCAGCGCAAGATGACCACGTAAAGGACGAGCTCCGCGAGCCAGCAGCACCATGTATCATTTATCCTGGCACTCGGCACCGCTAGCTGAGCACACTACGAAGATTCATGTAGCGCTCACCTGGGGCTCTCTTCCGTTACCACTTTTGAGGTGGTGATTGCTCCGAAAGGGGAAGAACGCGCCTTGGGCCTCTGACGCGAGTGAACACAGCGGCCGTGGCCCGGAGAACCCTCACACACGGCCAAGTGCTTCGGCTACTGGGGGCCGCTGGACCCCGGACATCTCTCCTCCGGCGGCGCCGCGGCCACTGCGGGATCCCCTGGCGCCGAAAGCTGAACGACACGGGTGTCCCCCGGGGCCGGATACCCTTCCGCATCGTCACCGCCCACTTCTGCGGCCTGCAATCCGAGGTGAGACGCCCGGCAAGGCGGAGTGATCCTGACGCGGCCCGGGACGCCGGCGCAGCGCACACTCTGGCACCCGATGGCGGATTGAAGTTTCGCACCCGAAGGGTCTTTGGACTTGCTGGCTCTGTGCCCCACATTGCTGAGTCCCCTGGAGCAAAATTGCTGAGGTGGGACCTCCGAACTATCCCTGCAGCAGCTATCCGCGTCATACACAGAGCCTACCAGGGGCCTATACCACCTGGTGAGCTGCTCACGCAAGGCCCACACATTCTCCACCCAGCTACCACGACGGCAGCGCCCCGTTTGTCTCTCCTGAGGGTGCCTGGCCTCCCCTACCACCGAGAGGGGATCCTGATCCTGGCGACCCCCCTGCAGAGCCTCCCCTTGTGAGGGACCGGGGCACGTGTACCCTGTGACTGCTGTGGGCCCCTCTTGAGGGGAGAAATTCCCACGATGCCCGGAGGGGGGCCCGGGACCCTATTACAGTGCCTGGCCCTACGACACATTACTTCCACTGGCCTCCCCTCCCCGCTCTCCTGAAACGGGGCATGTGCCTCGGGGCTTGAACAGAAGGGCTGACTGGAGGTGAGGAAGCAGAGCCGCATAACTGCCACACTACTCTGAGAGGGCGCCGAAAAGTCCTGGAGCTGCGCAATAGTCCGAGCCCACATCATCGCGCTGGGGCAGTCCCAAGCCCCGAGTCGAGGTGACGGAGACCCCTACACCCTGATAGGTCTCACGTACTTGACCTGCACCCTGCACTGGTGCTGCGAATTACAGTGAGAACCTAGCGCGGTGGACCCAGCGTGCTCCCTCTACCCAGACCCCTGTGGAGAAGGTACTCCTGCCGAACAGACCCTCTATCGCCATACCAAACCGCAGAGGAGAGAGTGCTGAGCTCTCTGCCATAGCCCAGCTTGTCGCCCAAGGAGAAACTCCAGGCCAGACCCTCCAACAGAAGTAGTAGCGGGGAGCGCTGTGCCTGTGGGTGCCCGGGGCCCGGCGGCCTACAGGGGACGGAACTTGTGAACGTAACCCGCGGGCGCACCGGTCAACCCCACTCTGACGCCACGACTCCCAGAGAGGTGCTTACACCCTGAAGTCGTACAACATGGGCAAGGTCGACAAGACGCAGACAAAGCTGCTTTTTGATTCAAAGAGAACCAGAACCAGAGACACAGGTGGAGCCCACTCCACAGACGGCCAGACAGATGCTTCAGAAGATGAGCCCAGGGAGGTGAAACAAATGTTCGCAGCTGTGCAAAAAAGCCTGTTGATGATAGATGGGAAGATTGATTCACTGACCTTCCGTATGGACAGAATGTCGGCACGGTTAGATAAGCACGCGGAGCGGATAGATATGACAGAACGCAGAGTTACCGAGGTAGAAGAAGCACAGTCAGAAACAGACTTGATTCAAAAACAAATGGCCAAGGCACTCACGTCGCTACAGGATAAAGCGGAGGATTTAGAAGCCCGATCCAGGCGGAGCAACATTCGTATTACCGGCCTTCCGGAGTCCACCTCAATGAACAACGCTGAACATTTCATAGAAAAACTCCTGATCACCTTGCTGGGCCGCGACACCTTCTCGGACATATTTGTGGTGGAGAGAGCCCACCGATCGCTGGGGCCGCGTCCGCCTTCGGGGGCCCCCCACGCCCGATGATAGCAAAATTGCTGAATTATCGGGACAGAGACTCCGCCTTACGACGGGCAAGGGAACTGGGGGAGCTTCAATATGAGGGCTCAATAATCTCTCTCTACCCAGACTTCACAATGAAAGTCCAAGAAGCAAGACGCCAATTCAACACCCTCAAACGACAACTCCGAGATCAAAATATCGCTTACGCCATGCTCTATCCGGCCAGGTTAAGAGTCACCTTCAATGGATCATCCCGAATCTTCTCGGACCCTAAAGCGCTACAAAAGGCACTAAAGGACTTCTCAAAGAAAGCGAAGCAAGACACAGTGGCTGAGAGTCCGACTGAGGCAGCGGATGGGGCCGCAGGGGGGCAGCCTAGACGAACAAGATTGAATCATTTGGGCCCAGTTGTCTCTCCTTTAAAGCTCGGCCTGCTGTTGCTGACTGTTGAACTTCTTGACTAATTCAGTCCTGGGCTGCAGAATTGCTGCTTCTCAGACTCCTCCAAGCCCTTACAGATGATCGGCGGGAGGCACGCCAAACCAGAACTCTTGCAAGTATTGTTGATATCTATTCACTTGGGCGCACAATGATTCTATTTACCCCCCAATACTGTAACTACTATTTTTCTGTCTTCCAATCCTTGCAGAATGCTTTGATGGTTGTAATTGCCTAGTTGCAGTTTTCCCCTTTACTGTTCACAGGAGCCACCAGCAACAAAGTTAGGTCTGAATGCACAAACTTGTTCAAGATAGCGTAGGTTAATGCTGCTGGTTATTCGTAGTGCTTAGGTAACATCCACCCTCACGTGTTACACACTACATGGCCTGTTGCCTTCTTTTTCTAAGGGGAGGGGATGGGGAGGGGGGGAGGAGGGATATTGACTGTGCTAAGTTTGGGATTGCATGGCATGGGAGGGGGGAGGAAGGCTGTTGTGGGTTTTGTCTTTTACTGTTTGTTTTATTTTGGTCACGATGAAAAGACGGTACATAGAACACATTTTAGTGGACACAGGTGGACTGCCATTGGCCACACACCCCTTAGTGGGGGAGCGACTAGACACTACGGCTGAGACCTCATCGCCTCCCCCCTAGATATCATGGAAGACAGGCTGCGGTTACTGACTTGGAATATCAGAGGCCTAAATGACCAACGCAAAACCAGGAAAGTCAGGGCGTATCTCGCTAGACACAACATCAACATAGCGCTGTTACAGGAAACACACCTCTCCACAATTAACCTCCCACTTGCTCGTAGACGGATCCGCGGCACATTCCACACTGCGGGATTCACCTCGCATGCTCGGGGGGTGCTCACCTGGATTAATCCCAAAGCCCGACTATCCCTGGAGGAGTTGTACACAGACACTGATGGCAGATATACAAATACAATATCCAAATGTAAGGGAAGAGGTATGGAGTGTATTTTAATTAATGTATATGGCCCCAATTATGATTGCCCGCAGTTCTCCCAAGACTTGTTGACCTTAGCGCGTCAACTACCCACGCTGCCACAGATATGGGGAGGCGATTTCAATTGTGTGTTGAATCCTGAGATAGACCGCTCGGGAGGCCCGGTGCGACGCCGGTCCATGGCCGCTAGAGCGATTATAGCCGCCCTGACTGAACTTGGATTGACCGACGTCTGGCGCTCTAGCTCGCCTGGGGCAGGAGGGTTCACACATTACTCTGCCCCCCATAATCTACACACCAGGATAGATTATTGGTTCCTGGCGGGTTCAATCGGGCACGCTATCCGAGGATGTGAGGTGTTCCCTCGCTCCTACTCCGACCACTCACCGATACTTCTCACAATAGCATCCCCTACTAAGCGCCCTCCCACATTCACCTGGCTGTTTCCCCCGTATGCATTGCTAGATGACGTTTTTAAAGCAGAAATACTAGAGGCCATAGATACCTTCTTTACCACTAACATTGGCTCAGTTACGCAGTTTGCTACTATCTGGGAGACTTTCAAAGTCTATATTCCCGGTATCGCAATCTCTAAGCACTCGGGAGTACTGAGATCAATTAGAGGAAGGTTAGCCCTTCTGGAGCAGAACTTGGCTAAACTAGAACAAGAAGCGTTGGTAACCGGCGATACTCAATCTCTAGACGCTCTTAAGTCCACTCTGGAGGAATACCACTCGGAGGCCGATAGGGAGGTTAAGCTGTTGGGTAAATACGCTATAACTAGAACATATGGGGAAGGGGAGTGCCCTGGCACCTCCCTGGCGACCCTTATGATAGGGCGTCGGACAGTCACTAACTCCATAGAGCTTACCTTGGACACTGGCGAGAAGATTAGCGATCCGGTCATGATGGGCGAGCGTTTTAGAGCGTATTATGCTGAATTATACCATTCCAGATCCCGTGCCATGGACACAGACATGTTGTCCTACTTAGAATACATAAAACTGCCCTAGCTGTCAGACGACCACAGAGCATACTTAATGAGGCCTCTAGAGACTTGGGAGTTCATGAGGCTCTGAGTTCAATGCGCTCCGGCGGAGCACCGGGCCAAGATGGGCTCACTGTGGCGTTTTATAAGGAATTTAAGGACCAACTTACCCCTCACTTAATGTCTTTGTTTGAGGAACTGGGCGAATGTGGCTCCATGCCCCTCACGATGCGCGAAGCCCTACTGGTCGCTATCCTAAAGCCAGGAAAATCACCACACGACTGCGCCTCTTATCGGCCTCTATCCCTCTTAAATGTTGACACCAAAATTTTTGCCAAAATTCTGCCAAATTGCTTGGCCCCCCTTATAACATCCTTAGTGGGCCCAGAGCAGGCCGGCTTCGTCCCGGGACGCACACTGACGCACAATTTACGCACTGTGTTTGGGGCAATCCAGCACACCAACCCTGACACCAAAGTGGCCGCGATCCTTCTAGACGCGGAAAAGGCGTTCGACTCCGTAGAGTGAAACTTCATGTTACTGGTGCTCGAACGCATGGGATTGGGTAACCTATTCCTACATTTGGTGAAAGCCCTTTATACCTCCCGACGGCCCGTGTACGAGTGGGCAATATAGTCACCGCGCCCCTGGCGATATCTAGAGGTACTCGCCAGGGCTGCCCGCTCTCCCCACTTCTCTACGCCCTAGTTGCGGAGCCACTGGCCTGTGCTCTTAGAGAATACCATAGCCATAGGGGGATCCGGTTCCCCGCGTATAACCTTATAATCTCATCTTATGCTGATGATACACTTCTATATATTCGGGACCCAGCTACTAATCTCTCCCCAGTGCTACGAGAAGTGGTGAAATTTGGGGAATTCTCGGGACTGAAAATCAACTGGGCAAAGTTCATTATTTTCCCCCCTAATCCCCGCGACGCTCCCTGAAGACGTAGATTTCCCCTTGACTTGGACCGCAGACCCGGTGCGCTATCTAGGGATCCAAATACACACAAACTCTGAAGTAGTATTCCAGGAAAACTATGGTAGAGCTATCGCCAAACTGGAAGATGATATCAATCGATGGATTCGCCTTCCCCTCTCACTTCTGGGTAGGATCTCAATCATGAAGATGGTAGTTCTGCCTAGATTTCTTTTTTTGTTCATTAATATCCCGATTGTCCTGCCAGCACACTTCTTCAAGCACCTTAAGACACTACAAATTAAACTGGGTTGGGCCAGCAAACAGCCTCGAGCCAGATGGGACGTCCTCACCCTTTCCTATTCGATGGGGGATTGGGAGCGCCTGACCTAGACCTCTATTACCGAGCCACCCAAGCCTCACACGCATATTATTGGCTGCACCAACAGATCCCCCCTCCCCATCTTCATATAGAAAGGGTTGCAATGGCTAGATTCGATTAACGCGACCACACATGCCTGGCAGAACCTCATGAACCGCCAAGAAGTGTCTATTCTCTATTCTCTACTCCCTCCTTACACCTATTACATGGTGCGCGTGGCTCCCGGATCTCACCGCACCCGAAGTGGTTGGAGCCCTACACACCTTAGGCATAGACACAATTGGCAGCTTCTTCAGGGTTGGGAGGGGACGAGATTGGGATGAGCTAGTGACGAACGACTCAATGACACCCCCCTTAACGCTGTTCCATTACTTCAGAGCTAGAAGCGCTTTGCGCAAATTGCTGGGAGATGAACTACTGGAACCACCAGAGGTACTACCTCTCTCCACCATGCTCCGCACTGACTCCACGAGTAGATTAGTCTCACACATTTATAAAAAGACTCAAGAACTGCGTCGCACACACTATTTAAAAGCCAGACTAGAATGGCAGCTTGACTTGGAACTTACAATAGATGACGACACGTGGAAATACTGTTGCGAAGCTACTAATTGCATTTCCCTTAACGGTAGACACCGCCTCATACAATTTAAATTCCTTAATCGAATATATCACACACCTGTCCGGTTGCATAGATTCGGATTGTGAGACTCGGACACCTGCGAGAGGTGCGGGGAGAGGGAAGAAGGCTTTCTACACTTGGCATGGCTCTGCCCCCCCATTGCTAACTTTTGGATACAGATTTTCTCTAAATTAAGCGAGATCACGGGCGCACCGATTGGCCCAGATCCACTACTGGCCATACTTGGCTGCTCTAAACGCCTTGGGAAAAATATTAGACGCTTAGTTGACATGGGACTCTTGATAGCCAAATGGGTGGTGGCAATGCACTGGGCCCGCGGGCCCCCTCCCTCCCTGACCCAATGGTCTAGAGATATGCTGTTCTGCAACACGCAAACTGAATTGTACAGCGAATTGCTTCCCCCTAGGAGCCGCCTGAAAAACTTTTGGAGTTTATATAACAGCTACTTAGACGGCCAGAAGTGAGAGCCACCTGTACACACGTAATCTAGCGGAGAACACAGATATCGCCTGTTTCTGATCGCCAAAGTCTTCTGTAACATCATATACATATTGCCATGAAACGTATGTTCATGATCACTGTGACCGACTCTTTTGTTAGTTTCTTTTTGTGTCCTTAAGTTGTCATACCTTTGAAGGAATTTGTCAACTCTGCGCCATGATTTCCTTTGCTATGCTTTTATTTGCTTGTTTGTATTTTTCGTTTCTGTCCTTGATTATAAAATTGAATAAAGAAAATCATTTAAAAAAAAAAAAATAGTTGACGAGGATTTTGTTGCTGCACCTGTGGGGACCAAGCTATGCTGAGGAAGACCAGGAGCCATGCATGAGCTATTCCAAGTCGGTTTTCAGTGTCTAGGTGGTCGGTGTCCAGTCGGCGCACCAACAACCCTTGGTAGCCGCAAATGTTTTGAAAGATGACAAGATGCAGTCATTGAGAACAGCAAGATCCAAGGGACTCACCAAGTGCAGGAGTGTCGGAGCAGGCCCCGAGCAAGCAGGGGAGCCCACCAAAGTAGAAGAAAACCCTCGAGAGGAACCACAGGCCGAAGTCACAGGAGTTGCAAGAGAACCTCAGGCAGCTCAACAAGGATGGAGGCCCACGGTGCAAGGGTTGCATTGAGGATGCTGATCTTCGAGGGATGAGGTGCTGGAGACTGGATCATCTTGTAGCCTGAAGATCTCTGGAGTTCAGTGTGAGAAAGTGCCCTCTTTCTGCATGGTATGCCCCCACTTTTTGCTGAATTGCTGATGTTCTTTGACTGAGTGTGCCCTGGGCTCCTGCTAATCAGGTGCCCAGGGCCTATGTTCCTTCCCTAAAACTGCATTGAAGCCTAAACCCAATTGGCATCTCTGGCCACATGTCAGCCCCTGGTAAATGGTACCACAGGTACCCAGGGCACTGTGACCAGAGAAGGCCTCTAAGGGCTGCAGCACTTATTGTGCCACCCTTAGAGGTCCTGTACCCTGACACTCACACACTGCCTTTGCAGGCTGCGTGTCTTGGTGCAGAACAAAGTGAAGAGTCGACATGGCACACATCCCTGTGTGCCATGCCCACAAACCACTGCCCTGGCATACATCAGTCACCCCTCTAGCTGGGTGCCCAATGCCAGTGGTGAGGGTACAGGTGCATGAGCCCTATACCCCTACAGTGCCCATGTCCATTCCTGGGCACTGTAAGTTCAGTGCTGCCATTAAGAGTATATGGTGCTAGGAGTTTGTCATTACGAACTCCACAGCACCATGATGGCTACACTGAAGACTGGGAAGTTTGGTATCAAACTTCTCAGCACATTAAACCCACACTGATGCCAGTGTGGGATTTAATGTAAAATGCACCACAGAGGGCATCTTAGAGATGCCCCCTGAAACTCGACCAACTTCTAGTGACCTGACTGAGTGGCTGCTTAGGCTGCCACCAAAAGACATGTTTCTGGACCCCTGGGTCGAGAGCCTGCTGCTCTCGGGGGCCTGAAACAATGCACATCCTGGGATGAGGTGCCAAGCCTCCTCCCCCAGGATGGGCAGGGTTCACGAAGGAGAAGCTTCAAAGGCATGCCGCCTTTGTGAGCCTCTCCAGACCATTTGCTGCTTTCAGCAACTGGTCCCCACTGGTTCTACCCCCCACTTTGGGTGGGAGAACCGGCGGGAAAAACAAGTGAGGAAGGGAGGTGTGCCCACCTCTGCCAGCTCCACCCCTCAGGTGGGGGAGGCGAGGTGAAGCACAACCTCGAGTCCCCGCCATCTTGAGGATGGGGGACCCAGCCAACCAGGGACAGGCTCCTGCCCCCCTCCCACTGGAGAGTAGCAGAATAGGGGGTGTACCCACCCCAGGGAAGGGACCCATTGGTCCCTGCCCTTTACCTACCTGTAACGCCCCTAAATTTAGTATTTAGGGGGCACCCTGAACCTTGCTTCCTCAGATCCAGCAACAACAAGAAAAGAAGAAGGATGAAGAGCCGTGCAGAGCTAACAAGAGGACGACGCCCACTGGCTTGGCCCCAGCACTACAGGCCTGTCTCCCCTCGAACCTGCTCCTGCGAAATCCCGATGTGTCCTGCAGCCAGCAACCTCAAAAACCCCGGAGGACCTGCCTGCCTTCACTTCCAAGCCTGCTTCTCCCGTGAACACCGGACATGTTCAAACTGCAGCTTCTGGCTCCGGCCGGACACCGCGAATCCAGCCCACTCTGCACCCGCCGAACCCGGCCCGAGCTCGAGTGGGAAAACACCACGAGGAGGTCACCCCGGCGATCCTGACCCGAGATACGGCGACTCCTGACCTGCCTCAAGCCTCCAATCGACGCCTGCAGCCTCAATCCAGAGGATCCCCTCTACCGCGACCAGAGCGGGTAAGACTTTCCGACGTCCCAAGGCACCCCTGCACCCGATGCCCCACGGCCTTCTGTGCCCAAACCAACGGTGCCTAACCAACCCAAGACATCCCAACTTACCCCTCGAAGTGGTGGTCGCACCCAGAAGATCCTCGTCCCAGAGCCTGCAGTGTTTCTTCTAACCGGAGGCGCTCCATTGAAAACAACAGGGCACCCGATCTCAAAACAGCACCCTGCACCCGGCCGCCCTAGTGCCGCTGAGGGTGCACCTTTGGTGCTAATTTGGTTTCCTATTTGCCCTGACCTAAACCCTAGGAGCTTTGCTCCCACAACCCAGTGGCCTGCTTGCCAGCAGCCACCAACCGGAGACCCCCTATCCTCCATAGGATAACATTGGGCCTCAACACTCTGCACCCGGCCGCCCTAGTGGCGCTGAGGGTGAAACAAAAGTGCATCACTGACCCTGGGGGACCCCTGAGTCTAACCCCAGTACCTTAACACAGTCGTTTACTTACCTGTAAACCGATAACCCGTTTTTCCTCCATAGGATAACATTGACAATTTTTCTTCCAAAAACGACTTAAGTGTGGAGTTTTGAAAACTAAAGATATTCTTTAAAAATCGTACAAATAACCAAAACGTGTTTTCTTACCTGTTTGCAGGAAATGTCCCAGTGCTGAATCTAGGCATCCAGCACTGAGTTAGAAAAGTAACGTGAAAAGTAACTTACCTGCAATTTACTGAAAAAGCCTATTCATTTCAATGTACTGCTCCAAAAAGAAGTGTGGAGTTTTGAAATCTGAAAATATTCTTTAAAAATCGCACGAATAACCAAAACGTATTTACTTACCTGTTTGCAGGAAATGTCCCAGTGCTGAATCTAGGTATCCAGCACTGAGTTAGAAAAGTAACGTAAAAAGTAACTTACCTGCAATTTACTGAAAAAGCCTATTCATTCCCATGTACTGTATTTGCTAAGTGTTGCAACCTACTGCTCCCCTGTAAATCAAACAAAGTACAATTTCTATTGCATTTTCAAACTGTTCTATATCCAGTAACTTATTACTGAAAAGTATTTAATGCTTACCTGTGCCAGGCTTGCTTGGTTCTAAAAATAAACAACAGTATATTTTTATACAAAAATAATTGGCCTAGAGTTCAGTTCTTGAGTGTGTGAATTCATTTGCTGAGTGAGTGTGTACATCACATGCTTAACACTGTCCTCTGATACTGCCTTACTGCTCGACCAAGCTACCACAAGTAGAGAGTAAGTTTCTATCTAACTTTAACCTCTGCCTACCTTTGGAGTCACCTGGAGCCTATACACACTATACCTCATTTTGGTGTAGTATATATAGAGCCAGTTTCTTACATTGGTGGATCAGCAGTGGGATATACAACTTGCATTTGTTGGACTACTTGGTTACCACCCGATCACACGACAGAACTCTTAAATTGCCTTTTGAATTCTGATTTTTTCAAATTGGCATTTTTACCAAACTACTTAAAGTCTTGTTAGGGCCTTGCTTAAGTCCCTTTAGAATTTTAGAAAATAAAAAGTCACTGTAGTCAAGGGTAGAGGGGTTAGAACTTTTTTTTTTATAGAATGTCTCAAAAACAGAACCCAGCTACTAGTGAAGATAATAATGACATACAGGACATGGTTGAGGAGCTTGACCTCACCCCTTACCTTCACTTGTCTTTCAAGGAAGTAAGGTCCTTATGTAAACTTAAAAACATAGCAATGGGCCCACATCCAACCAAACAAAAGCTCCAGGAGCTGTTGGCTGAGTATGCAAAGGCCCACCCTTCTGAACATGGTGATGACCAGTCAGAAGGAGAAAGGAGTGAGGAGGATGGAGGATGGAGATAGGTACCCACCTCCACCCATTCCTAGGGAAGAAAGGGACCCTGTACCCTTAATTCCAAGAGTTAACCTCTGGGGACCTTGAGGCCACACAGGTGGCTCAGGTTCTGGTGGGGACATTGAGGACAGCCTCAATGAGGAGGACAGCCTTTTAGCAAGGCTGGCCAAAAGACTGGATCTAGAGTTCAGACTCCTGGCTCTAGAGAAAGAAAGAAAGGAGATGGGTTTAGCACCCATCAATGGTGGCAGCAATCTTAATAAGGATAAAGAGCAATCTTATGATCCTAAAATTCCCAAAGGGATTGTCCCTAAATTTGAGGAGGGTGATGACATCACTAAATGGTTCACAGCCTTTGAGAGGGCTTGTGACATGAGAAAGGTGAAGAAACCTCTCTGGGGGCACTCCTGTGGGAACTGTTCTCTGGTAACTGCAGAGACAGGCTCCTGACCCTTTCTGGGCCAGATGCTGGGTCCTATGACCTCATGAAGAGAACTCTGATTGAGGGATTTGGACTCACCACTGAGGAGTACAGAATTAGATTCAGGGGGCTCACAAAACCCAAAACCAGTCCTGGATTGATTTTGTAGACTACTTAGTAAAGACACTGGATGGTTGGTTAACTGGACACAATGTGCATGACTTTACAATTTGTTTATGAAGGAACATATTTTAAGTAATTGCACAAATGAAAAGTTACATCAGCATTTGGTAGACCTAGGTCTAATTTCTCCCCAAGAATTGGGAAAGAAGGCAGACCACTGGGTCAAGACTAGGGTGACTAAGACAACCACTGGGGGTGACCAAAAGAAAGGGGTTACAAAACCTCCCCAGGGGAAAGGTGGTGAGAATCCCCAAGATAAAAAGTCTGAGTATTCTAAAGGGCCCCAAAAACCTGCCCAGGGGGGTGGGTCCCAAAATACTCCCTATACTCCACAGCCCTATAGGGGGAAGAACTTTGATCCTGCAAAGGCCTGGTGTAACAACTGTAAGAAGTTGGGACACTTAACTGGAGACAAGGCTTGCCCTAGCAAGAAGGCCCCTAGTCCTACAGCTACAGCTACTCCTGGTGTAGCCAGTCTCCAGGTGGGATCAGCAGTGTGCCCAGAGCAAATCAGGTTGCATACTGAAGCAGTTCTAGTTTCAGAGGGGGAAGTTGAGTTTGCCACTGTAGCTGTGTGGCCACCCAACTTAAAGAAATACTTACAGTACCCTTTGATCAATGGAACTAGGATAGAGGCTCTGAGGGATACAGGTGCCAGTGTCACTATGGTGACAGACACACTGGTTTCCCCTGAGCAATATTTGATTGGGCGTACTTACCCAGTCACCAATGCTGACAGTGTCACCACTAACCATGCAATGGCGACATTAGACTGGGGGGGGGGTTACTGGCCTGAAACAGTTAGTGGTCTTTCCAAAGCTACCAGCTGCATGTCTGGTTGGCAATGACCTGGAAACCTCAGCCTGGGCTGAGGTTGAACTAAAAACCCATGCAGCAATGCTGGATATCCCTGAATTGGTGTGTGTAAAAGCAAGAGCACAGAGCAAAAGGCAGGGTGAAAAAGTGTTGGAGCCTGAAAGTATGGCCCAACTTACCAAGAGAAAAGGCAAGAAGACTGGGGAACCAGCTTCTGTTCAGCAAAAGGATCAGAACCCCTCTCCTCACGGAGAGGACTTGGACACCCCAGAGGGAACTGAGCATATGGAGCTTGACCCTTACCAGGTTGAACTCTTGACTGACTGACTGACTGATATATTTGTAGAGCGCACTAATGCCGAGGCGTCTTGGCGCTAAGTGGTGTGCAGGGACAGCAACAAACAGGGATCAGGGATGGGTGAAAAACCAGGTTTTTATTTCCTTCCTAAACGCCAACCTGCTGGGCTGAAGTCTAAGATGTGGAGGAAGGGAGTTCCATAGTTTAGACGCTAAGAAAGAAAAACGTTTACCTCCACACCTTACTTTTTTAATCTTTGGAAGGACTACCAGTCCAGAAGAAGAGGATCTTAAAAGACGCGACGGTACATATCGACCAAACAAGAATTGCACATCCTTAGCCCCTCCTCCAAATAAGGCTTTGTGTACTAGGCAGAGTGCCTTAAAATCAATCCGTCGTTTCACTGGGAGCCAATGAAGTTGCTTTATACTAGTGGATGTAGGATGATGTTTAGGAAGTTTAAGCAATACTCGCGCTGCCGCATTTTGAATTGATTGGAGTTTAGAGAGTTGGGCAGCACCTACTCCCAAGTAAAGAGCATTGCAATAATCTATTCTCGATAAAACCATGGCTCCTACCACAGTTTTCCTCAAAGAGAAAGGGATGAACGGGAGTATCTTCCTTAAACATTTTAAAGTAAAAAAGCAGGCTGATGAAACCTGATTAATCTGTGGTGCCAAAGTGAGGTCGTTATCGATCAGAAAGCCAAGGTTCCTTGCCTTATTTACCGGCACCGGGCAGGTACCGGCAGCAGAAGGCCACCATATTTGGCTCCAGACCGATGAATTCTGTCCAAATTCCACAACCTCAGTTTTTTCGGCATTAAGCTTTAAAAAGTTGGAGTTCATCCAGGACATCAGTGCAGAAAGACATTTACGTAACTGGACAGCTGTTACGTCCAAGGTTTGTGCTACGGAAACTACAAGCTGAGTGTCGTCAGCATATGACACCAACTTAAAACCATAACTTTTTATGAGTCGAGCCAGAGGGGCAACGTATATATTAAACAGCGTCGGGGATAAAGCCGAGCCCTGTGGAACTCCACCAGGGAGAGTGAAATCTTCAGACTGAAGGCCATCCCAAAGGATCAGTTGTTCCCTGGATGACAGAAAAGAAGTAAGAAGAGCTAATGCTTTACCACTGATGCCAACATCCTGCAGCCTTCGAACTAATACTGCATGATTTACGGTGTCAAAGGCTGCTGTCAGATCAAGCAAGATTAACTCTTGGGCCCAGGGGGACCCTCTAGGGAAGAGCTGTGCCAGGGGCAGCAAGACTGTCCCACTCTTGAAAGCCTGAGGCAGCAAGCTGTTTCAGAAGCAAAGGGAGTTGTCAGTGGTACCCACAGAGTCTATTGGGAAGAGGGATTACTGTACACAGAGGCAAGAGACCCCAATCCTAGAGCCACCAGGAGAGTGGTAGTGCCACAGAGGTACAGGGAGTTCCTCCTAACTGTAGCTCATGACATCCCCCTAGCTGGGCATCTGGGCCAAACCAAGGCTTGGAAAAGGCTAGTTAGCCCCTTTACTGGCCCCAGATGCACCAAAAGGTGAAGGAGTTTGTCAGCTCCTGTAGCTCCTGTGTTACCTGTCAAGCCAGTGGCAAGACAGGTGGCCACCCAAAGGCCCCCCTGATACCACTGCCTGTGGTGGGGGTTCCCTTTGAAAGGGTAGGTGTGGACATAGTGGGTCCACTTGAACCTCCCACAGCCTCAGGGAACATATTCATACTGGTGGTAGTGGATCATGCCACTAGGTACCCTGAAGCAATTCCACTTAGGACTACTACAGCTCCTGCACTAGCCAAGGCCCTCATTGGTGTCTTCACCAGGGTAGGGTTTCCTAAGGAGGTGGTTTCAGACAGAGGTTCTAACTTTATGTCTGCTTACCTGAAACACATGTGGAGAGAGTGTGGAGTGCAGTACAAGTTTACTACACCCTGTCACCCACAAACCAATGGCCTTGTTGAGAGATTTAACAAGACATTGAAAGGCATGATTATGGGGCTCCCTGAGAAACTCAAAAGGAGATGGGATGTCCTCTTACCATGTCTGCTTTTCTCTTACAGAGAAGTGCCACAGAAGGGAGTAGGCTTTTCCCCCTTTGAACTTTTGTTTGGCCATCCTGTGAGGGGACCACTCTGTCTTGTAAAAGAGGGTTGGGAGAAGCCTCTCCAAGAACCCAAACAAGATATTGTGGACTATGTGCTTGGCCTAAGGTCCAGAATGGCTGAGTACATGGAAAAGGCATCCAAAAATCTTGAGGCCAGCCAGGAGCTTCAGAAGCACTGGTATGACCAAAAAGCTGCACTGGTTGAATTTCAACCTGGGCAACAGGTGTGGGTTTTGGAGCCAGTGGCACCAAGGGCACTCCAGGACAGATGGAGTGGCCCTTACCCTATCCTAGAGAAAAGAGTGAGGTCACCTACTTAGTTGACCTGGGCACAAGCAGGACACCCAAAAGGGTTATCCATGTGAACCGCCTACAACTCTACAATGACAGGGCTGACATCACCATGCTGATGGTGACTGATGAGGAGCAGGAAGCAGAGAGTGAACCTCTCCTGACCTCCTCTCATACAGCCCAAAAGATGGGTCAGTAGATGGAGTGGTCTTTTCAGACACCCTCTCTGCCCAACAGCAGGCTGACTGCAAGCAAGTCTTGCAGCAGTATGCTAAGCTCTTTTCCTTGTCCCCTGGTCTGACAAACTGGTGTACCCATGAAGTGGACACTGGTGACAGTGCACCTGTCAAAAACAAAATCTATCGACAGTCAGACCAAGTCAAGGAAAGCATCAGAGCTGAGGTCAGCAAGATGCTGGAGTTAGGTGTTATTGAACCCTCTGAGAGCCCCTGGGCTAGCCCAGTGGTTCTGGTCCCCAAACCTCACCCACAGGATGGAAAGAGAGAAATGAGGATTTGTGTGGATTACAGAGGGCTCAACTCTGTCACCAAGACAGATGCTCACCCTATCCCAAGAGCAGATGAGTTGATAGATAAATTGGGTGCAGCCAAATTCTTAAGTACCTTTGACTTAACTGCAGGGTACTGGCAGATTGGCATGGCACCAGGAGCAAAGAGAAAACAGCATTCTCCACACCTGATGGGCACTATCAGTTCACTGTTATGCCCTTTGGTTTAAAGAATGCCCCTGCCACCTTCCAGAGGTTGGTGAATCAAGTCCTTGCTGGGTTGGAGTCCTTTAGTGCAGCTTATCTTGATGATATTGCTGTCTTTAGCTCCACCTGGCAGGATCACCTGATCCACCTTGGGAAGGTTTTAAAAGCCCTGCAAACTGCAGGTCTAACTATCAAGGCATCCAAATGCCAGATAGGGCAGGGCACTGTGGTGTACTTGGGCCACCTTGTTGGTGGAGGCCAGGTGCAGCCCTTACAGCCCAAGATCCAGGCCATCCTGGACTGGGCAGCTCCAACAACCCAGACCCAAGTCAGGGCATTCCTTGGCTTGACTGGGTACTACAGGAGGTTTGTGAAGGGATATGGGTCCATTGTGACTCCCCTCACAGAACTCACCTCCAAGAAAATGCCCAAGAAGGTTAACTGGACAATCTGAAAGAGACACGTTAGTGACAGATTCCTTACCGTAGAATATCCCCAGGCGTCAGGCTGGATCCGGAAAGTTTTGCGTAGCAGTACCCCTGCGCGTCGGTAGGCGGCGTTGTGCGGCTCCGTGTCCGTCGTCGGCGTCGTGATCGCCGGGATGATGTCGCGGCCAATACTTAGACGCCGCCCATGCGCGCTGGCGTCAGTTCTTTCTTTTTCCGCGCCAGTAAGCGAGGATCCGGATTGAGCAGTGCCCCAGTCATTTTTTGACTGAATATTTTTGAGACTTTTTGTCCACGTTTTTCGAGTCGTTTCGACTCCAAAGGTGTCAGTAGGGATGCCCGGCTTCAAGCCATGCACGGTCTGTAATCGCATGATGTCGATTACGGATCCGCACCATGAGTGTCTCTTCTGCCTGGGGCGCGGCCACGACCCCCAGTCGTGCCCCGAGTGTCGGTCCCTTGCTCCGAAGGCTTTGCGAGAGCGGTCTCGAAAGCTCCTCGAGGCCCGGCACTCGGCTCCGAGGTCCAGTGAGAGGCCGAGGGGCCGGTCGCGGAGCCATCGTTCGTCGGGGTCAAAGTCTTCGTCCTCAGGTAAGGCGAAGCACAAGAGGTCTAAGAAGCGTCGCTCTAAGACCTCCCCTCGCCGGTCTCACGACCCGGCCGAGGGTCCACACGGTGCCGCCCCCGCGGCTCCGGGGGTGCCCGCGCAGCCGACGCCGGCCTACCCGCCTGTTCCGGGTCCGACGTCGACTCCGGCCAAGATACAGGAGTTCCTGTCGGCCATGGCCCGCCTCTTCGGGCCTAAGGGTTCCCCAGTGGGCCCCAGTGGGAGTCTTCCCTCGGCACCATCGGCGGCTCCGGCCCCGGTGTCTCCGGCGGCTCCGGCCCCGGCACCGCAGGACCCCCTCGGATCCAGGCCTGGATCCCGGTCGACGCCGGTTGACCTAACGACACCTCCACCGGCGCCGACCTCACCGGTACCGTTCACGGCACCATCCACGGCCCCGGACGGCGCCGTCCCCAGGTTCTCCCTGGCACCGGACACGGAGCCGGATCGACGTCGCTCGACGCCGATTCCGACGCCGATGGAACCTTTTGTTCCTTATGTCCCTCCTCCTTACTTTTCACCTGTTTTGGAGGACGAGGAGGACTGGGAGGGGTCGGAAGACCCTCTCACAGCTCAATGTGAGCCTTATCAGGACTGGGCTGAGGAACTGGGGGATGCCAGTGGTCTGGACACCTCTCCTGACCTTGGCATGCTGTCTCCTCCTTCCGTGGCTACGGAGGAGGGAGCAAGTTATGCAACGGTGTTGCGTAGGGCGGCCGAGGCCCTGCGCCTCGAGCTCCCTACGGTGGCTGTCAGGACTAACCTCCTGACGGAAGGGCTTCAGCCGGCGGCCACCTCTTCGGAGCCACTGCTGCCGTTCAACGACGCACTTTCGGACGTTCTTTTGGGCACCTGGTCCAGGCCCACCACAGGGGCTCCTGTGGACAGGAACGTAGCCCGACGCCATCGCCCGGCCCCGGGCGACCCTCTGTTTCTCTCCCAACATCCCACCCCCGAGAGCTTGGTTGTCCAAGCCTCTGCCTCCCAGAGCGCCTTCCCTACCGCTCCACCGGATAGGGAATCCCAAAAACTGGACCAATTTGGGAAGAAGGTTTTTTCTTCCTCCAGTGCTGGCTTGCGGTCCGTGAACACCGCTTGCCTTTTGGGCCGTTACTCCCACTCTCTGTGGGATTCGGTGGCGCAAGTGCTGCCCAAGTGTCCTGAGGAGGTCCAGGCACTTCTCTCCCATGCTGTTGCGGAAGGGAGAGACGCAGCGAAGTTCACCATCAGATGTGGCCTTGATGCTCACCCACGCACACAAGGCCCTCCACGGCACCGGACCAGCATACCTGAACAGCCGACTCAAATTCCATGCACCCCAAAGGACCCTACGATCAGCCCAGCTCTCCTACGCCGTGGTCCCCCGCACCAGAAAGACCAGATCGGGAGGCCGCTCCTTCTCCTTCCTCACGGCCAAAGCATGGAACGCCCTTCCGCTCCACCTCAGACAGACAACATCGCTCCCCATCTTCGCAAGAAACCTCAAAACCTGGCTCTTCGACAGACCCCCTCCTTGATGGATGGAACCTGCACCCCCTCCCCCCCATCCCTAGCGCCTTGAGACCCTTACGGGTGAGTAGTCGCCCTTTAACAAACCCCTGATTGATTGATTGATACAGCTGACTCGCTAGGCAGATCGATTGCTACGACAGTGGCGCTTCGCCATCACGCCTGGCTGAGGACCACTGGTTTCTCGGGCGATGTCCAAAACACCCTTATGGACATGCCCTTGGATGGTATCCGCCTCTTTGGCAATAAGGCAGACAGCACGCTGGAGCGCTTTAAAGACTCGCGGGCTACGGCCAAGTCCTTGGGCCTCTCCGCCTTGCGCCCTCCACAGCAGTCTGCTTTTCGCCCCTTTCGTGGCCACGGAAGGGGCGCCCAGTCACGTCCACTGCCCAGCCACCGGTCCGCGCAGCAAACGCCTTCGCGCGGCCGAGGACGTGGCTCCCGCCGAGGCGGGTCGGGTAACCAGCGAGCGGGTCAGGCTGCCACCTCCGCCCCGTCCACGGCCTCTAAACCCTCCTAGTCCGTCCTTTCCGGTCCACAGCACGCCAGTGGGGGGCAGGGTCCGCCATCACCTTCCCCACTGGGGCACCATCACATCGGACAGGTGGGTTTTGGACATTGTCCGAAGGGGCTACTCCCTCCCCTTCGATACTGCCCCTCCAGCCATGCCACCTCAGCACCACCGCATGTTGGGGGACCATTTGGCACTTCTTCAACAGGAAGTTGCGCCCTCTTGGCCAAGGGGGCCATCGAGCGCGTTCCGACCCCAGAAGTAGGGCGTGGTTGTTATTCCCACTACTTTCTGGTGCCCAAAAAGGACAAGGTGGACATGCGTCCTATCTTGGACCTCCGGAACGTCAATCGCTTCCTCCGGAAGGAGAAGTTCAAGATGCTCACCCTAGCTCAGGTCTTGACTGCCCTCGACCCTGGAGACTGGATGGTAGCGTTGGACTTGCAGGACGCATATTT
Organism: Calotriton arnoldi; assembly: GCA_963921515.1. Classification (NCBI taxonomy): domain Eukaryota; kingdom Metazoa; phylum Chordata; class Amphibia; order Caudata; family Salamandridae; genus Calotriton; species Calotriton arnoldi. The sequence continues at coordinate 1,204,194 of CAWUFW010001574.1, forward strand.
TCACATCCCCGTCCTGCCGGCCCACCGGCGTTACCTGCGGTTCACGGTAGACCTCGAGCACTTTCAGTTCACCGTGCTTCCCTTTGGCCTTACCAGCGCCCCTCGGGTATTCACGAAAGTGATGGCGGTGGTCGCAGCTCATCTGCGCCGGTCAGGGGTTCCAGTCTTCCCCTACCTCGACGACTGATTGTTGAAGGCTGGCTCATCCCAGCCAGTCGTCTCCCACCTCCAGACTACGGCCGGACTCCTGCACTCGCTGGGGTTCTCCATCAATGTGCCGAAGTCGCACCTGGTTCCTTCTCCACAGCTCCTTTTCATCGGAGCGGGTCTGGACACCACGCGGTTTCGGGCCTATCCTCCCGAACGGCGAGTCCAGGATATTCATGCTATGATTCCGATCTTTCAGCCTCTATCCTGGGTTTCGGTACGGATGACCCTGAGGCTGCTGGGCCTCATGGCCTCCTGCATCCTGCTGGTCGATCATGCCAGATGGCATATGCAGGCTCTGCAGTGGGATCTGAAGTTCCAGTGGGCGCAGCATCAGGGGAACATGTCCGATTACGTCCAGATCTCGGAGGGAACTGCACAACAGTTGCAGTGGTGGCTCTCGAACCGGCAATGGGTCACGGGCAGATCCCTCTCCCTTCCCCAGCCAGAGCACACAGTTGTGACGGATGCGTCCCTTCTGGGATGGGGCGGTCACATGGGAGAGACGGAGATCAGAGGCCTCTGGTCTCCGGCGGAGTCCCAGCTCCATATCAACCTTCTGGAGCTCCGGGCGATCCGACTTGCACTGAAGGCATTCCTTCCCTCTGTCAAGGGGAAGGTAGTGCAGGTGTTCACAGACAACACCACCGCCATGTGGTACTGCAACAAACAAGGCGGGGTGGGGTTGTGGACCCTTTGTTAGGAGGCTCTGCGTCTCTGGACATGGCTGGAACATCAGGGCATATTCCTGATGGTTCAACACCTGGCAGGTTCCCTGAACGCCAGGGCGGACGAACTCAGCCGCAGGTGCATGATGGATCACGAATGGCGTCTTCACTCGGAGGTGGCGCAAGGACTCTTTCTACAGTGGGGAGAGCCTTGGTTAGATCTATTCGCCACCGAAGAGAACGCGCAATGTCAGCAATTCTGCGCGTTGGAATTTCCAAGGCGGCACTCGCTCGGCGACGCTTTTCGTCGCGAGTGGAGTTGCGGTCTGTTGTACGCCTTTCCGCCTATACCACTTCTACCCAGAGTGTTGAAGAAGATTCGGCGCGACCAGGCCCAAGTCATTCTTGTGGCTCCGGACTGGGCTCGAGGAGTTTGGTATCCCGAGCTACTCAGTATGAGCATCGATCCCCCGATCCGTCTGCCTCTTCGGGAGGATCTTCTGTTGCAGCAGCAGGGGACGGTCCTACACCCGAACCTTTCCAGTCTACACCTCCTTGCATGGAGATTGAGCGGCGGCAGTTGATTCCTTTCGACTTGCCTCCCGAAGTTTGTGATGTGATTCTGGCAGCCAGGCGTCCCTCCACTAAGGTGGTATACGCCTGCAGGTGGAACAAGTTTGTGGCATGGTGCACAGCAAAGGCTGTGAATCCCCTTTCTGCCCCTCTTTCTGAGGTTCTACTGTTCCTTCTTTCTCTGGCCCAACAGGGTTCTGCCCTGGGTACCATCAAGGGCTACCTTTGTACAATCTTGGCCTTCCTCCGGCTTCCTGATCAGCCCTCCCTTTTCAAGTCCCCTGTTGTTAACAGGTTTCTTAAAGGCATTACACACCTTTTCCCTCCTGTTCCATTTGTGATGCCTCAGTGGGACTTGAATTTGGTTCTTACCTTTTTAATGTGCGCTCCCTTTCAGCCTCTCCATAACTGTCCTCTTCGTCTTCTCACTCTGAAGACAGCCTTTCTGGTGGCTATCACCTCCGCTCGGCGGGTGAGAGAGCTCCAGGCTCTTTCCTGCAAGCCCCCCTTTCTGTCTGTCCATCCGCCCAAGGTTGTTCTTAGGACGCGTCCGTCCTTCTTGCCAAAGGTGGTTACTGCCTTCCACATTGGGCAGACCATCACTTTGCCCACCTTCTTTCCGCCTCCGCATCCTTCTAGAGAGGAAGAGAGGCTCCACCGTCTGGACCCAAAACGTGCGATTTCGTTCTATCTGAACCGCACACAACAGTTCTGGGTGGACGACCAGCTCTTTGTTGGCTACGTGGGCGCCAAAAAAGGTCGGGCGGTACACAAGCGGACCATCTCCCGCTGGGTTGTCTTGTGTATCAAAGCCTGCTATTCTTTGGCTAAGAAGGAGCCCCCTGTTGGGCTACGTGCCCATTCCACCAGGGCGACAGCCGCCACCACGGCTTTAGGACGTGGTGTCCCATTGCAGGACATCTGCCAGGCAGCTACGTGGGCCTCGCTGCACACGTTTACCAAGCATTACTGCCTTGACAGCCAAGTCCGGAGAGAGGGCTTTTTTGGCCGTTCTGTTCTCCGAGACTTCCTCGTCTGATCTTTGTTCGCAGACCCACCACCGGGGTTGGTATTGCTGGGGTATCTATTCTACGGTAAGGAATCTGTCACTAACGTGTCTCTTTCAGATGGTGTAACAATATATCTGTAAGAGACAGTAGTTAGTGACAGATTCCTTACCGCCCCACCCATCCTCCCCGTTCTGCGAACTGATTTTTAGGGTTAAGGTCATCCCTTTCAGGGCCCTAGTTTTCAGACACCAGTGTCAGTTTCTTGCATGGCTCTGCGTTTCTGGCACGGAAAGTCGTGTACAGAACTGATGCCAGCGCGCATGGGCGGCGTCTAAGTACTGGCCGCGACGTCATCCCGGCGATCACGACGCCGACGACGGACGCGGAGCCGCACGACGCCGCCTACCGACGCGCAGGGGTACTGCTACGCAAAACTTTACGGATCCAGCCTGACGCCTGGGGATATTCTACGGTAAGGAATCTGTCACTAACTACTGTCTCTTACAGATATATCGTTACACAAGTTAGTAACTTGTGCGTTAGTTGCCAAAAGGCTTTTGACACCCTGAAAGAAGCAATGTGCTCAGCACCAATTCTGAAGGCTCCAGATTATGCCAAGCAGTTCATAGTGCAGACTGATGCCTCTGAGCTAGGGATAGGAGCGGTCCTATCCCAGACCAATGATGAAGGCCAAGACCAACCTGTTGCTTTTATAAGCAGAAGGCTTCTCCCCAGGGAGCAGCGTTGGAGTGCCATTGAGAGGGAGGCCTTTGTGGTGGTTTGGTCCCTGAAGAAGTTGAGACCATACTTGTTTGGCACTCACTTCCTAGTTCAAACTGATCACAGACCTCTCAGATGGCAAATGCAAATGAAAGGGGAAAATCATAAACTGTTGAGGTGGTCCATCTCCCTACAGGGAATGGCTTTGAAGTGGAACACAGACCTGGGACTGCCCATGCCAATGCAGATGGACTTTCCAGGTTCTTCCACTTAGACAATGAAGACTCTCTAGGAAAAGGTTAGTCTCATCATCTTTCGTTTGGGGGGGGGTTGTGTGAGAAAGTGCCCTCTTTCTGCATGGTATGCCCCCACATTTTGCTGAATTGCTGATGTTCTTTGACTGAGTGTGCCCTGGGCTCCTGCTAATCAGGTGCCCAGGGCCTATGCTCCTTCCCTAAAACTGCATTGAAGCCTAAACCCAATTGGCATCTCTGGCCACATGTCAGCCCCTGGTAAATGGTACCACAGGTACCCAGGGCACTGTGACCAGAGAAGGCCTCTAAGGGCTGCAGGACTTATTGTGCCACCCTTAGAGGTCCTGTACCACGACACTCACACACTGCCTTTGCAGGCTGCGTGTCTTGGTGCAGAACAAAGTGAAGAGTCGACATGGCACACATCCCTGTGTGCCATGCCCACAAACCACTGCCCTGGCATACAGCAGTCACCCCTCTAGCTGGGTGCCCTATGCCAGTGGTGAGGGTACAGGTGCATGAGCCCTATACCCCTACAGTGCCCAAGTCCATTCCTGGGCACTGTAAGTTCTGTGCTGCCATTAAGAGTATATGGTGCTAGGAGTTTGTCATTACGAACTCCACAGCACCATGATGGCTACACTGAAGACTGGGATGTTTGGTATCAAACTTCTCAGCACATTAAACCCACACTGATGCCAGTGTGGGATTCAATGTAAAATGCACCACAGAGGGCATCTTAGAGATGCCCCCTGAAACTCGGCCAACTTCTAGTGACCTGACTGAGTGGCTGCTTAGGCTGCCACCAACTGACATGTTTCTGGACCCCTGGGTCGAGAGCCTGCTGCTCTCGGGGGCCTGAAACAATGCACATCCTGGGATGAGGTGCCAAGCCTCCTCCCCAGGATGGGCAGGGTTCACGAAGGAGAAGCTTCAAAGGCATGCCGCCTTTGTGAGCCTCTCCAGACCATTTGCTGCTTTCAGCAACTGGTCCCCACTGGTTCTACCCCCACTTTGGGCGGGAGAACCGGCGGGAAAAACAAGTGAGGAAGGGAGGTGTGCCCACCTCTGCCAACTCCACCCCTCAGGTGGGGGAGGCGAGGTGAAGCACAACCTCGAGTCCCCGCCATCTTGAGGATGGGGGACCCAGCCAACCAGGGACAGGCTCCTGCACCCCTCCCACTGGAGAGTGGCAGAATAGGGGGTGTACCCACCCCAGGGAAGGGACCCATTGGTCCCTGCCCTTTACCTACCTGTAACGCTCCTAAATTTAATATTTAAGGGGCACCCTGAACCTTGCTTCCTCAGATCCAGCAACAACAAGAAAAGAAGAAGGATGAAGAGCCGTGCAGAGCTAACAAGAGGACGACGCCCACTGACTTGGCCCCAGCCCTACAGGCCTGTCTCCCCTCGAACCTGCTCTTGTGAAATCCCAGTGTGTCCTGCAGCCAGCAACCTCAAAAACCCCGGAGGACCTGCCTGCCTTCACTTCCAAGCCTGCTTCTCCCGTGAACACCGGACTTGTTCAAACTGCAGCTTCTGGCTCCGGCCGGACACCGCGAATCCAGCCCACTCTGCACCCGCCGAACCCGGCCCGAGCTCGAGTGGGAAAACACCACGAGGAGGTCACCCCGGCGATCCTGACCCGAGATACGGCGACTCCTGACCTGCCTCAAGCCTCCAATCGACGCCTGCAGCCTCAATCCAGAGGATCCCCTCTACCGCGACCAGAGCGGGTAAGACTTTCCGATGTCCCAAGGCACCCCTCACCCGACGCCCCACGGCCTTGTGTGCCCAAACCAACGGTGCCTAACCAACCCAAGACATCCCAACTTACCCCTCAAAGTGGTGGTCACACCCAGAAGATCCTCTTCCCCGAGCCTGCAGTGTTTCTTCTAACCGGAGGCGCTCCATTGAAAACAACAGGGCACCCGACCTCAAAACAGCACCCTGCACCCGGCCGCCCTAGTGCCGCTGAGGGTGCACCTTTGGTGCTAATTTGGTTCCCTATTTGCCCTGACCTAAACCCTAGGAGCTTTGCTCCCACAACCCAGTGGCCTGCTTGCCAGCAGCCACCAACCGGAGACCCCCTATCCTCCATAGGATAATATTGGGCCTCAACACTCTGCACCCGGCCGCCCTAGTGCCGCTGAGGGTGAAACAAAAGTGCATCACTGACCCTGGGGGACCCCTGAGTCTAACCCCAGAACCTTAACTCCCACAGTCGTTTACTTACCTGTAAACCGATAACCCGTTTTTCCTTCATAGGATAACATTGACAATTTTTCTTCCAAAAAACGACTAAGTGTGGCGTTATGAAAACTAAAGATATTCTTTAAAAATCGTACAAATAACCAAAACGTGTTTTCTTACCTGTTTGCAGAAAATGTCCCAGTGCTGAATCTAGGCATCCAGCACTGAGTTAGAAAAGTAACGTGAAAAGTAACTTACCTGCAATTTACTGAAAAAGCCTATTCATTCCAATGTACTGTATTTGCTAAGTGTTGCAACCTACTGCTCCCCTGTAAATCAAACAAAGTACAATTTCTATTGCATTTTCAAACTGTTCTATATCCAGTAACTTATTACTGAAAAGTATTTAATGTTTACCTGTGCCAGGCTTGCTTGGTTCTAAAAATAAACAACAGTATATTTTTATACAAAAACAATTGGCCTAGAGTTCAGTTCTTGAGTGTGTGAATTCATTTGCTGACTGAGTGTGTACATCAAATGCTTAACACTGTCCTCTGATACTGCCTTACTGCTCGACCAAGCTACCACAAGTCGAGAGTAAGTTTCTATCTAACTTTAACCTCTGCCTACCTTTGGAGTCACCTGGAGCCTATACACACTACACCTCATTTTGGTGTAGTATATATAGAGCCAGTTTCTTACATTGGTGGATCAGCGGTGGGATATACAACTTGCATTTGTTGGACTACTTGGTTACCACCCGATCACACGACAGAACTCTTAAATTGCCTTTTGAATTCTGATTTTTTTCAAATTGGCATTTTTACCAAACTACTTAAAGTCTTGTTAGGGCCTTGCTTAAGTCCCTTTAGAATTTTAGAAAATAAAAAGTCACTGTAGTCAGGGGTAGAGGGGTTAGAACTGTTTTTTTTGTTAGAATGTCTCAAAAACAGAACCCAGCTACTAGTGAAGATAATAATGACATACAGGACATGGTTGAGGAGCTTGACCTCACCCCTTACCTTCACTTGTCTTTCAAGGAAGCAAGGTCCTTATGTAAACTTAAAAACATAGCAATGGGCCCACATCCAACCAAACAAAAGCTCCAGGAGCTGTTGGCTGAGTATGCAAAGGCCCACCCTTCTGAACATGGTGATGACCAGTCAGAAGGAGAAAGGAGTGAGGAGGATGGAGGATGGAGATAGGTACCCACCTCCACCCATTCCTAGGGAAGAAAGGGACCCTGTACCCTTAATTCCAAGAGTTAACCTCTGGGGACCTAGAGGCCACACAGGTGGCTCAGGTTCTGGTGGGGACATTGAGGACAGCCTCAATGAGGAGGACAGCCTTTTAGCAAGGCTGGCCAAAAGACTGGATCTAGAGTTCAGACTCCTGGCTCTAGAGAAAGAAAGAAAGGAGATGGGTTTAGCACCCATCAATGGTGGCAGCAATCTTAATAAGGATAAAGAGCAATCTTATGATCCTAAAATCCCCAAAGGGATTGTCCCTAAATTTTAGGAGGGTGATGACATCACTAAATGGTTCACAGCCTTTGAGAGGGCTTGTGACATGAGAAAGGTGAAGAAACCTCTCTGGGGGGCACTCCTGTGGGAACTGTTCTCTGGTAACTGCAGAGACAGGCTCCTGACCCTTTCTGGGCCAGATGCTGGGTCCTATGACCTCATGTAGAGAACTCTGATTGAGGGATTTGGACTCACCACTGAGGAGTACAGAATTAGATTCAGGGGGCTCACAAAACCCAAAACCAGTCCTGGATTGATTTTGTAGACTACTCAGTAAAGACACTGGATGGTTGGTTAACTGGACACAATGTGCATGACTTTACTGGACTTTACAATTTGTTTATGAAGGAACATATTTTAAGTAATTGCACGAATGAAAAGTTACATCAGCATTTGGTAGACCTAGGTCTAATTTCTCCCCAAGAATTGGGAAAGAAGGCAGACCACTGGGTCAAGACTAGGGTGACTAAGACAACCACTGGGGGTGACCAAAAGAAAGGGGTTACAAAACCTCCCCAGGGGAAAGGTGGTGAGAATCCCCACGATAAAAAGTCTGAGTCTTCTAAAGGGCCCCAAAAACCTGCACAGGGGGGTGGGTCCCAAAATACTCCCTATACTCCACAGCCCTATTTGGGGGAAGAACTTTGATCCTGCAAAGGCCTGGTGTAACAACTGTAAGAAGTTGGGACACTTAACTGGAGACAAGGCTTGCCCTAGCAAGAAGGGCCCTAGTCCTACAGCTACAGCTACTCCTGGTGTAGCCAGTCTCCAGTTGGGATCAGCAGTGTGCCCAGAGCAAATCAGGTTGCACACTGAAGCAGTTCTAGTTTCAGAGGGGGAAGTTGAGTTTGCCACTGTAGCTGTGTGGCCACCCAACTTAAAGAAATACTTACAGTACCCTTGGATCAATGGAACTAGGATAGAGGCTCTGAGGGATACAGGTGCCAGTGTCACTATGGTGAGAGACACACTGGTTTCCCCTGAGCAATATTTGATTGGGCGTACTTACCCAGTCACCAATGCTGCAATGGCTATGGTGACATTAGACTGGGGGGGGTTTACTGGCCTGAAACAGGTAGTGGTCTTTCCAAAGCTACCAGCTGCATGTCTTCTTGGCAATGACCTGGAAACCTCAGCCTGGGCTGAGGTTGAACTAAAAACCCATGCAGCAATGCTGGATATCCCTGAATTGGTGTGTGTAAAAGCAAGAGCACAGAGCAAAAGGCAGGGTGAAAAAGTGTTGGAGCCTGAAAGTATGGCCCAACCTACCAAGAGAAAAGGCAAGAAGACTGGGGAACCAGCTTCTGTTCAGCAAAAGGATCAGAACCCCTCTCCTCAGGTAGAGGACTTGGACACCCCAGAGGGAACTGAGCATATGGAGCTTGACCCTTACCAGGTTGAACTCTTGACTGACTGACTGACTGATATATTTGTAGAGCGCACTAATGCCGAGGCGTCTTGGCGCTAAGTGGTGTGCAGGGACAGCAACAAACAGGGATCAGGGATGGGTGAAAAACCAGGTTTTTATTTCCTTCCTAAACGCCAACCTGCTGGGCTGAAGTCTAAGATGTGGAGGAAGGGAGTTCCATAGTTTAGCCGCTAAGAAAGAAAAACGTTTACCTCCACACCTTACTTTTTTAATCTTTGGAAGGACTACCAGTACAGAAGAAGAGGATCTTAAAAGACGCGACGGTACATATCGACCAAACAAGGATTGCACATCCTTAGCCCCTCCTCCAAATAAGGCTTTGTGTACTAGGCAGAGTGCCTTAAAATCAATCCGTCGTTTCACTGGGAGCCAATGAAGTTGCTTTATACTAGTGGATGTAGGATGATGTTTAGGAAGTTTAAGCAATACTCGCGCTGCCGCATTTTGAATTGATTGGAGTTTAGAGAGTTGGGCAGCACCTACTCCCAAGTAAAGAGCATTGCAATAATCTATTCTCGATAAAACCATGGCTCCTACCACAGTTTTCCTCAAAGAGAAAGGGATGAACGGGAGTATCTTCCTTAAACATTTTAAAGTAAAAAAGCAGGCTGACGAAACCTGATTAATCTGTGGTGCCAAAGTGAGGTCGTTATCGATCAGAAAGCCAAGGTTCCTTGCCTTATTTACCGGCACCGGGCAGGTACCGGCAGCAGAAGGCCACCATATTTGGCTCCAGACCGATGAATTCTGTCCGAATTCCACAACCTCAGTTTTTTCGGCATTAAGCTTTAAAAAGTTGGAGTTCATCCAGGACATCAGTGCAGAAAGACATTTACGGAACTGGACAGCTGTTACGTCCAAGGTTTGTGCTACGGAAACTACAAGCTGAGTGTCGTCAGCATATGACACCAACTAAAAACCATAACTTTTTATGAGTCGAGCCAGAGGGGCAACGTATATATTAAACAGCGTCGGGGATAAAGCCGAGCCCTGTGGAACTCCACCAGGGAGAGTGAAATCTTCAGACTGAAGGCCATCCCAAAGGATCAGTTGTTCCCTGGATGACAGAAAAGAAGTAAGAAGAGCTAATGCTTTACCACTGATGCCAACTTCCTGCAGCCTTCGAACTAGTACTGCATGATTTACGGTGTCAAAGGCTGCTGTCAGATCAAGCAAGATTAACTCTTGGGCCCAGGGGGACCCTCTAGGGAAGAGCTGTGCCAGGGGCAGCAAGACTGTCCCACTCTTGAAAGCCTGAGGCAGCAAGCTGTTTCAGAAGCAAAGGGAGTTGTCAGTGGTACCCACAGAGTCTATTGGGAAGAGGGATTACTGTACACAGAGGCAAGAGACCCCAATCCTAGAGCCACCAGGAGAGTGGTAGTGCCACAGAGGTACAGGGAGTTCCTCCTAACTTTAGCTCATGACATCCCCCTAGCTGGGCATCTGGGCCAAACCAAGGCTTGGAAAAGGCTAGTTAGCCACTTTTACTGGCCCCAGATGCACCAAAAGGTGAAGGAGTTTGTCAGCTCCTGTAGCTCCTGTGTTACCTGTCAAGCCAGTGGCAAGACAGGTGGCCACCCAAAGGCCCCCCTGATACCACTGCCTGTGGTGGGGGTTCCCTTTGAAAGGGTAGGTGTGGACATAGTGGGTCCACTTGAACCTCCCACAGCCTCAGGGAACAAATTCATACTGGTGGTAGTGGATCATGCCACTAGGTACCCTGAAGCAATTCCACTTAGGACTACTACAGCTCCTGCACTAGCCAAGGCCCTCATTGGTGTCTTCACCAGGGTAGGGTTTCCTAAGGAGGTGGTTTCAGACAGAGGTTCTAACTTTATGTCTGCTTACCTGAAACACATGTGGAGAGAGTGTGGAGTGCAGTACAAGTTTACTACACCCTATCACCCACAAACCAATGGCCTTGTTGAGAGATTTAACAAGACATTGAAAGGCATGATTATGGGGCTCCCTGAGAAACTCAAAAGGAGATGGGATGTCCTCTTACCATGTCTGCTTTTCGCTTACAGAGAAGTGCCACAGAAGGGAGTAGGCTTTTCCCCCTTTGAACTTTTGTTTGGCCATCCTGTGAGGGGACCACTCTGTCTTGTAAAAGAGGGTTGGGAGAAGCCTCTCCAAGAACCCAAACAAGATATTGTGGACTATGTGCTTGGCCTAAGGTCCAGAATGGCTGAGTACATGGAAAAGGCATCCAGAAATCTTGAGGCCAGCCAGGAGCTTCAGAAGCACTGGTATGACCAAAAAGCTGCACTGGTTGAATTTCAACCTGGGCAACAGGTGTGGGTTTTGGAGCCAGTGGCACCAAGGGCACTCCAGGACAGATGGAGTGGCCCTTACCCTATCCTAGAGAAAAAGAGTGAGGTCACCTACTTAGTTGACCTGGGCACAAGCAGGACACCCAAAAGGGTTATCCATGTGAACCGCCTACAACTCTACAATGACTGGGCTGACATCACCATGCTGATGGTGACTGATGAGGAGCAGGAAGCAGAGAGTGAACCTCTCCCTGACCTCCTCTCATACAGCCCAAAAGATGGGTCAGTAGATGGAGTGGTCTTTTCAGACACCCTCTCTGCCCAACAGCAGGCTGACTGCAAGCAAGTCTTGCAGCAGTATGCTAAGCTCTTTTCCTTGTCCCCTGGTCTGACAAACTGGTGTACCCATGAAGTGGACACTGGTGACAGTGCACCTGTCAAAAACAAAATCTATCAACAGTCAGACCAAGTCAAGGAAAGCATTAGAGCTGAGGTCAGCAAGATGCTGGAGTTAGGTGTTATTGAACCCTCTGAGAGCCCCTGGGCTAGCCCAGTGGTTCTGGTCCCCAAACCTCACCCACAGGATGGAAAGAGAGAAATGAGGATTTGTGTGGATTACAGAGGGCTCAACTCTGTCACCAAGACAGATGCTCACCCTATCCCAAGAGCAGATGAGTTGATAGATAAATTGGGTGCAGCCAAATTCTTAAGTACCTTTGACTTAACTGCAGGGTACTGGCAGATTGGCATGGCACCAGGAGCAAAAGAGAAAACAGCATTCTCCACACCTGATGGGCACTATCAGTTCACTGTTATGCCCTTTGGTTTAAAGAATGCCCCTGCCACCTTCCAGAGGTTGGTGAATCAAGTCCTTGCTGGGTTGGAGTCCTTTAGTGCAGCTTATCTTGATGATATTGCTGTCTTTAGCTCCACCTGGCAGGATCACCTGATCCACCTTGGGAAGGTTTTAAAAGCCCTGCAAACTGCAGGTCTAACTATCAAGGCATCCAAATGCCAGATAGGGCAGGGCACTGTGGTGTACTTGGGCCACCTTGTTGGTGGAGGCCAGGTGCAGCCCTTACAGCCCAAGATCCAGGCCATCCTGGACTGGGCAGCTCCAACAACCCAGACCCAAGTCAGGGCATTCCTTGGCTTGACTGGGTACTACAGGAGGTTTGTGAAGGGATATGGGTCCATTGTGACTCCCCTCACAGAACTCACCTCCAAGAAAATGCCCAAGAAGGTTAACTGGACAGTTAGTTGCCAAAAGGCTTTTGACACCCTGAAAGAAGCAATGTGCTCAGCACCAATTCTGAAGGCTCCAGATTATGCCAAGCAGTTCATAGTGCAGACTGATGCCTCTGAGCTAGGGATAGGAGCGGTCCTATCCCAGACCAATGATGAAGGCCAAGACCAACCTGTTGCTTTTATAAGCAGAAGGCTTCTCCCCAGGGAGCAGCGTTGGAGTGCCATTGAGAGGGAGGCCTTTGCTGTGGTTTGGTCCCTGAAGAAGTTGAGACCATACTTGTTTTGTACTCACTTCCTAGTTCAAACTGATCACAGACCTCTCAGATGGCTAATGCAAATGAAAGGGGAAAATCCTAAGCTGTTGAGGTGGTCCATCTCCCTACAGGGAATGGCTTTGAAGTGGAACACAGACCTGGGACTGCCCATGCCAATGCAGATGGACTTTCCAGGTTCTTCCACTTAGACAATGAAGACTCTCTAGGGAAAGGTTAGTCTCATCATCTTTCATTTGGGGGGGGGGGGGTGAGAAAGTGCCCTCTTTCTGCATGGTATGCCCCCACATTTTGCAGAATTGCTGATGTTCTTTGACTGTGTGTGCCCTGGGCTCCTGCTAATCAGGTGCCCAGGGCCTATGTTCCTTCCCTAAAACTGCATTGAAGCCTAAACCCAATTGGCATCTCTGGCCACATGTCAGCCCCTGGTAAATGGTAGCACAGGTACCCAGGGCACTGTGACCAGAGAAGGCCTCTAAGGGCTGCAGCACTTATTGTGCCACCCTTAGAGGTCCTGTACCCTGACACTCACACACTTCCTTTGCAGGCTGTGTGTCTTGGTGCAGAACAAAGTGAAGAGTCGGCATGGCACACATCCCTGTGTGCCATGCCCACAAACCACTGCCCTGGCATACATCAGTCACCCCTCTAGCTGGGTGCCCTATGCCAGTGGTGAGGGTACAGGTGCATGAGCCCTATACCCCTACAGTGCCCAAGTCCATTCCTGGGCACTGTAAGTTCAGTGCTGCCATTAAGAGTATATGGTGCTAGGAGTTTGTCATTACGAACTGCACAGCACCATGATGGCTACACTGAAGACTGGGAAGTTTGGTATCAAACTTCTCAGCACATTAAACCCACACTGATGCCAGTGTGGGATTTAATGTAAAATGCACCACAGAGGGCATCTTAGAGATGCCCCCTGAAACTCGACCAACTTCTAGTGACCTGACTGAGTGGCTGCTTAGGCTGCCACCAACTGACATGTTTCTGGACCCCTGGGTCGAGAGCCTGCTGCTCTCGGGGGCCTGAAACAATGCACATCCTGGGATGAGGTGCCAAGCCTCCTCCCCCAGGATGGGCAGGGTTCACGAAGGAGAAGCTTCAAAGGCATGCCGCCTTTGTGAGCCTCTCCAGACCATTTGCTGCTTTCAGCAACTGGTCCCCACTGGTTCTACCCCCCACTTTGGGCGGGAGAACCGGCGGGAAAAACAAGTGAGGAAGGGAAGTGTGCCCACCTCTGCCAACTCCACCCCTCAGGTGGGGGAGGTGAGGTGAAGCACAACCTCGAGTCCTTGCCATCTTGAGGATGGGGGACCCAGCCAACTAGGGACAGGCTCCTGCCCCCCTCCCACTGGAGAGTGGCAGAATAGGGGGTGTCCCCCACCCCAGGGAAGGGACCCATTGGTCCCTGCCCGTTACCTACCTGTAACGCCCCTAAATTTAGTATTTAGGGGGCACGCTGAACCTTGCTTCCTCAGATCCAGCAACAACAAGGAAAGAAGAAGGATGAAGAGCCGTGCAGAGCTAACAAGAGGACGACGCCCACTGACTTGGTCCCAGCCCTACAGGCCTGTCTCCCCTCGAACCTGCTCCTGCAAAATCCCGGTGTGTCCTGCAGCCAGCAACCTCAAAAACCCCGCTGGACCTGCCTGCCTTCACTTCCAAGCCTGCTTCTCCCGTGAACACTGGACTTGTTCAAACTGCAGCTTCTGGCTCCGGCCGGACACCGCGAATCCAGCCCACTCTGCACCCGCCGAACCCGGCCCGAGCTCGAGTGGGAAAACACCACGAGGAGGTCACCCCGGCGATCCTGACCCGAGATACGGCGACTCCTGACCTGCCTCAAGCCTCCAATCGACGCCTGCAGCCTCAATCCAGAGGATCCCCTCTACCGCGACCAGAGCGGGTAAGACTTTCCGACGTCCCAAGGCACCCCTGCACCCGACGCCCCACGGCCTGGTGTGCCCAAACCAACGGTGCCTAACCAACCCAAGACATCCCAACTTACCCCTCGAAGTGGTTTTCGCACCCAGAAGATCCTCGTCCCCGAGCCTGCAGTGTTTCTTCTAACCGTAGGCGCTCCATTGAAAACAACAGGGCACCCGACCTCAGAACAGCACCCTGCACCCGGCCGCCCTAGTGCCGCTGAGGGTGCACCTTTGGTGCTAATTTGGTTCCCTATTTGCCCTGACCTAAACCCTAGGAGCTTTGCTCCCACAACCCAGTGGCCTGCTTGCCAGCAGCCACCAACCGGAGACCCCCTATCCTCAATAGGATAACATTGGGCCTCAACACTCTGCACCCGGCCGCCCTAGTGCCACTGAGGGTGAAACAAAAGTGCATCACTGACCCTGGGGGACCCCTGAGTCTAACCCCAGAACCTTAACTCCCACAGTCGTTTACTTACCTGCAATCCGATAACCCGTTTTTCCTCCATAGGATAACATTGACAATTTTTCTTCCAAAAAACGACTAAGTGTGGCGTTATGAAAACTAAAGATATTCTTTAAAAATCGTACAAATAACCAAAACGTGTTTTCTTACCTGTTTGCAGAAAATGTCCCAGTGCTGAATCTAGGCATCCAGCACTGAGTTAGAAAAGTAACGTGAAAAGTAACTTACCTGCAATTTACTGAAAAAGCCTATTCATTTCAATGTACTGCTCCAAAAAGAAGTGTGGAGTTTTGAAATCTGAAAATATTCTTTAAAAATCGCACGAATAACCAAAACGTATTTACTTACCAGTTTGCAGGAAATGTCCCAGTGCTGAATCTAGGTATCCAGCACTGAGTTAGAAAAGTAACGTAAAAAGTAACTTACCTGCAATTTGCTGAAAAAGCCTATTCATTCCAATGTACTGTATTTGCTAAGTGTTGCAACCTACTGCTCCCCTGTAAATCAAACAAAGTACAATTTCTATTGCATTTTCAAACTGTTCTATATCCAGTAACTTATTACTGAAAAGTATTTAATGCTTACCTGTGCCAGGCTTGCTTGGTTCTAAAAATAAACAACAGTATATTTTTATACAAAAACAATTGGCCTAGAGTTCAGTTCTTGAGTGTGTGAATTTATTTGCTGACTGAGTGTGTACATCAAATGCTTAACACTGTCCTCTGATACTGCCTTACTGCTCGACCAAGCTACCACAAGTAGAGAGTAAGGTTCTATGTAACTTTAACCTCTGCCTACCTTTGGAGTCACCTGGACCCTATACACACTATACCTCATTTTGGTGTAGTATATATAGAGCCAGTTTCTTACATTCAGAGCCAAAAAGCCTTGGCAACAGCAGGTCGACACGTTGCACAGGGGTTTGGTCCCAGCAGCTCCGAAGAGGGATATGTCCTCCAAATTGCAGGGATGACAGATCAGGCCTCTGGAGAGCCACAGAACCACCACTTATGTTGCTGAGCCTCGGGACGTCCAGAGAACAACAGGAGCAGCAGACCGGTCAGCTTCGTAGCGGCGCCTGCAGATGCAGGGGAGAGATTCCTTCCCTCCAAGGGAGATTTCTTGAGATGTCCTTGATGCCCAGAGGTCTTCTGGAGAATCTGAGTTAAGCACAGACATGGACGAGGCAGAATACTTGCAGAACAGCGAGACTAGGAGCAACAGGAGTCTTCCATGATGCAGTCTCAGTTCCAGATGAAGTCCAGCGAAGTCCAAGGGTCCAGACGGTCAAAGAGTGTCTTAGTTTCACAGGTGAATCTTGTTCCACGATGAATCTGAGGACCCACCCACGGGAGAGCCCTTAAATACCCAACGAAAGGGTTGGAATGACACAGGAACCCCTCCCAGATGAGGGGCTGGACAGAGGGGAGCATACTCCCTTGTCCTATTAACAGTTGAACAAAAAGCATCGGACCATAAAGACTGCACCTGACCTGTGTTCCTAAAGTGCAGTTCAACACAACTACATACCAATGTGTGCACAGACTGCAAGCACCTGCGCCAAGGTGCATAAACCAAAACAGGTTACAAATGACAATCTAGAGCGTAGAAGTGCAACACAACAATCAATCAATCAATCAATCATGTCACTTATAAAGCGCACTACATACCCGCGAGGGTCTCAAGGCGCTGGGGGAAGAGGGGGGTGGTGCTGCTACTGATCGAAGAGCCAGGTCTTGAGGAGTCTTCTGAAGGCCAGTAGGTCTTGGGTCTGTCGGAGGTTGGTGGGGAGGGTGTTCCAGGTCTTGGCGGTGAGGTGGGAGAAGGATCTGCCGCCGGCGGTCGTTTTCCGGATGCGGGGGACTGTGGCGAGGGCGAGGCTGGTCGAGCGGAGCTGGCGGGTGGGGGTGTAGAAGCTGAGTCGTCTGTTGAGGTAGGCTGGTCCGGAGTTGTGGAGTGCTTTGTGTGCGTGGGTGAGGAGCTTGAAGGTTATCCTCTTGTTGACAGGGAGCCAGTGCAGGTCTCTCAGGTGGGGTGTGATGTGGCTGCGTCGGGGGATGTCGAGGATAAGACGTGCAGAGGCGTTCTGGATGCGTTGCAGCCGTCTCAGGAGCTTAGCCGTCGTTCCTGCGTAGAGGGCGTTTCCGTAGTCCAGCCTGCTGGTGACGAGGGCCTGGGTGACTGTTTTTCTTGTTTCGGTGGGGATCCACTTGAAGATCCTGCGGAGCATTCGGAGGATGTTGAAGCAGGATGAGGAAACGGCGTTGACCTGCTTAGTCATGGAGACGGTGGGGTCGAGGATGACCCCTAGGTTGCGTACGTGGTCGGTGGGTGGCGGGGCTGTTCCCAGTGATGTTGGCCACCAAGAGTCGTCCCAGGCTGAAGGGTTGGAACCAAAGATGAGGACCTCCGTCTTGTCCGAGTTCAGCTTCAGGCGGCTGGTCCTCATCCATTCGGCGACGGCCTTCATTCCTTCGTGGAGGTGGGCTTTGGCGGTGTGAGGGTCTTTGGTGAGGGAGAGGACCCAAACCAGGATGTAGCTCTTGTCTTTATTTTCTTTTCTTTAAAAAGCATGACATATATGCAGTGAAGACAGCCAACGCTTTTCGTCCATAACAATGGACTTCTTCAGGGTAAAAATAATTACAGAAGATATTCAGCCAAGTAGAAGCGTTGAGATACGGATTAAAAAAACACTCCCATGGTAATATGCCTCATCAATATTCCCGGTTCGTGAGTCAAAAGCAGCCCAACCCTAGAGCGACGCGCCACGGAACACTCGCCTACAGACCTCCCGGACCCCGCACCCCTTTCACCAATGTCATCGCAGACTACATCGCTCCCCACGCCCTCGCCTCCACGGAGTACATACTGCTTGTAGACCTGAACTTCCACTTAGACAACATCAGCGATCCTAACACCTTCGCCCTCCTGGAGAACCTCCCCAACATAGGACTGAAGCAACTTGTCTCCACCCCCACACACACAGCAGGAAACACACTCGACCCCATCTTTGCCAGAGGAAACAACATTCGCTTCAGCCACACCACGGAACTGCTCTAGATAGACCACCACTGCATCCATTTCTCCTTCTCAAAACCCACCGCACACAAGCGCACGCCCTGCCTCCCACGCAGAAACTGGAGCAACCTCCACCAATGGATCACCAACTGTGCCAACACTCTTGCCCCCCTCCAGAACACAACGAGACGACACAACACAAAAGCCACCTGGTTCACCACGGACCTCCGAGAATCCAAGCGCTCTTGACAACGACTGGAGAAAACGTGGCAAAACAGCAAAACCCCGGAAGC
This sequence comes from Calotriton arnoldi, assembly GCA_963921515.1. Lineage (NCBI taxonomy): Eukaryota > Metazoa > Chordata > Amphibia > Caudata > Salamandridae > Calotriton > Calotriton arnoldi. The sequence goes on from CAWUFW010001574.1 coordinate 1,222,275, forward strand.
ACGCTCCGCCTACAAGGCGGCCACCATGGCACACCACCAACTCATCAAATCAACTAAGAGAAACTTCATCCAAGACAGAATCCTCTCCAACTCCCACAACTCCAAGGAACTCTTCGCCATCATACAAGAATTCGCCAGACCTAACAGCGAAACAACCGACGTCCCTCCCTCCCAAGACCTCTGAAAAAAACTCACCTCCTTCTTCCACCTCAAGATCAAGACGCTCTACGAAAACTTCGACGACCAAGACCACAGCACCGCCTCAGCACCCCCCCCAGTGACGCCATCTAACAGACCCTCCTCACCTGGACCCCTCTCACCACAGAAGACACCGCAAGACTATGAAAAGCATCCACTCCAGAGCACCTACTGACCCCTGCGCCACACATCTTCCACAGGGCCGCCACCACCACCGCACACGAACTACGCTGAACTATCAACTGCTCCCTTGAGATCGCCACATTCCCATATGACTGGAAACGCGCCTAAGTCAAACCCCTCCCTAAGAAGCCCTCCGCAGACCCGACGGATCTCAAGAACTTCAGGCCCATCTCACTACTCCCTTTCGCCACCAAAGTAATCGAGAAAGCAGTCAACACACAGCTAGCACACTTCATAGAAACCAACATCCTCGACACCTCTCAATCCGTATTCCGCAGCAACCACAGCACCAAGACCGCCCTCATAGCCGCCACCGACGACATCCGCGCCCTCCTCGATCAAGGCCACACAGCAGCCCTCATCCTTTTGGACCTTTCAGCAGCCTTCGACACCATCTCCCACCGTACACTAGCCACCAGACTTCCAGGGGACAGCCCTAGACTGGATTCGATCTTTCCTCTCAGGCAGAACACAAAGAATAAGACTCCCGCCCTTCCTCTCCGAACCAACAGAGATCAGATGTGGAGTACCCCATTGATCCTCCCTCAGCCCCACATTCTTCAACGTCTACATGGCCCCCCTCGCAACCATCGTCAGAAAACACAGACTCAACATAGTCTCATACGCCAACGACACCCAGCTCATCCTCTCCCTCACCAAGGAACCCGACATCACCAGGCGCAGTTTCCAAGAAGGGATGAAAGACGTCGCAACCTGGATGAGGAGCAGCTGCCTGACGCTCAACTTGGAGAAAACAGAAGTCCTCATCCTCGGCTCCACCACCTCTGCATGGGACAACACCTGGTGGCCTCCTGCCCTCGGAAACCCACCCACCCCAACGGACCACGCACGCAACTTCGGCATCATACTCGACTCTTCACTCACCATGAACTGACAGATCAACGCCTTGTCCTCCACTTGCTTCAACACCCTCCGCATACTTCGCAAAACCTTCAAATGGATCCCCCCGATGCCAGGAACACCGTCACCCACGCACTCATCACCAGCAGACTGGACTACGGAAACGCTCTCTATGCCGGAATCAACAAAAAACTCCTCCACAAACTCCAGACCGTCCAGAATGCTGCAGCCAGACTTATCCTCGACATCGCACGACATGACCACATCATCCAACACCTACGCGACTTCCACTGGCTTTCTGTCGAAAGAAGAATAACCTTCAAACTGCTCACACACGCCTACAAAGCCCTCCATAACACCGGACCCCAATACATCAATGAATGAATCTCCTGCCACACCCCCAAGAGAAATCTCTGCTCTGCCGACCTCGCCCTAGCCATGGTCCCCCGCATCCACAGGGCCAGAGCAGGTGGCAGATCCTTCTCCAACCAGGCGGCCAAGACCTGGAACGAACTCCCCCTCCGCATCTGACGAAGCCCGACACTGCATCAATTCGAATGACCTACGGAGCTGCTCGCACCCCCCTGAAACTTGAGACCCTCAAAGGTGAGTAGTGCGTTTTAAAACCCCTGATTGATTGATTGATTATCTATCCTTGCCGTCCAGGTCTAAAATGGATTTACGCTGCAACCATAGTTCTCAAGTGGGGTGATAACGTGATAACGACAAGGGCAAGGCAGGGCCAATAAGCCCTGATGGGCACTCCGATTGGTGCTGGAGCCGCAGAAGCCCGTCTGCTTCACCCTGGTGTAGGGCGCAAAGACGGGATAGTCCTATGTCCAGTTTCGCACTGGAGCAAGAACCAAGGGTTCCTGAACTGGCTGAAACTGGAGCATGCAAGGAAGGCAGCAAATGTGCCCTTCTATGCAGTCTAGTTGCGCTGGAAAGCACCCCCACCCCAGCCCAATACACTAAGAGCTATCTGGGAGGTGGTTATATCTCCCTGTGACAGGAAACCAATTGTTCTACCTTCCCCTGCCAAAGGGCAGCTCAGCAGCAGGAGGGCAAAGCAGTCTCTATGGTCGGCAGCAGCACTAGCTTGCTGGCAGACCCTGAAAGGCTGTAACCAGGAGTACAGGGGGCTCCTCTAAAGAGCTCCCCAGTAACTGGGATCACACCTTCAACACCGGAATCAGTGTTGGGGTATGATTCCAACATGTTTGGTACCAAACAAGACCAGGTTCGGTGCATCCATTATATAGTTAGACATCTCGTAATGACTGATGTCCATTATATGTCTTAAAATGGCTAACGTCACTTACAAAGCCTAGAGAATCTACTCCAGGGTTTGTATGGGTGTCTTACTCATGCAGGGGCACCCTCGCACATATAACCAAGCACCATGCCCTGTGGACTGAATGGCCTGCCCTAGAGGTGACTTATAGATTTTAAGTGTAGTGACCTCAGATATAAGGAAACATATTACTGTCATGAGAGGTGCAAGCACCATATCACACAGGCTGCAATTGAAGACCTGTAGTCAGAGTTTGAGTGGACTCCCATGGGTGGCACAATACATGCTGCAGCCCATGGGAGACCCCTGGTGTACCTACTAGGGACTTATAAGGGTACACCAGTAGCCAATTGAGGAGGTACCAGAGTACTTACCACAGTCAAATTTAGGGAGGAAGTACAATGATGGGTCCTGATTAGCAGGATCCCAGTCAGACTAATCAGAAAACAGAATAACACCAGCAGAAACTGGGGTTAACCATGAAAGCAGATCCTACTTTCCTACACACTCACTTTCTGATTCAAACTAACCACAGACCTCTCAGATGGCCATTTGGGAGAGAGATCACAGATGCTGGGGTCCTGATTAGCAGGATCCGAGCAAACTACAGTCAAAACATACTGACACCAGGCAAAAAGTGGGGGTAACCATGAAAGCAGATCCTACTTTCTTTCAGGGACCTCGGACAAATCCTGCTCAGGCCCACCAGTTATTCACCAGATTGCCAGGTGCCACCATCCGGCTCCAGGCGACCCAGATTTTTTTACACAGCATCCAACGCCCAAGAGTCTTGTGGTGCAGGCTTCAGCCAGTAAGGTAAATCTAGACTTGTTTACCACTACTCCTCCTGACAGGGAATTGAAGAAGATAGAATCTTTGGTGAAATAATTTTCTCCTCAACAAGCTTGGTCCTTTTTTCTGTGAATGCCAGCTGCCTCCTAGGCTGTTACTCTCACTCCTTGTATGACTCTGTAGACCAGGCATTGCTCATGGTCCCACAAGAAGCCTGTGCCATCCTTTCTTGGGCCATACAGGATGAAGTGTGATGCGCTCAAACTCGCCATTCGCAGTGCACTCAATACCAGTAATTCTCTGTACTAGTGTGGCCATTCGAAGGCATGCATGGATACGGTCCACCAGGTTTTCAGGAGACATCCAGGGTGCCGCATGAACCTGCCATTTCATGGTCCCTGACATTTCGGGGATAAAGCAGACTCTGCCTTAGTGCACTTCAAAGAAGCAGGGCCACAGTGCGATCTCCAGGTCTCTGTGCCCCCGCCCGCCATCTGTATCAACACTTACGCCTCCTACGTGGCTACGGTAGTGGCTTCTAGTATCGCCAACAGCCTCAGCCGGTGCAACAATCACTCCAGCCTTTTTTGTGGCCGCAGCTACAGAGTCCATAGGAGAGGGCAAATAGTGATAGAGCGCAGGACAGTCTTCCACCCCTCCAGCGTCCACCTCCCCTACCTCCCAAGTCTCCTTAGCGTGCCCTTTCAGGCACACAGCCACCTTGTCGGAAGGAGGATTTGACGTTTTCTGCCAGGGTGGCAGGTGATAACTTTGGACAAATGGGTGCTGCAAATTGTTAATGTTTCTTGAAACCCCACTGCATAGTCCACCACCCTCAGAACAGTTGACAGAGAACCATTTATCTATTTTACAGCAGGAAGTGCCAGCTCTTTTGGGCAAAAGAGCTCTAGAAATGGTCCTGGCACCATAAGTCGGTTGTGGTTGTTATTCCTACTGCTACTTGGTGATGATAAATAACGGGGTCCTCCGTCCCATTTGAGACGTTCACCCTCTCAATCGCTTCTGGCAAAAAGACCTCTCCATGGCTTCCTTCAAAAAGAGATGTTCAATATTCTCACTCAGGCCCAGGTTTTGTCTGCCTTTGACTGTGGAGACTAGATGGTAGTGCTGGATGTGCAGTGTGCCTATTTCCACATTCACACCCTGTAGGCCCTCAGGTGTTACCTGCGGTTACTGTTAGGCCATGAGCATTTTCAGTTTGCTGTGCACCCTCTTGGCCTTACCAGCACCCCTCGGGTGTTCACAAAAGTGATGGTGGTGGTTACTGCACATCTTTGGAGGTCAGGTTTCTCAGTCTTTCCCTACCTCGATGAATGGCTGGCTGTTGAAGGCAGTCATTACCCACCTCCACACTACTCAGACCCTCCTAAAATACTTGGGGTTCACTATCAATATGCCAAAATCACACCTGGCTCCTTTGCGTGTGCTCTCGCTCATTGGAACCATTCTGGATACAGTGCAGTTTCGAGTCTACACACCAGAGCGGAGAGTTCAGGATATTCGGTCTTTGATCCTGATGTTTCACTTTCATCCTCTGCCCAGGATCTCAGAGAGGATGACTCAGAGGCTGCTGGGCCTAATAGCCTCCTGCATCATGCTTATGAAGCATGTCAGATGGCATATACATCACCAGGGGAATCTTTCGGATTTGGTCCACATTTCAGAGGAGACTGCAGAAGATCTGCAGAGTTGCAGGAACCCTCTCCTTACCTCACCCAGAGCTCACAGTGGTAACTGGTTTGCTTCTGGGTTGGAGAGGCCAACTGGGAGAGGTGGAGATCAGAGCGTCTGGTCTTTGGTGGAGGCCTGGCTCCATATCAACCTTCTGGAGCTGGGAGCCATCCACTTGGTGTTGAAAGCTTCTCTGCCCTCCATCAAAGGGAATCTTGTGCAGGTGCTCACGAACATCACCACCACCATGTGGTACTGCAACCGCCAGGGTGGGGTTGAGTTGTGGACCCATTGCCAGCTCTGCACCTCTAGAGGTGGCTAGATCGCCAAGCTATTTTTCTGGTGACACACCAACTGGCTGGTTCCTTGAACGTCAGAGCAGACAAGCTAAGCTGTCTATGCCTTGCAGATCATGAATGGCAATTGCTTACAAAGATGTTTTCATGTATGGGGAGAATTGTCACTTGATCTTTTTGCCACCGCCAAGAATGTGCAATCTGGTGCTTTGGAGTTTTCAAGGAGTCTCTCGCTCTGAGACGTGTTCTGCATTGAGTGGCCCTCAGAACTCCTGTATGCCTTCCCGCTGATTCCTCTCATGACCTAGGTTCTGAATAATATTAGGACTGACTGTACTTAAGTCATGCTAGTGGCCTGGAGAGTATGGTATCCCAAACTCCTGGGCATGAGCATTGAGCATCCATTCTCAATCAGGCTGCCTCTTCATGAGGATCTCCTGTTGCAGCAGCGGGGCAGAGTTCCGCACCAAAACCTGCACAATCTACACCTGCATATTTGGATATTGACCGACGATAGTTGACTGTTTTCGACCTTCCTCCACAAGTTGATACTGTCATCTTGGCAGACAGAAGTCTCTCAACCAAATCTGCATACGCCTAGCATTGGGATACTTTGTGCCCTGATGCACTTCTAAGCAGATCAATCCACTACGGGCCAAACAGTCTGAGATGTATTAATCTAGGTTATCCCTGGTCCAGGAAAGTCTTGCCTTGGGCACTGTTAAAGGGTACTTGTTGGCTCTTTCGGCCTTTTACAGTTACTGGACCAGTCCTCATTATTCAAATCACAAATTTGTGTTTTCTGAAATGGTTGCAACATGTGTTTCCCCCTTTTGCTCTGATCAGAGCTTGTCAGAAAGACATAGCTTTGCCCAGACACAAGGTAGGATTCAATGCCACCGTCACACTATAATAGCTCATCTCAAATGTCTGTTTAGCACACATTTGAAGTGAGCAGTTTGAGTGTTGGTGGTGTTGGTGGTGTTGTAGAGTGCTCAAGGAACTGCTCTTCACCTAAGAACCTGGGAACTACCCACACCTCCCTACTTCCTATTTTACATCATTTATGTGGCACTCTGAGCCTGAAAGGGTATTGTTTTGACTTACAATAGATTATCCCTTGTATCTGGGCTAAGATGTCTCTCTGATGAGCTGTGAGAGCGAAACACATGTATTCATTCCAAGTTGGCTTGGATGGTATTTTACTAATCCAAAGCTGTAATACTCCGACTGGAGTGGTAAAAGGCTTTTGTCATTTTTATCAGCTCGGTGTGGATGGCACTAGCTAATCCTAAGCTTAAAAACTTTGCTACATAAATTCCATAAGACTTTGCCACTTTGCTAGCTCGATGTAGATGGACCTATGCTAATCTTATGCTTAAAACTCTGCTAGAAAAATAAGTCATTTGATGTGAGCGGTGTTAGAGTGTAAGTGGTGGGATATGTACATCGTTTTCCCATTCCCAGATGAGTGATCCCTCATCTTCCATGCGCCCTCAGAGCAATAGGGGAAATTCAATTTCAAGGTTCTTATTCTCAGGTTGGAGATAATGAGTTACCAGCCAAATCAAGGTTATAACTTTAGCACCTAAACTCCTGGTAGTTTCTCCCCTGGACCTTTTGCCTGCTAGAGAATGTGAAATGTATGTGGGGGTGGGAATGAGACAGAATGAAGAGTCAGCTGCCTGAATCAGTGCAGAAAACAGATTCCTGCTTTTATTACCCATTTCTCAAATTCTTAAAGGATATCTCTTGCAACTTCCTTTCCATCAGCCCACTTCTCTAGAACAGATAAACATCTGCACAGGATAGATCCTAAGAGGGCTTTCAAGCTTTTGTTTACAAATTATACACTCATGGAAGCACTGAAAGAAACACACTCACAAGCAACACCTCATGTGTGTTAGACAGTGTTGCATTTTGGAGAAAAATTAAGCCCTTGTAATATTAAAAGCCTCTTCTGCCGGAATAAAAACCAAAAGGTCTACATCCCTTCTTGGTGTTTCTGTAAGTATTGCCAAGCGGCCCCATGGCCATCAGTTCAGAAAGTCACCAAACAGAACTCTGTACCCACAAGGTGAGGAATGAGTCATAAATTGGGCATGCAGCTTTTTCAAATTTCCGAATATCTAACTAATTACCTCAGCCTGCCACCTATATGCTGCTGCTTTTTTAGTGGCTCAAGATGAGGGATTTTCAGGAAGAAGTAGTGGTTAGAACAACTTATCTTTAGTTATGTTCTTTTTTATGGATACCCATCTTTCTTCATGCTTCTAATAATCCTCCCACTTCAAATATTCTTTATTTCTTATCTTTTTCAGTCTGTATTTTTGGGTTGTGATTATTTTATTCCGATTGATACTTCTAACCGCACATTCCTCACCATAGAATATCCCCCTGGCTCGCACTTATATGCTTCTCCGCTGGATCATATCCGTGGTGGTGTGGAGCCAACGCAGAGTCGCACAACACCATCTTGTGGCTTTCAGGAGCACTGCTATGAAACAATCTCTGGATCTAGTCTGGTGCTTGGAGGATATTCTAAGTTGAGGATCTGCGCAAGATAGAGTATCCACCAGATAGTGTTACCAAAGTCTATCTATCTGTCCATCATCTATGAATAGAAGAAACTGCTGGTTGCCACTTCGCAGACTTATGACTTGTGCTAAAACAGCATCACCTGTGCTGATAAAAATGGTGGAATTCGTGAGGTGATGTGTTCTATATTGTGGAACGTAAGACGACCCACTCGTATACCTACTTAAAGCCTGCCCAGGTTTATTCAGCAAAACAAGCACAGTGTGATATCGCTATACAAAGCACTGCTATTTTTCCCTCATCAGCTAGGGAGCATATACAGCTAACCCCTACCTAATTTGCATAAAGTTTTAAAGGTTTTCGTCATACATTCTTCGGGTGAGAATACATATGACAGAAACTCCGATAGCAGGTGCACAACTTTCTCATGAGAATAATGAAGAACGTCGAAAGAAGAAATGTAAACTTCCAGATGATGAGCTATTTATTTCTGAACCTCACTTAATAGAGCCAAGACGGCTAAATACTTCAGAGATTGGCAAGCAGTGCAGTTCATAAACAACGTGAGCAAATAAAATGGCAGTAAATGAATGTAATCTCTTGGTATGCATCAGAAAGAATGTTACAGAACATGCACAACAGGTTCTTCTTTGCTTACCTGCTAGAGTAGACCTTTTTTTTCGGCTGTTATTCTTTCAGTGCTTGACATAATGGTTGTCCATTTGTCGGTGATTGGCATAATATTAATTCCTGTTTCATGAAGGGCCAAGATAGAAAAGTAATAAATAAGATTATATTGTTCATTGATTGCTGATATGGCCAAAGCGGTTGATATCTGCATCATTGCATTCAGCTCCAACATCTGCAGTGGCTCTGTTTTTCCCATCCTCAACTGGAAAGTACTGATATCCCTGAATGTATCAAAACAACTTTGAGTTTGTCAGACGTCTCCGGACCATGGGGCATATTACCAAGGATTTGCGATAATTATCGCAAAGCGTGCTTAGCGCTGTTTTTTTTATCGCCGGATTTCATCACGGAGATAACGCGTTATTATCAACGCTTATCTCCAAGGCGATAAAAAATCCAGCGATAGCGGCGAAACCCAGCAATAGCGCGAGAAATCCAGCGATAAATTCACTGCGCTAATGAAAAGCTTGCAAATAGGCAGGTGAGGACTTAACCTTACAATCCACCTCCCATTGACAAGATGGTTAAGTCAAGTTTTTAGCAGGTGTTAAATTCCAGCGATAATCGCGGTTTGCGTGACTTTTTTTATCGCTTCGCGGGCATTGCTAATAGGGGGAAGTTGTGTTTGCGACTGTTTGCAGTTGCTTTTAGTTGGGAACGCCTACTTTGCATGTCATTAGCGATAATTATCGCTGACATGCAAAGCGGCAACAAAACGGCCGCTATCGCCATTCAGCTGTCGCTAACAGCTGTTAGCGACAGCTTGCTAATAGGGTGATAAAAATATCGCCGCTTTATCGGCAAAAAGTGCCGCTAAAGTGGCGATACTGCCCTTGATAATATGCCCCCATGTGTCTTGAGTTTTCCTAATGATATAACTTGTAAAATAATCAAGTGAGAGGTTATCCATGAGAGATCACTAGTTTTTTTTTTTTTCTATGTTGTCTCCAAGACTGGTTCCAAAATGGGTAGGTTTCCTGGGGAAATATGTATATTAGAGGTGTTTATGTCACCTTCAAAGAGGTGTGATCTTGCTATTGTTGTATAATGTTTATGAATGTTAATGAAGATCTCATGGCGAAGAAAAAAACATTCCATACCTGTGGCACCAGTTCTCCATCTGTGTATATTCATTAATTGTGTAAACAACCCATGCTCCACCCTACAGCTTCCTTCAGTAGCTCTTCAAAAGTAACAGAGAAATTAATTGTCACAGCTTTAAAGTAAGAGCACTTTGTTTTTTTGAGATGGAATATCTGTGGAGACCGTTTTGATTTTTCATTTTAAAAGTAGAAAGTAAAAGGATTTTAACATTTCTACAACTTAATATATGTTTAGAAAATTTGGTAAGCTTTTAAATGTATTTTGTTAAAGGATTCAAAATAAAATAAAAAGAGGTTACTTATATATAGTCATTGTTGTGTTGTGGTAGGTACTGCTTTGGTATCTGTTTACAAGGTGAGGAATCTATGGTTAGAAGTTTCCATCAGAAGAACAAATTACTTACCTTCGGTATCATTCTATTTTGCAGATACTCTATTTATTTGCAGTTTCCTCACCGTTCCTGCCACCTTCCTGTTCTGTGGAATGGACTCTCTTCTCAATCTTAAAAAGAGCCAAATTTAGAGATCTGCACACTGTCAAATCTTATTAGCCAGTGGCTCTGTGTCCAACAGATCGGACAGAGTTCAGAAAAAAACTGCAAGTGGGTGGGTGATTATATGTGGCTCTGGCGTCACGTCTGGGTTGGAATGTAGTCGATGTGGACCCGCGCGATGCCATCTACTGGTGTGCGAGGGAATTGCATAAAAGAAAAATTTCACGATCCAGTATGGCGTTTGAAGGTATTCACAAGGTGAGGAATCTGTGGTTAGATAAGAGTACCCACCAAAAAGAATGTTATCAAAGGTAAGTAACTTGTTTGTCACATCCACCCTGGAGATAGGTTTGTGCTACATAATTCATTCAAAGTGGAAGAAGTATCAATAGGAAGAATAAGTTACTTACCTTCTGTAATACTTTTCCTGGTGAATACTCTATCGTCTCACTGAATTCTTATCATCAAACCCCCACCGAATTCTGAAGCAGCAAAGGTGTGGAAATGTTACATGTATGTTGGTGGGTGCCCTCATACTAATAGTTAGATCGCCCACTTTCAGATAAGGCAGAAAACTTTAAGACTTTCGATACACTGCTATTATTATTATTTCTAGATTCCAGTTCTTGATTTTTCTTCTTATCTCTGAAGATCCCGGTAAACGAAATGTGAACTGATATGAGGGCACGTTGTGATGCTATATATGGGTCATTGTTGCATCTGCTGGGAGACACAGGTCTACGACTGGGGCTATTACTTAGAAAAAGTTTCAGGATCCAGTCTGCCACTTTGTGATGGATGCTCTATCTAAAATTAAATTCCTCATCTTTGAATGTACTCCAATAGTTTTACTGAGGGTAAGAAACCTATTCCAGTCTAATGCAATGTGATTTTTTATCTAATATTTGTATTGCAAATGCTTCTGCCAGAACAATATAGTGATACTGCTATTACCTAAAACAATTAAGTAGTTTTAATTTGCTCTACCCATAGGGTGTCTCATGGAGCACTATAAGGTACATGATTGGAGAAGTGCAATATGGCGGCAGGGTTACAGATGATTATGATAAACGTCTCCTCAATTGCTTTGCCAGGGTAAGGAAAACCTAAGCAACATGTTTTACATAATTTGTTGTGAATCTCTTTTGAATACTGAGTATCTTTTTACACATTCCAGCCAATTTGAAAACTGAACTTAAAAATGTCTCAACTTTAGACAACGTTGAACAACTGTGAGAGCTCTAGCACACATTAACGGTTAGATTTGCAAACAGCTACAGGGCACTGAAGGTTGGCTCACTTTGAAAATTGTTGGTCCCAAATATCTGTGCCAAATTGGACTGAAGAAATAACCTTTCAGTTTTTTTAGGCCAGATCACACGCCCTTTCATTTTCAAATGTATTTAGTGTCTTCATTCAATAAATATTAATTGCTGCACCTTTCAAAGTAGATTCTCAGTCATGAGTCTAGAAGGTACAGGGTGGACAAATCAAAGTAATCTGAAAGAAACACGTTAGTGATAGATTCCTTACCTTAGAATTATCCCCAGGCGTCAGACTGGATCCGGAAAGTTTTCGTCAGCAGTACCCCTGCGCGTCGGAAGGTGGCGTCATGCACCTCCGCGTCCGTCGTTGGCGTCGTGGTCGCCGAGATGACGTCGCGGCAGCTACTTAGACTCTGCCCTCGCGTGCTGACGTCAGTTCTTTTCTTTTTTGCGCCAGCAAGCGCAGATCCGGAGAGAGCAGTACCCCCAGTCACTTTTTGACTGAGTTTTTTCGAGGCTTTTTGTCTCTATTTTTTGAGTCGATTGACTCCTGGTGCAGTAGGGATGCCCGGCTTCAAGACCTGCGGGGACTGTCATCGCATCGCACCGCATGTGTCTTTACTGCCTGGAGCACGACCACGACCCCAAGTCGTGCTCCGACTGCCGGGCCATGGCGCCGAAGACTTTGCGGGAGCGGTCCCGAAAGTTGCTAGAAGTCCGGCAGTCGGCTCCGCGCCGCTCAAGGTCCCGGTCCCGTGGGAGGTCGAGGGACTGGTCTCGGAGCCGCCACCACCGTTCATCGGGCTCGAAGTCTTCGCACCCGGGGTCTGGTAAGACGAAGCACTCAAAGAAGTTGAAGAAGCGCCATCGCTCTCCGACTTCCCCTCGCGCGACGTGGCTGAGGGTGCGGGTGGTGCCTCCCCCGCGGCTCCGGCGGAGCCTACGCAGTCGCCGCCGGCCTACCCGCCCTTCCCGGGTCCATCGGCGACTCCGGCCCAGCTGCAGGAATTTCTGTCAGCCATGGCTCGCCTCTTTGGGCCGTCGGGCCCCGCTGGTGCGCCTTCGAGCCCCGTGGGCCCGACTGGGGGTTCTAGCCCTTTACTGCCTGCAGCTCCGTCATCGCTGTCGGCTCCGGACCCGGCGCCGCAGGACCCCCATGTATCCGGGCCTGGATCCCGGTCGACGCCGGTTGACCTTGTGACACCTCCACCGACGTCGACCTCACCGGCACCACCTCCGACGTCGCCCGGCCCACCGGATGACGTCGCCCCCGGTTTCAGCCCCGATGTGGATACGGCGCCGGACCGGCGTCGCTCTACGCCGATTCCGACGCCGATGGGGGATTTCTATCCCTATGTCCGTCCTCCTTATTTTCGGCCTGTTTATCAGCCTTCGGAGGAAGGGGAGAAGTGGGAGGGGTCTGAGGACACTCTCACAGTACAATGTGAGTTTGACCTGGACTGGGCAGAGGAGTTGGGGGATGCAAGTGGTCTTGATACCTCTCCTGACCTTGGCATGCTGTCTCCTCCTACAGTGGCTACGGAGGAGGGTGCAAGTTACTCAGTGGTGTTGCGTAGGGCGGCCGAGGCCCTCCACCTCGAGCTCCCTACAGTGGCCATCAGGACTAACCTCCTGACAGAAGTGCTTCAGCCGGCGGCTACCTCTTCGGAGCCAATGCTGCCTTTTAACGATGCACTTTTCGACGTTCTTTTGGGCACCTGGTCCAGGCCCAACACAGGGGCTCCTGTGGATAGGAACGTGGCCTGACGCCATCGCCCGGCCCCGGGCGACCCCATTTTCCTTTCCCAACACCCCACCCCTGAGAGCTTGGTTGTCCAAGCCTCTGCGTCCCCGAGCGCATTCCCTACCGCACCACCGGACAGGGAATCCAAGAAACTGGAGCATTTCGGTAAGAAGATTTTTTCTTCCACCAGTTCAGGGCTGCGGTCTGTGAACACTGCATGCCTCTTGGGCCGTTATTCCCACTCTGTGTGGGATACGGTGGTGCGCGTGCTGCCTCAATGTCCGGAGGAGGCCCGGACAGTGCTCTCTCAAGCTATTGCTGAAGGGAGGGATGGAGCCAAGTTCACCATTCGTTGTGGTCTTGACACCGCCGACTCGCTGGGCAGGGCGATTTCCACGACGGTGGCGCTCTGTCGCCACGCCTGGCTGAGGACAACTGGTTTTTCTGGGGATGTCCAGAACACTTTGATGGACATGCCCTTTGATGGCTATTGCCTTTTCGGCAACAAAGCAGATAGTTTGTTGGAGCGCTTTAAGGACTCGCGGGCTACGGCCAAGTCCTTGGGCCTTTCCGCCACGCGCCCTCCTCCGCCTTCTGCTTTTCGCTCCTTTCGTGGCCACGGAAGGAGCACCCCGACACGTTCGTTTCAGAGCCACAGGCCTGCGCAGCAACAGTCTCAGTGCGGCCGCGGATGTGGGATCCCCCGAGCCTGGTCAGGGGGCCAGCGGGCGGGTCAGTCCACCTCCACCCCAGCCACCACTGCCTCCTAACCTTCCTAGTCCAGTTTTTCATGCCCATCAAACGCCAGTGGGCGGCAGGATTCGCCATCACCTCCCCCACTGGCGCACCATCACTTCGGACAGGTGGGTTTTACAAATAGTCCGAAGGGGCTACTCCCTCCCCTTCGAGACTACCCCTCCAGCCATGCCACCCCAGTACCACCGCATGTCGGGGGATCACTTGGTACTTCTTCAACAGGAAGTCGCGGCCCTCTTGGCCAAGGGGGCCATCGAGCGCGTTCCTGCGCCAGAAAGTAGGACGTGGTTGTTACTCCCACTACTTTCTGGTGCCCAAGAAGGACAAGGGCCTGCGTCCTATCTTGGACCTCAGGGACGTCAATCGCCTCCTCCGGAAGGAGAAGTTCAAGATGTTAACTCTAGCTCAGGTCTTGTCTGCCCTCGACCCTGGAGACTGGATGGTAGCGTTGGACCTGCAGGACGCATATTTCCACATTCCCGTCCTGCCGGCCCACCGGCGTTACCTGTGGTTTACGGTAGGCCACGAGCACTTTCAGTTTACCGTGCTCCCCTTTGGCCTTACCAGCGCCCCTCGGGTGTTTACGAAAGTGATGGCGGTGGTCGCAGCTCATCTGCGCAGATCAGGGGTTCCAGTCTTCCCCTATCTCGACGACTGGCTGTTGAAGGCGGGCTCACCCGGACAGTCGTCTCCCACCTCCAGACTACAGCCGACCTCCTGCATTTGCTGGGGTTCTCCATCAATGTGCCAAAGTCGCACCTGATTCCCTCTCAGAAGCTCCTTTTCATCGGAGCGGTTCTGGATACGACGCACTTTCGAGTCTATCCTCCCGAACGGCGAGTCCAGGATATTCAGGCTCTGATTCCGATCTTTCAGCCTCTATCCTGGGTTTCGGTCAAGATGACCCTGAGGCTGCTGGGCCTCATGGCCTCCTGCATCCTGCTGGTCGATCATGCCAGATGGCATATGCAGGCTCTGCAGTGGGACCTGAAGTTCCAGTGGGCGCAGCATCAGGGAAACCTGTCCGATTACGTCCAGATCTCGGAGGGCACTGCTCAACAATTGCAGTGGTGGCTCACGAACCGGCATTGGGTCAATGGCAGAACCCTCTCCCTTCCCCAACCGGAGCACACAGTGGTGATGGATGCGTCCCTCCTGGGATGGGGCGGCCACATGGGAGAGGCGGAGATCAGAGGCCTCTGGTCTCCGGCGGAGTCCAGGCTCCATATCAACCTTCTGGAGCTCCGGGCGATCCGACTTGCACTGAAGGCATTCCTTCCCTCCGTCAAGGGGAGAGTAGTGCAGGTGTTCACAGACAACACCACCGCCATGTGGTACTGCAACAAACAGGGCGGAGTGGGGTCATGGACCCTATGTCAGGAGGCCCTGCGCCTCTGGACATGGCTGGAACGTCAGGGCATTTCCCTTGTGGTTCAACACCTGGCAGGTTCACTGAACGGCAGGGCGTACGAACTCAGCCGTAGGTGCATGATGGATCACGAATGGCGTCTTCACTCGGAGGTGGCGCAAGGTCTCTTTCAGTAGTGGCGAGCGCCTTGGTTAGATCTATTCGCCACCAAAGAGAACGCGCAATGTCAGCAGTTCTGCGCGTTGGAATTTCCAAGGCGGCACTCGCTAGGCGGCGCTTTTCGTCGCAAGTGGAGTTGTGGTCTGTTGTACGCCTTTCCGCCTATACCACTTCTGCCCAGAGTGCTGAAGAAGATCAAGCGAGACCGGGCCCAAGTCATTCTTGTGGCTCCGGACCGGACTCGAAGGGTTTGGTATCCCGAGCTACTCAGTATGACCATCGATCCCCCGATCCGACTGCCTCTTCGGAAGGATCTTCTGTCGCAGCAGCTGGGGACGGTCCTCCACCCGAACCTGTCCAGTCTCCACCTCTTTACGTGGAGATTGAGCGGCGGCAGTTGATTCCTTTCGACTTGCCTCCTGAAGTCTGTGATGTCATTCTGGCAGCCAGGCATCCCTCCACTAAGTTGGTATATGCCTGCATTGGAACAAGTTTGTGGCATGGTGCACAGCAAAGGCTGTGGATCCCCTTTCTGCCCCTCTTTCAGAAGTCCTACTGTTCCTTCTTTCTTTGGCCCAGCAGGGTTCTGCTCTGGGCACTATCAAGGGCTACCTTTCTGCTATTTCAGCCTTTCTTAGGCTTCCTGATCAGCCCTCTCTTTTCAAGTCCCCTGTTGTCAATAGATTCCTCAAAGGCATTACTCATCTTTTCCCTCCTATTCCCTTCGTAATGCCTCAGTGGGACTTGAACCTGGTTCTCACATATTTAATGTGCACTCCCTTTGAGCCTCTTCACAACTGTCCTCTTCGTCTGTTAACTTTGAAGACTGCTTTCCTGTTTGCCATCACCTCTGCTAGGAGAGTGAGTGAGCTTCAGGCTCCCTCTTGCAAACCTCCTTTTCTGTCTGTCCATCCGGACAAGGTTGTGCTCAGAACACGTCCGTCTTTTCTGCCAAAGGTTGTCACTGCCTTTCACATCGGGCAGACCATCACTTTGCCCACCTTCTTTCCGCCTCCTCATCCTTCCAGAGAGGAAGAGAGGCTCCACCGTCTGGACCCAAAACGTGCGCTCTCATTTTACCTGAATCGCACACAACAGTTCCAGGTGGATGACCAGCTCTTTGTTGGCTACGTAGGCGCCAAAAAAGGTCGGGCCGTACACAAGCGGACTATCTCCCGATGGGTCGTCTTGTGTATTAAAGCCTGTTATTCTCTGGCAAAAATGGAGCCTCCAGTGGGGCTGCGCGCCCATTCCACCAGGGCGACGGCGGCCACTACGGCATTGGGACGTGGTGTCCCCTTACAAGACATCTGTCAGGCAGCTACGTGGGCCTCGTTGCACACTTTTACTAAGCATTATTGCCTGGACAGCCAAGTCCGGAGAGATGGCTTCTTTGGCCGTTCTGTTCTCCGGGACTTCCTGGTGAGATCTTGGTTCGCAGACCCACCACCGGGGTTGGTATTGCTGGGGTATCTATTCTAAGGTAAAGAATCTATCACTAACGTGTTTCTTTCAGATGCACAAGTTACTTACCTTCGGTAATGATATATCTGTAAGAAACATTAGTTAGTGATAGATTCCTTACCGCCCCAGCCATCCTCCCCGTTCTGCGAACTGATTTCTAGGGTTAAGGTCATCCCTTTTAGGGCCCTAGTTTCTATGCACCAGTGGTCAGTATCTTGCAAGGCTCTGCGTTCCTGGCGCGGAAAGTCGTGTACAGAACTGACGTCAGCGCGCGAGGGCGGCGTCTAAGTAGCTGCCGCAACGTCATCTCGGCGACCACGACGCCAACGACGGACGCGGAGCCACACGACGCCACCTTCCGACGTGCAGGGGTACTGCTGACGAAAACTTTCCGGATCCAGTCTGACGCCTGGGGGTAATTCTAAGGTAAGGAATCTATCACTAACTAATGTTTCTTACAGATATATCGTTACCGAAGGTAACTTGTGCTATACAGATTTCATAATCATAAACCATAGACAACATACTAAACAAATCCTACATGCTCATACATTAATGCTCTTGCTCAACTGCACTGTGCCGAGAGGATCAACAGGCTGGTTACTCCAGTCCTACAAATCCAATCTCGGAAACCTGTGGTGATGCTATCAAGCTTTTTATCACTTTAGCTTATCAAATGCCTCCAATCAAATCATGAAGAAATAGCCACAGTTCATCCTGGTAGCAAAACCCCAAAATCAGCCAAAAGAAACGAAAATCAAAGTTTCCTCCACCCTTTCAGACCCAATTTAAATTATCACTGACATTTCAGATGTAAGTACAATTAATGCAGGAAGTCATTTTGTCCAAACCATCAGCTTGCCATCATCTGAAGATATAGACATTTCCCCATGAAATACTCATTCTCTTTTTATAAATAAATATAATTATCCAAAAGTTACATTTTTCATGACAAACAGCATTCTCCAGATTTGGATCTTTCATAGATACATATGCTTGAATCATTACCCGTCGTCATAGTGGGAGTCCCATGGTACAATAGTAAAGCAGTATAGAATATTAGCATAGCCATTATTGACAATGAAGCATTCACTTTAATAATTTATCCACATTATTTAAAAGGAACCAAACTTCAGCCAATCAGGCGACAGCACTCTCTAGAATACTCCCCACAGAGGCTGATTCTCTCAGATTTTCAACGGCATGTTTGAAGGGAGTCTCCATTTTGAGAATTGTTGCCTTCAAACTACCTACTACAATGTCAGAAGCATTAAAAAAAAGGGGCTTTTCAGGCCCTGTGACAACTGTGGGAAGAAAATACTTTATTCTGAAGACCCACACAAGGACTGTATCTACTGCCTCCACCCTACCCACAAGGTAAAAGAATTGCAAGATCGGTTGCACCTTTTCCACCAAGACTCTAAAAGATAGGGAGGGAAGGCTTCTTTTATGGCTACAGAAGTGGAAATCAAAAATATCTCCTCTTTCGGAGGAGGAAGATAGTGTCTGCTCTTCTACCTCTCAGAAAAGGTCACTGTGAGAAATCAGGACCTATTTGCAGTGTCCCCCACTTCTTGCCCCCATTTTGACCACTAGATGATGGTTTTCTCACTCTGACTGTGCCCTGGGCTCTGCTAACCAGACCCAGGACCTGTGCTCTGCCTACAAGTACAAGTAATTAGGTCTAATTACAATTGGTACTGACAGACCATGCAAGTCCCTAGTAAATAATAGTGCTAGAGGGATTCAGACTACCTAGAAGTCCCTAGTATAGAATTGGGCAGGAAGGTTTAGAGGCCCAGTTGATTTCCTGCACTGGAGTTTGCAATGCTCTGTTGCCTGCTGTCATTTTAAAGGCAGTCCTGCCTTCCAGACTGTCTTTAAAATCAAATTATATGCAAATTCGACTTTGGATTTAAAGGTACTTCCAAAGTCTCAAACTACATTATTTTTTCATGTCACCCCTAAGGTCTCCCCTAGGTGCCCCAGGTACAAGGTGTCTTGTAACTATAAGCAGGGACATTATAAAATATGTTTTATAAGCCCTGGTGATGAAACAATTGCCAATAAAAAAAATTCCCCATTGTCGTGAATGGCTCCATAGGCTAACATTGCAATGTTTTATTTAAATATAAATATTGTTAGGAGCCATGTAAAAATATACTTCTAGATATCAAATTGATAGTTGAGATAAATCCAACAACTTGCCACTGTTAGATTTATAATAACTATTACAGGAAAGAAGTTATTAAACTTTCTTTTCTGTGAGCCAAAGTCCATTTTCCCAGCTGCTCTCTCCTGATTGGCCAGCTTGCTCCCAGGTTGTGCCAGTGCTGCCTGATGAGGTGGGCAGTGTCCTGTGAGAGGACTCAATAGGCTTCCTGTGGGAAGAGAAGTACACGCCCCAGAGCAGATCGCAGGAAGGGGGTGAGGGGTAGCCAAACTGGTCTTCAAAGAGAGAATGTCACTTTAGGACAGCACAGGCCCACCCCCACATCCAGCTTTTTCAGCCACACAGGAGCCTCTGTAATTAGATTAGGGAGAAGGTTGGAAAGAGAGTGTTTAGGAAAATTAGCCACAACAGTAGGTTGGGTTAGCCTGATCCAGCTCCTCTGGAGAGAATTCCTCCATGCTGGATTTTGAAAGAATAATGCTTTCTGGGATAGGAATATACCATACTTTGGAGGAAGTGGTCATACACCTGGCTGGCACCCTGCATCCCATTGGTCAGGTGTTCCCCCCTGCTTGACGCCCAGAAACTGTGAATAAATATGGAATAGCTGCATTGCTCCTCAGATCTGCTGCCTGAATAGACCAGAAGAAGGACTGCCCTGCTGACTCCCTGGCCTGCACCAAGGAGACTGCACTCACCAAGACTGCACCTGCTCCACACTGTGGAACTCAGCACCAGAAGGACTTTGCCTGACTCTGAAAGTCTAAGGAGTGGACTCCCTGCAAGCTACAGGTTAACAGAGCCCACCTGTATCATCTCCATCAAGAGTCACCATTCTGGAATGCGTCCAGTGGACGTTTAAGGATTTGACAAGGTGCATTGTGAGAATTGTGGCCCAGACATCCCAAGGACCACCGAGGAGATTCCAAACCCTTGAGTTGATTTTTGGACACTTTGAACCCTCAAGAGGAACTTCAGGAAGAAGTTCCAGAAGTTTGAAGCAACTTTTGAAAAAAGATCCATTAGGTGACTGACCCGATGTCGAGAGTCAAGCTGGCTACGTTCAACCGCGACCCAGCCTGGATTTCAGGTTCGTCCCACTGAAAACTTCAGAGCTCCAGACTTCCAGGATTAGACCTGGGCCTCGCAGAAAGTCAAGTCATTGAACCTGCACCAAATCTGGCCTGATGAATTAGCTTGCTCAACATCGAAGGAAAAAGCTCCAGAAAAACGACTAAGTGTGAATGTAAACGTTTGACAGAGGCCTCCCGCATAGTGTATCTGACCAGGGCCCCATCGCGGTTGGCCTCAAACGTTGACTAGGCCCTGGTCAAGCGCGACTGGATGGCACAAAGTGGCGCTATATATTTTTAAGCACTAGAAAATGTTTATTTTTTTCAAAAGTCATATCTCCGGTTCTTTACATTGGATTTTGGTTGTTTTTGGTGTCTATTTGTTGATAAACATATAATCTATTTTTATAAATTGGAGTTGGAATTTTATTGTGTTTTGTGTCTTACTTGTTTAATGTATTGGTGTTTTTAAATGCTTTACACAACTGTCTCCTAAGTTAAGCCTGCCTGCTCGTTGCTAGCTACCAAGGGTTGAGCAAGGGATTAATTTATTGCAACCCTAACTGAACCTTTTATTGTGTTTGTGGCCTTATTGTTAGTGGTAAGTCACTACTTATCCCTACTAATAATCCACTTTCCAACAGTCACGTAAAAGGGAAAGGTCGCTTGACTGAGAAACATCAGAGGTTTCTAGGCAGGCCTTGAAAAGGCTCACCATGAGTCTGCCATAGACAGTTTTCACAAGGAGAAAAATTAGAAATTCTCCTCAGAAACTGTGAGGTCTGAACCTACCACTCCATCTTCCAAACCGGGAGTGCATCCAGAGAAGTCCTCCTCAGAACTGTTGATGCGATACTCTGAAAGGCCTAAACAACATGGGGAACACTTCCAGCATTATAGCCACTCTCCTTCCCAAGAAGGTATGGTTCAGGTTCCTTTAACTTTGTTCCAAGAACTCCAATGCATGCTGCAAGATTATTATAAAAGATTTTCAGAACCCACTAAGCCACCATCTCCAACACAGCCTAGCCTTCCACCTCCATCTCTGAGAACACCTCGTCCTATTCCTCCACCTTTTGACACCTAGAATGACATCGGCTTCCAATATTGCAGTACCTCCTAGAGATGATCACAGGGAAGAAGGGTAGATAGCAGACAACCAATTTATTCCCAACAAATGGAATAACTAATTCCTAATCCTTCTCCATTTGCACCACAACTGGTAGTCTCTCCGCCAGATGACAATGGAAGTTTCCATAATCTCATGGAAAGGGCTACATAACGATTTCAGCTGCCAATGACAGTTAAGCAATCTGACTGTTTTCTGCATGTTTTGAAGAGCCTGCCAAAAGTTCTGTTCAAACAATCCCTATAGTAGATCATATTTGGGAAGAATGCACAAAAATAATGTAAAATCCAGCTACGGTTGCTGCTCTCTTATCATGAATCAACCAAAATATAAGTCACCAGAGGACATCCAAAGGCAGATTCGGTAATATCTCAGGCGGCTCAGCGCCGGTCCAAGACGTCTATCTCAGCTCCACCAAAAAGAAAAGAAAGATGCCTAGATAATATTGGCAAGAGATTCTCCACAGACTCAGTGATTACAGTCCATGCTGCCAATTCCTTAGCCATACTTTGCTGGTACGACCAGCAAATGTGGTCTGACATCAGAACATTTATTAATGTTGTACCTGAGGAAAAGAGAGGGGAAATAAAGAAAATATCACAGGAGGGAGCAAGAACATCGCCCGAAATAACAGTCTTTGCGGTTCTAAGGCGGCAGTAATGGTTAAAGTCAACTTCTTTTCGACCTGAGTACAGACCAAGATCATAGACATGTCCTATGATGGAGAAGCATTATTCTGGAAACATGTTTATGACACCTTGCAGGCCATTAAGGTGGATACAGACACTGCAAGATCTTTGGGCACCTTGCAATTGCGAGCAGCACGAGAAAGGAGTTTTGCTTCATGTAGAGGTTACCAGAGGTTTCAGCAATTTCAACCCTGCCAACAACAATATCGACCATCCTACCAGCAACAGTCTGATCAACCACCGCCAGCGGCAGCTTATAATAAACAAGTGCCTCGACGAAGAGACACTAACAGAAGAGAGACACTAACAGAAAGCAGTGACCTTATACAAGTGCCAGTTATGTGCAAAGAAAATCACCAAACTGTGGGTGCAAACATTTCCAGCTTCTCCCAGCAATGGCAGCACATAACATTCAACAGATTGGTGTTAGACCTCATCACCTACGGTCATACTTTAGAATTCATCAAAAGACCTCCAAACACTACTTCAAAGGGAGTGCACCCAACTCTTACACCAGAAGGAAGCCCTCGCCATGTTAAACAAAGGAGCCATAGAAAAACTTCCCTACTGCCAAAAAGGAATGGGATTCTACTCCCGTTTTTTCCTGATAAAGATGAAATCAGGGGAATGGCGACCTATTATGGATCTCCAAAAATTAAACAAATATCTACGTAAACAATCCTTTCGCATTGTAACCCTACCAGACATCCTGCATCTCCTCAACCATGGAGATTACATGACAATGCTGGATCTCAGAATGATTATTTTCATATCCCATACATCACAAACATCACAAGTTTTTAAGATTCACTGTAGCTGGCACTCTCTATCAATTCATACTGCTCCCTTCCGTCCTCAGATCAGCTCATCGCATCTTTACAAATTGTCTTGCTCTTGTGGCAACCTCTCTAAGAAAGAAGGGTTATTCGATATTCCCATACCTTGATGATTGGCTGATAAAAGCACAACCCGTCAAGCGTCAAGGGCTACTGAGGCTTGCCTAGCATTGTTCAAGAGTTTAGGTCTAACTGTCAATCACCAGAAATCATTGATTCTTCCATCAAAAAGAATAAAGGCCCGATTCACAAAAGTAATCTGAGACAAAATCCTATCTTTACTACTTTCGGTATTCACAAAGGGCATTTAGGAGTAGTAAAGTTAGGATTCCTATCTTTACTACTCCTAAATGCCCTTTGTGAATACCGAAAGTCATAAAGTTAGGATTTTGTCTCAGATTACTTTTGTGAATCGGGCCCAATGTTCCTGGGAGCGGCTTTGGATACAACCAAACACAAAGCATTCTTATCTCAGGATAGGCAACAAAAGCTCAAACAACTAGAGCACTGTTGCTGGAATGTGAATTTATCTTGAAAAATTAAAAGACAAGAGGCGTTTGGCAAAACAGGAATAGTTGGTTTAATTAAATGCTGCTGCCGGGAAACAGTCACAGAAACGGGCCTGAGGACTGTCTTAACATTGAATCGTTCTGAGTGCCATTATATACAGTCTTTGGAGCAACATAAAACAATTTAGATAATATTTTAGAAAACGGAATGTGGGCCTAGTCTTGAAGCTGGAAATCAGGCCACCTGATAGCTAATGCAGGTGGGTCATGACCTTGCATCGACACAATGAGGGCCAGTGGGTGAAGTGTCCTTATGTCCGGCATGAGGAGCTCGTGATTACTGTGTGTACTGTGTGCGCTGTGTTCTGATTGGCTGAGTGTTCCTATCGTCATGTGGCATCTAACTTTATGGTGTTTTTGGAACGCGTGCACCCCTCTGGCCATATGTGCTTTATTGGGGCCAATCTCCTGGGATCATTGTGGTGTTGCTGCCTATCTGTGGGACTAATCTGGGTTTTCCTGTTCCCGCAATTGTCCGGCTGGTTATGTGCTACACCACCTGTGATCTGTCAATCAGTAGCCTCGGACCTAGGTTCCAGGGCCTGCCTGACCACATATTTCTTACTCAGGGTTGATGGAGAGGTCATCTCGGGAGACTTCAACAACAGTGATTCAATCTTGTTTTTGAACATACATGTATCGTTCCATATATTGACATCAATATTAACAGCACAAACCTTTGAAAAGAAAGTCCGTTTCAGTACGTTTGTTCAAATTGCTCCTAGGGATGATGTCCTCTGCCATATCTCTCGTCCCTTTCTCCTGTATGAAAGTGAGACCTCTACAGGAGGAACAAGACAAGCAATGGATTCAGACAGAAGGATTATTCGACGATCTGATAAAGATCACTCCAGGCATGACAGAAGCTCTAACCTGGTGGACAAAAGCCAGCAATCTCTCCTCAGATACCTGATTGTCTGATAGATAACCATTGATGCCTCCTTAGAGGGCAGGGGTGGCCAGTTGCATGACCTTCAAATAAGTGGAAAGTGGTCTCTGGACCAAAAGAGCATGCACATCAATTGGCTAGAACTCACAGCAATTTACTTAAGTCTTTAAGCTTTCCTGCCAAGGATAGCAGGCTCTACAGTGCTAGTTCGCACAGACAATATCACCAGCATGCACTATGTGAAAAAACAAGAGACCACAAGAATGCTAGCCCTTTCCAAGGAAGCCCAAGGGATCTGGAACTAGATTGTGACACACAGAATAACACTTGGAGCAGAAATTGTTCCTGGTACGAGCAACCTCTTAGTGGACACACTAAGAACAGAACAAGGAACAGCTGCCATGAATGGGAGCTCAATCAGTCGACTCTGAACAAGATCTCCCTATGGGGCAAGCCAGCACTAGCTCAATATGCAACGAAAGAGAACCGGAAATGCCAGTTTTATGCGAGTTGGTACCCACATCAAGAGTCGTGGGGGAATGCCTTTTCGATCAGATGGTCTTGGATCTTTGCATACGCTTTTCCCATGATACCCAGGCTTCTTAGCAAGATGAAGATAGAACAGTGATGTATACTCTTGATAGCCCCAAGATGGCCCAGACAGCATTGGTTCACAGAGCTGCTTCTTCTATCAGAAACCAACCTCAATCAGCTGAAACCATTCAGGAAACATTTGACGATGAACCAAGGCCAGGTCCTTCATCCAGACCCGACTTTTCTCCACTTATCCGCATGGCTCCTTAATATTATGAGTTTGCAGATCTAAACATCTCTCAAGACTGCAGATACATTCTTGCAAAGCCTAGAGCGGACATGTCTATAAAAACATATAGATTGAAGTGGAAGCCTTTCTGTCTACGGTGCCAGAAATAGAATATTCACCCTATTCAAGCAACGCCAGAACAAATACTACCTTATCTCTTGTCACTGGCAAATTTGGGATTGGTCCACACCTCAATCAAGGTACACCTTGCTGCAATATCAAGATATAGATGTTCTTCAAACTCACTATCTTTATGGTCTAACTCTAACAGGATCATCAAACACTTCTTTAAAGGTCTCTTCAGGGTTTTCCCTCCAGTAAGGACTCCTCCTCCTACGTGGCAGCTTAATGTAGTATGACACAGTTAATGAAGGGTCCATTTGAACCAATACACAAAGTGGAGCTCAAATTTATCTAATGGAAAGTAGCATTGCTGTTAGCTCTGACATCAGCCAGCCAGAAGGGGTAGTTAAATACAAGCCAATACAATTATGAGCCTTTCTTGCGTTTTCCAGACGACTCTGTGATACTCAGAATCAATCCAAAATTCATCCCCAAAGTCCCTTCGGACTTTCATCTGCATTAACCTAGGGTTCTAAGGACTTTCTTTCCAAATACTCAGTCAGCAGCGGAAAGATCTCTGCATACATTGGATGTCTAAAAGTTTATTTGCAGACCAACTGCTGTTAACATATGGGAATAATCGTAGAGCTGCCCTAGTTGCAAAGGCAAACATCGCTCAATGGATCTAAGATGCTATCTAGTTCTGTAATTCCAAGGCTGGCAGACCTCTGGCAACTAAGGTCAAGGCGCATTCCACTGGAGCGGTTTTTCCCTGGACCGCTTTGTTCGCTGGGGTGCCTATTGAGAGTATATGTTGAGTGGCGACATGGAAGAACAGGCATACGTTCACGCAACATTATTGCCTGGAATCTGCGCAAAACAGTGATGCGGCTGTGGGACAAACAGTGTTACGTCATTTATTTAAAAATGGTGAGCCTTTTTTCAATAATATGTATGTATATATTGATATATTTGTAGCCACTATCTTCTATTGTGGTATTATTACAATGATTGTACAAATATTATAATTGCTAGCTATTCTGATCCAAGCATGTGAATCTATGAAAGATCCAATACTGAAGAAGAAAATAAGTTATCCAGTATTGGGGTATCTTTCATAGATTTACATGCTTGAATCATTCCCCGTCATCGAGATGGGAGTCCCCGGTACATTCATAAAGGTAATGTCACAATAGACATAGAAGTTAAAAGGCCTAAGGCCTCCATTTAGTAACATATCTAAGTCCTTATTTAAAAAGGACCAAACTTAAGAGAACAACCAATCAGCTGACACCACCCTCTAGAACCTTCCTGAAAGGAGCTCCAGACCCTCAGATTTTCTACCTCACGTCGTGCTAGGGAGTCTCCACTGAGCTCTGCTCAGTTTTTTCCTCTTAACTTCTAATTATCCTTGTCTTCAGTTTTTCTGTTGGATTTAAGGTATTTTTCAACTATAATTCCCTTGCCTGAGTGAATTCCACTGATTTCTTCATTTCGGACACACCTAAAAAAGGCCATTTTAGGCCCTGTGGTACCTGCAGAAAGAAAAGGCTGCACATCGATGACCCCCATAAAGACTGCCTTTACTCTTTATCCTGATCACAAACCAAAGGATTGGAAGGTATGTCGCACTTTTTCATCAAAGACTTTAAAGGGCCGTGAGGGGAGGCTGTTAATATGGCTGCAGAGGCTTAAAGACAGGGAGGACCCTGTATCTTCTGAGGAGAGCGAAGGTTCCTCAAGATCCTCCTCAAAGATGCCTCAGAAAAGACCACAGGACGTCTCTCCAGGTCACTCCTCGCAGCAACCTCCAAAGAAGACGCACAAAAAGACTTCAGAGGCTACTAAAAAACAAGATCTGCCTTTCAGAGCGTCTCCTTTGCATCAGAGTTTGATTTCTGTCAAAAAATCCCTTCTGAAATCAGCTTCAGACCCTCCTACTCCTCCGGTGAAGGAAAACATGCTTTTAAAAAGCCTTCCTCAGCCCCGTCGACGGACAGCTTGTCGACAGCAGTACCGACGACGACGACAAGACCTCCACTGACTGTTGTCGGACTTACTTCATCGACGACAATCGTCGCCACGGTTTCATTCTCGTCGGCGTCAATTTCATCGTCGATGACGTCTTCGTCGACGAGTCAAGCTCCTTTGTCGTCGACAATAAAGATATTCAGAAAGTCTTCGTCAACGAAGATTCCGACGATGACCATCCCGACGACGAAGATGACGACGAGTGCTTCGTCGATGGTGTTGCCTGCATCAACGATGAGTCTACCGTTGATGACTCTCTCGTCGACGATTTCTCCCATTGCATCTTCGACGGCCTCAACGACGAGAGATGCATCGTCGACGACGGTATTGTCATCTACGCCAGTTGCGTCTGGGACATTAATACGAATGCCTGTCGACGGTTCCTCGATGGCGGTATGGGTACCGACAATGACCTCATCGACTACACCAAACTCTAGATCAGTAAAACTAATTTCCCAGCCAAAATGTCAAAGAGAGAGACTGACACCCTCATTAACTTCTCCTAGTAGGGTTCAAGCCTTATTACCAACTCATCTCTTGGATGACGATGATGATTCGGACGAAGACAGCTTGTTTGGGGCTGCAGAAAGTCCCTCAGAGTTGAACGTTAAATACCAGGAAGACTCCGATGATGATGACCAATTCTATGACCAACATCCGTACTACTCTGACCAACGACATCAGCAGCAACTGCATCCAGGAATGGTTTGTCTTCCCTCCACTCTGGTAACTGATTTACAATTCAGGTTGGCGGACTATAAAAAGAGGTTTCCTACGTCCACTCCATCTCCTGCTCCAGCGCTTTCACCACCTCCTGTGGTGCAAAGTCAACCTCCACCCCTTCCTATGTCTCAAGTGCCAGTGCAGCAGCTTCCATCTACAGATGAAGATAAACAGGGACAACAAGAAGAAGGGGAAGTCCAGGATATACAATCACGTCCAGACGAGTGGGATGATTTCATTTTCCCTCCACCAGCGTCGCCATCTCCACCTCAAGTAGGCTCACCTCCAGAGGATATTGGAGGTTTTCATAATCTCTTGGAGAGAGCAGCCAGACTGTTTGAACTTCCAATGCCTACTCACCAACAAGACTGTTTCCTTTACGATTTCAAGGAAGCTTTTAAAAAATCAGTCAGGTCCATGCCCATTATCGACTATATTTGGGATCAGGGCATTAAGATAATGAGAAACCCAGCCACAGTTCCTCCAGTCTTACCAAGGCTCGACAAGAAATACAAATCCCCTGACGACATGCCTGCTTGTCTCACAGGTCATCCTAGGCCTGATTCAGTAATTTCCCAGGCGGCTCAACGCAGGTCAAAGAACCCATCAGCTCCGCTATCAGCACCTCTGGACAAGGAGCGTAGGAGACTGGACAACATCGGCAAACGTTTTCCCACTATGTCTGCATTGACAGTCAGAGCGTCCAATTCCTTAGTGCTGCTGGGGCGCTATAACAGACAGATGTGGTCAGATATCGCTCCTTACATCAACGATCTCCCACAAGACATCACGGAAGAGGCAAGAAAAGTTTTACTGGAGGGCGAACGCTCCGCTTCAGAAATCATTGATTGCGCGATGGACATCGCTTCCACTGGTTTTCGTCAGTTAGATGGAGCCGCGGTCCTAAGGCGCCAAGGATGGCTAAAGGCTACAACATTCAGGCCTGAAGTCCAGACCAAAATTCTAGATATACCTTACGATGGACAAGAACTATTCGGTAAGCATATCGACGAAGCCCTTCAGGGAATCAAAAAAGACACTGACACGGCTAAAGCTTTGGGTACCCTCCAGTATAAAAGAACACCTTTTCATGGTGCACGGGGTAAAAGCCAGTCATCCTACAGGGGAGGTTACCAACAATATAGGTATCCTTCCTATACCTCCTCCAGCCAGCAATACAGGACGCAGTTTGATCAGAGACAACAGCCTACGACTGCCTTCAATACATCTTCCTTTTGAGTGAAGGCGGGACGACAAAAAGAGTCCGCCAGACGTCAATGACCTCTCATTTCTGCCGGTTACTATTTCTTCACCTCCCCCCAAAGTAGGAGGCAAAATCTCCCTTTATCTCCAAAATTGGAAACAAATCACAACGGATCGCTGGGTCCTACAACTAGTACAATTCGGCCATTCCCTAGAATTTATACAGCCACCCCCGCCAACACCTCCTCAACCTCTGGCTCACAAGCATTTGCGCCTATTACAGTTGGAAATAACATTAATGATCCAAAAAGGAGCCATAGAACATGTTCCTTTTCATCAAAGGGGAAAAGGTTTCTATTCCCGTTTCTTTTTAGTGTGCAAAAAGACAAACAGTGGAGGCCAATTTTAGATTAACGAAATCTAAACAAAATCCTCTAGAAACAATCCTTCCGCATGGTCACCATTCAGGAGGTCTTACAGCTTCTCATTGGGAACGACTACATGGTATCCCTGGACCTTCAAGACGCCTATTTCCATATACCCATACACAAGAAACACAAGAAGTTTCTCAGGTTCGCTGTAGCCAGCAAGCATTATCAATTCCGAGTGTTGCCCTTCGGGCTCAAGTCGGCCCCTCGCATTTTTACAAAGTGCCTAGCACCACTAGCGGCATATCTCAGACATCATCACCAGGTTTTCCCTTATCTCGACGACTGGCTCATCAAAGCTCCTTCTTTCAACGCCGTGAAGAAGTCTTCCAAAGTCTATCTGCGGCTTTTCATCAAATTGGGTCTCACACTAAACCCAGAGAAATCAGTCCTACAGCCTTCTCGACGACTTACATTACTGGGAGCTATACTAGATACTGTTCTGAAGAGAGCCTATCCCACAGTGGAAAGACAACAAAAACCTCTGACATTGGCAAGCCGCATACAAAGATGAAAGTCTCTTTCTGTGCGCCTATACAAATCTCTGCTCTGCATGATGTCGTCTTGTATTCTTCTGATACCCCACTACCGTCTACACTTGCGTCCTCTTCAGGAAGCTCTAAACACTCAATGGGTTCAAATAAACGGAACATTTGACGACATAATTCAAGTGACCCCACACATGGTCACCTCGCTATCTTGGTGGACTCTTCCTCATCATCTGTCTCAGGGGTTACCTTTCCTTCCACATGCCTCTCCTCCGGTAATAACAACAGACGCTCCTCTGGAAGGTTGGGGGGCCTTCCTTCAGGAACTGCAGATTAGTGGCAAGTGGCCACCTTCTCAGCGGAGTCTACACATAAATCTCTTGGAACTAAGGGCAGTCTTTCTAGCCCTACAAGCTTTCCTGCCCAGGATACAAAATTCTCTAGTACTTGTCAGAACAGACAATACTACGACAATGCACTATCTAAACAAACAAGGAGGAACTCAATCTCTCTCCCTCTCCCACGAATCTCAACGAATTTGGAACTGGGCAATTCAACATGGAATTTTGTTGAGAGAGGAGTATGTTCCAGGGAAGGAAAATACAATAGCGGATTCATTAAGTAGATTACAGACGCTGGGGCGGAGCTAGCTCGCGGCGACGATGGCCGCCTAAGAGCGCAGCTCCGCACAACCATCACTATATCCTGCAATTATCCGGAACTTGAAACGTGCTGCTGCCTTCTCTGGGGCTGATTGCGGCGCCGGAGGTGCTCAGGTACCGAACGAGCGGACTCCGACTTCTGCAGCTGCCCGAGCGCCGGAACAAGAGACTCCGGCTGCTGCGTCGCAGAGACGGGCCGGGATCCCCGGGCTGCGGTGCGGAGCTAGAGGCAGCCGACCGCGACGAGGCGAGACACGACCCTGCACCTTCAGACTGGCTGGAGAGGAAGGCGCTGTGCCGACGGAGTGCGGGTCCGGGAAGGAGACCCTTCCCACACGAAGTAAGCGGGCAGTGGACACGCATATTGTGCAGGCAATTTTGGTGCTTGAACGGCCCTGGCCCGAGCCGGAGACGGCGATTTGCGAGGGAGCTGCTGCTGCGTGGCGCTGAGAGGAGAGGGGACTATATGCGCTACAACAGTGGAGCACAGACGAACGTAGAGGGTGCTTCTACTGCGGCGAGGACAACTGTGTGGCGGGCTGCACTGGCTGGAGCCCCGGACACCCTGCACCCTTGAACACTTGGTGCGGCGCTGCGGTGGTGACACTGCCCGGCATTTTACATGTGAGAAGTGGCGGCTGTTCCTATCAGCATCGTCTTGGCCGGAGCGGGGGCGGCGGGGGGTGCCCAGCTTCCCCAGGGGGTGAGGTGTTCGTTGTGGACCCCGTGAGGGCCCCTGAGTTGCAACATGAGTCGAGGGTGACCCTAGCGGTGTTTGGCGGCCCTGGGTGAGTGGAAGAAGAGCCTGAGATGCTGGTGTGGCGCATTGTGTGGCCTCCAACAAACTGAACCCCCATGGACTATTTGACGACAGGTACACCGGCTAAGTGCCCCGTGCACTGTGGAGGGCTCGACATTGTGTCGTAACGGGCTCCTGCTCTCCTCTGAAGACCCCTACGTAGCGATGTTGGCGCCCTAGGAACGCACTTGTCCTCACGTGTTGGGTGGTGTCGGCCCTTCGCTGATGTCGAGACACTCTTCTCTCTGCGCTGCTGCTGCATGACCAGCTTTACTTGTGAATCTACCCCTGGAGGTCTGCGGCGGTTGCATTGCGTGCTGCATTGTCAGTAACTCTGCGTCCTAACGTATAACTGCGCTCGCTGAATCCGACGGAGATCATTGAGTCAGCAGTGTAAAACTCGGTCCAGCTTCGTTTTTAGACCTGGGAAAGCGATCCTCCCTCTGCCGCGATGGGCAGAGTGGACAAGCAACAGCCGAAACTAACATTCGACCAGCGGAAACCTAAGGGGCGCGACGCTGCTGCGGAAGATGGTGATAACACACAAGATCCCCCCCATGAGGAAGCAGATGGCGACATCCGCACGATGCTCGCTGCGATGGAAAAGGGTTTGCAAAGCAGCCTCTCAGTCATGGGTTCCAAGATGGACTCTCTCTCCTATCGCATGGACAGAATGTCTGAACGGCTAGACAAACATGCAGAGCGATTGGACATGTCGGAACGTCGGGTCACGGAGGTGGAGGAGGCCCAAACAGCGCTTGACACTGAGCACAAGCAAATGGGGAAAGTGATGCAGGTTCTGCAAGATAAGACGGAAGACCTGGAGGCGCGGTCTCGGCGCAGTAACCTACGGATCACGGGTCTTCCGGAGTCGACCCAAACTGGTAACATGGAACAATTTGTGGAAAAATTGCTGGTCACGCTCCTTGGTAACAAAACTTTCTTGTCTTTGTTTGTGGTCGAGAGGGCACACCGATCCCTGGACCCGCGCCCGGCGCCTGGCGCGACCCCGAGAACGATTATAGCGAAGCTACTTAATTACCGTGACCGGGATGCGGGGTTGAAAGCCGCCAGAGACAAGCAACGTCTGCAATATGAAGGCTCTACCATCTCCTTGTTTCCGGACTTCACGATGAGAGTGCAAGAAGCGCGCCGGCAGTTTGCTCCCTTGAAGAAACAGCTCAGGGAGCAAAGCATTGACTATGCCATGCTATACTCGGCTAGACTCAGAGTCAACCGACAAGGCCAGTCGCGTATTTTCACGGATCCTAAGGTCTTACAGAAAGCCCTGAAAGACTGAAAGACTGGGCAAAGGAGAAACGGCGTAGCCCGGAGAGAGACTCCTGCGAGGGGGCAGTTGGCGGTCACCTGGACGAACAGGACTGAACTTGGGCCTGCCCTTCATACAGATAAGCATGGCACACGTGAGGTTATGGATGAAGTTCTCTGGCCGGGGAGGGACTCCTATGAAGAGGCAGTTGGCGGTTGTATGGGCGGACAGGACTGAACTTTGCCCTGCCTTTAATACAGATAAGCATGTTGCTCATGGGGTTATTGTTAGAAGTTCTCTTAGTAATGCTACAGGGGTATTGTTAACTGCAATGTCCTTGTTGTTCTTAGTCACACTGCGAACATAGTTTTGGATCTACATGTATGGCTTACGGCTGTGGGTAGAGCTTGCTGCTGCTTAGCCACCTTGATGACCACTGTCGTAGTTCGATATGTGGACGCTGGGGGGGGTCGGAGTTTCCCTATTTTCTTCAGATGTTTCATAACTTGCTGATGGTGTGCGGGGCGGAGTTTACCAGCCCAATTTTTCTATTTGCTGGAGAGCGTGCTACCTCTGCCCACACGTGAAACTCACACTTGGGGCACTGTACCTTAGGGGTTAGGGAGGGGGGACAATCCTTTTTTGATTCTCATTGAATTGTTTAAATTTACAGTTTTACATGATGGTTTTGGGGGGCGGGATGTCAGTTTATCGCCCGGGCACTGTTGGGATTTGCCTGGCGTGGGTGGGGGGTGGGATGGAATGGGGATTCGTTTGGTTGGTCATTTATTGCGGACACTACTCATTACATATGACTAATACACATGTTGACGGATTCCATGGCGGATATACATAGACAGACAGCGCCTGCTACTGACACAACTAATAGTTCTTCCCATACGGCTGCTGCGCAGGTGACAATACGCGCCCTCACATGGAACGTGAGACGTCTTAACAAACATAGGAAAATGCGGAAAGTGCTGGCGTATTTAACGAGGCATAAAATAGACATTGCACTACTTCAGGAAACGCACCTCCCTCTCGACAGTCCCATGCTTCGCCATAAGGGGGTATACGGTTTCGCACATGCAGCGGGATTCACTACACATGCCCGTGGAGTGCTGACTTGGGTTCGACCTCGATCTTCCCTCTCACTTGAACCTTTGGTAACTGACGTGGAAGGTCGATATGTTATATCCAGATGTCGGGGGCAGGGCCTAGATATGCTGGTAATTAATGTCTACGGACCTAATGACGACAACCCTGGCTTTTATACTGCACTGTGCGATAGGGTGTGTGCCTGTGGGGTGGGACAACAGCTATGGGGGGGCGACCTCAACCTAGTTTTAGATCCTGTCCGAGACCGCTCGGGAGGACCGGAGAGGAGAGTCACAGCGGCAGCTAGAGTGCTTACAGATATTATGGTTCAAACTGACTTACATGATGTGTGGAGGCAGAGATTCCCTGACAAAGGGGGGTTCACACATTATTCAGCGTACCACGACCTACATACACGCATAGACTACTGGTTGACCTCAGCGCGGCTATACGATCACACGCCGACGTGTGAGGTCCTTCCCCGCACGCTTTCAGACCACTCCCTGGTCTTGTTGGTCTTAGATACCCCCCATTCACTTGGCGGTTCCCTCCGTACTCCCTGCTGGATCCAGTTTTTAAAGAAGAACTAGCTGAAGCGATCGAAATATACTTTGATAAGAATGTGGGCTCGGTGGAGAGCTTTCAGATGGTGTGGGAAGCATTTAAGGTTTATATACGGGGTGTTGCTATGTCCAAGCACTCAGGAGTCCTTAGAGCATTGCGTAAGAAACTCGCAGATTTGGAAGCAGTATTAGCTAACCTGGAGGCGCGTCTGCTGGCTGGAGCTGATGAGGAGGTATCGAGAGAATTCAAGGCCCAGCTAGAGGAATACCACGAAGTTGCAGACGCTGAGGTCAAGCACCTTGGTAAATATGCGACGGCTCGCTCCTACGGGGAAGGCGAGCACCCGGGTGGGGTGTTGGCCCGCTTACTAAAGAGGCGGCGTGGATATACAGCCGTTTCTGAAATTAGGTCCGCTGAGGGGGAGACACTCACTACTGGCGCAGCCATAGCTGAGAGACACTTCTCGTAGCTCAGGTATGGAGGACGACATCTTGGACTACTTATCCCATATTACACTACCCTGGCTGACTAACACACATTGTGAGTTCCTGATGCGCCCTCTAGAGAAAGACGAGATACTTTTGGCGCTCGCCAGTATGAAACCAGGCAGCGCCCCGGGAGCAGATGGCCTGACTGTTGCCTTCTATAAGGCTTACTTGGACCTGCTTTTGCCACACTTAACCACCCTTTTTGAGGATATGTGCGTATCGGGCACAATGCCACCTTCTATGAGGGAGGCGATTATAGTAGCCATCCTGAAGCCGGGCAAGCCCCCTGAGGACTGTTCGTCGTACCGGCCTCTCTCTTTGCTTAATGTTGACACTAAAATATAAAAAATCAGAAAGAGGGGAGAATGGACAACTTGTCCTGTATAACCAGGGTCTTGGTTGTGTGGGAACCGTCATAAAAACCCTCATACACGTACACAGGTGATTGGCGGTATATCTTGTGCATTTCCACGATATTGAGGACCAGTCTTTCCGGAAAGCAATGTCTTTTAGAAAGATGCGTGGGGCACTCACACCAATCAACTATCTTTAGAATAGTCTTTCTACCATTTTGCCAACCACTAGTGCCAACCACTCGTGCCAACCAACAATCTTCAGAATAGTCCTTCTATTATTTTTCCCTAGCATCCTAGGTAAATAGGAGCACTGCACGGGCCCGCGTCACCCGGGGCACCGCGCACAGAGCCAGAACAAGCCAGTATCTTGCAGGAACCGGTGAGCTGCCGTCAGGAGACCACGCCACAATGGAAAACGCTGCTAGTAAGACGTGACTAATCCTCTTTAATTTTCACAGAATTGGGTTTCCACTTGCTCATCGGCACCCCGAGGAAGCCCAGTACAGCGATAAGGAGGTAACAAGAATGTCACGGTATTACGGGCATGTCACTATCATGAATGTATGTGCACCGAATGTTAGTTATGTCTGGAACTACAAATCTTACTATGCTGATATGGCATCTAAATGGCATCTTTTAATTTTGAGACAAACGATGATACGAAGTAAAATAACGGTCTGCGCCCACACGACCAGGGCCTTGATAAACATTTTGTACATTCACGTGCAGTGTTTACTGTGACTATCACTTTGACCGGTCTGATAAGAACCACGCAGACTGATCATTTTATCCTCTGTAAGACTCCTCCTTGGAACAGTCGCTACTTTCACCTGATTATGCCAAGTTTTCCCGTGTCAACCGATTGCGCAAATTAGATGCATGCTCTGACTCATTAGAGTCATAGAGATTTGAGATATGATTAAGTGTCACTGTTTCAGTAATTACTATGTACAGTCAAGTAAACATGGGTTATAATGTCAATTCGCAAGTAGAATGAAAGAGAAGAGATACAATTGCACACTTTTTTTTTTTTTCTCTTCAGTTACAGATACTATTGATCTGACTTCGCATAACAAGAGTGGTAAGTTTACCACCATATTAGGAGCCACAATGCACTCTTAAACACACCTCGGTCCTGACGAAAGCCTCTAGAATATACCACAAGGCTGAAAGATGTTGACCAATAACAGTGCGGTACATTAGTAACTGGATCTACACACGCACCACTTTATTATTATTTTTAATTTCCCACATCACAACTTTCTCCAATAAATGCCTGTGAAAAAAGTGAAGTAGGGAATTTTATCTCACTGCACTAGAGCACACACACGCCCTCTCTTTTCATTTCTGGACCCTACTGACAAACCAGTTGGTCTTCCTCCAGGTGGAGGTCAGCATAGATACAATAATAAAGACCCAATGATGATGCTGTAACAGTACACTAAGGCGGAAAATCAAGATATACCGCCAATCGCCTGTGTACGTATATGAGGGTTTTTATGACGGTTCGCAAACAACCAAGACCCTGGTTATACAGGACAAGTGGTCCATTCTCCCCTCTTTCTGATTTTTTGTACTAACCATTGGAAGCCGAATGGATCACAGCTTCTTTTTCCCTCCTCATTGATTGTAACGTAAAAAGACACTAAAATATATGCAAAGATTCTGGCGAACAGACTGATACCTTTAGTCCCAACGTTGATCGTGCCGGAACAAGCGGGGTTTGTCCCGGGTCGTAATCTCACTTATAACGTTTGTACAGTGTTTGGAGCGCTCCAGCATACCAGACCGGATGTTCCGGCAGTCGCGGTCTTTCTCGACATGGAGAAGGCTTTCGACTCAGTTGAATGGCCCTTCATGAGACAGGTCTTGTCGAAGATGGGACTGGGGGAGGTCTACCTGCAGCTGATAGGGATGCTGTATTATAGGCCCACGGCCAGAATAAAAATCAGGGATCTGGTGACTGACTCGTTATATATCACTAGAGGTACGAGACAAGGCTGTCCGCTTTACCGATTCTCTACGCCTTGGTGGCAGAACCCTTAGCCTGTGCACTTCGCGAATACCATAGATATAAGGGTGTTCGTATTCCAGGCTATGAACTCATAGTTTCGACTTACGCAGATGACACCCTCCTGTATGTACGGGACCCTGAACGCCATCTTTCATCTGTACTACGAGAAATAGTTCGCTTTGGAGGTGTGTCAGGACTGCGGGTTAACTGGCCGAAGTCCATCATATTTCCCCTTAACCCGGTCACGTCTCGGTTTGAATCAGACTTCCCGTTGCAATGGACGACGGACTCGGTGAGGTACCTAGGTATCCAAGTACATTCAGACTCAGACGTTGTCTTAAAGGAAAACTATGGGGTTCTGATTAGTAAAGTGGAAGACGAGGTGGAGGGCTGGATCCGACTACCATTGTCTCTCCTAGGCAGAATCTCTATAATGAAAATGGTTGTTTTACCTCGCTTTCTGTTCCTCTTTACCAACATTCTGATGGTTCTCCCACGTGTATTTTTTATGAAACTCACAACTTTGATGATTAAGCTGGCGTGGGCGGGCAAACAACCCAGGGTTAAATGGCAAATACTCACGTTGCCTTACCATATGGGAGGATTGGGAGCACCTGATTTTGATCTGTATTATTGGGCAGCGCAGAGCGCGCATGCTTATCACTGGATACACGGCTCGCTGGACACTCCTCATTTGCGCATTGAGAGAGCGGTGACTTCCCCCCACCCATTGCCCGTGATGCTTTTTTCCCCCCCAGACCGGAGGACCAGTATCCTAGACTCAGTCAACGCGACTGTACATGCATGGCACCACCTCTTAAAGCTGCAGGCTGGAGCCCTTATGTACTCTCCTCTAGCCCTATTGGAGTGGTGCCACTAGTTGTCTCCATGTAGAGACGCAGGCGTAGTACATGCGCTCTATTCTATGGGGATCGGTACTATAGGTGGCTTGTTCGAGGATGGGGTAGCGAGACGCTGGGAGAGCTTAGACAGGGGGGACGCTATTCCCACTCTCCTCACCAGATTGCAGTTCCATAGGACCAAGCATGCGCTAGGCCAACTTTTGGGGAGCGACCTGGCGGAACCTCCAGAGCTGGCCGCCCTTACACTAGTCATAAAAGCTAGCGAACCAACGAGGCTAGTATCCAAAATCTACAACCTTACTATGTCCTATAGGGAGCACTATTTTACTAAAGCCCGCCTGGCATGGCAACGAGACATAAATAGGGACATTGATGATGCGACTTGGACATACTGTTGCACTAGTACGAAACGTATCTCCCTCAATGGACGACACCTACTGACTCACTTCAAATACCTCAACAGGGTTTATTATACCCCGGAAAGCCTTTGCCGTTATGGCCTGAGGGAAAACTCCAGGTGCGAGCGCTGCAACGAAGGGGTAGCTGACTTTATCCATCTCGCGTGGTGCTGCCCGGGTATTGCGAGATTCTGGAAAAGTGTCTTCTCCGAGATGGCAGCGATTACAGGGCAGGATCTTGAGCCGGAGCCGGCTCTGACTCTGCTGGGCTACTCTAAATCGGTGCCTAAGGGGATACGTAGATTGGTAGACATGGGGCTGCTGATGGCCAAACGCAGAGTGGCGAATTGTTGGATGCGGGGACCGCTTCCCACGACTACCCAATGGGTGAACGACATGCTGTACTGCTGTACCCAGTCGGAGTGCTATAGTGAACTCCTTCCCCCCCCCCATAGGCCTAAGAACTTCTGGGCCCTGTACAGTGCATATAGATCTAATATAGACAGAGGGGAAGAGCCCGCTGTGGGAGAGAGCCAAACCGAGAGGGTAACCAGCCCTGCAATGTCGTGATTCTGGGGCTAGTACTGGCAGACACTGGGATGGCTCATTGGGACTCAGGATCACATGCTGTTCTGTGATATACAGTTAGACTTGATGCTGATGTGAGATTGGGTACACAATGTATTTTATTTTCCTGGCTTGCTGGTGGGCGCAACGTGCTGAACATCTATTATGCAATATTGATTAACTATTGTGTCATTTATGTATTGAAATGTACGTCCGTAGGAATCCATTGTTGCTGTTCTGCCGTGTGTATGACAAAGTGTCCTTTGTTACTGTTTTTGTAATGAGATGGAAATTTGAAATAATAAAAATAAAGAAAAAAAAAAATAGATTGCAGACAACCTGCCACGAGTGGGAGTTGAACCAAGATACTCTCAACAGAATCTTCTCCCAGTGGGGCGAACCGACTATAGACCTGTTTGCCACAAATGGCAACGCCAAATGCCAACGTTTCGCAAGCTGGCATCCCCAACAGGGATCGCTGGGGAATGCTTTTTCAATAGCATGGTCCGGCGTATTTGCCTACGCTTTTCCACCAATTCCTCTCCTTCCCAGGGTTCTAAAAAAGATGAAAGCAGAACCTTGCAAA
Source organism: Calotriton arnoldi (assembly GCA_963921515.1). Lineage (NCBI taxonomy): Eukaryota > Metazoa > Chordata > Amphibia > Caudata > Salamandridae > Calotriton > Calotriton arnoldi. The sequence goes on from CAWUFW010001574.1 coordinate 1,261,955, forward strand.
CTAATTCTAATAGCTCCAGCATGGCCTTGCCAACATTGGTTCATGGAACTCCATCTCCTGTCCTTACGACCGCCAATTCCTCTGAAGCCGTTTCCCTCTCTTCTCACAATGAACCAGGGACAAGTTCAGCACCCGGATCCAGGCTCTCTGAGATTATTGGCTTGGCTCCTGAGTTCCAGGAATTTCGAAACTTAAACATTCCTCAAGAGTGCAAGGAGATCCTGTCTCGTGCTAGAGCCGACAGTACCAACAGAACTTATTCTTTAAAATGGAAAAGATTCTGCGTCTGGTGTGGGTCTGCTAAGGTGCATCCCCTCAATTCATCTCTGGAGGGTAACTAGTCACAATATCGAAAAAAAAATATCGACTGGACAGAATATCGAGTTTTTGATATCGAATGGACAGAATAGCGAATTGCAAAAATATAGTGGTGCAGAATATCGAAATGCAGGTAAGAAATATCGAGTTCCACAATATCGAAGTTAGTAATATCGAATTTATTTTTTGTGTTTTAAGTGTTAGTATATGTGTTAAAAGTATGTATTATTTTTGTAATGTATGTTTGAATTTTGTAAAAGTAATGAATTTTATGTTAATTATTTTTTTTGTAATTTAATTTTGTAGCGGGTTGTGGGTTTATAGGGGAATAGGGTGGGAAGTAATTTAATTATAATATATATTTTTAGCATTATTTAGAATTAATTAATTATATGTTAATTTTTTTGCGTAATTTAATTCTGTAGCGGGTTATGGGTTTATAGGGGAATAGGGTGGGAAGTAATTTAATTATAATATATATTTTTAGCATTATTTAGAATTAATTAATTATATGTTATTTTTTTGCGTAATTTAATTCTGTAGCAGGTTGTGGGTTTATAGGGGAATAGGGTGGGAAGTAATTTAATAGAAATTAATTAATGTATTATTTTATTACCTAATAAATTAATATTTAATAATTTAAATTAATTAAGTTAATTAATTTTTTATTAATTAATTATCAATTGATTAATAACAATTAATAATTAATTAGTAATTATGTTAATTGTGTCTTTTTTATTAATTAGTAATTAATTAAATATTAATTAACAATTATTTTGTAAATATGTTAATTAATTATATTGTTAATTGTAATTAGTTAATTAATTAATTGTTAATTAATTATGTTAATTTATTAATATGTTACAATATTGTAGGTGATGTTTATAGGGGAAAATGGTGGGAGGTAAATTAATTTTTTCAAAATAATTAATTGTTAATTATATTGCAGGAGTGGGTATATTAAATAATTCCCCTACGCTATCCAACACTTTCCTTACTGTTGCACTCACTGGAGTGGGAATAGTAATTTTTACCCTCCCGCTATCCAACGCTTTCCCTACTGTTGCACTCACTGGAGTGGGAATAGTAATTTTTACCCTCCCGCTATCCAACGCTTTCCCTACTGTTGCACTCACTGGAGTGGGAATAGTAATTTTTACCCACCCGCTAACCAACGCTTTCCCTACTGTTGCACTCACTGGAGTGGGAATAGTAAATTTTACCCTCCCGCTATCCAACACTAAAAATATTGATTATTTTTTAATATTATTAAGTTAATATATGTCTTAAAAAATAAAAATGCATGTTTATTTATTTTTTTAACTTACATTAATTATTTATTCATTTTAAGGTTATTTAAGTATTTTTAAGTATGTTTTACTTAATTATATTTATTATTTCATTAATTTTAAGACATTTAAAAAAGTCGATATTTTAACAAACTATGGGGCTCATTACGATGGCGGGCGGAAGCACAACCGCCGTGCTGGCGGATGCAAAAACCACCAGTTACCGCCGGCACGCAGCAGTCCACACGCCCGCCCAATTACGATGCGAAAAGTAGGCCAAACACCGCCGGCAAGCCAGCAACACCGTCCGCCATCAAAGTGCGCCCGCACACGTAGCGGCGCAGCACAACTGACACACACCGTCCGACGAAACACGTCCCGCCCGGCGCATAAATTACGATGCCGCAAACAAACGGCTCCCACGGCAAAGAGACACCGCACGTGAAAGAGAGGCGGAAACACGGACGCAGAGCACGGACAACGAAGAAGTGGCACCCCGGGCATGAATCCAGCACTGCAGGCCCTTCCCATGCTTCTGCTGATGCACCACCAAGGACGCAACGTACCGCGGAGACGCAGGTAGGCACACACACAACAAGTGCACGCAAACAGCGCACACAGTGCAAGGGCGGAAAAAGCGGACAACCCCCACCAGCGCGTGCACACTACACATCCACCATTGCATCCACATATGACACACAGGCCAAATCCTAACATCGCGGAACACATGTGTACACACCACCTGGGACTAGGAACCAACCACCCCGTCACGGCCCCAAAGCGCCGATGACGCCGCCACACATGCGCACAACGCAGAGGCCAACCGCAGCGCCATGCATGCGTCGCACACAGACACAGGGACACAACCAAGCAGCACACACACCAGCCCCACCCCGAACGCACATGACACGTGACAGGCCGGCCACAGACATGTCCCCAACGCCCAATTCACGGACAACACCCAACGCCACACAACCGACGCACACATGTCAGTGAAGTCACGCAACAGCAGGACACACCCCAGTGTAACAAACATGGCGAAGCACACAGCGGCGGCAACACCAACTAGGAGAAGCAGGGCCCCTTCGGGAAGAGGAACGCCAGTACCACACTGAAAAACCCATACCACCCTGCACATATGAACAAGACACATGAAACGGAACACCAAAGAGCCCGGTGACCGACAACAGGTGGCCCAAGAATTACATCCACACACAAGGCCCAACGCAGAGCGGAAAGGCAGGCTGCCGCCCACACAAGGGAGAGCAGACAGCACTGAATGACCTTCCATTCCAACTCCGAAACCACAGCCCTACGACAGAAGCCGGTGAATACAGCCATTGTCCAAGAATAGACCAACACAGGCATGCCGAGGAGACCGACCACAGGGCAGATAGCGCATATCACAGAAGCACACAACGGACGGGGAAGAAAGAAGAAAACACTCCCCATGTCGGCCACATGCAAGTTAATTGGAAGGAGTCACACAGCACTGACCTTGAACTGTCTGAGAAGCATGTGGGAAGAGGGCCCGTGTCCTCCAAACAAGCAAACAGAACACAAGTCCTGTCTCCCCACGACAACACAGAGCTCACAGTAACCCCGGAGCGTGCACATTGCAGACTGCACACACAGCCGGAGCACGCCACCTCTACGAACCGCTGCGAAATGGCAACCGCAACACACCTACCCAACTACGCCGAAGAGCTCAAGCTGTACAAAACCAACCTGTTCCATACATTGGGATGCGATCTCCTGTCCCTGCTGAACGTAAGTTACCGACTGACTTACCGCATCACATTGTTCAGCTGCGTCATGCCCGTCTTCTACTGTCGGAGGTGTCCCTACCAGCATCCCGTCGAGATATGCCTCTCCAACCCGGCATGTCTGAAGGCGGACCTGCTACCACTACTCCTCCCTCTGGACGCACACGACAGGGCCTGCTCTGCCTATGGGGGCATGGCATATGTGGCCAACATCGCACCCGCACTGAAATGGGACCACTGTGCCTCCACACGACGGATCATCGAGAACAGCTACATCGAATGTCACCCAGCATGCCCCATCATGGTCCTCCAAGGGACAACTTACGAACAACACCTTGACAGCCACCATCCGCTTCATTGGCTGGCAAACATGTACACCACCAATGACATGGAAGCCCTGCTGGACGGCATCGCATACCTGACAACCTGTAAATACGTCGGACCACAACGCAGGTTCCCCGAGTGACCTATGAAGTCCAACCCCGCACCCATGCTCAGCTTCCGCACGGACTGGCCAGTCACCACCACAACAGCCATACCAAACGACCGGCAACTGTAACCACACCATCAACGACATCGCCATGACATCGGATATGACCGGGACATGCACACTGTTCCCCATCACATCCAGGAACACCGCATGCATCGTGGGAGGCAGTGGCATGGGCTCTGTGCATCGCACCCACATGGACGGAACTGCACGAACAACCAGGACACGACATGGATCCAGCGCACATGGACACACACACCGCTCAGTGGACATGAATAGGTCGCCTGGAGTCTGTGGGTGCTGCACCCCTCCCACCCCCGCCCCGGGAATCCCATACCAGGACCTTTGCATGGACGACAAGTGCATACAACAACAACACGACCCCAGTGACTGTGACATGTCCAGTAACCACCACAGTGCAACAACAAGTGGCACGCCGCTGCATGCACGCAAGCACATGCCCTGATGTCATCTCACATGCACGCGTGCATGAGGAACAACCGCAGCAAACCTGTCACATGGAACTGAGATGGACTGTGCCCATGATGCCGAGCGGTCTGGTAGGCTACATGTATACCGTCTGTGTCAAAGTCCGCAGCTCCGCAGCTATACGTAAATGTACATTAGCACAGCCTTGGCCAAGCAGATGTAACCCCACACCCTATCCCATTTGTAATCATGCTCAGTATATCCTCAATATGTATTCCGCTGCCAGTAGTGTCCACTATACTGCATCACAGAGGACAGAAGACTCAATATAATGTTTGAAACCAGAACTGTCTCCGCTGACTCATTTCACAAGTACGAATGAGAGAGGATGAGAGTATGTGAAGTACACGGCAGTCGTGACATGACCATGTAGTCCACTGGTATTGGATGTCAACGCAAATGAGTAGCACTACTGTGGAAGACACACATGTGTCGTGTGAAGTCGTATGGACGCAGTGCTCAGGTGGGTGGGTGCGACGGGTAGATGCGCACATGCCAAGTTGGAGCACGCCGTGTTGGGAGGGCTCATGAACAGTACACCACCGCTTCCCTGGGCATTGTGAGAGGACACCTGTCGGGGGGAGTGAACACGTGTGTGCACAGCAGCCGGGCACACGTACAAAGCGGTACCAGGCGCACCTCAGCCCACCCTCTGTGGACGAGCTGGATCCTGTTGTGCGCCCGCCATGCCCCTTGACAAGGCACACACAGCCCCAGTCGACCAGGTGTAACCCCAACATAGTCAATCCGCACAGGCGATACAGGGCACGGGATGGCAGTGGAGCATGGTGTGTGAGAGGTCTCCTCGCGCTCCTCCTGGTCATATCACGCAGGCAATAGAACCTCAACGTCCAGCATGGCAAAAAGTCAAATGGAAGTGTAGGGGGACGCACCACAGCACGAGCAGCACTGACGTCACGGGAGGTGGCTCGCACCATCCCATCCATTGCCCATCATACCAACCACGCCACATGCCATTGCGACTAAGTGCAAGCGCGTGCGCCACCACCCCTGAGCCCTCCCCAGAGAGGCCAAAGAGTGAATGTGTGGGCCATCAGCCACAGACGGACGCGGCATGGCCGCAAGGGCAGCCACAGCCACTGGGTGTCGCAGGTGGCGGATCCGGAAGGCGAAGACTGTGATGCATAGTCCATGCAGGCCGGGTCTCCATTTGGGGCACCACGCAGGTGGACGGCGTCCCGCCACACATCATACCCTGAGACAGCCCACTCGTGCAACTGGACCCACACATACACTCCTTGCCCTCTCTGGTGCAAGCTTGGGGCTGCCTGTGCAAGCGCTAGCCTCGCAGGTGAGCATGCATATTGGGGGCGAGGGGAGGACATGAGGGCTGGGGCGAAGATGACTGTATCACTGTCAGTTAGTACAAGGGATGACCCAGATGTGGAAAGGAAGAGACGTGTCCCGTGTGTACTGCAACTAGTCGCCAATCCAACTACCCCCCATGTCCGGAATGTAAGCCCGCACCTAGGCCCGCCCATCCGCCACATCGAACATACCACCAGCACGACAACCTTCCCATTCGAAACACTGACTGGGGGTGGCGACCAGTGAACAATCATGTGTAGCCTACCCACGCGTACATGTGGGCCCTCCATGATCATTGGGGCCTAGATCCCCATGTGCATGCACATGGCAGTGTTATGTCTCACTTGCCATTGCCATTGTTGGGAGACCTGTGTAAGTGTATTGTGGCCGTGCCGTCCCAGCTTGACAGCTGGGCTGTGGCTCATGTGCTTGCTCAGTCATGTCAGTGATGTGTATGCGAAATTGCTATGTGCCGTGTTGCTTTGACATGTGTCCTCTGCCATTTTCCCCAGGCGGAGACCGAACATTGACCGCCCATACCAATTGCTGGCGGACATGGACGATACAGAGGTAATCAGGAAGTTTCGGCTGGACAGGCCAACTCTGCATCGACTGTGTGCCATGTTAGAGCCCCATCTCCGTCCCCGCAGGGTGTATCCGACTGCTGTCACCCCCACGGCTAAGGTGATGGCTGCCATGCATTTCTTCGCCACTGGGTCATTCCAGCACACAGTGGGCAGTGGAGGAGGGATGTCCCAGCCCATGTTCAGCAAGGTGCTGAGGGATGTACTGGCAGCCATGATGCTGTACCGGAACCGGTACATCAGATTCCCCAGGGCTCGTGAATTGGCGGCAGTGAAGGGTGCATTCTATGCCCTTGGCAGAATCCCACACGTCGTGGGAGCCATTGACTGCACTCATGTTGGCCTTGTTCCACCACAGGCCACTGAGCACCTGTACCGCAACAGGAAGCACACGCACTCCCTGAATGTGCAAGTGGTGTGCCTTGCGGACATGGTGATCACCCACGTGTGTGCAAAGTTTCCAGGCTCGGCCCATGACGCACACATAATGCGCAACAGCATCTTGCCACGACTGATGGCCAATCTGCAACAGGATCGTGGCTGTATTGTCGGTGAGTATGTGGAGTGGTGTAGCGTGCTGGTTGTGCGATGCTGTCCCCTGTCCAGTTGGAATAGCAACGGTTCTCTGTGTCCCTCACACCCAGGTGACTCTGCGTATCCGAATGGGGCATGGCTGCTCAGTCCATTGAGGAATCCTCGCACCCCAGCAGACGATCGATACAATGAGGCACATGGGAGGACCAGACGTGTGGTCGAGCGTACCTTTGGCCTCCTCAAGTCCAGGTTCAGGTGCCTGGACCGCACCGAGGGTGCACTGGCGTACTCCCCACAGAAGGTGTGCCAGATAGTGGTGGCGTGCTGCATGCTGCACAATCTGGCCATTCGGAAGCAGATCCCCTGATTGTGGATGACGGAGATCAACCAGGGCCCCAGCCCGCAGACCAGGACAGCTCGAGTGAGGTGGACAGCGGAGAGGAGGAAGCTGGGAATGTGCGCCAGCAGCTCATCGCCCGCTACTTCACTTGACGGTGAGTGTCCATGTACGACGGCTGATGTGGCTGTATCTGTGCAGGTGTGTGTGTGCTGTGTCAGGGTGGCCGTTTGTTCACTGCGTGCTGTGTGTCAACGCTCCATGGCCAGGGTAGTATGCCACTGTTGGTGGCTGTGGCATTGTGCCCTATTGCTCTGTGCGATGTGTGTACATTGCTTGTAGTTGTTGACATGTACTGTGTGATGGGTGTGTGACACACTCATTGAATGTGCTCCTGTTCTGTCTCCCACCCCTAGGTCCCTACAGGCCCTCCGGATTCCATTGCCATGCCACGCATCAGGTGCCTTTCCGCCCAAGGTGGCCGTTGTATTCCGTACAATAAAGACACAGGGCACAAACAGCAGTTAGTGAAAAAGGTGCATTTATTACAAACTGTGACATGTGATTGTGTGTAAGGTGATGACAAAAGTGGTGCGTGCAGTGACAATGAGCTGTCGGTCATGGCTGCGTGATGATCAGGGTGTACCCACTGGTTCTATGTCCATAGTCCAACACACACATGCCATCCAGATGGCTGTGTGGAGTGGGATCGTAGAGCAAGTCAATGCAGTGGCTGGTCAAGGAAGGCTGGCGGAAGGCTGGCTGGCTGCCTCACTTGCGACTGGAGCGTGCGAAGTCCTCCCGGGAGATCTGTTTCCTCTTCGGACGGCCCCTTCCACGTTTGGGAGGGGGTGTGTGGTGGCGACCTGCTGGTGGTGGGTGAGGTGTGCTCACTGGCTGTGGACGCAGGGGAAGTGGACACTGCTGCCCGAGCCTGCGCCCTAGCAGGTGGTGGCGGAGGTGGTGTTGCTGGCCTTGCCTGTGACCCCACCGCCACCACCAGCTGGCCCATGAGGTCCACGAGTTGGTCCATACGGGACACGAATTGGCCCATATGGGCGTCCATGGACCTCAGCACCCCCAGCACCTCCCGCGTGTCAGTAGCAGACCTGGCCCATTGTCCTTGGGCCTCTTCATAGGCCCCAAGGACTCTGGCCATTTGAGGCAGGGCATGGCTCCCAGGGGAGGCTGGCGTTTCCCTGACCCTGCTCCTCCTACCAGTCCTGCTGCCACCGGCCTGCCCACTAGCCACATTGCTCACCACGGTCCTCGCTGTGGCTCCCAGGGTGGATCCAGTCGGCCGGGCCACCACCTGCGCTGGGGCTGGTGCCAGCGAAGACGTGGTGGTGGTGGAGGCGGTGGTGGTCGGTGCGGCGATGGTGGCGGTTGCGGCAGTGGTAGTGGCCGCAATGACCGTGGGTGTGGCCGCAACGACAGTGGCAGCAGGGGACTGGGACTGTTCAGCATCCCTGGATCATGGGTTGGTGGGTAGGAGGGGTCCTGGGGAGCGGCTGGGCCCTGCCACGCCAGATGGGCCAGCTTGGTGGTCCGTGTCCGAAGAGGTGGACAGATCCTCCAGATCCGTGTGTCCTCGTTGGGGGCTTGTAGGCTGGCTGTGCTGGCTGCTGTCTCCATCCCCAGCGTCCAGCAGTTCGTCACCTGTGGAGAGAATGAGATTTGTTATTGTGTTGCACCTGGCGAAGTATGTATTAGTCGTCTGACATTGGCAGTTCGTGCAATCTCGTACATGGGTTTCCCGGAGGCGAGTGTGTGGCTGTGGCATCTGTAGGTGTGTGTGATAGGCAATGGGACTGTGTGCTGTGCACATGTGGCATGGGACGGATTGGCCATGCCGATGGGTGTGTTGCTTTGCCCCTACTCATTGTGACTCTGGTGTATGCGGGCTCCTGGCCCATCCTGGGTCTGGTTTGTACTTTGCTTTTGGAGTTCAAATGGAACGCTTAGGAACGCATATGGCAACATGGGGGCCATGCCCCAGATTCGCATTTGGGAGGGTATATGCTTTTGGGGTACATGCTGTGAGCCATGGGTGCCGAACGTGACATGTGTTGTGGCAGCATGACAGTGCATGGTCTGAGGTGTGTGCATGCCTGACATGCCCTGCATATTTGCTGTCTGTTGTGGTTACTGGACATGGCATTGGACGCATCGTTATGAGTGAGTGATAGTTGTGTGCCTGCCAACGTATTGCAGTTGTCCCATCTCCTTGGTGTGCGTGCTGCCCTGTGCCATGTGCATCACTGCAGTGCTCGGGGGGGTGTGGCCCATGTTGTGTGTTGTTGCTCACAGTGTGTCGTGCGCTTAATTGACTTCTGGCACATGGTTGGTCATGGGCATGTGTCTTAGCGTGACTGCTGTATGTGTGGCAGCTGTGCGGATGACATGCCTTTCATGAGACTGGGGCTGACGGATGGGATGGATGGTATGTTGTATGTGCATGGTGTGTCTGTGTGTTTGATGGGTTCAGTGGTGTTCGTGTGCATTTCTGTTGTTCCGCTCTGTTGCGTCTAGTGTTGTTTGTCTTACATAGGCGTAGTTGTGGGGTGTGTGGTTGACAGGCAGTAGGGGCTACATGGACAGGACTTCAATGGTGTTTCGGTTGTGTGTGATGAGTTGCACAGTGGCTGCCGTGTGGGACTATATTCAGTGTGGCTTGTGCATGCAGACGTGGCTCCTTGGGTGTTGCTATGTCTGTGATGGGTCATGTGGGGTGTGAGTCTGCTGTTCATGTCCGTGTGCACATTGTTCACTTGTTCGTGACGGTGGGCGGTGCTGCGTGTTCGTGTGCTACGTGACATGTCCCATGTGTTGGTGGTGTTATGGTCCTCATGCCTCCAGTAATCCAGCCCTGTCCAGTTTCCCACCTGCAAGTTGTTCGTGCGTGCACTGTACTGGATGCCACATGGCTCTTAGCGGGGGTGCTCCATGTTGCAGGTCTGTGGGGGTGGGGGGTGTAGTGGGTCGTGGGGGTGGCTGTACACCCACTGACACCGATTGCTGTGGACCGTGATGTCTGCCTTTCGGCTGTCGTTGTGCACTGCGGTGGCTGACACGTGGGTGTGGGGTGTGGGGATGCTCCTCCTTGCTGGTCTGTGGGAGTGGGGGCCTGGTGGGTGTTGTACTTCAGCTGTCCCCCTCCGACCCACTGCACTTTGTGTTCCTGCCACTTACCTGTTACTTGTCAGTTGGTGCAGCTGTGGCGGACACATGGGTGTGGCGGGTGCTCGTTGTGGCGCTTCTGGCATATTTGTGGACCTGTTGGTGGTTACGTGGCTGGCTTAGTGTACACATGTCCCCACGCATCTTACAGTTGTTCGGTTTGGGCTGTGTGTGGTGGTGTCTGTTGCATGTGTGTGTGATGTGTTGTGTATTGTGTGCTGGACATGGGGGTGTTTGTCCCTGGGAGCTGTGGCATGGTGGTAGTGCATGTGAGTACATATCGGTGTGCTGGTATACATTAGTTTGTACTTACCAGCCTCCACTCCCCTGCTAATCCGGCGAGGATCTCCGGATGGATTACGACTCGCACCTTCTCCTCCCACGCTTTGAAGGTCTTAAAGAGCGCGGGATTCCCTCCGCCAGTGACGGCAGCCAGCTCTCTGTTTTTGCCCTCCTTCTTCTTGACCAGGCTCTTTACGTCATTCCAACGTTTGTTTATCTCGGTTCTGTTCCTGGGCAGGGTCCCGACTGCATTGACCTGGTCTACGATCCGGGTCCACATTCTGTTTCTGGTGGCTAGTGGTGTGTGCTGGACCATGTTCCCATAGATTTGTGGGTACACCTTGATGATCTCGTCGACCATGACCGTCAGCTCCATGGGCGTGAACTTGGGCATCCTTTGTGGTGCCATGGTGTTTGTGGTGCTGGTGCGGTGTGTGTTGTGTAATGTGCAGGGGGTTTGTGGTGCCGGTGTTTGGTGGTGGTGGTGGTGGTGGTGGTTGTGATGTGTGCGTTTCTGTGGTGTGCTGCTGTCCTTGCTGTGTCACTGTGTCCTCTCCTCTCCTCTCTGGTTTGCAATGTAGCAAGGGGTTGTGGTCTGTGGGAGTGCTGCTTTTGTACTCACCTATGTGGGTGTGTCCTCATGGTCTGTTGTTTTCAGGTGTGTTGTGTCTGGGGTTCTGGCCTTTGTATTTTTTGTTTGTCCGGGGGGTGTTTTCGGGATGTGTACTGTGCTTGTGTATTTGTGCGTGCCTTGCTGTGTGGACTTGTTGGCCATGTTGTGTGCTATTGGTTTTGTGTGCGGATGGTTTCTGTGCAGGTACGTGGGCGCCATGGCTTCTGCCGTGTCGATTCTCATCGGCGTTGTTTGCGCTGGCGGGCGGTATTTTTGTTGTTTTTCCGCGCTCATGGCGGTGCGATCGTAATTTCACGTGCGGTGTGTCGGCCGTGAGGGCGGGCGGTTTTGTGTTGTCGTGCGTGTTTCCGTCCGTGGCGGGCGGTTTGACTCCGACTCGGACGATGGCGGGCGGTATTCTGTATGATTTTTCCGCCGATGGCGGTTTTCGGTTTGTGTACTCATAATGGCGTGGTCGGTGTTCAGGCGGTATGTGCGGGCGGATTTTTGCCGCTTCCATGCCTGGCGGATTTTTTTACGCCGGGTATCGTAATGGGCCCCTATATTATTTACAACGATATTTAGGATTCGATATTTTTGTACTTACCTGTTTGTAGATAGGAATTCGATATTCTGGTAGTCGATATTTTGTCACCGATATTTTTGTAGGTCGATATTTAGCTCCTAGATATTCTGTCAGTGATTCCTCTGGAGGAAGTCTTGCCATATCTCCTCCATCTAGCAAATTCAGGTTTGGCTCATGCTTCGATCAAAATTCACTTGGCTGCAATCTCCCATTTTCGAAGATCTTCTAAAGGTTCTTCCTTGTGGTCAAACAGACTGATAAAACTGTTTCTTAAAGGTCTATTCAGGACCTTCCCTCCTGTAAAATCTACGCCTCCAACATGGCAACTCAACAAGGTACTTGCTCAACTTATGAAGTACCCATTTGAGCCGATACATAGAGCTGACTTAAAATTCCTTTAGAGGAAAACTGCTCTTCTTCTAGCTCTTGCGTCCGCTAGAAGAGTTAGTGAACTTCAAGCATTCACAATACAAGAAACCTTAATTCAATTTAAACATGATAGGGTGATCCTTCGCACCAACCCGAAATTTATACCTAAAGTCCCATCGGACTTTCATCTTAATGAACCAATCGTTTTAAAATCCTTCTTTCCAAATCCTCAATCAGCAGCTGAACGAACTTTGCATTCTTCCGACTTGAAACGCTGCCTTAAATTTTATCTAGACAAAACGAAATCCTTCTGCAAGACTAAACAGCTTTTTGTAGCTTACAGCTTACCTAGGAAAGGTTTTACCTTAGCGAAACAGAGCATATCTAGATGGATCTCTAGTGCTATTCTCTTCTGTCACCAGCAAGCTGGTCAACCCCTGCAATAAAAAGTTTGTGCCCATTCCACTAGGGCAGTGTCTACATCTATGGTGTTGTTTGCTGGCGTGCCCCTCTCAGACATTTGTAGAGCAGCAACCTGGAAGACGCCGCATACATTCAATAAGCATTACTGCTTGGATTCCGAATTGATGAAAGATGCTGCGGCGGGACAGGCGGTGCTAAGACATCTGTTTCAGTAAAGGTGAGCCTTCCTTCCTTCCCACCAACCTTTCTAATGCACATTTCTCTGTTTTTTCTCTTCGTGATGCCAGTATTGGAAACTATCCATTTGCTATTCCATATTCATATACATGTTTATATTTATTTATAAGTATGTATTTCTATTTTATTCTCAAGAAATAGTTATTGACTATTCGTATATGTATGATTAATATATATGATGAAATGTGCTCACTACTGCTTTTTATTCTGATTCAAGCATGTGAATCTATGAAAGATACCCCAATACTGGATAAGAAATAAGTTACTTACCTGTAACTGCAGTTATCCAGTATTGGTATCTTTCATAGATTCACATGTGACCCACCCGCCTCCCTTGGAAGGGCTCACTTAGTACTCTCAGTTGTCACTCTGGATATGCACTGTCCTTATGAAATTCTGAGGGACTGGAGCTCCTTTCAGGAAGGTTCTAGAGGGTGGTGTCAGCTGATTGGTTGTTCTCTTAAGTTTGGTACTTTTTAAATAAGGACTTAGATATGTTACTAAATAGGAGGCCTTAGGCCTTTTAACTTCTATATCTATTGTGACATTACCTTTATGAATGTACCAGGGACTCCCATCTCGACGACGGGGAATGATTCAAGCATGGGAATCTATTAAAGATATCAATATTGGATAACTGCAGTTACAGGTAAGTAACTTATTTCTTACTTACTTGTAGCTGTAGTGCTCCAGTATTGGTATCTTTCATAGATTCACATGCGACCCACCCTCCTCCCCGTAGAGGCTTCCCTTATTGTTGCGGGATTACCTTTTCCACTGGTGTTTGAAAATCTGAGGGAATCAGCCTCTGTGGGGAGTATGCCAGAGAGTGCTGTCACCTGATTGGCTGAAGTTTCGTTCCTTTTAAATGATGTGGATAAGTTATTAAAGTGAATGTTTCATTGTCATTATAGGCTATGGCAATATTCTATACTGCTTTAGTATTGTACTGTGGGACTCCCACTTTGACAACGGGGAATGATTCAAGCATGTGAATCTATGAAAGATACCAATAGTGCAGAACTACAGTTACAGGTAAGTAACTTATTTTCTTAGTGTTCAAAAGTACTGGGTTTTCATTTTTAGTAAAGCTGTGTACTCAACCATTAGATTATTGATTTACATGCTTGAATCATTTTCCTATAGGCAAGGTGGGAGCCTCTGGGAACATATAACAGAAGCGAAAGAAATCAACAAGCTACAGAAACAAGATTTAAAAAAAAAACATTATCTTAGTGGCCAATCAAACTTATTGGATATGACTTGATCCAGCCAACAAGGTCCTTTGTACTCCACTCTGCCCTGAAATCATCTTAGTTCAGATTTATAACCCATTTTCTGTGTGTTCAGCATCTGCAGATCGTTGCTCTTCATCTGCACAGAGATAGTTTCTGACTCAGTACCTTCCTTTTCTGGCATCTCTGGCTATTTCAACCACTTAGTCAACTCTTCCTCTGATACTCCTTGTCTGTGGGGCTTGATTTCTGGGCCAGGAATCTCCAATCCTAACATGGATGGGGCATCTAAAAAAGCTCTCCTCAGATCCTGTGGGCCTTGCAAAAAAAAAAGTGCATTTGGATGATCTACACGAACAGTGTATTCATTGCTTACATCCAAACCACCTACATCAGGAATGTAAGTTGTGCCACTAATTTTCAATGAAAACCCTTCAAAATAGAGTGAGTAGAGTACTCTGCAAATTGAAGAAGGAAGCGTGTTTATCTTAGGAGAAATTTTCAAAGGCCTACGGCTGTCCACTTCCAGGAAGACAAAAAAACAGCTCAGTCTGAATTAGTTACTCTTAAAGCCTCAACAACAGACTGCTCACCCCAAGGAAACTACACTAGATGGTCCCCAAAAAATGTGAGGCCAAGTTGGCAAAATGCTCTAACGTGAGTTTTTCCTCAGATTCAAGGTGGTCAACATTGCCGTTGATGGAATCACCGTTGACAAAGTCATCGACAGTACTGACATCAGTGTCTAAGAAAACGTATCTGAAAGAAACACGTTAGTGATAGATTCCTTACCTTAGAATTACCCCCAGGCGTCAGACTGGATCCGGAAAGTTTTCGTCAGCAGTACCCCTGCGCGTCGGAAGGTGGCATTGTGCGGCTCCGCGTCCATCGTTGGAGTCGTGGTTGCCGAGATGACGTCGCGGCAGCTACTTAGACGCCGCCCTCGCGCGCTGACGTCAGTTCTTTCTTTTTCTGCGCCAGCAAGCGCAGATCCGGAGAGAGCGGTACCCCCAGTCATTTTTTGACTGAGTTTTTCGAGGCCTTTTTGTCTCTATTTTTCGAGTCGATCGACTCCTGGTGCAGTAGGGATGCCCGGCTTCAAGTCTTGCGAGGACTGTCATCACATGATGTCGGTGACGGACCCGCACCGCGTGTGTCTTTACTGCCTGGGGCGCGACCACGACCCCAAGTCGTGCCCCGACTGCCGGGGCATGGCGCCGAAGCCTTTGCGGGAGTGGTCCCGAAAGTTGCTTGAAGTTCGGCAGTCGGCTCCGCGCCGCTCAAGGTCCCGGTCCCGTGGGAGGTCGAGGGACCGGTCGCGGAGACACCACCATCGTTCATCGGAATCGAAGTCTTCGCACTCGGGGTCCGGTAAGACGAAGCACTCTAAGAAGTCGAAGAAGCGCCGTCGCTCTCCGACTTCCCCTCGCCCGTCGCGGCTGAGGGTGCGGGTGGTGCTACCCCCGCGGGTCCGGCGGAGCCTACGCAGTCGCCGCCGGCCTACCCGCCCTTCCCGAGTCTGTCAGCGACTCCGGTCCAGCTGCAGGAATTTCTGTCAGCCATGGCTCGCCTCTTTGGGCCGTCGGGCCCCGCCGGTGCACCTTCGGGCCCCGCGGGTCCGACTGGGGGTTTTTGCCCTTTACTGCCGACCTGCTCTGGCATCGCTGTCGGCTCCGGCCCTGGCGCCACAGGGCCCCCATGGATCCAGGCCTGGATCCCGGTCGACGGCGGTTGACCTTGTGACACCTCCACCGACGTCGACCCCTCCGGCACCACTTCCGATGTCGCCCGTTCCACCGGACGACGTCACCCCCGGTTTCAGCCCCGAAGTGGACACGGCGCCGGAACGGCGTCGCTCGACGTTGATTCCGACGCCGATGGGACCTTGCTATCCCTATGTCCATCCTCCTTATTTTCGGCCTGTTCGTCAGCCTTCGGAGGAAGGGGAGGACTGGGAGGGGTCTGAGGACCCTCTCACAGCTCAATTTGAGTTAGAACCGGACTGGGCAGAGGAACTGGGGGTTGCCAGTGGTCTCGACACCTCTCCTGACCTTGGCATGCTCAATCCTCCTACCGTGGCTACGGAGGAGGGTGCAAGTTACGCAGTGGTGTTGCGTAGGGCGGCTGAGGCCCTCCACCTCGAGCTCCCTACAGTGGCCGTCAGGACTAACCTCCTGACAGAAGTGCTTCAGCCGGCGGCTACCTCTGCGGAGCCACTGCTGCCTTTTAATGATGCACTTTCAGACGTTCTTTTGGGCACCTGGTCCAGGCCCACCACAGGGGCTTCTGTGGAAAGGAACGTGGCCCGACGCCATCGCCCGGCCCCGGGCGACCCCCTTTTCCTCTCCCAACACCCCACCCCTGAGAGCTTGGTTGTCCAAGCCTCTGCGTCCCCCCGCGCATTCCCTACTGCACCTCTGGATAGGGAATCCAAGAAACTGAAACAATTTGGGAAGAAGATTTTTTTCTTCCGCCAGTTCAGGGCTGCGGTCTGTGAACACTGCATGCCTCTTGGGCCGTTATTCCCACTCTCTGTGGGATACGGTGGCGCAAGTGCTGCCTCAGTGTCCGGGGGAGGCCCGGACAGTGCTCTCTCAGGCTATTGCTGAAGGGAGAGATGCAGCAAAGTTCATAATTCGATGTGGCCTTGACACCGCCGACTCGCTGGGCAGAGCGATTTCCATGACAGTGGCGCTCCGTCGCCACGCCTGGCTGAGGACTACTGGTTTCTCTGGGGATGTCCAGAACACCCTGATGGACAAGTCCTTTGATGGCATTCGCCTTTTTGGCAACAAAGCAGATAGTGCGTTGGAGCGCATTAAGGACTCGCGGGCTACGGCCAAGCCCCTGGGCCTTTCCGCATAGCGCCCTCCTCCGCCTTCTGCTTTTCGCTCCTTTCGTGGCCACGGAAGGGGCGCCCGACACGTTCGCTTCAGAGCCACAGGCCTGTGCAACAACAGTCTCAGCGCGGACGTGGGTCCCGCCGAGGCAGGTCAGGGGGCCAGCGGGCGGGTCAGTCCACCTCCACCCCAGCCACCACTGCCTCCAAACCTTCCTAGTCCGGTTTTTCAGGCCCATCAAACGCCAGTGTGCGGCAGGATTCGCCATCACCTCCCCCACTGGCGCACCATCACTTCGGACAGGTGGGTTTTACAAATAGTCCAAAGGGGCTACTCCCTCCCCTTCGAAACTACCCCTCCAGCCATGCCACCCTAGTACCACCACATGTCGGGGGATCACTTGGCACTTCTTCAACAGGTAGTCGCGGCCCTCTTGACCAAGGGGGCCATCGAGCGTGTTCCTGCGCCAGAAGTAGGACGTGGTTGTTATTCCCACTACTTTCTGGTGCCCAAGAAGGACAAGGGCCTGCGTCCTATGTTGGACCTCAGGGATGTCAATCGCTTCCTCCGGAAGGAGAAGTTAAAGATGTTAACTCTGGCTCAGGTCTTGTCTGCCCTCGACCCTGGAGACTGGATGGTAGCGTTGGATCTGCAGGACGCATATTTCCACATTCCCGTCCTGCCGGCCCACCGCCGTTACCTGCGGTTCACGGTAGGCCACGAGCACTTTCAGTTTACTGTGCCCCCCTTTGGCCTTACCAGCACCCCTCGGGTGTTCACGAAAGTGATGGCGGTGGTCGCAGCTCATCTGCGCAGATCAGGGGTTCCAGTCTTCCCCTATCTCGACAACTGGCTGTTGAAAGCGGGCTCGCCCCGGACAGTCGTCTCCCACCTCCAGACTACGGCCGACCTCCTGCATTTGCTGGGGTTCTCCATCAATGTGCCGAAGTCGCACCTGATTCCCTCTCAGAAGCTCCTCTTCATCGGAGCGGTTCTGGATACGACGCACTTTTGGGTCTATCCTCCCGAACGGCGAGTCCAGGATATTCAAGCTCTGATTCCGATCTTTCAGCCTCTATCCTGTGTTTCGGTCAGGATGACCCTGAGGCTGCTGGGCCTCATGACCTCCTGCATCCTGCTGGTCGATCATGCCAGATGGCATATGCGGGCTCTGCAGTGGGACCTGAAGTTCCAGTGGGCGCAGCATCAGGGGAGCCTGTCCGATTACGTCCAGATCTCGGAGGGCACTGCACAACAATTGCAGTGGTGGCTCACAAACCTTCATTGGGTCAATGGCAGATCCCTCTCCCTTCCCCAACCGGAGCACACAGTGGTGACAGATGCGTCCCTCCTGGGATGGGGCGGCCACATGGGAGAGGCGGAGATCAGAGGCCTCTGGTCTCCGGCGGAGTCCAGGCTCCATATCAACCTTCTGGAGCTTCGGGCGATCCGACTTGCACTGAAGGCATTCCTTCCCTCTGTCAAGGGGAGAGTAGTGCAGGTGTTCACAGACAACACCACCGCCATGTGGTACTGCAACAAACAGGGCGGGTGGGGTCGTGGACCCTATGTCAGGAGGCTCTGCGTCTCTGGACATGGCTGGAACATCGGGGCATTTACCTGGTGGTTCAACACCTGGCAGGTTCACTGAACGTCAGGGTGGACGAACTCAGCTGCAGGTGCATGATGGATCACGAATGGCGTCTTCAATCGGACGTGGCGCAAGGTCTCTTTCAACAGTGGGGAGAGCCTTGGTTAGATCTATTCGCCACCAAAGAGAACGCGCATTGTCAACAGTTCTGCGTGTTGGAATTTCCAAGGCGGCACTCGCTCGGCGACGCTTTTCGTCGCAAGTGGAGAGCGGTCTGTTGTACGCCTTTCCGCCTATACCACTTCTGCTCAAATTGCTGAAGAAGATCAGGCGCGACCGGGCCCAAGTCATTCTTGACGCTCCGGACTGGGCTCGAAGAGTTTGGTATCCCGAGCTACTCAGTATGACGATCGATCCCCCGATCCGACTGCCTCTTCGGGAGGATCTTCTGTCGCAGCAGCAGGGGACGGTCCTCCACCCGAACCTGTCCAGTCTCCACCTCTTTGCGTGGAGATTGAGCGGCGGCAGTTGATTCCTTTCGACTTGCCTCCTGAAGTCTGTGATGTCATTCTGGCAGCCAGGCGTCCCTCCACTAAGTTGGTATATGCCTGCAGGTGGAACAAGTTTGTGGCATGGTGCACAGCAAAGGCTGTGGATCCCCTTTCTGCCCCTCTTTCTGAAGTCCTACTGTTCCTTCTTTCTTTGGCCCAGCAGGGCTCTGCTCTGGGCACTATCAAGGGCTACCTTTCTGCTATTTTGGCCTTTCTCAGGCTCCCTGATCAGCCCTCTCTTTTCAAGTCCCCTGTTGTTAACAGATTCCTCAAAGGCATTACTCACCTTTTTCCTCCTATTCCCTTCGTAATGCCACAGTGGGACTTGAACCTGGTTCTCACATACTTAATGTGCGCTCCCTTTGAGCCTCTTCACAACTGTCCTCTTTGTCTGTTAACTCTGAAGACTGCTTTCCTGGTTGCCATCACCTCTGCTAGGAGAGTGAGTGAGCTCCAGGCTCTTTCTTGCAAACCCCCTTTTCTGTCTGTCCATCTGGACAAGGTGGTGCTCAAGACACGTCCATCCTTTCTGCCAAAGGTTGTTACTGCCTTTCACATTGGGCAGACCATCACTTTGCCCACCTTCTTTCCACCTCCGCATCCTTCCAGAGAGGAAGAGAGGCTCCACCGTCTGGACCCAAAACGTGCGCTCTCATTTTACCTGAGTCGCACACAACAGTTCCGGGTGGATGACCAGCTCTTTGTTGGCTACGTTGGCGCCAAGAAAGGTCGGGCCGTACACAAGCGGACTATCTCCAGATGGGTCGTCTTGTGTATTAAAGCCTGTTATTCTCTGGCGAAGAAGGAGCCTCCGTTGGGGCTGCGCGCCCATTCTACCAGGGCGATGGCTGCCACTACGGCGTTGGGACGTGGTGTCCCCTTACAAGACATCTGTCAGGCAGCTACGTGGACCTCGCTGCACACTTTTACTAAGCACTATTGCCTGGACAGCCAAGTTCGGAGAGACGGCTTCTTTGGCCGTTCTGTTCTCCGGGACTTCCTGGTGTGATCTTGGTTCGCAGACCCACCACCGGGGTTGGTATTGCTGGGGTATCTATTCTAAGGTAAGGAATCTATCACTAACGTGTTTCTTTCAGATGCACAAGTTACTTACCTTCGGTAAAGATATATCTGTAAGAAACATTAGTTAGTGATAGATTCCTTACCGCCCCACCCATCCTCCCCGTTCTGCGAACTGATTTCTAGGGTTAAGGTCATCCCTTTCAGGGCCCTAGTTTCAATGCACCAGTGGTCAGTATCTTGCATGGCTCTGCGTTCCTGGCGCGGAAAGTCGTGCACAGAACTGACGTCAGCACGCGAGGGCGGCTTCTAAGTAGCTGCTGCGACGTCATCTCGGCGACCACGACAGATGCGGAGCCGCACGACGCCACCTACTGACGCGCAGGGGTACTGCTGACGAAAACTTTCCGGATCCAGTCTGACGCCTGGGGGTAATTCTAAGGTAAGGAATCTATCACTAACTAATGTTTCTTACAGATATATCGTTACCGAAGGCAAGTAACTTGTGCTGTAGTCTCGTCTAATGATAAAACCATCAAAGACACATGCATTGACAGCATCATTGACAACTTCATCATCAACACCATCCGCATCTATCTCTTTTACACTAGCAGCTACTATCCTAACAATGAAAAACCGTTTTACACACTTTTTGTCGGCAAATCAGTCCTGCTGATTTGAATATCAAATGCCAAGATGATCACAGCAACGCAGGTGCAGACAAGCATTATTCACCGCAGGTTCATCCATCCTTGCGTCATGGAGAAGGCTATGGGTGATACCACCATCCACATTATGATAAGCTTTACGGACCCTATTATGAATAAGAATATCATGAACCACTCATAATGGAGGTGCCATAGGATTTGCTGAAGGATCTTTAAACCCTGAAGACTATTATTTCAGGTTTCCTACTGTACCACAACCTCAGGTGCCACGATCTCAGCCGGTGGGACCATCCCTACAGTAACTGCAACAACTAATGGAAGCACACCAGCCACTTTAATTGCTTACACCTTTGCTTCCCTGTCAACCACGACCTCTTCCAGAAAAATTAGGTTTAGCAGGTAATGATGATGTAGAAGGTGAGGAAGAGGAGGTCTTTGACACAACTCCTCCTTCACATCCACGGGCATAGGGCAAATGTAGGGGAGCACTCTGGAGACATCAAACCACAACCAGGGGATTCTCCATCTGACAACATTATGTAATTCCATGCACTGATTAAAAGAGCGTCCAAGAGATGTGTTCTATCTGATAGAGACATCTAGCCACAGATTCCTTAACTTTTTAATTCTTCCCCAGGCGCCAGTCTTACTCTGGAAATTTATCAGCAGTACCTCTGTGCACAAGGGGGGCGGGATCGTATGGCTCTGTGATGACGTCAACTCCGGTCATGACGTCAGTGGAGCCATATAAGTCCCCTCCAGCACGTGGACCTCAGTTTCTTTTTCTCTGTGCTGTAACGCGGATCCAGAGAAGTGGTTCCTCTGGTTGATTTTTTGACCTGCTTCGACACTTTGTGTCGGTGGAAGTGTGCAATGTCTAATGTCTACAGGTTTCAAACCTTGTGGGTCTTGTAGCCAACATATGTCGGTGACTGACTCGCATACAATTTGTATGTGGTGTTTAGGCAAGCACCACGACGCTGAGGATTGTGGCTCCTGCGAGAAATTAAAACCAAAGTCGTTAAAGGAGCAGGGTTTGAAGTTGATGGCAGCGCGTGTGTCGCGATCCTCACCTCGGTCTTCATCATCTCGGGAGCATTTGCGGGGTCGATCTAAGAGCCGAAGCCGTTCTCGAGGACGGCGTTCTCCGGGGAAGTCAAAAGGTAAGCGGGTGAAGTTGCGGCATTCTCGGACTTCACAGCTTGGAGACTCCTTCTCCCATGGCTCCTACCTTTCGACAGTTGAGGAGGCCGCACGCGACTCCACACCGTGTCTCCCCGTGTTTCCGGGAGCCGGGGTGTCGATGGTTCAGATGAGGGAATATTATAATTCCTCGTTTGGTACCCCATCTTCCTCTGGAGCGCCTTTAGGCCCAAAGGAGGTGAGTGGGGCACCGTCGGAGGGTTTGCTCTTGGTGACGGTTGAGCCGTTGGAGTCGAGGGGTCGGCGCCGGTCGATGTCGGCTGGCGCCTCTTTGGCGCAGGTCCACAGTCCTTCGGGATCTCGACCCATAATGCCGGACTTCGATCAGCCGACTCCAACACTGCCGTCGGCGGAGTCGGTCGAAGTTGCTTCTCCTCCTCCATGTAGGCATCGTTCGACATCTGATGCGGAGTCGACTATTCAGGCTGAGGGGAATATGCAGGTTTTGATTCCTTCTCAGGAAGAGGTTGTGGAAAGACAGCCTGTGTCGATTGAGGCAGGGTCCTTTGAGCCCATTTCTGACATTAATTTGCCTCAGATGGAGGAGAGCTGGTTGTCTGCTCTGGGAGAGGCTAGTAGCCTGGATTCAACACCAGCTTCAGGGTTTCTTTCTCCCCCTGGCCTTGCTGTGAGGCAAATTCCTCCTTTGCAGACATGCTAAGAAAAGTGGCTACAGTTTTAAGCTGGTCACTTCCTGCGGTGCAAAGGTCCACATACCCTTTGATTGAGGTCCTTTTTCAGGGACAGACAGGGGAAGAACCTGTTCTTCCATTTGGGGAGACCATTTTTGATATTTTATTAGGTACTTGGGGCCAAGCCTGAGTTGGAGGCCTCAGTGGACCGAGATATTGCATGTAGACACCTGCCTGCACCTGAGGGCCCAGTTTGTCTTCATAGACATCCTTCCACCTGTAGCTTGGTGCCTCTAGGAGTCATGATGCGTGTGGTAAACTCATCTTTGCTTCGGCAAGCTCAGCCTTGAGATCCATAAATAAATCTTGTGTACTGAGGTGATATTCCCATGCTTTATGGAATTCGCTACAGAATGTGTTACCATCTCTTCCGGATAACCTCCACTCAGAGATTGGTGATTTTTATTAAAGATGGTCAGCAGGCTGCTAGGCTTACCATAAGGTGTGGTATGTACACCACGGACTCTGGGGTCGCGCTATGGCATTGGCAGTGGCATTAAGGTGTCCGGCTCGGTTGGCAAATTCGGGTTTCTCGGAGGCTGTCCAGTTGATTTTGGTCGACATGCCATTTGATGGTGCCCATGTTTTTGGGAGTCAAGCTGATGCAGCGTTACGATGCTTCCGTGACAGACAGAGGTCTTCAGAATCATAGCTTTTCGTTATTTGTTACTGGGTAGCTTGTCGTTATACTTGAGATGCAGACTGTTTCTTTATAAGTGAGCAAGCTTTGTTAGGGCATTTTACATGTTCGTTTTTGGTTTGACCACTTGGTGTCCTGCGAGAGCAGATGTTTTATCCTCAGTACAATTTTTCCCCTTTTTTAGGCTGGTATTGACTTAGATAACCGAGGGAGGTTTCCCTTTGTCCCTTAGCCTCTGAGGATGAACTTTGTGCTTAAGAGGTTATTGTCACGAGACGTGTCTTCTTATATGGAAGATTTTCTTTTGCAAGCTTCTTTGAAGCAGTTCAATAAGCTGAAATGTGCATGGTTTCGACCTTTCATTGTTTCTCATGGGGACATGTTGGTATGCCAGTGGTAAGTCTGGTATATAGGGACACTCTGGTCTTTGCTCGTTGAGTAATCAGCGTAGTATGTCCTCACTACTCTTGTAGTGTGCATATTTATTATGGTACTGATGGTTTCAGGGCCTATGTTCTGTATTCTTTTTCATCCTTCATTTTAGTCTTCTCGGACTATGTGTTTAATGTACAGGTTGTTTTCTCCTTGGGCTGTCTGCATATCTACATTTTTTATTATATATGCTTCACGTTTTGGAAAATTGTGAGAGTAAACTCAGAGTTTATGGTGTATTGTTTGGAAGATACAAGTTAGTTGCCGTCTCCTCTGTGGAGGGGATAGGAAATTAATTTGTTCATTCCTAGAACAAAATGGATTGAACTCTGTATCTTACGCTGTGTGATAGGTGGTGTCGTAAACAATCTGATGGTGTCTTCTAGCTGCAGTTTTTTACCTGTTTCGGTCATACAATTTATGGTTGGAGTTTTTGGGCTTTATAAGAAGCTCTTCTTGTTATTCTCCCACAATGCTTTTTGCATCTGTCTGGGGATTATATATTACCTGTCTTTTCCGGTATGTTTCTATTTTCTCTGTGTTTTACAAGTCCTTGGGAAATCATGGCTGTTACTTCTTGAGGCGGACTTGTGATCAAATTGTGTTTTGTATGATAAATGTTGTTGCATGCGCTTGTTGCTAACAAGGATTCATTTTGTATATTATTTTCTTTTAATGTTTCGATTTTTCCTTTTTTAATGTTTTGATACTGCACTAATAGCTGCGTTCTCTTTTCTTCATTCGCTTGCCTTGGTATTTTGTGCGTGCCCCCGGCTCAGAGTCATGTTCAGACTTTTGGACCATGACACTGAAGACCATGCGGGCACAGGCTTTGTAGATACCTGCATTCCTGAAGTAAATGTGGCCAGTGAAGCTCTATGAGTTGTCAGACCAGTCGGAGTCTATTGTAACACAATTTTATATATATTATGTGTATGTCCAGGTGATACACCGTTGTGGCAAACAAAGAGATTTTTTTACAACTGGCGTAATTGAATATCAATATTACATTCAAATCTATTACTGTCATTTTAGTCTCTTTATAGTGCATTATGAAACCTTCGAGTGGTCATTTTGCTATGCTATGGAGGTATTATTGTTTATCTTTCTTTTGGTTTCATTCATCTTGGTATGATGGAATGAGTTCTGTGAGTCCTTCTTTGGATTTTATCAGGACACTTTTTTTCTGAAATCTTCTTATTGTTGTAAAGAATGCGGATTTCATGACTTCTGTATGCCACTCTGGCCTTTTGGCCATCGGGTTCTCTTTCCTTTTGGGACAGAGGATAATGTCTGATAACTGAAAGATGGTTCTTTAAGAGTTTTTTCTGCTTTTCCTTAAAGGGCCGATTCTCTCTGGCCTGTAAGGTTGTTTTTCATGTATATGTTCTGTGATAGTGATCATGGATTCTATCAAAAGCCAAGCTCTTGTTCTGCTATGCCTACGTACATTTGGTCGGTTGTTAGTTATGACCTGCTGGTTCTCTTTGAAAACTTTTGTAGGATTAGTTCGCAGACCCTCCTCCAGGGGGTATAGCTATGGTATTTAATTCAAAGTTAAGGAATCTGCGGCTAGATGTCTCTATAAGATGTAAAAGTTACTTAACTTCGGTAACGTAATATCTGGTAGAGACACAGTCTAGCCGCAGATTCATTAACTCCCTGCCCATCCTCCCCACTCTGCGAACGACCTATGAGGTAAGGGTTATACCCTTTCTCAGTACTGGTTTTATATACTGGTATCACTATCTCAACTTATGTTGGCACTCAATAGACCACTTGACCTGGCCACATAGCTTTTGTTTAGATATTGCCATACCATCCATTTCCAAATGTGTGTGGTCGGTAGGGTGGGGTGTGTTTTCTCTTTCACACTGGATTTGACTCCAGTGGGCAGTATTGATTTGTTTGTTCTTTCTTTGAAAGTCTTTGTTTGGTATCATCATACCTTGTATTGGCACTATCAATATGTCACGTAATGGTGTGATTCAACAAACAATTTGGTGCTGTGTTTGTAGGTTTTGTTTTGCTATTGCCATGCCATTTATTACCATTGATGAATGATCTATAGAGTGTATGGTTTTCTTCCCTTACATGAGGGTTATTCAACAGTGCGCAGGGTTTCACGTAGCCCTGTTTTGTTGATTTTGTTGGGGTTTTCTTTAAAATCCAGGTCTGGTATTGACATACCATTTGATGTTTCTTCTTTATTAATGTTTCAAAGTGTTTTTATCTTTTTTGGCACACTGTTTCCACAGCCAGTTTCTATAGCGGCTCCGCGTTCTGGTACGGAAGGTTTAACAGAAGAAACTGACATCCGCATGGCGGAGAGGACTTATATGGCTCCACTGACATCATGACCCGGGTCGACGTCATCACGAAGACGTATAACACCGTCCCCGGCGCGCAGAGGTACTGCTGAAAATTTCCAGATCCAGACTGGTGCCTGGGGAGAATTCAAAATGTTATGAATCTGCGGCTAGACTGTGTCTCTACCAGATATTACGTTACCGAAGGTAAGTAACTATCTGAAAGAGACACGTTAGTGACAGATTCCTTACCTTAGAATATCCCCAGGCGTCAGGCTGGATCCGGAAAGTTTTTTGCGTAGCAGTACCCTTGCGCGTCGGTAGGCGGCGTCGTGCGGCTCCGCGTCCGTCGTCGGCGTCGTGATCGCCGGGATGACGTTGCGGGCAGTACTTAGGCGCCGCCCCTGCGCGCTGACGTCAGTTCTGTTCTTCTTTTTCCGCGCCAGCAAGCGCAGATCCGGGAAGAGCAGTGCCCTGGTCATTTTTTGACCAAACTTTTTGGTGAATTTTTCACTGTTTTTCTCCAATCGACTTCAAAGGTGTCGTAGGGATGCCCGGGTTTAAACGTTGCGGCGCCTGTGCTCGGATGATGTCCGTCACAGACCCGCATTGGGAGTGTCTCTTCTGCCTCGGCCGAGGCCACGACACGGAGTCTTGTACCGACTGCCAGGCCCTCAACCCGAAAGCTTTGCGAGAGCGGTCTTGAAAGCTCCTCGAGGCCCGGCATTCGGCTCCGCGGAAGCCCCGGTCGCGTGAGAGGTCCAGGGGTCGATCGCGGAGTCCACACCGGTCGTCGGCATCGAAGTCTTCTTCGTCCGGTAAGTCAAAACACAAAAAGTCCAAAAAGCATCGTCGCTCTAGGACTTCGCCTCGCCGGTCTCGCGACTCGGCTGAGGCCCCTCCCGGCACCGTCCCCGCCCCCGCAGCCCCGGACATGCCTGTGGAGTCGCCCCCGCAATACCCGTCCTTCCCGGGTTCGGGGGCGGATCCGGCCCAAGTGCAGGACTTCCTGTCGGCCATGGCCCGCCTCTTCGGGCCTCAAGGTCCCTCCGGTGCGCCTTCGGGCCCCGCGGGCCCTGATGGGGTTGCTCCGGCGTCGCTGACGGCTCAGGCCCCGGTGTCGCACGTGCCTCCAGCCTCGATCCCGGCTCCGGCTTCGGCCCCGGCCTCGATCCCGGCTCCGCAACCCCCATCGACGCTGGTCGACCTAACAACACCTCCGCCGGCGCCGATGTCTCCGGTGCCGTTCTCGACGCCGCCTGGGGCTCCGGGCGGCGTCGTCCCCCAGTTCCTTCCGGCTCCGGACATGGACTCGGACCGACGTCGCTCGACGCCGGTTCCGGCGCTGATGAGACCTTGGGTCCCCAATGTCCCTCCTCCCCTTATTTTGAACCTGAGGAGGACCAGGAGGACTGGGAGGGTCTGATGACCCTCTGACACAACAGTGTCAGTACGATGAGGACTGGACAGAGGGTCTAGGGATGCCAGTGGTCTAGATACTTCCCCTGACACTGGCATGCTGTCTCCTCCCGTGGCTACGGAGGAGGGAGCCAATCTTGCAACGGTGTTGCGTAGGGCGGCTGGAGCCTTACATCTCCAACTTCCTACTGTGGCGGTCAAGACTAATCTCTTGACAGAGGTGCTTCAGCCGGCAGCCTCCTCTACGGAGACTGTGCTGCCGTTTAACGACGCCCTCACTGACGTTCTTTTGGGCGCCTGGTCCAAGCCCAACACAGGGGCTCCTGTGGATAGGAACTTGTCCCGACGCCATCGCCCAGCTCCGGGCGACCCCTGTTTCTCTCTGTCCACCCCACCCCTGAGAGCTTGGTTGTCCAAGCCTCCGCTTCCCAAACCGCCTTCCCTACCGCCCCTCCGGATAGGGAATCCAAACGCCTGGATCAATTTGGGAAGAAGGGTTTTCTTCCTCCAGTGCTGGCTTGCGGTCCATCAACACCGCTTGCCTTTTGGGCCGATATACCCACTCCTTGTGGGATTCGGTGGCGAATGTTTTGCCCCAGTGTTCTGAGGAGGTCCAGACACTGCTTTCCCGCGCCATTGCGGAAGGAAGGGATGCGGCCAAATACACGATACGATGTGGCCTTGATACCGCCGACTCGCTGGGCAGGTCTATTGCAACGACGGTGGCGCTACGACGCCACGCCTGGCTGAGAACCACTGGTTTTTCAGGGGATGTCCAGAATACTCTCATGGACATGCCCTTTGATGGAGTCGGTCTTTTTGGGTCCAAAGCAGACCATGCGTTGGAGCGCTTTAAAGACTCACGGGCTACTGCAAAGTCCCTGGGCCTTTCTGCTACACGCCCTCCGCTGACTTCTGCTTTTCGCCCCTATCGTGGCCACGGTAGGGGCGCCCTTCACGTCAGCAGCCCAGCCACCGGCCCGCGCAGCAGGCGTCTTCGCGTGGCCGAGGACGTGGATTCCGCCGTGGCGGATCGGGCAACCAGCGTGCGGGTCAGGCCACCACCTCCAACCCGTCCGCGGCTTCCAAACCCTCCTAGTCCCTCCTTTCAGGTGCACAGTACGCCGGTAGGGGGCAGGGTCCGCCATCACCTTCCCCACTGGCGTACCATCACCTCGGACAGGTGGGTCTTGGACATTGTCCGAAGGGGCTACTCCCTCCCCTTCGAGTCCACCCCCCAGCCATGCCACCTCAATTCCACCGCATGTCAGGGGATCACTTGGTACTTCTGCAGAAGGAAGTCACGGCCCTCTTGGCCAAGAGGGCCAACGAGCATGTTCCGACCCCAGAAGTAGGGCGTGGTTGCTACTCCCACTACTTCCTGGTGCCCAAAAGGACAAGGAGGACATGCGTCCTATCTTGGACCTCCGGAACGTCAATCGCTTCCTCCGGAAGGAGAAGTTCAAGATGCTCACCCTAGCTCAGGTCTTGACTGCCCTCGACCCTGGAGACTGGTTGGTAGCGTTGGACTTGCAGGACGCATATTTCCACATTCCCGTCCTGCCGGCCCACCGGCGTTACCTTCGGTTCACAGTAGGCCCCGAGCATTTTCAGTTCACCGTGCTCCCCTTTGGCCTTACAAGTGCCCCTCGGGTGTTCACGAAAGTGTTGGCGGTGGCCGCAGCTCATCTGCGCCGGGCAGGGGTTTCAGTCTTCCCCTACCTCGACGACTGGCTGCTGAAGGCGGGCTCGTCCCAGGCAGTCGTCTCCCACCTCCAGAGTACGGCCGAACTCCTGCACTCGCTGGGGTTCTCCATCAATGTGCCGAAGTCGCATCTGATTCCTTCTCCACAGCTCCTTTTCATCGGAGCAGTTCTGGACACGACGCAGTTTCGGGCCTATCCTCCCGAACGGCGAGTCCGGGATATTCAGGCTATGATTCTGATCTTTCAGCCTTTATCCTGGGTTTTGGTACGGATGACCCTGAGGCTGCTGGGCCTCATGGCCTCCTGCATCCTGCTGGTCAATCATGCCAGATGGCATATGCGGGCTCTGCAGTGGGACCTGAAGTTCCAGTGGGCGCAGCACCAGGGCAACCTGTCCGATCACGTCCAGATCTCGGAGGGGACTGCAAAACAGTTGCAGTGGTGGCTCTCGAACCGGCAATGGGTCATGGGCAGATCCCTCTCCCTTCCCCAGCCAGAGCACACAGTTGTGACGGACGCGTCCCTTCTGGGATGGGGCGGTCACATGGGAGAGGCGGAGATCAGAGGCCTCTGGTCTCCGGCGGAGTCCCGGCTCCATATCAACCTTCTGGAGCTCCGGGCGATCCGACTTGCACTCAAGGCATTCCTTCCCTCTGTCAAAGGGAAGGTGGTGCAGGTGTTCACAGACAACACCACCGCCATGTGGTACTGCAACAAACAGGGCAGGGTGGGGTCGTGGACCCTTTGTCAGGAGGCTCTGCGCCTCTGGACATGGCTGGAACATCAGGGCATGTTCCTGATGGTTCAACACCTGGCAGGTTCCCTGAACGCCAGGGCGGACGAACTCAGCCGCAGGTGCATGATGGATCACGAATGGCGTCTTCACTCGGAAGTGGCGCAAGGACTCTTTCTACAGTGGGGAGAGCCTTGGTTAGATCTATTCGCCACCGAAGAGAACGCGCAATGTCATCAGTTCTGCGCGTTGGAATTTCCAAGGCGGCACTCGCTCGGCGGCGCTTTTCGTCACGAGTGGAGTTGCGGTCTATTGTATGCCTTTCCGCCTATACCACTTCTACCCAAAGTGTTGAAGAAGATTCGGCACGACCGGGCCCAAGTCATTCTTGTGGCTCCGGACTGGGCTCGAAGAGTTTGGTATCCCGAGCTACTCAATATGAGCGTAGATCCCCCGATCCGTCTGCCTCTTCGGGAGGATCTTCTGTCGCAGCAGCAGGGGACGGTCCTCCACCCGAACCTGTCCAGCCTCCACCTGCTTGCGTGGAGATTGAGCGGCGGCAGTTGATTCCTTTCGACTTGCCTCCCGAAGTTTGTGATGTGATTCTGGCAGCCAGGCGTCCCTCCACTAAGGTGGTATACGCCTGCAGGTGGAACAAATTTGTGGCATGGTGCACAGCAAAGGCTGTGAATCCCCTTTCTGCCCCTCTTTCTGAGGTCCTTCTGTTCCTTCTCTCTCTGGCCCAACAGGGTTCTGCCCTGGGTACCATCAAGGGTTATCTTTGTGCTATCTCGGCCTTCCTCAGGCTCCCTGATCAGCCCTCCCTTTTCAAGTCCCCTGTTGTTAACAGGTTCTTAAAAGGCATTACACACCTCTTCCCTCCTGTTCCGTTTGTGATGCCTCAGTGGGACTTAAACTTGGTTCTTACCTTTTTAATGTGCGCTCCCTTTGAGCCTCTACATAACTGTCCTCTTCGTCTTCTGACTCTGAAGACAGCCTTTCTGGTGGCCATCACCTCCGCTCGGCGGGTGAGTGAGCTTCAGGCTCTATCTTGTAAACCTCCCTTTCTGTCTGTTCATCCAGACAAGGTTGTTCTTCGGACGCGTCCGTCCTTCTTGCCGAAGGTGGTTACTGCTTTCCACATTGGGCAGACCATCACTTTGCCCACCTTCTTTCCGCCTCCGCATCCTTCCAGAGAGGAAGAGAGGCTCCACCGTCTGGACCCAAAACGTGCGCTCTCCTTCTATATCGACCGCACAAAACACTTCCGGGTGGATGACCAGCTCTTTGTTGGCTACGTGGGCGCCAAAAAGGTCGGGCGGTGCACAAGAGAACCATCTCCCGCTGGGTTACCTTGTGCATCAAGACCTGCTATTCTTTGGCTAAAAGGAGCCTCCTGTTGGGCTGCGTGCCCATTCCACCAGGGCAACGGCTGCTACCACGGCCTTGGGCCGCGGTGTTCCGCTGCCGGTTATCTGTCAGGCAGCTACGTGGGCCTCGCTGCACACGTTTACAAAACATTACTGCCTTGACAGTCAGGTCCGGAGGGACGGCTTCTTTGGCCGTTCTGTCCTCCAGGACTTCCTTGTCTGATCTTTGTTCGCAGACCCACCACCGGGGTTGGTATTGCTGGGGTATCTATTCTAAGGTAAGGAATCTGTCACTAACGTGTCTCTTTCAGATGCACAAGTTACTAACTTGTGTAACGATATATCTGAAAGAGACACGTTAGTGATAGATTCCTTACCTTAGAATATCCCCAGGCGTCAGGCTGGATCCGGAAAGTTTTGCGTAGCAGTACCCTTGCGCGTCGGTAGGCGGCGTCGTGCGGCTCCGCGTCCGTCGTCGGCGTCGTGATCGCCGGGATGACGTCGCGGGCAGTACTTAGGCGCCGCCCCTGCGCGCTGACGTCAGTTCTTCTTTTCCGCGCCAGCAAGCGCAGATCCGGGAAGAGCAGTGCCCTGGTCAATTTTTGACCATACTTTTGGTGATTTTTTCACTGGTTTTTCCAACTTTAAGGTGTCGTAGGGATGCCCGGCTTCAAGCGATGCGGCGCCTGTGCGCGGATGATGTCCGTCACCGACCCGCATTGGGAGTGTCTCTTCTGCCTCGGCCGAGGCCACGACACCGAGTCTTGTCCCGAATGCCAGGCCCTCAACCCGAAAGCTTTGCGAGAGCGGTCTCGAAAGCTCCTCGAGGCCCGGCATTCGGCTCCGCGCGAAGCCCCGGTCGCGTGAGAGGTCCAGGGGTCGCTCGCGGAGTGCACACCGGTCGTCGACTTCTTCGTCCGGTAAGTCTAAGCACAAGAAGTCCAAGAAGCATCGTCGCTCTCGGACTTCGCCTCGCCCGATCTCGCGACTCGGCTGAGGCCCCTCCCGGCACCGTCCCCGCCCCCGCGGCCCCGGACTTGCCTGTGGAGTCGCCCCGTCATACCCGCCCTTCCCGGGTTCGGGGCGGATCCGGCCAAGGTACAGGAGTTCCTGTCGGCCATGGCCCGCCTCTTCGGGCCTTCAGGCCCCTCCGGTGCGCCTTCGGGCCCCGCGGGCCCTGATGGGGTTGCTCCGGCGTCGCCGGCGGCTCCGGCCCCGGCGTCGCCCGAGCCTCCAGCCTCGATCCCGGCTCCGGCTTCGGCCCCGGCCTCGATCCCGGCTCCACAACCCCCATCGACGCCGGTCGACCTCACGACACCTCCGCCGGCGCCGATGTCTCCGGTGCCGTTCTCGACGCCGCCCTGGGCTCCGGGCGGCGTCGTCCCCAGTTCCTTCCGGCTCCGGACATGGACCCGGAGCGACGTCGCTCGACGCCGGCTCCGGCGCCGATGGGACCTTGGGTCCCAAATGTCCCTCCTCCTCCTTATTTTGAACCAGAGGAGGACCAGGAGGACTGGGAGGGGTCTGATGACCCTCTGACACGCAACTGTCAGTATGATGGGGACTGGACAGAGAGTCTAGGGGAGGCCAGTGGTCTGGATACTTCTCCTGACACTGGCATGCTGTCTCCTCCCGTGGCTACGGAGGAGGGGGCCAATTTTGGTACGGTGTTGCGTAGGGCTGCTGGGGCCTTACGTCTCCAGCTCCCTACTTTGACGGTCAAGACTAACATCTTGACAGAGGTGCTTCAGCCGGCAGCCTCCTCTGCGGAGACTGTGCTGCCGTTTAACGACGCCCTCACTGACGTTCTTTTGGGCGCCTGGTCCAAGCCCAACACAGGGGCTCCTGTGGATCGGAACGTGTCACGACGCCATCGCCCCGCTCCGGGCGACCCCCTGTTTCTTTCTGTCCACCCCACTCCTGAGAGCTTGGTTGTCCAAGCCTCCGCTTCCCAAACCGCCTTCCCTACCGCTCCTCCGGATAGGGAATCCAAACGCCTGGATCAGTTTGGGAAGAAAGGTTTTTCTTCCTCCAGTGCTGGCTTGCGGTCCGTTAACACCGCTTGTCTTTTGGGCCGATATACCCACTCCCTGTGGGATTCGGTGGCGGATGTTTTGCCCCAGTGCCCTGAGGAGGTCCAGGCACTGCTTTCCCGCGCCATTGCGGAAGGAAGGGATGCGGCCAAATACACTATCCGTTGTGGCCTTGACACCGCCGACTCGCTGGGCAGGTCGATTGCAACGACGGTGGCGCTCCGGCGCCACGCCTGGCTGAGAACCACTGGTTTTTCAGGGGATGTCCAGAATACTCTCATGGACATGCCCTTTGATGGAGTCGGTCTTTTTGGGTCCAAAGCAGACCATGCGTTGGAGCGCTTTGAGGACTCACGGGCTACTGCAAAGTCCCTGGGCCTTTCTGCTACACGCCCTCCGCTGCCTTCTGCTTTTCGCCCCTATCGTGGCCACGGTAGGGGCGCCCCTTCACGTCAGCAGCCCAGCCGCCGGCCCGCGCAGCAGGCGTCTTCGCGTGGCCGAGGACGTGGATTCCGCCGTGGCGGATCGGGCAACCAGCGTGCGGGTCAGGCCACCACCTCCAACCCGTCCGCGGCCTCCA
Organism: Calotriton arnoldi; assembly: GCA_963921515.1. Taxonomy (NCBI): domain Eukaryota; kingdom Metazoa; phylum Chordata; class Amphibia; order Caudata; family Salamandridae; genus Calotriton; species Calotriton arnoldi. Next base: position 1,295,803 of record CAWUFW010001574.1, read on the forward strand.
AGCCCTCCTAGTCCCTCCTTTCAGGTGCACGGCACGCCAGTAGGGGCAGGGTCCGCCATCACCTTCCCCACTGGCGCACCATCACCTCGGACAGGTGGGTCTTAGACATTGTCCGAAGGGGCTACTCCCTCCCCTTCGAGACCACCCCCCAGCCATGCCACCTCAATTCCACCGCATGTCAGGGGATCACTTGGTGCTTCTACGGAAGGAAGTCACGGCCCTCTTGACCAAGAGGGCCATCGAGCATGTTCCGACCCCAGAAGTAGGGCGTGGTTGCTACTCCCACTACTTTCTGGTGCCCAAAAAGGACAAGGAGGACATGCGTCCTATCTTGGACCTCCGGAACGTCAATCGCTTCCTCCGGAAGGAGAAGTTCAAGATGCTCACCCTAGCTCAGGTCTTGACTGCCCTCGACCCTGGAGACTGGTTGGTAGCGTTGGACTTGCAGGACGCGTATTTCCACATCCCCGTCCTGCCGGCCCACCGGCGTTACCTTCGGTTCACGGTAGGCCCCGAGCATTTTCAGTTCACCGTGCTCCCCTTTGGCCTTACCAGTGCCCCTCGGGTGTTCACGAAAGTGATGGCGGTGGTCGCAGCTCATCTGCGCCGGGCAGGGGTTTCAGTCTTCCCCTACCTCGACGACTGGCTGCTGAAGGCGGGCTCGTCCCAGGCAGTCGTCTCCCACCTCCAGACTACGGCCGAACTCCTGCACTCGCTGGGGTTCTCCATCAATGTGCCGAAGTCGCATCTAATTCCTTCTCCACAGCTCCTTTTCATCGGAGCAGTTCTGGACACGACGCAGTTTCGGGCCTATCCTCCCAAACGGCGAGTCCGGGATATTCAGGCTATGATTCCGATCTTTCGGCCTTTATCCTGGGTTTCGGTACGGATGACCCTGAGGCTGCTGGGCCTCATGGCCTCCTGCATCCTGCTGGTCAATCATGCCAGATGGCATATGCGGGCTCTGCAGTGGGACCTGAAGTTCCAGTGGGCGCAGCACCAGGGCAACCTGTCCGATCACGTCCAGATCTCGGAGGGGACTGCAAAACAGTTGCAGTGGTGGCTCTCGAACCGGCAATGGGTCATGGGCAGATCCCTCTCCCTTCCCCAGCCAGAGCATACAGTTGTGACGGACGCGTCCCTTCTGGGATGGGGCGGTCACATGGGAGAGGCGGAGATCAGAGGCCTCTGGTCTCCGGCGGAGTCCCGGCTCCATATCAACCTTCTGGAGCTCCGGGCGATCCGGCTTGCACTCAAGGCATTCCTTCCCTCTGTCAAAGGGAAGGTAGTGCAGGTGTTCACAGACAACACCACCGCCATGTGGTACTGCAACAAACAGGGCGGGGTGGGGTCTTGGACCCTTTGTCAGGAGGCTCTGCGCCTCTGGACATGGCTGGAACATCAGGGCATGTTCCTGATGGTTCAACACCTGGCAGGTTCTCTGAACGCCAGGGCGGACGAACTCAGCCGCAGGTGCATGATGGATCACGAATGGCGTCTTCACTCGGAAGTGGCGCAAGGACTCTTTCTACAGTGGGGAGAGCCTTGGTTAGATCTATTCGCCACCGAAGAGAACGCGCAATGTCATCAGTTCTGCGCGTTGGAATTTCCAAGGCGGCACTCGCTCGGCGACGCTTTTCGTCGCGAGTGGAGTTGCGGTCTGTTGTACGCCTTTCCGCCTATACCACTTCTACCCAGAGTGTTGAAGAAGATTCGGCACGACCGGGCCCAAGTCATTCTTGTGGCTCCGGACTGGGCTCGAAGAGTTTGGTATCCCGAGCTACTCAATATGAGCATAGATCCCCCGATCCGTCTGCCTCTTCGGGAGGATCTTCTGTCGCAGCAGCAGGGGACGGTCCTCCACCCGAACCTGTCCAGTCTACACCTGCTTGCGTGGAGATTGAGCGGCGGCAGTTGATTCCTTTCGACTTGCCTCCCGAAGTTTGTGATGTGATTCTGGCAGCCAGGCGTCCCTCCACTAAGGTGGTATACGCCTGCAGGTGGAACAAATTTGTGGCATGGTGCACAGCAAAGGCTGTGGATCCCCTTTCTGCCCCTCTTTCTGAGGTCCTTCTGTTCCTTCTCTCTCTGGCCCAACAGGGTTCTGCCCTGGGTACCATCAAGGGTTATCTTTGTGCTATCTCGGCCTTCCTCAGGCTCCCTGATCAGCCCTCCCTTTTCAAGTCCCCTGTTGTTAACAGGTTCTTAAAAGGCATTACTCACCTCTTCCCTCCTGTTCCGTTTGTAATGCCTCAGTGGGACTTGAACTTGGTTCTTACCTTTTAATGTGCGCTCCCTTTGAGCCTCTGCATAACTGTCCTCTTCGTCTTCTGACTCTGAAGACAGCCTTTCTGGTGGCCATCACCTCCGCTCGGCGGGTGAGTGAGCTCCAGGCTCTATCTTGCAAACCTCCCTTTCTGTCTGTTCATCCAGACAAGGTTGTTCTTCGGACGCGTCCGTCCTTCTTGCCAAAGGTGGTTACTGCTTTCCACATTGGGCAGACCATCACTTTGCCCACCTTCTTTCCGCCTCCGCATCCTTCCAGAGAGGAAGAGAGGCTCCACCGTCTGGACCCAAAACGTGCGCTCTCTTTCTATATTGACCGCACAAAACGCTTCCGGGTGGATGACCAGCTCTTTGTTGGCTACGTGGGCGCCAAAAAGGTCGGGCGGTGCACAAGAGGACCATCTCCCGCTGGGTTACCTTGTGCATCAAGACCTGCTATTCTTTGGCTAAAAGGAACCTCCTGTTGGGCTGCGTGCCCATTCCACCAGGGCAACGGCTGCTACCACGGCCTTGGGCCGCGGTGTTCCGCTGCCGGTTATCTGTCAGGCGGCTACGTGGGCCTCGCTGCACACGTTTACTAAACATTACTGCCTTGACAGTCAGGTCCGGAGGGACGGCTTCTTTGGCCGTTCTGTCCTCCAGGACTTCCTTGTCTGATCTTTGTTCGCAGACCCACCACCGGGGTTGGTATTGCTGGGGTATCTATTCTAAGGTAAGGAATCTATCACTAACGTGTCTCTTTCAGATGCACAAGTTACTAACTTGTGTAACGATATATCTGTAAGAGACAGTAGTTAGTGATAGATTCCTACCGCCCCACCCATCCTCCCCGTTCTGCGAACTGATTTCTAGGGTTAAGGACATCCCTTTCAGGGCCCTAGTATTTTTCAGACACCTGTGTCAGCTTCTTGCATGGCTCTGCGTTCCTGGCGCGGAAAGTCGTGTACAGAACTGACGTCAGCGCGCAGGGGCGGCGCCTAAGTACTGCCCGCGACGTCATCCCGGCGATCACGACGCCGACGACGGACGCGGAGCCGCACGACGCCGCCTACCGACGCGCAAGGGTACTGCTACGCAAAACTTTCCGGATCCAGCCTGACGCCTGGGGATATTCTAAGGTAAGGAATCTATCACTAACTACTGTCTCTTACAGATATATCGTTACACAAGTTAGTAACTTGTGCATCTGTAAGAGACAGTAGTTAGTGACAGATTCCTACCGCCCACCCATCCTCCCGTTCTGCGAACTGATTTCTAGGGTTAAGGACATCCCTTTCAGGGCCCTAGTATTTTTCAGACACCTATGTCAGCTTCTTGCATGGCTCTGCGTTCCTGGCGCGGAAAGTCGTGTACAGAACTGAAGTCAGCGCGCAGGGGCGGCGCCCTAAGTACTGCCCGCGACGTCATCCCGGCGATCACGACGCCGACGACGGACGCGGAGCCGCACGACGCCGCCTACCGACGCGCAAGGGTACTGCTACGCAAAAACTTTCCGGATCCAGCCTGACGCCTGGGGATATTCTAAGGTAAGGAATCTGTCACTAACTACTGTCTCTTACAGATATATCGTTACACAAGTTAGTAACTTGTGCTTTACACCACTGTCAATTCAACAAGATTGCTTCTTATATGACTTTATAGATCCCCCTATGAAGACATCTCAGGCAATTTCCATTATGAACCATATCTGGCTAGAAGGTAAGAAAGTGCACAACCCTGTTCTGTTTCCTCTGTTGTGCCTAGAGGATAGGACAACTCAAAGCACCCTAATCTGTTTGAACAGCCACCCAAAAATGAGATTCGGTTGTCTCTCAGACAGCTCAGAAATGCTCCTCAAATCCATCAAAACCCTGTACAGCCCTGCCTTAAAAATATGGACACCAGATGGATGCTTTCAGAAAGTAAGTTTCCTTCTTTGCAGCTACCTTAATCCGCACCACCAAATCCCTGCTATCTTTGGTATTAGTGACCAGCAATTTAGAATAACAAAGGACGTTATCTAGGGTTTGACACACATGGATTCCATCACACATGTGACAGATGTCCCATCCATCAGATTACAAGTGCCATTAACTATAATGCACCTGTAATACAGAAGACAGTACACCCACCACATTTGTGACAGAGTACCCTGTCTACCAAATTCAAAATAAGACCCTTAGCTCCTCACAAGGACCTAATTTAGCAGGATAAGAGGATGAGGCAAAGGCCATTCTATGAGAGGGAGATGTATCCAACTGATATGGTGGACTGGCAGGAGCAATGCTGATGCAGGCCTCTCCTTCATCCCCCAGCATTCAGTTTTGTAATGCCTACAGATGACTCTCTACAGATTCCTCTCTAGAGTCTTGCTTTGAGACCAATGTGTGTCAAAACACTCCCCAGCACATTGCACACCTTGCACAACAGTATACACAAATACTAGTTTTCACACCACCATTATTGTGCATCATGGTCTTTGTAGTTCCTTCTGTCACCAAACCCTACTTAGATTAAGTCCTGGATGTCAAACATTGTTCAGCCTTAAGGTTTATGGTTCCTGCAGATATTCTGACCCATACATACATGCAGTCTGGACTTTCATCTCTCTCTGCTTTGATCCATACTCCATTTCTAGGTTTCTTGTTTCCCTTTATGTGCCTGCTGACTTTCCTATTCCTTCCCTCTTTAAGGCCCAGTAAGCCTTCCCTCTGTTAGTGGAGAACATATTCCTACAATAACTACTCACACCTGGCTCTCTCCCTACACCTGTGCTCCTCGTGTAAGCTTGCTGCACTTTCTACCCTTAAGCTCAATGTGTAGTGGTCTTGCAGACATCTTTACTGCTCAGACTCTGCATGAAACATGTCTGTCTATTGCGCTTTGACATAAGGCTTGCTCCTACTTCCTGTGTGCTTAGGTCTTACTTTGTTTCTTGATTTTCACATTTCCTGTATTGTTACATTAGCTCCTCTGTTCCTGCACCTTTTTGCTTCTGTTCCTCCGTCCCTGTTCCTGTTGTATGCAAATTCCTTGTCTTGTACTCCAGTGTTTTATGCAGATTCCAAACTTTGTGTTGCAGTGTTCTAGTTCAATATGCATAATTCCAGTTATGCCCATGTTTATGTTCAGAATCCTAGTCTTCTATGCCATTGTTCCCTGATCTGTGTACTTCCAGTTCTGTTCCTGAGAATCCGGTCCTGCTTTTCATTGAGTCCTGTTGCTATACTCAGTACCTCTTCCTTATACTCTTCCTCTGTTCCCTTTGTCCTTTCTTGTGTTTATGTGAAATCTTAGTTCTCCAGCATTGTATCTTTCATATATTCACATGCTTGAATCATTCTATGTCGTCAGACTGGGAATCCCTGGTAATCTTAAATCACAGAAAACAGTGTTAAAATGGTTATAGGCCTCAACAACAGTTTGTTTAGTAGCACATCCACCTCATTTGAATTAATCTGAACTTCAGCCAATGAGGTGTAAGTGCTAACTTTCCCTACTACCTCTAGAGGCCACCATATCTCAGATATCTACCACACTTCGTGTGTGAGGGAATCCCCAAGGAGAGATTTCCTCTAACCTCTCAGTGACCTTATCCTGTTACAATTCTGGTCTACCCTGGAACTTAACCAGCCCTACCTTCAGCTTTCAGAGCACTGTAAGTTGTTTTACTGTAGATTTTCTGGATAATCCCTTTTTCCAGTAAGCTTTCCTGTATGTCACCAACTGTCATCATGACCGACAGAGAGAAGACATGTCTTTCAAATTCTAATCTATGTGTAGACAGAAAAAGATTTATACTAATAATCCACATAAGCTATGCATGTATTGCCTTTATCCAGCACACAAGGCTTTGAGCTGTGACATTTGTCAGACTTTTCCATATAAAACACTATATGACAGGACAAGGCAGGAGGATGACACTGTATTTTTTGGCAAGAAAAAAACACTCTCCTTCTAAGGGGGATGCCCCATCATCTGGGGATGATGCTGTGAAAAGTGCTTCACCGGGCAGGGCAAAAAAATAAACATGTAGAGTTTCCAGAATTGGACTTATTATCTAACCCACCTAAATTCATCTCCTCACAGGAACAAACTTCAAACTGGGCAAAAACAACACAAAAATCCGGTTCCTATGATGTCCTTTCTCAATTGCCATCCTCAGGATTGAAGAAAAAACACATGGTTGTTAAGCCTCCTTGACCATCATGAGAAGATCATCGTTGACGACGTCAGCACCATCCATGGCAAAACCATTGTCGATGAAGACTCCATCTGAAAGAGACCATTAGTTATAGATTCTTTACCTTAGAATTACCCCCAGGCGTCAGACTGGATCCGGAGAATTTTTTCTCTAGTAGTACTCCCGCGCGTCGGTAGGTGGCGTCGGTAGACTCCGCGTCCAACGTCGGCATCGCCGGGATGACATTGCGATGTCTACTTAGATGCCGCCCCTGCGCTCTGATGTCAGTTCTTTCTTTTTCCGTGCCAGCCTAGCGTAGATCCGGAGAGAACTTGCCCCTTAGTCATTTTTTGACTAAACCTTTTTCAACTTTTGTCGACATCTTTTTTGAGTCTATCGACTCCTATAGTATGAGGGATGTCCCATCATCGGACCGGGTTCAAACCGTGCGAGGCCTGTAACCGCCTGATATCGGTTACGGACCCCCACCTCGTGTGCCTCTGGTGCCTGGAGCGCGACCATGACCCAAAGTCGTGCTCCGACTGCCGGGCCAAGAATCCGAAGTCTTTGCGGGAGCGGTCCCGAAAACTCTTGGAGGCCCGGCAGTCGGCTCTGCGTCGTTCGAGGTCCCGGTCGAGAGGAAGGTCTCGGGACCGGTCATGGAGCCACCATCACCACTCGTCATCGAAGTCTTCGCACTCCTCGGGTAAGTCGAAGCACAAGAAGAAGGCAAAGAAGCACCGTCGCTCTTCGCCTTCTCCCCGTCCGTCGGCCGATGCGGCGCGGGACCCGGAGCATCATCAATCTCCAGCTCCGTCTTCGGAGCCTGCTTCTGGGACGGCTCTGTGCTTCCCTCCTTTTCCCGGAGCCGGAACGTCCCTTGCCCAGCTTCGAGCTTATCACAAAGCGCTTCACGGCATCTTTGGGCAGCCCAACTCCGCCGGCGTGCCTTTGGGCACCGTGGACTTGGCTGGGAGCCCTAGGCCTTCGATGCCGGTGGCTCCTGCCCCGGCACCAGCGGGCCCCTGAGGATCCAGGCCTGGATCCGGATAGGCGCCAGTCGACCTCACTGTACCTTCCCCGGTGCCGATTCCAGTATGAGGAGGACTGGGAGGGGTCTGTGCACCCTTTGGCTGACCAGCTTGATGAGCCAGACTGGCGAGAGGATCTGGGTGATGCCAGTGGTTTGGATACCTCCCCAGACCTTGGCATGCTCTCCTCCCTACCGTGGCTATGGAGGAGGGAGCTTCATATGCAGTGGTGTTGCGTAGGGAAGCTGAGGCCTTGGGACTGGAGTCCCTACGGTGGCAGTCAGGACTAACGTCCTGACAGAGGTGCTTCAACCCGCAGCGGCCTCTTTGGAGCCCCTTCTGCCTTTTAATGAAGACCTTACGGACGTCCTTCTGGGCACTTGATCCAAGCCCAGCACAGGGGCTCCTGTGGACAGGATGATTGCCCAACGCCACAGCCCGGCCCTGGGCGACCCACTTTTCCTCTCCCAACACCCGAACCCCGAGAGCTTGGTGGTCAAAGCCCCATCCTCTAAGGGAGCATTCCATACTGCTCCCCCAGATAGGGAATCCAAGAAGCTGGACAACCTTGGGAAGAATATGTTTTCTTCCGCCAGCTTAAACCTGCGGTCGGTGAACACCACATGCCTCTTGGGCCGTTATACCCATACGGTGTGGGATACGGTTGCACAAGTGCTGCCACAGTGCCCGGAGGAAGCCTGGGCCATTCTCACCCGTGCAGTGGCAGAGGGTAGAGACACAACTACGTTCACCATTAGATGTGGGCTGGATACCGCCGACTCTCTGGGCAGAATGGTTTCCACGTCAGTAGCCTTGAGGCGCTACGCCTGGTTGAGGATGTCTGGTTTCTCTGGGGATGTCCAATCCACCCTTCTGGACATGCCCTTTGATGGCCATCGCCTGTTGGGTGACAAGGCGGGCTCTGCGCTCGAGCGCTTCAAGGATTCTAGGACTACAGCCAGATCCTTGGGGCTCGCAGCAACCTCTCGTCCCACACAGTCTGCTTTTCGCCCCTTTCGTGGCTACGGAAGGGGTGCCCGACCACGTTCGATCCAGTCTAGCCACAGGGCCACGCAAGCTACCCTGCCTAAACGTGGCCGTGGATGTGGTACCCAGCAAGGCGGGTCTGGGGGCCAGCGGGCGGGCCAGTCTACCCATAACCCTCCTGCAGCAGCCTCCAAACCCTCCTAGTCCGGCCTTTCAGGGCCACCAGAGGCCAGTAGGCGGCAGGATTCGCCATCACCTCCCCCACTGGCAGAACATCACGTCGGACAGGTGAGTTTTGCAGATAGTCTGAAGGGGCTACTCCCTACTTCTAAGGGGGATGCCCCATCATCTGGGGATGATGCTGTGAAAAGTGCTTCACCGGGCAGGGCAAAAAAATAAACATGTAGAGTTTCCAGAATTGGACTTATTATCTAACCCACCTAAATTCATCTCCTCACAGGAACAAACTTCAAACTGGGCAAAAACAACACAAAAATCTGGTTCCTATGATGTCCTTTCTCAATTGCCATCCTCAGGATTGAAGAAAAAACACATGGTTGTTAAGCCTCCTTGACCATCATGAGAAGATCATCGTTGACGACGTCAGCACCATCCATGGCAAAACCATTGTCGATGAAGACTCCATCTGAAAGAGACCATTAGTTATAGATTCTTTACCTTAGAATTACCCCCAGGCGTCAGACTGGATCCGGAGAATTTTTTCTCTAGTAGTACTCCCGCGCGTCGGTAGGTGGCGTCGGTAGACTCCGCGTCCAACGTCGGCATCGCCGGGATGACATTGCGATGTCTACTTAGATGCCGCCCCTGCGCTCTGATGTCAGTTCTTTCTTTTTCCGTGCCAGCCTAGCGTAGATCCGGAGAGAACTTGCCCCTTAGTCATTTTTTGACTAAACCTTTTTCAACTTTTGTCGACATCTTTTTTGAGTCTATCGACTCCTAGTGTATGAGGGATGTCCCATCATCGGACCGGGTTCAAACCGTGCGAGGCCTGTAACCGCCTGATATCGGTTACGGACCCCCACCTCGTGTGCCTCTGGTGCCTGGAGCGCGACCATGACCCAAAGTCGTGCTCCGACTGCCGGGCCAAGAATCCGAAGTCTTTGCGGGAGCGGTCCCGAAAACTCTTGGAGGCCCGGCAGTCGGCTCTGCGTCGTTCGAGGTCCTGGTCGAGAGGAAGGTCTCGGGACCGGTCATGGAGCCACCATCACCACTCGTCATCGAAGTCTTCGCACTCCTCGGGTAAGTCGAAGCACAAGAAGAAGGCAAAGAAGCACCGTCGCTCTTCGCCTTCTCCCCGTCCGTCGGCCGATGCGGCGCGGGACCCGGAGCATCATCAATCTCCAGCTCCGTCTTCGGAGCCTGCTTCTGGGACGGCTCTGTGCTTCCCTCCTTTTCCCGGAGCCGGAACGTCCCTTGCCCAGCTTCGAGCTTATCACAAAGTGCTTCACGGCATCTTTGGGCAGCCCAACTCCGCCGGCGTGCCTTTGGGCACCGTGGACTTGGCTGGGAGCCCTAGGCCTTCGATGCCGGTGGCTCCGGCCCCGGCACCAGCGGGCCCCTGAGGATCCAGGCCTGGATCCGGATAGGCGCCAGTCGACCTCACTGTACCTTCCCCGGTGCCGATTCCAGTATGAGGAGGACTGGGAGGGGTCTGTGCACCCTTTGGCTGACCAGCTTGATGAGCCAGACTGGCGAGAGGATCTGGGTGATGCCAGTGGTTTGGATACCTCCCCAGACCTTGGCATGCTCTCCTCCCTACCGTGGCTACGGAGGAGGGAGCTTCATATGCAGTGGTGTTGCGTAGGGAAGCTGAGGCCTTGGGACTGGAGTCCCTACGGTGGCAGTCAGGACTAACGTCCTGACAGAGGTGCTTCAACCCGCAGCGGCCTCTTTGGAGCCCCTTCTGCCTTTTAATGAAGACCTTACGGACGTCCTTCTGGGCACTTGATCCAAGCCCAGCACAGGGGCTCCTGTGGACAGGATGATTGCCCAACGCCACAGCCCGGCCCTGGGCGACCCACTTTCCTCTCCCAACACCCGAACCCCGAGAGCTTGGTGGTCAAAGCCCCATCCTCTAAGGGAGCATTCCATACTGCTCCCCCAGATAGGGAATCCAAGAAGCTGGACAACCTTGGGAAGAATATGTTTTCTTCCGCCAGCTTAAACCTGCGGTCGGTGAACACCACATGCCTCTTGGGCCGTTATACCCATACGGTGTGGGATACGGTTGCACAAGTGCTGCCACAGTGCCCGGAGGAAGCCTGGGCCATTCTCACCCGTGCAGTGGCAGAGGGTAGAGACACAACTACGTTCACCATTAGATGTGGGCTGGATACCGCCGACTCTCTGGGCAGAATGGTTTCCACGTCAGTAGCCTTGAGGCGCTACGCCTGGTTGAGGATGTCTGGTTTCTCTGGGGATGTCCAATCCACCCTTCTGGACATGCCCTTTGATGGCCATCGCCTGTTGGGTGACAAGGCGGGCTCTGCGCTCGAGCGCTTCAAGGATTCTAGGACTACAGCCAGATCCTTGGGGCTCGCAGCAACCTCTCGTCCCACACAGTCTGCTTTTCGCCCCTTTCGTGGCTACGGAAGGGGTGCCCGACCACGTTCGATCCAGTCTAGCCACAGGGCCACGCAAGCTACCCTGCCAAAGCGTGGCCGTGGATGTGGTACCCAGCAAGGCGGGTCTGGGGGCCAGCGGGCGGGCCAGTCTACCCATAACCCTCCTGCAGCAGCCTCCAAACCCTCCTAGTCCGGCCTTTCAGGGCCACCAGAGGCCAGTAGGCGGCAGGATTCGCCATCACCTCCCCCACTGGCAGAACATCACGTCGGACAGGTGAGTTTTGCAGATAGTCTGAAGGGGCTACTCCCTCCCCTTCGAGACTACCCCTTCCTCCATGCCACCATCCTTCCATCGCATGTCGGAGGATCACTTGGCCCTTCTCCGCCAGGAAGTTGCAGCTCTCTTGGCCAAGGGAGCTATCGAGAGGGTCCCAGTGCCAGAAGTAGGTCGTGGTTGCTACTCCCACTATTTTCTGGTACCCAAGAAGGACAAAAGCCTGTGTCCTATCTTAGACCTTAGGGCCCTCAACCACTTCCTCCGGAAGGAGAAGTTCAAGATGCTCACGTTGGCTCAGGTCCTGTCTGCCCTCGACCCCAGAGACTGGATGGTAGCGTTGGACCTGCAGGACGCTTATTTTCACATCCCTGTCCAGCCAGCCCACAGGCGTTACCTACGGTTCACGGTAGGCCACAAGCATTTTCAGTTTAGCGTGCTCCCCTTTGGCCTTACCAGCACCCCTCGGGTGTTCACGAAAGTGAAGGCGGTGCTCGCAGTTCATCTGCGCAGATCAGGGGTTCCAGTCTTCCCCTATCTCGTCTCCCACCTCCAGACTACGACGGACCTCCTGCACTCGCTGGAGTTCACTATCAACGTGCAGAAGTCACACCTGATTCCCTCTCAGAAGCTCCTTTTCATCAGAGCAGTTCTGGATACAGCGCAGTTTCTGGCTTATCCTCCCAGGCAGCGAGTTCGGGATATTCGGGCTATGATACCTGTTTCAGCCTCTATCCCGGATTTCGGTGAGATTGACTCTGAGGCTGCTGGGCCTCATGGCCTCCTGCAACCTGCTGGTGGATTATGCCAGGTGGCATATGCGGGCTCTGCAGTGGGACCTGAAGTTCCAGTGGAAGCAGCATCAGGGAAATCTTTCCGATGTCGTCCAGATCTCGGAGGGCACTGCACATCAATTGCAGTGGTGGCTCACGAACCAGGATTGGGTCAGCGGCAAATCCCTCTCCCTTCCCAAACCGGAGTTCACAGTAGTGACAGATCGTCACTTCTGATATGGGGCGGCCACATGGGAGAGGCGGAGATCAGGGGTCTCTGGTCTCCGGCGGAATCCGGGCTCCACGTCAACCTTTTGGAGCTCCGGGCGATCTGTCTGGCACTGAAGGCATTCCTTCCTTCTGTCAAGGGAAGAGTAGTGCAGGTGTTCACAGACAACACCACCACCATGTGGTACTGCAACAAACAGTGCGGGTGGGGTAGTGGACCCTATGTCAAGTGGCTCTTCGCCTTTGAACATGGCTGGATCATCAGGGCATATCCCTGGTGGTTCAACACCTGGCAGGTTCTCTGACCGCCAGGGCGGACGAGCTCAGCCGTCAGTGCATGAGGGATCACGAATGGCGTCTTCTCTCGGAGGTGGTGCAAGGTCTCTTTCAGCAGTGGGGAGAGCCTTGGTTAGATCTGTTTGCCACCGAAGAGAACGTGCAATGTCAACAGTTCTGTGCGTTGGAGTTTCCAAGGCGGCACTCGCTCGGCGACGCTTTTCGCCGCGAGTGGAATTGCGGCCTCTTGTACGCCTTTCTTCCTGTACCACTTCTGCCCAGAGTGCTGAAGAAGATCAAGCGCGACTGGGTCCAAGTCATTCTTGTGGCCCCGGACTGGGCACGAAGAGTCTGGTACCCCGAGCTCTTGAGCATGGCCATCGATCCTCCAATCAGTCTCCCTCTTTGGGAGGATCTTCTGTCACAGCAGTAGGGGACGGTCCTCCACCCAAACCTGTTCAACCTCCACCTCCTTGCATGGAGATTGAGCGGCGACAGTTGACAGCTTTTGACATTCCTCCCGAATCTGTAATGTCATCTTGGCAGCCAGGTGTCCCTCCACTAAAATGGTATACGCCTGTAGATGGAACAAATTTGTGGCATGGTGCACAGCAAAGGCTGTGGATCCCCTTTCTGCTCTTCTTTCGGAGGTACTCCTATTCATTCTATATTTGGCCCAGCAGGACTCTACTCTGGGCACTCTCAAAGGCTACCTATCTGCAATATATGCGGTTCTCCACCTTCCTGATCAGCCTTCTCTTTTCAAGTCCCCTATTGTAAATAGATTTCTGCCGGGCATTACTCATCACTTTCCTCCTTCTCCTTTCGTAATGCCCCAATGGGACTTGAATCTTGTCCTTACTTATATTATGTGTGCTCCCTTTGACCCACTACATAACTGTCCTCTTCGTCTTCATACTTTGAAGACTGCCTTCCTGCTCGCCATCACCTCTGCTCACAGGGTGAGTGAGCTTCAGGCTCTATCCTCAAAGCCTCCTTTTCTTGCAGTCCATCCGGACAAAGTGGTCCTTCGTACTAGGCCCTCTTTTCTGCCCAAAGTGGTTACCTCTTTCCACATAGGTCAGAATTTCACTTTGCCCACCTTCTTCCCGCCTCCACACTCTTCCAAAGAAGAGGAGGAGAGGCACCACCGTCTGGACCCAAAACGTGCGCTGTCCTTCTACCTTGACCGCACTAAAGATTTCCGGGTGGACGATCAACTCTTCGTTGGTTATGTGGGCGCCAAGGAAGGTCGGGCTGTACAAAAACGCACCATCTCTCGATGGGTTGTCCTATGCATTAAAATCTGCTATTCATTGGTGAAAAAGGAACCTCCAGTAGGACTGCGCGCCCACTCTACCAGGGCGACGGCAGCCTCTACTGCTTTGGGACATGGAGTTCGCCTCATTGACATATGCCAAGCAGCCACATGGGCATCCTTGCACACGTTCATCAAACATTATTGCCTGGATAGCCAAGTCCAGAGAGACGGCATTTTTGGCCGTTCTGTTCTCCAGGACTTTCTGGTGTGAACTTAGTTCACAGACTCACCTCCGGGGTTGGCATTGCTGCGGTATCTATTCTAAGGTAAGGAATCTATAACTAATGGTCTCTTTCAGATGAACAACTTACTTACCTTCGGTAACGATGAATCTGTAAGAGACATACATTAGTTATAGATTCCTTACCGCCCCACCCATCCTCCCCGTTCTGCGAACTGACTTCTAGGGATAGGGACTCCCTTCCAGGGCCCTAGTTATGTGCACCAGTCATCAGTGTCTTGCATGGCTCTGCGCTTCTGGCATGGAAAGTCGTGTCAGAACTGACGTCAGCGCGCAGGGGCGGCGTCTAAGTAGACATTGCGACGTCATCCCGGCGACCACGATGCCGACGACGGACGTGGAGTCGACCGATGCCACCTACCGACGCGCAAGGGTACTGCTAGAGAAAAAATTCTCTGGACCCAGTCTGACGCCTGGGGGTAATTCTAAGGTAAGGAATCTATAACTAATATATGTCTCTTACAGATACATCGTTACCGAAGGTAAGTAACTTGTTCATCAATTACCACTCCAAGGATGTCCATCTTTTCACCATTAATGAAATAGACATCAGCAACATGTCCATTAACACCGTTGACGAGGACACCATCACCGTCGACAATGACAAACCCAGAAATAGTGACAGTACGGTTGACATTGGATTTTCCTACGCCATCTACCTTTTCACTGATAAAGTGACTGCAAGCTACCTACTCATATTTTGGATTCTGAATTGGAGGCAGACCTCAGCGACCAAGACACCTTGGAGTCTGCCTATGGTCCTACTCAACTTGCATTGCGGCCCGGAGTTTGAGGACAAAGCCCTAGAGGAAGAGGACAGTTATCAGGGCTACGAGTATCAACCCCAGACTTTTATAGATGGCAACCCTCCTCGCTCTTTATGGACCTCCTCGTGGTAGAGAAGAGGTTAGGCGGATGTATAGCACATTTCTCCCCACATTGCAACAAATAATGAACACCCTTCAAAGGTTAATTTCTTAGCAACCTACAGGCCAACATACGCCTTCCACCCTTGGCATCTACTGCACCTATTCTGCCTCCCCCTCCACCACCTATACAGATATGGATACTGCAAAATCACTTGGAGCTCTTCAGTATCAACATCCTGGCACAGACACTTTTCGTGGCTCATTTAGATCCCAGGCCTATAGGGGAATCTTTGATCAGTACATTGGTTAAGGCAGACCATATTACCCCCAATGACAAACCAGGGATACGTAACCAGCCAGATCCAAGGCAAGGATATGGCTGAATATCTGGAGTGAAAAGGAGCTCCTCTCGAATATTCTTGAGTGACAACCAAAAGAGATGTTGACTTAAAGCATCTGCCCCACTATCATCCCACTCTCAGCAAGTGGGGAAAATTTTCCTTTTTGCCCCTCCATGGACATCCATAACATTGGATCGAGGGGTTCAGAAGATTGTACACTCAGGACAAAACGTTGGAGTTTCAACAGAAACTACCTGTCTTCCCACCCAAGAAAGAACATCATCTTCACTTGAGGGAGCTACTACAGGAAATTATTCTCCTCCATAAGGGAGTGATGGAGTCTGCAGAGATCCCAGAGAAACTAGGAATTTTACTGCAGATACTTTTTGATAAGGATGAAAACTGGACAATGTAGGCCAATGCTAGACATCAGAGAACTGAACAAGTTTCTGAAGAAACGGTCTTTTCGCATGTTTATGCTCCAAGACGTTCTTCTGATGAATCAGGAAGGAGATTACCTTAACACCTTGGATCTTCAAGATGCAGATTTCCATACATCTATACACCGGAAGGACAAGATATACCTCTACTTTTCAGTAAGGGACAGCACTGCCAATTCAAGGCGCTTCCCTGTTTCTCTCAAACCAGCACCTCTGATATTTACAAATGCCTAGTGCCAGTTGCTGCCTTCCTTAGACAACAGACTCACCAAGTGTCCCCGTACTTGGACGATTGAATCTTTAAGGCTCAAAGGAAGAGGCAAAAAAATCTATGACAGCCTTCACCAGTCTGTTTCACAGGTTTGGACTTCAGGGAACAAACAGTTTAAACGTCCTTTCCTGGAAGCAATACTAGAGTCGCAACTGGTAAAAGGTTTTTGTCTCACAGGATAAAGTAAGGAAGCTCTAAGTCATTGCAGAGGACTTCTCCACCAGACAATCAGTCATGGTCAGGCAGTACAAGTCTCTTCTGGGCCTGATGTCACCCTGCATAGGCATTATGACTTTTTTCAGGCTCCAAATAAGACCTCTCCAACAAGAGCTGGACAATCCATGGAAACAAATATACGACTCATGGGACGACATGGTCCAAGTTATAAGACAGCTGAAGTAGCTACCACTATGGGGGAGTTTCCCTGCAAATCTCAATGCAGGTCTCTGATTCCATCCTCCATTCGACATAGTGGTGCTTACACCTGATGCATTTGTAGACAAGTGGAGAGCTCACATGCAGGAGCCATTATCCAGAGGTCTCTGATCAGACACAGAGAAGATGCTCCATAACTGTGTCCAGGAGCTATGAGCCATACAACAGCCTCTACAAGTGTTCTTCCCAAATCTGGCAGGTGAAACGGTCCTCACCAGATCAGACTATACAACATTAATGGTTTACATTGGCAAGCAAGGTGAACAAGGTCTTGACTTCTCTTGGAAGAGGCACAATAGCTATCTGACTGAGCCATTTCTCATTAACTGGACATCCTTATGTAGAACCACCCTGGATGTCAAAATGACCTTGCGGACGCAATCAGCTGAACACAGTCACTGTCAGGAATAGGACCTCCACCAAGATCAAGTGGACCACCTCTTCCACAAATGAGGTTGCCCCACAGTTGTCTTGTTTGCCACCCAGATCAACGAGAAATGTCAGTGCTACAGCAGTAGGTTTTGACAACAATGGTCCAAAGGCAATGGCTTTTCAAAAAAATGATCCATAATCCATTTGCCTAACTGCTGTTTCTGCTGATCCCCAAGGTCCCAAGGAAAGATAAGGTGCAACATTGTACCCTGATTCTCATTACCCCAGTCTGGCTTTGTCAGTACTGGTACATCGAGATCCTTAACCTATCTGTACACACATCAATACTATTGAACACCGTAGTCTCCTCTCCAGACACAACGGAGACATTTTGCACCACGACCTACAATCATTGAGCCGGACAGCATGAGACCTGACAACCTAGAATTTGGTACTCTAGATCCAAAATGGAAGCATTTCTATGTCTGATGCAGAGCAAAATGATTCTGCCCAGTAACAATAACACTTCACCAAATACTTCCTTATTTGCTTGAGCCTATCTAAGCTTAGGCTTAAATAATTGCGAGTCCATCTGGCAGCAATCTTGTGATTTCGAAGAATGAAGGATAATTTGACTTCTTTTTTCTCACAGAGAATAAAACAATTTATGAAGGGACTTTTCAGAGTACTTCCTCCTGTTTGATGCCACCAGTGCCCTGGGAGCCAGCTTATGCTAACGCCCTGGGAACCAGCTCATGCTGCTGCCTTTGGCACCATTCCACAAAGCATATCTAAATGTCATATCTGATAGAAACTTCTAACCACAGATTACTTACCTTAGAATTATCCCTAGGCGTCATACTGGATCCGGAAAATTTTCAAGCAGTACTCCTACATGCCGGTGGGTGGCATAGTTTGGCCCCACGTTGCATCTTCAGCATTTTCCGAGCTGAAGGTGACCTGTGCGGTGACTACATAGGTGCCAATACCAGCGTGCTGACATCAGTTCTTTTCTTTCCAGTCCAGTCAGCGCAGATCCGGAGAGAGCTACCACTAGTCAATTTTTGACGAACTTTTTTTGACGTTTTGTCAAACTTTTTTGAGGCTTTTCTTCCTAGTGTGGCAGAATGCCATCCAGAAAGGCCCGCTTTAAGCCCTGTGATGCCTGTCACCGATCGATATCTGTGACAGAGAAGCATCTTGTATGCCTCTGGCACGACCACGATCCGAAGGTCTGCTCAGATTGCCACGCCATGAGCCCGAAGGCCTTGAGGGAGCAATCCCTCAAGCTCCTGGCGGCTCGAAGTTCGATGCCGCAATAATCCAGATCTTGGTCGAGAGAAAGGTCCTGGGAGCGGTCGCCAAGTCCAAGATCTTCGTCGCACTCGAAGTCGGTCGTTCGGGTAAGTCCCGCCAAAAGAAGAAAGAGGTCGAAGAGTTTTTCGACTTTTCTTCGTCCATCCTCCGAGAAGATGAGGGAGTGTCGGTATTCGAGGCCCTGCTCCATGGTTGAGCCAGCACCTGGTCTGTCTCCGCACCTCCCTGAGGTTTCTGGGAGCCTGAGTGACCCCATCCAGTTGCAAGAATTCTATAAAGCCTCATATTTGGACTGCCTGGCAGGGGCCCCTACTGGATCCACACTGGCAGCTCCGGCTGCGGCCCCAGTTGGGCCCCAGGGATCCACTGATAGTTATGAATCAGTGCTAGTCGTGCCTTCTCCGACTCCGAAGCTGATGCTCCTGGCGCCTTCAGCATTTTGATCACCGACTCCAAAAAGGAGCCTGAGGAGCATAGCCCGACACAGACTTCGGTACGGACTGGAGCCATGCCTTCCAGTCCAAAGCCTGAACCTTATTCCTATGGGCTAGGACTCAGAAGAATGGGATGGGTCGCTGCGCCCAGAGATATGCCAGCCTAATAACTCAAACATGGGCTGGTGTGACCTTTTGGCAGGTGCCAACGGACTGGATACTTCTCCAGATGCTGGCATGCTTCTTCCCCTTCCGTGGTTACGGAGGAGGGAGCTTCATTTGCGATGGTGGTTAGGAGGGCGGCCGAGGGCCTGGACCTTAGCTTCACCTCGGTGGCAGTCAAGACGAACGTCTTGACAGAAGTGCTTCAACCGGGAGTGTCCCCCTCAGGAGCGCTTCTCCTGTTTAATGAAGCTCTAACTGATGTACTGCTTGGGACCTGGTCTAAAGTAAACCCAAGAAAGGGGCTACTGTAAATGGACAGTTTGCCCGTTACCTTGCCCGATCCAGTGGACCACAACGTCCTCACACAACACTCTACCCTGGAGAGCTAGTTGGTCCAAGCCTCCACCTCCCATGTAAATCCAGGCTCATAGCCAACCTCACCACCTGATCAGGAATCCGAGAGGCTGGACAACTTAGGAAAGAAGATGTTTTAGTCCACCAGCCTGGCATTGAGGTCTGTGAACACCACATGCCTTTTGGACTGCTATTCCCACGCTCTGTGGGACATGGTTGTGCAGGTGCTGTCAACAGTTCCGGAGGAGGCCAAGTGCCGTACTCTCCCAGGCTGTTGCGGACTGGAGGGATGCACCTAAGTTCACCATCAGATAGAGGCTGGACACCACTGACTCACTGGGCAGAGAGGTTTTGTCGATGGTGACCTTCGCTGGGGATGTCTAAGAATCGCTTATTGACATGCCCTTTGATGGCTTCCGTCACTTTGGAGACAAGGCGGATTCAGCGCTGGAGTGCTTTAAGGACCACAGGGCCATGGCCAGGTCCTTGGGCCTTTCCATGGCCTCTTGCCAACCCTAATCTGCCTTTCGCGGCAATGGGAGGGGCTTCCAGCCACGTCTTTACCCGCCATGCCACCGCGGCTCGCATGCTTCCCAGCCTCTGTGTCATTGAGGAAGCGGTACCCACAGACCTTGTGGTTCGGGCAGCCAGATGTCGGGCCAGTACACCAATCGCCCTAGCAGCCGCAGCCTCCAAATCCTAATAGCGTGCCCCATTACCAACATGGTATCTATACAAATATCCTCAAGGGATTTGTTTAAGTAATTATTCTAATATTTCATCAAGTCACAACAAGTGAACAAAGAAATATATTACAACAGGGAGATATTCAAAAAGAAGTTGTATTCATAAAAAGAAATTAATTCAACTCTGGCTCGTAGCAACACTGTCACTACTGATATTTCACAACTTTATAGTAGTGTAACACCCTTTTGTAAATAATGTTAGATTCACAATTCATGAATGTTTTTCATACAAAACCTTTTTGATAGTTTTAACAAATATATGCAAAACACAGGTGTCAAAGAAACTGACAAGTGTATATATACAAAACGGGTGTGAGTAAGTCGACGTTTCGGTCTTTCATTGGTCACACAGATCCATAAGACCATCCTCAGGACATAGCGTTGCTTCTTATCCAGACATTCCTGTACACAGTAAAAACAATACATACAGCAATGAATAACCCCTATGCTCTAAAATTATATATATCGTCTGCTCACACCGCAATCCAACATCAGTGACTGGCCCACCAGTCATGCCTAAGTGATATAACAGGCCTCGAAATACTTCAACCAATATTCCACCAATCAGTGTGGAAAAGTGAAAATGGACCATTATAGACCATAAACCAGTGGATAACACCAAGGTGCCAAGTGTTACACACCCCAGTGACTAACACCATAAAAACCAAATTCCTTACTATATATTCTATTTCCTTCTTCTCCTTGCAAAAAGAATTACTGAGCAAAGATAAAGAGTAGGGTCAATGTTGTCAGTTTAAAAACAATGACTCCTATCACATATGAAACACAAGGAAACCATTAAAGATAAAAAACACTCTTACCTATATAGTCAACTCTCACTTTGTAGCTACGGAAAAAGAAGGGATCACAATAATCTAATCGCCGTCTAGTTAGAGATTGTTATGAACTCACAAACACGACCACTAAACATCACAGCAACATGCTCTTACCTATAGCATCTACCAATACTTCGTAACTGCGGAAGAAGGGAAGAAAGCGAAGGGATATCGTCACTCGCTAATTCTAAAAACGCCTCAAGTCTTTTTAGAGACAAGTTGCTACAATTTTACTTACATAGTATAGAGAATCAATCTCCCATACCACGGCTCGTCTCTCGTTCAAAATCCGTTAGCGTCCGCCAGACACACGCTGACCTATAACCCCAACCGCGTTAGAGACGACGTGACGTAACCGCCATCTTGGAAGTACTACTGTGGACGGCAGCCCGGCTAGAGCACAAAACAACTATAGCACACAAAGAGCATAAGGATTACTCCACATCTGATCGAAATAATTTCTCCCATAATCCAAGTGCAAATCAGTAAGAAAAAATAAACAAAATTTCATCAAACAATCACAAGTGTTATTCCAAAAAGTTATACAATAAAGGTTGTCGACGCAGCGTTTCAGGTGGACGCAATCGATATGCCACCTTCTTCAGGACTTTAGTAAATGACAACAATCATCTATAAAAAATGTACATGAGACATTGTTACAAATCAAATATATACACATGTATCTTTTTGGAATAACACTTGTGATTGTTTGATGAAACAGTATTCCTTTTTACTGATTTTACACTTGGAAAAAGTTACAGACCTTTTTTCAAAGAAGACAAACTGTTTTGTATGTTCCTCTGAATACACTGATTTAGTACACTGATGTGAAAAAAAGGGGGCAGAGGAAAACATGTGCAAAGGGGAACTGAATTATATGATGTTTTAGTATAAAACTTTTTAATGGTTTTAATTGCTTTTGTACATGTACGTCAAAGTAACACAATAAATATCAGACATTTTTTACATATATTTGGGTTCAGTGTGATGAGAATATGGAGTACATGAGAGTCTGTTACTGATGCATGATTGTAGTGATCAGAATTAGATTCCGTGTAGTAGGGGATATCCTCGTGTTGATTTTTCAGTGCACCCTGTCCCCTACGTATTAAAGGGTACCTTTCAATCTTTGATAATGATACCAAACATGCCCAGGTTTGGCACAGCCAACAAATAGTTAGTCATTGCGTAATGACGCTTGGCCACTATGTGTATGAAAATGGTTGAGCGCACTTACAAAGCCTGGAGAATCGACTCAGGGGTTTGTAGATATAAGGAAACTTATATCTGTCGTAAGTGGTGCTAGCATAGAACTTACACAGGCTGCAATGGCAGACCTGTACTCAGAGTTTGAGTGGTCTCTCATGGGTGGCATAATACATGCTGCAGCTCATGGGAGACCCCCGGTGTACCTATGCCCTGGGTACCTTAGTATCATATACTAGGGACTTACATGGGTATACCAGTAGCTAATTGAAAAGGTACCAAAGTACTTACCACTGTCAAATTTAGGAAGAAAGCACAGTGACTGTGGTCCTGATTAGCAGGATCACAGTCAGACTAGTTATAAAACAGAACAACACCAGCAAAAAGTGGGGGTAACCATGAAAGCAGATCCTACTTTCCTACAGGTAGGGATTTTTCTTGTGTTGTGTTTTCACTTTATTACTGTTTGTGTGCGGCATAAATACTTTACACATTGTCCCTAAGTTAAGCCTGACTGCTTTTGTGCCAAGCTACCAGAGAGTAAAGCACAGGTTAATTTTGTGACTTTTGTGGTTCACCCTGACAAGGATTGTGGTTGTTGCCTGAGTAGGGTTACCACCTCCTCAACCAATAACTCAATTTCTTACACACAGGCTCACCCATAGCTTTAGGATATTTTCCCCAACCATAAATCCCTACCTTAGTGTCATGGAGCATGACTTCAAGATCTTTGGAGTAGAGACCATCAAAGTCAGGCTTTTTTGTTGATGATGATATCTCCCATGACAACAGACTCCCTATCTAAATCTTCAAACCAATTTTCATATTGCTCTGCTTGACCCCTACATTGATTGTACTCAGTCCAACATCAGTCTCAATGTTGGCAACCGGAAAACTTACACCAGATGATGGAGAAGATCCAGAAAGGAACAGACAAGACAAGAAAGCAAGACGAGTAGCTATTAAAGGACAGATGTCAACTCCAGACATGAAAGACAGAACCCCTTGAAGGACGGTGTAAGAGACAGGCACATTTCTAAGGGAAAAAAACAGTTTCTGCTTCTCTGCAAAGTATGCCTGAGTATATTCCTTGTCTGTAAATGATGCTGAATTAAAAGGGTGCTGTAAAATACTTGACGTGATTTGGATCATGGGCCTCCCAACTGCAGATTACACAGAAAATTCCCAGATAACCCAGGAGTATGGAGAATAAGATTTCAAGCCACCGGCTGTTGACTATGAAATAGTGGACCAGTATGAAGAAGAGCCCTACATGGACACTTTGCTGGGGATGAATGTGTATTTGCCAAGAACGTCCCAATCCACTCGGCAATCCTTAATTGCCTCAGAGGGCACAATTTGTCGATACATGATACTGATGTATGAAACAATGGTCTCTGAAGGGGGAAGTGTGACCTCAACTTCCATGGAAACCTAGTGAATAACCATCAATAGTTTTACTAGAAAGAATATATTTTATTTGATCACTGAACATATGGAATCTTATCAAGACTAATCATTTAACTCTGTTAACATTTACATTTGAAATTAGAGAGGTGTTTCCAAACAATTCAATGGCGCAGTGAAAGTGAAGTAAGTGAGTAAGAAGAGTATCTGAAAGAGACACGTTAGTGATAGATTCCTTACCTTAGAATATCCCCAGGCGTCAGGCTGGATCCGGAAAGTTTTGCGTAGCAGTACCCTTGCGCGTCGGTAGGCGGCGTCGTGCGGCTCCGCGTCCGTCGTCGGCGTCGTGATCGCCGGGATGACGTCGCGGGCAGTACTAGGCGCCGCCCCTGCGCGCTGACGTCAGTTCTTCTTTTTCCGCGCCAGTAAGCGCAGATCCGGGAAGAGCAGTGCCCTGGTCAATTTTTGACCATACTTTTTGGTGATTTTTCACTGTGTTTTCCAGCTTTCAGGTGTCGTAGGGATGCCCGGCTTCAAGCGATGCGGCGCCTGTGCGCGGATGATGTCCGTCACCGACCCGCATTGGGAGTGTCTCTTCTGCCTCGGCCGAGGCCACGACACCGAGTCTTGTCCCGAATGCCAGGCCCTCAACCCGAAGGCTTTGCGAGAGCGGTCTCGAAAGCTCCTCGAGGCCCGGCATTCGGCTCCGCGGAAGCCCCGGTCGCGTGAGAGGTCCAGGGGTCGCTCGCGGAGTGCACACCGGTCGTCGGCGTCGAAGTCTTCTTCGTCCGGTAAGTCTCGACACAAGAAGTCCAAGAAGCATCGTCGCTCTCGGACTTCGCCTCGCCGGTCTCGCGACTCGGCTGAGGCCCCTCCCGGCACCGTCCCCGCCCCCGCGGCCCCGGACTTGCCTGTGGAGTCGCCCCCGTCATACCCGCCCTTCCCGGGTTCGGGGGCGGATCCGGCCAAGGTACAGGAGTTCCTGTCGGCCATGGCCCGCCTCTTCGGGCCTTCAGGCCCCTCCGGTGCGCCTTCGGGCCCCGCGGGCCCTGATGGGGTTGATCCGGCGTCGCCGGCGGCTCCGGCCCCGGCGTCGCCCGAGCCTCCAGCCTCGATCCCGGCTCCGGCTCCGGCCCCGGCCTCGATCCCGGCTCCACAACCCCCATCGACGCCGGTCGACCTCACGACACCTCCGCCGGCGCCGATGTCTCCGGTGCCGTTCTCGACGCCGCCCTGGGCTCCGGGCGGCGTCGTCCCCAGTTCCTTCCGGCTCCGGACTTGGACCCGGAGCGACGTCGCTCGACGCCGGCTCCGGCGCCGATGGGACCTTGGGTCCCAAATGTCCCTCCTCCTCCTTATTTTGAACCAGAGGAGGACCAGGAGGACTGGGAGGGGTCTGATGACCCTCTGACACGCAACTGTCAGTATGATGAGGACTGGACAGAGAGTCTAGGGGAGGCCAGTGGTCTGGATACTTCTCCTGACACTGGCATGCTGTCTCCTCCCGTGGCTACGGAGGAGGGGGCCAATTTTGAGTACGGTGTTGCGTAGGGCTGCTGGGGCCTTACGTCTCCAGCTCCCTACTTTGACGGTCAAGCCTAACATCTTGACAGAGGTGCTTCAGCCGGCAGCCTCCTCTGCGGAGACTGTGCTGCCGTTTAACGGCGCCCTCACGGACGTTCTTTTGGGCGCCTGGTCCAAGCCCAACACAGGGGCTCCTGTGGATCGGAACGTGTCACGACGCCATCGCCCCGCTCCGGGCGACCCCCTGTTTCTTTCTGTCCACCCCACTCCTGAGAGCTTGGTTGTCCAAGCCTCCGCTTCCCAAACCGCCTTCCCTACCGCTCCTCCGGATAGGGAATCCAAACGCCTGGATCAGTTTGGGAAGAAAGGTTTTTCTTCCTCCAGTGCTGGCTTGCGGTCCGTTAACACCGCTTGTCTTTTGGGCCGATATACCCACTCTCTGTGGGATTCGGTGGCGGATGTTTTGCCCCAGTGCCCTGAGGAGGTCCAGGCACTGCTTTCCCGCGCCATTGCGGAAGGAAGGGATGCGGCCAAATACACTATCCGTTGTGGCCTTGACACCGCCGACTCGCTGGGCAGGTCGATTGCAACGACGGTGGCGCTCCGACGCCACGCCTGGCTAAGAACCACTGGTTTTTCAGGGGATGTCCAGAATACTCTCATGGACATGCCCTTTGATGGAGTCGGTCTTTTTGGGTCCAAAGCAGACCATGCGTTGGAGCGCTTTAAGGACTCACGGGCTACTGCCAAGTCCCTGGGCCTTTCTGCTACACGCCCTCCGCTGCCTTCTGCTTTTCGCCCCTATCGTGGCCACGGTAGGGGCGCCCTTCACGTCAGCAGCCCAGCCACCGGCCCGCGCAGCAGGCGTCTTCGCGTGGCCGAGGACGTGGATTCCGCCGTGGCGGATCGGGCAACCAGCGTGCGGGTCAGGCCACCACCTCCAACCCGTCCGCGGCCTCCAAGCCCTCCTAGTCCCTCCTTTCAGGTGCACGGCACGCCAGTAGGGGCAGGGTCCGCCATCACCTTCCCCACTGGCGCACCATCACCTCGGACAGGTGGGTCTTGGACATTGTCCGAAGGGGCTACTCCCTCCCCTTCGAGACCACCCCCCAGCCATGCCACCTCAATTCCACCGCATGTCAGGGGATCACTTGGTGCTTCTACAGAAGGAAGTCACGGCCCTCTTGACCAAGAGGGCCATCGAGCATGTTCCGACCCCAGAAGTAGGGCGTGGTTGCTACTCCCACTACTTTCTGGTGCCCAAAAGGACAAGGAGGACATGCGTCCTATCTTGGACCTCCGGAACGTCAATCGCTTCCTCCGGAAGGAGAAGTTCAAGATGCTCACCCTAGCTCAGGTCTTGACTGCCCTCGACCCTGGAGACTGGTTGGTAGCGTTGGACTTGCAGGACGCGTATTTCCACATCCCCGTCCTGCCGGCCCACCGGCGTTACCTTCGGTTCACGGTAGGCCCCGAGCATTTTCAGTTCACCGTGCTCCCCTTTGGCCTTACCAGTGCCCCTCGGGTGTTCACGAAAGTGATGGCGGTGGTCGCAGCTCATCTGCGCCGGGCAGGGGTTTCAGTCTTCCCCTACCTCGACGACTGGCTGCTGAAGGCGGGCTCGTCCCAGGCAGTCGTCTCCCACCTCCAGACTACGGCCGAACTCCTGCACTCGCTGGGGTTCTCCATCAATGTGCCGAAGTCGCATCTAATTCCTTCTCCACAGCTCCTTTTCATCGGAGCAGTTCTGGACACGACGCAGTTTCGGGCCTATCCTCCCGAACGGCGAGTCCGGGATATTCAGGCTATGATTCCGATCTTTCGGCCTTTATCCTGGGTTTCGGTACGGATGACCCTGAGGCTGCTGGGCCTCATGGCCTCCTGCATCCTGCTGGTCAATCATGCCAGATGGCATATGCGGGCTCTGCAGTGGGACCTGAAGTTCCAGTGGGCGCAGCACCAGGGCAACCTGTCCGATCACGTCCAGATCTCGGAGGGGACTGCAAAACAGTTGCAGTGGTGGCTCTCGAACCGGCAATGGGTCATGGGCAGATCCCTCTCCCTTCCCCAGCCAGAGCATACAGTTGTGACGGACGCGTCCCTTCTGGGATGGGGCGGTCACATGGGAGAGGCGGAGATCAGAGGCCTCTGGTCTCCGGCGGAGTCCCGGCTCCATATCAACCTTCTGGAGCTCCGGGCGATCCGGCTTGCACTCAAGGCATTCCTTCCCTCTGTCAAAGGGAAGGTAGTGCAGGTGTTCACAGACAACACCACCGCCATGTGGTACTGCAACAAACAGGGCGGGGTGGGGTCTTGGACCCTTTGTCAGGAGGCTCTGCGCCTCTGGACATGGCTGGAACATCAGGGCATGTTCCTGATGGTTCAACACCTGGCAGGTTCTCTGAACGCCAGGGCGGACGAACTCAGCCGCAGGTGCATGATGGATCACGAATGGCGTCTTCACTCGGAAGTGGCGCAAGGACTCTTTCTACAGTGGGGAGAGCCTTGGTTAGATCTATTCGCCACCGAAGAGAACGCGCAATGTCATCAGTTCTGCGCGTTGGAATTTCCAAGGCGGCACTCGCTCGGCGACGCTTTTCGTCGCGAGTGGAGTTGCGGTCTGTTGTACGCCTTTCCGCCTATACCACTTCTACCCAGAGTGTTGAAGAAGATTCGGCACGACCGGGCCCAAGTCATTCTTGTGGCTCCGGACTGGGCTCGAAGAGTTTGGTATCCCGAGCTACTCAATATGAGCATAGATCCCCCGATCCGTCTGCCTCTTCGGGAGGATCTTCTGTCGCAGCAGCAGGGGACGGTCCTCCACCCGAACCTGTCCAGTCTACACCTGCTTGCGTGGAGATTGAGCGGCGGCAGTTGATTCCTTTCGACTTGCCTCCCGAAGTTTGTGATGTGATTCTGGCAGCCAGGCGTCCCTCCACTAAGGTGGTATACGCCTGCAGGTGGAACAAATTTGTGGCATGGTGCACAGCAAAGGCTGTGGATCCCCTTTCTGCCCCTCTTTCTGAGGTCCTTCTGTTCCTTCTCTCTCTGGCCCAACAGGGTTCTGCCCTGGGTACCATCAAGGGTTATCTTTGTGCTATCTCGGCCTTCCTCAGGCTCCCTGATCAGCCCTCCCTTTTCAAGTCCCCTGTTGTTAACAGGTTCTTAAAAGGCATTACTCACCTCTTCCCTCCTGTTCCGTTTGTAATGCCTCAGTGGGACTTGAACTTGGTTCTTACCTTTTTAATGTGCGCTCCCTTTGAGCCTCTGCATAACTGTCCTCTTCGTCTTCTGACTCTAAAGGCAGCCTTTCTGGTGGCCATCACCTCCGCTCGGCGGGTGAGTGAGCTCCAGGCTCTTTCTTGCAAACCTCCCTTTCTGTCTGTTCATCCAGACAAGGTTGTTCTTCGGACGCGTCCGTCCTTCTTGCCAAAGGTGGTTACTGCTTTCCACATTGGGCAGACCATCACTTTGCCCACCTTCTTTCCGCCTCCGCATCCTTCCAGAGAGGAAGAGAGGCTCCACCGTCTGGACCCAAAGCGTGCGCTCTCCTTCTATATCGACCGCACGAAACACTTCCGGGTGGATGACCAGCTCTTTGTTGGCTACGTGGGCGCCAAAAAGGTCGGGCGGTGCACAAGAGGACCATCTCCCGCTGGGTTACCTTGTGCATCAAGACCTGCTATTCTTTGGCTAAGAAGGAGCCTCCTGTTGGGCTGCGTGCCCATTCCACCAGGGCAACGGCTGCTACCACGGCCTTGGGCCGCGGTGTTCCGCTGCCGGTTATCTGTCAGGCAGCTACGTGGGCCTCGCTGCACACGTTTACTAAGCATTACTGCCTTGACAGTCAGGTCCGGAGGGACGGCTTCTTTGGCCGTTCTGTCCTCCAGGACTTCCTTGTCTGATCTTTGTTCGCAGACCCACCACCGGGGTTGGTATTGCTGGGGTATCTATTCTAAGGTAAGGAATCTATCACTAACGTGTCTCTTTCAGATGCACAAGTTACTAACTTGTGTAACGATATATCTGTAAGAGACAGTAGTTAGTGATAGATTCCTTACCGCCCACCCATCCTCCCCGTTCTGCGAACTGATTTCTAGGGTTAAGGACATCCCTTTCAGGGCCCTAGTATTTTTCAGACACCTGTGTCAGCTTCTTGCATGGCTCTGCGTTCCTGGCGCGGAAAGTCGTGTACAGAACTGACGTCAGCGCGCAGGGGCGGCGCCTAAGTACTGCCCGCGACGTCATCCCGGCGATCACGACGCCGACGACGGACGCGGAGCCGCACGACGCCGCCTACCGACGCGCAAGGGTACTGCTACGCAAAACTTTCCGGATCCAGCCTGACGCCTGGGGATATTCTAAGGTAAGGAATCTATCACTAACTACTGTCTCTTACAGATATATCGTTACACAAGTTAGTAACTTGTGCGCTAGTGCTATACAATATATACATAAATAGTGACTGCGGAGGAAGCACAGTTGTTTGATCTAAACTCTAACATAGAGTTGCAGGCTCCTGAATTTCATAAACAGTACAGTACACTGCTATAGTGTCACCGTTTCAACCCCTTGAGGTTATTTCTACAGGGTCATTATCGGGACGAGGATTGGGAAACACCCATTGGCTTCTGTTCTGTTGCCAGTGCATAGCTAAAGGCTGATGCCAGCAAGCAAGAACACAGCTCGGTGTATAGTCCTTCACAGCTGCATGTGCACTATGTTCCAGAGTACAAGAAGGAGGCCTATGTAGAGGAGGTAAAGATGCAGACTTTCAGCACGACTATGAAGTTTATGAACCCTAAGCTTTTCCATCTGAAGGCCGTCCAAGAGAATGAGCCTCCTTGGGAGCCCTGGTTCCTGTACAATGAACTTCCTGTAATTCAGGTACCAGTTGCCTTCCTGTCAATGTTGCAGCATAATACATACTTTCTAAAGACTAATTCCTTAAATGCAGCATCTTTACCCTCTACTTGGGCCTCTGTTAAAACTACCACCACAAATGTCACATCCACTGTCAGTGTCTCCCCCACCTGTGTAGCAACCTCAAGCTTGGGACATGGATAAAGCAGATTCTCATGAAAGCAATCTGAAAGAGACACGTTAGTGACAGATTCCTTACCTTAGAATATCCCCAGGCGTCAGGCTGGATCCGGCAAGTTTTTGCGTAGCAGTACCCTTGCGCGTCGGTAGGCGGCGTTGTGCGGCTCCGCGTCCGTCGTCGGGATCGCCGGGATGACGTCGCGGGCAGTACTTAGGCGCCGCCCCTGCGCGCTGACGTCAGTTCTTCTTTTTCCGCGCCAGCAAGCGCAGATCCGGGAAGAGCAGTGCCCTGGTCATTTTTTGACCAAACTTTTTTGGTGAATTTTTCACTGTTTTTCTTCAATCGACTTCAAGGTGTCGTAGGGATGCCCGGGTTTAAACGTTGCGGCGCCTGTGCTCGGATGATGTCCATCACAGACCCGCATCGGGAGTGTCTCTTCTGCCTCGGCCGAGGCCACGACACGGAGTCTTGTTCCGACTGCCGGGCCCTCAACCCGAAAGCTTTGCGAGAGCGGTCTCGAAAGCTCCTAGAGGCCCGGCATTCGGCTCCGCGCAAGCCCCGGTCGCGTGAGAGGTCCAGGGGTTCGATCGCGGAGTCCACACCGGTCGTCGGCATCGAAGTCTTCTTCGTCCGGTAAGTCCAAACACAAAAAGTCCAAAAAGCATCGTCGCTCTAGGACTTCGCCTCGCCGGTCTCGCGACTCGGCTAAGGCACCTCCCGGCACCGTCCCCGCCCCCGCGGCCCCGGACATGCCTGTGGAGTCGCCCCCGCAATACCCATCCTTCCCGGGTTCGGGGGCGGATCCGGCCCAAGTACAGGAATTCCTGTCGGCCATGGCCCGCCTCTTTGGGCCTCCAGGTCCCTCCGGTGCGCCTTCGGGCCCCGCGGGCCCTGATAGGGTTGCTCCGGCGTCGCCGACAGCTCCGGCCCCGGCGTCGCTTGTGCCTCCAGCCTCGATCCCGGCTCCGGCCCCGGCCTCGATCCCGGCTCCACAACCCCCATCGACGCCGGTCGACCTAACGACACCTCCGCCGGCGCCGATGTCTCCGGTGCCGTTCTCGACGCCGCCTGGGGCTCCGGGCGGCGTCGTCCCCAGTTCCTTCCGGCTCCGGACATGGACCCGGACCGAGCGTCGCTCGACGCCGGTTCCGGCGCCGTTGAGACCTTGGGTCCCAAATGTCCCTCCTCCCCCTTATTTTGAACCAGAGGAGGACCAGGAGGACTGGGAGGGGTCTGATGACCCTCTGGCACAACAGTGTCAGTACGATGAGGACTGGACAGAGGGTCTAGGGGATGCCAGTGGTCTAGATACTTCCCCTGACACTGGCATGCTGTCTCCTCCCGTGGCTACGGAGGAGGGAGCCAATTTTGCAACGGTGTTGCGTAGGGCGGCTGGAGCCTTACATCTCCAACTCCCTACTGTGGCGGTCAAGACTAATCTCTTGACAGAGGTGCTTCAGCCGGCAGCCTCCTCTACGGAGACTGTGCTGCCGTTTAACGACGCCCTCACTGACGTTCTTTTGGGCGCCTGGTCCAAGCCCAACACAGGGGCTCCTGTGGATAGGAACGTGTCCCGACGCCATCGCCCAGCTCCGGGCGACCCCCTGTTTCTCTCTGTCCACCCCACTCCTGAGAGCTTGGTTGTCCAAGCCTCCGCTTCCCAAACCGCCTTCCCTACCGCCCCTCCGGATAGGGAATCCAAACGCCTGGATCAATTTGGGAAGAAGGGTTTTTCTTCCTCCAGTGCTGGCTTGCGGTCCATCAACACCGCTTGTCTTTTGGGCCGATATACCCACTCCTTGTGGGATTCGGTGGCGAATGTTTTGCCCCAGTGTTCTGAGGAGGTCCAGACACTGCTTTCCCGCGCCATTGCGGAAGGAAGGGATGCGGCCAAATACACGATACGATGTGGCCTTGATACCGCCGACTCGCTGGGCAGGTCTATTGCAACGACGGTGGCGCTGCGACGCCACGCCTGGCTGAGAACCACTGGTTTTCAGGGGATGTCCAGAATACTCTCATGGACATGCCCTTTGATGGAGTCGGTCTTTTTGGGTCCAAAGCAGACCATGCGTTGGAGCGCTTTAAGGACTCACGGGCTACTGCCAAGTCCCTGGGCCTTTCTGCTACACGTCCTCCGCTGACTTCTGCTTTTCGCCCCTATCGTGGCCACGGTAGGGGCGCCCCTTCACGTCAGCAGCCCAGCCACCGGCCCGCGCAGCAGGCGTCTTCGCGTGGCCGAGGACGTGGATTCCGCCGTGGCGGATCGGGCAACCAGCGTGCGGGTCAGGCCACCACCTCCAACCCGTCCGCGGCCTCCAAACCCTCCTAGTCCCTCCTTTCAGGTGCACAGCACGCCAGTAGAGGGCAGGGTCCTCCATCACCTTCCCCACTGGCGTACCATCACCTCGGACAGGTGGGTCTTGGACATTGTCCGAAGGGCTACTCCCTCCCCTTCGAGTCCACCCCCAGCCATGCCACCTCAATTCCACCGCATGTCAGGGGATCACTTGGTACTTCTGCAGAAGGAAGTCACGGCCCTCTTGGCCAAGAGGGCCATCGAGCATGTTCCGACCCCAGAAGTAGGGCGTGGTTGCTACTCCCACTACTTCCTGGTGCCCAAAAGGACAAGGAGGACATGCGTCCTATCTTGGACCTCCGGAACGTCAATCGCTTCCTCCGGAAGGAGAAGTTCAAGATGCTCACCCTAGCTCAGGTCTTGACTGCCCTCGACCCTGGAGACTGGTTGGTAGCGTTGGACTTGCAGGACGCATATTTCCACATCCCCGTCCTGCCGGCCCACCGGCGTTACCTTCGGTTCACGGTAGGCCCCGAGCATTTTCAGTTCACCGTGCTCCCCTTTGGCCTTACCAGTGCCCCTCGGGTGTTCACGAAAGTGATGGCGGTGGTCGCAGCTCATCTGCGCCGGGCAGGGGTTTCAGTCTTCCCCTACCTCGACGACTGGCTGCTGAAGGCGGGCTCGTCCCAGGCAGTCGTCTCCCACCTCCAGACTACGGCCGAACTCCTGCACTCGCTGGGGTTCTCCATCAATGTGCCGAAGTCGCATCTGATTCCTTCTCCACAGCTCCTTTTCATCGGAGCAGTTCTGGACACGACGCAGTTTCGGGCCTATCCTCCCGAGCGGCGAGTCCGGGATATTCAGGCTATGATTCCGATCTTTCAGCCTTTATCCTGGGTTTCGGTACGGATGACCCTGAGGCTGCTGGGCCTCATGGCCTCCTGCATCCTGCTGGTCAATCATGCCAGATGGCATATGCGGGCTCTGCAGTGGGACCTGAAGTTCCAGTGGGTGCAGCACCAGGGCAACCTGTCCGATCACGTCCAGATCTCGGAGGGAACTGCAAAACAGTTGCAGTGGTGGCTCTCGAACCGGCAATGGGTCATGGGCAGATCCCTCTCCTTCCCCAGCCAGAGCATACAGTTGTGACGGACGCGTCCCTTCTGGGATGGGGCGGTCACATGGGAGAGGCGGAGATCAGAGGCCTCTGGTCTCCGGCGGAGTCCCGGCTCCATATCAACCTTCTGGAGCTCCGGGCGATCCGACTTGCACTCAAGGCATTCCTTCCCTCTGTCAAAGGGAAGGTAGTGCAGGTGTTCACAGACAACACCACCGCCATGTGGTACTGCAACAAACAGGGCGGGGTGGGGTCTTGGACCCTTTGTCAGGAGGCTCTGCGCCTCTGGACATGGCTGGAACATCAGGGCATGTTCCTGATGGTTCAACACCTGGCAGGTTCCCTGAACGCCAGGGCGGACGAACTCAGCCGCAGGTGCATGATGGATCACGAATGGCGTCTTCACTCGGAAGTGGCGCAAGGACTCTTTCTACAGTGGGGAGAGCCTTGGTTAGATCTATTCGCCACCGAAGAAAACGCGCAATGTCATCAGTTCTGCGCGTTGGAATTTCCAAGGCGGCACTCGCTCGGCGACGCTTTTCGTCGCGAGTGGAGTTGCGGTCTGTTGTACGCCTTTCCGCCTATACCACTTCTACCCAGAGTGTTGAAGAAGATTCGGCACGACCGGGCCCAAGTCATTCTTGTGGCTCCGGACTGGGCTCGAAGAGTTTGGTATCCCGAGCTACTCAATATGAGCGTAGATCCCCCGATCCGTCTGCCTCTTCGGGAGGATCTTCTGTCGCAGCAGCAGGGGACGGTCCTCCACCCGAACCTGTCCAGTCTACACCTGCTTGCGTGGAGATTGAGCGGCGGCAGTTGATTCCTTTCGACTTGCCTCCCGAAGTTTGTGATGTGATTCTGGCAGCCAGGCGTCCCTCCACTAAGGTGGTATACGCCTGCAGGTGGAACAAATTTGTGGCATGGTGCACAGCAAAGGCTGTGAATCCCCTTTCTGCCCCTCTTTCTGAGGTCCTTCTGTTCCTTCTCTCTCTGGCCCAACAGGGTTCTGCCCTGGGTACCATCAAGGGTTATCTTTGTGCTATCTCGGCCTTCCTCAGGCTCCCTGATCAGCCCTCCCTTTTCAAGTCCCCTGTTGTTAACAGGTTCTTAAAAGGCATTACTCACCTCTTCCCTCCTGTTCCGTTTGTGATGCCTCAGTGGGACTTGAACTTGGTTCTTACCTTTTTAATGTGCGCTCCCTTTGAGCCTCTACAAAACTGTCCTCTTCGTCTTCTGACTCTGAAGACAGCCTTTCTGGTGGCCATCACCTCCGCTCGGCGGGTGAGTGAGCTCCAGGCTCTATCTTGCAAACCTCCCTTTCTGTCTGTTCATCCAGACAAGGTTGTTCTTCGGACGCGTCCGTCCTTCTTGCCAAAGGTGGTTACTGCTTTCCACATTGGGCAGACCATCACTTTGCCCACCTTCTTTCCGCCTCCGCATCCTTCCAGAGAGGAAGAGAGGCTCCACCGTCTGGACCCAAAACGTGCGCTCTCCTTCTATATTGACCGCACAAAACACTTCCGGGTGGATGACCAGCTCTTTGTTGGCTACGTGGGCGCCAAAAAGGTCGGGCGGTGCACAAGAGGACCATCTCCCGCTGGGTTACCTTGTGCATCAAGACCTGCTATTCTTTGGCTAAGAAGGAGCCTCCTGTTGGGCTGCGTGCCCATTCCACCAGGGCAACGGCTGCTACCACGGCCTTGGGCCGCGGTGTTCCGCTGCCGGTTATCTGTCAGGCAGCTACGTGGGCCTCGCTGCACACGTTTACAAAGCATTACTGCCTTGACAGTCAGGTCCGGAGGGACGGCTTCTTTGGCCGTTCTGTCCTCCAGGACTTCCTTGTCTGATCTTTGTTCGCAGACCCACCACCGGGGTTGGTATTGCTGGGGTATCTATTCTAAGGTAAGGAATCTGTCACTAACGTGTCTCTTTCAGATGCACAAGTTACTAACTTGTGTAACGATATATCTGTAAGAGACAGTAGTTAGTGACAGATTCCTACCACCCCACCCATCCTCCCCGTTCTGCGAACTGATTTCTAGGGTTAAGGACATCCCTTTCAGGGCCCTAGTATTTTTCAGACACCTATGTCAGCTTCTTGCATGGCTCTGCGTTCCTGGCGCGGAAAGTCGTGTACAGAACTGACGTCAGCGCGCAGGGCGGCGCCTAAGTACTGCCCGCGACGTCATCCCGGCGATCACGACGCCGACGACGGACGCGGAACCGCACGACGCCGCCTACCGACGCGCAAGGGTACTGCTACGCAAAAACTTTCCGGATCCAGCCTGACGCCTGGGGATATTCTAAGGTAAGGAATCTGTCACTAACTACTGTCTCATACAGATATATCGTTACACAAGTTGGTAACTTGTGCATCAGGAATAAGACCTTTCAGAAGTGGGAGGTGAACTAATGGAATAAAGTCTGGAGGAGGATGGTGATTGGCAAGATTAAGAAGAATGGTGGGACTTCATCCTACCTGGAGAACTTGACAACAACCCTCTGTAACCAATCTTGCCTGGAGAATGAGCAGTGAAGAAGTTTAACCTTACGATATCCTCAGCGGAGCAGCAGTGCTTCCTGGATGATTGAGAAGAACCTCCCTGTATCACATCGGGGAAGGACTAAAACTCATGCAAATGCCAACCGTGGTAAAAGCAGTGGTACCACGCCTCAAAAAGAAATCAAGAGCAACCGGTTCTGCACCAGCATGTTTAATTGGCCATCAAAGGCCAGATTCCATTATTTAGGCAGCTGCTCAGAAGTGGTCAAAGTATTTTATAACTCTAACATCTGATAGAGACTGCTAACCACAGGTTCCTTACCTTAGAATATTCCCCAGGCATCAGACTGGATCAGGAAACTTTCGACAAGCAGTCTCTACACTGCAGGCAGGGTTTCACGCCAAAATCCAGTCCAGGTTCTCTGTTCTCAGGGTCAGCCGCTCTTCTTTGTCCTTGGTCTTCTTGTGTCCAGCGAATCTTGAAATTGAAGGTTCAGGGGTGCCACCAATATACTACATTTAGGGGTATTAAAGTGAGTGCCAGGTAGGAGCCAATGGGCTACCTACTTTAGGTTGACTACACCCTCTAAATGCTCACACCATGTGGAGGGTGGGCATGACCCTTACAGAGTATTTTCACCATCTTAAAGATGGTGGAAAGTGGGCTGAGGGGTCCACATCACCTGCCCTGCCTTAGGGGTGGTGCAGGTTGACTGGGGACTCTCCTCATCTAACTAATTTTCCCACCTGCCTTCCCACCAAAGTGGGGTCAGGACATGGGGTTGCCATCTGCTGCTAGCAAGAGAGGCGTGGGTCGGAGTTCAAAGGCGGCATCGCCTTTGAAGCCTCCCACTCTGGCAATGTGGTTCCTGTCTGGAGGAGGTGTGAAGAACCTCTGCCCAGGACAGGCATTGTTTCTGGAACCTGAGAACGGAGAGTCTCACCCCATGGGTCCAGTAACATGTCTAGTAGTGGCAGGTTGGTGGAGACCAGTCAGGAACACACTAGAAGTTGATAGGGTTCAGGGGACCCTTCTAAAGGGTCCATTGGGTGCACGTTTTAATAAATCTGACTCTAGAATCACTGCAGGCTTATTAAGACGAGATGTTTGGTACCAAACATCCCATAATACAGTGAAGCCATCATGGAGCTGGCGAATTTGTAATGACAAGTGTCCAGCCCATGTACTCTCTGTGGTTTCCCTGGTCACTTACAATATCTACGAATCGACATGGATATTGCAGGGGCATATCTGCTCATGCAGATATGTCCTCACAGGAGATATAGTGCACCCTGCCTTAGGGCTAAGGCCTGCTAGAGGAGTGGCTTACCTATATCCCATGCAGTGTTTGTGGGCATGGCACACAGGGAAGTGTGCCATGTTGACTCTTCGGTTATGTCTGCACCAAGGCACGCAGTCTGCAATGGCAGCATGCATGGCCTTGGTGACGGGACCCTTGGGAAGAACAATTTGTGCTGCTACCCTTGGGGGTCCCTCTTTAGTGCCAATGCCCTAGGCACCAGGGGTACTATTTACTAAGGACTTACAAAGGGTTCTGAAGTTGTGCAAATTGGGAAACAAAAGGTACAGTTTAAGGAAGGAGCTCTGGCACAGTGGACCTGGTTGGCAGGGGCCCTGTGCACTTCCAGTCGAAATCATATCATTTTCCAAGCAAAAAGTGGGGGCTAACCATGTCCAAAAGAAGCACTTTCCTGCAAACAAAAGAGGATGAGACTAACCTTCCCCTAGAGAGTCTTCATCATCTA
The DNA here is from genome assembly GCA_963921515.1 of Calotriton arnoldi. Classification (NCBI taxonomy): domain Eukaryota; kingdom Metazoa; phylum Chordata; class Amphibia; order Caudata; family Salamandridae; genus Calotriton; species Calotriton arnoldi. Next base: position 1,333,414 of record CAWUFW010001574.1, read on the forward strand.
AGTTGAAGAACCTGGAAAAGCCATCTGCATTGGCATGGGCAGTCCCAGGTCTGTGTTCCACTTCAAAGTCCATTCCCTGTAGGGATATGGACCACGTTAGCAGTTTGGGATTTTCGCCTTTCATTTGCATTAACAATCTGTTATGCCTGTGGTCGGTTTGGACAAGGAAGTGAGAGCCAAAAAGGTATGGTCTCAGCTTCTTAAGGGACCAAACCACAGCAAAGGCCTCCCTCTCAATGGCACTCCAATGCTGTTCCCTGGGGAGTAGCCTTCTATTGATGAAAGCCACTGGCTGTTCTTGACCGTGGTCATTTAGTTGGGATATGACCACTCCTATCCCATGTTTAGAAGCATCAGTCTGCACAATGTATTGCTTGACATAATCTGGAGCTTTCAAAACAGGTCCAAAGCACATTTCTTCCTTCAGAGTGTCAAAAACCTTTTGTCAGCTTACTGTCTAGTTCACCTTTTTGGACATTCTTCTGGAGGTCAGTTCTGTGAGAGGTGTCACAATGGTGCCATAATTATTCACAAACCCCCTATAATACTCAGTCAAGCCAAGGAATGCCCTGACTTGAGTCTGGGTTGTTGGAGCTACCCAGTCCAGAATGGCCTGGATCTTGGGCTGTAATGGTTGAACTTGGCCTCCACCAACAAGGTGGCACAAGTATACAACCTTTCCCTGCCCTATCTGGCACTTGCTTGCCTTGCCAGTTAGGTCTGCATTTCTCAGAGCCTCCAGGTCTTTTTCAAAGTGGATCAGGTGATCCTGACAGGTGGTGCTAAATAAAGCAATATCATCCACATATGCTGCACTAAACGATTCCAATCCAGCAAGGACTTCATTCACCAACCTTTGAAAAGTGGCAGGTGAATTTTACAAACCAAATTGCATCACAGTGAACGGATAATGTCCATTGGGGGTTGAAAATGCAGATCTTACTTTTGCTCCTGGAGTCAGGCCTATCTGCCAGTACCCTGATATGGGATTAAAAAAAGTACTCAGATACGTGGCTGCTCCCAACCTGTCATCAGTTCATTTGCCTTAGGAATTGGTTGTGCATTGGGGGGAGGCAAGATGGCTGCCGACTGACATCAGTGAGAGTGGCTCCTGACCCTCTCTCCCGGAGACCTAACGAAGTTGGTCAGCAGGAATGGTGGAAAAAATGCAGATAATGTGGTGATCTAAAGCTAAAGACTGATATGCGAATACAGGTTTACCTGGTGGAGTATGCGGCGAGGTTGGTGCGGGTGATCTGCCGTGGCTCCCCGCATAGGTTTAGCGGTCAGCTAGCACTCGTGGTATCTGAAAGAGACACGTTAGTGACAGATTCCTTACCTTAGAATATCCCCAGGCGTCAGGCTGGATCCGGAAAGTTTTTGCGTAGCAGTACCCTTGCGCGTCGGTAGGCGGCGTCGTGCGGCTCCGCGTCCGTCGTCGGCGTCGTGATCGCCGGGATGACGTCGCAGGCAGTACTTAGACGCCGCCCCTGCGCGCTGACGTCAGTTCTTCTTTTTCCGCGCCAGTAAGCGCAGATCCGGGAAGAGCAGTGCCCTAGTCAATTTTTGACTAACTTTTTTGTGAATTTTTTCACTGTTTCTTTTCGAGTCTTCATCGACTCCTAGGTCTCGTAGGGATGTCCGGCTTCAAGCCATGCGACGCCTGTGGTCGAATGATGTCGATCACAGACCCGCATCTAGAGTGTCTCTACTGTCTCGGCCGAGACCACGATACGAAGTCGTGCCCTGACTGCCGGAAACTTCACCCGAAGGCTTTGCGAGAGCGGTCTCGAAAGCTACTCGAGGTCCGGCAGTCGGCTCCGCGCCGCACCAAGCCCCGGTCCCGGGAGAGGTCGAGGGGCCGGTCGCGGAGTCCCTGCCGGTCGTCGGAGTCCAAGTCTTCGCGCTCCTCGGGTAAGTCGAAGCACAAAAAGTCTAAGAAGCATCATCGCTCTAAGACTTCGCCTCGCCGGTCTCGCGACTCGGCTGAGGCCCCTGTCGGCACCGTCCCCGCGGCCCTGGACGTGCCTGTGGAGCCGCCCCCGCATTACCCGTCCTTTCCGGGTTCGTGAGCGACTCCGGCCGAAATACACGAATTCCTGTCGGCCATGGCCCGCCTCTTCGGGCCTCAAGGTCCCTCTGGTGCGCCTTCGGGCCCCGCGGGCCCTGATGGGGTTGCTCCTGCGTCACCGACGACTCCGGTCCCGGCGCCGCCTGTCCCGCCAGCCTTCATCCCGGCCTCGGCTCCGGCCCCGGCCTCGATCCCGGCTCCGGTTGTACCGCAACCCCCATCGACGCAGGTTGACCTAATCACGCCTCCGCCGATGTCCCCGGTGCCGTTCCTGACGCCGTCCAGGGCTCCGGACGGCGTCGTTCCCCGGCTCTCTCCGGCTCCGGACATGGAGCCGGACCGACGTCGCTCGACGCCGGCTCCGGCGCCGATGAGACCTTAGGTCCCAAATGTCCCTCCTCCTCCATATTTTGAACCAGAGGAGGACCAAGAGAGCTGGGAGGGGTTGGAAGACCCTCTCACACAACAGTGTGAGTGTGATCAGGACTGGGCTGAGGAACTTGGGGATGCCAGTGGTCTAGACACTTCCCCTGACACTGGCATGCTGTCTCCTCCCGTGGCTACGGAGGAGGGAGCTAACTTCGCAACGGTGTTGCGTAGAGCAGCTGGAGCCTTACATCTCCAATTGCCTACTGTGGCTGTCAGGACTAATCTCCTGACGGAAGTGCTTCAGCCGGCAGCTTCCTCCACGGAGACTGTGCTGCCGTTTAATGATGCACTCACTGACGTTCTTTGGGCGCCTGGTCCAAGCCCACCACATGGGCTCCTGTGGATAGGAACGTGGCCCGACGCCATCGCCCTGCTCCGGGCGACCCCTTGTTTCTCTCCCAACATCCCACCCCGAGAGCTTGGTTGTCCAAGCCTCTGCCTCCCAAACCACCTTCCCTACCGCCCCTCCGGATAGGGAATCCAAACGCCTGTACCAATTTGGGAAGAAGGCTTTTTCTTCCTCCAGTGCTGGCTCGCGGTCCGTCAACACCGCTTGCCTTTTGGGCCGATATACCCACTCCCTGTGGGATTCGGTGGCGGCTGTTTTGCCGCAGTGTTCTGAGGAGGTCCAGACACTGCTTACCCGCGCCATTGCGGAAGGAAGAGATGCGGCTAAATACACCATACGTTGTGGCCTTGATACCGCCGACTCGCTGGGCAGATCGCTTGCAACGACGGTGGTGCTACTTCGCCACGCCTGGCTGAGAACAACTGGTTTCTCGGGTGATGTCCAGAATACGCTCATGGACATGCCCTTTGATGGAGTCGGTCTTTTTGGTTCCAAAGCAGACCATGCGCTGGAGCGCTTTAAGGACTCACGGGCTACTGCTAAGTCCCTGGGCCTTTCTGTTGTACGCCCTCCGCTAACCTCTGCTTTTCGCCCCTTTCGTGGCCACGGAAGGGGCGCCCAGTCACGTCAGCTGCCCAGCCACCGGCCCGCGCAGCAAGCGTCTTCGCGTGGCCGAGGACGTGGATACCGCCGTGGCGGTTCGGGCAACCAGCGTGCGGGTCAGGCCTCTACCTCAAACCCGTCCACGGCCTCCAAGCCCTCCTAGTCCTTCCTTTCAGGTGCACAGCACGCCAGTCGGGGGCAGGGTCCGCCATCACCTTCACCACTGGCGTCCCATCACCTCGGACAGGTGGGTCTTGGACATTGTCCGAAGGGGCTACTCCCTCCCCTTCGAGACCACCCCCCCAGCCATGCCACCTCAATTCCACCGCATGTCAGGGGATCACTTGGTGCTTCTGCAGAAGGAAGTCACGGCCCTCTTGGCCAAGAGGGCCATCGAGCATGTTCCGACCCCAGAAGTAGGACGTGGTTGTTACTCCCACTACTTTCTGGTGCCCAAAAAGGACAAGGAGGACATGCGTCCTATCTTGGACCTCCGGAACGTCAATCGCTTCCTCCGGAAGGAGAAGTTCAAGATGCTCACCCTAGCTCAGGTCTTGACTGCCCTCGACCCTGGAGACTGGTTGGTAGCGTTGGACTTGCAGGACGCTTATTTCCATATCCCCGTCCTGCCGGCCCACCGGCGTTACCTACGGTTCACGGTAGGCCTCGAGCATTTTCAGTTCACCGTGCTCCCCTTTGGCCTTACAAGTGCCCCTCGGGTGTTCACGAAAGTGATGGCGGTGGTCGCAGCTCATCTGCGCCGGGCAGGGGTTCCAGTCTTCCCCTACCTCGACGACTGGCTGCTGAAGGGGGCTCGTCCCAGGCAGTCGTCTCCCACCTCCAGACTATGGCCGAACTCCTGCACTCGCTGGGGTTCTCCATCAATGTGCCGAAGTCGCATCTGATTCCTTCTCCACAGCTCCTTTTCATCGGAGCAGTTCTGGACACGACGCAGTTTCGGGCCTATCCTCCCGAACGGCGAGTCCGGGATATTCAGGCTATGATTCCGATCTTTCAGCCTTTATCCTGGGTTTCGGTACGGATGACCCTGAGGCTGCTGGGCCTCATGGCCTCCTGCATCCTGCTGGTCGATCATGCCAGATGGCATATGCGGGCTCTGCAGTGGGACCTGAAGTTCCAGTGGGCGCAGCACCAGGGCAACCTGTCCGATCACGTCCAGATCTCGGAGGGGCTGCAAAACAGTTGCAGTGGTGGCTCTCGAACCGGCAATGGGTCATGGGCAGATCCCTCTCCCTTCCCCAGCCAGAGCACACAGTTGTGACGGACGCGTCCCTTCTGGGATGGGGCGGTCACATGGGAGAGGCGGAGATCAGAGGACTCTGGTCTCCGGCGGAGTCCCGGCTCCATATCAACCTTCTGGAGCTCCGGGCGATCCGACTTGCACTCAAGGCATTCCTTCCCTCTGTCAAAGGGAAGGTAGTGCAGGTGTTCACAGACAACACCACCGCCATGTGGTACTGCAACAAACAAGGCGGGGTGGGGTCGTGGACCCTCTGTCAGGAGGCTCTGCGCCTCTGGACATGGCTGGAACATCAGGGCATGTTCCTGATGGTTCAACACCTGGCAGGTTCCCTGAACGCCAGGGCGGACGAACTCAGCCGCAGGTGCATGATGGATCACGAATGGCGTCTTCACTCGGAAGTGGCGCAAGGTCTCTTTCTGCAGTGGGGAGAGCCTTGGTTAGATCTATTCGCCACCGAAGAGAACGCGCAATGTCATCAGTTCTGCGCGTTGGAATTTCCAAGGCGGCACTCGCTCGGCGACGCTTTTCGTCGCGAGTGGAGTTGCGGTCTGTTGTACGCCTTTCCGCCTATACCACTTCTACCCAGAGTGTTGAAGACGATTCGGCGCGACCGGGCCCAAGTCAACCTTGTGGCTCCGGACTGGGCTCGAAGAGTTTGGTATCCCGAGCTACTCAGTATGAGCATCGATCTCCCGATCCGTCTGCCTCTTCGGGAGGATCTTCTGTCGCAGCAGCAGGGGACGGTCCTCCACCCGAACATGTCCAGCCTCCACCTGCTTGCGTGGAGATTGAGCGGCAGCAGTTGATTCCTTTCGACTTGCCTCCCGAAGTTTGTGATGTGATTCTGGCAGCCAGGCGTCCCTCCACTAAGGTGGTATACGCCTGCAGGTGGAACAAGTTTGTGGCATGGTGCACAGCAAAGGCTGTGAATCCCCTCTCTGCCCCTCTTTCTGAGGTTCTTCTGTTCCTTCTTTCTCTGGCCCAACAGGGTTCTGCCCTGGGTACCATCAAGGGCTATCTTTGTGCCATTTCGGCCTTCCTCAGGCTTCCTGATCAGCCCTCCCTTTTCAAGTCCCCTGTTGTTAACAGGTTTCTAAAAGGCATTACACACCTCTTCCCTCCTGTTCCGTTTGTGATGCCTCAGTGGGACTTGAACTTGGTTCTTACCTTTCTCATGTGCGCTCCCTTTGAGCCTCTACATAACTGTCCTCTTCGTCTTCTGACTCTGAAGACAGCCTTTCTGGTGGCCATCACCTCCGCTCGGCGGGTGAGTGAGCTCCAGGCTCTATCATGCCAACCTCCCTTTTTGTCTGTCCATCCAGACAAGGTTGTTCTTAGGACGCGTCCGTCCTTCTTGCCAAAGGTGGTTACTGCCTTCCACATTGGGCAGACCATCACTTTGCCCACCTTCTTTCCGCCTCTGCATCCTTCCAGAGAGGAAGAGAGGCTCCACCGTCTGGATCCAAAACGTGCGCTTTCTTTTTATATCAATCGCACACAACACTTCCGGGTGGATGACCAGCTCTTTGTTGGCTACGTGGGCGCCAAAAAGGTCGGGCGGTGCACAAGAGAACCATCTCCCGCTGGGTAACCTTGTGTATCAAAGCCTGCTATTCTTTGGCTAAGAAGGAGCCTCCTGTTGGGCTGCGTGCCCATTCCACCAGGGCAACGGCTGCTACCACGGCTTTAGGCCGCGGTGTTCCGCTGCAGGATATCTGTCAGGCAGCTACGTGGGCCTCGCTGCACACATTTACAAAGCATTACTGCCTTGACAGTCAGGTCCGGAGGGACGGCTTCTTTGGCCGTTCTGTCCTCCGGGACTTCCTTGTCTGATCTTTGTTTGCAGACCCACCACCGGGGTTGGTATTGCTGGGGTATCTATTCTAAGGTAAGGAATCTGTCACTAACGTGTCTCTTTCAGATGCACAAGTTACTAACTTGTGTAACGATATATCTGTAAGAGACAGTAGTTAGTGACAGATTCCTTACCGCCCCACCCATCCTCCCCGTTCTGCGAACTGATTTCTAGGGTTAAGGACATCCCTATCTGAAAGAGACACGTTAGTGACAGATTCCCTACCTTAGAATATCCCCAGGCGTCAGGCTGGATCCGGAAAGTTTTGCGTAGCAGTACCCTTGCGCGTCGGTAGGCGGCGTCGTGCGGCTCCGCGTCCGTCGTTGGCGTCGTGATCGCCGGGATGACGTCGCGGGCAGTACTTAGGCGCCGCCCCTGCGCGCTGACGTCAGTTCTTCTTTTTCCGCGCCAGCAAGTGCAGATCCGGGAAGAGCAGTGCCCTGGTCAATTTTTGACCATACTTTTTGGTGATTTTTTCACTGTTTTTTCCAACTTAAAGGTGTCGTAGGGATGCCCGGCTTCAAGCGATGCGGCGCCTGTGCGCGGATGATGTCCGTCACCGACCCGCATTGGGAGTGTCTCTTCTCCCTCGGCCGAGGCCACGACACCAAGTCTTGTCCCGAATGCCAGGCCCTCAACCCGAAAGCTTTGCGAGAGCGGTCTCGAAAGCTCCTCGAGGCCCGGCATTCGGCTCCACGGAGGCCCCGGTCGCGTGAGAGGTCCAGGGGTCGCTCGCGGAGTGCACACCGGTCGTCGGCGTCGAAGTCTTCTACGTCCGGTAAGTCTAAGCACAAGAAGTCCAAGAAGCATCGTCGCTCTCGGACTTCGCCTCGCCGGTCTCGCGACTCGGCTGAGGCCCCTCCAGGCACCGTCCCCGCCCCCGCGGCCCCGGACTTGCCTGTGGAGTCGCCCCCGCCATACCCGCCCTTCCCGGGTTCGGGGCCGGATCCGGCCAAGGTACAGGAGTTCCTGTCGGCCATGGCCCGCCTCTTCGGGCCTTCAGGCCCCTCCGGTGCGCCTTCGGGCCCCGCGGGCCCTGATGGGGTTGCTCCAGCGTCGCCGGCGGCTCCCGCCCCGGCGTCGCCCGTGCCTCCAGCCTTGATCCCGGCTCCGGCTTCGGCCCCGGCCTCGATCCCGGCTCCACAACCCCCATCGACGCCGGTCGACCTCACGACACCTCCGCCGGCGCCGATGTCTCCGGTGCCGTTCTCGACGCCGCCCTGGGCTCCGGGCGGCGTCGTCCCCCAGTTCCTTCCGGCTCCGGACATGGACCCGGAGCGACGTCGCTCGACGCCGGCTCCGGCGCCGATGGGACCTTGGGTCCCAACTGTCCCTCCTCCTCCTTATTTTGAACCTGAGGAGGACCAGTTGGACTGGGAGGGGTCTGATGACCCTCTGACGCGCAACTGTCAGTATGATGAGGACTGGACAGAGAGTCTAGGGGAAGCCAGTGGTCTGGATACTTCCCCTGACACTGGCATGCTGTCTCCTCCCGTGGCTACGGAGGAGGGGGCCAATTTTGGTACGGTGTTGCGTAGGGCTGCTGGGGCCTTACGTCTCCAGCTCCCTACTTTGACGGTCAAGCCTAACATCTTGACAGAGGTGCTTCAGCCGGCAGCCTCCTCTGCGGAGACTGTGCTGCCGTTTAACGACGCCCTCACTGACGTTCTTTGGGCGCCTGGTCCAAGCCCAACACAGGGGCTCCTGTGGATCGGAACGTGTCACGACGCCATCGCCCTGCTCCGGGCGACCCCCTGTTTCTTTCTGTCCACCCCACTCCTGAGAGCTTGGTTGTCCAAGCCTCCGCTTCCCAAACCGCCTTCCCCTACCGCTCCTCCGGATAGGGAATCCAAACGCCTGGATCAGTTTGGGAAGAAAGGTTTTTCTTCCTCCAGTGCTGGCTTGCGGTCCGTTAACACCGCTTGTCTTTTGGGCCGATATACCCACTCCCTGTGGGATTCGGTGGCGGATGTTTTGCCCCAGTGCCCTGAGGAGGTCCAGGCACTGCTTTCCCGCGCCATTGCGGAAGGAAGGGATGCGGCCAAATACACTATCCGTTGTGGCCTTGACACCGCCGACTCGCTGGGCAGGTCGATTGCAACGACGGTGGCGCTCCGACGCCACGCCTGGCTGAGAACCACTGGTTTTTCAGGGGATGTCCAGAATACTCTCATGGACATGCCCTTTGATGGAGTCGGTCTTTTTGGGTCCAAAGCAGACCATGCGTTGGAGCGCTTTAAGGACTCACGGGCTACTGCCAAGTCCCTGGGCCTTTCTGCTACACGCCCTCCGCTGCCTTCTGCTTTTCGCCCCTATCGTGGCCACGGTAGGGGCGCCCCTTCACGTCAGCAGCCCAGCCACCGGCCCGCGCAGCAGGCGTCTTCGCGTGGCCGAGGACGTGGATTCCGCCGTGGCGGATCGGGCAACCAGCGTGCGGGTCAGGCCACCACCTCCAACCCGTCCGCGGCCTCCAAGCCCTCCTAGTCCCTCCTTTCAGGTGCACGGCACGCCAGTAGGGGGCAGGGTCCGCCATCACCTTCCCCACTGGCGCACCATCACCTCGGACAGGTGGGTCTTGGACATTGTCCGAAGGGGCTACTCCCTCCCCTTCGAGACCACCCCCCAGCCATGCCACCTCAATTCCACCGCATGTCAGGGGATCACTTGGTGCTTCTACAGAAGGAAGTCACGGCCCTCTTGACCAAGAGGGCCATCGAGCATGTTCCGACCCCAGAAGTAGGGCGTGGTTGCTACTCCCACTACTTTCTGGTGCCCAAAAAGGACAAGGAGGACATGCGTCCTATCTTGGACCTCCGGAACGTCAATCGCTTCCTCCGGAAGGAGAAGTTCAAGATGCTCACCCTAGCTCAGGTCTTGACTGCCCTCGACCCTGGAGACTGGTTGGTAAGCGTTGGACTTGCAGGACGCGTATTTCCACATCCCCGTCCTGCCGGCCCACCGGCGTTACCTTCGGTTCACGGTAGGCCCCGAGCATTTTCAGTTCACCGTGCTCCCTTTGGCCTTACAAGTGCCCCTCGGGTGTTCACGAAAGTGATGGCGGTGGTCGCAGCTCATCTGCGCCGGGCAGGGGTTTCAGTCTTCCCCTACCTCGACGACTGGCTGCTGAAGGCGGGCTCGTCCCAGGCAGTCGTCTCCCACCTCCAGACTACGGCCGAACTCCTGCACTCGCTGGGGTTCTCCATCAATGTGCCGAAGTCGCATCTGATTCCTTCTCCACAGCTCCTTTTCATCGGAGCAGTTCTGGACACGACGCAGTTTCGGGCCTATCCTCCCGAACGGCGAGTCCGGGATATTCAGGCTATGATTCCGATCTTTCGGCCTTTATCCTGGGTTTCGGTACGGATGACCCTGAGGCTGCTGGGCCTCATGGCCTCCTGCATCCTGCTGGTCAATCATGCCAGATGGCATATGCGGGCTCTGCAGTGGGACCTGAAGTTCCAGTGGGCGCAGCACCAGGGCAACCTGTCCGATCACGTCCAGATCTCGGAGGGGACTGCAACACAGTTGCAGTGGTGGCTCTCGAACCGGCAATGGGTCATGGGCAGATCCCTCTCCCTTCCCCAGCCAGAGCATACAGTTGTGACGGACGCGTCCCTTCTGGGATGGGGCGGTCACATGGGAGAGGCGGAGATCAGAGGCCTCTGGTCTCCGGCGGAGTCCCGGCTCCATATCAACCTTCTGGAGCTCCGGGCGATCCGGCTTGCACTCAAGGCATTCCTTCCCTCTGTCAAAGGGAAGGTAGTGCAGGTGTTCACAGACAACACTACCGCCATGTGGTACTGCAACAAACAGGGCGGGGTGGGGTCTTGGACCCTTTGTCAGGAGGCTCTGCGCCTCTGGACATGGCTGGAACATCAGGGCATGTTCCTGATGGTTCAACACCTGGCAGGTTCTCTGAACGCCAGGGCGGACGAACTCAGCCGCAGGTGCATGATGGATCACGAATGGCGTCTTCACTCGGAAGTGGCGCAAGGACTCTTTCTACAGTGGGGAGAGCCTTGGTTAGATCTATTCGCCACCGAAGAGAACGCGCAATGTCATCAGTTCTGCGCGTTGGAATTTCCAAGGCGGCACTCGCTCGGCGACGCTTTTCGTCGCGAGTGGAGTTGCGGTCTGTTGTACGCCTTTCCGCCTATACCACTTCTACCCAGAGTGTTGAAGAAGATTCGGCACAACCGGGCCCAAGTCATTCTTGTGGCTCCGGACTGGGCTCGAAGAGTTTGGTATCCCGAGCTACTCAATATGAGCATAGATCCCCCGATCCGTCTGCCTCTTCGGGAGGATCTTCTGTCGCAGCAGCAGGGGACGGTCCTCCACCCGAACCTGTCCAGTCTACACCTGCTTGCGTGGAGATTGGAGCGGCGACAGTTGATTCCTTTCGACTTGCCTCCCGAAGTTTGTGATGTGATTCTGGCAGCCAGGCGTCCCTCCACTAAGGTGGTATACGCCTGCAGGTGGAACAAATTTGTGGCATGGTGCACAGCAAAGGCTGTGGATCCCCTTTCTGCCCCTCTTTCTGAGGTCCTTCTGTTCCTTCTCTCTCTGGCCCAACAGGGTTCTGCCCTGGGTACCATCAAGGGTTATCTTTGTGCTATCTCGGCCTTCCTCAGGCTCCCTGATCAGCCCTCCCTTTTCAAGTCCCCTGTTGTTAACAGGTTCTTAAAAGGCATTACTCACCTCTTCCCTCCTGTTCCGTTTGTAATGCCTCAGTGGGACTTGAACTTGGTTCTTACCTTTTTAATGTGTGCTCCCTTTGAGCCTCTGCATAACTGTCCTCTTCGTCTTCTGACTCTGAAGACAGCCTTTCTGGTGGCCATCACCTCCGCTCGGCGGGTGAGTGAGCTCCAGGCTCTATCTTGCAAACCTCCCTTTCTGTCTGTTCATCCAGACAAGGTTGTTCTTCGGACGCGTCCGTCCTTCTTGCCAAAGGTGGTTACTGCTTTCCACATTGGGCAGACCATCACTTTGCCCACCTTCTTTCCGCCTCCGCATCCTTCCAGAGAGGAAGAGAGGCTCCACCGTCTGGACCCAAAACGTGCGCTCTCCTTCTATATCGACCGCACAAAACACTTCCGGGTGGATGACCAGCTCTTTGTTGGCTACGTGGGCGCCAAAAAGGTCGGGCGGTGCACAAGAGGACCATCTCCCGCTGGGTTACCTTGTGCATCAAGACCTGCTATTCTTTGGCCAAGAAGGAGCCTCCTGTTGGGCTGCGTGCCCATTCCACCAGGGCAACGGCTGCTACCACGGCCTTGGGCCGCGGTGTTCAGCTGCCGGTTATCTGTCAGGCAGCTACGTGGGCCTCGCTGCACACGTTTACAAAGCATTACTGCCTTGACAGTCAGGTCCGGAGGGACGGCTTCTTTGGCCGTTCTGTCCTCCAGGACTTCCTTGTCTGATCTTTGTTCGCAGACCCACCACCGGGGTTGGTATTGCTGGGGTATCTATTCTAAGGTAGGGAATCTGTCACTAACGTGTCTCTTTCAGATGCACAAGTTACTAACTTGTGTAACGATATATCTGTAAGAGACAGTAGTTAGTGACAGATTCCTTACCGCCCCACCCATCCTCCCCGTTCTGCGAACTGATTTCTAGGGTTAAGGACATCCCATTCAGGGCCCTAGTATTTTTCAGACACCTGTGTCAGCTTCTTGCATGGCTCTGCGTTCCTGGCGCGGAAAGTCGTGTACAGAACTGACGTCAGCGCGCAGGGGCGGCGCCTAAGTACTGCCCGCGACGTCATCCCGGCGATCACGACGCCGACGACGGACGCGGAGCCGCACGACGCCGCCTACCGACGCGCAAGGGTACTGCTACGCAAAACTTTCCGGATCCAGCCTGACGCCTGGGGATATTCTAAGGTAAGGAATCTGTCACTAACTACTGTCTCTTACAGATATATCGTTACACAAGTTAGTAACTTGTGCTTCAGGGCCCTAGTATTTTTCAGACACCTATGTCAGCTTCTTGCAAGGCTCTGCGTTCCTGGCGCGGAAAGTCGTGTACAGAACTGACATCAGCGCGCAGGGGCGGCGTCTAAGTACTGCCCGCGACGTCATCCCGGCGATCACGATGCCGACGACGGACGCGGAGCCGCACGACGCCGCCTACCGACGCGCACGGGTACTGCTACGCAAAAACTTTCCGGATCCAGCCTGACGCCTGGGGATATTCTAAGGTAAGGAATCTGTCACTAACTACTGTCTCTTACAGATATATCGTTACACAAGTTAGTAACTTGTGCGATAGTGCCCTGGGTGACATTACAAGAGCACGGCATCCGTCTAGGAAGACGGAAACACAGCGCTACGATGGGGCCGAAAAGCCAGTGGGCTGCCAAGGATGCCGCGCTGAAAGAACTGCAGAAGGAGAACCCGAGCCTCCTTGGTGCGGGAAAGTATGTTGGGCTGCCTCGCGGGCGCTGAATCCAGGGAGGAAAGATGGAGACCCTGCCAATAAGGGATTGAGTGGTGCCGGTGAGGGACGCGGTAAGTCAAGGATCGCGGGGCCGGCGTCGGCGGGGATGGAGAGTTCCCTGCATCAAGCAACTCTGGTGGAAACGTTTGCGGCTGTCGCGGGAAGCGGGACTGCAGCGGCTATGGAGAAAGCTGCGGGCGGCGGGAAAGAAGTCAGTGTGTGCGGGATGGAGACGCTGGATTGGCCCCGCCCGCAACAGCAATACTGAGGCAATCCGGCCAGGGTCAGACTGAACATCAGGCATCGGCGGAGGTAGTCGAATGGACACTCAGCGAGCAAGAAGAAACGGGAGAGCAGGAGACCATCGATCGCCCTGAGGTGAGTATGGTGAATGAAATCGTAAAAGGAGAAGGCGATATGCAAGTGACTGCCCAATTTAGCGAATTGTCGGGAGAAATGGATATAACTCGCACGCAAGGCCAAGAGATAACGAATGTACAGACCATGTGTATAAAGGAGTCAGATATGTGTGCGGCGAAAGCGAGTACTGCTGGTTTGGGGCCAAACCCTGCGCAATTGAAAACGTTATTAGGTTCCCCTGAAGGGGATAAGTTTTTCTCATTGAACGACGATACGGATTTATCACTTAGCAGTGGAGAGAACTCCGTGGATGGCACAGACTCAGATTCGGGTGACTCACTTGCATTTCAAGGGGATTTCCGCCCCAAGGCCCGTCTGCCCAAACGTAGATCTAAAAGAGGTACCCCCTCGAATGACACAGAGACAGCACGCAAACTGGTCTGGGATTATTCGGCTACAAGCCAGACCTACCAGATGAGGCAGGGGGGGTGCACCGGGGGGCTCTACCGGTATTATTGGGGATATGCCTACACCTACACCTTCATTAGAGCTTGTATATGCCACCTTGAAGCAGATGCAAGGGGAAGCTAGAACAGAGAGCCGTCGGGCCCAGGTGGCTACAAAAAAAATGCAAGGGTGTCTATGGAGAATGAACAAGCTACACTCAGAGATGGTGGAAAGAGTAGTTCATGTTGAGCAAAGGACAGAAGCTCTTGAGGAGGATGTGGGGAGGCTTCAATGCCTTAAGGTGGCGCATGAGAAGATGTCTGAAGACATGATGTGGAAGATGGAGGACTTTGAAAATCGGCAGCGCCGTAATAATGTGAGGTTGTTGGGTATTGCCGAAAAGGGCGAAGGGGAGAACATTATGTCTTTTGTAGTTGCTCTCTTAAAGGGTGCGTTCCCGGACTTGGCACAGTGGAACTGGGAGGCTGAAATTCAGAGAGCGTATCGCTTCCCCTTTACCCAGAATAAGAACAAGGGTGCTGGGCAAGATGGGCGACCAAGAGCCATTCTGATTTACGTGGGCAATTTTCTTCTCAGACAGGCGCTCATAGACAAGGCAAGGCCGGATTCCAAGAGGACTTACGATGGACATACCTTCTTTACTAGGCCGGACTTTTGCCATACTACTGTTGAGAGAAGGTGGCGACACCGACAATTAATAGCACCCTTTCAAGAGGCCGGTTGTGAAGCATATTTGCTGTTCCCCTCGCGGCTCAAGGTTATAAGGAATGGGAGGGTTAGGATGTTTTTTTCCGAAGTCAACGCGCAAGAATATTTGGGGGAGTTAAAGGAAGCTAAAGGGAAGGTTTGAGGGGGATAGGCTAAGGCAGATGGAAGTTCCTTAAAATGCATATCGATTTTGCACTGATGGATATTCCCTTCCCGCGGCTTCCTTGCTGTTCTCTTTACTTAGCTCTATAGCATGTCTTTCACTGCTAGTGGTTATCACAATACACCAAGTAGAATTTAGTGGGAATTATCATGAAAGACGGGTCGCGGGTGGTGGGGAGTCAGGGACCACTCGAGGTGTTAGATGAGGCTTCCACACATAGGTCCGCCTGACCTATTTGCCTGTGTGGGATGGTGGGGGTGGTTGGGGGTGGTGGGGGGCCCAGGGGGATGGGGAAGAGGGAGGGGGGAGGGGGTGCCGGGAAGGTGGGGGTAAGAGCAATGCACAGCTTGGTATGGAAACAAAAAATGGGGGCAGACCCAACAAACAATATTGCGCAAAGGAAAGTTCAAGGAAAGCTTAAAAGAAATCAAAAGTTGAATTGGGACGGCAAAATGAATATAGTAAACACAAATAACACTTGATGAATTTGCGTGTTGCATCTCTGAATATATGTGGATTAAATGACCTAACCAAGAGACAGAGAGCCGCTATAATCTTGAAAGCACTGCACATCGATGTGCTTTGCCTTCAGGAAACCCATATAGAAGGTAGCCGCGGTAAGGTTTTGGAACAGCTAGGTTTTGAGCTAGTTGTTAATACCAACCAGGGCACCAAAACAAGAGGGGTGGCTATTATGTCCCGGGGGAAAGGTGTTGTGTTCCGAAGGAAAGCGGCGGATAAGTGGGGTCGGTGGGCTTTGGCTGAAGGTTGGATAAATGGGGATGTCTTCACAATATGTTCTGTCTATGGTTCAACAGGAGATGATCCCGAATTATTAGAATTTTTGGATGTGGAGTTAGCCTCCTGGCCCGCCCCGGTGATTATGTGCGGAGATTACAATATTAATGGCATGGGTGGTCTTTGGGGGGAAAATGGGGGAGGTTATGGGGGCAGAAAGAAGAGGGTATATAAGGCACTTACTAATTTGGTGCAGAATAACGCATTTAAGGATGTATGGGTATGCCAGCATCCTAAAGACCCGGGTAGTACATACTTTTCGGCGCCTCATCGGGTATTGGTGAGATTGGATTATTTTTTTGTTACATACTCTTTAATACCTAGGTGTAAAATTGAGAAATACCCCCGACTACTCTCGGATCATAATCCGCTAGTGCTTACTGTTAATCTGGGGGGGAAACCTAAGCAAGTGCGGCCGTGGACATTTGAGAGAGGTTTATTAAAGGATCCTGAATATATTAGGCATATAAGCGAATGGATTAAGACATTCTGGGAGATTAATAGGGGGAGTGCTAGCCCCGGGGTAGTATGGGACACCTTTAAGTCTGGAGTTAGGGGTGAAACAATGAGTTATAGCCTATTCAGACGTAAGAGTGAAACCCAGAGGGAGAAAGCGTTGAATGACAGATTGAAGGAGCTAGAGGAGGATTTGGCTGTGGGGGTTAGTAGGAATGACTCTCTGGACGGGATACTGTCCAACTTAGCTTTGACTAAAGCTGAATTGGGAGATTTAGCTACGGCTAAAGCGGCAGAAAGGTTTCTAACTAGAAGGGAGCATTGCTATGAGTATAATGAAAGAATTGGGCATACCCTGGCAGTGCGACTGAGGCAAAAGAGCCTAGCGGCCGAGATTAGAGGGGTTTTAGATGCTAATGGGAGAGTAGTAGAAGACCTGCAGGAGATTCGGGAGGTGTTTCGCCTCTACTATGAAAAACTTTACTTCGAGGATAAGAATAAAGAATTGGCTCCCAATCAGGCTCTCAGCCAGAACTATCTAAGTACAGCAGGTTTGCAAGGCGCAGATGTTAACGATAGAGATGCGCTGGCGAGATCACTAACCCTAGAAGAGACATTGGAGGCTCTGCGAAGTCTTCCCTCGGGGAAAGCGGCAGGACCCGATCAGATTCCGGTCGAGTTTTATAAAATCTTCGCTGAAGTAATAGGGCCGGATCTACTGGAAACAATGTGTCAGGCTCAGCAGGGGAGCTCAATTCCTGACTCATGGGGAGGGGCAGATATTATTGTATTTTTAAAAAAGGGGAAACCCCCGGAAGAACCTGGCTCTTACCGGCCGATAACACTTATGAATAGCAATGTTAAAATGTATTCCAAGGCATTGGCAACCCGGCTAAATAAAATATTCGGGAACTTAGTTCATTCGAATCAGCATGGCTTTATACCTGGCCGGGGGACAACGGAACACATCCGTAAGGTCATTACATTGTTTGACGCAGCCGAGATCTCAGGAGACCCTATGGCACTGATTTTATTAGATGCCGAAAAAGCATTCGATAGGGTCTCCTGGGACTACCTCTGGGAGGCATTGAATAAGTATGGTTTGGGCACCGGCTTCATTAAGGCAGTGCAGGCCTTGTATAAAGCTCCAATGGCTCGGTTGAGAGTCAATGGGGGATATACGCTACCTATGAGAATTAATCGTGGTACACGACAAGGGTGTCCATGCTCGCCCCTTTTGTTTGCTTTATATATTGACCCCCTGATCAGGAAATTAGAGATTAACAACAGTATCAGACCAATTAGATTTCATGAGTTTGATGCAAAGATAATGGCATATGCAGATGATGTCGCCGTGGTTACTCCAGATCCAGCTGCCGCTTTAGTTAGTATAGAGCGTGAAGCAGAAGCTTTCGGCTTAGTAGCCGGATACACGTTAAATAGGGCTAAGACCCAAATAGTCTTAAATAAGGGGGTTCAATTTGATGATCCACGGGTGGTTGATTCAGCAATATATTTAGGCATTAATATAATGCCTGATCTGGGGAAATTAGTCGGGGAAAACATCGACCCAATTATTACCAAGGCTAAGAAGGACTTTGATCGAATAAATAATCTGCATATGTCGATTGTGGGACGCTGCAATGTAGTTAAGATGGTGTTTTTGCCTAGAATATTGTATTTGTTTAGAGCAATACCGCTAGAATTCGAGAAACACTGGTTTAGGGTCCTGGAGCATATGGTGAACAGGTTTATTTGGGCGCACGGCAAAACCAGAAGGGCCCTGAGATTCATGTCCTTGCCGCGAGATAGAGGGGGCTGGGCGGTCCCTGATTTTAGAATGTATTATTGGGCTGTGGCTTTGCAATATATGATTAACTTGGTGGGTGGAAGTAAGGTAGATTGCTGGACTAAAATAGAGTCCCCCGATCCATATCAATACCTGATAGGAAAAGAAGCCAAGAATTGCTTCATGAAATTTAGCGAACCTAGCTATTTTAAAAAGACAAGGTTTAAAACGTTAAACGCC
This sequence comes from Calotriton arnoldi, assembly GCA_963921515.1. NCBI lineage: Eukaryota > Metazoa > Chordata > Amphibia > Caudata > Salamandridae > Calotriton > Calotriton arnoldi. The sequence goes on from CAWUFW010001574.1 coordinate 1,351,405, forward strand.
GCATTTAAAATCTGGACGGCATTTAAGAAGAGTCTGGGTCTTGGGAGAATTCATTTCTATACTCAGTTATATAAGAACCCCTCCTTCCCGGGGATTTTTGCAGACACGACTATGAAGGTATGGGATGAGTGTGGAATACGAATGATAGGTGATTTGCTGGGGCAAGGTGGGATAAAATCATTTAGCGAAGTACAAAGTGTGCACGGTTTAAGTAAGAGGAGTTTTTTTAAGTATTTGCAATTAGCTAGCTTCTTAAAAGGGAAAAAAGGGGGATTATATCATTTTGGAAGAATCAGAATCATTGATAATATTCGATCAGGGGAGAATTGTACTATCAAGTGGATATATGCGGAATTGACCCAGCTTAAACCAGATGATCTAGATAAGCATGGGGGAAAGTGGGCTGAGAAGTTTGATATTGATAGGGATGATTTTCTTGACTCCCTTGAGCTAGGTAACACCATTCTGTGCTCAGCGGGACTTCAGGCGCAGCACTACAAGACTGTCTTCTCTCTATATATCAAACCCGCTAAAATCGCGCAATGGGGGGGACAAGAGGGGATCAGATGTTCCCGGTGTGGTAGTTTAGAAGCGGATGCAATACATATGTTTGCGACCTGTCCGCAACTGGAAACCCTGATTAAAGATATAGAAAAATTTATCAACCAAACTCTGAGACTAAGAGGCTCCCTGTCCCCTGCTTTAATGGTACTAGGGGTGAGAAATTCTGGTTTGTGAGATTCAGCGAGTTATTTTTGGTTTATTGCTATGGCTGTTCTACGTATATGTATCTCCTTAGCATGGTTGGATCGGGCAGCCCCTACTTTTCAGCAATGGTTAGCCAAACTACTGGCTATCTATAACCTTGAGAAAGGAATATACGAGAGGAGAGGTAAAAGAGGCAGGAAGCTTGGTAGGACAATATGGGCCCCTATTTACAGCTGGAAAGAAGAAATGAGCAACTAATGGCTTTTTAGGTGTTTGTATAATTTAATTACCTTTTGTATTAAGCTGTCCTAGTTTATAGAATGAGTTTTGTATGTTATTATGTTACTGCTACAATATGGAATTTATGTTAAGTATTGTATTAACTAAGTGGGTCGACCCCCTAAGTAGTGAACTGTGTAATGAATTTTGATCCTGTGCATTTAAAAATCCAATAAAAAAAAAAAAAAGGAATTGGTTGTGCATTGGTTTTGGTCACAGCATTCAGGCCTCTATAGTCCACACAGAACCACATTTCTTTCTTACCACCCTAGTTATAAAGTTTGGGGACTAAAACAACTGAGCTTGCCCAGGGGCTCTTAGGTGGCTCTATGACTCCCAATTCCAGCATCTTGCTGACTTCAGCTTTGATGCTCTCTTTCACATGATCAGACTGCCTGTATATTCTTGACACGTAGGCTTTCACCAGTGTCCACTCAGCCTTCGGATCAGGGTTCAAAGAGAAGAGCTCAGCAAACTGATTTAAGACTTGCCTGCAATCAGCCTGCTGGTGAGCAGTGAGGGTGTCTGACAACACCACTCCTTCCACTGACCCATCTTTTAGATTGTTTGACAGGAGGTCAGGGAGAGATTCACTCTCTGCTTCCTGATCCTCATCTGTAACCATTAGCATGGTCACATCTGCCCTGTCATAGTAGGGTTTAAGGTGGTTTACATGGATGACCCTCCTGGGGTTCCTGCAACAGCCGATGTACACCAGCTAGGTGACCTCCTCTTTTCTTTCTAGGATAGGGTAGGGTCCACTCCACTTATCTTGGAGAGCTCTAAGAGCCACTGGCTCCAAAACCTAACACTTCTGCCCTGGTTGGAATTCAACCATAGCAGCCTTTCGGTCCTACCATTGCTTCTGGAACTCCTGGCTAGCCTCAAGGTTTTTATTTGCTTTCTCAATGCATTCAGGCTTCCTGGACCGGAGGCCAAGCATATAGTCCACAATGTCTTGTTTAGGTTCAACAAGATGTTTCTCCCATCTCTCCTTCACAAGACACAATGATCCCCTGACAGGATGACCAAACAGAAGTTCAAAGGGTGAGAACCCCACTCCCTTCTGTGATACTTCCCTGTGGGGCAAAAAGCAAGCATGGAAGTAAGGCATCCGATCTCCTTCTGAGTTTTTCAGGGAGTCCACAATCATACCTTTCATGGTCTTGTTGAATTTTTCAACAAGGCCATTACCCTATGGATGGTAGAGCGTATTGAACCGTCCACATGTGTTTCAGGAACCAAGCATGAAGTTTGTACCTCTGTCTGACACCACCTCCTTAGGGAAGCCCACCCTGGTAAAGATACCAATGAGGGCCCTAGCCACTGCAGGGGCAGTGGTAGTCCTAAGGGGAATAACCTCAGGATACATGGTGGCATGATCCCCCACCACCAGAATATATCTGTTCCCTGATGCTGTAGGAGGATCAAGGGGGCCAACTATGTCAATCCCTACCCTCTCAAAGGAAACCCCAACCACTGGAAGCGGAATTAAGGGGGTCTTTGGGTGGTCACGAGTCTTGCCACTCACTGGCTGGACAGGTGGCACAGGATTACAAAACTACTTCACCTTCTGGTGCATCCCTGGCCAGTCGAAGTGGCTGACTAGCCTACTCCAAGTTTTGATCTGGCCAAGGTGTCCAGCTAGGGGGATGTCATGGGCCGAAGTCAGGAGGGATTGCCTAAATGCCTGAGGCACTACCATCTGCTAGTGGCACCAGGTTTGGGGTTTCTCGCTTCAGTGTAAAGGATTAGGGGTGGGCGGAGCTCGCTAAGTTTTTCTCCGCAGAATTTCACGAGTTACATAAAATCTATGTGAGATTCTGCGGAGTTCCACGCACCATAGTGCTTCGTACACCCGAAATGTACATGCTTTATAAAAGGGCAGTGCCTCTCGTCCAGCGGACCCAGCATGAATAAATGGGGTCTGGGAATGTAGTGAACTGAAGCCTGTGGTCTGCACTCTGGAAATATGGCATGCAATTAGCCCCGCAATCAAGGGCTTCAAACACCTGCGATTTGGCGGCTCCAAACCTGCACCCTCCGCAGAGAGCACCACTGTGATGTATGAGCCTGGACCTTCCTGCTTCTCTCCTCTGCTTGTGATGTTAGAAGGTGTGAAGGAAGGAGAACGGATGAGTTTCTGGTGCATGTTGGGCACGCCACTGGAGCTTGCCTGCGAAATGGTCGGCAAATGCTGAGCATAGGTGAATCCGGGCATTGAACAGCACAGGTGTTTTAGTGGTATTTATTGGATTCTCTCAGCAAGAGAAATTCAATCGAGGGCATTTGGTTTGTTTTCCGAGTTAACAGGGAGCAAGCGTGAGCTGACATACAGGATTTCTAAAACTTTCCTGACAAGCTAGTGCTTCTGAAAAACTGATACAACTGAGGAGGCAGTTTGGAGAAATATTCGATAGAAAAATTCCGATACTATAAAAAAAAGTCTAATCTATTCCAATTCAGTGTGTTTGTGCTTTTCAGAATTGTTGAGATACTTACTACTAGTACTATTCTATATTATTCCATCGGGGGGCAGCAACTTGCCATTTTTCTCATAGTTTAATTCCATAGTGCGACCAATGGCTTAGAAAGAAGTTCTGTACACTTACATTTAAAAAAATATTTCTTTGATGATAGAGGTGACTCTCAGTCCAGAACGGGAGGAGCCGGTTCTTAAGAGATACAGATTTTTTCCTGGTCAAGTATCCATCTGGGCTATTCTGCATGTGTTTGTCTTGGTTTTGCGAAGTCCAGATTGCAGCCAGGTACAACAGCAGCACACGGTGCGTTCAGTAAGAGAGGCACGATTGAGGACTGGAATAAGCTATTTCTGAGAAGACCACACGTTTATTGACTGAGTTACAAATAATGAACAATATGTTTAATAAATGAAGCTTGAGTGAGCACACGAAGCATTCAACGAGGCATGAGCGCAGCACGTAATGCTCAACGCAAAATGTATTCAATAAATTAATAAACACCGTCCCTCCCCCCGCATTGAATATGCCACCAGCGTTTAGTGTGTACAGTAACTAAAGCCCTTACGCGTTGAACGCAGAGGCCACTGTCGACAATGTTAACGGCTCGTGTCTGGCTTCCACGGATTAATCTGCCCCTGCGCATCTATGGGAGCTTAGGGATTTCTTTACAAAAGGCGATGCAACACAATGAGGCAGAACAATTCTAGCTCTCCTCGCTCCTTGGCATGCGCGCTCTTTTAAATTAATTACCAATATAAGGCACTCACTTTCTAGATTGTCTTCCATGACTCCTGCACCAAGCTGCGAGCACCAAAACCTCGATCACTACTAGGTGATCACGTAGTCCATTCCCAGAGGTCCTCAGGCTGCCTTTCTCCTGGTGTGCCTTTATCGTCGGTTGCCTTTGAAGCAGCAGCACATGGATGAAAGAGTGGATCTGTCCAGCTCTTCATAGCGCATGGGAGGGGCAGCCCCACTTCACCTCTTGTTCGAATCTCGATTGAGTCGATTCTCGACAGGTTAGGATTGGAAAGGGGATCCGGGTGCCGATCTCACTGTAAAACTAAGGGACTGGCAGCCGATCTCTACTCCAGTCTTTTTCTGCTGGTGCTTTGTAGTGAAAGTGGAAGCTCCTAGTTTAATTCAATAACTGAGACAAAAGGGCCACCTGTAATTACTAGACGCTCCTAGGGCAGGGAAATAATTCATAAGAAAATAACATTCCTAGGCAACAATGGACTAAGTGAATATCAAGTCCTAAACATAACACATTATTAATCAAATAGACTCAGTGTACTAACAAAAAGTTAAAATATTGATCATTTTATTCATATTAGTTAAAAATTTGGATATACAGATCCATACCTACATGTAACTGACACCACATAGGAATATCATATAAACATAAATTCTAAGGTTGAAGACAAACCAAAATACACAAAACAGATGACCTAAATGACATGATGTACAACAACACACAAAGTGGCTCAAAAATTATGATTTTTTGTAGACAGATGGTAATTTTCTACGCGCGTTTCGGCGTACTGGACGCCTTCTTCAGGAAATGCCACATAAATTCCTATACAACAAAGGAAAAGACAATAAAATATATATATCTCAACACATACTAATAATACACGTACACTGAGGCTATACATGATAATAGGCTATCCAAAAAGTTTAACGCCAGTGGGGGAGCTTCGAGGCCGCTACTGGCAGCTGGGAGCCATGGCGGGGCCCGGTGCAACTGCCCGCTTCTACAGCTTCACTTATGGGACAATTCAGGCGCCGTGAGCTGTAAACTCTGCTACATGGCAGTAAACTCTGCTACGTGGCGGAGTTTCTGCCAAACTTTGCACTCTGAGAGGAGCGCGGGGTACCAAAAACTCTGCTGGTGGAGCGGAGTTTGCCGCCCACCCCTATCAACGATCCCCTCCTCCCAATAGGTCCTGTGGGAACCAATGCCATAACCTCCTTCCTGTGCAGCAGCTTGCTGTCGCAGGCTTTCAAGAGTAGGACAGGTCCTCTGCCCCAGGCACAGATCTTCCCTAGAGGATCCCCCTGGGTCCAAAAGTTCAGCCTGGCAAGGCTCCAACTCCTGAAGCTCAGTCCCTCTGGGGCGGACTCTTCTTCCCCCTGAGGAGAAGGGTCTGGTGTCTGATTTGAATCTGGTTCCCCAGTCTTCCTGACTTTTCTCCTGGAGTTCTGGGCCATTATTGCAGACTCCAGCACCTCTTTTTCACTCTGGTCTCTGCTCTGTGCTCTGGTTTTCACGCACACCCACCAGTGTGGGATTCCAGGCATTTCTGCATGGATTCTCAGTTCTGCCTCAGCCCACACTAAGAACTCCAAATCATTGACAAGCAAACAATCAACTGGAATGGATGAAGACCCTGCTACCTCTTTTTGGCTAGCAACCCCTCCCCATTCAAAGGACACCATCGCCATGGGATGGTGTGTTGTCACATTGTCAGCATTGGTGACTGGATAAGTCCTTCCAGGCAGAGACTGTTCTGAGGACACCAGTTGCTTAGTCACCGTGGTGACTCTGTAACCAGTGGCTCTCAATGCCTCCACCCTAACCCCATTAATAACAGGATGCTGTCTGTCTTTTTGCATGTTAGTGGGCCAGACAGCTAAGGAGGCTACATCCAAATCCCCTACTAGAGTCACCTCAGTGAGCTCCCTGACTTGGCCAGTGCTCTCCTGAGATCCCATCTGGAGATTGGCAACTGCATTTACTACAGGACCAGAGGCATTTTTATTGTTTTTACAGTCAGAGTCTCCAGTTTGGTGCCCTGTTGTTTTACAGTCCTGGCACCAAGTCTTCTTGGGATCCCAGTTCTTTCCTTGGTACCTACCCTTTGGCGTTGAAGAGTCTCTGGGCTCACCCTCCTAAATAGGTTTTTGGGGGCCTGAAGAAGACTGTTTGGGCCGCATTTACTAGATTTTGATGAACTGCAGCGCAGCAAGCCTTCCTGCTGCGCTGCTGTGCACCAAAATAAATGGGCAGTAATGCACCGTATCTACAAGATACAGTGCATTCTTGTCCTCCCCTGCGGCAGTGCACAAACAGCAGCCTTGTGCCAATGCAGACACTCTTGCGTCATGTTGCAAGGGTGCCTGCATTGCCGGGATGATTGTTTTAGTGCAGGAAGGGGCACCTTCCTGCACAAAACCAAGGATTGATGGCATTTTCCTGTTTCTGCAGCTCGCATAGAAATGGGAAAAACAAGGAATAATAAAAGTATTTCTCATCGTTGCGCCATTCCTACGCCTTCTCTGGGGGAGGTGTAGGATTCTAACGCATTCCCAGGTTTACAACACTTTGTAAACCTAGGAATGTGTCAGGTTCCATGGATGTTGCGTGGGAACACCCACAGCAACACCCATGGAATGCCCCTTTCACGCAGAGTAATGTGTGAAAGGGATCCATATTTACAAGCCCATGTAAGTCACGCAGGGTGACTTTACATGGCCTTGTAAATATGGGCAAGCCCGTTGTGCTGCCGGTGCATCAAAAAAAGTGACGCACTGGTGGCGCAGTAGGCTTGTAAATGAGGCTCTTTTGTTTTTAGAGTTACCCTCTTTCCCTTGGAGGGGCTTTTTGGCCTCTTTCTTTTGGTGTCCCCCGCTAGTAGAAGTTTTGATCACCCTTGTTTTGTGCTAGTGGTCTGCCTGCTTCCCCAACTCTTGAGGAGAAAGTTGACCTAGGTCTACCAGGAATTGATGTAACTTCTCTTGGTAACAATTACTTAAAAGATGCTCCTTGCAAGTCATGCACATTGTTACCAGCTAACCAGCCTCTTAGTGATTTCACTGAGTAGTCTACAAAATCTACCCAGGTCTGGCTCTGGGTATTTCGAGCCTCCCTGTACGTGATTCCATACTCTTCAGTGGTGAATCCAAAGGCCTCAATCAGGGTACCCTTCATGAGATCATAGGATTCCACATCTTTCTCACTGAGTGTCAGGAGTCTATCCCTGCACTCTCCTGAGAACATTTCCCACAGGATAGCACTCCACAGCTTCCTGTCGACCGTCTGCTAAGACAGGCCTTCTCAAAAGCAATGAACCACTTGGTGATATCATCACCCTCAAATAATTTTGGGATAATCTCGTTGGACATTTTAGGGTCAAAATAATCACTTTTCTCCCTATTTATTACTGTGCTGCCACCAGAGATGGGTCCTTGGTCCAAATGTTTTCTCTCTTTTTCTATAGCTAGGTGTTGTGCTTCTATAGCTGCCCTCCTGGCTAACCTTTCCAGAGCAAGCTCTGCATCTGGAAGTGCCCCTGTGTCTTGGGGTGCTATATCATCACTCCCATTGTCTGTGTTCTGATCTTCTGTTGGATCAGAGTCATCCTCTGGATGCTCTTTGTCATTCTCTGCCAAAAGCTTCTGGAGCTGTGCTTTGGTAGGGTGTGACCCAGTCTTGAGGCCATATGTTTTACACAAGCCTCTAAGCTGTTTAATTGGCCAGGACAGGTAAGGTATTAGTATGTAGTATTTGTACTTTATTGTTCAATTAATTAAAATCATTACAATATACTATCATTACAATATGCTGTAAAAAAGGAGAAAGAAGGAGAAATTAAAAGTCTCACTGAGTTTGCTTAAAACTTAAAAATCTTAAGAACAATTGTCCAAGCTGGAACTAAAGTGCTGGTGCGTAGAGGTTGCTCCTGCATCTGGGGGCCTAGTTTGCGCGTCTTTTTAGATGGGCCCTGTGCCCGGTCAAGATAATGTTTATTTTGATGACTAGCCATTTAAAACAACAGAATTTTCCTGGTTTCAGTGCCAGGTACCTGGATTGACTTGCTTGGTCCTCTGGTCATGACCTTTTTTGTTCCTTTGTGTACCTGGGATTTGTAATGACTGTAAGCCGAGAAAGGACTCTGGGTTTGTTGTAGACTCAGGACTAATGTTTTGTTTTAAAAAATATTTAATCCTAGTCACTCTAGCTTGGTGGCCGACTGGTTACATCTTGTATCTTGATAGTTTGTGTCAGTGCGGCCCGGATTGCATCTGTGAATTTCCCTAGTCGGGCCACAGTTTGAGTTGTATTGGCAGAGAAGCACAGGTCTGAAACTTCTCTGCATCGTCCGGAGCCGTGAGACCTGCAATTTGGGAGTACCAGGCGGTGCCGCTCTCTAGCTAACTTTGGGCAGCAACACAGCAGATGAAGCCAAGATTCACGGTGGAAACTACAAAGACGACAGGCAACTGAATTGTCTTGCCGGGCCCAGGATGGATTGAAGTCCGCAATGGGCAGTGCGAGAAGTCTCATGTAGGTGATTCTTTTCCGGGCCAGGACTGTCAGAGCTTGCTCAAAATAAGGCTGAGGTTTTCCCAGGATATAGGAGGCGTCCAGTGTGGAAAGATTGGGTTGGTGGTCTAGGCTCTCCAGGTCCTTTTCGAAGGATATTCTCTTGACCTGTGTATTCACTGTCTTTTTCCAGGCTATTGCCGGGATATCCAGATTGTGCAGATTTTGGGCTTCTATTCCAAGTAGACTTGTAGCTGCTACCAACTGTGCCTGCCATGGAGAGCCACCCTCTTCAAAGATTGTTTTGATTTGAGCTTTCAGTGAGGATGCAGAGGCACGCAAAGTACTAATATAGTATTTTAATAAGTCCCCTGAGGAGGTGATATCCGGGCAGATGAGTCCCAGCTCCAGCCTTCCTCTAGCTCTCCTGGCGTGTCGTGGGAGAGCTAGAACCTTCTTGTAGGCGGAGATTTGGAGGTTCGTGAGGAGCTTGTTGAAGGTGCCGGGGAAGACTAAATGTCCATAGTTAAGAGAGGGAACAAGTTTTGCTCTTAGAACTTTCAAGATGGGTTCTGCTGTTGGACTGTGAAGTAGCTGGTTTAGGCGTCGCAAACTGTAAATAATGCCGGCCCCCTTGCTTCTTAGATGTTTCAAGTGGGCTGTTGGTTTTGCCCCTTCCGATAGCCTGATGCCCAAGTAGTTATAACTCGTGCATGATTTAATTTGCAGATCACCTAGGCGCCATCGTGCTATTTGCTTTCGGTGGTACTTCCCAAAGATAAGTATCCTGGTCTTCTCCTGGTTCGCCAGGAGGTTGTTCTTTTGATTGTACCTGTGAAGGGCATTTAGAGCTTTCTGTAGGCCAGACCGCGTGTGATCCATTATTGCGATGTCGTCGGCGTACTGAAGGATTTGAAGCCGCACTTTCCCCAACCTTGGTGTTAGTAAACTTGCACCTTCCAGGGCTTTTCCCAAGTCTGCTGTATAAAGATTAAAGAGAAGAGGGGCGAGGGGCGAGGTCACACCCTTGTTTCAGGCCGTTATTGGTCGACACCTTGGCTGTTACAGTGGTTTGGCTGGTCTTGATACGGACCCAGGTCCCCTGATGTAATGCGATTATTGCCTTTAGCAACTGTTGGGGGATTCCCCAGGAGTCAAGTTTTTCCCACAGCTTCCCTCAATCAACCCGGTCAAATGCTGCACTGTAGTCCACAAAACAGCAAAAGAGGGTTAATTGTGCTGGCTGGGTCGCTTGATGTGACAGGTGACCCAGTACTAAGATGTTATCCAAGGTGGAACTTTCGGGCCTAAAACCAGATTGAAAGAGGGGAAGGATGTTGTTGTCTTTTGCCCAGGCTTCTAGTTCTTTCAGTAGTATTCTTGCATACGCTTTCGCTTCAATGTCTAATAGAGCAATAAGACTGAAATTTTCTGGTTTCGTACTGTTCCCTTTTTTATAAATGGAGAAAAGAATGGAACCTTTCCATGACGATGGGACAGTTGAAGTAGCGTAAGCGTACTTGAAGAGTGGTGTGAGCTCTTCTGCCCAGAATACATGTGAGGCTTTAAACACTGATGCAGGGACCCCGTTGGGTCCTGGGGCACCGTCTGTCCTCATTTTTTTGATTAAGGTGATTACCTCGGCCTCTGTGATGTTAGGTGTTTTATCGACCTTGTGTGTTACTGAGAAAAGTTGTTGTGGGTGAGTGTAGGACATGTTCTGGTGGTTAGAGTATACCTGCTTTGCGTGTTTGACCCACTCCGCGGCTGCCACTCCGTTCCCTTTTGTCTGGCCGGTATTACTATGTTGATTAATGTATTTCCAAAGTTGGATATGTCCCCTTTCTTTGAGGAGAGTGAATATTTTCAGCCATTCTGTCTCAATTTTCTTAGATCGTATCTCCCAGACTTTCTTTCTATGTTCCGCGCGAAGAACTGTTATTGCCTGTGTTTGCAGATTTTTGGTTCCTTTTCTTCTTGCCTTCAAGGCCTTTAAGAGGCTGCGTTTGGTTGGATGTAGTCCCCTTGGTTTAATGTGTGAGGGGAGTCGATGAGTGTTGGTGGCCTGCATTTGGGTGTTTCCAGATCCCCCCCCAGGGCAAGTTTTAATTCCTCTAGGATTTCTTTCCAGTGCTCCAGGGGGTAACGGTGCATATGACTGGTGTGTTCGACTCTTTGTGTGTAATCCACTCCAAAAGTTTTGGGCCAAGATTTGTAGTCCATTTTATTCTGCTCAGTACTTCATGGTGCTCTTCTCCGGTTGAGACCCCTAGTGTTTGCAGTTGTTCTGCGGTTTTCCCATTTAACTGAAGGGTTACCCTCAGCGGCCTGTGGTCACTCTCGTCCCTATTGACCACTTCGAAGTTGTTAAGGTATGATACCAGGTGATTTGAAATAAAGATATAGTCGATTGTGGACTTGTCCCTAAAGGTGGGGAAAGGGAGCCAGAGAGGATCCGCAGCCGTTTAGATAGCGTGCGCGGAGACCAAGTTGTGATTGTGAAAAAGCCGCTGCAATGGAGCAGCGCCGGTATAAGGTAGATGGTAGATTTTCGGATTCCCTAACTCCCGGGTGTTCAGGTCCCCGACAATAACTGGCTAGTGTGAAACATATTTGTTTAAAAGATGATTCATTTTTGTTGTCAATGTTTTTAGTGCTTGTTTTTTTTGCTGGGAGGCGGGGTTGACATAGCAGTTGATTAACAGAAGGCAAATTGGGTTATTGTTGCTTTTTAGCCCGCTGTTGAGTGCCGCTTGCAGATCTAAGGTGTTAGTTGCAATTGAAGTTGTCTCTATTCTGCGAGCTTGATTGATGAAGATTGAGAGACCGCCAGATGCTCTCCCGAAGAAATTGCGTTTTATGGCTGCGGAATGAAGTTCGTAGAAACCTGGGAGAATTAAGGGTTTGGTGGCCCAAGTCTTTTGTAAGCACAGGATGTCGTTTTCTTGAAAATATTTAATTACTGAATTGAACCCAAGAAGTCTTTTTAAGCCAGTTACGTTCCAGGATATAATGGACAGCTGAGTATTAATTCCCGGGATTCTGGTGCTAATCCGGTGACAAGCAGCCTTTATGGTGTTAGTGATGCCATCGTGGTGGCTGACCTTCTAGACAAGTCCAAGTTCCATAACCAGGGGTTTGCGTTGGCCCACTGTCCTGTGATCAAAGGTGCTTGTTATCCTATAAGCGTTGTAAGATTTTAACTTAACAGCTGGGATGTTCCCTTGATGGTTGCTCGCTGTCCCCCTTAGGACTGAGTAAACTTCATTCATTGGCGGGGGTACTGATAGCACGTGTGGATATTTCTCTGGTACGGGGAATGCAATGTCAATGCCCCATTCTGCCATTAAAGATGATTCTTCTGGTGTTAGCCCCACCCGGGTGTGACGACTCAGCTCTATCGAGGTTGATTCCCCATGGGAATCACTGGGAAGGCTCAAGAACTTGACCCAGGCTAGGTCATCCGATTGTATTTCAGCCAGAGTGGGGATGTGCTTAAATAAGCGAAGTATATTACCCCTGTTTAGCATGTCGTGATGGCCCTTGATGTGATATCTGGGCGTGAGGATTACCTCGTGGATTGTTTTGCTGACTTGGTTCTCTTTAGGCGGGGCTCTTGATCCTGTCTGAGCGGAGCTTGGGTTGGAGCTTGAGCCGACGTCTCGTTGACAGGTCTCTAATCTGAAAGTGGGGCTTTGAGATGGCAAGATAGTTGCGTCCCGGGTCCTCTGAGGGTCCAGGGAGGATGGACCCTGAGTAATGAGTGCCCCAATGATAGGTCCTTGTTCCTTGAACGAGCATGATTGGCTATTGTGCTCTGACTTCGTGGTGTTTGATGAGGAGACTGGTTGTATTTCAGTTGCCAGGCCTAGTAGGCTGTGATGATCCCCCGTTCGGGGAGTTGGATGTAGTATTCTGTCAGACTCTTGTTTTGCATCTGTTGGAATTGATGCTGTTAGTATTGTATTGCTTTTTGATGAAAATTGGATAGATCCCTGTTTTGTCGTTGTTAGCTTGTGATATTTGATTGTGGGTTATTAGCGAAAGGGCAACTTTTTTGGAGGCTTTGGCCTTTTTCTCCTGTTTCTTTAGTTTTTTCTTGGCCCTCCTCGAGAGAGGCTCATCTTTTCTTTTCTGTGTGAGGGCTTTCCCCTCAAGTTCCTTGCCTGAGTATATGGTACGGGGACTGGGACTTAGTCTCAGTGGGCTGATGGAAGAATTGATGGCCGCGAATGGGGTTCGGTTGTCGAGCTCCGTTGGGGGATTGCCCGAGTTAATTATGGTCGGGTTAACTTGAGGGTCGATGCACTTTGTTGTAGATGTAATACAGCTGTTGTTCGGCGGGCAGGTGGTGCATCCTGTTTGTACCTTTAGCGAGGCTACCAAATCTGTTAAAATTTTCGGAAGTGTTGCCCATTTGTCGATGAGTGCTGCACATGAGCAGCTGCAGGGCTGATTATCCTTGTTATCACAAAGCTTGTTCTCTATGTAGTCAACCTTGTTGCTCAGTTCCACTAGGCGTTGTGCGATGGTTGATAGGAGATCGATTTGCAGCTCCATTTTGTTTGATTGCCAGAGTAATGCCCTTGTCGTAGAATGATTTGTTTCGCTGATTAGGGTTGGTCCTGAGTCATTGATGAAACTACTGTTTTGAGGGCTTTGGGTAGGTGGGGGGGGAGCCGGGTTTCCCTGGCCATTCTAAAGAGCTTTGGGGTGAGCTCCAATGTTCTTTCTATCTTGGTTTCCAGATTTTGTAAGAATATCGGTGATAAGTACCCGAAGTTTTGTTGACACTCAGACACTTCGGTCTTTATTAGTCCAGATCCTAAGAGCTCTGAGGGGCTTGGTTGGACAGGGGACTGCAGAGTAGGTTGTTGTTGGTGGTGTATTTGGGCTGTAACGACCTGCTCATAATTTCCTGGTGTCGGAGCGGTAATGTCAACAAGTAAGTCCCTTGCAAGTTTGTGTTCGTTTCCTGGGGAGCGGCACGGCCTAGGGCAGGATTGGTACCGGCGTCTCCCGTGTATGTACATTGTTCTTGTGTTGCGAGAGTTTTACTATTAGGGAGGGAGCCTCCCTAATAGTAAATGGTGGTGCTCCGTTCCAATGCTGGCCTCAGCTCTTGCTAGTGGGGCAGTCAAAACGGGAGGATTCCCGTTGTTAGGGGGGCGTTTGTGTAGAAATTGGGTTATAAGGCCTGCTGTTGGGGTCTTTAAGAAGGACTTTAAGGCGGGGGCTGCGTTCTTTGTGCTCCTTAGATTTCTGGGTGATACTTGAATCGGAGGGGTTATCTTTGCTGGAGCATTTTCTTGGCGCTGAGGAGGCTTTTTTTTGGTCATCCTGCAATTGGGAGGGCCCGGTTGTTGGTGGCTGTAAGGAACCACGGCAAACGTGTCCCTCCTCCTTAGGACTTACACTGTGCAGTTTTCAAAGCCCTGGATTCTAATGGGGCGGCGGGGTGATCTTTAGAGCAGTTGGTTTCTCCTTGTTACTGCCCCAGCTGGTCACCACCACCACGGTGAGCCCGGAAGCAGTCTGTAAGTTCAACTTCAAGTGCCAAGGAATGGGGCCCACACCCTCAGCAGGTAAGCAGCCTCACCCCCTCAGCTTTATGCAGTCACAGACCCCACAGCCCCCCACAACAGAGCAGCTGCAACTGCGCCCGCTCACCGACGGTGCCACAGCAGGTCTCCTGATGACCCGCTGGTCTGCGGATGAGCAGTGGGGCGTGAGCTGAGCAGGGAACTGTTGCGCACCTGCCCAGGCGATTTCATCCAGGAGAAGCCGGAGTCAGAGTCAAAGGAGTCAAAGGAACCCAAGCTCAAACTCGGGCTCAGGAGGGAGGGCCCGGGAAGCAAAGCGGTTCTCTCCCTCAGCCCGCTTTCCCCCAGCGTCCGCCGCTCGTTACCTCGAGCACGCCTCTCAGCTGCCTCCAGTTGCCTCCATCCGGGCGCTGGAATCCGGAATCACAGCGTTGATTTTCCCAGCAGAGGGAGCCACTACCAGCCCCTCTACCGACCCCTCCGCCGGAGTGAGCACCAGGGTGAGCACCTTCGGGCAATTACAGAGGGTCCGGGACCGGAGGCTTAGGTGGGCGAGCTGGACCCTGCTCAGCGCGGACCTTGGCCAAGTGGCGGCCAAACGGCGGCAACAACGAAAACACGGAGCGGACCTCGTAGCTTTATGTGCGGCTGTGTACCCCTTGCACAGGACAGGTAAGGTGTGAGGTCGAGTTCCTCCATCATTTCCAGTTCCTCTGGAGTACTGTTTCTGGTTCTCATTATTCTTACCAAGTTGGGAACCTTTTTGGAAAGGGGAAAAAAAACCTAACAACACTGGTTTAGTTCTGGTAAGATTTGGATTTTTAAACAGTTGTGCTAAAAGACTTGCTATTTTTCTACAAATCGGTCTCAACTTCATTCTTGAGTGTGTGTTCCATTTATTGCCTCTGTGAGTACAACAAATGCTTAGAACTACCCTCTGATAAGCCTAACTACTCGCCCACACTACCACAAAAATAAAGCGTTAGTATTATCTACTTTTGAATCTGTAAACCAATAAGGGTCTCTCTAACCTCTCTACACAGTGTACCCCATTGTGGTGCACTATATAGAGAGGTGGGTTTCCTACAGAGGTGGGCCCTAACAATTATTTAAAAAATTCGAAATATAGTCAATTTGCAACATAAAATGTAACTAAAGGCAATTGTAACTTCACTCATGTGGTCACTTTATTGTCAGAGTGGTTCAGCAAAAGCAAAGTTGTAGCCCCCACCGCTGATCCACCAATGTAGGAAACCCACCTCTCTATATAGTGCACCACAATGGGGTACACTGTGTAGAGAGGTTAGAGAGACCCTTATTGGTTTACAGATTCAAAAGTAGATAATACTAACGCTTTATTTTTGTGGTAGTGTGGGCGAGTAGTTAGGCTTATCAGAGGGTAGTTCTAAGCATTTGTTGTACTCACAGAGGCAATAAATGGAACACACACTCAAGAATGAAGTTGAGACCGATTTGTAGAAAAATAGCAAGTCTTTTTATATATATATTTTGAAGCAAGAACTTCAGTTAAAGGTAAGCATGAAATACGTTTCAGCAATAAGCAAGTTAAGCACAAGCAATATATAGTGGTGCACAATTATGCACAATATTATTCTATGGAGAAAACATAGAATGCAATAAATCACAGTGCAGTAGGACTTAGAGCTTCACCTTCTGGACTTCAAATGTTAGGGAGTCAGGGTCCAAAGTTCTACCAGCAGTTTCTCTGGAGCATCCCGGATTCGGGCGGGAGCATGGTGATGGAAGAGCAAGTAGCTGGCTTGCTGCGAAGAAGGGAGGCCAACTAAAAACAGGCTGCACAGGGGACTTGTGGGAAAGTCCGAGGGCACTCAAACAAGTGTAGAGGTGGCCGGGCCTGAGGACCATGGGAGCACAAAGGTTTTGGAGATTCCCCGGCCGGTAGGGCCGGGTGCAGAGCAAACAGGTGGCCCAAGCTCTGGTGCACAAAGTGCACCTCGCGGTCAGGGGCAAACACCTTGGAGGGGCTGGTGCAGGACAGCTTGGCCACTCAGCCAGTGGGTCTCAGGGCTGCTGACGACCCTTGAAGGGTGCTTGGTCCTCAGGCAGATGGAGTCTGGCTTGGACCCTTGTAGTCGGTCTTGGGTTGCAGGATGTCTGGAACCCCGGGGTTGGTGGTGCTCAGCTCCGGAAGATTCTGGTGCCTCCTAACTTGGTTAGGAGGCAGAGTTGATCCTACAGAGCTGCTGTACCTTCTCCTGGGCAGTTGCGGCATCAGTGGGGCTGGGGAGCTGCAAGTCGAGAGTTTGGACTCTGCGGTTTCGGTGCCTGTGATGCAGGGAAGTAGCTCTTCTACTCCAAGGAAAGTCTTAGGCAAATTGGTGAAGTGCTGGAGGGCCCCTGGGGTTTGTAGCAGTCTCTCAGCGGCAGGACTAGACAGCGTTCCATGATTGTTGAGCCTTTGGGCTGCAGTCAGGGTTTCACACCAAAATCCAGGCCAGGCTCTCTGTTCTTGGGGTCAGCCGCTCTTCTTTGTCCTTGGTCTTCTTGTGTCCTTTGAATCTGAAATTCAAGGATCAGGGTTCCCACCTAAATACTAAATTTAGGGGGGGCGTGGTCTGGCGACAGCCAAGATGGCGCCGTAAACTCTTTGCTCCGTCCCGACCCTCGCCCGCGACATCCGTCATTGATCCGGCTACCGGACGGGCGAATTACTTGGCACAATGTTCTGGAATTAATCCTGTGGCGAAAAAGAAGTCTGCGGCCCCGAACGGTGCAGCGGGTCGCGGGCTGCGTTGTGCGGCCTTCCGGCATCGGCGGAGAAGTTATTGCAGGCGGGGGGTGGAGTTGCGCTGGAGTTCTAGCTGCGTGAGGAGCGTCCGGCCCGGGATCTCTTCCAGACGAGATCCGCTGCTTGGGGGCCTGCACTGGTTGCTCCGCCGATCCCGGTGCTCCTTGGATCGCGCTGCCTGGGTGATTCCCCCCCGCCGCGGCTGTGCTTTATTATCCGGACTCGCCTGCGGCAGAGCAGCATATTGCACCTACTCAGCCTGATGTCCATGCGGCTCGGGGGCTGCCGGCTTTGAGCTCCCCAGGTTTTCCATCTGCCTGGGTGAGCTCGCTAGTGGCCCTGATACTGCGCTGGTGCCGCCTGTTGCGGCGGAGAAACGTTGGCTGCTGATGTGGGGGCTCACCTTGTGAGATCTACTGGGCCGGTGGTGACGCCTACAAAGGGGAGTCCCCCCCCGCCTCCACACTTGTGTTAAATAATCCGGTTACCTGGGCCGTGTGGGGACTGATGCACAGGGGGCATTGACCGGCCAGTCGGGACAGTTGCAGAGTGCCGCGCTTGGAGCGCGCTATCTTTGGATGGACAGTGCCGGTGCTGAGGGCCGCACGCCGTGCCGTTGAAGAGGACTGGTGGAAAGTGTCTGGAGGCCATGCCTGCTCTATAGTCATTGCCGATACTGTATAGTACGGGCGTCACTGAGGCTCCAGCACCTGGGAGCTATATAATTGGGTATTGGGCCATAGTGTGTGGACGGAGAGGGCCTTGAGAGATGCCGCCTTGTCGGGTGGGGGAGCGCTCCCTCTATATCCTCTTGTTCGACCATATCGCGGACCCCATCTGTGCTGTGGGCCCGCTGGGTGTGGAGTCGGAGTTGCGGAGTGCCTGCCGCTGTGAGGGGGGCATACCACCGAGTGGTGTGGAGGTAAAAGGGGTCCCGAGTCCCGTTGGTGTGCTGCTGATCATGACCAAGCCGAAGGGGACCTCCGCTGTTATACAGTCAAACAAGCTAGACAAATACGCAGTCCCCCGTCAGCTAGCGCATGAGGAGGGCGTGACGGGAGGCACAATGACCGGGGAGGAGCCGTCCCTTAGCTCCATAATGTTGGCCATTCAATCTTTGGGGGCGAACTTGGAGACCAAAATTGACAAGGTCACCATCGAAATGAGCTTAATGAGGGCGGATATGCGGAACACCTCAGAGAGAGTCACGGCGACGGAAGAAAATGTGGGAGAGCTCCAATCGGTGACGCGTAAGCTGGAGGAACGTGTGCAGAAGCTGACGCACCAACATAAGCTGATGGCTTTGAGGCTGGACGACCAAGAAGGGAGGGCCTGACGCAATAACATCAGGGTGGTAGGTGTACCGGAGGATGCAGAAGGCCCTTCCATGGATCTTTTTATTGAGGATCCTATATTGAACCACCTCAAGCCCAAGAGACTATCCACCTTCTTCACTGTGGAGAGAGCGCATAGGGCCCCGATCCCGAAGCCCAAACCCGGGGCTCCACCTCGGACGATCATTGTGCGCGTTCTCAACTTCAGAGATCGGGATGCCATCCTGCAGGCTGCCAGAGTCCGTGGAGATCTACCCTTTGAGAATTCGACTGTGAGGTTCTTTCCTGACTTCACGCTGAAAGTGCAGCAGGAGCGGCGTACTTTTGATGGGGTGAAACGAGCCCTTCGGGAGAAGGGGATACAGTACAGGATGTTCTTTCCGGCCAAATTGAAAGTGATTGATAATGACAAATCTCTGTTTTTCATGTCACCTGGAGAGGTTCAACAATGGCTGGATGGAAACCCCCATCGACCATCCAACCGTCACACTGATGGGGACTGGCGCGGGAGCCGCTTCCGCACTCTTGAATCTCCACCCAGGCGCGGAGGCAGAGATAGGTCTGTCTCTAAATCAAGGAGCTCCCGGTCTGGCAGTCCTGCGAACGATGATCGATCTTCAGGGAAGTAAGACTACAGACTTATGGTTGCTGTCGTTCTCTCTCTTAGAGTCTCTGGGGATTGGTCCTCCGTGTTCGCTAATAGACATGTTGCTCCGGGAGGAGCGGTGGACTGAGGCATCTTCAAATGGGACATTGCACTCTATGTTTCGGTGTTATGATGTGTGTACGGGCGGGGCGGGAGGTGAGGGTGGGAGTGTTATTTGGTGGAGGTGCCAGACAGCCCTACCTTAATTTTTGGTTATTGGGGTGACAGGCGCTCTGCTTTTGGGGATGTGGGCAGTTTTAGACCTACAGGGCAGAGTTGCAGGGTGGCGGGACATTGTTAGGGGTGTTTTTATTTTTTTGTGTTTGGTTTATTGTTTGTTTTTTGCTTCAGATGTACTATTGCACTTTCAGTGTTGGCTGAGATCCCTTTCTGGGGTACGCCCCACTGCATGTAGGGTGGAGGTCTCTGTTCCTGGGGCGGGTGGGAGGATGGGAATTACTTGATTACATGAATATGCGACATAACAAGACATTGACTATCCTCTCCTGGAACGTAAACGGCCTTGGAGATAAAATTAAGCGCTCGATGGTTCTACAATACTTGCGTAGGCATTCCCCTGACATCGTCCTATTACAGGAGACGCACCTGCGGGGCAATAGGTACTTGGCGCTTAATAGGTATGGTTACACGCTACAAACCCATGCAGGCTTCACGTCCGGATCCAGGGGTACTGCGATTCTCATTAAAAACGCGATCTTTTTTGTGGTACAGCGTACGTGGTGTGACCACTTGGGTCGATATGCAGCCCTGTCAGGCACCTGGGAAGGACAGGTAGCCAACGTATGTTCAGTGTACATTCCCCCACGGCTTCATGACATTACGTTCCCTGTTCTCGGCAAGCTCCTGGTGGAATTCCCGCCCGGGTTACTGCTTTTCGGCGGGGACATGAATGATACCCTTGCGCCCGAAATGGATAGGGAAACTCTCGCCCCCGGGTGGGGGGGCCCCGTCCGCTGTCCTCTTTTGCACGGGCTATGGGACTGGTGGATCTTTGGAGGAGTCACAACCCCAGCGCTAGACACTATACTCATATTTCGGCGGCCCATGGCAGTGGGGCCCGACTGGACTACATCTTTTCACACAGTAATGCAGAGGGGCTCTTTCAGGGTGGGTGCCACAAAGCGCGGGGTATCTCTGACCACTCACCGGTCGAGGTACAGCTCCATGGACCAGTTTGTGACTGGTCTCTTCCGCCACGTTTAGACCCCTTCATGTTTCGGGACCAAGAATTCCGCGAGCGCTTCAAGGAGCGAACGGAGTTGTATTTTACCGAAAACGAGGGCTCTGTTGGCTCCGCTGGTGTCTTATGGGAAGCGTGGCAAGGGATTTTGTCCAGGCGGCACGCGGTGCACAGCGCAAAGAAAACCATTGTCAGTGTGAGGATCTTGAGCGGGAAATACTTGCCCTGGAACGTACCATAACTGAGACGCCGGGGGAGACGGGGGATCTCAAGCACTCCCTTAAACTTAAACAACAATCCCTGCGAGACCTCGCGGATAATGCGGCACGGGCACACGCACTCGCCATGCAGCGTAGAATATATGATCTGGGCGATAAGGCCAACAAATTGATTGCTTGGCTGGAACGCCGCGATAGGAGTCGCAACTGGGTATCCGAGATCCGGTCTGAGGAGGGGTCACGGGGTGGGACCAGGGCTGCCCTTACTGATATCTTCGCTGCTTACTATGAGAATCTTTATCAATCTCAATCCAAATGGGCGGAAACGGACTGTGTTGCATTTCTGCACAGCATTTCTCTCCCGACTTTGAATGTGGAGGATAGGGACGCCCTCGATTCTGCTTTTCATCTGGAAGAAGTTGAAAGTGCCATGAGGGACTTACAATCTGGGAAGGCGGCAGGCCCGAACGGGCTTCCCACTGAAATGTTTAAATGTGTGGTGGGGACGGTGGCCCCATACATGCTTGACATGTTTTAGGAAGCGTCCAAACTGGGGCAGCTCCCAGAGGACTTGAGACTGGCGACCATAGTGGTCCTTCCCAAGAAAGGAAAGCCGCCTGACCTCTGTAGTTCATACAGACCTATTTCCCTCTTGAACTTCGAAGCTAAGGTTTTAGCAAAAATCATCGCGAATCGGTTGGGCCCGTTGTTGCAGTCCCTGATCCACCCCGACCAATCGGGCTTTATGCCTAATAGGAGCACAACTAAATTTGAGACGCTTATTTGGAGTCATGTACATGACCCACAGACAGCCAAATATTCCGGCGGCCCTCCTTTTTCTCGACGCACGGATGGCGTTCGATAGCATTGAATGAACAAATCTTTTCGCTGTCCTGGGGAAGGTGGCCATCGGCCCGCGACTGCAGCGGTGGATCCGACTGCTCCGATGGCCAGGGTGAGGGTCAATGGGACCATCTCTAGAGCCTTTGCATTGCACAGAGGGACATGTCAAGGGTGTCCTCTCTCCCCGATGCTCTTTGCACTGGCTCTCGAGCCTTTGGCGGCGTGGAGTAGACAGGACCCGGTGGTGGCGGGGATTGATTTTGGGGGAGGTTGGGAGGAACGTATTTCGCTTTATGCGGACGACATCCTTCTGTATGCGCACCGACCCCGCCAAACCTTCCATAGGCTTATTCATATCATCAGATCCTTCGGGTCGTATTCTGGCTATCGTATCAACTGGGATAAGTCCGCGGTTTTCTCCTTGGCCGGGGATCCTCCGGTCCTAACATCTGCATGTGCGGAGATGGTGCTCCAAGAAAAATTCAAATACTTGGGTGTTTGGATCACTAAGACCGATGCCGAATTTCATCAGCTGAATCTCCAGGCACAGCTCTCCAGGCTTCTGGAAGATACCGCACATTGAAGGGGGCTCCCTATTTCGCTTATGGGACGAGCAGTCCTCTTTAAGATGATGGCTCTCCCTTGCCTATTGTATGTCATCCAATATACGCCATATCACATCCCTGACTCCTTCTTCCAAACGACTCCGAGCTTCGTCTGCTCCTATGGGGGGGGGGAGGTAGTCCTCGGATTGCACTCAAGAAACTGCAGAAGGGGATATATGAAGGGGGGCTCGCGGTTCCGGAACTTAGGAAATACTATTGGGCCGCCAATCTCATTAATGTTAACGGCTGGGTCTTCGCCCCACTGGAGGAATCGGCCTACAGGGTGGACAGGTTGGCACTGGGCCCGGGCAGCCACTTGAGGGTGGGAGCTTTGCACACCTGCCACCACATACTAGAACAGTTGTTGATATTTGGTATCGAGCAACTAGAATGATGGGGTGGGAATGGAAACTTATGGAACAAACTCCGCTATGGGAAGGGGACTATTTGAAGGAAGTGCGCAGACTGGGGGGCTTCCGGAAATGGAGTCTCATAGGTATTGACGTGCTGGGTGACGTTTGGAAAAGTGGACGAAAGGTGTCTTTTGAGAGTCTGTGTAAGGACTTCCAGATGAGTGACGTAGAATTTCTTCATTACCGTCAACTGCGCTCAGCACTCCGCTGCCACGTGCAAGACGGAACGGTACTCCCCGAATATACCCCACTGGAAGACAGGCTTCTGCTAGACCCCATGATTCAGAAGGCCGTGTCGCTTACATACAAAAAACTTGTGAATAACACTCCTGACTGCTTGGGTCCCCTGCGGGAGGCTTGGGAAACGGACGTGGGCCTGCTGGAAGATGATAATTGGGCGGAGGCCCTCCAATGCCCCAGGGAAATAGCCATTAGAGCGCGCTTTTGTTTGATCCAACTCCGCATCCTCCACAGATCGTATGCTTCAAGAATGGCGCAAGTTCACATTAGGGGTGGAGGTTCTGAGGAGTGTGCCAGGGGATGTGGTGAGAGGGGGTCGTTCTTTCATATCCTGTGGGCCTGCCCCGAGCTTCAGAAATACTGGTAGGGCATTGTCTGCGTGATGGAGGCGGTAGTGGATGCACAAGTTCCCCTGGATCCCTGATGGCATATTCTTGGTGTCACTGGCGAACTCACGTGGCCAAAGTGGTCCAAATCATGGTTGGCATTGGCAGGGGGGGTAGCCAAGAGGAATATTGCACGCGCATGGGGAGCGACGGATCCTCCGACAGTGGCTGCATGGCTATGCGACTTGGACTGGTGCTGTGGGGCAGAACAGGTGGTGTATCAAAGCCGGGGATGCCCTCGCAAGTGGGAGAAAATATGGGGACCTTGGACATTGTACAGGGGTCCCTGAGGGCTCTTACGAGACGTCTGTTCGGGTTTCTGGGAGGGCCTCGGGATGTATACTATTGGGGGGTGGAGGGGCACACGTCTATTTTTCTGGAGTCTAATGTGCTATATTGCTTGAAAATTGTCAACTTGCGATCTCCTCTCTACAAATGTATGAATGTTTGTTTATATCTGAAGCTTGTTTATCGAGTTAATAAAAAGAAATTTAAAAATAAAAAAACTAAATCTAGGGGTGTTAAAGGAAGTGCCAGGTAGTAACCAATGGGCTACCTACCTTTAGGGTTACTACACCCTCTAAATGCTCAACCCACGTGGGGGTGGGCATGATCCTGACCCTGATAGGGTATTTTCCCCATCTTCAAGGTGGTGGAAAGTGAGCTTTTCACCACCTTAGGAGTGGTGCAGGTTAGCTGGGGGGTCCACATTGCCTGCCACGCCTTAGGGGTGGTGCAGGTTTACTGGGGACCCTCCTCTTCATCTAACTAATTTTTCCGCCTGTCTTCCCACCGAACATGGGGTCAGGACATGGGGTTGCCATCTGCTGCTAGCAGGAGAGGCGTGGGTCGGAGTTCAAAGGCGGCATCAACTTTGAAGCCTCCCGCCCTGGCAAGCTGTTTCTGCCTGGAAGAGGCAGTAAACCTCAGTCCAGGGCAGGCATTGTTTCGGGCCCCTGAGAGCAGAGGCTCTCACCCCATGGGTCCAGAAACATGTCTAGTAGTGGCAGGCTGGTGGAGACGAGTCAGTAACACACTAGAAGTTGTTAGGTTTCAGGGACCCTCATAAAGGGTCTTCTGGCTGCAAGTATTAATAAATCTGATGCTGGAATCAGTGCACGTTTATTAAGACGAGATTCTTGGTACCAAATATCCGATAATACAGTGAAGCCATCATAGAGCTGGGGAACTGGTAATGACGAATGTCAAGCCCATGCACTCTCTATGGCTTCCCTGTTCACTTACAATATCCATGAATTGACATGTATATTGCAGGGGCATATCTGCTCATGCAGATATGTCCTCACAGGAGATATAGTGCACCCTGCCTTAGGCTAAGGCCTTCTAGAGGGGTGGCTTAGATACACCATGCAGTGTGTGTGTGGGCATGGCACACAGGGATGTGTGCCATGTCGACTCTTCGGTTTTGTCTGCACCAAGGCACGCAGTCTGCAATAGCAGCATGCATGGCCTTGGTGATGGGACCCTAGGGTGGCACAATTCGTGTTGCTAACCTTGGGATCCCTCTTCAGTGCCAATGCCTTAGGTACCAGCAGTACTATTTACTAGGGACGTACAAGGGGTACTGAAGTTGTGCCAATTTGGAAACAAAATATACAGTTTAGGGAAGGAGCTCTGGTACAGGGGTCTTGCTTGGCTGGGGCACTGGGCACTTCAATCACATCATTTTCCTGGCAAAAAGCAGGGGCTAACCATGTCCAAAAGAGGCACTTTCCTACAGTTGTGCTTGGTAAAAATGTGCAATGAAACCTATGCTGCAGTCTGGCAGATGTCCAGGACCAGAATTACATGTTAAAGCAGTGTCTCCACTTTGGCCCTATTGGAATGAGCACACAAGCCCTCAGGGGGTTGCTTCTCGGCCAGTGCATAGGATATCTTTATGCAGAGCACAATTCATCAGGAAATGGTTTATTTCTGCACCGCCTTCCCTTTTTTGGCTCCAATATCCTTTCGTGGCTCCAGATGATCTCAGGCTTGCAGAAAAGTCTACAACCAGTACAGAGTCAAGAACAAAATATTCCCACCTCCCCCCGGCAGACTAGCCAGATCTAACCAAGACTACTACTTAATTAGAGGGCAGTGTCAGAACTATCACAAATCATCAGGGGAGATGAGTGCTCCCAGGATAAGCCTGAATTACCAATGCTGGCCCCCCACCCAATATTCAACACAGCCTGCAGCAGGACAAATTTTCTGTTTTGCTCCCGTTTGGAAACCGTTTGGATTTGCACAGAGCACTGGGTGCTCCAAATAGTGCCTTTGCCGCACACTGTTTTCTAGACAAGCCTTACATTCATCTATTCAAGAAAGTGCACCATATGCAACTGCCAGAACTGCAACAAGAAATTCTTCTCCTCCTAAAATCAGCGATTGAGAGGGTTCCAAACTCCCAAAAGAATCTGGGCCTGATATGATTGGTAGAACAAGAACCTCACTTATAGATTAATGGTAATGGTCAGATCTATACATTAAAAAGGTCCAGAGAGAGCTGGAAGCCCAGTGGCATCTCACAGATAAGAGAAGAGGAGAAGAGAAGGATGAATCCAGCTTACTGGATGTTTAATAATTAGCTATAAATGTTCTGAATTAAAATAGGTGAAGAGATGTCATTGAGTGAAATGTTTTGCCGATGACAGTTTGGCTGTGCATAGGTCAAAGGGTGTTTCTTCTTGCCCACTTTTTACACACATTATAGGAAATGGCCACCTTGACAGTCCTCAGCCTCTCTGAAATTATGTAAAAATTATTTCAAGACCTGCTGCTGTATGGCATGGACCCCTCCACATAGGCAATGCAAACATGGCTCAACACTGTTGCTGCAAAATGTTGGTTCATGTGCACTGGCACTGTTTTGTGTACCCATGCCTGGATGAGGACATTTGGGTTCTCTGGTAATGACGAGGCACAGCTTCTGGGCATGAAGTTGGATGGGCTATTGTGAGAAAGTGCCATCTTTCTTGCATGGTATGCCCCCCACTTTTTGCTGAATTGCTGATGTACTTCGACTGAGTGTGCCCTGGGCTCCTGCCAATCAGGTGCCCAGGGCCTCTGTTCCTTCCCTAAAAACTGCATTACAGCCTAAACCCAATTGGCCCCTCTGGCCACATGTCAGCCCCTGGTAAAAGGTACCCTAGGTACCCAGGGCATTGTGACCAGAGAAGGCCCCTAAGGGCTGCAGCACTTATTGTGCCACCCTTAGAGGCCCTGTACCCTGACACCCACACCCTGCCTTTGCAGGCTGAGTGTCTTGGTGCAGAACTAAACAGAGAGTCGACATGGCACACATCCCTGTGTGCCATGCCCACAAACACACTGCCCTGGCATACCTCAGTCACCCCTCTAGCTGGGTGCACTATGCCAGTGGTGTGGACACAGGTGCATGAGCCCTGTGCCCCTACAGTACCCAGGGCCATTCCTGGGCACTGTAAGTGCAGTGATGCCATTAAGAGTATATGGTGCTGGGAGGTTGTCATTACGAACTCCACAGCACCATAATGGCTACACTGAAGACTGAGAAGTTTGGTATCAAACTTCTCAGCACATGTAAACCCACACTGATGCCAGTGTGGGATTGAATGTAAAATGCACTACAGAGGGCAACTTAGAGTTGCCCCCTGAACCTAACCTACAATCCACATCCTGTCTGAGGGGCTGCATAGGCTGCCACCCAGCAGACATGTTGCTGGACCCCTGGGTAGAGAGCCATCCGCTCTCCCGGACCTGCAACAATGCACATCCTGGGCGAGGTGCTAGGCCTCCTCCCCCAGGATGGACAGGGGGAAGCTTCAAAGGCATTCCGCCTTTGTGAGCTTCCCCAGACCACTTGCTGTACTCAGCAACTGGTCCCCACTGGTTCTAGCCCCCACTCTGGTGGGAAGACTGGCGGGAAACACCAAGGGAGGAGAGGGGGTGTGCCAGCTTCTGCCAACCCCACCCCTCAGGTGGGGGAGGCGAGGTGAAGAACATCTCCGGGCTCTCGCCATCTTGAAGATGGGGAGCCCTGCCCAATCAGGCCTAGGCTCCTGCCCCCCTCCCACTGGAGAGTGGCAGGATAGGGGGTGTACCCACCCCAGGGAAGGGACCCATTGGTCCCTGCCTTTTACCTACCTGTAACGCCCCTAAATCTAGTATTTAGGGGCACCCTGAACCTTCCTTCCAGAAATCCAGATTCCGAAACGAGAAAGAAGATCAAGAAACAAGAAGACCTGCCGTGCAGCTGCTAACAAGAGGAAGACACCAACTGATTTGGCCCCAGCCCTACCGGCTTGTCGACCCTCGAACCTGCTCCTGCTAAACCCCGGCGTCTCCAGTGATCAGCAACCTCAAGAACCCCGGAGGACCTGACTGCCTTGTGACTCTAACTACCTGGGACTCCCACGAGCAGTGGTACTGCTCAAAAGCAAGTAACCTACCCCTGGTGCCAACCGGGAACCGCGAATCCTGCACCCTCTGCACCCGCCGAGCCCGGCCTGTGCCTGAGTGGACAAATACCACGAGGACGTCCCCCCGGCGACTGTGACCCAGAATCCAGCACCCAAGGACCCTCCTCGACGCTCCTGACGACGCCTGCAGCCTCAGAACCAGGGACCCCTCCAACCGCGACCAGCCGAGGGTAAGATTTCCGACGCCTAAAGACACCCCTGCACCCGACGCCCCACGGCCTCCTGTGCCCAACTCCTGGGTGCCTACCCTTCCAACAGCTTCCCAACTTACCTCTCGAAGTGGTGGTCGCACCTGAAGAATCACCGTCCCCGAGCTTGCAGTCTTTGTTCGTCACGCAGCCTTCCCATTGAAAACCATTGGGCGCCCGACGGCCCAAAAGCCCACTGCACCCGGCCCCCCAGTGCCGCTGAGGGTGCACCAACTACCCTGTCCGACTTCCCCACTTGCCCTGAGTAAGTGACCAGGAGCTTTGCTCCCACAGCCGCGTGGCCTGCTTGCCAGCAGCCACCAACCAAAGGCCCTCTGCCTTCCATAGGATAACATTGGGCCTACTCACTCTGCACCCGGCCGCCCCTGTGCCGCTGAGGGTGTAACAACTGTACCTACCTGACCCTGGGAGACCCCTGAGTCTATGCCCAGAACCTTAACTCTGCCAGTCGAGTACTTACCCAAAACCGATAACTCACTTTTCTTCCATAGGGTAACATTGACTGGTTTCACTTGGAAATTCTTCTAAGTGTGGAGTTTTGAAACTTTAAAATATTCATCTAAAATCAGCCGAATCACGAAAACGAAAATACTCACTTGTTATCAGGAGAGATCCCAGTGCTGGATCTTGGTGCCCAGCACTGACCCTGAAAAGTAATTGTAACTGTACTTACCGGTAACTTGAATTTCCTTCCATAGGATAACATTGCCTGGTTTTTGCCGAAAAAGTTTGTGTCGATTTTTGAAACTTACAGATATTTGCTAAAAATCGCCTGTGTGACATAAACGCATTCTGTCAATTGTTTACAGGAGATGCACCAGTGCTGGATCCAGGATCCAACACTGAGTAAGAAAAAGTAACGATAACACTACTTACCTGCTACGTGAATTTCCTTCCATAGGATAACATTGCCTGGCTTTTGCCGAAAAAGTTTCTAAGTGTCGATTTTGCAAACTTACAAATATTCGTTACAAATCGCCTGTGTGACGTAAACGCATTCTTTCAATTGTTTACAGGAGATGCACCAGTGCTGGATCCAGGATCCAACACTGAGTAAGAAAAAGTAACGATAACACTACTTACCTGCTAAGTGAATTTCCTCCCATAGGATTACATTGGTAATTCCATGTGAAAAAGCTTCTAAGCGGCAACTTTTAAAATACAATAATATTCCTTAAAAATCACAACTGTAACCAAAACGTTTTTACTCAACTGTTTACAGGAGATGTCCCAGGACTGAATCTATGATCCAGTCCTGTGGTAAGAAAAGTAATCTATTGCATTTAACTAAAAAATTCCCATTGAGCTCAATGTTAAATTGTGTTTGAAATTGTGTTGCCTATTGCAACAACTGTAACCATTGCAGTCAAAAGTCTATTGCCTATTGAAAGTATTTATCTAAAGCATCTCATTCTGAGAAAGTATATTTTGATACCTAGTGTTGGTTCTAAAATAAAACAAGCATATATTTTTATATACAAACCATTGGCCTAGAGTTCAGTTCTTGAGTGTCTGAGACCATTTGCTGACTGAGTGTGTACAACAAATGCTTTACACTGTCCTCTGATACTGCCTTACTGCTCGACCAAGCTACCACTTTAGAGAGTAAGGTTATATCTAACTTTAGCCTCTGCCAAACCTCTGGGGACTGTGGACTCTGTGCACCCTGTACCTATTTGGGAACAGTATATACAGAGCCACTTTCTTACAGCTATGCCCAAAGGTGGATAGTTATTTTGAAACATGTAACCAGAATGAAGCCACCAGCATTGATCTGTGTTTGGATTTGCTGTAATTTTGTTTCCATCAGAAATACTGGAAAACCAGCTTGTATAACCACCAGTTTACCCACAATGTCTGCAACAGTTACCCCAGCAAAAAGTGCAGGAGTTCTTGTGATGCAGGCAGGCACTATCCTTCTCTTCTTCCCCATTCTATAGTCCAACACAGCTCGGAGTCCTTGTGAGCTGTGGTTCACAACATACAAACTGATGGATAGCGCTTGGTGTTTTCTTAAAAGCAGCAAATGATAACTGGGGACTAGTGGGTCCTGCATAGAAATCGAGATCTAGTCTGCTTTTTCAACATGGCTCCATTTGGTCTCAAATGTCTCTCCTACCTCCCCTGCTCTGCCCCACCCACACACAATTGTCTTGATGAACAAGATACCCTCCCCACTCATAAATGGAGAAGTGTATCTTGTCATTCCATCAAAACAGGGAAGGGATGTTACTCCCAGCATTTCCTGTTACCCACAAAGGGATGGGTATATAAGTATGTATCCGTATTTCACATAGCGCAAACCTAGCTCAGAAGCAATGGAGGGCTGTACATTACTTGGGGGAATGGGAGATGATCTATACAATAATGTACATCAAGTGTGGATTTCATAAATATAATTCACATATTACATTTCATCTTTTTAGACTCATGAAGATTGGGTGATTTGTCCAGAATCACAGCATGTTGAATCAAGTGCTGAGGCCCAGATTCGATTCTGGGTCCCCCAGGTTCCATGGTTGGCAACGTTAGCTGTTAGGCCACATCATCTAACCTGAGCAAGACGCGTACTGTATCTGACCTTAGATCTAAGGTTCTCACACACATTTCTCAACAAGGACAGATTTAAAATTGTGAAGCTTCATCATGTGCTACAAACTCTGCAGGCACAATATTGGTTTTCTCCTTAGTCCTACATGCTGTTTACTTTCACATTTCTATAGCTTAACGTCATAGGAAATATTTGAGATCTATAGTAGAGAACAGCCTTTTCTCTGTGACTTTGAGTATTGAGTCTGCCCTAAATTTGTTTACTAAGATCATAGCAATGCTGGTAGCTCACTTACTTTGCCTGGGCTTCAGTGGCTACCCTTGTATCTGTAGTTTCTTCTTGTGAACAGTAAACGTTTGGGCAATCCTGAGTACCTGCCTTCTGCAGCTGTTCCTCTGTCGGATAGGCTGTGCAATATAGGAAAGTAGGATCTTTCTGGCATAGATACCCCACTTTTTGCCTGGTGTCAGTGTGTTGTGACTGGAGTTCACTGGGATCCTGCTAACCAGGACCCCAGTGGCAGTGATCTCTCCTCTAAATTCTATGGTGAGTACTGTGTACACCCCACAATTGGCATACTGGGGTACCACTGTAAGTCCCTAGTATATGGCTTTGGCATTGGCAGGGCATTGGTACACCAGGGGTCTCCCATGGGCTGCAGCATATATTATGCCACCCATGGGAGTCCATGCAAACTGTGGGGCTTATTTACAAGGCCCTTGCGCCACTTTTGCGTCATTTTTAACATGGGAAAAGTGACGCAAAAGTGGTGCAAGGGGCTTGTAAATCTGCCCCTGTGTCTGTAGAGCTGCTTTTGCAGTCTGCGTGAAATGGTGCTTGCACCATTTCACGCACATTGAGATATAAGGTTTTCCTTATATCCCGGTCACTGCACTTTAAACCTATGTCACCCCTAAGTTAGGCCCTTCAGTCCAAGGGCAGGGTACATGGTTCTAAGTGTGTGGGTACCCCTGCACGAGAAGAGGTACCCCTACAAACCCCAGACTCCATTCTCTGGGTTTTGTAAGTGAGGGGCAGCCATTTTAATATATGTAGTGGACACTAGCAAGTCGAGATGTCCAGCTACGTAATGGCTGTTCCAAACCTGGTCATGTTTGGTATCAAACATGTTGGAATCATGCAACTACACCGATTCCAGTGTTAGTTGCATGATACCGTGAACTGGGGGCCTCCTTAGAGGACCCCCCCAATACCTACCTGTGTAGCCTTACAGGGTCTGACTGCCAGCCCGTGCTGCTGCCGACCCTAGACAGTGTTCTGCCCCCCTGCTGCTGAGCTTAACTCGGGCAGGGGAAGCTGAACAAAGGATTTCCTGCAAAGCAGAGGTGTGGCCACCTTTCCTTTAGAATTTGGTAGGGTGGGGGCGCTTCCAAGCCCCACCAGGTTGCATTGAAGGGCACATTTGGTGCCCTCCTTGCATAAACCAGTTTAGCCCAGTTCAGGGGCCCTTTGCTCCTGCTCTGGCGTGAAACTACACGCAATAGGAAGGTGCCCAGAGCTCCTCCAGATGGCCGCATGATTCTGTCATGTTGAATCTGGGAGCGTCTGACTGGCTAGGCCAGCAGAGTACCGTCCCTGGCCTCCCCTGATAGGTGTGTCACCACAGAAGATGTCCTTCCCCCTTTTAGGGTTACTTACGGGCTCTCCTAAGGGTGGGACCTTAAATTCATCCTGACATCATCTTCAAGAACTGACTGCCTGTCTTCTGAAGATCGCCTTATGACTCTTCTGATGTTGGATACTGGAACTCTGCTGCTGGCTCGAGCCAGGACCAAAGACAAGACTGCTCTTAGTGGGAAGATTCCTGCTGCAACTTCGTCTCCGCGCTCTTCCAAGTTTCTGCAACTCCGTAACCGTGCATCCTCTGAGTGAGCAAGGACTCTGCATGCATCCAAGCAAGAAGGAATCTCCCTTGGAGTGAAGAAGTCACTTCCCTGCATCTGCAGGCACCTCTACGTCGACAACCATTTTGCTGATCCTGTTGTCCCTTCGGTCATCTCCCGATTCTACAATACTGGTGGTGTTTTATTGGCTTCCCAGAGACCTAACCAGTCTTCCCTGCAACGTGGACAACTGTAATCCCTCTCCAGCTGACCTGAACTGCCTCCCTGTGCACTGCGTCTGTCTGCCTTTGCCAAGGTTTGTTGACTCTTTTCTCTTCACTTCAGTCTCGAAGAAGCCCCAGCCTCCAGCATCGCACAGCTCCAAGAACTACATCCTGCCTGCATCCTCTGCACTGTGGGACTCCATCTGCTGTGAGCTGCTGAGGCTTCCCTGCGACTCACTGTGACTGCTGCCAGAGGGTCCTCTAGGGGGCTCCATTGATTCCTCCTGGCTCTTCCACGTGCTGAGGGCCGGCTCTGACTTACCCTTGCTGGGTTAGTCCCACAGACCTTGCTGGTCTGCAACCAAGCATCTTTTCCTTCAACCAGACTGCTACGGTTGCCAAGGCTTGTTGGTGGTCCTGCCGGCCACTGAACTTCCTGCATTCCTCATCCGTTGTGGGACAGCTCATGGACGGCTCCTGTGCTCCTGCATCGTTGCCTGGGCTCCACAGCTGCTTCATCAAGACTGTCGTGCTACAGCAAGTACCTCTGACAAGGGGTGACATTGTACTCCTGCTCCTCTTGGATACCTGTGGGTGGTCTGAACTCTATCCCCTCTGCTTTCAGGTACTCCTCATCCAGAATCCACGTTTGGGTTCCACCATCCTGGTCCAAGAGTCGTTGAAGTCACCGGACTTCCAAGATCCTCCATTGGCTTCTACGGGCGGTTCCGACACCACTTTGCTCTGATGCACCTGGGCTCCCTGATGTAGGTGTCCTGGTTCCCTGGGTATGCACCACTGGGGTGGCTCTCCAACCTCCATTGATCCAATTGCTGCCCTCTGGATCCTTTGGGAAGGGTCCTGAAATTAGAAAATACCAACCACGACTTACCCTGTGTTATCCTATGGACGTTTGACCCGGTGTAACCACTCTGCAGCCGGGTGCCTTAGGGTCTCTAGCTACTCACCTTTGGTGGTTCCTTGCTTTCCCTAGGCTTCTCCATCCTTGGGTATCAGTCTCGTTTTGGTGCTTACCTCTTTTACCACTTCCTTAGTATATGGTTTGCACCCCCTCATAGGGCCCAGTGTGTTTTTCAATGCTATTTACCTGCTATTGAAGTATTTCTTGTGTATTTGATATCTCCGGGTAGGAGATATGTCAAGTTAGTTTTCTAGTGCTGAGTAATAAATACTACAGTATTTTTATAAACTCTAGTGTGTTTTTTTCTTGTGTGAAAGCTTGCTGACTGACTATGTGATAAATGCACCCTCTTTACACTCTCCTGGATAAGCCTTAGCTGCTCTCCACACCTACTCCTTGAGAGCTCTGATTTTCAGGGACCTAAACACTATCACTAAGGGTTGCCTGGACTCAGTTCACAGTGCCTCCCCGTAAATGGACACTATATACTGAGCCAGCCTCCTACATACAACATCTGCATACTGGTTGCTAAATTCTCAGAAAAACACACCAGATGTGACTGGTTTTGAGGTTGCTGACCTCAAGCATCCTCTTGGCTCCTCAGGCTCATTTGCACAACACCACTACAATGGACATTGACCTGGCAGCGGAGCCAGTGCTGAGCTCATTTGCGGGCCCTCATTTGACTTCATCCAGTACCCATCCTTGTCCAGCAATGTTGGTGCTGAGAGCAGTCAAGGTTGCATTGAAAGTCTCCTTTCAGTGCAAACAGGGACACATCGTAACTGAAGATACCACAACATTTTTCCTGAGCAAGCTGGGATGAAACAATGTAGGTGTGGCACATGGCCATAGAGAAAGCAGTTAGTGTATTAGTGGTAATCAGACCTGCCCCTTTAATGGTTGCTTTGGGACGGGTTCTTGTGTGGAACCTGCTGGTATGAGGATTCATTAGAAGAACAAACTACTTGCCTTCAGTAGCATTCTTTGTGAGGGATACAATATGTCGTGCAGATCTTTGCCACTTTGTGAGTGTGCGCTAAAAAGGGTGAGGCTGACCTCACTATATGTCTTTTAGGGCAGTGCTTTTCAAATGGTGTGTCGCGACACGTTAGTGTGTCGGCTGCTGTCTGTAGGTGTGTCACACAACGTGGTCTAGGCAATGCGGTCTAGGCCTCTTGCAGGACGGTACAGCACATGCTACTGACGCATTACCTGTTCGTGTAAAAGAGGAGGAGTCTCCTGTAGCGGGGCAGCGAGCCGTTATTGGAGTCGGAGCATCGCTGCTGCTTGCTGGCACCCTCCTGCAGACCCGTTGAAGCATCCGGCAGTGGCAGTGAGTAGACTGCCGGTGGCTCCTGCAGTGCAGTGCTCTGCGCCACCCCCGCAGTCCCGTTCAATCTAGGTCAGGGGAAGGCCAGCAGCACCATCGCCAGTGGCCATCCGGTGCTCACTGCTGCTGCCCTCCTGCAGACCCCGGGAACCTCCGGTGGTGAGTAAAGACTGCGGCGGCTCTCGCTGCTGCCGCCCTGCAGACTCCTGCCCCCGCAGACCCTTCCAAGCTTGTGCAGGGGGGGGCGAAAGCAGCATCACCAGTGACGCAGCTTCACATGCTTGCGGCTCCTGCAGCTCTCGCTGCTGCCGCCCCCCGCAGACCTATTCAAGCTTACACAGGGGGGAGGTGGCAGCAGCATCGCCAGTGACGTGGCTCCTGCAGCTCCACATGCTCGCTATCAACCTCATACATCTCATTAAAATAGTGAATGTTGCTGGTTATATTCAAATTGTTTTTAATTCTTGCACATATTTACATATTGTTACTCCTAAATGACAGCAGTGTTGGAAATGTATGTTTGTTATTATTTTACAAATCATATATTTTGCTAGTAAAACTCAATTACTGTGTCGCGAAATGATGCATGTCAAAAAAGTGTGTCACCAACATGAAAAGTTTGGAAAGCACTGTTTTAGGGAGCTGTAGTGTCACTTCAATCATCCAACTACAAGGCTCCTCTACTCAGCCGCACAGTGTCATCTAGTGACGGTGAGTCCAAATTTCTGAAACAAATGTCCGCATCCAGTCTGGCACTTGGTAGTACCTCATGTAAGAAATCTGTGGGCACTGTTGTAGCCATAAGAAAGAAGGCAACTGTAGCTATTTCATTTTTATACTCTTTAAAACTCAGATATTTAGTTATAGTTATAGTTATAGTTAGTTGCATGATACAGTTGTGTACAGTTTTAATAACTCTAAGATATTGCCACTTGTTTTTGCCCCTAAATAAATTATAAAGTCTTACATAGCAAGAAATACACACTGAGTAAAGGATTGGGAGTAATAATACACTGTAATGATGCCATATTTGGGGTTCTTGCTTTAAGTATGCTTCTCCTTTTTTCATTGGTACAGGTGTGGTTTAGTGAAAAGAATTTCGACCCATTATTCAATTTTTATACAGGGTATAAAATACTCAACTACAAGACCATAGAACAGTATTATGAGTTTATACAGGCGCTACCTGCTGTGGATACACCACAAGTCTTCGGTCTACATCCTAATGCTGATATCACGTAAGCCTTTTATAGATCCAATTACTTGAACATAATGTGTGAAAGAGGCTTCTGTACCTGTTCTGTCACTGGAGCTTGCCTCCTGCAGCTCTTTTCCAAAAATGCAATGACCGGTTTAAAATCTGAACAACAAAATAATTTCCCTTCATGCTCTACATACAAAAATGTTTTATAGAAACCAGCTGCAGGTACCCTATTTAAAAAAAAGATATGCTACAAAATAATGCTTTCAATTCGTTATTAGAAAAATATATATTCTTATTTATTTGTTCATCCCATAAAAACGTTTTCTTACAATATTTTTGTCTTTAAAAACCAGGAATTGAAAACTCCATCCACATTACACACCATAAAACCACATATTAAACACATTTATCAACAAAAGACGCACACAAAATTTACTTAACCAATTACAAAGCGAATATACAATATAAAACTGTTGACGCAGCATTTCAGTGGATTAACTGGTCTATATCACCTTCTCGAGGACACAAAAATAATAAAATCTTTTTGATTAGCATATCGACCTGTCCAAAAAAAACAAACAAACAAAGAACATGATTACAGCATGCAGCAATATTACTGCATAATGCTGCGTGTTATGCAGCCTCACCCCTTTACGGAGTAAATGTGAAATTGTGACTGTCAAAAATAAGAATTGTATACTTAATGGATTATAACAATAATAAAAGATGAATGTAATGAAATTTACGATGCAATGATGTTTGTTCTTTTTTTGACAGATATGCTAATGAAAATTATTTTTTTATTATCTGATAGAGACTTCTAGCCTGAGATTCCTTACCTTACAATTATCCACAAGCACCTAACTGCACCTGGAAATTTTTTGTGAGCAGTACCCCTGCACGCCGGTAGGTAGCGTTGCTCGACTCCGTGTGGCGACAGTGGCCACGCTGGAAGTGGCATACGCGGTGCCTATAAAGGCGCCACCCCAGAGCACTGACATCAGCTCTTTTCTTTTCACACCAGTCAGCGCAGCTTCGAAGAATAGCTATCCCAGTCTTTTTTGACTGACCTTTTTTTGATGTTTTGTCAAGAGGTTTTCAGGACTTCGTCCCCTGGTGCATGAGGATGTCCACTGGGAAGGCTGTTATCAAGCCCTTTGGCACTGGTCACTGACAGATGTCAGTGACTGAGCCACATTTGGTGTGGCTCTGGTGTTTGGAGCACGACCATGATGCCAAGTCCTGTGTCGATTGTCATGCCATGAACCCCAACACCTTGAGGGAGCAGTCCCTCAAGCTCCTCGACGTGCGCAAGAAAAGCAAGAAGCCGAAGAGATCTTTAATTTCGCCACGTCCATCGAAGTCATCTGACGAGCGAGTGTCTGCACTCGAGGCCTAGTTCTGTGGTGGAGCCTGCACCTCAGCCATTTCTGTGCCTCCCAGCGTTTCTGGGCACTGGAGTGACCCTCACCCAGCTATGCACATTTTATAAGGCCAATCATCTCATATTTGGGCAACCCGTCCCCGCTGGAGCCCCATCGGGTCCCACAGGCTCACGGGTAGCCCCTACTGGTACTCCGCCAGCGGGTTCGCCCATGGTGCCAGTGGGGCCCCTTGGATTCGTTGATGGATCCAGAGCGGCACCGGTTGAGCCACCTCGACCTTCCCTAAGTGCCTGCTCCAGAGCAGACAGGGGACAGTTTCCCCATGACAGAGCCAGTGCCTTATTCATATGATAGTCCTGGATTGGGGGACGAACAGGAGGGGTCTGTGGACCCTTATGGTTACCAGTTAGAAGAGATAAAGGACTACTGGTATGAGGACCTAATAGACTGCCAGTGGGCAGTACACCTCCCCAGACACTGGCCTGACCTCTTCCTCTACCCTGGCTATGGAAGAGGGTGCCTTTCTTGCAATGGTGGTGCGATGGGCGGCTGAGGTCCTAGACCTAACGCTGCCCTCAGTAACAGTCAAGACGAATATCTTGACGGAGGTGCTTCATCTGGGAGATGCTCCCACAGAGCCATTACTCACATTTAATGAAGCCTTAGGGGTATCCTACTTTGGGCCTGGTCCAAGCCCTGTATTTGGGCTCCTGTGCATAGGACAATTGCCTGCCGCTATCGCCCCGCCCCAGTTTCCTCCCAGCAATCCACCCCGGAGTGCTTGGTGGTTCAGGCCTCCACCTCCAATGTTAACCCAGACGCATTCTCTTCCACTCCACTGAACAAGGATTCCAAAAGGCTTGATACTTTAGGCAAGAGGATGTTCTCTTCCGCCAGCTTGGCACTGTGGTCGGTGAACCCCGCATGCCTCTTGGGCCGATATACCCATACCATCTGGGACTCTGTCTTGCAAGTCCTGTCCATGGTTCCTGAAGAGGCCCGAGCCATACTCTCTCAAGCAAATGCTGATGGGAGGGATACAGCCAAGATAACCATACGATGTGGGCTGGGTACGACTGACTCACTGGGCAGAGCTTATCATCGCTGGCCCTTCAGCGCCACCCACGGCTGAGAATGACTGGCTTTTCGGGGGATATCCAGGCCTCGCTCATGGAAATGCCCTTTGATGGACATGCCCTTTGATGGCCCTCAGTTGATTGGTGAGAAGGCCAGCTCTGCGCTCGAGTGCTTTAAGCACAGCAGAGCTACGGACATGTCCTTGGGCCTTTCCATGGCCCAACGCCAATCCCAGTCCACCTTCCACCCCTTTCGTGGCCACATAATGGACTTCCAACAGCGTCTGAACACACCCAGCCAGCCTGACCAGCTATCCGCACAATAGTTTCATAGCCAAGGAAGTGGTTTACACAGACAATGTGGGTCAGGCAGCCAGAGGTCGATCTAGACCACCACCCCACTGACAGCTGCAGCCTCCAAACCCCTTTACCATGCCTACCAACCATCATGAGCATCCAGTGGGTGGTCATGATATGCCATCACCTGCACCACGGGAAGTCACTAACATCTGACTGTTGGGTTTTGCAGCTTGTCCAAAGGGGTACTCCCTCCCCATTGTGACCACCTCCCATCCATGCCACCTCCTTATGACAAGCTGACGAAGGACCACCTCTCCTTGTGTTGTCAGGTGCTAGCTCTCTTGGCCAAGGGAGATATAGAGAAGGTGTCAGCATCAGAAGAACGTCATGGTTGCTGTTCTCACTACTTACTGGTCCCCAAGAAGGACACAGGACCGCATCCCATTTTAGACCTGTGCCTTCTCAATCTCTTGCTGAAAAAGGAGAAATTCAAAATGCTCATGCTCGTACAAGTACTGTCTGCCCTTGACCCAGGAGACTGGAAAGTATCGCTGGACTTGCAGGATGCTCATTTTCACATCCCCCTGTCCTGCCTGCCCACAGGCGCTACCTGCGGTTCACGGTAGGCCAAGAGGCTTTTCAGTTTCCCGTACTCCCCTTTGACCTTAACAGTGACCCTTAGGTGTTCACGAAATTGATGATGGTGATTGCAGCTGATCTGCGAAGGTCAGGAATTCCAGTCTTTCCCTACCTCGACGACTGGCTGTTAAAGGCGGGCTCGCCCCAGGCAGTCGGCTCCCACCTCCAGAATATGGCAAACGTTCTGCACTCGCTAGGGTTCACTATCAACATTCCAAAGTCATACCTGACTCCCTCCCAGATGCTCCCTTTCATCTGAGCTGTTCTGGATACAGTGCAGGTTTGGGCCTATCCTCCTAGGCGGCGAGTCCATGATATTCAGGCTGTGATACTGATGTTTCAGTCTCTATACTGGATTTCCTGGCCTCCTGCATCCTTCTTGTGACACATGCCCGCTGGCATGAGGGCTCTGCAGTGGGACGTGAAGTTCCAGTGGGCACAGCATCATGGGAATCTCTCCGACATGGTTCAGATCTGAGAGGTTACTGCAAAATACCTACAGTAGTGGCTAACGAACCGTGATTGGGTCAGTGGTAGACCCCTCTCCCTTCCCCACCCAGAGCTGACTGTGGTGACGATGCATCATGCATCACTTTTGGGCTGGGGCGGCTATCTGGGAGAGGTGGAGATCAGATGTGGTCTCAAGCGGAAGCCTGACTCCATATCAACCTGTTTGAGCTCTGGGCGATCCTACTGGCATTGAAGGCCTTCCTTCTTTCAGTCAGGGGAAGGCTAATTCAGGTGTCATTGGACAACACCACCACCATGTGGCAGTGACACAAACAGGGCGGGTGGGGTCGTAGACCCTTTGTCAGGAGGCTCTGCGCCTCTGGACATGGCTGGAACATCAGGGCATATCCCTAGTGGTTTGAACACCTGGCGGGCTCTCTGAACGTCAGGGCAGATGAACTTGGCCATTGATGCCTAACATATCACAAATGGTGTCTCCATCCGGAGGTGCTGCAAGGTCTCTTCCAAGAATGGGGAGAGACTTGGTTGGATCTGTTCGCCTCCATTGAGACCATGCAATGTCATCAGTTTTGCACGTTGGAGTTTCCAAGGTGCTTCTTGCTCGGAGACGCTTTTCACCTCGAATAGAGCTCAAGTCTCCTCTGCACCTTTCCGCCAATAGCACTGATGCCCAGAGCTCTCAAGAAGATGTAGAAGGACTGGGTTCTCTATTGGCTCCGGATTGGGCAGAGAAAGTCTGGTATCCCGAGCTGTGAGCATAAGCACGGGTCATCTGATCAGGCTGCCTCTACAGGAGAATCTACTGTCGCAGCAACAGGGCAGGGTTCTGCACCAGAACCTGACAACATTTCACCTTCATGCATGAAGATTGCGCAGCAACAGTTGACAGCTTTCGATCTTCTGCACGCAGTGGAGGCGAAATCCTATACTCACATGAGGCAATGTTTAGTTGAGAAATTTGGTTTAACCCCAGAGCAGTACAGGGTGAAGTTCAGAGACACCTAGAAAGTGAGTACAAAGTCATGGGTAGACATTTTGGACACCTCTCAGAAGGCACTGGAAGGCTGGATTGTTGGTAACAATGTTGACACAGATGAGGGATTTCATAATTTGCTTTTGAGAGAACACATTTTGACTCATTGTGCTGAAGAGAAGTTACGCCAGTACCTAGTGGACTCAAAGCTGTCTAGTCCCAGAGACCTAGTCAAGGCAGCTGATCAGTGGGTGAGAACCCAGGTTTCCACACAGCACCAGGGGTGTGACCAGAAGAAAGGAGGACAGATCCCTTCCCAGAGAAAGCCCAGGGAAAAGAAGGTAAACAAGCATTGGCATAGCCAATAGGTCTCGCCTTTGGGGCGTTATAAGTGTTTAGACAGAGCTATTGGCTTTGTTAACGTTTTTAATATGTGTTGTAGAGCATTGTGAATGTTGTGCAGCATGTTGAAAATTTATAAGTTATAATAAAAAAAGTGTTATAACTATTTCTGTCACCTTATAGCTAACCGAAAAAACATTATATACAACTGAAGAATTGTACTAAAAACCAAAATTAATAAAAGAAAATTGTTCTAGTTTATTTGTTTATGCAATGCTGTCAATTTTTCCTTTTGTTATAGGTTTTATTGTTAGGTGTGGGATATAAACAACGGGAGGGTGGATGTTGTGAAATAGTATTTTAATTAGATAGGAGTAGTGGAGAGTTATTTGTGGAGAATTAATAGATGTCAAATTTTTATGCCAAACTGAAGTGGTGTGGAGTGATGCTGACGTGGTTGTGAATAGTGGCGGAGGTGATGCTCAGGTGATCCGGAATGATATTGAGGTGATACTGAAGTGGTGGTGCGCTGGTTCCGAGGTGATGCTTATGTGATGCTGAATGATACATAGGTGGTACTGAGTGATGCTGAG
The DNA here is from genome assembly GCA_963921515.1 of Calotriton arnoldi. NCBI lineage: Eukaryota > Metazoa > Chordata > Amphibia > Caudata > Salamandridae > Calotriton > Calotriton arnoldi. Next base: position 1,392,872 of record CAWUFW010001574.1, read on the forward strand.
GTGGTGCTGAGTGATGTTGTGGTGATGAGTTATGCCGATGTTGTGTAGCTGAACTGGTGCTTATGAACTGTCCCCGTGTGCAGGCCTCCCACGGAAAACTCTTTATTTAACAATATTTCCAAAAACAAAACATCTTTTAATGCTCCGTGTCCTTTATTTTGTATAGTAGGCACCTTGTTGGATGTTTGGATGGTTTTGGCATATCAATATAATCAGTGTAGCTGAAAAATAAAATAACGGTGGCAGCGTGGGCCTGTTAAGGGTATTAACGTTCCTGCAGATTAACAGAGCCTAAACACTTACGTCTGTTGCACCAATCTCGGGGAGGAGACAGTGGGAGGGAGAGAGGGGAAGACTGACGGGGGCGGGTGAGGAGCCAGTGAAGGGAGATAAATTGCAGCGATAAGAAACAATACACAGACTGTTTACTGTAGAGCCGTCTGTTGGAAGTGTGGGAGGGGTGGTGGGTCTGCCTCCTGTTACAGTGGCGGTACTGGTGTGCTTCCTGTCTGGGCAGCACAGGGGCACAAATGTTGCTGCTGATGATTTAAAAACTAACAAATAGTGTAATAAAGGGCAATAATGTCAATGCCAAAGTTGCTAGGAATAATAAAAATTAATAATATTATCATACTATCACAGCAGCTTGTGGCGGAGGAGTTTGTCCCTCGGCCGGGGTGGAGAGGACGCGCCTTGTAAGGAAAGCTGCAAGGTCCAGCGCCTTGGTGCTTCTGTCAGGGCACTTTAAAATCCAGCTTATGGTGGTGGGGTCTGTCCCTCGGCCGGGGTGGAGGGGACACGCCTTGTAAGAAAAGCTGCGAGGTCCAGTGAGTTCACAAATGCTAAGATCGGAAACCTGGGCATCTGTGTGTGAAATTTGTTTATTAAACAGAAAACGAGAGAACCACGTGGGTGTGATGGAGGGGGCACGTGCAGTGGGGTGAAGGAAACACGCACCACAGCTGTGCACTGTGCAGTGGGGTGAAAGGAAGCACGCACCACAGCTGTGCAATGTGCAATAAGGTGAAAGGAAGCACGCACCACAGCTGTGCACTGGGGTGAAAGGAGGCACACACCATATATCTGCACTGTGAAGTGTTGTGAAAGGAAGCACGCGCCACTACTGTGCAATGGGGGGAAAGGAAGCACGCACCACAGCTGTGCACTGTGCAGAGATGTCAAAGGTAGCTCTCACCACAGCTGCGCAGAGATGTGAAAGGAAGCACGCACCACGGTGATGAAAAAACGCGAATGTTAAAAGGTGCGGTCCATTTTTAAGCTGTGTACTGTGCAATGGGGGAAAGGAAGCACGCACCACAGCTGTGCACTGTGCAGAGATGTCAAAGGTAGCACGCACCATAGCTGCGCAGAGGTGTGAAAGGAAGCGCGCACCACGGTGCTGAAAAAACGTGAATGTTAAAAGGTGCGGTCAATTTTTAAGCTGTGTACTGTGCAATGGGGGGAAAGGAAGAACGCACCACAGCTGTGCACTGTGCAGAGATGTCAAAGGTAGCACGCACCACAGCTAAGCAGAGGCATTATTTAGCAGCCTGTGCCAGCAGGCACGCACAAAAAGCAAGTGCTAATAATTAAGTTCCCATGTGCGCACCGGCAGACACCGGCTCAAATTAAGCCCCCAGCAAGGGCCTGCGTTACGCCCCTGGATCGAGCGAGCACCAAAAGCAATGTGGGGAAAGGAAACACGCACCACATCTGTGCACTATGCAGAGATGTCAAGAGGTAGCACGCACCACAGCTGCGCAGAGGTGTGAAAGGAAGCGCGCACCACGGTGATGAAAAAACGCTAATGTTGAAAGGTGCGGTCAATTTTTAAGATGCTACCGAAAAAGAGGCGACTATAGAGGCCAACTACAGAGTACAGCAAATGTCTTGACAATAACATACTAATACAAAGATAACGGTGCAGGAAGAGAGTGCTGACATAGATGAAATGCGAGTGCTGGAAAAAGAAGCGCGCACTCTTGTGGCGGTGGGGTCTGTCCCTTGGCCGGGGTGGAGGGGACGCGCCTTGTTAGTATCTTATTGTCATGAATGCGAGTGCTGGAAAAGAAGCGCGCACTCTTGTGGCGGTGGGGTCTGTCCCTTGGCCGGGGTGGAGGGGACGCGCCTTGTAAGGAAAGCTGCAAGGTCTTGAAATGAAACATGATCCACAACAGATGGCATGCTGCGTGCCGCTGCTCGCTCCCGACAGCTAAACGCTGTGGGAGTAAACATTTTCAGAAAAGGTGGGACATGCACCCGCCTTTGGCCAATTGCGTGCTTTCATTTTTGAAAGCCACATCCAAATCGAACACCACACGCACGAGTTTGCAGAAAGTCTGAAGTGATTCCAAGAGGCCTTCTCCTAGAGCAGCGCATGCGTGTTACGCTAGGCTCGACCTAAAAAACAGAAGGAGTCCTCCAAAGACCCACAAAAATCTGAAAAAGGAGGGGGTTGGCCCGAGCCAACCCAAATTCAAAGGGAGGGGGATTCAGGGAAAGAAGGATAGGTTCTTTGATTCCTCAAAGGTGGGTAAGTGCTTTGACTGTAACCAGCCAGGGCACTAAAAGGGAGATGCTGTCTTCACCAAGTAGCCCCCCAATAAGGGGCCAACCCCAGGGATTGCCAGTGTAAGTGTGGGGGTGGAGAGTGGTGTCCCAGAGAGGGTAGGCAGGTGGTGGAAGCTACCTTAGTATCCCTGGGTGGGGTGAATATTACAACCCTTGCTGCCTTACCTCCAAACACGGATAATTACAGGCATTGGCCTAAAGTTAATGGGGTTGAGGTGGAGGCTATCAGAGAAACAGGGGCTAGTATAACAGCACTACCAAACTCCATCCTACGTCTGTGGTGGATTTGGAATGGGGAGGTGAGACAGGCTCTATGAAGGTAGCTGTGTCTCCTATGCTCCCAGTCCAGTGTTTACTGGACAATGATCTTGAAGCATCTGAGTGGTCAGAGGTGGAGAGAGGTCTACATATGAAAATATTGGAGCTCCCTGAGCGGGTATGTGCTGTGACTAAGTCACAGACTATCCAGAAGGGAAAGGCTGGACACTTGGACCCTGGAACAAAGGGCTAAGCATCCAAGGACAAGGGTACCGGGCCTGAGGAGCCAGCCCAGGGAACTCCAGAGGTGAGGGGGGAATCTAACCCTAATAGGGAAGATCTGGCCTCTAACAGAGGGACTCATTCTCTGCCAGAGTTGTCAGATTTGGCAGAACTGACAGGAGCAGGTGGACCCTCCAGAGAGGAGTTTAGTAAGGGACAGAGAGACTGTCCCACCCTTGAGAGCTTGAAGCGGATTGCCACTAAGCAGGAAGAAGGGGATAACAGTGAGTTTGACACAATCTACTGGGAAGATAGACTGCTTTATACTGAGGCCAGAAACCTCAGGGAGGAGGCCACTAGGAGGTTGGTGCCCCAGAAGTACAGAGAATTCATCCTGACCTTGGGTCATGATATCCCCTTGGCTGGACATTTGGGACAGACAAAGACATGGAACCGGTTGGTGAACCATCTCTACTGGACCCATATGTCTGAAAAGGTAAAGGAGTTTTGCAGCTCCTGTGTCACCTGTTAGGCCAGTGGCAAGGCAGGGGTCAAGACAAAGGCTCCCCTGATACCATTGCCAGTGGTTGGGGTTCCCTTTGAAAGGGTGGGGATGGACATTGTCGGTCCCCTGGACCTACCTACTGCATTTGCGCATTATTTTATAGACCCCCTCATCACATGCCTACATTCCCACAATTGCTAGGCGAAACGATCTCCCATCTAGTTATTAACCATGCCAGAATTCTTATAATTGGAGATTTTAACTATTGGCCTAACGATGCACGGGAGAGTACAGGCTCTATAGAACTTACAGATCTCCTCTCTGGAATGAATTGTACCCAGCATGTGAATGCAGCTACCCACATAAAGGGGCACATTTTAGACCAAGTTTGGATATCCAACTTGGAAATCTCTAAGTTATTGATCTCCCCATGTACATGGTCGGATCATCATTTTATTACATTTATTATCTCCAGTGTCTTTCCAACAAAAATTCCACAGTCAGGAAATCATATGGCTAGAAACTAGAATCGTGCAAACATTGGCGAATTCTGTTCATTATTAACTGCCACAGCCCCTACTGCACAGGAGTCTCTATACAATCAGGCAAAAAGCATCAAGACGTGGCTTGAATCTGCATTGCCCCTTTTAAGAAAATCAAGATCATGCGACCCAATGATGCCCAACGTTCGTTCTCTGACGACTTAAAATCAAAGAAACTAGCCTTAAGGCAAGCAGAACGTAGTTGGAGACGTGATTATTCTTCAGACAAGAAGGCCATTTTTGTAACCCAGCTCAAAGAATATAAAAACGCTATTCTCCAGACTAAGACAGAATACTTCTCCTCAAAAATCGTAAACTCTGCTAATAAGTCCAAGGATATTTTCTCTATAGTTGATGAGCTCGCCAAACCAGATAGAGTCATGGCGAAACCTGTCCCTTCGCACTCTTTATGTGACTCTCTCAACTCCTACTTCATTGAGAAAATTGCCACTATCAAGGCTAGCATCCCCACCCTTATCTCTCCTACGGCTTCTCCATTTATATGTAAAAACCCACTCCTATTTGATCGAATTCCTCCAATTTCAAGGGAAGACTTCTTTGTTTTACTTAAAAAGGTTGGTTCCGGTTCCCCCACTGATTGCTGTCCTCCTCATATTCTACGGGAAGCTTTTCTCACCTGTCCGGACCCCCCCCTTTCATTTCTGAACAATTCCCTCAAATTAGGTATAGTCCCCAACACTTTCAAAAGCGCTGAAATTGTCCCGATCCTGAAGAAGCCCAGCTCTGACCCCTGGTTCTTTGCAACTACCGCCCCATTTCCTTGTTGCCTTACTTAGGCAAAATTTTAGAAGCTCATGTAGCAAACTGCCTCAGCTCCTTCATTGAACATTCCCACTTTCTTGACTCCCATCAGGCAGGATTTAGTGCACATTCAACTGAGTCAGTTATTCTTGCAGTCATGGATGAGCTTAGAAGGGGGCCTGACAAGGGTCTCACCCAGGCCCTGGTACTCCTGGATTTGTCTGCTGCTTTTGACACGGTCGATCATGGTCTCCTGATCGACCGTGTCAGCAATGCTGGGATCCAGGGTCTGGCGTTGAAATGGATTTCTTCCTTCCTCAGCAACCGATTTCAAGCAGTGCGCCTTGCTAATTTTTCCTCCCAAAAAATGAATTTGACCTGTGGGGTACCCCAGGGTTCTTCCCTCTCGCCCCTTCTTTTTAACCTTTACCTCCTACCCTTGATTTGGTCTTTGCGTGAAAGAAAGGTCGATACCTTTAACTACGCTGACGACCTACAGCTGGTGTTTGACATCAATTCTTCCATTTCTTCTGTTTCTAATTTCCAATCTACTTTGAGCTTCATCAGTGAATGGATGAATAACAATCAACTGAAACTAAATCCTGATAAAACCGAGCTGATTCTCACAGGAGGACCAGCCAACCCGTGGAACTCTAATTTATGGCCTCCATTGCTGGGTAGTCCCCCACTTCCAGCAGGCTCTGTTAAGAGCTTGAGGATTGTGATCAGTAATGATCTGTCCATGAAGGCCCAGATTGGCTCAGTGGTCTCTGCCTGTTTTTTCCACCTGCGAAGAATCCGGAAGATCAGCAGATTCTTGACCACTGAGGCTTTGACTTTGGTCACTTTAGGTCTGGTAATTTCCCGCATTGATTACGCCAACTCACTATATGTTGGCATCCCAGCATATCAATTACATCGCTTGCAGTTAGTGCAAAGCCAAGCGGCCAGGTTAATTTTCCGTCAGCCTAGACGGCATCATGTCAGACCTCTGATGAAGAGTCTACATTGGCTTCCTGTGGCTAAACGCTGTGCCTTTAAGCTGGGATGTACCATCTTTAAAGCCCTCGCGGGGAATGGCCCAGCATTCATCTCCTCAAGGATCCAGCGCTATATCCCCTCTCGGGAATTGCGTTCTTCCACTCTGAACCTGCTGACCACTCCCTCATTCAAACGCAAAAGGATGGGGACGCAGATTTGCGGTCTTGGCCCCGCAATTGTGGAACTCGCTCCCAGTGGAATTGAGGTCTGTGGCCTCTTATGCACAGTTCAGGAAACAGCTTAAGACCTGGCTGTTCTCCCAGTCATATGATTAAGTTTACTGTCTCGTTGATGCAGCCTCCCCTTTGCTTCCAGCGCCATGAAACCGTTTGGTGTACGTGCGCTTAACAAATACTTTTAACATAACATAACATCAGGGAATAGGTATATCTTGGTGGTAGTGGATCATGCCACCCGGTACCCTGAAGCAATACCTCTTAAAACCATAGATACTCCTGCAGTGGCTAGGGCAGTACTTGGTGTGTTCACCAGAGTGGATTTTCAGAAAGAGGTTGTGTCAGACAGGGGCACAAACTTCCTGTCCAACTATTTGACTGCGATGTGGTATGAGTGTGGTGTCAACTACAAGTTCAACACCCCCTATCACCCCCAGACAAATGGTCTGGTGGAGAGGTTCAACAAGACCCTGAAGGGCATGATCAATGGGTTTTCTGAGAAACTCAGGAGGAGATGGGATGTTCTCCTCCCATGCCTACAGTTTGCATACAGGGAGGTTCCACAGAAAGGGGTTGGTTTCAGTCCCTTTGATTTGTTGTTTGGACACCCTGTGAGGGGTCATTGTGCCTGCTGAGAGAGTCTTTGGAGAAGCCTCTCAAAGAAGCAAAGGACAATGTGCTTCATTATATGCTAGGCTTGAGATCTAGAATGGTAGAGTACATGTACAAGGCAAGCAGGAAACTGGAGGCTAGCCAGGAGCTCATGAAGCACTGGTATGATCAGAAGGCTACTATGCCTGAGTATACTCCAGGACAGTTAATGTGGGTGTTGGTGCCTGTGGCTCCCAGGGCCCTCCATGACAAATGGAGTAGGCCCTATCCAATCTTAGAAAAGAAGGGTGAGGTTACCTACCTGGTAGACCTTGGCACCCCTGGAATCCTTATAGGGTCCTTAATGTGAATAGATTGAAACCCCATCATGACAGGGCAGATACGGCCATGTTACTGGCCACTGATGAGGGAGTGGAGTAGGAAACTGAGCCAGTGCCTGACCTCCTCTCCAATTATGTGCAAGATGGGTCAGTGGAAGGAGTTGTACTCTCTCCCAAATTGACAGACCAGCAGCACAGAGACTGCCAGCAGGTGCTGGAGCAGTTTGCTGGCCTGTTCTCTTTGACCCCAGGCATCACTGAGTGGTATGTGCACCACATTGACACTGGTGACAGCCCACCTGTCAAAAATAAACTATACAGGTTGTCTGACCATTTCAGAGCCAGCATTAAGGCTGAGGTAGCTAAGATGCTGGAGTTGGGGGTAACTGAACTGTCTGATAGTCCATTGGCCAGTCCAGTGGTGCTGGTGCCCAAACCTAGTCCCCGGGGGTACCAAAAGAGTTAAGGTTCTGTGTGGACTACAGAGCACTGAATGTAGTCACAAAGACTGATGCTCACTCTATACCTGATGAGCTCATTGGCAGGTTAGAGGCTGCTATGTACCTGAGTACATTTGACTTGACTTCAGGCTACTGGCAGATTGCCCACACAAATGGAGCAAAGGAGAGGTCTGCATTCTCCACACCAGAGGGACATTTTCAGTTCAAGTAATGCACTTTGGCTTAAAGAATGCACCTGCCACCTTCCAGAGGTTGGTGAACAGGGTCTTGTCTGGGTTGGAGAAGTTATCTGGATGAAATCTGCTTATCTGGATGATATAGCTGTATATAGTTCTACCTGGGGGAATCACTTAAGCCACATGAGGAAAGTGCTTCAGGCCATGCAGCAGACAGGCCTGACTATTAAGGCAAGTAAGTGCTAAATAGGGCAGAGTTCTGTGTTGTACCTGGGCAACCTGGTAGGTGGAGGCCACGTACAGCCTATCCAGGTCAAGTTTTAAATGATTTTGAATTAGACAGCTCCTGTTACCCAGACTCAGGTCAGAACATTCCTTGGACTGACTGGGTATTATAGAACGTTTGTTCAAAATTGTGGGGCCCCTAACTGAACTGACTTCCAGGAAGAGGTCCAAGAAGGTGGATTGGACCCCAGAGTGTAAGAAGGCTTTTGACACTTTCAAAGCTGCTATGTGTTCAGCACCAGTGCTGCTGGCCCTTGACTACACAAAGGAATTTGTGGTTCAGACAGATGCTTCAGAACAAGGGATTGGGGCAGTATTGTCACAGTTAAATGAGAAGGGCCTTGATCAGCCAGTTGCCTTTATTAGCAGACGACCTCTTCCCAGAGAGCAGAGGAGGGGTGCCATTGAGAGAGAGGCTTTTGCTGTGGTTTGGTCCCTGAAAAAGCTGAGACCATATTTGTTTGGGACTCACTTTCGTGTTCACACTGACCACCGGCCTCTCGGATGGCTCACGCAGATGAGAGGGGAGAATCTGAAACTACAGAGAATGGACCTTGCAGTGGAACACAGACCTGGGGTTGCCCATGCCAATGCTGACGGACTTTCCAGGTTTTCCCACTTCGCTGATGAGCACTATCATGGTGTAGGTTGGTAACCCATCACCTTTTGTTTGGGGAGGTGAGGCTATGTTGCAAAGTCATCCTGTGCCCGTGCCATCCCCATTTTTTGCTGACTGGTACTGGTGGTAACTGACTCTGACTGTCCCTGGGCTCTGCCTAACCAGGCCCAGGGCCAGTGCTATGCTGAAAACACACTTAGAATACAGTGAAAACACCCACATACACTAGGGTACACTATGGGTTAGAGTACCACCTATAATTGGCATGACCTCCCCTATAAGGCCTTAGTACATAATAGGGCAAGGGGATCAAAACTACCTTTAAGTCCATAGTATATAATAGGACATGGAAGTTTAGAGGCCAGCAGCCCTTTCTGCACTTGCATCTGTGCAATGCTGAGGCCTGAGGTCAGTTTAAAAGCAGCCCTGTGTTGCTTTGGAGGAAATGGTCATGCTCTGGGGTGTTGCCCTGCACCTCGTTGGACAGGAGTGCCCTCCTGTGTGACCCCAGAGAACACTGAATAAGTATCTGAGAGGAGCAGTGCCTCTCAGCTCTGCTGCTTGAAACTGAGAGAAGAAGGTTTTGCCAAGCTGAAAACTTGATTTGTCTCATCAGGCCCTGTATTCTGACTGACTGCGCCTGCTGCATTATCTGGAACTACAGCCATCTGGATGTATCTTGTTTCAAGAGGAATAAAGAGTGGGCTTTCTGCAGGCTACAGGTTAACAGAGCTCACCTGAATCAACTCCACCAAGAGTCCCCTGCCTAGAGCGTATCCAGTGGACTTTTAAGGGTGTTGTCCAGGTGCATTGTGGGAATTGTGGTCCTAACCTTTCAAGGACCATCTTGGAGATTCCAGACCCTTGGATTGTGTTTTTGACACTTTGAACCCCCAAGAGACACTTCAGGAAGAAGTTCCAGAAGTTTGGGAGAGTTTGGTGAACTTTTGTAAAAAAGCTCCAGAGGGTGACCGGACTCTCAGAGAAAGGCAATCTGGCAAACCCTCACCGAATCCAGCCTGCTGGAGGAGGCTGCATGACAACTGGTGGAAAATCCTCCAGAAAAGTGTCTAAGTGTGAAGGTAAAATCTTGACCGCGGCCTCCCGCTTAGTGTATTTGACCAGGACTACATCGCGGTCGGCCTCAAACTTTGACTTCGTCCCGATCAGAGGCGACCAAATGTCCTGAAGTGGCACTATTGGTTTCTAAGCACTAGAAAGTGTTTAATCTTTAAAAATTCATATATCTGGTTCCCTACTGTGGATTTTGTTCGTTTTGGTGTCATTTTAAAGATACAAATATTTCCTATTTTTATAAATTGGTGTTGGATTTTTATTGTGTGTTGTGTCTTAATTATTTACTGAATTGGTGTTTTTAATACTTTACATACCTGTCTCTGAAGTTAAGCCTGCCTGCTCGCAGCCATGCTACCAAGGGTTGAGCATGAGAATAATTTTCTGAGACCTATTCTGAGCCCTGGACTGTGTTAGCCAGTGGCAGATGCCTATTTGCCTTTACTAATAACCCACATCTGATAAGACTGTTAGTTGTAGATTTCTTACCTTAGAATTTCACCCAGGCGTCAGTATGGATCCCGAGATTTTTTCCGGCGGTGGGCAATTGTCCTCTCCACAGGAGCCCCTGTGCTGGGCTTGTACGAAGTGCACAGGAGGACATCAGTAAGGGCCTCAATAAATGGCAATAGGGGTTCAGAGGAAGAAGCTGCATGCTGAAGCACCTCTGTCAGGAGGTTAATCCTGACTACCACAGAAGGGAGCTCAAAGCCAAGGACCTTGGCCGCCCTTCTCACCACCACAGCATTGGACGCTCCCTCCTCCGTAGCCATGGTAGGGGGAGAAAGCAAACCAGTGTCTGGAGAGGTGTCCAGACCACTGGCATCACCCAGGCCCTCTCACCAGTCCGGTTCTTCCTTGTGGTCGGTTAAAGGGTCCAGCAACCCCTCCCTGTCCTCATCACCACACTCTGGTCGATAGGGAACACCAGGAAGGAACCGGGGAACAAAAGTACCCTCCGGCGTCGGTTCTGACGTCGGCCGACATCGGTCCAGCTCCGTGTCCAACTCTGGGATGAGGATGGGGTCGGCGTCGGTGGGGGGCACAGCCGGCGCCGGGGGCATTGTCGTCTGGATAGGCGCCGGGGAAGTTCGAGTGAGATCGATTAGCGTCGATCAGGATCCAGACCTGGATCAGTGGGGGCCCTCTGGCGCCGGTGCCGCCGCCATCGAAGACCCAGGACTCCCGACCTGCTCCGTGGGACCAAAAGGGGCGCCGGTGGAGCCCAAAGACGAGATGTAAGGCCTCGTAAAACTGTCGGAGTTGGGCAGGAGATGCTCCAGCTCCTGGAAAGGGTGGGAGAAGCGGAGTCGTCTCTGAAGTTGGCACCGGAGGCGGAGCCTTCGAGCGACGACGGTCCGAGTCCCGCGTCACATCAGCCGACCAACGGGGAGAAGGTGAAGAGCGCCTGTGCTTCTTTGTCTTCTTCTTGTGCTTTGACTTACCCGAGGACCTCGACAACTTGGAGTGCGACGACGAGTGGGGGCTCTGCGAACGGCCTCGTGACCTTCCTCTCGAACGAGACTGGGAACGATGCAGAGCCGACCGCCGGGCCTCCAACAACTTTCGGGACTGCTCCTGCAAAGTCTTCAGGTGCATGGTGTAGGAAGCTGGCTCTGTATATACTATACCAAAGTGAGGTATAGTGTGCACAGAGTCCAGTGGAACCCCAAAGGTAGGCAGAGGTAAAAGTTAGATAGAACCTTACTCTCCATTTGTGGTAGTGTGGTCGAGCAGTAGGGCAGTATCAGAGGACAGTGTTAAGCATTTGTTGTACACACTCAGTCAGCAAATGAATTCACACACTCAAAGACTGAACTTCAGACCAATTATTTTTGTATAAAAATATTCTTTTAGTTATTTTATTTCTAGAACCAAGCAAGCCTGGCCCAGGTAAGCAATAAATACTTTACAGTAGTAAATCCTGATTGTAATACAGTTGAATTGCAATTGTAAATGTACTTTGGTTTGACTTACAGTATTGTTTCAGAGAAATGCAATCACTTGTAAATACAGTACATAGACTTGAATGGGATTTTCAGTAAAATAGCAGGTAAGTTACTTTTGGATTACGTTTCTTACTCAGTGCTGTATGCCTGGATGCAGCACTGGGACATTTCCTGTAAACAGGTGAGTAAAAGCGTTTTTGTTAAATCATACAATTTTAAAGAATTTCTTTAGGTTTCAAAACTCCACACTTAGAACCTTTTTCAGCAAAAAGTGTCAATGTTAGCCTATGGAGGAAAATATGGTTATCGGTTTTTAGGTAAGTATTCGGTAGTGGGAGTTGAGGTTCTGGGGGTAGACTCAGGGGTCCCCAAGGGTCAGTGATGCACTCTTGTTACACCCTCAGCAGCACTAGGGCGGCCGGGTGCAGAGTGTTGAGGCCCAATGTTATCCAAGGGGGGATAGGGGGCCTCCGGTTGGTGGCTGCTGACGAGCAGGCCACTTGGCTGTGGGAGCAAAGCTCCTGGACTTTAGCTCAGGGCAAATGGGGAAACAAAGTAGCTCAAAAGGTGCACCCTCAGCGGCACTGGGGTGGCAGAGTGCAGAGTGCTGTTTCGATGTTGGGCGCCCTGTTGTTTTCAATGGGGAACCTCCAGTTTGCAAAAGCACTGCAGGCTCGGGGACGAGGATCGTCTAGGTGCGACCACCACTTTGAGAGGTAAGTTGGGAAGTTAAGGGTTGGTTAGGCACCGTTGGTTGGGCCACCCAAGGCCGGTGGGACGTCGGGTGCAGGGGTGCCTTTTGGGGTCGGATCTTCTTACCAGCTCCCGGTCGCGGTTGTGGGGACCCTCTGGATTGAGGCTGCAGGCGTCGGCTGGAGGCTTGAGGCTGGTCAGGGATCGCCGGTTCTCTGGTCAGGATCGCTGGGGAGACCTCCTCATGGTGTTTGCCCACTCGAGCTCGGGCCGTGGACGGCGGGTGCAGAGTGGGGTGGATCCGCGGTTTCCGGCCGGGGCCAGAGGTTGCAGATGAACAAATCCGGTGTTCACGGGAGATGCAGTCTTGGGAGTGAAGGCAGGCAGGTCCTCTGGGGTTCTCAAGGTTGCTGGCTGCAGGACACACCGGGATTTCGCAGAAGCAGGTTCGAGGGGGAGACAGGCCGGTAGGGCTGGGGCCAAGTCAGTGGGCGTCTTCCTCTTGTTAGCTGCTGCACGGCTGTTCGGTCCTTCTTCTTCTTTTCTTCTTGTTTCTTGTCTGGATCTGAGGAGGTAAGGTTCGGGTGCCCCCTAAATACTAAATTTAGGGGCGTTAGTGTTTAGGGTACAGGTAGGGACCAATGGGTCCCTTCCCTGGGGTGCGTACACTACCTAGTATGCCCTCCTCCAGTGGGAGGGGGCATATGCCTCACTCTGGTTGACTGGGTCCCCCCATCTGCAAGATGGCGGGGACTGAGAGTTGTGCCTCACCTCGCCTCCCCCACCTGAGGGGTGGAGTTGGAAGGGTGCGCACACCTCCCTTCCTCACTTTGTTTTCCCGCCGGTTCTCCCGCCCAAGTGGGGGTGAGAGCCAGTGGGGACCAGTTTGCTGGAAGCAGCAAGTGGCCTGGGGAAGCTCACAAAGGCGGCAGGCCTTTTAAGCTTCCCCTTCGTGGACCCTGCCCATCCTGGGGGAGGAGGCTTGGCACCTCGACCCAGGATGTGCATTGTTTCAGACCCCCGAGAGCAGCAGGCTCTCGACCCACGGGTCCAGAAACATGTCTAGTGGTGGCAGCTGAAAGCAGCCACTCAGTCTGGACACTAGTAGTTGGTCGTTTTTCAGGGGGCATCTCTAAGATGCCCTCTGGGTGCATTTTACATTAAATCCCACACTGGCATCAGTGTGGGTTTGATGTGCTGAGAAGTTTGATGCTAAACTTCCCAGTTTTCAGTGTAGCCATTATGGTGCTGTGGAGTTCGTAATGACAAACTCCCAGCACCATATACTCTTAATGGCAGCACTGCACTTACAATGTCTAAGAATGGACTTAGACACTGTAGGGGTACAGGGCTCATGCACCTGTACCCTCACCACTGGCACAGTGCACCCAGCTGGAGGGGTGACTGATCTAGGCCAGGGCAGTGGGTTGTAGGCATAACACACACAGGGAAGTGTGCCATGTCGACTCTTCACTTTGTTCTGCACCAAGACACGCAGCCTGCAAAGGCAGTGTGTGTGTGAAAAGGTGCAGGGCCTCTAAGGGTGGCACAATAAGTGCTGCAGCCCTTAGAGGCCTTCCTTGGTCACAGTGCCCTGGGTACCTGGAGTACCATTCACCAGGGGCTGACCTGTGGCCAGAGATGCCAATTGGGTTTAGGCTTCAATGCAGTTTTAGGGCCCTGCGTACCTGATTAGCAGGAGCCCAGGGCACACTCAGTCAAAGAACATCAGCAATTCAGCAAAAAGTGGGGGCAACCATGCAGAAAGAGGGCACTTTCTCACACATGGCCCGGCAGTCGGAGCACCACTTTGGGTCGTGATCACGCTCCAGGCACCACAAGCACACGTGGTGCGGATCCGTCACAGACATCATCCGAAACTCAAAAAAGACATTGACAAAAGTTGCAAAAAGCTAGCCAAAAAACGGCTAAGGGGTAGCTCTCTCCGGATCTGCACTAGGCTGGCGAGGAAAAAGAAAGAACTGACGTCAGAGCGCAGGGGCGGCATCTAAGTTGGCACCGCAACGTCATTCCGGTAACAACGACGCCGACGATGGACGCAGAGTCGACCGACGCCACCTACCGACGTGCAGGGATATTGCTGAAGAAAAAAATCTCCGGATCCAGACTGACGCCTGGGGGAAATTCTTAGGTAAGGAATCTACAACTAACATATGTCTCTACCAGATACATCGTTACCGAAGGTAAGTAACTTGTTCTTTACAACAATGCACTAATGCTTGCTGAGTGATAATGCAAATCCGAACAGTATTAATGAGTGATCCTGGAAAGTACACTCTGAACTGTGACAGGTAGAGGACTACTCATTCATCTTCCTAGCCGTCCATCCGTCCCACGTATGCACCCACTTGTTCATACATTTGTCCGTGTTCTCACTCATTCATCTATCAGTGCACTCACTCACCCATTCTTCCTTCGAGCAAATCAGTCACTGACACTGGTCCATTTATTTATCCATGTTGTTACTCCTTCACCCACCCACCTGCTCATTCACCAATTGATCCACGGATTAAGACTCATTACTGTCTCAGATAATAATCAGCCTCATTCACGGCGTGAATAATACTCCTTGAGGTTGATTAAAGCTTAAAGTCCAGCAGGTCGGTGTGCGTGGATTCCAACTGCCCCTTCTGCATTGGTGCATCACTGTGTTACCTATGTCAGTGCGCGCGTGGCTATTGTGTTTCTGTATACATCATATAAAAGTCAAGATTATTAGGTTTTCCAATACTTGTTTATTTTCTAATATATTTTTTTATGTTTCCATTGTACAAAAATGAGTTAAAAGCTATAAAACAACAGAAAATGTAGAGTTGAATTAGACTTTTTTTGTTTTCCTTTAATTGAAGGGTTTATTTTTCTGTTTATAAAAGTTTCCGGGTAGAATTAGAATGAAAGCACTGATAAGTGAAGATGTTCCTCCCAAGACTCCGTCTTTATCTGCATGTGCTGATGCGTTCGCTACCTAGAGATTACCTTTCAAAGTTAAAAATAAATAAAAAGAATCGAAAAAGAAAAATGCTGATAAGGTAACATTTTCTTACACATGCATAAACTGTGACTTGTCTGAACTCCTTAGAGCATTTATAGCTAACTCTGAAATGTTATAATTTCACTGCATCTCCGTATTAAGTTGCTGCATTGTCGTCGTTTTCTAATAAGTAGATGTGTGTTTCAGCTACCAGAGCAATACTGCTGCTGAAGTTCTCTACACCATTACTAATATTCAACCGAAGGCAGGTGGAGGCGGAGGAGGAGAAACACGTGAAGCTGTTGTGTACCGAATAGCGCAAGATATGCAGGACAAATTACCTGCAAATTACATACCGTACGAGGTACGATTTTGTTTTTAAATATGGGAACGTGACGAGATTGATACTTAAAGACCAGTAACTATGCTGTGTATGCAACTCTTCACACCAGTCGAGAAGCCACGCCTCCTGGGACCTGGACAGTGCAGGAGTTTACTTGTAATCTTCAATACTCTGATTCTCCTTTACTAACCCTGGTACGTAGGGGCTTATTAATGAGAGCCCTGCGTTACTTTTGCACCATGTAAAGTGGTACATGCATGACGCAGGGCTCTCGTAAAGATGTATGAAGCCATGCAAAGCCACCCTGAGTGGTTTTGAGTGATCTCATAAATCATGAGTAAACCAAAGCAACGCAAATCGCTGCATCGCCTTACTCTGCGTCAAGGAGGCATTCCATGGGCTATGCTGTGGGTTTTCCCACGCAACACCCATGGAATTTGATGCTGCCCCAGATTTACAAAGTGACGTAAACCTGGGGAAGCGCCAAATCTGTACGCCTCCCGAGGTGAGGTGTAACGAGGAGAAATATGTCAATTTTTCCTCTTTTCATGTGTGCTGCATTCTGCAAATCCTGCCTGCAATGTAGACACCCATGCACCATGGTGCAAGGGTGCCTTCATTGGCTAGGCTGCCAAAATGACGCCAGCGCAGGCAGAAAGGCCAGGCATGCACTGTATTGCTTAAATACGGTGGATTTCTGCCCGTTCACTTTGACGTAAGGCAATGCAGCAAGGTGCCTTGCTGCACTGAACTACTCCAAAATGCCATAAATGAGACCCTTAGTTCATCAAGGAAGGTCTACATCTTCAAGACCTACACCCCTTTCTAGCTATTACCTAAATAAATTGTCTCTTCCTGTGGCCTTTCCTACCACAGCCCTACCTCAGACTGCGTCTGCTTCATGTGACCTCTTGAAGATGATGTGACCTTCCAATCCTGCTGTACTTGTATCCAAGTCTTCTAATGGGTATCAGACAAAAAAACTCTGAGCTGTAGGGAGAGAACATACATACAGAGATATGAACAGGAGGATTGGAGTAATAAAGCTTACCTGTAAATGACCCAGAGTAAACCCAAGCTTTGGTCAGCTACACATATCTTTTATAATTGATATCTCAAAGCAATCTGTTCTTCATGCTAGCCATCTTCACAGGCTCAGCCTCTCACAGTAGAATCACCCCTAAGGTTACACTCATCCTGCAGTACCTCTGGCAGCCAAGCTGTCTATTTGCAGGCTCTGGAATCTGCCAATAGATCTGTGTTTAATCTTCCTCATACCTGGCAAGCTCAGGAGTATGACTCTTTATCTGTGCTTCTGGGTACTAGTTTGGAAAACTAACCATCATCCTCTGAGGTATATGTTCTCTTTATTAACCAACTGTCTCAACGGTATTCTGGCTCAGCTCTATAGCAGGCAAGCCATGAAGGCTTTTATTATTGTATAGAAACAAAGCACTTGCTAAAACAAATGAACTTGTGTATTTATTGGTCTTATTTTTTAATAAGCAAATTTTATTAGGTTCAATATTACATGGTATCATCCTCCAATAAGAAAGTAGCATAATCACATTTGTGTTAAAAGAAATCATTACACAATCACAGTCATAAGCATCAACATCTTCATCCCAGCTGCAATCCATCCTCCATCCATTCTCCCCATATCTTGTTTTTGAGGGCAGCCTCTTGCCTCATATATTGGTTTTCCCTACTGTGCACACCAGTCAACTCCCTTTCTCCAGATCGCAAGAGAGGGAGGCTCTGGGTGTTTATTAGTCTTTATGATCACAGTTGTGAGCAGCTAAGGGCTAGCTTAATGTGTTTTTTATTTTTATCAGCCAACATAAGGGCAGAGTAATACAGACACCTAGGTTTTTACCAAGTGACTGAGAAAAATGAAACATACAAAGCGAGCTTTCTAACATTAACTGCACACAGTTGTCATGATGTATACTATTAAATACACAAGCTGGCCTGCTTCTTCAGCATACCAGGTTTCTGTAGAAAATATGTTACTTGGTATGAATGGAAATTGATTGATCCTACTGCTCTGAGTACCTCAATACAGATATAAATGAACAGCCTGTACTCGTTATCCGATAGACAGCTTTAGCTGCCTGTTGGTCAGACCTGTTGTTTCCAATAGACATAGAGTGGTCTTGGGGTCAGCCCCTTGCTTGGATGGCTTTATTGTCTATCTCAGCTGTCTCTTTTTCACTCAATGATTTTGTTCCTGTTTCTTGTGCTTGTTCCACGCTCACCCAGGAGAATTTTTGTACAACAGTGTTCTGATTGGTTGGCTTGTGCTCGTCTACTGCTGATGTTGCTTACATTCGGAGACGTCTTGCCCACTGATTGTGTTTGTAAATTGTGATAAACAGTGCACTTTGAAACTCATTCGAACAGTGTTGTTAGAATTAATGTGGCTTAAAGATCACTTGCAAAGTAATTGGGGGTCTTCCCTAAGAAATTTGTGCATTTGTTAATGTTGTATTTTAAGCACATTTAATTGGTAACAAAATGCTTGAATGCAAGATACATCTGAAAGAGACTATTAGTTATAGATTCCTTACCTTAGAATTACCCCCAAGCGTCAGACTGGATCCGGAGAAATGTTTTCGTAGCAGTGCCCCTGCGCGTCGATAGGTGGCGTCGGTCGACTCCGTGTTCGTCGTTGGGGTCGTGGTCACCGGAATGACATCGCTTTATCTACTGAGACGCCGCCCTCGCGCGCTGACATCAGTTCTTTCTTTTTCCGCGCCAGCCAGCGCAGATCCGGAGAGAGCGGTACCTCCAGTCACTTTTTGACTGACCTTTTTCGACTTTTGTCGACTTCTATTTTTGAGTTGCTTGACTCCTGGTGCCACGTCAGACCGGCTTAAAGGCTTGCAACTCCTGTCGCAGACTTATGTCGGTCACGGGCCCGCACCTCATGTGCCTTTGGTGTCTTGAGCGCGGCCACGACCAGAAGTCGTGCTCCGACTGTCAGGCCATGAATCCGAAGTCTTTGCGGGAGCAGTCCCGAAAGCTCCGCTCAAGGTCCCGGTCGAGAGGGAGGTCGCGGGACCGGTCGCGGAGTCGTCCACACCACTCTTCGTCGAAGTCTTCTTCTTCGGGTAAGTCGAAGCATAAGAAGAAGGCGAAGAAGCATCGTCGCTCTTCCCGTTCTCCCCGTCCGTCAGCCGATGCGACGCGGGAGGCGGATGGTGCTCGGTCTGCGTCTCCGCCCGCGGAGCAAGCTGGATCGGCTCCGAGCTTCCCACCCTTTCCAGGTGCTGGGACAACCCCTGCCCAACTTTGTAGCGTTTACGAAGCTCTCCATTCCATCTTTGGGCAGCCCGACTCCGCCGGCGCGTTCGGGCCCCGCGGACTCGGTTGGGGGCTCTAGGGCTTTGGCCCCGGCGCCGAGGGGCCCCCAAGGATCCAGGCCTGGATCCGGATCTGTGCCGGTCGACCTCACGACACCTCCTCTGGCGCCGCTTCCGATGCCGACACCTCCGCCGACTCCGACGCCAGTTGTGTCCCCAGCCGGCGTCGACCCCGGCTTCCCCCTCGATATGGACACGGAGCCGGACAGACGTCGCCTGACGCCAATTGGTACTTTTGTGCCCCTGTTCTATCCTGGAGTTCCCCATCGCCCTGAGTGACACCCTGGTGAGGATCAGGAGGACTGGGAGGGGTCTGTGGACCCTCTTGCAGACCAGTTAGACGAACCGGACTGGAGAGAGGAGTTGGGTGATGCCAGTGGTCTGGACACCTCACCAGACCTTGGTATGCTTTCTCCCCCTACCGTGGCTACGGAGGAGGGTGCCTCTTACGCAGTGGTGTTGTGTAGGGTGGCTGAGGCCTTAAACCTTGAGCTTCCTACGGTAGCAGTCAGGACTAACCTCCTGACAGAGGTGCTTCAACCGGCAGCGGCCTCTTCGGAGCCCCTGCTGCCGTTCAATGAGGCCCTTACGGACATCCTTCTGGGCGCCTGGTCCAAGCCCAGCACAGGGGCTCCTGTGGATAGGATGATTGCCCGACGCCACCGCCTAGCCCCGGGCGACCCCATTTTCCTCTCCCAACACCCTACCCCCGAGAGCTTGGTGGTCTAAGCCTCTACTTCCAAGGGCACATTCCCTACTGCTCCCCCAGATAGGGAATCCAAGAAGCTAGACCATCTTGGGAAGAAAATGTTTTCTTCCGTCAGCTTGGTACTGCGGTCGGTGAACACTGCATGTCTGTTGGGCCGATACACCCACTCTGTGTGGGATTCGGTTGCGCAGGTGTTGCCTCAGTGCCCGGAGGAGGCCCGGGCCATTCTCTCCCTTGCTGTCGCCAAGGGGAGAGATGCAGCCAAGTTCGCCATCCGGAGTGGGCTGGACACCGCAGACTCGCTAGGCAGAACGATTTCCACGTCGGTAGCCTTGAGACGCAATGCCTGGCTGAGATCTACTGGCTTTTAGGACGATGTTCAATCTACCCGTTTGGACATGCCCTTTGATGACCGTTGCCTGTTAGGCAACAAAGCGTACAGCGCACTCGAGCGCTTTAAGGATTCTAGGGTTATGGCCAGATCCTTGGGCCTCGCTCCCACCCGTCCTGCGCAGTCTGCTTTTCGCTCCTTTCGTGGCTATGGAAGGGGTGCCCCAACACGTCCCGCCCAGGGCCACAGGCCTGCGCAAACTGTTCAGCCTCTGCACGGCCAGGGATGTGGGACCCAGCGTCGTGGGTCAGGGGGCCAGTGAGTGGGCCAGTCCACCAGGGCTCCCTCTGCAGCAGCCTCCAAACCCTCCTAGTCTGACCCTTCAGGGCCACCAGTTGCCAGAGGGTGGCAGGATTCTCCATCACCTCCCCCACTGGCAAAACATCAGTTCGGACAATTGGGTTTTGCGGAAAGTCCGAAGGGGCTACTCCCTCCCCTTCAAGACTACCCCTCCATCCATGCCACCTCAATTCCATCACATGTCGGAGGATCACTTGGCCCTTCTCCGCCAGAAAGTTACAGCTCTCTTGGCCAAGGGAGCCATTGAGCGCGTCCCTGTGCCAGAAGTAGGTCGTGGTTGCTATTCCCACTACTTTCTGGTACCCAAGAAAGACAAAGGCCTGCGTCCTATCTTAGACCTCAGGAACGTCAACCGCTTCCTCCGGAAGGAGAAGTTCAAGATGTTGACTTTGGCTCAGGTTCTGTCTGCCCTCGACCCTGGAGACTGGATGGTAGCGTTGGACTTGCAGGACGCCTATTTCCATATTCCCGTCCTGCCAGCCCACAGGCGTTACCTACGGGTCACGGTAGGCCACGAACACTTTCAGTTTACCGTGCTCCCCTTTGGCCTTACCAGTGCCCCTCGGGTGTTGACGAAATTGATGGCGGTGGTCGCAGCTCATCTGCGCAGATCAGGGGTTCCAGTCTTCCCCTATCTCAACGACTGGCTGTTGAAGGCGGGCTCACCCCAGGCTGTCGTTTCCCACCTCCAGACTACAGCAGACCTCCTGCATTCGCTGGAGTTCTCTATCAACGTGCCGAAGTCACACCTGACTCCATCTCAGAAGCTCCTCTTCATCGGATCGGTTCTGGACACAACGCAGTTTCGGGCCTATCCTCCAGAGCAGCGAGTCTGGGATATTCGGGCTATGATTCCGATCTTTCAGCCTCTATCCCGGGTTTTGGTTCGGATGACTCTGCGGCTGTGGGGCCTCATGGCCTCCTGCATCCTTGCGGTGGATGATGCCAGGTGGCATTTGCGGGCTCTGCAGTGGGACCTGAAGTTCCAGTGGGCACAGCATCCAGGGAATCTGTCCGATTGCATCCAGATCTCGGAGGGCACTGCACGCCAATTGCAGTGGTGGCTAACGAACCAGGATTGGGTCAACTGCAGATCCCTCTCCCTTCCCCAACCAGATTTCACAGTGGTGACCGATGCATCGCTTCAGGGATGGGGCAGCCACATGGGGGAGGCGGAGATCAGAGGCCTCTGGTCTCTGGCGGAGTCCGAGCTCCACATCAACCTTCTGGAGCTCCGGGCGATTCATATTGCACTGAAAGCATTCCTTCCCTCTGTCCGGGGAAGAGTAGTACAGGTGTTCACGGACAATACCACCGCCATGTGGTACTGCAACAAACAGGGCGGGTTGGGGTCGTTGACCCTATGTCAAGAGGCCCTTCGCCTCTGGACATGGCTGGAACATCAGGGCATATCCCTGGTGGTTCAACACATGGCAGGTTCACTGAACCCCAGGGCGGACGAACTCAGCCGCAGGTGCCTGATGGATCACAAATGGCGTCTTCACTCGGAGGTGGTGCAAGGTCTCTTTCAGCAGTGGGAAGAGCCTTGGTTAGATCTATTCGCCACCGAAGAGAATGTGCAATGTCAGCAGTTCTGCGCGTTGTCGTGAGTGGAGTTGCGGTCTTCTGTACGCCCTTCCGCCTATACCACTTCTGCCCATAGTGCTGAAGAAGATCAAGCGTGACCGGGCCCAAGTCATTCTTGTGGCTCCGGATTGGGCATGAAGAGGCTGGTATCCCGAGCTGTTACATCTGGCCATCGATCCTCCGATCCGACTGCCTCTTCGGGAGGATCTTCTGTCGCAGCAGCAGGGGACGGTCCTCCACCCGAACCTGTCCAGCCTCCACCTCCTTGCGTGGAGATTGAGCGGCGACAGTTGACAGCCTTTGACCTTCCTCCCGAAGTCTGTAATGTTATCTTGGCAGCCATGCATCCCACCACCAAGACGGTATACGTCTGTAGATGGAACAAATTTGTGGCATGGTGCACAGCAAAGGCTGTGGATCCCCTCTCTGCCCCTCTTTCTGAGGTTCTTTTGTTCCTCCTTTCTTTGGCCCAGCAAGGCTCTGCTCTGGGCACACTAAAGGGCTATCTCTCAGCCATCTCAGCCTTTCTTCGGCTGCCTGATCAGCCTTCTCTTTTCAAGTCCCCTATTGTAAATAGATTTTGTAAGGGCATTACTCACCTCTTTCCTCCTATTCCTTTCGTAATGCCTCAGTGGGACTTGAACTTTTTCTGACATACCTTACGTGCGCTCCTTTCGAGCCACTACATAACTTTCCTCTCAGACATTTAACTTTAGGATTAAATCGGTTTTTATTAGCAGATTATGCAACAGAATCACACAATGTACCGTCGCCTACAACCCAACGGGCCGGCTACATATATATCATGAAGCAGAGGAAAACTGCTGGAATACAGACTACCTGTATAGCTAGCATACACAGCATGCCGCCTACAACCCAATCTCGGCCGGCCGCGTTCAGCAGATAGAAACATTAATTGATCCAAGGGCCCTGGAATTTGAAGGGCGATGATGATCCCCAACAGGCTAATCCTAGTAGTGCCCAGCAAGCCTAATATGCGCTGTCAACCGGCCCTGGGCATTGAAGTCTGCCTTTTAGGTATAACTCTGCTAATTCAGGCCATCTTAACCATAATACATATCGAATAGTCCCCTCACAAGACGCTTCCTGACCCACCCCCAACATATATGCCATTGCAGCTGAGAATCCTTGTGCAGATGCATTCTGACATCATCCCTTTAAACTTTGTGAGGCGAACCTAAGAATGCTTAAGTACCACTCTATTACCAGAAAGGCCATATCATTCAATTCGACAACAAATATTCAAACAGATACCCCCCCCACCCCGCCCCTCCCCCCCAAACTGGTGCGCCCCATGCCCATTCCGATTTGAAATTGGTACTCAGTGCTAAATCCTCTTCCCGTTTCCAGGACCATTGGTCTCCTCCTCGGGAGTCTAAGGAGGCGGAGATACTTCGGGCATGTGATCTCGTTAAATTCCGAGGGAAGAAGGGACAATAGCGGTCTCCAAACCACCCCAAATCCCGATGCAGAGTTTGTGAGGGAGGCCTGTATCCTCTCCATCCCCAGGATATGCCATAGTCTATGTAGCCACCCCGTGTGTGTCGGAATTGTGTGCGTCCCCCAATGCGATAAAATATTCTGAAGGGCTGCCCCCAGTGCGAGGCCCATTTGCTTCCCTTTACGGGACTTCAGAGGAAACGTCAAGGGGTTGGGTAGCCCCAGCACTACATATGCCGGGAATCTCGGAATCTGTGTCTCGAACTGCTGGTCTATGTCGTCTAGGATTTTAGGCCAGTATGTTGCCAATTCCCTGCACTCCCATAACAAATGGACCAGCGTGCCCTCCTCCCCACAACCTCTCCAGCAAGTAGGGCTGCGTTCAGGGTTCCGCTTATTAAGGCACACCGGCATCAGGTACCAGTACGTGGCGACCTTAAGGGCAGTTTCCCTGCTAGCAACGTTGCGTGCCGTATGCTTGGCCCTGTAGTATATATCCCTCCACTCTTTCCCCGTGAGCTCCCTTCCCAGTTCTGCCGCCCAACGTTTCTGGCTGGTGGTGGGCTGTGTGGGGGTGGAAGGACGTAGCATGTCATATAATTCGGAAATCAGTTTCTTAACTGTACGTTTCGTCACCAACCACTTCTCGTAGACTGTCAGTTTCCTACTAACATTCGTATGTACCTCCGGTTGAAGGAGCCAATGTCGCACCTGAAGGTAGTGAAACCGTTCTGTCTCTGGGAGGGAGTATTCCTGTCTGAGCTGGGAGAACGAAATGATCCCTTCTATCCCAAATAGGTGGCCTGCCGCTTTACACTCCTGCGTTCACCACTTCGAGAACGCCTTCTCATCGAGCCCTGGTGTGAATTCCTTATTTTCGAATAAGGGGGTCAATGGTGTGGGAAAAGTCGTCAATCCCCTCCTACTGGCTACTCCATCCCATACCTGCAGTACAGTGTTAGTGATCGGGGAGCCTGGAAGATAATGAGGATGGTCTGCTCGCTTCAGAAAGGGCACCTTCCACAGGGAGAGTTTCGCGAGCGCCCTATCCTGGAATAACCACCTCTTTTCAGATTCCGGCCCACTCCACTCCACCAAGTATCTGAGCTGTGCAGCCCTAAAATATTCCATCAAATTCGGGATTCCTTGACCACCCTCCTCCGTTCGCAGATACCCCAACTCCCTCCGCATCCGCGGGCGCGCCCCTGCCCAAACAAACTGGAGTTTTGACTTTTGTAGCTTGTGAAGTGTCCCTTTTGGGGGCCAAACTTGTAGAGTTTGAAACAAATACAAGGCCTTGGGGAGGATAGACATTTTAATTGCTGTGACGCGGCCTAGCAGGGATAGCTGATGCTGTCTCCAATCCCGTAGCTCTCTCGTAATCTGTCAGACCAGCCTAGAATAGTTCAGCGTGATCGTCATTTGAATAGACGGAGCCAATTCAATTCCCAAAAAGGGGATGTACTCCATGATTTGAATCCCCGAGGGGGCCACGTCTCCTGTCCCCGGAGTCGCCTTTCGCCGATCATGTCTGAGGATCATGGATTTCCCCACATTCACTCGGAATCCGAAGACCTGACCAAATAGTTCCAGTTCGTGCAGGAATGCCGGGACCGAACGGTCCGGAGACTCCAGCTACGCGATAATATCATCCGCATACAGGCTTATTACATGTCTCTCCCCGCCAAAGGGAATGCCCATAACATTCAGATTGTCCCTGTTCCTCTGGGCCAGCGGCTCGATATATAAGGCAAAGAGAAGGGGCGACAACTGGCACCCCTGTCTCGTCCCTCTTTGTATGACAAAAGGTCTAGACGATAGCCCATTCACCCTAATAGTCGCGGTGGGTGAGCTATAGCAACTAGTCACCCAGGCCCTGAACCGGTCCCCCAACCCAAAGTGGATCAAGGTCTGATCCAGAAAATCCCAGTCCACCAAATCAAACGCCTTCTCGGCGTCTACCGATAGCAGGAGGGCGTCCATATGTGTGCGGTGGGCCTTGTCGATTAAGTGGAGGGTTCGTTTGGTATTGTCACTACTCTGCCGGTTTTGGATAAATCCCGATTGATTGGGTTCTATGATACCCGGCATCAGGGGGGCCAACCTGGTGGCTAAAATGCTGGTGAACAACTTCAGGTCTACATTAAGAAGGGACACTGGGCGATAAGAACCACAGAGAGTTTTTTCTTTCCCTAGTTTAGGGAGGACCACTATAGATGCCGACATCATGTCGGGGGGAATCGACCCCGGCCCTGCAAAGGAATTAAAAAGTCTTGTCAGAAGCGGCGCTAAGATATGACAAAATGATTTGTAGAAGCCCGCCGAGAATCCGTCTGGACCCTGCGATTTCATAAGCTTGAGGCGGGATATCGCCCCTATGACTTCTTCTATCCGGATCGGGGCGTCCAACAGCTCTGCCTGACCACGATCTAGCACCGACGTATTCGCTCCCTGCAGGTAAGCTGTTGTTTGCGGTCCTGGGTGGGCCTCACGTCTTTATAGGTCCGCGTAAAAATCTCTAAATACGTCTGCTATCGCTTTGTCCTCTTCGATCACTACCCCCTGGTCAGTTTTGATGTATTGGACCTTCGTCTGGTGGGTACGGGCCCTAAGTTTGCTCGCCAACATGCGCCCCGTTTTGCCCCCCCGATGTAATAAGCATGCTTGAGGCGAAGCGCCGCATATTCGGCCCTATCTATGTCTAGCCCCGCCAATTGAGCTTGTGCCGCATTCAGCTGTCGCCAGACCCGCGGCGCCCCGGTCCTACTGTGCACCTGCTCTAATTCTAGCACCTGTGCTGAAATCTGATACCTCTTGTCCTTGCGCTCTTTGTTCTCGGCAGCAGAAATAGCTATCAGTTCCCCCCGTACTACTGCTTTTAGGGCCCCCCAAAAAGTGGGCAAGGAGGTGTTCGGTGTGTCGTTTATCTCTAAATAATCCTTGATGCACTTGAGCACCTGTCCTGTCACCACGTCTCCGCGTAGCATGCTTTCCCTCAGTCGCCATCCTCCCGATTGTCGTCGCGTCAGGGGCAACCGAAGGGATACCATCACTGCATCGTGGTCAGATAGTGCCGACAGTATCATTTCCACGTCCCCCACCAGCGCGTTCAGTTCCGTCGTGCCTAACAAATGGTCAAGGCGGGTGTAGGTGCCATGGGCGTGCGAGTAGTAGGAGAATTGAGATGTCTGAGGGTGGGCCACCCACCACATATCTATCAGTCCTTTGGAGTGGAGCCAGTCTTTCCCTGCGCTAGACAATTCCCCGGTTTGAGTAAAGCGTTGGCCAGACCTATCCATAATAGCGTCCATGACAATGTTAAGATCCCCTCCCACGATAGTCCACCTCTCTTGTTTGCTCAACACCTCCGACAGAGCCGCCTTCAGAAATTTCTCCTGCCCCGCAAGTGTATGCCCTCCTAAGTGGAGTGTATAGGCCAGAAGACGGCCTCTAACATCGGCTATCTTGTCACCCACCTTTCCTGCAAATCGCCGGGCGACCAAGATGGCCACTCCCACTTTTTTGTGCGAGGTGGAGGAGAAGAATTGTTGGGGAAATGCCTTTGATCGAAGCCAATGCCAATCCCTGGATAGCAGATGAGTCTCCTGGATAAGACACACATCGGCCCCCAGGTTCTCTAACTATGACAATATGGATTGTTAAGGCCCTTCACATTCAGGGTAACTATTTTCACTGTGGAGTGCGACGTACTGGAGAGTCATAGTGTATTCTCCGCACTTTAGGGCCCCTGCAATCCTGGCCCCTCTGTGAACCCTCCACCTCCCCTTCTCGACCCCCCTTGGCTCAATCCCCACCCGGGCATCACCCTCTCCCTGCACACCAGTTCTCTCCCTTCCCCTCCCTAACCCCAACTAGAACCCCTCGAACACCCCATAATGTCCAGAGCCCGCCACGCTTGTGCGCGTGCCCTCGGAGAAAGAAAATGGTAGGAGCATAGTGTGGACCAAGGTTCCCCGTCTCCACGCTCCCACCACCCGCCCCCCCAGCTCTGCTTCTGTTTGTTTCTTACTGACATCCCATCTGAGTTCAAGAGCCATCGTGGGAAGCTGTGTCCTTGAGCACCGTTTCTAGAACCGATTGCCTCTCCTGCGCCATAGTCGTGGGGTCTGGCCCCCGCCCCTGCTCCGGCTGACGTCTCCCCCGGACTCTTTGCCACCGGTCTCTTTGTGGTTTGCGCTCCGGACCGGCCACGTTCTCCTGAGGTTCTCCTGACTTGGGTACTCCAGACCTAATAACTGGCATGCCTCTTGTAAGGATTTGAGTTGATGAAGTTTGCCATTCCACTTGAAGATCAGCCGGAATGGGTGGCCCCAGGAGTATGCCACCCCTTGATCCCTCAGGTGCGAGGTTACCACCCAGAATTCCCGCCTTTTTTGTAAAGTTATTGAGGCCAGGTCCTGGAATAGGGCGATGGGATGGCCCCGGTACGTGAGCAGTTGTTTCGCCCTGGCCTCTCTAAGAATGCGTTCCTTGAGAGGGAAATCTGGCAAGAAGGCCAGGATATCAGGTGGAGGCGCGGGTGCTCTCCTCCTCAAACCCACTCTGTGTGCCCGGTCTATCCGCAGTTCAGAGTCCTCCGGGACCCCTAGTATGCTCCGGAACAGCCCCTGTAAATACTGAACCACGTCCGAACCCTCCTTGTCCCAAGGAACTCCCTTCATTCGTATGTTGTTCCGCCTGGAGCGGTTCTCCAGGTCTTCCGTGTGCACTTGAAGGTCGATCTGCTGTGCCTTCAGACGAATCACCTCCTGTTGGAGCTGT
Organism: Calotriton arnoldi; assembly: GCA_963921515.1. Lineage (NCBI taxonomy): Eukaryota > Metazoa > Chordata > Amphibia > Caudata > Salamandridae > Calotriton > Calotriton arnoldi. The sequence goes on from CAWUFW010001574.1 coordinate 1,421,068, forward strand.
TCCAGTTCCTCCTCTCTGGCCTGATCCTGGTCCTCTATGCTCGCCACCCGTTCTCCAATCGCGTCCACATCCCTCCGGATCTCCTTCACTCCCTCGCGAGGTCTCCTTTTAGTGCCTGGAAGTTGTCCCTTAAGGTGTTAAACAATGTCTCCAGAAAGGAGCGGGTCACCGGGGCTTCTGCTCCCTCCGTCTCGTGGTCCATGTGCGTGGGCGGAGACGCTCTGCCGTCCCCGCCACCGGTCTGCAGGGTTTTGGTCAACATATCTTTCAATGTCCATTCCTTTTTCCCCTGCGACGAGGACATGTTAGCTGTGGGAGCTCCTGTCTCCGCCCCCTTTACGCTCTGCCGTGACTCAATTCTGTGGGGGAAGCTGGAGGCCGTGTAGCGTGTCTCTCACGGGAACCCTGCGCTCTCTCTCAGACCGCTGTAGACAGTCACTCCCCCTCCCCTTTCCGAAGTCGGGCCGATGGCGCCCCTGACCCACTTGTGCACGAGGTCCACGTGGCCAGGCGCTGAGGCCTTGCACTCCTGTCTCCTGTCGTCGTGGCTGATTCCCCTTGCTTAAAACCACTTGTGGCCTTGTCTGCCACCAGCGGGAGGAGTGCGTCCCAGGAGGATGCCGGCCCCCACCAGCTCCACGGCCATGCGCCCCAGTCTCCTGTCAGTTTGCAGTTTGTGCCCTCACCTGCCCTACAAGTGGGTACCGACAGGCAGATCCGGGCCCACCCCCATCGCTCTCTGTCCGATATCTTGGGCCTCTTCTCTCTAGCTCCCCATTGAAGATGTGGTGTCCTGGGCCGCCCGGGAGCAACCCCCCGCCCACAGAGCACGAGGCCCACTCCCGGTGGTAGGCCCAGGCGCTGCAGCCCTCACCAATGGCCCCCGAAGAAGGTGACCCCGGGGCGTCCTCCGAAGGCAGGCCCACCACAATAGGGCCGTATCTGCACCCCAAGCCGCTCTCCTTCCGCCTTCCCGCTCCAGCCTCCTTCTCCAATTCTCGGCCCCGGCTATGCCTCCGCTCGGTGTTGCCAGGCACCTCCACCCAGCAGAGCTCTATGCAGACTGGACCAGGGGTCGTAGTGCCCTCTGCCCCACTCCGTCGGCCAATCAGCTGCTGTGGAGCCTGGTCTTCCGTGGTCGGTCTGCTCCCTGCGGCCTGTCGCTGCCCCGCACTCCGCCCCTGGGGCCGAAGCTATGGCGCCGCAACCGCGTTCACCCACCGCTCTCCGCCTTATATGCCGTAGTGCCTCGGAGCGGGCAGAAGGCAGCTCAGGTTCCGCAGAGTGTGCACTGCCGGCAACCTCCAACTGCCGACAGGCCGAATCTCAGTCCCCGTCGCGGGACCTCTGCCAGCCGATGTCTCTGGCCGGAGCGCTGCTTGTCGAGCACAGCGCGTTTGCCCCACTTCGTGTCCGCTGCGCCCCACCTTGGCCTTTCTCAAAGGGCGCCAGCTCCCGGCGGCACTGGCAGTCCTCTCCGCTCAATCGGGCCGCCCTCCTCCGAACCCCACCGCCGGGGCCCTGCCGTCAAGGGCCTCAGTCCGGATCTCAGGATCTCTCTGGGGTGCCCCCCTTACCCGGTCCTCTCGCCATCTCCCTCCGGCATCCGGAGGTCTCTGGGCTCTCTTGATCAGGGCCCGCTGCGCTTCTCGGGGGATCTGGCTCCGCGGCCAGGTCCTGTAGGCCTTTCTGCCTCCGGCCGGCATTTTCTCGCTCCGGCCTCTTTACTGGTGCTCAGCTCCAAACTGCTGCTTCTCCGCAATGCCCGTGTGTCAGGGCATTTATCCTGCTCAGATTTGCCACGAAATGCAGGGGTATTCCTTCGATTAAGGCTGGATTGGGCACCTGGGAGCGGGGAGACGAAGGAGACATGCCTTACCCGCTCGCCATCTTGGCCACGCCCCAGACATTTAACTTTAAAGACTGCTTTTCTAGTGGCCAGCACCTCTGCTCGCAGAGTGAGTGAGCTTCAGGCTCTGTCCTCTAAGCCTCCTTTTCTTGCTGTTCATCCGGACAAGGTTGTCCTAAGAATCAGACCTTCTTTTCTTCCCAAAGTGGTTACTTCTTTCCACATTGGTCAAACCATCACTTTGCCCACCTTCTTTCTGCCTCCACATCCTTCAAAAGAGGAAGAGAGGCTCCACCGTCTGGATCCAAAACTTGCGCTATCTTTTTATCTGGATCGCACAAGAGAATTCCGGGGGTATGATCCACTCTTTGTTGGCTATGTGGGTGCCAAAAAAGGTCGGGCCACGCAAAAATGGACCATCTCTTGGTGGGTAGTTCTTTGCATTAAAATTTGATACTCTTTGGCAAAGAAGGAGCCTCCAGTGGGACTGCTCGCCCATTCCACCAGGGCGACGGCAGCCACTACTGCTTTGGGACGTGGAGTCCCCCTTCATGACAGGGCCGCGTCTCAGTAGATACCGCGACGTCATTCCGGCGACCACGACACCAACGACGAACGCGGAGTCGACCGACTCCACCTATCGACGCGCAGGGGTACTGCTACGAAAACATTTCTGCGGATCCAGTCATACGCCTGGGGGTAATTCTAAGGTAAGGAATCTATAACTAATATATGTCTCTTACGGATATATCGTTACCAAAGGTAAGTAACTTGTTCATCATTGACTCTATCAGAAACACATGCAGTAAATAAATGTATAGAAGAGCCAACATTGTGTGTTACTTTCTCATGTGTTATATGTTACTTGTTTATCAACTCATAAATGTCAGTGTCCTAAGGCAGCCGCTCAGCTAACTTTGAACTTACCAGAGTGTACATTAATTTATTCAACAGCTAATCACTCCCCACTACTCTTTCTCATTTTAATACCAAAAGATCCTAAAACACAGTTGGCATATTGTGTGCTAGTGGGTCTGTCCTGGTAAAGGTATTTTGTAAGCGTTCACTGAAGTTGAAAGATCCACTGCTTGCTCTGAAGACCCTATTCATTCATGGTCTTTCTGCATGGTACAAAGGCCGTGAGTCAGCACGCTTACGCACTTGCTACCCTTCTATTCTCTCTCTGTTCTTAAAAATGCTGTTACTTTGTCCACATTGCCGTCCCAGCCTCTGCCTCACGTGCCATGCACATATTCCTCTGTCAGCACCAACAATATTCACTTAAACACTTAACCAGAAGACATCCACCAGACCCCCACGCCCACTGGTTCTGGGACTCTTGGAGCTGGCTATGGGGCTATTTTTGACACCAGCCTTGACTAGCGAAGCTCCTTCAAGGCCGCAGAAGAAATACAGACCACTTTATCACAACCCACAGTTTTTGCGAATGGATCCTCCTCCTAAATCAATAATAAATTTGGTGGCAACAAAATATCTTGCCACTGCTCCTTCACCCACTGTCTACCTGGCAAAGAAAGCTAGGAATGTGACTGTGGGGAGAAAGACATGCTGCACTTCTGCTACCACCATGAAGATGACAAGTGCTAAGGTCCCTTTAGGAAGGCACGATGGGCAAATGACCTGCTGAGGGACCATAGAGAGGACTTCATGGAAGCTTTAAATGAAAGCATGATGGTGTTGAATTATATCCTCATCAGTGCACTATCAGACACATCTGATAGAGACATCTAGCCGCAGATTCCTTAACTTAGAATATCCCCAGGCGTCAGACTGGATCCGGAAAACTTTTTCCCCAGCAGTACCTCTGCACGCCGGGGGGCAGCGTCGCCTGGCTCCGTCCTGACGTCGTCCACGGAAGTGACGTCAATGGGGCCATATAAGACCCCCTCGGCGTGCTGACGTCAGTTTTCTTCTTTTCCGCGTCCTAACGCAGATCCGGAGTTTAGCGGTTCCTCTGGCCTGTTTTCAGGCCTTTGCGACGCCTTTCGCGTCTGGAACAGTGTGCCGATGCCTGCGGGCTTCAAATTGTGTGCGTCCTGCTCGCGGCAGATGTCGGCGACGGATCCACACGAGATCTGTATGTGGTGCTTGGGCGAGCACCACGACTCCGCCGAGTGCGACGCCTGCCGGCAGCTGAAGCTGAAGTCCCTGCGGGAACGACGGATGAAACTGTTGTCTGCCCGGATGTCACGGCCCGGATGGGCATCCCTCTCTGACGTCTAGCCCTCCTGACGCGTCTTCGCACAGTCCTGCGGGGCTCCCTGCGTTGTCGCTGGATACAGCTGCAGCGCGGAGTTCGTCTCCGAGTCGGCTTCGTTCCTCCACGCCGGCTCCGGCCTTGGTGGAGGCCGAGCCGATGCCGGTCCGACACCGGGTGGTTGAGCCCTCTTCGGAGGCCATCGGCGCCGAGCCGACGCCGTTCCGACGCCGGTCGACGCCGGTTCGGTCCCCGGTTTTCCCTCTGTTGGAGGACGTGACCCCAGTGGGCTCCCCGCCCACACAGGTGTTCCCATACGCCACGGAGCAGAATCCCATGGGGCACTGACCGGTTCATTTCTCTGCAGATCCGCTGTCGTTGGGCAGACGGATTAGCCTGCAGCCATCCCCAACGGATGACTTGCTGTCTCCACCTCGGATGGCCACGGAGGCCAGCGTTGAGTTTGCGCGGGCAGTTGGTAGGGCTACCCGTGTGTTACACATGCAGCCTCCCTCTGTCTCCTTGCCTTTGGATCCCTTGTTGGATCTTCTACACCAGGGCTCGGTGGATGTGGAGCCTCTTTTGCCTTTTGGCAGGTCATTATATGATGTCCTTCTGGACTTGGGCCAGACCCTCGTCTGGTGATCCCGTGGCTCGTACCGTGGTGCATCACCACCGGCCGGCTCCGGATGACCCTGCCTGTTTGTCCCTTCATCCTAGGGCTCATGGACTGGTAGTCCAGGCTGCGCATCCTTCCTCTCCTCCACCGTTGCTCCCTCCTACTCGGGAGTCTAGGTGGTTGGAGTCGTGTGGCCGCAATGTTTTTGCATCCAGCAGTTCCGGCCTTTGTTCCCTCAACACGATCTGCGTGTTTGCTCGGGCTACTTCTGCCCTTTGGGACACTGCTGAGCTACTCCTTCCCTCCTTGCCGGAGGGCCTTCGGGCTGACCTGCTCCAGCTGGTTCGGGATGGCCGCGACATGGCGCAGTTTACCATCCGGTCGGCCATGGATACCACTGACTCAGTGGGTCGTGCTATGGCCAGCTCAGTTGCCCTGCGTCGACATGCTTTGCTACTCGACGGCAGTTTCCCCGACAATGTTCGGGAGCGACTCAGAGATCTGCCTTTTGATGGGGCCCATTTGTTTGATGACCATGCCGAATCGGCAGTACAGCGTCTCTTTGCAGGATTTCGTTGACTTCCTAGGCTTTAGTCCACTATGGTGGATCTATGGTTTCGTGTGACGGTGTTGTCACTGTTTTTCTGTTTCTGTCTTTGGGTCCAAAAAGTTGTCCCATGACTATTGTATGGCTGTTCAGCCAGAGGTTTTTTTTTCCTTACTTTACTGCAGCTGGGCCAGCTGTTTCTATTTCTTTTGACCTCTGCCTATGAGCTTGTCTCGAGAGGTGTCCCTTGCTTTTAAGGGGATGTGACGTACCCTACATGGGGTATTCGTTTGCTATTGTGTAGCTTTTCCTTGTCAGAAAGTTTCGGAGGCTCCCGTGGAGCTCTCTTGCTATTGTCTTCCTGCTAGTACGTACCCTTGGTTGAGTCGCACAGAATGACATGGCCCTCTCCTGGTGCTTCTCTAACGCTGCCTACGGTTGTTCCGTGGGATTCTCGGGCGTCTGTGGACGCAGTGTGCTCTGGGGTTTTGTTGGGGCTCTGCCGTTTCCGGCTCACCCCAGAGGGGTTTTCTCATCTCCCCAGCCTTGCTTTAGCTCTCCTTCTACCTTCTTTCTACCCTAAGCGCCGTTGGCGGTCTTGGGCGTGGGTACGCGTCCCTGTGGGCGCTCCGTTCCGTTCCGGGTCGGTTCTTTCTGTCACCGCTTGTGACCCGTCCTATGTGTTTGTATTCTCATAGGGGACCCGTTGGGTTCCTTGGACCATTGTCTTGCATGCGCTTTTTTGCTGTGTCCTTCTTCCCTGGTGTTGAAAAGGCTTGGGTACACCCTGTCGGGGGTTGGCCAATGAGCGGTACATTTTTACCTGACCGGACCTCTGTTCCGTTTTGCGTTGTGTTCCTGGTCTCCCTTGGAGGAGCCCCGGCCTGGCATTGTCGCACACGGCTCGGGTCTTCTTTTCCTGGCCACTGCGACGAGTTTCAACAGATTCTCCGGATGTTCTCTGAATTCATCCTGTCTACATCTGTTCCTTTTTCGGACTTTCTATGTTTGCATGTTACTGACTTCTTCCTCTTCTTGGTGTGATAGTCAGTATTACCGCCTGTATCGCGGGGGTTGGTCTCACTCCCGGATCGAGGGGTTTGGGCCGCCCTCTTTGTGGTTCGGACGCCTGTCCATTCTCTAAGGGCGTCCTTCTGGTTTACCCCCTTGGTTGTCATTCCTGACTATTCCAGCATTTCGGTGTGCTGTGTTTGCACGCGAGGGGGGAGGCGTGCAGAGTCTCCCTGCGCTGGATCCTGGGGATTGTTCCAGGTCCCCCATTTGTTTCTATCTCTTTTCTCCACTCTCTCCCTCTGGGGAGCTAGTCTTGGGCATGTTCGACTTGCCAGTCGCCCTTGGTCTTTATTCCCAGGGGTACGGTTGCCTGGTTGTCTACCTGGTGCTGTGCTGTCTTCTCGGTCGGCCCGCACATGTTGTTGTTGTTACGCTTCATTCAGCTCTCCATTGTGTGGAGTGGTTCTCAAGGTACACCCTACCTGTTTTCGTGTGTTCTTGTCATTCACATCTATGCACCTCCTGGTAGTCATAGTTGTGTGTTCCGGCATGATGCCCTCTGCCCTGACATGCCATCTGTTGCCATCCCTTCGCTGGACCTTTGTCTCTTCGGACCCTGGGGTCCAATACTCAGTTTCCCTCTTTCGTGGAAATCTGTGGCATTCTGTCATGGTGCACTGCCTTTCTGGTCCTATGACTTCGTTTCATTCCTGTCTGGCCGACAGTGGCCTTGTGTTGTCCTCTACTAGACTGTGGTACCTTGCTTCCCTTGCTCATGCTCCGCCCTGACCTTCAGGGTTTGGTGTCAGGTATGCTGGTAATGTTGAGCCTTATGGGTCTGGTATCAGCTACGCTGGCATTGTGGCCTCCACCTTGTGTCAGTCAATGTTTTTGACGGTCTACTTCCTTCGGGACCGTGGTGGGGTTCAGTCCCAGGCCCTCCTCCAATGGGGTATAGCTATGGTATCTATTCTAAGTTAAGGAATCTGCGGCTAGATGTCTCTATCAGATGAACGAGTTACTTACCTTCGGTAACGATGTATCTGGTAGAGACACAGTCTAGCCGCAGATTCCTTAACACCCCCCCATCCTCCCCGTTCTGCGAGGACCTTTCCAGGTGGGGTTATACCACCTTGCCTCTTTTCAGGAGGCCATACTCTTCCTAAGGGGTGCTCTAGTTCACCCACCTCTGGGGCAGGGTGTGTCTTTCTGCTTTAGGCACGTTAGCCTACCACTCTTCTCTTTTGGGTGTCTAAATTATGTGTACTCCATCCGGGTTCTTCCGACATGGAGTTTATCATGTTTTCTAACCCTCCCTCCTCCCTTGTCTGTCTCCCCCTGTTTTTGGGGTCTCCTTGTCTCTGCTGCAGACGCTTGGGTTGAGCTTCTATTGGACTATGCTCAGTGCATAGGTCATTGTGGGGGTGTGGTACCACTTCTATGTGGTTGTTTACTTCCTTGCTCACAGACTCTGTCGTACAGTTCCATCCAGTGGCTGCGTTCCGTCCTTTGATTGTCATGTCATTCATTTCCACTGCCGTTGCCTCTTTAGGGGGGGCACGGTTCTTTGCTTGGTGGGATTTTTTTTATTAGAGCGGGTGCTTGTTCGCTTCCTTTGGTCCCTCCAAGTGTTTAGTGCTTTTCAACATGGGATGGTTTCTTATCATTGTTGTTTCAAAGGTTTTTGTTTCTTTTTTGTTTCCTTTTGGCACACTGTTCCTATGCTCTCACAGTTTTTGTAGTGGCTCCGCGTTGTGGAGCAGAAAAGTTTCAATGCAGGAAACTGACGTCAGCACGCCGAGGGGGTCTTATATGGCTCCATTGACGTCACTTCTGTGGACGACGTCAGGACGGAGCCTGGCGATGCCGCCCCCCGGCGTGCAGAGGTACTGCTCGGGAAAACGTTTTCCGGATCCAGTCTGACGCCTGGGGATATTCTAAGTTAAGGAATCTGCGGCTAGACTGTGTCTCTACCAGATACATCGTTACCGAAGGTAAGTAACTCGTTCATCTATACTAGAAGCACTTGGATACTGTCATGGTCTTGCATTTAGACTGTCCTCACGGTTGAGGCTGACATGTCACAATCCGGAGACTTAAAAGAGGATTTTAAATGTACCCTTTTCTGGTAACTCCTTATTTGGCACCAACACTAATGAGGAAATGGTCCAGATGAAATCTGGGATGGAAACTTTATGGGCTGTAGCTCTGAAAAAGAGAAAAGAACAAAGGAAACATTTGTACAGGCCTTACGTTACTCTATATTACCTGGAGATGGTTCAAACTTTCAAGGTCAACAGCACCAAGAAAGACTTTTCTAGAATCAATGATGCCAATTCAAGGGTAGAGGAGGTTATCAACTAGCTGCAGCAGTGGGGAAACCTCCCACAGGGACAAAGCAGTGACGTTCCAATCCCCCTCTTGTTACCCACTGCAGTGGGGAAGGCATTTTGAGCTACTTGGAAAAGTGGCGTTCCACCACAAAAGAAGTCACATCGGTGCTGAATATTGTTCAGAAAGGCTATTGTCTCAGATTCAAACCTCCTTCACCAGCGATTCCAAAGAAGTCATCCTCGCAACAACTGTAGATGCTTCAGCAAGAAGAAAACATGCTCTTGCAGAAACAAGCAATAGAGAGAGTACCCGATTCCCAGAAAAGATTGGAAATTTACTCCTAGTTGTTTCTGGCAAGAAATGATTTCAAGCAAACAAACAGATAGGGAAAGAAAAATTCAGGATGCTAGCACTTCATTGGATCTCTCTGCATCTTCATCAGGGAGATTGGCTATGCTCCATAGAGCTTCAGGATGCATACTTTCATGTGCCCATTACCAAGAAAGATTGGAAGTTCCTGAGATTTGTAATGAGAAAGTATAAGTACAAGGTCCTTCCGTTTGGCCTCAAGCATGCACCAAGGACCTTGTCAAAGTGCAAGGTTGTGGGCACAGCTCATCTCAGGAAACAGAAGATCTTTGTCTATCTGTGTTCAGAATATTGTCTGATCAAGGCGAAAACATCACAGTAGTCTTGTCAGCATTTGCAGTTAACACTCTCCACTCTCACCCATTTGGACTGCATGTCAGTCAGAAGAAACAAACATCAACTCCAGAGCAATCCCTGCAATATCTGGGAGCAGTTCTGTACCTTTTTTTTGATAAACAATTTTATTGGTTTTTGACATGAAAACAAAGACCAGCAATTCAGCACATTACAGTAGAAATTACAATTCCCAATCAGTTGGATGATGATCTTGTACCGCAAGACCCTGTGAAGTCTACCTTGATACAAACATTTAGCAGGTGACCCAGAGTTAGGCCATAATACCCAGCCATTTGCCCCACACCTTGTGATATTTCTTTGGACAACCCCGTGCTTCATACATAGGTTTTTCTTGTGCAGCGCACCAGTCCACCCCCTCCCGCCATTTCTTGAGGCTAGGTGGTGCTGGACGCTTCCAGTTGGCGGCTATGTTGCGCTTGGCTACAACCATAGCCGTGTTAAAGAACAGCTTCTCGTTTCTGGAGCCATCCAGCCCATCCGTGATCCCCAGGAGCGGGTGTTGTGGGTCATGGGGAACTTCTCACCCCAGGACTTCTGTGAGTTCCTCTTCGATGCCCCCCCAGAATCGTGTCAGTTGAGGACATGCCCAGACCATATGGAAGAAATCCGCCTGGCCTTGGCTGCAGCGTGTACAGGAGGCATTTGGGTAAAGGCCAGCCCTGTGAAGGCGTGCAGGGGTTAAATAGGTGGCATGCAGGTAGTACAGTTGAATCAGGCGGAGTCTAGCCGATGCAGTGACCAGCTTAGGTGCCATGAGCGCATCCCTCCAGTCCTCTTCCTCCAGTGGACCCACCCATTCCTCCCACTGGCCTCTGAGCCGGTGTAGTGTGGTTGGGGTGTTGTTGGTTAGTGTACGGTAAATGCGGGAGATGCCCCCCTTCCCCAAATTGCCCATCATGATCCGTGCTTCGGGAGGGTTGTATTCAGGGACCACTGTGTCATCTGATATGTGCGATTGGAGGGCATGACGCAGCTGCAAGTACTTGTAAAATTGTGACGGGTGTAGGGATTACCTGGATTGAAGGTCCTGGAAGGAGCACATGTGGCCGCCGGCCCACACATCACCTAGTTGGGAGATTCCTATAAGATCCCAAGATCGAAATCCCCTCAACCCACTAACCTCCCAGAGCCAAGAACCGTGCCAGAGAGGCGTGTATTGAGTTAGTTTATGTGTCCATTGCGTGTGATGCAGTGATGCTCGCCAGGCCAGAAGTACGGTATGTGTCACATCTGGTAGGGTGGAAGGTATGGACCCTCCGTACATCATAGATTGGATTTTAGGCAAGCCCAGATCGCTCAGCTCGAGTCTGTAGGCCGGATCGGACCATCCCCCGTTGAACCAGTCATGTATTGTGAGGAGGCGGGTCGCCAAGTAGTATAAGTGTAAGTCGGTCATCCCCATGCCCCCATCGAAGGGCGGGATCCGGCAGCGGGTCAGAGCTATACGAGACCTCCCAGCCCCCCAGAGGAATTTAGTAGCTGTACTCTCTAGTTCTCGAAAACAAGCCAGCGGAAAGCTGAAAGGGGTGTTTTGGAGGACGTAGAGGAATCTGGGGAGAATCATCATTTTAAACAGGCCAACCCTCCCCGGGGGATTTAGGGGGAGCGTCTGCCACCTGTGGAGGTCCTCCTTTGCCTTTTTCACCAGCGGGGTGATGTTGGGGCCCAGGCGAGGTCAGGGAGCAGGGCGATCCAGACCCCTAGGTATTTGAAGGATTGTCGCCTGAGGGGTATTGTGGATTGCCAGTCGTAGCAGTCCCTGGCTAAGTGTAGGGGGAACAGGACTGACTTACTGCGGTTAAGACGTAGGCCGGAGGCCTGCCTGAAGGAGTGTAAGACCCGGAGACAGTGAGGGCCAGACTGAGCGGGTTCCGCAAGGAAAATTAAAACATCGTCTGCATAGAGGGCAATCTTGTCCACCTCCTAGTTGGGCCACTCCCATCCCCGGATGCGGTCCTCCAACCGAATCAGGTTCGCTAGGGGCTCCATCGCCAAGGCAAAAAGGAGGGGCAAGAGGGGGCACCCCTGCCTCGTCCCTCTACGAATGGGGAAGGCCTCTGATAATACCCCGTTGACTAGCACCCATGCTTGGGGCCGGGCGTAAAGAACCTTTACCAGGTTGCGAAAGCTTGGGCCGAAACCCATTTCTTCCAGCACATCACCCAGTCCACAGAATCAAAGGTCTTCTCGAAATCGACAAGAAGAAGTGCCAAGTAGGGGGTGAGCAAAAGGCGGTGTGCCAAGGCCAGATGGAGACGACGGAGGCAATGTCTAGTCCCTCGCATGGGCATAAACCCACACTGGTCCGGGTGAACCAGCTTGGCGAGAAAGGGCCTCAGCCGTTGGGCAAGAATTGTAGCGAATATTTTAACCTCCGTATTTATGAGAGAAATTGGGCAGTAGTCCGCACAGCGAGGAGACAGGGTTTGTGTTTTAGGGAGAACAACAATGGTGGCCATGTCTGTCTCGGGCGGGAAGGAGCCTTTCTCTAGGGCCTCGTCGAAGAGGTCTGCGAGGTGTGGGACCAGAGTCTCTCGATATGCAGCATAGTATTCCTGCGGGAGCCCGTCCGGGCCTGGGGTTTTGCCCAATGAGGCATGTGCTAACGCTTCGTTAATTTCTTCATGGGTGATGGGGAGGTCCAAGCCAGCTGACTCGGCAGGGCCTAGGCGAGGGAGGCGGGTATGGGCAGTGCTCAGCAGTTCAGAGAGGGATATTACGGGGCTCTGCGCCGAGTAGAGCGTGCAATAGTAGGAGGCAAAGGCGTGGGCCATTGCCAAAGGGGATCGGTGCGCTAGCCCATCCAGGTCGACAATTTCCGGGATAATGCGGTTGGGTATGTGGCTAATCTGTGGAGGATCTGTGGAGGATCTTCCCATTCTTGTCACCCCATCCGTACACCCTAGCTATGGATGATCTGCAGAGGAGCTTGGCGGCATCCAGGGAGAGTTGCTTGATTTCGGCCTGAAGGCGTGCGAGTTGTCTCTCTCGGGAGGTGTCACAGTCATCAGGAGGGGATTGTTCAAGGAGCAACGCTTGCGCCTCTCGCAGGGTGATATGGTGTACCTGGGCTTGTCGCTGACGTTTGAGTTGGCCCTTGGCGAAGCCTCGGATGGTGGCTTTGCCTGCTTCCCATAGGGTATCTGGGGAGGGAACGGAGCCAGTGTTGGCAAGGAAGTACTGTTGGAGTTCTATCCCCACCACCTTTCTAAATTCTTTCTCCTGGAGGAACCAGGCGTTCATCCGCCAGGTTGGGCGCGTCGAGGGGCCCCGATACTGAGAAGCAGTGGTGAATGGTCGGAGATACCTCTAGGAAGTATACAGATGTCTTGGATCGTTTGGCAGTCAGTGGAGGGGACGAATATAGCATCTATGCGCGCCTGAGTGTGGTGTGCCGCAGATGTATGAGTAAATTGTCTGGTGTGAGGGTGCCAAATTCTCCATGCATCGCACAGGCCCAGGGAATCAGCCCAGTTCATTAATTGTTTGGTGTGAGCAATTCTGGAGGTGGATGGTGGACCTGTAGTGTCGAGGTGTGGGTTAGGAACCGCGTTAAAATCACCCCCGACTATTGTGGTGCCCAGGGGCAGGGAGGTGAGGAGGTCGGTGATGCGTTCCAGGGTCGACGTGAGCATCGATGGGGGTGAGTAGATGGACACAAGGTTGAGGGGGTTTCCGCCCATCGTTCCGCTGAGGGCCACATATACTCCCTGGGGGTCGTGAGTGGCCCGTGTGGGCACTAAGGGAAGAGTACGCCTCAGAAGGATAGCCACCCCCTGGGAGCCCCGGGCAAACCCTGAGTGCCATACTCTATCGTACCTGTAGCGTGCCAGGAAGGGGCAGTGGTTCCCCACCAAGTGAGACTCCTGGACCAGGAGTACGTCAGTGCCTAGGCGTTGGGCATAGCGTAGGACGGCTGTGCGCTTGACTCTATCTAGGAGCCCATTAATGTTCCAGGACAGTGTGCGGAGGGAAGCTCCCGGAGTGGTTGTGTCGGTCATGGTGGCCGCTGGTTGGAATGATGGATCCCCGCACCTTGGATAGCAGGGGGTGCGCATGGGGTCTGGCACGGGCGCGGGATAGCAAGTATGACTGCGCTTTGCCGATGGTATGCAGGAATATCGTAGTGTGCCTCAATAAGGCTGGTGAAGAAATACATCAACAGAATGTCATCAATGGGACAACGGTCCCAACCCCTTTCCCTCCCCCCTCCCCCCACCCTATACTTCGAGAACAGAAGCATCTGTCGTCCAACTTCAGCAAAGTAAAACCAAACTAAAACGCTCGGGTTAGGTTGCGTGGAGGACCCCTCCTTGTAGATGGATGTATAGTCTCTCGGCAGAGAAACAAGCTAAATGGAGCAACAGCTCTGCCGTGGCGCCTTGCCACTAAGTCGGCGAGGACACGTCCCTGGATGGGACCGTGGAAGCCCAAGTTCGCCAGGGCGCTGCCGCACAGGTCTTAGGAAGGCTGTGTTACAGTTCCGTGTGGCTTGAGGAGACGGATCATCGCGGGGAGCGGGTGGTGCTCCGGGGCGCGGAGTTCCACAACGCGGGCGGGGTCACTGCCTATAGTGGCCACGGGAGACACCCGCCCGCACCCCCCTTCTGCTATGTGTACCTCATCGACTTTACATCAAACTGAGAGGCGGCGCCAACCCCCAGACCACGATTTCTTCTCCTTAGGTTTCCTTATGGTTGGGCTACGGGACAAATCCGAATCTGCAGCCGCCAAGTCCCGGTGGCCTAGCGAAAGAGGTTCCCCGGATGAGCCGCTGGTCGAGTGGTGTCTGTGGCGAGACGGGGATCCCGGAGGGCTAGGAGAACCTTCGGGCCTGCGGGCTGCCAGGCTCGACAATCTGGGTGCCTCTCTGTGGGACTGACGCCTCCTGTGGGATTGTGTGCGCCTCCGGCGCTGCTGCTTGGGGGATCGGGACCGCGTGGAGTTGGGGCCCAGGGGCGCGGGAGACTGGTTCCGCCGGGACCCAAAGGGGCGCTCCTCCGTCAACCACGTCCAGGCAGCCTGGGGAAATTCAAAGAACTGTGTCTTGCCCTGAAAGATGACGCGAAGGCAGGCTGGGAATAGGAGTCGGTACTGAAGGCCGGGGGTCCGCAGTTTCCTCTTGACTTCCATGTAAGAACGGCGCTGATCCTGTACCTCCCTGGTATAATCGGAGAATACCATGATAGTGTGGTTTTGGAACTTGAGGGGTCCCAAGGAGCGTGCCTCACACAGGATTGCATCCCGGTCCTTAAAGTTGAGGATTCAGGCTATGATGGGACGATGCGGGGCCCTAGGCGGAGGCTTGGGTGCCAGGGACTGATGGGCTCTCTCCATCGTGAACCATGTGGAGAGTGCATCCTTGGGCATCCAGGAGGAAAACCAGGATTCAATGAAGTTGGACATCTGTTCTTTCTCTGCCCCTTCAGGGAAGCCCACCAGGCGGAGGTTATTGCGGCGCGGGCGGTTTTCAGCGTCTTCCGCATGCCGATGGAGCTCCTTGGTGTGAGATTGCAAGTGGGCTACCTGTTCTTTTAATTGGTGGATGTCGTCTTCCGCTGTGGAGAGGCGAGATTCAGCTTCCGTGATGCAGGCAGTGGCGTTACGTAGGTCCTGTCGAATAAGGGACACGTCTACCCTGACCTCCTCAATCTTTCCCTCCACCGAGGCCTGCGACGCGCTGATCGCCTGTAGGATAGCGGCCAAATCCTTGCCTTGGAGAGGGGGGCCGCCTTCACCTTGCCCAGTGGGCTCGTGGTCAGCTGTGGTAATTTGGTCTATCTTTGTTTGCGTGTGGGTGGCCGCCGATTTGGAGCTCCGGTCTTTCCCCATGACGTTTGATGGGCAGCGTGCTAGCGGAGGCTCAGGGTCAGTGCGGGGCTGGTGTGGTCCTGGTGGGCCAAGCCCGGTTGAGCACCCTAAGTGAAGGGTCAAGAGTCCGCCGTGGTCTGAGGTCACTGCTCCGGGAGCGGGTGCAGCTTGAAAGTCACGGCTGGCTGTTCAGGATTTTGCTGGCGCTTCCCAGGGCGGGTGCCAAAGATCGGTGTAGAGGCTGGGCTGGGGGAAAGGATTCCACACCAGGGTGCAGGTCAGGATTGATTCAATTCTCCAAAGCGAGGCTCGGTGGCCAACGGCCGGCAAGGCCTGTGAGAGAGACCGCTGAGGCGGGCGCGGAGGGAACAGTGGAGGGGGCCCACACCCAGGACCCCACGCTGCTCAGTAGATGCAGCCGGTTCCACCTCCCCCGCATGCAGCCCGTGCTGCACAAGGGGCGCCGCCTCAGCTTCGTCCCGGTGCCCCTCACTGCCGCCACTGCACACGTCGGACAATACAGGAGCTGTGGGGTATCCCCAGGCCGTTGGGATCGCACCCGGTGGGGTGGGGCACCCCCGTTCAATAACCGCGTCCTGGAACTGGCAGGGTCGGCCGGAAGGGTGAAGCGTTGGGGACGTCAGGCATGCTCTTGCCCTCCGCCGACCGAAATGACAGCCGAAACTGCGGCCACACCGCGGCTCAGCCAGTGGTCAGTCCCCGCGGGGCCCGGTCATGCGCAATCAGGGGGGCCCGGGGTCGGAGCAGGGCCACGAGGCCTGGATCCCAGTTTTGGGCCGGTCAAACCGCAGGAAGTGGACCAAGTCTAACTGTGTGGGCCCAGGTGTTTTGTGCCCAGCCGGGTCCAGAAGGGGCACCGCAGGAGCAAGAGAGGGGGGGACGGTGGAGGGGACCCTCACCCAGGGCCCCACGCTGCTCGATGGGTGCAGCCCCCTCCACCCCCCAGCAGGTGGCCCACAGAGATGTTGAGCGCTGTGCGGGCTGAGTCCTCCAGTCCAGGAGTGTGGGCCTGGGTGACAGAGGCCTGCAGGGCCCAGACAGGGTGCCCCAGGAGCGGAAGAGGGGGAATGGTGGAGGGGGCCCACGCCCAGAACCCCTCGCTGCTCGATAAAGCAGCCGGTTCCACCCCCCCGACTAGCCGCCCACAATGTATGGGGAGCGCCACCCGAGCCGGGCCCCAGCACCTCCCACCGCCGCCGCCGGACTCACCGGGTGTATTCTGGAGCCTCCGGGCACTCGCAGGCCGCTGGGGACCAGCCTGGTAGATTCAGGTGCAGCAGATCAGCCTTCTCGCAGGAACCCAGCAAGCCGATGAGGGGGAAGGCCGGCGACTCTGCAGGCGAATTCACTCTCTCCCGCCGCCCGAGGTGGCGGCCGAAACCACGGCCTCGCTGCAGCGTAGCCCGCAGCCCAGCCCCAGGCCGCCCCAGGTCACGGGGGCACTGCCGGCGCTGTGCAGCAGTCCTCGACTCGCAGCCAGCAAAGGCCCCGCCGCGGGTTGCTGGTCTCCGGGCGAGGATCAGGATAGGGTTGTTTTGGGCGGGCCTCGCGGGGTGAGCGGTCCCAGGTCTCTGTCGGGAGAGGAGGCCTCCCACAGGTGCCGCGTGTGTGATCGACCCGTCGGGTCACGGTGGAGAGGCCGCCGGTCCGCAATGCGCGGATGTCTCTTTGCGCCGCCTCCGGTCCCCGCTGCAGTCGCAGGCATCCGGCGGTCCGGCTCCGGGTCTCACTCCCCTCGCGCAGATGCAGGGTAGGACACCTCGGCCCCGGGGTCAGAGGCTGCCATCTTGCGGAGCGGTGGCGCCGTGTTGGTCCTTCTGGCGCGGAAATAGGAGGTTTTGAGGGGAGGTGTGGCCTTGGATAGGTGCCGTGACTTGCAGCAAGGCTGTGGTGGTAGAAAAGGAGAACGGATGCCTGCCGGTAACGGTGGATCGTGGCGCGGATGACGGAGGGGTCCGGAGCACTCTTAGAGTGTGACCGCCATCTTGACGCGCCAAGCCACGCCCCTCCAGTTCTGTACCTTTTTAAAGCAGAATTGTATCCTTCAGAGGAGAGACTGTTAACTATCCATCTGAAATGCTGCAATCTTCTCAATATGACCCATCTGACAGCAAAGGAGATAACGTCACTCTTCAGCTCAGTGTCGTCCTACACCTTCAGATCTCCCATCTCCATATAAGACCACTACAGCCAAGCATGGAAGACTAGTGTTGCGGGTTCACAGGAAAATAGGAAAACAAACGTTTCATATTTCACCATGCAGCTCAGTCCCTCAAGTGCTGGTGTCGCCCAAAGAACCTTCTTTGTGGAATAATCTTCCATCAAGATTTTCCATTTCAGACTATTGTGACCGATGCCTCCTTCTCAGGTTTGGGTGCTCATATGGAGCGTCTGCAGGTCCAAGTAGTGTTGCTCAAATATAAATTTACCTTGAAAAAATGAAAGAAAAAAAGCGTTTGGCAAAACAGGTACAGTTGGTTTAATTAAACACAGCTGCCGGGAGAACAGACAACAGAGCTGGGTCTGAAGACTGTCTCAAAGCGCATTGGTGTCAGCCGTCTTTTTATACATTACATGAAGCTTCATAAAACAATTTGTACATTCTTTTAGAGACAGAAATCTGGGCCTAGTCCCGATGCCATAAATGTGGTCATTTGATAAGAAGCGCAGGTATGTCTTGCATGGACACAATGTGGGGCCAGTGGGTACGTGTCCAGATGTCCGGCATAGGAAGCGCGTGATCACTGCGTGTAGTGTGCATGCTGTGTTCTGATTGGCTGAGTGTTCCTAACTTAGTGTGGCATCTGACTTTATGGTGTATTGGGAATGCACACCGCTCCAGCCAAAAGTGTTTTATTGGCGCCACTCTCCTAAGACCAAGGTGTTTTCACTGCCTACCTAAGGGACCGATCCGGGTTTTCCTCTTAACGCGTTTCTCTAAGGATTACGTGTCACCCCACCTTTGATCTGTCAATCAGTTGCTTCAGGCCTACATCGCAGGGCCTGCCTGACCAAGTATTTAAGACTTGGGGTTGTTAGGGAGGTCATATTGGGTGGATTCAACAACAGCGATGTGAGTTCATTGTTATACATGCATATATCATGTCGTACTTTGATATTGTATTTATCAATATTAACAGTAGCATGGTTATCGAAGGAAATGATGTACCACATCAATCTACTGAAATTGACAGGTGTGCACCAGTTGCTGATAGCTTTCCTTACCTTTTTCTAGACAGATCACTTCTTGTTTAGACAAACCATAAAACAATGCATTACCTGAATGTAGGAAAGTACTCCATTTTGACATGGTCACCCCCACTTTAGCCTGGTACATGATGTGATTTTGACTGGAAGTGCACTGGGATCATGCTAACCAGGTCCCCAATGCCAGTTCTGTTTACCAAAACTGTACAATTGTTCCCTCAGCTGACAATACCTTTAGCTCCCTCTATTAGTCCCTAGTAAATGGTACCACTGGAACCTAGGGCCTGAGGTACTAAAGAGGGTCCCCCAAGGGCTGCAGCACGAATTGTGCCACCCTAAGGGACTTCTCACCAAACTCATGCAGGGCTGCCATTGCAGGCTGCATGTTTTGGTGCAGACAAAAGTGAAACACGACCTGACACACATTCTTGTGTGCCAGGTCACCTAACACTGCATGTAGTATTTGTAAGTCAACCCTACAGCAGGCCTTACAGCCAGGGTGCTTAATGTTACATGTGAGGGAATACCTGCATGAGCAGATATACCCCTGTGTTGGTGCAGTTCCATTACTGCCAGTTCAAGTGAACAGGGAAGCCATTTTAGAAAATGTGCTGGACACTGGTGAAAACGAGTTCCCCAGCTACATGATGGCTTCACTGGAAAAAGGGATGTTTGGAATCAAACACCTCATATTTACAAACCTACCCTGATTCCAGTGGTGCATTTGTAAATACATGCACACAGAGGGCACCTTAGTGGTGCCCGCTGAACACCTACCAGCCTATGGTGTGTTGGCTGACTGGTCTCTGCCAGCCTGCCACATGAGACAGATTTCTGACCTCCTGGGATGAGAGCCTTTGCTCTCAGGAGGTCAGAAACAAAGCTTGCATGGGAAGAGGGTGCTCACACCCCCTCCCTCAGGCTGACCTACTAATTAGCACTCCTAGGCCAGCGAGCTTCAAAGAAGCTCCCACCTTTGAAATGTGAATCTGGCTCCCCTCACAGGCAAGGAGGCCGACCCCCCCCTTTGTCCAGAGCCCTTTGGCACCTGGACAAGGTGGAAAATTAACAAGTCAGGTAGGCGTGCCCACCCCTCAGGCTAGTACCACCCCTCAGGTGGCCTAATCTGATGTGTGTACGATTTTTCAGAAGTGGCCATCTTTGTGTTGACACACTTAGGATTTCTAGGACAGGGCTATGCCCACTTCCCACAGGAACTGGTCATATATAGGGCCGTAGTGACCCCATGGGTAAATAGCCCATTGGCTATTACCCTACACTCCCCTAATACCCTTAAATTCAGTATATAGGGAAGCCCCTGGCACCAGGAAATCAGATCCTGCCGACCTGAAAGACGAAGAGGGACGTGAAGAGTCACATCCTGCAAGAACTGAATACCCAGCAACTGACCAGGCGCCAACCCTGCCGGTTTGCCTGCTGACTTCGACAATTGCACCAAAGGTCGACTTGTCCTGCAGCTGCTGAGTCCCCAAAGCCGGGAGATCCCCAGCACTTCACCCAGGAGCCAAGACCTTCCTAGAAGTAGCGGACCTGCTTCCCTGCAAACCTACAGACATCCAGAGACTCCTGTGAGGACTTTGTGACCGCAGACAGCCGACGCCTGAAGACACCACTGCACCCGTCGCTCCAAGTCCAAGTTGAAGTGGGCCAACGGTGTCATCATGGTCCCCCAGCCCTCCAGAGACCAAGTCCACCGTGGGTTTGCTCCCAGTCGCCTGCAGCCTCTGCATGTAGTCCCCCTCTCCTGCGACTGCTCCCGATAAGAAAAAAACGACACCTAAAGACATCTCTGCACCTGTCGCCCCTAGGCCGTGGAAAAGAGGACCAAAGGTGTCCCTATGTCCCTGAGCATCATGAGTCCTGAGCCCCTCTGTTGGTTCAGCCTGACTGGTCTCCCAGTCTGAGAAGCCGGGCCTCTTTTCGCAAAGAACGGGCCCCATAGAGTAACATTGGACAGCAGACGCTGTTTTGTACCTCTGCAACCGGCCGCCCTAGTGCCGCTGGTGGGGTTCTGATGGTACTGCCTTCGACCTTGCCTACCACTCACCTTAACTCCTGGAGATTGGTCCCGTAAGTTGCTGTACTGTACCTGAATGCCGCATTAACTTTTCCTCTCATAGGCTAACATTGCAGCTTCTAAAAATTGCACTAAGGGCCTAATTACAAGTATGTTGGTCCACAGGACAACTGTACTCATTGTGACGGTCCGACCACCGCCACACTGGCGGTCTGCCTGCCGTATTATGAGTGTGGCAATCAGACTGCCACAAGGACACCTGCTCCACCGGGATCAAGGATCCCGCTGCACCAGCGGTCTGGAAATGGGCAGTAATATGCTGGTGGTGCTGCTGTGGCACTGCCGAGCATATTATGAGTTGCCTGTCCACCGCCCATTTCATGGTGGTGAGCCCACCATGAAAAGGGTGGTGGAGAGGCAACTAAGGGGGCCCCAAAAGGCCACCTGCCGCTTCTTGGCCTGGGGGTGCATGCAGGGAGGCACATGTTGTGCCCCCCTGGAATTGCACCCCGTTCCTGCACGGTGGGGCATGCACGGCATGGTGCATGCCACACCGTGCAGGAACGTGCAGTCGCCACTCTCACGGCGGCGGTCTACTTGTTGGGCTCTCCTATGAGCCTAACATACCACCGCCGTGAGACCGCCACAGCACCGCCCGCATGACCTGGATTCAACTGAATCCAGCGGACGGGCGCACCACGGCCTTGGCGGTCCTCCAGCAGACGGAGCAGTGGCGGTGCCACAGGAGGACCGCCAAAGTCGTAATAAGGCCCTAAGTGTCGACTTTTTGAACTGAAAAGAATTCCTATTTAAAAACATAGTTACCTGAACGATTTGCCTCTGATGCCTATACATATATAAAGATACATGCTATTTTTATAAATTGGTGTGGATCTCCTTATTGAGTTGTATGTCTCATTTATTGACTATTGTTTGTATTTGTAGATGTCTTGCACTCCTCTGTGGTAAGCCTAAGGCTGCTCGACCACACTACTCCCTAGGAGAGCACCATGGGATTGCTAGAGTAAGCCCCTGTCCACTTATAAGGGAACCCGTGGACTCTTTACATGATATATCTCATTTTGATATATCAAATAATGAGCCAGCTTCCTACATTAAACAGGTAGGGAGGAGTAAGGTCCAGGGCCATCTCGCTGAAAGCTCAAACCATCTGAAAGTGGTTGATAGCCAGAAGTAAAAGAATCACCACAGGTAACCTTCAAGGGGTCCAGATTGCTCAATCGGCCTCTCTGAAGATTGACGCAAGAAAATAATGAGTAGGTCATCAATTCTCTTTTTCACACCACCTTTGCCTCTGGAGTTTCCCTCAATTAGAACTCTTCACAAGAGGGAAGAACAAAAAATGCTCAGACTTTGCTGCAAGATTTTACCAACCAGGATCGAAGGAGAATGCCGTACGGATCCACTACTCTGGCAAATTTATTTAAATACAGAAATTTCTCCAAAATGCAACGTATATGAACTAATGGTCAGCTAATGTGTACTCTAATCAGATAGGAAGATCGATTGCCCACACCGATGATTAGCCATATTGCTGCTGAAGAAAGACTGGACATCCGAAATGCATTGGGCATTTTATAATACCATCTAAATAGCATATAAAAGACAATGACAAATATAATGTTTACTTAGGACACATGGAAAGTATTTAATTTTAGAACATTTTGTCACAAAGGAGTGAGAAACAGTTAGAATGTAAATTAAAGCACAAATTAACTTGCGAATTGTGTAAAATGTTATTTAATGTTTCGAAAGGCTTTCAGCCGATGATATTCTGTGCGACCAGGGATTATATGACATACTTGTGACCAGGACACGTTTGACTTTCTCCCACACTGTTCCAGTCTTGAGCTGAAATGCCTTTGGTTGTTCTTGCTTCTTATTCTGTCACACCTGACCAAGACCATTGCATTCCTGGGTCAGGTGATCTACAGCACCAATAGTACACTCACACCAAAAAAAACAAAATGGATGAACATATTAACACATACGTGAGCACTTTAAGGCATATATTCTGGACATTCCTAAAATAGTGAGACCTACTGGCTTTGCCGATGTTTGTTAATTTATCTCATTTATTGCCCAATTGGTTAAGATATCGCCATCCCTCCAAAGAGGTTTTTTCACTTTCCCTTCTGTTTTTTGTGGTCTTGCTACAGACAGGTTCAGCTGTCTGTTATAGACAGCACTATCTATATACAATGCTGCACATAATCAGCCCCTGCTCATTATTAGATGACTTTCTTGTCAATCTCAGTTCTTTGCTCTTATTGGATGCCTATTCTCCATATTCTTTGTTTTCCCTCACCTGGAGCATAGCTTGTTTACCCTTGGTTTTGACTGGCTGTAATATATCCTGCTGACATCATGAAACTACTTTTTTCGTTAGTTGTTTAGAAGTGCATTCCTTGCTTGCACTTTTTTCCTTTCTCCTGCTTGACTCGCCAAATTTCTGCCATCCCAGCATCTCTCCCAGTGCTCCACAGAGGCAAGCCAGGCACAGGATGACGGCATTGGTAATACCGTGGATGTTGTCTTTACACCGTGTTTCCTCTCCCACAGGTCCTCCACAGCGTGCCAGGTGCCTGAGGGCAGCATTATTGATGCCCGAGATGTTGTTCCACTGCAGTATCCTGTGCTACTCTTCTCCATTGTGGCTTTGCCAATGCCAGAGGCTTTATAACCCCACCAGCATTGGCCAACCCAGTTGCGGTGACTGGCCATGTTGAAAGTATAGAAAAGCCAATCTTGTCACCTGTTCAATTTTGGCAAAGTAAGGCCTATTGTCTTTGCTAGTGCTTCTTCTTCAGATTGTGGGTGCTCTGCCACTTTACCTATGTAACAATCATTCATTACTTCACTTCAGAAAAAAACTCAAACTACTTCTCTTTAACAAATATCTCAACCCTACTTTCTAAAATAATCATTGTCCCTGGATACACTTCCCCCTCAACCTTCAAAGAGCTTTCAACATCCCTACCTCTGGAAATAATCGTATTAACTTCACCCGCCTCTGTAACAACCTATCTGAAAGAAACAGTTAGTTATAGATTCCTCACCTTAGAATTACCCCCAGGCCTCAGACTGGATCCGGAAAGTTTTTTCATCAGCAGTACCCCTGCGTGTCAGAAGGTGGCGTCGGTCGACTCCGCGTTCGTCGTTGGCGTCGTGGTCGCTGGGATGACGTCGTGGTAGCTATATAGACGCCGCCCTCGCGCGCTGACGTCAGTTCTTTCTTTTTCCGCGCCAGCAAGCGCAGATCCGGAGAGAGCGGTACCTCCAGTCACTTTTTCACTGACTTTTTCTCGACTTTTGGCGACATCGTTTTTTGAGTCCATCGACTCCTGGTGCACGAGGGATGCCCGGTTTCAAGGCTTGCGGTTCCTATAACCGACTGATGTCGGTCACGGATCCGCACTGCGTTTGCCTCTACTGCCTGGAGCGTGACCACGACCCCAAGTCGTGCTCCGACTGCCGGACTATGGCCCCGAAGTCTTTGCGGGAGCGGTCATGAAAGCTACTCGAGGCCCAGCAGTCGGCTCCGCGGCGCTCGTGGTCCCGGTCGCATAGGAGGTCGAGGGACCGGTCGCGGAGCCACCACCATTCTTCATCGAAGTCTTCGCACTCGGGGTCAGGTAAGTCGAAGCACAAGAAGAAGTCGAAGAAGCATCGTCGCTCTTCGACTTCTCCCCGTCTGTCGGCCGACGCGACGAGGGATGCGGGAGGTGCTCCTCCCGCGGCTCCGCGTGCGGAGCCTGAAGGGTCAGCTCCGGGTTTCCCCCCCTTCCCGGGTCCGGGAGCAACCCCTGCCCAGCTTCCTCAGTTTTACGAAGCGATGCACGCCATCTTTGGGCAGCCCGACTCCGCCGGTGCGCCTTCGGGCCCCCTGGACTCGGCTGGGGGCCCTGGGCCTTCGACACCGGCGGCTTTGGCCTCGGCGCCGCAGGGTCCCCTTGGATCCAGGCCTGGATCCAGATCGGCGCCGGTCGACCTTGTTACGCCTCCCCCGGCGCCGATTCCACTGGCACCACGTCCACAGCCGGCGTCGGCTGTGTCCCCAGCCAACATCAACCCCGGCCTCCACCTCGAGGTAGATACGGAGCCGGACCGGCGTCGACTGACTCCAGATCCTGCACCGATGGGTACTTTTGTGCACCTGTTCTACCCTGGCTTTTTGAGACCAGATTGGCAGCCAGAGGAGGGTGAGGAGGACTGGGAAGGGTCTGGGGACCCTTTACCCGACCAGTTAGGTTATGGCCCGGACTGGAGAGAGGAACTGGGGGAAGCCAGTGGTCTGGATACCTCCCCAGACCTTGGCATGTTGTCTCCTCCTGCCGTGGCTACGGAGGAGGGAGCGTCATACGCAGTGGTGTTGCGTAGGGCGGCCTAGGCTCCCCACCTCGAGCTACCTAAGGTGGCAGTCAGGACTAACCAGACAGAGGTGCTTCAACCAGCAGCGAGCCGTTTAATGAAGCCCTCACGGATGTCCTTTTGGGCACCGGGCACCGGGTCCAGGCCCAACACAGGGGCTCCTGTAGACAGTATGATTGCCCGACGCCACTGCCCGGCCCCGGGCGACCCCACTTTCCTCTCCCAACACCCCACCCCTGAGATCTTGGTGGTCCAAGCCTCCACGTCCAAAGGCCCATTCCCTAACGCACCACCCGATAGAGAATCCAAAAAGCTGGACCACCTTGGGAAGAAAATGTTTTCTTCCTCCAGCTTGGGACTGCGGTCGGTAAACACTGCATGTCTGTTGGGCCGTTACACTCACTCTGTGTGGGATATGGTAGCGCAGGTGCTGCCCCAGTGCCCGGAGGAGGCCCGGGCCGTGCTCTTCCATGCAGTCGTCGAGGGGAGAGACACAGCGAAGTTTACCATCCGCTGTGGGCTGGATACCGCGGACTCACTAGGCAGGACGATTTCCACGTCGGTAGCCCTTCGACGCTACGCCTGGTTGAGGTCGACTGGTTTTTCAGGGGATGTCCAATCTACTCTTATGGACATGCCCTTTGATGGGCGTCGCCTTTTCGGCGACAAGGCAGACAACGCGCTAGAGCGCTTTAAGGACTCTCGAGCTACGACCAGGTCCCTGGGCCTCTCCACCACCCGCCCTGCGCAGTCTGTCTTTCGCCCCTTTCGTGGCTAGGGAAGGGGTGCCCCACCACGTTCCCTCCAGGGCCACAGGCCGGCACAAGCTGTGCAGCCTCAGCACGGCCGGGGATGTGGGAACCACTGCCGTGGTTCTGGGGGCCAGCGGGCGGGCCAGTCCACCGCCGCCCCCTCTGCAGCAGCCTCCAAACCCTCCTAGTCCGACCTTTCAGGCCCATCAATCGCCAGTGGGCGGCAGGATTCACCATCACCTCCCCCACTGGCGAACCATCATGTCGGTCAGGTGGGTTTTGCAGATAGTCCAAAGGGGCTACTCCCTCCCCTTCGAGACTATCCCCCCAGCCATGCCACCTCAGTACCATCGCATGTCGAAGGATCATCTGGCCCTTCTCCAACAGGAAGTTACGGCTCTCTTGGCCAAGGGAGCCATCAAGCGAGTACCTGCCCCAGAAGTAGGTCGTGGTTGCTATTCCCACTACTAGAAGGACAAGGGCCTGTGTCCTATCTTGGATCTCAGGAACGTCAACCGCTTCCTCCGGAAGGAGAAGTTCAAAATGTTGGCTCTGGCTCAGGTCCTGTCTGCCCTCGACCCTGGAGACTGGATGGTAGCGTTGGACTTGCAGGAAGCTTATTTTCACATCCCGTCCTGCCGGCCCACCGACGTTACCTGCGGTTCACGGTAGGCCACGAGCACTTTCAATTAACCGTGCTCCCCTTTGGCCTTACCAGCGCCCCTTGGGTGTTCACGAAAGAGATGGCGGTGGTCGCAGCTCATCTGCGCAGATCAGGGGTTCCAGTCTTCCCCTACCTCGACGACTGGCTGTTGAAGGCGGGCTCGCCCCAGGCTGTCGTCTCCCACCTCCAGACTACGGCCCACCTCCTGCATCCACTGGGGTTCTCCAGCAATGTGCCGAAGTCGCACCTGACTCCCTCTCAGAAGCTCCTCTTCATCGGAGCGGTTCTGGACACAACGCAGTTTTGGGTCTATCCTCCCGAGCAGCGAGTCCGGGATATTCGGGCTATGATTCCGATCTTTCAGCCTCTATCCCGGGTTTCGGTCAGGATGACCCTGAGGCTGCTGGGCCTCATGGCCTCCTGCATCCTGCTGGTAGATCATGCCAGGTGGCATATGCGGGCTCTGCATTGGGACCTGAAGTTCCACTGGGCACAGCATCAGGGGAATCTGTCCAATTGCGTTCAGATCTCGGAGGGCACTGCACGACAATTGCAGTGGTGGCTAACGAACCAGGATTGGGTCAACGGCAGATCCCTCTCCCTTCCCCAACCAGAGTACACAGTGGTGATGGACGCATCACTTCTGGGGTGGGGCGGCCACATGGGAGAGGCGGATATCAGAGGCCTCTGGTCTCCGGCGGAGTCCGGGCTCCACATCAACCTTCAGGAGCTCCGGGCGATCTGTCTTGCACTGAAGGCATTCCTTCCCTCTGTCCGGGGAAGAGTAGTGAAGGTGTTCACGGACAACACCACCGCCATGTGGTACTGCAACAAACAAGGCGGGGTGGGGTCGTGGACCCTATGTCAAGAGGCTCTCCGTCTCTGGACATGGCTGGAACATCAGGGCATATCCCTGGTGGTTCAACACCTGGCAGGTTCTCTGAACGCCAGGGTGGACGAACTCAGCCGCAGGTGCATGATGGATCACGAATGGCGTCTTCACTCGGTGGTGGCGCAAGGTCTCTTTCAGCAGTGGGGATAGCCTTGGTTAGATCTATTCGCACCGAAGAGAACGCGCAATGTCAGCAGTTCTGCACGTTGGAATTTCTAAGGCGGCACTCGCTACATGACGCTTTTCGTCGCAAGTGGAGTTGCGGTCTTCTATACGCCTTTCTGCCTATACCACTTCTGCCCAGAGTGCTGAAGAAGATCAAGCGCGACCAGGCCCAAGTCATTCTTGTGGCTCCGGATTGGGCACGAAGAGTCTGGTACCCGAGCTGCTCAACATGGCCATCGGTCCCCCGATCCGACTGCCTTTTCGGGAGGATCTTCTGTCGCAGCAGCAGGGGACGGTCCTCCACCCGAACCTGTCCAGCCTCCACCTCCTTGCGTGGAGATTGAGCGGCGGCAGTTGACGTCGTTTGACCTGCCTCCCGATGTTATTTTGGCAGTCAGGCGTCCCTCCACTAAGACGGTATACGCCTGCAGATGGAATAAATTTGTGGCATGGTGCACAGCAAAGGCTGTGGATCCCCTTTCCGCCCCTCTATCTGATGTTCTCTTGTTCCTCCTTTCTTTGGCCCAGCAGGGCTCTGCTCTGGGCACTCTAAAAGGGTACCTCTCGGCCATTTCAGCCTTCCTTAGGCTTCCTGATCAGCCTTCTCTTTTCAAGTCCCCTGTTGTAACTAGATTCCTTAAGGGCATTACTCATCTTTTTCCTCCTGTTCCCTTCGTAATGCCTCAGTGGGACTTGAACTTGGTTCTTACATATCTTATGTGCGCTGCCTTTGAGCCGCTACATAACTAACCTCTCAGACTTCTCACTTTGAAAACTGCCTTTCTGGTGGCCATCACCTCTGCACGCAGGGGGAGTGAACTACAAGCTCTTTCTTCCAAGCCTCCCTTTCTGGCTGTCCATCCGGACAAGGTCGTCTTTAGAACTAGGCCTTCCTTTCTTCCCAAGGTGGTTACTTCTTTCCACATTGGTCAAACCATCACTTTGCCCACCTTCTTTCCGCCTCCGCATCCTTCGAAAGAGGAAGAGAGGCTCCACCATCTGGATCCAAAACTTGCGCTTTCCTTCTACTTGGATCGCACCAAACAATTCCGGGTGGACGACAAGCTCTTTGTTGGTTACAAGGGCGCTAAGAAAGGTCGGGCCATGCACAAACGGACCATCTCCAGGTGGGTCGTTCTGTGCATCAAAGCCTGCTATTCTTTGGCAAAGAAGGAGCCTCCAGTGTGGCTGCGCGCCCATTCCACCAGGGCGACGGCAGCTACTACTGCTTTGGGACGAGGAGTCCCCCTAACTGACATCTGTCAGGCAACTACGTGGGCATCGCTGCACACGTTCACCAAACACTACTGCCTGGACAGCCAAGTCCGGAGAGATGGCTTCTTTGGCCGTTCTGTTCTCCAGGACTTTCTGGTGTGAACTTAGTTCGCAGACCCACCTCCGGGGTTGGTATTGCTGGGGTATCTATTCTAAGGTATGGAATCTATAACTAACTGTTTCTTTCAGATGAACAAGTTACTTACCTTCGGTAACTATATATCTGTAAGAAACATAGGTTAGTTATAGATTCCTTACCACCCCACCCATCCTCCCCGTTCTGCGAACTTCTAGGGTTAAGGACTTCCTTTCAGGGCCCTAGTTTTGTGCACCAGTGGTCAGTGTCTTGCATGGCTCTGCGCTTCTGTAGTGGAAAGTCGTGTACAGAACTGACGTCAGCGCACGAGGGCGGCATCTATGTAGCTACCGTGATGTCATCCTGGCGACCACGACGCCGGCGACGAATGCGGAGTCGACCTACGCCACCTTCCAACGGTACTGCTGACGAAAAAACTTTCCGGATCCTGTCTGACGCCTCGGGATAATTCTATGGTAAGGAATCTATAACTAACCTATGTTTCTTACAGATATATCGTTACCGAAGGTAAGTAACTTGTTCACCATCGCTATCTATGAACTCCCTCGTCCATCTACTTCACCATCTATTATTTTATTGTATATAGTTACCCTATATTCTTCTCTTATGTATTCCATGTAACTGCTACGGCGTAAACTCTGTAAAGCGCTCTGATACCCTGCGGTCAAGTTTGCACTAAATAAAACTCGAAAAAATCAAAGTAAAAAAAAAAAAATATCCGTGTATCCCTAACATTTTTTGACTGTAAAATGATGGCACATCTAAAGGAATGCATAGTTTGTCTGAGGCTCCTTCTCTTCAGTTTGTTGTGGGCATTTAGTCATTACAAATAAACATTTCTGTCGGTCAGAGAGGTACACAAGTAAACTGCCCAGTGCAAAGTAGGCCAACTGTATTTTGGGCACTATTCATTCCAGTAGGCTCCTAGGCTCCATTCAGGAGAAACTTGATTTTGGAACTAGCAAGTGTCCTTCAAAATCCCATTTGTGAACCAGAAAAATCACCAAATTCTGCCATCCTTTTCATTATATTGAAGATTGTACATTAGGTTTTCTGGAAGGTCTTTCATTCAATAAATCACATCAGTAAATGGTTTAGGTTCATAAAAATACATGAATAGTTGGCCAGCCAACATGTGCCTTGCAAACTTGCTTCATCAGAGGCTGTTAACGTAAATTATGGAAATAAAAATAAAGTAAAAAGTAACATAATAGCATAGGGGCTTATTATGAGTGCGGGGGTCCTAGGATCGCTGTACTTGCGGTGGCGGTCCGACCACCATTGTCCGACCGCCGTATTCCGAGTGCAGTGGTTGGACCACAACCAGCCCGCTACAACACCGCTGACACTGCCAGGATCCTGGATCCAGCGGTATGTAAAGTGGGAATGGAAAGTGGGAATGGAGGTGGTGCTGTTCTCTGTACCGCCGTCCATATTATGAGTTGCCCTTCCGCAAGCCTTTTCTTGGTGGTGATCCCGCCATGAAAAAGCTGGTGGAAAGGCAAGGAGTGGGCCCCCAACAGAGCCCCCAGGCAAATCTGCCCAGGGGGTAGGTGCAGGGGGCACTTGATGTGCCTGCCCCCCCAGGTGCATAGTCGTGCGTGCACTGTGTGGCATGCATGACATGGTGCATGCCACACCATCCACGGACGAGCATTCGGCGCTGTCATGGCGGCGGTATGCAGTTTAGGCTCTCCCATGAGCCTAATATACTGCCGCCATGACACTGCCGCAGCACCACCCACCCACCCTGGATCCTACTCATAATCCGGTGGGCAGGATCAATAAGGGCTTGGCAGTCTTCCTAGGACCACCGCGTTGGCGGTCCTGTAGGAGGACCGCCAAACGCGTAATAAGGCCCATAGTGTCCATGCCTCTATTTCTCTCCCATACGTTGTCTTTTAACCACGACACGTAACGAAAAAAAGAAGAAGAAACAGAGGAGCAATGAAAATGGCCATGTGCGTTGTTCTCCTTGTCCAATGTCACACTGAACTATTGCACAGCCCGTTTGATATCATGAAAAGGAGACTGAAATGGATAACTATTGTGCATTTACTCTACTTCTAGGTGAAAGCTCGTCTGCTGAAAATGGGGCCTCTAAACTCAATGAACATTTTTCTTCGGCAAGAAATTGACAGAATGCAAAAGGTCATCTCGTTGGTTCGAAGCAGTCTGAGTGACCTGAAATTAGCCATTGAAGGAACCATTATCATGAGTGAGGTAAGGATTATTCAATTTCAATCTGGAAGAGTTGAACTTTGAAGGTGGAGGGCGGTGGCGTGGCAGCTCTCCTACGCTATTTGTACGATGTATTCTAGTCACCACTACATAAGATGTGCTACCTCTGTGTTATTATGTTTTATGGTCGCGCTGGACAGCGCAGCCGGCGTCAGACAACTATGTGAGAATCAGAGTAGCTTTGGCTCCGCCCACATGCTGGAGGGCAGTAGTACACAACTTGATTGGTCAGAAATTGAGTGCTTCCTCTGAAAGAGTGCTTGTATCGCTCTCCTTTAGTCTTTTGGAGGGTTTTCCTTCAGGTATGGTGGCCACCATATTTAAACGTGATGGCGGGGCGGCATGAAAGGGGAACCCTTGTTTTTAATCTGTAGCAGAACCGTATTAGTTTAAATCTGCATTATGTGTCAGTCAGATTAAAACACGATTGGATTCAACAAATTACGTTTGTTTCACTGACTAAACATATTTGCAATAACCTGCTCTGTAAGGATCAACTGTGTTTTTTGCATCAACCCTTACTTGTACTGGTGGTACCAACTAACAAATACAAGCATTGGCATAGCCAATAGGTCTCGCCTTTGGGACCTTATAAGTATTTAGTTATGCAGCACAATATAATTGGTACAACAGCATCAACTGTTGCATGGCTAAACACTTATAAGGTCCCAAAGGCGAGACCTATTGGCTATGCCAATGCTTGTTTTGTTATGGGGGGGCATAAATAACAGGAGGGTGAAGGTCAGTCAGTTAGTCAGTTAGTGAGAGTGAGTGAGAGAGAGAGTCAGTCAGTGAGAGAGAGTCAGTCAGTGAGAGAGTCAGTTAGTCAGTTAGTGAGAGTGAGAGAGTCAGTCAATCAATCAATCAAATAAACTTTATTCGGTTTTGCATCAAAAAACCATAAAAGTTATACATATATAAGTACATAAAAACATAAAAACACATACATAAACAGTAATTCATTAAAACATATTAAAATCAAACCTCTTGTACAGATTATAAAGGCCCAAAACCCACCCATCCTAATGGTTCGGGGCCTACGTGTGCAAAATACCGACAGAACATGACCTCCAGTTTAAGCTGCGCACAGGATCAACTAAACCGTTAGAACCTTAATCAGCCATATCTACACATCCATACAGGCCCTTGATTTCATAGAAGCTTTTAAAAATCCTACTATAAAAATGATACAGTCCTCTTTCAACAATTGAAGGTACATAAGGGCAGGACGGACTTGTCTAAAATTCAATCTTTTTAAAATAGGAACCAGAAAGTGCCTTCGGGGGATTTCATACAACTTACATAAAAGCATAAAGTGTAGCAAATCCTGCGGAGACTGTCCGTCGCAGCCGCAGGGAGCTAACACTTGACCTCTACTATGTCCCTTGGGCCTAGCTAACAAAAAGTGAAAAAGATTCCTACGAAACCTAGTTAGTAAAAATTTCTCATGTGTTGATAAGAACCCCATAAGGTAAGGCTCCGTTGTTGGAGTTGTTTTGAGTAATAAAAACGTACGGACACTAGGTTTCACTAACTCCTGCGCTTCCCTATCCACGTTCCTTAGGGTCAGAAAAGCTGCCCTAATAGATTCCACGTCCTTCCTGACAATGGATTCTGGCTTGCAAAATAGATCACCGCGCCCTACCCTTTCCAGGCTACTTTTAATGTACTTGAGCCACGGAATTCGAATTGCATTGTCAAGAGACATGCACTCTCTTAAGATTATATGGTTGAGGGTTAAATCTTTATTCAACCAGCACTTCAACCAGAAAACCAAAGGGCGCAGTGCAAGAACGTCACTTAAGTAAGGGACCCCCAGTTCCTCATGCGCCACTAAGTTGGAGGTTCCGCGCGGGACACACAGGAGGCGTTTCAAAAAGTCGTTCTCCACCACCTGAAACGGATTCACAGCAGTGTATCCCCAAATTTCACTGCCGTAGGTAGCTATGGCCAAACCTTTGGCTTGGTAAACCTTTAGCATAGCTCCAGTTGGTTTCCTCCCTATTTTAGAGGCAAAATTAAAAATTGACGCATTAACCCGGACCATTTCCCCCTTTTACCTCAATATTAAAGGACCCCATTTTAATTTATTGTCAAAAAGAACTCATAAATAGGAAAATACATTAGTACGGGGGATCTTAGCAGGGCCAACACTAAATTGGAAACTCTTTTTAGAATTTTGCCCCACTTCCATTACATAGGATTTGGAGTTATTAATTGTTAAATCCCGATCAGACATGAAACTAGAGAATGCTTTTAAAAGGGATTGCAGACCCATTGCCGTCCGCATATAACAAGACGGGAATGCCACGCCGCCCTACGTATGGGTAATCCACTTTGGTTGCTCTTAATTCGGTCTCCAGGTCGTTGATATAAAAATTAAACAGAAATGGAGCCAGAATGCAGCCTTGCCGTACACCCCTCTTAATCTCAAAATCCCTTGTGACCCGAAGGTCCTGAGAAAACCTGACATTGGCCTTAGTCGATTTGTGCAGGTCTTCTAAAAAATTTGAGTCAGTCAGTCAGTGAGAGAGTGAGAGTCAGCCAGTCAGTGAGAGAGTGAGAGTCAGTGAGAGAGTGAGAGTCAGTGAGAGAGTGAGAGAGTGTGAGAGAGTCAGTCAGTGAGAGTGAGAGAGTCAGTCAGTGAGAGTGAGAGTCAGTCAGTGAGAGTGAGAGTCAGTCAGTCAGTGGGAGTGAGAGAGTCAGTCAGTGAGAGTGAATGAGAGTGAGAGAGTGAGTCAGTTAGTCAGTGAGTGAAAGAGAGTGAGTCAGTGGGATAGTCAGTCAGTGAGAGGGAGTCAGTCTTTTAGCGAGAGTCAGTCAGTCTTTTAGCGAGAGTCAGTCAGTCAGTGAGAGAGAGTCAGTCAGTGAGAGAAAGTCAGTGAGAGAGAGTCAGTCAGTGAGAGAGAGTCAGTCAGTGAGAGAGAGAGAGTGAGTGAGAGAGTGGGAGAGTCAGTCAGTGAGAGAGTGAGAGTGGGAGAGTCTGTCAGTGAGAGTGAGAGTCAGTGTGAGTGAGAGAGTCAGTGAGTCAGTGTGAGTGAGAGTCAGTGTGAGTGAGAGAGTCAGTGAGAGTGTGAGTGTGAGTGTGAATGTGAGTGAGAGTGTGAGTGTGAGTGAGAGTGTGAGTGTGAGCGAGAGTGTGAGCGAGAGTGTGAGTGAGAGTGTGAGTGTGACTGAGAGTGTGAGTGAGAGTGTCAGTGTGAGTGAGAGTGTCAGTGTGAGAGAGTGAGAGACTGAGAGTGTCAGTGAGAGTGTGATAGTCAGTGAGAGTGTCAGCCATTAATGCAAGGTATTTGCAGTTAGGGTGAGTACTCTAAAGCTCAACTTTCATTGTGACAATGGTTCGAATATAAAACCTGTACATGTTTGCAGAGTTTAACGATTTGTGGCTATTCCTAATGCTCTGAGGATACAACATTATTATATGCAAATAAATACATGCAGAACAAATAAAAGAAACAATTATAGTGAAGACTTTTATCCGCATGTTCCGAAAACCTGTAATTTCCCATCTTTCAAAAGAGCAGCAGCTGTTTTAAAGCACTCGTGCTTGTGCTCGTCATTACTAATTTATATTAATCGATTTCATTTTAAAGTAATTCAATTAAGATAGAGAGACAGCACATCGGGTAAGGATTACAACGCACCTGAGAAAACACATTAAACTCTTATCTTATCAAGCCCGGGAGTGGTGCGCGCGTGCGCGCGCAGTCTGCTCTTTTTCGAAGCACATACTCGTGCTTGTGGCGCGCCCCTGCGTGCTCCCGCAAGGTGTAGGCCGCCACAAGCACGAGTATGTGCTTCGAAAAAGAGCTGAACGACGGCTAAAGGTCTCCTATGCAGCGCATGCGCACTGCGTAGGCGAGACCTAAAAGAACTTATGGGAGTAAAAGTTATTTTAAGATGTGCAAACCTATTAGGGTGCAAAATCAGCAGCTGTGTGGAAACACTCCTCAGGATAAACACACAGGTACCAAAGTGTTTTTCAGTGCGAGACCAACCGTTTTGCAACATCTGCAGGAACGGTGAGACACTTTTAGGAGCAAAAATCACATTTAGTTGCATTACTGTAAAGTCAGTTGAAATGAGGCATCATTTAAGTGCAAAACCGCTAAGTACAGACTGAAAACGTAGTAAAATATACCATTAGGTATAAATGGTGTGCAAGAGCAAGACATTACATTTGGTTGACAACACATTAAGGTGCAAAATAAGGTACTACTATGTTACACCCTATAGGTGTTTGTCTCTTAAAGGAGCCAAACTGCTTTAAGGTGTAAGATAAGCAGAAGTGTGTAAACACTTTTAGGAGCACATAGAGTAGTCAGGAGGAAAATCTCCTTTGGATTAAAAATCGCATTTGAGTGCAAAAATCACTTTTAGGTGCAAAATCATCCGTGGTACGTTAGCAGGAGTGTGGGGATGCATTTAGTTGCAGAATTACACTTGATCCAACGTTGTGAGGCTTGTGGCATCGAATCCACTTTCACAATCACTAGGCACATAGGGAAAATGTGGCAGCAAGATGTCACATAAGGTGTAACAGGTTGTGCTGCATTCTAATATCACAGTTGTTTGACAGCACCATGAGGGGCACCATGACTGTATGATTGTGGAAAATACTTACGAGCACAAATCACATGAAGGTGTGAAATCACTTTTAGGTGCCAAATGCAATTTAACCAGCATTGTAGTATGACATTTGGGTGTAAATCATATTAAAGTGCAAAGTGATTCTAGGCGCAGCAGGAGTGGGGGACACCTTTAGGAGCACAAATGATCCTCCATTGAACTGCATGGATGCATCACTTCACCTTCCATGTACTGCAATACGAAGTTCCCAAAAGGCAGGATGACTGATAGACCTAATAGTCATTAGACAACCATGAGACTGAAATACGCCTTTCATTTAGTCCAAAATCTGAACAACACTCTCTTTAAGTCTGAAGAAGTTTGACTCTGAGAAGCTAGTGGCGTAAGAGGGCCGACCCTAAGCTGATCTCTGTGCATGTTTTTGGTATCTCTCGCTGCCTTATGATCACTTCAACAGACTTTTTGTTGCCACCAGTACGCTTGTTATTGTGCCAGCGAACTTCTTCCCGCTTCTGTCCGGCCCTGGCTGTGTACACCATGTCCCCAGGAGGTTTCTTCTAGATTCCAGTCGGCTGCGGTCCAGCCTTCTTCTTTTACAAAGCTGGAAATCGACAGCGTAGACAAAACTACGACATTGCTACTGCACGAAACATCGCACCACAACCTGGCCAGCTAAAAACTCAAAACATCCTGTTGATTTGCATCCCTAGCCCTTTGTTGCTGGTGACTTTTCCATCAGTACATAAACGTAACACGGGATGTACACACACACACACACACACACACACCTCTTTCCGTACACCATCGCAACAAATGTAGCCACAAGGAGAGAAAACGCAAGCCTTAAGCTGAAGTAAAGCTCCCATATCTATGTAAACATTCACTAATATGGTGACTTGAAATACTTGAACAATTTTGGGATTTTCAAAGTCGGAGACAAACGCAGTATCCTACAACCCAAAGAAGCTCACAGCAGAGGTGTTGTATAACTTTTATGCAACTTGGAATGTTTTCTAACCCATGACAGAACAGGATAACTTAGTCATTACATGTTCACAAATGCCCTTCTTCAAGCCCTCTGAAAAACACACACTCCGAAACTAAATTTTACCAATAATCCCATAATCTCCGGTGTAATTATGTGACCTCAAACTATGTTTATTTGTAACCATCCCCGGCAAACCATATGGTGTCTGCACAGTGAATGTAGAGTTACAAGCCGGGGAAATATAAACAAGCGCGCGCGCCTCGCGCTGACGACGAGAGGAGGAGGCAGCAGGGGGGGAGAGAGGAGGGGGCCTGCGCCTGTTTCCCTTGTGGGAGCGAGCAGGAACCATCTGTTAATTAAAACCAGATGGTTTTAAAGCTCGCTCCCGCAAGGGAATCGCCAAACGTGCACGCGTTGCCATTAAAAGCAATGCAACGCGTGCATGTTTTTCACTGCAAAACGGAATCGATTACAAGAGGTCTTTTTCCTATGCAGCGCATGCGCGCTGCGTAGGCGTGACCTAAAAAACCAGTCTGACTGGCTCACAAAAAAGTTCATGTTTCTAAGGCATTGTTGCCAGTCAACATGGCACTGGTAGTTGGCCTAGTGTGTGAAATCACTTGATACTCTAGTTATTAGCACTCATTGGCCCAGATTTACCTACCTCTCACACAACACAGAGCAGCACCCAAAGATGCGTGACTGGGAGAGAGCAGGAAAGAGCCATATCTACAGAGATATATCACTCTCCTCCCCTCTCCCTAGTGCCGGCGCAAAAGCAGGCTGCCATGTGTCATGCATACACCTTTGCACCTTGGTGAAAGGGTGTTTGCTTGAGTCTAGCAAAGGGGACTTTCCCAGTACAAAATATGATGTCTAGACTGTAGGAAGCTTGCTTTTTATGTAGTGAACCAATGTAGGGGTACACCATGCAAAAAGTACAGAAGACCTTCATTGATTTACAGTGGCTTACTTTAATAATCCCAAGTACCCTATTTGTGGAAGTGTGGTTGAGCAGCTTAGGCTTATCAGAGGGGAGTGTTAAGCTTTTGTTGCACACACAGAGTCAATAAATGAGACACACACTCAAGAAGAAACCCGAGACCAATTCAGAAAAATTAAATAGATTTTTATATAATTTTAGACACCAAGATCAACGGAATCAGGTAAGTACTTTTGGAGATATAGGGCCTGATTCACAAAGGTAAAGTTAGACAAAAGTCTAACTTTATGACTTTCAGTATTCACAAAGGGCATTTACTACTCGTAAATGCCCTTTGTGAATACTGAAAGTCGTTAAGTTCGACTTACGGTATTCACAAAGGGCATTTACAAGTAGTAAATGCCCTTTGTGAATGCCGAAAGTCATAAAGTTAGACTTTCGTCTCACTTTACCTTTGTGAATCAGGCCCATACATTTTACAATAAAACAGTAAAATGCTCAAATAACAGTTTTTGAGGTATGAGCCTCGAACACCATAATGTTATCCTGTGGGAGAAACATACACTGCATACATATACTTGCCAGCGGTTGTTGAATGTGCCTTTTGGGACTCAAGGTGCTTAGGGGCTAAAGTCCAAAGAACCACCAGCAGTTCAGATTTACCTGCCCTGGTGTGTCCTGGTGCTGAAATACTGGTCACATTGATAGCACCAACGTGTAGCACCTCGAGCGCTACACGTTAAAGTCAATGGAAGGGTACCTGCAACAAAAAGGCTACAAGTGGGGACTTGGGGACAAGTCCAGCAGAACCCAAAGGGGGGGTGGGGGCTCAGCTCGTGAGGGTCTCTGGAGCAAGGGGCCACAGTCGGTTTCTGTGGACCCGGGCTGGGGGGGCTCAGGTCTGGAGGTGTTTGGCCGGCTGGCCACTGGTGTTTTAGGCTCTCATGGTTCTTGGGTAGACCTGGAGAGGGAAAGAAAACACAACAGCAGGGCCACTCTCTGTGGAGTCCTCATTGGTCCTGAAGTCCCTCAATGGCAGATCAACTTTTGGTGGTGGTGGTGTCTGGGATGGACACTCAACAAGCCTTGGTTGCACTAAATTCTTCCGTAACCAGGGTTCTCTTCCAGGGGATCCTCATCAAAGTCATAAGCACTGAATATTCCCGCCCACGTGCGGGGACCCCGGAAATATAAAAATTATAAATGGAAATCACATATATACAGCTCTACATATATGCATATACATATATCATTTTTTCTCATACCAATGCAGCTCTCAATAGGAGGCTAAACAATGTAATTACACATAAAAAACTACATTTGCCAATATATAAAAACACCAGAGGACAATTAGTACTTGAACTCTGTTTTTTAATGAGCAAAACACTCATAAAGAGTAAAAACTGCAAAATAAGTAGACATTGTTAGCCTACAGGCTGCATTGTAAACCAATAGCCTAGAAAATGAAAACATTTTCAACAAGAAACTGGCACCGTGCCTTTAAGGCAGCCATGACCCCTAGCTTCCCATCATGCCTCAGGGGTGACAGTTAGGTCAGTTGTTCTTTCCGGCTCCTTCAGTCAGGACCCTGGATTTTCAGCTCTTGTTTTTTTGACTCTCTGTCAAAAAATATCTATATAAACTAGCTTTTTTCTACTTTCACTCGACGTCTTTTGGTCCTAGAGTGCAAGTAACTCCTTTTTGTGTTACAGAAAAGGTTTATTTTTGGATAAAATGCCTTCTTTATTCGATCCTTGCCCGTCCTGTGGCAAGAAGAAGGCCAGAACAGATACACATCCTGTGTGTATTCTCTGCCTCCCCGAGTCCCACTCTTCTGACAACTGCCAGCATTGTAAGAAGTTATCAAGAAGGACTATCAAGGAGAGGGACAGGATCCGTCTCTATGGCCTCTCTGAAAGAGGTAGGTCTCCTGTGAGGCAGAAGAAGAGGAGAACTCGGTCGACGTCGAGAGGAAAAGTCCCGACCTGTTCTCCGTCGGCGTCGGTATCGACGTCGAAGAAATCGGCGACGAAGAAATCGGCGTTGAAGACTTCGGTGATGCCGGCGCATCATCATTCGACTACGAAATCTTCGTCGACGAAGGTAACAGGTCCTCCGTTGACGTCAACCAGGCGGCGCTCAACGTCGAGAGACAGGTCTCCGCCGGCGCCGGGTGGGCGTACGACGTCGAGGCAGACCGCTCCGTTGTCGCAGGCGCGATCGACGTCGAGGCAGACCGCTCCGTCGTCGCAGCCGCGATCGGCGTCGAGGCACAGCGCTCCGTCGTCGCAGGCGCGATCGACGTCGAGGCACAGCGCTCCGTCGTCGCCTCATCAACGGCGATCGACGTCGAAGCACATCTCCCCGTCTCATCAGCGGCGATCGACGTCGAGGCGCATCTCTCCGTCGTCGCCTCCTCATCGGCGATCGACGTCGAGACACAGATCCCCGCCGGGATCAAAGCAACGATCTTCGGTGTCGAGACACATGACACCTCCTTCGGCGTCGAAGCAGACTCTAATGTCTATCCATCATTCCACGCCGTCGAGGCGGATGACTCCGCCGAGTGGATCTTCGGCGTCGAGACCAAGACCTCCGTCGCCGGCAGTCCAACGCCGGTCGACGTCGAGACAGCAATCTCCTGAAAGGGTGCAGGGAGTGTCAAAGCATGACACTGCACCAGTGTTGGAGAGACGTTCGTCGTCGAGAAGTCCACTTTCTAAGAGAAGAAAGTCAACGTCGAGACATACGTCTCCGTTGAGAGGGCAGTCGACACTTAGACGCTCCAGATCAACGTCAAAGCGCCCTTCTGGAGACGCCTCACCTCCAGTGAGCCTGTCTTCGTCACCTTCAGGTTCATCCAGATCCCCGGAGGTGGTTATCTCGACGTCCAGCAGCCCAGTGTCAGGGGGTCACCAAGATTCTCCAACAAGGCATGAAGAGCTGAGCTTCACGCCTCCGGCTCAGTCTCCTAAGGAAAGAGAGAGCCACAGATCGCCTTCCATCCATTTATCGCCACGATGGCACAGGCCTCTACATCACTGGGCTACGGACAGGAATTACTCGAGCCCTCAGAACAGATCCCCGTTGGCTCGTTTAACTCAGAATAAAGAGCGATCTCCTTCAAGAACAAGAGCTCGCAGCCGCACACCGGTGCACTCACACAGGAGGAGGTCTAGATCAAGAAGCAGGAGGAGAGCACACAGATCGCCTACTCCGTCCTCTTCTTCCACTCATACATCCCATAGAGACTATTCGCCTACTTTGACGAACAGTCCACCGTCAAGAGTCTCTCCGGTGGACGACATCTACACGTTTCAGGACATTCTTGGCAGAGGAGCTATAAAGCTGGGTATACCTATGCCAACTCGTCAAAGCAAGTCCTCTGTGATTTTTGAGACTCTACACCAAAGAGCAGCAGCTAAACCTCTGCTTCCCTTGGTACCAGGCATCATAGAGCCAGTGATGGATATCTTTCTCACGCCAGCGAGTGTTAAGACCGCCCCAGCGAGGATCTTAAAAAGTACCGTTCACCAGAGGACGATCCGCTCTTCCTCAGGGCTGACCCTCCTCCGGATTCAGTCGTAATTGCGGCGGCAAAGAAGACTCATGCAGTGGCATCCTCCTCTACTGTCCCACCAGACAAGGAGAGCAAGGTGCAGGATTCCTGGGGAAAGAAGGTTTGTGGCACTTCGGCCTCCATGTTGAAGGTCTCCAATGCAGCGGCACTCCTGGGCCGCTATGACAGATCTCTGTGGGACTCACTACAGAGATTCACTGAAAAGTTGCCGCAGGAAGACCGTAAAGATTTTGAAGAAATCTTAACAGAGGGCAGTCAGGTGTCTAACCAGGTCATCAGTGCTGCGGCGGATGGAGCTACCCTTTCGGCACATGCTTATGCTCATGGGGTATGCGCAAGGAGAACATCATGGCTACGTCTTACAGCACTCAAGCCAGAAGCGCAGTCACGCATCCTCAATCTTCCGTTCTCTGGTTCCTCTTTGTTCGGGACTCACACGGATGAAGAGATGACGCGGATGAAAACGGAACTGGACACACTTAAAGCGGTGGGCCTGGAGAAAAGAAAGGAATTCCGTAAGAGATTCCGTCCTTACAATAGACGATCCTCCCAACAGAGGGCTCAAACCCCTCATTGGCAAAAAAATCAGGATCAGCAAGGCCAGCAAAAACGCAGTATAGGGCAGACGCTCCTCCAGAGGAGGAAGAAACCAGCAACAAGGCAACAATTCCGCCAAGACGCAATCAAAACAATGAGCACTCACTTCCCCTGTCGCCGTTCACCACTCCAGTGGGGGAAGTATCGCAAATCATCTCGAAGAGTGGCGAGCTATCACAAAGGATCGGTGGGTACTAGCCACGTTGCAGAATGGGTACTCTCTACGTTTTCAACATCGCCCACCATCAATCCCTCCAGTTCCTCCGTCGTGTCATCAGTTAAAACTCTTGCAGAAAGAGGTTACCACCCTTCTCAGAAAGTCAGCCATCGAGAGGGTCCCAGTATCTCAAAGAGGAAAAGGGGTTTACTCAAGATATTTTTTGGTAAAGAAAAAAGGCCAAAAGCAGAGTACAGACCCATTCTGGACTTGCGGTCACTCAACCTATCCATAAAAAAGGAAAAGTTTCGCATGTTGGCTCTCCATCAAATATATCCACATCTCAGGCAGGGGGATTGGATGTGTTCGCTGGATCTGCAAGATGCATATTTTCACGTTCCGATCAATCAGTATCACAGACAGTACCTGCGATTCCTAGTGGGATCCGCTCATTACCAGTTCAAGGTTCTACCCTTCGGGTTGAAGTCAGCCCCCAGAGTGTTCACGAAGTGCATGGCGGTGGTGGCAGCCGCACTGCGCCGCAGGGGCGTCTTCG
Source organism: Calotriton arnoldi (assembly GCA_963921515.1). Classification (NCBI taxonomy): domain Eukaryota; kingdom Metazoa; phylum Chordata; class Amphibia; order Caudata; family Salamandridae; genus Calotriton; species Calotriton arnoldi. Next base: position 1,463,344 of record CAWUFW010001574.1, read on the forward strand.
TATACCCGTACTTGGACGACTGGCTGTTGAAAGGTCCTTCCCCAGACAGTGTGAGGATTCATTTCTTGAGCTGTCTCGAGCTGTGTCACCGACTGGGACTGCATGTGAATTTTGTCAAATCAACTTCACAGCCAACACAGAAAATACATTTTTTAGGAGCTCTGCTAGACTCCACGGTAGGAAAAGTGTTTCCTTCGGAGGAGAGACAGTGTTCCCTCATACAGAAATGCCAGCTGGTTCTGCGCAACAGAAAACTGCCTGTGCGTCGGATTGCCTCCCTGCTAGGGTCGATGGCATCCTGCATCTTCCTGGTTCCCAATGCCAGACTACGAATGCGTCCTCTTCAGCAGGATCTGGAGGACAAGTGGGACCAGCAGACCGCTCATTGGGACGAAAAAATAAGTCCATCAAACGCGGCTCGAGCTTCCATACTTTGGTGGATGAGAAAACAAAATTTGCAAGTCGGAGTTCCTTTCCATCAACCTCCGCCTGCTCAGACACTGATCACGGACGCCTCGCTGCAGGGTTGGGGAGCCCACATGGGTTCTCTCCAGACTCAAGGACTGTGGTCTCCAAAGGAGCGATCCTATCACATCAACATGCTAGAGCTGAGAGCAGTACACCTAGCCCTCAAAGCTTTCCTCCCTCGATTCAGGCAACCTCAGTGTTAGTACAGACGGACAACACCACCACCATGTACTACCTGAACAAACAGGGGGAACTCGCTCACGCACACTTTCCCTGGAAGCTCAAGCACTCTGGCATTGGCTCCTGGCTCGGAATCTGGCAGTCACAGCAGTCCACCTGCCAGGAGAACAGAACGTGAGAGCGGATGCACTCAGCCGTCACTTCGAAGACAGAGAAGACTGGGTACTCAACGACGAGGTCGTCGAAGACCTCTTCCAGACATGGGGTCGTCCCATCATCGACCTCTTCGCGGACGACGAAAATGCCAAATGCCGAGACTTCGCCTCACGGTTCTACCGACCAGGATCGAAAGGGAATGCCCTTTTGATAGACTGGTCAGGGGCATTTGTGTACGCCTTTCCACCCCTTCCGCTGATCCCGAAGGTGGTGACCAAGCTGTCCCATTCGTGCACGAGGATGATACTAATTGCACCGGACTGGCCGAGACAATGGTGGTACCCGGACCTTCTGCACCTATCAGAGTGTCCTCACAAGAGGCTGCCGTGCAGACCAGACCTGCTGTCCAAGATGAACGGGAGGATTCATCATCCCAACCTTCCCTCACTGAACTTGGCGGCATGGCTCCTGAGGTCCTCCAGTATGGCCACTTAGGACTACCGCAGGACTGCATGTCCATCTTGAAGGAAGCAAGAAGACCGTCCACGAGGCATTCGTATGCATGCAAGTGGAAACGGTTTTACATGTGGTGTATGCAGAACAATTGTAACCCAATCAAAGGTCAGGAAGAGGTCATCCTTCCTTACCTACTTTATCTGGCGAAAGCAGGTTTGAAGTTTTCTTCCATTAAGGTGCATTTAGCAGCTATAACTGCATATAGGCGTTCAGCTTCTCAACCTTCCTTCTTCCAGTTACAGGCTGTTAAGGATTTTTTGCAGGGTTTAAAGAAGGTCTATCCTCCGGTACGGCCTCCTTCACCACCCTGGGAGCTTAACCTGGTGCTATCAAAATTGATGGGTCCGCCTTTTGAACCCATACACAAAGCAACCTTACAGCATCTTTCTTGGAAGGCGGCTTTCTTGGTAGCGATCACGTCAGCTCGCAGAGTGAGTGAAATACAGGCGCTCTGCTCCAAAGAACCCTATACAGTCTTCCATCTTAACAGGGTTGTGTTGAGGACGCACCCCTCTTTCCTTCCAAAGGTGGTGTCGGATTTTCATGTGAATCAGACCATCTCTCTACCCACCTTTTTTCCCAATCCCTCCACTCCAGCTGAGAGGGCTTTGCATTCTCTGGACCTCAAAAGGGTTTTAAAATTCTATTTGGATCGGTCCAAATCTATAAGAAAATCTGATCAACTATTTGTTAACTATGGGTCGATCAGATCTGGGTTCGCAGCTTCAAAGCGCTCCATCTCCAGATGGATAGTTTCATGTATCAAGCTTGCTTATCAATTAGCGCAGAAGCTCCTGGGGTTTACTCCCAGAGCGCATTCTACTAGAGGAAAGGCGGCTACTACTGCTTTTCTTCAGAATGTGCCCATGTCTGAAATCTGTAAGGCGGCAACTTGGAGGTCCGTCCATACATTTACGAGGCACTACTGTCTGGAATCAGACACCAGAGCAGACACCCAAGTAGGCCAGGTCTCCTTGAGGAATCTGTTCAACAGCTGATTTCGGCTGTTATGTTTCTTTGTGTTGGGTCACTTTACTCTCATTTACCTGCAGGTGGTTGATGGGCTTGCTATTCTATTCAGTGCTTATGACTATTGATGAGGATCCCCTGGAAGAGAAGGATAAGTTACTTACCTGTAATCCTAGTTCTCTTCCAGGGGTATCCTCATCAAAGTCATAAGCAACCCACCCGCCTCCCCAGGTAAATGAGGGATTTCTAAAGTGTTAAAGGATATCTTTGTGCCCTGACCTTCAGGGTTATGCAAAGAACAACTGACCTAACTGTCACCCCTGAGGCATGATGGGAAGCTAGGGGTCATGGCTGCCTTAAAGGCACGGTGCCAGTTTCTTGTTGAAAATGTTTTCATTTTCTAGGCTATTGGTTTACAATGCAGCCTGTAGGCTAACAATGTCTACTTATTTTGCAGTTTTTACTCTTTATGAGTGTTTTGCTCATTAAAAAACAGAGTTCAAGTACTAATTGTCCTCTGGTGTTTTTATATATTGGCAAATGTAGTTTTTTATGTGTAATTACATTGTTTAGCCTCCTATTGAGAGCTGCATTGGTATGAGAAAAAATGATATATGTATATGCATATATGTAGAGCTGTATATATGTGATTTCCATATATAATTTTTATATTTCCTGGGTCCCCGCACGTGGGCGGGAATATTCAGTGCTTATGACTTTGATGAGGATACCCCTGGAAGAGAACTAGGATTACAGGTAAGTAACTTATCCTAATTGTGCAGGGTGGCTCCTAGAGGGTCTAGTGTCTCAAACCTTGCTGGAGAGACAGGGCTGACCTCGTGCACCAACGGAGACCTCCTCCGGGTGAGATGCTCCCTCGGAGGGCCCGATGGCAAGCAAAACGAAGAACCGGGCAAATGCTGTCGGTGCCTGCAGATGCAGGGAGTTGGCTCCTCCAACCCAAGGGAGATCCTCTGCAGTTGCTGAAGCACTGGACAGTCCTCCCAAGACTTGGGAGGATGCACAGCTTTTGAATGAGTGGGGTCGGTTCAATTGTCGAGGTTCCAGCAGCAAGGCAGGGGTTGGCGCCAAATTTGTGGTAAGTCCTAAGTTCCAGCGGTGACTGCTCTTCTTTGTTCATCTTCTGTTCCAAGGTAGACAAATCTGAGTTCCTGGGGTTGGGGGACCCCTAAGTTCTGAATTTAGGGGTGTTTATGGGAGTGTAGGGTAGTAGGCAATGGGCTACTTACCCCTGGGGTGACTACACCCTCTATATGACCACTTCCTGTGGAGAGTGGGCATAATCCTGACCCATAGTTCCTAGTTTCACCAAATTCAAAATGGGGAACCCTTGCTTGGCTGTCCACTTCAAGTGGCCCACCTTAGGGGTGTGCCTAGCCTGAAAGTGCAACATGCCTACTGACTATCTATTTTCCCGTCTGCTCTGGTGCCAAATGGGCCCGAGGGCAGGGGTGGCGTTCCCCAGGTCTGGGGAAGCCATTGTCACATATCAAAGGCGGCAGAGGCTTTGAAGCCTCTGGACTTGATATGCTAAATCACTAGCCATCCTGCTGGAGGAGGTGTCCCACCTTCCTCCGGAGCATGCATTGTTTCTGGCCTTTGAGAGCGTGGGCTCTCACCTGCAGCGGATTAGAAACTTGTATCTGAAAGAGACACGTTAGTGACAGATTCCTTACCTTAGAATATCCCCAGGCGTCAGGCTGGATCCGGAAAGTTTTGCGTAGCAGTACCCCTGCGCGTCGGTAGGCGGCGTTGTGCGGCTCCGCGTCCGTCGTCGGCGTCGGGATCGCCGGATGACGTCGCGGCTAGTACTTAGACGCCACCCTTGCGCGCTGGCGTCAGTTCTTCTTTTTCCGCGCCAGTAAGCGCAGATCCGGGAAGAGCAGTGCCCTAGTCATTTTTTGACTAAGTTTTTGGGTGATTTTTATCACTGTTTTTCTCGAAGTCGTTCGACTTCACAGGTGTCAGTAGAGATGCCCGGCTTCAAGCCATGCGACGCCTGTAATCGGATGATGTCGATTACAGACCCGCATCGAGACTGTCTCTACTGCCTCGGACGCGACCACGACTCCAAGTCGTGCCCCGACTGCCGGGCCTTGCATCCGAAGGCTTTGCGAGAGCGGTCTCGAAAGCTCCTCGAGGTCCGGCAGTCGGCTCCGCGCCAAACCAAGCCCCGGTCACGTGAGAGGTCGAGGGGCCGGTCGCGGAGTCCTCATCGGTCGTCCGGATCCAAGTCTTCGCACTCCTCCGGTAAGTCGAAGCACAAGAAGTCGAAGAAGCGTCATCGCTCGACGACTTCCCCTCGCCGGTCTCGCGACTCGGCTGAGGGTCCTGTCGGCTCCGTCCCCGCGGCTCCGGGAGTGCCTGTGGAGCCGCCGTCACATTACCCGCCTTTCCCGGGTTCGGCGGCGACTCCGGCCGAAATACAGGAGTTCCTGTCGGCCATGGCCCGCCTCTTCGGGCCTCAAGGTCCCTCCGGTGCGCCTTCGGGCCCCGCGGGCCCTTCTGGGGTGCCTACGGCGCCGGCGCCGACTCCGGTCCCGGCGCCGCTGGCAACGCCAGCCCCGGTCCCGGCCCCGGCTCCGGCCTTGACCCCGGCTCTGGCGTTGCCGCAACCCCCATCGACGCCGTTTGACCTGACGACACCTCCATCGGCGCCGATTTCACCGGTGCCATTCCCGACGCTGTCCGGGGCTCCAGGCGGTGTCGTGCCCCGGTTCTCTCCGGACCCGGACACGGCGCCGGACCGGCGTCGGTCGACGCCGGCTCCGACGCCGATGCGGCCTTGGGTCCCGCAGGTCCCTCCTCCTTACTTTGAACCTGCTTTGGAGGACGAAGAGGACTGGGAGGGGTCTGAGGACCCTCTCACTGCCCAATGTGAGTACGAACAGGACTGGGCTGAGGAACTTGGGGATGCCAGTGGTCTGGACACCTCTCCAGACATTGGCATGCTGTCTCCTCCTTCCGTGGCTACGGAGGAGGGAGCAAACTTTGCAACGGTGTTGCGTAGAGCAGCTGAGGCCTTGAACCTCAAGTTGCCTACAGTGGCTGTCAGGTCTAACATCCTGACGGAAGTGCTTCAGCCGGCGGCTACCTCCTCGGAGCCACTGCTGCCTTTCAACGAGGCACTTTCTGACGTTCTTTTGGGCACCTGGTCCAAGCCCACCACAGGGGCTCCTGTGGATAGGAACGTGGTCCGACGTCATCGCCCGGCTCCGGGCGACCCCCTGTTTCTCTCCCAACACCCCACCCCTGAGAGCTTGGTTGTCCAAGCCTCTGCTTCCCAGAGCGCCTTCCCTACCACTCCCCCTGATAGGGAATCCAAAAAACTGGACCAATTTGGGAAGAAGGTTTTTACTTCCTCCAGTGCTGGCTTGCGGTCTGTCAACACCGCTTGCCTCTTGGGCCGATATTCCCACTGTTTGTGGGATTCGGTGGCGCAGGTTCTGCCCCAGTGTCCTGAGGAGGTCCGGACACTGCTTTCCCGCGCCATTGCGGAAGGAAGGGATGCGGCAAAATATACCATCCGATGTGGCCTAGATACTGCCGACTCGCTGGACAGATCGCTTGCGTCGACAGTAGCGCTGCGCCGCTACGCCTGGCTGAGGACCACTGGTTTCTCGGGTGATGTCCAAAACACTCTTATGGACATGCCCTTTGATGGTGTCGGTCTTTTTGGCAACAAAGCAGACCATGCGCTGGAGCGCTTTAAGGACTCACGGGCTACAGCCAAGTCCCTGGGTCTTTCTGCTGTGCGCCCTCAGCAACAGTCTGCTTTTCGCCCCTTTCGTGGCCACGGAAGGGGCGCCCAGTCACGTCCACTGCCCGGCCACCGGCCCGCGCAGCAGGCGTCTTCGCGCGGCCGAGGACGTGGCTCCCGCCGAGGCGGGTCAGGCAACCAACGTGCGGGTCAGGCCACCACCCCCGCCCCATCCGCGGCCTCCAAGCCCTCCCTAGTCCTTCCTTTCCGGTCCACGCCACGCCAGTGGGGGGCAGCGTCCACCATCACCTTCCCCTCTGGCGTGCCGTCACCTCGGACAGGTGGGTCTTGGACATTGTCCGAAGGGGCTACTCCCTCCCCTTCGTGACCACTCCCCCAGCCATGCCACCTCAGTGCCACTGCATGTCAGGGGATCACTTGGTGCTTCTTCAGAAGGAAGTTGCGGCCCTCTTGGCCAAGAGGGCCATCGAACACGTTCCGACCCCAGAAGTAGGGCGTGGTTGTTACTCCCACTACTTTCTGGTGCCCAAAAGGACAAGGAGGACATGCGTCCTATCTTGGACCTCCGGACCATGAATCGCTTCCTCCGGAAGGAGAAGTTCAAGATGCTCACCCTAGCTCAGGTCTTGACTGCCCTCGACCCTGGAGACTGGATGGTAGCGTTGGACTTGCAGGACGCATATTTTCACATCCCCGTCCTGCCGGCCCACCGGCGTTACCTGCGGTTCACGGTAGGCCTCGAGCATTTTCAGTTCACCGTGCTCCCCTTTGGCCTTACAAGCTCCCCTCGGGTGTTCACGAAAGTGATGGCGGTGGTTGCAGCTCATCTGCGCCGGGCAGGGGTTTCAGTCTTCCCCTACCTCGACGACTGGTTGTTGAAGGCGGGCTCGTCCCAGGCAGTCGTCTCCCACCTTCAGACTACGGCCGAACTCCTGCACTCGCTGGGGTTCTCCATCAACGTGCCGAAGTCGCACCTGATCCTTCTCCACAGCTCCTTTTCATCGGAGCAGTTCTGGACACGACGCAGTTTCGGGCTTATCCTCCCGAACGGCGAATTCCAGGATATTCAGGCTATGATTCCGATCTTTCAGCCTCTATCCTGGGTTTCGGTACGGATGACCCTGAGGCTGCTGGGCCTCATGGCCTCCTGCATCCTGCTGGTCGATCATGCCAGATGGCATATGCGGGCTCTGCAGTGGGACCTGAAGTTCCAGTGGACGCAGCATCAGGGGAACCTGTCCGATTATGTCCAGATCTCGGAGGGAACTGCAAGACAGTTGCAGTGGTGGCTCTCGAACCGGCAATGGGTCATGGGCAGATCCCTCTCCCTTCCCCAGCCAGAGCACACAGTTGTGACGGACGCGTCCCTTCTGGGATGGGGCGGTCACATGGGAGAGGTGGAGATCAGAGGCCTCTGGTCTCCGGCGGAGTCCCGGCTCCATATCAACCTTTTGGAGCTCCGGGCGATCCGACTTGCACTCAAGGCATTCCTTCCCTCTGTCAAGGGGCAGGTAGTGCAGGTGTTCACAGACAACCCCACCGCCATGTGGTACTGCAACAAACAGGGCGGGGTGGGGTCGTGGACCCTATTTCAGGAGGCTCTGCATCTCTGGACTTGGCTGGAACATCAGGGCATGCACCTGATGGTTCAACACCTGGCAGGTTCCCTGAATGCCAGGGCGGACGAACTCATCCGCAGGTGCATGATGGATCACGAATGGCGTCTTCACTCGGAGGTGGCGCAAGGACTCTTTCTACAGTGGGGAGAGCCTTGGTTAGATCTATTCGCCACCGAAGAGAACGCGCAATGTCATCAGTTCTGCGCGTTGGAATTTCTAAGGCGGCGCTCGCTCGGCGACGCTTTTCGTCGCAAGTGGAGTTGCGGTCTGTTGTACGCCTTTCCGCCTATACCACTTCTACCCAGAGTGTTGAAGAAGATTCGGCGCGACCGGGCCCAAGTTATTCTTGTGGCTCCGGACTGGGCTCGAAGAGTTTAGTATCCCGAGCTACTCAGTATGAGCGTCGATCCCCCGATCTGTCTGCCTCTTCGGGAGGATCTTCTGTCACAGCAGATGGGGACGGTCCTCCACCCGAACCTGTCCAGTCTCCATCTCCTTGCGTGGAGATTGAGCGGCGGCAGTTGATTCCTTTCGACTTGCCTCCTGAAGTTTGTGATGTGATTCTGGCAGCCAGGCGTCCCTCCACTAAGTTGGTATACGCCTGCAGGTGGAACAAGTTTGTGGCATGGTGCACAGCAAAGGCTGTGAATCCCCTTTCTGCCCCTCTTTCTGAGGTTCTTCTGTTCCTTCTTTCTCTGGCCCAACAGGGTTCTGCCCTGGGTACCATCAAGGGCTATCTTTGTGCAATCTCGGCCTTCCTCAGGCTTCCTGATCAGCCCTCCCTTTTCAAGTCCCCTGTTGTTAACAGGTTTCTTAAAGGCATTACACACTTCTTCCCTCCTGTTCCGTTTGTAATGCCTCAGTGGGACTTGAACTTGGTTCTTACCTTTTTAATGTGCGCTCCCTTTGAGCCTCTACATAACTGTCCTCTTCGTCTTCTCACTCTGAAGACAGCCTTTCTGGTGGCCATCACCTCCGCTCGGCGGGTGAGTGAGCTCCAGGCTCTTTCTTGCAAGCCTCCCTTTATGTCTGTCCATCCAGACAAGGTTGTTCTTAGGACGCGTCCGTCCTTCTTGCCAAAGGTGGTTACTGCTTTTCACATTGGGCAAACCATCACTTTGCCCACCTCTTTCCGCCTCCGCATCCTTCTAGAGAGGAAGAGAGGCTCCACCGTCTGGACCCAAAACGTGCGATTTCATTCTATCTCAGCCGCACACAGCAGTTCCGGGTGGACGACCAGCTCTTTGTTGGCTACGTGGGCGCCAAAAAAGGTCGGGCGGTACACAAGCGGACCATCTCCCGCTGGGTCGTCTTGTGTATCAAGGCCTGCTATTCTTTGGCTAAGAAGGAGCCCCCTGTTGGGCTGCGTGCCCATTCCACCAGGGCGACAGCCGCCACCACGGCTTTGGGACGTGGTGTCCCATTGCAGGACATTTGTCAGGCAGCTTCGTGGGCCTCGCTGCACACGTTTACCAAGCATTACTGCCTTGACAGCCAAGTCCGGAGAGACGGCTTCTTGGCCGTTCTGTTCTCCGGGACTTCCTCGTCTGATCTTTGTTCGCAGACCCACCACCGGGGTTGGTATTGCTGGGGTATCTATTCTAAGGTAAGGAATCTGTCACTAACGTGTCTCTTTCAGATGCACAAGTTACTAACTTGTGTAACAATATATCTGTAAGAGACAGTAGTTAGTGACAGATTCCTACCGCCCACCCATCCTCCCCGTTCTGCGAACTGATTTCTAGGGTTAAGGACATCCCTTTCAGGGCCCTAGTATTTTTCAGACACCTATGTCAGCTTCTTGCATGGCTCTGCGTTCCTGGCGTGGAAAGTCGTGTACAGAACTGACGTCAGCGCGCATGGGCGGTGTCTAAGTACTAGCCGCGACGTCATCCGGCGATCCCGATGCCGACGACGGACGCGGAGCCGCACGACGCCGCCTACCGACGTGCAGGGGTACTGCTACGCAAAACTTTCCGGATCCAGCCTGACGCCTGGGGATATTCTAAGGTAAGGAATCTGTCACTAACTACTGTCTCTTACAGATATATCGTTACACAAGTTAGTAACTTGTGCCTCTGGTGGCAGGCTCGGTAATACCGGTTAGACAGCACACTAAAGGACTAGTACATTTTCAGAGGCCACCTCTTAGGTGCCCTCTGGGTGCATGTCACAATAAAACTGATACTGGCATCAGTAAAGATTTACTGAGACGAGGAGTTTGATCCCAAACACCATTATTTTCAGTGAAGCCATTATATAGCTGGGTAACTCGTAATGACTAGTGCTCAGTACATATACTTAAGATGGTTTCCTGATCACTTGCAATGTCTAAGTAATGGAACTGGACATCACAGGGGCATATCTGCTCATGCAGATGTGCCCTCAATTGTAATATAATGCACCCTGCCTTAGGGCACTAAGGCCTGCTGTAGGGGTGACTTACATATAAGACATGCAGTGCATCTGGGCATTGCACACAGGGAATGTGCAATGTTGTGTTTTCAGAAGGGCTTGCGCCCTTTCACGCATCCTGCAATGGTAGTTTGCATGCCGTTTTTGTGGTTCCCTTTGGGTGGCATACATGCTGCACCCCATAGGGACCCTCTTTAGTACCCATTCCCTTGGTACCATAGGTACCATTTTTCAGGGACTTACAGGGGTGCTAAAGTCCTTGCCAAGTGGGGTTCTATTGAGCATGTTGCAGTTTTTAGGGAAAGAGCACCTGCAATGGGGTCTGTTTAGCAGGAACCCTGTGTACATCCAGTGAAGAACATCAGTACCAGTGGACAAAAAGTGGGGATGACCATGACAAACAAGCATTGGAATGCAATAGGTCTTGCATTTGTTTGATTTCAAGCTTTTGGCTTTGTAAATGGCAATGTTTTGTACCCATGTGTTATGTAGTGTATGTATGTGGTGTGTAGTGGAATATTTTGAGTTGGATTAGAATTGTTATTTGTGGAGCACCATGAAGCATCAGGAAGGAAAGTGAGGAGGTGAAGAGCAGCATGAGGCACAAGGAAGGAGAGTGAGGAAGAGAGCAGCATGAGGCACAAGGAAGGAGAAAAGCAGCGTGAGGCACATGGACAGAGTGAGGAGAAGAGCAGCATAAGTCATAAGGAAGGAGAGTGAGGAGAAGAGAAGCGTGAGGCACAAGGAGGGAGAGGTAGAAGAAGGGCAGCATGAGGCACAAGGAAGGAGAGTGAGGAGGAGAGGAGCATAAGGCACAAGGAAGGAGAGGAAGGAGGAGAAGAGCAACGTGAGACGCAAGGAAAGAGAGTGAGGAGAAGAATAGCGTGAGGCACAAGGACAGAGAGTGAGGAGGAGAGCAGCAAGAGGTACTATAAAGGAGAGTGAGGAGGAGAAGAGAAGTGTGAGGCTCAAGGAAGGAGAGTGAATAGAAGAGCAGCGTGAGGCACAAGGAAGGAAAGTGAGGAGAAGAGCAGTGTGAGGCACAAGGAAGGAGTGTGAGAAGAGCGGCATGAGACACAAGATCGGAGAGCGAGAAGAGCAACATGAGGCACAAGGACAGAGAGTGAGGAGAAGAGCAGCGTGAAGTACAAGGACAGAGAGTGAGGAGAAGAGCAACGTAAGGCAGAAGTATGGAGAGTGAGGAGAAGAGCAGCGTGAGGCACAAGGAAGGAGTGTGAGAAGAGCGGCATGAGACACAAGATCGGAGAGCGAGAAGAGCAACATGAGGCACAAGGACAGAGAGTGAGGAGAAGAGCAGCGTGAAGCACAAGGACGGAGAGTGAGGAGAAGAGCAGCGTAAGGCAAAAGGAAGGAGAGTAAGGAGGAGAAGAGCAGTGTGAGGCACTAGGACAGAGAGTGAGGAGGAGAGCAGCGTGAGGCACAAGGACAGAGTGAGGAGAAGAGCAGCACAAGGCAGAAGGACGGAAATGCAATAGGTCTCCATTTGTTTGATTTCAAGCTTTTGGCGCTGTAAATGGCAATGTTTTGTACCCATGTGCTATGGAGTGTATGTATGTGGTGTGTAGTGGAATATTTTGAGTTGGATTAGAATTATTTGTGGAGCACCATTAAGCATCAGGAAGGAGAGTGAGGAGGTGAAGAGCAGCATGAGGCACAAGGACAGAGAGTGAGGGGGAGAGGAGAAGCATGAGGCGCAAGGAAGGAGAGTGAATAGAAGAGCAGCATGAGGCACAAGGAAGGAAAGTGAGGAGAAGAGCAGCGTGTGGCACAAGGACGAAGAGTAAGGAGAAGAGCCGCATGAGGCACAAGGACTAAGAGTGAGGAGAAGAGCAGCGTGAGGCAGAAGGAAGGAGTGTGAGAATCGCAGCGTGAAGCACAAGGAAGGAGAGAGAAGAGCAGCGTGAGGCACAAGGAAAGAGAGTGAAGAGAAGAGAAGCATGAGGCACAAGGAAGGAGTGTGAGAAGAGCAGCATGAGGCACAAGACCGGAGAGTGAGAAGAGCAGCATGAGGCACAAGGACAGAGAGTGAGAAGAGCAGTATGAGGCAAAAGGAAAGGAGTGAGAAGAGCAGCATGAGGCACAAGGATGGAGAGTGAGAAGAGCAGTATGAGGCAAAAGGAAAGGAGTGAAAAGAGCAGCGTGAGGCAAGGAAGGAGAGTGAGGAGAAGAGCAGCATGAGGCACAAGGATGGAGAGTGAGGAGAAGAGCAGAGTGAGGCACAAGGACAGAGAGTGAGGAGGAGAGCCGAGTGAGGCAGAATGATGGAGAGTGAGAAGAGCAGCATGAAGCACAAGGAAGGAGAATGAGGAGGAGAAGAGGAGTGTGAGGCACTAGGACAGAGAGTGAGGAGGAGAAGAGCAGTGTGAGGCACAAGGACAGAGTGAGGAGAAGAGCAGCACCAGGCAGAAGGACGGAGAGTGAGGATAATCGCAGTGTGAAGTACAAGGAAGGAGAGTGAAGAGAAGAGCAGCGTGAGGCACAAGGAAAGAGAGTGAAGAGAAGAGCAGTGTGAGGCACAAAGATGGAGTATGAGAAGAGCAGCATGAGGCACAAGGACAGAGAGTGAGAAGGGGCAGCATGAAGCACAAGGATGGAGAGTGAGAAGAGCAGCATGAGGCAAAAGGAAAGGAGTGAGAAGAGCAGCGTGAGGCAGAAGGACGGAGAGTGAGGTGAAGAGCAGCGTGAGGCACAAGGATGGAGAGTGAGGAGAAGAGCAGCGTGAGGCAGAAGGAAGGAGAGTGAGGAGGAGAAGAGCACTGTGTAGCAGAAGGAAGGAGAGTGAGGAGAAGAGCAGCGTGAGGAACAAGGCTGGAGAGTGAGGCAGAAGGATGTAGAATGAGGAGAAGAGCAACATGAGGCACAAGGAAGGAAAGTGAGGAGAAGAGCTGCATGAGGCACAAGGAAGGAAAGTCAGGAGAATAGCAGCGTGAGGCACAAGGAAGGCGAGTGAGGAGAAGAGCAGCATGAGGCACAAAGAAGGAGAATGTGAAGAAGAGCAGTGTGAGGCACAAGGACGGAGATTGAGGAGGAGAGCAGCGTGAGGCACAAGGACAGGGAGGAGAAGAGCAGCACGAGGCTGAAGGACGGAGAGTGAGGATAATCGCAGCGTGAAGCACAAGGAAGGAGAGTGAGGAGAAGAGTAGCGTGAGGCACAAGGAAGGAGAGTGAGGAGAAGTGCAGCGTGAGGTACAAGGAAGGAGAGTGAGAAGAAGAGCAGTGTGAGGCACAAGGACGGAGAGTGAGGAGGAGAGCAGCATGAGGCACAAGGACGGAGAGTGAGGAGGAGAGCAGCGTGAGGCACAAGGACAGTGAGGAGAAGAGCAGCACGAGGCAGAAGGATGGAGAGTGAGGATAATCGCAGCATGAAGCACAAGGAAGAAGAGTGAGGAGAAGAGTAGCGTGAGGCACAAGGAAGGAGAGTGAGAAGAAGAGCAGTGTGAGGCACATGGACGGAGAGTGAGGAGGAGAGCAGCGTGAGGCGCAAGGACAGTGAGGAGAGAGCAGCGTGAGGCACAAGGACAGTGAGGAGAAGAGCAGCACGAGACAGAAGGACGGAGAGTGAGGATAATCGCAGCGTGAAGCACAAGGAAGGAGAGTGAGGAGAATAGTAGCGTGAGGCACAAGGAAGGAGAGTGAGGAGAAGAGCAGCGTGAGGCACAAGGAAGGAGAGTGAGGAGAAGAGCAGCGTGAGGCAGAAGGAAGTAGTGTGAGGAGGAGAAGAGCAGCATGAGGCACAAGGACGGAGAGTGAGGATAATCGCAGCGTGAGGCACAAAGAAGGAGAGTTGGGAGAAGAGCAGCATGAGGCACAAGGACGGAGAGTGTGGAGGAAGAAGAGGAGCGTGAGGCACAATGGCGGAGAGTGAGGAGGAGAGCAGAGTGAGGCACAAGGAAGGAGAGTGAGGAGAAGTGCAGCGTGAGGTACAAGGAAGGAGAGTGAGAAGAAGAGCAGTGTGAGGCACAAGGACGGAGAGTGAGGAGGAGAGCAGCGTGAGGCACAAGGACGGAGAGTGAGGAGGAGAGCAGCGTGAGGCACAAGGACAGTGAGGAGAAGAGCAGCACGAGGCAGAAGGATGGAGAGTGAGGATAATTGCAGCGTGAAGCACAAGGAAGAAGAGTGAGGAGAAGAGTAGCGTGAGGCACAAGGAAGGAGAGTGAGAAGAAGAGCAGTGTGAGGCACAAGGACGGAGAGTGAGGAGGAGAGCAGCGTGAGGCACAAGGACAGTGAGGATAGAGCAGCGTGAGGCACAAGGACAGTGAGGAGAAGAGCAGCACGAGACAGAAGGACGGAAAGTGAGGATAATCGCAGCGTGAAGCACAAGGAAGGAGAGTGAGGAGAAGAGTAGCGTGAGGCGCAAGGAAGGAGAGTCAGGAGAAGAGCAGCGTAAGGCACCAGGAAGGAGAGTGAGGAAAAGAGCAGCGTGAGGCAGAAGGAAGCAGTGTGAGGAAGAGAAGAGCATCATGAGGCACAAGGACGGAGAGTGAGGATAATCGCAGCGTGAGGCACAAAGAAGGAGAGTTGGGAGAAGAGCAGCATGAGGCACAAGGACAGAGAGTGTGGAGGAGAAGAGGAGCGTGAGGCACAACGGCAGAGAGTGAGGAGGAGAGCAGAGTGAGGCACAAGGACAGAGACTGAGGGGAAGAGCAGAGTGAGGCAGAAGAGCAGAGAGTGAGGATAATCGCAGCGTGAGCAACAAGGAAGGAGAGTGAGGAAAAGAGCAGCGTGAGGTACAAGGACAGAGAGTGAGGAGAAGACAGGGAAACAGATAGCACTAGCACTAGGGGCGGCGGTCCAGAATATACTCACACATTGGGGAACCACGACGCCTCCCACACGCTTAGGCTGGCTTCACAGACTGTGGGGAATACTGGGGATGGAGAAAATTTCACTCTCTTTAGCCCATCCTGGAGCATCCTTCCATGACCTATGGGAACCTTTCCTCACGCTGCTGACATCCGAATTCACGGAACTCACTTGCCCTAAGTACTTGAGGCTCCTTCGCTTGGCAGATCCACCACCCGTACCGGACCCACACACTCCCACCACCTAATACCGGTATTACCCACTGGTTGCTCGAAATTGATCGCCGCACTATGTCGATATCTTTGCTGGAGGGAGGGACGGGAGGGGCGGGGGGAGGGAGGGTTTTTTGTTGTTGTTGTTTAATTATGTACCAGTCGCACGACTCTCAAGGTCGGATTGTCATCCGACGGAAGCGATACATTTACTGGTGTGTTGTATCATGTTTAAAACTCAATAAAAGAAATTTAAACGTAAAAAGTAAACTGCTCTCCAGCTAAACACTGCTGCATCTGATATCTGAAAGAGATACGTTAGTGATAGATTCCTTACCTTAGAATATCCCCAGGCGTCAGTCTGGATCCGGAAAGTTTTCGTCAGCAGTACCCCTGCGCGTCGGAAGGTGGCGTCGTGCGGCTCCACGTTCGTCGTAGGCGTCGTGATCGCCGGGATGACGCCGCGGCAGCTACTTAGACGCCGCCCTCGCGCGCTGACGTCAGTTCTGTTCTTTCTTTTTCCGCGCCAGCAAGCGCAGATCCGGCGAGAGCGGGACCCCCAGTCATTTTTTGACTGAGTTTTTGGAGATTTTTTGTCTCAGCTTTTCGAGTTGATCGACTCCTGGTGCAGTTAGGGATGCCCGGGTTTAAGTCTTGCGAGGACTGTCATCGGATGATGTCGGTGACGGACCCGCACCGCGTGTGTCTCTTCTGCCTGGGGCGCGACCACGACCCCAAGTCGTGCCCCTACTGCCGGTCCATGGCACCGAAGTCTTTGCGGGAGCGGTCCCGAAAGCTGCTTGAAGCCCGGCAGTCGGCTCCGCGCCGTGAAAGGTCCCAGTCCCGAGGGAGGTCGAGGGACCGGTCGCGGAGCCACCACCATCGGAAATCGTCCGAATCAAAGTCTTCGCACCCAGGGTCAGGTAAGGCGAAGCGCCAAAAAGAAGTCGAAGAAACGTCATCGTTCTCCGACTTCCCCTCACCAGTCGTGAGACTCGGCTGAGGGTGCGGGTGGTGCCACCCCCGCGGCTCTGGTGGAGCCTACGCTGTCGCCGGCGACCTACCCGCCTTTCCCGGGTTCGTCGGCGACTCCGGCCCAGGTACAGGAATTCCTGTCCGCTATGGCTCGTCTATTTGGGCCGTCGGGCCCCTCCAGTGCGCTTTCGGGCCCCGCGGGCCCGACTGGGAGTCCTCGCCCTTTGACGCCAGTGGCTCCGGCCCCGGCGTCGCCGGCGGTTCCGGCCTCGGCGCCACAGGACTCTCGTGGATCCCGGTCGACGCTGGTTGACCTCGTGACACCTACACCGACGTCGACCCCACGGGCACCACGTTTCACGTCGCCCGGCGCGCCGGACGACGTCAGCCCCGGTTTCAGCCCCGAAGTGGAGACGGCGCCGGGAGGGTGTCGACCGACGTCGATTCCGACGCCGTTTGGGAATCTGTTTCCCTATCTCCATCCTCCTCCTTTTAGGCCTGTACAACAGCTTGAGGAGGAAGGGGAGGACTGGGAGGGGTCTGAGGACCCTCTCGCTGCTCAATGCGAGTATGACCCGTACTGGGCAGAGGAGTTGGGGGACGCCAGTGGTCTGGACAACTCTCCAGACCTTGGCATGCTGTCTCCTCCTACCGTGGCTACGGAGGAGGGTGCTTCTTTTTCTGTGGTGTTGCGTAGGGCAGCCGAGGCACTCCACCTCGAGCTACCTACTGTGGCCATCAGGACTAACCTCCTGACAGAAGTGCTTCAGCCAGCAGTTACCTCTGCGGAACCACTGCTACCCTTTAATGACGCACTTTCGGACGTTCTTTTGGGCTCCTTGTCCAGGCCCAACACAGGGGCTCCTGTGGACAGGAACGTGGCCCAACGTCATCGCCCGACCCGGGCGACCCCATTTTCCTCTCCCAACACCCCACCCCTGAGAGCTTGGTTGTCCAAGCCTCCACTTCCCCAAGCGCATTCCCTTCCGCACCCCCAGACAGGGAATCCAAGAGACTGGAACAGTTTGGGAAGAAGGTTTTTTCTTCCGCCAGTCTAGGGCTGCGGTCTGTGAACACCGCATGCCTCTTGGGCCGTTATTCTCACTCTCTGTGGGATACGGTGGCGCAGGTGCTGCCTCAGTGTCCGGAGGAGGCCCGGACACTACTCTCCCAGGCTATTGCTGAGGGGAGAGATGCAGCCAAGTTCACGATTCGTTGTGGCCTTGACACCGCCGACTCACTGGGGAGGGCAATTTCCATGACAGTGGCGCTCCGCCGCCACACCTGGCTGAGGACAACTGGCTTTTCGGGGGATGTCCAAAACACTTTGATGGACATGCCCTTTGATGGCATTCGCCTCTTTGGCAACAAAGCAGGCAGTGCTTTGGAGAGATTTAAGGACTCGCGGGCTACGGCCAAGTCCTTGGGCCTTTTGGCCACGCGGCCTCCTCAGCCTTCTGCCTTTCGCTCCTTTCATGCTCGCGGAAGGGGCAACCCACCACGTTCGCAACAGGGCCACAGGCCACGTGGGAACCGCCATGGCGGTTCAGGGGGCCAGCGGCAGGGTCAGTCCACATCCACCCCAGCCACCACTGCCTCCAAACCTTCCTAGTCTGACCTTTCAGGCCCATCAAACGCCAGTGGGTGGCAGGCTTCGCCATCACCTCCCCCACTGGCGCGCCATCACTTCGGACAGGTGGGTTTTACAGATAGTCCGAAGGGGCTACTCCCTCCCCTTCGAGACTACCCCTCCAGCCATGCCACCTCAGTGCCACCGCATGTCGGGGGATCACTTGGCACTTCTCCAGCAGGAAGTTGTGGCCCTCTTGGCCAAGGGGACCATAGAGCGCGTTCCAACGCCAGAAGTAGGTCGTGGTTGTTATTCCCACTACTTTCTGATTCCAAAGAAGGACAAAGGCCTGCGTCCTATCTTGGACCTTCGGAACGTCAATCTCTTCCTCCGGAAGGAGAAGTTCAAGATGCTCACACTTGCTCGGGTCTTGTCTGCCCTAGACCCGCAAGACTGGATGGTAGCGTGGGACTTGCAGGACGCTTACTTTCATATCCCCGTCCTGCCGGCCCACCAGCGTTACCTGCGGTTCACGGTAGGCCACGAGCACTTTCAGTTCACCGTGCTCCCTTTTGGCCTTACCAGCGCCCCTCGGGTGTTCACGAAAGTGATGGCGGTGGTCGCAGCTCATCTGCGCAGATCAGGGGTTTCAGTCTTCCTCTATCTCGACGACTGGTTGTTTAAGGGGGGCTCGCCCCAGGCAGTTGTCTCCCATCTCCAGACTACGGCCGACCTCCTGCATTTGCTGGGGTTCTCCATCAACGTGCCGAAGTCGCACCTGATTCCCTCTCAGAAGCTCCTCTTCATCGGAGCAGTTCTGGACACGGCGCAGTTTCGGGTCTATCCTCCCGAACAGCGAGTCTGGGATATTTGGGCTATGATTCCAATATTTCAGCCCTTATCCTGTGTTTCGGTCAGGATGACCCTGAGGCTGCTAGGCCTCATGGCCTCCTGCATCCTGCTGATCAATCATGCCAGATGGCATATGCGGGCTCTGCAGTGGGACCTGAAGTTCCAGTGAGCGCAGCATCAGGGGAACCGGTCCGACTACGTCCAGATCTCGGACGGCACTGCAAGACAATTGCAGTGGTGGCTCACGAACCAGCATTGGGTCAACGGCAGATCCCTCTCCCTTCCCCAACCGGAGCACACAGTAGTGACGGACGCGTCCCTCCTGGGATGGGGCGGCCACATGGGAGACGCGGAGATCAGAGGCCTCTGGTCTCCAGCGGAGTCCAGGCTCCATATCAACCTTCTGGAGCTCTGGGCGATCCTACTTGCACTGAAAGCATTCCTTCCCTCTGTCAAGGGGAGAGTAGTGCAGGTGTTTACAGACAACACCACCGCCATGTGGTACTGCAACAAGCAAGGCGGGGTGGGGTCGTGGACCCTTTGTCAGGAGGCTCTGCGCCTCCGGACGTGGCTGGAACGCCAGGGCATTTTCCTGGTGGTTCAACACTTGGCAGGGTCTTTGAACGCCAGGGCGGACGAACTCAGCCGCAGGTGCATGATGGATCACGAATGGCGTCTTCACTCGGAGGTGGCACAAGGTCTCTTTCAACAGTGGGGAGAGCCTTGGTTAGATCTATTCGCCACCGAAGAGAACGCGCAATGTCAGCAGTTCTGCGCGTTGGAATTTCCAAGGCGGCACTCGCTCGGCGACGCTTTTCGTCGCTAGTGGAGTTGCGGTCTATTGTACGCCTTTCCGCCTATACCACTTCTACCCAGAGTGCTGAAGAAGATCAGACGCGACCAGGCCCAAGTCATTCTTGTGGCTCCGGACTGGGCTCGAAGAGTTTGGTATCCCGAGCTACTCAGTATGAGCGTGGATCCCCCGATCCGACTGCCTCTTCGGGAGAATCTTCTGTCGCAGCTGCAGATCCCACCTCCTTGCGTGGAGATTGAGCGGCGACAGTTGATTCCATTTCACTTGCCTCCTGAAGTCTGCGATGTCATTCTGGCAGCCAGGCGTCCCTCCACTAAATCGGTATACGCCTGCAGGTGGAACAAATTTGTGGCATGGTGCACAGCAAAGGCTGTGGATCCACTTTCTGCCCCTCTTTATGAGGTCCTACTGTTCCTTCTTTCTTTAGCCCAGCAGGGCTCTGCTCTGGGCACTATCAAGGGCTACCTTTCTGCAATTTCAGCCTTTCTCAGGCTACCTGATCAGCCCTCTCTTTTCAAGTCCCCTGTTGTAAATAGATTTCTCAAAGGCATTACTCACCTTTTCCCTCCTATTCCGTTTGTGATGCCACAGTTGGACTTGAATCTGGTTCTTACTTATTTGATGTGCGCTCCCTTTGAGCCGCTTCATAACTGTCCTCTTCGTTTATTAACCTTGAAGACTGCTTTCCTGGTTGCCATCACCTCCGCTAGGCGCGTGAGTGAGCTCCAGGCTCTTTCCTGTAAACCTCCTTTTCTGTCTGTTCATCCGGACAAGGTTGTGCTACGCACACGTCCATCCTTTTTGCCAAAGGTTGTTACTGCCTTCCATATCGGGCAAACTATTACCTTGCCCACTTTCTTTCCGCCTCCGCACCCTTCCAGAGAGGAAGAGAGGCACCACCGTCTGGACCCAAAACGTGCGATCTCATTTTACCTCAACCGCACACAACAGTTCTGGGTGGATGACCAGCTCTTTGTTGGCTACGTAGGCGCCAAGAAAGGCCGGGCTGTACACAAGAGGACTATCTCCCGCTGGGTCGTCTTGTGTATAAAAGCCTGCTATTCTCTGGCTAAGAAGGAGCCTCCGGTGGGGCTGCGCGCCCATTCTACCAGGGCAACAGCAGCTACTACTGCATTGGGACGTGGTGTCCCCCTGCAAGACATCTGGCAGGCAGCCACGTGGGCCTCGCTGCACACTTTTACTAAGCATTATTGCCTTGACAGCCAAGTCCAGAGAGACGGCTTCTTTGGCCGTTCTGTTCTCCGTGACTTTCTGGTGTGATCTTGGTTCGCAGACCCACCACCGGGGTTGGTATTGCTGGGGTATCTATTCTAAGGTAAGGAATCTATCACTAACGTGTCTCTTTCAGATGCACAAGTTACTTACCTTCGGTAACGATATATCTGTAAGAGACATTAGTTAGTGATAAATTCCTTACCGCCCCCCCATCCTCCCCTTTCTGCGAACTGATTTCTAGGGTTAAGGTCATCCCTTTCAGGGCCCTAGTTTCAATGCACCAGTGGTCAGTATCTTGCATGGCTCTGCGTTCCTGGCGCGGAAAGTCGTGTACAGAACTGACGTCAGCGCGCAAGGGCGGCGTCTAAGTAGCTGCCGCGACGTCATCCCGGCGATCACGACGCCTACGAGGAACGTGGAGCCGCACGACACCACCTTCCGACGCGCAGGGGTACTGCTGACGAAAACTTTCCGGATCCAGACTGACGCCTGGGGATATTCTAAGGTAAGGAATCTATCACTAACTAATGTCTCTTACTGATATATCGTTACCGAAGGTAAGTAACTTGTGCATCACGGTGCAGCCCAGGCAGGTCCATTTTTTACAACTGAAACCCTTGTGTGCTTGGTCCAAGCACCACTGAAAATCCCATAAGCCATCTATCTACCCCTGTCAAAAACTGAAAAATGCAGGGTGGACAAAAAAACAAGCAGCAAAAGAAAAGCTTTTTAAGACCTCATTGGCTTTCAAAGAAGATTGAGAATGTGCACTTTCTGACAAATCCTTGGATCGTGTAATATAATACAAGTGTGCACATGCTCTGCTTTCTATAAAGAAAAACAATTCAGAATATCCAGTTGTAAATGGCCTGTGATTGGCAATCCGCTTGTTTTTGCATGCCTACGTGTAAATTCACATGTATATCGCGAATCTTAGCCACTGCCATATAACCAGACTTGGCAAACAGCATATGCACCCTTGGCGACAGGCTTGTACTTAGAAACTAATCAATAAGTATCAATTGCCTCGGACTATCCCCCAAAACACAGTATGAGCAACGTATTAGCATGACTGCCCTGGGTGGCCTGCTTGTCCATTACCCAGCACTCTAAAATCGAAAGGCTTGCTACAAAGGAGGGCATTAACGATAAATCTACTAAGAAGTTATGGAGGTCCCGTTCACCTGTCACGTGTCCAAGCTGGCATGGTTAGAGTTAGGCTGCCGATGTAATTACTGCATTCCGGATGAACCGGTCTCAGGAGTGATTTAATATCACTGGGGCGAAGGGAGAAGATAACACGGGCTCGTTGTATATATTGTGAAGCTAAAAATGCCAGTCAAAGGGAATGAGTCTATTGTACCATAGCGCTGCGATACACGAAAGGCACTTGACATACCCTATTGCTAGAAAGTAAATGCCAACTTTTGCAAGGTTTGTCCCTGCTCCCTCCCTCCCACCAGCCCGTTGCACCCCAAGACACTGAACTGACCCGTGGATGTGCTGCCAGTGGTATTCCTCGCTCCACACCCCGGACATGGTGCGCACGTCGCAAGTCCCCTTCTCGGCCACCGTACCGGCTCCAGGCCCTGGTGTGAGTGCAGCTCCGATGAAGTATGACAGGACAGCGCTTCTCCCACTCAAGTGTGAACACGCCAGAAACCCGAGAGCTGGGCCCACCGCATCCACGCGAATCTCAGGGCACATGTGACATTCAGAAGGTTACTACAGCGGGGGCACTCCTAATGGCCCAGAGAGCTCTCCTACTGGAAGCTGGGGGCCGCTGTTGGCGCGAGGGCGTTAGGACAGGGGTTCAGAGATGGCATCACTAACCAGCAGCCGACATTGCAGCTCTCACCCACCTGTCCACAGCAAAGCTGGGGTGCTGCTGCAGCACCCAGGGGCCCTGCACTTCAGCGCTACGAACTCTGTCAAAGGGAATGGGTGAACGAGAGAAAAGTATCTGGGACGCGCCGTTTTTCGTTTATTAGTCATGCAGCAATTTTAATTGTTGGCGAGCAGTAGTAAGTTATGTGTGCTCCGAGGCGGGGGTGGGGGCTGAAGTGAGGAGAGGCTCCTCGAGCGGCCATTACGAGCGTGCAAGCCACAAAAAAAAAAAGAAAGGTGAATCCGCAGCGTGCGAGCAAGCCCCCCCGGCCTCAGTAAAAAAAAACAGAGCGCGGTGTCCCTCAAGTGGATGCCGCGAAAATATAAATAAATAAAGAGAGCGCGGTGTCCCAGGCGGGCGCCGCGCTCATTAAAGTAATACAAAAAAAATACAACTTAGAGCATCGCGCTTTGCAGCCGGAATGACAAAAAGAAAGTGCTCACCCACTAATTAAAGGAGACAGTATCACGCCGCAAGTAAAGGATCCAGTCCGGGTGGGACGGGGCCAAAAGGAGACAGGGCGGTAACAAGGAGGGACTAAAAAGCCTCCTTCACAATAGAAAGCCGGCGTTTAGCCTGAACTATGACGCAAGCGACTGAAGAAGGGGCGGGGCTTCAAGTCCCCTTCTGAAAGTGTATCGATGACAATAAGCCTCGCAGAGCGAGGAGCGCATGCGCGCTCCAGCGCTAGGTCTGCGAGACCTAAAAAGGGAGGAGGAGGGGGAAATACTGACTCTCCAACGTTCCTCTAAAAATACTGCTTTCCTTTGACCAAGGGCACAAGTTCTTTGCTTTTTTGTTGCTATATGGTTAACATTCCCAGCGTGACTTGCTGTGCTACTGAAAGCGATAAAAACAAGCTTTTTTTACCTTTCCCCACATACAGAATTGGTACATTCTAGTTACAGCCACACATTCCAGGACAGCTCCAAACAGTGATTGACTTTGAGTGAGCATGTTCTTGTAGAGGAAGAAACGGTTGGATTTCCTGTTGAAGGTATGTCAAATTGTGCTTTTAAAATGCTTCACATACCTGTGCTGATTAATTAAAAGGCCTCCTTTTAATCGTGCACAAAATCAAAAGGCAGGGGTGCAGCTGTGGGACCAGAGAGTCTTCCCATGCCTGTTTACAAAAAATCAGAGCTCAAAGCACTGAAAGATCATAAAATGCAATCACTCTGGCGCTGAGCAGGAACCAAAGAAAAAATGAGTCCCCAAAGAGCATATATACAATCAAAGCGTAATGATTAAGTACTTAGTCCCTGCTGCCTGGGAGGAATGAAAGAGAATTTGGTGGGACAAAAAGGGAC
This sequence comes from Calotriton arnoldi, assembly GCA_963921515.1. Classification (NCBI taxonomy): domain Eukaryota; kingdom Metazoa; phylum Chordata; class Amphibia; order Caudata; family Salamandridae; genus Calotriton; species Calotriton arnoldi. The sequence continues at coordinate 1,487,090 of CAWUFW010001574.1, forward strand.
GTCTCCTTATCTGGCTCCAGAAGTTAAAATCCAGGAGGGATCCTGTTTCTAGTGACTGACGACAGTGATGAGGCCTCATCTGCTTTGTCTTCTAGAAGATCTACAAAGAATGGAAGATCTGACCCCCATTCTTCAGAGGAGTTCCCTCAAAAAGCCCCTAAAAAGACCTCCCATGGGTCTGACAGGCTTAGTCCTACTAAATCTCCTCACTGAGGTGAAAAGGAGAGGAAAGGACTTATAACAGGAGACAGTGGAGTAAAGAAGGTGAGCTCTGTTCCTCCTCCTTCTCCTCCGCAAGGAAGGAAAACATTCAAGAAACCTTCTTCTGTTCCTCTTGAGGAGAAGCCATCAAAGAAACCACCGTCGTCAACGAACCCAACCATCATTGACATCGTCGACGCGGAGGGAGGTTCTTGTAGGCAAAGATCAGTCTCCTCAGCCTCGAACAACTCCAACGACGGGATCGTCGCCGAGAGCTCTTCCGGTGTCGACGGTTCCGCCACCATCGACGACAGCACCGATGATGACAGTGACGACGAAGCTGTCAACGTCGACAGCGATGACGACGACGAAGACGACGGCGGCGACAAGAACAACGACGGTGACGACGACGGCAGCGTTGACGAAGACGGCAATGGTGACGACGGCAATGACGACGGTATCGTCGACAGCGCCATTGATGGCGATTTCTTCATTGTCAACGACACCGTCGGCGGCCACGTCGACGGGGGAAAAAAATTCTGGAGAAAAAGACAGGAAGCGTCATGTAACTCCTGAAGTCACTTCACCTAGCAAGGTGACTCCTCTACTACCTTCTCATGTCCTGGAAGAGGAGGAATCAGACGATGAGGGACCTTATGGTTATGCCCATAGCCCTTCAGAATTGAACGTTAAGTGCCAGGAGGACGATTTTGAAGAGGGCTATCAAGGGGAACATTACTATAATCCTCTCCAGGAATACCAGGGAGACATCCATTACCACGCGGACATTGCATCGCAATGCCTTTATATCGCGGGTATTACAACGCAAGTCGTTACAACGACTTGCGCTGGATGGCGCTCTAACCTAAGGAATAGTATGATTTACTATTCCAACACCTTCCCTACTGTACGTAGACTGGTGTTGGAATAGTAAATCATACTATTCCTAAGTCCAGCGCCCTCCAGCTCAAGTCGTTGTAACGACTTGCGTTGAAAAAACTGCGATGTTACGTATTGCGATCATTTTGATCGCGTTGTAACGTCACATATTCGGAATACCATGGTGGATATCAGGAGGAAGTAGTCTGTATGCCTTCCTCTTTAATTTCGGACTTGCAATTCATGCTGTGGGATTACAAGAAAAGGTTTCCAACGCCGTCCTCGATTTCGGATCAGGCACCAGTTCCCCCAAGACAACACTCAGTGCCTTCCACTCCTGAGGAACCACCATTGTTGCATACAATAACGGCGCCTCCACCAACGCCGCCTTTCGTCCGTCACCAGGATACCTCGGATGACGATCAGGGGGACACGGATCTTCGAGACCAACAGGGGGAATGGGATGACTATGTTATTCCCACTCCTTCTTCTCCTTCACCGGTTCATGTGGATTCTCCACCGGGAGACATAGGTGGTTTCCACAACCTATTGGAAAGGGCGGCCAAGAGGTTTGATCTGCCGATGCCCACTTCGCAGAGGGAGTGTTTTTTATACGACTTTAAGGAGCCTTTTAAGAAGTCGGTGCGGGCCATTCCCATTGTCAATTATTTATGGGATGAGGGTCTTAAGGTCATGAAGACCATGGCCACAGTGGTTTCTGTCCTTCCACGATTGGAGAAAAAATATAAGGCCCCAGAAGATAGCCCGGCTTGCCTGGTGAGTCATCCGAAACCAGACTCGGTAATATCGCAAGCGGCGCAGCAGAGGTTGAAGAATCCGGCAGCCCCTCTAACTACGCCTCCGGACAAGGTAGACGTCTGGACAACGCAGGAAAAAGATTCTCTTCTATGTCGGGTTTAATGGTCAGGGCAGTTAATGCTTTAGCCATTTTGTGCCGCTACGACCGGCAGATGTGGTGTGACCTTTCCCCTTACATTGACCAACTCCCAGAGGAAAGCAAGTCTGAGGCCAAGAAGATCCTCCAGGAAGAAGAGAGAGCTTCCTTGGAGGTTATAGACTGTGCAATGGACATCGCTACAACGGCTTTTCGATCTTTGGCTGGAGCAGCGGTCCTACGTTGGCAGGGTTGGCTTAGAGCAACCTCATTCAGACCAGAGGTCCAGAACAAGATCCTGGATCTTCCCTTTGACGGGGAGGCTCTCTTTGGAAAGCATGTGGAGGATGCTCTCCCAGATATAAAAAAGGACACCGACACGGCGAAGTCGTTGGGGACGCTTCAATACCTTAAGGTTCCCTTTCGAGGAGCCCGGGTAAGAGGACTATCCTCGTACAGAGGAGGATTTCAACAAAACAAATATTCCTCCTATACGCCTGACGTGCAGTCTTATCGCCCACAATACAGTCAGCGACAAGGTCAGTCTGCAGCCTACTCTAAGTCGGCACCCAGAGGGAGAGCAGGACGTCAGGGGAAGGATCCTTCACGACATCAATAGCGGCTTGCCAGCTCCGGCTACTGTTCTCTCCCAACACCAAACACCTGTAGGGGGAAGGATTTCTTTCTGCTTACAAAACTGGCAAAAGATAACAGATCAATGGGTGCTCAACATAGTTCAATTTGGCCATACATTGGAGTTTGTTCAACCTCCTCCACCCACCCCTCCTTGTATGCACGTCACGAAACATCCACGTCTCCTGCGCCTAGAAGTACAAGTAATGTTACAGAAGGGGGCAGTAGAACAAGTCCCGTTATTCCAGAGAGGAAAGGGATTCTACTCCCGGTTCTTTCTGGTTCGAAAGACTATCATAAAGTGGCGTCCTATCCTAGATCTGAGCGCGCTCAACGCCTATCTCATAAAGCAGTCATTTCGAATGGTCTCCTTACAGGACATACTTCTGCTTCTAAATTCAGGAGATTTCATGGCCACTTTAGACCTAGAGGACGCTTATTTCCATGTTCCCATTCATCCATCGCACAGGAAGTTCCTCCGCTTTACAGTAGCCAGCAGCCACTATCAGTTCAAAGTTCTCCCTTTCGGCACCAAGGATCTTTACAAAATGTCCGGCTCCTGTAGCGGCCTTCCTCAGAAGACAGCAACACCAGGTATTTCCCTACCTAGACGACTGGCTGATAAAAGCTCCTTCCAAGGCGGCAGCCAGGGAATCCGTGACAGCCTGCACCAGGCTATTCAAGGATCTAGGTCTTACCCTCAACAGGGACAAGTCAAACTTGCGTCCTTCCAAGAACGCCGTTTTCCTGGGGGCCATATTAGACATGTCCCTGAACAGAGCATTTCCATCACTAGAAAGGCAGGCCAAGCTTGTGTCAAAGGCTCGACTACTTCTAAAAAGAAAGTCACTTTCAGTTTGCCTCTACAAATCCCTCCTGGGATCCATGTCATCCTGCATTCCTCTGATACCCCACTGGAGGCTGCGGATGCGGCCTCTTCAGGAGCAACTGGACTTACAGTGGCGTCAAGTGGAAGGATCTTTCGAGGAAATGGTCACGGTAACGTCACCAATGAGGCAAGCCATTTCATGGTGGACTCACCAAACGAACGTTTCACAAGGTCTGTCTTTTCTGGCCACCCCAGCTCCTCGGATAATTACAACAGATGCATCTCTAGAGGGTTGGGGAGCGGTCTTACAAGACCTTCAAATAAGTGGCCGTTGGCAACAACAGCATCGCCTTCTGCACATCAACTTGCTGGAGCTAAGGGCGATTCGCTTGTTCCTACAGGCTTTTCTCCCGAGGATCAGAAACTCGTCGGTCCTCATCAGGACAGACAATACCACGGTCATGCATTACGACAAGAAACAGGCTGGCACAAGGTCCCGTCTGTTGTCTTTAGAAGCTCAAAGTATCTGGGAATGGGCGATCCTGCATGGGGTTTCGCTGAAAGCCGATCATCTTCCGGGAAATCTCAACAAGACAGCAGATACACTAAGCAGACTAAAGTCAGTCTGCCACGAGTGGGAGCTGGATCAGAAGACACTAGACAGCATCTTCCGACTATGGGGCAAGCCATCCATAGATCTGTTCGCGACACCAGAGGACAAGAAATGCCGGTCCTAGGATGCTTGTTTCCGGTCCAGGGAGGACCTGGCTTGGCAGTTCGGGCTGGACTGTTCCCACAAGGAACAGGGTCTAGACTGATTTGCATATGGCTGGGTCCAAACTCGGGTGGTGTGGTGAGCAAAAGAATGATGGATTTAACCCAGATCCTTGTGACTGGGGGTGAATGTTTGCATTGTCCAGCATTCCGTCCATCAATTGTTTCTTTTGCATTTGTCGCCCTAAGTGGGAAGGGTATGCCCAGACGTGGGTCCCGTGCTCACTACACCACTGGATTCAAGCTAGCCTGGCTGAACAAGGGTGATGCCCTGAAACCGGTCCTAGGATGCTTGTTTCCGGTCCAGGGAGGACCTGGCTTGGCAGTTCGGGCTGGACTGTTCCCACAAGGAACAGGGTCAAGACTGATTTGCATATGGCTGGGTCCAAACTGGGGTGGTGTGGTGAGCAAAAGAATGATGGATTTAACCCAGATCCTTGTGACTGGGGGTGAATGTTTGCATTGTCCAGCATTCCGTCCATCAATTGTTTCTTTTGCAGGTGCTTCACAAGCTGGCATCACCATCCGGGATCCTGGGGGAATGCGTTTTCGATGGCATGGTCAGGCGCCTTTGTTTACGCTTTTCCCCCCATTCCTCTTCTGCCAAGGCTTCTCATGAAGATGAAGGCGGAACGCTGCAAGATGATCCTCATAGCACCGTCTTGGCCTCACCAGTATTGGTACACAGAGCTTCTTCTTCTGTCGGTGGAACAACCGATTATCTTGGATCCTATCCCATCATTGCTGACGATGTCCCAGGGCCAACTGCTGCATCCGGATCCCAAATCTCTTCAATTGTCAGCATGGCTCCTGAAAACAGAGAGTTTCTCGACCTGAATCTGTCCACAGAGTGTAGAGACATTCTTTCCCAAGCTCGAGCTCAGAGTATGAACAAGACATAACGAATGAAGTGGAAGAGGTTCTGTCTCTGGTGCCAAGAATCGGGAGTTCATCCTTTCTCTTCTTCGGCTCAGGAGATTCTTCCTTACATCCTTTCATTGGCCAAGGCTGGCTTAGCTCACGCATCCATTAAAGTTCATCTCGCAGCCATCTCTCATTTCAGAAGAACATCTTCAGGCCCTTCTCTATGGTCAGTGAGAATAATAAAACAATTTATGAAAGGGCTTTTTAGAGTTTTCCCTCCGATCAAACCTCCTTCTCCACTATGGCACCTTAATGTGGTCTTGGCTCAGCTCATGAAACACCCTTTCGAACCTCTCCATAAAGCAGAATTAAAATACCTTTCGTGGAAGCTGGCTCTTCTTTTGGCGCTAACATCTGCAAGAAGGGTTCGCAAATTGCAGGCACTCACTATCCAGGAGCCTTTTCTTCAGTTCAAAAATGATAGAGTGGTACTTCATACTAACCCCAAATTCATCCCTAAAGTTCCTTCGGACTTTCATCTGAATTAACCTCTGGTTCTTAAGACTTTTTTCCCTTAGCCTACTACACCGGCTGAGAAATAACTTCATTCTCTGGACATTCAATGTTGCTTGAAATTCTATCTCCGAAGAACTAAGCACTTTAGAAAGTCACCTCAGCTCTTTGTAGCTTACAGTGCTCCTCATAAGGGATTTCCCCTGTCTAAACAGGGCATTGCACGTTGGATTTCCAGCTCTATCCAGTACTGTCATCAATTGGCTGGGAAACCCCTTCAGGGAAAAGTCCATGCTCACTCCACGAGGGCAGTTTCTTCCTCTACGGCCCTCTTTGCTGGGGTACCAATCGGGGACATCTTCCGAGCAGCCACCTGGAAGAGTATCCATACGTTTACCAGACATTACTGCTTGGATTCTTTGGCGCGCAGTGATACTGCAGTGGGCCAAGCAGTCCTGATGAACCTGTTTCAATAGTGGTGAGCTTTCTGTTACATCCCTCCTTCTTTTTCTTTCCTAAAAACATCGCACATTCTTTGATAAATGTATTGTTTCTTGGTATATTGTCTGCATATGAGTTTTGCGCATTCGGAGGATGCCTATTGCTGCACTGATGATTCTTTGTAATTAATTATATAGTTAAAGCTTAATATTTAATGTTTGTCTTGAGACATTACAGAGTCCAGGTTGAGGAAACGGTTTCCTCTTTCTACAGTTTTTTTACAGAAGATTAGAACAAAAAATGTGCTCATAACTGCTAGCCACTCTGATTCAAGCATGTGAATCTATGAAAGTTCCAATACTGGAGTAAGAAAATAAGTTACTTACCTGTAACTTTAGTTCTCCAGTATTGGAAGCTTTCATAGATTCACATGCGACCCACCCTCCTCCCCTGGGAAAGCTCAACCTTCTTTTGTGACCTCTATGGTTTATCCTAAGGTACTACTGCTATGAAAATCTGAGGGTCTGAGGATTCTAAAAGGTGAGGCTGATCTGATTGGTTGTGTGCTTTGTTTGGTCTCTTTTACAAAAAGTGGTAGATATGTTACAAAACTGAAATGGGCCTAGGCCTAGTTTCTAGTTTGTAATAGCTTTGCATTGCTATTTGATGTACCGGGGACTCCCATCTCGACGACGCGGAATGATTCAAGCATGTGAATCTATGAAAGCTTCCAATACTGGAGATCTAAAGTTACAGGTTAGTAACTTATTTTCTTCCCCACAGGCCTCCCTCTACTCAAATGCAAAAAATACAATTGATGGGCAGAATGCAGAACAATGTCATACATTCACCCCAGTACAGAGATCTGGGCCTAAATCCATCGTTTTTTTGCTCACCATGCCATTCCAGTTTGGACCCAGCCATATGCAAATCCTTCTTGACCCTGCGCCCAATGGGAACAGTCCAGCCCGAACTGCCAGGCCAGGTCCTCCCTGGACTGGAAACAAACATCCTAGGACCGGTTTCGGGCTTTCAGCCCTCATCAGCCAGGATAGCTTGACTCCAGTGGCATGGAGAGCACGGGACCCACGTCTGGGCATACCCGTCCCACTCGGGGTGACAAATGCAAAAAATACAATTGATGGACAGAATGCAGAACAATGTCATACATTCACCCCAATACAGAGATCTGGGCCTAAATCCATCGTTTTTTTGCTCACCATGCCATTCCAGTTTGAACCCAGCCATATGCAAATCAGTCTTGACCCTGCGCCCAATGGGAACAGTCCAGCCCGAACTGCCAGGCCAGGTCCTCCCTGGACTGGAAACAAGCATCCTAGGACCGGTTTCGGGCTTTCAGCCCTCATCAGCCAGGATAGCTTGACTTCAGTGGCATGGAGAGCACGGGACCCACGTCTGGGCATACCCGTCCCACTCGGGGTGACAAATGCAAAAAATACAATTGATGGACAGAATGCAGAACAATGTCATACATTCACCCCAGTACAGAGATCTGGGCCTAAATCCATTGTTTTTTTGCTCGCCATTCCAGTTTGGACCCAGCCATATGCAAATCAGTCTTGACCCTGCGCCCAATGGGAACAGTCCAGCCGGAACTGCCAGGCCAGGTCCTCCCTGGACTGGAAACAAGCATCCTAGGACCGGTTTCGGGCTTTCAGCCCTCATCAGCCAGGATAGCTTGACTCCAGTGGCATGGAGAGCACGGGACCCACGTCTGGGCATACCCCACTCGGGGTGCCAATTGCAAAAAATACAATTGATGGATAGAATGCAGAACAATGTCATACATTCACCCCAGTACAGAGATCTGGGCCTAAATCCATCGTCTTTTTGCTCACCATGCCATTCCAGTTTGGACCCAGCCATATGCAAATCAGTCTTGACCCTGCGCCCAATGGGAACAGTTCAGCCCGAACTGCCAGGCCAGGTCCTCCCTGGACTGGAAACAAGCATCCTGGCTGATGACGGCTGTTAGCCCGAAACCGGTACCAGGATGCTTGTTTCCGGTCCAGGGAAGACATGGCTTGGCAATTCGGGCTGGACTGGTCCCATGAGGCACAGGGTCAAGACTGATTTGCATATAGCTGTGTCTGAACTGGGGTGTCGAAGTGAGCTAAAGAATGATGATGGATTCAACCCAGATCTGTGACTGGGGGTGAGTGTCTGAAAAGTTTCAGCGCTCCGTCCATCATCTCCTTGTGTTTGCTTTGTTCGCCCTAAGTTGGCAGGGTATGCCCAGACATGGGTCCCTTGCTCACTTTGCCACTGGATTCAAGCTAGCCTGGCTGATGAGGGCTGTTAGCCCAAAACCGGTCCCAGGATGCTTGTCTCCGGTCCAGGGAAAACATGGCCTGGCAATTCGGGCTGGACTGTTCCCATGAGGCACAGGGTCAAGACTGATTTGCATATAGCTGTGTCTGAACTGGGGTGGCGAAGTGAGCTAAAGAATGATGATGGATTCAACCCAGATCTGTGACTGGGGGTGAGTGTCTGAAAAGTTTCAGCGCTCTGTCCATCATCTCCTTGTGTTTGCTTTGTTCGCCCTAAGTTGGCAGGGTATGCCCAGACGTGGGTCCCTTGCTCACTTTGCCACTGGATTCAAGCTAGCCTGGCTGATGAGGGCTGTTAGCCCGAAACCGGTACCAGGATGCTTGTTTCCGGTCCAGGGAAGACATGGCTTGGCAATTCGGGCTGGACTGTTCCCATGAGGCACAGGGTCAAGACTGATTTGCATATAGCTGTGTCTGAACTGGGGTGGCGAAGTGAGCTAAAGAATGATGATGGATTCAACCTAGATCTGTGACTGGGGGTGAGTGTCTGAAAAGTTTCAGCGCTCCGTCCATCATCTCCTTGTGTTTGCTTTGTTCCCTCTACTCAAGGTCACATCATACCATGCCATGGTATGGAAAGCACAGAAGTTTTTGAATTGCCCCTGCTGTCATTAGAGGTAAAATCAAACATCTTGATGTAATTTCTACCTCCCCCCCACTTTTCAGGCATCAGAGCTGTTATCTTTCAACAATGCCATTACTGAGCCAATCACGGCAGGTTTGGAAAAGCCAACCCCAGTTCCTGCTGTGAATTGACTAGTGGACAGGTGATATACACCAGCCCAAGTCGACCTGACTTTCTTGTCAGCTAATCTCTCTACAGAGAACTTTATGGTACAAATGTCCTGCACCTCTAAGTCATCGCCTGGGGCTTTTTTACCACTCAAACAGGGAGTCCAAGAAAATACAACACTTTGCAAAGAAGTCTTTCTCAGCAGCGATTATGGCCCTTAAGTCACTTAATGCCACTTGTTTAATGGGTCGTTACGCCCATGCCCTGTGTGACATAGCCCAAATGATTATCCCAAATCTGCCCATACTACTTCTAGGGGCATTTTCCAGACATTTTGCAGGAAGGTTAGGCCACGACCAGATGGGTGAGTCAATCAGGCTTGGACATGCCCAGTAGTTGAAGTCTCCTATTAGAATGACATAGGCATAGGCATTAGCAATAATTAGAGGTGTAATAGATTCTGCAAGGGCCTGAGGGAATTCCTGCATGTAGGTAGGAGGGCTATATAACGGTACAAATGTAAGGGACAAAGCCAAAGACTCCAGTTGGATGACTAAATTCTCCACCAAGGGTAAATCTAGAGAGATCATTTTAACAAATCGGTGATTTTTCTTAATAATGGCTGCGACGCCCTCCCCTCCCCCTTCTTCCCTGTGGTCCTGTTGGTTAACAAAATATAATACTGATTAGGAATAAATGATATGCTACTTGTTGGTCTGCAGCACTAATTGTGCCACCCACTTCAGTAGCCCTTAAAACATGTTTCAGGCCTGCCATTGCAACCTGTGTTTGCAGTTTTAAACTGCCATTTCCATCTGGCCAAATAAATCTTTTTGCCAGGGCCAAACCTTCCTTTCAAATACAAATAAGTCAGCACCTTCCTTTCAAATACAAATAAGTCAGCAGGTCCTGAACAGCCCAGAGGACAGGGAGGAAGGGGATGCTGACTCCTCAGAGAGGTGGATACCTCTAGAAGCTTCCTCCCCTTCAAAGTGGGCACCAGGTATAAATGTTGGACTCTTAGACCCAACTCTTCAGTACACTTCTGGACCTGTGGACTCTGCCAGGAAGACAGACTCCAGTGATGCTAAAAAGGACTGTCACTCTGTTGGACTGCTGCCCTGCTCTGTTGACCTGCAGGCCCTCTTCCCTGGGTGAGAAGGACTGGACCTGCATCTTTTTAACCCAGGACCCTAAAGTGACCCCATGGGCTTCTTGGATTGCCTCCTGATCAGATGCCTCAGGGACATAACAGTTTTCCAACAACCTTGAACTTAGCACCTAGACTCTCCCAACTCTCCCAACTCCCAACATCAAGGAGTTCACCCAACCCACCAGCGAGTCGACTGACATTCCCCCCTCACAAGACCTCTGCCACAAACTCAGCACCTTCTTCCACCGCAAAATCAAGCACATCTACGATAGCTTCGACGAAGACAACCAACACACGGAACCCCCACCAGCCACCCCCGACACCCTGAAGCCAACTATTGACAGCTGGACAGCCCTCACCACCGAAGACACACTGAAGACGATGAAGTCAATCCACTCTGGGGCCCCCACGGACCCTTGCCCCCACCACATCTTCAACAGAGCCGCCGACACCATCGCACCCATGCTTTACCACACCATCAACCGCTCCCTGGCGAACGCCTCCTTCCCCGACGACTGGAAACACGCCGAGATCAACCCCCTCCTGAAGAAGCCCTCGGCGGACCCCACCGACCTCAAAAACTACAGACCCATCTCCCTGCTCCCGTTCCCAGCGAAAGTCATCGAGAAAGCCATCAACAGCCAATTCGCCACCTTCATCGAAGAGCACAACATCCTCGACCCGTCACAATCCGGCTTCAATAAAAACCCCAGCACAGAAACTGCCCTCCTCGCCGCAACAGACGACATCCGCTCCCAAATGGACAAAGGAGAAACAGTAGCCCTCATCCTCCTCGACCTCTCAGCGGCCTTCGACACGGTATCCCACCGCACCCTAATACGCAGACTCCACGACGCAGGTATCCGGGACAAGGCTCTCGACTGGATCTACTCTTTCCTCTCCGGCAGAACGCAGCGGGTCAGACTCCCTCCTTTCCTCTCGGACCCTACACCAACCACCTGCGGAGTCCCCCAGGGGTCCTCCCTCAGCCCAACGCTCTTCAACGTCTAAATGGCTCCTCTGGCCCCCATCGTCAGAACCTATGGACTCAACATTGTTTCATACGCAGACGACACCCAACTCATCCTCTCCCTATCAAACAAAGCCAACGCAGCCAAACACAACTTCCAAGAAGGCATGGAAGCTGTCGCCAAATGGATGAAAAGCAGCTGCCTACAACTCAACACTGACAAAACAGAAGTACTCATCATGGGCCCACACCCGACGCCTGGAACGATACCTGGTGGCCCACCGCCCTCGGTAGCCCACGCACCCCCACGGACCACGCACGCAACCTTGGAATCATCCTAGACTCCGAGCTCAAAATGGACCATCAGACCAACTCCGTCACATCCTCCTGCTTCCACATCCTCCACCTCCTACGTGAGACCTTCAAATGGATCCCACTCGAGCACAGAAAAACCGTCACCCACACCCTCATCACCAGCAGACTCAACTACGGCAACGCACTCTACGCCGGAATAAACAAAAACCTCACCCGCAAGCTACAAAACATCCAGAATGCCGCCGCAAGACTGGTCCTCAACCTACCACAACACAGCCACATCTCCCAACACCTGCGCACACTCCACTGGCTCCCCATCGAGGCTAGAATCACCTCAAGATCCTCACCCACGCACACAAAGCCCTCCACAACACCGGACCAGCATACCTCAACAGCCGAATCAACTTCCACGCACCCCAAAGAACACTACGATCAGCCCAGCTCTCCTACGCCATGGTTCCCCGTGCCAGAAAGACCAGATCAGGAGGCCGCTCCTTTTCCTTCCTCACGGCCAGAGCATGGAACGCCCTACCGCTCCACCTCAGGCAGACAACATCACTCCCCATCTTCACGAGAAACCTCAAAACCTGCCTCTTCGACAGACCCCCTCCTTGATGGACTGGAACCTGCACCTCCCCTCCTCCCCAGCGCCTTGAGACCCTTACGGGTGAGTAGTCGCGCTTAACAAACCTGTGATTGATTGATTGATTGTCCTATCCTGCCAAGTGGTGCCACCCAAGTCCTGGACCCTTGGAAGCGGGCCTGAAGGTGCTCTGCCAGCCCCTCTATGGACTCAGTGGAACCGACGCATCTTCTATGCTGCGCGGGCCAACCCGAGCAGAACAAAATGCATCGCCTCTGCTGTGTGGACTTTCGCAAGGACTTTGCTTCACTCCACAGCCCCATTGGAACCGCTGCTGCATGACGCATCCCTCCGATCGTAAGCCTCTCGTCATCAGCAGCCTTGACAAAGCAGGACTCCGCATCGCAAGCCCCACAGCTTCTTCAGAACCATCTTATGAGCAACATATTCTCGATGCAGAACTTTGCATTGCAAGCTCCTCATCGACAGCCTCCTCGAAAATGACACAGGACCTCGCAGCTTCTCGGAATCGACGCTATGCGACGTATATCCAACCAGGATGTCGCATCACCTCAACATGGGACTTCGCAACTCTTTGCAACCAGGATTTTACTAACTCTTGTTCAGCGGGCCTAACTGGATCCTTGTAGCCGGCCCGCGCTCTATCATGGTCGGCCTGACTTTGTATGGGTATAGCGCAATTAGATATCCCCCTTTGTGCTTTTTGGCGCTATTTTTACTTAAATCTTTAGATCTGCATATCTCCGGGTGTATTGATTCAATTTTTGTCTTTTTGTTCTTGATTTATTTATTAAAATTTACTATTTTTCTAAATTGGTCTGGGATTTTCCTTGTGTTTTGTTTTCACTTTATTACTGTTTGCATGCTGCACGAATCCTTTGCACATTGCCTCTAAGTTAAGCATGACTGCTATGTGCCAAGCTACCAGAGGGTTGAGCACAGGTCAATTTGGGGTTTGCTTGTGCCTCACCCTGAAAATGATTGTGGTTCCTGCTTGAGTAGGGTTTCACCCCCTCAACCAGTAACCCAGTTTCTTACAAGCATGCCTTCCAGTCCTGATGGTCGTACTCTTGCCAGGTCTGTTGCTTCCTGCATTCTCCTGGTCACTCATGCACTGTAGCACACGAGGGTCCTACAGTGCTGCCTTCACAGAGGATGTATTTTCTTACAATGCATGTCATTACCACCCATATATTATTATACCTTGACCTTTACAATGCATGGCATTACATCGTGGACCTTTCCCACAAATTATGGTAATTTATTTGTGTGCACACACACACACACACATATTTTTCTATATGTATGCGCATATATATATATATATATGTGTGTGTTTGTGTATATATATATAGGTACATATGTTTTTGTCTGCACACACACACACACATATATAACTATATACATTTTTTGGGGAGGTGTGAGAAGCTGGCTTAGTATATGGTGCTCACTTATGTAAGTGTAGCACCCTGCACTAATCCAGACAACCCTTATGATGATTTTAGTGGTCTTAGACAACCTTAGAAAGCTCTCTAAGTGGTAGCTGTGGAGAGCAGTCTTCAGGCTTAGTCCAGAAGGAGTGTAAAGTAGCTTGTTTTACCAGTACTTAATCTTATGGTTCAGGTTAAGTGAAAAAGAACCACACATTGTAGTTATAAAAATCTGTATTTATTATTGACACTCACTAACACATTGTATAATCCCCTACCAGGAGATACAATACACACAATACTTCAATTGAATTCGTAAATAGCACAAAATAGACAGTAGTCCCCAGGGGGAGACCAACCCATATACTAAAATAGTGGGATGAGAACCACGACCTAAGTCGAGAATGGACCCAGAAGTTGTAGAAGAGCCAGGGACCCAAGGAACCACCCAAGGTGAGTATCTAGGAACCCCACGGAGTTCATGTGCAGAGTGGGAACACGACCGCGTGCTCAATGTTAGTCAATAGGTAAGTCGCAGTTGCAATTTTAAAGAAGGACCCTTCCCAGCGGACCCTGAAGAAACCCCGTAGAAGATGGAAGGTTGGAGAGTCACCCCACCCGTGGATACCCCAGGAACCAGGATACCTACACCACGGAAGCCGGGTGCATAGGTGCGAAGTGACGTCGGAAACCGCCATAGACCACAATGGAGGACATCGGAAAAGATGCCGCTGGTGAAGAAGGTGAAAGTGTCCAGTGGAACCCAAAGGTGGATTCAAGATGAGAGGTACCTGCAAGCAGATGGCACAGAGTCTATGCCACTCAGGAGTGACCAGGAGGCATGGAAGACGAATGCCCACCGATGTCGGAGATGCAGGAGAGTTGACGGTGCCCTTGAAGTTGCAGCTGAATGGACCAGGCGATGCAGAGGAGAAACAGGAGCCGTGCACGAGCTGTCCCACGTCGGATGTCAAGAGCCAAGGGGTTAGTGTCCGGCAGGGGCACCAACAAGCCTTGGCAACGGCAACCAACGTAGGTGAAGACAAAGGTGCAGTGTTGGGACCAGCAAGGTACAAGTGACTCACCACGAGTAGGTAAGTCAGGGCAGGCCCGAGCAAGCAGGGGAGCCCACTGGAGCCAAAGAAGACCTTCGAAATGACCCACGGGCCAAAGGCACAGTAGTCGCAAGAGGACCTCGAGCAGCTCACCAGAGGATGCAGGCCCACACTGCAAAGGTTGTGATGCAGGCAGAGGTCTTGGCTGTAGGACAATCTTGAGCTTGGAGCTTCTTGGCGCTCGAAGATCTCTGGAGGAGAGAGTCAACATGCCTTGGCAACGGCAAGTCGACGTGGTGCACAGGGGTTCTGTTCCAGCGGTTCGGACGAGGGATACTGGCCTCAAACTCTGTGTGAAGACAGTGCAGGCCTCGAGGGAGTTGCAGAACCACCACCTGTGTTGCTGAGTATTCCGGAGTCCGTGGGAGCCCAGGATCAGCAGACCGGTCAGCTGTGTTGCGGTGCCTGCTGATGCAGGGAAGTGACTCCTTCACTCCAAGGGAGATTCCTTTCGGGTGTCTTGGATGTCCACAGGCCTTGTGAAGAACCTGTATGGAGCACAGGTACAGATGTTGCAGCCGACTTGCAGGACAACAAGCCCCGGAGCAGCAGGAGTCTTCCCAGTTGCAGTCTCGGTTCCCAATGCGAAGTCCAGCGAGGTCCAGAGTGCCCAGACAGTCGAAGTTGAAGTGGTAGGTGATCTGAATCTTGTCCCACGACGAATCTAGGGACCCACCCACAGGTAAGCCCTTAAATACCCTACGGAAAGGGTTGGAACGATTCAGGGGTCCCTCCCAGAGGAGTGTCTAAACAGTGGGGAGGATACTACCATGTCCTTTGTCCAGTTTCGCGCCAGAGAGGGAGCCAACGGTTCCCTGAACTTGTTTGGAATGGAGTATGCAAGGAGGGCACGAAATGTGCCCTTCAAGCAGTCTGAGTGGTGCTGACAAGCACCCCCATCCTGTCCCAAAACACTAAGTCCTGTCTGGGAGGTGGTCACAGCTCCCTGTGACAGGATACCTATTGTCCGGCCTTCCTCAGCTCGAGCTTGGCTCATCAGCAGGATGGCAGAATCGTGTCTCTGGTCGGCAGCAGCCATAGTTTGCTGTCCGGGTCTAGAAGACTGGTACCGGGAGCACTGAGGGCCTCCCGGAAGAGCTTTACAGTGCATGGAATCATACCTTCCACACCGTTTACGGTGTGGGAGGTATGATTCCAACATGTTTGATACCAAACACGACAGGGTTCGTTACAGCCAGTTTAGAGATGGTCATCGTGTAATGACGCATGGCCCCTCTATGTATCTTAAAGGCTGATGCACTTACAACCCGGGAAAATGGACACCAAAGGTTGTAGGGATGTCCTGCTCATGCAGGGGCACCCTCACACTTAGAACCGAGCATCCTGTCTTCAGGATTGAAAGGCCTGCCTTAGGGGTGACTTATAGGTTTTAAGTTCAGTGATCTCAGATATAAGGAAACATATATCTCTCGTAAGTGGTGCTAGCACCAGCTTACACAGGCTGAAATGGCAGGCCTGTAGTCACAACAGGAGTGGTCTCTCATGGGTGGCATAATACATGCTTCAGCCCATGGGAGACCCCTGGTGTACCTATGCCCTGGGTACCTTAGTACCATATACTAGGGACTTATCAGGGTACACCATTATCCAATCTGGAGTGTACCTAAGTACTTACCATGTCTAATTTAGGTAAGAAGCACAGAGACTGGGTTCCTGATTAGCAGGATCCCAGTCAGACTAGTCACTAAAACATAATGACACCAGCAAAACGTGGGGGTGATCATGAAAGCAGATCCTACTTTCCTACAGGAGGTAAGTGTAATTTTGGGGTTATGGGGTGGGTAGAGGTAAAGTCAGGTAAGGACTAAACATATATATACACTTATTTACTCCTTACCTGCTTTTACCTCTACCTACCCCAAAACTCCAAAATTACACTTACCCCCCATTACGACACCATTCGGACCTCTTGGATCCAGTGCTGGATCCAAAGCGGTTACGTCTGCAAGATCGTGACTTCCTCAGCGCTCGCTCCAGCACTGATGCCCCACAGTGGTCCCATCACCATTGTCATTCCAGAATCAGACCCAGAACCGGACGGGCATCGTCCGTCCCTGGCACTGACCTGAACCATGCCCACTGAGTTGGAGCCAGTGCCTTTTTCATTCCACAGGCCTGGAGAGGAAGACTAATGGAAAGGATCTGAGGACCCCTATAGAAGACACAAAGGACAACTGTTATGAGCAACTAGCAGATGCCAGTGGGTTAGACACCTCACCGGACACTTGCTTGGTCTATCCTTCTACCATGGCTATGGAGGAGGTTGCCTCATTTGCTATGGTGGTGTGAAGGGTGGCTGAGGTCTTGGACCTCAAGTTGCCCTCAGTGGCAGTTAAGATGAATGTCTTGACAGAGGTGCTTCAGCCGGGAATCGCCCCCACGAAACCTTACGCCCATGTAATGAAGCCCTTACGGATGTCCAGCTCAGGGCCTCATCCAAGCCTTAAACAGGGGCTCCTGTGCACAGGACAATTGCCCGCTGCCATTGCCTTGCTCCAGGGGAACCCAGCACCCCACCCCGGACAGCTTGGTGGTCCAAGCCTCCACTTCCTGAGTCAACCCTGGCACGTTCCCTACCATGCCACCAGCTAGGGAATCCAAGAAGCTGGATACCTTCGGTAAGATAATGTTCTCTTCCACCAGCCTAGCACTACAGTTGGTGAACACTGCATGCCTCTTGGGCCAATACACTTATACCATCTGGGACTTGGTTGCGCAAGTGCTACCCATGGTCTTGGAGGAGGCCTGAGCCATACTGTCACAGGCAATTGCAGGCGGCAGAGATGCACCAAAGTTCACCATCAGATGTAGACTAGATATGCCCTACTCACTGGGCAGAGCCATATCTTTGTCAGTAGACCTTAGGCACCACTCCTGACTGAATACACTGGCTCGTCTGGGGATATCCAAGCTTCGCTCATGTACGTGACTTTTGATGGATTTCGCCTTTTTGGTGAGATGGCGGACTCAGCGTTGGAGCGCATAAAGGATAACAGGCCTACGGGCAGGTTATTGGTCCATATTGACCCTCGCCAACCCCAGTCCACTTTCCACCCTTTTATATGGAAGGGGATCACAGCTGTGTACATTTCCATCTAGCCACCACGGCCATCAAGCTTCCCAGCCATTTTGCGGCCAAAGACGTGGTACACACAGACCACATGGAGCCACTAGCCAGAGGTCGACCCAGTCCACACCCCTGGCAGCCGCAGCCTGCATACCCCTTTAGTCTGCCCTCAAACCAATATGGGAATCCATTGAGGGGCAGGATATTGCTTCACCTGCACCACTAGCAGTCGATAACATCAGACAAGTGGGTTTCACAGATAGTCCAAAGGGGCTACTCCATCCACTTTGAGGACACCCTTCCACCCATGCCACCCACTTATGACCGGCTGACAGCGAACCATCTCTTCTTACTCCGTAAGGAAGTATTGGCTCTCTTGGCCAAGGGAGCCATCGAGAGGGTGTCGGCATCAGAAGTAGGTTGTGGTTGATATTCCTGCTACTTTTTGGTGCCCAAGAAGGACAGAGTCCTACGGCCCATTTTGGACCTGCCCCATCGCAACTTCAAAATGCTCACTTTAGCTCAAGTTCTATCTGCCCTGGAACATGGAAACTGGATAGTAGCATTGAACTTGCAGGACGCATACTTTCACATACCTGTCCTGCCTGCCCACTGGTGCACCTGCGGTTCACGGTGGGCCAAGAGCACTTCCAGTTTGCCTTGCTCTCTTTTGGACTCACCAGCATCTTGAAGGTGTTCACGAAAGTGATGGCTTTGATTGCAGCACATCTGCGGAGGTCAGGGGTTCCAGTCTTTCCCTACCTCGACGATTGGCTGATGAAGGAGGGCTCGTCGCAGGCAGTCATCCCCCACCTCCAGACTACCGTGGACCACCTGCATTCTCTGGGGTTCACTATATAAGTGCTAAAGTCACACCTGACTCCCTCTCAGATGCTCCCTTTCATTGGAGCTGTTCTGGACCCAGAGCATTTTCGGGCCTATCACCCCAAACGGCGAGTCCAGGATGTTTGGGCTACAATATCAATGTTACAGCCTCTATCCTGGATTTTGGTGAGGCAGACTGAGGCTGTTGGCACTCATGTCCTCCCGCATCCTGCAACTCATGCCTGGCGGCATATGAGGGCTCTGCAGTGGAATTTGAAGCTTCAATGGGCACAGCATCAGGGGAACCTCTCTGACATGGTGCAGATCTCGGAGGGAACTGTGAAAGATCTGCAGTGGTAGCTAAAGATCTGCGATTGGGTCAGAGGCAGACCCCTCTCCCTTTCCCAACCAGATCTCACAGTAGTGACAGATGTGTCACACCTGGGATGGGGGGCCACCTGGGAGAGGTGAAGATCAGAGAACTCTGGTCTCCGGTGGAATTTGGACTCCACATCAACCTTCTGGAGCTCCGGGTGATCCGACTGGCATTGAAAGCCTTTCTACCATCCATCAAGTGAAGGCTGCTACAAGTGTTCACGGACAACACCAGCACCATATGGTACTGCAACGAACAGGGCGGGGTGAGGTCATGGATCCTTTGTCAAGAGACTCGGTGCCCCTTAACATGGCTGGAACAGCAGGGCATGTCCCTGGTGGTTCAACACCTGGCAGGTTCTCTTAACGCCAGGGCAGACAAACTCAGCCGTCGATGCCTAGCAGGTCACGAATGGCGTCTCCAATCGGAGGTGGTGCAAGGTCTCTTTCAACAGTGGGGAAAGCCTTGGCTAGATCTGTTCACCTCTGCCGAGAACGCACAATGCCAGCAGTTTTGCACGCTTGAGTTTCCAGGGCGGCTCTCTTTCGGAGACGTTTTTCGTCTTGAGTGGAACTCAGGCCTCCTGTACATCTTTCCGCCCATACCACTCCTGCCCAGAGTTCTCAAGAAGATCAGGAACGACCGGACCCAAGTTCCTTGTGGCTCGGATTGAGCGCAGAGAGTCTGGTATCCCAAGCTACTGATCATGGCCTTTGATCCTCCGATCCTGCGGCCCCTTTGGGAGGATCTTCTGTCACAGCAGAAGGGGAGGGTTCTCCACCGAAACTGTCCACTCTCTGCCTTCTTACGTTGAGATTGAGCAGCAACAGTTGACAGGCTTCGACATTCCTCCTGAAATCTGTAATGTCATCTTGGCAACAAGGCATCCCTCCAGCAAGACGGTATATGCCTGCCGTTGGAAACAATTTGTGGCAGGGTGTGCAGGAAAAGACATTGGTCCCATCTCTGCTCTCCTTTCTGAAGTCTTACTCTTCGTTCTTTCCCTTGCCCAGCAGGGCTCTGCTCCAGGCACTCTTAAGGGCTGTCTGTCTGCTCTTTCTGCCTTTTTGCAGTTGCCTGACCAACCCTCAGTGTTCAAGTCCCCTATTGTACATAGATTCTTAAAATGTCTGGTCCATCTCTTCCCTCCTTCAACTTTTATTATGCCTCAGTGGGACATTAATCTTTTTTTAACTTTTTTAATGCGTGCTCCTTTCGAACCTCTCCATAATTGTCCCCTCAGGCTTCTGACAATCAAAACAGCCTTTCTTGTAGTGATTTCATCTGCTCATAGAGTGAGTGAGCTGCAGGCCTTGTCATCCAAGCTGCCTTTCCTCTCAGTCTTCAATGTCAAACTGGTGGTTCGAACGAGGGCCTCCTTTCTACCGAAAGTGGTCATTCCATTTCATGTAGACCAATCAGTCACTCTGCCTACCTTTTTTTTAAAACATATTTTTATATTAGTCTTAGGCAACATAGGAAACAGGAAGATAACTCCACAGCAGCCGTCCACTTACAACAAAAATAAATACCAACTCTATTGTACAGCAATTTGAGCGTCCAGGCCTGCCAATCTCAGCAAATCACTAGCCCAAGAGGAACCACCTTCCTTAAAACCTTAGGCTTCATAAGCATTGATTAGTAAATCAGGGTATCACTCTAGCACCTCTCCCATGTCATAGTGCATCACACCAGTACTAACACGGGACCTTTGCAGTAGCCATGTAAGGAGTCAATACAAAACGGAAGAAATAAAAAACACCAACAATGTACAACCCAACGTGTGTAATTCAACTATCATCGGGAGGGGTCATCACTGTCACATATCAGGGCTGGTCTACCGCCAGTCCACCACATAACAATCTAGCGTTCTAGAAAAAAAAGTGAGTGGAGTATCCATGGCAGTGGGGATGTGTGTGCATGTATGCATACGTCAAGGTTCAAGGGGAAGGGCATGCCACAGCCATCTCTCATCCTATGTTGTGTGCCATCTCCGTCCCCAGGCATGTGTACCAGCATAGGATCAGGGGGAGGATCTCCCTGATACGGGTCAGTTGCAGATCAACTCACGTCTAGCTTGGAGGATCCCCTATGTTGCATCTCCACGGTTTAATCCATCCTGCGAAATACCACCCTGTCCGTCATCACTGCCTCCCTCCATTCTACTATACTATCTGCGTCCCCAGATGGTCCCTCCCAGTTTCCCAGTATATCGGACCACAAATCTGCAATAGGGCACCCACGCACTCCTCTACCATCGTCCCTGATAAGGGCTCTCTCCTCCGCGTGAGCCACAGACGACCTCCTGTTAGGAGGCGACTACAATTGTGTGATGGATGTAGTAAAGGATCGCTCTACACCCCCCCCCCCAAAAGGGGCGCATTCGCATAGAATCTCAGAAGGTTTCAGGAAGTGGTTGTGGCAATAGGACGTGGTGGACATTTGGAGGGTACAACATGAGCTGGACCAGGAATACTCTTATTACTCTCCTATTCACCACTTGGGACCCAGCTGGATAAGTTCCTTTGCTCCACATGGTTTAGTCAATGGGTATCCCACACAGGCCAGTTGGGTGGATAGTGCTTGTAGAAACCCTAATTGGTCTTGGTTCGGAGCATAAATGCTTCCCAACGATATGTTCTGGCCCAACAATCGACCTCGCACTAGAATATAGCACCCATCTGTGTCTATCACAGGTTGCGAGTGTTCAAAGGGTGTCCTCGCCCTAACCCAGAAAAGGGTCCCCCTAGCAAACGCAGAGTATGTGGTCGCAAAGACCTGCCCTTGCTACCTCCGTCTCAGTCACTCCACTTCACACCCAGTGAGGTGTGTATCCCTTAGCATGGCTATTTGGACACCCCACCTCCTCAGGTATCTATGAATGTTACCCCGATTGCAGGCCGTCCCCATCCCCCGAATATTCCATGACATAACCCTAAGTGTAAATTTGGGGTCCGCTAGTCACAAGATCTGCTGTAAACCCTGCTCCCCTTCTCCCAACCCCCTATTCTCCACCTCAAAGAAAAGACAAGCGTACCTCCTCCCGAGACATAATAAAACAACCCCCAACTGTAAAGTCCCACACCCAAAAGCAGCCCAGCAACGGCCAACTGCCCAAACCTGCAAACAAAAAACATTAGTACTAGTGCGCTGCTTCCAGAGTCCCAGCAAGGGTCAAACCAGTTGGGGTGGGTGTTAGACCTGGCACCATTGGCGTGGGTCTCCCTTTCATTTTTCGCTGTTGCCTCCTGTGTTTTGCTATGTTTTTGCTAGGTCTAGATGCTTTGGGCACTTTGTCACTGCTAATCAGCGCCAAAGTGCAAGTGCTCCCTATGGTAAATTGTTGTATGGATTAGTGATTCCATGATTGGATTATTTGATTTACTTGTCAGACCCTAGTACAGTGCACCGCGTGTGCCCAGGGCCTGTAAATCAAATGCTGATGGTGGGCTTGCAGCGCTTATTGTGCCACCCACCGGAGCAGCTTGTAAAGTGTGGCTCAGGCCTGCCATTGCAGAGCCTGTGTGCAGTCTGGGACTGCCATGTCGACTTGGCAAGTGCACACACTTGCCAGTCCCCAAACCTTCCCTTTTCTACATGTTAGCCACCCCTAAGGTAGGCCCAAGGTCAGGGTGCATTGTTTGTAAAAGGTAGGACATGCCCTGATGTGTGTGGCATGTCCTGATAGTGAATTACAGCCATTTTTGTTTTTCACTATTGCAAGGCTACCTGCTCCCATAGGCCAGAATGGGCAGTTTGATTATAACATCTTATAATCCTAACTGACCCAGGGAACCAGGTAGAAATTAGAGTTTAGTATGCCTGAACTCAGAATGTTAAAATACATCTTTTAGTGTGGGTGATTTTTACATTCTGTGTTTGAAAATACCACTTTCAGAAAGTAGGTATTTTCTTACCTAACCATCCAGCCTGCCTCTGCTAGGTTGTGTATTGCATGTCTGGTTTGTGAGTGACATGGGGCTGGGGTGGCTCCAGGAGACAGGGTGAGTCAGCACTAGGCTGAATAGACCTATCTGCATTGGGAGTGGTGGGAGGAGTAGCACCTGGGCCTGAATAGGGCTGTGCCTGCCTTCCACAATGTTGGCTCCACCTGCTGTGGTGCGTCTGATGACCCTGGCCCACACTGACAAAGGAAGAAGTTGTGCACTGGTAGAATGCACCCAGAACTGGTTTGGACTAGGTACAGGACCCTCTGCCTTCAGAGGACAAAGGATTTGCTGGTATAAATATTGGGGCCCAGACCCCAAGACTTTAGATCACTTCAGGGAATCAAGACGAACCTTTGCTGAGGAGAAGAACCGGGAAGCTGAAGGAGGAGACTACTAAAGGTGGGAGTAGTTCGCGAAGTAGCGCTACGCGAAGCTACGCGAAGTGCACTTCGCACTACGCGATCTACGCGTAGCACTACGCGAACTGCGTAGTGCGCTGTTCGCGATGATTGCACAGTGCCGGATGCTTGTCCGCACTGTGCAATCATTGAAAACGGCATCTTGCACAGTGCGAGCTGTCTCTTACTGCCGCTCGAGTAGATTTTTACTCGAGCGGCAGCTTTCTCAACGCGGACTGGTAGTTTCTCATCGCGAGCGGCCGCGAGCATACGCGACCACTCGCAATGAGAAACCTGACCTCCCGCGTTGAGAATCTCGCCAGGAGGTTTATTTTCCACGCTCGCGATTGGCAACTTGATGTTGCTGATCGCGAACGAGGAAAAAGTCTCGCCGGGATGTCATTTTGCTTGCTCGCGGTCGCCAACTTGACGTTGAGGACCGCGAGCAAGCAAAAAATTACCGCTGCACTACGCTACGCGTGTTTGCACTGTGCTACGTGCAATTCGCGTAGTGCGAAGTAGCGCAAACTTCGCAAACTACGCGAGCGTAGCGCTTTGCCCACCCTTAGAGACTACCCCTATGCTGCGTGTTGTTGGGGTTGGCCTGCAGTGGTTGCTTCATTGCCAAAGAAAGGAGAAAAGGACTGAGTGTGCTTTCATCATGTTGAAGAAGATCTCCAAGGGCTTGAATTTGAGCTTGCCTCCTGTCTGAAGTCTCAGGGATACAAAGTCTTCACCCCTTCTGCTTGCCTGCATCTGGAACTTGCAGTTCTGGCTGCTGCAGAAGGAAACTGCAACACCGACGCCGGCGAGCGACGCCGTAATCTGCATCGGAGCCGTGAGCGCTGCTCCGACTTGCAACGTAGACCCGACGCCGGCCGCCGTGCCACATCGACGCCAGCGAGCGACATCGTAACCTGCCATAAGCCGTGAGCGCTGCTCCGACTTCCGACGTAGGCCCGACGCCTGCTGCTGTGCTGCATCGACTCCGAAGCCGACATCATCGCGGAGCCGATCCTCGACGTGGGTGGTCAAGAATCCATCGACATCGTGACCTCGTACGGAACCGTGGTTTCGGTGCCATCGTGACGTCACCTCCTCTCCGGTAAGGAACAGACGGCTCCCCTGCTTTGCGCAAGCATCGAGGACCCGACGCATCGCCTCCCCCGAAGCAAGGAACCGACGCCGCACAGTGCCAATGACACCGCATCGCCCCGACGCCGTGAGCTGTCTTTGTTTTCGCTTTTCCAAGGTACTGTTCTTTGTGGGTCTGTTTTGACTGCGGGCCCGACGCCGCGCACCTCGCGGTTGGCGCCCTACTTTGGGATTTCTTTGACCTCGACGTCGTGATAACTCCAGTTGGGGTTATCTGTTGCTAAAGACTGCGTTTAAGTGAACAGCCCATTTTTAAGCTATTTCTACCATCTTGAAGTATTATTTCTGATTACAGTATTGTGGATTTTTGTCGTTTTGGTCTTGTGTTAAGTCTATATAAAGAATACTTATTTTTCTAAACCTGTGTGATGTCCTTCTGTAGTGTTGTCACTATATTACTGTATGTGTTCACAAATGCTTTACACACTGCCTCTGAGATAAGCCTGCCTGCTCGTGCCAAGCTACCAAGGGGGTGAGCAGGGGTTATTTTAGGAGTGTAGCCCCTTACCCTGACTAGACGCAAGGGTCCCTATTTAGTCAAAGGTACCTACCTCTGCCAACTAGAGACCCCCAAATCTAACAGTGGGTTAGGCCACTGATCGCCAAAAAGACAGCGCATGCCCACCCATCCATGGTAGGCTATACATATGTAAACACGGGCATAGGGAGCAGCCACTCAAACCTCAGACTTTGCAAACTCAACCGGTATTAGCATAGTACAGCACGCATACCACAGTGGCTACAGTGAGAGGGAGCATCCCAGGACAACCCCCCACCTCAGACAATGTTCAGGAGATCCCATAATATCAGCAGAGACAAAGTGACAAGAGGATATTTGCCACATCGCCAGTTCAGTATGCATCAGAGCAGTTCCTTTGCCGTCTGTGGGGTGACCGGAGGTAAGGCTTCGCTATTACTAACAGAAGCTTCAGAATTAGACACAGTGAATCATTCCCTGACGGTGTTTCAGGGTTCTCACGCTGCATATTCATCATTACCAGCTCCGCCACAGCCACCAATGCCTCCGCACATTCCTGATCTGCCTGTGATGGGGATGGTTTCTTTAGAGAGCGACCACGGGGTGGCCCCAGGAGTGTTTCCGCATCCGCCGCCTGGCCGCCACCGCCCTAGGCCTGGGATCACCCACCTGCCGTATATGCTTCCAACCAAGCCCAAGCAGCGTCCGGATCATCACAAAAATGTGTTTTCCCATCTAGGATAATCTGAAGCCTGGCAGAGAACATCAGAGAGTACTGCAGCCCCACTTCACAGAGAGCCCGTTTGACTTCCAAGAAGGATGCTCACTTTGCTTGTACTCGGGCAGTGAAGTCCAGAAACATTGATGCTTTTGCATTATCCACTATGAAGGGGGCTTCTGATATAGCCCTCTGTTGTATAGTATCTCTGTCTTTATAATGAAGCAGTCTGGTCACCACTGGGCGCGGGGGACGGCCAGGGGCCAGCGGATACAGCAGCACCGGGTGTGCTCGTTCCAGAGCAAAGGGAGTCCGGTGGTCCGGCGCCACCTTGGTCCGCAGCCAGTTTTCGAGATAGGAGAGCATGTCTGGACCCTCCACTCCTTCGGGGAGTCCCACCACTCGAATGTTATTATTGCAGTTACGGCCCTCCTCATCCTCTGCCCTCTTTTCCAGGGTACACCGCCTGTCCGATAGTTCCACCACCTTACGGGCCAGAGTCTGCTGCTCAGGGTGTAATTCGTTCTAAGAGGTTTCCGCATCCCCCACCCGGTCTTCTAATTTACGATGTTCTGCACACAAAAGACCCAGGCCCACGGACACTGTGCTAATTTCCTGCTGGAGTGTGAGCTTGGTGTCCGCGATAGCAGCCAAGACTTTATCAAAGTGCGATTGTATGGAAGATTCCGGTATGTCTTAGCCTCCCGCCCCCTCAACCGCAGGCAGGGAAGACTCCTCCGCACCAGTCTTTGCTGTTGACTGTTTGGCCTTTGGCTAGCCCATGATTTCGCAGAGGGCGCAGTCTTAACTGACCCCCGGGGCCAGTCTCCAAACTGCACCCGGACACAGTGTCACCCTGCCTACCACTTAAGCTCCTCCACACCCCTCTAAAGAAGAGGAGTGACTCCACTGTCTGGACCCAAAAAGAGCACTGTCATTCTATATTGACAGCACACAACAGTTCCAGGTGGATGACCAACTCTTTGTGGGGTGTGTTGTTGCGGAGAAAAGTCGGGTCGTGCAGAAGCAGGCCATCAATAAATGGGTCATACTCTGCATCAAAATCAGCTACACATTGGCCAAAAAGCAACCTTCTGAAGGTTTGCAAGCTCATTCCACCAGAGCTCCAGCTGCGACCACTGCGTTACAATGCAGAGTTCCGGTCCTGGACATCTGCCAGGAAGCAGCATGGGCTTCCCTTAAAATGTTCACCAAACGTTACTGTCTGGACAGTAAGGTCCTGCAGGACTTCCTTGTGTGAAATTGGTCCACAGACCCACTTCTGGAGGAGGTATTGCTTGGGTACCTATTCAAAGGTAAGGAATCTGTGGCTAGAAGTCTCTGTCTGATGAACAAGTTACTTACCTTCGGTAACGCCTTATCTGGTAGAGACTATTTCTAGTCACAGATTCCTTACCAGACAGGGTAATCCCTTTCAGGGCCCTAGTTTTCCACACCAGTGGTCAGTGTTCTTCATGGTTTTGCACTTCTGGTGTGGAAAGTCGTGAAAAGAAACTGACATCGGCGGGCCTAGGTGGCGCCTATTTAGGTGTCGTGGACGATGCCAATGATGCACACAGAGCAGAACGACGCCCCCTACTGGTGCGCAGAGGTACTGGTCATAAAAAATATTCCGGATCCAGTCTGACACTTGCAAAATTTAAAGGTAAGGAATCTGTGGCTAGATATAGTCTACAGTAAATAACTTGTTCTTCAGGTTCCACCTACATCAGACCTAGTGTCAGAGTCATGAAATGAAGATTATATGTAGTGTCAGGTACACAAACGCTATCCTTACACATAGTGTCAGATTTAGAGATGAAAGAACATGCACGTCAGCTACTTAAATGCAAATAACGTTAGAGTCACAGACAGCAAAACCACACACATAGATCCAAGTGCCCTCATGAAGCAGAACTTGGACCTCTACTGGCCCTTCTAGCATCCTAACATGCTCTTCTAGACTCATTCTTTCCTGTTCATGCCCAGATTTAAGGTGATTTCTTTCCTGCTCCCTGGCTAATTTAAATGCTGCTTTGAGCCCTGTTCCTTCACTTGTAGCCTTTAGGCAGTGGTCCAGGGCATCTATTGTACTCGTAACTGTACTGAAGCCTGTTCCAATTTCTTTGGATAATCATTTTTCCCACATTCATACAGTTCTCCTGAGTAAAGGCGTTCTACTCTAAGGCTTGCTTCCCTCAAGTCGTTCCCCCTATAGGCCCTCACTGATTGATCACAGGAGGGTTTATAGTACATGTTTTCTTTATACCCAGCTTTACCTCGCCACAACAAACACAGTCCACTACACCCCTGAACATGCCTATGCCAAGTGCTATAGGAATTCTGATGCATTGCAGCCATTTGCTTTCCTTATCTGGAACTTGTTACTTCATATACCAGGGTTACTCTTTGTATTCATTACCTCTTACTTATTCTCAATGGCTTAGGTCGCCGGTGTGCTCAGTCAGACTACTAGGTCCTGATGATGACCTGTCTAATTACTTAGGGTGATCTGTCAAAGTTAGTATGGAAGCAAACAGCATTATGACAAATTGAGTATAGGACACTACTTTTGAAGTTATGTGAACTTTGCTTACAATGAGTGGCCTAGTTTAATAAATGTATATAGTTGTCACTGTATCTTGTTTTTATCACTGTCTCGAGCTACTTGTTTCACTTTTTTAGCACCGTGTGTGTTCATTTTGCATGCTGAGCACATACAAACGTGATCCTTTTGATTCTGTAAGAATGTTCTTTTGCATTCCTCAATATTGCTGGCATCACTTTTCTTTTTGCAAATTATAATTGATTTGCATAGTTATATGTTCATCTTACGTGTTCTACATTTATTGATGGGATGATATACTAGCCAAATCTTTTAAATACTCTATCTGAAAGAAACACGTTAGTGATAGATTCCTTACCTTAGAATTACCCCCAGGCGGCAGACTGGATCCGGAAAGTTTTCGTTAGCAGTACCCCTGCGCGTCGGAAGGTGGCGTGTGCGGCTCCGCGTCCGTCGTTGGCGTCGTGGTCACCGAGATGACGTCGCGCGCTGACGTCAGTTCTTTCTTTTTCCGCGCCAGCAAGCGCAGATCAGAAGAGAGCGGTACCCCCAGTCACTTTTTGACTGAGTTTTTTCGAGGCTTTTTGTCTCTATTTTTCGAGTCGATCGACTCCTGGTGCAGTAGGGATGCCCGGCTTCAAGTCCTGCGGGGACTGTCATCGAATGATGTCGGTGACGGACCCGCACCGCGTGTGTCTTTACTGCCTGGAGCGCGACCACTACCCCAAGTCGTGCTCCGACTGCCGGGCCATGGCGCCGAAGACTTTGCGGGAGCGGTCCCGAAAGTTGCTAGAAGTCCGGCAGGCACCGTTCATCGGGATCAAAGTCTTCGCACTCGGGGTCAGGTAAGACGAAACACTCAAAGAAGTCGAAGAAGCGCCGTCGCTCTCCGACTTCCCTTCGCCCGTCGCGCGACGCGGCTGAGGGTGCGGGTGGTGCCTCCCCTGCGGCTCTGGCGGAGCCCACGCAGTCGCCGCCAGCCTACCCGCCCTTCCCGGGTCCGTCGGCGACTCCGGCCCAGCTGCAGGAATTTCTGTCAGCCATGGCTCGCCTCTTTGGGCCGTCGGGCCCGCCGGTGCACCTTCGGGCCCCGCAGGCCCGACTGGGGGTCCGAGCTCTTTACTGCCGGCGGCTCCGGCATCGCTGTTGGCTCCGGCCCCGGCACCGCAGGACCCCCATGGATCCAGGCCTGGATCACGATCAACGCTGGTTGACCTTGTGACACCTCCGCCGACCTCACCGGCACCACCTCCGACGTCGCCCGGCCCACCGGACGACGTCGTCCCGAGTTTTAGCCCTGATGTGGATACGACGCCGGACCGGCGTCGCTCGACGCCGATTCCGACGCCGATGGGGGATTTCTATCCCTATGTCCGTCCTCCTTATTTTCGGCCTGTTTATCAGCCTTCGGAGGAAGGGGAGAACTGGGAGGGGTCTGAGGACCCTCTCGCAGCACAATGTGAGTTTGACCCGGACTGGGCAGAGGAGTTGGGGGATGCCAGTGGTCTTGATACCTCTCCTGACCTTGGCATGCTGCCTCCTCCTACCGTGGCTACGGAGGAGGGTGCAAGTTACGCAGTGGTGTTGCGTAGGGCGGCCGAGGCCCTCCACCTCGAGCTCCCTACAGTGGCCGTCAGGACTAACCTCCTGACAGAAGTGCTTTAGCCGGCGGCTACCTCTTCGGAGCCACTGCTGCCCTTTAATGATGCACTTTCGGATGTTCTTTTGGGCACCTGGTCCAGGCCCAACACAGGGGCTCCTGTGGATAGGAACGTGGCCCGACGCCATCGCCCGGCACTGGGCGACCCCATTTTCCTTTCCCAACACCCTACCCCTGAGAGCTTGGTTGTCCAAGCCTCTGCGTCCCCGAGCGCATTCCCTACCGCACCACCGGACAGGGAATCCAAGAAACTGGAGCATTTCGGTAAGAAGATTTTTTCTTCCGCCAGTTCAGGGCTGCGGTCTGTGAACACTGCATGCCTCTTGGGCCATTATTCCCACTCTGTGTGGGATACGGTGGCGCGCGTGCTGCCTCAATGTCCGGAGGAGGCCCGGACAGTGCTCTCTCAAGCTATTGCTGAAGGGAGGGAAGCAGCCAAGTTCACTATTCGTTGTGGCCTTGACACCGCTGACTCGCTGGGCAGGGCGATTTCCACGACAGTGGCGCTCCGTCACCACGCCTGGCTGAGAACAACTGGTTTTTCTGGGGATGTTCAGAACACTCTGATGGACATGCCCTTTGATGGCATTCGCCTTTTCGGCAACAAAGCAGATAGTGTGTTGGAGCGTATTAAGGACTCGTGGGCTACGGCCAAGTCCTTGGGCCTTTCCGCCACGCGCCCTCCTCCGCCTTCTGCTTTTCGCTCCTTTCGTGGCCACGGAAGGGGCGCCCCGACACGTTCGCTTCAGAGCCACAGGCCTGCGCAGCAACAGTCTCAGCGCGGCCGCGGACGTGGGACTCACCGAGGCGGGTCAGGGGGCCAGCGGGCGGGTCAGTCCACCTACACCCCAGCCACCTCTGCATCCAAACCTTCCTAGTCCGGTTTTTCAGGCCCATCAAACACCAGTGGGCGGCAGGATTTGCCATCACCTCCCCCACTGGCGCACCATCACTTCAGACAGGTGGGTTTTACAAATAGTCCGAAGGGGCTACTCCCTCCCCTTCGAGACTACCCCTCCAGCCATGCCACCCCGGTACCACCGCATGTCGGGGGGATCACTTGGCACTTCTTCAACAGGAAGTCACGGCCCTCTTGGCCAAGGGGGCCATCGTGCGCGTTCCTGCGCCAGAAGTAGGACGTGGTTGTTACTCCCACTACTTTCTGATGCCCAAGAAGGAGAAGGGCCTGCGTCCTATCTTGGACCTGAGGGACGTCAATCGCTTCCTCCGGAAGGAGAAGTTCAAAATGTTAACTCTGGCTCAGGTCTTGTCTGCCCTCGACCCTGGAGACTGGTTGGTAGCGTTGGATCTGCAGGACGCATATTTCCACATTCCCGTCCTGCCGGCCCACCAGCGTTACCTGCGGTTTACGGTAGTCCACGAGCACTTTTAGTTTACAGTGCTCCCCTTTGGCCTTACCAGCGCCCCTCGGGTGTTCACGAAAGTGATGGCGGTGGTCGCAGCTCATCTGCGCAGATCAGGGGTTCCAGTCTTCCCCTATCTCGACGACTGGCTGTTGAAGGCGGGCTCGCCCCGGACAGTCATCTTCCACCTCCAGACTACGGCCGACCTCCTGCATTTGCTGGGGTTCTCCATCAATGTGCCGAAGTTGCACCTGATTCCCTCTCAGAAGCTCCTCTTCATCGAAGGGGTTCTGGATACGACGCACTTTCGGGTCTATCCTCCCGAACGGCGAGTCCAGGATATTCAGGCTCTGATTCCGATCTTTCAGCCTCTATCCTGGGTTTCGGTCAGGATGACCCTGAGGCTGCTGGGCCTCATGGCCTCCTGCATCCTGCTGGTCGACCTTGCCAGATGGCATATGCGGGCTCTGCAGTGGGACCTGAAGTTTCAGTGGGCGCAGCATCAGGGGAACCTGTCCGATTACGTCCAGATCTCGGAGGGCACTGCACACCAATTGCAGTGGTGGCTCATGAACCGGCATTGGGTCAATGGCAGATCACTCTCCCTTCCCCAACCGGAGCACACAGTGGTAACGGATGCGTCCCTCCTGGGATGGGGCGGCCACATGGGAGAGGCGGAGATCAGAGACCTCTGGTCTCTGGCGGAGTCCAGGCTCCATATCAACCTTCTGGAGCTCCGGGCGATCCGACTTGCACTGAAGGCATTCCTTCCCTCTGTCAAGGGGAGAGTAGTGCAGGTGTTCACAGACAACACCACCGCCATGTGGTACTGAAACAAACAGGGCGGAGTGGGTGTCGTGTAGTTCCTATAGTACCCATGCAGGAACTGCGCGTTTGTATAACATAAGCTGTGGGCTTGGTGGCAGACTGACTCTGTGCACCCCCACTGCGTATGTTAGATTGTTTTGCATTAGCTAGCTCACAGTGCCACTAGAATCTCCTCTTATCGGGGAGAGATTAGTTTCTGGCAACCTTAGATCATGACAACCCAAATTCCTCAGAATCGTGAAAACAATATACTACCTTTCGCTCAGTCACTCGTGCTTACTTATTCGGTTTGTCTCAGAGAGTTACACAGAATACACAGTCGGACGTTGCAATAAGTATTTATTGAACAGTTGTTATTCTAGTGTAAAATATATGTGCTGCGGCAACCAGCAGACACTAGCAGAGATATATGATCAGCAGTACGATAAAAGCAAAGGGATAGAACAGTTCTACCATATTGCAATAGTCATGAATACATACATGAATATAAAAAGCATTATGAAAAGTGCACGTACTACTACGATGCCTAACTAGATGTACCTGCGTGTACCTAGCATATGTGTAGGTCTAAAAGCCTAAGAGCCAAGAATCCTTATAGGATTTAGTCGAACCCCCATACCTGAATAGAGAGAGTGTGGGACCCCGTCCTGGTCTCGAGTTGGACACCCCGCAATGGCTGTGTCAGACCGCTGTCAACTGGAGCGACTGCATGCAGGAGCCTCAGCGTCTCTGGTCAGTGTGTCAGCATGAAAGTCTCGGTTCCCTCTATCTTACCGGGGCAAGATGTGGTGTATTTATACCCTAAAGAGTCTCGGTCCTCAGTATGGTTTGTATTGGTCTGTCGTTAGACATGAGGAAGACGTCAGGGGTGAACTTTGTACATACATATTATGCAGGTGGTGTATTCCTAGAGAGCCATGCATAATTGATGAGTACAGTGTGGGCCTGTGTTTGGGAAAAACCCTGCTGTATTCAAAACCACAGGATAGATAACGTTCAGCCCTCAGAGCACGTTGTGTACTAGCAAGGACCAATGTAGGTGAAAGATCATGCCTATATAAGGAATCATGACTATAATAGGACATGTACAGTTATGACCATAATTGGGCATATGCGGCTATGACCATAATAGGGCAAGTACGAATATGTCCATTTTAGGGCATGTATGAATGGGTCTACATTAGGGCCTCTATACGGGACATAACACCCACTCCTCTTTCGAATTGGATAACAATGACCATACTTAAAATCTGGACAATTTAAAATCATATTTAAAAACAAATAAAAACATGGTTTTAAAATCCCTATAAAAGAAATTTCTTCTAAAATGTTAGTAATTCAGCTAATTTCAATTGGCACTAAAAGAATGTCTATTTTGTTTCTCCATATAAGTTGCCTCACTCAAAGCGGAAGAAGGCCATGCTTTTCTCAAGCAAAAGTGTCAATTTAGGAAATGTTCCAATTTTGCTCGTTTGTTTTGAAACGAGTGAAGAAGCCGAATTCTTTCCCAGGACACGACGAGCCAATTCAAGATTAAGCGTCCTGGCTGGGAAGCACAACATTATCGGTGTTAGCTGCTGCAGACGACAAATCCAACGCCTCACAGAGAACGTCGATCGCACATAGATGGAATGTAGCACTGCCAACAGTCGGTGCTGCGGCAGCTTGTGCGGCAGTTGTTACCTGGGCGCCTGTGGAGGAGTCACCTAACCCAGCAGGAGCAAACGGCACCTGTGGATTCTCCAGGAATGCGTTCATCAGAATCGGAAGCCGCTGGGGACAACGCAGAGCATGGGCCTTTATGGGGTCCAGCATTGCATCCGTGTCCGGAGGCGCATCTGATGGAAATGTCAGACAAAGATCCAACGTGCATTCTTCTCCGCAAAACAGGCATCGAAGAACAGGTAAGATGCAGTCTACCCAGACTGGTCGAAAGGATAGAAACCAGGAGGCATTGAGTTCTCGCAGGCAAGAAATGCCCAGAAGTTGTACCATGCGTTCACGGTATTTCCGCTCCTGGAGCATGTTCGCCATTCCCTCGGTAATTGGGCCGTCCATTGCGTAGCAGCAGTATTATGAATAGGACCCCTGCAATCAGCAATAGGATAAGCGGGAGTCCTCCGAATACGCTTCCCAATACGGAGTGTATAAAATTTGGGATTACTCCGAGGACTGTCTGAAAGGTGCTTAACAGTCCTGACCCTATGGTCTTAAATAGGTGTACAATACCGCTTGTATCAGACATATTGAAGATACTTCCCACCATTTCTACGAAATGAAAGGGGCAGTTTGTACGTATAAGCGCCTGTATCTCAGTCGAGGTCCTTGCAACTTGAAGTTCATAGGTTTCTCGAGCGGAGGTTAAGGGCACGGGTTGCTGTAAAAGCATGGTGTGAGAAGTTGGCCTGGTATATGCTGTTCACTAATTAAAGTGGACACCTTGCACCAGGGCAAATCGACTCTTATGGTAGATAGGTTTAAGACAACCTTTTAAAGAAAGCTATCCTAGTGGTAGCTGTGGAGAGCAGCCTTCAGGCTAAGTCTCGGAGGAATGTAAAGCAGCTTGTTTTACCATATAATCTCTTGAATCACCAAATGAAAAGACACCACACAGGTATATATATCAAATATATATGTATTTATTTCTAAATAACTCTCTACTAATCTCTTTATGAGATTAGAAGACAAACATATGCACAAATCAACGTTTCACAATAAGTTAAGCACAAAATATGGCTGGGGCCCTAGGGGCGTACCAGACCATATACTAAAAGGGACTTAGCAACAACGACTTGCAGGGAGACAAGGCCTAGGGCCTTCAGAAGTGCTGGGGCCTCACGAAACCACCCAAGGCAGGTAAGTAAAGGACCCACGGGGGACGCGTGCAGTGTGGATACACAGGCGCGGATCGCCGTTAACTTCAATGGGGCAAGTCGCGGTTGGAAATTAAGAGTTCTAGGAGACTTCGGGAGAACCTACAAGCAAGTCACTTACAGGGTAAGTAGTTCTAGGGCCCACACCCACAGGAGCACCGTAGTGCTGGAGTTACCTCACCCAGGGAAGCCGGGTGCATAGGTGTCCTTTGGTTTCGGGTCGCGGCGTCGTTTTCAATGGCGAACAAAGAAGACTTGCTGCTTGCGGGAGCTGAAGAAGTGTCCGGTGGAATCCAAGCCTGGATTCTGAAGAAGGATGACCTGAAAGCAGAGGGGACAGTGTTCAAAGTCACTTGGCAGTGACTCGGGGCAAGGAAGATGGATGCCCACCGTCGTCGGTTGATTCAGGTCGGTTGCGGGTGCCTTGACTCTTCAGCCACGAGGTCCAGGAGGCGTCGACGACGACCAGGAGCTGGATTCTGTGTGTCCCACGAAGTCTGCAGCTTACTGCGGTGTCGGCAACTCGATTGGAGCCAACAAGCCTTGGCAACAGCAAGTCTCGGGGAGATGAAGAAAAGTCGATGGCACAGACCAGCAAGGTCTGAGGGACTCACCCAGCGAGGGTAAGTCAGGGCAGGCCTGGAGCAACCAGGGGAGCCCTTTGGTTTCTTTAAGAAGTCTTCTGGGGACCCACGAGCCGGCTGGCAAGGGATCGCGAAGACACCTCGGGCGGAATCACTCAACAGGGGCCCACGGTCACTCGGGACGGTGTAGGCCTCTGATCTTCGGAGGGATTCCTGCTAGAGGTCGGGACCACACGTGGTCCAAAGCACCAGTTCGTGGAACGTTGTGAAGGGGTTGCACTCGACAATAGTGCACGGTACCCAGGGGTCGCGGTTCCTCGTCACTCGTGGGGTCCACTTGCCTCAGCTTCGCTGGGGACTCACGATGGCCTTGGAGAAGTCAGGAAATCCACTTCTTGGGCTGCAGGGACTTCGGACTCCGGCGGGAGCGGCGTAGTTTGCGACCGTCGTTGTCGTTTTTGGTGCCTGCCAAGCAGGGGAGTCACTCCTTGACTCCAAGGGAGATTCTTCTGTCTTCCAAAGGTAGTGGAACGTCGAAGGGCCAGGATTCTTCTGTAGAGCGTCGTCCAGGGGTTATCTGCTTTGCAATGGCAAGGTTCCCCCTCTTATACTAAAAAGAGGGGATGGACTAGCTCTATGACCCCACCTATGGGAGGGTCAAGGGAGGGGTGGCTACACCCACTTCCCTTTGTCCAGTTTCACGCCAGAGCAGGGGCAGGTAGCCCCTGAGCTGGTTTGAACTGGCATATGCACAGAGGAGCCTTCTGCTCCCCCAGTGCAGGACTTCAAAGCACTCTAAGAGTGCACCCACCCAGCCCCAATACACTAAACCCTGTCTGGGAGGTGGTTACACCTCCCTGTGACAGGATGCCTATTGTTGGGCTTCCTCCACTGCGAGTTTCGGTCATCAGCAGGAGGGCAGCCCAGTGTCTGTGACTGGTGGCATCCATTTTGTGATGCCAGGGCTCTTTAGGATTCTAC
Organism: Calotriton arnoldi; assembly: GCA_963921515.1. Classification (NCBI taxonomy): domain Eukaryota; kingdom Metazoa; phylum Chordata; class Amphibia; order Caudata; family Salamandridae; genus Calotriton; species Calotriton arnoldi. Next base: position 1,523,634 of record CAWUFW010001574.1, read on the forward strand.
CGCGTTTCCACAGCAGGTACATGTCTTATCCCTCTAGAAGGGTGGAATGCTACCCCCGCCGCCAAGATTGGCGGGGGGTAGTATTCCAAGATGTTTGACACCAAACACGACATGTTTTGATGCAGCCATTCCAAAGTTAGCATTTACCGCGAGGATATAATGCACTTAAATAGTATATGGTTTAACCGCATCCACAAACAGCACCAGAGAATAGACTCTGAGAGCTGCAGAGGGGCCCTGCTCAGGCAGAGGCACCCCCTCACATAGAAGCCAAGCACCCTGCCCTCAGGATTGATAGGGCCTGCCTTAGGGGTGACTGATAGGTTTATATGTGTGTGCAGGAGAGATATAGGAAACCTATATCTCAGTGAGGGGTGCTAGCACCACCTCACCCAGGCTGCAGTAGCAGGCCTGTGGTGTCAGATTTAGACTGCTTCCCAGGGGTGGCATAACACATGCTGCAGCCCCTGGTAGGCCTGTGAAGTACCTATGCCCTTGGCACCTAAGGTACCATATACTAGGGACTCATAAGGCACCACAGTATCCAATCACTAGTGCACCTAGAGTGCACTCCATGTCGTTTAGAGAGAACAGAGAGGCTGGGGCCCTGATTGGCAGGGACCCAGCCAGACTATAGCCAGAAACCAGTGCTAACATCAGAAAAAAAGTGGGGGCAACATAAGAGGCAGATCCTACTCTCCTACACAACCCCCCCAAACGTAGGGACACTAAACTAACCTTGACCAGTTGAGTCTTCGTGTTCAAAGTGGAAATACCTTGAGAGTCCATCTGCATTGGCATGTTGGGTCCCAGGCCTATGTTCCACTGTATAGTCCATCCCCTGTAGGGAAATGGACCACCTCAAAAGTTTTGGGTTTTCACCTTTCATCTGCTTTAGCCATAGGAGGGGCTTGTGGTCAGTCTGAACTATGAAGTGAGTACCAAACAAGTATGGCCTCAGCTTCTTCAGGGCCCATACCACAGCAAAGGCCTCCCTCTCTATAGCTGACCAACGTTTCTCTCTAGGGGTCAGCCTTCTGCTAATAAAAGCTACTGGCTGGTCTTGACCTTCATCATTCAGTTGAGACAGTACAGCTCCCACACCCAGCTCAGAAGCATCTGTTTGGACAATGAACTTTTTGGTGTAGTCTGGACTCTGTAAGATGGGGGCAGTGCACATGGCCTGCTTTAGGTCTTCAAATGCCTTTTGACAGCTAGCTGTCCACTGAACCTTTTTGGCATTTTCTTAGAGGTAAGATCATTCAAGGGGGTCACTATAGATCCATATCCCTTGACAAACCTCCTATAGTACCCAGTCAGGCCTAAGAAGGCTCTCACCTGTGTCTGGGTGGTTGGAGCAACCCATTCCATTATGGTTTGGATTTTGCTCTGTAAAGGCTGAACCTGGCCTCCACCTACAAGGTGGCCCAGGTACACAACCTGACTCTGCCCTATCTGGCACTTGGTGGCCTTGATAGTGAGGCCTGCTTTCTGCAGGGCCTCCAAAACATTTCTGAGGTGGACCAGGTGATCCTGCCAGGAGGAACTAAAGACAGCAATATCATCTAGATAAGCTGAGCAATAAGTTTCCATCCCTGCCAGAACTTTATTCACCAACCTCTGAAAAGTGGCAGGTGCATTTTTCAATCCAAAGGGCATCACCACAAAGTGGTAGTGCCCACCAGGGGTCGAAAATGCTGTTTTGGCTTTTGCATCATCAGCTAATCTGATTTGCCAGTAGCCAGCTGTTAGGTCAAATGTGCTTAGATATTTGGCTGAGGCCAAAGTATCAATCAGCTCATCTGCCCTTGGTATGGGATAGGCATCAGTCCTAGTGACTGCATTGAGGCCTCTGTAGTCTACACAAAACCTCATTTCTTTCTTACCACCCTGGGTATGAGGCTTGGGTACCAGGACTACTGGGCTAGCCCAAGGGCTATCTGAAGGCTCAATCACGCCTAACTCCAACATTTTCTGGACTTCAGTCCTGATACAGTCCCTGACATGGTCAGGTTGCCTGTAGATTTTATTCTTGACAGGCAGACTGTCCCCAGTGTCCACCTCATGGGTGCACCAGGTAGTCTGACTAGGGGTCAGGCTAAACATATGTCTAAACTGTTGCAGAACTTGTCTGCACTCAGTTTGCTGATGGTCAGTGAGGCTGCTTGCCAAAGCAACACCATCTACTGACCCATCATCAGGGTTCTGAGAGAGCAGGTCAGGGAGAGGGTCACTCTCCTCCTCCTGGTCCTCATCAGTTGCCATGAGCAAGCCCATGTCAGCCCTGTCAACATATGGCTTTAATCTGTTGACATGAAGCACCCTTAGGGGGCTCCTGGGAGTTCCAAGATTCACCAGATAGGTGACTTCTCCCTTCTGTTCAACTATTGTATGGGGGCCACTCCACTTGTCCTGGAGGGCTGCTGGGGCCACAGGCTCCAACACCCACACTTTCTGTCCTGGCTGGTATACAGTCAGCACAGCCTTTGGTCATGCCAAGCTTTTTGCAATTCTTGGCTGGCCTCCAGGTTTTTGGTTGCCTTTTTCATGTACTCTGCCATCCGGGAGCGGAGACCAAGTACATAGTCCATCACATCTTGTTTGGGGGGCTTGAGAGGTAACTCCCAGCCCTCTTTTACCAAACATAGTGGACCTCTCACAGGATGCCCAAACAGAAGCTCAAATGGGCTGTAACCAACCCCTTCTGTGGAACCTCTCTGTAGGCAAACAACAGGCAAGGAAGAAGAAGGTCCCATTTCCGCCTAAGCTTCTCTGGGAGTCCTTTAATCATTCCTTTCAAGGTTTTGTTGAAGCGTTCAACTAAACCATTGCATTGTGGGTGATAGGGGGTGGTGAACTTATAAGTTACACCACACTCCTTCCACATTGCTTTCAGATATCCTGACATGAAGTTGGTACCTCTGTCAGAAATGACCTCCTTTGGAAAACCCACTCTGGAGAAAACTCCAATGAGGGCTCTTGCCACCACAGGTGCTGTGGTGGTCCTCAGAGGAATTGCCTCTGGGTACCTGGTGGCATGATCCACTACCACCAGGATAAATCTGTGCCCAGATGCAGTCTGAGGGTCAAGGGGACCAACAATGTCAATCCCTACCCTTTCAAAGGGTACCCCCACCACAGGTAGTGGTATCAGGGGGCCTTTGTTGTGCCACCTGCCTTACCACTGGCTTGGCAAGTGACACAGGAGCGACAAAACTCCTTTGTGTCCTCTGACATATGTGGCCAATGAAAATGTGGAACAAGCCTGTCCCAGGTCTTGTTTTGGCCCAAGTGACCTGCTAAAGGGATATCATGTGCTAAGGTCAAGAGGAACCCCTAAACTTCTGAGGTATTACCAACCTCCTGGTGGCTCCAGGGGCTGGGTCTCTACCCTCAGAATATAGGAGTCCCTCATCCCAATAAACTTTATGGGACCCACTAGCACTCCCAGCAGCCTCAGCAGCAGCCTGCTGTCTGAGGGGTTCAAGGGAGGGGCAGCACTGTTGCTCCTTACTCAGATCTTCCCTAGAAGGGCCCCTGCCCCCAAGAACTCAACCTGGTCAGGTTCAAGTCCCTCTGGGGCAGTTCCTTCTTCAGGTTCTGCTTCACCTCCCTCTGGAAGTGAATCCTTGATCTGAGACAGAGGGAAGGCACTGCCTTAACCCTACTGCTCCTCCTCTTGGGAAGCATCTGGTCCATTGTTCCAGGATCCAGAGCTGGTTCAGTGTCATGCATTCTTGCTTGTGACCTGGTCACAGCAAATACCTCTGCAGGGATGCCCAACATCTCAGCATGAGTCCATAACTCTACTTCAGACCAGGCTGAAGTCTCTAGATCATTGCCCAATAGACATTCTACAGGGAGGTCTGCACTGACTACAACCTTCTTGAGGCCAGTTACCCCTCCCCAGGAGAAATTCACAACTGCCAGACTATGGTTGGTCTGGACATTGCTTGCATTGGTCACCTGGTACATTTCACCCAGGATGATCTGTCCAGGGTCCACTAGGTCCTCTGCCACCATGGTGACACTAGCACCTGTGTCCCTAAATGCCAAAGCCTGTTTGCCATTTATCAAAGGCTGCTGTTTGTACTTGCCCAGATTACTGGGGCTTACTAGGAAGGACATATCAATGTTTCCCTCACAAATCAGCATTGCCTGAGTGGTCACTCTGACTAGGTCAGAATCCACTTCAGAACCCAGGGTCAACCCTACTACACCCTTATTCTGCGTACCACCTCCACCAGTAGCTGAGCTAGGGGGCACAGTTGCCTTAGGGGCAGGAGTGGTGGTGGTTTGGTCTTTGGACTTGGTACAATCAGAAGTCCAGTGCCCTTTCTGTTTACAGAATTTGCACCAGGGCTTCTTTTGGCCTTTTCCCTTGTTGGACTGTGACTCCCCACCAGATGCAGATTTTTGGGGCCCTTGTGAAGATTTCTGGTCTTTTGACTTATCCCCACCTTTCTCAGAGCCTTTAGGATCTTGCTTCTTAGTGTCACCCCCTTGGTTCTGGGCTTTCTGCCTCACCCTGGTTCTGACCCATTTGTCTGCCTTCTTTCCCAATTCTTGGGGAGAGGTCAGATCAGAGTCCACCAGGTACTGATGCAACAACTGGTTCTGGCAATTATTTAGGATCTGTTCTCTCATCATCAGATTATACAATCCCTTGAAATCAGTAACCCTACTGCCAACCAGCCAACCCTCTAGAGCCTTGGTTGCACAATCAACAAAGTCAGTCCAGTCCTGAGTCTGTGCCTTCTGGGTATCTCTGAACTTCAACCTGTACTGCTCAGTGGTTAAGCCAAACCCATCTATCAGTGCACTCTTCAGGACTTCATAATCATCAGCATCCTCCTCTCTAACAGTGAGGAGCTTGTCTCTTCCTTTATCTGAAAAGGAGAGCCACAAGATTGCTGCCCACTGCTTTTGGGGGACCTGCTGTACTCTACAGGCCCTCTCCATAGCAGTTATCCACTTGTGGATATCATCCCCACTCTGGTAGGGAGGAACAACCTTGCTCAGGTTCCTATGGTCAGGAATATATTCTCTGCCTCTAGGGACACTGTTGCTGCCACCAGGGGGTTCTAACCCCTCTTTTCTAGAAGCTCTCTGGATCTCCAGGGCTTCCTATCCAGTGCCAACTGCTTGGTTCTGAGTGCCACTCTGGCTTCCTCATACTGGAGCAGTTTGCACCTTCTCTCAGAGGAGGTCTCTCTTAAGGAAAAGTATGAGCTCCTCTGTTGGACAAATTCTCTGCCAGAGTGATAAGAGTGGTCAGATTCCCTGGAAGGGGATCTGTGCCTCTCCTCCTCTCTGTCAGTCCTCTTAGGGAGAATTCCTCTGTCCTTTTCAGGCCCCTGGGAGCCTGGCCCTTCAATCACAGAGTCTTGGTCATTCTGATTTTCATCATCTGACCCAGATACTATGACTGACCCACCCACTGATTCAAACCCTTTAGCTCCTAGAGCCAATCTAAGGTCATCTGCTGTTAGCAGATCTATCAGGTGCAGGGTTGAGGGACTCTGTCCTAGCCTCAGGTGTCTGTCAACACACATGGCTCTCAAGTCAGAGAAAGCCATGTCCTTATACTGAGGCTGAGTGGATCCACTGGGTCCACCCTTTAAGGACATTCTAGTGTTGTGCAGTGTTGTACTACCTACACTAGTTTGTGGCCTACTGATCCTAGCTTGAGCTGTGGAAAGGGTGTGCTATCCCTTGGCACACAGCTCTAAGTTCAGTAGAACTTATTGATACTAAGCTTGACTTTATATGTACCTTGAGTACCTATAATGGTTTTCAGTTAGTAATTCAAATAGAGATTTTCTGGTAAAACAATGGCAAGCTGGAATCCCACACGCTGCCCACCAATGTGAGAAGTTGGCCTGGTATATGCTGTTCACTAATTAAAGTGGACACCTTGCACCAGGGCAAATCGACTCTTATGGTAGATAGGTTTAAGACAACCTTTAAAGAAAGCTATCCTAGTGGTAGCTGTGGAGAGCAGCCTTCAGGCTAAGTCTCGGAGGAATGTAAAGCAGCTTGTTTTACCATATAATCTCTTGAATCACCAAATGAAAAGACACCACACAGGTATATATATCAAATATATATGTATTTATTTCTAAATAACTCTCTACTAATCTCTTTATGAGATTAGAAGACAAACATATGCACAAATCAACGTTTCACAATAAGTTAAGCACAAAATATGGCTGGGGCCCTAGGGGCGTACCAGACCATATACTAAAAAGGGACTTAGCAACAACGACTTGCAGGGAGACAAGGCCTAGGGCCTTCAGAAGTGCTGGGGCCTCACGAAACCACCCAAGGCAGGTAAGTAAAGGACCCACGGGGACGCGTGCAGTGTGGATACCCAGGCGCGGATCGCCGTTAACTTCAATGGGGCAAGTCGCGGTTGGAAATTAAGAGTTCTAGGAGACTTCGGGAGAACCTACAAGCAAGTCACTTACAGGGTAAGTAGTTCTAGGGCCCACACCCACAGGAGCACCGTAGTGCTGGAGTTACCTCACCCAGGGAAGCCGGGTGCATAGGTGTCCTTTGGTGTCGGGTCGCGGCGTCGTTTTCAATGGCGAACAAAGAAGACTTGCTGCTTGCGGGAGCTGAAGAAGTGTCCGGTGGAATCCAAGCCTGGATTCTGAAGAAGGATGACCTGAAAGCAGAGGGGACAGTGTTCAAAGTCACTTGGCAGTGACTCGGGGCAAGGAAGATGGATGCCCACCGTCGTCGGTTGATTCAGGTCGGTTGCGGGTGCCTTGACTCTTCAGCCACGAGGTCCAGGAGGCGTCGACGACGACCAGGAGCTGGATTCTGTGTGTCCCACGAAGTCTGCAGCTTACTGCGGTGTCGGCAACTCGATTGGAGCCAACAAGCCTTGGCAACAGCAAGTCTCGGGGAGATGAAGAAAAGTCGATGGCACAGACCAGCAAGGTCTGAGGGACTCACCCAGCGAGGGTAAGTCAGGGCAGGCCTGGAGCAACCAGGGGAGCCCTTTGGTTTCTTTAAGAAGTCTTCTGGGGACCCACGAGCCGGCTGGCAAGGGATCGCGAAGACACCTCGGGCGGAATCACTCAACAGGGGCCCACGGTCACTCGGGACGGTGTAGGCCTCTGATCTTCGGAGGGATTCCTGCTAGAGGTCGGGACCACACGTGGTCCAAAGCACAAGTTCGTGGAACGTTGTGAAGGGGTTGCACTCGACAATAGTGCACGGTACCCAGGGGTCGCGGTTCCTCGTCACTCGTGGGGTCCACTTGCCTCAGCTTTGCTGGGGACTCACGATGGCCTTGGAGAAGTCAGGAAATCTACTTCTTGGGCTGCAGGGACTTCGGACTCCGGCGGGAGCGGCGTAGTTTGCGACCGTCGTTGTCGTTTTTGGTGCCTGCCAAGCAGGGAGTCACTCCTTGACTCCAAGGGAGATTCTTCTGTCTTCCAAAGGTAGTGGAACGTCGAAGGGCCAGGATTCTTCTGTAGAGCGTCGTCCAGGGGTTATCTGCTTTGCAATGGCAAGGTTCCCCCTCTTATACTAAAAAGAGGGGATGGACTAGCTCTATGACCCCACCTATGGGAAGGTCAAGGGAGGGGTGGCTACACCCACTTCCCTTTGTCCAGTTTCGCGCCAGAGCAGGGGCAGGTAGCCCCTGAGCTGGTTTGAACTGGCATATGCACAGAGGAGCCTTCTGCTCCCCCAGTGCAGGACTTCAAAGCACTCTAAGAGTGCACCCACCCAGCCCCAATACACTAAACCCTGTCTGGGAGGTGGTTACACCTCCCTGTGACAGGATGCCTATTGTTGGGCTTCCTCCACTGCGAGTTTCGGTCATCAGCAGGAGGGCAGCCCAGTGTCTGTGACTGGTGGCATCCATTTTGTGATGCCAGGGCTCTTTAGGATTCTACCGCGTTTCCACAGCAGGTACATGTCTTATCCCTCTAGAAGGGTGGAATGCTACCCCCGCCGCCAAGATTGGCGGGGGGTAGTATTCCAAGATGTTTGACACCAAACACGACATGTTTTGATGCAGCCATTCCAAAGTTAGCATTTACCGCGAGGATATAATGCACTTAAATAGTATATGGTTTAACTGCATCCACAAACAGCACCAGAGAATAGACTCTGAGAGCTGCAGAGGGGCCCTGCTCAGGCAGAGGCACCCCCTCACATAGAAGCCAAGCACCCTGCCCTCAGGATTGATAGGGCCTGCCTTAGGGGTGACTGATAGGTTTATATGTGTGTGCAGGAGAGATATAGGAAACCTATATCTCAGTGAGGAGTGCTAGCACCACCTCACCCAGGCTGCAGTAGCAGGCCTGTGGTGTCAGATTTAGACTGCTTCCCAGGGGTGGCATAACACATGCTGCAGCCCCTGGTAGGCCTGTGAAGTACCTATGCCCTTGGCACCTAAGGTACCATATACTAGGGACTCATAAGGCACCACAGTATCCAATCACTAGTGCACCTAGAGTGCACTCCATGTCGTTTAGAGAGAACAGAGAGGCTGGGGCCCTGATTGGCAGGGACCCAGCCAGACTATAGCCAGAAACCAGTGCTAACATCAGAAAAAAAGTGGGGGCAACATAAGAGGCAGATCCTACTCTCCTACACATGGCTTGCAGTCTGCTCAGAGTATCAAATTGTATGAAAGAAACGTTCAGTGAAGGCCATAACGGCGCCTCCCTGACTGTGTTCAGTGGTGGAAACAATACTTGCATACAGCAAGTAACCCTGGAGTTAACAGTGACCAGATATGCGACGCCTGGAAGCATCCCACAGCAACCTTGATCATTTAGCATCAAGTAACTCCCATTGGAGAGCAGCTCGAAAACCGGCGTGATCACGGCAGCTGGGGTCCCAGTCATGTGACACGATAGGTTCGCTACTGAACCGTTACAGGCTCCGTGTAGTGAAATATCCTGACACATGAGAGAATCGCTTAAAGCGTTCTTGCAGTTTGTACCACTCAGATACACTTCTCGATCCCCATTCCGGCATCGATATCTATATGGTAACTCCCAAGTTTCCTTAATGTAACCCTTACCCATCTTTTCATATTTGCCTGCCTGCCTGCCTTTGCTCAAGGCAATATTGAAACTGAAGCGTAGTGACCGGCAGAGTGATTTGGCCATGAATTAGCCATTCTGTTGATGGTGATTCGGCTACAGTGAATGGTAACCTTTCCAGTTTCTCAATACGCAGCATTGTATATTTGGCTCCCCTTTGTGACATTTCTTTCTGTTTATCAGTCAGATTGTATTCTGAAAACAGAGACGTGGTGTTTATAAAACGCCATGGCACATAGCCTGCACGCAAAGATTGCAGTGTCCAGCTTCATAATAGAACGTAGCTGAGATTGCCCGTGTTGTAACAAGGCCAGATCTTGTTCTAATATGTTGATTGCCGAAGACACAATGTTGCCTAAGGAGTAAATCCTGGAGGTCAAAGTAGTTAACCCATTATCCACTACAGCTAATGTCTTTTCTAAGTTAATACGGTCTATCTCCCATATCCTTTCTGCGGCCTCTTGTTGGAATATTTTCCAGTTTTCATTATAATAGGCATAAATGCCGGCATATATGAAACGTTTCTGACGTGTTTTCCTTGGGCCTAACAAGAAATCCCTAATCCACATCAGGTGTGAGTAAGGTCAAGTGATGTTTTACTTCTGTGAGTGTTGAGGTCTCTAGCCAATCAAGGCACAACTTCCCAACACTATAGGATGTCACTACCCCTGGGTGTTGTCTTTGTACATAGCGAGTATCTGGCCTATGGATACTAAACCCTTCGGTTGTATTCATAAATCTCTGTTGACAGGTGTTTGTGTCAATGGGCGAAATCATCCATTTAGTCCAATCAGCATCTGATCTGTTGTACTGGAGAATGTCATCTAATCCTACCCCTTGTGTAGTTGAATTCTGCCCCCCACCCATCTGTGATGGTGTAGGAAACCCGGTGAGTTCAGTTCCTTGTTCTTGGCTATTCCAAGACAGGATGTCTGTTGCACAGTTTCATTCAGAAATATGATCTGCTGTGGAATGAGGCATGCTCTAAATAGCGCTTCTGTTCCCTGGACTTGCCAGTCCCTAGAACCCCAGATTGATTTTAAATCTATAGTGTCCTTCCATAGGTCGAAACCCTGTGCAGACAACTGGGCCAAAAGGAAGCAGAGTAAATCTGTTTGGTGTTAGTTAACATAATTTTCTGTGCTGATGTTTTTGCCACTTTGTAGTAAAATGACTTTGGGTCAGATGTATTAAACCCTGAAAAGTATGTGAATTTCTCTGCAAAAGTTTGCGAACTACCTTTAGGAGGAGTTGGGCAGTGTTCCCACTGGTGGTATTCAAATACATTTCTAGGTGTTATAGATTTGTGTAAGAAATGATGACCATATTGCTGGTAACAGTACAATGTATCATAGTCTGAAGTACCTTCTAACATTTCATTGTTCGGAAATGCAGCAGTTTTTCTAAATCAGACATCATAGCATTTACAGTTTCAGTGTCCCAATCATCAGAAAATGTACTAGAGGTAATGATATAACTTAAAGAAATTTTAAATACATGTTTTAGCTTTAAAAGTTCAGTCGGACCGAATACATCATAATCAATCTTGTCCCATACTATACCGTCCGGTATAGGAACTGCTGTGAAGTTCACTGAAGACAAGTCTCTTGGTTCACGATGTGAGGACTGGTGTGGTTTTAAAATCACATTGACTCTTTGGGCTGTAGAGCTTTGCTGGAGATATCGTCCATTAATAAGCATACTAAAAGTTATAATTAAACCAGCCAGAAAAGAAAAATAAGATCCCAGTGATATACCATAGTTCAATCCAAGGTGACACCAGGTAAGTCTTTCTAAAAAAAGTTAAAAAGTCAGTGAGTTTCTGTTTGAGTGATTTTTTGTCTGGTGTCGTTTCCGGCTCGCTTGGATCCAGTGAAAACGTATCAAAGTTCATGAAATAGCCAGAAGCAGTTCGATCAATTGTTGGAATTGCATCGGGATTTGTTGAAATCGGACTTTGCTCTTGACGAGGCATGTTGACGTAGATGTCTGTAGTCGGCCTGATTGCAACTTGGTTGTTAACTTGAGTTTCTTCTTGTTGAAGTGGAACGAGTTCCATAGCATTGTTGCTTAGTCCTTCATTCCGTACAGGTGGCTCTTCAAACGTGATGAGTCTTTCTGCTTGAACTTCTTGGATAGTAGCGAGAGGAGGGCGTCTGCTACTGTGGAGTCCACGAGGCCTACTGTTTAGTATCGGCCACATAGTGTGGTTTGATTAAGTCGATTGAGACAAATCTTTTCTCCTTTTTCCCGGCAAGAGGCGGCAGAAGTACAGTTCTTGTGCCTTGGATTGCAAGGACCGGTACAGGCTTTCTGTAGGATGGCCCAAATTCTTTCTTTCTTTCTTGTCAGCAATCTTTTCTCTGACCAGATCCCCGACCTTTGGGATCCAGACAGGTCTTGCCGTTACTGCCTTGACTTCCTCAGTGGCGGTCTGTTTCTGGAGCACGTTACTTTGTTGTGTTCTGGATTTGTTTAGATCCTGTAAAACAGCCACTGTGCCTTCACAATCAAGATCAGGTACCCACATTCTTGTCCCAAATAGGACCTCGTAAGGAGTGACACCCCCTAGAGAGCTTCTTGGCTGGTTATTGATCGCTCGCTGTACCCCATAAAGGTGATCAACCCATCTACCACCCTTGCCTAATACCCTGGCTGTTAAAGATTGCTTTAAGTCCCGGTTTTTCCTCTCACAACAGAATTTCCCTCGGGATGGTACGGAGAGGAGTACCGCAATGCTAAGCCCATTCCTTCCATGGCCTCTTTGTAAGCCCGAGAGCTAAACGCCAGACCACGGTCAGAATGTAACGTGCCAACTGCGTATGTGCCGATAAAGACTCGCAAATCTTTTATAACAGTTTGCGCGTCACCCGAGCGCTGAGGCCAAACCCATAGGAATCTAGAGCAGGAATCCACTGCAACCATGATATATTTCTTGGACCCATCAGATTGTAGGGGTCCGCAGTGGTCCAAATACACACATGCGAGAGGTTTGTCTGATTTCAGCAATGGTGTCTGTGCTGGGCGTGTTACGGTGGAGCCTTTCATCTGCTGACAGATGTCGCACTTTAAGACATAGTCTTTAGTCTGCTTCGTTAACCCAGGCCACCAGTAGCGCTGTTTCAGTAAAGAAATAGTAGCTGTAACGCCTGTATGCGCAGAACCCAAACCCTCGTGTGCTGCTAAAATTAAGCCTTGCCTACGATCCATATTTGGTATTACTCTATCCCCCACTCCAGGAATCTGAGCATATGGAATGTTTTGTGCATCTAACTTGTAGGAGTAACTGAGTGGAAATTTTTTAGGTACTGCTGTGCTGCCTTTGCGTGAAGCATTGACAGCTACCATTATCTCGCCGTCTATTCTCGTCTTTGAACGAGTAACTACAGCTGCGGCGGCTGTGCGAACAGCCCCCTTTGCGGCTTCATCAGCCAATGAATTCCCTTCAACGTGAACGCCATCACGCTGATGACTCAGTGTATGTATCACGTGAGCCCTTGGTAGTTCGTTTCTCAACTACACTACCTGTTCCCATAGCATTTTATGCTTAATTGTGCCACCTTTTGCATCTTTGAACCCGTTTTGTTCCCAATGATGTAGATATTCATTGTACGACTGTACACAGTAAAAGGAATCACACACAATTAGTGTGGGGAATTCGTGTTCCGTATTTATAAGTGCCAGTATAAGTGCTTTGAGTTCTGCCAACTGAGCCGTGCAGTCTCCTAGAGATTGCGTTTTAGTGCAACTCAGATGGAACTTTCCATCGTGCATGCGACCTTTAACAATCGCACACGCCGCGCTGTAAGCTTGCTTACTCCCTATGGCTGGTTGAGCAGAACCGTCAGTGTAAATAATGTATTCATACTGATCTAGAGGCAAAATTTCATTTGGTAGAGGATATTCTTGTTCGTATTGCAGGAATGCCTGTGTTTTCAAACTTGGATCAAATCTGTATTCAACATCCGTTGCAGTAAGAGAATTAGCCCATTGTATCCATCTGGGATGTAAGGCTTTCGCATTTGGAATGCTAGCTTTTGTAACAGCTTCTAAAGCTGGTACTGGGGTCACGACAATTATGCGTTTACCCTGAGCCAGAGCTCTTTCTCTTGCTACAGCGGTCTGCACTGCTGTCAGAATTTTTTCTGTTGAAGTGAAACGCATTTCTGCGTTTGTGTACAGGTGCGATTTGTATGCGATTGGTACAGTTTCGCCTTCATTAAAAGTTAAATAAGTGTACCCGCATTGACCCGCTATTACTCGGATCACTAAGTTCTGTGCGTTTACGCGTGTCTGTAAATGTTTAGAAGCTATCATGTCTTCCTGTAGGGAACGTAGGATATTTGTGTGTTCCTGTGTCCATTGTCTGACTGAAAAATCAGGTTTTATTAAGTCGTAGAAAGGTTTTACTCTTTCTGCGTAATCTAAAATGTATGTTCGACCAAAATTTAGGAATCCCAGAATTGATTGTAAATTCTTTAATGATTTTGGAGGTTGGAGCAGCGCACACTTTTCTAAAAAGTTAGCTGCTAAGCTTTTCCCTTCACTTGACAGCTCATACCCTAAAAATAGGACACTGAGGTGGGCAATTTTTGATTTTTGAAATAAAATTTGTAGCCCTCAGAGGCGAATCCCATAATAATGGTGCTCACCCTGGTCAAGTGCCTCGGTAAGTCATCGTCCGTCAGATAAATATCATCCACATAGGACAATGCTTCTTCATCCAAATTTTGGAGTAACTCTGTTACTCTTGCTGAAAATACCCCGGGGCTGTTTTTATACCCTTGGGCTAGGCGACAAAATTGTTGCTGGGACCCTAACGCACTGAAGGCGGTCAGATACCTGCTTTCAGGCGCTATATTTTGGCAGAAAAATCCATTTGAGATATCGTGTTGTTTTGTATTTTTTCCGCACAATGTTATTCATTAATGCGGCACTGTGTGCATTTTGAATTGCAAATGTCTTTGTGCAAGTGTTTAAATGTCTGTAATCCAAAACTAAACGATATGTGTTGTCAGGTTTCATTACAGGAAACAAAGGATTGTTCATAGGTGAAGTGCAATTTTCTATCACCCCCTGGTATTCTAGTTGGTCTAGAATCTCCTTGACTTGTTTTTTAGCTTCCTGCTTTATAGGGTATTGCCTTTGAGCATTTGGGGAAACTTTTAACGGGATCACGTGGTGGGTTGAATCCACATCCCAACCAACATGATTTTTGTACAATGCTGGAGCTAGGGCAACCGCCCACTCCTGCGCATATGCATGTTTTAAATGTATGGGAACGAGGTCGGAAAAGGCTGGAAAAATTACAGTTTCTCCCCTAGGGCACTCCATGACGAATGCTGGCGGCCAGTCTTGTTCTGCTAACAGAATGTCATAACCAGATGACAGATTTTTACAAAAAAGATCTTTAACTTTTCTGGGCTTGTCCCCCTCCATCCGGAGTGTTATCTCATGTAACTTATGTGGGACACTTACCCGAGTATCAGGTGTTTCCACCGTGATATACTCACTAAACTCCGCTGTCACCAGAAATTCCTTCAGGTTCTGGCGAGCTATCGTTACTTCTGCCGCGCTGTCTAGCATCGTCAGAGCCCATTCCCCGTTCAGAAGCTGTGTCCTCAGAATTCTGGGCATGTCTGATCTTGAGACCTGCTACCTTCTTCTTTTTGAACTGAGGTTTTAATTTTTGTTTATCTTCTTTTTTAGGTGCGTAGTCCGCAGCGCGTTGCGTGTCTCTGGACTTTGTACGCTCCTTTGACCGTCCTTCCCTCTCAGAGTTTTTGATGAACCCTGAAAGGAACGAGAGGAGCAGTATCAGTATCCTGATACCTGTCAGGTTTTTTAATATTATCCCTATTCCTGAGGTTATACCTTCTTTCAGAGGGCTCCTGTTGAGGAGACCTACCTCTGGATTGAGATCTGTTGTCTTTAGACTTTTGTTGTTTTTTATTTTCCCACTTCTTTTTAGAAGAAGTAGGTGTCTGCTTTGTAGTATCCTTTTCAGGTGTTGTTGATCCTCTGGACCGAACTACCTCAGGCGTTGGCGGATCCCCGCTGAAGCTGCTTCCCCCTTAATATTAGCTAGTATTATGGCTGATACCTGGTCAAAGTTATTTAGTAACTTCATTCCTAAGTTTAGGGCAGGTTCTGCTCCGTACTCATTTTGTATCTGTCTCAATACGTCAGGTACTACTGCTAAGGACGGGATACCATGTGTTCTGGTATATATGGCAGCAAAGACTGAACCCCAAGAGGTGCAGTCCTCTACTTGTGGTGTGAGACCCATGGGCAAGCAGATTGTTAGAATTCTGTGTTTATCACAGGTGGTAGTATTCGGGAATACTGCCTCAAGCTGAGTTATTTTCTGAGCTATCCAGAATGGGATTTGTTTACGTTTTGCCGGCATTTTGCCCATTACCGCGTATAATGTTTGTGGAGTAATTTTATTAACTGTACTCTGGACTGGAGTATCTTGTGCTGCAACTGGTGCAGGCTGAACTGTTAAAGTCCTCATCACAAATTGTGTGAGGTTTCTGTAGATTTTAATTAAATCTTTGTGTTGTACGAGTAATTCTGGCTGTGGCATTGTGTTAATGTCAGGATGCGGTGTATATGCTGCTAATATGGGCCATGTGGCTCCTGCTCCTCCGAGCGGGCCTAATCTTGCTCTTCCTCGTACGTGGGGTAGGGCGCCTTTAAACCAGTAATTATGCTCCTGGTAAGTGAGCGGAATCTCTAACTCCTCAAAAGGAGTATAGTCCGCTGGTGTTTCATCTTTTAGGTAGTAGTGAAATACATCTGTAACTGGATTCGCTGCTGGGAATGTAACCCATGAATAGAACACCTCTGTTTTATTGGATTCGTGTGCCTGGATCACGAAAATTTCTTTACCACCCCTGGCTCTTAAGCCATGTTCTAGAAGTTTTATGGTGACTGCCCTTCTGAAATTTGGTGCAATTTGTATTGCATCTTCAGGGTCTTCTTCTAAAACCGAAGAGGTCTGTTTCAACTCTCCTTGTTTCTTCTGCTTGTTCAACCATTTTTAAGTGGAAGAAGGGTGTTTAAGAAATTTTAAGATAAGGTGTAAATGCACAATTTGTAGGAACTATATGTCCTTCAAGCTTGAATAACCAACAGCCATTAAATAGTATTCTCGTACTACTCAGCTGCGGCGGATTTTGTGCCCACCCACTCCAGACGTCTCTGGGGTTTTTGTGAGTAGGTTCTCTGAGAATAGCACAACTGAACTACTCAGATTCTACTGTTAAATAAGTACCAAACCAACTTTGGTGGCGCCATGTCGTGTAGTTCCTATAGTACCCACGCAGGACCTGCGCGTTTGTATAACATAAGCTGTGGGCTTGGTGGCGGACTGACTCTGTGCAGCCCCACCGCGTATGTTAGATTGTTTTGCTTTAGCTAGCTCACAGTGCCACTAGAATCTCCTCTTATCGGGGAGAGATTAGTTTCTGGCAACCTTAGATCATGACAACCCAAATTCCTCAGAATCGTGGAAACAATATACTACCTTTCGCTCAGTCACTCGTGCTTACTTATTCGGTTTGTCTCAGAGAGTTACACAGAATACACAGTCGGGCGTTTCAATAAGTATTTATTGAACAGTTGTTATTCTAGTGTAAAATATATGTGCTGCGGCAACCAGCAGACAATAGCAGAGATATATGATCAGCAGTACGATAAAAGCAAAGGGATAGAACAGTTCTACCATATTGCAATAGTCATGAATACATACATGAATATAAAAAGCATTATGAAAAGTGCGCTTACTCCTACGATGCCTAACTAGATGTACCTGAGTGTACCTAGCATATGTGTAGGTCTAAAAGCCTAAGAGCCAAGAATCCTTCTAGGATTTAGTCGAGCCCCATACCTGAATAGAGAGAGTGTGGGACCCTGTCCTGGTCTCGAGTTGGACACCCCGCAAGGGCTGTGTCAGACCGCTGTCAGCTGGAGCGACTGCATGCAGGAGCCTCAGCGTCTCTGGTCAGTGTGTCAGCATGGAAGTCTCGGTTCCCTCTATCTTACCGGGGCAAGATGTGGTGTATTTATACCCTAAAGAGTCTCGGTCCTCAGTATTGTTTGTATTGGTCTGTTGTTAGACATGAGGAAGACGTCAGGGGTGAACTTTGTACATACATATTATGCAGGTGGTGTATTCCTAGAGAGCCATGCATAATTGATGAGTACAGTGTGGGCCTGTGTTTGGGAAAAACCCTGCTGTATTCAAAACCACAGGATAGATAACGTTCAGCCCTCAGAGCACGTTGTGTACTAGCAAGGACCAATGTAGGTGAAAGATCATGCCTATATAAGGAATCATGACTATAATAGGACATGTACAGTTATGACCATAATTGGGCATATGCGGCTATGACCATAATAGGGCAAGTACGAATATGTCCATTTTAGGGCATGTATGAACAGGTCTACATTAGGGCCTCTATACGGGACATAACATGGGGTCGTGGACCCTATGTCAGGAGGCCCTGCGCCTCTGGACATGGCTGGAACATCAGGGCATTTCCCTGGTGGTTCAACACCTGGCAGGCTCACTGAACGCCAGGGCGGACGAACTCAGCCGCAGGTGCATGATGGATCACGAATGGCGTCTTCACTTGGAGGTGGCGCAAGGTCACTTTCAGCAGTGTGGAGAGCCTTGGTTAGATCTATTTGCCACCGAAGAGAACGCGCAATGTCAGCAGTTCTGCACGTTGGAATTTCCAAGGCGGCACTCGCTAGGCAACGCTTTTCGTCGCGAGTGGAGTTGCGGTCTGTTGTATGCCTTTCCGCCTATACCACTTCTGCCCAGAGTGCTGAAGAAGATCAGGCGCGACCGGGCCCAAGTCATTCTTGTGGCTCCCGACTGGGTTCGAAGAGTTTGGTATCCCGAGCTACTCAGTATGACCATCGATCCCCCGATCCGACTGCCTCTTCGGGAGGATCTTCTGTCGCAGCAGCAGGGGACGGTTCTCCACCCAAACCTGTCCAGTCTCCACCTCTTTGCGTGGAAATTGAGTGGTGGCAGTTGATTCCTTTCGACTTGCCTCCTGAAGTCTGTGATATCATTCTGGCAGCCAGGCGTCCCTCCACTAAGTTGGTATATGCCTGCAGGTGGAACAAGTTTGTGGCATGGTGCACAGCAAAGGCTGTGGATCCCCTTTCTGCCCCTCTTTCAGAAGTCCTTTTGTTCCTTCTTTCTTTGGCCCAGCAGGGCTCTGCTCTGGGCACTATCAAGGGCTACCTTTCGGCTATTTCAGCCTTTCTTAGGCTTCCTGATCAGCCCTCTCTTTTCAAGTCCTCTGTTGAAAATAGATTCCTCAGAGGCATTACTCATCTTTTCCCTCTTATTCCTTTCGTAATGCCACATTGGGACTTGAACCTGGTTCTCACCTATTTAACAACTGTCCTCTTCGTCTGTAAACTTTGAAGACTGCTTTCCTGGTTGCCATCACCTCTGCTAGGAGAGTGAGTGAGCTCCAGGCTCTTTCTTGCAAACCTCCTTTTCTGTCTGTCCATCCGGACAAGGTTGTGCTGTGGACACGTCCATCCTTTCTGCCAAAGGTTGTCACTGCCTTTCACATTGGGCAGACCATCACTTTGCCCACCTTCTTTCCGCCTCCGCATCCTTCCAGAGAGGAAGAGAGGCTCCACCGTCTGGACCCAAAACGTGCGCTCTCATTTTACCTGAATCGCACACGACAGTTCCAGGTGGATGACCAGCTCTTTGTTGGCTACGTAGGTGCCAAGAAAGGTCGGGCCGTACACAAGCGGACTATCTCCCGATGGGTCGTCTTGTGTATTAAAGCCCGTTATTCTCTGGCAAAAACAGGAGCCTCCAGTGGGGCTGCGCGCCCATTCCACCAGGGCGACGGCTGCCACTACGGCATTGGGACGTGGGGTCCCCTTACCAGACATCTGTCAGGCAGCTACGTGGGCCTCGTTGCACACTTTTACTAAGCATTATTGTCTGGACAGCCAAGTCCGGAGAGACGGCTTCTTTGGCCGTTCTGTTCTCCGGGACTTCCTGGTGTGATCTTGGTTTGCAGACCCACCACCGGGGTTGGTATTGCTGGGGTATCTATTCTAAGGTAAGGAATCTATCACTAACGTGTTTCTTTCAGATGCACAAGTTACTTACCTTCGGTAACGATATATCTGTAAGAAACATTAGTTAGTGATAGATTCCTTCCCGCCCCACCCATCCTCCCCGTTCTGCGAACTGATTTCTAGGGTTAAGGTCATCCCTTTTAGGGCCCTAGTTTCTATGCACCAGTGGTCAGTATCTTGCATGGCTCTGCGTTCCTGGCGCGGAAAGTCGTGTACAGAACTGACGTCAGCGCGTGAGGGCGGCGTCTTAGTAGCTGCCGCGACGTCATCTCGGCGACCACGACACCAACGACGGATGCGGAGCCGCACTACGCCACCTTCCGACGCGCAGGGGTACTGCTAACGAAAACTTTCCAGATCCAGTCTGACGCCTGGGCGTAATTCTAAGGTAAGGAATCTATCACTAACTAATGTTTCTTACAGATATATCGTTACCGAAGGTAAGTAACTTGTGCATATGTTCCATCTGGAATGATACCTCTGTGGACATTGTTGTTTAGAATTATTAGTACCACTGTCCATCTGGGTCTCATTGTGGCATCTGTAGCTCTTTTTTTATTTAGCCCTATAAGCAGCAATATTAGCAGCAATTTAGCATGTCTTATTGCTGCATTAGGCTGTTTCAAACAAGATCAGACAGTCAGGTGCCAAGATCAGTCAATCAGGGGTTTGTAAAGCGCAAATTACTCACCCAGACCGGGTCTCAAGGCGCTGAGGGAGAAATGGTGCAGGGGGGGTGGGGGGGGTTCGCAGATCCTGGAGGTTCACTGAGTTCCATCAAAGAGCCAGGTCTTGAGGTCCTTTAGGAACTTAGGGTGCGATGCAGTCTGTCGGAGGTGGAGAGGCAGGGAGTTCCATGCTTTGGCCGCGAGGAGGTAGAAGGAGCGCCCTCCTGTTCTGCTTTTCTTGATCCGAGGTACCGTTGCGAGGAAGAGCTGGGCCGAGCGGAGGGAACGCTGGGGAGCGTGGAACGTGAGATAGCATGATGAGGGTCCCCTGAAAATAGAGATGATGCAATGTCAGATCCACAAACCTCCAACATTTCTCAGTCAGCTGACAGACATCAACATGACACCAAACATACCTATTCACCCTATGGGTGCGCACTGGTGGTGCTATGCCAGAAGACAGCTCAGTATGCTCATCTACTATTGTGGTGGTGGAATGTATCCAGGTCGACTATGATCACACTCTGTGTCAGCTGCACAGATGCCGAGATTGCACAAAGCTTCAGAATCACAAAAATCATATTCACACATAGTGTCAGAGTTACAGACACCAGGAACACACAGTTCCAGAGTCTACACCACAAGCTTATGCACAGCCTTAGGTTTGTAGGTATTAAGTTCATTGTTTGTAATTAAAATCACTGCTATGAAATGAAATCAGAATTATCATTAGTCCCGGCCATTTCTCATTGAATCAGTAGTCATTCTTAAGACAATATCCCTATATTTCCTAACTCAACGTATTGATTAATTCGATTCAACATGAAAATATAATTTGCTTGTTGTACTCAATGCAGTACAACCACATTCTCAAACTAACAGGTGTAACAATT
Organism: Calotriton arnoldi; assembly: GCA_963921515.1. NCBI lineage: Eukaryota > Metazoa > Chordata > Amphibia > Caudata > Salamandridae > Calotriton > Calotriton arnoldi. Next base: position 1,544,400 of record CAWUFW010001574.1, read on the forward strand.
TCTTTCTTATATTGTACATAGTCAGACGTAAGCATGAATTATGATCATTGGTTCATGGCTAGAATATCACAGAATAAGAGTGTTTGTCACAGACCACTTTACCGTTCCATAAATGCGGGAAGTGAGACAAAGGAATGTAAAATAAATGACATTGGGCCCGATTCCGATCTCGTTCGGGAAGCATTGCGACTGAACCGTTTCTGGAATGCTTCCCGGACGACTCTGATCAGGGGAGTCCGACTGAGCGAGTACGATGCATCCGGATGCTTCTGGATACGATTCGGTCGTGCTCCCATTGACTTCAATGGGAGCCTGTGTTCCCAACGCAGACACAGGCTCCCATTGTAAAAAGGGGTTGCTGGGGAAAAGCATGCACCATGTGGTGGGCACCCCATGGTGCCTATCACACTGTGCATGGATGGTAAGAGGAGACCCATGGGAACCCCCACGGGCCCAATTCAGAGAGCCCCAGGTGTAGGGGGGCCTGCTACAGGCCCCCAAAGACCGATTCTGGCAGCCGATTCTTTCCAGTCAAACCGAATCGGAAAGGCTGTCCGAATCGTTTATCGTACTCGTTCGTTCGGAAACCAAGTCCATTGAGCTGTACGAATCTGATCCGGAAGGCTCGTCCTGTCCGAATGCCTTCTGGAACCGATTTGGTCAGCGCTTATGGTTTCCAGGCATTGTACTTGGTTGTTCGGAACTGGGAACGAGTCGGTCGTAAACAAGGGCTCTGTATCGGATTCGGCAAACCCTAATCCAATTCGGAGCCCTTCCGAACGACATCAGAATCGACCCCATTCAAAGAACTGCCTTGTGATACACAGTGTCCATAGTCCCAACCAAGAAAGACTCCAAGCCCTCCTGTGAGGCCACCAATTGAGCTTGAGAGGCAAGTCAGCTCAGCTTAGTCTTGTAGCACTCTACTGCGCTCTGCAGAGGTGTCAGATTAAAACACCATCATAAGTTGTCTTAGATCCACAGGTTCCAAGATCACACCTAGCATTTGCTTCGGAAGCTGAAGCGTATGTCTTTATGTAAAGATGATGGCAACCAGGATGAAATGATTTGATTCAATGAAGATTATTTATGCAAGTATTCCCAGAGTTTTATAACTGCTCATGACAGTTTATTTTATTTATAAAGTGTTTTATATCGTAAACATGACCCGACAGTTAAGCCTGGTTGTTACAATCAGGCTTTTCTAACTGTGAAAATAAGTTGTGTGCACAAAGATCTAGAGGTGCTCTGTGAAGTGCACACAGTCATGTAGGCCAATTTACAGGCAAGGTGTAAAGGTAAACCAAGGTAACAGAAACAAGTGCATGCAAACTTGCCAACGTTAGAACTGATGCCTGCACTCAGAGGTACAGGCATCTAGAAAAGTGGAAGCACAAATGAAACCTTTGTTATTGCGTAAGGTGTGCATCTGGTAACAATCAGTTCAATGAGATGAGACAGGGACACTTAGCGGTGCGAGGCGGGACCACCCTTCCGCCGCACCGCAAAAACCAGTGTGAGAACCACCCGCCGTATTATGACTTTTTTAGTCACTGACAAGCGGTTTCTTTGGTGTTCCCACAGCGGTGCCTATAAAATAGGCACCACAATGGGAACATCAAAGGAAGTTCCAGCACGGCATGGACTGTGAAGTCCATGCCGTGCTGGAACTGGGGGTGCATGCACACAGGGAGGCACATGCTGTGCCCCTTTGTGTGCATCCACATGGAGTGAGGCACAGGGGGGGCCTTGTAGAGCCCCCTTTCTTTCCTCACTGCCACTGTTTTCATGGAGGAAAGACCTCCCTGAAATCAGTGGTGGTGAGGAAAGACGTAATATGCTTGGCGCTACCGTGGCGGTCCTGCCAAGCATATTTCTGCCTCAAGCACGCCGCACCACCACCAGGGAAAGGCAGTTCCCTGGCGGAGTCAGCCGTCCCAGGGCGGCACAACCGCCAAGATCGTAATGTGGCGGTCAGAAGACCGCCAACGCCACCCAACTTCGAGTCTGCAGGCCGAGGACCGCCAGACTTGTAATCAGGCCCTTAGTGGTAACCTAAATCCTCTTTCGTTAATAAAAAACAGACTCAAGCAGCATTAGGAAACAAAATGTGCATTTTAAAACAATTTTAAAAAGGCTCAATGTTGTGCATATAATATGAATTGTAATCACAAAGAATATAAACAATAAAGCATCAGGCAAATGAACCAATACTGTGAAGAGCAAAAAATACTCTAACTTGCCTATTATATTGCAAGCACTTGTAGGCACTATACTAGTTCTAGCATATTAGGAAAATCTAGCCAGTCTTGAGTGTCAAAGAGAGCACGTGCTCCATACCTGATTCAGAAACACAGCACTTATTCTTCTGTCTGAAAAGAAATTCTGCTAGGAACAGACACAGCCACTCTGGCAGTCAGTGAAGGCCACTTACCGCAGTGCTTAATTTGAGCCGGTGGTTTCTGGTGCTCGGCATCAGCACTTAATTGGCGGCACCAGCACTTAATTGCTTGAACATGCACTTATGACAGCTAACACATGGTGGCGCTGTTTGGGTAATTTAAAGATGAGCAGAAGAACAGTTGTTTGTTAATTCAATATACATTAAAAACAACTAATACCTGCCACCCAAGCCATTCTTAAAGCTTTGGTGGCCTCGAACAGTCTGAATTGTCACACTTGTAGCAGTGTGACGGTTAGCAGTTGTGTAAGTACAGTGGCAATGTGTGGTGCACGCGGCGGTGGCCTCCTGATGGGGGCCCCAGCACTTATTGTTTTGCAAATTAAGAACTGACTTGCCGCCGCCACACAGCAAACTTCAGTTGGAGTAGGTGCTGAAGTGTGCCCCTTCCTGGTTTGAGAGCGCTGATGCCATGAAGATCTCCTTGCTAACATTTAGCCCTTTGTGTTTTAGCATTGGCCTGTTGAAGGCTATTAGAAAAACAATCGATAATAAGTAGCGCAAGCTCGGTCCAGCTATTTTACATTGTTAAACAATGTTCTTTAACTGTAATAATATGTAGCCCACACTCACTAATCTCCAAGAAGCTCTGTTTGTTTATAAAGGATAAGAACTTTATGCTTCAGCAGAAATGATTAACTAACAGATGTGTTTGCATAAGCTTCATTATCATATTTGCATTTAACAATTGAAGACCTAAGCGACATATCTGAAAGAGAAAATTAGTTATAGATTTCTTACCTTAGAATTACCCCCAGGCGTCAGACTGGATCCGGAAAGTTTTTTCGTCAGCAGTACCTCTGCGCATCGGAAGGTGGCGTCGGTCGGCTCCGCGTCCGTCGTTGGCGTCTTGGTCGCCGGGATGATGTCATGGTAGCTACTTAGACGCCACCCTCGCGCGCTGACGTCAGTTCTTTCTTTTTCCGCGCCAGCCAGCGCAGATCCGGAGAGAGCGGTACCTCCAGTCACTTTTTGACTGACTTTTTTGCGACTTTTGTCGACACCGTTTTTGTGTCTATCGACTCCTGGTTAGGAGTGGGCGTAATTTGCGGAATACTACTACGCGGAATTTCACAAAGCTCTGTTTCGTCCGACTCCCAATTAATAAAACAGAAACCTCATATACTTTTGGCAAAATAACAAGTATCTCTGTCTTTATATGCTAAAATGCATATAGTCATTTCACAAAAGTGAAAATGAAAATTTAGCAAGCAGTGAGAGAGGTGATGATTTTGGGATCCTCCCTAACCTAGGGAGAGAACCAAGCAGATGCCTTGAAAACAAAGAGCACATCTTGCTGAACGATTCGGGGGTGGTCCCATCCTCTTAGGACCACCCCAAGCACAGTTATGGGCAAAAATACAATCCCAATCAAAGGCCCTGCAAAGCATTATGGGACGAGATTAGCAGTGGGCAGTGAATATTATACTATCCAATATCAAAATAATTCTACAAAGAGCTGCAGTTCAACTAGTCGTTACTAGGTGTCCCTCACGAGTCAAATGCAAAAGCATTGAAATTATTACATCAAGCTGCAGTTCCACTAGTCGTTACTAGGTGTCCCTCACGAGTCAAATGCAAAAGCATTGAAACCCTTTCATGAAGCTGCAGTTCCACTAGTCGTTACTAGGTGTCCTTCATGAGTCAGGCCTGGATCCGGATCGGCGCCGGTCGACCTTTTAACACCTCCCCCGGCACCAATTCCACCGGCACCACGTCCGCCACCAACGCCGGTTGTGTCCCCAACCGGCGTCGACCCCAGCTTCCACCCTGACTTGGACACGGAGCCGGACCGGCGTCGACCGACGCCGGATCCGGCGCCGAGTGGTACTTTTGTACCTCTGTTCTACCCTGGTGCCAGATTGGCAACCAGAGGAGTGTTAGGAAGACTGGGAGGGGTCTGTTGACCCTTTAGTTGGCCAGTTGGATGAACCGGACTGGAGAGAGGAGTTGGGGGAAGCCAGTGGTCTGGATACCTCCCCAGATCTTGGCATGCTGTCTCCTCCTACGGTTCACGGTAGGCCTCGAGCATTTTCAGTTCACCGTGCTCCCCTTTGGCCTTACCAGTGCCCCTCGGGTGTTCACGAAAGTGATGGCGGTGGTCGCAGCTCATCTGCGCCCGAGCTGGGGTTTCAGTCTTCCCCTACCTCGACGACTGGCTGCTGAAGGCGGGCTCGTCCCAGGCAGTCGTCTCCCACCTCCAGACTATGGCCGAACTCCTGCACTCGCTGGGGTTCTCCATCAATGTGCCGAAGTCGCATCTGATTCCTTCTCCACAGCTCCTTTTCATCGGAGCAGTTCTGGACACTACGCAGTTTCGGGCCTATCCTCCCGAACTGCGAGTCCGGGATATTCAGGCTATGATTCCGATCTTTCAGCCTTTATCCTGGGTTTCGGTACGGATGACCCTGAGGCTGCTGGACCTCATGGCCTCCTGCATCCTGCTGGTCAATCATGCCAGGTGGCATATGCGGGCTCTGCAGTGGGACCTGAAGTTCCAGTGGGCGCAGCACCAGGGCAACCTGTCCGATCACGTCCAGATCTCGGAGGGGACTGCAAAACAGTTGCAGTGGTGGCTCACGGACCGGCAATGGGTCATGGGCAGATCCCTCTCCCTTCCCCAGCCAGAGCACACAGTTGTGACGGACGCGTCCCTTCTGGGATGGGGCGGTCACATGGGAGAGGCGGAGATCAGAGGCCTCTGGTCTCCGGCGGAGTCCCGGCTCCATATCAACCTTCTGGAGCTCCGGGCGATCTGACTTGCACTCAAGGCATTCCTTCCCTCTGTCAAAGGGAAGGTAGTGCAGGTGTTCACAGACAACACCACCGCCATGTGGTACTGCAACAAACAAGGCGGGGTGGGGTCGTGGACCCTTTGTCAGGAGGCTCTGCGCCTCTGGACATGGCTGGAACATCAGGGCATGTTCCTGATGGTTCAACACCTGGCAGGTTCCCTGAACGCCAGGGCGGACGTACTCAGCCGCAGGTGCATGATGGATCACGAATGGCGTCTTCACTCGGAAGTGGCGCAGGACTCTTTCTACAGTGGTGAGAGCCTTGGTTAGATCTATTCGCCACCGAAGAGAACGCGCAATGTCATCAGTTCTGCGCGTTGGAATTTCCAAGGCGGCACTCGCTCGGCGACGCTTTCGTCGCGAGTGGAGTTGCGGTCTGTTGTACGCCTTTCCGCCTATACCACTTCTACCCAGAGTGTTGAAGAAGATTCGGCACGACCGGGCCCAAGTCATTCTTGTGGCTCCGGACTGGGCTCGAAGAGTTTGGTATCCCGAGCTACTCAGTATGAGCGTAGATCCCCGATCCGTCTGCCTCTTCGGGAGGATCTTCTGTCGCAGCAGCAGGGGACGGTCCTCCAACCGAGCCTGTCCAGCCTCCACCTGCTTGCGTGGAGATTGAGCGGCGGCAGTTGATTCCTTCGACTTGCCTCCCGAAGTTTGTGATGTGATTCTGGCAGCCAGGGCGTCCCTCCACTAAGGTGGTATACGCCTGCAGGTGGAACAAATTTGTGGCATGGTGCACAGCAAAGGCTGTGAACCCCTTTCTGCCCCTCTTTCTGAGGTCCTTCTGTTCCTTCTTTCTCTGGCCCAACAGGGTTCTGCCCTGGGTACCATCAAGGGTTATCTCTGTGCTATCTCGGCCTTCCTCAGGCTCCCTGATCAGCCCTCCCTTTTCAAGTCCCCTGTTGTTAACAGGTTCTTAAAAGGCATTACACACCTCTTCCCTCCTGTTCCGTTTGTGATGCCTCAGTGGGACTTGAACTTGGTTCTTACCTTTCTAATGTGCGCTCCCTTTGAGCCTCTACATAACTGTCCTCTTCGTCTTCTGACTCTGAAGACAGCCTTTCTGGTGGCCATCACCTCCACTCGGCGGGTGAGTGAGCTCCAGGCTCTATCATGCAAACCTCCCTATCTGTCTGTCCATCCAGACAAGGTTGTTCTTAGGACGCGTCCGTCCTTCTTGCCAAAGGTGGTTACTGCCTTCCACATTGGGCAGACCATCACTTTGCCCACCTTCTTTCCGCCTCCGCATCCTTCCAGAGAGGAAGAGAGGCTCCACCGTCTGGACCCAAAACGTGGGCTCTCCTTCTATATCGACCGCACAAAACACTTCAGGGTGGATGACCAGCTCTTTGTTGGCTACGTGGGCGCCAAAAAAGGTCGGGCGGTGCACAAACGAACCATCTCCCGCTGGGTTACCTTGTGCATCAAGGCCTGCTATTCTTTGGCTAAGAAGGACCCTCCTGTTGGGCTGCGTGCCCATTCCACCAGGGCAACGGCTGCTACCACGGCTTTGGGCCGCGGTGTTCCGCTGCAGGAAATCTGTCAGGCAGCTACGTGGGCCTCGCTGCACACGTTTACAAAGCATTACTGCCTTGACAGCCAAGTCCGGAGGGACGGCTTCTTTGGCCGTTCTGTTCTCCAGAGACTTCCTTGTCTGATCTTTGTTCGCAGACCCACCACCGGGGTTGGTATTGCTGGGGTATCTATTCTAAGGTAAGGAATCTGTCACTAACGTGTCTCTTTCAGATGCACAAGTTACTAACTTGTGTAACGATATATCTGTAAGAGACAGTAGTTAGTGACAGATTCCTTACCGCCCCACCCATCCTCCCGTTCTGCGAACTGATTTCTAGGGTTAAGGACATCCCTTTCAGGGCCCTAGTATTTTTCAGACACCTATGTCAGCTTCTTGCATGGCTCTGCGTTCCTGGCGCAGAAAATCGTGTACAGAACTGACGTCAGCGCGCAGGGGCGGCGTCTAAGTACTGCCCGCGACGTCATCCCGGCGAGCACGACGCCGACGACGGACGCGGAGCCGCACGACGCCGCCTACCGACGCGCACGGGTACTGCTACGCAGAAAACTTTCCGGATCCAGCCTGACGCCTGGGGATATTCTAAGGTAAGGAATCTGTCACTAACTACTGTCTCTTACAGATATATCGTTACACAAGTTAGTAACTTGTGCGTTACGGCTCTCTTGGCCAAGGGAGCCATCGAGCGAGTTCCTGCCCCAGAAGTAGGTCATGGTTGCTATTCCCACTACTTTCTGGTGCCCAAGAAGGACAAAGGCCTGCGTCCTATCTTGGATCTCTGGAACGTCAACCGCTTCCTCCGGAAGGAGAAGTTCAAAATGTTGACGCTAGCTCAGGTCCTGTCTGCCCTCGACCCTGGAGACTGGATGGTAGCGTTGGACTACCAGGACGTCTACTTTCACATCCCCGTCCTTCCAGCCCACAGGCGTTACCTACGGTTCACGGTGGGCCACGAGCACTTTCAGTTTACTGTGCTCCCCTTAGGCCTTACCAGTGCCCCTCGGGTGTTCACGAAAGTGACGCCGGTGGTCACAGCTCAGCTGCGCAGATTAGTGGTTCCAGTCTTCCCCTATCTCGACGACTGGCTGTTGAAGGCGAGCTCGTCCCAGGCAGTCGTCTCCCACCTCCAGACTAACGGCTGACCTCCTGCACTCGCTGGGGTTCACTATAAACGTGCCGAAGTCACACCTGATTTCCTCTCAGAAGCTCCTTTTTATCGGAGCGGTTCTGGACACAATGCAATTTCGGGCCTATCTTCCCGAGCAGCGAGTCCGGGATATTCGGGCTATGATTCCGATCTTTCAGCCTCTATCCTGGGTTTCGGTCAAGATGACCTTGCGGCTGCTGGGCCTAATATTCTCCTGCATCCTCCTGGTGGATCATGCCAGGTGGCGTATGCGGGCTCTGCAGTGGGACCTGAAGTTCCGGTGGGAACAGCACCAGGGGAATCTGTCCGATTGCGTCCAGATCTCTGAGACCCGCAGCCATCGTGGGGACCGTGCAACCCGAACCCCTGGACACCGTGCACATTTGCAGCAGCATATGCTTCTAGGCGATCCCTGAGGCTGTGCTTTGGGCTACTTGTAGCCCAAGCCCCGAGCAGTGCTTTCACCGAAGATTACTGGCCTACACTCCACGAGTGTTCCGTGGGCTGGTATTGTGTGATTCCTCTCGAGGTCCCTTCGCGATCCCTGGTCCGTTGACCTGTAGGTCCCTGAGAGGGCAACTTCAACTTTCAGTGGGCTTTCCTGGTTGCTCCAGACGTGCCCTGACTCTCCATCGCTTGGGGAGTCCCCAGGACCTTGCTGGTTCTCACCGAAGCATCTTTTCTCTGACCGCGTGGGTTGCAGTTGCCAAGGCTTGTTGGTCTCCAATCCGGAAACTGACCCCTCAGCACTCGACATCCTTTGTGGGACAGCTCGCCTGCGGAATCTGGTCGTCGTCAATGTCTCCTGGTCCCCGTGGCTGCAGAGTCAAGCTTCACCTCTTCGCACCTGAAGCACCCGACATCGGTGGGCATTCGATTGCTCCGCTCCTGGTCATGTGAAGTGACCCAGACTTTGTCCCCTCTGCTTTCAGGTTCTTCTCATCTCCGATCCAGGCTTGGGTCACACCGGACACTTTTCTTCTCCACGGCAGCAGCACTTCTTCGCATCACGCCATTGAAAACGACGCGGGTTTCCGACACCACTTGACCCCAATAACCCGGCTTCCCTGGGCTAGGTAACACGGGTACCTTGGTACTCACAAGGGTGCTGGCCTTAGAACCTTCTATGTTTAGCTGGGTTTGCTTGAAGTCCTCTCCGAAGTGTCCTTAAACTCAAATTTTCCAACCGCGACTTTCCCGATAGGGTTGTACGGAGCTCGCGTCTGTGTTCCCACACTGCACCCGTCCTCCGTGGGTCCCCTGTGTCACTACCTTGGGTGGTTCCTTGGGGTCCCAGCGATTCTACGTGCTCTAGGCACTGTGTCTAGTCAAGTCATGGTTGTTATACCACTTTCTTAGTATATGGTTTGGTCTCCCCCTGGAGCCCACTGTGTATTGTGCTATTTACTGTCGTTCTAGTACTGTAATTTTGTGTGCCTTGTTCTCTAATCTCATAAAGAGGTTAGTAGAGAGTGTTTAGTAATAAATACATATATTTTATATATACCTTGTGTGGTTCTCCTTTCATTTGGTCATTCAAGAGGTTATAGACTGGTAAAACAAGCTGCTTTACATTCCTTCAAGACTTAGCCTGAAGGCTGCTCTCCACAGCTACCACTAGGATAGCTTTCTATAAAGGTTGTCTTTAACCTAATCATCAATAAGGGTCATTTGGACTGGTGCAAGGTGCCCACTTTAATTAGTGGACAGCATATACCAGGCCAACTTCTCACAATTCTTGTGGCTCCGGATTGGGCACAAAGAGTCTGGTATCCCGAGCTGTTACATCTGGCCATCGATCCTCCGATCCGACTGCCTCTTCGGGAGGATCTTCTGTCACAGCAGCAGGGGACAGTCCTCCACCTGAACCTGTCCAGCCTCCACCTCCTTGCGTGGAGATTGAGCGGCGACAGTTGACAGCATTTGACCTTCCTCCCGAAGTTTGTGATGTTATCTTGGCAGCCAGGCGTTCCTCCACTAAAACGGTATACGCCTGTAGATGGAACAAATTTGTGGCATGGTGCACAGCAAAGGCTGTGGATCCCCTTTCCGCCCCTCTTTCTGAGGTTCTCTTGTTCCTCCTTTCTTTGAGCCAGCAGGGCTCTGCTCTGGGCACTCTAACGGGCTACCTCTCAGCCATTTCAGCCTTTCTTAGGCTTCCTGATCAGCCTTCTCTTTTCAAGTCCCCTGTTGTAAATCGCTTCCTTAAGGGCATTACTCATCTTTTTCCTCCTGTTCCCTTAGTAATGACCTAGTGGGACTTGAATTTATTTCTAACTTCTCTTATGTGCGCTCCCTTTGAGCCGCTACATAACTGTCCTCTCAGACTTTTGACTTTAAAGACTGCTTTTCTGGTTGCCATCACCTCTGCTCGCAGGGTGCGTGAGCTCCAAGCTCTTTCTTCAAAACCTCCTTTTCTGGCTGTTCATCCGGACAAGGTTGTCCTTCGAACTCGACCTTCCTTTCTTCCCAAAGTGGTTACTTCCTTCCACATTGGCCAAACCATCACTTTGCCCACCTTCTTTCCGCCTCCGCATCCTTCTAATGAGGAAGAGAGGCTCCACCGTCTGGATCCAAAACGTGCGCTTTCATTTTATTTGGATTGCACAAAGCAATTCCGGTGGATGACCAGCTCTTTGTTGGCTACGTGGGCGCCAAAAAAGGTCGGGCCATGCACAAACGGACCACCTCTAGGTGGGTTGTTTTGTGTATAAAAGCTTGCTATTCCTTGGCAAAGAAGGAGCCTCCAGTGGGGCTACGCGTCCATTTCACCAGGGCGATGGCAGCTACCACCGCTTTGGGACGTGGTGTCCCCCTCAATGACATCTGTCAGGCAGCTACGTGGGCATCTCTGCACACGTTCACAAGACATTACTGCCTGGACAGCCAAGTCCGGAGAGACGGCTTCTTTGGCCGTTCTGTTCTGCCTGGCACACGGTGCATAGATGTTTGGGGAGCACCACATGTGCCCCCCAGGCCACACAGTGGAGGCCTAGGGGTGACGGGGCCCTGCTAGGGGCCCCTAAAGTCGCTATCTGACAGCCTTTCCATGTCGGAAAGGCCGACATGGAAAGGCTGTCAGAAAGGACATCCTAATCCCTTATGTGGTGCCTCCGCAGGCATCGCCTCCATTGTAAGGATTAGGCCTCCGACTGACGCCCCAACGGGGTCCTTGATCCTGTCAGACGCGGCAGTCGGTCCCTCCGACGACATCGCTCCAACCGCAGGCATCGTAATCCGGCAGTCAGACCGATGCCTTGGATGTCGGACCGATTGCCACCGATGGCCTGTCTGGGGTGGTCCGTCCGACATCCTAATAGGGCCCTAAGATTTTGCGTGGGGTTGGGTCACTGTTTAGATGCAGCCCTGAAAGAATAAAGCAGGCGAAGGCCAATTTCCGTGGCTTTGTTGAAAAACAAAATGCGCTGCCTTGCATTACCTTGCGTCAGGTCGTAGTTACATGGGCGGAGCATGGGTGTTCCTGTGCATCCACCTATGTATTTTGATGTAAACCCATATTTACACAGACTTGTATACATGGGTTTGCGCCATAGTGGTGCTCCTACCCGAGGCTGGCATACCAAGGACACATATATATCTATTTCTCTAAATGACTTAGTCTTTGGATGTGTGATGCATTTTGCAGCACATATACGAAGAGGAATACGCCTCAGCAGATAATTTTTGTGCAGGAACATAACCCTTCCTGCATAAAAACTATCCTGACCATAATGAGGTCACCCTGTGGAACATGGCGCAAGGGTGCCTGCATTAGCGCTAGCCAGACACTAGTGCGGCAGCACTAGGAGAGAGCAGAACTGGGCCATATCTTGGCAAACATGACAGTTCTGCTCTCTCTTTCATGCAATAAAGTGCAGCAACTTCCCTTGCTGTGCTGGGTTGTGTTTAATCTTAGTAAATAGGCTGTGTGTTTACACTTCGGTTAGGCAGGGAAACTAGCAGTGCAAACCCATGGAACCCATACTTTTCTGAAAGGTTCTTATTTTTCACTTACTATTTCTCCCCTCTCTTTCATTTTTCTCCATTATTTCTCAAATCCGTTTTTTCTTTTCTCTTCCCACTCATTCTCTTCTTTCTCTAGTGTATTCCCCTCTTTCTTTTTAGTTCTCATCTTCTTTATTTTCTTTCTCCTTATCCTTCTTTCTCTTTCATTCAGTATTGTCTTCTTTCAGTTTACTTACTCTTCATTTTTTTACCCTCTGTGTTTCTTTATCTTTCTATTTTTCTACTTTGCCCTTTTATGATTTCTTTCACTGCTTCTCTACTCATTCTTCCCTGTGCTCTGGAGTTTCCAAGGCAGCTATCGCGCGGCGACGCCTTTCATCGCGAGTGGAGCTCAGGCCTGCTGTATGCCTTTCCGTCCTTACCACTCCTGCCCAGGGTTCTGAAGAAGATCAGGAGCGACCGGGCCCAAGTAATTTTTGTGACTCCGGACTGGGCAAGGAGAGTCTGGTATCAGGAGCTTCTGAAAATGAGCATCTATCCTCTGATCAGGCTGCCCCTTCGGTAGGATCTTCTGTCGCAGCAGCAGGGTAGGGTCCTCCACCCGAACCTGCCAACTCTGCACCTTCATGCGTGGAGATTGAACGGTGACAGTTGATGGCTTTTGACCTTCCTCCTGAAGTATGTAACGTTATTTTGGCGGCCAGGCGGCCCTCCACTGCCGTTGGCAGAAATTTTTATTATACTGTATAGAAAGGTCTATTGACCCTCTTTCTGCTTCTCTTTCCACTGTTCTTCTATTCATTCTAACACTTGCCCTGCAGGGCTCTGCTTTGGGTACTCTCAATGGTTATGTTTCTGCTCTATCTGCATTTTTGCACCTGCCAGACCAACCCTCTCTTTTTAGGTCTCCAATTGTAAATAGGTTTCTGAAAGGACTGATTCAATTGTTCCCACCCACGCACTTTGTTATGCTGCAGTGGGACCTTAATTTGGTCCTCACTTTTCTTATATGTGCTCCCTTCGAGCCTTTACACAACTGTCCCCTCCGGTGGCTTATAATCAAGACAGGCTTTCTAGTGCTGATTACATCTAACCAGAGGGTGAGAGAGTTGCATGCGCTATCTTGTACGCCTCCCTATATGATGTCTTTTCCAGACAAAGTGGTGCTTTGCACCCGTGCTTCTTTTTTGCCAAAGGTTGTGACCCCATTTCATCTGGGTCAATCCATAACGCTGCCTGCCTTCTTTGCTCCCCCGCAACCCTCTAAGGAAGAGGAGAGTCTCCACCATCTGGACCCAAAAAGAGCGTTGTCATTCTACCTTGACCGCACAAAAGAGTTCCGGATGGAAGACCAACTCTTTGTGGGGTATGTAGGAGCTAAGAAGGGCAGGGCAGTGAAGAAAAGGACCATCTCTCGCTGGATCGTTCTCTGCAGTAAAATCTGCTATGCCTTGCCACAGCCCCCTGAGGGATTAAGGGCCCATTCCACCAGGGGAACAGCTGCGACTACGGCTTTGGCTCAGGATGTCCCTGTCCTGGACATCTGTCAGGCAGCAACATTTGCATCTTTGCACACGTTTGCCAAGCACTACGGCCTGGATAGTCAGGGGCGGGCATTTTGCCCGTTCGGTCCTGCAGGACTTCCTAGTGTGAGGTATTGGTCCGCAACCCACCGTCGGGATGGTATGGCTTGGGTATCTAATTCAAAGGTAAGGAATCTGCAGCTAGAAGTCTCTATTAGATGAACAAGTTACTTACCTTCTGTAACGCATTATCTGGTAGAGACTCTATCTAGCTGCAGATTCCTTACAGCCCCACCCATTCCTCCACACTTTACGGACTGATTTTGTTAGTGCTAGGGTTACTCCCTTTTTCAGGGCCCTAGTTTTGCACACGACTACGTCAGTTACTTCGTGGCTCTGCACTTCTGGCGTGGAAAAAATGAAAAGTACTGACGTCCACGCACCTGGGTCGCACCTATATAGGTGACCGCGACATCATAACCGACGCTAACGATGCCGACGACGTCATGTGGAGCTGAATGGAGCCACCCGACGGCGCGCGCAAGGGGTATTGCTCGAGCAAAAATTCCAGATCCAGCCTGACGCCTGGAAAATTCAAAGGTAAGGAATCTGAAGCTAGATAGTCTCTACCAGATAATTCGTTACAGAAGGTAAGTAACTTGTTCTTCTCTCCTTTCCTTTTTTCCCTCTTTGTCTTTTTTGATCTTTCTTTCTTATGCTTTGCTTCTACCTTTAATGTTTTACTTTTATATTTCTTTCTTTCATTCATTGCTGTGTCTTTGTTGTTCTTAATTCCTTCTTTTGTCTTTCTTTTGGCCCATTCTTCATTCTTCTTTTTCCTCTGTCTTTTGCTCAATCTTTCTCTGCTTCTTTCTTGGTCTCCATTCGTTCTCTCCTATTGTCTTTCCTTTTCTTCTTTCTGTTCTTTTTTTTCTCTTCATTTCTCCCCTTTCTTTCTGTGTCTTCCTTTGCTTTCTCCATTTTTCCCTTCTCTCTTTGAATATACCTTTCTCTCTATGTATTGGCTTTCTCTTTTTGTCTTTGTCTCTCTTTCTCCATTTTTCTTATTGGTTCCCTTTAGCCTCTTTCTTTCCATCTTTTTTTCTTTTTATTTCTCCTATTTCATTTTCTTTCACCCTCTTTCTTCCTCTCACTTTTTTCTTTCTTTCTCTCCTCATTACTCTATTGCCTTTTCCTTCTTTCATTTCATATTTGAGTCTTTCTTTCTTTTATCCTTTCTGTATGCTTCATTGTTTCCTACCTAGGTTTGTAGCTGTATAAATACCATACATACAGTACTTTGTGTGTCATGATACCTTGCCTGTGTGAATGGGAGTGGAGTAATACAAAAAAATGCAAATGCAGATTGAAATGGATTTTAACATTGCCTTTTCAGAATTTGAGAGATGCCTTGGATAACATGTATGATGCCCGAATTCCAAAGCTGTGGAAAAGGATCTCCTGGGATTCCTCAACACTTGGATTTTGGTTCACAGAGTTCTTGGAGAGAAACAATCAGTTTAGCACCTGGATATATGGTGGACGGCCAAATGTGTTTTGGATGACTGGTTTCTTCAATCCACAAGGTATGAATTATTATGAGAGTTTAATATTTCTTAGATCCAGATTGATATTGATATTTGGGGCGGCGATTTTAATCTACCGTTGTGTCAGCACGTCAATAATGGGTTATGTGGGTTATCTTATGAACTAGGTCATTGTAGTCCCCACTTTCCCCACACACTTTTTGGCGATTTGTTGAATGATATTATGTTTATAATTGACCTTGGGTTTGTTAACGATTTATGCGCTCCTGTGATTCCTTTTTATCCTACTTTTAATGGAAGAGGCATGTTTTCTACAATTGATTATGTATTAGCCTCACAAAGATTTAATTCATATTTTAGAGATTTTATTACCCATGATATCGCATTGAGCGACCATTTTCCCATTAGTGTTGAACTAAAGTTACAGAATAAGCCAGTGAATAATAGAGGCACTTCAGACCATGTGGTGAAAAACATCTCTCTGGGTAGACAAAATGGTTATGCTCTTAAATGGGAAAAAGTGGATCATGAGGTTTTTACTAGTAGGGTGGCTATAAATTGTAAAGATATGTTTTTAATGTGTCTGGATGATAGATCTTCGCACCAGGAAATTTTAGAGAATTTTTATGTAATTACAAATTTTATTAAAGAATCACTGTATGTGTGTATAAAGGGAAACAGTAAACAAAATAAGGGCTGGTTCGATACAAGTTGCACTAAAGCATATTCCAATTTGAAAAAGGCCCTCCACGCTAAGGTGAAAAACCAGGCTGATATAAGAGTAGCGAGATGTGAATATAAGAGCGCACAGAAAATAAGAAAGACCGCTCTAAAAGAGGAAGCATGGCAAGCCCTACGAGATGCCTCGGTCAATAAGGATCCCTCTGCATTTTGGAAGGCAGTTAATGCTCCCTTTCTGGCAGATAAGGACAATGCCGCCATTGAAATTGCCATTTCCGAATCCGAGTGGATTCAACACTACTCCAGCTTATATAATAACCCAATGATGGAGGACAATTTAACTTTAATGACCGGGGATGATAACATGGAATTCACAACCCCCACTGATCAATTATTGCACTTTACGCTAACTGAGGTTAATTCGGCCATTAACGCAAGCAGGGGAGGGAAAGCGGCAGGTCCGGACGGGGTTCCCGTCGATATTTTTAAATCCAACTTAGCACTTTGGGGTCCACTTTTAACTCAGGTTTTTAATGCATGCGGCTCAAAGGGTTTCTTACGTACATGGTGTGAATCGATAATAGTACCGATTTTTAAAAAAGGGGATAGGGATAACCCCGCATGCTATTGTCCAATTTCACTTTTGGATTCCACAGTGAAGATAGTAGGGCGGGTTCTATTAAATAGGCTGCAAACTTGGGCTGAGGAACATTCAATTTTAAGCGACCTGCAATATGGGTTTCGTAAAGGTATGGGCACAATCGAACAGGGCCTAAATTTACATATTATTTTAGAAAAATATACTAAAGCAAAAGGCGAAAGACTATATTTAACATTTGTCGATCTAACGGCGGCATTCGACTGTGTCATACATGAGAAGCTCTGGGTGATCTTAGAAGGGATGGGCATAGATGCTGCAATTATAACATTCTTAAAACAACTGTATTCTGGGGCGAAGGCACGAGTTCGCTATGGGAGAAGCGGCGAATGCACTGGACACTTCAGGGTAGGAAGAGGAGTAAGACAGGGATGTATCCTTGCCCCATTCCTCTTCTCGCTTTATATAAATAACTTAGAAGCAGTTCTAGTGCAAGAGTGCAAGGACTTACCAATGGCAGCTAATCGACCCATACCGGCACTCCTGTATGCGGACGACGAGGTATTGATGGCCCGTACACCCCGAAGTCTGCAAAGGATGGTGGATGTTTTTACAAATTTTATGACAAACCTGGGTCTGGCTGTCAATTGTTCTAAAACTTTTACTATGATCTGTGGGGTAGGTTTTAAAAAGAAGATAAGGACTTTATTCATTGACTCAAAAGCAATTGAAGTTACCAAGACTTTTTCTTATTTGGGGATCCTATTTGATCAGATTGGTACATGGGCCTCGGCAATTAAAATTAGAAGGTTATTATTTGTTAAATCATTGATGGCCCTCTTTAATTTCAGCAAAAAATTAGGTAGACGTGCCCCAGTAGAAATTTATCTGAAAGAGACACGTTAGTGACAGATTCCTTACCTTAGAATATCCCCAGGCGTCAGACTGGATCCGGAAAGTTTTTGCGTAGCAGTACCCTTGCGCGTTGGTAGGCGGCGTCGTGCGGCTCCGTGTCCGTCTCCGGCGTCGTGATCGCCGGGATGACGTCGCGGGCAGTACTTAGACGCCGCCCCTGCGCGCTGACGTCAGTTCTTCTTTTTCCGCACCAGTAAGCGCAGATCCAGGAAGAGCAGTGCCCTAGTCAATTTTTGACTAACTTTTTTGTGAATTTTTTCACTGTTTCTTTCGAGTCTTCATCGACTCCTAGGTGTCAGTAGGGATGCCGGGCTTTAAGCCATGCGACGCCTGTGGTCGCATGATGTCGATCACAGACCCGCATCTGGAGTGTCTCTTCTGTCTCGGCCGAGACCACGACACGAAGTCGTGCCCTGACTGCCGGAAACTTCACCCGAAGGCTTTGCGAGAGCGGTCTCGAAAGCTGCTCGAGGTGAGGCAGTCGGCTCCGCGCCGCACCAAGCCCCGGTCCCGGGAGAGGTCGAGGGGCCGGTCGCGGAGTCCCCGCCGGTCGTCGGAGTCCAAGTCTTCGCGCTCCTCGGGTAAGTCGAAGCACAAAAAGTCGAAGAAGCGTCATCGCTCTAAGACTTCGCCTCGCCGGTCTCGCAACTCGGCTGAGGCCCCAGTCGGCACCGTCCCCGCCCCTGCGGCCCCGGACGTGCCTTTGGAGCCGCCCCCGCATTACCCGTCCTTTCCGGGTTCGGGGGCGACTCCGGCCGAAATACAGGAATTCCTGTCGGCCATGGCCCGCCTCTTTGGGCCTCAAGGTCCCTCCGGTGCGCCTTCGGGCCCCGCGGGCCCTGATGGGGTTGCTCCGGCGTCGCCGACGACTCCGGTCCCGGCACCGCCTGCCCCACCAGCCTTCATCCCGACCTCGGCTCCGGCCCCGGCCTCGATCCCGGCTCCGGTGGTGCCGCGACCCCCATCGACGCCGGTTGACCTAACCACGCCTCCGCCGACGCCGATGTCCCCGGTGTCGTTCCTGATGCCGTCCGGGGCTCCGGACGGCGTCGGTCCCCGGCTCTCTCCGGCTCCGGACATGGAGCCGGACCGACGTCGCTCGACGCCGGCTCCGGCGCCGATGAGACCTTGGATCCCAAATGTCCCTCCTCCTCCATATTTTGAATCTGAGGAGGACCAAGAGAGCTGGGAGGGGTCCGAAGACCCTCTCACACAACAGTGTGAGTATGATCAGGACTGGGCTGAGGAACTTGGGGATGCCAGTGGTCTAGACACCTCCCCTGACACTGGCATGCTGTCTCCTCCCGTGGCTACGGAGGAGGGAGCTAATTTCGCAACGGTGTTGCGTAGAGCAGCTGGAGCCTTACATCTCCAATTGCCTACTGTGGCTGTCAGGACTAATCTCCTGACGGAAGTGCTTCAGCCGGCAGCTTCCTCCTCGGAGACTGTGCTGCCGTTTAATGATGCACTCACTGACGTTCTTTTGGGCGCCTGGTCCAAGCCCACCACAGGGGCTCCTGTGGATAGGAACGTGGCCCGATGCCATCGCCCTGCTCCGGGCGACCCCTTGTTTCTCTCCCAACATCCCACCCCCGAGAGCTTGGTTGTCCAAGCCTCTGCCTCCCAAACCGCCTTCCCTACCGCCCTCCCGGATAGGGAATCCAAATGCCTGGACCAATTTGGGAAGAAGGCATTTTCTTCCTCCAGTGCTGGCTTGCGGTCCATCAACACCGCTTGCCTTTTGGGCCGATATACCCACTCCCTGTGGGATTCGGTGGCGGCTGTTTTGCCGCAGTGTTCTGAGGAGGTCCAGACACTGCTTACCCGCACCATTGCGGAAGGAAGAGATGCGGCTAAATACACCATACGTTGTGGCCTTGATACCGCCGACTCGCTGGGCAGATCAGTTGCAACGACGGTGGCGCTACGTCGCCACGCCTGGCTGAGAACAACTGGTTTCTCGGGTGATGTCCAGAATACACTCATGGACATGCCCTTTGATGGAGTCGGTCTTTTTGGTTCAAAAGCAGACCATGCGCTGGAGCGTTTTAAGGACTCACGGGATACTGCCAAGTCCCTGGGCCTTTCTGTTCTACGCCCTCCGCTCACCTCTGCTTTTCGCCCCTTTCGTGGCCACGGAAGGGGCGCCCAGTCACGTCAGCTGCCCAGCCACCGGCACGCGCAGCAAGCGTCTTCGCGTGGCCGAGGACGTGGATACCGCCGTGGCGGTTCGGGCAACCAGCGTGCGGGTCAGGCCACTACCTCCAACCCGTCCGCGGCCTCCAAGCCCTCCTAGTCCTTCCTTTCAGGTGCACAGCACGCCAGTAGGGGGCACGGTCCGCCATCACCTTCACCACTGGAGGCCATCACCTCGGACAGGTGGGTCTTGGACATTGTCCGAAGGGGCTACTCCCTCCCCTTCGAGACCACCCCCCCAGCCATGCCACCCCAATTCCACCGCATGTCAGGGGATCACTTGGTGCTTCTGCAGAAGGAAGTCACGGCCCTCTTGGCCAAGAGGGCCATCGAGCATGTTCCGACCCCAGAAGTAGGGCGTGGTTGCTACTCCCACTACTTTCTGGTGCCCAAGAAGGACAAGGAGGACATGCATCCTATCTTGGACCTCCGGAACGTCAATCGCTTCCTCCGGAAGGAGAAGTTCAAGATGCTCACCCTAGCTCAGGTCTTGACTGCCCTCGACCCTGGAGACTGGTTGGTAGCGTTGGACTTGCAGGACGCTTATTTCCACATCCCAGTCCTGCCGGCCCACCGGCGTTACCTACGGTTCACGGTAGGCCTCGAGCATTTTCATTTCACTGTGCTCCCCTTTGGCCTTACAAGTGCCCCTCGGGTGTTCACGAAAGTGATGGCGGTGGTTGCAGCTCTTCTGCGCCGGGCAGGGGTTCCAGTCTTCCCCTACCTCGACGACTGGCTGCTGAAGGCGGGCTCGTCCCAGGCAGTCGTCTCCCACCTCCAGACTACGGCCGAACTCCTGCACTCGCTGGGGTTCTCCATCAATCTGCCGAAGTCGCATCTGATTCCTTCTCCACAGCTCCTTTTCATCGGAGCAGTTCTGGACACGACGCAGTTTCGGGCCTATCCTCCCGAACGGCGAGTCCGGGATATTCAGGCTATGATTCCAATCTTTCAGCCTTTATCCTGGGTTTCGGTACGGATGACCCTGAGGCTGCTGGGCCTCATGGCCTCCTGCATCCTGCTAGTCGATCATGCCAGATGGCATATGCGGGCTCTGCAGTGGGACCTGAAGTTCCAGTGGGCGCAGCACCAGGGCAACCTGTCCGATCACGTCCAGATCTCGGAGGGGCTGCAAAACAGTTGCAGTGGTGGCTCTCGAACCGGCAATGGGTCATGGGCAGATCCCTCTCCCTTCCCCAGCCAGAGCACACAGTTGTGACGGACGCGTCCCTTCTGGGATGGGGCGGTCACATAGGAGAGGCGGAGATCAGAGGCCTCTGGTCTCCGGCGGAGTCCCGGCTCCATATCAACCTTCTGGAGCTCCGGGCGATCCGACTTGCACTCAAGGCATTCCTTCCCTCTGTCAAAGGGAAGGTAGTGCAGGTGTTCACAGACAACACCACCGCCATGTGGTACTGCAACAAACAAGGCGGGGTGGGGTCGTGGACCCTCTGTCAAGAGGCTCTGCGCCTCTGGACATGGCTGGAACATCAGGGCATGTTCCTGATGGTTCAACACCTGGCAGGTTTCCTGAACGCCACGGCGGACGAACTCAGCCGCAGGTGCATGATGGATCACGAATGGCGTCTTCACTCGGAAGTGGCGCAAGGTCTCTTTCTGCAGTGGGGAGAGCCTTGGTTAGATCTATTCGCCACCGACGAGAACGCGCAATGTCATCAGTTCTGCGCGTTGGAATTTCCAAGGCGGCACTCGCTCGGCGACGCTTTTCGTCGCGAGTGGAGTTGCGGTCTGTTGTACGCCTTTCCGCCTATACCACTTCTACCCAGAGTGTTGAAGAAGATTCGGCGCGACCGGGCCCAAGTCATCCTTGTGGCTCCGGACTGGGCTCGAAGAGTTTGGTATCCCGAGCTACTCAGTATGAGCGTCGATCCCCCGATCCGTCTGCCTCTTCGGGAGGATCTTCTGTCACAGCAGCAGGGGACGGTCCTCCACCCGAACCTGTCCCGCCTCCACCTGCTTGCGTGGAGATTGAGCGGCGGCAGTTGATTCCTTTCGACTTGCCTCCCGAAGTTTGTGATGTCATTCTGGCAGCCAGGCGTCCCTCCACTAAGGTGGTATACGCCTGCAGGTGGAACAAGTTTGTGGCATGGTGCACAGCAAAGGCTGTGAATCCCCTCTCTGCCCCTCTTTCTGAGGTTCTTCTGTTCCTTCTTTCACTGGCCCAACAGGGTTCTGCCCTGGGTACCATCAAGGGCTATCTTTGTGCCATTTCGGCCTTTCTCAGGCTTCCTGATCAGCCCTCCCTTTTCAAGTCCCCTGTTGTTAACAGGTTTCTAAAAGGCGTTACACACCTCTTCCCTCCTGTTCCGATTGTGATGCCTCAGTGGGACTTGAACTTGGTTCTTACCTTTCTCATGTGAGCTCCCTTTGAGCCTCTACATAACTGTCCTCTTCGTCTTCTGACTCTGAAGACAGCCTTTCTGGTGGCCATCACCTCCGCTCGGCGGGTGAGTGAGCTCCAGGCTCTATCATGCAAACCTCCCTTTCTGTCTGTCCATCCAGACAAGGTTGTTCCTAGGACGCGTCCGTCCTTCTTGCCAAAGGTGGTTACTGCATTCCACATTGGGCAGACCATCACTTTGCCCACCTTCTTTCCGCCTCCGCATCCTTCCAGAGAGGAAGAGAGGCTCCACCCGTCTGGACCCAAAACGTGCGCTTTCCTTTTATATCAACCGCACACAACACTTCCGGGTGGATGACCAGCTCTTTGTTGGCTACGTGGGCGCCAAAAAGGTTGGGCGGTGCACAAAGAACCATCTCCCGCTGGGTAACCTTGTGTATCAAAGCCTGCTATTCTTTGGCTAAGAAGGAGCCTCCTGTTGGGCTGCGTGCCCATTCCACCAGGGCAACGGCTGCTACCACGGCCTTGGGCCGCGGTGTTCCGCTGCAGGATATATGTCAGGCAACTACGTGGGCCTCGCTGCACACGTTTACCAAGCATTACTACCTTGACAGCCAGGTCCGGAGGGACGGCTTCTTTGGCCGTTCTGTCCTCCGGGACTTCTTTGTCTGATCTTTGTTCGCAGACCCACCACCGGGGTTGGTATTGCTGGGGTATCTATTCTAAGGTAAGGAATCTGTCACTAACGTGTCTCTTTCAGATGCACAAGTTACTAACTTGTGTAACGATATATCTGTAAGAGACAGTAGTTAGTGACAGATTCCTTACCGCCCCACCCATCCTCCCCGTTCTGCAAACTGATTTCTAGGGTTAAGGACATCCCTTTCAGGGCCCTAGTATTTTTCAGACACCTATGTCAGCTTCTTGCATGGCTCTGCGTTCCTGGCGCGGAAAGTCGTGTACAGAACTGACGTCAGCGCGCAGGGGTGGCGTCTAAGTACTGCCCGCGACGTCATCCCGGCGATCACGACGCCGACCGACGGACGCGGAGCCGCACGACGCCGCCTACCGACGCGCAAGGGTACTGCTACGCAAAAACTTTCCGGATCCAGTCTGACGCCTGGGGATATTCTAAGGTAAGGAATCTGTCACTAACTACTGTCTCTTACAGATATATCGTTACACAAGTTAGTAACTTGTGCTACAGATATACAGGGCTAAATGCTTGTCGATCGCGATTTATGGAGCCGGTATCTGGGGTTACGCTAGGGTCCATTCTCTGCAGCTTGCAGAAAACAAGTTTCAGAGGTCTCTTTTATCTGTTCCGGCCAGTACTTCTGCTTATATATGCCATCGGGAATTAGGCATCCTATTCTTAGAAGATGTCATTAAAATACAGCCAGTATTACTATGGCATAGAATTTGGACCACCGAGGAGATTTCCTTGAATCGACTAATATTGAAGGATATCCTACTATGTGATGGTATTAGAAATATAAAATGGCTGGCATACATTAAAACCTTTATGTCTAAAATAGGGCACCCAGAATACTATATGGACCCAGAAAATTTGTTAAACGTGTCCAGGAAAGAACTTAAATCTATATGTTTACAATATCAGGATGAGTCTAGAACTTCCACAGAACTGAAAAAACCAACGGTGCACGCACATTTTATGACATTAGCGACCCCATCTATACAGTTTTATCTTGTTTTAACTACTAATGATTATGATAGATTTCTGTTGTGTTGTTTTAGACTAAATGTTTTACATCATTTATTAAGTTTCCCCTTGGTAAATGATTGGGCGCGGGACTTAATTAATTGCCCGTGTGATGATATTTCGGTGCAATCTTCGATACATATCTTATTCTTCTGTAAATTTTATACCGCCCCTAGGAGGAGATGGATTGTCCCAATACTTAAAAAACTTGGCCTTAAACAATGTAAACCTGCATACCTGACCTTGCAACTGTTAGATGATGTGTTTATAATCGCTTCTGTGACTGCTTATTTAAAGAAAGTTTTTAAGATGCGTAAAACAATCTCGTTGGGAGTAGGTAAATTATCATGAAATTGTATTTTTAAATTTTTAATCTTTTCTTAGTCATTTAATACATGTTCTGTGCTTTTATGGTTACTATGACAGTTACCGAATAAAGAATTTTTGACTTTTTGACTTGACTTGATATTGATATTAATAGTGTTTATAGAGTGTGTAGGAAGGTGGAATCTGACTGCATGGTTACCCCCATTTTTTCCTGGTGTTTTGCTGGTTTTCGACTTAGTCTGACTGGGATCCTGCTAATCAGGACCCCAGTCTATCTGCTTTCTCCCTAAATTGGTTGTTCATGTACTTTAGGTACACTCCAGATTGGATTCTGGGGTACCCTTATAAGTCCCTAGTATATGGTATACTATGTACCCAGGGCATAGGTACCCCAGAGGCCTCCCAGGGGCTGCAGCATGTATTATGCCACCCCTGAGAGACCATTTAAAATGACACAACAGGTCTGCTACAGCAGCCTGTGTAAGGTGGTGCATGCATCCCTTACTTAGTTATAGGTTCACTATATCTATCCTAAACACTGCACATATATAAACCTATCAGTCACCCCTATAGTAGGCCTTATCAATCCTGAAGGCAGGGTGCTGGGTTTTATGTGAGAGAGTGCCCATGCATGAGCAGAGCCCCTCTGCAGCCTTCGGAACCTATTCTCCGGGGTTGTTTGTGATGCAGCCAACCATATATACTTAAGTGCATTATAACCTGGCGGTAAATGCTAACTTTAAAACGGCTGCATGGAAACATGTCGTGTTTGGTGTCAAACACCTTGGAATCATACCTCCACACCAGTAACTGGTGTGGGAGGTATGATTCCACCCTCCTAGAGGGAGAAATATGACAACACCGGTAAACCCGGTACCAGCTTTCTTGACCCTGGCATCACAAAATGGATGCTGCCAGCCACAGACACGAGTCTGCCCTCCTGCTGCTGGACGAAACTCCGGCAGGGGAAGGTTTGACAATAGGTTTCCTGTCACAGGGAGGTGTGACCATCCCAGACAGGCTTTAGTGTATTGGGGCTGGGTGGGTAAACTCTGAGAGTGCTTTGAGGTCTGCACTGGGGGCACATTTGGTGTCCCTGTGCATAGTCCAGCTCAAACCGGTTGCAGGAGCCATTTGCTCCTGCTCTGGCGCGAAACTGGACAAAGGACATGGGTGTAGCCACCCCTCTGTCCTGACCCTCCCATAGGTGGGTCCCCAGAGCTTGTCCCACCCCTCCCTTGGGTATAAAGTAGGAATCCCTGACTACAGGACTTTA
Source organism: Calotriton arnoldi (assembly GCA_963921515.1). Lineage (NCBI taxonomy): Eukaryota > Metazoa > Chordata > Amphibia > Caudata > Salamandridae > Calotriton > Calotriton arnoldi. The sequence continues at coordinate 1,569,454 of CAWUFW010001574.1, forward strand.
GATTTTACCTGGACTAAACTCTGCTACAGAAACCAAGTACTTCGATGATCTGCACAATGCTGGATGACTGAAGAATCTCCCTTGGAGTAAAGGAGTTACTCCCCTGCTGAGCAGGCACCTAAACGCATCTGACCGGGTTGCATCTATGAAGCTCCTGAAGGACTCTGAAGATTTCTGCAACACAGGAGGTGGGTTCCCGAGGTCTCTGAGGTTGATCTGCGCTCTCAGCAATTCTGAGGCCCGTATCCCTCGTGGGGACCGTGTAACCCTTACCCCTGTGCACTGTGTACATTTGCAGCAGCATATGCTTTTTGGCAACCCCTGAGTCTGTGCTTTGGGCTACTTGTAGTCCTGACCCCGAGCAGTAATTTCACTGAAGATTTCCAGCCTACACTCCACGAGTGTTCCGTGGGCTGGTATTTAGTGATTCAGCTCGAGGTCCCTTCGCAATCCCTGGTCCGTTGTCCTGTGGGTCCCTGTGAAGGTAACTTTGACTTTCAGTGGGCTTTCCTGGTTGCTCCAGATGTGCCCTGACTCTCCATAGCTTGGAGAGTCCCCAGGACCTTGCTGGTCCTCACAAAAGCATCTTTCCTCTGACCGCGTGGGTTGCAGTTGCCAAGGCTTGTTGGTGTTCAATCCGGACACTGACCCCCCAGCACTCGACATCCTTTGTGGGACAGCTCACCTCCGGACTCTGGTCATCATCAACATCTCCTGGTCCCCGTGGCTGCAGAGTCAAGCTTCACCTCTTCTCACCTGAAGCACCCAACTTCGGTGGGCATTCGATTGCTCCGCTCCTGGTCACGTGAAGTGACCCAGACTTTGTCCCCTCTGCTTTCAGGTTCTTCTCATCTCCGATCCAGGCTTGGATCACACCGGACACTTTTCTTCTCCACGGCAGCAGTACTTTTTCGCATCATGCCATTGAAAACGACAAGGGTTTCCGACACCACTTGACCCCTATGCACCCGGCTCCTCTGGGATAGGTAATGTGGGTACCTCGGTACTATCAAGGGTGGTGGCCTTAGACCCTTCTATGTTTAGCTGGGTTTGCTTAAAGTCCTCTCCGAAGTGTCCTTAACTTTAAATTTCCAACGCGACTTTCTCATAGAGTTGTACGGAGCTCGCACCTGTGTTCACACACTGCACCCGTCCTCCGTGGGTCCCCTGTGTCACTACCTTGGGTGGTTCCTTGGGGTCCCAGCGATTCTATGTGCTCTAGGCACTGTGTCTAGTCAAGTCGGGGTTGTTATACCACTTTCTTAGTATATGGTTTGGTCTCCCCCTGGAGCCCACTGTGTATTGTGCTATTTACTGTCGTTCTAGTGATTTAATATTGTGTGCTTTGTTCTCTAATCTCATAAAGAGGTTAGTAGAGAGTGTTTAGTAATAAATACATATATTTTATATATTCCTTGTGTGGTTCTCCTTTCATTTGGTCATTCAGGAGGTTATGATCTGGTAAAACAAGCTGCTTTACATTCCTTGGAGACTTAGCCTGAAGGCTGCTCTCCATAGCTACCACTAGGATAGCTTTCAATAAAGGTTGTCTTTAACCTAATCATCAATAAGGGTCGTTTGGACTGGTGCAAGGTGCCCACTTTAATTAGTGGACAGCATATACCAGGCCAACGTCTCACAGAGTGCACAATTGTCCGATGGCGTCTTGGCGCTGTTGTCTGCGAGAAGTCTTAATATGTTCAGCTATTTGAGTGGCAGAGATGTAAAAAGCCAGGTTTTGAGTTTTTTCCTGAAACTGAGGTAATTGGTCTGGTCTCTGAGGTGCCTGGGCATTTTGTTCCAGAGTTTGCAGGTGGTGAAGGTGAATCTGCCACCACCCCAGGATGCTTTATTAGTGTTAGGGGTTTCAACTGTTCTTGATGTAGCAGAACAAAGGGCTTGACTGGGGGTGTACCATGTAGGAAAGTAGGATCTTTCTGGCATAGATACCCCCACTTTTTGCCTGGTGTCAGTGTGTTTTGACTGTAATTCACTGGGATCCTGCTAACCGGAACCCCAGTGGTAGTGCTCTCTCAATAAATTCCATGGTAAGTACTTTGTGCACCCCACAATTAGCATATTAGGGTACCATTGTAAGTTCCTAGTATATGGTACTGAGGTACCCAGGGAATTGGTACACCAGGGGTCTCCCTTGGGCTGCAGCATGTATTATGCCACCCATGGGAGCCCATGCAAACTGTGTCTGCAGAGCTGCCATCACAATCTGCATGAAATGGTGCTTGCACCTTTCACTTTGGATATAAGGTTTCCCTTATATCACGGTCACTGCACTTTTTACCTGTACAAGGTAAGTAAGACTTTTCTTGGCTTGAGTTAAAGTTACTGTGTTTCCTATACAAAACAACAATTCAACACAACATTTTTAGGCCCAAAATCGTATAACATGGGTTCTTATGGGAGAAAAATGGTTATCTGAAAGAGACTATTAGTTATAGATTCCTTACCTTAGAATTACCCCCAGGAGTCAGACTGGATCCGGAGAAATGTTTTCGTAGCAGTACCCCTGTGCGTCAATAGGTGGCGTCGGTCGACTCCACGTTCGTCGTCGGTGTCGTGGTCGCCGGGATGACGTTGCGGTATCTACTTAGACGCCGCCCTCGCGCGCTGACGTCAGTTTGTTCTTTTTCCGCGCCAGCCAGCGCAGCTCCGAAGAGAGCGGTACCTCCACTCATTTTTTGACTGCTATTTTTTACTTTTGTTGACTTCTTTTTTGAGTCGTGTTGACTCCTGGTGCACGTAGGGATGCCACGTCAGACCGGCTTCAAGGCTTGTGACTCCTGTCACAAACTGATGTTGGTCACGGTCCGCACCTCGTGTTCCTCTGGTGTCTGGAGAGCGACCACGACCCGAAGTTGTGCTCCGACTGCCGGGCCATGAACCCAAAGTCTTTGCGGGAGCGGTCCTGAAAGCTTCTCGAGGCCCGGCAGTCCTCTCCTCGCTGCTCAAGGTCCCGGTCGAGAGGGAGGACGCGGGACCGGTCGCGGAGTCATCACCACCACTCTTCGTCGAAGTCTTGATCTTCGGGTAAGTCAAAGCACAAGAAGAAGGCGAAGAAGCATCGTCGCTCTTTGCGTTCTCTCCATCCGTTGGCCGACGCGACGCGGGATGTGGATGGTGCTCGTCCTACGGCTCCGCCTGCGGAGCCTGCTGGGTCGGCTCCGAGCTTCCCTCCCTTTCCGGGAGCCGGGGCGACCCCTGCCCAACTTCGTAGTTTTTACGAAGCCCTTCATTCCATCTTTGGGCAGCCCGACTCTACCGGTGCGCCTTTGGGCCCCGCGGACTCGGTTGGGGGCTCTAGGCCTTCGAACCCGGTGGCTTCGGCCCGGGCGCCGAGGGGCCTACAAGGGTCCAGGCCTGGATCCGGATCGGCGCCGGTCGACCTTACGACACCTCCTCCGGTGCTGAATCCGATGTCGACACCTCCGCCACCTCCGACGCCGGTTGTGTCCCCAGCCGGCGTCGACCCCGGCCTCCACCTCGACATGGACACAGAGCCGGACCGACGTCGACCGACCGCCGGATCCGGCACCGACCGGTACTTTTGTACCATTGTTCTATCCTGGTGTTCCTTATCGAGTGGCAACCAGGTGAGGGTGAGGAGGACTGGGAGGGGTCTGTGGACCCTCTTGCAGACCAGTTGGATGAACCGGACTGGAGAGAGGTGTTGGGTGATGCCAGTGGTCTGGACACCTCACCAGACCTCGGTATGCTTTCTCCCCCTACCGTGGCTACGGAGGAGGGTGCATCTTACGCTGTGGTGTTGCATAGGGCGACTGAGGCCTTGAACCTCGAGATTCCTACGGTGGCAGTCAGGACCAACCTCCTATCAGAGGTGCTTCAACCGGCAGCGGCCTCTTCAGAGCCCCTGCTGCCGTTCAATGAGGCCCTCACTGACATCCTTCTGGGCACCTGGTCCAGGCCCAGCACAGGGGCTCCTGTGGATAGGATGAATGCCTGACGCCACCGCCCGGCCCCGGGTGACCCCATTTTCCTCTCCCAACACCCTACTCTTGAGAGCTTGGTAGTCCAAGCCTCTACATCCAAGGGCGCATTCCCTACTGATTCCCCAGATAGGGAATCCAAAAAGCTGGCCCATCTTTGGAAGAAGATGTTTTCTTCCGCCAGCTTGGGACTGCGGTCGGTGAACACTGCATGTCTGTTGGGCCGTTACACCCACTCCGTGTGGGACACAGTTGCGTAGGTGCTGCCACAGTGCCCGGAGGAGGCCCGGGCCACTCTCTCCTGTGCCATTGCTGAGGGTAGAGATGCAGCCAAGTTCGCCATTCGGTGTGGACTGGACACCGCCGACTCTCTAGGCAGGACGATTTCCACGTCGGTGCCCTGAGACGCTACACCTGGCTGAGGTCCACTGGCTTTACGGGCGATGTCCAATCATCTCTTTTGGACATGCCCTTTGATGGCCGTCGCTTGTTTGGCGACAAAGCGGACAGCGCACTTGAGCGTTTTAAGGATTCTAGGGCTACGGCCAGATCCTTAGGCCTCGCTACCACCCGTCCTGCGCAGTCTGCTTTTCGCCCCTTTCGTATCTAACGAAAGGGGTGCCCCGCCACGTTCCGCCCAGGGCCACAGGCCTGCGTAAACTGTTCAGCCTCTGCGCGGCTGGGGACGTGGGACCCAACGTCGAGGGTCAGGGGGCCAGCGGGCGGGCCAGTCTATCAGTGCCCCCTCTGCAGCTGCCTCCAAACCCTCCTAGTCCGACCCTCCAGGGCCACCAGTTGCCAGTGGGCGGCAGGATTCGCCATCACCTCCCCCACTGGCAGAACATCACGTCGGACAGGTGGGTTTTGCAGATAGTCCAAAGGGGCTACTCCCTCCCCTTCGAGACTACCCCTCCATCCATGCCACCTCTATACCATCGCATGTCGGAGGATCATTTGGCCCTTCTCTACCAGGAAGTTGCGGCTCTCTTGGCCAAGGGAGCCATCGAACGCGTCCCTGTGCCAGAAGTAGGCCGTGGTTGCTATTCCCACTACTTTCTGGTACCCAAGGAGGACAAAGGCCTGCGTCCTATCTTAGACCTCAGGGACGTCAACCGCTTCCTTCGGAAGGAGAAGTTCAAGATGTTGACATTGGCTCAGGTTCTGTCTGCCCTCGACCCTGGAGACTGGATGGTAGCGTTGGACTTGCAGGACGCCTATTTCCACATCCCCGTCCTGCCAGCCCACAGGCGTTACCTACGGTTCACGGTAGGCCATGAGCATTTTCAGTTTACCGTGCTCCCCGTTGGCCTTACCAGCGCCCCTAGGGTGTTCACGAAAGTGATGCCGGTGGTTGCAGCTCATCTGTGCAGATCAGGGGTTCCAGTCTTCCCCTATCTCGACGACCGGCTGTTGAAGGCGGGCTCGCCACAGGCTGTCGTCTCCCACCTCCAGACTACAGCGGACCTCCTGCATTTGCTGGGGTTCACTATCAACGTGCCGAAGTCACACCTGAGTCCCTCTCAGAAGCTCCTTTTCATCGGAGCGGTTCTGGACACAATGCAGTTTCTGGCTTCTCCTCCTGAGCAGGGAGTCCGGGATATTCGGGCTATAAATCCGATCTTTCAGCCTCTATCCGGTCAGAATGACCCTGCGGCTGCTGGGCCTCATGGCCTCCTGCATCCTGCTGTTGGATCATGCCAGTTGGCATATGCGGGCTCTGCAGTGGGACCTGAAGTTCCAGTGGGCACAGCATCAGGGGAATCTTTCCGATTGTGTCTAGGTCTCGGAGGGCACTGCACGACAATTGCAGTGGTGGCTAACGATCCAGGATTGGGTCAATGGCAGATCCCTCTCCCTTCCCCAACCAGACTTCAAAGTGGTGACAGATGCATCACTTCTGGGGTGGGGCGGCCACATGGGAGAGGCGGAGATCAGAGGCCTCTGGTCTCCGGCGGAGTCCGGGCTCCACATCAACCTTCTGGAGCTCCGGGCGATTCGTCTTGAATTGAAAACATTCCTTCCCTCTGTCCGGGGAAGAGTAGTGCAGGTGTTCATGGACAACACCACCGCCATGTGGTACTGCAACAAACAGGGTGAGGTGGGGTCGTGGACCCTATGTCAAGAGGCTCTTCGCCTCTGGACATGGATGGAACATCAGGGCATATCCCTGGTGGTTCAACACCTGGCAGGTTCACTGAACACCAGGGCGGACGTACTCAGCCGCAGGTGCATGATGGATCACGAATAGCATCGTCACTCGGAGGTGGTGCAAGGTCTCTTTCAGCAGTGGGGAGAGCCTTGGTTAGATCTATTTGCCACAAAAGAGAACGCGCAATGTCAGCAGTTATGCGCGTTGGAGTTTCCAAGGCAGCACTTGCTCAGCGACGCTTTTCGTCGCGAGTGGAGTTGCGGTCTTCTATACGCCTTTCCGCCTATACCACTTCTTCTGCCCAGAGTGCTGAAGAAGATCAAGCGCGACCGGGCCCAAGACATTCTTGTGGCTTCGGATTGGACACGAAAATTCTGGTATCCCGAGCTCTTACACCTTGCCATCGATCCTCCGATCCGACTGCCTCTTCGGGAGGATCTTCTGTCGCAGCAGCAGGGGGTGGTCCCCCATCCAAACCTGTCCAGCCTCCACCTCCTTGCATGGAGATTGAGCGGTGACAGTTGACAGCCTTTGACCTTCCTCCTGAAGTCTGTAATGTTATCTTGGCAGCCAGGCGTCCCTCCACTAAGACGATATACACCTGTAGATGGAATAAATTTGTGGCATGGTGCACAGCAAAGGCTGTGGATCCCCTCTCTGCCTCTCTTTCTGAGGCTCTTTTGTTCCTCCTTTCTTTAGCCCAGCAGGGCTCTGCTCTGGGCACACTTAAGGGCTATCTCTCAGCCATCTCAGCCTTTCTTCGGCTTCCTGATCAGCCTTCTCTTTTCAAGTCCCCTATTGTAAATAGATTTCTTAAGGGCATTACTCATCTCTTTCCTCCTATTCCTTTCGTAATGCCTCAGTGAGACTTGAACTTGGTCTTAACATACCTTATGTGCGCTCCTTTCGAGCCGCTACATAACTGTCCTCTCGGACTTTTAACTTTAAAAACTGCCTTTCTAGTTGCCATCACCTCTGCTCGCAGGGTGAGTGATCTTCAGGCTCTGTCTTCTAAGCCTCCTTTTCTAGCTGTTCATCCGGACAAGGTTTTCCTAAGAACCAGACCTTCTTTTCTTCCCAAAGTGGTTACTTCTTTCCACATTGGCCAGACCATCACTTTGCCCACCTTCTTTCCGCCTCCACATCCTTCGAAAGAGGAAGAGAGGCTCCACCGTCTGGATCCAAAACGTGCGCTTTCTTTCTATCTGGATCGCACAAGACAATTCCGGGTGGATGACCAACTCTTTGTTGGCTATGTGGGCGCCAAAAAAGGTCAGGCCTTGCAAAAGCGTACCATCTCTAGGTGGGTCGTTCTTTGCATCAAAACTTGCTACTCTTTGGCAAAGAAGGAGCCTCCAGTAGGACTGCGTGCCCATTCCACCAGGACGACAGCGGCCACTACTGCTTTGGGACGTGGAGTTCCCCTTCATGATATCTGCCAGGCAGCCATGTGGGCATCACTGCGCACGTTCACCAAACACTACTGCCTGGATTCTGAAGTCCGGAGAGACTGCTTCTTTGGCCGTTCAGTTCTCCAGGACTTCCTGGTGTCAACTTAGTTCGCAGACCCACCTCCGGGGTTGGTATTGCTGGGGTATCTATTCTAAGGTAATGAATCTATAACTAATAGTCTCTTTCAGATGAACAAGTTACTTACCTTCGGTAATGATATATCTGTAAGAGACATATATTAGTTATAGATTCCTTACCGCCCCACCCATCCTCCCCGTTCTGCAAACTGACTTCTAGGGTTAAGGACTTCCTTTCAGGGCCCTAGTTTTGTGCACCAGTGGTCAGTGTCTTGCATGGCTCTGCGCTTCTGGTGTGGAATGTCGTGTAAAGAACTGATGTCAGCTCACGAGGGCGGCGTCTAAGTAGATACCGCAACGTCATCTCGGCGACCACGACGCCGACGACGAACGTGGAGTTGACTGACGCCACCTATCAACACGCAGGGGTACTGCTACGAAAGATTTCTCTGGATCCAGTCTGACGCCTGGGGGTAATTCTAAGGTAAGGAATCTATAACTAATATATGTCTCTTACAGATATATCGTTACCAAAGGTAAGTAACGTGTTCATCGGTTCCACAGGTAAGTAAACGTCTTACAAGTGGGAGTTTTGGGGGTTAGGACCAAGGTTCCCCAAGGTCTAGGTTGGCACTCGAGTTGCACCACCAGCGGTACTGGGGCAGCCAGGTGAGGTGCAGGGGCCCAATGTTAGCCAATGGGGCTAAGAGGGCCTTCGGTTAGGGACTGCGTATGAGCAGTCCGCTCGGGTGTGGGAGCAAAGCTCCTGGGGTTAGGGTCAGCACTGCAGGGACAAGAATGAGCACAGGAGCTGTACCACCAGCGGCACTGGGGCGGCCGGGTGCAGGGTGCCAAGGAGACGTCGGGGACCCTATGCTTCTCAATGGAGACCTTCGGTTCGGCAAAGTTGCTGCAGGCTTGGGGAGGGAGACTTCCTGAAGGCGACCACCAGCTGTAGAGGTAAGTCGGGTTCTTGGGGGATGCCAGGACACCGTCGGTTGAGCCACCCAAGGCCGTGGGCTGTCGGGTGCAGGGGTGTCTTCTGGCATCTGGTTTTCTTACCAGCTCCGGTCAGGGTTGGGGGGACCCTTCAGGTTGAGGCTGCAGGCATCGTCTTGAGGCCTGAGGGAGGTCGTCGATCACCCGATCCCTGGTCAGGATTGCTGGGGAGACCACCTTGTGGTGTTGGGCTGCTCGAACTCGGGCTGTGGGTGTCAGGTGCAGAGTAGTGCAGAATCGCGAAGTCACCGGTATCCTGGTTCTGGTCTTGGATAACCCTGGGCGTAGTTCGCGAAGTAGCGCTACGCGAAGCTACGCGAAGTGCACTTCGCACTACGCGAGCTACGCATAGCACTACGCGAACTGCGTAGTGCGCTGTTCGCGATGATTGCACAGTGCCGGATGCTTGTCCGCACTGTGCAATCATTGAAAACGGCATCTTGCACAGTGCGAGCTGTCTTTTACTGCCGCTTGAGTAGATTTTTACTCGAGCAGCAGCTTTCTCAACGCGGACTGGCAGTTTCTCGTCGCGAGCATACGCGACCACTCGCAATGAGAAACCTGACCTCCCCGTGTTGAGAATCTCGCTGGGAGGTTTATTTTCCACGCTCGCGATCGGCAACTTGATGTTGCTGATCGCGAACGAGGAAAAAGTCTCGCCGGGATGTCATTTTGCTTGCTCGCGGTCGCCAACTTGACGTTGAGGACCGCGAGCAAGCAAAAAATGACCGCTGCACTACGCTACGCTACGCGTGTTTGCACTGTGCTACGTGCAATTCACGTACTGCGAAGTAGCGCAAACTTCGCAAACTACGCGAGCGTAGCGTAGTGCTTTGCCCACCCTTAGTCTTGGAGTCTTTGTTAAGCAAATCCGGTGCTCACAGGAGACAGAGTCTGTAAGGTGAGTTCAGGGCAGATCCTCCGGGCTCTAGGCTGCTGCTGGTTGCTGGACATGCTGGGTTCTTCGCTGTAGGCAGGTCGGGGCGGACAGGCTAGTAGGGCTGGGGCCAAAGCAGTAGGTGTCCTCTTCTTCCTGGGTCAGCATGGCTCTTTGGTCCCTCCTCTTTCTTCCTCGAATCTGAGGAGGCAAGGTCCAGGGTGGCCCCAAAATACTAGATTTAGGGGTGTTAAAAGGGGTGTGCGGGTCAGGACCAATGGTTCCCTTCCTTGGGGTGGGTACACCCCGTATTATGCCACCCTCCAGTGGGACGGGGCATGAGCCTTTCCCTAATTGGCTGAGTCCCCTCATCTTCAGATGGAGGGGACTGAGATGTACGCTTCACCTCGCCTCCCCCACCTGAGATGTGGGGTTGGCAAAGGTGGGCACACCTCTCTTCCTAGCTTGGTTTTCCCACCGATTTACCCGCCCAAAGTAGGGGGCAGAACCGGTGGGAGCCAGTTGCTGGGGGCAGCAAAAGGCAGGGACAGCTTCCAAAGGCGGCAGGCCTTTGAAGCTTCCCCTTCGTGGACCAAGACCATCCTAGGGGAGGAGGCATGACACCTCTGCCCAGGATGGGCTTTGTTTCTGGACCCAGAGAGCGGAGGCTCTCTACCCAGGGGTCCAGATACTTGTCTGGTGGTGGCAAAAGGCGGGCAGCCATTCTAGCCACAACAGGGCTGGTCGTTTTTCAGGGGGCATCTCTAAGATACCATCTGAGTGCATTTTACATAAAATCCCACACTGGCATCAGTGTGGGTTTAATGTGCTGAGAAGTTTGCAACCATACTTCCCAGGTTTAAGAAAAGCCATCATGGAACTGTGGAGTTTGTAATGACCAACTCCAAGACCATATACTCTTTATGGCTTTTCCACACTTACAATGTCTGAGAATGGGTTTCGACGCTGTAGGGGAACAGGGCTCATGCCACTGTACCCACACCTGAGGGCTAGTGCACCCTGTTAGAGGGGTGGCTTACCTAGGCCTCGGCAGTGGGTTGTAGGCATGGCACACAGAGATGTGTAATATAACTTTAAGTATGATAGAGTGCACTCCAATTTTAATCCACTTAAACAATGTTTTATTGAAAGCTCAAGGCAAAGTCTTGGCGTGTGGATTGGCATTTGCTCTGTCCCAGCAGCACAATCGGTAATCCAAACATAGTAGGTGCGCCGTCGCGCACCAATCCCAAAGAGCACAGCCATATAAGCAAGGAACAAGAATCCAATGTAATCCATATAATCCATCGTAATCAACTTATTCCAATTTCTTCTATCGTTTCGGAATCTAAACAGAAGCAACGTGGTTCCAATCTTTCAAAGTAGAAGAAATGCCCATCCAGGCTTTTTTTCTAAAACATAGCAGAATTCACTTTGCTTCCTGTTAAATCATAATGGTGTTCACCCAATGCATTTTGGGCTAAGGAGCCATTCCGATGTCCATACGACGCTGAAATTGCGCTGAACGGCACCGGATGCGGTACCAATGGAGCATTCTGCTTTGGGCAACTTTTTATCTGGCCTTATTCAACCTGTTCCTGCTTTTCCTATGGGAATGCAGTTTGCTAGGTGAAGGGGGAATATAGGCTGTCAAAACCCTTTGGGCAATACTGTCCAGCCTCCATTGGAAAATTGGCTGACTGAACTGGGGGAAGCTAGTGGATTACAGTCCTCTCCAGTTTCAGATTTACTTTCTCCACCTGGTATGGCAACAGAGGAGAGTTCTTCTTTTGCTGAGGTATTGAGGAGGGCAACGGTAGTCTTGGATTACCAGCTTCCCTCACTGGAATTGTCCACAGACCCTTTGGTGGATGTTCTTTATTACGGTGAGACTGGAGTGGAGCCTTACTCCCTTATAATGAGTCTCTGTTTGACCTTTTGTTAGAGGCTTGGGAGAAACCTGTGACGTGAGCTCCAGTTGCCTGGGCTATGGGTCAAAGGCATCGACCCGCCCCTGGTTATATCCCAACACAAAAGGGCTGGTGGTTCAAGCTGCTACGGCTTTGCCGGACCCTAGTCTCCTTCCCTTGGTTCCACCAAATAAAGAGTCCAGATGGCTAGAACATTGTGGGAGAAAAATATTTTCTTCTGTCAGTTGTGCGTTGAGGTCATTAAACACGGCATGTGTTTTGGGCAGATTTTCTCATGCTGTATGGGACTCTGTGGCACAGCGGCTGCCTTCTCTTTCAGAGGAAGCCAGGAGTGAGCTCCTGCAGGCGATGCAAGATGGCCAGGAAGCAGCAAAGTTCACCATACAATGTGGCATGGGCACCATCGATTCCGTGGGAAGAGCTATGGCTTAGTCAGTTGCACAGCGCAGACATGCATGTCTGCGTCAGTCTGAGTTTTCAGAGCCTGTACAGGATGGCCTCAAAGATATTCCGTTTGATGGTGTTAATTTATTTGGTGAACATGCTGATTCAGCTTTACGACGATTCAGAGCTGGTTGATGTGATAAGAACACCTAGACATGTCTTTGAAGGTTTTGGTTGAATTCTTTCTTTCTGACCTGTGTAGAATGAAGTGTTTGTGCATGACTGAGTTACAATATGTACTCCATCTGGTGACGACCAGTGTAGTGTTTCTGCTTAATTCAAGGATTTGCGGTTAGATAACCTTGCAGTTCTGTACACTGATTTTCCTGTTCCTCAATTCCGGTCAGTTGGGATTGCAGGAGTTGTATTCCATGATAAGTGACTTTCTTCATTATTCTGCCGGGTGCAAAAGTAGTGGCTTTATACTTCAGCTCTGTCAATGACAGTTTTTAGGCTGTTTATCTCTGTTTGGTTTTTAATTGATACCTGATATACAGGTCTTGTAGTTTGCTTTACTCTGAAGGAGCCATTACTTCACAATGGGGTGACCCAAAAATAACTCGAAGGACCTGGGTAGTAAATGTTACATGACAACGGTGGTTCAATCAGAAAGATCCACTATGTGGATAAGGTTTTCATGAATAAACTTATCCCAAAGGTTAATCTAAAACTCAACCTATATAATTTAAGAATAGGATTAGGTACTCTTTCTAACTGCTAGGAAGAGTTAACTTCTGTTATTGTCCAATTATAAAATTACACACACAGGAAACAGATTTGAAAGCATACAATTTTCTGTATTTTTTCAAAAAAAAAAGAAATCAAAAATAGGTACATTCTATACAAATATAGTTGCTCCAAGGAAATACCTGAAGGGGTGCTCAGGAAAGAAGTGCTCGTGCGTAAAGTTTTTGGAAAGGGATCTATCACATAGATTATCCTATTTACAACAGAGTCCATTCGTATATACTTATTATCCAACATTAGTATGTTCACATCTAGACAGAGGTAATTATATTATTCATAATTGCCCCTTTGTGGAACCAATCAACAATCCAGGCTTTGGGAATTGTTGACGTTTCGACCCGGCAAGATTTGGGGGGATGGGGGCCATTCAAAGTCTCAATCAAAGCCTCAAAAGCGGGTCTTCATCAGGACTGGTAACCCATTTAAAATGGGAGCAACCTGAACATTCATCCAATGTGAAGAATGCCGAATAGATCTTGTTCGAGCCAAAGCAGTGGAAAATAATTTCTTTTAAACCGTGACAGTAACTGTCTGTTGATTCCTCATCACTGAAGGAGAGCCAGATTCAATAGGAGTCCGTAGTCTCTCGTTCTATTTCATTCCTTTTATTATAGAGGGTACTTTATATTCTTGACTCATTTGGGGTTGTTGTAACGTTTCTTCTTTTCTGAAGGACATTTTCCTCTAATGGTCTACCTTTTCTTCTCTATGAAGGTTTTCTTATATGTGGCCTATGAGGGAAACAGGCTTTTGCCTCATAGCTTAGACTTTTTGTAGATGGCTTTTATTCTTATTTTATAGCTAGGTGCTTGTAGTTGGGTTTACACTTAGCGAAGTGTGATCCCTAGATGAAAATACAAATTGATGTTTATTTTATAGATTGATCGGATGTGTTTATTACTATATTTAAGATTCGTTTTTCTTCTAGGTCATAACTATTTTGGCCATTCGTCTGACTCTAATTGTTTGTAGCTTGGATACACACTTTGCAGAGTGTTGTCTCTGGATGGAGTATACAAAATCAGCCGGATTCTTTTTATTATAAAGTCCTTTCAAATTTTACGGTCTAAGTATGGGAGACCCTTCCTGAATCATCTTTAGATTGTTCTCTATTCATAAAGTAAGGTCACATGCTAACTTTGGCTTCCACTAAACTTCAAGGCATCTTTTTAATACTCAATAACTTATTCAACTTTATTCTTCTATTGCTGGATAATGATGTCTCAAGCAATTTGTATTTCGCTGGTGTTTTGGATGGCTGTTGCTTTCCTACGTGGTATGATGCCCACTATGGTTTACATACTGTTGTGTCAGTATTGTCTGACTTATTGGTTGGTGTAGGGAAGTAGGATCTGCTTTCATGGTTCCCCCCACTTTTTGCCTGGTTGTAGGAGAGTAGGATCTGCCTCTTATGGTTACCCCCACTTTTTGCTGATGCTTCACTGTATTTTGACTTTAGTCTGGCTGGGGCCCTGATAATCAGAACCCCAGCCTAGCTGGTTCCTCTCTAAATGGATTCCAGGTACCTTAGGTACTTCTCTGATTGGATTCTGGGGTGCCCTTATAAGTCCCTAGTATATGGTATACTATGTACCCAGGGCATAGGTACCCCAGAGGCCTACCAGGGGCTGAAGCATGTATTGTGCCACCCCTGGAAGGCCCTCCAAAATGACACCACAGGTCTGCTACTGCAGCCTGGGTAGGGTGGTGACTGCACCCCTTACAGTGGTATAGGCTACCTATATCACTACCATTGCACACACATATAAACCTATAAGTCACTCCTATGGCAGGCCTTAACAATCCTGAAGGCAGAGTGCTTGGTTTTTATGTGAGAGGGTGCCCCTGCATGAGCAGAGGCCCTCTGCAGCGTTCGGAGTCAATCCTCTGGTGCTGTTTGCGGTACAGCCTGACCATATACTCTTAAGTGCATTATAACCTCGCGTTAAATGCTAACTTTGGGATGGCTGCACGGAAACATGTCGTGTTTGGTGTCAAACATCTTGGAATACTACCCCCCCCCCCGCCAGTTCTGGCGGCAGGGGTAGCATTCCACCCTTCTAGAGGGAGAGACATGTCCACACCGGCATACCCGGTATTAACTTTACAGAGCCCTGGCATCACAAAATGGATGCTGCAGCCACAGACACGGGTCTGGCCTCCTGCTGCTGACCGAAACTCCGGCAGGGGAGGCCTGGACAATAGGTTTCCTGTTGCAGGGAGGTGTAACCACCTCCCAGACAGGCTGATGTGTATTGGGGCTGGGTGGGTGCACTCTCAGAGTGCTTTGAAGTCCAGCACTGGAGGCACATTTGATGTCCCTGTGCATACCCCAGTTCAAACCGGTTCAGGGGCTTCCAGCCCCTGCTCTGGCGTGAAACTGGACAAAGGGAATGGGTGTAACCACCACTCTTCCCTGACCCTCCCATAGGTGGGTCCCCAGAGTATGTCCAACCCCCTAACTTAGTATAAGTATGGAACCCCAGTCCTTAGGACTTTAGATTACCCTGGACGAAACTCTGAAGCCAAATCCTGGACCTTCGACGCTCTACTTGAAGATTAGAGGACTGAAGAATCTCTCTTGGGGTCAAGGAGTGACTCCCCTGCTTGGCAGGCACCTAAGAAGCAATTGTCCGGTCTGCATCACTGAAGCTCCCGCCGGACGCCGAAGTCTTTGCAACATCAGAGGTGGATTTCCAGACTTTCCCGAGGCTGCCCTGAGTCCCCAGTGAAGCTGAGGCCCGTAGCTGTCGTGGGTAACGTGGAACCGTGACCCCTGGACACCAAGAACTTTTGCAAGTGC
The DNA here is from genome assembly GCA_963921515.1 of Calotriton arnoldi. Classification (NCBI taxonomy): domain Eukaryota; kingdom Metazoa; phylum Chordata; class Amphibia; order Caudata; family Salamandridae; genus Calotriton; species Calotriton arnoldi. Next base: position 1,584,895 of record CAWUFW010001574.1, read on the forward strand.
ATCCTCTTTCTGGTCTCCCACGAAGTTGTGCTTTGGGCTCCTAGTAGCCCCTGCCTCCAGCACCGACTACACCGAAGATCACTGGCCTTCACTCCACGAGTGTCCTGTGAGCCAGCTCCAAGTGCGTCCGCTCGAGGCTCCTTCGCGGTCGCTAGTCCGTTGGCTAGTGGGCCCTCCCGAAGGCAACTCTTCTTCTGCTTGGGCTTTCCTGGTTGCTCCAGACGTGCCCTGACTTACCCTCGCTGAGTGAGTCCCCCAGACCTTGCTGGTCTGCATCAACGTCCTTTCTTTGTTTCCACGTGACTTGCCGTTGCCAAGACTTGTTGGGTCCAATCCGGTCGCCGACACCGCAGCAAGCGACAAACGTCGTGGGACAGCTCGAATCCAGCTCCTGGTCGTCGTCGACGCCTCCTGGACCTCGTGGCTGAAGAGTCAAGACGACTGTCAACCTACCTGAAGCACCCGACATCGGTGGGCATCTGCTCATCGCCTTCCTGGTCACTGGCTAGTGACCCAGACTCTGTCCCCTCTGCTTTCAGGTCCTTCTGATCTTCGATCCACTCTTGGATCCACCCGGACAGTTTCGACTTGGTCGCCAGCAGCCTGCTGCAGCAGATCGCCATTGAAAACGACGACGAAACCCGACGCCAAAAGACACCTATGCACCGGGCTTCCCTGGGTGAGGTAACTCGAGTACTCCGGTGCTCCCGTGGGTATTGACTCTAGAACTGCCTAGTTCTAAAGGGATTTGCTCCAAGTCCTCCTCTAAGTGTCCTTTCCTTTTAAAATTCCAACCGCGACTTTCCCCATAGAAGATAACGGCGATTCGCGGCTGTGTTCTCATACTGCACGCGTCCCCGTGGGTCCCCTGTGTCACTACCTTGGGTGGTTTCTTGTGGTCCAAGCACTTCTACAGGCTCTAGGCCTTGTGTCTAGCTCAGTCGTGGTTCTTATACCACTATTTTAGTATATGGTTTGGTACGCCCCTAGGGCTCAAACGTGTATTGTGCTAAATACTGTTGATATTTGACTTGTAACGTATGTACTTCGAACTCTAGCCTCATAAAGAGACTAGAGGGATGTGTTTAAGACTAAATACATATATTTTATATATATACCTGGTGTGGTCCTCTTTCATTTGGTCACTCAAGAGATTATAGACTGGTAAAACAAGCTGCTTTACATTCCTTCAAGACTTAGCCTGAAGGCTGCTCTCCATAGCTACCACTAGGATAGCTTTCAATAAAGGTTGTCTTTAACCTATCTCCAAGAAGGGGTTGTTTGGACTGCTGCAAGGTGCCCACTATAATTAGTGGACAGCATATACCAGGCCCACTTCTCACATTGGTGTGCAGCGTGTGGGATTCCTGCTTGCTATTGTTTTACCAGATAATCTCAATTGAATTGATCAACTGAAAACCACTAAAGGTACCTTAGGTACATATAAATACAAGCTTAGTATACAGTAAGTTCTACTGAACTTAGAGTTGTGTGTTAAGGGCTAGCACACCCTTTCTACAACTCAAGAGAGTTTAGTAGGCCACACTAGAGTAGGTAGTGCATACACCACACCTCACTAGTAATCTCTTCAGGGCCAGGAACCAATAGGTCCCTGCCAGGAACCAGTGGGCTCCTGCCCTCCAAATATGACAACCTCCCATTCATGGAATTGAGAGAGTTGTGCAAGATTAGGAAGCTGAAGACAGGCAAAAGTGCCAACACCCAACGTCTCATGGAGATGCTTCTGCTGGATGATCTCAGAAGACCCTTTGGGCCTGAAGGGGTAGGCAGAGAGGGTGGGGCAGAAGATGAGGAAGGGGCCAGGGGTGAAATCACCCAGGACCCCCCCTCTGAAACTGGCCAGGAAGGTGACAATGACCTTGACCTGGAAAACCCAGCTATTCCTGTGGAGGAAGAGGAGGATCAGAATGACCTCACCTTTGTCCCACCAGGAAGAGTTGTGAGTGTGCCTAGAAGGTCCAGATCTCCTTCTCAGGAGTCTAACCATTCTGACACCTCAGTAGGGACCTCTGTTTCTTCTCATAGGAGGGAATCCTCTAATGAGAGGAAAAAGAGACTGCTCCAGTATGGAGAAGCTCAGCTTAGAATCAGAAGAGAGCAGTTGGCTATAGACAGGGAGTCCCTAGAGCTTCATAGACAAAGAAGAAAGTTGGGACTAGAGTCCCATGGTGGCAGCAACTTCCATAGTGGTAGGGAAAGGTCTTATGACCATAGAAACCTGAGCAAGATTGTCCCTCCCTACCAGAGTGGGGATGACATCCACAAATGGATAACTGCACTGGAAAGGGCCTGTAAAGTTCAGAGGGTCCCCCAGGAGCAGTGGGCAGCAATCTTGTGGTTCTCCTTTGCAGACAAAGGTAGAGACAAGCTCCTCACTGTAAGAGAAGAGGATGCTGATGATTACCAAGTCCTGAAGAGTGCACTGATAGATGGGTTTGGCCTAACCACTGAACAATACAGGTTAAAGTTCAGAGATACCCAAAAGGCACAGACACAGGACTGGGTGGACTTTGTAGATTGTGCTACCAAGGCTCTGGAAGGTTGGTTACTGGGCAGTAAGGTATGTGACTTCAAGGGATTGTACAATCTTATCATGAGGGAGCAGATTCTTAATAACTGTCAAAATCAGCTGTTGTATCAGTACCTGGTGGACTCTGATCTGACCTCTCCCCAAGAATTGGGAAAGAAGGCAGACAAATGGGTCAGAACCAGGGTGAAGCAGAAGGTACAGAACCAAGGTGGTGACCAGAAGAAGTCAGATTCCCAAAACTCTGATAAGGGTGGGGAGAAGGGTAAAGACCAGAAGTCTTCACAAGGCCCCCAAAAATCTGCATCTGGTGGGGAATCCCAATCCAACAAAGGAAAAGGCCAAAAGAAACCTTGGTGCAAAATCTGTAAGCACAAAACTCACTGGACCAGTGACTGCACCAAGACCAAAGACTCTAATCCAACCACCACTGCCCCTAAGGCAACTGTTCCCCCTAGTCCAGTTACAATTGGTGGTGGAAGTACTCAGAATAAGGGTGTAGTAGGGTTGACCCTGGGTACTGAGATGGGCTCTGGCCTAGTCAGAGTGCCAACTCAGGCTGTCCTAGTCTGTGATGGGGGCCTGGATATGTCCCCCTGTGTAAGTCCCAATTATGTGGGAAAATACAGACAGCAGCCTTTAATTAATGGAAGAGAGGCTTTGGCATTCAGGGACACAGGAGCAAGTGTCACCATGCTGACACAAGATCTTGTGGATCCTGGGCAGATTATACTTGGTGAAATATACCAAGTGACCAATGCTAGCAATGTCAGAACAGACCATTCTCTGGCAGTTGTTAACTTCTCCTGGGGAGGGGTAACTGGCCTTAAGAAGGTTGTGGTGAGTGCAGACCTACCAGTTGAATGCTTGCTTGGCAATGATCTTGAAACCTCAGCTTGGGCAGAGGTGGAGTTCAGGAAACATGCAGAAATGCTAGGGATCCCTGCACATGTCTTTGCTGTGACTAGGTCACAGGCAAAAATGTCAAAAGCTGGACAGGCCCTGGATTCTGGAATAATGGACCAGGTGCCTCCCAAGAGGAGGAGCAGTAGGGTTAAGGCAGTGCCTTCCCCCTTGGCTCAGGAGGAAGATCAGTCTTTTGAGGAAGATGATCTCAGGCCTGAAGAAGGAACTGTCCCAGAGGAGCTTGAACCTGATCAGGTTGAGTTCTTGGGGACAGGGGGCCCTTCCACGGCAGATCTGAGCCAGGAGCAGCTGAACTGCCCCTCTCTTGAACCCCTCAGACAGCAAGCTGCTGCTGAGGCTGCTGGGAATGCTAGTGGCACCCATAAGATATATTGGGATGATGGACTCCTGTACTCAGAGAGTAGAGACCCCAAGCCTGGAGCAGCCAGGAGGTTGGTTATACCTCTGAAGTTCAGGGGCTTCCTATTGACACTAGCCCATGATATTCCCTTAGCAGGTCACCTGGGCCAGAACAAGACTTGGGACAGAATTGTCCCTCACTTTCACTGGCCCCACATGTCTGAAGACACCAAGGAGTTTTGTCGCACCTGTGTAACCTGCCAAGCCAGTGGGAAGGCAGGTGGCACCACAAAGGCCCCCTGATACCACTACCTGTGGTGGGGGTTCCCTTTGAGAGGGTGGGGATTGACATAGTTGGTCCCATGGATCCCCAAACAGCATCTGGGCACAGGTTCATCCTGGTGGTGGTGGACCATGCCACCAGGTACCCAGAAGCCATTCCCCTTAGGACCACTACAGCACCTGTGGTGGCAAGGGCCCTCCTGGGAGTTTTCTCAAGAGTGGGCTTTCCTAAGGAGGTAGTATCTGACAGAGGTGCAAACTTCATGTCCAGTTACTTGACTGCAATGTGGAAGGAGTGTGGAGTAACTTATAAATTCACCACACCCTATCCCCCACAATGCAATGGTTTAGTTGAGAGATTCAACAAAACCTTGAAGGGCATGATTAAAGGGCTCCCAGAGAAGCTTAGGCGAAAATGGGACATAATCTTGCCCTGCCTTTTACAGGGAGGTGCCTCAAAAGGGGGTTGGCTACAGCCCTTTTGAACTTTTGTTTGGCCATCCTGTCAGGGGTCCATTGTGTCTGGTGAAGGAAGGTTGGGAGTTACCTCTCAAACCCCCTAAACAGGACATAGTGGACTATGTACTTGGTCTCCGCTCCAGGATGGCTGAGTACATGAAAAAGGCAACCAAAAACCTTGAGGCCAGCCAGGAATTACAGAAAGCCTGGCATGACCAAAAGGCTGTGCTGACTGTTTATCAGCCAGGACAGAAGGTGTGGGTGCTGGAGCCAGTGGCCCCAGCAGGCCTCCAAGACAAGTGGAGTGGCCCCCATACAATTGTTGAACAGAAGGGAGAGGTTACCTATCTGGTAGACCTAGGAACTCCCAGGAGCCCCCATAGGGTGCTCCATGTCAACAGGCTGAAGCCATATGTGGACAGGGCTGACATGGGCTTGCTTATGGCAACTGATGAGGGACAGGAGGAGGAGAGTGACCCTCTCCCAGACCTGCTCTCACAGAACCCTGATGATGGGTCAGTGGATGGTGTAGCCTTGGCAGGCAGCCTCACTGCCCAGCAGCAGACTGATTGTAGACAGGTGCTCAATCAGTTCAGACACATGTTCTCTCTGACTCCAAGTCAGACCACCTGGTGCACTCATGAAGTGGACACTGGGGACAGTCTGCCTGTTAAAAGTAAGATTTACAGGCAACCTGACCAGGTCAGGGACTGTATCAGGACAGAAGTCCAGAAAATGTTGGAGCTGGGTGTCATTGAGCCTTCAGATAGCCCTTGGGCTAGTCCAGTGGTCCTGGTGCCAAAACCTCACACCAAAGATGGTGAGAGAGAGATGAGGTTTTGTGTGGACTACAGAGGCCTCAATACAGTCACTAGGACTGATGCCCATCCAATCCCCAGGGCAGATGAGCTAATAGACACCTTGGCCTCAGCCAAGTATCTAAGCACATTTGACCTAACAGCTGGCTACTGGCAGATCAGACTAGCTGATGATGCAAAGCCAAAAACTGCATTTTCTACCCCTGGTGGGCTTTACCAATTTGTGGTGATGCCCTTTGGTTTGAAAAATGCACCTACCACTTTTCAGAGGTTGGTGAACACAGTCCTTACAGGTCTGGAAGCCTATAGTGCAGCATATCTAGATGATATTGCTGTCTTTAGCTCCACCTGGGAGGATCACCTGGTCTACCTCAGAAATGTTTTGCAGGCCCTGCAGAACGCAGGCCTAACTATCAAGGCCACAAAGTGCCAGATAGGGCAGAGTCAGGTTGTGTACCTGGGCCACCTTGTGGGTGGAGGCCAGGTTCAACCATTGCAGAGCAAGATCCAGACCATCATGGACTGGACTGCTCCAACTACCCAGACTCAGGTGAGAGCCTTTTTAGGCCTGACTGGGTACTACAGAAGATTTGTCAAGGGGTATGGATCAATAGTGACACCCCTGAATGACTTAACCTCTAAGAAAATGCCCAAAAGGTTCAGTGGACAGTTAGCTGTCAAAAGGCATTTGATGACCTGAAGCAGGCCATGTGCACTGCTCCCATTCTGCAAAGTCCTGATTACTCCAAAAAGTTCATTGTGCAAACAGATGCATCTGAGTTGGGGGTAGGGGCTGCACTGTCACAGTTGAATGATGAAGGTCAGGATCAGCCAGTAGCTTTTATTAGCAGAAGGCTGACCCCCAGAGAGAAACGTTGGTCAGCCATAGAGAGGGAAGCCTTTGCTGTGGTTTGGGCTCTGAAGAAGCTGAGGCCATACTTGTTTGGCACTCACTTCCTTGTTCAAACAGACCACAAGCCCCTCTTATGGCTAAAACAGATGAAGGGTGAAAACCACAAACTTTTGAGGTGGTCCATTTCCCTACAGGGGATGGACTATACAGTGGAACATAGACCTGGGAGTAACCATGCCAATGCAGATGGACTCTCCAGATATTTCCACTTAGAACATGAAGACTCAACTGGTCAAGGTTAGTTTAATGTCCCTGCGTTTGGGGGGGGTTGTGTAGGAGAGTAGGATCTGCCTCTTATAGTTACCTCCACTTTTTGCTGGTGCTTCACTGTATTTTGACTTTAGTCTGGCTGGGGCCCTGCTAATCAGAACCCCAGCCTAGCTGCTTCGTCTCTAAATGGATTCCAGGTACCTTAGGTACTTCTCTGATTGGATTCTGGGGTGCCCTTATAAGTCCCTAGTATATGGTATACTATGTACCCAGGGCATAGGTACCCCAGAGGCCTACCAGGGGCTGAAGCATGTATTGTGCCACCCCTGGAAGGCCCTCCAAAATGACACCACAGGTCTGCTACTGCAGCCTGGGTAGGGTGGTGCCTGCACCCCTTACAGTGGTATAGGCTACCTATATCACTACCATTGCACACACATATAAACCTATAAGTCACTCCTATGGCAGGCCTTAACAATACTGAAGGCAGAGTGCTTGGTTTTTATGTGAGAGGGTGCCCCTGCATGAGCAGAGGCCCTCTGCAGCGTTCGGAGTCAATCCTCTGGTGCTGTTTGTGGTACAGCCTGACCATATACTCTTAAGTGCATTATAACCTCGCGTTAAATGCTAACTTTGGGATGGCTGCACGGAAACATGTCGTGTTTGGTGTCAAACATCTTGGAATACTACCCCCCCCCCGCCAGTTCTGGCGGCGGGGGTAGCATTCCACCCTTCTAGAGGGAGAGACATGTCCACACCGGCATACCCGGTATTAACTTTACAGAGCCCTGGCATCACAAAATGGATGCTGCAGCCACAGACACGGGCCTGGCCTCCTGCTGCTGACCAAAACTCCGGCAGGGGAGGCCTGGACAATAGGTTTCCTGTTTCAGGGAGGTGTAACCACCTCCCAGACAGGCTGATGTGTATTGGGGCTGGGTGGGTGCACTCTCAGAGTGCTTTGAAGTCCAGCACTGGGGGCACATTTGGTGTCCCTGTCCATACCTCAGTTCAAACCGGTTCAGGGGCTTCCAGCCCCTGCTCTGGCGCGAAACTGGACAAAGGGAATGGGTGTAACCACCCCTCTTCCCTGACCCTCCCATAGGTGGGTCCCCAGAGTATGTCCAACCCCCTAACTTAGTATAAGTATGGGACCCCAGTCCTTAGGACTTTAGATTACCCTGGACGAAACTCTGAAGCCAAATCCTGGACCTTCGATGCTCTACTTGAAGATTAGAGGACTGAAGAATCTCCCTTGGGGTCAAGGAGTGACTCCCCTGCTTGGCAGGCACCTAAGAAGCAATTGTCCGGTCTGCATCGCTGAAGCTCCCGCCGGACGCCGAAGTCTTTGCAACATCAGAGGTGGATTTCCAGACTTTCCCGAGGCTGCCCTGAGTCCCCAGCGAAGCTGAGGCCCGTAGCTGTCGTGGGTAACGTGGAACCATGACCCCTGGACACCAAGAACTTTTACAAGTGCATCCTCTTCCTGGTCTCCCACGAAGTTGTGCTTTGGGCTCCGAGTAGCCCCCACCTCCAGCACCGACTGCACCGAAGATCACTGGCCTCCACTCCACGAGTGTCCTGTGAGCCAGCTCCAAGTGCGTCCACTTGAGGCTCCTTCGTGGTCGCTAGTCTGTTGGCTAGTGGGCCCTCCTGAAGGCAACTCTTCTTCTGCTTGGGCTTTTCTGGTTGCTCCAGACGTGCCCTGACTTACCCTCACTGGGTGAGTCCCCCAGACCTTGCTGGTCTGCATCAACGTCCTTTCTTTGTTTCCACGTGACTTGCCGTTGCCAAGGCTTGTTGGGTCCAATCCGGTCGCCGATACCGCAGCAAGCGACAAACGTTGTGGGACAGCTCGAATCCAGCTCCTGGTCGTCGCCGACGCCTCCTGGACCTCGTGACTGAAGAGTCAAGACGACCGTCAACCTACCTGAAGCACCCGACATCGGTGGGCATCTGGTCATCGCCTTCCTGGTCACTGGCTAGTGACCCAGACTCTGTCCCCTCTGCTTTCAGGTCCTTCAGATCTTCGATCCACTCTTGGATCCACCCGGACACTTTCGACTTGGTCGCCAGCAGCCTGCTGCAGCAGATCGCCATTGAAAACGACGACGAAACCCGACGCCAAAAGACACCTATGCACCCGGCTTCCCTGGGTGAGGTAACTCGAGTACTCCGGTGCTCCCGTGGGTATTGACTCTAGAACTGCCTAGTTCTAAAGGGATTTGCTCCAAGTCCTCCTCTAAGTGTCCTTTCCTTTTAAAATTCCAACCGCGACTTTCCCCATAGAAGTTAACGGCGATTCGCGGCTGTGTTCTCACACTGCACGCGTCCCCCGTGGGTCCCCTGTGTCACTACCTTGGGTGGGTCCTTGTGGTCCAAGCACTTCTACAGGCTCTAGGCCTTGTGTCTAGCTCAGTCGTGGTTCTTATACCACTATTTTAGTATATGGTTTGGTACGCCCCTAGGGCTCAAACGTGTATTGTGCTAAATACTGTTGATATTTGACTTGTATCGTATGTACTTCGAACTCTAGCCTCATAAAGAGACTAGAGGGGTGTGATCTGAAAGAGACACGTTAGTGACAGATTCCTTACCTTAGAATATCCCCAGGCGTCAGGCTGGATCCGGAAAGTTTTTGCGTAGCAGTACCTTTGCGCGTCGGTAGGCGGCGTCGTGCGGCTCCGCGTCCGTCGTCGGCGTCGTGATCGCTGGGATGACGTCGCGGGCAGTACTTAGACGTCGCCCCTGCGCGCTGACGTCAGTTCTTCTTTTTCCGCGCCAGCAAGCGCAGATCCGGGAAGAGCAGTGCCCTAGTCATTTTTTGACTATCTTTTTTGGTGAATTTTTTCACTGTTTCTTCGAATCGACTCCAAGGTGTCGTAGGGATGCCCGGCTTTAAACGTTGCGGCGCCTGTGCTCGGATGATGTCCATCACAGACCCGCATCGGGAGTGTCTCTTCTGCCTCGGCCGAGGCCACGACACGGAGTCGTGTTCCGACTGCTGGGCCCTCCACCCGAAAGCTTTGCGAGAGCGGTCTCGAAAGCTCCTCGAGGCCCGGCAGTCGGCTCCGCGCCACACCAAGCCCTGGTCGCGTGAGAGGTCGAGGGGTCGGTCGCGGAGTCCTCACCGGTCGTCGGGATCAAAGTCTTCGTCGTCCGGTAAGTCTAAGCACAAAAAGTCCAAAAAGCATCGTCGCTCTAGGACTTCGCTTTGCCGGTCTCGCGACTCGGCTGAGGCCCCTCCCGGCACCGTCCCCGCCCCCGCGGCCCCGGACATGCCTGTGGAGTCGCCCCGCAATACCCGTCCTTCCCGGGTTCGGGGGCGGATCCGGCCCAAACTACAGGAATTCCTGTCGGCCATGGCCCGCCTCTTCGGGCCTCAAGGTCCCTCCGGTGCGCCTTCGGGCCCCGCGGGCCCTGATGGGGTTGCCCCGGCGTCGCCGACGTCTCCGGCCCCGGCGTCGCCCGTGCCTCCAGCCTCGATCCCGGCTCCGGCCCCGGCCTCGATCCCGGCTCCGCAACACCCATCGACGCCGGTCGACCTGACCACGCCTCCGCCGATGTCTCCGGTGCCGTTCTCGACGCCGCCTGGGGCTCCGGGCGGCGTCGTCCCCCAGTTCCTTCCGGCTTCGGACATGGATCCGGACCGACGCCGCTCGACGCCGGTTCCGGCGCCGATGAGACCTTGGGTCCCAAATGTCCCTCCTCCTCCTTATTTTGAACCAGAGGAGGACCAGGAGGACTGGGAGGGGTCTGACGACCCTCTGGCACAACAGTGTCAGTATGATGAGGGCTGGACAGAGGGACTAGGGGATGCCAGTGGTCTAGATACTTCCCCTGACACTGGCATGCTGTCTCCTCCCGTGGCTACGGAGGAGGGAGCCAATTTTGCAACAGTGTTGCGTAGGGCGGCTGGAGCCTTACATCTCCAACTCCCTACTGTGGCGGTCAAGACTAATCTCTTGACAGAGGTGCTTCAGCCGGCAGCCTCCTCTACGGAGACTGTGCTGCCGTTTAACGATGCCCTCACTGACGTTCTTTTGGGCGCCTGGTCCAAGCCCAACACAGGGGCTCCTGTGGATAGGAACGTGTCCCGACGCCATCGCCCAGCTCCGGGCGACCCCCTATTTCTCTCTGTCCACCCCACTCCTGAAGCTTGGTTGTCCAAGCCTCCGCTTCCCAAACCGCCTTCCCTACCGCCCCTCCGGATAGGGAATCCAAACGCCTGGATCAATTTGGGAAGAAGGGTTTTTCTTCCTCCAGTGCTGGCTTGCGGTCCATCAACACCGCTTGTCTTTTGGGCCGATATACCCACTCCTTGTGGGATTCGGTGGCGACTGTTTTGCCCCAGTGTTCTGAGGAGGTCCAGACACTGCTTTCCCGCGCCATTGCGGAAGGAAGGGATGCGGCCAAATACACAATACGATGTGGCCTTGATACCGCCGACTCGCTGGGCAGGTCTATTGCAACGACGGTGGCGCTGCGTCGCCACGCCTGGCTGAGAACCACTGGTTTTTCAGGGATGTCCAGAATACTCTCATGGACATGCCCTTTGATGGAGTCGGTCTTTTGGGTCCAAAGCAGACCATGCGTTGGAGCGCTTTAAGGACTCACGGGCTACTGCCAAGTCCCTGGGCCTTTCTGCTACACGCCCTCCGCTAACTTCTGCTTTTCGCCCCTATCGTGGCCACGGAAGGGGCGCCCAGTCACGTCAGCAGCCCAGCCACCGGCCCGCGCAGCAGGCGTCTTCGCGTGGCCGAGGACGTGGATACCGCCATGGCGGTTCGGGCAACCAGCGTGCAGGTCAGGCCACCACCTCCAACCCGTCCGCGGCCTCCAAGCCCTCCTAGTCCCTCCTTTCAGGTGCACAGCACGCCAGTAGGGGGCAGGGTCCGCCATCACCTTCACCACTGGCGTCCCATCACCTCGGACAGGTGGGTCTTGGACATTGTCCGAAGGGGCTACTCCCTCCCCTTCGAGACCACCCCCTCAGCCATGCCACCTCAATTCCACTGCATGTCAGGGGATCACTTGGTACTTCTGCAGAAGGAAGTCACGGCCCTCTTGGCCAAGAGGGCCATCGAGCATGTTCCGACCCCAGAAGTAGGACGTGGTTGCTACTCCCACTACTTCCTGGTGCCCAAAAAGGACAAGGAGGACATGCGTCCTATCTTGGACCTCCGGAACGTCAATCGCTTCCTCCGGAAGGAGAAGTTCAAGATGCTCACCCTAGCTCAGGTCTTGACTGCCCTCGACCCTGGAGACTGGTTGGTAGCGTTGGACTTGCAGGACGCTTATTTCCACATCCCCGTCCTGCCGGCCCACCGGCGTTACCTACGGTTCACGGTAGGCCTCGAGCATTTTCAGTTCACCGTGCTCCCTTTGGCCTTACCAGTGCCCCTCGGGTGTTCACGAAAGTGATGGCGGTGGTCGCAGCTCATCTGCGCCGGGCAGGGGTTTCAGTCTTCCCCTACCTCGACGACTGGCTGCTGAAGGCGGGCTCGTCCCAGGCAGTCGTCTCCCACCTCCAGACTACGGCCGAACTCCTGCACTCGCTGGGGTTCTCCATCAATGTGCCGAAGTCGCATCTGATTCCTTCTCCACAGCTCCTTTTCATCGGAGCAGTTCTGGACACGACGCAGTTTCGGGCCTATCCTCCCGAACGGCGAGTCCGGGATATTCAGGCTATGATTCCGATCTTTCAGCCTTTATCCTGGGTTTCGGTACGGATGACCCTGAGGCTGCTGGGCCTCATGGCCTCCTGCATCCTGCTGGTCAATCATGCCAGATGGCATATGCGGGCTCTGCAGTGGGACCTGAAGTTCCAGTGGGCGCAGCACCAGGGCAACCTGTCCGATCACGTCCAGATCTCGGAGGGGACTGCAAAACAGTTGCAGTGGTGGCTCTCGAACCGGCAATGGGTCATGGGCAGATCCCTCTCCCTTCCCCAGCCAGAGCACACAGTTGTGACGGACGCGTCCCTTCTGGGATGGGGCGGTCACATGGGAGAGGCGGAGATCAGAGGCCTCTGGTCTCCGGCGGAGTCCCGGCTCCATATCAACCTTCTGGAGCTCCGGGCGATCCGACTTGCACTCAAGGCATTCCTTCCCTCTGTCAAAGGGAAGGTAGTGCAGGTGTTCACAGACAACACCACCGCCATGTGGTACTGCAACAAACAGGGCGGGGTGGGGTCGTGGACCCTCTGTCAGGAGGCTCTGCGCCTCTGGACATGGCTGGAACATCAGGGCATGTTCCTGATGGTTCAACACCTGGCAGGTTCCCTGAACGCCAGGGCGGACGAACTCAGCCGCAGGGGCATGATGGATCACGAATGGCGTCTTCACTCGGAAGTGGCGCAAGGACTCTTTCTACAATGGGGAGAGCCTTGGTTAGATCTATTCGCCACAGAAGAGAACGCGCAATGTCATCAGTTCTGCACGTTGGAATTTTCAAGGCGGCACTCGCTCGGCGACGCTTTCGTCGCGAGTGGAGTTGCGGTCTGTTGTACGCCTTTCCGCCTATACCACTTCTACCCAGAGTGTTGAAGAAGATTCGGCACGACCGGGCCCAAGTCATTCTTGTGGCTCCGGACTGGGCTCGAAGAGTTTGGTATCCCGAGCTACTCAGTATGAGCGTGGATCCCCGATCCGTCTGCCTCTTCGGGAGGATCTTCTGTCGCAGCAGCAGGGGACGGTCCTCCACCCGAACCTGTCCAGTCTACACCTGCTTGCGTGGAGATTGAGCGGCGGCAGTTGATTCCTTTCGACTTGCCTCCCGAAGTTTGTGATGTGATTCTGGCAGCCAGGCGTCCCTACACTAAGGTGGTATACGCCTGCAGGTGGAACAAATTTGTGGCATGGTGCACAGCAAAGGCTGTGGATCCCCTTTCTGCCCCTCTCTCTGAGGTCCTTCTGTTCCTTCTTTCTCTGGCCCAACAGGGTTCTGCCCTGGGTACCATCAAGGGTTATCTTTGTGCTATCTCGGCCTTCCTCAGGCTCCCTGATCAGCCCTCCTTTTCAAGTCCCCTGTTGTTAACAGGTTCTTAAAAGGCATTACACACCTCTTCCCTCCTGTTCCGTTTGTGATGCCTCAGTGGGACTTGAACTTGGTTCTTACCTTTTAATGTGCGCTCCCTTTGAGCCTCTACATAATTGTCCTCTTCGTCTTCTCTCTCTGAAGACAGCCTTTCTGGTGGCCATCACCTCCGCTCGGCGGGTGAGTGAGCTCCAGGCTCTATCTTGCAAACCTCCCTTTCTGTCTGTTCATCCAGACAAGGTTGTTCTTCGGACGCGTCCGTCCTTCTTGCCAAAGGTGGTTACTGCCTTCCACATTGGGCAGACCATCACTTTGCCTACCTTCTTTCCGCCTCCGCATCCTTCCAGAGAGGAAGAGAGGCTCCACCGTCTGGACCCAAAACGTGCGCTCTCCTTCTATATCGACCGCACAAAACACTTCCGGGTGGATGACCAGATCTTTGTTGGCTACGTGGGCGCCAAAAAAGGTCGGGCGGTGCACAAACGAACCATCTCCCGCTGGGTTACCTTGTGCATCAAGACCTTCTATTCTTTGGCTAACAAGGAGCCTCCTGTTGGGCTGCGTGCCCATTCCACCAGGGCAACGGCTGCTACCACGGCCTTGGGCCGCGGTGTTCCGCTGCCGGTTATCTGTCAGGCAGCTACGTGGGCCTCGCTGCACACGTTTACAAAACATTACTGCCTTGACAGTCAGGTCCGGAGGGACGGCTTCTTTGGCCGTTCTGTCCTCCAGGACTTCCTTGTCTGATCTTTGTTCGCAGACCCACCACCGGGGTTGGTATTGCTGGGGTATCTATTCTAAGGTAAGGAATCTGTCACTAACGTGTCTCTTTCAGATGCACAAGTTACTAACTTGTGTAACGATATATCTGTAAGAGACAGTAGTTAGTGACAGATTCCTACCGCCCCACCCATCCTCCCCGTTCTGCGAACTGATTTCTAGGGTTAAGGACATCCCTTTCAGGGCCCTAGTATTTTTCAGACACCTATGTCAGCTTCTTGCATGGCTCTGCGTTCCTGGCGCGGAAAGTCGTGTACAGAACTGACGTCAGCGCGCAGGGGCGGCGTCTAAGTACTGCCCGCGACGTCATCCCGGCGATCACGACGCCGACGACGGACGCGGAGCCGCACGACGCCGCCTACCGACGCGCAAGGGTACTGCTACGCAAAAACTTTCCGGATCCAGCCTGACGCTTGGGGATATTCTAAGGTAAGGAATCTGTCACTAACTACTGTCTCTTACAGATATATCGTTACACAAGTTAGTAACTTGTGCTTTAAGACTAAATACATATATTTTATATATATACCTGGTGTGGTCCTCTTTCATTTGGTCACTGAAGAGATTATAGACTGGTAAAACAAGCTGCTTTACATTCCTTCAAGACTTAGCCTGAAGGCTGCTCTCCATAGCTACCACTAGGATAGCTTTCAATAAAGGTTGTCTTTAACCTATCTCCAAGAAGGAGTTGTTTGGACTGGTGCAAGGTGCCCACTATAATTAGTGGACAGCGTATACCAGGCCAACTTCTCACACTGGTGTTATGCTGTTTCTGACTAGTCTATCTGGGATCCTGCTAATCAGGACCCCAGTCTCTGTGCTTTCTCCCCTAAATTGGTTATGGTGAGTATCTAGGTACATCCCAGATTGGCTACTGGTGTACCCTTATAAGTCCTTAGTATATGGTACTGAAGTACCCAGGGCATAGGTACACCAGAGGTCTCCCATGGGCTGAAGCATGTATTATGCCACCCATAAGAGACCACTCAAACTGTGACTACAGCCCTGCCATTGCAGCCTGTGTAAGCTGGTGCTACCACCACTTACGACAGATATAGGTTTCCCTATAGCTGAGGTCACTGCACTTAAAACCTATAAGTCACCCCTAAGATAGGCCTTTCAATCCTGAAGGCAGGGTGCTCGGTTCTAAGTGTGAGGGTGTCCCTGAATGAACAGGACACCCCTACAACCTTCGGAGTCCATTCTCCCGGGTTGTAAGTGCATCAGCCATTAGGATATATAGAGTGGCCATGCGTCATTACGCGATGACCATCTCTAAACTGGCTGTAACAAACCTGTCATGTTTGGTATCAAACATGTTGGAATCATACCCCCACACCGTAAACGGTGTGGGAGGTATGGTGGGAGGTATGATTCCATGCACTGTAAAGCTCCTCCGGGAGGCCTTCAGTGCTCCCGGTACCAGTCTTCCAGAACCGGACAGCAAGCTAGGGCTGCTGCCGACCGGAGACATGTTTCTGCCCTCCTGCTGCTGAGCCAAGCTCAAGCAGGAGAAGGCAGAACAAAACGATATCCTGTCACAGGGAGGTGTGACCACCTCCCAGACAGGGTTTAGTGTATTGGGGAAGGGTGGGGGCGCTTGCCAGCACCACTGAGACTGCTTGCAGGGCACATTTGGTGCCCTCCTTGCATAGTCCAGTTCAAACCAGTTCAGGGAGCCATTGGCTCCCGCTCTGGCACGAAACTGGACAAAGGACATGGGAGTATCCTCCCCACTGTCCAGCCCTCCTCTTGGAGGGACCCCTGAATCGTCCCAACCCTTTCCTTAGGGTACTTAAGGGCTTACCTGTGGGTGGGTCCCGAGATTCGTCGTGGGACAAGATTCATATCAAGACACCACGTCATCTTCAACCGTCTGGGCATTCTGGACTTCGCTAAACTTTGCTCTGGGCACCGAGACTGCAACTGGGAAGACCCCTGCTGCTCCTGGTCTCGTCGTCCTGCTTGTCCACTGCAATGCCTGTGCTCCATAGAGGACCCCTCCAAGGCCTGTGGACATCCAAGACACTTGAAGGAATCTCCTTGAAGTGAAGGAGTCACTTCCCTGCATCTGCAGGAATTGCAACCAAGCTGACCTATCTGCTGCTCCTGGGCTCCCATGGACTCCGAAAGGCTCAGCAACACAGGTGGTGGTTCTACAACTCCCTTGAGGCCTGCACTGTGTTCTCACCAAGTTTTAGGCCAGTATCCCTCGCCGGAACCGCAGGGTCCAAGCCCCTGGGCACCGCGTCGACTTGCCGTTGCAAAGGCTTGTTGGTTTCCTTCCTCCAAGATCTTCGGACTCCAAGTAGCCCCAACCTCAAGCATCTCCTGTGACGAAGATCTTTGTCCTCACCCCATCGCTTGCACCGTGGGCCTGCATCTTTGGTGAGCTGCTCGAGGTCCTCTTGCGACTCCAGTGCCTCCGGCCTGTGGGTCCTTGTGAGGGTCTTCTTTGATTCCAGTGGGCTCCCTTGATTGCTCGGGGCCTATTCTGACTCCCCTGCTTGTGGTGAGTTCCTTGGACCTTGCTGGTCCCGACATTGCACCTTTTTCGCTTGCCACATTGGTTGCTGTTGCCAAGGCTTGTTGGTGGTCCCGACAGACACCGACCCCTCAACTCTCGACATCCGACGTGGGACAGCTCGTGAATGGCTCCTGGTCTTCCACAGCATCGCCTGGTCCACACAGCTGCAGCTCCAAGGTCACCGTCAACTCTCCTGCAGCACCCGACATTGGTGGGCATTCGTCTTCCATGCCTCCATGTCACTCCTGAGTGGCATAGCCTCTGGCCCCTCTGCTTGTAGGTACTTCTCAACTTGAATCCACCTTTGGCTTCCACTGGACACTTTCACCTTCTTCGCCAGCGGCATCTTCCTGAAGTCCTCCATTGAGTTCGACAGCGGTTTCCGATGCCACTGCGCACCTATGAACCTATGGTTCCTAGGGTATCCACGGGTGGGGTGGCTCTCCAACCTTCTGTCTTCCACGGGGTTTCTTCAGGGTCCACTGGGAAGGGTCCTTCTTCTTTAAAATTGCGACTTTCCCATTGACTTGAATTGAGCACGCGGTCGTGTTCCCACTCTGCACACGGCCTCCGTGGGGTTCCTGGTTACTTTTCTCGGGTGGTTCCTTGGGTCCCCAGCACTTCTAAGTCTTCTTGGTATAGTCTTGACTTGGGTCGTGGTTCACATACCACTATTTTAGTATATGGTTTGGTCCCCCTCTGGTGACCACTGTGTATATTGTGCTACTTAACCTGTTTTCTTTGCTAAGTATTGTGTGCATTGTGTATATCTCCGGGTAGGAGATATCTGTATGTGTTAGTGAGTGTCTCATAATAAATACTAATTTTTATAAATACCTCTTGTGGTTCTTTTTCACTTAATCTATACCTATAAGATTATGTTCTGGTAAAACAAGCTGCTTTACACTCCTTCGGGACTAAGCCTGAAGGCTGCTCTCCACAGCTACCACTTAGAGAGCTTCCTAAGGTTGTCTAAAACCACTAAATCTGTTGGAGCTCCGAGCGATTCATCTGAAAGAAACACGTTAGTTATAGATTCCTTACCTCAGAATTGCCCCCAGGCGTCAGACTGGATCCGGAAAGATTTTTCGTCAGCAGTACCTCTGCGCGTCGGAAGGTGGCGTCGGTCGGCTCCGCGGTCGTCGTCGGCGTCGTGGTCGCCGGGATGACGTCGCGGCAGCTACATAGACGCCGCCCTCGCGCTCTGACGGCAGTTCTTTCTTTTTCCGCTCCAGCCAGCGCAGATCTGGGAAGAGCGGTACCTCAGTCATTTTTTGACTAAGTTTTTTCTCGACTTTTGTCAACGTCTTGTTTCGACTTTCGAGTCTCCGACTCCGAACAGGTGCATGAGGGATGCCTGGCTTTAAGGCCTGCGGTTCCTGTAACCGAATGATGTCGGTGACTGATTTGCACCGCGTGTGCCTCTTTTGCTGGAGCGCGACCACGACCCCAAGTCGTGCTCCGACTGCCAGTTGTTGACGCCGAAGGCTTTGCGGGAGCAGTCCCGAAAGCTGCTTGAACGACAGCAGTCGGCTCCGCGCCGTTCGAGGTCCCGGTCGAGGGAACGGTCACGAGCCACCATCAGTCCGGCTCGAAGTCATCGAAGTCTTCGCACTCGGGGTCGGGTAAGTCGAAGCATAAGAAGAAGTCGAAGAAGCATCATCGCTCTTCGCCTTCTCCTTGTCGGTCGGCCGAATCGACGAGGCGCGCGGGTGGTGCCACTCCCGCGGCTCCGCGTGCGGAGCCTGAAGGGTCGACTCCGAGCTTCCCTCCCTTTCCGGGACCCGGAGCGTCCCCCGCCCAGCTTCGTACGTTCTACGAGGCGATGCATGCCATCTTTGGGCGGACCGACCCCGCCGGCGCGCCTTTGGGCCCCACGGACTCGGTTGGGGGGGCCTAGGTCTTCGCTGCCGGCGGCTCCGGCCCCAGCGCTGCAGGCCCCCCTTGGATCCAGGCCTGGATCCGGATCGGCGCCGGTTGACCTCATTACGCCTCCTCCGGCGCCGCTTCCAACGGCACCACTACCGAGCCCGACGTCGGTCGGCCCCCCGGCCGGCGTCGACTCCAGCCTCCTTCCTGATGTGGACACGGCACCGGACCGGCGTCGATCGACGCCGGATCCGGCGCCGGGTGGGGTTTTCGTGCCACTGTTCACTTCTGGGGCCCATTTTCAACCACAGTGGCAACCAGAGGATGATGAGGAGGACTGGGAGGGGTCAGGTGACCCTTTAACCTACCAGCTAGGGTCTGACCAGGACTGGAGAGAGGAACTGGGGGATTCCAGTGGTCTTGACACTTCACCCAACCTTGGCATGTTGTCTCCTCCTACCGTGGCTACGGAGGAGGGAGCGTCTTACGCTGTGGTGTTGCGTAGGGCAGCCGAGGCTCTCAACCTCGAGCTTCCTACGGTGGCTGTCAGGACTAACCTCCTGACTGAGGTGCTTCAGCCGGCGGCGAGCTCTTCGGAGCCCCTGCTTCCGTTCAATGAGGCCCTCACTGACGTCCTTTTGGGCACGTGGTCCAGGCCCAACATGGGGGCTCCCGTGGACAGGATGATCGCCCGACGCCACCGCCCGTCTCCGGGCGACCCCACTTTCCTCTCCCAACACCCCACCCCGGAGAGCTTGGTGGTCCAAGCCTCAACCTCCAAAAGCGCCTTCCCTACCGCTCCACCGGAAAGGAAATCCAAGAAGCTGGACCATCTTGGCAAGAAAATTTTTTCTTCCGCCAGCTTAGGACTGCGGTCGGTAAATACCGCATGTCTCTTGGGCCGTTATTCGCACTCTGTGTGGGATACGGTGGCGCAAGTGCTGCCTCAGTGTCCGGAGGAGGCCCGGGCAGTGCTCTCCCAGGCGGTCGCTGCAGGGAGAGACGCAGCTAAGTTTACGATCCGTTGTGGACTGGACACCGCCGACTCTCTGGGCAGGACCATTTCAACATCTGTAGCACTCAGACGCTACGCCTGGATGAGGTCCACTGGGTTTTCGGGGGATGTCCAGAACACCTTGATGGACATGCCCTTTGATGGCTGTCGCCTGTTTGGCGACAAAGCAGACAACGCCCTAGAGCGCTTCAAGGACTCACGGGCTACGGCCAAGTCCTTGGGCCTCTCCTCCCGTCCGGCGCAGTCTGCTTTTCGCCCCTTTCGTGGCTACGGAAGGGGTGCCCCGCTACGTCCCACCCAGGGCCACAGGCCGCAGCAAGCTTCCCAACCTTTGCGCGGCCGGGGACGTGGGAACCAACGTTGTGGTTCAGGGGGCCAGCGGGCGGGCCAGTCCACCAACCCCCCCTCTGCAGCAGCCTCCAAACCCTCCTAGTCCGACCTTTCAGGCCCATCAAACACCAGTGGGTGGCAGGATTCGCCATCACCTCCCCCACTGGCGCACCATCACTTCGGACAGGTGGGTTTTGCAAATAGTCCGAAGGGGCTACTCCTTCCCCTTCGAGACTACCCCTCCAGCCATGCCACCGCGGTACCACCCCATGTCGGAGGATCATCTGGCCCTTCTCCAGCAGGAAGTTACTTCTCTCTTGGCCAAGGGAGCCATTGAGCGCGTTCCTGTCCCAGAAGTAGGTCGTGGTTGTTACTCCCACTACTTTCTGGTACCCAAGAAGGACAAGGGCCTGCATCCTATCTTGGACCTCAGGGACGTCAATCGCTTCCTCCGGAAGGAGAAGTTCAAGATGTTAACGCTTGCTCAGGTCTTGTCTGCCCTCGACCCGCAAGACTGGATGGTAGCGTTGGACTTGCAGGACGCTTATTTCCACATCCCCGTCCTGCCGGCCCACCGGCGTTACCTGCGGTTCACGGTAGGCCACGAGTAATTCCAGTTTACCGTGCTCCCCATTGGCCTTACCAGTGCTCCTCGGGTGTTCACAAAGGTGATGGCGGTGGTCGCAGCTCATCTGCGCAGATCAGGGGTCTCAGTCTTCCCCTATCTCGACGACTGGTTGTTGAAGGCGGGCTCTCCCCAGGCAGTCGTTTCCCACCTCCAGACTACGGCCGACCTCGGAGCGGTTCTGGACACGACGCAGTTTCGGGTCTATCCTCCCGAACAGCGAGTCCGGGATATTCGGGCTATGATTCCGATCTTTCAGCCCTTGTCCCGGGTTTCAGTCAGAATGACCCTGAGGCTGCTGGGCCTCTTGGCCTCCTGCATCCTGCTGATCGATCATGCCAGGTGGCATATGCGGGCTCTGCAGTGGGACCTGAACTTCCAGTGGGCGCAGCATCAGGGGAAACTGTCCGATTGCGTCCAGATCTCGGAGGGCACTGCTCGACAACTGCAGTGGTGGCTTACGAACCAGGATTGGGTCAATGGCAGATCCCTCTCCCTTCCCCAACGAGACCACACTGTGGTGACGGACGCCTCCCTTCTGGGATGGGGCGGTCATATGGGAGAGGCGGAAGTTCAGAGGCCTCTGGTCTCCGGCGGAGTCCGGGCTTCACATCAACCTTCTGGAGCTCCGGGCGATTCGTCTTGCACTGAAGGCATTCCTTCCCTCTGTCCGGGGAAGAGTAGTGAGGTGTTCACGGACAACACCACCGCCATGTGGTATTGCAACAAACAGGGCGGGGTGGAGTCGTGGACCCTATGTCAGGAGGCCCTCCGCCTCTGGACATTGCTGGAACATCAGGGCATTTCCTTGGTGGTTCAACACCTGGCAGGTTCTCTGAACGCCAGGGCGGACGAACTCAGCCGCAGGTGCATGATGGATCACGAATGGCGTCTTCACTCTGAGGTGGTGCAAGGTCTCTTTCAACAGTGGGGAGAGCCTTGGTTAGATCTATTCGCCACCGAAGAGAACGCGCAATGTCAGCAATTCTGCACGTTTAAATTTCCAAGGCGGCACTCGCTCAGCGACGCTTTTCATCGCGAGTGGAGTTGCGGTCTGTTGTACGCCTTTCCGCCTATACCACTTCTGCCCAGAGTGCTGAAGAAGATCAGGCGCGACCGGGCCCAAGTCATTTTCGTGGCTCCGGATTGAGTACGAAGAGTCTGGTATCCCGAGCTGCTCAACATGGCCATCGATCCTCCGCTCAGACTGCCTCTTCGGGAGGATCTCCTGTCGCAGCAGCAGGGGACGGTCCTCTACCCGAACCTGTCCAGTCTCCACCTCCTTGCGTGGAGATTGAGCGGCGGCAGTTGACGTCTTTCAACCTGCCTCCTGAAGTGTGTGACATAATCTTGGCAGCCAGGCGTCCCTCCACAAAGACGGTATACGCCTGCCGGTGGAACAAATTTGTGGCATGGTGCACAGCAAAGGCTGTGGATCCCCTTTCTGCCCCTCTTTCTGAAGTACTCTTGTTCCTTCTTTCTTTAGCCAAGCATGGCTCTGCTCTGGGCACTATTAAGGGCTACCTTTCTGCCATCTCTGCTTTCCTTCGACTGCCAGATCAGCCTTCTCTTTTCAAGTCCCCGGTAGTTAACCGTTTCTTGAAAGGCTTGACACATCTTTTCCCTCCAATTCCATTTGTTATTCCTCGGTGGGTCTTGAATCTTGTACTGACTTATTTAATGTACGCTCCCTTTGAGCCGCTTCATAACTGTCCCTTACGCCTTCTCACTCTCAAAACTGCTTTCCTGGTAGCCATCACTTCCGCTAGGCGAGTGAGTGAGCTCCAGGCTCTTTCTTCCAAACCTCTTTTCTTGTCTGTTCTTCCGGATAAGGTAGTTCTCAGGACCCGTCCACCCTTTCTTCCTAAGGTGGTCACTGCCTTTCACATCGGGCAGACCATTACTGTGCCCACCTTCTTTCCGCCTCCGCATCCTTCAAAGGAGGAAGAGAGGCTCCACCGTCTGGACCCAAAGCGTGCGCTCTCCTTCTATCTGGATCGCACAAAACAGTTCCGGGTGGATGATCAACTTTTTGTTGGCTAAGTGGGTGCAAAGAAGGGCCGGGCCGTACGCAAAGCACCATTTCTCGATGGGTCGTGCTGTGTATCAAGGCTTGTTATTCTCTGGCTAAAAAGGAGCCTCCAGTCGGGCTTCGCGCTCACTCCACCAGTGCAACGGCAGCCACTACTGCCTTGGGAAGAGGAGTGCCTCTAAATGACATCTGTCAGGCAGCCACGTGGGCATGGCTGCACACGTTCACCAAACACTACTGCCTGGACAGCCAAGTCCGGAGAGACGGCTTCTTTGGCCGTTCTGTTCTCCAGGATTTTCTGGTGTGATCTTGGTTTGCAGACCCACCTCCGGGGTTGGTATTGCTGGGGTATCTATTCTAAGGTAAGGAATCTATAACTAACGTATTTCTTTCAGATGCACAAGTTACTTACCTTCGGTAACGATATATCTGTAAGAAACATTAGTTAGTTATAGATTCCTTACCGCCCCACCCATCCTCCCCGTTCTGCGAACTGATTTCTAGGGTTAAGGACATCCTTTCAGGGCCCTAGTTTTGTGCACCAATGGTCAGTGTCTTGCATGGCTCTGCGTTTCTGGCACGGAAAGTCGTGTACAGAACTGACGTCAGTGCGTGAGGGCGGCATTTATGTAGCTGCCGCGACATCATCCCGGCAACCACGACGACGACCGCGGAGCCGACCGGCGCCACCTTCCGATGCGCAGAGGTACTGCTGATGAAAAATCTTTCCGGATCCAGTCTGACGCCTGGGGGTAATTCTAAGGTAAGGAATCTATAACTAACTAATGTTTCTTACAGATATATCGTTACCGAAGATAAGTAACTTGTGCGATTGGCATTGAAAGCATTTCTTCCCACTGTGAAGGAGAAGCTAGTGCAGGTGTTCACAGACAACACCACCGCCATGTGCTACTGCAATAAGCAGGGCGGGGTGGGGTCGTGGACCCTTTGTCGAGAGGCTATACGTCTCTGGACATGGCTGGAACAGTAGGGCATAACGCTGGTGGTTCAACACCTGGCAGGTTCTCTGAACCTCACGGCGGACGAACTTAGCTGTCGATGCCTAGCTGTTCACGAATGGTGCCTCCAGTCGGAGGTGGCACAAGGTCTCTTTCAACAGTGGGGAGAACCTTGGTTAGATTTGTTCACCTCCGAAGAGAACACGCAGTGTCAGCAGTACTGCATGCTGGAGTTTCCAAGGCGGCTATTGCTCAGCGATGCATTTTGTCGCGAGTGGACCTCTGGCCTACTGTACGCCTTTCCGCCCATACCGCTCCTGCCCAGGGTTCTGAAGAAGATCAGGAGCGACCAGGCCCAAGTCATCCTTGTGGCTCCGGACTGGGCGATGAGAGTCTGGTATCCAGAGCTTCTGAGAATGAGCACCAATCCTCCGATCAGGCTGCCCCTTCGGGAGGATCTTCTGTCGCATCAGCAGGGGAGGGTCCTCCACCCGAACCTGTCAACTTTGCGCCTCCATGCATGGAGATTTTGCGGCGACAGTTGATAGCTTTTGACCTTCCTCCCGAAGTTTGTAACATTATTTTGGCGGCCAGAAGGCCCTCCACTAACACGGTGTACGCCTGATGTTAGCAGAAATTTGTATTATACTGTACAGAAAGGTCTAGAGACCCTTTTCTGCATCTCTTTCTACTGTGCTTTTGTTTATTCTGACCCTTGCCCAGCAGTGCTCTGCTTTGGGAGCTCCCAAGGGTTAGCTTTCTGCTCTGTCTGCTTTTTTGTGGCTGCCAGACCAGCCCTCTCTTTTCAAGTCTCCTATTGTACATAGATTTCTAAAAGGACTGGCTCATTTGTTTCCACCCAAGCCCTTTGTGATGCCACAGTGGGACCTTGATTTGGTCTTCAACTACCTGATGTGTGCTCCATTTGAGCCTCTGCACAATTGTCCCCTCTGGCTGTTAACCATCAAAACAGCCTTCTTAGTGGCAATTACATTGGTCCGGAGGGTGAGTGAGTTGCAGGCATTATCTTCCTTGCCTCCTTATCTAATGTCCTTTCCGGACAAGGTGGTGCTTCGTACCCGGGCTTCCTTTTTGCCAAAAGTTGTGACCCCATTCCATCTGGGTCAGTCCATCACTTTGCCCACTTTCTTTGCACCCCCACATCCCTCTAAGGAAGAGGAGCGTCTCCACCGGCTGGACCAACAAAGAGCGTTGTCGTTCTACCTTGACCGCACAAAAGAGTTTCAGGTGGACGACCAACTCTTTATGGGGTATGTGGGAGCAAAGAAGGGAAGGACAGTGCAGAAAAAGACCATCTCTCGCTGGGTCGTTCTCTGCATCAAGATCTGTTATGCCCTGGCGAAGAAGCAGCCCCCTGAGGGATTAAGGGCCCATTCCACCAGGGGAAAGGCCGCAACACTACCGACGATGTCACGCGGAGCTGAATGGAGCAACCCGATGGAGCGCAAAAGGGGTATTTCTCAGCAAAAGTTTCTGGATCCAGCCTGACGCCTGGGAAATTCAAAGGTAAGGAATCTGCAGCTAGATAGAGTCTCTACCAATCTGAAAGAAACAGTTAGTTATAGATTGCTTACCTTAGAATTACCCCCAGGCGTCGGAAGTTACTTAGACGCCGCCCTCGCGTGCTGACGTCAGTTCTTTCTTTTTCCGCGCCAGCAAGTGCAGATCTGGAGAGAGCGGTCCCCCCAGTCACTTTTTGACCGACTTTTTGCGACTTTTGTCGACTTCTTTTCGAGTCTTACATCGACTCCTGGTGCATGAGGGATGCCCGGTTTCAAGGCCTGCGGTTCCTGTTCTCGACTGATGTCAGTGACGGATCCGCACTGCGTGTGCCTTTTCTGCCTGGAGCGCGACCACGACCCCAAGTCGTGCTCCGACTGCCGAACCATGGCCCCGAAGTCTTTGCGGGAGCGGTCCAGAAAGCTACTGGAGGCCCGGCAGTCGGCTCCACGTCGTTCACGGTCCCGGTCGCGTGGGAGGTCGAGGGACCGATCGCGGAGCCATCACCACTCCTCATCTAAGTCTTCGCACTCTGGGTCAGGTAAGTCGAACCATAAGAAGAAGTCGAAGAAGCGTCATTGCTCTTCAAATTCCCCTCGTCCGACGGCCGACGCCACGAAGGGTGCGGGTGGTGCCACTCCCGTGGGTCCGCTTGCGGAGCCTTCAGGGTTGACTCCGGCCTTCCCTCCCTTCCCGGGAGCAACCCCTGCCCGGCTTCGTCAGTTTTACGAAGCGATGCATGCCATCTTTGGGCAGCCCGACTCCGCCAGTGCGCCTTCGGGCCCCGCGGACTCGGCTGGGGGCCCTAGGCCTTCGACGCCGGCGGCTCCGGCCTCGGCTCCGCAGGGCCCCCTTGGATCCAGGCCTGGATCCGGATCAGTGCCTGTCGACCTTGTAACACCTCTACCGGTGCCGACTCCACCGGCACCACGTCCGCAGCCGGCGCCGGCTGGACCTCCAGCCGGCGTCGACCCCGGCTTCCACCCCGATGTGGATACGGAGCCGGATCGGCGTCGACCGATGCCGGATCCGGCGCCGATGGGTACTTTTGTGCCTGCATTCCACCCTGGCCATCTTCAGCCAGTTTGGCAGCCAAAGGAGGGTGAGGAAGAGTGGGAGGGGTCTGAGGACCCTCTCACTGCTCAGCTGGAATACGAACAGGACTGGAGAGAGGACCTGGGGGATGCCAGTGGTCTGGACACCTCACCAGACTTTGGCAAGTTGTCTCCTCCTACCATGGCTACGGAGGAGGGAGCGTCTTACGCAGTGGTGTTGCGTTGGGCGGCAGAGGCCCTACACCTCGAGCTACCTACTGTGGCAGTCAGGACTAACCTCCTGACAGAGGTGCTTCAACCGGCAGCGAGCTCTTCTGAGCCCCTGCTGCCGTTTAATGAAGCCCTCACGGACATCCTTTTGGGCACCTGGTCCAAGCCCACCACAGGGGCTCCTGTGGATAGGATGGTAGCCCGACGCCACCGCCCGGCCCCGGGTGACCCCACTTTCCTCTCCAAACACCCCTCTCCCAAGAGCTTGGTAGTCCAAGCCTCAGCGTCCCAAAGCGCATTCCCTACCGCACCACCGGACAGTTCCTCCACCTTAGGGCTGCTGTCGGTGAACACTGCATGCCTCTTGGGCTGTTATTCCCACTCTGTGTGGGATACGGTGGCGCAAGTGCTGCCTCAGTGTCCGGAGGAGGCCCGGCCATGCTCTCTCGTGCTGTTGCCAAGGGGAGAGATGCAGCAAAGTTCGCCATCCGTTGTGGACTGGACACTGCCGACTCACTGGGTAGGACCATTTCAACGTCGGTGGCGCTTCGCCGTCATGCCTGGTTGAGAACAACTGGCTTTTCTGGGGATGTCCAGAACACCTTCATGGACATGCCCTTTGATGGCCGTCGCCTGTTCAGCGACAAGGCAGACAGTGCGCTAGAGCGCTTTAAGGACTCTCGGGCTACGGCCAAGTCCTTGGCCCTCTCCACCACGCTCCCTGCACGGTCTGCTTTTCGCCCCTTTCGTGGCCATGGAAGGGGTGCCCCCAACACGTTCCTTTCAGAGCCACAGGCCAGCGCAAGCTGTTCAACCTCAGCACGGCCGGGGATGTGGGAACCACCAACGTGGTTCTGGGGGCCAGCGGGCGGGCCAGTCCATCACCGCCCCCTCTGCAGCAGCCTCCAAACCTTCCTAGTCCGACCTTTCAGGCCCATGAAACACCAGTGGGCGGCAGGATCCGCCTTCACCTCCCCCACTGGCGCACCATCACGTCAGACAGGTGGGTTTTGCAGATAGTCCGAAGGGGCTAATCCCTCCCCTTTGAGACTATACCCCCATCCATGCCACCCCAGTACCATCGCATGTCGGGGGATCAACTGGTCCTTCTCCAACAGGAAGTTACGGCTCTCTTGGCCAAGGGAGCCATCGAGCGCGTTCCTGCCCCAGAAGTAGGTCGTGGTTGCTATTCCCACTACTTTCTGGTGCCCAAGAAGGACAAGGGCCTGCGTCCTATCTTGGATCTCAGGGACGTCAACAGCTTCCTCCGGAAGGAGAAGTTCAAAATGTTGACCCTGGCTCAGGTCTTGTCTGCCCTCGACCCTGGAGACTGGATGGTAGCGTTGGACTTGCAGGACGCTTATTTTCACATCCCCGTCCTGCCGGCCCACCGGCATTACCTGCGGTTCACGGTAGGCCACGAGCATTTTCAGTTTACCGTGCTCCCCTTTGGGCTTACCAGCGCCCCCCGGGTGTTCACGAACGTGATGGTGGTGGTCGTAGCTCATCTGCGCAGATCAGGGGTTCCAGTCTTCCCCTATCTCGACGACTGGTTGTTGAACGCGGGCTCGCCCCAGGCAGTTGTCTCCCACCTCCAGACTACGGCCGACCTCCTTCATTCGCTGGGGTTCTCCATCAATGTGCCGAAGTCATACCTGACCCCGTCTCAGAAGCTCCTCTTCATCGGACCGGTTCTGGACACGACGCAGTTTCAGGTTTATCCTCCTGAACAGCGAGTCCGGGATATTCGGGCTATGATTCCGATCTTTCAGCCTCTATCCCGGGTTTCGGTCAGGATGACCCTGAGGCTGCTGGGCCTCATGGCCTCCTGCATCCTGCTGGTCGATCATGCCAGGTGGCATATGCGGGCTCTGCAGTGGGACCTGAAGTTCTAGTGGGCACAGCATTAGGGGAATCTGTCCGATTGCGTCCAGATCCCACAGGGCACTGCACAACAATTGCAGTGGTGGCTCACGAACCAGGATTGGGTCAACGGCAGATCCCTCTCTCTTCCCCAACCAGAACATACAGTGGTGACAGACGCATCTCTTCTGGGATGGGGCGGCCACATGGGAGAGGCGGAGTTCAGAGGCCTCTGGTCTCCGGCGGAGTCCGAGCTCCACATCAACCTTCTTGAGCTTCGGGCGATCCGTCTTGCACTAAAAGCATTCCTTCCCTCTGTCCGGGGAAGAGTAGTGCAGGTGTTCACGGACAACACTACCGCCATGTGGTACTGCAACAAACAAGGTGGGGTGGGGTCGTGGACCCTATGTCAAGAGGCCCTCCGTCCTGGACATGGCTGGAACATCAGGACATATCGCTGGTGGTTCAACACCTGGCAGGTTCGCTGAACGCCAGGGCGGACGAACTCTGCCGCAGGTGCATGATCGATCACGAATGGCATCTTCACTCGGAGGTGGTGCAAGGTCTCTTTCAACAGTGGGGAGAACTTTGGTTAGATCTATTCGCCACCGAAGAGAACGCGCAATGTCAGCAATTCTGCGCGTTGGAATTTCCAAGGCGGCACTCGCTCGGCGACGCTTTTCGTCGCGAGTGGAGTTGCGGTCTGTTGTACGCCTTTCCGCCTATACCACTTCTGTCCAGAGTGCTGAAGAAGATCAGGCGCGACCGGGCCCAAGTCATTCTTGTGGCTCTGGATTGGGCACGAAGAGTCTGGTATCCCGAGCTGCTCAACATGGCCATCGATACCCCGATCCGACTGCCTCTTCGGGAGGATCTTCTGTCGCAGCAGCAGGGGACGGTCCTCCACCCGAACCTGTCCAGCCTCCACCTCCTTGCGTGGAGATTGAGTGGCGGCAGTTGACGTCATTTGACTTGCCTCCCTAAGTCTGTGATGTAATCTTGGCAGCCAGGCGTCCCTCCATTAAGACGGTGTACGCCTGTAGATGGAATAAATTTGTGGCATGGTGCACAGCAAAGGCTGGGGATCCCCTTTCTGCCCCTCTTTCTGAGGTTCTCTTGTTCCTTCTGTCTTTGGCCCAGCAGGGCTCTGCTCTGGGCACTCTTAAGGGCTACCTCTCGGCCATTTCAGCCTTCCTCAGGCTTCCTGATCAGCCTTCTCTTTTCAATTCCCCTGTTGTGAATAGATTTCTCAAAGGCATTACTCATCTTTTTCCTCCTGTTCCCTTCGTAATGCCTCAGTGGGACTTGAATTTGGTTCTTACTTTTCTGATGTGCGCTCCCTTTGAGCCGCTACATAACTGTCCTCCCAGACTTCTCACTCTGAAAACTGCTTTTCTGGTAGCCATCACCTCTACGCGCAGGGTGAGTGAGCTACAAGCTCTGTCTTCCAAGCCTCCTTTGCTGGCTGTTCATCCAGACAAGGTCGTCCTCAGAACTCGACCTTCCTTTCTTCCAAAGGTGGTCACTTCTTTTCATATTGGCCAAACCATCACTTTGCCCACCTTCTTTCCGCATCCTTCAAAAGAGGAAGAGAGGCTCCACCGTCTGGATCCAAAACATGCGCTCTCCTTTTATTTGGATCGCACCAAGCAATTCTGGGTGGACGACCAGCTCTTTGTTGGTTACGTGGGCGCTAAGAAAGTTCGGGCCGTGCACAAACGGACCATCTCCAGCTCCAGGTCGTTCTGTGCATCAAGGCCTGCTATTCTTTGGCAAAGAAGGAGCCTCCAGTGGGGCTGCGCGCCCATTCCACCAGGGCGACGGCAGCTACTACTGCTTTGGGACGGGGAGTCCCCCTAAATGACATCTGTCAGGCAGCTACGTGGGCATCACTGCACACGTTCACCAAGCACTACTGCCTGGACAGCCAAGTCCGGAGAGACGGCTTCTTTGGCCATTTTGTTCTCCAGGACTTTCTGGTGTGAACTTAGTTCGCAGACCCACCTCTGGGGTTGGTATTGCAGGGGTATCTATTCTAAGGTAAGGAATCTATAACTAACTGTTTCTTTCAGATGAACAAGTTACTTACCTTCGGTAACGATATATCTGTAAGAAACATAGGTTAGTTATAGATTCCTTACCGCCCCACCCATCCTCCCCGTTCTGCGAACTGACTTCTGGGGTTAAGGACATCCTTTCAGGGCCCTAGTTTTGTGCACTAGTGGTCAGTGTCTTGCATGGCTCTGCGTTCCTGGCACGGAAAGTCGTGTACAGAACTGACGTCAGCACGCGAGGGCGGCGTCTAAGTAACTTCCGCGACGTCATCCCGGCGACCACGACGCCGACGATGGACGCGGAGTCAACCGACGCCACCTACCGACGCGCAGGGGTACTGCTGACAAAAAACTTTCCGGATCCAGTCTGACGCCCTGGGGGTAATTCTAAGGTAAGGAATCTATAACTAGCCTATGTTTCTTACAGATATATCGTTACCAAAGGTAAGTAACTTGTTCAATAATGTGTTACCGAAGGTAAGTAACGTGTTCGTCACTGCCCATCTGCGGAGGCTGGGGATTCCAGTCTTCCCCTACTTCGACGACTGGATGTGGAAGGCGGGCTCACCCAAGGCAATCATCTCCTGTTGGAAAGTGGATTATTGGTAGGGGCAGATGTAGGTCTGCCACTGGCAATAAGGCCACTAACCGTTGGTAGGACTCAGCATAGGTCTTAGAAAATTATTCCCATGCTCAACCCTTGGTAACGTGGCTGCGAGCAGACAGGCTTAACTTCAAAGACAGGTATGTAAAGCATTTAAAAACACCACTTCAGTAAATAATTAAGACACAACACATGATAAAAATCCAACACCAATTTATAAAAATAGGAAATAGTTTTATCTTTAAAATGACACCAAAACGACAAAAATCCAATGTAGGGAACCGGAGATATGAATTTTCAAAGCTTTAATAAAATATAACACTTAGAAGTTTATAGCACCATATTGGGATACCTGCTCGCGATAGACCGGGGCAAAGTCATAGTTTCAGGCCGACCACGATGGAGACCTGGGCGGCTACAGCTTGCGGCAGGTCCCGGTCTCAGTTTCTACCTTCACACTTAGAAACTTTTCTGGAGCTTTTCTCCTCGAGGCCCCTCAAAGCTCCCAGGCAGTCCAGATCCGGTGAGGGTTCGTCCGATTGCCTTTCGACGAACCCCCGGTCAACTTCCCTGGAGCGGACTTATAAACTTTTTCTTTAGCGCTTCAGCGGGACAACCCAGGAGCCCAGGCCTACACGCGATGGAAGACAGGCGGCTTGGCTCTCGCGGTTGCTCCCGGTCACCTTTTCTACGAGCGGACTTAAAAGCTGTTCTGGAGCTTTTTCTCGTGGGGTCTCTCGATGCTCTTCATGCAGCCGGATCCGGTGAGGGTTCGCCGGCTTCAGATTTCTTCTACTCCCGGTCAAACTCTGGAAGTCGGACCGACGGAGCTTTTAGCGGGACGAACCTGGATGGCTTGGCCGACTCGCGGTTGAAGGCAGGCGGCTTGGCTGACCAGGTTGAGTCGGTCCCTCTATGGAGCTTTTTTTCAAAGTTCCTCCAAAGTTCTCCAAACTTCCTGAACTTCTTCCTGAAGTTCCTCAAAGGGTCTCAAACTCACTCCAAGGGTCTGTAAGCTCCAAGATGGTCCTTGAAAGTTGAGGACTTCAGTTCCCACAATCCACTGGGACGTCACCCTTACAAATCCACTGGTAGTTCTCCAAGGTGCAGATTTAGTTGGTGATGTTCCAGATGAGCTCTTTTAACCTGTAGCTTTCAGGGAGTCCACTCTTTAGTTCCTTTTCAGCAAACTAATCCACAGGGCTGTAGTTTCAGATGGTGCATTTTTCAGAGGTCAGGCCTTAGAAATCTTTGCACAGCAAAACTTCTCAGCTTGGCAATGTCTTGCTTCAGTAAGTTTCAAGCAGCAGATCTGGAGGGCTCTGCCCCTCTCAGATACTTATTCCATGTTCTCTGGGTCAGACAGGAGGTCACTCCTGACCAATGGGAGCAGAGTAACTCCTCAAAGATATGACCACTTCCTGTAGAGTGTGGCATTATTTTGTCCTAAAGTGCATCAAATCTTCCAAATCCATAATGGCAGATTCTCCAGCAAGGAGGCAAGAGCTGGCTAAACACACCCCTAGGATGGCTAATTTACTTAGACTCTCCCCCCTGCATCTGCTCATACCTTCCTTAATCCCCCCATCTGCCTGAGGTAGAAAGTTCAGAGTTGTAAATGTCACTGGGTTCTGCTTTTCTCTTTGAAGCCCATGGTTTACAACCCCTCCCCCTGGTCTGGCATTCCTGTGGACCAGCACACTGCCCTCCCAGCCCAGCTGCATAACCCAAGGGGCTCTTTATCACCTCTCCAGGCAGGCTGGCTAATCCACTTAACTCTGACCAATCAGGGCAGACCACTGGAAGGCTGAATCTGGACTTACAAACAAGAAAGTCTTATAACTTCTTGTAGGTACATTTTAGGAGAAATTCAACAATATCATATTGTTGGATTTATTAATACCATTCGGGGAAATCTTTGAATGGCACCTCTAGCCCTCTCCTATCAAGAGTTATTAATTAATAACTTCCTACCATGTTAACCTATGTAACAGGGGATTTGCAATGGGAAAAATGACTTGGGCCATTTTTCCAGCACCAGGACTTACAAAAACATATTTTATAAGTACTTTGCTTATATCTACAGGACCCCCACCCCATAGGACAACTAGGGGAGACTTTAGGGGTTCTGAATCTGTAAAAATATTGCAGATCCTCACTTCACAGTGCTCCTAGCATCAAAGTCGAATTTGGGCAGCACTTTACCACAATGTGGGAGTGAAATGTGAAATTTCACTTAACCCAGGCATATAAAAACTCATTTTATTAGGGTGTACCTTATAAATATCTGACACCCCACCCCTATGATACCTAGGGGAGACCCTGGGGGTTCCTAATATGCCAAAACATTGTAGGTTATCCATTTTTAAGTGCCCCAAACCCAAAAGTCGAGTTTGGGCACAATTTACTTTTTAAAAGCAGTCATGGCACCCAGGGCTGCTTTTAAAACTGACCTCAGGCCTCAGCAGTGCACACATGCAAGTGCAGAAAGGCTGCTGGCCTCTTAAACTGCCATGCCCTACTACATACTAGGGACTGATGTGTAGTTTCAATCCCCCTGCCCTATTATATACTAGGGGCTTATGGGGTAGGTCATGCCAATCACAGGGGTACCCCACCATACCCATTGTGTACCCTAGTGTATGTAGGTGTTTTAACTGTATTCTAATGTGTCTCTTTCAGCCTTGCACTGGACCTGGGCCTGGTTAGGCAGAGCCCAGGGTCAGTCAGAGTCAGTTACCACCAGTATCAATCAGCAAAAAGTTGGGGGGTGCCCAGGGCACAGGATGACTTTGCAACATCTCCCACCTCCACATTACATTGGACCTCCTGCATTCCATGGTGTTCTCTATGAATGAATCAAATTCACACCTGATTCCCTCTCAGATGCTCCGTTTCATCTGCGCCTTTCTGGACACAGCACAATTTTGTGCTTATCCTTCAGACACGGAGTCCATGATATTCCGGTTATGATACCGATGTTTCAGCCTCTATGCTTGATTCCTTGATTTCAGTGACACTTGTTCTGAGGCTGCTGGGCCTCATGACCGCCTGCATCGTGCAACTACTGTCCCGAAGTATCATAGGGAGTGTGATACACTTGCGCAGGAGAAAGCAAAAAGTATATATATATATATATATATATATATATATATATATATATATATATCTGAAAGAGACACGTTAGTGATAGATTCCTTACCTTAGAATATCCCCAGGCGTCAGGCTGGATCCGGAAAGTTTTGCGTAGCAGTACCCTTGCGCGTCGGTAGGCGGCGTCGTGCGGCTCCGCGTCCGTCGTCGGCGTCGTGATCGCCGGGATGACGTCGCGGGCAGTACTTAGACGCCGCCCCTGCGCGCTGACGTCAGTTCTTCTTTTCCGCGCCAGTAAGCGCAGATCCGGGAAGAGCAGTGCCCTGGTCAATTTTTGACCATACTTTTTGGTGATTTTTTCACTGTCTTTTTCCACCTTCAGGTGTCGTAGGGATGCCCGGCTTCAAGCGATGCGGCGCCTGTGCGCGGATGATGTCCGTCACCGACCCGCATTGGGAGTGTCTCTTCTGCCTCGGCCGAGGCCACGACACCGAGTCTTGTCCCGAATGCCAGGCCCTCAACCCGAAGGCTTTGCGAGAGCGGTCTCGAAAGCTCCTCGAGGCCCGGCATTCGGCTCCGCGGAAGCCCCGGTCGCGTGAGAGGTCCAGGGGTCGCTCGCGGAGTGCACACCGGTCGTCGGCGTCGAAGTCTTCTTCGTCCGGTAAGTCTCGACACAAGAAGTCCAAGAAGCATCGTCGCTCTCGGACTTCGCCTCGCCGGTCTCGCGACTCGGCTGAGGCCCCTCCCGGCACCGTCCCCGCCCCCGCGGCCCCGGACTTGCCTGTGGAGTCGCCCCCGTCATACCCGCCCTTCCCGGGTTCGGGGGCGGATCCGGCCAAGGTACAGGAGTTCCTGTCGGCCATGGCCCGCCTCTTCGGGCCTTCAGGCCCCTCCGGTGCGCCTTCGGGCCCCGCGGGCCCTGATGGGGTTGATCCGGCGTCGCCGGCGGCTCCGGCCCCGGCGTCGCCCGAGCCTCCAGCCTCGATCCCGGCTCCGGCTCCGGCCCCGGCCTCGATCCCGGCTCCACAACTCCCATCGACGCCGGTCGACCTCACGACACCTCCGCCGGCGCCCGATGTCTCCGGTGCCGTTCTCGACGCCGCCCTGGGCTCCGGGCGGCGTCGTCCCCCAGTTCCTTCCGGCTCCGGACATGGACCCGGAGCGACGTCGCTCGACGCCGGCTCCGGCGCCGATGGGACCTTGGGTCCCAAATGTCCCTCCTCCTCCTTATTTTGAACCAGAGGAGGACCAGGAGGACTGGGAGGGGTCTGATGACCCTCTGACACGCAACTGTCAGTATGATGAGGACTGGACAGAGAGTCTAGGGAGGCCAGTGGTCTGGATACTTCTCCTGACACTGGCATGCTGTCTCCTCCCGTGGCTACGGAGGAGGGGGCCAACTTTGGTACGGTGTTGCGTAGGGCTGCTGGGGCCTTACGTCTCCAGCTCCCTACTTTGACGGTCAAGACTAACATCTTGACAGAGGTGCTTCAGCCGGCAGCCTCCTCTGCGGAGACTGTGCTGCCGTTTAACGACGCCCTCACGGACGTTCTTTTGGGCGCCTGGTCCAAGCCCAACACA
This sequence comes from Calotriton arnoldi, assembly GCA_963921515.1. Classification (NCBI taxonomy): domain Eukaryota; kingdom Metazoa; phylum Chordata; class Amphibia; order Caudata; family Salamandridae; genus Calotriton; species Calotriton arnoldi. Next base: position 1,620,547 of record CAWUFW010001574.1, read on the forward strand.
GGGGCTCCTGTGGATCGGAACGTGTCACGACGCCATCGCCCCGCTCCGGGCGACCCCCTGTTTCTTTCTGTCCACCCCACTCCTGAGAGCTTGGTTGTCCAAGCCTCCGCTTCCCAAACCGCCTTCCCTACCGCTCCTCCGGATAGGGAATCCAAACGCCTGGATCAGTTTGGGAAGAAAGGTTTTTCTTCCTCCAGTGCTGGCTTGCGGTCCGTTAACACCGCTTGTCTTTTGGGCCGATATACCCACTCCCTGTGGGATTCGGTGGCGGAGGTTTTGCCCCAGTGCCCTGAGGAGGTCCAGGCACTGCTTTCCCGCGCCATTGCGGAAGGAAGGGATGCGGCCAAATACACTATCCGTTGTGGCCTTGACACCGCCGACTCGCTGGGCAGGTCGATTGCAACGACGGTGGCGCTCCGGCGCCACGCCTGGCTGAGAACCACTGGTTTTTCAGGGGATGTCCAGAATACTCTCATGGACATGCCCTTTGATGGAGTCGGTCTTTTTGGGTCCAAAGCAGACCATGCGTTGGAGCGCTTTAGGGACTCACGGGCTACTGCAAAGTCCCTGGGCCTTTCTGCTACACGCCCTCCGCTGCCTTCTGCTTTTCGCCCCTATCGTGGCCACGGTAGGGGCGCCCCTTCACGTCAGCAGCCCAGCCACCGGCCCGCGCAGCAGGCGTCTTCGCGTGGCCGAGGACGTGGATTCCGCCGTGGCGGATCGGGCAACCAGCGTGCGGGTCAGGCCACCACCTCCAACCCGTCCGCGGCCTCCAAGCCCTCCTAGTCCCTCCTTTCAGGTGCACGGCACGCCAGTAGAGGGCAGGGTCCGCCATCACCTTCCCCACTGGCGCACCATCACCTCGGACAGGTGGGTCTTGGACATTGTCCGAAGGGCTACTCCCTCCCCTTCGAGACCACCCCCCAGCCATGCCACCTCAATTCCACCGCATGTCAGGGGATCACTTGGTGCTTCTACAGAAGGAAGTCACGGCCCTCTTGACCAAGAGGGCCATCGAGCATGTTCCGACCCCAGAAGTAGGGCGTGGTTGCTACTCCCACTACTTTCTGGTGCCCAAAAAGGACAAGGAGGACATGCGTCCTATCTTGGACCTCCGGAACGTCAATCGCTTCCTCCGGAAGGAGAAGTTCAAGATGCTCACCCTAGCTCAGGTCTTGACTGCCCTCGACCCTGGAGACTGGTTGGTAGCGTTGGACTTGCAGGACGCGTATTTCCACATCCCCGTCCTGCCGGCCCACCGGCGTTACCTTCGGTTCACGGTAGGCCCCGAGCATTTTCAGTTCACCGTGCTCCCCTTTGGCCTTACCAGTGCCCCTCGGGTGTTCACGAAAGTGATGGCGGTGGTCGCAGCTCATCTGCGCCGGGCAGGGGTTTCAGTCTTCCCCTACCTCGACGACTGGCTGCTGAAGGCGGGCTCGTCCCAGGCAGTCGTCTCCCACCTCCAGACTACGGCCGAACTCCTGCACTCGCTGGGGTTCTCCATCAATGTGCCGAAGTCGCATCTAATTCCTTCTCCACAGCTCCTTTTCATCGGAGCAGTTCTGGACACGACGCAGTTTCGGGCCTATCCTCCCGCACGGCGAGTCCGGGATATTCAGGCTATGATTCCGATCTTTCGGCCTTTATCCTGGGTTTCGGTACGGATGACCCTGAGGCTGCTGGGCCTCATGGCCTCCTGCATCCTGCTGGTCAATCATGCCAGATGGCATATGCGGGCTCTGCAGTGGGACCTGAAGTTCCAGTGGGCGCAGCACCAGGGCAACCTGTCCGATCACGTCCAGATCTCGGAGGGGACTGCAAAACAGTTGCAGTGGTGGCTCTCGAACCGGCAATGGGTCATGGGCAGATCCCTCTCCCTTCCCCAGCCAGAGCATACAGTTGTGACGGACGCGTCCCTTCTGGGATGGGGCGGTCACATGGGAGAGGCGGAGATCAGAGGCCTCTGGTCTCCGGCGGAGTCCCGGCTCCATATCAACCTTCTGGAGCTCCGGGCGATCCGGCTTGCACTCAAGGCATTCCTTCCCTCTGTCAAAGGGAAGGTAGTGCAGGTGTTCACAGACAACACCACCGCCATGTGGTACTGCAACAAACAGGGCGGGGTGGGGTCTTGGACCCTTTGTCAGGAGGCTCTGCGCCTCTGGACATGGCTGGAACATCAGGGCATGTTCCTGATGGTTCAACACCTGGCAGGTTCTCTGAACGCCAGGGCGGACGAACTCAGCCGCAGGTGCATGATGGATCACGAATGGCGTCTTCACTCGGAAGTGGCGCAAGGACTCTTTCTACAGTGGGGAGAGCCTTGGTTAGATCTATTCGCCACCGAAGAGAACGCGCAATGTCATCAGTTCTGCGCGTTGGAATTTCCAAGGCGGCACTCGCTCGGCGACGCTTTTCGTCGCGAGTGGAGTTGCGGTCTGTTGTACGCCTTTCCGCCTATACCACTTCTACCCAGAGTGTTGAAGAAGATTCGGCACGACCGGGCCCAAGTCATTCTTGTGGCTCCGGACTGGGCTCGAAGAGTTTGGTATCCCGAGCTACTCAATATGAGCATAGATCCCCCGATCCGTCTGCCTCTTCGGGAGGATCTTCTGTCGCAGCACCAGGGGACGGTCCTCCACCCGAACCTGTCCAGTCTACACCTGCTTGCGTGGAGATTGAGCGGCGGCAGTTGATTCCTTTCAACTTGCCTCCCGAAGTTTGTGATGTGATTCTGGCAGCCAGGCGTCCCTCCACTAAGGTGGTATACGCCTGCAGGTGGAACAAATTTGTGGCATGGTGCACAGCAAAGGCTGTGGATCCCCTTTCTGCCCCTCTTTCTGAGGTCCTTCTGTTCCTTCTCTCTCTGGCCCAACAGGGTTCTGCCCTGGGTACCATCAAGGGTTATCTTTGTGCTATCTCGGCCTTCCTCAGGCTCCCTGATCAGCCCTCCCTTTTCAAGTCCCCTGTTGTTAACAGGTTCTTAAAAGGCATTACTCACCTCTTCCCTCCTGTTCCGTTTGTAATGCCTCAGTGGGACTTGAACTTGGTTCTTACCTTTTTAATGTGCGCTCCCTTTGAGCCTCTGCATAACTGTCCTCTTCGTCTTCTGACTCTAAAGGCAGCCTTTCTGGTGGCCATCACCTCCGCTCGGCGGGTGAGTGAGCTCCAGGCTCTTTCTTGCAAACCTCCCTTTCTGTCTGTTCATCCAGACAAGGTTGTTCTTCGGACGCGTCCGTCCTTCTTGCCAAAGGTGGTTACTGCTTTCCACATTGGGCAGACCATCACTTTGCCCACCTTCTTTCCGCCTCCGCATCCTTCCAGAGAGGAAGAGAGGCTCCACCGTCTGGACCCAAAACGTGCGCTCTCCTTCTATATCGACCGCACGAAACACTTCCGGGTGGATGACCAGCTCTTTGTTGGCTACGTGGGCGCCAAAAAGGTCGGGCGGTGCACAAGAGGACCATCTCCCGCTGGGTTACCCTGTGCATCAAGACCTGCTATTCTTTGGCTAAAAGGAGCCTCCTGTTGGGCTGCGTGCCCATTCCACCAGGGCAACGGCTGCTACCACGGCCTTGGGCCGCGGTGTTCCGCTGCCGGTTATCTGTCAGGCAGCTACGTGGGCCTCGCTGCACACGTTTATTAAGCATTACTGCCTTGACAGTCAGGTCCGGAGGGACGGCTTCTTTGGCCGTTCTGTCCTCCAGGACTTCCTTGTCTGATCTTTGTTCGCAGACCCACCACCGGGGTTGGTATTGCTGGGGTATCTATTCTAAGGTAAGGAATCTATCACTAACGTGTCTCTTTCAGATGCACAAGTTACTAACTTGTGTAACGATATATCTGTAAGAGACAGTAGTTAGTGATAGATTCCTTACCGCCCACCATCCTCCCCGTTCTGCGAACTGATTTCTAGGGTTAAGGACATCCCTTTCAGGGCCCTAGTATTTTTCAGACACCTGTGTCAGCTTCTTGCATGGCTCTGCGTTCCTGGCGCGGAAAGTCGTGTACAGAACTGACGTCAGCGCGCAGGGGCGGCGTCTAAGTACTGCCCGCGACGTCATCCCGGCGATCACGACGCCGGCCGACGGACGCGGAGCCGCACGACGCCGCCTACCGACGCGCAAGGGTACTGCTACGCAAAACTTTCCGGATCCAGCCTGACGCCTGGGGATATTCTAAGGTAAGGAATCTATCACTAACTACTGTCTCTTACAGATATATCGTTACACAAGTTAGTAACTTGTGCATATATACCCATTGTGTTGGTGTGCGTCCATAGTCTGTTCACATGTGCTAGGCAGAAGATTGATACTGTGATAAAAGCAACAGGTTGTACAGCAATCATTAGTTCATGAAGGATCAGCCTATACTCACACAATCAACCTTGGCATTCCATACCCGACTAGATACCTGCTAAAGAGGCTTGAATGCATTAAATCATATTTTGAGATGAAAACGCAGAGTACTGGAGTTTTGAAGAGCACCTTGGTGGAAACCCATAACCTTTCTAGTGCCATCTCAACTAAACATAATTAGGAAGAAAGTCTAAACATATAGAGCATCAAAGAAAGCAGCTATAGCACAGAGGCAACTGGAAACATACAATGAACCAGATGAGTTTTGAATGCGGCTCCTCAAGTTTAATGCTGTAATGCCAGGCAAGTCTTCATTTGGCACAGTTGTCCCAAATGCAGTCTTCTTGTACAAAACTGAAAAATGCATGTGAAACTAATTTTACTATGATATTGATCCAGCTGGTTCTGAACAAATAACTGTAAAGCAGGTGCTGGAACTGGAACTCTGGAGCTGACGAGTCCTAGCACCTCAGCACTGGAGAGCACGAGGAAGTTTATAGGAAAAGAGGTGAAGTGCTGGGATCCTCTGGTCTGAAGTCTGAAGAGCTGGAGATTGAAAGGGAAATGTTACCCACTGTTCTCAAAGGCAAGCAAAGAGGTGCTGACTGGGTTTGTCTTTTACACTTAATCACAACCAAGTGCAGGAGCAAGAGGAAGTCTTAAAGTCAAGCAGAGAGTTCTAGACTGAGCCCCAAACATGGTCCACAAGGACCGTGGCATGCCTCTTTAAATCCCTCATAGCCCAATGAGGCCTCAGAACATTTTCACTTGTTCTTTCTTCGGATTGTCCATTTTTTTGCTAGGGCTGTTATTTCAGAGCCTTTGGGTTTCAGCCACTACGTGGTTTCTAACATTCCTATGTCCAGGACAGGCCCAAGTGCACTTTATATGTGGTGTCAGGTCTATATTTAGTTTCTAGTGTCTCAACTTTGAGTGATATTTACCCCAAAGGGTCAACTCCCTGTATTGAGCACAGTGCTTGTGATGTCGAGATCTGGCACCTGAAACGTTGGCTCCACAACTTAAACAGACTAATTCACCAATCTTACTCCTAGCTCTGCCTCGAAATTAAAGGTTGTGCTACATTCAAATGCAAAGGCTGACCCTTGACAGTCTCAAGGCCTAAGAAGTGATTTCAGGTCACATTCAGAAGCACTGGGGGTTTCATAACGTTTCCCTACAGCAATGAAAATCATGAGTCTGAAGAAGACAGATTGATTATTTAAAGATCCTCCAAAATCCATCATGGTGGATACTTCCCATGAGGGGTTATTTTCTGAGCATATGATTTCTTTGGAAAAGTAATATTCCTTTGTACGTATGATCTATTAGGCTGTAGCAGTTCTAACTGTGCATACTCGATCAAAGGTCTTCTCATGAAGGCACCTTCTGCTCGGACTAATCCAAACATCTTCCTTCTAGGTCCCCCAACAGAGAATTTAACATATTATGCAGGCCGGGTATAGGAGCATAGATCTGATACCCTTTTCATGCTCATTTGATACTCTCACTCTTGGCTCCTGTGCATTTACCTGAACACAGGGAGAATCCCCTCAGTTACTCACGGATGACAGAGATGTATCTAAGCAGTCCTCATGTTCGAAGTTGGGCATAGCTGGCATGGGCACATGCGTCATCAACCTGCAGGCTTTTCAGGTGATGTCCAACCCAGCCTGGCTCCTAGGCGTGTCCTTCAGTGGTCAAAGACTGTTCACGGAGAAAGCGAATCTGTCCAAGAAGTGATTTCAGCACAGCAAGGACAACCCATTCTCTTGGTCTGGCCTCGTGTTTTGGAAGCTATTGTGCAAGTTCAGAGCTTATGGCAGGGCATCTCTTTCCAGGTGCCAGAAACTTCCAAGAAAGCAACAGGTGCCATTATTTTTGCCACAGTAGTGTAGATAACCGACTCAACATATGTGTGCCCGTCCACTAATTTTGCCGGGTTTGTCGGCAGTGTTAGACACTGTTATCCTTCAGCTACTAATTCGGCTTGTAGCTGACTTTTGCATTCAGGGTAATGCTATAAAATGGCTGAAACTGTGCCTCAATGATAGTGCACAAGCAGTTCAACATGGTTCATTTTTTGTCATGCCCTAAACCGGTATTCTGGGGAGGACCACATGGGTCAGCTTTAGCACCCTTACTTTTCTACCTCCTGTACCAACTTGCAAGGCTGCTCCATGAGTTTAAAGTTATCTTTTACATTATGAAGCAGGCATCCATATCCTCCTTGATTTACCAGAAGAGGATCCTGAGGTGTCAGAACATATTTTGAATAACTCTCAGACATTGCTTAGTTTGCAAAAACAAAAAAAATAGGTGCCAGGGCCCTCATCAGGAGTCTACTGCAGCTAGCACCACCCATTGCCCCCGCAACTGCAGTCAGTGCCAGTAACAACATAACTAGTCACCATCACACTCCTAGAGGTGTGATAATTCAGACTTTTCCAGGCGTCCAAACCTATAAGAACAGCTTGGGCGGCATGTATTAGTCGTTTTTAATGTATATTTTAAACTAATAAACAACTGTTGTTGTTCTTATCTCCAAATTACACAACAGTGCCATCATGTGGCCAGCTGTCATAAATGCAGTTGTTGACAATTAAATGCCAGCGCTGAGCACTGCTCTCAGATCTACTTCCAAATTTATTTTGAAAATCTTAAAATGTAAAATAAATGGGACGGGAGAGCCCCGAAACTTTGAGGTGCCATACTTTGGAACTCCATCTTGTATGTTCGGAAAGAACAAGTACATCTTAAGTCCCGCAAAAAAACCTACAAATGTGGCTTTTTCAATTTAAATAATGATACTAGTATCTAGTTATTAGCATCTGTGTTTGTTTCTTCTGTGGGTAGTTGTGTAGTGTCTAGTGACCCTGTCAGTGTGAATGATAATAATACCAAACCCTGCTTGAAAGATTATTTTCCCTGTTACATAACACGACTATAGTGATAATCGGTTTGAGACTCCTTGACAAATAAAGAGCTCCCTGGGGCTTTCAAATTATAGACCTGCTCCCTCACATTTTTGAGGCTGCTCCTGTCACGAATTGAGACTGGGCATGGTTTCTCAGGAGTGGCGATAATCTGCCTCTCTTCCCAAGACAGTGTAACCTCCGCGGGAAGGGAGGATAACGTAAAGATGGGTGATGGGGGAGAGACAGAGAGAGAGACTCAGATGTTGATATGTCTCACCACGTCACAGGATGTTCACAAGAAGTCACTCCATCCATGGTTTCCATATCAGAGAGCACAGAACATGTTAGAAGCAAATCTCTATTTACCACGACCCTTTCTGAGGCCCAGATCTCTTGATGATGCATTCTAGGATCGGGAAGAAGAAGAGCTACCAGGAAACAGTTAATCGAAAGGGGAGGAAGCATCGGTCAAAAGAGTCTTTTTACTGTCAATCTTGGGTAAGTGGACCAAGGAGAGGGTTGAACGCCATATGGTGAGCCGACCTAAACAGAACTTGTTGCCATTCTCCCTGGTCTGTAATTCTCCAATCTCTTGAGTCTTTGATATTGACTGTCCTGCAGCCTAGCCATTCTCGTCTCATTTTCTCTAAGAGCTCTCTCAGTTCTGCCTGCTCAATACCATTTGTATGCTTTGATCAGACCCCACAGACAAACCACACAAAACACCACAATAAGGAGAGGTCTCAGAACATAGTCAAGGAATCCCTTCCCCAAATTCGCAAACCAACTCCCTACTTGACCAAACCCTTTTCCAACTTTTTCCCAGGCTCCCTCTTCAGTCAAATCCAATATCTTCGTGTGGATAGTAGTGATGTTACTTATATATTTCTCCAGATCCTTGCTTTGGTCTGGTATATAAATACAGCACTCTTGAACCTTCAATAATTTACAGACTCCGCCCTCTCATTTGCCAATAAGACATCCAAAGCAAGGCGATTCTGCAAAACCATTGTCCTTATCGACAACATCTCTCCCTCCACAAGCACCAACGACTTTGCTGTATTCATTGATAGTTCATCTATCAGTCGCCAATCTCCGGATCTTTACATCATTCAAGACCACTCCCAAACTTGGGATCATTGCTCCAAAGATATCTCCCACTACGACCCCTGCACTCGCACCTCTTCTCACTCTTGAGTGCTTTCCACCTTCCAAAAGTTCTAAATCCTCTGTATGGTAAATCTTTGGAAAAATTATTCCCAAGTAACATGTACCATACCAATTCGCAGGCAATCTCACATAGGCATTCCTTCCACACACAAAATACACCGTAGGTATCACTTGTACAGGGCCTTGGAGGAAATTCTTCGCTGCATCTGCCATGGTGAAAACATGGGCACACGTACTCTGTCCCACTGGAACCTTTTCATAGTATGTCTGATAACGTCTCACACACAGTTTCCCTCTCTGCTCCTTGTCCAAAGCTATAGGACCATAACTTCCCTTTGTTCGGTGCAATCTTTCCTCCTCGGTCCAATCTACTCTATTATGCCCTGTATCCCGTGTCTGTGTCAGTTTTCTATACCTGTCTTCTACCTGATCTACAAACTTTTTCTCTACACCGGATAGTGAGCACGTCAAATTATGTCGGTGAGCATAAGCTGTGTCCAATTCCAAAGACGGTATGAAGAACTTCCTAAGTCTATCTTCCGACTTATAATAATCATACTTATTCAAATGTTTATAAGCGGGAACTTCAGGAAGCACTGCATCGTAATTGGAAAAGAAATACTCAAACTGATCTCTTTCATAAAATATACTAAGCAACAAACTACATGAAATTCCATACGTCAGTGGAAGATGGTGATACCTAATACCCTCATCCACTGAAGCAGGCAACTGCATACACACATAACAATCTTTCGCGTCCATCGCATCCACATACTCATATAGCAACTTGGCATACGCATTAAGCTTAAAGTCACTTCTAGACAAATCTACATGTAGTCTACGACTCTCTTCTATTAGCAAAGCTCTGTCAGCTCCTATGTCTCCCTCTTGTTTGCTAGGTGTAGTAGGTGTAGGAGTTCCTGGCACCCCCTGCACTGCTAGCTCATGTGGAAAAGTATATGAAACTACAATTACTATGATTATAGAAACTATCACAACCCCTATGAGTATGCCTACAATCATTTTAGATCTACGATTTGGATCTCCAACCTCCATGATTTCAAAAGTTCTGAAAAGTTCTCGGTTTCAGCAATGAACACTCAAAAGTCTTTGTTTCCTCCACTCGTGACTTGTTTAACCAGTTCGAGCAGCACCTGAAACCTCTGGAAATCCCCTTTCAACAACAGTCTCTTATTTACATAGTCCAGAAAAAGACTTCCCTAGGTTTCCGTTCCTCTTCTATGGAAAGTCCCTAAATTTATTCTTCTTCCACTCGGACCTAGGTTTTCTTCTTCTTTAAGCTTTTTATTTACAACAGATTATATTTCATCCACGATAAGGTCATTAATAAGCGCTTCCAAAACATGATACAAAAGTTCAAGATGCAGGATTACCATTTCATGTGAATATGGCTCAAATCCAAAAGACGGAAAATCGAGTCGATGCAAAACCAATTCTCGGACCTTACTCAGAAGCGGGGGATTCGGAACGGTGAGGGTCAGTATTCCTTCGACTTTGAGCCCTGGCAACAACAGCACCACCTTCACCACCACATTCGGGCTCTTGCTGACCACCTGCACAGATCTCAGTCTCCCCGAACTCACTACCCCCTGCATCAGTCACTGTGTAAGTCCACTCAGGGGTAGAGTATCTCTGACAAGGTATCCTAGTTCTTTTCGACCTCCTCCGACCCTCTTGAGTCTGCTCTTCGTCACTTGCTTCTGTTTCAGATGCTTCAGACACTGGAGCAAGATCTCTTTCGGGTGCCAACCTCAGATTCAGTCGCCTCTGTCTTTCAGGCCAGCCTTCCTTGATTCTGGTCGTTCTTCTGCCTTCCCCTGCTATACCCAGTACACCACTTCCTTCTTCGGCTGAACTTGACTCTACTCCACCCACTGTATCACCTCTGTCATTGGAGTCAGAGTCGAGGTTCTGGTTGTCGAAACCCCCTTCAGCTTGTTCTGGTGCACCACCAGCTGTGTCAGCGACCCTTACAGCTTGACTTATCCTCTCATGTGGCCCTGCCACATCAGCTGGATTTTCGTTTTCGAGAGGAGCTGTTTCTTCCAAGGGTGCTGAAACTCTGCGGGTATGGGAGGCATGTACCCAGTTCGGCAATCCTCCACACTTTACTGCGGTATTCGTTACCAGTATCACCTGATACGGGCCTCGCCACCGAACATCCAAACAGCTCTTCCTCACGTGCTTTCGGACAAGCACCCAGTCACCTGGACACAGGTCGTGGCACAGATCACTCGAGGCCGGAACAGCTGCAGCTTGCACCTGCTGAGACACAGAACGGACCACATCAGATAGTCCTTTACAGTAATCGAGAATCAAGTCATCAGTGATGTTTATCAAAGCTGTAGCTGGTACTGCTGGCAACCTCATTGCCCTTCCCATTAGGATCTCATGAGGGGACAACCCGGTCCTCCTATCTGGAACACTTTGCAGGCTCATTAGTACGAGCGGCAAAGCGTCAGGCCATTTCAGGGACGTTGATGAACACATTTTTGCCATCCGAGCTTTCAAGGTTCCATTGACCTGTTCCACCATTCCAGAAGCCTCTGGTAGGTAACTGCAATGGAGTCTCTGATCAACATTCAATGCAGCACAAAGCAACTTCATGATTTCACTGTGGAAGTGTCTTCCCCTATCCGATTCCAAAGAGGTCGGAATCCCGAATGTCGGGATGAGCTCCCTCAGTAATAACTTAGCCACTGTGAGGGTGTCACACCTGCGTGTTGGGTAAGCCTCCACCCACCGTGAGAATACACACACCACTACTAGAATGTACCTCAACCCATTGCACTTGGGCATTTCTACGAAGTCTAACTGTATCCTATTGAAGGGCCCTCCTGACCTCCCAATGTGACTCAATGTGACTACAGTCTTCTTTCCAGCATTCATCTGTTGACACGTTACACACCTTTGACAAACTGCTTCAGCAACCGCACGAAATCGTGGACTGTACCACGTCTGTCTAAACACGCATCATGGCATCTCTTCCAAGATGTACAGGTCTATGTATCAGTCTCGCCATGGGGCTCAGCATACTTTCTGGTAACACAGCTCTCCCATCACTGGAAACCCATACATCCACATCCCCTCTTTCACAACCTGCTTTGACCCATCCATTCCGTTCTTGATCGGTAACTTCATCCTGCAGTCGCTTGAGTTCCTCCCAAGTGTCTGCCATGGCCAACATCATGTTGAGCTCGGTTCTTTCTTGGCTCTCTCCTGTGTAACCCTCTGTGAATATACATCCTTGCTCTGCAAGAAGCGGGCGACTTCATCCGCATAATTGTTCCCCAGGGAGACAAAATCATCCCCCTTTCCGTGTGCAGTGCACTTAACAACCGCAATTTCCTTCGGACATTGTAATGCATCTAACAGTTGTCTCACGTGTTCTCCATTCCTAATTGGAGAACCGGATGATGTCAAAAATCCCCTTTGGGACCACAGCTGTCCGAAGTCATGAACCACACCGAACCCATACTGGCTGTCCGTGTAGATCGTGATCCGAATTTGATCAGCGGCCAAACAGGCACGAGTCAAGGCAATGATCTCAGCTACCTGCGCGGAGTGTACTCCTTCTAGGCAAGCAGCCTCGACCACTCCTGAAATGGTACATACAGCAAACGCTGCTCTTAGTTGGCCAACACTGTCTCTTAGGCATGAACCATCGACAAAGAAAATTTCATCTGGATCAATCAGTGGTTCATCGACAATGTCAGGTCTCGGTTTGGTGCATAGTTCAGTCACATCAAGACAATCATGGTCCTCACAATCTTCATCATCAGTATTCGGTATAGGCATTAATGTCGCAGGATTTAAGACAGAGCACCTTTTCAGAGTCACATTCTCTGCAGCAAGTATGACTTGCTCATACCTCGTTAACCTGTTATTCGTTAGGTGCTGGGTCTTTGTCCTGGTCATCAACAATTCTACAGAGTGTGGTACATAAACAGTTAAAGGATGACCCATAACAATGCTTTCACATCTTTCAATGCTGACACCTGTTGCAGCCATGGATCTGAGACATCCGGGCAACGCAGAAGCTACTGGGTCTAAAGTAGCTGAAAAATAGGCAACTGGTCTACGGACACCTCCATGGTTCTGAGCTAAAACTGCTAATGCACAACCTTCTCTCTCGCAACAGAACAGTGAGAAAGCCTTATTATAATCAGGCATTCCTAAAGCTGGTGCTGTACACAGCCCTTCCCTCAGTCGTAGGAATGACCTCAAGCACTCCTCGTCCCATGGTACCGGATCACTCACATCCTTGTGCGTGAGTCTCTGCAAAGGCTTTGCTCTCAAGGAAAAGCTGGGAATCCACTGACGACAATAGCCGACCATTCCCAAAAACATCCTGACTTCCCTCTGAGTGGTGGGCGCTTTCATGTTCATTATTGCCTCAATTCGGTCTGGTGACACCTTCCTCTTGCCTTTTTCCAACCTGTGACCCAAATACTGTACTTCATTCAGACAGTACTGCAACTTGTTTGGGGACACCTTATGTCCATTCTCTGCCAGATGGTTCAATAGGGCTATCGTGTCTATCCTGCAAGCATCTTCAGTTTCTGATGCCACAAGTAGGTAATCTATGTACTGCACAAGGACTGAGCTCTGTGGCAATACGAGACTCTCAAGATTCTTCTTCAAGATCTGATTAAAGATCGATGGACTCTCTGTATACCCTTGAGGATACGACACCATGTTAACACACGATTTTCCAGCCGGAAAGCAAAAAGAAATTTGCTTTCCTCATGGAGCGGTATCGAGAAGAATGCTTGACATAAATTAATGACAGTAAACCACTCAGCTTCGCAAGGGATCTGAAACAGTATCACTGATGGATTCGGTACCACTGGACAACAAGGAACAACTATCGCGTTGACCTTTCGCAGGTCTTGCACGATCCTGAACTTCCCGCTCGGTTTCTGTAGTCCCATGATAGGTGAATTACATGGGCTACCCCTTATCTCTTTTAGAATGCCTTGCTTGATCATGGACTCGATTACAGGCTTAATTCCTGCGATCGTTTCAGAGGACAAATTGTACTGTGGTGTCCTAGGGAACTCGACGTTCTGCTTAATCTGAATCTGCACAGGTTCCACTCCCTTAATCAGCCCTATCTCTTCTCCTGTAAAGTCCCACACCTCTGGTGACACAGTGTCTCTCAAATCCTGTGGAAGTTCTTCCACTGTCACCATTGGATACAAGTCTATACACAGATGCTAATTAGCAACTTTAAAGGTAGCATCATCATCCCTCGTCTGGACCTCTACTCCCTATTCTCACTGGAATCGGTTCAGTCAGTGGGCTGTTTATTCTTTTGTTCGCTACTCCAACAACTTGGATCGATTGTCCCGAGAGGGGTAGGTTGGGGACCACTGCTGATCTTACAGTAGACCGGGTAGCACCAGTATCAACCAGTATCAACCAAGAGTGTGGTAGGACGACCATCAATGTCTGCCTCCACAAAAGGTCCGCTCTGGTCTACCTCCAAGACTGCTCCAAGTGTGCAGTCTTCCTCCCCCCTCAGGCACCGTCAGGATAACGGGTCTGGGCTGTACTCATCATACCCTTCAAAAAGGGGCATCTGCTGGTAAGTCTGCACTCCTTGCGGAATTCTCGGTGGCTGGGGAACCTGTACATGTTGGTTATACGTTCCCCCTTTCATTGATCTGGGCCTCATCACAGTATTGGCTACCTCCGACGCAGGTGCCTGAACCACTCCTACCTCCTGCTGCACCTGGTTGGCTGGGTTAAAGGGACACTCGCGCTTCCAGTGTCCAATCTGATGACAGAAATGACACGCAGTGGTCTTCTTCAATGTCGACACATCCATCCCTGTCTTGGGATCGATAGGTTTCCCTTTTCCCTGACCTTGGCCATTTTGGTTCCCTTGGTAGTTTCCCTGACTTCTTCCCAGTGTCCCTCCACTAGGCTGGACCTGAGCCGTTTGCATCTGAACAAGCATCAATTTGTCCTTTAGCTTCCGATGCTTTGAGTCTACTTCATCACTACAATACCTTGCGTACCGCAAAATTTCATCTACCGGCTTGTTCTGCCAGCAGATCAAATGGTGCTGTATCATGAGGCTAACCTCTGGTCTCAATCCCAAGACAAATTTTGAGACAAACTGTCCCATATCCTTGGGGTCTAAGGCATCTAGTCCGCTATACTGTTTAAAAGCTTGCAAGAGTCTTTCATAATATTCATGCACCGTCTCTTTAGGTTCCTGCACCGTTCGGTCTATCTTAACCCAATCTATATCTTGAGGAGAAATCTTCAGCTTCAACCATGTAATCACTTGCTCGAATTTTTTCATAACGAGGGGTGACGGACCATTTGTGACAGCCTCTCTTTCAGGTTCACAGGTCGGCCACTCAACTGCAATTTTACAAGCTGTCCACAAGTCTCCTGGCACCACTATATCAAACAGTGTTCAAATCAGTCCATAGTACCTTCGAAATTTTAACAAACCGCTCAACTTGTTTGTACCACTCTACGGGTTTCTCCCTCAGTCGAGGAAAATCATTTGTGAATGCAGCCAAGTCACCTCTACTCCACGGCACATATACGTACCCTCCGTTCTGTACTTCCCGTAAAGGAAAGTTTCCAACGCCCGACGCCCCCCCCCCCGGAGGCGGCGTCTCTCCCTCAATTTTCTTTGCTATTTTCTTCTTTGACCACCTTTCCTCCCATTTGTCCAACAAGTTCCATATACGCATCCCTACAATCAGGTCTTTGGTATGCGTCCTTAATCCTGTGATCCTTTTCTCCTCTAATTCCTGATCACTATATTGCAACCTATGCGGTCCTTGCAACGTTTTTGTTTTGTTCAAATCTACCTCATATCTCCTGGCTAATGCTGTCAATTTCTCATGTGCTATCCTTGCTTTCCGAGTTACATCTTTTGCTATAAAAAGCAGCTCATCTGACCCATACATTTCTATTCTTTCCAAAGGCAGACTTCCGCTAATCATTTCGTCTACTTCTGCTTTTAATCTTACTACGTCCAGCAACCTTGCCTGTACTGCACTCCTTAGTATTTCTCGACAAGCTGCGCCATTCTGCTCATCATAGTTACCACTTTGTTCTTGTGACTTACTCTCTTCTATCGTATTCCTAAAACTTGCTCTGGTTTCGGGAATTTCTCGTTCCCTATCACCTGGCATTCTATCACTTTGGTTTCTTACTGTTGGTGTCCACATCCTCAAAGCTGCCCTAGATTCGTGTAAGGGTCTTGGTCTGACTGGTCTTTCATCCTCTTGTCTAAAAGAGGAGTCCGCAGTAGCTGGTAATGGCGTACTTGTGTCTAATGGCTTTGGGAAGTGAATCACCTGTACTCCGAACCCATTCCCACTAGCACTGGTTCCTTCTTCTCCTCTCGTCTGTACTGAACTTCCCTCTCTTACTCGGTCCGGGTCATATACCGGTACTATAGGGCCAATGGTAACTGGTACTGTAAGGGAGTCTGGTAATCGGGTATTCCCAATGGAAGGCTGTATTTCCGCTCCCTCGGTTCCTGTGGAAATTCTTCCCACTACCCTCATGTTAGTCTGATTCTGCATCTCACCAGTTTCTACCGCTGATGTTGATTTTCCCTCTTCTAAATCTGGATTAAATGGGGATGGTCTCTCTGCTAGCAACCTATCTAACAGGCTGTCATCTGTATCACTGTCGTCCTCTTCAATCCTCGCTATCTTCCCACCTTTTATTAACAGTGGGTACAACCTGTCTCCTTCGATCGTTTCCACCCTCCACTTTTTCTCTAGTGCATCCCATCTCGCATCTTGGAAGGCCCTGATCGATTTCTTCACCCTTTCCTGGCTCTTATCTCTTTTCCTGTCATACGCTGCCCTAATCCATGCATGTATCGCCTCAAACTGTGTCGGTCTAGGCAGTGGTCGTAAAGAAGCCATTATAGTCTTTAGCTGGTACAACACCTCTAACCTGAAAGTGCCATAGCATGGGAAAGTCAATTCTCCTTCCCCTTCTGTCATTTTATGCCAGTTCTCAAGCCAAATTATAGTATGCAATCCTACATTCGTAGCCATATAATGTGCCGGCGTATCCTCGAGAGGGCTTCCTCTCCACCCCGAGTAACCACATGTCTGTCACCTCTGCACAGTTCTCGTAAAACTTTAAAACATTTCATGGTAAAGCAGATTTCTGTTCGCGCACAAGATTTCGTTTTACTTCCTGATTTCAATCCACCAATGCCAGCGCGGCTCACGCCAACCGGCCTATCACAGCGCGGCACCGACTGACGTCACTCTTCCTCCGCTCGCAGCAGTTCCCTCCTTCCTACTTCACTCGTTCTCGCTCGCACGTGTCCCAATCACACTCTGAAGTAACTGTCTGTACAATCACCTCTCTGACTATCGGTCCAGCAATGACCGAACAGCCTCTCGAAATTGTTGACCTCAATCTGGCAACCGTCTGTCCGCGAACGACCGGACAATCACCTCTGACACAATCGATCAATCAATCAATCAATCACGGCATTTATAGAGCGCGCTACTCACCCGGGAGGGTCTCAAGGCGCTGGGGGAGGGGGTAAGTTACTGCTCGAACAGCCAGGTCTTGAGCTGCTTCCTGAAGGCGAGATGGTCCTGGGTTCGCCGAAGGTGAGTGGGGAGGGAGTTCCAGGTCTTGGCCGCCAGGTAGGAGAAGGATCTTCCTCCGGCGGTGGTTCTGCGGATGCGTGGTACGGTGGCGAGGGCGTGGCTGGTTGATCGTAGCTGGCGTGTGGGCGTGTAGAAGGACATGCGGTCGTTGAGGTACTTTGGGCCCAGGTCGTGGAGGGCCTTGTGTGCGTGGGTGAGGAGTCTGAACGTGATTCTCTTGCTGACGGGGAGCCAGTGCAGGTCTTTCAGGTGTACGGTGATGTGGCTGTGTCGGGGGATGTCCAGGATGAGTCGTGCGGAGGCGTTCTGGATGCGCTGGAGTCTCTTTTGAAGTTTGGCTGTGGTTCCGGCGTAGAGGGTGTTCCCATAGTCCAGTCGGCTGGTGACGAGTGCCTGGGTGACGGTCTTCCTGGTTTCAGTGGGGATCCATCTGAAGATCTTGCGGAGCATGCGCAGGGTGTTGAAGCATGAAGATGAGACGGCGTTGACTTGTCTGGTCATCGATAGGGAGGAGTCCAGGATAAAGCCCAGGTTGCGTGCGTGGTCCGTTGGCTTGGGTGCGGTGCCCAGGGCCGGGGGCCACCAGGAGTCGTCCCAGGCGGAGGGTGATGAGCCCAGGATGAGGACTTCCGTCTTGTCTGAGTTCAGTTTAAGGCGGCTGTTCCTCATCCAGTCGGCGACGTCTCTCATCCCGTCGTGCAGGTTGGCTCTGGCGGTGGTGGGGTCGTTGGTGAGGAGAGGATCAGCTGGGTGTCGTCGGCGTAGGAGATGATGTTGAGGTTGTGTCGGCGTGCGATGGCTGCGAGGGGGCTCATGTAGACGTTGAAGAGGGTCGGGCTGAGTGAGGATCCTTGTGGAACGCCGCAGATGACTTCGGTGGCTTCGGATCTGAACGGGGAGAGGCGGACTCTCTGGGTTCTTCCGGCGAGGAACGAGATGATCCATTCCAGTGCTTTCTCTCGGATTCCGATGTTGCTGAGGCGCTTCACTAGGGTGCGGTGGCAGACGGTGTCGAACGCCGCGGAGAGGTCCAGGAGGATGAGGGCAGCTGTTTCCCCGTTGTCGGTTAGGGTTCTGATGTCGTCGGTGGCTGCGATAAGGGCGGTCTCGGTGCTGTGGTTGGCCCGAAACCCGGACTGCGAGGGGTCGAGGGATCCATTCGTCTCGAGGAAGGCGGCAAGCTGTCTGTTGACGGTCTTCTCGATGACTTTGGCCGGAAACGGAAGGAGCGAGATGGGGCGGTAGTTCTTGAGGTCGGTGGGGTCCGCCGTTGGTTTCTTCAGGAGGGCGGTAAGCTCGGCGTGCTTCCAGCTCTCCGGGAAGGTGGCGGTGTGGAAGGAGGAGTTGATGATGTCCCGGAGATGGGGTGCGATGGTGGCGTCGGCTTTGTTGAAGACGTGGTGTGGGCAGGGGTCGGTTGGTGATCCGGAGTGGATGGAGTTCATCGTGCGGGTGGTGTCTTCGGTGTTGATCGGGGTCCAGTTGCAGAGGGTGGTGGTGGCGGGCATTGGTTCGGCGGTAGGGTGCGTTGTTTGTGCGTCGAAGCTGTTGTGTATGTCGGTGATCTTGCGGTGGAAGAACGCGGAGAGTGAGTTGCAGAGGTCTTGCGAGGGGGTGATGTCGTTGTTTCCGGCGCTGGGGTTGGAGAACTCTTTGACGATGCTGAAAAGTTCCTTGCTGTCATGGGCGTTGTTGTCCAGTCGTTCTTTGAGTGCCGACTTCTTGGTGGCACGGATCAGCTGGTGGTGTTTGCGGGTGGCGTGCTTGAGGGCGGTCCTGTTGTCTGTGGTCTGGACGAGTCGCCAGGTTTTCTCGAGAGTGCGGCAGTTCTTCTTGGATTCCTTGAGTTCGTTGGTGAACCAAGGGGTTTTCTTGCTTCCGGGTCTGCTGGGAGGGTTTTTAGTGGTGCGAGGTCGTCGGCGCAGGCGGTCAGCCACTTGGCGAGGTTGCTGGCTGCTTCGTTTGGGTCCGTTGTGTCGGTGGGTGTGTTCTGGCTGAGGGAGGCGGTGAGCTGCTCGGCGGTGATCTTGCTCCAGCTCCGGCGGGGAGCCTGTTGCGGGTGGTGGTGGGTCGCAGTCTTTCTGAAGCTGAAGTGGACGCAGCTGTGGTCGGTCCAGTGGAGTCCGGTGGCGTGGCTGAAGGAGATGTGCTTGCTGGACGAGAAGACGGGTCAAGCGTGTGGCCGGCGTAGTGGGTGGGCGTGTTCACCAGTTGCTTGAGTCCGAGGTTGGCGAGGTTGTCCAGCAGGGCGGTGGTGTTTCTGTCGTTGTTGTTCTCCAGGTGGAAGTTGAGGTCCCCTAGGAGGATGTAGTCGGCGGAGGGCATGGCGTGCGGGCTGATGAAGTCTGCGATGTCTTCGCTGAATAGTGTGCGTGGTCCCGGGGTCTGTAGATGAGGGTGCCTCGGAGGGTGGTCTTGGGGTCCGTGTGTATCTGGAAGTGTAGGTGTTCGGGCGGCGGTGAAGGTCTCGTCGGAGTTAGTCGAGATGCGGATGGTGTTCTTGTGTACGATGGCGATGCCTCCTCCCGTCTGGTTGACGCGGTCCCTCCGGGTGATCTTGTATCCATCCGGGATGGCTATGGCGATGTCAGGCGCTGAGGAGGCGTTCATCCAGGTTTCGGTGAGGAAGGCGATGTCCGGTGCTGTTGCGTCGAGCAGGTCCCAGAGTTCCACGGCGTGCCTGTGGACGGAGCGGGTGTTCAGCAGGATGCATTTCAGGTGGTTGCTGCTGTTGCTCGACTTGGCGGAGGTGGTGCACGTCAGGGGGCAGGTGAATCGGCAGGTTTGGCAGGTGAAGGGTCCGTGGGTGCGTCTCGGTGAGGCTCGGTAGCAGGCAGGGTTCCGGCCGGCATTGAGTGCGGTGAGTGTGGCGGCGTCGTAGGTCCGTCGAGTGGTGTTGCATCGGTGGGATCCAGGGGTTCTGGCGCTGGGCGCGGTCCAGTCGCGGACGGGCGCAGACGGGCTTGCCTTAGGCGCGCCTTCGGCGCGCCAGCGGCGCGCCCGCTGCGCACGTCCGCTGCGCGGCCGTGCAGCGGCCGCCATTTATGGGGAGGTGGGAGGGAGGAGCAGCTGGGAGGCGGGAGGCAGGGGCAGCGAATGGGCAGTCAGGGGGCGGGGCCGCAGGGACGCAGCGGCGGGAATGGCGATAGGCAGCGAGGGGCACAGAAGGAAAAACGGGGGGAGAGCAGGCAAATCACGGGCACAACAACAGTGGGGCAGCGAGGGGCACAGAAAGGAAAAAAACGGGGGAGAGCAGGCAAATCACGGGCACAACAACAGTGGGGCAGCGAGGGGCACAGAAAGGAAAAAACGGGGGAGAGCAGGCAAATCACGGGCACAACAACAGTGGGGCAGCGAGGGGCACAGAAAGGAAAAAACGGGGGAGAGCAGGCAAATCACGGGCACAACAACAGTGGGGCAGCGAGGGGCACAGAAAGGAAAAAAACGGGGGAGAGCAGGCAAATCACGGGCACAACAACAGTGGGGCAGCGAGGGGCACAGAAAGGAAAAAACGGGGGAGAGCAGGCAAATCACGGGCACAACAACAGTGGGGCAGCGAGGGGCACAGAAGGAAAACGGGGGGAGAGCAGGCAAATCACGGGCACAACAACAGTGGGGCAGCGAAGGGCACAGAAGGAAAAACGGGGGAGAGCAGGCAAATCACGGGCACAACAACAGTGGGGCAGCGAGGGGCACAGAAAGGAAAAGGGGAGACAAGCAGACAAAACTGGCACCGGGGCCACAAGCGGAGGGCGATCTTACCTACAGGAGCAGCGGGCAGACAGCACAGGCGGAGCTGTGTGGTGGGGGAGCGACCTACCTGGCAAGGTCAAGGGTCGCTCTCCTCACCGTGCAGCGGCCGCCATTTATGGGGAGGTGGGAGGGAGGAGCAGCTGGGAGGCGGGAGGCAGGGGCAGCGAATGGGCAGTCAGGGGCGGGGCCGCAGGGACGCAGCGGCGGGAATGGCGATAGGCAGCGAGGGGCACAGAAGGAAAAACGGGGGAGAGCAGGCAAATCACGGGCACAACAACAGTGGGGCAGCGAGGGGCACAGAAAGGAAAAAACGGGGGGAGAGCAGGCAAATCACGGGCACAACAACAGTGGGGCAGCGAGGGGCACAGAAAGGAAAAAAACGGGGAGAGCAGGCAAATCACGGGTAAACAACAGTGGGGCAGCGAGGGGCACAGAAGGAAAACGGGGGAGAGCAGGCAAATCACGGGCACAACAACAGTGGGGCAGCGAGGGGCACAGAAAGGAAAAAACGGGGGAGAGCAGGCAAATCACGGGTAAACAACAGTGGGGCAGCGAGGGGCACAGAAGGAAAAACGGGGGAGAGCAGGCAAATCACGGGCACAACAACAGTGGGGCAGCGAGGGCACAGAAGGAAAAACGGGGGGAGAGCAGGCAAATCACGGGCACAACAACAGTGGGGCAGCGAGGGGCACAGAAAGGAAAAAACGGGGGAGAGCAGGCAAATCACGGGCACAACAACAGTGGGGCAGCGAGGGGCACAGAAGGAAAACGGGGGAGAGCAGGCAAATCACGGGCACAACAACAGTGGGGCAGCGAGGGGCACAGAAAGGAAAAACGGGGGGAGAGCAGGCAAATCACGGGCACAACAACAGTGGGGCAGCGAGGGGCACAGAAAGGAAAAAAACGGGGGAGAGCAGGCAAATCACGGGTAAACAACAGTGGGGCAGCGAAGGGCACAGAAGGAAAAACGGGGGAGAGCAGGCAAATCACGGGCACAACAACAGTGGGGCAGCGAGGGGCACAGAAAGGAAAAGGGAGACAAGCAGACAAAACTGGCACCGGGGCCACAAGCGGAGGGCGATCTTACCTACAGGAGCAGCGGGCAGACAGCACAGGCTGAGCTGTGTGGTGGGGGAGCGACCTACCTGGCAAGGTCAAGGGTCGCTCTCCTCACCGTGCAGCGGCCGCCATTTATGGGGAGGTGGGAGGGAGGAGCAGCTGGGAGGCGGGAGGCAGGGGCAGCGAATGGGCAGTCTGGGGGGCGGGGCCGCAGGGGACGCAGCGGCGGGAATGGCGATAGGCAGCGAGGGGCACAGAAGGAAAACGGGGGGAGAGCAGGCAAATCACGGGCACAACAACAGTGGGGCAGCGAGGGGCACAGAAAGGAAAAAACGGGGGAGAGCAGGCAAATCACGGGCACAACAACAGTGGGGCAGCGAGGGGCACAGAAAGGAAAAAAACGGGGGAGAGCAGGCAAATCACGGGTAAACAACAGTGGGGCAGCGAGGGGCACAGAAGGAAAAACGGGGGGAGAGCAGGCAAATCACGGGCACAACAACAGTGGGGCAGCGAGGGGCACAGAAAGGAAAAAACGGGGGGAGAGCAGGCAAATCACGGGTAAACAACAGTGGGGCAGCGAGGGGCACAGAAGGAAAAACGGGGGGAGGGCAGGCAAATCACGGGCACAACAACAGTGGGGCAGCGAGGGGCACAGAAGGAAAAACGGGGGAGAGCAGGCAAATCACGGGCACAACAACAGTGGGGCAGCGAGGGGCACAGAAAGGAAAAACGGGGGGAGAGCAGGCAAATCACGGGCACAACAACAGTGGGGCAGCGAGGGGCACAGAAGGAAAACGGGGGAGAGCAGGCAAATCACGGGCACAACAACAGTGGGGCAGCGAGGGGCACAGAAAGGAAAAAAACGGGGGAGAGCAGGCAAATCACGGGCACAACAACAGTGGGGCAGCGAGGGGCACAGAAAGGAAAAAAACGGGGGAGAGCAGGCAAATCACGGGTAAACAACAGTGGGGCAGCGAAGGGCACAGAAGGAAAAACGGGGGAGAGCAGGCAAATCACGGGCACAACAACAGTGGGGCAGCGAGGGGCACAGAAAGGAAAAGGGGAGACAAGCAGACAAAACTGGCACCGGGGCCACAAGCGGAGGGCGATCTTACCTACAGGAGCAGCGGGCAGACAGCACAGGCTGAGCTGTGTGGTGGGGGAGCGACCTACCTGGCAAGGTCAAGGGTCGCTAGGATCCAAACGCTCAATGTTCTGCACCCAACAACCTACGACCAGTGTCGGTTATTCACACACTCACACATATGCTCCCTATCTTCAGTGGGTTAATCAACGACGTCTCATGACTCCCACAACCTCTGGTCAACAATCTCAGCTCTGGGTGTCTTCTACACCACAATATCTCTCGGCCCGCGCGCGCTCACGGTCCGATCTTCAATCATACGACTCTCATTCCAACTCCGCAAAACATCACACAACAATTAAACACCGCAATCTACCAAAACATCACCCTGTTCATACTCACTCTACCGCGAACTGCTACTTCCGTCGCACCATCATTCTCCGTCAGTTTTCATCAACCGCCTTCGTCCTCCAATCCAGTGGATCCTCATCACTCGGGCTCTATGGGGCAAATAATCTCTTATTCTAATCTAGATCTCCCCTTACTATCAGAGGAAACCATCCTACTCTGCTACCAACTGATAACGCTGATTCTTATCTTATCTCTTTTAAGAATCTTCAGGTCGCCAGGATCTTTTACCTGCTGAATAGTGTGAAGGGAAGAAAATCCTTTTCAGACATACGACAATTTAGAATCCAGTTTACCTCAAAAGACCACTGACTCCATACTCAATTTTGTGGGTTTATTACAGCCAAGAATAACTGCACATGCAAGCACCTCAACACGAGGTTAAAGAAATAGATGGGCACTAATACAAATAGCATTCTACGCAGGAGTCTCACCCGACTCAGGATGAGAAGAATCGTTAGTTCCAAAAGTATTAAACAAGCGATAACTGCTCCAATCTCTATATTATTCTTCATTACCTAAATAAGGAAAACTATTATCTGTCCCTACTCTATCACTAAGGTGGCATACCTACTTAACGAATTTCCCAGGCAAGAGTAAGTAAAAGGTGTCAGCTGTGAAGACTTCCTGAGAAGTACACTCACATAGTACCTAAGCTCTGATTTTAGATGCTCCTTTACCAAATCTCTCTCTGTCCTTCTCTCTGGTCTCCCCTACCTCTTCTCTGCCCTCCTCCCTCGGGCACTTACCCTAATACAAAACCCAAATACAATTGAACACGCCCTTATTCACGCCTCTTCGGCCAGGTCTTCCTTCTTGTACTTTTCCATCCAAACGGTTACTTCATCTTGGACGGTTGTGATGACCTTGAGTCCCAGGCACCTTCTCCGCTGAAAGTATCATCCCTAAATTCCATTGCACTCTCATGTCCATGTCTCCCCTCGCTCTAACTCGTGAAACAAAGAGCCAGTCTTTTACTAACGAGGCATGTGTCCTTGCACCTGCAACAGAAGATACGTTCAACAGAAACCCTCTACTGTGTTAATTAAATTTAATATCTGTGCCCAGAGAGCCTTTCCAAGAGAACCTTCTCTCTGTAAAATAAGCTAACATAAGAACAAACAGGCCTTTCCTTGGCGTATATGCAGTCAGGCCTTTACACAATTTAAACACACAATTCTTAATCACTTCTATAAGCATTAATTCATTACATTTCATATGCAAAAAGAAACTACACGTGCAACTTAATATGATACTCGTTTAAACTACTGCATCTTGATTACACATGGGCTGATTCATTTATGCAACGTTTTGAACACGTTTCAATTAAGCATTACATTGCATGACTATAATAGCACAATTACTCTTCTATTCACTCTAATAAATGCGATTCAAAACTACATTTTACTGGCCATTCATCGATATATAGCTGGATATATGCGGGTGCGTACTAACGGTGATTACGATGCACCCCAACAAATTTAACAAAACATGGCGCTCTATCACTGGTGTCTCCCTTCCCTCTCTTTGCCTTACTCCGTCTTTTTCATAACCAGCACATCACGCATGGACCTTGGAAACTTGACAGCTATGATCCATCTTAATAGGAGTTTCTTTAATTGAGTATTAAGTTTGCACAGAGCGATGTTTCTGAGTGGGACCTCTTTCTGCCCAGGTCTAGCTGGCCGGATTCGAACTCGGAGAATCCAGCCGATAGCTGCCAGTACCCTCCGGCCTTGGCCCCTGGTTACATCCGACTCCCTTCCATGGAACGGGGAAGAACGGAAAGTTCTCTCCTGCCAGCCCCTGCTGTGCCACGAAGCCCTCCCCAGGCTTGGCTCTAGCCACCCACATGGTACCCGCCCTCCTGCTGGCATGTACCACCTGACTAGAGTACTTGTTCCAGGAATGGCAGTGCACGTGGATTGGACCCAGTGAATCTGGGCTCCATGGAGTCTCCTTTCTGGGGATAAATACTCAGGTAGTCAGGTACTTCCTGGAACCCTTATTCCGGCTACAAGGTATCACACATATCAATCCAATCGTCTTTTTATCGGGGGCCTACTCAATTCAACACGCCTGTTACCCCAACCCTTAAAATCTCCCCTCCTTAATTCTCACCAGAGAAGCAAAGGAGTTTAGCGGAACATTTTGCTGCAGTTCGCAATAGTGGATGCCTTTGTTTTTCGAATACCACAATAATTCTGTACTTTGAAGTCAGGCAGCAGTGTTTTGTAGTCCTAGTTATTCATAGCTGTCCACAAATTTAGAACAGCAACACTGTTGTACTTATGATTGTCCAAGTATAACATTTATTTTTGCAGCGGCACGTCCGTTTTCATTGGTTGTTTGAAAAACATTGATTTATTCTAATAAACAGGTTACTTGGGTAGTATCTTTTATCAAATGTACACTGTGGGTGGGGCACTCTAGGAGCAGCTGTACGGAACACTGGAATTGTCCTTTTACTTGTAAAATAGATTGTTATTGATTTGATCAATTCATGACAATAAATGTATCAACAGGTAACCAATCTTTATTGACAGGTTTCCTTACTGCCATGAGACAGGAAGTGACCCGGGCGCATAAAGGCTGGGCTCTAGACACAGTGACATTACACAATGAAGTCCTGAAGCAAACGAAAGAAGAAATCACAGCCTCTCCAGCAGTATGTACATTCAACCTATTCTGCATTCTTCAAGCTATATTCTTTAAGATTTTTGCATCTCAAGTAACACTCTGAGTCTTGCAATGAATGGAATACATTGATGCAACCTTTTAACGCTGCCTGTATTGTTGTAATGTGAAATGCCAATACGTTTTAGGCGGCGTCTTAGTCCAGTGTCAGTAACCTGCATGTTAGAGTGTCCATCAGTGGACTCTAACATTACAGAGTGGGTATTAGACCTGAGATCATTGGTGCAGTATTCCCCCAAACATTTTGCCTTCACTTCTCCTGTGTTACTGAATTTGTTTTTGTTGGCATTAGGACTCTGTGCACTTTACCACTGCTAACCAGTGCTCAAGTGCTTGTGCTCTCTCATTCAAATATGGTAAAATTGGATTACACCTAATTGGCACCTTTAATTTATCTGTAAGTGCCTCGTAAATGGTACTGCCTGTACGCAGGGCCTGTAGATTTAATGCTTCTAGTAGGCAGCAACACTCATTGTGTCACCCATCGAAGTAACACTGCAAAACATGTCTCAGGCCTGCCACTGCAGCCTGTGGTGCAGTTTCAAACTACCATTTTGACCCGGTAAAATAAACCTTTTGTCAGGCCTAAACCCTCCTTTTTAATCCATATAAGTCATCCCTTAAGTAGGCCCTAAAGGCACATCGGGCAGTGTGCATTGTATTTAAAAAGTAGGGGGGGCGTGGCCAAGATGGCGGACGAGTAGGACGTGCCTGCTCGCCACTCCTGTCCTCCACTCTGGCCCCAACCTTACCGCTTCGGATAGCAGACCCGGGAAGGCATAGAAGCACTGCCTTCAGCACCGGGGTCCGATCCTGTTGAAGCCTGAGCCTGAAGGGAGCAAGAATCCAGAGACCGGGACCTGCCGGGAGCGAGTGAGAGCGGATGATCCGAAGTCGCTGGGGCCTCTGGCGTGCTTTTCAGGTGGAGTGGCGGGCGGAGACCCGGTCGCTAAGCGCTGTATGCCCGGGAGCAGGGAGATTGTTCTCTCCCGCCGCCAGCCGAGTTCACGCTGAACCAGTGCCCGCAGGGGGAGCCGGGCCCGCCGGAGCTGGTGGTCCCGAGATACATGTAGAAGCAGCCTCCCCGGTCTTCAGAGCGGAGAGGCGGGCTACGAGTGAGCAGTGCTGCGGGAAGGACGTGGGGCCTTGTCTCCGGGCGGTGGCCCGGCCCCCCTCCTCCCATCGGATGAGTGCAGCTGCTGGCTGCGGGCCTCACAGCGGAGGCAGACAGCTACGGAGGCCATTCCCTCCTGGTGGGTGCCTCGGGTTGACTCAAGCCCTGGCACGGAGGAGCTGGCAACAGAGACGCTGTGAAGTGGCGGGGGCCTGATAACGAAGCTTGAAGACCGGCCCCGGGGATTTTGCCGGCACCTGGTGAGTTTGGGAGCGCGGCGGTGTGGACGCAGCCGGAACTGTGTGGCAGGCTCAGAGAAGGCTGCAACAGAGCGTGGCAGTGCGCGGGAGCTAACGGCCTGTGGAGGTAGCAGGAGCGAAGAGTTTGGTGGAGCGCACCACCCTAGGCTCCCCTCCTCCCCATTTTGAACTGCAGGCTTGGGACACGTGGTGTGAGGGAGACCCATGTGAGTGGAACTTGGGCCTCATCGGGGTGATCTGGTGAGATTAAGGTGAGACAGCTGCCGCGCAGACGCAGGAGGGGTTGCGCACTGGTCCTTCGAAGAGGGAGACCTATAGACAGGAGGACCCACCTGTGCCCTCACGACGCCACATAGCGGCCCACGCTGCCGACTTTGGACTACGCGCTCAAGACCTGGTTGCGGGGGAGGAAGCAAGGCCTCTCGACATGGCAACTAGCAAAACCAAAAAAGAGAGATCTGTCAAAGACCTCCTCAAGACTGGAGCCGGGGGGGGGCAGAAGCAGCACCGTCCCCGGGTGGGCACCCCACAGAGCACGATATGGGCAACGCTGAGGGCCCAGTCACCAGAGGCTTCCTCGAAACCCTATTCACTTCGCTAGAAGGGGATTTTCAAGCAATGAAGAAAGAAATAACCCTGGAGCTTTGTGAACTTCGCAAGGACATTGACTCAGTTGGAGACAGAGTCGACATGCTGGAAGCTCAGGCCTCCATGAGGGACGAAGAAGTTGACCAACTCCAGCAAGAGGTCCTCCGCCTTCAAGATCAGCAATTGGACCTCCAAAGTCAAGCGGAGGACCTCGAGAACCGCTCTCTGCGGAACAATATAAGGATCCGAGCAGTTCCACAGGGCATTGAAGGGCAAGACATAGAGGCATTTGTGCAAGACCTCTTCCGCCACATACTGGGAGCCCCCTCCAGAGCAAAAGATTAAGCTGGACCGCACTCACTGCGTTGGGCCCAGGAGGCCAGCGACAGCTCCCCCTCCGTACATATTAACGTGCGTCCACGATTACCAGCTAAAAGAGCGGATACTCCGGGAAGCCCGAGGAAAGCACCCCATAGACTTCCGCTTGTCCAGAACCCTTCTGTTCCAGGACCTCACTGCCTCCACTCTCCAGAAGTGTAAGGAGTTCAGGCCGGTAACCACTTTTCTGCGCTCCAAAGATATCTCCTACTCTTGGGGCCACACATTCAGAATAATCTTCAAATGGAACGGCAGGCTCCGCCAGATTCGCTCCCTGAAGGAAGCTCAATCACTCATCAACATGCCTGAAGATGACAAAGAAGCCTCAACGCAAGAGACCACGGGAGGACAAAGGGTCGGCGCTGACAGATGGCATTGAGTGGGAAGGTACCCGCTTCGCCTTCGCCCTGACCCCGAGACGATGGCCAAAGAAAGGAAAGCTGTCATCGCAACACTGGAAGAAGACTCGGCTGCTGCAGATTGAAGGTCAGAATGCCCGGACACCAGGGGACGATCCTTTTATTTCTTGGTAAATGACTTTCCCGGGACACAGGCGTTGGGGCTCGGGTGGGGCGGGGGCGGTGGGGTGGCTCCTGCTGAACATCTCGTGCCTCACCATGGGGTTGAACACCCAGGACATTCGTGCACTTCATAAGTCGTTGTTTGTTTTTGTTGGTTCTGTTGTTGGGGCATTAGGGTTTTTTCCTCCTTCTCCTGCATCCAGAAGTACTCGCAGGCGCAGGTATCAGGGAGCTCACTGGGCAACCTGGGTGGGTATGGACACAGCAGGCACTAGGGAGGGGTGGTTCCCGGGGGCACAGGTTGTTTATCTGCCTCTCGACTCCATTATCATGGGACCGGAACTTAAACTTTTATCGCTTAATGTGAAAGGCCTTAACAGCCCAGTTAAGAGGCGATCGATCCTGTCCTTCTTAGAAAATTCCAGAGCCCATATTTGTCTCCTCCAGGAGACACATCTCCTGGCGAAGGATACCCACAGACTGCGGTCCAGGGCATTTCCCCAGCAGTGGTTTTCCTCACACTCCTCCAAAACGGCAGGGGTGGCTATCCTCGTCTCAACTAAGTTCCGGGGCACAATAGTCACCAAGCAGGCGAAGATCAAAGGCAGACTTCTGGCATACACCTGCACGCTGGGACAACAAACATTCACAATAGCCACCATGTACGTTCCCAATGAGGGGCAGGAGAGGTTTCTCCATGAGGCGATTCACGAGCTATCAGGTTCCCCGGATAGAGCATTACTACTGGGGGGGGACTTTAACCTGGCCTTCGACAACGAGCTGGATCGATCCTGTCAGCGTACGGGGCAGACAGGGGCCCTCTCTGGGAGTGGGAGGCGACTCTTGACTGAAGCAGGGTTCACTGATGTGTGGGGACTACATCACCCGACCTCTAGAGAATACACGTTTTACTCGCACTCCCACAAAACGTATGCCCGCATAGATTATATTTTGACGTCAGATACCTTGACACAACAGACGCAGAGGACGGAGGTCCTTCCATGCCCACTATCCGATCATTCCGCTGTGTGTATATCCCTGTCTCTACACTCTTGCAGGCCCCCCGCCTCCTCTGGCGCCTTAGGGAGACGATGTTACAATGCCCCTCTGTGGTTAAACAGGTTACCAAAACCATAACTGACTATCTGTCCATCAATGACAGAAATGTCGACGGTAGTAGTATGGGAAGCCCTGAAGGCTGTGGTCAGGGGTGAACTTTTAGCGATCCCCGCAGCGGACAATAGCATTAGGAGGGAGAAAAGAGAGCAACTTTCGAGTGAGGTGGCTGAATTAGAGCGTATCCATCAAAGAACAGGTGCTCCTCGGGTTTGGAAGCAACTCAAGGCAGCCAGGGCGCAGTTGGCGGCCCTGGATTTGGACAGGGCTGAGTATGCTGCCCTTCGCTCAAACACGCATTTTATGTAGGGGGAGATAGATGCTGGAAGCTCTTGGCCAACAGATTACGGGCACAACGACAGTCATCCCACATCCCCATGGTCATTGATCAACAAGGGCAGGAACAAACTACTGACCAGGGCATAGCCGAAACCTTTCGGCAGTTTTATGCATCTTTATATGAGGCCCAGACGCTGTCGACAGATGGCCTGGCTCAATATTTGCAGGAGGCAACTACCGCTAAACTGGTCCAGAGCCAAGCGGAGGACCTCGAGTCCCCGATCAAACTGGAAGAGGTCATCTCTGCTATATCTAAACTGAAACTGAATACATCTCCAGGCCCTTATGGCTTCTCCTCCACCTTCTATAAAACCTTTTGCATGACATTAGCCCCGCTGTTGGTGAGAGTTTACAACTCGATTGGGGCGGACAGCCCCTTCCCGCCATCCATGTTGGACGCACTAGTCACAGTGATACCTAAGGCAGGTAAGGATACACAACATTGCTCTTCCTTCCGCCCGATCTCCCTTCTTAATGTGGACCTTAAAATTTTCACTGGGATCTTGGCGCAAAGACTCTCTCCCCATTTACCCGGGCTAATAGACCCTGATCAGTCTGGGTTTATCCCCGGGCGCCAATGCTCCGACAACACGAAACGCCTCCTGCATTTAGTGGACAGGTCCGAGCGCTTTCCGGCTGAGCGCATGATCTTCTCTGTCGACGCTGAGAAAGCATTCGACAGGGTTCACTGGCCATATCTTAAGGCAACCCTAGCTCACTTTGGCCTCCCACAGCGCTTTATTGATTGGATTCTCAGTAGCTACTCCACACCCACCGCCTCAGTGAGAGTGAATGGGCTTATCTCCAACACTTTCCGGATTCAACAAGGAACGCGACAAGGGTGCCCATTATCACCACTCTTGTTCGCCTTTTATATGGAGCCTATGGCACAGCGGATAAGGGATGATTCCTTAATCTCAGGGGTGCAATTCGGGGGGGGAGAGACACAAAATTAGCCTATACGCGGATGATGTGGTGGCCACATTGGAGAAGCCTCGGGAGTCTCTCCCTGCCTTTCTGGCGGAACTGGATCTTTTTGCTCAGGTATTGGGTTTCAAGATCAATGTGCATAAGTCACAAGCCCTTAATTTATCCCTTAGTTCCGACGCTCTGGGCCTACTGCTGCGGTCTTATGGCATCCACTGGGCCAAGGATGCGGTCCCTTACCTAGGCCTTCGGCTCTCGGCTAGCACCCAGGACACCTCTTCACTGAACTATACGACCTTGGCACGGCAAGTGAGGGACTGCCTTCGCAAATGGAGGCCTCATTCGCTGTCCTGGCTGGGTAGGATAGCGGCCGTAAAAATGACCATACTTCCCAAGATAATATACATCTTTCAGACACTCCCGCTAATCCCCCCTCCGGGCACTATACGCTCACTGCAAAGAGACCTAGAGCGCTTCATTTGGCGGGATCAGAGACCGCGGCTGCATAGGGAGTTAACCTATAGGAACCCTGTAGAGGGAGGTCTGGGAGTCCCTAACCTGCAACACTACTGGTGGGCTGTACAGATGCAGCCCCTGGTGGTGTGGTCGCGTCCAGAGTCAGAGAAACACTGGCTGTTCATGGACAGGTCTCTCACCAGACAGCCCCTATGGGGCGTCCCCTTCCTCACGAAAACTGCCAGGCCACGGAACTTATATCTTTCTAGGGTGACTCACCCCACCCTCTTAGCGTGGGACAGAGTAGCTGACTCCAGGGGCCTCTCGAGCTTCCGTCCCCCATCACACCCATAGTAAACAACCCAGACTTTACACCAGGGCTAGACAGATCGGAGTTTGCACACTGGACAAAGGAGAGCCAGCGCTCTGTCGGACACCTCTTCGATACTGCAGGCCCCCTAGCCTTCTCCAACCTTCGCAGGGAGCATGATCTCCCGGAAACAGAGCGGTTTTACTACACACAGATCCGTCACTGGGTAATGCACCTTGGGGTGCGGGAGGGGGCTGAACGACATCTTACACCTTTCGAGAAGTGGCTCCTCACGAGACATACAGATGCCCGCCTGACATCCGACCTATACAGATTCATAAATTGACCTCCTGACAGTGGGAAATCACCTGGTCAGCTCAGATGGGAGGCTGAACTAGATAGATCGCTGACGCAGAAAAAATGGACAGATATATATTAGAGAGCCCGGCACACGGCGTGAAACATGGCAGGTATTGAAACGGCCACGAAAATTGCCACCTATTGGTATCTCACCCCACCCCGGCTCCATAGGGGCAACCCAGCACGAAGCCCTCAGTGTTGGAGAGGCTGTGGTTCGTTGGGTACCTTGACTCACCTGTTATGGGAATGTCCTTCCTTAGAGGATTACTGGAAACAGATATTGGATGAAATTGACTCCTACTTCGACACCCAAATTCCCCGGTTCCCAGCCTACGTCCTCTTAGTTATTCCAAACCGGATTACCTTCCCGCTCAGGGCGCGCAGAGGCAGGCAGATGGCCCTTGCATTGGGGGCGGCACTGCAAAATGTTTTGTGTCACTGGGGTACCACAACAGTCCCATCCCAGCTGGGATGGCTTCATAGGCTATGGGGCATTCTTGGGATGGGTTTAGATTTCGTTATCCCTCACGAATCCAACCGCCTAATTCCATGACCTGTGGGAGCCCTTCCTAAAATTGTTGACATCGGAGTTTACAGAACTTACCTGCCCCAAGTATCTGAGAACACTGCGTTTAACAGATCCACCCCAAAGGGATGACACGGCGGAGCATGTGCAACAGTAAACCCACCTTACAAGAGTGTCTCATCCGTGTGGTGCCTTGCCAGACCTGTACCAGAAACTGGCTCTGTCAGAGGGAGAGGGAGGAGGGGAGGGAGAAGGGGGGGTTATTTGTTCATTGTTTATCTTTCTTTAAGAGCAGTCCTGTGGAAGGACCACACTCCGAATGTACAACATATGCTTGTATTGTGTTTGTTATTTAACTGAATGAAGCCAATAAAAGAAATCTAAACTTAAAAAATAGAACGTGTGCTTACGTTTTACATGTCCTAACAGTGAAAATCTCCCAATGTTGTTTTTCGCTGTAGTAAGGCCCATATCTCCCATTGACCAACACTGGATTTACTTTTTACATCTAATAAGTGATATCTTTGGATTGGGAACAGATATAGATATGCTGTTTACACTCAAATCAATTGTAATTTTACACCCTCCTTAATGGTGAAGTCGGATTTTAAATTACAATTCTAAAAATGCTGCTTTTAGAAAGATAGCATTGTTTTGTCCTAACCATCTGTGCGTTTTGCCAGTGTCCTGGGTCACATGACTGTGAATGGCTCTTCTGTTGGGGTATGTGTTTTTAGGTCGAGCCTAGCGTTGCAGCGCATGCGCTGCTCGCTCTGCGAGGCATGCTGTTGTAGGGTATGTTTTAGAAGTGGTGTGGAAGCCCCGCCCATATTTTTCATTGGCTGGTGTCATTGTCCATGGTAAACGCTGGCTTCCCATTGATAATGAGGCTTCTTAGTCCCTCCTTGTTACCGCCCTGTCTCCTTTTGTGACCGCCCATCAGGACTGGATCTTTTACTTGCGGCGTTACACTGTCTCCTTCAATTAGTCGGTAAGCACTTTTTTTTTCTATTCGGCTTTGTCATTTTGCCAGTGCCATGAATTACCGTTTTCTATTTGTTAATGGGCTGACCTGTCTTAATCAGATTCTGGCAAGCCAAGGCAAAAAGTAAGTGCAGTGCACTTTAAGTGAATTCTATTTTTATAAAGCGCGCATAGAATGTTCTATATTTGTATTTTGAAAGAGAAAATAAATTATAATCTGAAAGAAACACGTTAGTTATAGATTCCTTACCTTAGAATTACCCCCAGGCGTCAGACTGGATCCGGAAAGTTTTTTCGTCAGCAGTACCTCTGCGCGTCGGAAGGTGGCGTCGGTCGGCTCCGCGTCCGTCGTCGTGGTCGCCGGGATGACGTCGCGGCAGCTACTTAGACGCCGCCCTCGTGCGCTGACAACAGTTCTTTCTTTTTCCGCGCCAACCAGCGCAGATCTGGGAAGAGCGGTACCTCAGTCATTTTTTTACTACATTTTTCTCGACTTTTGTCGATTTCTTGTTTCGAGTCTCCGACTCCGAACAGGTGCACGAGGGATGCCCGGTTTCAAGGCCTGCGGTTCCTGTAACCGACTGATGTTGGTGACGGATCCGCACCGCGTGTGCCTCTTTTGCCTGGGGCACGACCACGACCCAAAGTCGTGCTCTGACTGTCGGTCGATGGCGCCGAAGGCTTTGCGGGAGCGATCCCAAAAGCTGCTTGAACGCCGACAGTCGGCTCCGCGTTGTTCGAGGTGCCGGTCGAGAGGGAGGTCGAGGGACCGGTCGCGGAGCCACCACCATTCCGGTTCGAAATCATCGGTCTTCGCACTCGGGGTCAGGTAAGTCGAAGCATAAGAAAAAGTCGAAGAAGCATCGTCGCTCTTCGACTTCTCCTCGTCGGTCGGCAGATCCGACGAGGCACGCGGGTGGTGCCACTTCCGGGGCTCCGCACGCGGAGCCCGAAGGGTCGACTCCGAGCTTTCCTCCCTTTCCGGGACCCGGAGCGACCCCCGCCCAGCTTCGTACGTTCTACGAGGTGATGCATGCCATCTTTGGGTGGACCGAACCCGCCGGCGCGCCTTCGGGCCCCGCGGACTCGGTTCGGGGGCCTAGGTCTTTGCTGCCGGCGGCTCCAGCCCCGGCGCCGCAGGCCCCCCTTGGATCTAGGCCTGGATCCAGATCGGTGCCGGTTGATCTCATTACACCTCCACCGGCGCTGCTCCTTACGGCACCACTACCACGTTCGGCTCCGGTCGGCTCCCCGGCCGGAGTTGACTCCGGCCTCCATCCCGACGTGGACACGGAGCCGGACCGGCGTCGCCCAACGCTGGATCCGGCGCCGGGTGGGGTTTTTGTGCCCCTGTTCACTCCTGGGGTCCCTTTGCAACAACAGTGGCACCCAGAGGATGATGAGGAGGACTGGGAGGGGTCAGGTGACCCTTTAACTGACCAGTTAGATACTGAGCAGGACTGGAGAGAGGAACTGGGGGATGCCAGTGGTCTTGACACCTCTCCTGACCTTGGCATGTTGTCTCCTCCTACCGTGGCTACGGAGGAGGGAGCGTCATACGCAGTGGTGTTGCGTAGGGTGGCCGAGGCTCTCAACCTCGAGCTTCCTACGATGGCGGTCAGGACTAACCTCCTGACAGAGGTGCTTCAGCCGGCTGTGAGCTCTTCGGAGCCCCTGCTGCCATTTAATGAGGCCCTCACAGACGTCCTTTTGGGCACGTGGTCCAGGCCCAACACGGGGGCTCCCGTGGACAGGATGATCGCCCGACGCCACCTCCCGGCTCCGGGCGACCCCACTTTCCTTTCCCAACACCCCACCCCTGAGGGCTTGGTAGTTCAAGCTTCCACCTCCAAAAGCGCCTTCCCCACCGCTCCACCGGAAAGGGAATCCAAGAAGCTGGACCACCTTGGCAAGAACATTTTCTCTTCCGCCAGCTTAGGACTGCGGTCCGTAAACACTGCATGTCTCTTCGGCCGTTATTCGCACTCAGTGTGGGATACGGTGGCGCAAGTGCTGCCTCAGTGTCCGGAGGAGGCCCGGGCAGTGCTCTCCAAGGCTGTTGCCGCCGGGAGAGATGCAGCAAAGTTTACAATCCGTTGTGGGCTGGACACCGCCGACTCTCTGGGCAGGACCATTTCAATGTCGGTAGCGCTTCGTCGCTACGCCTGGATGAGGTCCACTGGCTTTCCAGGGGATGTCCAGAACACCTTGATGGACATGCCCTTTGATGGCCGTCGCCTTTTTGGCGACAAAGCAGACAACGCCCTAGAGCGCTTCAAGGACTCACCGGCTATGGCCAAGTCCTTGGGCCTCTCCACCCATCCGGCGAAGTCTGCTTTTCGCCCCTTTCGTGGCTACGGAAGGGGTGCCCCACTATGTCCCACCCAGGGCCACAGGCCGCAGAAAGTTACCCAACCTTTGCGCGGCCGGAGACGTGGAAACAACCGGCGAGGTTCCGGGGGCCAGCGGGCGGGCCAGTCCACCAACCCCCCCTCTGCAGCAGCCTCCAAACCCTCCTAGTCAGACCTTTCAGGCCCATCAAACGCCAGTGGGCGGCAGGATTCGCCATCACCTCCCCCACTGGCGCACCATCACGTCGGACAGGTGGGTTTTGCAAATAGTCCGAAGGGGCTACTCCCTCCCCTTCGAGACTATCCCTCCAGCCATGCCACCTCGATACCACCGCATGTCGGAGGATCATCTGGCCCTTCTCCAGCAGGAAGTTACGGCTCTCTTGGCCAAGGCAGCCATCGAGCGCGTTCCTGTCCCAGAAGTGGGTCGTGGTTGTTATTCCCACTACTTTCTGGTTCCCAAGAAGGACAAGGGCCTGCGTACTATCTTGGACCTCAGGGACGTCAATCGCTTCCTCCAGAAGGAGAAGTTCAAGATGTTGACGCTTGCTCAGGTCTTGTCTGCCCTCGACCCGCAAGACTGGATGGTAGTGTTGGACTTACAGGACGCTTATTTTCACATCCCCGTCCTGCTGGCCCACCGGCGTTACCTGCGGTTCGGGGTAGGCCACGAGCATTTTCAGTTTACCGTGCTCCCCTTTGGCCTTACCAGCGCCCCTCGGGTGTTCACGAAAGTGATGGTGGTGGTCGCAGCTCATCTGCGCAGATCAGGGGTTTCAGTCCTCCCCTATCTCGACGACTGGCTGTTGAAGGCGGGCTCGCCCCAGGCAGTCGTCTCCCACCTCCAGACTACGGCCGACCTCCTGCATTCGCTGGGGTTCTCCATCAATGTGCCGAAGTCGCACCTGATTCCCTCGCAGAAGCTCCTCTTCATCGGAGCGGTTCTGGACACGACGCAGTTTCAGGTTTATCCTCCCGAACAGCGAGTCCGGGATATTCGGGCTATGATTCCGATCTTTCAGCCTCTATCCCGGGTTTCGGTCAGAATGACTCTGAGGCTGCTGGGCCTCATGGCCTCCTGCATCCTGCTGGTCGATCATGCCAGGTGGCATATGCGGGCTCTGCAGTGGGACCTGAAGTTCCAGTGGGCGCAGCATCAGGGGAATCTGTCCAATTGCGTCCAGATCTCGGAGGGCACTGCTCAACAACTGCAGTGGTGACTTACAAACCAGGATTGAGTCAATGGCAGATCCCTCTCCCTTCCCCAACCAGACCAAACTGTGGTGACGGACGCATCCCTTCTGGGATGGGGCGGCCACATGGGAGATGCGGAGATCAGAGGCCTCTGGTCTCCGGCGGAGTCCGGGCCTCACATCAACCTTCTGGAGCTCCGGGCGATTCGTCTTGCACTGAAGGCATTCCTTCCCTCTGTCTGGGGAAGAGTAGTGCAGGTGTTTACGGAAAACACCACCGCCATGTGGTATTGCAACAAACGAGGTGGGGTCATGGACCCTTTGTCAGGAGGCCCTCCGCCTCTGGACATGGCTGGAACATCAGGGCATTTCCTTGGTGGTTCAACACCTGGCCGGTTCTCTGAACGCCAGGGCGGAAGAACTCAGCCGCAGGTGCATGATGGATCACGAATGGCGTCTTCACTCGGAGGTGGTGAAAGGTCTCTTTCAACAGTGGGGAGAGCCTTGGTTAGATCTATTCGCCACCGAAGAGAACGCGCAATGTCAGCAATTCTGCACGTTGGAATTTCCAAGGCGGCACTTGCTCGGCGACGCTTTTCGTCGTGAGTGGAGTTGCGGTCTGTTGTACCCCTTTCCGCCTATACCACTTCTGCCCAGAGTGCTGAAGAAGATCAGGCGCGACCGGGCCCAAGTCATTCTTGTGGCCCCGGATTGGGCACGAAGAGTCTGGTATCCCGAGCTGCTCAACATGGCCATCGGTCCTCCGATCAGACTGCCTCTTCGGGAGGATCACCTGTCGCAGCAGCAGGGGACGGTTTTCCACCCGAACCTGTCCAGTCTCCACCTCCTTGCGTGGAGATTGAGCGGCGGCAGTTGACGTCTTTCGACCTGCCTCCTGAAGTCTGTGATGTAATCTTGGCAGCCAGACGTCCCTCCACTAAGACGGTATACGCCTGTAGGTGGAACAAATTTGTGGCATGGTGCACAGCAACGGCTGTGGATCCCCTTTCTGCCCCTCTTTCTGAAGTACTCTTGTTTCTTCTCTCTTTGACCCAGCAGGGCTCTGCTCTGGGCTCTATCAAGGGCTATCTTTCAGCTGTCTCTGCATTCCTTCAGCTGCCAGATCAGCCTTCTCTTTTCAAGTCCCCGGTAGTTAACCGTTTCCTAAAAGGCTTAACGCATCTTTTTCCTCCAATCCCCTTCGTAATGCCTCAGTGGGACTTGAACCTGTGCTAACCTATCTCATGTGTGCTCCCTTTGAGTCACTGCATAACTGTCCTTTATGCCTTCTGATTCTTAAAACTGCTTTCCTGGTAGCCATCACTTCTGCTAGAAGAGTGAGTGAGCTCCAGGCTCTTTCTTCAAAACCTCCTTTCCTATCTGTTCATCCGGACAAGGTGGTTCTCCGGACCCGTCCATCCTTCCTTTCTAAGGTGGTCACTGCCTTCCACATCGGGCAGACTATTACTTTGCCCTCCTTCTTTCTGCCTCCGCATCCTTCAAAGGAAGAAGAAAGGCTCCACCGTCTGGACCCAAAACGTGCGCTCTCCTTCTATCTGGATTGCACAAAACAGTTCCGGGTGGATGATCAACTTTTTGTTGGTTACGTGGGTGCAAAGAAGGGTCTGGCCGTACACAAACGCACCATATCTCGATGGGTCGTGTTGTGTATTAAGGCTTGTTACTCTCTAGCTAAAAAGGAGCCTCCAGTCGGGCTACGTGCTCACTCCACCAGGGCGATGGCAGCCACTACTGCCTTGGGAAGGGGTGTGCCTCTGAATGACATCTGTCAGGCAGCCACGTGGGCATCGCTGCACACGTTCACCAAACACTACTGCCTGGACAGCCAAGTCCGGAGAGACGGCTTCTTTGGCCGTTCTGTTCTCCAGGATTTTCTGGTGTGATCTTGGTTTGCAGACCCACCACCGGGGTTGGTATTGCTGGGGTATCTATTCTAATGTAAGGAATCTATAACTAACGTGCTTCTTTCAGATGCACAAGTTACTTACCTTCGGTAACGATATATCTGTAAGAAACATTAGTTTGTTATAGATTCCTTACCGCCCCACCCATCCTCCCCTTTCTGCGAGCTGATTTCTAGGGTTAAGGACATCCCTTCAGGGCCCTAGTTTTGTGCAGCAATGGTCAGTGTCTTGCATGGCTCTGCGTTTCTGGCGCGTTAAGTCGTGTACAGAACTGACGTCAGCGTGCGAGGGCAGCGTCTAAGTAGCTGCCGCGACGTCATCTCGGCGACCACGACGCCGACGACGGACGCGGAGTCGACCGACGCCACCTTCCGACGCGCAGAGGTACTGCTGACGAAAAAACTTTCCAGATCTAGTCTGACGCCTGGGGGTAATTCTAAGGTAAGGAATGTATAATTAACTAATGTTTCTTACAGATATATCGTTACCGAAGGTAAGTAACTTGTGCTTCGTGCTGTACTTTCGCTGTCTCTGACCCTGATTTTTTCCTGCTATTTGTTGGATTTTAGGTTTCCAGTGGATCTTCAAAGACTAGTTAATTGACAATTTAGATGGGTCTTAACAAAACTGCATTTCCGTATAGCCTTTGGGCCGTAGGTGTTATTTTACTACTCCATGATACCCCTTCTGTATTGTAATTGAATTTTTGTAGCGCACCATGTGTCGATCTTGCAAACATGAAAGGTTGAATTGGCCTGTCGGGTGCATCTGTGTGACCTGCAGATTATACACACAAATACACGCCTCAGCAGCAGGGCACTCAGTCGAGTTCATGAAAGAGCAAGGGGCTCAAAAATGGAGAAACTTGATTGGTGGAGGGGCGTGCAGATTATTCAAAGCTTGGTACATCACGTGCTGCTATTGCCCATCTCTCCTCCTTTTAACAAGT
Organism: Calotriton arnoldi; assembly: GCA_963921515.1. Taxonomy (NCBI): domain Eukaryota; kingdom Metazoa; phylum Chordata; class Amphibia; order Caudata; family Salamandridae; genus Calotriton; species Calotriton arnoldi. Next base: position 1,660,930 of record CAWUFW010001574.1, read on the forward strand.
TTCAGAAAGATGAAACGCTGGGTTGGCCCTTTTAGTATTTGAACCAGTGTCCCACAGGTTAAACTCCGAAGTCTATAGCCTGCGCATTAACTCACTAAGCCATCTTAAAACCGTGGAACCTAAATGCTTTGGGGAAAAACGCTTCTCAGCTGGGTGAAGGTAGGGAATGGGCGAGGGGATGCTAGGTGGTGACATCGGATATATTTCTGCAATACAATACATTTGTAAGTAAAATGCGCCATGAAACTGCATTCCAGGGAATAAGTGTTTTAAAAATGCCCAGTAAATAAATCTATCAGCTATTATCAACCAGAGAGTGGTTTTATAAACTTAAGTAGCTCAGTGGTTTGAGCTGGTTGGGTGAAAGCTTCATTTCAGTTGCGGAGGGTGTGAAGTTTGGTGTACGAAACCTGTGAATAGCAGGTCTGAATCCCAGCCTTGTTTCCACGAGGAGGCTAAAACGATCATGACTAACTTAACATTAAAGGTCACTAGTGTGTGCTACACATTTTTTTTTGTTTTTGCAGTTTTATATAGCACGAACTCGACCAGAAAGTATTGGAGCGCTTTACACCAGTAGCATTACAGACGGACACATTCATTTTTTGGTAGACACGGGGAGATTAAGTGATTTGCATAGAATCACAGGATCTCGAGTCGACGCCGAGACTCGAACCTGGCTCTCCAGTTCTAAAGTCGGCCGCTCTGACCGTTGCGCCACATCCTCTCCACATATAGTTGAGATATGATGCAGACCTTTCTTACACCAAACTTCACACCCTCTGCAATTGAAATGAAGCTATCACCAGTGGCGGCTGGTGGGTTTTGAAAGTGGTGAGGCGAAAAATGTTTAACCCTAATTTAATAAGCGAGCGAAGCGAGCGAGCCGGAACTGCAAAAGGAGGGTGCGGGGGGGTTCTCCCCCCGCAAGAAAATTTTGAAAAAACTGGTTTCAAATGGAGGGTTTTTACACCACATATTTACTACAAATTGTTGGAAAAAGGGGGATCCAAATATAGCATTTTGAAGCACAAGTGTGAAGAAAACATTAGAATCAAATCAAAAAATGTGCCCAATCCTCAAACTGGTCTGCTTGCAAAATGACCCCCAAGCCAAGCACATCCAACCAACGGAAACAGGCCCTCTGAAAACCCCAGGAGCAGCTAGTGTGTGCTCCCTCGGTGGTAGCCCCTACAGGACACGTCAAACAGATCACTCCTTCCCTCCCACATCCCCCTTCCCACATCCCCCTTAACTGTGCACTTGTGAGGGAAGCTCCGAGGCGCAGGTCTGGCAGCCCGGCCAGGAGGCAACTACCCGTCCTGCTGTGTCTGAACCCATACCATCTCCACCCCATGCACACTGCCTTCTTGCTCGAACTCTGTCACCTGTGGGATTCTTCAAAAAGGGCTGTGATCGCACAGCTCCGCCGAAAAGTGCTCAATAGCACCACCGAGGACGAACAATAGGAGTCTACCAGCGAGACTCTTGACGGACGCTGTGACTGGGGGTGAGTGTTTGAAAAGTTTCAGCACTCCGTCCATTATCTCCTTGTGTTTGCTTTGTTCGCCCTAAGTTGGCAGGGTATGCCCAGACGTGGGTCCCTTGCTCACTTTGCCACTGGATTCAAGCTAGCCTGGCTGATGAGGGCTGTTAGCCCGAAACCGGTGCCAGGATGCTTGATTCCGGTCCAGGGAAGACATGGCTTGGCAGTTCGGACTGGACTGTTCCCATGAGGCACAGGGTCAAGACTGATTTGCATATAGCTATGTCTGAACTGGGGTGGCAAAGTGAGCTAAAGAATGATGATGGATTCAACCCAGATCTGTGACTGGGGCTGGGTGTTTGAAAAGTTTCAGCACTCCATACATTATCTCCTTGTGTTTACTTCCCCATAAAAGTTCATTTGTATCTGGCTCTCCCATTGAAAAGAAACTGCAGAAACTGCTCTGCAGAATGTGCAAGGTTTTCAAACAACTACATCTCATCAGGCAGGGACACTATTACTCGATAATGCTCAGTTCATGTGCTTTATTTGCAGAAGACAACATATTAGTTAGCAGTGCAGGCAGCTCTTAAATAATCAACATGGCGAGAAGATATAGAAATAAATCCTTACAAGGCCTGGCAGTTTAAATACGCTGCTATGTTTTTGCATGGAATCCCAGCTCCATCAATTAGTTCTCTTATCTGCATATATTAGAAGTGCTTAGAAAAATGCATAATAAAACGCATTTGCTCACTTTTCCATGTGTAACTCAGGCTCAATGACCGCTTATCATTTACCACATGTCGGTATTTTAAATTCTTGCAACATTTCGGAATCTTGATTTTTTTTCCCCCATTTGACTAATGTAAATCATAGGAAGCACAGAAACTGCTGCCTCCTTTAAACTCGACACCCCATATCTGTGCAGTTCTTTAAATCAAACATGTTACCACTCCAAGCATTTCAAATCTCAGGAACAAGCGTGTATGTCCCTCAATAAACGGGCATTGCTGGCTATCAGGCACGTGCAGCATAAATCATGAATCTTCGGGAGTGTGTCAGCTACCCACCCATCACAGTGGACTGTCTGTCCTCTGCATATCCCTCCAACCCTTCTCTCCTCCATCTCGACACCATTACTAAATTCTGTGCAAACCCTTGTCTCCTCTGCACCCAGATCATCTGGTTTCCAATTTTGCATCAACATGGGCCTACAAATCCCAGAATGCTAAGCGTGATTGGCCAAAAATATGGACTAGGTCAAATTAGGATACATGGGTGTTTGGGTAGTTACTGTACCACACACGTTCAACAGAAAAAAACAAGGAAGCTATACTTGCTAGCTACAAATGTCAAATGACATCAATATACACCATTTTATGTCAATAACTAGCTTCTTGGGCAATTGTAATCAACTGAGATATTTAACATAGCATCACCATTATATGCTACCAGCTGAATCCAGCAAGCGCACACCATTTGTTACTGGTAAACTGGAGATTCCGCCAAAGAAACATCCATCATTTCCTGTGTCAGAGTGATATGTGGGTGGGATCAAGCCAGCTAGCACAATTGACTGAAATGCAAGAGGTTGGCGCCTCTCGGAGTGAGTGAGAAGCTGCGATCAGTGCTTGTGTTCAGGAATGCAGATTTATAACCCCGCCTGCTGCGAGCAAATAGGGGCGAAAACCCAATTGTCACCTCTTGAGCCCTGCTCTCTGGATTTGCGGGCAGACCCAGGCATACAAAGAGGGTCATTAGTGGGCGCCGAAACTGATGTTTTAGTATCCTGTCCAGCTCATGATGAATGCTGGCCTGTGCTGCTGAAGGTTGCACTGGGCCTTACCTGGTGCTGGTGAACTGCTCCCAAGTTCACAGATAACAAAGTCCCCCGCTCCGGCTCCTACTGCTTTCCCGAGTACATGACACAACAGCAGCCAGTCAGTGCTGTGCGCAGCGGCAACCAACTATCGGGGCTAGCTGCTACCGGCAGGCACTGCACTGCAGCAGACGATGATTCGGATTGCCTCTGACAGACTTTGTCAAACACGCACGCAGTCAGAATTTTTCTAAATGGCGCCTTCAACGTCGGATTGACCCTGCACAGACTCGCGCGGGAAGCAGGTCAAGTCTGCGCAGACTCGATTCCTGCTTCCCACCTGCCACACCCTTTCCCAAGTCGTCACAGGGTGGGGTCCCACCCACGCCCTGTAACAAGTTGGAAAAGGGTGTGGTGCCAATGCTCTCCAATCTCTGATTGACGTGGAGGCTTAGCGATACCGGGCTTGGTTTTCAAACGCCCGGGGCTAACTTTGCCTCCACGCCGTCAGGGGGTGGAGACTGGGCCATGAAGCTAGGTCTTTGCAGAGCTGATGACATCACAGCCTTCAGGGCTGTGAGGTTCTCAGCCGGCAAACACGTAGGCTACTTTGGGACCGCCTGGGGAGCAAGCAAACAGCGTGAGAGTCACTGAGTCACGTAAGGTAGCGGCGGTATCGGTGAGTGGGGCAGACAATGCCCCGTATTCCACTAGCATTATACATAACGAGAGTAAAATCCAGTATTTGTAAAGCGTAGTCGTTACTAGACTACAATAAAGGTTTTTTGTTATATATGATGAGCTGAGCACTTATTGTTGAATGTAACGGGGGCGGAGCCCCGACGCCCTAAGAGAGAAACCGCCACATCACCCAACCAGAGTCACACCAGAACGTAATACCCAAAGCATATCAGTACAGAATGCTCGGGCCTGTGCGAAGAATAGGCGTAAATTCCACTTGTGCAGCAGGTGCAGTCGCACTGGGGCCCAAAGACCTGAAGGGCCGACTGAACCTTGATTACTGCTGTATTTCATCATTCAAAGAGCAGCCAGTGGGCCCATTTCATTCTTTGCACCAGGGCCCGTGATACAATGGCTTCACTTCTGGTGCAGAGACCCCCCACAAGTGGCAACGCAGTTCTAATGGTACCTCGTGCACTACCCTAATGGCTGCCACAACTTATGTATCGCTTCATAGGACCACCGAGCAGTCCGACTAATTCCAATTTGTGTGGGAGCAGGAGTTCTGTAATTACTGCAAATCGGAATTAATTCAGTTTTCTCTGGGCCCATTTTACCACAAAAAAAATGGCAAAATGTATCTGGGGAAATATTCAGAAAAAAAAAATATGACACGTTCAGGAATTAAAGCGAAAAAAATTGATTCCACATTCAGACCTGCAGAACTCTGAATATGTGGTAATTACTGCAGCCGGTAAACACCACACCCATTAGTAATGTTAGTTACCAGGTGCAGTTATTGTCACCAGTTTATCCCTCATGGAACGAAATATAAACTGGCCAGGGCAAAGATGTCCTTTTGTGGCTGGCTGAAGCTATTGGGTTTGTACCCAAACCTCACTATCCTGTACCCCTCTCATACACAGACATGTTTTTTTTAAAAGTATTTATTAACTAACCGCTTCTGGCGTGGATTTGCTGATATCTTGGCAACATATAAGGAAAATAGAAATATGAAAAAAAAAAGATAAAAAAGAAGGCAGAACCAATGGACTGGTTATTGAATATCAAAGGACATGATTGGGAGTGCGGGGGTTCTTCGACCCTTGTGGAAACCACTGTAATTACCAGATGCAATAAAATCCTCACCCTTTGTTACACTTTGGCAAATCAAACTTGAAAAAATGTAATGGGAGAAAATAGAACGATATTTACCTTGACATGTGGATTTTGGTGCAGTAAGTAAGAAAATGTGCATGTTATTCCCCAAAAACTCAGAGTAGGTGCAGTTTATCACACTGGCTAAAGTCCGAACCCCAGGGAGTGGGTTTTATTGGATGCGCTCACAACGGGCATGAGAAGGGCCCAAAGACAGCCCCTGATTTCCACAACCGCGTTGGGTTTGAAGATAACCACATCCTAGGTCAATTATTTCCATCCAGATTCTTCAAAATGAACATTTTTCTCCACCGCTATTCTAGAAAGTGTAGCATTGGTGCAGAGCAGAATTATCATGTATTACCCAAAAAATAATAATAGTAATCGGATTTTTCATAGTGTTGTTCAATGTAACATCTAGGAGTTTAGGGCTTTAATGTGCACATGAATGAGTAGCAGCCAATCATGAAATTTAAATATGAGCAGGTGTCCAAGCACAGGAGGCCGTCAAGCAGTAACCATGGGATCCAAAATTATGCTGTAAAACGTGCATTACGGTTTATGACAATTTCTATTACATCCGGTAAATGATGTTTTCAAGTCAGATGCTTAAAAAAATTTAAATATTCCTCTGTCACCTCTGGTGAGCAACTCCTCCCGCCCCCACCCACCACAAAAAACACAGGGGGATATTCTCAAGAACGGGCGATAATCATCGCCAACCTAGGCTAACGCAAGTTTACATAACGCCGTCTATCGCGGGAAACTAACGCCGTGTTAACGGCGTATTCTCAACACGCCGGCAACAGGCGATAGTTTCCCGATAACGCATCAAATGTCCGCGTTAAAATTACCGGTACGCCGATAAAAAAGGAAACCCGAACGTGAAAAAAGTTGCGATGGGCCCAACAGCGATAAAAATATCAGCGATAATCAGCGCCAGGCTTGCCATTCCCACGTCAGGCGGGAAAATTCACCATAAAAGCTGCAAAAAAGAACAAAAAAAGAAAAAAAAACAACTGAGAAGCACCATGGAGGAAGCTGGAGCAACTACAGAGGCCAACCAGAACCCCACAAACCCCCTGGAAGACCAGCCAGGGACCTCGGGGAAGGAGAAGGGCGAGGAGAAGAAGAAGAGGAACCCGCGATTCAGTCCGCAGGAAAACAAGATCCTGATTACAGAGGTGATAGAACACCACCAACAACTGTTCATCACCTCCACTGTGTCATTGGCAACTAAAAATGCAATATGGCAGTCCATCTTGGCCAAGGTGAATGCAGTCGGAGTGAAGAGAAGGGAAGTGGACGACTGCAAGAAGTGCTGGAATGATGTGAAGCGCAAAACCAAGCTGAAACTCGCTAACAACCGGAAAGCAGCAATGCAGACTGGAGGTGGGTGTTGTGGCCCTCTTGGGTCTCCAAGCTGCATGATTAGTAGCTCCATGGCATCTGTTGGTCTTCAGATGTGGCTCTGGGCTGGGCTCCCTTTCTACTGCAGGTTTTCGTCCTACTTAAGACCAGAAAAAAGCAGGTCTTAAGTCCCTGCTGCTAACGTGCCTTATCACCTGTTTTTGGCCCGCATCGCCGATCTGGCTGGTCGTTGAGAATATCGCGAAGTGGTGTTATTGTGAGTTTTTGGACGGGAACGCCTACTCTGCATATGATTAGCGTGAGTTGTCGCTGTCAGCCTTGGCGATGTTTTTAGCGGCAGCTATCGCAGGAAAACTGACGATGTGGGCTGTTAGCGCAGGCTTGTGAATAGGGCGATAAATCTATCGCCACTTTCGTGGCGGAAAAGTGCCGCTAAATCGGCGATGTGTCCTTGAGAATATGCCCCACAAAGTTTTGAGCAGATGAGCGCAAAAGAACATACCATGTTTGGGCAGAGACAAGACAAACTGCAACCCTGGGCCAATCCAATATTCACATGGCCTTCATTTGAGGACCGTCAGACCCATCCAGCCAGGAAGGGCATATTAGGGCCACAAGGCCAATCCAGAATTCCCGTTTTCTCTGATACAGACTCCCACGTTCTTCCATTCATCTACATGTTTGCACCAGAGGGCCACCACGATGCCCACACAATGCTCCGGTGAAGCCAGCATCTACACTTACTTCCCAGCCGGGTGGTTGGGGGGGCATATTCACGCTATTTTGCGGCGGTGATTTGCACATACGCATGCACGCTGCACCACACTGTCCCCGGGGGTGGGGTATTCAAACATTTTATTGGATCTGGGGGTGGAATCCACACCACTGATAAAGAGGACTCTGCCAACACTGCTAGCAGGGCTGTGCGGTGGGTGTGCTTCTCTCTCTCAGACGTCTTTCCAAGGATGCGCAGATTAGTGACAAGGGGTGGCGTACATTCTAGGAGGCATGCATGAACTGTACCTTATATCAGGGAAAGTTTCTACACTCAGAGCAAATTCGGCACAAACTTGACCAGACCCGTCGCATCTTATGTCCGTATATATGTGGAGGTGGTGCTCTACGACTGCTTCTGTGGGAGCGGGAGAGGTCTGTGACGACTTCAGAGGACGAAGCGGTCTTAGGCAGCCTCCCTTTATAGAGACCTTTGAACGCGTTCCTGTTCGTGGAGGGAGTCGGTGTGATAATGTGATTGCCCTCAGCAATTGTTTGTTGGACGGTGACCTTTCACCTCAAGGATCCGTAGCACCCTGGTCACAGACTGAGGTTACCCAATTGGGCTCATGGAGGGGGAGCCTTCACCTCACACACCTTTCAGAATGCTGGGACATTTGTATGGTGGTGTAACACAACAGGAACTGTCATGTGCTCAGCTTGGCCTTTCACCTCACAGACTGTCCATTACATTTGGCTGTCACATTCAGGACTATTGGACAGTTTCATTTCTGGTGCAGGGGTTCAGGGACATGTTCGGTGTCGACATTTTCAACGACCAGTAGATTTGACTTGGCTTTTCATCCTTCTGGAGTCGATAACTGCCTGCAGCTGGTTTATCACAACACCTTTGGGTATTGTATTACCAGTCCCCGACAACAGAGCGGAAGATGCTGGCATTGACAGGTGTCAGTCAGGGATGTAGCTTCCACTGTAAGCACTATTTTCTTTAATGAGTTTCTCCTACTGCAGCCACAACATGCTTTCCTGCAACATTCAGCGCGCCATGCGCGCTTTCACTTTCCAAGCAGCCCGGGACAATGGCGGCCGCGTCTTTGAAGTGAAATAGGTCTCGCATTTACAAGAGTCTGAGCTATTGGCATTATAAATGACAATGCCTTTTATTTATGTGTTAATTATCAAAACAGATAAATAAAAGGCATTTTCATTTACAATGCCAATAGCTTTAACTCTCGCTAATGTGAGACCTATTGCATTGCAAATGCTTGTTCTTCCAGAAAGTGACACAAAGGGGGGGATTTGGTGTGGACAAATGGGACATCCTGACAGGATGATTGAGGATGAACTGCACCAAACCCCACTTGCATTTCAGAGGGCTTTGCCTCCTACACACACAAAAGAATCTGACACCAGGCCTGCCTGCCCTTTTGTCACCCCTAGACAGTTTGGAACCTTGACAGGAGAAGATGAGCAACTTTCCAGAACCAGATGTGGGGGTAGGACAGGGAGCCCTCCCCTTGCAAAAGCTTGCAGCAGGTATAAATATTATACCTCTAGAGCCTCTCTTCAGAGCACTCCTGGACCTGTGGAAGTTACAGAAGGACTGCCCTGCTGCCAGAGGATTGCCCTGCTGCCAGAGGACTACCCTGATGCCAGAGGGCTGCTGTTTGAGGACTGCCATGCTGTTTGAGGACTGCCTTGCTGTTTGAGGATTGCCTTGCTGCTTGAGGCATGCCTTTCTGTCTGAGAAGGGACACTAGACCTACTTACCTTCATCCCAGGCTAACCCAGAGTGACTCCAAGGGTCAGTTGGTTGACCTTCTGTGTGAGCTGCAGGGACACAACAAGCTTCAGAGACCTCCCTGCAACTGCCCAGCTGACCTGCTGCAATTGGACCTGCCTGGACCTGCAACTGGACCTGCCTGAGCCCTGCTGGCATCTGCTGGAGTGAGTCCCTGATCCCCAAGAGGTGCCTCCCCAGGTCCTGGGCCCTTGGATGGCATAATAGTGTACTCCTCTGCAAAAAAAGGTGAAAATCCTGAAGATTGGGCTCCTCACGATCGCAAACTGGCCAGTTCCTGCCAAAACTCTGCTGCCCGCGACAGCCGCCAACACAAACCTCCAGTGAGACCTGCTCTTTGCGCTACAGGGACTACCAGTGACAAGATAGACAAAATCTTTTATTGTTTTAGTCCCAAAATTGAAACAACAACTAAAAGTTTTTTAAAGCCCACAACACCCCCACTAGGTCAGGATATACACAGTAAACAAGAATCATGATACAATAAGTTTCAAAATCAACAGATCATTTTTAAAATTGCAGAGATACATTGCAAAACATTTATGATAATCAATGATTTATACATACGCATTCATCCCACCCCAACCCATTGCAGCAAAGCAAAATTATTGCACACTATCAACTAACTTGAAGCAAAAGCATGCAAGTAATAAAATATCATAAGCCAAAGTTCAAACAACATCAATATAATTTTAAAAAGCTATTAAAAAATGTAAAAATCTTGTAACAGATAATTTCATTTTGTGGCTTGTATAAAAGTGCACATGTTTTATCTACAGTACAGATTTTATTGCGAATAAACAGCAACTTTAAATACTTTGCACGCAGTGTATGCATGGCAGGGCAGACAAAAATTACATGATCAAAATCTTGGGTACCTGAGTACAAAAAGTACATATTCGCTCATGTCTGCAAATGCTTTCCCAAGAACCTGTAATATTCCTTAATGGTGACATTTGGAGTCTAATAACCATCAGACATCCAACCTTAGGCTCTATATTCCATTTCAGATATGGTTGCATTCTCTTCAAATAACAGGAAGCGCTAACTATGTCATATCTCCCATTTGCACGGCAGGACGCCATATCTAACTCCATTTTTTTTTTAAGCCTTCTTTATTGAAGTTTTACACTGTCTCTTACAGCTCGTTCACAAATGTACAAATACAGTGTCATCTCTGCACTGTATTAATGCTAATGGCAGTACATATTAGAGAATTATGATGGTGTAGCAATTCAGAACCAATTCAACACAAATTGAACAGTGAGCCTTTGATGCCATTGTTCGAATAGTTAGTATGGGTGAGATGCAGATATACCCGCAGACCGGTGGGGGTTGATGACTCTACCGGGTCACTTGCTTGTAGGCACAGTGGAGCAGCATATATGTGCTTATGCCCTGGTCTGTTCACTCTATGGAGAGGGGAGTTCGAGGAGGGAGGGAGACGGGGAAGGCGAGGGAAGTAAAGTGTGCTGCAGGAGCCCTGTTGTAGGAGGCTGGCTTAATATATAGTGCACACTTATTTAAGTGATGCTCCTTGCACTAATCCAGGCAACCCTTATGGTGATTTTAGTGGTCTATGATAACCATAGAAAGCTCTCAAAGTAGTAGCTGTAGAGAGCAGCCTTCAGGCTTATCTTGAAGGAGCGTTAAGCAGCTTGTTTTACCAGTTTAATCTGAAGTGTAAGTTAAATGAAAATACTTCTATTTATTACACAACATTCACTAATGAACGCAGATGAAGGGGAGTGACTCCTTCACTTCAAGGGAGATTCCTTCGGGTGTTTTTGATGCCCGCAGGCCTGGAGAAGAACTTGGATGGAGCACAGGCAAATGATTCAGAAGACTGGCAAGACGATGAGACCAGGAGCAGCAGGATTCTTCCAGATGCAATCTCGGTTCCCAAAGCGAAGTCCAACGAAGTCCAAAGTGCCCAGATGGTTGAAGTAGAAGTGGTTTCGAATCTGAATTTTGTCCCACGACGAATCTGAAGAGCCAACCACAGGTAAGCCCTTAAGTACCCAAAGGAAAGGGTTGGGACGATTCAGGGGTCCCTCCCAGAGGAGGGGCTGGACAGAGGGGAGGATACTCCTATGTACTTTATCCAGTTTCAAGCCAGAGTGGGAGCCAACGGCTCCCTGAACTGGTTCCAACTGGAGTATGCAAGAAGGGCACCAAATGTGCCCTTCAAAGCAGTCTGGTGGCGCTGGCAAGTGCCCCCACCCTGTCCCAATACACTAAGTCCTGTCTGGAGGTGGTTACACCTCCCTGTGACAGGAAACCTATTGTTCTACCTTCCCCTGCTCGAGCCTGGCTCAGCAGCAGGAGGGCAGAATTGTGTCTGTGGCAGGCAGCAGCACTAGCTTGCTGTTAGACCCTGAAAGGCTGTTACCAGGAATACAGGGGGGCTCCCTAAGGGAGCCCCCCAGTACATGGGATCCTACATCCAACACTGGAATCAGTGTTGGGGTAGGATTCCAATATGTTTGATACCACACATGACCGGATTTGGTGCAGCCAATATATAGTTAGACATCTCGTAATTGACTTGATGTCCACTAAATGTATAAAATGACTGACCGCACTTACAAAGCCTGGAGAATCGACTCCTGGGTTTGTAGGGGGGCGTGCTCATGCATGGTACCCTCACACTTATAACCAAGCACCCTTCCTTCAGGATTGAAAGGCATACCTTGGGGTGACTTATAGGTTTAAAGTGCAGTGACCTCAGATATAAGAAAACTTATATCTGTTGTGAGTGGTGCTAGCACCAGCTCACACAGGCTGCAATGGCAGGCCTGTAGTCACAGTTTGAGTGGTCTCTCATGGGTGGCATAATATATGCTGCATCCCATGGGAGACCCCTGTTGTACCTATGCCCTGGGTACCTCAGTACCATATACTAGGGACCAGGAAGGGTACACCAGTAGCCAATTAGGAAAGTACCAAAGTACTTACCATAGTCCAATTTAAGGAGAGAGCACAGTGACTGGGGTCCTGATTATCAGGATCCCAGTCAGACTAGTCAGAAAATAAAATGACTCCAGCAAAAAGTGGGGGGTAACCTTGAAAGCAGATCCTACTTTCCTACAAACCTCAGTTCCCTCAGCTTGCATTTCACACCTGCAAAGGATGCCCTCCGGTCTGAGATCTGCTCTCTCCCCAGCAGCTCCGCGGTGCCCTGCCTCGCCGCTGCTGGCGCGCCAAAGGCAAGCCCATCTGCGCCCGTCCGTGACCCGACCGCAACCAGCGCCAGGGACCCTGGATCTCCGACCATCCACCGCTACGACGCAACCGCCCTCCTCGCACTCAACCCCAGAAGAAACAACAACTGCCAGCTGTCCACGCCAAACACGACCCACGGCCAGTTCTCCTGCCACCACTGGCGCCAGACCTTTACCACCGCCCCGGCCGCTAACACCGCTGACACCCTAAGATGCATCATCCTCAACGTGCGCTCCATGCACCGACACGCAGTGGAAATCTGGAACCTCCTGGACTCGCTCTCACCCGATGTTGCCTTCTTCACGGAAACCTGGATCAACGCCTCCTCGGCCCCTGACATCGCCATCGCCATCCCAGATGGGTACAAGATCCAGAGGAAGGACCGCCCCAACCACCCGGGAGGAGACATCGCCATCGCGCACAAAAACTCCCTCGACCTCACCACCTCCAGCAAAACCTTCCCCGCCGCCAAACACCTGCACTTCCAGGTCCAGACCAGCCCTAACTTCACACTCCGTGGCACCCTCGCCTCCAGACCCCACGGCCCGAGCACTCTTCGCTGACACCATCACCGACCTCATCGCACTCCACGCCATCGCCGCCACAGACTACATACTCATCGGAGACCTGAACTGCCACCTCGACCGCCTCAGCTACCCCAACGCCGCCGCCCTCCGTAACAACCTCGCCAACATCAGACTGAAACAACTCAAAACCACACCAACACACAAGGCAGGACACACTCTCGACCCCATCTTCGCTGGAGGTAACAGCATTCACTTCAGCCACACCACGCAGCCCTCCTGGACCGACCACCACTGCGTACACTTCCTCGTCAACAAACCCACGCCACCCGAATCTGATCCGCGGCCCCCGCGTAGGAACTGGAGCAGAGTCACCGAGGAACAACTCAAATCCGCCCTCAACGACAACACCCCTCCGCAGCAACCGACCCCAACCTCGCGGCCACGGAACTCCGCACTTGGATCGCCAACTGCGCTGACAAGCTCGCCCCGCTGCACAACCCCGACAAGCAACGCCCCAGGAAAGCCGCATGGTTCACCACCGATCTCCAAGAAACCAGACGTACCTGCGGACGAGTGGAGAAGAACTGGAGAAACAGCAAGACACCCGAAAGCTACACCACCTACAAGGACGCTATGACGGAATAACATCAATGCATCAGAGCCACAAAAAGGACCTTCATTCACAACAGAATCCTCGCCAACTCCAAGGAACTTTTCAGCGTCATCCAGGAATTCACCAAGCCCCGCAGCGAAGCCACGGACATCAACCCCTCCCAGGACCTCTGCGACAAACTCGGATCCTACTTCCACCTGAAGATAAAGAACCTCTACGAGAATTTCACCGACCACACGCCTGACCCCGCGGTCAACCCGCCCTGCGGCAACGCCAGCCAGACCACCATCTCCGCCTGGACACCGATCACGACCGAGGAGACCACCGCAACCATAAAAGGTATCCACTCTGGAGCCCCCACAGACCCCTGCTCACCCCACATATACCACAGAGCCATCACCACCATCGCACCCGTGTTACAACGCACCATCAACACCACCTTCGAGACCAGCTCCTTCCCTGACGACTGGAAATGCGCAGAAGTCAGGCCCCTGCTCAAGAAGCCCTTAGCAGACACGACAGACCTCAAGAACTACCAGCCCATCTCGCTCCTCCCTTTTGCAGCAAAAGTCGCCGAGAAGACAGTCAACGCAGAACTGATGAGGTTCATCGAAGACAACGCCATCCTCAACCCCTCTCAATCTGGATTCCGAAGCAACCACAGCACCAAGACTGCCCTACTCGCAGCCACTGACGACATCCGCACCCTCCTCGACCAAGGCCACACCGCAGCCCTGATTCTACTCGACCTATCAGCAGCTTTCGACACCGTCTCCCACCGCACACTCACAGTCAGACTACACGATGCTGGTGATGGAGCTCAGATTTCACCTATAAAATGTATGCATTATTATATGACAAAAAGCTGCAGACAGCATTTCTAAAATGGCACGCAGATTTTGGTGCATGCGAATGAAAACATGAAAGAGGCCTGCAAATGAAATCATGTAAAACAATGCTCATTTAATTAATCATGGTTGTTTTAATGTGTAGTTTAGATTTAACCTCATTATAGAAATATATATTTAATTTAGATTAATTTAGAAAAAGTGTCTTGAACTAGCATGTTTGTGCTGAATTAACACGCATTTTTTGCGGTGTAGAAAACCACGTGATTTCAGTTTGTTTTAGTAGACTCAGTTTACTGTAGTTTTGCCCTTGAAGATTATAATGGAATGTGCTCCTTTTCCCTACCAACTTTCAATGAAAGGGCTTTGTTAATAAATCACGCCCTCCTGTTTCCGTCTCTTCGACCTTCACTATGTTGCATATTTTTTTGTAGCCTGGAGTGAAGAGAAAACTCACAATTAATACTTTTTGTTACAGAAAAATGTAATTGTTTTTAAAATGTAAAAGGATGTGAAGTCATGTAATGAGGAACACGCCTGATTAATGACGTATCCAGTCACATGGGGAGACGATGTGTCTTGGAGTTCTGATTGGACCAGCTACGAGGACCAAGCACGTGGGCTTTTGCTTGAAATATGGCTTACAAGTGGGAGGGGTGGCTCTTTTTTGCTCATTTTTCCTGAGGGCCAGGCCCAGCTTCTGTGCTGGACACAGAGACAGGGAGGAGAGAGAAGGAGGGGCTGCATCTGTGGGGGCTATTTTGCAGCTCCTGAGACAGAGAGACAGACCAGCACAGCGAGGCAGAGAGGGAGAGCTGAGAGGATCAGAACAGGTTTAGATTTTAGGTGCTAAGCTTTAAATTTCATGCGTTGACTAACTGCTTTTGAAAAGATATATTTGTCCTATGCATTTATTTCTCTTTATGGGAGATTTTTGCCATTATAAATTATTGATTAGCTTTGCAAGACTCACTCTTTTCTTAGAAACTCTTTAAGAGTTTCTGACTGACAATTTTGCTCCACATTTTCTTCCAACATGGAATGCCTCGTAAGCAGACTGTAATATGTTCTGTATTAATGGTATTTTTCCTATTTTTTCAATTCTGTAACCTGATTGATATTTGACTAATGAATAAAGAGTCAGAGAACCTTAACTTTTGACTAGAAAATAAAACCCTTTAAAATACTCACAACTCTC
Source organism: Calotriton arnoldi (assembly GCA_963921515.1). NCBI lineage: Eukaryota > Metazoa > Chordata > Amphibia > Caudata > Salamandridae > Calotriton > Calotriton arnoldi. Next base: position 1,676,395 of record CAWUFW010001574.1, read on the forward strand.
TTTATTGGCTTAAATATTAATTGCATTTTTGATTTTTCAAGTTTATATAAAGTCTCCTGAAGGTAATACATGGTGTCAAGGGCCCAACATCTTTACAGCGGTAAATAGAGGTAAATGAGGTTTTGCATTGAGAAATTACAGTGAAATTACCGCTGCATCACCGGCATACAAGACACCGCCCTCGACTGGATCAGATCATTCCTCACCGGCAGGAGCCAAAGGATCAGACTGCCACCCTTCCTCTCCGAACCACGGAAATCAACTGCAGAGTCCCACAGGGATCATCACTGAGCCCAACCCTCTTCAACATCTACATGGCTCCCCTCGCCGCCATCGTCCGACAGCACGGCCTCAGCATAGTCTCCTATGTTGACGACACCCAGCTCATCCTCTCCCTCACCAAGGACCCCACCACCACCAGACTCAACTTCCAGGAAGGAATGCAGGATGTCGCAGCCTGGATGAGCAACAGCTGCCTGAAACTCAACTCGGAGAAGACAGAAGTCCTCATCCTCGGAACCACCCCATCGGCATGGAACAACACCTGGTGGCCCACTGCCCTCGGCAGACCCCCGACCCCCACGGACCACGCCAAAAACCTCAGCATTGTACTCGACTCCTCCCTCTCCATGAATCGACAGGTCAGTGCCGTCACCTCCAGCTGCTTCAACACCCTCTGTATCCTCCGTAAGACCTTCAAATGGATCCCCCCAGGCAAGGAAGACAGTCAACCACGCACTCATTACCAGCAGGCTGGACTACGGAAACGCCCTCTACGCAGGCATCAACAAATCTATACTCCGCAAGCTCCAGACAATACAGAACACCGCCGCCAGACTCGTCCTCGGGGTCCCTCGACACGAACACATCAGCCAACACGTGCGCAATCTCCACTGGCTCCCCGTCAAGAAAAGAGTCACCTTCAAGTTACTCACCTACGCCTACAAATGCCTACACAACACCGGACCCCAATACCTCAATGACAGAATCACCCTCCACGTAACCAAACGAAACCTCAGCTCCACCAACCTCCTCCTCGCCGAAACCCCACGCATCTGCAGAGCAGGGGGAAGATCCTTCTCCTACATCGCGGCCAAGACCTGGAACGAGCTCCCGACCGACATCAGACGTGACCCCGCCCTGAACACCTTCAGGAAGGCTCTGAAGACCTGGCTCTTCAACTGAAACGGAGCTGCTAACCCCCCCCCCACCTCAGCACCTTGAGACGGGTGAGTAGTGCGCTTATAAACCCCCTGATTGATTGATTGATCTCCTCTGTTGGACTGCCATAGTGTAATATGGAAAAAGGAGGATCTGCACATTGTCGAACGTGACTCAGACTTTTGTGGAAAGCCAGGTTTCAAAGAAGGCAGTAAGTTCGCCACCCTCCGCTCCCTTTGAAAAGCCAATGATGCTGCTATTGTTGCGCCTGGAGCAACCCTCCAGGTCATCAGGTTTCCTTCCAATTGCTGGACCCTGCTGGTAAGGTCTCCTACCTGCTTGTTAAGAGTTTGAGTTTGGGGCTGAAGGCCAGAAATGACAGATTCTGTGCTCTTCACCGTTTCCGAGAGCCTATTCTGGTCCACGCACAGAAGCCCCATCGTTACAGAATCGAGCCTGCCCCCAAGGTCCTGCCGGGTAGTTGTAATGGCATTGAGGATGGTATCAAACTTCTGACTGTTCTCCTGTTTGTGGGGGGTCTTTCCTGCCTTCTGCCGCACCATCTTCACCTGCTCACAATGGTCCACCAAGGTCTCCCCTCCAGGCTGGAAGGGAGATGGAAAATAATTCAGGTCCACTGTCCCTCACCACCTCCCTCCAGGACTACCAAAGCCGGGGAGGCACGAGCAGGCTGGAGTCACTCCTTCATGACTGACCTCCTGGGAATCCCGCCTCTGAGGCCCAAGCAAATGGTGGCCTAGTCCAAACACCTCAGGGAGAGTGGATACGTAAAGTTGAGCAAGGCAGGGCAGGCAGTAGATCCAGACTTGCAGTGAGGCCCAGTCTTCGTCTGTGTGGGGGGGAGCCCCGGCGAGGAATGAACAATGAGGGTAGCCACCATTGTTGCCGCCAAAGAGAAGGCGGCCAGCCCAGACAAGCAGTCCCTGGGCTCTCTTCACTGGGAGCACCGCCAATGCGCTTGGCCGTTGCCATCCCTGACTGGGCTCCTGGCTCCCATTTTCCTCCCCGCCTCGCCCTCAGGTCACCATCAATGTATCTGGAACCACAGTATGCCCCTTCTGACATGGAGGGGGTATGTCCTGTGCATTCCGTGGCTTCCGGCCACTCTCTAGAAGGCCTCCATCCAGCCTGATGGCCTCGGAGGTCTTCTCACCATCGCCGCCTGGTGCCTCCACTAACACAGCAACGAGTGGGGCCCCAAGCCCCTCCTGGGATAATCACAACATCAGGGGAACCACTCCGCCACCACCGATAGATTCTCCCCACCTCAGGTTGCAGCGATAATGGCGGATTAGAAGCCCTCTCACTGGAGTCTCAGTGACTAGCGTCTACCATCTTGCAGTATGTGGGCATGCCCACACGCCACATCTAATTCCATGCATAATACTGGGCTTGAATTTTTAAGGGAAAGCTTAAGCTTTGACATAGACTCCAGTGCCTCTTGTTTAAGATTGAGATAGTCTAAAGGCAGCATAAAAATTACTCCTGAAGATACTGGCTTGCCTTTGTTCAATAAAAACAGCCCTCCAAAGTAACCTCCTTAAAGAATTGGCATCAGATTCGATGAATCTGAGTCCCCAACATAAAACTGTCGCCAGGCCCAAGACAAAAGTACTTACAAGACCTAGTTCTAGTCGGAGAGCAGCAGTGGAAGCTAAGGAGTTCAGACTACATGATCTCTGTACGATTTGACTCTCAACTGAGTCCATAAAGAGCCAATTATTCATTGGCATGATCTCTGTCTCATATAACAGAGATGGTGAGATTTTTTAGTGGTACAGCTGAAGTAAAAAAAGAAAAGTGTCTGCGACCGTGGGTGTTAAAAATGATTTAAGGCCCATTTGTATGGCAAATTGCTTTAGTGTGTAAGTGGGATATATGATTTCTTTCTGATAGACATGTTTCCCTAGGTATACATAGGACTTAACCACCTTCAGAATTTCCGTCCCCAAATGCCACATATACTTTATTTTCTTTAGTTGGTGTTTGCCTGTAAATACTTTCATTTCACTTCTAGATAAAAAATATTTTAAAGTGATCTTTGGTAAAAGTTTTAAGAAAATCCATCCTTTTTTGTAGTCCATTGAGAGTCAAATCCAATATCAGTATGCCATCCGCATACAGGAGACAAGTTATTTCCCCATTCCCTATCTTAGGGGGGGGTCTCCCCTGTATGAGGAGAGTACTTTGGGTACATTTACTACATAAATGGAAAACAATAAGGGGCCAAAAGAACCTTCTTTTAGTCCATTATTTGCCTTGTACTGCGGTCCGTGAACATTGTGTGCCTCTTGGGCTGGTGCACCCACACAGTGTGGGACTTGGTCGCGCAAGTGCTGCCCATGGTCTTGGAGTAGGCCTGAGTCATCCAGATCCAGGCCAAAGTCAATGGCAGGGATGCAGCAAAGCTCATGACACGCTGCGGGCTGGACACAACAGACTCACTGGATAGAGCAATTGCTTAGTCAGTGGCGCTCCGTCACCACTGTTGCCGATGTCAACTAGCTTCTTGTGGGATGTCCAGGCATCCCTTATGGACATGCCCTTTGATGACGCTCACCTGTTCAACGACAAGGCAGATTCAGCACTCAAGCGCTTCAAAGACGGCAGGGCTACCGCCCGGTTGTTGGGACTCTCCATGGCCCCACACCAACCTCATTCTGCCTTCCTCTCCTTCCATGGCTATGATAGGGGCTACTAGTCTTGTCCATTTCCACCCAGCCCCCACAGCCAGCCGACTCCCCAGTCACTTCATGGCCACAGATGCTGCTCCCACAAGATTCATGGGACCCAAAGCCAGAGATGTGCCCAGTCTGCCACTACCCCTGCCTGCCCGCAGGCAGATGCAGGCTCCAAACCAAACCACTTTCCGGTGCCGAAGAAGGAAATAGGCCTCTGCCCTATTCTAGATTTGCGCCCTCTCAACTACTGCCTGAAGAAAGATAAAATGTGATAGAGACAGCTAGCCGCAGATTCCTTACCTTTGAATTTCCCAGGCGTCAGACTGGATCCGGAAGATTTTTCTTCGAGCAATACCCCCTGTGCGCCTGTAGGTGGCGTTGGTCAGCTCTGTGTGGCATCATCTACATCGGCGCTGTCTGCACCGGTAGTGACGTCCGCATCACCTATATAGGCGCCACCTTAGCACGCTGACGTCAGTTCTTTTCTTTCCACGCCAGTCAAGCGCTGATCCTTGAAGAAAGTTCCCATCTGTCACTTTTTTTACAGGATTTTTAGACTTTTTGTCGACCCCTTTTTTTGGTGTGTAGGAATGTCCTCTAGAAAGACTTAGGGATTCAAGCTGTGTGGCGCCTGTGTAGGAAGCTGGCTCTGTATATATTATATACCAAAGTGAGGTATAGTGTGCACAGAGTCCAGTGAAACCCCAAAGGTAGGCAGAGGTAAAAGTAGATAGCACCTTACTCTCTATATGTAGTAATGTGGTCGAGCAGTAAGGCTTTATCAGAGGGTAGTGTTAAGCATTTGTTGTACACACTCAATCAGCAAATGATATCACACACTCAAAGACTGAACTTCAGACCAATTGGTTTTGTATAAAAATATTCTTTTAGTTATTTTATTTTCTAGAACCAAGCAAACCTGGCACAGGAAAGCAATAAATACTTTACAGTAGTAATGCAGTTGTAACACAGTTTGGATTGCAATTGTATATGCACTTTGATTTGATTACAGTACTGTTACTCAAAATGCAATGCTTTGGAAATACAGTACATATACTTTGTATAGGCTTTTTAGTAAAATGACCAGTAGATTACTTTGCAGATTACTTTTCTTACATAGTGCAGTATACCTGGATACTGCACTGGGACATTTCCTGTAAACAGGTGAGTAAAAGCGTTTTTGTTATTTAGTACTATTTTAAAAGGATTTCTTAGTTTTTCCAACTCCACACTTAGAAACTTTTCATAGAAAAACAGTCAATGTTATCCTATGGAGGAAAATAATGTTATTGATTAGCAGGTAAGTAAATTGTCGTGGGGGTTGGTATTCTGGGGTTAGACTCAGGGGTCCCCCAGGGTCAAGGATGCACTCTTGTTACACCCTCAGCTGCACTAGGGCGGCCGGGTGCAGAGTGCTGAGGCCCAATGTTATCCAATGGGGGATAGGGGGCCTCCTGTTGGTGGCTGCTTACGTGCAGGCCACTGGGTTGTGGGAGCAAAGCTCCTGGACTTAAGCTCAGGGCTAATGGGGGTTCAAGCCAGCACAAAAGGTGCACCCTCAGCGGCACTGGGGCGGCTGGGTGCAGAGTGCTGTTTTGGCATCGGGCACCCTGTAGCTTTCAATGGGGAGACTCTGGTTTGCAAAAACACTGCAAGCTCAGGGACGAAGATCTTCCGGGTGCGACCACCACTTCAAGAGGTAAGTTGGGATGCTGGGAGTTGGTTAGGCACCGTCGGTTGGGCCACTCAAGGCCGTGGGGCGTCGGGTGCAGGGGTGCCTTTTAGGGTCGGATCTTCTTACCAGCTCCTGGTCGCAGTTGAGGGGACCTTCCGGTTTGAGGCGGCAGGCGTCGGCTGGAGGCTTGAGGCTGGTCAGGGATCGCTGGATCTCGGGTCAGGATCACCGGGGAGACCTCCTCGTGGTGTTTGACCAGTCGAGCTCGGGCCGTGGACGGTGGGTGCAGAGTGGTGCGGATTTGCGGTTCCGGCCGGAGCCAGAGGTTGGAGATGAACAAATCCGGTGTTCACGGGAGACAAAGTCTTTGGGATGGAAGGCAGGCAGGTCCTTCGGGTTTCTCGAGCTTGCTGGCTGCAGGACACACCGGGATTTTGCAGGAGCAGGTTCGAGGTGGAGACAGGCCGGTAGGGCTGGGGCCAAGTCAGTAGGCGTCTTCCTCTTGTTAGCTTCAGCACAGCTGTTCGGTCCTTCTTGCTTCTTTTCTTCTTGTGATTTCTTGTCTTGTCTGAGTTCTTGGTTCAGGGCTGCCCCCTAAATACTGTATTTAGGGGGCGTTTTAGGGTTCTTGAGGTCAGTAGCCAATGGGCTACTGACCTTAGGGTGACTACACCCTTGGTGTGCTCACCCCACGTGGGGGAGTGAGCACAATCCCTAATCCTGATTGGGGAGTGCCTGCCATCTGCAAGGTGGCGAGCACTGAAGAGTGGGTTTCACCTCGCCTACCCCACCTGAGGGGTGGAGTTGGCAGAGGTGGGCTCACCTTCTGGGCTGCTCTAATTTTTCCTGCCTGTCTTCCCGCCGAAAATGAGGGGAGACAGGAAGGGGCCTGCTCCTGATAGCAGGAGAGGCTGAGGGTCGCATTACAAAGGCTGAGAGGCCTTTGAAGCTCCCCTGCCACAGATGGCTCTTCCTGGCCTGGGGGAGGTGTGAACACCTCCTCCCAGGAAAGGCTTTGTTTCTGGGTTAGGGAGCAAAGGCTCCCACCCCAGGGGTCTAGAAACATGTCTTGTGGTGGCAGGCTGGTGTGTACCAGTCAGGGAACCCACCAGAGGCTGGTCGTTTTTCAGGGGGCATCTCTAAGATGCCCTCTGAGTGCATTTTTCATTAAATCCCACACTGGCATCAGTGTGGGTTTAATGTGCTGAGAAGTTTGATACCAAGCTTCCCAGTTTTCAGTAAAGCCATTATGGCGCTGTGGAGTTCGTAATGACAAACTCCCAGTACCATATACTCTTAATGGCAGCACTGCACTTACAATGTCTAAGAATTGGCTTAGACACTGTAGGGGTACAGGGATCGTGCACCTGTACCTTCACCACTGGTATAGTGCACCCAGCTAGAGGAGTGGCTGACCTATGCCAGGCCAGTGGGTTGTAGGCATGGCACACAGCGATGTGTGCCATGTCGACTCTTCACTTTGTTCTGCACCAAAACACGCAGGCTGCAAAGGCAGTGTGTGTGTGTAAAGGTACAGGGCCTCTAAGGGTGGGACAATAAGTGCTGCAGCCCTTAGAGGCCTTCCCTGGCCACAGTGCCCTTGGTACCCATGGTACCTTTTACAAGGGACTGACATGTGGCCAGAGAGGTGCCAATTGGGGGTACAAGGTACAGTTTTTGGGAAAGAACACAGGCCCTGGGAACCTGATTGGCAGGGACCCAGGGCACATCAAGTCAAAGTGCATCAGTGGTCTGGCAAAAAGTGGGGGGGTTACTGCAACAGAAACCCAGCTTCCTACAGCCTGTCGTCGAGCTATGTCGTTGACGACCAACATTTGATTTGTCTGTTGTATCTGGAGCACGACCATGACTTGAAGTCGTACTCCGACTGCCGGGCATGGCTCCGAAGGCTTTGAGAAAGCAGTTCCCTAAGCTGGTTGTGGCCCGGAAAGCGACACCACATCGCTTGACTCCTCGGAGTTCATGGTCCCGGTCGAGAGAAAGGTTCCGGCACCACTCCAGGAGTCCCAAGTCTTCTTAATCCCACTCGAAATCATTGGGACATTCAGGTAACAGGCACAAAAAGTCAAATCATGCTTCGACTTCTCCTCTCCGTCGGCTGACGCGACAGAGGAGCCTCGGCGTTCAAGGCCTCGTTCTCCGTAACATGTGCCTGGGTTGGCTCTGCACCTCCCTGTCTTTCCAGGAGCTGGAGCGACCCCCGCTCAACTTTAAGAATTTTACATGGCAATGCAACTCCGTTTTGAGCTGCCTGACCTCTCCGGCACGCTTTTGGGCCCCGGACGGTCAGAAGGGGGGCACATCGGTTCCGCTCCGGCCCAGGCACCGAGGGCCCCCATGGATCTAGGAATGTATCAGGACCGGTCGTGCCATTGCGACTTTGCCCGGCGTTGGCTCCGACGCTGATGCTCCCGTCGCCGCCAAGTATCCACCCGTGGTGTCAGCTCCATACTGATTCCAGATGACCCGGAGCCAGTACCACGTCGACCAATGCCGATTCAGGCACCGAAAGGACCTCCAGGTCCTAGGTCACTTCCTGAGCCTTATTCTGAAGGGCTAGGAGTGGGAGAAGATTGGGAGGGGTCGCTGTAACCTTGAGTATCTTATGCTATGGTGGAGCGAAGGGCGATTGAGATCCTTGACCTTCAGCTTCCTTCAGTGGCGGTGAAGACTAACATCTTGACGGAGGTGCTGCAGCAGGGAGTTTCCTCCTCGGAACTGTTGCTCCCATTTAATGAGTCCCTTATGGATGTCCTACTGGGAACCCGGACCAAGCCCAGCACATGGGCTCCTGTGAATAATGCAATTGCCCGCCATCACCGCCCGGCTCTGTCTGACCCAAACTTCCTCACTATCCACCCTACCCCGGAAAGCTTGGTAGTCCAAGCCTCTATGTCCCGCAGCGCGTTCCCTTCTGCTCCCCTGGACAGGGAATCCAAGAGACTTGACAGTTGGGGCAAGAAAATATTTTCTTCCACCAGCCTTGCATTAAGGTCGATGAACACTGCATGCTTATTGGGCCATTATTCCCACTATCTGTGGAAAACAGTTGCACAAGTACTGCACCACAGGTCCTGGAGGAGACCCGGTACGTCCTTTCCCAAGCAGTATCAGTGGGGAGAGATGCAGCAAAGTTCACCATTAGATGTGGTTTAGACACGACCGACTCGCTGGGCAGAGCAATTTTATTGGACAGTGGCTGTTAGACGCCACGCCTGGCTGAGAACATCTGGCCTTTCGGGGGATGTTCAGGCCTCGCTTATTGACATGCCCGTTGATGGCACCCGTCTCTTTAAAGACAAGGCAGACACAGCGCTGGAACGCTTTGAAGACTCACAGGCTGCGGACTAGTCCTTGTGCCTTTTAATGGCTGCACATCCCCAGTCTGCCTTTCCTCCCTTTTGTGGCTACAGAAGGGGCTTTCAGCTGTGCCAGCCATATCCTAGCCACAAAGCTGCTCAAGTTCCACAACCCCTGCGTGGCTGAGGGCGCGGCTCATTCTGACCACATGGGTCAGGCGGCCAGAGGTCCGGTCAGTCACCGCCTCCCTCCCCTGGCAGCTGCAGTCTCCAAATCCTCCTAGTCTCGCCCTTCCAGACCATGGGCGGCCAGTTGGTGGCAGGATCCGCCATAACCTCCACCACTGACAACACATTACACTTGACAGGTGGGTCCTCCAGATAGTCCAGAGGGGCTACTCCCGCCCCTTCGAGACCACCTGTGAGAAGCTGGCTTAGTATATGGTGCTCACTTATGTAAGTGTAGCACCTTACACTAATCCAGACAAATATTATGGTGATTTTAGTGGTCTTAGACAACCTTAGAAAGCTCTCTAAGTGGTAGCTGTGGAGAGCAGCCTTCAGGCTTAGTCCAGAAGGAGTGTGAAGCAGCTTGTTTTACCAGACCTTAATCTTATTGATATAGGTTAAATGAAAAAGAACCACACAGTGTATTTATAAAAATAGGTATTTATTATAAGACACTCATTAAAACATAACAATATCTCCTACCCGGAGGTATAACACAATGCACATAATACTTTGCACATAAAACAGGTAAGTATTACAAATGCACAGTGGTCGCCAGGGGGAGACCAAACAAAATACTAACATTTCGGAATGCGAACCACGACTCAAGACAAGAGTGGACCCAGAAGACTTAGAAGAGCCAGGGACCCATGGAAGCACCCAAGGTGTGTATCTAAGAACCCCACAGATGTCGTGTGCAGAGTGGGAACACGACCGCGTACTCAATTTAAGTCAATGGGTAAGTCGCGGTTGCAATTTTAAACAAGCATTTGCAATGCAATAGGTCTCGCATTTACGCGAGTTTAAGCTATTGGCATTGTAAATGACAATGCCTTTTATTTATGTTTTAAAAACCAAAACATAAATAAAAGGCATTGTCATTTACAATGGCAATAGCTCAAATCCACGTAAATGCGAGACCTATTGCATTGCAAATGCTTGTTCCTTTTTTGTATCTGACAGCTGCTTGAAATGTATGTAAAAGAACGTTAAATTCACAGTAGTGTTTGGCAAAGGTTTGGCTTCTAACATTTACTTAATAGAAGAAGGGAAATATCATTAACAACTGTTTAAAAAATAAGCTACAGATATTAGTACATGTAATTCAAAAGACATGAGTGTGATATATATTCTGCGCACTTTTAGTCACCCTTCAGTGAATTTAATTTTAAGGGAATCCTACCAACATCTGCAAGCTTTCCTCCGGGGAGTTTAAAACACACTGCCTGACATAGCTTACATCTATGCCTTCTTGTGCCCTGGCTCGCTGTCACATGTACTGTTAGCAGCAGAAGCAAAGTGCTTCTGCTGGAAAGAAAAAACACACTAAAAACTCGAGGTCAAATACCAGTGGCCACATCCTGCAAGATCTGGCTTAATAAGAAGCTTCATGGAAAGATGCACTAGCCTCCTTCGTTTCTGAAGATCCCTGCCTCAGCGCATGCCCGGAGCTCTCTCCAAAAGAAACTGCTTAGATGAGCGGATGGTGGGAGGGAAACGGGGGCTGCAACACGAAGAAGCAGCAATGAGGTGAAGGGGAGAGCATTTAGCGTAACAGTCAGAGCTGACCGCTTTGGCTCTGAAGAACAGGGTTCGACTATTAACTCAATAGTCTGTGATTCTGTGCAAATCACTCTAATTAAAAGTCCAACAAAAATTAAAGTTTAAAAGTGTGTTAATGAACGGTAAGAATAGAAAATAATTTGCATTAAACCGTTAAAAAAAGAAAAGAAAAGAAAGAGACGACACGAAGACACAAGCAGGGTGGTCACTGTGCCAGCCTTTCCAGTTGCTGCTATTTCAGGAAGCAGGCAAGTACCAGCTATAAACAAACCAGACAGGAGGAGGGAGAAGAGGCCATCACACTCAGCACAGTGTGATGGCCAACAAAAACATTCTCTGAGTGAAATCGCCAGGGAGGGAATTCAGCACACAAAGGTGGGGCGTTTCCACAAATGCACCAATAATGAGGCAGCATTTTTAAATTCCACGCTTAACAACCAATAGCAATTGGGAGCTCTGCTAAAAGCCCATAAAGAGATACAACAGGTCGAAGCTCGACCTAAAAAGAAGGACCCTTCCCAGTGGACCCTGAAGAAACCCCGTGGAAGACAGAAGGTTGGAGAGTCACCCCACCCGTGGATACCCTAGGAATCAGGATACCTACACCAGGAAGCCGGGTGCATAGGTGTGAAGTGACGTCGGGAACCGCAGTCAAACCCAATGGAGGACTGCAGTAAGATGCCGCTGACGAAGAAGGTGAAAGTGTCTTGTGGAACCCAAAGGTGGATTCAAGTTGAGAAGTACCTGCAAGCAGAGGGGACAGAGTCTATGCCACTCTGAAGTGACTAGGAGGCATGTCAGGAGAGTTGACGATGACCTTGGAGCTGCAGCTGTGTGGACCAGGCGACGCTGAGGTAGACCAGGAGCTGTTCACGAGCTATCCCACGCCGGACGTCGAGAGCTGAGGGGTCGGTGTCCACCGGGAGCACCAACAAGCCTTGGCAACCGCAAACAATGTGGTAGGCGAAAAAAGTGCAGTATTGGGAACAGCAAGGTCCAAGCGGCTCACCACGAGCAGGGGAGATGGAGTAGGTCCCGAGCAAGAAGCGGAGCCCACTGAAGCCAAAGAAGATCCTCAAGAGGACCCACAGGCCAGAGGCACAGGAGTCGCAAGAGGACCTAGAGCAGCTCACCAAAGATGCAGGCCCACGGTGCAAAAGATGCGGTGAGGACGAAGAAGGCTGGAGCTTCTTGGCGCCCGAAGATCTCTGGTGAAGAGAGTCAACAAGCCTTGGCAACGGCAAGTTGACGCGGTGCACAAGGGGACGGTTCCTGCGGTCCCGACGAGGGAAACTTGCCTCAAACTTGGTGAGAAGACAGTGCAGGCCTCGAGGGAGTTGTAGAACCACCACCTGTGTTGCTGAGCCTTTTGGAGTTCGTGGGAGTCCAGGATCAGCAGACCGGTCAGCTGCGTTGCAGTGCCTGCAGATGCAGGGAAGTGACTCCTTCACTTCAAGGGAGATTCCTTCAGGTGTCTTGGGTGTCTACAGGCCTTGGAAGGTTTCTGTATGGAGCCAAGGCACGGACGTTGCAGCAGCCTTGCAGGACGATGAGACCAGGAGCAGCAGGAGTCTTCACAGTGGAAGTCTCGGTGTCCAAGGTGAAGTCCAGCAAAGTCCATAGTGCCCAGACGGTTGAAGATGAAGTGGTTTCAGATCTGAATCTTGTCCCACGACGGATCTAGGGACCCACCCTCAGGTAAGCCCTTGAGTACCCTTAGGAAAGGGTTGGGACGATTCAGGGGTCCCTCCCAGAGTAGGGGCTGGACAGTGGGGAGGGTACTCCCATGTCCGTTGTCCAGTTTCAAGCCAGAGCAGGAGCCAACGGCTCCCTGCACTAATTTGAACCAGAGCATGCAAGGAGGGCACCAAATGTGCCCTTCAAGCAGTCTTAGTGGCTCTGGCAAGGACCCCCACCCTGCCCCAATACATTAAACCCTGTCTGGGAGGTGGTCACACGTCCCTGTGACAGGATATCTATTGTTCTGCCTTCCCCTGCTCAAGCTTGGCTCAGCAGCAGGAGGGCAGAAACACGTCTCTGGTCGGCAGCAGCCAGAGCTTGCTGTCTGGTTCTGGAAGACTGGTACCGGGAGCACTGAGGGCCTCCTGGAGGAGCTTTACTGTGCATGGAATGATACCTCCCACACCGTTTACGGGGTGGAGGTATGATTCCAACATGTTTGCATGGAATCATACCTCCCACACCATTTACTGTGTGGGAGGTATGATTCCAACATGTTTGATACCAAACATGACAGGGTTCGTTACAGCCAGTTTAGAGATGGTCATCGCGTAGTGACGCATGGCCACTCTATATGTCATAATTGCTGATGCACCTACAACCCGGGAGAATGGACTCCGAAGGTTGTAGGGGTGCCCTGCTCATGCAGGGGCACCCTCACACTTAGAACCGAGCACCCTGCCTTCAGGATTGAAAAGCCTGCCTTAGGGGTGACTTATAGGTTTTAAGTGTAGTGACCTCAGATATAAGAAAACGTATATCTGTCGTAAGTGGTGCTAGCACCAGCTTACATAGGCTGCAATGGCAGGCCTTTAGTCACAATTTGAGTGGTCTCTCATGGGTGGCATAATACATGCTTCAGCCCATGGGAGATCCCTGGTGTACCTATGCCCTGGGTACTTGGATACCATATACTAGGGACTTAGAAGGGTACACCAGTAGCCAATGTGGAGTGTACCTAACTGCTCACCATGTCCGATTTAGGGGAGAAAGCACAGAGGCTGGGGTCTTGGTTAGCAGAATCCCAGCCAGACTAGTCAGAAACAACATCACACCAGGCATAAAGTGGGGGTAACCATAAGAGCAGATCCTACTTTCCTACGCCACCCCTCCCTCCATGCCTCCATCCTGCGACAGCTGATGGAGGATCATTTAGTTTTGCTCCAGGAGGAAGTCATGGCCAAGGGAGCCATAGAGAGGGTTAGGGCACCAGAAGTAGGTTGTGGTTGTTATTCCCTCTACTTTTTGGTCCCGAAAAAGGACAAGTGCCTTCATCGTAGCCTAGAACTGGGAGGCCTCAACTACTTCTGCTAAAAAGGAAAAATTCAAGCTGCTCACATTAGCTCAGGTCCTGTCTTCCCTAGACTTTGGAGACTGGATGAAGTGTTTGACTTGCAGGATGCCTATTTTCACATCCCCGGCCTGCCTGCCCATCGGTGCTACCTGCTGTTTACAGTTGGCCACGAGCATTTTCAGTTCACCTCACTCTCTTATGGCTGCATCGGTGCCCCTTGGCTGTTCACCAAGGTGATGATGGTGATTCTCTTCCAGGGGATACTCCTCAATAGTCATAATTCAACAAAGAAACAGAGGTACCTGTGGACACTCAATGATTGATATTTCAATATATATCAGTGCAATCGCAATGAAACGAAGGTACAAAGATGTCAGAGAGAAAAAAGACATATAACACAGAGTGTATAGAGAAACAAGGTAGTTTATATAATAAATTCACATTTGTTATGCGAAGTGTCCCAAGTGAAAGTGAAACCTACTGCAGGCCTGTGCACACGTCTACATTTAGTTGCAGAGTATTTACTCTGTGTCATAAGTTAACACCAACAGACATTCAATGTGCAAACATGTATTCGAAATAACAATGAACACTCTGGAGTTTTTGTGTTCTTCTTTAATCCTGAACGATTGCCTAGCCAACACGTGTTTCGTCTGGGGAAGTACCCCAAGACTTCTTCAGGGCTTATGGCAATGCGAAGGAGATCATGGATCTCTCTGCCGGTTATACTTCCGTCCCGGCTGGCTATTGAGGGTAAGTATTTCTTAGCGTATCGGAGGGGTCCGGAATAGGGACCACAGAGGATTAAGTACAGGGGCTTCACTCTTAACCGCGGTTCCAGGGAAGAGGTAAGTATATGCGACTGCTTTCAATACATCAGCGCACACGCTGCCATAGCTTAGCCCTTACTCCTGGCTCCATTCTTCGGTGCACCCGCTGGACCATACCTGGGTCCATATACTTACCTCTTCCCTGGAACCGGGACGGAAGTATAACCAGTTAAGAGTGAAGCCCCTATACTTAATCCTCCGTGGTCCCTATTCCGGACCCCTCCGATACGCTAAGAAATACTTACCCTCAATAGCCAGCCGGGACGGAAGGACAACCGGCAGAGAGAGCCATGATCTCCTTCGCATTGCCATAAGCCCTGAAGAAGTCTCGGGGTACTTCCCCAGACGAAACACGTGTTGGCTTGGCAATCGTTCAGGATTAAAGAAGAACACAAAAACTCCAGAGTGTTCATTGTTATTTCGAATACATGTTTGCACATTGAATGTCTGTTGGTGTTAACTTATGACACAGAGTAAATACTCTGCAACTAAATGTAGACGTGTGCACAGGCCTTCAGTAATTTTGTAAGACCTCTGGTCTATAACTCAGGGGGTTCAGGGTTAACCCCTTCCTGTTGGCATCGTCCCACGAAAACTTTAGCCAGATACACGTACACTCGCTGCAGGTGCCATTTTCCTACCACATACGTCCAAAACCCTGTCCCTTGTTCTGAAAGTGAAACCTATCAGTATGGATTGTGACTCTTTGTGACATAAAAGCAAGGTTTCAATATTTGTACAGAAACGACCATTCAATTGATACAAAATAAACGTTAGCAGCCTCCTAGTATAGTAGTAGGAACTGAGAATTGGTTCGCTTCAAGTTGTCGACAGCGTTTCGACCCAGCTATCAATACGGGGTCTCATCAGGACCTATCAATGATGGGACATCTGAAAGAATGATAGTCAATGTATCAATGAGAATAATTGTAAGGGATGGACAGACTGTAACCGAATTTCAAGATAAAATCGGTATCATACCTGGGGATGACTGACAGTTAGTGTAGTGAGCACCTGTGGGAGTGAAAGGTAGTAAAGGATACTCACATAGGGCCCACTTTCACTTGGGACACTTCGCACTGGATTCTATAACAAATGTGAATTTATTATATAAACTACCTTGTTTCTCTATACACTCTGTGTTATATGTCTTTTTTCTCTCTGACATCTTTGTACCTCCGTTTCATTGCGATTGCGCTGATATATATTGAAATATCAATCATTGAGTGTCCAAAGGAACCTCTGTTTCTTTGTTGAATTGTAAGTACCCTGGTTCCGTGTGAGTAGGGTGTCCCTTGTGTCTCCATACACATCAATAGTCATAAGCACTGAGTAATCCCCGCCCACTTGCGGGACCCCGGAGCATATACAAAAATACATATATATGTGTATGTTTAGGCAAAAAAGTACAGAGTACCTCCAAAACATACATATATACATATATAAACATGCAGCCTATTATACCTCAAATAGGCTAATATTCCAAAATTACATGGGTTTCTCATTAAAGGAAAATAATCCCACATATAAATACTGTAACAGAGAACATTCACTTCAATAGTGTTCCAATACAGCCCTTTATTTTCAGAGAAAAAAGCAAGTAATAGCAGACAATTAGCCCATAGGCTGCATAGATGAAAAAACATCACAGTACTAAAAAACTGGCACCCTGCCTTTAAGACTTCCAAAAACCTGGACACCGTTCCTTTAAGACCTCCAGGAGCCCCCTGCTCCCATCTTGCACCACAGGTGACAGTTAGGTCAGGTATTTTTTCGGCTCCTTCTGTGAGGATCCTGGAGCATTGAGCTTGTCAATTTTTGATTATTCTAGTCAGAAATTGGCTTATTTCATCTCCACACAACGTTTTGTGACTGGTGACAACTTCTTCAGTTGTTTTCTGAGAATTTTGAGGACTATTTTCTGTCAGAAATGCCAGCTTTATTTAACAAATGTCCCTCCTGTGGGGATAATGGCAAAATCAGACCCAAATTGTGTCTGCATTGTGTGTCTACCATCATCACACAATCCAGAGAAATGTTATTACTGCCAGCAATTCTCCAGAAAAACTCTTCGTGACAGGGAGAAGATAAAGCTACATGCCTTACTGGAGAGAGGAAAATGACCTTCAATAAGTGGCCTTGAGAGCAATCCTGCTTTCCAAGAGCCCTCCTCTCAGGAAAGACACGGTAAACGGCGTCAATCTGCTTCTCCAGCATCCAAAAGGAAGCAGATTCCTGATTGTTCACCGTCAGCGTCGAGATCAACGTCGGAAAAGCAAGCAAGGCATGCAACGACGTCGAGGGACAGATCGCCGTCGAAGCGGCGAGAGCCTCCGTCGGCGAAACGTAAGTCAACGTCGAGGCATACTACTTCGGGCTCGAAGTATGTTGGTCCCGAGAGACCTAAGTCAACGTCAAAGTCTGAGTCGACGTCGAGAAAACATCCGTCAACGTCGAGACACCTGTCGGCGTCTAGATCTCCGCCACCGTCACGACGGTCAGCGTTGAGAGGCTCGACGTCAAAGACACTGCTGCAGGCGGTTAGCGTTGAGGACTCCACCACAGTCCCGCAGACAGTCGACGTCGAGGGGACCGACGTCGAGGGCATCTTCACACAGACATGAGTCCCCAAATGCCTCGCCGCAGAAGCGGTCAACGTCGAAGGTGGCACAATCGGTGTCGCCGGCGAGAAGGCATCGTTCGACATCAAGGGAAGAAAATCCTACGTCCCCATCAGGAAAAGTGCTAGAAAGGCCGAGATCGACGTCGAAGTCCATACGGTTGACGTCGAGGGAAGGGTCATCTTCGCCTGGCATTAATATTGTGCAGAACACACCGGAGGGATCTCCAGTTCCGGGAGAAAAGACTCCTCCTGTCAACCTTTCCCCAAGATGGCTAGAGAGTGTTCGACACTGGAAGGTTTCACACAGAAGTCCGGGCTCAGATTTCTCCTGAACATACTCTCCATCCAGAGTCTCTGCTGGGCCTCCTCCTACCTCATCCATGAGGGCATCTCCATGCAGGTCGCCAAGGAGAGCTAGGTCTCCGTCGGCTCGACGTTCATGATCCAGGACACGTGGACAATCTGGATCTCACCCTTCTTCCACTCCAAAAAGAAGGAGACGGAGGTCCCCTTCATGGTCCGCATCCTCAAGATCATCTATGAGAGACTATTCACCAACATTGTCTGCGACACCTCCAGCCAGAGTGTCTCCAATTGATGATATAGGGACTTTTAATGAGGTTCTATGCAGGGGTGCCAGCAAATTGAACATTGATATGTCGGCACCGACGGTTTCTTCGTCAGTCATATTTGAAACCCTGCACCACAGATCCTTGGTGAAGCCCCTACTTCCTTTGATTCCGGGTCTGCTAGAACCAGCGATGCAGACTTTTCTGACTCCAGGTACAGTGGGTTCAGCTCCCCCACGTATTTCTTCGATTGGATCCTCCTCCAGATTCGTTCATAGTGGCGGCAGCCAGGAAAACGCATCCAGCAGCAACATCCTCTGCAGTCCCTCCTGAGAAGGACAGTAAAAACATGGACTCATTGGGCAAAAGGATGTGCAACACATCAGAATCAGTAATGAAGGTGGCTAGTGCCTCTGCTCTTCTGGGGAGGTATGACAGGTCTCTCTGGGACTCTTTGGCCCGTTTCTCGGAGAAGCTGCCTAAAGAAGACCAGCAAGATTTCCAGGAAATCCTGCAGGAAGAGGGCTTTGGTTGCAAACCAGGTCATTAGAGCAGCTGCGGAAGCATCGGATCTGGCTGCGCATGGTTACTCCCATGGGATTTGCGCTAGACGCTCAGCCTTGTTGCGTCTCACTGGGCTGAAACCTGATGCACAGCGGAGAATTGTAATTCTTCCCTTCAATGGCACATCTCTCTTTGGATCTCATGCAGATGATGAGATGTCCAAAATGAAAACAGAGTTGGACACTCTAAAAGCCGTTGGTCTGGAGAAATAAAAGGAGTTTCGATGCAAGTTCTGACCCTACGACCGTCGCTCTTTCCAGCAGAGCGTTCAAACCCCTCCCTGGTCAACGCAGCATCAACATCAGCCCAGGTCTCACTACCATCAGCGAAGGCCTGGTCGAGGAAGGGGAGCTGCAAGACAAACATCTTCTGCAGCGAAACAATCTGCAAAACAATGAGCTCTGGCTTCCCCCATTTCCGTTAACCACTCCGGTGGGGGGAAATATTATGTTTCACCTGGACGAGTGGAAGAAACTAACAAAAGACAAGTGGGTACTGAATATTGTGCAGAATAGCTATTTGCTCAGATTCAAATCCCCACCTCCATCAGTGCCTCCTTGAGAAAGATTCCTCCAAAAACACCACTTGTTGCAAGCGGAGGTGAACAGTCTGCTACAGAAAGATGCCATAGAAACAGTCCCTGCTCTGCAACGAAGGCAAGGAATCTATTCCCGTTACTTTCTGGTACAGAAAAGAGGCCCTACCAGAGAGTACAGACCAATACTCGACCTGAGATTTTTAAACAAATTCATCCGCAAAGAAAAATTTCGGATGTTAGCACTGCACCAAATCTTCCCTCAACTACATCAAGGGGACTGAATGTGCTCCATAGATCTGCAGGACGCCTACTTTCACGTACCGATTTCCAGGAAACATTGGAAATTCCCACGGTTCCAAGCAGCTCTCCAGCATTTCCAGTTCAAGATTCTCCCGTTTGGGCTCAAATCTGCCCCCCGCACGTTCTGGAAATGCATGGCAGTAGTAGCAGCTTTTCTTCGCAAACAAAGGATATTCATATATCCTTACCTGGACGACTGGCTCCTGGAGAGCTCGTCACCCACTCTGCTTCAGAGTCATCTCTCATACTGCCTTCAAGTGCTGAGCAATCTGGGCCTACAAGTCAACTACAAAAAGTCGATCTTCAACCCAAAAGATCCACTACCTGGGTGCTTCTCTAGATACCGCAAGGGCAAGCGTGTGTCCTTTGGAGGAGAGGTTATCCTCAATCCACGAAAAATGCTGCAATCTTCTCCATTCTCAGCATCCCACAGTCAGACGTGTGTCCTTGCTGCTAGGCTCGATGGCATCATGCATCTTCATCGTGCCAAACGCCAGACTAAACATGTGCCCTCTGCAGCAATCTCTGGAGGACCAGCGGACGCAGATATCAGGTCTCTGGGAGGACTGTGTGTTTCTCCTCCAGTCGGCCAAGGATTCCTTCAGATGGTGGATGAAGCGATCACATCTGCTGAAGGGAGTTCCTTTTCACCAGGACCTGCCTACTCAGAAGATTGTCACGGATGCGTCCCTCCAAGGTTGGGGGGCTCATATGGGTTCTCTTCAGGTGCAAGGACTCTGGTCAGAGACAGAACAAGGGTATCACATCAATCTCTTAGAACTGAGAGCGGTACACCTAGCACTGAAATCACTGTTTCCTTCCTTCCATTCACGTTCCCTGTTGGTTCAAACGGACAATAACACAACAATGGATTATGTGAACAAACGGGGGAACCCGGTCGAGACCTCTCTGGAGGCTCAGGCCATCTGGAAATGGCTTCTTGCAATAAATCTGACCATTGTGGCGATTCATCTCCCGGGAACTCTCAGCGTCCAGGCAGACGCCCTAAGTCGGGACTTCGTCGAAGCTCACGACTGGGTACTAAACAACGACTTCGCGCAGGACATTTTCCACCAATGGGGAATTCCAGACACCGACCTGTTTGCAGACGCGGCAAACGCAAAATGCCCCGTCTTCGCATCCAGGTTTCACCAACCAGGGTCACGAGGGAATGCGCTTTTAATAAAATGGTCTCAGACATTACTTTGCGCTTTTCCTCCAATTCCATTGATACCCATGGTGATCAACAAGTTCTACAGGGCCAAGACCAGAATGATACTGATCGCACCAGAATGGCCTCGTCAGTGGTGGTACCAGGACCTTCTTCAATTATCAAGGTTCCGTACAGGAGGTTACCATGCCGACCAGACTTACTATCCAAGAACGAGGGGAAGGTGTTCTACCGCTTCCTCTCATCTCTACGATTGACGGCATGGCTCCTGAAGTCCTTCAATACGGGCACTTAGACTTGTCTTCTGACTGTATGAACATACTTAAATAAGCCAGAAGACCTTCCACCAGAAAATCGTACGCTTTCAAATGGAAGCGATTTTACTTATGGTGCATAGATAATGGTCATGATCCCGTTCGGGGTCAAGAGCAGGTGATTTTACCGTATTTGCTGTACCTGGCCAAATCTGGCCTTTAATTTTCCTCTATAAAGGTCCATCTAGCAGCTATTACAGCATACAGAAAGTCTCCTATGCAGGTTTCCTTTTTTCAAATCCCTGTGGTTAAGGATTTTCTTGAGGGGTTAAAAAAGGTCTACCCACTGATCAGAGCTCCGTCTCCACCATGGGAGCTTAACATAGTTCTTGCTAGATTGATGGGTGCTCCATTTGAACCTATTCACAGAGCCTCTCTGCAGCATTGGTCATGGAAGACCGCTTTTTTAGTGGCCATCACCTCTGCTCGCAGAGTGAGTGAGATCCAGGCTTTGTGCTGTAAAGAGCCTTATATCGTTTTTCATGCGAACAGAGTGGTTCTTAGAACCCATCCGAGTTTCCTACCTACAGTGGTCTCGGATTGCCATATTAATCAGGCCATCACTCTGCCAACGTTTTTTCCTAATCCTTCGAACCCTCCGGAGAGGTCCCTTCATTCACTAGACTTTAAGAGGGTCCTGAAATTCTACTTAGACAAAACCAAGGCATTGAGAAAATCAGACCGCCTGTTTGTAAACTATGGTTCCATAAATACTGGTTGTGCAACTTCCAAACCGTCCATCTCTAGGTGGATAGTTTCTTGTATCTCTTTGTCTTACCAGTTAGCCACCAAGTCCCTCCCTGGCAAACCAAAGGCTCATTCTACCAGGGGAAAGACCTCAACCACGGCTCTCCTTAGAAATGTACTGATTGCAGAGATTTGTAAAGCGGCCACATGGCGATCAGTACACACTTTCACTCGCCATTAATGTTTGGACTCTGACACACAGGCGGATGCTCAATTTGGGCAAGCCTCGCTAAGAAATCTGTTTGGATAATTCATCCTTAAAGTGTTATCTTTGCTGTACTTATACTGTTCCTCGTCTGCGGGAAAGTGGGTATGGGCTTGCTATTCTATTCAGTGCTTATGACTATTGATGAGTATCCCCTGGAAGAGAAGGATAAGTTACTTACCTGTAATCCTAGTTCTCTTCCAGGGGTATACTCATCAAAGTCATAAGCAAAGCTCCCGCCTCCCCGGACGAGTATTGACAGTATAGTAGCGTTGCACCTTATGTCCTGGTTCCTATAGGTTAGTACACCATAAAAAGAACTGACCTAACTGTCACCTGTGGTGCATGATGGGAGCAGGGGGCTCCTGGAGGTCTTAAAGGCATGGTGTCCAGGTTCTTGGAAGTCTTAAAGGCCAGGTGCCAGTTTTTTAATACTGTGATGTTTTTTGTCTATGCAGCATATGGGCTAATTGCCTGCTATTACTTGCATTTTCTCAGAAAATAAAGGGCTGTCTTGGAACACTATTGGAGTGTATGTTCTGTGTTACAGTGTTTATATGTGGGATTATTTTCCTTTAATGAGAAACCCATGTAATTTTGGCATATTAGCCTATTTGAGGTATAATAGCCTACATGTTTATATATGGCCTCCAAAGTGATCCTTTAGTTCGGCACTCTCACCAGCTGGTGCTCTGCAAGGGGGCCGGATCCTGGCCCAAAACAATTTTTCCAACAAAGAACGCGGCACTCCAGAACTGGTTTTTAACACAATTTATTCTTGGCAACTGCTCAGACCAACGCGTTTCAGCCCCCTCACAGCTTTTCTCACGGTTAGTGAGTCCTATGTTTATTACACTTATTTATACCCACATATAGCCTTAATGAGGCATTGTGGGATCTGTAGTGTATTATCTACAAAACTTTATTAACAATAAAAAAGGTGAACATACGAACTTTGCATTTTATGTCAGGTTCAGTGATCCAATTACTATATCTATTTAAAATACTCATAAGTCGAGCGCTATCTATGACATTTACACTTTATGATTTTGTTAATTTATAACATTTCTAGATCTAGTACCATGTCATGTATCACATTATAATGGTGACCATATTATGCACATAAGTCATTAGGAATAGTTCCTGCAACATTATTTCTAAAAAATCATTTGATATAATATTATAATCAATGTGCATAAAATCATAGAACGCAGACAATTCAAGTTATTGGTATAGTACCATAAAACATTCATTTAGCTTTTTCTGTTCTCTTCCAACTATCAGTTTCTTGCATCTTTTATCCTAGATGTATAAAATAGATATAGTAATTGGATCACTGAACCTGACATAAAATGCAAAGTTCGTATGTTCACCTTTTTTATTGTTAATAAAGTTTTGTAGATAATACACTACAGAGGGGGCTGAAACGCTTTGGTCTGAGCAGTTGCCAAGAATAAATTGTGTTAAAAACCAGTTCTGGAGTGCCATGTTTATATATGTATACATGTATATATGTATATATGAAAGAAACACGTAGTGATAGATTCCTTACCTTAGAATATCCCCAGGCGTCAGTCTGGATCCGGAAAGTTTTCGTCAGCAGTACCCCTGCGCGTCGGAAGGTGGCGTCGTGCGGCTCCGCGTCCGTCGTAGGCGTCGTGATCGCTGGGATGACGTCGCGGCAGCTACTTAGACGCCGCCCTCGCGCGCTGACGTCAGTTCTTTCTTTTTCCGCGCCAGCAAGCGCAGATCCGGAGAGAGCGGTACCCCCAGTCTTTTTTGACTGAGTTTTTTTAGCTTTTTGACTCACCTTTTTGAGTTGATACGACTCCTGGTGCAGTTAGGGATGCCCGGGTTTAAGTCTTGCGAGGACTGTCATCGGATGATGTCGGTGACGGACCCGCACCGCATGTGTCTCTTCTGCCTGGGGCGCGACCACGACCCCAAGTCGTGCCCCGACTGCCGGTCCGTGGCACCGAAGTCTTTGCGGGAGCGGTCCCGAAAGCTGCTTGAAGCCCGGCAGTCGGCTCCGCGCCGAGAAAGGTCCCGGTCCAGAGGGAGGTTGAGGGACCGGTCGCGGAGCCACCACCATCGGAAGTCGTCTGAATCGAAGTCTTCGCACTCTGGGTCAGGTAATGCGAAGCGCCAAAAGAAGTCGAAGAAACGTCATCGTTCCCCGACTTCCCCTCGCCAGTCACGCGACTTGGCTGAGGGTGCAGGTCGTGCCACCCCCGCGGCTACGGTGGAGCCTACGCAGTCGCCGGTGACCTACCCGCCCTTCCCGGGTTCATCGGCGACTCCGGCCCAGGTGCAGGAAATCCTATGGCTCGCTTATTTGGGCCGTCGGGCCCCTCCGGAGCGCCTTCGGGCCCCGCGGGCCCGACTGGGAGTCCTCGCCCTTTGACGCCGGCGGCTCCGGCCCCGGCGTCGCCATCGGCTCCGGCCTCGGCACCGCAGGACTCCCGTGGATCCCGTCGT
The DNA here is from genome assembly GCA_963921515.1 of Calotriton arnoldi. Lineage (NCBI taxonomy): Eukaryota > Metazoa > Chordata > Amphibia > Caudata > Salamandridae > Calotriton > Calotriton arnoldi. The sequence goes on from CAWUFW010001574.1 coordinate 1,700,417, forward strand.
GGATCCCGGTCGACGCCGGTTTACCTCGTGACACCTCCACCGACATCGACCCCACCGGCACCACGTTTCGCAGCACCCGGCATGCCAGACGACGTCGTCCCCGGTTTCAGCCCCGAAGTGGAGACGGTGCCGGAACGGTGTCGATCGACGCCGATTCCGACGCCGTTTGGGAATCTGTTTCCCAATCTCCATCCTCCTCCTTTTAGGCCTGTACAACAGCATGAGGAGGAAGGGGAGGACTGGGAGGGGTCTGAGGACCCTCTCGCTGCTCAATGCAAGTATGACCCAGACTGGGCAGAGGAGTTGGGGGATGCCAGTGGTCTGGACACCTCTCCAGACCTTGGCATGCTGTCTCCTCCTACCGTGGCTACGGAGGAGGGTGCTTCTTTTTCTGTGGTGTTGCGTAGGGCAGCCGGGGCTCTCCACCTCAAGCTACCTACTGTGGCTGTCAGGACTAACCTCCTGATGGAAGTGCTTCAGCCAGCAGTTACCTCTGCGGAACCCCTGCTGCCCTTTAATGACGCACTTTCGGACGTTCTTTTGGGCTCTTGGTCCAAGCCCAACACAGGGGCTCCTGTGGACAGGAACGTGGCCCGACGCCATCGCCCGGCCCCGGGCGACCCCATCTTCCTCTCCCTACACCCCACCCCTGAGAGCTTGGTTGTCCAAGCCTCCGCTTCCCCAAGCGCATTCCCTACTGAAACCCCCGGACAGGGAATCCAAGAGGCTGGAACAATTTGGGAAGAAGGTTTTTTCTTCCGCCAGTCTAGGGCTGCGGTCGGTGAACACCGCATGCCTCTTGGGCCGTTATTCTCACTCTCTGTGGGATACGGTGGCGCAGGTGCTGCCTCAATGTCCGGAGGAGGCTCGGACACTACTCTCCCAGGCTATTGCTGAGGGGAGAGATGCAGCCAAGTTCACGATCCGTTGTGGCCTTGACACCGCCGACTCGCTGGGCAGGGCGATTTCCACGACAGTGGCGCTCCGCCGCCAGGCCTGGCTGAGAACAACTGGCTTCTCGGGGGATGTCCAAAACAGTTCGATGGACATGCCCTTTGATGGCATTCGCCTCTTTGGCAACAAGGCAGACAGTGCTTTGGAGAGATTTAAGGACTCACGGGCTACGGCCAAGTCCTTGGACCTTTCGGCCACACGGCCTCCTCAGCCTTCTGCCTTTCTCTCCTTTCGTGCTCGCGGAAGGGGCAACCCACCACGTTCGCAACAGAGCCACAGGCCGGCGCAACAGTCCACGCGTGGCCGTGGACGTGGGAACCGCTGCGGCTGTTCAGGGGGCCAGCGGGCGGGTCAGTCCACCACCACCCCAGCCACCACTGCCTCCAAACCTTCCTAGTCCAACATTTCAGGAACACCAAATGCCAGTGGGTGGAAGGCTTCGCCATCACCTCCCCCACTGGCGCACCATCACGTCAGACAGGTGGGTTTTACAGATAGTCCGAAGGGGCTACTCCCTCCCCTTCGAGACTACCCCTCCAGGCATGCTGCCTCAATACCACCGCATGTCGGGGGATCACTTGGCACTTCTCCAGCAGGAAGTTGTGGCCCTCTTGGCCAAGGGGGCCATAGAGCGCGTTCCAATGCCAGAAGTAGATCGTGGTTGTTATTCCCACTACTTTCTGATTCCAAAGAAGGACAAGGGCCTGCGTCCTATCTTGGAACTTCGGAACGTCAATCTCTTCCTCCGAAAGGAGAAGTTCAAGATGCTCACACTTGCTCAGGTCTTGTCTGCCCTAGACCCACAAGAGTGGATGGTAGGGTTGGACTTGCAGGACGCTTACTTTCATTTCCCCGTCCTGCCGGCCCACAGGCATTACCTGCGGTTCACGGTAGGCCACGAGCATTTTCAGTTCACTGTGCTTCCTTTCGGCCTTACCAGCGCCCCTCGGGTGTTCACGAAAGTGATGGCAGTGGTCGCAGCTCATCTGCGCAGATCAGGGGTTTCAGTCTTCTCCTATCTCAACGACTGGTTGTTGAAGGCGGGCTCGCCCCAGGCAGTCGTCTCCCACCTCCAGACTATGGCCGACCTCCTGCATTTGCTGGGGTTCTCCATTAACGTGCCGAAGTCGCACCTGATTCCCTCTCAGAAGCTCCTTTTCATCGGAGCAGTTTTGGACACAGCGCAGTTTCGGGTCTATCCTCCCGAACAGCAAGTCCGGGATATTCGGGCTATGATTCCAATCTTTCAGCCCTTGTCCTGGGTTTCGGTTAGGATGACCTTGAGGCTGCTGGGCCTCATGGCCTCCTGCATCCTGCTGATCAATCATGCCAGATGGCATATGCGGGCTCTGCAGTGGGACCTGAAGTTCCAGTGGGCGCAGCATCAGGGGAATCTGTCCGATTACGTTCAGATCTCGGAGGGCACTGCACAACAATTGCAGTGGTGGCTAATGACCCAGCATTGGGTCAGCGGCAGAACCCTCTCCCTTCCCCAACCGGAGCACACAGTGGTGATGGACGCGTCCCTCCTGGGATGGGGCGGCCACATGGGAGAGGCGGCGATCAGAGGCCTCTGGTCTCCGGTGGAGTCCAAGCTCCATATCAACATTCTGGAGCACCAGGCGATCCTACTTGCACTCATAGCATTCCTTCCCTCTGTCAAGGGGAGAGTAGTGCTAGTGTTCACCGACAACACCACCGCCATGTGGTACTGCAACAAACAGGGCGGGGTGGGGTCGTGGACCCTATGTCAGGAGGCTCTGCGCCTCTGGACATGGCTGGAACATCAGGGCATTTCCCTGGTGGTTCAACACCTGGCAGGTTCACTGAACGCCAGGGCGGACGAACTCAGCCGTAGGTGCATGATGGATCACGAATGGCGTCTTCACTCGGACGTGGCGCAAGGTCTCTTTCAACAGTGGGGTGAGCCTTGGTTAGATCTATTCGCCACTGAAGAGAACGCGCAATGTCAGCAGTTCTGCGTGTTGGAATTTCCAAGGCGGCACTCGCTCGGCGGCGCTTTTCGTCGCGAGTGGAGTTGTGGTCTATTGTACGCCTTTCCGCCTATACCACTTCTACCCAGAGTGCTGAAGAAGATCAGACGCGACCGGGCCCAAGTCATTCTTGTGGCTCCGGACTGGGCTCGAAGAGTTTGGTATCCCGAGCTACTCAGTATGAGCGTGGATTCCCCGATCCGACTGCCTCTTTGGGAGGATCTTCTGTCGCAGCAGCAGGGGACGGTACTCCACCCGAACCTGTCCCGCCTCCACCTCCTTGCGTGGAGATTGAGCGGCGACAGTTGATTCCATTTCACTTGCCTCCCGAAGTCTGTGATGTCATTCTGGCAGCCAGGTGTCCCTCCACTAAATCGGTATACGCCTGCAGGTGGAACAAATTTGTGGCATGGTGCACAGCAAAGGCTGTGGATCCCCTTTCTGCCCCTCTTTCTGAGGTCCTACTGTTCCTTCTCTCTTTAGCCCAGCAGGGCTCTGCTCTGGGCACTATCAAGGGCTACCTTTCTGCAATTTCAGCCTTTCTCAGGCTACCTGATCAGCCCTCTCTTTTCAAGTCCCCTGTTGTAAATAGATTTCTCAAAGGCATTACTCACCTTTTCCCTCCTATTCCGTTTGTGATGCCACAGTGGGACTTGAATCTGGTTCTTACTTATTTGATGTGCGCTCCCTTTGAGCCGCTTCACAACTGTCCTCTTCGTTTATTAACCTTGAAGACTGCTTTCCTGGTTGCCATCACCTCCGCTAGGCGCGTGAGTGAGCTCCAGGCTCTTTCATGTAAACCTCCTTTTCTGTCTGTTCATCCGGACAAGGTTGTGCTACGCACACGTCCATCCTTTTTGCCAAAGGTTGTTACTGCCTTCCATATCGGGCAAACTATCACCTTGCCCACTTTCTTTCCGCCTCCGCACCCTTCCAGAGAGGAAGAGAGGCTCCACCGTCTGGACCCAAAACGTGCGATCTCATTTTACCTCAACCGCACACAACAGTTCCGGGTGGATGACCAGCTCTTTGTTGGCTACGTAGGCGCCAAGAAAGGCCAGGCTGTACACAAGAGGACTATCTCCCGCTGGGTTGTCTTGTGTATAAAAGCCTGCTATTCTCTAGCTAAAAAGGAGCCTCCGGTGGGGCTGCGCGCCCATTCTACCAGGGCAACAGCAGCTACTACTGCATTGGGACGTGGTGTCCCCCTGCAAGACATCTATCAGGCAGCCACGTGGGCCTCGCTGCACACTTTTACTAAGCATTATTGCCTTGACAGCCAAGTCCGGAGAGACGGCTTCTTTGGCCGTTCTGTTCTCCGTGACTTTCTGGTGTGATCTTGGTTCGCAGTCCCACCACCGGGGTTGGTATTGCTGGGGTATCTATTCTAAGGTAAGGAATCTATCACTACGTGTTTCTTTCAGATGAACAAGTTACTTACCTTCGGTAACGATATATCTGTAAGAAACATTAGTAGTGATAGATTCCTTACCACCCCACCCATCCTCCCCGTTCTGCGAACTGATTTCTAGGGTTAAGGTCATCCCTTTCAGGGCCCTAGTTTCAATGCACCAGTAGTCAGTATCTTGCATGGCTCTGCGTTCCTGGCGCGGAAAGTCGTGTACAGAACTGACGTCAGCGCGCGAGGGCGGCGTCTAAGTAGCTGCCGCGACGTCATCCCGGCGATCACGACGCCTACGACGGACGCGGAACCGCACGACGCCACCTTCCGACGTGCAGGGGTACTGCTGACAAAAACTTTCCGGATCCAGACTGACGCCTGGGGATATTCTAAGGTAAGGAATCTATCACTAGTAATGTTTCATACAGATATATCGTTACCGAAGGTAAGTAACTTGTTCGTTTTGGAGGTACTCTGTACTTTTTTGCCTAAACATACACATATATATGTATTTTTGTATATGCTCCGAGGTCCCGCACATGGGCGGGGATTATTCAGTGCTTATGACTTTGATGAGTATACCCCTGGAAGAGAACTAGGATTACAGGTAAGTAACTTATCCTTGCAGCTCATCTGCGCAGATCAGGGGTGTCAGTCTTCCCCTATCTCGACGACTGGCTGTTGAAGCCGTCCTCGCCACAGGCTGTCATCTCCCACCTCCAGACTACGGTGAACCTCCTGCATTTGCTGAGGTTCACTATCAACGTGCCGAAGTCACACCTGACTCCCTCTCTGACACCGCCTTTTCATTGGATCTGTTCTGGACACAGTGCAGTTTTGGGCTTATCCTCCAGAGCAGTGAGTCCAGGATATTCCAGTTATGATACCGATATTTCAGCCTTTATCCTGGATTTCTGTGAGAATAACTCTGAAGCTGTTGGGCCTCATGGCCTCCTGCGTCCTGCTTGTGATGCATGCCCGATGGCATCTGCAGGCTCTGAAGTGGGACCAGAAGTTCCAGTGGGCGCAGCATCAGGGTAATCTCTCCCACATGGTACAGATCTCGGAGAGAACTGACGAGACCTGCAGTGGTGGATGACAAACCGCGATTGGGTCAGAGGCAGACCTGGGAGTGTTGGAGATCAGAGGACTCTGGTCTCCGGCAATCCGGACTCCACATCAACATGCTGGAGCTCTGTAGATCCAGTTGCCATTGATAGCCTTTCTACTCTCCATCAAGAGGAGACTAGTGCAGGTGTTCATGGACAATGCTGTAGGAAAATAGGATCTTTCTGGCATATATACCCCCAATTTTTGCCTGGTGTCAGTATGTTTTGACTGTTGTTCACTGGGATCCTGCTAATCAGGACCCCAGTGACTGTGCTCTCTCCTCTAAATTTGCTGGTAAGTAATTTGTACAACCCACATACTGGGGTACCATTGTAAGCCCCTAGTATATGGTACTGAGGTATCCAGGGCATTGGTACACCAGGGGTCCCCCATAGGCTGAAGAATGTATTATGCCACCCATGGGAACCCATGCAAACTGTGTCTGCAGAGCTGCCATTGCATTCTGCGTGACAGAGTGCATGAACCCTTCACTTTAGATATAAGGTTTCCCTTTTTATCCCGGTGTGAGAAGCTGGCTTGGTATATGGTGCACACCTATGTAAGTGGGCACCCTGCACCAATCCAGACAACCCTTATGGTGCTTTTAGTGGTCGGTCTTAGACAACCTTAGAAAGCTCTCTAAGTGGTAGCTGTGGAGAGCAGCCTTCAGGCTTGGTCCAGAAGGAGTGTAAATCAGCTTGTTTTACCAGAACATAATATTCTAGGTATAGATTAAGTGAAAAAGAACCACACAGTGTATTTATAAAAAAAAAGTATTTATTATAAGACACTCACTAACACATACAGATATCTCCTAGCCGGAGATATACATAATCCACACAATACTTTTCAATAGAAACAGGTAAGTAGCACCAAACACAGTGGTCACCAGGGGGAGACCAAACCATATACTAAAATAGTGGTATGTAAACCACGACTCGAGTCAAGACTATACCCAGAAGACGTAGAAGTGCCGGGGACCCAAGGAACCACCCGAGGTAAGTAACCAGGAACCCCACGGAGACCATGTGCAGAGTAGGAACACGACCGCGGGATCAATGCAAGTCAATGGGTAAGTCGCGGTTGCAATTTTAAAGAAGAAGGACCCTTCGTCCCAGTGGACCCTGAAGAAACCCCGTGGAAGACAGAAGGTTAGAGAGCCACCCCACCCGTGGATACCCTAGGAACCAGAATACCTACACCAGGGAACCCGGGTGCATAGGTGTGAAGTGGCGTTGGAAACCACCTTCGAACTCAGTGGAGGACTTCAGGAAGATGCCGCTGCTGGGGAAGGTGAAAGTGTCCGGTGGAACCCAAAGGTGGATTCAAATCGAGAAGTACCTGCAAGCAGAGGGATCTGAAAGAGACACGTTAGTGACAGATTCCTTACCTTAGAATATCCCCAGGTGTCAGGCTGGATCCGGAAAGTTTTTTGCGTAGCAGTACCCTTGCGCGTCGGTAGGCGGCGTCGTGCGGCTCCGCGTCCGTCGTCGGCGTCGTGATCGCCGGGATGACGTCGCGGGCAGTACTTAGGCGCCGCCCCTGCGCGCTGACGTCAGTTCTTCTTTTTCCGCGCCAGTAAGCGCAGATCCGGGAAGAGCAGTGCCCTAGTCACTTTTTGACTATCTTTTTTGTGAAATTTTTCACTGTTCTCTTCAACGAGTCTTCACGACTCCTAAGGTGTCGTAGGGATGCCCGGCTTTAAGCCCTGCGAGGAATGTGGTCGTATGATGTCCATCACGGACCCCCACCTCGAGTGTCTCTTCTGTCTCGGCCGAGGCCACGACACGAAGTCGTGCCCTGACTGCCGGAAACTTCATCCGAAGGCTTTGCGAGAGCGGTCTCGAAAGCTCCTTGAAGTCCGGCAGTCGGCTCCGCGCCGCAGCAAGCCCCGGTCCCGGGAGAGGTCGAGGGGCCGGACGCGGAGTCCCCGCCGTTCGTCGGAATCCAAGTCTTCGCGCTCTTCCGGTAAGTCGAAGCACAAGAAGTCTAAGCGGCGTCATCGCTCTAAGACTTCGCCTCGCCGGTCGCGCGACTCGGCTGAGGTCCCTGTCGGCACCGTCCCCGCCCCGCGGCCCCGGACGTGCCTGTCGAGTTGCCCCCGCATTACCCGTCCTTCCCGGGTTCGGGGGCGACTCCGGCCGAAGTACAGAAATTCCTGTCGGCCATGGCCCGCCTCTTCGGGCCTCAAGGTCCCTCCGGTGCGCCTTCGGGCCCCGCGGGCCCAGATGGGGTTGCTCCGGCGTCGCCGTCGACTCCGGTCCCGGCGTCGCCTGTCCCACCAGCCTTCGTCCCGGCCTCGGCTCCGGCCCCGGCCTCGACCCCGGTTCCGGTGGTGCCGCAACCCCCATCGACGCCGGTTGACCTAACCACGCCTCCGCCGACGCCGATGTCGCCGGTGCCGTTTCCGACGCCGTCCGGGGCTCCGGGCGGCGTCGTTCCCCGGTTCTCCCCGGGTCCGGACATGGAGCCGGACCGGCGTCGCCCGACGCCGGTTCCGGCGCCGATGAGACCTTGGGTCCCTTATGTCCCTCCTCCTCCATCTTTTCAACCTGAGGAGGACCAGGAGAGCTGGGAGGGGTCTGACGACCCTCTCACACAACAGTGCGAGTTTGACCCGGACTGGGTTGAGGAACTTGGGGATGCCAGTGGGCTGGATACCTCCCCGACTCTGGCATGCTGTCTCCTCCCGTGGCAACGGAGGAGGGGGCTAATTTTGCAACGGTGTTGCGTAGAGCTGCTGGAGCCTTAAATCTCCAGTTGCCTACAGTGGCCGTCAGGACTAACCTCCTGACTGAAGTGCTTCAGCCGGCGGCCTCCTCTTCGGAGCCTGTGCTGCCGTTCAACGATGCACTCACTGACGTTCTTTTGGGTGCCTGGTCCAAACCCACCACAGGGGCTCCTGTGGATAGGAACGTGGCCCGACGCCATCGCCCGGCTCCGGGCGACCCCCTGTTTCTCTCCCAACACCCCACCCCTGAGAGCTTGGTTGTCCAAGCCTCTGCCTCCCAAACAGCCTTCCCTACCGCCCCTCCGGATAGGGAATCCAAGCGCCTGGATCACTTTGGGAAGAAGGCTTTCTCTTCCTCCAGTGCTGGCTTGCGGTCTGTTAATACCGCTTGCCTCTTGGGCCGATACACCCACTCCCTGTGGGATTCGGTGGCTGATGTTTTGCCGCAGTGTTCTGAGGAGGTCCAGACACTGCTTACCCGCGCTATTGCGGAAGGGCGTGATGCGGCTAAATATACCATCCGCTGTGGCCTTGATACCGCCGACTCGCTGGGCAGATCGCTTGCAACGACGGTGGCGCTGCGTCGCCACGCCTGGCTGAGAACCACTGGTTTTTCAGGGGATGTCCAGAATACTCTCATGGACATGCCCTTTGATGGAGTCGGTCTTTTGGTTCGAAGGCAGACCATGCGCTGGAGCGTTTCAAGGACTCACGGGCTACTGCTAAGTCCCTGGGCCTTGCTGTTGTGCGCCCTCCGCAAACGTCTGCTTTTCGCCCCTTTCGTGGCCACGGAAGGGGCGCCCAGTCACGTCCACAGCCCGGCCAACGGCCCGCGCAGCAAGCGCCTTCGCGTGGCCGAGGACGTGGATACCGCCGTGGCGGTTCGGGCAACCAGCGTGCGGGTCAGGCCACCACCTCCAACCCGTCCGCGGCCTCCAAGCCCTCCTAGTCCCTCCTTTCAGGTGCACAGCACGCCAGTCGGGGGCAGGGTCCGCCATCACCTTCACCACTGGCGTCCCATCACCTCGGACAAGTGGGTCTTGGACATTGTCCGAAGGGGCTACTCCCTCCCCTTCGAGACCACCCCCAGCCATGCCACCTCAATTCCACCGCATGTCAGGGGATCACTTGGTGCTTCTACAGAAGGAAGTCACGGCCCTCTTGGCCAAGAGGGCCATCGAGCATGTTCCGACCCCAGAAGTAGGGCGTGGTTGCTACTCCCACTACTTTCTGGTGCCCAAAAAGGACAAGGAGGACATGCGTCCTATCTTGGACCTCCGGAACGTCAATCGCTTCCTCCGGAAGGAGAAGTTCAAGATGCTCACCCTAGCTCAGGTCTTGACTGCCCTCGACCCCGGAGACTGGTTGGTAGCGTTGGACTTGCAGGACGCCTATTTCCACATCCCCGTCCTGCCGGCCCACCGGCGTTACCATCGGTTCACGGTAGGCCTCGAGCATTTTCAGTTCACCGTGCTCCCCTTTGGCCTTACCAGTGCCCCTCGGGTGTTCACGAAAGTGATGGCGGTGGTCGCAGCTCATCTGCGCCGGGCAGGGGTTTCAGTCTTCCCCTACCTCGACGACTGGCTGCTGAAGGCGGGCTCGTCCCAGGCAGTTGTCTCCCACCTCCAGACTACGGCCGAACTCCTGCACTCGCTGGGGTTCTCCATCAATGTGCCAAAGTCGCATCTGATTCCTTCTCCACAGCTCCTTTTCATCGGAGCAGTTCTGGACACGACGCAGTTTCGGGCCTATCCTCCCGAACGGCGAGTCCGGGATATTCAGGCTATGATTCCGATCTTTCAGCCCTTATCCTGGGTTTCGGTACGGATGACCCTGAGGCTGCTGGGCCTCATGGCCTCCTGCATCCTGCTGGTCACTCATGCCAGATGGCATATGCGGGCTCTGCAGTGGGACCTGAAGTTCCAGTGGGCGCAGCACCAGGGCGACCTGTCCGATCACGTCCAGATCTCGGAGGGGACTGCAAAACAGTTGCAGTGGTGGCTCTCGAACCGGCAATGGGTCATGGGCAGATCCCTCTCCCTTCCCCAGCCAGAGCACACAGTTGTGACGGACGCGTCCCTTCTGGGATGGGGCGGTCACATGGGAGAGGCGGAGATCAGAGGCCTCTGGTCTCCGGCGGAGTCCCGGCTCCATATCAACCTTCTGGAGCTCCGGGCGATCCGACTTGCACTCAAGGCATTCCTTCCCTCTGTCAAAGGGAAGGTAGTGCAGGTGTTCACAGACAACACCACCGCCATGTGGTACTGCAACAAACAAGGCGGGGTGGGGTCGTGGACCCTTTGTCAGGAGGCTCTGCGCCTCTGGACATGGCTGGAACATCAGGGCATGTTCCTGGTGGTTCAACACCTGGCAGGTTCCCTGAACGCCAGGGCGGACGAACTCAGCCGCAGGTGCATGATGGATCACGAATGGCGTCTTCACTCGGAAGTGGCGCAAGGACTCTTTCTACAGTGGGGAGAGCCTTGGTTAGATCTATTCGCCACCGAAGAGAACGCGCAATGTCATCAGTTCTGCGCGTTGGAATTTCCAAGGCGGCACTCGCTCGGCGACGCTTTTCGTCACGAGTGGAGTTGCGGTCTATTGTACGCCTTTCCGCCTATACCACTTCTACCCAGAGTGTTGAAGAAGATTCGGCACGACCGGGCCCAAGTCATTCTTGTGGCTCCGGACTGGGCTCGAAGAGTTTGGTATCCCGAGCTACTCAATATGAGCGTAGATCCCCGATCCGTCTGCCTCTTCGGGAGGATCTTCTGTCGCAGCAGCAGGGGACGGTCCTCCACCCGAACCTGTCCAGTCTACACCTGCTTGCGTGGAGATTGAGCGGCGGCAGTTGATTCCTTTCGACTTGCCTCCCGAAGTTTGTGATGTGATTCTGGCAGCCAGGCGTCCCTCCACTAAGGTGGTATACGCCTGCAGGTGGAACAAATTTGTGGCATGGTGCACAGCAAAGGCTGTGAATCCCCTTTCTGCCCCTCTTTCTGAGGTCCTTCTGTTCCTTCTCTCTTTGGCCCAACAGGGTTCTGCCCTGGGTACCATCAAGGGTTATCTTTGTGCTATCTCGGCCTTCCTCAGGCTCCCTGATCAGCCCTCCCTTTTCAAGTCCCCTGTTGTTAACAGGTTCTTAAAAGGCATTACTCACCTCTTCCCTCCTGTTCCGTTTGTGATGCCTCAGTGGGACTTGAACTTGGTTCTTACCTTTTTAATGTGCGCTCCCTTTGAGCCTCTACATAACTGTCCTCTTCGTCTTCTGACTCTGAAGACAGCCTTTCTGGTGGCCATCACCTCCGCTCGGCGGGTGAGTGAGCTCCAGGCTCTATCTTGCAAACCTCCCTTTCTGTCTGTTCATCCAGACAAGGTTGTTCTTCGGACGCGTCCGTCCTTCTTGCCAAAGGTGGTTACTGCTTTCCACATTGGGCAGACCATCACTTTGCCCACCTTCTTTCCGCCTCCGCATCCTTCCAGAGAGGAAGAGAGGCTCCACCGTCTGGACCCAAAACGTGCGCTCTCTTTCTATATTGACCGCACAAAACACTTCCGGGTGGATGACCAGCTCTTTGTTGGCTACGTGGGCGCCAAAAAGGTCGGGCGGTGCACAAGAGGACCATCTCCCGCTGGGTTACCTTGTGCATCAAGACCTGCTATTCTTTGGCTAAGAAGGAGCCTCCTGTTGGGCTGCGTGCCCATTCCACCAGGGCAACGGCTGCTACCACGGCCTTGGGCCGCGGTGTTCCGCTGCCGGTTATCTGTCAGGCAGCTACGTGGGCCTCGCTGCACACGTTTACAAAGCATTACTGCCTTGACAGTCAGGTCCGGAGGGACGGCTTCTTTGGCCGTTCTGTCCTCCAGGACTTCCTTGTCTGATCTTTGTTCGCAGACCCACCACCGGGGTTGGTATTGCTGGGGTATCTATTCTAAGGTAAGGAATCTGTCACTAACGTGTCTCTTTCAGATGCACAAGTTACTAACTTGTGTAACGATATATCTGTAAGAGACAGTAGTTAGTGACAGATTCCTACCGCCCCACCCATCCTCCCCGTTCTGCGAACTGATTTCTAGGGTTAAGGACATCCCTTTCAGGGCCCTAGTATTTTTCAGACACCTATGTCAGCTTCTTGCATGGCTCTGCGTTCCTGGCGCGGAAAGTCGTGTACAGAACTGACGTCAGCGCGCAGGGGCGGCGCCTAAGTACTGCCCGCGACGTCATCCCGGCGATCACGACGCCGACGACGGACGCGGAGCCGCACGACGCCGCCTACCGACGCGCAAGGGTACTGCTACGCAAAAAACTTTCCGGATCCAGCCTGACGCCTGGGGATATTCTAAGGTAAGGAATCTGTCACTAACTACTGTCTCTTACAGATATATCGTTACACAAGTTAGTAACTTGTGCGACAGACTCTATGCCACTCAGGAGTGACCAGGAGGCACGGAAGACGAATGCCCACCGATATCGAGTGTTGCTGGAGAGCTGACGGTGACCTTGGAGCTGCAGCTGTGAGGACCAGGGGTTGCTGTGGAAGACCAGGAGCAGTTCATGAGCTGTCCCACGTCGGATGTTGAGAGTTGAGGGGTCGGTGTCCGTCGAGAGCACCAACCAGCCTTGGCAACTGCAAACAACGTGGAAAGTGAAGAAGGTGCAGTGTCGGGACCAGCAAGGTCCAGGGGACTCACCACAAGCAGGGAAGTCAGGGCAGGCCCGAGCAATCAGGGGAGCCCACAGAAATCAAAGAAGACCATCAAGAGGACCCACAGGATGGAGGCACTGGAGTCGCAAGAGGACCTCGAGCAGCTCACCAAAGATGCAAGCCCACGATGCAAGTGTTGCGGTGAGGACGAAGATCTTGGTCACTGGAGATGCTTGAGGTTGGGGCTACTTGGAGCCTGAAGAACTTGAGGAAGAAATCCAACAAGCATTTGCAACTGCAAGTCAACGCGGTGCACAGGGGTTCAGTTCCTGCAGCTCTGACGAGGGATACTAGCCTCAGACTTGGTGAGAGGACAGGGCAGGCCTCGAGGGATGTGAAGAACCACCACCTGTGTTGCTGAGCCTTTCGAGGGCTGTGGGAGCTCGGGATAAGCAGACCGCACAGCTTCGTTGCGGTGCCTGCAGATGCAGAGAAGTGACTCCTTCACTTCAAGGGAGATTCCTTTGGGTGTCTTGGATGCCCACAGGCCTTGGAAGGTTCCTGTATGGAGCACAGGCACGGACGTTGCAGCAGACGAGCAGGGCGACAAGATCAGGAGCAGCAGGAGTCTTCCCAGTTGCAGCCTTGATGCCTAGAGCGAAGTCCAGAGTGCCCAGACGGTCGAAGTAGAAGTGGTGTCTTGAAATGAATCTTGTCCCACAACAAATCTAGGGACCCACCCTCAGGTATGCCCTTAATACCCTAAGGAAAGAGTTGGGACGATTCAGGGTTCCCTTCTAGGGGAGGGGTCAGACAGTGGGGAGGATACTCCCATTTCGTTTGTCCAGTTTCACACCAGAGCGGGAGCCAACGGCTCCCTGAGCTGGTTTGAACTGGACTATGCAAGGAGGGCACCAAATGTGCCCTACAAGCAGACTGAGTGGGGCTGGCAAGCGCTCCCACCCGGCCCCAATACACTAAACCCTGTCTAGAAGGTGGTCACACCTCCCTGTGACAGGATACCTATTGTTCTGCCTTCCCCTGCTCGAGCTTGGCTCAGTAGCAGGGGGCAGAATCGTGTTTCTGGTCGGCAGCAGCCATGTTGTGCTGTCCGGGTCTAAAAGACTGGTACCGGGAGCACTGAGGGCCTCCTGGAGGAGCTTTACACGATACCAAACATGATAGGGTTCGTTACAGCCAGTTTAGTGATGGTCATCGTGTAATGATGCATGTCCACTCTATGTATCGTAATGGCTGATGCACTTACAGCCCGGGAGAATGGACTCCGAAGGCTGTAGGGGTGTCCTGCTCATGCAGGGGCACCCTCACACTTAGAACCAAGCACCCTGCCTTCAGGAGTGAAAGGCCTGCTTTAGGGGTGACTTATAGGTTTTAAGTGCAGTGACCTTAGATATAGGGAAACCTATATCTTTCGTAAGCTTACACAGGCTGCAATGGCAGGCCTCTAGTTAAAGTTTGAGTGGTCCCTCATGGGTGGCATAATGCATGCTTCAGCCCATGGAGGACCCCTGGTGTACCTATGCCCTGGGTACCTCAGTACCATATACTAGGGAATGATAAGGGTACACCAGTGTACAATCTGGGATGTACCTAAGTAGTTACCATACCAATTTAGGGGAGAAAGCACAGAGACTGGGGTCCTGATTAGCAGGATCCCAGTCAGACTAGTCAGAAATAGCATAGCACCAGGTAAAAAGTGAGGGTAACAATAAAAGCAGATCCTACTTTCCTACACCCGGTTACTACACTTAAAACCTATAAGTCACCCCTAAGGGAGACCCTTCAGTTCAAGGGCAAGGTGCATAGTTCTAAGTGTGTGGGTACCCCGAATGAGCAGAGGTAGCTCTTAAAACCCCAGACTCCATTCTCAAGGCTTTGTAAGTGCGAGCAGCCTTATTAAGGACACTGGCATTTCGAGATATCCAGTTACATAATGGTACCCCCAACCTAGTTACGTTTGGTATCAAACATGTTGGAATAATGCAACTACACCAATTCCAGTGTTCATTGCATGATACCATGTACTGGGGGGCTCCTTAGAGGACCCCCTAATACCTACTTGTGTAGTCTTTCAGGGTCTGCCTGCCAGCCCACGCTGCTGCCTGCTTCAGACAATGTTCTGCCCTCCTATTGATGAGCCTAACTCAGGCAGGGGAAGCTGAACAAAGGATTTCCTGCTACTCAGAGGTGTGACCACCTCTCCTTTAGAACTGGGTAGGGTGGGAGTGCTTCCGAGCACCACCAGACTGCATTTGGTGCCCTCCTTACACAAACCAGTTTCACCCAGTGCATTAGCACTTGGCTCTCGCTCTGGTGCAAAACCACACAAAAGAAAGGGGAGTGTCCACCTCCTGTCCAGCTCCTTCCTAGGGAGGTGCTCCAGAGCTCCTCCATGTGGCCACTTGGTTCTGCCATATTGAATCTTGGCTCTTGGGAGCATCTGACTGGCTAGGACATCTGAGTAGCGTTCCTGACCTCCTATTACCTGTTACCACAGAAGAGGTTTTTCCGCTTTTTGGGGTTACTTAAGGGCTCCCCTGAGGGTAGGCCCGTAGATTCGTCCCGACAAAAACTTCTGGATATGAATCTCTCTTGAAGTGAAGGAGTCACTTTCCTGCATCCGCAGGCACCTCAACGTCAACGACCGGTTTGATGATCCTGTTGTCCCACGCACATCGCCTGGCTCTGCAACACAGGTGGTGGTCTTTTGGTTCTCCTGAGGCCTAACCAGTCTTCCCTGCAAGTTGGGAGACTGTAATCCCTCTCCAGCCAATGGTGACCGCCTCCCTGGTTTTTGTTGCCAAGGCTTGTTGGTGGTCCTACCGGCCACTGACCATCCTGCACTTGTTGTGGGATAGCTCATGAGAGGCTCCTGGTCTTCTACAATGTTGTCTGGTCTTCACAGCTGCTGTTTTCTTCTCACCGCATCTCAGCAAGTACCTTCAACCATGGCTGGTATTGTGCTCCTGTGCCTCCTGGTCACCTCCGGGTGGTTTGGACTCTGTGCCCTCTGCTTTCAGGTTCTTCTCATCTGGATTCTTCATCTTAGTTCCACCGGCCTGGTCCACTAGACGCTGTAGCTACAGAACTTCCATGACCCTCCATTGGCGTCTAAGGAGGTTTCCGACATCACTTCACCCCTATGCACCCGGGCCTCCGTGGTGCAGGTATCAGTTTCTTCTGGGTATCCATGGGTGGGGTGACTCTCCAACCTTCCTTCCTCCAAGTGGTTCCTTCGGGAACCTTTGGGAAGGGTCCTACAACTCTAAAATCCAAACCGAGACTTACCTGTGTTGTCCTATGGACATCTGACCAGGTGTAACCACTTTGCACAGGGGCGCCTTGGGGTGTCTGGCTACTTACCTTGGGTGGTTCCTTGCTTCCCTTAGGGTCCTCCAACCTTGGGTCCTAGTCCTGTTTTGGTACCTTATCCACATTCCACTATTTTAGTATATGGTTTTGCCCCCTGGTAGGGCCCTGTGGGGTTTCCTATGCTACTTACCTCTTTTCCAAGTATTTTGTATGTGTAATTGAAACCGCCATGTAGGGTTGCCTGGACTCAGTGAACAGTGCCTCAACAGAGGTGAACACTATATACTGAGCCAGCCTCCTACAAACACCACCGCCATGTGGTATTGAAACAAACAGGGCGGGGTGGGGTTGTGGTCCCTTTATCAAGAGGCCCTGCGTCTCTGGACTTGGCTGGAACAGCAGAGTTTATCCCTGGTGGTTCCACACCTGGCAGGTTCCCTGAACCCCAGGATGGACATACTCAGCCGTCGATGCCTAGCGGATCACGAATGGCGTCTCCATCCGGAGGTGGTGTAATGTGTCTTTCAGCAGTGGGGAGAGCCTTGGTTAGATCTGTTTGCCTCTGTCGAGAAAGCGCAGTGTGAGCAGTTTTGCGTGCTGGGGATTCCAAGGCAGCTCTAGCTCGGAGAAGCTTTTCATCTTGAGTGGAGCTGAGCCCTCCCGCATGCCTTTTCGCCCATACCACTCCTGCCCGGAGTTCTCAAGAAGATCAGGAGCGACCGCGCCCAAGTCACTCTTGTGGCTCTGGACTGGGCACGGAGAGTCTGATTTCCCGAGCTTCTCCAAATGAGCATCGATCCTCCGATCAGGCTGCCTCTTTGGCAGGATCTTCTGTTGTAGCAGCAGGAGAGGGTCTTCCACCCAAACCTGTCAATTGTACGCCTTCTTGCATGGAGATTGAACGGTAGCAGTTGATAGCAGTCGATCTTCCTCCCAAAGTTTGTAATGTTATTTTGGCAGCCAGGCGTCCCTCCACTAAGAGGGTGTACGCCTGCCGATGGAACACATTTATAATATATTGTACAGAAAATTCTACTGACCCTCTTTTTGCTTTCCTTTCTGATGTTTTGCTTTTTATTTTGTCCCTTGCCCAGCAGGGCTCTGCTCTGGGAACTCTGAAAGTGTATCTGTCTGCTTTCCTGAGGCTGTCAGACCAACCCTCTTTATTTAAGTCACCCATTGTACATTGATTCCTGAAAGGCCTTGTACATATGTTCCCACCTTCCCCTTTCATTATGCCTCAGTGGGACCTTAATTTGGTTCTCACTTTCCTGATTTGTGCTCCTTTTTAGCCCCTGCATAATTGCCCCCTCAGGCTGCTCACCATCAAAACAGCCTTTTTAGTGGCAATCACATCTGCCAGGAGGGTGAGCGAGCTGCAGGCTTTATCGTCCAAGCCTCCATTCTTGACGATCTTCCCTGACAAGTTGGTGCTTTGCACTAGAGCCTCATACCTTCCAAAAATGGTAACACCATTCTATGTGGGGCAATCTGTCACTTTGCCCACTTTCTACGCTCCGCCTATCCCTCTAAAGAAGAGGAGCGAATCCACAATCTGGACCCAAAAATAAGGTTGACATTCTACCTTGACCATACAAAAGAGTTCTGGGTGGATGACCAACTCTTTGTGGGGTATGTAGGAGCGAAGAAAAGTCATGCAGTGCAGAAGAGGACCATCTCACAATGGGTCGTCCTCTGCATCAAGATTTGCTACACTCTGACAAAGAAACAGCCTCCTGAAGGCTTAAGGGCTCATTCCACCAGAGGAAAGGCTACTACCATTGCGTTGCAACGTGGAGCCCCAGTCCTGGACATCTGTCAGGGGGAAACATGGGCATCCCTGCACAAGTGTACCAAGCATTACTGTCTGGACAGTCAAGTCCACAAGGACTGCCATTTTGGCCCCTCAGTTATGCAGGATTTTCTAGTCTAACTTGTCCCTAGTCCCTCCTCCAGGGATGAGTATTTCCAGGGTATCTATTCAAAGGTAAGGAATCTGCTACTATATGTCTCTATCAAATGGACGAGTTACTTACCTTTGGTAACACCTTATCTGGTAGAGACATGTGGTAGAGACATGATCTAGCCACAGATTCCTTACTGACCCACCCGCTGCGGATAGGTTTCTAGGGTCAGGGCTGCTCCCTTTCAAGGACCTAGTTTTCCAAACACACCAAGGTCAGTACACTTCATGTCTCTGAGCTTCTGGCGTGGAAACTCATGAATAGTAACTGGTGTTAGCGCGCTGAGGGGCGCCTACAGAGGTGACGTGGATGCTCTCTTTCCTTCAAGGCGGCCAAGGCTTGGAATGCCCTCCCATATGAACTGCGACACACTCAGGATCTCAGGCTGTTTAAAAAGCAGTTAAAGACCTTGCTTTTCAACAAAAGTTCAGCTCCTCCTACCGCAGTTTCTCCCGTCTCCTGTAGTTGGCTCTCGCGCCGGGACACTCCTGAGTATCCGTGCGCGGTACAAGTGCTGAATAACATAACATAACTTCCAGCGTGGGCGACGCCGACGATGCCATGCAGAGCTGACCGACGCCACCTACTGGTGCGCAGGGGTATTGCTAGAAGAAAACTTCCGGATCCAGTCTGACACCTGGGAAATTAAAAGGCAATGTATCTGTGGCTAGATCATGTCTCTACCAGATTAGGCGTTACTGAAAGCAAGTAACTTGTCCTTCAAAATGCTCACGTTGGCTTCAGACAAGTGGGTGCTCCAAATTGTTCAGTGGGGTTACGCCCATCCATTCACGGAAACCCTGCCACCTAGGCTGATGGAGGATCATCTAATCCACACCTATATTAGCTGGTAAAACAGCGCAGGCTTAAATCCCAACCGCTGCACACCAATGTAGGAGCTGGATTAGTATATGGTGCACGCTTATTTAAGGGAAGCACCTTGCACTAATCCAGACAACCCTTATGGTGATTTTAGTGGGCTTAGACAACCATAGAAAGCTCTCTAAGGGGTAGCTGTGGAGAGCAGCCTTCAGGCTTAGTCCAGAAGGAGTATTAAGCAGCTTGTTTTACAAGAACTAATCATGTAGTGTAGGTTAAAGGAAAAAGATACACACAGTGTAGTTCTAAAAATAAGTATATTTATTATACACACTCACTAACACATTGGTATATCTCCTACCCGGAGATATCAACACAATACATACAATATTTCAAATGTAAACAAGTAAGTAAGCACAAATGCACAGTGGTCTCCAGGGGGAGACCAACCCATATACTAAAGAAGTGGAATGCGAACTGCAACCAAATTTGGGACATGAAACAGAAGACTCTGAAGAGCTGGGGACATAATGAACCAACCGAGGTAAGTACCCAGGAACCCCACGGAGTCTGTGTGCAGAGTGGAAACAGCTGCGTACTAAATGTAAGTCAATGGGAAAGTCACGTTGCAGTTTTTAAGAAGAAGGACCCTTCCCAGTGGACCCTGAAAAAATCCAGTGGAAGACAGAAGGTTGGAGAGTCACCCCACCCGTGGATACCACAGGAACAAGGATACTTACACCTGGGAAGCCGGGTGCATAGGTGCGAAGGGACGTCGGAAACCACTGTAGACCACAATGGAAGACTTCAGAAAAGATTAAGCTGGCAAAAAAGGTGAAAGAGTCCGGTGGAATCCAAGGATGGATTCCTGAAGAGTAGAACCTGCACGCAGAGGGGACATAGTGTATGCCACTTGGAAGTGACCAGGAGGCATGGAAGACCAATGACCAATGATGACGGAAGATGCAGGACCTTGCTGCTGCATCTGTGAGGAGCAGGCAACACTGTGGAACACCAGGAGCTGTTCATGAGCTGTCCCACATCGGAAGTCAAGAACCAGGGGGTGGGTGTCCGGCGGGAGCACCAACAAGCCTTGGCAGCAGCAACAGACGTGGTAAATGAAAAAGGTGCAACGTTGGAACCAACAAAGTCAAAGGGACTCACCAAGTGCAGGATAGTCAGAGCAGGCCCCATGCAAGCAGAGGAGCCCACTGAAGCCAAACAAGACCCTCAAGAGGACCCACAGGCTGAAGGCACAGGAGTTGCAAGTAGACCTCGAGCAGCTCACCAAAGATGTGGGCCCACGGTGCAGAGGATGCGGTGAGGATGAAGATCTTGGTAAGAGGAGATGCTGGAAGCTGGAGCTTCTTGTAGCCCGAAGATCTCTAGAGAACAGAGCCAACAAGCCTTGGCAATGGCACGTCGACGCAGTGAACAGGGGTTCTGTTCCAGTTGTTCTGACGAGGGATACTGGCCTCAAACTTGCTGAGAAGACAGGTCAGGCCTCGTGGGAGTTGCAAAACCACCACCTGTGTTGCTGAGCCTTTCAGAGTCCGTGAGACATCAGGAGCAGCAGACCAGTCAGCTTTGTTGCGATGCCTGCAGATGCAGGGGAGTGACTCCTTCACTCCAAGAGAGATTCCTTCGGGTGTCTTTGATGCCCACAGGCCTGGAGAAGAACCTGGATAAAGCACAGGCACAGACAACAAAGAAGACTTGCAGAACAGTGAGACCAGGAGCAGCAGGAGTCTTCCATGGTGCAGTCTTGGTTTCAGGAGAAGTCTAGTGAAGTCCAAGGTGTCCATACGGTTGAAGTGGTTTTGAGTTTGAATCTTGTCTCATGATGAATCTGAAGAGCCACAGACAGGTAAGCCCTTAAGTACCCAAGACAACGGGTGGGATGATTCAAGGGTCCCACCCAGAGGAGGGGCTGGACAGAGGGGAGGATACTCCCATGTCCTTTGTCCAGTTTCACACCAGCGTGGGAGCCAAGGGCTCCCTGAACTGGCTCAAACTGGAGTATGCAAGGAGGGCACCAAATGTGCCCTTCAAAGCAGTCTGGTGGCGCTGACAAGCGCCCCCACCCCAGCCCAATACACTAAGTCCAGTCTAGGAGGTGGTCACACCTCCCTGTGGCAGGAAACCTATTGTTCTGCCTTCCCCTGCTCAAACTCAGCTCAGCAGCAGGAGGGCAGAATCGTGTCTGTGGTCAGCAGCAGCACCAGCTTCCTGTTAGACCGTGAAAGGCTGGTACCGGGAATACAGGGGGGCACCCTAAGGGAGCTCCCCAGTACATGGGATCCTACATTAAACACTGGAATCAGTGTTGAGGTAGGATTCCATTATGTTTGATACCAAACATGACCGGTTTTGGTGCAGCCAATATATAATTAGTGTAAGAAACTGGCTCTATATACACTGCACCAAAGTGAGGTACAGTGTGTATAGAGTCCAAGGGTCTCCAGAGGTTTGGCAGAGGTTAAAGTTAGATAGAACCTTACTCTCTGAAGTGGTAGCTTGGTCGAGCAGTAAGGCAGTATCAGAGGACAGTGTAAAGCATTTGATGTACACACTCAGTCAGCAAATGAATCCACACACTCAAGAACTGAACTCTAGGCCAATTGTTTTGTATAAAAAAATATACTGTTGTTTTAGTTCTAGAACCAAGCAAGCCTGGCACAGGTAAGCATAAAAATACTTTTCAGTAGTAAATTACTTGTATGAACACAGTTCAAAATTGCAGTGTAACTTGTACTGGTTTTGGTTACAGTTTTAAGTAAGCAGTTTGCAACACATTGCAGGTATAGTACATTCAATTGAATGGGCTTTTTAAGTAAAATGCAGTTAATTACTTTTCAGATTACTTTTGCTAACACAGGACTGGATCCTAGATTCAGCCCTGGGACATTTCCTGAAAACAGGTGAGTAAATGCGTTTTGGTTAAAGGTACGATTTTTAAAGAATATTATTGCATTTCAAAAGTTGACACTTAGAAACTTTTTCACATAGAATCACCAATGATATCCTATGGGTGGAAATTCACTTAGCAGGTAAGTTAGGTTATCGACACTTTTTCTTACTCAGTGCTGGATCCTGGATTCAGCACTGGGACATTTCCTGAAAACAGTTGAGAAAATGCGTTTTTGTTATTCGGCTGATTTTTAAGGAATATTTGTAGTTTTCAAAAGTCGACACTTCGAAACTTTTTGGGAGAAAAACTGTCAATGTTATCCTATGAGGAAAAATGAGTTATCGGTTTTGAGGTAAGTAATCGGTGTTTTGAGTTAGGGTTCTGGGGTAAGACTCAGGGGTCTCCCAGGGTCAGTGATGCACTGTTGTTGCACCCTCAGCGGCACTAGGGCGGCCGGGTGCAGAGTGTTGAGGCCCAATGTTATCCTATGGAGGATACGGGGACTCCGGTTGGTGGCTGCTGGCAAGCAGGCCACGGGGTTGTGGGAGCAAAGCTCCTAGGGTTAAGCTCAGGGCACGTTGGGGACCAAGTTAGCACCAAAGGGGCACCCTCAGCGGCACTAGGGCGGCCGGGTGCAGGGTGCTGTTTTGAGGTCGGGTGCCCTGTTGATTTCAATGGAGATTCTCCGGGACAAAGAAACACTGCAGGCTCGGGGACGAGGATCTTCCAGGAGCTACCACCACTTCGAGGGGTAAGTTGGGATGTAGAGGGTTGGTTAGGCACCGTTGGTTTGGGCACACAAGGCCGTGGGGCGTCGGGTGCAGGGGTGCCTTGGGACGTCGGATTTTCTTACCCGCTCTGGTCGCGGTAGGGGGGGTCCTCTGGATTGAGGCTGCAGGCGTCGTCAGGAGGCTTGAGGCAGGTCAGGGGTCACCGGATCTCGGGTCAGGATCGCCGGGGGGACCTCCTCTGGGTATTTGCTCACTCGAGCTCGGGCCGGATTCGGCGGGTGCAGAGTGTGCGGGATTCGCGGTTCCTGGCTGGCACCAGAAGCTGCAGTTCAAACACGTCCGGTGTTCACGGGAGAAACAGCTTGGAAAGTGAAGGCAGGCAGGTCCTCCGGGGTTTTTGAGGTTGCTAGCCGCTGGACACGCCGGGGTTTTGCAGGAGCAGGTTCGAGGGGAGACAGGCCTGTAGGGCTGGGGCCAAGTCAGTTGGCGTCGTCCTCTTGTTAGCTCTGCACGGCTTCTCATCCTTCTTCTTCTTCTTCCTTTTCTTATTGTTGCTGGATCTGAGGAAGGAAGGTTCAGGGTGCCCCTAAATACTAAATTTAGGGGCGTTACAGGTAGTTAAAGGGCAGGGACCAATGGGTCCCTTCCCTGGGGTGGGTACACCCCTATTCTGCCACTCTCCAGTGGGAGGGGGCAGGAGCCTGTCCCTGGTTGGCTGGGTCCCCCATCCTCAAGATGGCGGGGACTCGAGGTTGTGCTTCACCTCGCCTCCCCCACCTTAGGGGTGGAGTTGGCAGAGGTGGGCACACCTCTCTTCCTCACTTTGTTTTTCCCGCCGGGTCTCCCGCCCAAAGTGGGGGTAGAACCAGTGGGGACCAGTTGCTGAGTACAGCAAGTGGTCTGGAGAGGCTCACAAAGGCGGTATGCCTTTGAAGCTTCTCCTTCGTGAACCCTGCCCATCCTGGGGGAGGAGGCTTGGCACCTCGTCCCAGGATGTGCATTGTTTCAGGCCCCCGAGAGCGGCAAGCTCTCGACCCAGGGGTCCAGAAACATGTCTGGTGGTGGCAGCCTCGGCAGCCACTCAGTCAGGTCACTGGGAGTTGGTCGAGTTTCAGGGGGCATCTCTAAGATGCCCTCTGTCGTGCATTTTACATTAAATCCCACACTGGCATCAGTGTGGGTTTAATGTGCTGAGAAGTTTGATACCAAACTTCTCAGTCTTCAGTGCAGCCATTATGGTGCTGTGGAGTTCGTGATGACAAGCTCCCAGCACCATATACTCTTAATGGCAGCACTGCACTTACAGTGCCCAGGTATGGACCTGGGTACTGTAGGGGTACAGGGCTCATGCACCAGTACCCTCACCACTGGCATAGGGCACCCAGCTAGAGGGGTGACTGATGGATGCCAGGGCAGTGGTTTGTGGGCATGGCACACAGGGGTGTGTGCCCTGTCGACTCTTCACTTTGTTCTGCACCAAGACACGCAGCCTGCAAAGGCAGTGTGTGTGTGTCAGGGTACAGGGCCTCCAAGGGTGGCACAATAAGTGCTGCAGCCCTTGGGGACCTTCTCTGGTCACAGTGCCCTGGGTACCTGTGGTACCATTTACCAGGGGCCTACCTGTGGCCAGAGATGCCAATTGGGTTTAGGCTTCAATGCAGTTTTAGGGAAGGAACACAGGCCCTGGGTACCTGATTGGCAGGAGCCCAGGGCACACTCAGTCAAAGCACATCAGCAATTCAGCAAAAAGTGGGGGCATACCATGCAAGAAAGAGGGCACTTTCTCACAGTTAGACATCTCGTAATTGACTTGATGTCCACTATATGTATTAAATGGCAGACCGCACTTACAAAGCCTGGATAATCGACTCTGGGGTTTGTAGGGGTGCCCTGCTCATGCAGGGGCATCCTCACATTTGTAACCAAGCACCCGGCCCTCAGGACTGAAGAGCCTGCCTTAGGGGTGACTTATATGTTTTATGTGTTGTGACCTCAGATATAAGGAAACTTATATCTGTGGTGAGGGGTGCAAGCACCCACTCACACAGGCTGCAATGGCAGGCCTGTAGTCACAGTTTAAGTAGTTTCTCATAGGTGGCATAATTCGACCTGCAGTGTTGGCTATCGAACCACGATTGAGTCATTGCGAGACCCCTCTCCCTTCCCTGCCCAGATCTCACACTAGTGACAGATGCGTAACTTCTGGGTTGGGGCAGCCATCTGGGAGAGTTGGAGATTAGAAGACTCTGGTCTTCAGCAGAGACTCAGCTCCACATCAGCTTGTTGGAGTTGAGAGTGATCCACTTGGCATTGAAAGCCTTCCTCCCTTCCATCAAGGGAAGGCTGGTTCAGGTGTTGACAGAAAACACCACTGCCATGTGGTACTGCAGCAAACAAGTTGGGGTGGGGTCATGGGCAAGAAGGTCTTGCACCTCTGGACTTGGATGGAACGCCAGGACATTTTCCTGGTCGTACAACACCTGGGTTGACAAACTCAGCTGTCGATGCATTTTGTATCACAAATTGCATCTACATCCGAAGGTGGTGCAAGACCTCTTCCGTGACTGGGGAGAACCTTGGTTAGATCTATTCGCCACTGCTGAGATCATGCAATGCCAGCACTTCTGCACATTGGAGTTTACTAGGCAGCTCTTGCTCGAAGATGCATTTTGTCTCAAGTGGGGTTCAGGGCTCCAGTATGCCTTTCTGCTGATACCACTCCTGCCTTGAGTTCTAAAGAAGATCAGGATAGACAGGGTCCAAGTCATCCTTGTTGCTGCGGCTAGGGCACAGAGAGTATGGTACCTAGAACTCCTGAGCATGTGCTGGAGACTGGATGGTAGCGTTGGACTTGCAGGACGCTTATTTCCACATCCCCGTCCTGCCAGCCCACCGGTGTTACCTGCTGTTCACGGTGGGCCACGAGCACTTTCATTTTACTGTGCTCCCCTTTGGCCTTACCAGCGCCCCTCTGGTGTTCACAAAGGTGATGGCGGTGGTCGCAGCTCATCTGCGCAGATCAGGGGTTCCAGTCTTCCCCTATCTCGATGACTGGCTGTTGAAGGCGGGCTCGCCCCAGGCTGTCGTCTCCCACCTCCAGACTACGGCGGACCTCCTGCATTCGCTGGGGTTCTCTATCAATGTGCCGAAGTCACACCTGACTCCCTCTCAGAAGCTCCTCTTCATCGGAGCGGTTCTGGACACAACGCAGTTTCGGGTCTATCCTCCCGAGCAGCGAGTCGGGGATATTTGGGCTATGATTCCGATCTTTCAGCCTCTATCCCGGGTTTCGGTCAGGATGACCCTACGGCTACTGGGCCTGATGGCCTCCTGCATCCTGCTGGTGGATCATGCCAGATGGCATATGCGGGCTCTGCAGTGGGACCTGAAGTTCCAGTGGGCACAGCATCAGGGGAACCTGTCCGATTGCGTCCAGATCTCAGAGGGCACTGCACGCCAATTGCAGTGGTGGCTAACGAACCAGGATTGGGTCCTCGGCAGATCCCTCTCACTTCCCCAACCAGAGTTCACAGTGGTGACCGATGCATCACTTCTGGGATGGGGCGGCCACATGGGGGAGGTGGAGATCAGAGGCCTCTGGTCTCTGGCGGAGTCCGGGCTCCACATCAACCTTCTGGAGCTTCGGGCGATTCGTCTTGCACTCAAAGCATTCCTTCCCTCTGTCTGGGGAAGAGTAGTGCAGGTGTTCACGGACAACACCATCGCCATGTGGTACTGCAACAAACAAGGCGGGGTGGGGTCATGGACCCTATGTCAAGAGGCCCTTCGCCTCTGGACATGGCTGGAACATCAGGGCATTTCCCTGGTGGTTCAACACCTGGCAGGTTCACTGAACGCCAGGGCGGACGAACTCAGCCACCGGTGCATGATGGATCACGAATGGCGTCTTCACTCAGAGGTGGTGCAAGGTCTCTTTCAACACTGGGGAGAGCCTTGGTTAGATCTATTCGTCACCGAAGAGAACACGCAATGTCAGCAATTCTGCGCGTTGGAATTTCCAAGGCGGCACTCGCTCGGCGACGCTTTTCGTCGCGAGTGGAGTTGCGGTCTTCTATACGCCTTTCCGCCTATACCACTTCTGCCCAGAGTGCTGAAGAAGATCAAGCGCAACCGAGCCCAAGTCATCCTTGTGGCTCCGGATTGGGCACGAAGAGTCTGGTATCCCGAGCTGTTACATCTCGCCATCGATCCTCCGATCCGTCTGCCTCTTCGGGAGGATCTTCTGTCGCAGCAGCAGGGGACGGTCCTCCACCCGAACCTGTCCAGCCTCCACCTCCTTGCGTGGAGATTGAGCGGCGACAGTTGACAGCTTTCGACCTTCCTCCCGAAGTCTGTGATGTTATTTTGGAGCCAGGCATCCCTCCACTAAGATGGTATACGCCTGCAGATGGAACAAATTTGTGGCATGGTGCACAGCAAAGGCTGTGGATCACCTTTCTGCCCCTCTTTCTGAGGTTCTCTTGTTCCTCCTTTCTTTAGCCCAGCAGGGCTCTGCTCTGGGCACTCTAAAAGGCTAACTCTTGGCCATTTCAGCCATCCTTAGGCTTCCAGATCAGCCTTCTCTTTTCAAGTCCCCTGTTGTAAATCGCTTTCTTAAGGGCATTACTCATGTTTTTCCTCCTGTTCCCTTCGTAATGCCCCAGTGGGACTTGAACCTAGTTCTAACTTATCTTATGTGCGCTCCCTTTGAGCCGCTACATAACTGTCCTCTCAGGCTCCTTACATTAAAGACTGCTTTTCTGTTTGCCATCACCTCTTCGCGCAGGGTGAGTGAGCTCCAAGCTCTTTCTTCAAAGCCTCCTTTTCTGGCGGTTCATCCGGACAAGGTTGTCCTTCGAACTCGTCCATCCTTTCTTCCCAAAGTGTTTACTTCTTTCCACATTGGTCAAACCATCTCTTTGCCCACCTTCTTTCCGCCACCACATCCTTCTAAGGAGGAAGAGAGGCTCCACCGTCTGGATCCAAAACGTGCGCTTTCATTTTACTTGGATCGCACAAAGCAATTCTGGGTGGATGACCAGCTCTTTGTTGGCTACGTGGGCGCTAAAAAATGTCAGGCCGTACACAAACGGACCATCCCTAGATGTGTCGTTTTGTGTATCAAAGCTTGCTATTCTTTGGCAAAGAAGGAGCCTCCTGTGGGGCTACGTGGCCATTTCACCAGCCGGGGTGTGGAATTTAATAAAATATCTACTTGTTGCTTCATATATCTACTTGTCCTGTAACAAAATCCACTTGTCCCTTTTGTGCCATGTAAAGCAGCGACAAATTATGGCAGCAATCTCGTTATATATACGAGCTCTGAAATAGCCTCTCTGATTATGCCAGGGCTCCTTCCATAGTAGGGTTTGAATACTAGCAATTCCCTTATGTTGCCACGTTTATGCAGATCTACATACTGGGGCTGAAGGTAATGGTAAGCAACAGTTCCAGGGTTGGAATGCCCTTTTGAGTCTGTGCAAACTACTAACTTGCATATTTTAAGGGTTTTTACCAGCACTTCTCTAATCTTTTCACATACTGAGAAAGGTTGGAAATGTATTCCTGACAATGGCAGACATAAAACTTCTTCCAGGGTTCGGAAAAAAAAGTGGTTGGAGGGAAAGTGAACTTGCAAACACTCAGATTTTCGCATGAGCAAATCTACACCTGGATATTTGCTCACGCTGAAATGCAGTTCACAAATATTTTCTAGGAGTACTATTTCTTGGCCTACTTGTGTAAAGTCTTGGGAATTCACAAAAGTAGTATTTCTACACTTAATGCAAGGACATGGGTGCACTTTTGAGACTTTAATTAATAATTGGGCCCCTTATTAGGTCTGGCGTTAACCATGACCTTTTGTGTTTATTACAATTCTCTCTCTCTCTCTCCTAGCTTCACTATGAGTGACACATTCTGTTCTTTCACAAGGAGCATATCGACACACAGTCGTTTTGTTCAGTGCCAGGAACTGCTGTGGCAATGTGTGCTTTTTGAGACAAAAACAATTTTTGCCGAACCAGATGACCGCATGGAGACGGGTGTGACATTCACCGTGAGACACACTTTAATCGATGAGCCCTTGAACTGACACAACATATTTGTTTGGACATACGTAGTTTCAAATCAATTGGCCTAACACACTGGCAACAGCTATACGAATGAGCACATTTTACACTTTAAGCCCTGAAGAAGTCCGATTGAGGACGAAACGCGTTGGCGGTTGCAAATTTTAAAAAGAACATGAATAAAGAATGAACTTCAATATTGCAAGATCGTATCGACTTATTTCTTGGGAAAACAACTGCTTGTTGTAAATTTATCTCACTGTGTATTTAATACATCTAATACTTGAAAGTGTGCTGGGCTGTTTTGGCAATTTTTGCTTTTGTCAATGTTTGTTATAATGGTGAGGGCCCGGCTGCTCCCACACCAATAAAGTTTTACAAAAACCATGCCAAAACAAGTCACACATTGACAAAACCAAAAGACTGACCAACAATTTCAGACCTACTGGCTTTACCAGTGCTTGTTTATTTTTATATTT
The DNA here is from genome assembly GCA_963921515.1 of Calotriton arnoldi. Lineage (NCBI taxonomy): Eukaryota > Metazoa > Chordata > Amphibia > Caudata > Salamandridae > Calotriton > Calotriton arnoldi. The sequence continues at coordinate 1,729,562 of CAWUFW010001574.1, forward strand.
CCCGTAATCTTATTAAAACTGGTTACACTGATTTTTCCATTATGAATATTTTTGGGAAATTCTAGCATACATCAACACATTTTACTTAATGATGTTGCAAAGAAATGGTACCTAAAATTTTACAGTAATTTAGCGAAATATTTTTGCATTTTTTAGTGAACATTTTATTTTGAAAGCAAAGAATCATCAGTCTTGCTTTCAAGCTTCTGCAAATATTTGCATCTAATTAGAGAGCATTCTGGGAGCAGTATACATAGCCTCAAATTGCTAAACATTGAAAACGTGTGTACACGTTTTTATACTGGAACCACTGTTAGTAGTGCAGTTTGAGCTTACAACATTTACTTAGAGCGCTCACCCTAATAATAAAGGCTTTGCATTAATGAACCATAAATTCAAGTTTGAACAGCATAAATACATGGACACAAATATTACCTTAAGTGCAGGCAATGCCTTTCCCTGATCTATAATGTGGTACTGTAAACTGGCAGCCAAAGAGTTTGTGCTGTAGCGGGTTGGGCCTACATGTCCCAAGGACATAATACACATGAAAACTTGTCCCGGGTGTCTGGCTATAGGAATTCCACATCCCTGCACCAGGGCGACAGCAGCTACAACTGCTTTGGGAAGTGGAGTCCCCCTCAACGACATCTGTTAGGCAGCGACGTGGGCATCTCTGCACACGTTCACAAAACACTACTGCCTGGACAGCCAAGTCCGGATAGACGGCTTCTTTGCCGTTCTGTTCTCCAGGACTTTCTGCTTGAACTTGGTTCGCAGACCCACCTCCGGGGTTGGTATTGCTTGGGTATTTATTCTAAGGTAAGGAATCTATAACTAATTGTCTCTTTCAGATGAACAAGTTACTTACCTTCGGTAACGATATATCTGTAAGAGACATAGATTAGTTATAGATTCCTTACCACCCCACCCATCCTCCCCGTTCTGTGAACTGACTTCTAGGGTTAAGGACTTCCTGTCTGAAAGAAACACAAAGTGATAGATTCCTTACGTTAGAATATCCCCAGGCGTCAGACTGGATCCGGAAAGTTTTTGTCAGCAGTACCCCTGCGCATCGGTAGGTGGCGTCGTGCGGCTCCGCGTCCGTCGTTGGCGTCGTGGTCGCCGAGATGACGTCGTGGGCACTACTTAGATGCCGCCCACGCGTGCTGACGTCAGTTCTTTCTTTTTCCGCGCCAGCAAGCGCAGATCCGGGAAGAGCAGGAACCCCCAGTCAATTTTTGACTAACTTTTTGAGGCTTTTTGTCTCTGTTTTTTCATCGAGTCTTCGACTCCTGGTGCAGATATGATGCCCGGTTTTAAATCCTGTGGGAACTGTCACCGTATGATGTCGGTGACGGACCCGCACCGTGTGTGTCTTTTCTGCCTGGGGCGCGATCACGACCCCAAGTCGTGCCCCGACTGCCGAGCCATGGCGCCGAAGACTTTGCGGGAGCAGTCCCGAAAGTTTCTGGAAGCCCGGCAGTCGGCTCCGCGCCGTTCGAGGTCCCGGTCCCGTGGGAGGTCGAGGGACCGTGCACAGAGTCATCACCATCGGTCTTCGGGATCCAAGCCTTCGCACTCAGGGTCAGGTAAGGCGAAGCACAAGAAGTCGAAGAAACGCCATCGTTCTCCGACTTCCCCTCGCCGGTCGCGCGACGCGGCTGAGAGTGCGGGTGGTGCCTCCCCCGCGGCTACGGCGGAGCCTATGCAGTCGCCGCCGGACTACTTGTTGTTTCCGGGTTCGTCGGCGACTCTGGCCCAAATACAGGAATTCCTGTCGGCCATGGCTCGTCCCTTTGGGCCGTCGGGTCCCGCCGGTGCGCCTTCGGGCCCCGCGGACCCGACTGGTGGTCCTCGCCTTTCATCGCCGGCGGCTCTGGCCCCGGCGTCGCTGTCGGCTCCGGCCTCGGCGCCGCAGGACCCCCTTGGATCCAGGCCTGGATCCCGGTCGACGCCGGTTGACCTTATAACACCTCCACCGACGTCGACCCCACCGGCACCACTTTTGACGTCGCCCGCTCCTTGGGACGACGTCGACCCCGGTTTCAGCCCCGAAGTGGACGCGGCGTCGAGCCGGCGTCGATCGATGACATTCTCGAAGTTGCTCGTGGATTTCTATCCCCATGTCCATGCTCCTTATTTTACACCTGTTGAACAGCCTGAGGAGCCAGGGAGGACTGGGAGGGGTCTGAGGACCCTCTCGCAGCTGCTTGCAAGTCTGAACAGGACTGGGCTGAGGAGTTGGGGGGTGCCAGTGGTCTGGATACCTCACCAGACTGTGGCATGCTGTCTCCTCCTACCGTGGCTACGGAGGAGGGTGCTAGTTATGCTGTGGTGTTGCGTAGGGCGGCCAAGGCCCTACACCTCGAGCTTCCTATGGTGGCCGTCAGGACTAACCTCCTGACAGAGGTGCTTCAGCCAGCAGCTACTTCTGCGGAGCCGCTGCTTCCCTTTAATGAAGCCCTTTCTGACGTTCTTTTGGGCACTTGGTCCAGGCCCACCACAGGGGCTCCTGTGGATAGGAACGTGGCCCGACGCCACCGCCCGGCTCCGGGTGACTCCCTTTTCCTCTCCCAACATCCCACCCCGAGAGCTTGGTTGTCCAAGCCTCTGCTTCCCCTACCGCCTTCCCTTCCGCACCACCGGATAGGGAATCCAAGAAACTGGATCAGTTTGGAAAGAAAATTTTTTCTTCCACCAGTTCTGCGCTGCAGTCCGTGAACACCGCATGCCTCTTGGGCCGTTATTCCCACTCTCTGTGGGATACGGTGGCGGACGTGCTGCCCCACTGTCCGGAGGAGGCCCGGCCAGCTCTCTCCCAGGCTGTTGCAGAGGGGAGAGACGCAGCAAAGTTCATGATTCGTTGTGGCCTAGACACCGCCAACTCACTGGGCAGATCGATTGCAACGACGGTGGCGGTTCGCCGCCACGCCTGGTTGAGGACCACTGGATTTTCGGGGGATGTCCAAAACACACTTATGGACATGCCCTTTGATGGCCGTCGCCTCTTCGGCGACAAAGCAGACAGTGCGTTGGAGCGGTTTAAGGACTCACAGGCTACGGCCAAGTCCTTGGGACTCTCTGCAGTCCGCCCTCCTCTGCCTTCTGCTTTTCGCTCCTTTCGTGGTACCGGAAGGGGCGCCCCGCAACATTCGCAACAGAGCCACAGGCCTGCACAGCAAGCATCCCAGCGCGGACGCGGGTTCCGCCGTGGCGGACCAAGGGGCCAGCGGGCGGGTCAGTCCACCACCACCCCGGCCACCACTGCCTCCAAACCTTCCTAGTCCGAACTTTCAGGCCCATCAAACGCCAGTGGGCGGCAGGCTTCGCCATCACCTCCCCCACTGGCGCACCATCACTTCGGACAGGTGGGTTTTAGAGATAGTCCGGAGGGGCTACTCCCTCCCCTTCGAGACTACCCCTCCAGCCATGCCAACTCAGTACCACCGCATGTCGGGGGATCACTTGGTGCTTCTTCAGCAGGAAGTTGCGCCCCTCTTGGCCAAGGGGGCCATCCAGCGCGTTCCGACGCCAGAAGTAGGTCGTGGTTGCTATTCCCACTACTTTCTGGTGCCCAAGAAGGACAAGGGCCTGCGTCCTATCTTAGACCTCCGGAACGTCAATCGCTTCCTCCGCAAAAAGAAGTTCAAGATGCTCACTCTAGCTCACGTCTTGTCTGCTCTCGATCCACAAGACTGGATGGTAGTGCTGGACTTGCAGGATGCCTATTTCCATATCCCCGTCCTGCCAGCCCACCGGCGTTACCTGCGGTTCACGGTAGGCCACGAGCACTTTCAGATCACCGTGCTCCCCTTTGGCCTTACCAGCGCCCCTCGGGTGTTCACAAAGGTGATGGCGGTGGTCGCAGCTCATCTGCGCAGATCAGGGGTTTCAGTCTTCCCCTATCTCGACGACTGGTTGTTGAAGGCGGGCTCGCCCCAGACAGTCGTCTCCCACCTCCAGACTACGGCCAACCTCCTGCACTTGCTGGGGTTCTCCATCAACGTGCCGAAGTCGCACCTGATTCCCTCTCAGAAGCTCCTCTTTATCAGAGCGGTTCTGGACACGGCGCAGTTTCGGATCTATCCTCCCGAACAGCGAGTCCGGGATATTCGGGCTCTGATTCCCATCTTTCAACCCTTGTCCCGGGTTTCGGTCAGAGTGATTCTGAGGCTGCTGGGCCTCATGGCCTCCTGCATCCTGCTGATCAATCATGCCAGCTGGCATATGCGGGCTCTGCAGTGGGACCTGAAGTTCCAGTGGGCGCAGCATCAGGGGAACCTGTCCGATCACGTCCAGATCTCAGAGGGCACTGCACAACAGTTGCAGTGGTGGCTCACGAACCGGCATTGGGTCGACGGCAGATCCCTCTCCCTTCCCCAACCGGAGTTTACAGTGGTGACGGAGGCGTCCCTCCTGGGATGGGGCGGCCACATGGGAGAGGCGGAGATCAGAGGCCTCTGGTCTCCGGCGGAGTCCAAGCTCCATATCAACCTTCTTGAGCTTCGGGCGATACGGCTTGCACTGAAGGCATTCCTTCCCTCTGTCAAGGGGAGAGTAGTGCAGGTGTTCACAGACAACACCACCGCCATGTGGTACTGCAACAAACAAGGCGGGGTGGGGTCGTGGACCCTCTGTCAGGAGGCTCTGCGTCTCTGGACATGGCTGGAACATCAGGGCTTGTCCCTGGTAGTTCAACACCTGGCAGGTTCTCTGAACGCCAGGGCAGACGAACTCAGCCGCAGGTGCATGCTGGATCACGAATGGCGTCTGCACTCGGAGGTGGTGCAAGGTCTCTTTCAGCAGTGGGGAGAGCCTTGGTTAGATCTATTCGCCACCAAAGAGAACGCGCAATGTCATCAGTTCTGCGCGCTGGAATTTCCAAGGCGGCACTCGCTCGGCGATGCTTTTCATCGCGAGTGGAGTTATGGTCTATTGTACGCCTTTCCGCCTATAACACTTCTGCCCAGAGTGCTGAAGATCAGGCGCGACCGGGCACAAGTCATCCTTGTGGCCCCGGACTGGGCTCGAAGAGTATGGTATCCCGAGCTACTCAGTATGAGCATCGATCCCCCAATCAGACTGCCTCTTTGGGAGGATCTTCTGTCGCAGCAGCAGGGGACGGTCCTCCACCCGAACCTGTCCAGCCTCCACCTCTTTGCGTGGAGATTGAGCGGCGGCAGTTGATTCCTTTCGACTTGCCTCCTGAAGTTTGTGATGTCATTCTGGCAGCCAGGCGTCCCTCTACTAAAGTGGTATACGCCTGCAGGTGGAACAAGTTTGTGGCATGGTGCACAGCAAAGGCTTTGGATCCCCTTTCTGCCCCTCTTTCTGAAGTTCTACTGTTCCTTCTTTGGCCCAGCAGGGCTCTGCTCTGGGCACTGTCAAGGGCTACCTTTCTGCTATTTTGGCCTTTCTCAGGCTCCCTGATCAGCCCTCTCTTTTCAAGTCCCCTGTTGTAAATAGATTTCTCAAAGGCATTACACACCTTTTTCCTCCTATTCCTTTCGTGATGCCTCAGTGGAATTGAATTTGGTTATTACATACTTGATGTGTGCTCCCTTTGAGGCACTTCATAACTGTCCTCTTCGTCTCTTGACCTTGAAGACTGCTTTCCTGGTGGCCATCACCTCCGCTAGGCGAGTGAGTGAGCTCCAGGCTCTTTCTTGTAAGCCTCCTTTCCTATCAGTCCATCCGGACAAGGTTGTGCTCAGGCCCCGTCCTTCCTTTTTGCCAAAAGTGGTTACGGCCTTTCACATTGGGCATACTATTACCTTGCCCACCTTCTTTCCGCCTCCGCATCCTTCCAGAGAGGAAGAGAGGCTCCACCGTCTGGACCCAAAACGTGCGCTCTCCTTTTATCTCAACCGCACACAGCAGTTCCGGGTGGATGACCAGCTCTTTGTTGGCTACGTTGGCACCAAGAAAGGTCGGGCGGTGCACAAGAGAACTATCTCCCGTTGGGTTGTCTTATGTATCAAAGCCTGTTACTCTTTGGCTAAAAAAGAACCTCCGGTGGGGCTGCGTGCTCATTCCACCAGAACTACTGCAGCCACTACTGCATTGGGACGTGGTGTCCCCCTGCAAGACATCTGTCAGGCAGCCACGTGGGCCTCGCTGCACACGTTTACCAAGCATTATTGCCTCGACAGCCAAGTCCGGAGAGACAGCTTTTTTGGCCGTTCTGTTCTCCGTGACTTTCTGGTGTGATCTTGGTTCGCAGACCCACCACCGGGGTTGGTATTGCTGGGGTATCTTGTTATATCCCGCATAGATGCCCTAATGTAGATCCGTTCGTACATGCCCTAAAATGGACGTATTCATATTTACCCTAATATGGTCATATTCGTACTTGCCCAATTATGGTCATGGCCGCATATGCCCAATTATGGTCACAACTGTACATGTCCTATTATAGTATGATTCCTTATATAGGCATGATCTTTCACCTACATTGGTCCCAGCTAGTACACAATGAGCTCTAAGGTCTGAACATTATCTATCCTGTGGTTTTGAATGCAGCAGGGTTCTTCCAAACACAGGCCCACACTGTACTCATTAATTATGCATGGCTTTCTAAGAATACACCACCGGCATAATATGTATGTACAAAGTTCACCCCTGACGTCTTCCTCATGTCCAATACAACCCATACTGAGGACCGAGACTCTTTAGGGTATAAATACACCACATCTTGCCCCGGTAAGTTAGAGGGAACCGAGACTTCCATGCTGACACACTGACCAGAGACGCTGAGGCTCCTGCATGCAGTCGCTCAAGCTGACAGTGGTCTGACACAACCCGGACGGGGTGTCCAAATCGAGACCAAGACGGGGTCCCACACTCTCTCTATTCAGGTATGGGGGTTCGACTAAATCCTAGGAGGATTCTTGGCTCTTAGCTTCTAAGACCTACACACATATGCTAGGTACACTCAGGTACGTCTAGGTAGGCATCGTAGGAGTACGCACATTTTGCATAATGCTTTTATATTCATGTATGTATCCATGATTATCGCAATATCGTAGAACTGTTCTATCCCTTTGCTTTTATCGTACTGCTGATAATATATCTCTGCTATTGTCTGCTGGTCTCTGCAGCACATATATTTTACACCAGAATAACAACTGTTCAATAAATACTTATTGAAACGCCCGACTGTTTATTCTGTGTAACTCTCTGAGACAAACCGAATAAGTGAGCACGAGTGACTGAGCGAAAGGTAGTACATTGTATCCACGATTCTGATGGAATCAGGGTTGTCATGGTCTAAGGCTGCCAGAAACTAATCTCTCCCCGATAAGAGGAGACACTAGTGGCACTGTGAGCTAGCTAATGCAAAACTAGGCTAACATATACGGTGGGGGTGCACAGAGTCAGTCTGCCACCAAGCCCGCAGTATATGTTATCCAAACGCGCAAGTCCTGCAGGGGTACTATAGGAGCTACACGACATGGCGCCGCCAACGTTGGTTGGGTACTTATTTAACAGTAGAATCTGAGTAGTTCAGTCGTGCTATTCTCAGAGAACCTACTCACAAAACCCCAGAGACGTCTGGAGTGGGTGGGCACAAAATCCGCCGCAGCTGAGTAGTACGAGAATACTATTTATTGGCTGTTGGTTACTCAAGCTTGAAGGATATTTAGTTCCTACAATTGTGCACTTACACCTTATTTTAAGACCTCTTTAATCTCCCTTCTTCCAATTAAAAATGGTGGAAGAAACAAGCGCAGCAGGGAGAGTTACAACAGGGAGAGTTACAACAAACTTCTTAGGTTTAGAAGAAGACCCTGAAGATGCAATACAAATTGCACCAAATTTCAGAAGGGCAGTCACCATAAAACTTTTAGAACATGGCTTAAGAGCCATGGGTGGTACAGTAATTTTCGTGATTGAGGCACACGAATCCAATAAAACAGAGGTGTTCTATTCTTGGGTTACAATCCCAGCAGCGAATCCAATTACAAATGTATTTCACTACTACCTAGAAGGTGAAACACCAGCGGACTATACTCCTTTTGAGGAAGTGGAGGTCCCGCTCACTTACCAGGAGCATAATTACTGGTTTAAAGGCGCCCTACCCCACGTACATGGAAGAGCAAGATTAGGCCCGCTCGGAGGAGCAGGAGCCACATGGCCCATATTAGCGGCATACACACCGCATCCTGACATTAACACAATGACACAGCCAGACTTACTCGTACAACACAGAGATTTAATTAAAATCTACAGAAACCTCACACAATTTGTGATGAGGACTTTAACAGTTCAGCCTGCACCAGCTGCGGCACAAGACAATCCAGTCCAAGGTACAGTTAATAAAATAACTCCACAAACATTACACGCGATAATGGGCAAAATGCCAGCAAAACGCAAACAAATCCCATTCTGGATAGCTCAGAACATAACTCAGCTTGAAGCAGTATTCCCGAATACTACAACCAGTGATAAACACAGAATTTTAACAATCTGCTTGCCCATGGGTCTCACACCACAAGTAGAGGACTGCACCTCTTGGGGTTCAGTCTTTGCTGCCATATATACCAGAACACATGGTATCCCGTCCTTAGCAGTAGTACCTGACGTATTAAAACAGATACAAAATGAGTACGGAGCAGAGCCTGCCCTTAACTTAGGGATGAAGTTGCTAAACAACTTTGAACAGGTCTCAGCCATAATACTGGCTAACATTAAGGGGGAGGCAGCTTCAGTGGCGATCCGCCAACGCCTAAGGGAGTTCGGTCCAGAGGATCAACAACATGAACTACCCAAAATAATTGAAACTGCATATGCAGAACTAGGCAGAGACAGTTTGGGTGGGAAAGCATTAAAACCACAACTGGGCAGTCCTGAAAAGGACACTACAAAGCAGACACCTACTTCTTCTAAAAGAAGTGGGAAAATAAAAAACAACAAAAGTCTAAAGACACTAGATCTAAGTCCAGAGGTAGGTCTCCTCAACAGGAGCCCTCTGAAAAGAGGTATAACCTCAGGAATAGGGATAACATTAAAAACCTGACAGGTATCAGGATACTGATACTCGTTCCTCTCGTTCCTTTCAGGGTTCATCAAAAAACTCTGAGAGGGAAGGACGGTCAGAGGAGCGTACAAAGTCCAGAGACACGCAACGCGCTGCGGACTATGGGGCACATGCATCAAGGTAGGCTTTTGCGATTCCTTAATTGCGATTTTTAAGGAATCGCAATTAAGGAATCGCAAAAGCCTATGCATGTAGGAATCGCTATAAAAATAGCGATTCCTAAACATTCCTTAATTGCGACTCGCTAATTGCGAGTCGCAATTAAGGAATACCTCCCCATTAATTCCTATGGGCCTAGAGGCCCATAGGAATGAATGGGAAGACATTCTCAATTAGCGATTCGCAATTAGAGAATCGCAAATTGAGAATGCAATTTCAAGGGTGCCAGGGTGTCAAAATGACACCCTGTTGCACCCCTGAAATTGTGATGTGCACCCATGTTGCGCACACACATGCCCCAAGGGCATGTGTGTGTGTAACCTAAAACTTAAAAAAATGCATTTTAGAGCATTTTTCGAAGGTATTGCAAATTACAGACAAGTTTGATTTGTCTGTAATTTGCGGTCCCAAATAGCGAAATCGCTATTTGAAAGTGCTTCTAGCATTGCATTTAAGGAATCGCAAATTGCGATTCCTTAAATGCAATCGCAATTTAGGAATTCGCAATTAATTGCGAATTCTTAAATTGCGCATAGGAAACACTTTCATGCATCTCCAAAGGCCAATTTGCGATCGCAAACGGCCGATTTTTGCGATTCGCACCGTTTGCGATCGCAAAAACCTTTGATGCATGTGCCCCTATGCACCTAAAAAAGAAGATAAACAAAAATCAAAACCTCAGTTCAAAAAGAAGAAGGTAGCAGGTCTCAAGATCAGACATGCCCAGAATTCTGAGGACACAGCTTCTGAACGAGGAATGGGCTCTGACGATGCTAGACAGCGCGGCAGAAGTAACAATAGCTCGCCAGAACCTGAAGGAATTTCTGGTGACAGCGGAGTTGAGTGAGTATATCACGGTGGAAACACCTGATACTCGGGTAAGTGTCCCACATAAGTTACATGAGATAACACTCCGGATGGAGGGGGACAAGCCCAGAAAAGTTAAAGCTCTCTTTTGGAAAAATCTGTCATCTGGTTATGACATTCTATTAGCAGAACAAGACTGGCCGCCAGCATTCGTCATGGAGTGCCCTAGGGGAGAAACAATAATTTTTCCAGCCTTTTCCGACCTCGTTCCCATTCACCTAAAACATGCATATGCGCAGGAGTGGGCGGTTGCCCTAGCTCCAGCATTGTACAAAAATCATGCTGGTTGGGATGAGGAGTCAACCCACCACGTGATCCCGTTAAAAGTTTCCCCAAATGCTCAAAGGCAATACCCTATAAAGCAGGAAGCTAAAAAACAAGTCAGGGAGATTCTAGACCAACTTGAATACCAGGGGGTGATAGAAAATTGCACTTCACCTATGAACAATCCTTTGTTCCCCGTAGCCAAACCTAACAATACATATCGTCTAGTTTTAGATTACAGACATTTAAACACTTGCACAAAGACATTTGCAGTTCAAAATGCACACAGTGCCGCATTAATGAATAACATTGTGCGGAAAAAATACAAAATAACACTTGATATCTCAAATGGATTTTTCTGCCAAAATATAGCGCCTGAAAGCAGGTATCTAACCGCATTCAGTGCGTTAGGGTCCCAACGGCAATTTTGCCGACTCCCCCAAGGGTACAAGAATAGCCCGGGGTTGTTTTCAGCAAGGGTAACAGAGTTACTCCAAAATTTGGATGAAGAAGCATTGTCCTATGTGGATGATATTTATCTGACGGACGATGACTTAAAGAGGCACTTGACCAGGGTGAGCACCATTATTATGGGATTCGCCTCTGAGGGCTATAAATTTAATTTCAAAAAATCTAAAATTGCCCACCTCAATGTCCTGTTTTTAGGATATGAGCTCTCAAGTGAAGGTAAAAGCCTGGCAGCTAACTTTTTAGAAAAGTGTGCGCTGCTCCAACCTCCAAAATCATTAAAGAATTTACAATCAATTCTGGGATTCCTAAATTTTGGTCGAACATACATTTTGGATTACGCAGAAAGGGTAAAACCTTTCTATGACTTAATAAAACCTGACTTTTCAGTCAGACAATGGACACAGGAACACACAAATATCCTGCGTTCCCTACAGGAAGACATGATAGCTTCTAAACATTTACAGACACGCGTAAACGCACAAAACTTAGTGATCCGAGTCATAGCAGGTCAATGCGGGTACACATATTTAACTTTTAATGAAGGTGAAACAGTACCAATCGCATACAAATCACACCTGTACACAAACGCAGAGATGCGTTTCACTTCAACAGAAATAATCCTGACAGCAGTGCAGACCGCTGTAGCAAGAGAAAGAGCTCTGGCTCAGGGTAAACGCATAATTGTCGTGACCCCAGTACCAGCTTTAGAAGCTGTTACAAAAGCTAGCATTCCAAATGCAAAAGCCTTACATCTGAGATGAATACAATGGGATAATTCTCTTACTGCAACGGATGTTGAATACAGATTTGATCCAAGTTTGAAAACACAGGCATTCCTGCAATACGAACAAGAATATCCTCTACCAAATGAAATTTTGCCTCTAGATCAGTATGAATACATTATTTACACTGACGGTTCTGCTCAAACCGCCACAGGGAGTAAGCAAGCTTACAGCGCAGCGTGTGCGATTGTTAAAGGTCGCATGCACGATGGCAAGTTCCATCCGAGTTGCACTAAAACGCAATCTCTAGGAGACTGCACGGCTCAGTTGGCAGAACTCAAAGCACTAATACTGGCACTTATAAATACGGATTACGAATTCCCCACACTTATTGTGTGTGATTCCTTTTACTGTGTACAGTCGTACAATGAATATCTCCATCATTGGCAACAAAACGGGTTCAAAGATGCAAAAGGTGGCACAATTAAGCATAAAATGCTATGTGAACAGGTAGTGGAGTTGAGAAACGAACTACCAAGGGCTCATGTGATACATACACTAAGTCATCAGCGTGATGGCGTTCACGTTGAAGGGAATTCATTGGCTGATGAAGCCGCAAAGGGGGCTGTTCACACAGCCGCCGTAGCTGCAGTTACTCGTTCAAAGACGAGGGTAGAAGGCGAGATAATGGTAGCTGTCAATGCTTCACGCAAAGGCAGCACAGCAGTACCTAAAAAATGTCCACTCAAGTACTCCTACAAGTTAGATGCACAAAACATTCCATATGCTCAGATTCCTGGAGTGGGGGATAGAGTAATACCAAATATGGATCGTAGGCTAAGCTTAATATTAGCAGCACACAAGGGTTTGCGTTCTGCGCATACAGGCGTCACAGCGACTATTTCTTTATTGAAACAGCGCTACTGGTGGCCAGGGTTAACGAAGCAGACTAAAGACTATGTCTTGAAATGCGACATCTGCCAGCAGATGAAAGGTTCCACCGTTACACGCCCAGCGCAGACACCATTACTGAAATCAGACAAACCTCTCGCATGTGTGTATTTGGACCACTGCGGACCCTTACAATCTGATGGGTCCAAGAAATATATCATGGTTGAAGTGGATTCCTGCTCTAGATTCCTATGGGTTTGGCCTCAGCGCTCGGCTGACGCTCGAACTGTTATAAAAGATTTGCGAGTCTTTATCGGCACATACGCAGTTGGCACGTTACATTCTGACCATGGTCCGGCGTTTAGCTCTCGGGCTTACAAAGAGGCCATGGAAGGAATGGGCGTAGTATTGCGGTACTCCTCTCCGTACCATCCCGAGGGAAATTCTGTTGTGGAGAGGAAAAACCGGGACTTAAAGCAATCTTTAACAGCTAGGGTATTAGGCAAGGGCGGTAGATGGGTCGATCACCTTTATGGGGTACAGCGCGTGCTCAATAATCAGCCAAGAAGCTCACTAGGAGGTGTCACTCCTTACGAGGTCCTATTTGGGACAAGAATGTGGGTACCTGATCTTGATTGTGAAGGCACAGTGGCGGATGAAAAACCATTTGATATCCATGATCGTTTGGCTGTTTTACAGGATCTAAATGAATCCAGGACACAACAAAGCAACGTCCACTTAAAACAGACCGCCACTGAGGAAGTCAAGGAAGTAACGGTAAGACCTATCTGGATCCCAAAACTCGGGGATCTAGTCAGAGAAAAGATTGCTGACAAGAAAGAATTTGGGCCATCCTACAGAAAGCCTGTACTGGTCCTAGCAATCCACGGCATAAGAACTGTACTTCTGCCGCCTCTTGCCGGAAAAAAGGAGAAAAGATTCGTCTCAATCGACTTAATCAAACCACACTATGTGGCCGATACTAAACAGTAGGCCTCGTGGACTCCACAGTAGCAGACACCCTCCTCTCGCTACAATCCAAGAAGTCCAAACAGAAAGACTCATCACGTTTGAAGATCCACCTGTACAGAATGAAGGACTAAGCAACAATGCTATGGAATTCGTTCCACTTCATCAAGAAATTCATCTTCAAAATGAAAATCAACTTAACGAAGTTGCAATCAGACCGACTACTGACATCTATGTCAATGTGCCTCGACAAGAGAACACAGCGATTTCAACAAATCCCGATGCAATTCCAACAATTGATCGAACTGCTTCTGGCTATTTCATGAACTTTGATACGTTTTCACTAGATCCAAGCGAAACGGAAACGACGCCAGCCAAAAAATCACTCCAACAGAAACTCATTGACTTTTTGAACTTTTTTAGAAAGACTTACCTGGTGTCACCTTGGATAGAACTATGGTATATCACTGGGATTTTATTTTTCATTTTCTGGCTAGGTTTAATAATAACTTTTAGTATGCTTATTAATGGACGATACCTCCAGCCAAGCTCTACAGCCCAAAGAGTCAATTTGATTTTGAAACCACACCAGTCTTCACATCGTGAACCAAGAGACTTGTCTTCAGTGAACATTACAGCAGTTCCTATACCGGACGGTATAGTATGGGACAAGCTTGATTATGATATATTTGGTCCGACTGAACTTTTAAAGCTAAAACATGTATTTAAAATTTCTTTAAGTGATATCATTACCTCCAGTACATATTCTGATGATTGGGACACTGAAACTGTAAATGCTATGATGTCTGATCTAGAAAAAACAGCTGCATTTCCGAACAATGAAATGTTAGAAGGTACTTCAGACTATGATACATTGTACTGTTACCAGCAATATGGTCATCATTTCTTGCACAAATCTATAACACCAAGAAATGTATTTGAATACCACCAGTGGGAACACTGCCCAACACCTCCAAAAGGTAGTTCACAAGCATTTGCACAGAAATTCACATACTTCTCAGGGTTTAACACATCCGACCCAAAGTCATTTTATTATAAAATGGAGAAAATTTCAGCTCAGAAAATTATGTTAACAAACACCAAACATATTTACTCTGCATCCTTTTTGAACCAGTTGTCTAAACAGGGTTTCGATCTATGGAAAGACACAATAGATTCCAAATCGATCTGGGGTTCTAGGGACTGGCAAGTCCAGGGAATAGAAGCACTTTTTAGAGCATGCATCATTCCGCAGCAGATTTTATTTCTGAATGGAACTGTGCAACAGACATCGTGTCTTGGATTAGCCAAAGGCAAGGAAATGAACACACCAGGGTTTCCAACACCATCACAGATGGGCGGGGGGCAGAATTCAACTACACAAGGGGTGAGACTAGATGACATTTTCCAGTACAACAGATCAGATCCTGATTGGACAGAATGGCCTGGTTTGGCCCATTGACACAAACAAATGTCAGCAGAGATTTATGAATACAACCGAAGGGTTTAGTATCCATAGGCCAGACCCACGCATGTTGTGCCTTGATTGGCTAGAGACCTCAACACTGACAGAAGTAAAGCACCACTTGACCCTACTCACACCTGACATGGATCTTAGAGAGTTTCTAATAGGACCCAATAAACGACGTCAGAAACGTTTCATATACACCTGATGTAGACCTTAGGGATTTTTTACAAGGCCCAAGGAAAACACGTCAGAAGCGTTTCATATATGCTGGCCTTTATGCCTACTACAATGAGAACTGGAAAATATCCCAACAAGAGGCCGCAGAAAGGATACGGGAAATAGACCGTATTAACTTAGAAAAAGCAGTAGCTGTAGTGGATAATGGGTTAACTACTTTGACCTCCAGGATTTACTCCTTAGGCAACATTGTGTCCTCGGCAATCGACATATTAGAACAAGATCTGGCCTTGTTACAACACGGGCAATCTCAACTACGTTCTATTATGATGTTAAGCTGGACGCTACAATCTTTGCGTGCAGGCTATGTGCCATGGCGTTTTATAAACACCACGTCTCTGTTTTCAGAATACAATCTAACTGATAAACAGACAGAAATGGCACAAAGGGGAGCCAAATATACAATGCTGCGAATTGAGAAACTGGAAAGGTTACCATTCACTGTAGCCGAATCACCATCAACAAAATGGCTCATTCATGGCCAAATCACTCTGCCGGTCACTACGTTTCAGTTTCAATATTGCCTTGAGCAAAGGCAGGCAGGCAAATATGTAAAAATGGGTAAGGGATACATCAAGGAAACTTGGGAGTTACCATATAGATACTGATGCCGGAATGGGGATCGAGAAGTGTATCTGAGTGGTACAAACTGCAAGAACGCTTTGAGCGGTTCTCATGTGTCAGGATATTTCTCTACACGGAGCCTGCAGTGGTTCAGTGGCGAACTTATCTTGTCACATGTCAGGGACCCCAGCGGCCATGATCACGCCAGTTTTCCAGCTGCTCTCGAATGGGAGTTACTTAATGCTAAATGATCAAGGTTGTTGTGGGAAGCTTCCGGGCGTCGCATATCTAGTAACTGTTAACTCCAGGGTTACTTGCTGTATGCAAGTATTGTTTCCGCCACTGAACACAGTCAGGGAGGCACCGCTATGGCCTTCGCTGAATGTTTCTTTTATACAGTTTGATACTCTGAGCAGATTGAAAGCCATGCTTTTACAGCAACCCGTGCCCTTAACCTCCACTCGAGAAACCTATGAACTTCAAGTTGCAAGGACCTCGACTGAGATACAGGCACTCATACGTACAAACTGCCCCATTCATTTCGCAGAAATGGTGGGACGTATCTTCAATATGTCTGATACGAGCGGAATTGTACACCAATTTAAGACCATAGGGTCCGGACTGTTAAGCACCTTTCAGACAGTCCTCGGAATAATCCCAAATTTTATACACTCCGTATTGGGAAGCGTATTTGGAGGATTCCCGCTCATCCTGTTCCTAATTGCAGGAATCCTGATTGTCATATTGCTGCTACGCAATGGACGGCCCACTTCCCGAGGGAATGGTGAACACGCTCCTGGAGCGGAAATACCGTGAACGCATGGTACAACTTCTGGGCATTTCTTGCCTGCGAGAACTCAATGCCTCCTGGTTTCTATCATTTAGACCAGTCTGGATAGACTTCATCTTACCTGTGCTTCGATGCCTGTTCTGCGAGGAAGAATGCACGTTGGATCTCTGTCTAACGTTTCCATAGGATGCGCCTCCGGACACGGATGCAATACTGGACCCCATAAAGGCCCATGCTCTGCGCGGTCCTCAACGGCTTCCAATTCTGATGAATGCATTCCTGGAGAATCCACAGGTGCCGTTTGCTCCTGCTGGGTTAGGTGACTCCTCCACAGGCACCCAGGTTACAACTGCCGCAAAAGCTGCCGCAGCACCGACTGTTGGCAGTACTACATTCCATCTATGTGCGATTGACGTTCTCTGTGAGGCGTTGGATTTGTTATCTACAGCGTGTGACATCGATAATATTGAGCTTCCCAGCCAGGACGCGTAATCTTGAATTGGCTCATCGTGTCCTGGGAAAGAATTCGGCTTCTTCACTCGAAGACACTTTCGCTTGAGAAAAGCATGGCCTTCTCCTGCTTATGGTAATACAACTTCTATAGAGAGACGATATTGACTTTTAAGTGGCAACTAGAAAAAGCTGAATTTAAACATTTTTTTTTTTTTTAAGCCCCAAAAACTTTTTAACGATTTTTTAGAACCATGTTTTTACTTGCTTTTAAAAATATTTTTAAATTGTCCAGATTTTATTTTAAGTATGGTCATTTATTATCCAGTTCGGAAGAGGAGTGGGTGTTATATCCCGCATAGATGCCCTAATGTAGATCCGTTCGTATATGCCCTAAAATGGACGTATTCATATTTACCCTTATATGGTCATATTCGTACTTGCCCAATTATGGTCATGGCCGCATAGGCCCAATTATGGTCACAACTGTACATGTCCTATTATAGTATGATTCCTTATATAGGCATGATCTTTCACCTACATTGGTCCCAGCTAGTACACAACGAGCTCTAAGGGCTGAACGTTATCTATTCTGTGGTTTTGAATGCAGCAGGGTTCTTCCAAACACAGGCCCACACTGTACTCATTAATTATGCATGGCTTTCTAAGAATACACCACCGGCATAATATGTATGTACAAAGTTCACCCCTGACGTCTTCCTCATGTCCAATAGAACCCATACTGAGGACCGAGACTCTTTAGGGTATAAATACACCACATCTTGCCCCGGTAAGTTAGAGGGAACCGAGACTTCCATGCTGACACACTGACCAGAGACGCTGAGGCTCCTGCATGCAGTCGCTCAAGCTGACAGTGGTCTGACACAACCAGGACGGGGTGTCCAAATCGAGACCAGGACGGGGTCCCACACTCTCTCTATTCAGGTATGGGGGTTCGACTAAATCCTAGGAGGATTCTTGGCTCTTAGCTTCTAAGACCTACACACATATGCTAGGTACACTCAGGTACATCTAGGTAGGCATCGTAGGAGTACGCACATTTTGCATAATGCTTTTATATTCATGTATGTATCTATGATTATCGCAATATGGTAGAACTGTTCTATCCCTTTGCTTTTATCGTACTGCTGATAATATATCTCTGCTATTGTCTGCTGGTCTCTGCAGCACATATATTTTACACCAGAATAACAACTGTTCAATAAATACTTATTGAAACGCCCAACTGTTTATTCTGTGTAACTCTCTGAGACAAACTGAATAAGTGAGCACGAGTGACTGAGCGAAAGGTAGTACATTGTTTCCACGATTCTGAGGGAATCAGGGTTGTCATGGTCTAAGGTTGCCAGAAACTAATCTCTCCCCGATAAGAGGAGACACTAGTGGCACTGCGAGCTAGCTAATGCAAAACTAGGCTAACATATACGGTGGGGGTGCACAGAGTCAGTCTGCCACCAAGCCCGCAGTATATGTTATCCAAACGTGCACGTCCTGCAGGGGTACTATAGGAGCTACACGACAATCTATTCTAAGGTAAGGAATCTATCACTATCTGTTTCTTTCAGATGAACAAGTTACTTACCTTCGGTAACGATATATCTGTAAGAAACATTAGTAGTGATAGATTCCTTACCGCCCCACCCTTCCTCCCCGTTCTGTGAACTGATTTCTAGGGTTAAGGTCATCCCTTTCAGGGCCCTAGTTTCAATGCACCAGTGGTCAGTATCTTGCATGGCTCTGCGTTCCTGGCGCGGAAAGTCGTGTACAGAACTGACGTCAGCGCGCGTGGGCGGTGTCTAAGTAGCGCCCGCGACGTCATCTCAGTGACCACTACGCCAACGACGGACGCGGAGCCGCAGGACGCCACCTACCGACGCGCAGGGGTACTGCTGATGAAAACTTTCCGGATCCAGTCTGACGCCTGGGGATATTCTAAGGTAAGGAATCTATCACTACTAAAGTTTCGAACAGATATATCGTTACCGAAGGTAAGTAACTTGTTCTTCAGGGCCCTAGTTTTGTGCACCAGTGGTCAGTGTCTTGCATGGCTCTGCGCTTCTGGCGTGGAAAGTCGTGTACAGAACTGACGTCAGCGCGCGAGGGCGGCGTCTAAGTAGTTGCCACGACGTCATCCCAGCGACGCTGACGACGAACGCGGAGCCGACCGACGCCACCTTTCGACGCGCAGGGGCACTGCTGACGAAAACTTCTCCGGATCCAGTCTGACGCCTGGGAGTAATTCTAAGGTAAGGAATCTATAACTAATCTATGTCTCTTACAGATATATCGTTACCGAAGGTAAGTAACTTGTTCATCTAGAAGTCTCCATCTGGTGAACAAGTTACTTACCTTTTAATGCATTATCTGGTAGAGACTGTATCTAGCCACAGATTCCTTACTGATCCTCCCTGCTCTGCGAACGGATTTCTCTACATTGTGTAACTCTTGTAGATCCTTAGTGTCTGCACATTAGTCCATCAACATTCTGTCGTAGCTCCGTGCTTTTGGCATGGAAATGTCATGAAAAGAAACTGATGTCAGTGCACTTGAGTGGCACCTTTATAGGCTCTGCGCACGTCACTTCTGTGCAGATGACACTGACATGGAGCCAAATGACGCCACTTACCGGCATAAAGAGGTACTGCTCGAACATTTGCAGATCCAGTCTGAGGCCTGGGAAATATTCTACGGTAAGGAATCTGTGGATAGAGTCTCTACCAGCGAAGGCGTTGCCGAAAGAAAGTAACTTGCTCTTTGGGGTGTCTGGGGGCACTGTTCCTGATTTAAACCGTGCAACAGCTTCTCTGACAGATCTGTCAAATTACTAACACCCAGGTATTCATATGAGTGGTGGCTAGAAGAGGGTTGGGAAGCACCTGTCCATGTTTCTTTACTCCACAGACCCTAAAAAGAGGGACCCACTGACTCTGTAAATGAGTTCTATTTAGATTTATTGCAAGTAAGTTTGTATTTTTTAGGATATCCTGAACATCTGACACTCATGAATCTACATTGGGCACCCCTGTTCCAGAAACACCAGCCTATCATTTTCAGATTGTTACTAAGATTATAACAGGTAGGGTTTGCAGAATCTTCACTTTTTTGAAGAATGCAGAGAATTTTCAACTCCATGCATGCTGACAGAGACAGGAGTTATTTGTTCAAGAATTCAGAACCCCAAAATCTTCCTGGTGCCTGCATGAAACATTGACTTCATGTAAGTAAAGTTAAACAATCCCCCCAAAACCATAATTCCAAAATCCGTCCCAGAAATTAACAAATGACTGAACCAAAGTAAGAAAATGTGAAAAGGTGCTCAATTTTCCAAGAGCCCGCAAGTCAGAAGAACGTTGTAAATAAATGGATGGAATTAAGATGAACGTTTGTAGAGATAGTATTGAACATGGGCATGTGTTGTGATATTTTATTCTAGACAAAATTCTAAACATCTTGCAGAAACAGCAGTGTGTTTATTTTAATATAGCTTTTATATTCAGCCGCCAAAGGAGCCACCAGCAAGGAGGTGCCAGAATGCACATAGAAATATACAATATGTCTCTATTGCCTGCGTGGGCTCAAAAGTGCCTTGCAATGACCCTCCTAGAAATACATCACTCAGTGTCTGCTTTTCAAGCACAACAGCATACGGTACATAGGGACAGAAAAATCCCAGACACTAATCACACACATCAACTTGACATGTGTGGTTAGGGTATGGCTCTGGGACTGCTCTGTACTGTGCCCTAGTATATGGCAAGGGCTTAGATAAGATTGTTTCTGATGGACACTTCTACCTGCATATACCTCACCTCTAGAATACTCACCTAGGCACCAGAATGGTCCAAAATGCTCTTCTTCATAGTTCTTCCCCAAAAGGGGAACCTGACTCCATTCTACACCGTAAGTGGTGTTCCTGTGCCATTCCCTTTTATCCGCATCTTTATTTATTTATTTATTTATTTAAGTGATTTGTAGAGCGAAGAGCTGCCCAAAGGCTTCCCAGCGCTAAGAGACCAATACCGTAGAAAGGATAGAGGTGGATTAATAATACTGATGGAACAGCCAAGTTTTAGTCGACTTCCGGAAGGCTGCTTCCGTTTCCAGAAATCTAGATTCGCGTGGCAGTGAATTCCACAGCTTGGGTGCCAGATGAGTGAAGGATCTGCCTCCCCATCTGGCTCTCCTGATTCTGGTAGTTTTTAGCAGCCGTTCGGAGCAGGATCTGAGGCTTCTGTTTGGGACATAGGGGATCAACATGTTTTTGCTTTTACTCGGGCCCTTGTTGTGTAAGGCTTTGTATGTCATACAGAGTGCCTTGAACTTAATTCTGGCCTCAATCGGGAGCCAGTGAAGCACTTTTAGATGCTTCCTGGTTGATTCCTGGATTGGGACCTTGCAAAGCAGCCTTGCTGCCGCGTTCTGGACCACTTGAAGTCTTTTGGCAACATATTTTAGAGCCCCTAGGAAGAGGGAATTTCCATAGTCTAAACGTGATGTAACCAGGGAATGGACTACTGTCTTTCTGAGTTGTATGGGGATACGCTCCAGGACTTTGCGGAGCATTCTAAGTAGTCCAAAACAAGTGCTTGCTAGTTTCTTGGTTTGGATCTCCATTGTTAGATCCTTGTCAAGCAAGAAGCCAAGATTTTTGATAGTCAACTTCGGATGTAGGTGGGCTACCTAGTCAATTGGGCCAGCTGATCAGAGGCCTAGGGACTGTCTTGTTCCCGAGGACCATCAGCTCCGTTTTATCCCCGTTCAGCTTTAGGCAGCTGTTTGTCATCCGATCCACAACCCTTTCCATGCAGAGTGCTAAGCTATCGGAGTCACCGTTGGATCTGGAATCTAGGGAGATTACCAACCGAGTGTCATCAGCGTAAGATATCATGGAGACATCAAACTCCTGCGCTATCCGTGCTAGTGGTCTCATGTAGACATTAAATAGTTTGGGACTCAGCGCGGAGCCCTGAGGAACCCCGCAAGTCAGAGGTATCGTCTTGGAGAGGAGGTTAGTTTCCATAACTTGGAAAGTTCTACCTTCCAGAAAAGATGCCAGCCACTGTAGGGATTTACCTTGGATGCCAAGGTCCAGCAGGCTATTTTGCAAAGTATGGTTGTCCACCGTGTTAAATGCTGCGCTAAGGTCAAGAAGTAGTATAGCGGCTGAGCTTCCCTGATCCAGCGTCATTTTAAGTTCCTCTACCACTGCCAGAAGTGCTGATTCTGTGCTGTGCTGAGCACGAAATCCCATCTGTGTGGGATGGAGGCATTGGTTTGTTTCCAGAAACTCTGTCAGCACTCCATTTACTTATTTTTCTAACAATTTCCCAACAAATGGCAGCAGTGAAATGGGACGATAATTCCCTAGTTGGGCTGGGTCTAGATTAGGTTTTTTTAACAGAGGTCTAATTATTGCATGTTTCCATGCACTTGCTACTTCGCCAGACTCTAGTGAGAGGTTCATAATTTTAACTAGTGTTGGGAGCAAGATCTTTGTAACTTTTTTAAGAACAGCGGTGGAGCAGTGTCTAACGGCGATCCAGATTTCACCTTATCCATCAATAATCTCACATCCTCTGTGTTGACTGGAGGGAAGCTAGTGAGAGTGGGCGTAGAGGGGATCTGCGCCTGATCTCTTTCCTGCTTTATAAATGTCTCTCTCCCGGTCATAAATGAGCTATAGATTTCCGTGACTTTTTTGAGGCATTAGGTATCTAGATCATTACATCTTTCCTCCGTGGCCTCAGCTGTATGGGTGTCGTGTGTTAGGGAGGTTAAGGCCTTGACCACTGCGAAAAGTTCTTTTGAGGAGTTCTGAGCCTGATTAATCTTTAGCTCAAAGAATTTTGCCTGTGCTTCTTTAATGCTGTTGTAATATAGTCTGATAGCCGCCTTATACCTGGCTTTGAGTTGTAAATCATAGGTTTTCCTCCATTCCCTTCCAATTTTTTTGCAGTTTTTCTTTAAGGATAATAGTTGAGCGTTAAACCATAGCGCCATTTTGGTCCTGGATTTTGGTTTAGAAGATGTTTTAGGGGCTATTTTATCCAGTGATTGTGTGATCCAATTTTCCCAGCTTGAATAAGCTTCTTCAGCTTTATCATGAGTCTTGGTGTCCAGTGAGGCTAGGAGATGCCTCCAAGAATCTGTGTTCAACTTCGACCAGTTTCTTGCCTTCGTAGCTACCAAAGGAAGTTACTTTTCCTTTCCACTTGCCCTGTTGCCAAGTTTGAATGGAATTAGGTGGTGGTCTGACCAGGGTACTGGTGTTGAAGGGGCGACTGAGATATTAGGGTCATTTGAAATTACTAGATCGAGTATATGACCCTTGATGTGTGTAGCAGACGTAACCAGCTGGGATAGTTGTAGACCCTCAAGTTCTAGCAGCAACCTCTTGACACAAGGGAGGTTCTGGTCCTCAAAGTGAAGATTTAGGTCCCCTAATATGGTGATATGGGCTTTTTTCACCAGAAAGCTGGCTAAAGAATCGGTCAAGCTATCTAAGAACTCTCTATAGGGGCCAGGGGGCCTGTATATTAGAAGCTCTGAAAAGGTGTATGTTGGCGAGAAAGTGATGGAAAATTGGAGGCTTTCGCAGCCCTGGATAGAAAGGGGGTTAATGATGCATTTAAATTCATTTTTTATCAGGATGGCAAGTCCACCCCCCACCTGCCCTATGCGGTCCTGTTTATAGATTTGAAATCATGGAGGGAGGGCCATTAAAATGTCTGGGGTGGAGCTGTCGTTAAGCCAGCTTCCGTTATAAATAAGGCGTCGAAATTTGCCTCCTCTAATAGCAGGCAGATTTCGGTTTTGTGTTTGGCCAGGGATCGGCTGTTAATTAGGCCTAGCCACCAAGCCTGCGACTCCGTGCGTAATCTGCGAGTGTCTGTCTTGTGCTTGACAGGCACTTTTATCTCAAAGTTACAGTGTCGGCATACCTGATCTCATGCTGGCTCACTGTTGAATTGCCAGCCCTTCTCACAGCATGCTTCATGAGGAGGCTTAAGACTATGTAGCTGGTTACCTGTGTATATGATCCGGGGCCGCATAATTAGGGCAGGGTTCCTGGCCCCTGGACCAGTTCGGGCGAGGACGGGCGCAGACGGGCTTGCCTTTGGCGCGCCTTCAGCACGCCAGCGGCGCGCCCGCTGCGCGCCCGCTGCGCGCCCGCTGCCCGGCCTTCATTTTGAAGCGTGAGAGGTCTGAAAGCTAGACTGTTGATCTCTGACGCTGATGTTGAGTGCGCTCTATGGTAGAGAGGGGTAACTCTACCTCTCTACCGCACTCTTTGGTCCCTGCCTGCCTGCCGGAGAGAAAAGTGCCCCGCTCTTGTTGCCAGGTGAGAGTTTTAAGAATAGTGCAACAGTGGTTAAAAATGGCGCGATATTGCAAACAGTAGTATTTTTTAAGAGTAGGCAAATCTTTAAAACAATTTAAGAGAATAGATTACGGTGCCAAATCTTTAAAAAAAAATTATGAAAAGGAATACGGTGCTAGAGGTCCGACACGGGACTTCTCTACCTTCAGAGATCAGTCTCTCAGTGTGGTTCTGGAGCTCATTTTCTCCTCCGAAAACTCTTTCACTAGAAAGTGCAACAACCATGTCCTCTCCTAAACATTCAGAGTTTAAACACTGCCAGGACTGTGAGGGGCAAATGTATAAAAGCAACTCTTCTGTTATATGTCTGTGGTGTGTGTGTTCTGATCACAATTCTAACTCTTGTGAGTCATGTCACAACATGAATTCCAAGACCATTAAGGAGTGGGAGGCCAGGCTTTTTATGGCCAAGGCCAAAGATAGCAAAGGTAGACGTTCATCTAGGCCTAGTTCCTGATCGCCAACGTCATCAGAGCCGAGATCCTCCCACATAAAACATAAAAAAGAGGAGGCACAGAAGCAAATATAAGAGAGGGCAGTCACCAGGGCCTCTCTCTTCCTCCTCTTCAGAGCAAGAATTTGCTGAAGTCATGCTTCAAAAAGATCCGACTCCATTGGAGACAGCAGTCCTTTCGGCTGTCCCACAGCCATATTTAAACTTCTTGTGTCTGGATTGGATCCGGCACACCACTGGAGTGCCTTTGGACCCCATGGGACCTCTGGAATGCCGTATGGGTCTTGCCGGTGGGTATTCCCTCAGCTCCCTTTGCCTCCTTGTCTCAAGATCCTATCTAGGAATTCCAGGGCCTAGCGGACACTAGTGATATGGACACTTCCCTAACACTGGAATTTGCATTCCTATCAGGCCCTTCCACCCCAGTGTATCCACTTATCATTCCATTATTTGCGCAGAAATGGTCATTTTGGAGCTTCCCTTGCCATCTATGAAGACCAAGCTAACATATTCACAGAGGTTCTTCAGCCATCGATCCACACATCTGAGCCACTCCTCCCATTTAATGAGGCCGTTAGATCCTGTGCTATCACCATTGACAAAACCATTTTACTCTGTTGCTAGGAGATATTGTCCTGTTCCCGGGTACCCCTCTTGTTTGTCGGAGCACCCATCTCAGGAAAGCCTTGTCACCGAGCCTCATCCTCATCCAAACTAACTCCTGGGAATTTCCTTACTGCTTCTATGGATAAGGAGTTGAAAAAGATAGAAGCTTAGGCAAAAAAGATCTTTATATCTGGGAGCCTGACTCAAGTCATTGAACATCAAATGCTTATTAGGAAGCTATGTTCTTGAACTCTGGGATATGGCGGGCACACTGATCCCTAATTTACATCAAGAACTTCCGACCCACTTTCAAGACCTTATCAGGGATGGGCAGAGAGCATCAGATCAAGTCATACAGTCAGGTCTGGATATGGTGGATTCAGTCGTCAGATCCATGGAGGATGCCTGTCACTTCCAGACAACGTGTACGGTTAAGAACCTTAAGATTCTCTTCAGATGTCCAATTCATGCTCATGGACCTCCCCTTTTAAGGCACAAAATTGTTTGATGAGAAGGCTGGTTCAGCCTTGGGTGTGGTTTAACACTAGTTCATCTACAACACTTTCCCTTGGTCTGCAACCCCAAAGGAAGGACTTTCAGGAATTCTGGAAGTTTCGTGGGAGAGCCCCCACCACTCTGCTTTTTAAAAATTCCCAATTTTCTTGTCCATCTCAAAGAGTGTTCGTGTCCTTCATTGGTTACCTGTTTGTGAGAGGATCAAATTGAAGGCTCTGTCTGATCCACAAGGCACTGTGCAAAACTAGTCCTCTCTATTTTCAGAAGATCTTCTCTTGGCATATCCCCAATTGTAACCTAGATCAGGTGCGGCCAAATAGTGGGCATTCCAAAAATAAAGAAAGTCAGATGGGGAGGCAGAAGATTTTATTTCTCAGCATGCAAGCTCTGGAACACCATGCCTTTTTCTTTGAGATCTCAATCGAACCTTGTACTTTTTAGGAAATTGTTAAAAGCCTGGCTTTTCACTTTCCGTATTAAGTAGGTCTTTTTTAGTTCTCTCATAGGACGCTAGTGCCAAGACGCCTCGATATTTACGCACTTTATAAAAAATATTTGCTTACTTACTTACCAAAAGGCTCTCACACCCTCTTGCTGCCGTACAGAGGTTGTGGAAAGGGTCAAGTTTGTCCAACCTTCCAGCCTACTACCTCCTCCTCCCCGCCACTGTAGTGAAGCAGTTCTAGTTCTGCCTAATCAGCCCATTTGAGAATGTGATACCTTTTTTCAACAGACTTGGAAGGCCATAACTTTGGACCAGTTGGGCATTCAAATTGTGGAAAATGGATATACCCTCCCCTTCCAGCAGTCTACACCCCGGATCCCACCGCTGATGAGATCTCAATCGAACTGGGTACTTTTTAGGATATTGGTAAAAACCTGACTTTTCACCTTCCATATTAAGTAGGTCTTTTTTAGTTCTCTCATAGGACGCTAGTGCCAAGACGCCTCAGAATTTGCATGCTTTATAAAAAATCTTTGCTTACTTACTTACCAAAAGGCTCTCACACTCTCTTGCAGCCGTACAGAGGTTGTGGAAAGGGGCAAGTTTGTCCAACCCTCCAGCCTACTACCTCCTCCTCCCCTGCCACCGTTGGGAAGCAGTTCTAGTTATGCCTCGTCAGCCCATTCGAGAATGGGATTCCTTTTTTCAACAGACTTCGAAGGCCATAACTTCGGACCAGTGGGGCATTCAAAATGTGGAAAATGCATATGCCCACTCCTTTCAGCAATCTACTCCCCGGATCCCACCACTGCTGCTCAGACCTTTCACAGGAACACCTACACCTTCAGCAGCAAAAAGTGGTAGCCCTACTTCAGAAAGTAGCCATGAAGTTGGTGTCAGAACAAGAGATTGGTACTATTTTCAACTCTCTTGTTCCAAAGAAGGAAGGCGGTCTTCGGCCAATCCTAGACTTCAGAGTCTTGAATCTTTTCCTTCGCAAGGAGAAGTTGAAGATGCTGTCCCGTGCACAGGTTATTTCGCCGCTCCAACTTGGATACTGGATGGTGTCACTCTACTTACAGAACTTGTGCTTTCACATACTACTTCTAAATTACCACAGGAAGTACCTGTGTTTTATGTGGGATCAACTCACTATCAATGAGCGTCTTTCCTTTTGGTCTACCATAGGCACCACAAGTCTTCACAAAGGTGATGGTGTTTGTGGCAGCCCATCTCGGGAAGCTGGGAATTCAAGTGTTTTCCTACTTGAAATGCTAGCTTCTGAAACCCAGGATCCCACAGATGGTGCGCTTACATCTGCAATCAACCGCATACCTGCTGCATGGCTTGGGTTTTTCTCTCAATGTATCCAAATCTCACCTGGAGCCTTTTTAGCCCTCCCACCAGACCAGAGAGTGCAGGACATTCATGCTCTGCTCCCATGATTCCAGGGAAGTGCTTGTATTCCAGTTCTGTGTGTCCTTCACCTGTTAGGTCTACTGGTTTGTTGCTTTCTATTAGTCATGTATGCTCGCTGGCACCTGAGGGCTATCCAGTGGTGTTTTCGCAGGCAGTAGTTCCTGCACTGAGCAAACCTTGCGGACTCCATCTTTGTCTCAGGGGACGCTGCAGCAGACCTTGCCTGGTGGGGTTGGATTAGAACCTTTCTAGAGGGATGTCCTTTCAACCCCCTCCAGCCATGGCTGCAGTCATGATAGAATCCTTTATTGTATGATGGAAGGCACACCTGGAGGAGCTGGAGATCACCGGCTTTTATTCCCTGGAAGAACAAAGGTTCCATATAAATCTGCTTGAACTGAGGGCAATTTGTCTAGCTCTCAGGTTATTTCTCCTTTCCCTTCGCTTTCGGTCAGTCCAGATCTTATAAACAATATGACTACTATATGTTATGTCAATAAGCACATGGTGTGGTGTGCAAGTAAACAATCAAGGGGGAGTAAGGTCTCAGTCTCTCTGATGAAAAGCTCTAAAATTCTGGTCCTGGGCACACAAACACAGACTGCAGTTGGTGGTGAATCATCTGATGAGCTCGCTGAACACCGGAGCCGGCAACTGGAGTCACCATCATCTTGCTGATCATGAGTGACACCTCTGCCCGGAGGTGGTGCGCATTATCTTTGAATAGTGAGCCATGAATCACATGGATATCTTTGCCACTCATTCCAATTTACATTGCCCGAAGTTCTGCACCTACGAGTATCCGAGGCAAGGAGCATTAGGGACGCTTTTCAGTTGAAGTGGAACTTTCCTCTCCAGTATGCGCTCCCTCCCATATCCTTGATTCCTTGAGTTCTTAGGAAGATTCACCAAGGCCAGGCCCAAGTCATCTTAGTGGCCCCGGATTGGCAAAAAAGGGTAAGGTAGCTCAGACCTTCTGTCCCTCTCTCTTTGTCCCCCACTCCAGCTTCCTCTCAGGGTGCACCTCTTCTCCTAGTTGTAGGGAAACGTTCTCCACGCTGGCCTCCAGACTCTGCACCTTCATGCATTTTGGGGCATATTAGCAAGACCCACGTTAAAATTATCGCCGTTTTAGCGGCAGGAAACTACCGCTAAAACGGCGATAATGGGCTTGCTAATATGCGTTATAGAATTCCAATAGAAGCCCAGGTTAGATGTGCAGGACATCTAACCTGGGCTTCTCTTGGAATTCCATAACGCATATTAGCAAGCCCATTATCGCCGTTTTAGCGGCAGTTTCCTGCCGCTAAAACGGCGATAATTTTAACGTGGGTCTTGCTAATATGCCCCTAAGTTTGAGCGGGAACATCTGAATGCCTTTCAGCTACCTGATGATGTGGAGGATGTGATCTTAAATGCCTGTCATTCTTTCACCAAATCCGTTTATTGTCAGAAGTGGGTCAGGTTTGCAGCTTGATGCATTGACCACGGAGTTGGTCATTTGAAAGTGTGCCTGTCTGACATGCTCAAGTTTGCGATTTCTATGGCACCGGAAAACTGTGTTGTGTGTACAGTGAAAGGGTACCTGACAGCCTTGTCGGCTTTCCTCTGCCACCCAAATCAACCGTAAAGTTCAAGTCCCTTATTGTGCTAAGGTTCTTGAAAGGTCTGACCAATATGTTTCCTCCCACTCCATTTGTTATGCCACAGTGGTATATTAACCCAGTTCTTACCTTTTTCATGGGGCCTGTAAGAAATTGGTTAACTGGTTGAGAGCTGTGAAATCCTACTCAAGCAGAAACCATAATCCTTGTCAAAGTGAAGTCACAAGCAAACCCCACATGAACATGTGCTCAACCCTCTGGTAGCTTGGCACAGAGCAGTCAGACTTAACTTAGAGGCAATGTTTAAAGTATTTATGCAGCACTTCAAACAGTAATAAAGTGAAAACACGACACCAGAAAAATCCCACACCAATTTAGAAAAATAGTCATTTTTAATAAATAATTTAAGACCAAAACAATAAAAATCCAATCAGTAGAACCAGAGATATACAATTTTTAAGATTTCATTGAATATAGCACTAAAAAACACAAAGTGCCAATAGTGGTTATCTGGTCATGCCGGACTGGAAGAAAGTCACAAGTTCAGGCCAACCGCAATGGAGCAAGGGCCGGCTACAGGGACCCAGTTAGGCCAGCTGAACAAGAGTATCTTAAATCCTGGTTGTGAAACGTTGCGAGTCCTGTATGGAAGATGCTTTGCACAGAAAAGGCAATACATGGTCTTGGTCGGAGATGCGTCATGCAGGACCAGTTCGAGGAGCTGTGAGGTTGTGATGTGAGGTGCTGCATCGTTGTCGAGGATAGCGTCAATGAGGGGGCTTGTGATGGTAAGTTCTGCGTCGAGGATGCGTCACTCTCCGGTTGGTTCAGAAAAAGCTGTGGGGCTTGCGATGCGAGGGCCTGCATCGGGGATATTTCGTGCAGTGGCGGTTCTGAAGAGATCACGCGCTGTAAGTGCGATGCAAATTCCTTGCTCTGAGAGAGTCTTCGCAGCAGAAGCGATGCGTTGGCTCTCCTCGGGGTTGAGCCGTGCAGCAGAGGAGATGTGTTGTTTCTGCTTGATCCAGATTGAATGACAAAGCACATTCAGAAGTGTCAGAGTAGTCTCTCAATGTAGTTGGGTTTCAATGAAGGTGAGGGAATTGCTCCTTTTGGATATAGTGCCCTCACACACCCTTGCGAGTGTCATGCTTCATCATCGGGCGTTGCTCCTCGTGGGGGTGGCGCTGCTGTCCTCCATGGGCCCCGCGAGTGGGCTCTTTATCGGAGATCTTTTAAGGAGATGCCGCAGTTGTGCATGTGGGTGTGTGGGCCTAGGACAGTGAGTGAGTGAGTTAAAATTACCTTTACGGTACCCAGAACCCAAGTTTTATTCGGGGTTCTGGAAGGTAAGGTTAAAAAACAAAGGATGAGGAGCACCTCCTTAAAGCAAATGTAGCGGAGGGACGAGTGTCTTCCTGCTGCTCTCAGAATCCGTGTGAATGAATGAAAGGTGAAATTAGGTCAACATGTTTCGCGCTTGGAGGTGGTCCCTAATGGATCCAGGAGCGCTTCGTCAGGACCGTGAGGTGGAAATAAAAGAAAAAAAGATTAGGAATCAGGGAAAAGACACCCTGTATTACTACTGTACCTATACTCAGGTGTCAATGCGTCTAAGCGCTAATAGGAACGTCTGGATCGAGTTCCTTTACCCAACCTGGTGATATAAAAAGGGATAAAAAGAGAGACACGTACAAACATACAGAAAAACATGTGAATCACATGTTAATGGTGGCAATCACTAGGACTCGAATGTGGTCACAAAAGGCATTCAAATCCTCAGACATACTCGTGGGCATGCTCAGTGAAATATGCCCTTGTCGACATACTGCCAGGTACTCATAAGTGCCAAACTTTGCACACGACTATGAGCAGGGCAATAATGCACACACAGGTCTGGTGTCGCCTTCGACTGGCTGCACATAGCCACAGGTGGTGGGTGTATAGCATGCACATATCTTGTTCGTAAACCCAATAGTATACAGGGTGGTGACTTGGCTGAATCATTAAAATCATAGAAATAAAGGCTTCACTGCCATTCTGCTCGTGGCAGTTCGTGAGCCTTATTAGTCAGAGGCGGTGGGCATACTGCATACATCTACCTCGTTCGTGAACCAAATGGTAAACAGGGTGATAACACAGCTGACTCAGTAAAATCAACGCATCGCTGCCTTCGTGCTCCTGGCAGTCCATTAGCCTTATCAAATGTGTTTTGTGACTGTCATGGGTGTCTCGAAAATATGACAATCGTAGCGACAGTGTTTATAGACGCGGTGCCACACACACACCACTCGTAAGCAAGCTCGATCGCATACCCCTTTATTCGAAATGGTTGGCCTCGCCGGCGCTCACTGCGGTGATGTGGGTGAGTCTCTGTGGATGCATTAAGAACAAAGCGAAATCGTGAGCTCGTACTGCCCCCGATGCCCGTTTGTCCCATAAAAGTCTTTACCTTGGATCTTTTGCAGAGACAGCAGGAAGATACATACATTCACTCGCCCCTGTGGAAGCCCATTACCTGCCCATCCGTTAGTGAATCGCCTGTAGTTTGGGAAGGTCCGGCTTGCCAAGTTATAGCCGTGAGACTGTGAACGGGTGGAAATGACGTTCCACGGGGCGTGGTACGTAGGGGGTTCATGCGTGTAGACTACGTGAGTGTTGCTGTAGTCTACTGAAACGGTGGCGGCCATATTTGAGTGGTGCCGGGCTGTTGAAAAAAGCGTGTTGGTGTCTGGTCTGACTAGTAATCAGTGTATGGCACATGATGTCAAGAAGAAAATCGAGTGTCACATGGAAGTCCTTATAGTTGGTGACTATAGGTCTAGTTGTGAATTGTCGATGATTGAATTGAATATATTGAGCATCTGGTACTGTAGTTACCTATAACAGTAGGCGGCCAGGTTGGAGTGTGGCCGTCGTTGTCTGGACAGCGTCGTCTCTGCTAATGTAGGTTATGTGGCACATATTAATACTGTAGGGAAAGCCATGTGCTGTTTTGAGTGTGGTGGAGTACAGAGCCTCTGGTATTGTGGGGGCGACTTCATGTCACTCTAAGTTCTTCGTACTGCCACAGATGCTGAGTTACACCCTATCTATGGACTGCGTCATTATGGAAGGGTCACCAACGGCCAGTTAAGTTATAGGTCCCTTCTCATAGGGACCCTTAACATCTATCAGGGTCCGCGCTGTCTGCACAGTGTGGGCGGGGACATAGGCAGATTTTAGATGAGTGATGGTACATCTATCAATGGGAAGGAGGTGAATGCGGGAGATCTACCCTCGTGCCGCCTATGGTCATTGAAAAGTGGACAAGGGAGGGTACCTGGGGGTGTAAGTACACTCTGGTTCTAGGTCATTAATTCTGCCCAGGGTATCTTGTCGTTCAGGCCCTCTGAGTTGCTCTTCAATCTGTGGACCCAGCGTTGTTCCTGCCTAAATAATGTGTTGTTTGTCCAGTTGGGATTAGATTCGATAATTGTCCATTTGAGACTGTCTGGGTTGTGATTCTTTTCAGAGAAATGACTCAATAGTTTGGTATTGGTTTTTCAACAACGTATGGTACTTTTATGCTCCCCTATTCGAATTTTGACTGGTCTCGTTGTCATCCCCACATATCTTTTTTCGCACAGGCAAGTGATAGCGTATATACTGTTTTTTGTATTGCAGTTGGTGTGTCTCCTCTGATGCCAAGGTCTGGCCAGACCAAGGTCAATCTGTTTAGAAACTGATGTGAGGGGACACACAGAACAGGACCCACAGGGGTAGTGACCCACCACCGGGGGTAGAGCCATAGGGTGGATTGTGTGGGGGGGGGGTTGCTTTGAGACGTGTGTGGACCAGAAGGTCCTTTAGATTTTGGGTGTGTTTAAAAGCAAAAAGAGGAGGTGGCCCTGGGGTAAAAGCTCCCGTCTCTAGGATGCCCCAGTGTTTCCTAATCACTTTCTGGATCTTATTGGAACTGGGCGTGAACGTGGTCACACATGTGATTGCCTCTGTCTCTGGTCTGTCCTTCACCTCGAGGAGGGCTTCCCTATGGTTGTTCCGGGCCCGTTTCTGTGCCTGCCGTATTATTTTCTTGGGATAATGTCGCTCCGATAGGTTGTCTGACAGAATTTGGGATTGTTTCTCAAACTCGCTCAAGGTATCGCAATTCCTTCGGAGGCGTAAAAATTGGCCTACTGGCAGGTTATTCCTCAGTGCTTTCGGATGATGGCTCTCATACATCAGGAGACTGTTCCTATCCGTGGGTTTTCTATAGTTTGTTGTATGTAGGGACCCTTCATGTAGGGAGATCTGGAGGTCCAGGAAGGGGATGCTTTCTTGTGACTTGGTACCGGAAAACCTGAGAAAGGGGTCTAGAGTGTTGATCCACCCACAGAATGTCACACATTGTTACTCGTCGACCCTCCAGAAAAGGAGGATATCGTCAATGTAGCGCTGCCACATCACAATGTTGTTCCTGTAGGGATTATTCTCCCCTAGGATGTACTTGTCCTCAAAGTTAGCCATATAGAGGCAGGCTAGACTAGGAGAGAAGGTGCTCCCCATGCTGGTGCCTTGGATCTGGTGATAAAGTTGCGTCTGGAAGGCAAAGAAATTTTCTTTCGGAGCTATGGAGGCACATTCACAAATAAACGAGATGGGTGTCTCATAAGGCCATGGCTCAACACTTCGTAGCGTGGACTCCAAAACTTCCAAGGTGGCATCCTGGGGAATGTTCGTGTAGAGTGCCTCCACATCCAAAGTAACCAAGAAGTTGATGGTTTCAGGTTCGGGAAAGTTTTTGATCAAGTTGAGGACTTCGGTTGTGTCCCTGAGATAGGATGGTGTTTTAGTGACTAAGGGGCGGAGGTAGAAGTCGAGGAACTTGCTGTTCAAACAAAGCTGCTGATGGACGGGCGCTTGTTTCATTGCCAGATCACGAAAATCACTTGACTGGCTAAAATTACAGACTCCAACCGACGGGTGGAAGTCTTTTACAGAATGAGTTTTGAGGCTCCAACCGGCTGGTGGAGGTTTTATTCCTAAACCCATATTTGATTAAGGAGGCATTTGATAACTTGCAGAGATACTAAAGAATCTGCTTATTGGCTGCCCTCCCCCCTCCTGTCCTGAAGAAGACCCACCTTGATGCATTTCACTTTTGCGCAACTTACGGGGTCGAAACGTCGACGTACTACATATGTCTACACAACACTCCTGATCACAGTCTTATTTGTCATTTGGATCCTGAAGCATATGTGCTAAAATAACAAGGACATACGATAAAATCTTTCTCCCCTTCTTTTATTGCACACTTAATTGTTTCTGTATATAGTGTACTGTCTTTATCACCAACCACCACATGTCACTTTTTTACCACAGTCACGTATTTCATAGTGAAATTGAAATTGTAAATTGCGACAGCCATAATTATTTGACTTTTTCTAAATACATTATTGAATTCTAATTTTGGTGTGTGTTATATATTTTCTTCCTTTGCAAATCATTGATATGTGTTATAAGTAAGCTAGAGCTACTTGCCCTAAGCAATTGAAAACCCCGACAGAACCATTGTTTACTTTAATACGTATACCCAGGTTCTGAGGGACACCGGGTTGCCCCATTACGTTCATTCCTATTAGCGCTTAGACGCATCGACACCTGATTATAGGTACAGTAGGAATACAGGGTGTCTTTTCCCTGATTCCTAATCTTTTTTTCTTTTATTTCCACCTCACGGTCCTGACGAAGCACTCCTGGATCCATTAGGGACCACCTCCAAGCGCAAAACATGTTGACCTAATTTCACCTTTCACTCATTCACACGGATTCTGAGAGCAGCAGGAAGACACTCGTCCCTCCGCTACATTTGCTTTAAGGAGGTCCTCCTCATTCTTTGTTTTTTAACCTTACCTTCCGGACCCCCGAATAAAACTTGAGTTCTGGGTACCGCAAAGGTAATTTTAACTCACTCACTCACTCACTGTCCAAGGCCCACACACCCACATGCACAACTGCGGCATCGCCTTAAAAGATCACCGATAAAGAGCCCTCTCGCGGGGCCCATGGAGGACAGCAGCGCCACCCCCACGAGAAGCAACGCCCGATGATGAAGCATGACACTCGCAAGGGTGTGTGAGGGCACTATATCCAAAAGGAGCAATTCCCTCACCTTCATTGAAACCCAACTACATTGAGAGACTACTCTGACACTCTTTTCAACCACAATAGGTTGCCTTCTCCTCTTTCTTTCGGAACAGTTACCCCTTAGTGAGTACTACGTTAGTCCTTGGGAGCAACGGTACTGGACCATTATTTTTCCTACTAGCTCCCCGTCCCCCCCTCTTTACATTGTGTTGTGAAAGCACATTCAGGCCCACTTCCAAAGGTCCAGGATCGCGCCACTTGGCAGGGTAGGACTCACAGTTGCAGAGTCCAGTTGCTGGTTACAAGAGACTAGCCCTTGGAGTCACTCTGGTGGCCCTCAGTATAGGTTGCAGGTCCAGTCCTTCTCACCTAGGCAAGATGGCAGCAGGTCAGCACAGCAGAGCAGCAGTCCAGTAGAGTGGCAGTCCTTTCAGAAGAGTCTTACACAGATCCTTTAGGCTAGTCCTGTCATGTATACCCCTTTTTACATACATTGTCCCATCCACATAACAATAACGGTTCTGAAACAGGTGACCTTTTACCTAGTGGCTTGCTCCTGTTTCCTCGACACCAGGCTCTTAGTATTCTATCCTAACCCTGTACCTGATATACATAAACATGTCCTTAGGCACGGTATAATTACTCTGTATCAGGGTCACTGCTTTTTTTCATCCTTGGCCAACAGCCAGCTGTGCATGATCACATTTGTTTGGAAAAACATGTAGGATTGTTTGCAAAACATTGATGATTGTTTTCAAAGCATTCGTGATTGTTTCAAAAACATATTGATTCTAGAAGAAACCCTGGAGTGGCCACTCTAGTATATAAGACCCTTATTTTCCCCTGAAAATTAGAGGAGAATTCCTTCCAAGCTGACACGGGGTCCTGCATGCTGAATCTTCGACACGCAGCGGTCTGACATCCCTTGCGGGGTGTCATCCTTGAAGCAGAGACGGGGTCCTTCATTCTCAACCATCAGGTGAGGGGGCTGGTTCATCCCTAGGGGATTCTTGGCTAGATACATACATATACGCATATACATGCTACACCTAAAGATCTAGGCTAGGTACATTTAGGCAAAATTACTTAGGGTGTGCATTATAAATCTGAAAGAGACGATTAGTTATAGACTCCTTACCTTAGAATTACTCCCAGGCGTCAGACTGGATCCGGAGAAATGTTTTCGTAGCAGTACCCCTGCGCGTTGATAGGTGGCGTCGGTCGACTCCGCGTTCGTCGTCGGCGTCGCCGGGATGACGTTGCGGTATCTACTCGTGCGCTGACGTCAGTTCTTTCTTTTTCCGCGCCCGCCAGCGCAGATCCGGAGAGAGCAGTACCTACAGTCACCTTTTGACTGATATTTTTCGACTTTTGTCGACTTCATTTTTGAGTCGTGTTGACTCCTGGTGCACATAGGGATGCCACGTCAGACCGGCTTCAAGGCTTGTGACTCCTGTCACAAACTGATGTCGGTCACGGACCCGCACCTTGTGTGCCTCTGGTGCCTGGTGCGCGACCACGACCCGAAGTCGTGCTCCGACTGCCGGGCCATGAACCCAAAGTCTTTGCGGGAGCAGTCCCGAAAGCTTCTCGAGGCCCGGCAGTCTGCTCAGCGCCGCTCGAGGTCCTGGTTGAGAGGGAGGTCGCGGGACCAGTCGCGGAGTCGTCACCACCACTCGTCGTCGAAGTCTTCGTCTTTGGGTAAGTCGAAGCACACAAAGAAGGCGAAGAAGCATCATCGCTCTTTGCGTTCTCCCTGTCCGTCGGCCGACACGATGCGGGAGGGGGATGGTGCTCGGCCTGCTGCTCCGCCTGCGGAGCCCGCTGGGTCGGCTCCGAGCTTCCCTCCTTTTCCGGGAGCCGGAGCAACCCCTGCCCAACTTTGTAGCTTTTACGAAGCCCTTCACTCCATCTTTGGGCAGCCCGACTCCACCAGCGCGCCTTCGGGCCCCGCGGACTCGGTTGGTGGCTCTAGGCCTCCGAACCCGGTGGCTCCAGCCGCGGCGCCGAGGGGCCCCCAAGGATCCAGGCCTGATTCGGGATCCGTGCCGGTCGACCTTACGACACCTCCGGCGCTGAATCCAATGCCGCCACCTCCGATGCCGGTTGTGTCCCCAGCCAGTGTCGGCCCCGGCCTCCACCTCGACCGATGCCGGATCCGACGCCGATGGGTACTTTTGTACCCCTGTTCTATCCTGGGGTTCCCTATCGCCCTGAGTGGCAACCAGGTGAGGATGAGGAGGACTGGGAGGGGTCTGTTGACCCTCTTGCAGACCAGTTGGACGAACCGGACTGGAGAGAGGAGTTGGGTGATGCCAGTGGTCTGGACACCTCACCAGACCTTGGTATGCTTTCTCCCCCTACCGTGGCTACGGAGGAGGGTGCATCTTACGCAGTGGTGTTGCGTAGGGTGGCTGAGGCCTTAAACCTCGAGCTTCCTATGGTGGCAGTCAGAACTAACATCATGACCGAGGTGCTTCAACCGGCAGCTGCCTCTTCGGAGCCCATGCTGCCGATCAATGAGGCCCTCACGGACATCCTTCTGGGCACCTGGTCCAAGCCTAGCACAGGGGCTCCTGTGGATAGGATGATTGCCCAACGCCACGGCCCGGCCCCGGGTGACCCCATTTTCCTCTCCCAACACCCTACCCCTGAGAGCTTGGTGGTCCAAGCCTCTACATCCAAGGGCGCATTCCCTACTGCTCCCCCAGACAGGGAATCCAAAAAGCTGGACCATCTTGGGAAGAAGATGTTTTCTTCCACCAGCTTGGGACTGCGGCCGGTGAACACCGCATGTCTGTTGGGCAGTTACACCCACTCAGTGTGGGACACGGTTGCGCAGTGCCCGGAGGAGGCCCGGGCCGCTCTCTCCCGTGCCGTTGCCGAGGGTAAAGATGCAGCCAAGTTTGCCATTCGGTGTGGGCTGGACACCGCCGACTCGCTAGGCAAGACGATTTCCACGTCAGTAGCCCTGAGACGCTACGCCTGGCTGAGGTCCACTGGCTTTTCGGGCGATGTCCAATCCACTCTTTTAGACATGCCCTTTGATGGCCGTTGCTTGTTTGGCGACAAAGCGGACAGCGCACTCGAGTGCTTTAAGGATTCTAGGGCTAATGCCAGATCCTTAGGCCTCACTACCACCCGACCAGCGCAGTCTGCTTTTCACCCCTTTCGTGGCTACGGAAAGGGTGCCCCACCACGTTCCGCCCAGGGCCACAGGCCTGTGCAAACTGTTGAGCCTCTGCGCGGCCGGGGACGTGGGACCCAGCGTCGTGGGTCAGGAGGCCAGCAGGTGGGCCAGTCCACCAGTGCCCCCTCTGCAGCAGCCTCCAAACCCTCCTAGTCCGACCCTCCAGGGCCACCAGTTGCCAGTGGGCGGCAGAATTCGCCATCACCTCCCCCACTGGCAGAACATCACATCGGACAGGTGGGGTTTGCAGATAGTCCGAAGGGGCTACTCCCTCCCCTTCGAGTCTACCCCTCTATCCAGGCCACCTCAATTCCATCGCATGTCAGAGGATCATTTGGCCCTTCTCCGCCAGGAAGTTGCGGCTCTCTTGGCCAAGGGAGCCATTGAGTGCGTCCCTGTGGAAGAAGTAGGTCGTGGTTGCTATTCCCGCAAGAAGGACAAAGGCCTGCGTCCTATCTTAGACCTCAGGGATGTCAACCGCTTCCTCCGGAAGGAGAAGTTCAAGATGGTGACTTTGCCTCAGGTTCTGTCTGCCCTCGACCCTGGAGACTGTATGGTAGTGTTGGACTTGCAGGACGCCTATTTCCGAATTCCCGTCCTGCAGGCCAACAGGCGTTATCTACGGTTCATGGTAGGCCACGAGCATTTTCAGTTTACCGTGCTCCCCTTTGGCCTTACAAGCGCCCATTGGGTGTTCACGAAAGTGATGGCGGTGGTCGCAGCTCATCTACGCAGATCAGGGGTTCCAGTCTTCCCTATCTCGACGATTGGCTGTTGAAGGCAGGCTCGCCCCAGGCGGTCGTCTCCCACCTCCAGACTACGGCGGACCTCCTGCATTCGCTGGGGTTCTCTATCAATGTGCCGAAGTCACACCTGAGACCTTCTCAGAAGCTCCTCTTCATCGGAGCGGTTCTGGACACAACGCAGTTTTGGGCCTATCCTCCAGAGCAGCGAGTCCGGGATATTCGGGCTATGATTCCGATCTTTCAGCCTCTATCCCGGGTTTCGGTCAGACTGACCCTGTGGCTGCTGGGCCTCATGGCCTCCTGCGTCCTGCTGGTGGATCATGCCAGGTGGCATATGCGGGCTCTGCAGTGGGACCTGAAGTTCCAGTGGGCACAGCAGCAGGGGAATCTTTCCGATTGTGTCCAGATCTCGGAGGGCACTGCACGCCAATTGCAGTGGTGGCTAACGAGCCAGGATTGGGTCAAAGGCAGATCCCTCTCCCTTCCCTAACCAGATTTCACAGTGGTGACATGCTTCACTTCTGGGGTGGGGCGGCCACATGGGGGAGGCGGAGATCATAGTCCTCTGTTCTCCGGCAGAGTCCGAGCTCCACATCAACCTTCTGGAGCTCCGGGCGATTCGTCTTGCACTGAAAGCATTCCTTCCCTCTGTCCGGGGAAGAGTAGTGCAGGTGTTCACAGACAACACCACCGCCATGTGGTACTGCAACAAACAGGGCGGGGTGGGGTCGTGGACCCTATGTCAAGAGGCTCTTCGCCTCTGGACATGGCTGGAACATCAGGGCATATCCCTGGTGGTTCAACACCTGGCAGGTTCACTGAATGCCAGGGTGGACGAACTCAGCCGCAGGTGCATGATGGATCACGAATGGCGTCTTCACTCGGAGGTGGTGCAAGGTCTCTTTCAGCAGAAGGCAGAGCCTTGGTTAGATCTATTCGCCACCGATGAGAACGCGCAATGTCAGCGGTTCTGCGCGTTGGAATTTCCAAGGCGGCACTCGCTCGGCGACGCTTTTCGTCACGAGTGGAGTTGCAGTCTTCTATACGCCTTTCCGCCTATACCACTTCTGCCCAGAGTGCAAGAAGATCAAGTGCGACCGGGCCCAAGTCATTCTTGTGGCTCCGGATTGGGCAATAAGAGTCTGGTATCCGGAACTGTTACATCTGGCCATCGATCCTCCAATCAGACTGCCTCTTCGGGAGGATCTTCGGTCGCAGCAGCAGGGGACGGTCCTCCACCTGAACCTGTCCAGCCTCCACCTCCTTGCGTGGAGATTGAGCGCCGACAGTTGACAGCCTTTGACCTTCCTCCCGAAGTCTGTAATGTTATCATCCCAGCCAGGCGTCCCTCCACTACGACGGTATACGCCTGTAGATGGAACAAATTTATGGCATGGTGCACAGCAAAGGCTGTGGATCCCCTCTCTGCCCCTCTTTCTGAGGTTCTTTTGTTCCTCCTTTCTTTGTCCCAGCAGGGCTCTGCTCTGGGCACACTTAAGGGCTATCTTTCAGCCATGTCCGCCTTTCTTCGGCTGCCTGATCAGGCTTCTCTTTTCAATTCCCCTATTGTAAATAGATTTCTTAAGGGCATTACTCACCTCTTTCCTCCTATTCCTTTCGTAATACCTCACTGGGACTTGAACTTGGTTCTAACATACCTTATGTGCACTCCTTTCGAGCCACTACATAACTGTCCTCTCAGACTTTTAATTTTAAAAACTGCTTTTCTGGTGGCCATCACCTCTCTTTGCAGGGTGAGTGAGCTGCAGGCTCTGTCTTCTAAGCCTCCCTTTCTTGCTGTTCATCCGGACAAGGTTGTCCTAAGAACCAGACCTTCTTTTCTCCCCAAAGTGGTTACTTCTTTTCACATTGGTCAAACCATCACTTTGCCCAACTTCTTTCCGCCTCCACATCCTTCAAAGGAGGAAGAGAGGCTCCACCGTCTGGATCCAAAACATTCGCTATCTTTCTATCTGGATCGCACAAGACAATTCCGGGTGGATGACCAACTCTTTGTTGGCTATGTGGGCGCCAAAAAAGGTCGGGCCATGCCAAAACGGACCATCTCTAGGTGGGTCGTTCTTTGCATCAAAATTTGCTACTCTTTGGCAAAGAAGGAGCCTCCAGTGGGACTGCGTGCCCATTCCACCAGGGCGACGGCAGCCACTACTGCTTTGGGACGTGGAGTTCCCCTTCATGATATCTGCCAGGCAGCCACGTGCGCATCTCTGCACACGTTCACCAAACACTACTACCTGGACTCTCAAGTCCGGAGAGACTGCTTCTTTGGCCGTTCTGTTCTCCAGGACTTTCTGGTGTGAACTTAGTTCGCAGACCCACCTCCTGGGTTGGTATTGCTGGGGTATCTATTCTAAGGTAAGGAATCTATAACTAATAGTCTCTTTCAGATGAACAAGTTACTTACCTTCAGTAACGATATATCTGCAAGAGACATATATTAGTTATAGATTCCACCCATCATCCCCGTTCTGAGAACTGACTTCTAGGTTTAAGCACTTTCTTTCAGGGCCCTAGTTTTGTGCACCAGTGGTCAGTCTCTTGCATGGCTCTGCACTTCTGGCGTGGAATGTCGTGTAAAGAACTGACGTCAGCGTGCGAGGGTGGCATCTAAGTAGATACCATGACATCATCCCGGCGACCACGATGCCGATGACAAACGTGGAGTCGACCGGCGCCATCTATCGACGCGCAGGGGTACTGCTACGAAAAAATTTCTCTGGATCCAGTCTGACGCCTGGGGGTAATTCTAAGGTAAGGAATCTATAACTAACATATGTCTCTTACAGATATATTGTTACCGAAGGTAAGTAACTTGTGCGATTATGCAAATGCTACTATGTTATCTGAACTGTATATGTTAATCTTTTTAGCATTATGGTAGAAATGTATATACTATTTACCATATTAGCACTTGCGATTTCTTTCGTATGCTTCTGTCTCCTGATTGTCGCAGCAAATATGTTTTACACAAGACTAACGCCGGACCAATAAATACTTATTGAAAACGTCCTGATTGCCCTCTTGTGTATTTTCTGAGAATAAGTAGGCACGAGCAACTGAGCGAAAAGTACTGTACTGTTTTCCACGATCCCTGAGAAATCAGGGTTGTCATGTTTAGTGGTTGCCAGAAACTACCTACATCACTGTAGAATACAGGCGGGTGGTAGTGGCACTGTAGAGCTAGCTGGTTTAACGGCTGACATATCCTGTGGGGGTGTCCGAAAGCGGTTGGGACACCAAGCCTTCAGTTTAGGTCATCCAAAACGCGCGATTCCTAGGAACTACAAGACATGGCGCCCAACGTTGGTTTGGCTCTTATATTTAACAGTGAAAATCTGAGTAGTTCAGTCGTGCTTTCTCAGAAAGCCCTACTCGCACCTTTCAGAGAAGTCTGAAGTGGGAAGGGATATCCGCCTCATCTGAGCAGATATACTTTGTGTATTGGCTGAAGGTTTAAACAAGCTTGTAAGGATAAAGGTTCCCACATTGTGCAAAACCCCTAATTTATAAAAACTTTTCTGTTTAAAAATGACTGACCATGCGAGTAGTTCGGGGGAAGACGAATTTGCAAATGCTCTTAACATTACAGAAAACTGTAGGCATGCAGTAACTATGAAATAGTTAGAACACGGTGTACCAGCAACAGGTGGCTGTGTTACCTTCGTGATTGAGGCACACGAGGTGTTTGGATCAGAGGTATTCTATTCTTGGGTTCAGTTCCCACCTGCAGATCCGCAGATCAACTTTTTCCACACATACATTGTAGTTGAACCACCGGAAGAATACATTCCATACGAAGACATTGAAGTCCCGTTAACTTACCAGCAACACAGAAACTGGTTTAAAGGCGCCCTCCCACACACAACAGCTGTTGTGAGACTCGGTCCACTCAGCAGAGAAGGAGCGACCTGGCCGATCTTAGCGACATACACTCCACATCCCAAGATAAATACACTACCAGTGGATGAAGTCCATACAATATATAAAGAGATAGTCAAGCTATACAGACACATTGTCCAGTTTGTCATGCGAACATTGACAGTCCAACCTGCAAGACATGCTCCAGCTGGTCCACATCAAGCAACATCTACAATTAGCCCACAGACACTGAAATCAGTAATAGGGACTATACCTTCCAAACGGGAGCAAATTCCGTTCTGGATAGCACAAAAAATTGCACAGTTGGAAGCAGTATTTCCCCATATGGGTCCGCAGGAAAAACATCGAATACAAACCATTTGCTTGCCAATGGGGATGGTTCCTTCAATTGAGGATTGTACCACTTGCGGGACAATCTTTGCTGCTGTTTACGTCAGAGTACACACTACCCCTTCCTTAGCAGTTATTCCTGATTGAAACAGATACAAAATGAGTACGGGGCAGGACATGCCCTGGACTTGGGGATGAAACTGATGTGTAATTTTGCCCAAGTCTCTGCAATCATGCTGAGCAGCATAAAGGGGGAGGCAGCAGCAGTGGCCGTACACAGCCGCCTAAGAGAAATAGCTCCTATCAATAGGGAGTGAGAATTACCCAAAGTTATCGAAGAAACCTATGCTGCATTAGGTAGAGATAATTTGGGAACCAAAGCCGGGAAGCCACAAATGGCGGGTAGTCCCGACAAGGACAACTCAAAGCAGGCACCCTCTTCTTCTAAAAAGAAGTGAGATAACATACAATCCAAAAATAACAATATAGAAAAGAATTCACGATCAAGGGGTGGGTCTCCCCAATGGGAGTCCTCTGAAAAGAGGTACAACCTTAGGAATCTTGATAACATTTGGAAACCTGATAGGTATTAGGACACTGATAAACATTCCTTTCGTTCCTTCCAGGGTTCATCAAAAAACTTGGAGAGGGACGGGCGATCAGAACAAATGACTAAAGATTGACCAAAGACAAAAAGGGAAACACATCATACTTCAGATTATATTATCAAACAGGAAGAACAACCTAAGACAAAGCCTCAATTCAAAAAGAAGAAAGTATCTGGCTTAAAAATTAGACATGCCCAGGTTACTGAGGACTCAGCTTCTGAACGGGGAATGGGCTCTGACGATGCTAGACAGCACAGCAGAAGTAACAATAGCTCGCCAGAACCTGAAGGATTTTCTGGTGACAGCAGAATTGAATGAACATATCACGGTGGAAACACCTGATACAAGAGTTTATGTCCCACATCGATTACACGAAATTACACTCCAAATAGAGGGGGACATCTCAAGAAAGGTTAAGGGTCTCTTTTGGGAGAACTTAACTTATGGATATGACATACTGTTAGCAGAAAAATATTGGCCGTCTGAGTTTGTGATGGAGTACCCAAAAGGGGAAAGCGTCATTTTGCCTGCTTTCTCCGACCTCGTTCCAGAATCTTTAAAACATTCATATGCGCAGGAGTGGGCGCTAGCGCTAGCTCTGGCATTATACCGAAACCATGTAGGGTGGGACGTGGAGTCTACCCACCACGAAATCCCATTAAAATCTACTTCAAATCCACAGAGACAGTACCCTATTAA
The DNA here is from genome assembly GCA_963921515.1 of Calotriton arnoldi. Lineage (NCBI taxonomy): Eukaryota > Metazoa > Chordata > Amphibia > Caudata > Salamandridae > Calotriton > Calotriton arnoldi. The sequence goes on from CAWUFW010001574.1 coordinate 1,774,505, forward strand.
AAACGATTCAAAAAGACAGGTCAAAGAAATCTTAGACCAACTCGAATACCAAGGTGTGATTGATACTGGCACCTCCCCAATGAACAATCCTTTGTTTCCCGTAATGAAACCTGACAACTCATATCGTCTAGTTTTGGATTACAGACATTTAAACACATGCACACGAACATTTGCAGGTCAAAACGCACATAGTGCCGCATTAATGAATAACATTGTGCGGAAGAAATACAAAACAACATTAAATATCTCGAATGGAATCTTCTGCCAAAATATAGCTCCAGACAGCAGATATTTGACAGCATTTTCTGTCCTCAGCACTCAGCAAAATCTCCGTTGTTTGCCTCAATGGTATAAGAACAGCCCGGGGTTATTCTCGGCAAGAGTGTCAGAAATATTACAAACATGTGATGAGGAGGCTGTGTCCTATGTAGATGACATCTATCTGACGGACGATGAATTACTTGAACACTTGTGTAGGGTGAACAACATAATTGTGGGATTCGCCAATTTGGGCTACAAATTTAATTTAAAAAAATCTAAAATTACCCATCTCAATGTCCTATTTTTGGGATATGAGCTATCAAGTGAAGGCAAGAGCCTGGCAGCCAACTTTTTAGAAAAGTGTGCGCTGCGCCAACCTCCAAAAAATCTAAAGAATTTGCAATCCAGCTTAGGATTTCTGAATTTTGGCAGAACATACGTTCTGGATTAGGCAGAAAAAGTCAAACCTTTCTACGACTTAATCAGACCTGATTTCACAGCACATCAGTGGACACAGCAACACACAGATACTCTACGTTCAGTTCAGGCTGACATGATAGCATCAAAACATTTAAACACACGTGTGAATACTACCAACTTGGTGATCCAGGTGGTCCCGGGTTTATCAGGATATACCTACATCACTTTCAATGAAGGTGAGACAGTCCCATTTGCATACAAATCACATTTGTACACACAAGCAGAAATGCGATTTTATTATTATTATTATTATCAACACTTGTAAAGCGCAGCTAACACCCTACGGGTACCCTGGCGCTGTGACACGAATGTCTCGCTTAGCGTAGATGCAGAGAGAGCGCAGTTACCAGAAAAAGAAGAAATTAACAGGATGGCAAAGGACATACTCGAGGATAGAGCCAAGTCTTTATCCTTTTTCTGAACTGCAAGAGATCATCCACTTGTCTAATCTCAAGTGGAAGTTTATTCCAGAGACGTGAAGCTGCCGTGCTAAAGGCCCTGCCTCCTGATTTAGTTTTTCTGACTCTGGGCACCTTCACCAGATTAGCCGAGAAAGAACGAAGAGTTCGGGGAGGGGCATACCATGTAAATTTGTCCTGTAGTGATTTGGGTCTAGCGCCATGCAAAGCTTTAAACACTATACATAGTGCCTTGAATTGTATCCTTTGCGATATTGGGAGCCAGTGCAACTCTGAGAGTGCCTGAGAGGCGGAGGAGCGACGTGGTCTCATTAGTGCCAGCTTAGCCGCCATGGTCTGTATTCTCTGTAGTCTCTCAATCAAGTATCTCGGAGACTCCAACAGCAGAGCGTTACAGTAGTCCAGCATACTGAGGATGGTACTTCTGACTATCAATATTCTAGCCTGTTTTGAGAACATCGGGAGGATCTTCCAAAACGCTCTAATCAAAGAAAAACAGCTCCCAGCTGTTTTATTCACATGATTTTCAAGAGTCAATCTATTATTGAACATAACTCCCAGATTACGTACCGTGTTGCTGGGTACCAATGGGGTAGCAGTGGGAATGGGCCAGAAATCAGACGGGAGTATAGAGGGAATTCTACCTGCTGCACAAAGCAGGACCTCTGTCTTGTCGGCATTGAATTGAAGAGAATTCTCTCTAAGCCAAAGTGCTGTGTCCCGCAGACAAGAATGAAAGTCCTCCAGAGATACAGATTGATCTCCCTCTAGAGACAAAATAAGTTGAGTGTCATCTGCGTAGTTTACAAGATTAATATTATGAGCCCTTATAACAGCAAGTAAAGGGCTCATATAGATGGTAAATAATATTGGGCTGATCGCAGATCCTTGTGGGACACCGTGCAAAATATTGGAAAACTTAGATCAAAAAGGGGGGAGGGCTACTGCCTGTTGTCTGTTAGATAGATACGAGTGAAACCACTTCAGGGCAGTGCCCACAACCCCAACCTCTTCAAGCCTGGACAGAAGGACCTCCTGGTTTACCGTGTCGAATGCGGCAGACAGGTCAAGAAGAATCAGTATAGCTGACTGTCCCCTGTCTGCTCGCATTCGTAGATCGTCCATAACGGTCACCAGGGCGGTCTCCGTTCCATAACCAGGACGGAAGCCAAATTGCACATCATCCAGAATGTTGTTAGTCTCTAAAAACTGGGTGAGTGATTTACTGACTAATCGTTCCAGGATTTTAACTGGGTATGGTAGAAGAGAAATAGGTCTGTGGCTTTTAGGACAAGCTGGGTCAAGCGATGCTTTTTTCAAAAGGGGTGTCACCAGCGCCTGTTTCCAACAGGTCGGCACAGACCCACTAGTTAGGGATTGACTACAGATTTGCCGAAGTATCGGAAAGAGTTCAGGAGCCAATTCCTTCCAGATTTTATGTGGAAGCCGGTCCAAAGGGGATCCTGAAGAGATCCCCAAGGCCATTTTATTGAACTCTTCCACAGAGAGTGTATCAAAGTGGTCTAGGGAGTATGATTTATCCACCCCTGCCCATCTCGCTCTCATTACAGCCATTTTCAGCCACAGAAAAAATACTGACAGCTGTGCAGACTGCTGTAGTGAGAAAAAGAGCACCAGCACAGGGGAAACGCATAATCGTAGTAACCCCGGTACCGACTTTAGAAGCTGTTACCAAAGCGAGCATCCCAAATGCAAAAGCACTGCATCCGAGATGGATACAATGGGCTAATTTTCTCACTGCAACAGATGTAGATTACAAATACGATTCTACATTAAAAACACAAGCGTTCCTGCAGTACGAACAAGAATACCCTCTCCCAAATGAAATCTTGCCTCTAGAGAAATATGATTACATCATTTATACTGATGGATCTGCTCAGCCTGCCATTGGAAGTAAACAGCAGTATAGCGCAGCATGTGCTATAGTGAAGGGTCGTATGCGGGACGGTAAGTTCCATCCCAGCAATACGACTACACAATCTCTAGGAGATTGTACCACGCAGCTGGCAGAACCTAAAGCCCTGATACTGGCACTGATAGTGTGCGATTCATTTTACTGTGTGCAGTCCTATAATGAATATCTTCATTACTGGGGCCAGAATGGGTTTAGAGATTCCAAGGGTTGCACAATTAAGCATAACTTGTTATGGCAACAAGTGGCAAAGCTGGAAGCATGCCTGCCACGGGCTCAAGTTATTCACACCTTGAGTCACCAGCGTGTTGGCATACACGTTGGAGGGAATTCACTGGCTGATGAAGCACGAGGATAGACGGAGACATACTGATAGCTGTCAGCGCCTCAAAGAATGGCTCTGCCATTCCCAAGGGCTTTCCACTCAAATATTCCTATAAATTGGAAGCGCAAAACACACCGTATGCTCAAATTCCAGGAGTGGGGGATAGAGTTATACCAAACATGGATCGCAGATTTGGTTTAATACTAGCTGCACACGAGGGTCTGGGCTCAGCATACGCAGGAGTTACTGCTACAATTTCATTACTGAAGCAGCGATTCTGGTGGCCAAGTTTGTCTATCCAAACGAAGGCTTACGTCTTAAAGTGCGACATCTGCCAGCAGATGAAAGGTTTTACCGTAGCACGGCCACCACAAACACCATTACTCATTTCAGACAGACCTCTCGCATGTGTCTAGTTGGATCACTGTGGCCCCTTACATTCAGACCGGGCTTACAAGTACATCTTGGTGGCAGTAGAGTCATGCTCTAGATTTCTATGGGTTTGGCTCAGCGCTCGGCTGATCCTTGAACTGTTATAAAGGATTTGCGAGTCTTCTTCGGGACATATGCAATTGGCACGTTCCATTCCGACCGTGGCCCTGCGTTTAGCTCTCGGACTTACAAGGAAGCCATGGAAAGTAAGGGCGTGGCCTTGCGATACTCTTCCCCCTACCATCCAGAGGGAAATTCGTGGTGGAGAGGAAAAACCGGGACCTAAAGCAATCCTTAACAGCAAGGGTATTAGGTGCAGGCGGTAGTTGGGTCAATCACCTACATGGGGTCCAGAGGGCACTAAACAACATGCCAAGAAGTTCCTTGGGAGGACGTAGCCCCTATGAGATCCTGTTTGGGGAAAGAATGTGGGTACCTGACCTCGATTGTACCAGCACAGTGGTGGATGTAAAACCATTTGAATTGAATGATCGTTTGGCTGCTTTACAGGAACTCAATGAATTCCGGGCATTACAAAGCAACGTCCAAGTCAAACGCACCGCCACTGGGGAAGAGAAACCTGTTCCGGCAAGACCAGCCTGGGTCCCGAAGGTTGGGGACCTGGTGAGAGAAAAGATCGTGGACAAGAAGGAGTTTGGGCCATCCTACAGAACACCTGTACCTGTCCTGGTGGTTCAAGGAACAAGAACAGTACTTCTTCCGCCTCTTGCCGGCAAAAAAGAAAAAAGATTTGTCTCCATTGATCTGATCAAACCACACTATGTGGCCGATTCTCAACAGTAGGCCACATGAAATCCTGAGTAGTCGCAGATCTCCTCTCGCTACTATACAGGAAGTTCAGATGGAAAGACTAATAACGTTTCAAGACTCCTCTGCACAAGAAGTAGGAGCATTGAATAATGGAGTACGAATTACACCAGGTGAAGATGAAAAACGTCCAAATACAAATGAAACGCAAATTGCAATTCGGCCCAATAATGACATCTACATCAATGTGCCTTCACAAGAAGCAACTGCCAGTTCTACAAACCCTGCTGAGCTACCAAATATAGATCTAACTGTGTCAGGCTACTTCATCAACTTCGATGACTTTTCTTCAGATCCAAGTGAACCTGAGCAAACGCCACCTAATTCCAAAAAGAAAAACTTCGACAATTCTATCTCTGGCTGAAAAAGACTTACTTAATGTACCCTTTGTTGCATCTTTGGTTTGCATTAGAGATCCTGTTCCTGTTAATTTGGATTGCTATAGTAACTGTCTTTTTCCTATTACTGAATAGACATTACCTCCCACAAAGCTCTGCAGTCCAACCTGTGAACTTGGTCTTGAAACCTCATACGTCATCACACCGAGAACAGAGAGACCTGTCCCTAGTGAACATTTGAGCAGTTCCAGTACCGGATGGTATAGTTTGGGATAGGGTTTCATATGATGTATTTGGTCCCACCGAACATTTGAAAATTCCACACGTGTTTAAAATTTCATTGAATGACTTCATTACCCAGAGTACACTCTCTGATGATTGGGACATTGAGACTGTTAATACTATGCTCTCAGATTTAGAACAATCTGCTGCATTTTCTTACAGGGAATTGAATGAAGATACACCTGACTTCGACAGTATGTATTGTTATCATCATTATGGTCATCACTTTTTGCATAGAGCAAGTGTCCCACGCACTGTTAACACTTACCATCAATGGGAACATTGCCCGACACCACCGAAAGGTAGTTCTGCCACATTCACACAGAAATTTGCATACTTTTCAGGGTTCAATATATCAGACCCAATGTCATACTACTATAAGCTAGTACAGACGAATGCAACTGCGAGGAAAATGATGCTGACAAACACCAAGCTCATATATTCAGCACCTTTCATCTCCCAACTGTCTATACAAGGTTTCGACTATTGGAGGGACACGATAGACACAAAATCCATCTGGAGGACGAAAGATTGGCAGGTTCAGGGAACAGAGGCTTTATTTAGAGCTTGCCTCATACCATTACAAATCATATTCCTAAACAGAACAATGCAACAGACTACCTGCTACGGGTTTGCAAAAATAAAAGACCTGAAAACACCACGCACTCCCTTGCCCACACCTATTGAAGGTATATTAAATGACACACTGAGAAGTGAGGATATGCTGGGTGCAATGATACAGAATGGTTCATACAATTCCTCAGCTCCCAATTGGACAGGATGATTGGTTTGGCCTATCGACACAAATAGGTGTCAATTAAGATTCAAGAGTACCTCGGGAGGGTTTAGTATCCATAGGCCTGGCCCACGCTATGTACACACAGACGACCCAGGGGTAGTGACTTCTTATAATGTTGGGAAGTTATACCTCGAATGGCTAAAAACCTCAACACTTTTACAGGTGAAGCAACACTTGTCCCTCCTAGCTGACAACATGGATCTTAGGGATTTCTTGCTAGGTCCCAAGAAACCACGTAAGAAACGCTTCTTATATGTCATCTACAATGAACTGTGGAAAGTCTCCCAAAAGAATGCTGCTGAGAGATTACGTGAGATTGATAGAATTAACCTAGAAAAGGCATTGGCTGTGGTGGACAATGGTATGACCACACTCTCTACACGTATTTATTCACTGAGCAACATTGTGTCCTCAGCTATTGACATAATGGAACAAGATTTGCCTATTCTACAACATGGGCAATCTCAATTGCGCTCCATTTTGCTTTTAAGCTGGACACTACAATCATTGCGTTCTGGCCACGTGCCATGGCGGTACATTAACAGCACAAATTTGTTCTTAGATTATAATCTCACCGACAGACAATTGACCATGGCATGTTATGATGCGAAGTACCCAATGCTGCTCATTGAAAAATTAGAGAAGTTACCTTTTACAGTAGCTGAGTCACCATCTACAGAATGATTAATTCATGGCTATATCCCACTGCCAATCACGGCATTCCAGTTGCAATACTGCCTTAGATACATCCAAGCAGGCAGGTATGAAGCATTAGATGAACGGTACAGACAGGAAACCTGGGAGTTACCGTATTGATATAGGTGCAGAAATAAGGACACTGAAGTTTTCTTAAGTGGTACAGACTGCGGGAAGGCTTTAAGTGGGTCTTTAGTGTGCAAAGAAGTGTCACTTCATGGAGCGTGTAATGCGTCAAAAGCAAACTTATCTTGCTACTTGAAAGGCTCCCCAGCTGCCGTGATTCATCCGGTTTTTGAATTGCCCTCAAATGGTAGTTATTTAATGCTGAATGATCACGGGTGTTGCGGGATGGCGCCAGGCATCGCATATATAGTCACAGTAAACTTCAGGGTTGTTTGCTGTAAGCAAGTATTGTTTCCCCCGGCTCGCACAGTTAGGGAGGCACCACTGTGGCCTTCATTGAATGTTTCCAGTATTAGGTTTGATTCTCTGAGCAGACTGAAAGCTATGTTGTTTCAACAAAATGTGGCCTTAACTTCAGCCCGAGAGACTTTTGATCTCCAGATTGCAAGGTCTTCCGCAGAGATACAGGCCCTGGTCCGTACAAATTTCCCGATCCATTTCGGAGAAATGGTTCATCGTATCTTTAAGATGTCTGTTACGAGTGGGATAGTACACTAATTTAAGCGACTTGGATTAGGTCTCTTAACTACCTTTCAGACCATCTTTGGAGTAATTCCAGCTTTCATACACTCCGTACTTGGAAGCGTTTTTGTAGGGCTTCCTTTGGTCCTGCTATCAGTAGCGGGCATCCTGATTTTAAGTCTATTGCTTCGCAAGGGACGTCTCAATCCCTCAAGACATGGAGAGAACACTGCTGGAACGACGTTGTCGTGAGTGTATGGTGTTCTACCTGGGTACGCCTTGGCTTCGAGAGCTGAGTGAGCATTGGTTCCTGTCTTTCAGACCGGTCTGGCTAGACTGTGTCCTGCCTGTGTTCCGTTGCCTCTTCTGCGGATTCGGCTGTGTGTTGGACCTGTGTCTGACACTTCCATTGGTTGCGCCGCCAGACATAGAAGTGCTCCTGGCGTCCTTGCAGGCCCACGTGCACAGTTGTCCACAGCGTATTGACGCATGTTGATGATGGCATTTCTAGAGCCTCCAAGGGATGCTTCCGCTCCTGTTGGAAGGGATATCGGCTCTGCTCCAGAAGTACAGGCATCGGTATCAGGCGTGCAGGCATCTAATTCTTCCCTAGCGGCTGCTGTGGGAACCAAAGATGAACGTCTTTGCTCACTCGACATGGTATTGGAAGTGCTGGAGGGATTACCGCCTGTGGATACGATGTTCAGCGATGTTGAGTCTTCAGCGCAGGATTCATAAACAATCTGGCCTCTCCTGTGCTGGGAACTATTTGGCAACTTTTTAAACATTTAGTAAGTTGAAGTTCGAATCTGACTTAGTATTTTTATTTTTTCCCCTCTGCTCTAACTGAGCTTCATAGCTTTCAAGGTGCTCAGTGAAATAATAACAACATATACAAGTTTAGAGGACCTTTCGAACGCTTTTTAGAGTAAATAGTTTTATGGACAGTTTCCCAGACTTTTTAAATAAATGTATCTGAAAGAGACTATTAGTTATAGATTCCTTACCTTAGAATAACCTCAGGCGTCAGACTGGATCCGGAGAATTTTTTCGTAGCAGTACCCCGGCGCGTCGGTATGTGGCGTCGGTCGACTCCGCGCTCGTCGTGGGTGTCCTGATCGCCAGGATGACGTCACGGTATCTACTTAGACGCCACCCCTGCGCACTGATGTCAGTTCTTTCTTTTTCCGCGCCAGCCAGCGCAGATCCGGAGAGAGCGTAGCTCTAGTCACTTTTTGACTACTCTTTTTCGATGTTTTGTTGACATCTTTTTGAGTCGTTCAACTCCTGGTGCACGCAGGGGTGTCACATCGATGGACCGACTTCAAACCTTGTGACTCCTGTCACAAGTTGATGTCGGTTACGGATCCACACCTCGTGTGCCTCTGGTGTCTGGAGCACGACCACGACCCGAAGTCGTGCTCCGACTGTCGGGCTTTTGCTCCGAAGTCTTTGCGGGAGCGGTCCCGAAAGCTTCTCGAGGCCCGGCAGTCAGCTCTGTGCTGCTCGAGGTGCTGGTCGAGAGGGAGGTCGCGGGACCGGTCACGGAGTCACCACCACTCCTCGTCGAAGTCTTCGTCTTCAGGTAAGTCGAAGCACAAGAAGAAGGCGAAGAAGCACCGTCGCTCTTCGCCTTCTCCCCGTCCGTCGGCTGACGCGACGTGGGATATGGACGGTCGTCATCCTCCGGCTCTGCCCGCGGAGCCTGTTGGGTGGGCTCCTCCCTTCCCTCCCTTCCCAGGAGCTGGAGCAACCCCTGTCCAAATTCGTACGTTCTATGAAGCCTTCCACTCTATTTTTGGGCAGCCCGACTCCGCCGGTGCGCCTTCGGGTCCCGCGGACTCGGCTGGGGGGTCTAGGCCTTCGATGCCCGCGGCTCCGGCCCCAGCGCCTCAGGTCCCCCAAGGATCCAGGCCTGGATCCGGATCGGCGCCGGTCGATCTCATAACACCTCCCCCGGCGCCGCTTCCACGGACGACACCTTCGATGCCGGTTGTGAGGCCGGCCGGCCGGCATCGACCCCGGTCCACCCCTCGGCATGGACACGGAGCCAGACCGGCGTCGAGCGGTACTTTTATACCACTGTTCTATCCTGGCATTCCTTATCACCCTGAGTGGCAGCCAGAAGAGGGTGAGGAGGACTGGGAGGGGTCTGTTGACCCTCTAGCAGACCAGCTAGAAGAGCCAGACTGGAGAGAGGAACTGGGTGAGGCCAGTGGTCTGGATACATCCCCAGACTTTGGTATGCTTTCTCCCTCTACCGTGGCTACGGAGGAGGAAGCCTTCTATGCTGTGGTGTTGTGTAGGGTGGCTGAGGCCTTGGGCCTTGAGCTTCCTACGGTGGCAGTCAGGACCAACCTCCTGACTGAGGTGCTTCAACCGGCAGCGGCCTCTTCGGAGCCCCTGCTGCCGTTCAATGAGGCCCTTACAGACATCCTTCTGGGCACCTGGTCCAAGCGCAGCACAGGGGCTCCTGTGGATAGGATGATTGCCCGACGCCACCGCCTGGCCCAGGGTGACCCCATTTTCCTCTCCCAATACCCTACCCCTGGGAGCTTGGTAGTCCAAGCCTCAACGTCCAAAGGCGCGTTCCCTACTGCTACCCCAGATAGGAAATCCAAGAAGCTGGACCATCTTGGGAAGAAGATGTTATCTTCCACCAGCTTAGGACTGCGGTCGGTGAATACCGCATGTCTCTTGGGCCGTTACACCCACTCTGTGTGGGACACGGTTGCGCAGGTGCTGCCACAGTGCCCGGAGGAGGCCCGGGCCGTACTCTCCCGTGCGGTTGCAGAAGGGAGAGACGCAGCAAAGTTTGCCATACGATGTGGGTTGGACACCGCCGACTTGCTAGGAAGGACGATTTCCACGTCGGTAGCCCTGAGACGCTACACCTGGCTGAGGTCCACTGGCTTTTCAGGTGATGTCCTATCAACACTCTTGGACATGCCCTTTGATGGCCGTCGCCTGTTTGGCGACAAGGCAGACAGCGCACTCGAGCGCTTCACGGATTCTAGAGCTACGGTCAAATCCTTGGGCATTGCTACCACCTCTTGTCCTGCGCAGTCTGCTTTTCGCCCCTTTCGTGGCTACGGAAGGGGTGCCCCGCCATGTTCCACCCAGAGCCACAGGTCTGCACAAGGTGCCCAGCCTCTGCGAGGCCGGGGACGTGGGACCCAACGCCGTGGGTCTGGGGGCCAGCGGGCAGGCCAGTCCACCAGTGCCCCCTCTGCAGCAGCCTCCAAACCTTCCTAGTCCGACCGTTCAGGGCCACCAGTTGCCAGTGGGCGGCAGGATCAGCCATCACCTCCCCCGCTGGCAAAACATCACATCGGACAGGTGGGTTTTGCAGGTAGTCCGAAGGGGCTACTCCCTCCCCTTTGAGACTACCCCTCCATCCATGCCACCAACATTCCATGGCATGTCGGAGGATCATCTGGCCCTTCTCCGTCAGGAAGTTACGGCCCTCTTGGCCAAGGGAGCTATCGAGCGAGTCCCTGCCCCAGAAGTTGGTTGTGGTTGCTACTCCCACTACTTTCTGGTTCCCAAGAAGTACAAAGGCCTGCTTCCTATCTTGGACCTCAGGGACGTCAACCGCATCCTCCGGAAGGAGAAGTTCAAAATGTTGATGCTAGCTCAGGTCTTGTCTGCCCTCGACCCTGGAGACTGGATGGTGGCGTTGGACTTGCAGGACGCCTATTTCCACATCCCCGTCCTGCCGGCCCACATGCGTTACCTACGGTTCACGGTAGGCCACGAGCATTTTCAGTTTACCATGCTCCCCTTTGGCCTTACCAGCGCCCCTCAGGTGTTCACGAAAGTGATGGCGGTGGTCGCAACTCATCTGCGCAGATCAGGGGTTCCAGTCTTCCCCTATCTCGACGACTGGCTGTTGAAGGAGGGCTCGCCCCAGGCTGCCGTCTCCCACCTCCAGACTGCGGCGGACCTTCTGCATTCGCTGGGGCTCACTATCAACGTGCCAAAATTGCACCTTATTCCCTCTCAGAAGCTCCTTTTCATCGGAGCAGTTCTGAATACAGCGCAGTTTCGGGCTTATCCTCCCGAGCAGCGAGTCCGGGATATTCGGGCTATGATTCCGATATTTCAGCCTCTATCCCGGGTTTCGGTGAGAATGACCCTGAGGCTACTGGCTTCTGCATCCTGCTGGTGGATCATGCCAGTTGGCATATGCAGGCTTTGCAGTGGGACCTGAAGTTCCAGTGGGCACAACATCAGGGGAATCTCTCCAATTGTGTCCAGATCTTGGAGGGCACTGCACTTCAATTTCAGTGGTGGCTCACAAACCAGGATTGGGTCAACGGCAGATCCCTCTCCCTTCCCCAACCAGAGTTCACGGTGGTGACAAATGCGTCACTTTTGGGATGGGGCGGCCACATGGGAGAGGCGGAGATCAGAGGTCTCTGGTTTCCGACGGAGTCCAAGCTCCACATCAACCTTCTGGAGCTTCGGGCAATTTGTCTTGCACTGAAGGCATTCCTTCACTCTGTCAAGGGGAGAGTAGTGCAGCTGTTCACCGACAACAGCACCGCCATGTGGTACTGCAACAAACAGGGCGGGGTGGGGTCGTGGACCCTATGTCAAGAGGCTCTTCGCCTTTGGACATGGCTGGAACATCAGGGCATATCCCTGGTGGTTCAACACCTGGCATGTTCCCTGAACGCCAGGTCGGACAAACTCAGCCGCCGGGTCATGATGGATCGCGAATGGTGTCTTCACTCGGAGGTGGTGCACGGTCTCTTTCAGTAGTGGGGAGAGCCTTGGTTAGATCTGTTCGCCACCGAAGAGAACGCGCAATGTCAGCAATTCTGCGCATTGGAATTTCCAAGGTGACACTCGCTCGGCGACGCTTTTTGTCACGAGTGGAGTTGCGGTCTTCTATACGCCTTTCCGCCTATACCACTTCTGCCCAGAGTGCTGAAGAAGATCAAGCGCGACTGGGCCCAAGTCATTCTTGTGGCTCCGGATTGGGCGCGAAGAGTCCCGAGCTCTTGAACATGGCCATCGATCCTCCGATCAGACTGCCTCTTCGGGAGGATCTTCTGTCGCAGCAACAGGAGACGGTCCTCCACCCGAACCTGTCCAGCCTCCACCTCCTTGCGTGGAGATTAAGCGGCGACAGTTGACAGCTTTTGACCTTCCTCTCGAAGTCTGTAATGTTATCTTAGCAGCCAGGCGTCCCTCCACTAAAACGGTATACGCCTGCAGATGGAACAAATTTGTTGCATGGTGCACAGCAAAGGCTGTGGATCCCCTTTCTGCCCCTCTTTCAGAGGTTCTCCTCTTCCTTCTTTCTTTGGCCCAGCAGGGCTCTGCTCTAGGCACCCTTAAAGGCTATATTTCGACCATCCTTCACCTTCCTGATCAGCCTTCTCTTTTCAAGTCCCCTATTGTAAATAGGTTTCTGAAGGGCATTACTCATCTCTTTCCTCCTGATCCTTTTGTAATGCCCCAGTGGGACTTGAACTTGGTCTTGACCTACCTTATGTGTGCTCCTTTCGAGTCACTACATAATTGTCCTCTCTGACTTTTAACTTTAAAGACTGCCTTTCTGATTGCCATCACCTCTGCTCGCAGGGTGAGTGAACTTCAGGCTCTTTCTTCTAAGCCTCCTTTCATTGCTGTTCATCCGGACAAGGTTGTCCTCAGAACTCGGCCTTCTTTTCTTCCCAAAGTGGTTACCTCTTTCCACATAGGACAGACCATCACCTTGCCCACCTTCTTCCCGCATCCTTCCAAGGAGGAGGAAAGGCTCCACCGTCTGGATCCAAAACGTGCGTTATCCTTTTATTTGGACCGCACGAAATAATTCCGGGTGGACGATCAACTCTTTGTTGGCTATGTGGGCGCCAAGAAAGGTCGGGCTGTGCAAAAACGGACCATGTCTAGATGGGTCGTTTTTTGGTTTAAGATCTGCTATTCCTTGGCAAAAAAGAAGCCTCCAGTAGGACTGCTCGCCCATTCCACCAGGGCGACGGCAGCTACTACTGCTTTGGGATGTGGAGTCCCCCTTCATGACATTTGCCAGGCAGCCACGTTGGCATCTCTGCACACATTCACCAAACATTATTGCCTGGATACTCAAGTCCGGAGAGACGGCTTCTTTGGCCGTTCAGTTCTCCAGGACTTTCTGGTGTGAACCTAGTTCGCAGACCCACCTCCGGGGTTGGTATTGCTGGGGTATCTATTCTAAGGTAAGGAATCTATAACTAATAGTCTCTTTCAGATGAACAAGTTACTTACCTTCGGAAACGATATATCTGTAAGAGACATATATTAGTTATAGATTCCTTACCGCCCCACCCATCCTCCCCTTTCTGCGAACTGACTTCTAGGGTAAGGGACTCCCTTTCAGGGCCCTAGTTTTGTGCACCAGTGGTCAGTGTCTTGCATGGCTCTGCGCTTCTGGTGTGGAACGTTGTGTAAAAGAACTGAAGTCAGCGCGCAGGGGCGGCGTCTAAGTAGATACCGCGACGTCATCCCGGCGATCACGACGCCAACAACGAACGTGGAGTCGACCGACGCCACCACCGACTCGCAGGGGTACTGCTACGAAAAAATTCTCCGTATCCAGTCTGACGCCTGGGGGTAATTCTAAGGTAAGGAATCTATAACTAATATATGTCTCTTACAGATATATTATTACCAAAGGTAAGAAGCTACTAAAAGAACAAGTTAAAGTTTCAAATGATCTTTATGCTTTTTATAGCTTGAGCCTTATTATTATTTAGCTGACCCTGTTGACCTTTTGATGAGGAGTGGGTGTCATGTCCTTTAGGCTAGTCCTGACATGTATACCCCCTTTACATACATTGTCCCATCCACACGACAATAACGGTTCTGAAACAGGTGACCTTTTACCTAGTGGATTGCTCCTGTCTCTTCGACACCAAGCTTAGTATTCTATCCTAATCCCTGTACCTGACGTACATAAACATGTCCTTAGGCACAGCATAATTACTCTGTATAAAGGTCACTGCTTTTTTTTCATCCTTGGCCAACAGCCAGCTGTGCATGATCACATTTGTTTGGAAAAACATTTAGGATTGTTTTCAAAACATTGATAATTGTTTTCAAAGCATTTGTGATTGTTTTAAAAACATCGATTCTAGAAGAAACCCTGGAGTGACCACTCGAGTATATAAGACCCTTATTTCCCCCTGCAAATTAGAGGAGAATTTCTTCCAAGCTGATACGGGGTCCTGCATGTTGAATCTTCGACACGCATCGGTCTGACATCCCTTGCTGGGTGTCATCCTCGAAGCAGAGACAGGGTCCTTCATTCTCAACCATCAGTGAGGGGGCTGGTTCATCCCTAGGGGATTCTTGGCTAGATACATATATATACGTATATACATGCTACACCTACAGAGCTAGGCCAGGTACATTTAGGCAAAATTACTTAGGGCGCGCATTATAAGATTATGCAAATGCTAATATTTTATCTGAACTGTATATGTTCATTTTTTAAGCATTATGGTAGAAATGTAGATACTATTTATCATATTAGCAATTGTAATTTTTTCCGTATGCTTCTGTCTCCTGATTGTCGCAGCAAATATGTTTTACACAGGACTAACGCTGGACCAATAAATACTTATTGAAAACGGGGGGTGCTAGTGGCACTGTAGAGCTGGTCTAACAGCTGACATATCCTGTGGGGGTGTCCGGAAGTGGTTGGACACCAAGCCCTCAGTTTGTCATCCAAAACGTGCAGGTCCTGGGGATTCCTAGGAACTACACGACACTGAAGAGTTCGTTCTAAGTGTGAGAAGTTGGCCTGGTATATGCTGTCCACTAATTATAGTGGGCACCTTGCACCAGTCCAAACAACCCCAAATTGGAGATAGGTTAAAGACAACCTTTATTGAAAGCTATCCTAGTGGTAGCTATGGAGAGCAGCCTTCAGGCTAAGTCTTGAAGGAATGTAAAGCAGCTTGTTTTAACAGTCTATAATCTCTTCAGTGACCAAATGAAAGAGGACCACACCAGGTATATATTTAAAATATATGTATTTAGTCTTAAACACACCCCTCTAGTCTCTTTATGAGGCTAGAGTTCGAAGTACATAAGTTACAAGTCAGTAATCAACAGTAATAGCACAAATACACGTTTGAGCCCTAGGGGCGTACCAAACCATATACCAATAAAGTGGTATAAGAACCACGACTGAGCTAGACACAGGGCCTAGAGCCTGTAGAAGTGCTTGGCCCTCAAGGAACCACCCAAGGTAGTGACACAGGGGACCCACGGGGGACGCGTGCAGTGTGAGAACACAGCCGCGAGCCGCCGTTGACTTCTATGGGGAATGTCGCGGTTGGAGTTTTAAAGAAAAAGGACACTTAGAGGAGGACTTGGAGCAAACCTCTTTAGAACTGGGTTGTTCTAGAGTCTATACCCACGGGAGCACCGGAGTACTCGAGTTACCTCACCCAGGGGAGCCGGGTGCATAGGTGTCTTTCGGGGTCGGGTTTCGTCATCGTTTTCTATGGCGATCTGCTGCAAAGTGCTGCTGGCGGCCAAGTCGAAAGTGTTCGGGTGGATCCAAAGGTGGATCGAAGATCTGAAGAACCTGAAAGCAGAGGGGACAGAGTCTGGGTCACTAGCCAGTGACCAGGAAGGCGATGAGCAGATGCCCACCGATGTCGAGTGCTTCAGGTAGGTTGACGGTCGTCTTGACTCTTCAGCCACGAGGTCCAGGAGGCGTCGACGATGACCAGGAGCTGGATTCGAGCTGTCCCACAAAGTCTGTCGATTGCAGGGGTGCCGGCGACCGGATTGGACCCAACAAGCCTTGGCAACGGCAAGTCTCGGAGAAACAAAGAAAGGACGGTGATGCAGACCAGCAAGGTCTGGGGGACTCACCCAGCGAGGGTAAGTCAGGGCACATCTGGAGCAACCAGGAAAGCCCAAGCAGAAGAAGATTGGCCTTCAGGAGGGCCCACTAGCCAATGGACTAGCGACTGCGAAGGAGCCTCGAGTGGATGCACTTGGAGCTGGCTTACGGGACACTCGTGGAGTGGAGGCCAGTGATCTTTGGTGCAGTCGGTGCTAGAGGCGGGGGCTACTCGGAGCCCAAAGCACAACCTTGTGGGATACCAGGAAGAGGATGCACTTGCAAAAGTTCTCGGTGCCCAGGGGTCACGGTTCCACGTTACCCATGATAGCCACGGGGCTCAGCTTTGCTGGGGACTCAGGGTAGCCTTGGGGAAGTCTGGAAATCTGCCTCTGGTGTTGCAAAGACTTTGGCGTCCGGCGGGAGCTTCAGCGAAGCAGACTGGACAATTGCTTCTTAGGTGCCTGCCAAGCAGGGGAGTCACTCCTTGACCCCCAGGGAGATTCTTCAGTCCTCTAATCTTCAAGTAGAGCGTCGAAGGTCCAGGATTCAGCTTCAGAGTTTCGTCCAGGGTAATCTAAAGTCCTAAGGACTGGGGTCCCATACTTATACTAAGGTAGGGGGTTGGACATTCTCTGGGGACCCACCTATGGGAGGGTCAGGGAAGAGGGGTGGTTACACCCATTCCCTTTGTCCAGTTTCGCGCCAGAGCAGGGGCTGGAAGCCCCTGAACCGGTTTGAACTGGGGTATGCACAGGGACACCAAATGTGCCCCCAGTGCTGGACTTCAAAGCACTCTGAGAGTGCACCCACCCAGCCCCAATACACATCAGCCTGTCTGGGAGGTGGTTACACCTTTCCTGCAACATGAAACCTATTGTCCAGGCCTCCTCTGCTGGAGTTTCGGTCAGCAGCAGGAGGCCAGACCCGTGTCTGTGGCTGCAGCATCCATTTTGTGATGCCAGGGCTCTGTAAAGTTAATACCGGGTATGCCGGTTGGCACATGTCTCTCCCTCTAGAAGGGTGGAATGCTACCCCTGCCGCCAGAACTGGCGGGGGGATAGTATTCCAAGATGTTTGACACCAAACACGACATGTTTCCGTGCAGCCATCCCAAAGTTAGCATTTAACGCGAGGTTATAATGCACTTAAGAGTATATGGTCAGGCTGCACTGCAAACAGCATCAGAGGAGGTACTCCGAATGCTGCAGAGGGGCTCTGCTCATGCAGGGGCACCCTCTCAAATAAAAACCAAGCACTCTGCCTTCAGGATTGTCAAGGCCTGCCATAGGAGTGACTTATAGGTTTATATGTGTGTGCAATGGTAGTGATATAGGTAGCCTATACCACTGTAAGGGGTGCATGCACCACCTTACTCAGGCTGCAGTAGCAGACCTGTGGTGTCATTTTGGAGGGCCATCCAGGGGTGGCACAATACATGCTTCAGCCCCTGGTAGGCCCCTGGGGTACCTATGCCCTGGGTACATAGTATACCATATGCTAGGGACTTATAAGGGCACCCCAGAATCCAATCGGAGAAGTACCTAAGGTACTTGGAATCCATTTAGAGAGGACGCACCTAGGCTGGGGACCTGAATAGCAGGGCCCCAGCCAGACTAAAGTCAAAATACAGTGAAGCATCAGCAAAAAGTGGGGGTAACCATAAGAGGCAGATCCTACTCTCCTACACAACCCCCCCCAAACGTAGGGACATTAAACTAACCTTGACCAGTTGAGTCTTCATGTTCTAAGTGGAAATATCTGGAGAGTCCATCTGCATTGGCATGGTTACTCCCAGGTCTATGTTCCACTGTATAGTCCATCCCCTGTAGGGAAATGGACCACCTCAAAAGTTTGGGGTTTTCACCCTTCATCTGTTTTAGCCATAAGAGGGGCTTGTGGTCTGTTTGAACAAGGAAGTGAGTGCCAAATAAGTATGGCCTCAGCTTCTTCAGAGCCCAAACCACAGCAAAGGCCTCCCTCTCTATGGCTGACCAACGTTTCTCTCTAGGGGTCAGCCTTCTGCTTATGAAAGCTACTGGCTGATCCTGACCTTCATCATTCAATTGTGACAGTACAGCCCCTACCCCCAATTCAGATGCATCTGTTTGGACAATGAACTTCTTGGAGTAATCAGGACTCTGTAGAATGGGAGCAGTGCACATGGCCTGCTTCAGGTCATCAAATGCCTTTTGACAGCTAACTGTCCACTGAACCTTTTTGGGCATTTTCTTGGAAGTTAAGTCATTCAGGGGTGTCACTATTGATCCATACCCCTTGACAAATCTCCTATAGTACCCAGTCAGGCCTAAAAAGGCTCTCACCTGAGTCTGGGTAGTTGGAGCAGTCCAGTCCATGATGGTCTGGATTTTGCTCTGCAATGGTTGAACCTGGCCTCCACCCACAAGGTGGCCCAGGTACACAACCTGACTCTGCCCTATCTGGCACTTGGTGGCCTTGATAGTGAGGCCTGCTTTCTGCAGGGCCTGCAAAACATTTCTGAGGTGGACCAGGTGATCCTCCCAGGTGGAGCTAAAGACAGCAATATCATCTAGATATGCTGCACTATAGGCTTCCAGACCTGTAAGGACTGTATTCACCAACCTCTGAAAAGTGGCAGGTGCATTCTTCAAACCAAAGGGCATTACCACAAATTGATAATGCCCACTAGGGGTTGAGAATGCTGTTTTTGGCTTTGCATCATCAGCTAGCCTGATCTGCCAGTAGCCAGCTGTTAGGTCAAATGTGCTTAGATACTTGGCTGAGGCCAAAGTGTCTATTAGCTCATCTGCCCTGGGTATTGGATGGGCATCAGTCCTAGTGACTGCATTGAGACCCCTGTAGTCCACACAAAACCTCATCTCTCTTTTCCCACCACTGGTGTGAGGTTTTGGCACAAGGACCACTGGACTAGCCCAAGGGCTATCTGAGGGTTCAATAACTCCCAAATCCAACATCTTCTGGACTTCTGTCCTGATACAGTCCCTGACATGGTCAGGTTGCCTATAAATCTTATTTTTAATAGGCAGACTGTCCCCAGTGTCCACTTCATGAGTGCACCAGGTGGTCTGACTTGGTGTCAGAGAGAATATATGCCTGAACTGATTGAGCACCTGTCTGCAATCAGTTTGCTGCTGGGCAGTGAGGCTGCCTGCCAAGGCTACACCATCCACTGACCCATCATCAGGGTTCTGTGAGAGCAGGTCTGGGAGAGGGTCACTCTCCTCCTCCTGTTCCTCATCAGTTGCCATGAGCAAGCCCATGTCAGCCCTGTCCACATATGGTTTCAATCTGTTGACATGGAGAACCCTGTGGGGACTCCTGGGTGTTCCTAGGTCTACTAAATAGGTAACCTCACCCTTCTGTTCAACAATGGTATGGGGTCCACTCCATTTGTCTTGGAGAGCTGCTGGGGCCACTGGCTCCAGCACCCACACCTTCTGTCCTGGCTGGTAAACAGTCAGTACAGCCTTTGGTCATGCCAGGCTTTTTGGAGTTCCTGGCTAGCCTCAAGGTTTTTAGTTGCCTTTTTCATGTACTCAGCCATCCTGGAGCGGAGACCAAGTACATAGTCCACTATGTCCTGCTTTGGGGGCTTGAGAGGTAACTCCCATCCTTCCTTCACCAGGCACAATGGACCCCTGACAGGGTGACCAAACAAAAGTTCAAAAGGGCTGTAGCCAACCCCTTTTGAGGCACCTCCCTGTATGCAAATAAAAGGCAGGGCAAGAGTATGTCCCATCTTCGCCTAAGCTTCTCTGGGAGCCCTTTAATCATGCCCTTCAAGGTTTTGTTGAATCTCTCAACTAAACCATTGCATTGTGGGTGATAGGGTGTGGTGAACTTGTAAGTCACTCCACACTCCTTCCACATTGCTTTCAAGTATCCAGACATAAAGTTAGCACCCCTGTCTGATACAACCTCCTTAGGGAAGCCCACTCTTGAGAAAATTCCCAGGAGGGCTCTTGCCACTACAGGTGCTGTAGTGGTCCTAAGGGGAATAGCCTCTGGGTACCTGGTGGCATGATCCACCACCACCAGGATAAACCTGTGCCCAGATGCTGTTTGGGGATCCATGGGACCAACAATGTCAATCCCCACCCTTTCAAAGGGAACCCCCACCACAGGTAGTGGTATCAGGGGGTCCTTTGTAGTGCCACCTGCCTTGCCACTGGCCTGGCAGGTTACACAGGAGCGACAAAACTCCTTGGTGTCTTCAGACATGTGGGGCCAGTGAAAGTGAGGGACAAGTCTGTCCCAAGTCTTGTTCTGGCCCAGGTGACCTGCTAAGGGAATGTCATGGGCTAGGGTCAATAGGAAGCCCCTGAACTTCAGAGGTATAACCAACCTCCTGGTGGCACCAGGCTTGGGGTCTCTACACTCTGAGTACAAGAGTCCATCATCCCAATACACTGTATGGGGACCACTAGCTTTCCCAGCAGCCTCAGCAGCAGCTTGTTGTCTGAGGGGTTCAAGAGAGGGGCAGCTCTGCTGCTCCTGGCTCAGATCTGCCCTGGAAGGGCCCCCTGTCCCCAAGAACTCAACCTGATCAGGCTCAAGCTCCTCTGGGACAGTTCCTTCCTCAGGACTGAGATCATCTCCCTGAAGAGACTGATCTTCCTTCTGAGCCAAGGGGGAAGGCACTGCCTTAACCCTACTACTCCTTCTCTTGGATGGCACTTGGTCCATTGTTCCAGGATCCAAGGCCTGTTCAGTGTTAGACATTTTGCTCTGTGACCTGGTCACAGCAAACACATCTGCAGGGATCCCCAGCATTTCTGCATGGGTCCTGAGCTCCACTTCTGCCCAAGCTGAAGTTTCAAGATCATTGCCAAGCAAGCATTCAACTGGTAGGTCTGCACTTACCACAACCTTCTTAAGGCCAGTTACCCCTCCCCAGGAGAAGTTAACAACTGCCAGAGTATGGTCTGTTCTGACATTGCTAGCATTGGTCACTTGGTACATCTCACCAAGTATAATCTGCCCAGGATCCACAAGATCTTGTGTCACCATGGTGACACTTGCTCCTGTGTCCCGAAATGCCAAAGCCTCTTTTCCATTTATTAATGGCTGTTGCCTGTACTTGCCCAGATTACTGGGACTCACAGAGGAGGTCACATCCATGCCTCCATCACAGACTAGGACAGCCTGAGTGAGTTCTCTGACTAGGCCAGAGCTCATCTCATTACCCAGGGTCAACTCTACTAAACCCTTGGCTTGTGTACTCCCACCACCAATTGTGACTGCACTAGGGGGAACAGGTGCCTTAGGGGCATTGGTGGGGGCTGGAATAGAGTCTTTGGACTTGGTGCAATCACTGGTCCAGTGTGTCTTTTGCTTACAGACTTTGCACCATGGTTTCTTTTGGCCTTTCCCTTTGTTAGACTGTGAATCCCCACCTGAAGAAGATTTTTGGGGGCCTTGTGAAGACTTCTGGTCTTTACCCTTCTCCCCACCCTTATCAGAGTTTTTAGAATCTTGCTTCTTAGGGTCACCACCTTGGTTCTGTACCTTCTGCCTCACCCTGGTTCTGACCCATTTGTCTGCCTTCTTTCCCAATTCTTGGGGAGAGGTCAGATCAGAGTCCACCAGGTACTGATGCAACAGCTGATTTTGACAGTTATTAAGAATCTGCTCCCTCATGATAAGATTGTACAATCCTGTGAAGTCACATACCTTGCTGCCCATCAACCAACCTTCCAGAGCCTTAGCAGAACAATCAACAAAGTCCACCCAGTCTTGAGTCTGTGCTTTTTGGGTATCTCTGAACTTTAACCTGCATTGTTCAGTTGTTAGGCCAAACCCATCAATCAGAGCACTCTTCAAGACTTTGTAATTGTCAGCATCCTCTTCTCTAACAGTGAGGAGCTTATCTCTGCCTTTGTCTGCAAAGGAGAGCCACAAGATTGCTGCCCACTGCTCCTGAGGGACCCTCTGTACTTTACAGGCCCTCTCCAGTGCAGAAATCCATTTGTGGATGTCATCCCCACTCTGGTAGGGAGGGACAATCTTGCTCAGGTTTCTGTGGTCATAAGACCTTTCCCTATCTCTGGGGAAACTGCTGCCACCATGGGACTCTAGTCCCAACTTTTTTCTCTGTCTATAGAGAACTAGGGACTCCCTGTCTATAGCCAACTGCTGTTTTCTGAGCTTAAGCTGGGCTTGTTCATACTGAAGCAGTCTCTTTCTCCTCTCATGAGAGGACTCACTCCTATGAGAGGAGACAGAGGTCCCTATTGAGGTGTCAGAGTGGTTAGACTCCTGAGAAGGAGATCTAGACCTTCTGGGCACACTCACAACTCTTCCTGCTGGGACAAAGGTGAGGTCATTCTGATCCTCCTCTTCATCCACAGGAATAGCTGGGTTTTCCAGGTCAAGGTCATTTTCACCTTCCTGGCCAGTTTCAGAGGGGGGCCCTGGGTTTCTTCACCCCTGACCCCTTCCTCATCTTCTGCCCCACCCTCTCTGCCTACCCCTTCAGGCCCTATGGGTCCTCTGAGATCATCTGACAGAAGCACCTCTCTGAGGTGTTGGGTGCTGGCACTTTTGCCTGTCTTCAGCTTCCTAGTATTGCATAATGCTCTCAATTCCAAGAATGGGAGATCATCATACTTGGAGGGAAGAAGCCCACTGGCTTCTGGCAAGGACCCACTGGTTCCTGGCCTTGAAGACATTACTAGTGAGGTGTGGTGTATGCACTACCTACTCTAGTGTGGCCTACTAAACTCTCTTGAGTTGTAGAAAGGGTGTGCTATCCCTTAACACACAACTCTAAGTTCAGTAGAACTTACTGTATACTAAGCTTGTATTTATATGTACCTAAGGTACCCTTAGTGGTTTTCAGTTGATCAATTCAATTGAGATTATCTGGTAAAACAGTAGCAAGCTGGAATCCCACCGCTGCCACCAATGTGAGAAGTTGGCCTGGTATATGCTGTCCACTAATTATAGTGGGCACCTTGCACCAGTCCAAACAACCCCAAATTGGAGATAGGTTAAAGACAACCTTTATTGAAAGCTATCCTAGTGGTAGCTATGGAGAGCAGCCTTCAGGCTAAGTCTTGAAGGAATGTAAAGCAGCTTGTTTTACCAGTCTATAATCTCTTGAGTGACCAAATGAAAGAGGACCACACCAGGTATATATTTAAAATATATGTATTTAGTCTTAAACACACCCCTCTAGTCTCTTTATGAGGCTAGAGTTCGAAGTACATAAGTTACAAGTCAGTAATCAACAGTAATAGCACAAATACACGTTTGAGCCCTAGGGGCGTACCAAACCATATACCAATAAAGTGGTATAAGAACCACGACTGAGCTAGACACAGGGCCTAGAGCCTGTAGAAGTGCTTGGCCCTCAAGGAACCACCCAAGGTAGTGACACAGGGGACCCACGGGGGACGCGTGCAGTGTGAGAACACAGCCGCGAGCCGCCGTTGACTTCTATGGGGAATGTCGCGGTTGGAGTTTTAAAGAAAAAGGACACTTAGAGGAGGACTTGGAGCAAACCCCTTTAGAACTGGGTTGTTCTAGAGTCTATACCCACGGGAGCACCGGCGTACTCGAGTTACCTCACCCAGGGGAGCCGGGTGCATAGGTGTCTTTCGGGGTCGGGTTTCGTCGTCGTTTTCTATGGCGATCTGCTGCAAAGTGCTGCTGGCGGCCAAGTCGAAAGAGTTCGGGTGGATCCAAAGGTGGATCGAAGATCTGAAGAACCTGAAAGCAGAGGGGACAGAGTCTGGGTCACTAGCCAGTGACCAGGAAGGTGATGAGCAGATGTCCACCGATGTCGAGTGCTTCAGGAAGGTTGACAGTCGTCTTGACTCTTCAGCCACGAGGTCCAGGAGGCGTCAATGACAACCAGGAGCTGGATTCGAGCTGTCCCACGATGTCTGTCGATTGCAGGGGTGTCGGCGACCGGATTGGACCCAACAAGCCTTGGCAACGGCAAGTCTCGGAGAAACAAAGATAGGACGATGATGCAGACCAGCAAGGTCTGGGGGACTCACCCAGTGAGGGTAAGTCAGGGCACGTCTGGAGCAACCAAGAAAGCCCAAGCAGAAGAAGATTGGCCTTCGGGAGGGCCCACTAGCCAACGGACTAGCAACCGCAAAGGAGCCTCGAGTGGACGCACTTGGAGCTGGCTTACGGGACACTCGTGGAGTGGAGGCCAGTGATCTTTGGTGCAGTCGGTGCTGGAGGCGAGGGCTACTCGGAGCCCAAAGCATAACCTCGTGGGAGACCAGGAAGAGGATGCACTTGCAAAAGTTCTCGGTGCCCAGGGGTCACAGTTCCACGTTACCCACGATAGCCACGGGCCTCAGCTTCGCTGGGGACTCAGGGTAGCCTCGGGGAAGTCTGGAAATCCGCCTCTGGTGTTGCAAAGACTTTGGCATCCGGCGAGAGCTTCAGCGATGCAGACCGGACAATTGCTTCTTAGGTGCCTGCCAAGCAGGGGAGTCACTCCTTGACCCCAAGGGAGATTCTTCAGTCCTCTAATCTTCAAGTAGAGCGTCGAAGGTCCAGGATTCGGATTCAGAGTTTCGTCCAGGGTAATCTAAAGTCCTAAGGACTGGGGTCCCATACTTATACTAAGGTAGGGGGTTGGACATTCTCTGGGGACCCACCTATGGGAGGGTCAGGGAAGAGGGGTGGTTACACCCATTCCCTTTGTCCAGTTTCACACCAGAGCAGGGGCTGGAAGCCCCTGAACCGGTTTGAACTGGAGTATGCACAGGGACACCAAATGTGCCCCCAGTGCTGGACTTCAAAGCACTCTGAGAGTGCACCCACCCAGCCCCAATACACATCAGCCTGTCTGGGAGGTGGTTACACCTCCCTGCAACAGGAAACCTATTGTCCAGGCCTCCCCTGCTGGAGTTTCGGTCAGCAGCAGGAGGCCAGACCCGTGTCTGTGGCTGCAGCATCCATTTTGAGATGCCAGGGCTCTGTAAAGTTAATACCGGGTATGCCGGTTGGCACATGTCTCTCCCTCTAGAAGGGTGGAATGCTACCCCCGCCGCCAGAACTGGCGGGGGGATAGTATTCCAAGATGTTTGACACCAAACACGACATGTTTCCGTGCAGCCATCCCAAAGTTAGCATTTAACGCGAGGTTATAATGCAGTTAAGAGTATATGGTCAGGCTGCACTGCAAACAGCATCAGAGGAGGTACTCCGAATGCTGCAGAGGGGCTCTGCTCATGCAGGGGCACCCTCTCACATAAAAACCAAGCACTCTGCCTTCAGGATTGTCAAGGCCTGCCATAGGAGCGACTTATAGGTTTATATGTGTGTGCAATGGTAGTGATATAGGTAGCCTATACCACTGTAAGGGGTGCATGCACCACCTTACTCAGGCTGCAGTAGCAGACCTGTGGTGTCATTTTGGAGGGCCATCCAGGGGTGGCACAATACATGCTTCAGCCCCTGGTAGGCCCCTGGGGTACCTATGCCCTGGGTACATAGTATACCATATACTAGGGACTTATAAGGGCACCCCAGAATCCAATCAGAGAAGTACCTAAGGTACTTGGAATCCATTTAGAGAGGACGCAGCTAGGCTGGGGACCTGAATAGCAGGGCCCCAGCCAGACTAAAGTCAAAATACAGTGAAGCATCAGCAAAAAGTGGGGGTAACCATAAGAGGCAGATCCTACTCTCCTACACTAAGGGTCCAGTATTTATACCTGGTGCCCATTTTGAAGTAAAGAAAGCTTCTAGAGGTTTCCATCCTCCTGAGGAGTCAGGCATCCCTTCCTCCCTGTCCTGGCCCCAACTTTTCTGGGGTCACAAACGACCAGTGACAAACCCTTTGTGAGAGTACTCAGGCAGAGCCATTGTGATGGGCAAGTGTGGTAGGTGACAGCTCTTCCCCCTCGTTAACTCAGAGTGGCCCATCCTGCAAACACATATCTTCCCTTTGTCTCATTGTCTGGGAAAAATACACAGAGACCAACTGCCAGCTACATCTAGTCATGTAACCGAGAATCAGGCTGCATGCACCAAATGGTTAGGACAAGAAAATGCCAACTTTCTAAAAGTGGCATTTTCAGAATTGTGATTCAAAATCTGACTTTAACATTAAAGATGGCTTTCAATTACTAATCTGTAGACACCAAACCTGCCCACCTGCTCTCAAATGAAAGTTATCACTTATTAAAATGTAATAAGGTAACACAGTTGTAGGAAAGTAGGATCTTTCTTTTATGGTTACCCCCACTTTTTTCCTGGTGTCAGTATGTTTTGACTGTAGTTTGCTGGGATCCTGCTAACTAGGATCCCAGCAGCTGTGCTCTCTCTCCCAAAATGGATTTGGTAAGTACTTTGGTACCTTCACAATTGGCTACCCTTATCAGTCCCTAGTATATGGTACTAAGGTACCCAGGGCATAGGTACACCAGAGGTCTCCAATGGGCTGCAGCATGTATTGTACCACCCATGGGAATCCACTTAAACTATGACTACAGGCCTGCCATTGCAGCCTGTGTGAGATGGTGCTTGCACATCTCACGACAGATATAAGTTTCCTTATATTTTAGGTCAATGCACTTAAAACCTATTACTCACCCCTGTGGTAGGCCCTTCAGTCCTGAGGGCAGGGTGCTTGGTTATAAGTGTGAGGATGCCCCTGCATGAATAGGGCACACCTACAAACCCCCGGGGTCGATTCGCTAGGCTTTGTAAGTGCAGTCAGCCATTTTAAGACATATAGTGGACATCAGTCATTACGAGATGTCCAACTATATAATGGCTGCGCCGAACCTGGTCATGTTTATTATCAAACATGTTGGCATCATACCCAACACCGATTACGGTGTTGGAGGCATGATCTCATGTACTGGGGAAGCTCCTTAGAGGAGCCCCCTGTACTCCCGGTTACAGCCTTTCAGGGTTTGCCAGCAATCTAGTGCTGCCGCTGACCACAGCCAATGTTCTGCCCTCCTGCTGCTGAGCTGAGCTCGGGCAGGGTAAGGTAGAACAATAGGTTTCCTGTCACAGGGAGGTGTGACCACCTCCCAGACAGGACTTAGTGTATTGGGCTACGGTGGGGGTGCTTTCCAGCACCACCAGACTGCATTGAAGGTGACATTTGGTGCCCGCCTTGCATTCTGCGGTTTGAGTCAGTTCAGGAACCCTTGGTTTCCACTCTGGGGCAAAACTGGACAGAGGACAGGGGAGCATCCTCCCCTCTGTACAGCCCCTCCACTGGGAGGGATCCTTGAGTCATTTAAACCTTTCCTTGGGTATTTAAGGGCTCCCCCGTGGGTGGCTCCTCAGATTTATCATGCAATAAGACTCACTTCTGAAACCAAGACACTCTTCAGCCGTCTGGGCACTTGGACTTTGCTGGACTTCACCAGGAACCGAGACTTCTTCAAGGAGGACTCCTGCTGATCCTGGTCTCGCTGTTCTGCAAGTTTTCTTCCACTGCTGTGTCTGTGCTTCACTCAGGTTCTCCAGAAGACCTGTGTGCATCAAGGACATCCAAAGTAATCACCTTTGGAGTGAAGGAGTCACTCCCCTGCATCTGCAGACACCGCATCAAAGCTGACCGGTCTGCTGCTTCTGTCGTCCTACAGACTTCCTGAGGCCCAGCAACACAGGTGGTGGTTCTGTAGTTCCCCCGAGGCCTGAACTGTCTTCCCTGCAATTTGGAGGACAATATCCCTCATCGGAGCCACTGGGACCAAACCCCTGTGTACCACGTCGACTTGTTCGCTCTGCACTCCAGAGATATTCAGGCTACAAGCAGCTCCAGCCTCCAGCACCTCATCCCTTGAAGATCAGAGTCCTCACTGCATCCCTTGCATCATGGGCCTCCATCTGTGGTGAGCTGCCTACGGTCCTCTTGCGACACTCGTGCCTTCTACCTGTGGGTCCTCTCGAGGTTCTTCTTCTGCTTTGGTGGGCTCCCCTACTTGCTCAGCCTGCTCTGACTCTCATGCACTTGGTGAGTCCCTTGGACCTTGCTGGTTCCAACGATTGCATCTTTTCATCTTCCATGCCAGTTGCGGCTACCAAGGCCTGTTGGTGCTCCTGCCGGACATTGACCACCTAGACACTGACATCCGACATGGGACAACTCGTGTATAGCTCCTGGTCTTCCACAGCATCACCGGGTCCCCACAGCTGCAGGGACGATGTCCTCATCAACTCTTCTGAGTTCCCTGCCAAGTGTGGGCATTGTGTTTCCGTGCCTCCTGCTCACCTCCGAGTGTCATAGACTCTGTCCCCTCTGCTTGCAGGCTCTCCTCTTCAAGAATCCACCCTTGGATTCCACCGGACATCTTCACAGACTTCTCCAGAGGCCTTTCTTCCCAATTCGTCCATTGTTATCTACGAGAGGTGTTCCGATGTCACTTCACCCCTATGCATCCGGCTTCCTTGGTGCAGGTAATCTGGTTCCTGGGGCATCCACTGGTGGGGTGCTTCTCCAAACTTCTGTTCTCCAAAGAGTTTCTTCGAGGTCCTTTGGGAAGGGTCCTTTTTCTTTAAAACGGCAACCACGACTTCTCCAATGACTTCCTTTGATCCCGCTGCTGTGTTTCCACTCTGCACACACGGCTGCCTTTCCACTCTGCACACATCCTCCTTTGGGTTCCTGGGTACTTACCTCAGGTGGTTCCTGTTTCTCCAAGCTTTTCTAAATCCTTTGGTCCAAGTCCCGTTCTCCTTTGCAGTTCGCCTTCCACTTTTTTAGTATATGGTTTGGTCTCCCCCTAGCGACCAGTGTATATTTGTGCTACTTATCTGATTTCTTTGAAGTATTTTCATGTGTATTATTGATATCTCCGGATAGGAGATATACAAAGTGATAGTGATTGTGTTGTTTAATAAATAGACTTATTTTTTTATAAATTCTGTGTGGTTTTTTTTCATCTAATCTACACTATTGATTAAATGTGTTAAACAAGCTGCTTAACACTCCTTCAAGATACGCCTGAAGGCTGCTGTCCACAGCTACCCATTTGTGAGCTTTTTAGGTTATCAAAGACCACTATAATCACCATAAGGGTTGCCTGGATTAGTGCAAGGTGCATCACTCCTTTAAGTGTGCACTATATACTAAGCGAGCCTCCTACACCAATGTTATCCTATGAGAGAAGTAGGCCTTGCAGTAGTGAAAAACTAATGCAAGAGTTTTACATTACCAGGACATGAAAAACTTAAAAGTACTTTCCCAGATTTTTAAATACATTGAGCCCTGCTCTCCGGGCGGTTCAGGGCCTGGCCTGGGGTGGCTTAAAAAAGAAGGTTTGGACATGGAAAAAAAGTTTATTTTGCCAGCTCAAAATGGCAATTTAAAGCTGCCCACAGATGCCCTGAGACATGTTTAAAGGACTTATTAAGTGGGTGGCACAATCAGTGCTGCAGACCCACTAGCAGCATTTAATTTACAGGCCCAGGGCATATGTGGCACCGCTTTATTAGAGGCTTACAAATAAATTAAATTTGCTAATTGGATGTAAGCCAATTTCACCATGTTTAGAGGGGAGAGCACAGGTTAGCAGTGGCAAGGTGCACAAGGTCCTAGAGACCAACAAAAACGGGTTCAGAAAACAGAAGGGTGAGGGCAAACACATTGGGGATGACACCGCACAGAGGGCTAAGTCCAACAGGGCCATTTTCTGAATGCCTTGACAGTTGCTCTTTACATCTCATAATTATCAAGTTGATTTTTCTGGGTGTGATCACTTCTTCCAGGCATGTCAGTGAGTTGTAAACGCTAAGCATCAGGCTTCTGTGCACATACTTTTACTGTAACGAGTTAGTCCTCAGAACGAGAGCTGACATCCTCCCAAAGGTGGTGACTTCTTTCCAAGTGGGTCAATCCATAACTCTGCCATCTTTCTATCTTCTCCGCCCTTTCACCCGACCAAGGAGGAGTAGAAGTTGCACAGCCTGGATCTCTCATAAGGTGGTGAGCTTCTACCTCACCAAAGATTTTCGTTGGATGACCAGCTGTTGATCAGCTATGTAGACAGTAGGAAAGCAGTACAAATTTTGACCTTATCCCAAGAGGACTATCTTCTGCATTGAGATCTGCTGTGCCATAGCCCTAAAATAATCTCCGGTGGGCATTAAAGCATACATAACGAGAGCCACATTTTCCACATCTGCTCTAGCTATACGGGTCTCCATTTGTGACATTGGCCGAACAGCTACTTGGTTATCCCTCCGTACCTTCTTCAAGCACTATTGCTTGGATGCAGAGGTGAAAAGGGATGGTCATTAACCATGCATCGAGGACCTCCATGCCAGATGTGGGTTTTGCTCAGTAATCTATTCAAGAGATGCGTAATCTTCAGGTAAATAGAGTATCTACTGGACATATCCTTAGTGAAGGTAAGTAACTTTTTCGTATGCCCTTTCTTGTACACATGAAACATGTTATCTCCTTCTCACTTTTTTCAAGTGGTTTCAATACTGGTGGTGCCATTCCCTTCCTCTTCCTTCTCCTCCCATGCCTACTCTTATTAATGCAACTGGTAAACATGTCTCACCAATGCCTACAGCAAAATCCGCAGTAGTGGCCGGCATGACTCGCGGGTGAGGGAGCGGGGGGCGCACAGGGAGTGGGGGTTACGCGGGGGGGTTAATTTAATTTAAAATATATATATATAATTAAACTTATCTTTCCGCCAGCCGGGTCCCGCGTCTTCTCTGCTGCTCTCCAGGAACAGGAAGCAGAAGCAGGCAGCCAGGCTCTCTCCCCTAAGCCAATCACAACGCTGCAAGCAGCGTTGTGATTGGTCAGGATGTCGCCCAGCCAGCGGCTTATGGGGAGGCCATTTTCTCCATTTAGGCTGCATTGCAGCCTGCATGGAGAAGGGCAGAGTGCGCATGACTGGTTTGGGCGGCACCAGGGGGCCGACCAAACAGTCTTTGCGCACTTGGGAGTGGGCAGGCACACCACTCCTCCCCTGCCCTGCTCTCAGAGCAGCCCCGCCCACCTGCCCGCCCGCAACCAAACATAAAATGGTTACCATTTTATGTTTCTGCTTCTCGTACTGTGAGAAGCAGTGGGGTGACGCTCCTCCGCCCTAATGGAGGAGTCGCCCCTGCTTATTCCCCGGAAACTCGTAATAGGTGCAATTTATCACAACCGGTAAGTAACATACCCCGTCCTGTCGTCATTTATCAGGTACAATAAGTCTCCTTCCGATTGGCACGCTAATTTTGAAGAAGGAGTAACGAGAGCTTGCTTCTGGTTTAAAATGAGTTGTGCTGAAGTTATTACACATCTGCTAACTTAAATCCTGGTGAATAGTGACCTGGAAAAACAAGAATAGGATGCACAAATATTATTATATATCTGAGCAGCTCAGTAAAGGGAGAGATAAAGCACCTGGTAAATAACGCATCCTTCAGTGCTGGTATTTCCGAAAGTGGTATTTATTAATGCACGAATAACTGGTCCCTCGGATGTGCGCCTGTCTTTGTCATAGCTGAAATCTGAAATGAATGAATGAAACTCGAAGAGCAGTTTTTGTATACTATACAGGTAATAAGTGAAGATTATCACAAACCGATGTCTTATGCGTGTCCCCTGTGCTCTGTCATGCAGGAAGGAGTGTATGTTTATGGACTGTACATAGATGGAGCCGGCTGGGATAAACGGAACGGGAAACTCACAGAATCCAGTGCTAAGGTCCTGTTCATCATGCTCCCGGTGGTGCACATATTTGCCATCAACTCGACGAGCCCAAAGGATCCTAAACTCTACACATGCCCGGTGTACAAGAAGCCGAGGAGGACAGATTTAACCTACATTACTCCTCTCTGGCTGAGAACCGTGCAGCCCCCAGACCACTGGATCCTGAGGGGGGTGGCCCTGCTCTGTGACATCAAGTGATCCTCTTCCAGTTTTACAAACTACTCATGGCTTTTGTTTTAGCTTCTGAGTGTCAGAAGGTTATTCTATTCCTGTTTGTAATACAATTTGTGCAGTGATTTTCCTTGTATAGCACAGCGCTCGTTAATAGTTTTTCAGTGTCCTTTTCACTTCGTTTGTACAGCAGCGCTCGATTATGCTGTCCTATATGACAGTGTGCTTATAATGTCCAAAGTCATTCTGTTTGTCAGTTTCTTATTACACTTTACTAAAATCCTTTGCTGAAAATGCTTTTAATGTAAAATGCAGTCTGTTCAATACTCTTTGACTGTTGAGAATGCAGGGCAGACAATAAAAATGTAAACAACTAAATATGTCTCCTTGATTAAAATAAAAAAAATGCAAGGCACTCATACAGAGATCAGCATAATGCCATCAACACTGTTACTTTGCTTTTACATTTACCCATCAGAACAAAGACAACTCCCTGGGAGAACATTTTGTTCATATTAACAATAAAATGCAAAGAACTTCGAGTTGGAAAATATATTGTCTTAGTTACTTACCAGTAATTGCAATACTCTGAGTTCTATTCACCCGCTTGCAGCCAGCCCTTATATGTGAGGCCTCCATAGACACCAACCCCACCAGATCTAAAACGAATAAAAGCCCCTCCCCCCCAACCACACCTCCCGTTCGTAACAGGCTCCAACCAGCAGACATGTCAGTTGTCTCATAGGGAGGGTGGGAGAGACCTTGGCTGCAAGCGACGTAATAGGACTCAGATTAATGCAATTACCGGTAAGTAATTAAGACATTACCTCCTCGTCCATTCCCTCACTTGCAGCCCTTACATGTGAGACGTGGCAAACAAAAAATTCAGACAACTGACAATGCCCACTGAACACATATTCATTGAGATGCACCTCACCAAGACACCATCTAATACAGCATAGGAGAGGGAATCTGATGATCAAACACCTCAGAGAGACAGAGAACCTCAGCCAGACTAGAAAGTCCAGCAAACGTGGAGGCATCAGTCCGTGGTGTTAACCGGGAAAGCTCCCCAATAGAAGCACCCTGTAGCACCATCAAAGTCGAGGTCATACTCCGCGTAGACTGACCCCGAACCGAAAAAGGAGGAACCAGACCCGGAACCACAAAGACCATAGAAACCAACATCCAGACCCAGTTGTGCAAAGCAGCAGCCGCTGGTTCTCTTGCAGGGGATTTCCATGTCTAGTCATAAGCACTAAAATAGTACCTCTCATGAGCCGGGACCCCGGAGCACTTCTTTAGATATATCTTCTTAAGTGGATATTTTTCGCCTTTCTTCAGGAAGGCCTGCAAAGACACTTAAGAGATAGAAAAGACAATAATGCAGCCTGACTAAATAGGCTACAATGGCCACAACTTCATCTTGAAGTGAAAAAGATAGCCAGTATACTATGTTTTGTGCAAGTGTTTATGGTGTTTAACCCACAGAAAAACTCCCTTCACAAAACTCCTTTTTCATGATAGAGATGAAAGGATGGGACAGAGTAGTCCCCATAGGCTGCCATTATATGTCTTAAACTAGATGCTGTGTCTTTAAGAAACTCCATAGACCAGCAGTATCCCATGATGCACAGCCAGTGGCAGTTACTTCAGTTCTTTTTTCCGGCTCCTGTTATCAGGACCCTGGAGCATTGAGCTCTACCAAATTTGGTTCTTTTCATCAAAAATCTCTTCAGAAATTTACCTATGTTTCACTCGACATCTTTGGTCTTTCTCTACCTTTTTCTGTCTTTTTCTGACAGGAATTACCACAATTTCTTGCAAAAATGCCATCTCTTTTTGATAAGTGTCCAGACTGTGGAAGGAAGAAGGCCAAATCTCACCCTCATGGAGTGTGCATTATTTGTCTACCTGCTACTCACGTTCCTGAGTCCTGTTCCATCTGTAAAACCTTTTTCAGGTGTACACTGCGTGACAGGGAGAGCATTCGACTTCAAGGAACAGAAGAACAAAGAAAACAGCAGGTTCAGTCATCAGGTGGGACTTAAGGGCAAGGAGAGGGTCAGTCCTCTACCAGGGCCCTATCTTCAGCCTCTGGGGGGCTCCCCAGCAGAAGAAGGGCTGAAAAACGGCGTCGTTCCCGGTCGACGTCGAATGTTACGACTTCGAGAGGAGCAGCGGCGACCTGTTCGCCGTCGACCCAGGGCTCTGGGTCGAAACGCTGTCGATGTGCAACATCGAGGAGAAGATCTTCGATGGCGGTGGCTACGCCAACAGTGAGAACTTGTTCGGAGTCGAGAAGCCCACCACAGACGGTAACGAGATCGCCGTCGAGAACGTCGCATCACTCGGCGTCGCCCATCACCGTCGATCAACGTCGGCACATAACCGCCGATCGGCGTCGACTCATCGCCATCGATCGAAGTCGCCATGCCACAGTCGATTGACGTCGAGAAGACAATGTCATTTGACGTCGAGAAAAACCCGTCGATCACAGACTCGGTCTACTTCAAGAAGTCTGCAGTCGACGTCGGGAGGAAGTTCTCGTTCGAGATGACGTCGAAGATCGCCGTCGACTAGTAAATCGGCGTCGAGGGGGAAAGATGGTTCTCCTGTGGAATCGGTGACTCCCCAGAAGGCTCGGAAAAGGAGGAGACTAATCTACTCATCGGATTCGGAGTATTCTCATACATACTCTCTGTCTAGGACCATATCACCTGCTCAGTCTCCTCCTCATCGTCCAGATAATCAACCTAGACCGCCTATATTGCCTCTGCCTCCTCCTCCTCCGCCGGCTACACCTCCTCCTCCACCTCCTCCTCCTCCACCTTCTACTCCGCCACGAAGGCCGAGGTCCAGGTCTCATACAAGAGATCGTTCTCATCGGCATAGAATTTCCTCTGCTCATTCCCACCGCTGACATCATGGTGGAAGATCTCGTTCTAGGCACACCAGGGACACTTCCTCTACAAGTACAGGAAGATATTCTCCTACTTTGTCTGACTCTCCTCCTCAAAGGATTTCACCAATTGACGATATCTCTCCTTTTCAGGAAGTCTTGGTTCGAGGAGCTTCAAAATTGAACATTCCGTGATATTCAAAACTTTACAACAAAGACAAGCATCTCGTCCTCTGCTCCCTTTGGTGCCAGGCCTCTTGGAACCGGCGATGGAACTTTTCCTAACACCCTCTTCGATTAAGCCAGCTCCATCCAGGCTGCAAAAGAAGTATCGCACTCCGGGACAGGATCCCACATTCCTAAGGGTGGACCCGCCCCCAGACTCAGTCATTGTGGTGGCTGCTAAAAAACAACATACTATGGCTCCAACATCCACAGTTCCGCCTGATAAAGAAAGGCGTAAAATAGACTCAGTGGGAAGAAAAGTGTGCAACACAGCAGCGACCTCCATGAAAGCTGCTAGTGCCACAGCGCTTTTAGGTAGATATGACCGAGCACTATGGGAGTCGCTCCAACAATTTGCTGAACATCTACCTAGAGATAAAAGGGAATATTTTAATGAGGTACTAATGGAAGGACTTATGGTTTCTAACCAAGTAATTAGCGCTGCTGCAGACACATCGCTTCTAGCTGCGCATGGATATTGTCATGGAGTGGCACTCAGACGGCATTCATGGCTTCGCTTGACTTCTTTGAAGCCTGAAGCGCAACAGCGTATCCTGAATCTTTCGTTCTACGGCACTACACTCTTCGGGTCGCATGCAGACGAGGAGATGGCACGCATGAAAGCGGAGATGGAAACATTTAAAGCGGTGGGTCTCGAGAGGCCCAAGGATCAGCGAAGATCTTTCCGTCCTTTCTCACGACGATATTCAACACCGAGGGTTCAAACCCGTTGGTGGTATCAGGGTCGACAATCAGGCACACAGCAATCGTATCAACGATCCTACCAACCTTACCAAAAACGACAACCAAGAGGAAGGTCAGGACAACAACCTTCACAAGGAGGCAAGATGCCTACTGGTTCCAAGCCCTGAATCCTGTCTTCCCCCTCTTCCGTTACCCACTCTGGTAGGGGGAAGCATTCAACATTTCTTGGCAGAGTGGCAAAGTATCACACAAGACAATTGGGTTCTGAATATTGTGTGCAATGGATATTCTCTACATTTCACCTGCCCTCCACCATCAGTGCCTCCAAAACAGTCAAGATTCCACCTGTCGCAATTACAAGCAGAAGTGAACATTCTCTTACGAAAACAGGCAGTAGAACCTATTCCTTCGCTGCAACGAGGCAAAGGGCTATATTCAAGATTCTTTCTCGTCAAAAAGAAAGACAAGAACGAGTTCAGACCCATTCTCGATCTAAGGAAGGCCAACAAGTGGATTCGGAGAGAGAGATTCCGGATGCTAGTATTACACCAGATCTATCCTCAACTACATCGGAAGGATTGGTTATGCGCAATAGACCTGCAAGACGCATACTTCCACATCCCCATCATAAAGAAACATTGCAAGTTCTTGAGGTTTGCAGTGGGGAACAACCACTACCAATACTGTGTGCTTTCGTTCGGCCTGAAGTCAGCACCCAGGACCTTCTCCAAGTGCATGGCTGTGGTGGCTGCCCATTTGAGGAAACACAAAGTGTTCGTCTACCCCTATCTAGACGATTGGCTGATCAAGGTATCCATGTGTCAGGAGGCTCAAACACATTTCAATTGGACCTCCGACCTTCTCCTTCGATTGGGACTTCATGTGAATCAAACGAAGTCTACCTCAATGCCTGTACAGTGCCTGCAATATCTGGGAGCATCCATCGATACTCGCACGGCACACGTGTATCCTTCGGAGGAGAGACACTTATCGATCCTTCAGAAGGCTCAGGCTCTCATGTCAATGTTGCACCCGACTGTCAGGAAGGTAAACTCTCTTTTGGGCTCCATGGCGTCTTGCATATTCCTCACACCGAACGCACGTCTCCACATGAGACCCCTGCAGGTATGTCTGGAGGACCAGTGGGACCAGCGAACGGGGGATTGGGAAGACCGGATTCAACTGTCACAACATGCCATCCGGTCCATCAAATGATGGTGTTCGCCCACCAATCTCCTACGAGGGACTCCTTTTCACAAGGATATACAGACTCAAACTATAGTCACGGATGCCTCTCTCCTGGGATGGGGAGCCTATACAGATCATCTTCAAATTCAGGGCAGATGGTCACGAAAGGAATCCACTTACCACATCAATCTGCTAGAGCTGCGAGCAGTTCATTTGGCTCTGAAAGCTTTTCATCCACCTTTCCATGCCAACTCCCTGCTTGTACAGACGGACAATACAACAACAGTGTTCTACCTCAGCAAGCAGGGAGGCTCGAGATTCAGACCATTGTCTCGGGAAGCCCAGACAATATGGAAATGGCTTCTAGCCAGAAACCTGACCATAACAGCAACCCATCTCCCTGGTGTTCAAAATGCTCAGGCTGACTCTCTAAGCAGACTCCTTCAGGAAAATCATGAGTGGGTCCTAAACTACGACGTGTTACGAGACATATTCGAAAAATTGGGTACTCCGGAGGTCGATTTGTTCGCCACCGCAGAAAACAGCAAATGCCAAAGCTTTGCTTCCAGGTTCTACCAACCGGGAACTCTGGGGAATGCCCTATGGATCAACTGGTCAGGCAGATTTCTCTACGCCTTTCCTCCAGTCCCCTTGATCCCGGCAGTCCTCATCAAGCTCTCTCAATCATGGGCCAAAATGATTCTCATAGCCCCGGAATGGCCACGTCAATGGTGGTTCACAGACCTCCTTCACCAGTCTATCTGTCCACATCTCAGGCTGCCATGCAAAACACACTTACTAACGAAGTTCGGAGGACAGATGGTACATTCCAACCTCTCCTCTTTGAATTTGGCAGCATGGCTCCTGAGCTAGTGCAGTATGGACACTTGAACTTACATCAAAACTGCAAGGACATTCTTAAGGAAGCTAAGCGGTCATCCACACGCTCCGCTTATGCTCATAAATGGAAGAGATTCTGTATTTGGTGCTCATCGAGGAATGAGAACCCTACCTCTTGCCAGGAAGATGTCATCCTTCCATACTTGCTTCATCTAGCACAATCTGGCCTCCAATTTTCTTCCATTAAGGTTCACTTGGCAGCTTTACCTGCTTACAGGAAATGCCCTTCACAAACTTCCTTTTTCAGAATTCCTGTCATTAAAGATTTCTTGGAGGGTTTGAAAAAGGTTTTTCCTCCCATTGGAAGCCCTTCCCCTCCTTGGGAGCTTAATGTGGTGCTTTCTCGGCTATTGCAAGAACCTTTTGAACCCATTCATAAGGCGACTCTTCAGCATCTGTCCTGGAAGACAGCTTTCCTTGTGGCTATCACCTCCGCCCGCAGGGTTAGCGAAATTCAGGCACTTTGCTGTCGAGAACCGTACACAGTTTTCCATACATCTAAAGTGGTTAAGAGGACTCATCGGAAATTCCTACCTAAGGTTATATCGGATTTTCATGTAAACTAAACTATTTCCTTGCCTACTTTCTTCCAGCATCCATCTTCTCCAGTGGAGAGATTGCTTCATTCCCTGGATGTAAGAAGGGTTTTGAAATTTTATCTGGATAAAACTAAGGATATAAGGAAAGCGGATCAGTTATTTGTAAACTATGGCTCTCTCGTACAGGTCTAGCCACTTCTAAACAATCCATTTCCAGATGGATTGTTTCTTGTATTTTACTCTGTTATCAGAAAGCTAACAAATCCCTTGCTGTTAAGCCTAGGGCTCATTCAACCAGAGGAAAGGCAGCTACTGCGGCTTTGCTTCGTAATATTCCCATTTCGGAGATTTGTAAGGCTGCTACCTGGAAGTCAGTCCATACATTCACAAGACACTACTGCCTAGATTCTAATGCCAAGGCAGATGCTCAAGTAGGGCAGGCTTCCCTTCGGAACCTCTTTGCTTAAAATTGCAGTTTAATTCTCTGTCTCTTCCACCGTGTCTGTGTGTAGGGGTGGGCTTGCTAGTCTATTCAAGTGATTATGACTATACATGGAAATCCCCTGCAAGAAAAGGAATAGTTTCTTACCTGTAACTCCAGTTCTCTTGCAGGGGTATTTCCATGATAAGTCATAAGCAACCTCCCTCCTCCCCAGTGGAATAGACAGACGTATCCATTATACAAAATAGGCATTCACTTCTCATCGCCTTCAAAAAGAACTGAAGTAACTGCCACTGGCTGTGCATCATGGGATACTGGTGGTCTCTGGAGTTTCTTAAAGGCACAGCATCTAGTTTAAGACATATAATGGCAGCCTATGGGGGCTACTCTGTCCCATCCTTTCATCTCTATCATGAACAAGCATTGGCATAGCCAATTGGTCTCGCTGTTCGGACATTATAAGTATTTAACTATGCAACAGTTAATGTTGTTGCAGCAAGGATGTAGCGCTGCATAAGTAAATACTTATAAAGTCCCAAAAGCGAGACAAGAAGAGCGTTGTTGCAGCGCGGCACCCGCGCTTTACTTTTAACATCAAAAGTGAAACGCAGGTGCCGCGATTATAGCAGAAGTAAAGAAATAGATGTTTTTTTCTATTTCTTTACTTTTGCTATAATCGCGGCACCCGCGCTTTACTTTTAACATTAAAAGTGAAGCGCGGGTGCCGCGATTATAACAAAAGTAAAGAAATAGAAAACAAAAAAGAAGCTGAGGAGGTGTACAGCAAACAAATTAAGCTGACGAGGAGGGAGTGGGAGGGGGTAGGGGAGGGGATTGTGCACGTCGCGCGCACTAAAAGCCATATGGCAGCTGCTGTGAACGTCAAAAGTAAAGAAATAGAAAACAAAACAAAGCCAGCTGATTGAAAGTACTAAATAAAAAAAAGAAGCTGAGGAGGTGTACAGCAAACAAATTAAGCTGACGAGGAGGGAGTGGGAGGGGTTAGGGGAGGTGATTGTGCACGTCGCGGGCACTAAAAGCCAGATGGCAGCTGCTGTGAACGTCGCGCGTGCTTGTGCGCGTAACAGCAAGCTGGTGGCCGGCTTGGTAGCACTTTCAAAAGCCCCTTACTAAAAGTCGAGCAAGCAGCGCATGTGCTGCTCTAGGCTCGACCTAAAAAGGAGTTTTGTGAAGGGGAGTTTTTCTGTGGGTTAAACACCGTAAAAAATTGCACAAAACATAGTATACTGGCTATCTTTTTCACTTCAAGATGAAGTTGTGGTCATTGTAGCCTATTTAGGTGCATATTAACTAGGGCCTTATCTCCACTTTTTTGGCTTTAAAAGCCAAAAAAGCGGAGATAATATTATCGCCCTATCTACAAGGGGATGCTAACATGCATTAGCGCATGTTAGCAGCCTTTTCCCCGACGCCTCGCTCTGCATCTCTAATGAGATGCAAAGTGGGCGTCACTGGGCGTACCTCACACAGGGGGACTTGTAAAATATCGCTAAGTGCACATCGCAATATTTACAAGGCGGCCCACAGCATTTTAGCAGACGTTAGTTTTTGGCGAAAACCGCGGTTTTCGCCAAAAACGAACGTCTGCTAAAATCCTGACTAATGTATGTGTAACATGGGAGGTGGATTATTGTGTCACGACCACAGGGTCGTATCATCAAGCATATCGCCGTTTTGCAGGGAACATCGCTGAAAAACCAGCGATGTTCCCTGCAAAACGGCGATTTCCCCGCTATCGCTGGAATTTATATCGCCATTACGCTATGCGTTGTTAATACAGCGCAAGCATGGCGATGAATTCCAGCGATAGCCGGCGTTAACAAAAACCGCGCTAAGCGCGGTCAGCGGTAATTAACGCTGACTCTTGTTGATATGCCCCTTAGTTAGGCTGCATTATTGTCTTTTCTATCTCTTAAGTGTCTTTGCAGGCCTTCCTGAAGAAAGGCGAAAAATATCCACTTAAGAAGATATATCTAAAGAAGTGCTCCGGGGTCCCATCTCATGAGCGGGACTATTCTAGTGCTTATGACTTATCATGGAACTACCCCTGCAAGAGAACTGGAGTTACAGGTAAGAAACTATTCCTTACGCATTATACCTGGCAGTACCAAGCATCACACACAACGGCTCTACTCTGTGAAAGGGCGAAACCCTCTGCAAGTAGACCAAAACACCCCCCCCCCCAGACAACAAGGAAGTGCAAGCACTCCTCCACCATTGACCCCGGGGAAGGGAAAAAGTCTTACAAAAATCACTACTCACTGTAAAGGAAAAGAAGACGTAACAGTTGGGGAAACCCCGGTACAGTCACCAACACCACACTGTCAGGAAAAACCCTGCAAAAAGAAAAATTAGAGGACAAAGCCCCCAACTCCCCTAACCATCTGGCTAATGTAACCGCCACCAGAAAGAGTGACATAAGGGAAGGAACAGTAAACCCAACTACCACCAAAGGATCAAAATGAGCAGACATCAAGGACTCCAATACCACCGCCAAGTCCCACGAAGATATGGCCCTCACCGACCTAGGGCAGGAATATGACAAACCCATTCAAAGCCCTGGCACCAAACCATCCACATCCAATAACATCCTCCATGGACACCCGAAGGCCTGGATTGCCGCCCATCATACACACAACAGGGCCACAGTCAAACCACATGAAGAACCATCCTGCAAGAATACCATCACCAACAGGAAACACACAATCACAATAGCAGGATCAAGACCCCTTACCCCACACCATTTGGAAAAAGACATCCAATGCCGAATAGCTGAGCAACAAATAGACCACTGTCTGGACACATGTAACATAGCCAACAAACTGTCCAAAACTCTCTGGCCAGACACACACCTCCTTTCAACCTCCAGGCCATCAAACAGAGTCCCTGCAGACTCCACACCCAAAACATGAGAACTCCAGAGGGGACAGGACCACTGGGAGAAGCCACTCCGGGTCACCCAATCAATCCAATAACAGGGGAAACCAGACAAACCTCGGCTCCCGACTTCCACACTTCCACCAACAAGGGTACGAGGAGGGGAAACGGAGGAAAGGTATACAAGAGACCTACAGGCCACTGACAGGACAGGGGGTTGAATGCCCAAGCCCAGACTATCCCGGCCATGGCACAGAACCGCCGAACATTGGCCTCACTCTCGGAGGCAAAAAGATCCATCCTCAGCATTCCCCACAGATGAGACAAACAAGCTAACATGCGCAGAAACAGAGAAAAGTCCCCAGACGAGGGAAAATCCCAGCTCAGAAAAACTGCAGTCACAGTGACCGTTCCATGAATGTGAACGGCTCACCGAAAAATCTGAGACACCAGAGTCAAGGCAAACAGCTAGCAAGCCATCCAGCCTAGCTGCCTGGACTGAATCCTCCTCCTGTTTGCTCACAAAATCATACACAACCCTACCCCTGCAACTGGGAAATGAACACAAGAAGAACCCGACTCAGGGCCACAAGTTCCCACCAAGTTGGGGTATGACCAGCCCAGGAACAAGACCAATATTGCGCCTGCAAATCACTACCCCAAGCATCCCACCTGCCAAATTGGCATCTGTGGTAGGAAAATCAGATCGGGTGGATCCAACTGAACCCCCTGCACCAGATGTGTGTTATCCAATTCTCATGCCAGATTCCACTGACCCGCTGAGACAAACGAATTAACAACCATAAAAGAAGAGACGCAGGGACCCAGTGGCCCAGAACCCAAGTGACCAACATGTGAAACTGAAAGTGCACCCACAGAACAAGGAAGATCGAAGAAGCCAGGACATCCTAAACCCCGGGCCGTGCGACCATGCATGGACCAATGTGTGCCAACAGACTCCTGATGATACCCCCACAGCCAGATCAATCACCCATCCGGCAAACACACTCGACTCTGCAGAGAATGAAACTATGCCTCAATGAAGACCAGTTAATGGGGAAACATTGGCTCCTGTGGAATAATAATACAGTATTTCTAATGCAATTCTGCACAATGGCAATATACAGGGTTAGTAGGATGTCAAAAAGAAAGCTGGCCACTGACACTGAGGGTATAGTCAATGTGAATTTTTTTTTCCGTTTATATAATAAATAAATGAAATAAACAATATATACATAGGGCTTGAGAATCACAATATGATTATACAACAAACAATGATTACAAATAGTGAACGGTGTCCCAGTGAAAAAAACATTGGAACCTAAACTAATAGTGACATAATACGTGACATATGTACAAGGTTTAACTTGAAAACATTTTGGCGACCATTAAATAAATCAAAATTAGTTGGACAACACTTTATACAATCATAAGTGTTTGATAATAGTTCGCCTTTGTTAATTGTCAATGAAGACCAGGGCAAGGGACGGATATAAGGGGGACATTTCCCATTTGACGAAGAACCCATGAGAACTCAGTACTACCAGCACCCTCACTATAAGGGCTGACAGCACCTCTGAGGAAGCTTGCACCAATCAAGCGTCCAGAGACAGGTGCACAAAGATGCCTTCCAAATGCATGAATGCCACAAATGGAGCCTGTACTAAGGTAAACACCCTCGGGGGGGCGTGGCTTAGCCGGCTGCAAGATGGCTGCACCTTGAGTGGGCTCTGCCGGCCAAGCCGCTATATCCGCAAAAATCCTGCAGAAACCTTACCTGCTACCGCCCAAGACGCTACTGCTGCTCCTCGCTGGCGCTCTGGGAGCAGACCGAGCCCGCTCCTGATTCTCTGCGGTGTCGGGGAGCGGAGTTGCGATGTTGAGCCTGCCCGGGGCCTGGTCCGCCCAATCCTGCTGAGGGCTCCTGGGCTGTTCTCCGGGACCGGACGGGGGTCCGAGCGCCGGCTGCGGATTCTGCCGGTGAGCGCCCGCCTGCTTGCTCCGGTGAGTGTTGTTTCTGGTGGGGGC
This sequence comes from Calotriton arnoldi, assembly GCA_963921515.1. Taxonomy (NCBI): domain Eukaryota; kingdom Metazoa; phylum Chordata; class Amphibia; order Caudata; family Salamandridae; genus Calotriton; species Calotriton arnoldi. The sequence goes on from CAWUFW010001574.1 coordinate 1,818,459, forward strand.
GGTCTGTGGCGGGGCTGGGGGCGCGCCCGTTGTACCGCCAGGCCTGGGCGCCATTTGCTGCCTCCTTACAATAGCGGCCCCGGCTCTCTTCTCCGGGCCTGGTGACGAGGGCGGTGCGTCCCCCGCGACTCCTCGCTGCATTCGCCCCCCCCTTGCTTGCTCCCGGAGGGCTGCTGCTCGGCCTTGGATGCCGGTACCGCGGCATATACGGAGCCGTGTGCTGCCCCGAGCCGGGCGCCCTCTGTGTGGTGGGCTGGGCCCTGGCCTACAGCCTCTCCGGCATACTGCTGCCTGGACACTGTTGCGGGGAGTGACGCTCGGCCGTGGCTCTGACTCCACACCGGCCCGCCGTGCCTGGACTGGCGGACTTGCCACACCTGCTCCTGGAACCCCTGGAGCCCCTGGGGGGGCGGACTTAGCGGCGCCACACCGGCTGGGCCCCACCTTGTCAACAGCTTGCTGCCGTACAATGTTTCGGACCGGGTGGCCGCCATTTTGTGCCCGCAAGTAGTTCCTCTGCCTGGCACCACTCCTGTGAGCCCTCCTCAGTGCATTGCTAACGTGCTGCCACCTACTCTGCTTGGCGACCTCCGGGTGGCGCTTCTCCCCGGTCTGGCGCGGTCCCTTCTCCTGGGACCCCCACCGGAGGCCTTCCACACTGACTGTGGGTACCGAGGGGGCGCTGCCTCACTTTGCCACTGGTACGCCGGCTTCTGCCACCTTATTCCTGTGCTGGTGGTCGAGGGGTCCGGGCGGCTGGCCCGCGACTGTCGAGCCTGCTAATCACTCTGCCATCGTGTCCGCGAGTGCGGGCGCTGGTCACTCCTGAGCCTGGACATCGCACCTGCCCCGCTGGTTCGTCGCCATTTGGGCCTGACTGCCTCCTGTCGCACTTGGGTCTGCTCCCCACTGCTTGATCGCCATGGGTCGAACGGATCCCAAGCAGCCCAGACTCACATTTGATCTACGGCGCCAGACGCGCCAGGAAGGTGGCGGAGTGGAAGGGGAGGACTCTGCGTCGCCACCCGACTCACCGCAATCTCGCGAAGATGACCTGAAAGCTATCATGCTGGATGTAAAATCCACCGTCACCAACATCGCGGCCCAGCTAGACCAACTGTCAACTCGATTGGACAATGTGAAGGCCCGGGTGGACACGCATGACGCTAGGCTGCTTCATGTGGAAACAAGAGTGTCGGACGTGGAGGATGCGGCCACCCAGGATCGGCAGAAACTGCTACACATGGACAAACTCCTGGCCGTAATCCGCAATAATAATGAGGATTTGGAGGCGCGCTCCCAGAGGAGCAACCTCCGCATCACGGGTGTGCCAGAGTCCACCAACATATCCCGTATGGAGGATTTCGTGGAGCAGCTAGTCCGCGAGCTGTTCGGAGATGCCCTCTCGCCCGTGTTCATCGTGGAGTGTGCCCACCGTTCACTTGGTCCTCGCCCTGCCCCGGGCCTGCCGGCGCGTCCCATTATTGCTAAGATCTTGAACTTTAGGGACCGGGACGCCATCCTCAGGGCGGCTAGAGAGAAGGGCGAGATCCGCCACCAGGGCAATTCCCTCTCGTTCTATCCCGACTACACGCAGGCTGTCCAGGCGGCGCGTCGTGAGTTCCTGCCTGCCAAGAAACTCCTTCAGAAACACGACATCTCCTACTCTCTGGCCTATCCAGCCAAGCTACGAATCCGTCAGGGCTCCAAGACTCTCACTTTCCCGGATCCTAGGGAGGCGTTGGTGTTCGCTAAGAAGCTGGACCGTCCAGAACGCTCTTCTCCAGCGGGCTCCCGGGCCGCCTCCGAGGCCCCACTCAGTGACAATGACTGACCTAAAAATTAGCTAGATCTCTGTGTTTGTGGGCGATGTTAATTGATCGGACTCTTGGCTGGCCCTGGGCACTGCGGGTCCTCCGTGCCGCCACTGGCACTGTTGTTCGAAGCTTGAGACTGGGCGGAGCACTTCTGTATTCTGGGTGTATTTACTGGTTGTCTGCTTGACCACGTAGGCTTGGCCACCCCGTCTTATTGGCAGGGGTGTACGCTGGGCGCTGCCATGCCCCCACGGGATAATTCCCTTGTTGGCTGCTCACTGTTTCCTTCCTAGTTGCGGGTTCCTGGGGTGGGTACGGGTGGTATCTCAGCCTGATTGGGGGTTGGTGTGGGTGCGGGGTGGGGGGTGTTCGGGGGGTCTCAAGTAGGGAGGGTGGGGGGTTGGGAGGGGGGGTGTGCTCGGGAATGTGGTCGTCTGCACTCTGTATGCTATTGACTTGCCAGGAATTGGTTTTTAGATTGCGTTATGTGGGGTGGGGTGGGTCGGGTTGGGGGGGGGTTTCTCGTGGGTTTTGTTTATTATTTGATGGGGATCGTATTGTTGTTGTGTCCTCACTCTCTGTTTCTCATAAGAAAGCATCATGCCACTGCTAGTCATGTTCAAATTTGCACGACTGTTCACGACATCCTCTTCCTCCTTGATGGCACTGTTTTTCCTCCTCTTTTTGCTTTTAGCGCACTTGCTGATCCCTCCAAGGTTGGGCCTTCTCGAATGGCTGGCTACTGGCTGGCCCCACTGTCTGCCTCTGGCGAATGTCCTGTTCCCTTCCTGGTCGGGTATTGGTTGTCCCAGCGCTTACATTGGCTCGCTCTGCTATCTAGCCCCCTGCTCTGCGCCCTAGCTTTATTCAGGTATAGAGTACCATGACTGACACCATATGTTGGACTTGGAATATCCGTGGTCTGAATGATCACCGTAAGGCCAGGCTCATTCACTCTCATTTACAGCGACACAGGGTCGACGTTTGCCTATTGCAGGAAACCCATCTGCTGCCCGAAACTGCTACCAGACTCCAGTCGCGCTATTGGGGGGAAATGTACTCTTCTTACTATTCCTCTTATTCTAGGGGAGTCTCCATTCTGATACGCAGGGGGCTCCCCTGGCAGACTACTCAGGTATTCAAGGACCCGGACGGGCGCTATGTTATCTTGCACGGTTCCCTGATGTCCCAGCCGGTGACGATTGCTGCTGTCTATGGCCCTAACTCGGACGACCCCGATTTTTTCACACATATATGGCACCTCATTTCTTCCCTGGGCCCGGCGGCCCTCGTCTGGGGTGGGGATTTCAATATTACTCTCTCCGCGGCCCAGGACCGCTCTGGCTCTCACTCATCGCACCCTCGCTCTACAGCTCTCCTTCAGTCCATACTTACGGACAACTCGTTATATGACGCCTGGAGGCACATGTGGCCTGATGCCCGTGAGGGCACTTGCGTCACTGGAGCCCGGGGTTGCTGGTCCCGTATTGATCTATGGATTGCTTCACCGAATGTCCTCACTTGGCTAACTTCTGTTAAACATATGGCGCGCACTTTCTCAGACCACGCTCCCGTTCAGCTCTGTCTCCGCCCCCCTAACTCCCCACAGCGTTCATTCACATGGCGGCTTCCTCCGAATGCCCTCCGTGATTCTGTTTTTAGCGATGAGATCCAAACGGCGATTATAAACTACTTTGATTTAAATGTCGGCTCGGTGGAATCCCCGTCCATCCTGTGGGAAGGCTTCAAAACAGTCATACGAGGCGAGTGCATCTCCAAACAGGCAGGTGTCCTCCGCTCCATCCGCGCGGTAATGGACAGGACCGAATCGGAGATTAAGGCCCTGGATGTAGAATATGCTGCCCACCCTAGGTCAGAGACCCTTGCGATACTGCGTGCTAAGCACTCTGAATTTGTTGCGGAGGCCGACAGAGAACTCTCTTTTCTGGGTAGGGAGGCCAGAGCCAGTTTTGCGTCCTTCCCTCAAGGCTTAATTCCTCCCCGAGGGTGTTTACCTTTTTTTTTTTTTTTTTTTTGATTTTCCAAAACCTTTATTATCAAATTCTGCATAGACAAAATACAAACTTTATCAATTTAGAGCATCATACATAACCCGTTGTTCACTGAATTATACATCAGAAGGCAATCACATTCAGATAGACTCGTTATTCCGTACTGCACGACTATGGCACTGTGAACAACATTTTGCAAAGAAAAGCGCCACAGGGAGAGGAGCAGTCCCAGTCGGGGGGAAAGATGGGGTTAGGGAAAAGGGCAATCACGGTCCAGCACCGGCGCCCGCCGCGGGCATAGTGCCGGCGGGGAGCGCGGGAGATATTTAATTACCAATTAATAATAAAACAACAATAAATTAATTTTTAGAACCAAAAAATTGTAATTTAAAAATATTACCTATTAATAATTAATATCCAATAAATTAATTATCAATACCCAAAAATAAATGTAATAATTACTTAATTAGATTTCAATTACTTCCAAAAGTATTCCCCTATAAACGCACAACACACTCCAATGATAAAATAATACACTTAACATAATGATCAATTAATCAATTAATAAAAATCAATAACTAATTAATAATAATTAATTACCAATTAATAATAATTGATTACCAATTATCAATTAATTAACAATAATATAATTATCAATACCAATTAATTAAAATAAATTACATTTAAATTACATGATGATCAATTAATGAATTAATAAAAATTAATCACCAATTAATAAAAATTAATTACCAATTATTTATTAATTAACAATTATATAATTATCAATAACAATTAATTAAAATAAATTATAACTTAATTACAATTAAATTACTTCCCACCCTATTCCCCTATAAACCCACAACCCGCTACAGAACTTAAACGCAAAAAATAATTAAAATTAATTTATATTTCCTAAAAATTAATAATTAATTTAGTATAATTAAATTACTTCCCACCCTATTCCCCTATAAACCCACAACCCGCTACAGTACAAAAAAAAAAAAATGTACTTACATTTTTTTTATTAACATATAAAAAGTGTATACATATATTTTTAAACAAGTAGAACACTTAACAAAAACACATATAACACATACATATTAAAAACATAACAAAATACATAACAATAATACAAATTTCGATATTAGTAACATCGATATAAAAAAATTCGATATTACTTACCTTAGGGTCGATATTCTGTCCATCGATATTCTGTCCCTTCGATATTCTGTCCCTTCGATATTTTAACTTCGATATTTTTGTATATCGATATATTATTTTCGATATTTTGTCTGCTCACCGATACAGCTCTGTCATATGGGGCATCCTGTAGAAGGGACATGTGCATTGCTCTGCATTGTTTCTGATGTTCATGTAGAGGTTGCAAGATCAGTTCCAAAACGAGATAAGCCACTGAGGGCTGCTCCAGATGTAAGTCCAATATGATGTCAGTCGAACACTTATGCACCAGAACACGGGTTTTATTTGAGTAGCATTCACTATGTGGAAGGTGAGCATCTAGTGTTCACTGAGTTCAGACAGCCAAGGCATTTAATTTACAGGCTCTGGGTACATATGGATCCACTTTACTAGGGACTTACAAGTCAATTAAATATGCCAATTGGGTGTAAGCCAATTCTACCATGTTTAAAGGAGAGAGCACAAGTACTGTAGCACTGCTTAGCAGAGTTCTAAGGCCAACACAAATGAGATCAGAAAAAAGAGGAGTAGTGAAGGCAAAAAGTTTGGGGGAAGACCACCCTAAGGCTGACGGGTCTAACACTTCGTATTTCCTCTTTCTATGAGCGATGCATCTGCAATTCCATTTGACAGTTCCAAACCTCCCTTTTATATTGTGTGTGTGGCATGCACGATATAGTCTCAGTGTACTGAATCAGTTATGCTTGGGCATAACCCGCTTGCGTATAGATTTGTGAAAATATGGTTGCTCTAGCTTAGCACACAGTAAATTCACTTATATCAAGAAGGGACTCAGAACATAGGAATCTACTCTGCGAAGATGTGGGAAGGAGCTAGAACATCCCTTTTAGAATTACAGCTATGGCACACTAGTTCACAGTCTATAAAACATATTATCAGGCCTTTGTTTCAAAATATCTAAGAATACAGTAGATAATGTCATCTGAGAGCCTGGATAAGGTATGCTAACTAGCTTAACATATTTAGTTGAGCATCTCAAAGAGCCCTTGTTATTGGGCCATTAATGTTATATGGTTTCTTAGTCTATAGAGCAACCTTCTTTAAATACTGAAATCTGAAAGAAACAGTTAGTTATAGATTCCTTACCTTAGAATTACCCCTAGGCGTCAGACTGGATCCGGAAAGTTTTTTCGTCAGCAGTACCTCTGCGCGTCGGAAGGTGGCGTCGGTCGGCTCCGCGTCCGTCGTTGGCGTCGTGATCGTCGGGATGACGTCGCGGTAGCTACTTAGACGCCGCCCTTGCGCGCTAACGTCAATTCTTTCTTTTTCCGCGTCAGCCAGCGCAGATCCGGAGAGAGCGGTACCTCAGTCACTTTTTGACTGAACTTTTTGAGCGACTTTTGTCGACGTCTTTTTGAGTCCTAATGACTCCTGGTGCACGTAGGGATGCCCGGCTTCAAGGCTTGCAGTTCCTGTACCCGACTGATGTCGGTGACGGATCCGCACCGCTTTTGCCTCTTTTGCCTGGAGCGCGACCACGACCCCAAGTCGTGCTCCGACTGCCGGACCATGGCTCCGAAGTCTTTGCGGGAGCGGTCCAGAAAGCTGCTAGAGCGCTGGCAGTCGGCTCCATGCCGTTCGAGGTCCTGGTCGAGAGGGAGGTCGAGGGACCTGTTGCGGAGCCATCACCACTCATCATCCAAGTCTTCGCACTCGGGGTCAGGTAAGTCAAAGCACAAGAAGAAGTCGAAGAAGCATCGTTGCTCTTCGACTTCTCTCCGTCGGTCGGCTGACGCGACGAGGGATGCGGGCGGTGCCCCTCTTGCGGCTCCGCGTGCGGAGCCTGAAGGGTCGGCTCTGAGTTTCCCTCCCTTCGCGGGACCCCTGCCCAGCTTCGTCAATTTTACGAAGCGATGCATGCCATCTTTGGGCAGCCCGACTCCGCCGGCGCGCCTTCGGTCCCTGCGGACTCGGATGGGGGCCCTAGGCCTTCGATGCCGGCAGCTCCGGCCTCGGCACCGCAGGGCCCCCTTGGATCCAGGCCTGGATCCGGATCGGTGCCGGTCGACCTTCTTCCACCTCCGCCGGCGCCAACTCCACCGGCACCACATCTGCAGCCGACGCCGGCTGGACCCCCAGCTGGCGTCGACCCCGGCTTCCGCCCCGATGTGGACACGGAGTCGGACCGGCATCGACCGACGCCGGATCCGACGCCGATGGGTACTTTTGTCCCTGTGTTCCACCCTGGCCATTTTCAGCCAGATTGGCAGCCAGAGGAGGGTGAGGATGACTGGGAGGGGTCTGGTGACCCTTTGACAGACCAGCTGGAGTACGAGCTGGACTGGAGAGAGGAACTGGGGGATGCCAGTGGTCTGGATACCTCCCCAGACCTAGGCATGTTGTCTCCTCCTACCGTGGCTACGGAGGAGGGAGCGTCATATGCAGTGGTGTTGTGTAGGGCGGCCGAGGCTCTCCACCTCAAGCTTCCTACGGTGGCAGTCAGGACTAACCTCCTGACAGAGGTGCTTCAGCCGGCAGCGAGCTCTTCGGAGCCCCTGCTGCCATTCAATGAAGCCCTAACAGACATCCTTTTGGGCACCTGGTCCAGGCCCAACACAGGGGCTCCTGTGGATAGGATGGTTGCCTGATGCCACCGCCCGGCCCCGGGCGACCCCACTTTCCTCTCCCAACACCCTACCCCTGAGAGCTTGGTGGTCCAAGCCTCTACGTCCAAAGGTGCCTTGCCTACAGCTCCACCTGATAGGGAATCCAAGAAGTTGGACCAACTTGGGAAGAAGATGTTTTCTTCCTCCAGCTTGGGACTGCGGTCGGTAAACACTGCATGTCTGTTGGGCCGTTATTCCCACTCTGTGTGGGATACGGTGGCGCAAGTGCTGCCTCAGTGCCCGGAGGAGGCCCCGGACGTGCTCTCCTGTGCAGTCGCCGAGTGGAGAGACGCAGCGAAGTTTACTATCCGCTGTGGGCTGGATACCGCTGATGCACTTGGCAGGATGATTGCCACGTAAGTAGCCCTTCGGCGCTACACCTGGTTGCGTTCGACTGGTTTTTCCCGGGGATGTCCAATCAACACTTAAGGACATGCCCTTTGATGGCCGTTGCCTTTTCGGCGACAAGGCAGACAATGCGCTAGAGTGCTTTAAGGACTCTCTGGCTATGGCCAGGTCCTTGGGCCTCTCCACCACCTGCCCTACGCAGTCTGCCTTTCGCCCCTTTCGTGGCTACGGAAAGGGTGCCCCACTTCGTCCCGCCCAGAGCCACAGGCCGGCACAGGCTGTTCAGCCCCAGCGCGGCCGGGGACGTGGGAACCACCGGCGTGGTTCTGGGGGCCAGCGAGCGGGCCAGTCCACCACAGCCCCCTCTGCATCAGCCTCCAAACCCTCCGAGTCCGACCTTCCAGGGCCACCAAACGCCAGTGGGCAGCAGGATCCGCCATCACCTCCCCCACTGGCGCACCATCACGTCGGACAGGTGGGTTCTGCAGATAGTCCGAAGGGGCTACTCCCTCCCCTTCGAGACTACCCCTCCCTCCATGCTACCTCAGTACCATTGCATGTCGGAGGATCACCTGGCCCTTCTCCAACAGGAAGTTTCGACCCTCTTGTCCTAGGGGGCCATTGAGCGCGTTCCTGCCCCAGAAGTAGGTCGTGGTTGCTACTCCCAATACTTTCTGGTACCCAAGAAGGACAAAGGCCTGCGTAATATCTTGGATCTCAGGAACGTCAACCGCTTCCTCCAAAAGGAGAAGTTCAAAATGTTGACGCTCACTCAGGTCTTGTCTGCCCTCGACCCTGGAGACTGGTTGGTAGCGTTGGACTTGCAGGACGCTTATTTTCACATCCCCGTCCTGCCGGCCCACCGGCGTTACCTGCGGTTCACGGTAGGCCACGAGCACTTTCAGTTTACCGTGCTCCCCTTTGGCCTTACCAGCGCCCCTCGGGTGTTCACGAAAGTGATGGCTGTGGTTGCAGCTCATCTGCGCAGATCAGGGGTTCCAGTCTTCCCCTATCTCGACGACTGGTTGTTGAAGGCGGGTTTGTCCCAGGCAGTCGTCTCCCACCTTCAGACTGCGGTTGACCTCCTGCATTTGCTGGGGTTCTCCATCAACATGCCGAAGTCGCACCTGATTCCCTCTCAGAAGCTCCTTTTCATCGGAGCGGTTCTGGACACGACGCAGTTTCGGGTTTATCCTCCCGAACAGTGAGTGCAGGATATTTGGGCTATGATTCCAATCTTTCAGCCTCTATCCCGGGTTTCGGTCCGGATGACCCTGAGGCTGCTGGGCCTCATGGCCTCCTGCATCCTGCTGGTCGATCATGCCAGGTGGCATATGTGGGCTCTGCAGTGGGACCTGAAGTTCCAGTGGGCGCAGCATCAGGGGAATCTGTCCAATTGCATCCAGATCTCGGAGGGCACTGCACGACAATTGCAGTGGTGGCTCATGTACCAGGATTGGGTCAACGGCAGATCCCTCTCCCTTTCCCAACCAGAACACACAGTGGTGGCAGACGCATCCCTTCTGGGATGGGTTGGCCACATGGGAGAGGCGGAGATCAGAGGCCTCTGGTCTCCGGCGGAGTCTGAGCTCCACATCAACCTTCTGGAGCTTCGGGCGATCCGTCTTGCACTGAAGGCATTCCTTCCCTCTGTCTGGGGAAGAGTAGTGCAGGTGTTCACGGACAACACCACCGCCATGTGGTACTGCAACAAACAGGGCGGGGTGGGGTCGTGGACCCTATGTCAGGAGGCCCTTCGCCTCTGGGCATGGCTGGAACATCCAGGCATATCACTGGGGGTTCAACACCTGGCAGGTTCCCTGAACACCAGGGTGGACGAACTCAGCCGCAGGTGCATGATGGATCACGAATGGCGTCTTCACTCGGAGGTGGTGCAAGGTCTCTTTCAGCAGTGGGGAGAGCCTTGGTTAGATCTATTCGCCACCGAAGAGAACGCGCAATGTCAGCAGTTCTGCGCGTTGAAATTTCCAAGGCGGCACTCGCTAGGCGATGCTTTTCGTCGCGAGTGGAGTTTCGGTCTTGTATACGCCTTTCCGCCTATACCACTTCTGCCCAGAGTGCTGAAGAAGATCAATCGCGACCGGGCCCAAGTCATTCTTGTGGCTCCGGATTGGGCACGAAGAGTCTGGTATCCCGAGCTGCTTAACATGGCCATCGATCCTCCGATCCGACTGCTTCTTCGGGAGGATCTTCTGTCGCAGCAGCAGGGGACGGTCCTCCACCCGAACCTGTCCAGCCTCCACCTCCAGCGGCGGCAGTTGACGTCGTTTGACCTGCCTCCCGAAATCTGTGATGTAATCTTGGCAGCCAGGCGTCCCTCCACTAAGACGGTATACGCCTGCAGATGGAACAAATTTGTGGCATGGTGCACAGCAAAGGCTGTGGATCCCCTTTCTGCCCCTCTTTCTGAGGTCCTCTTGTTTGTCCTTTCTTTGGCCCAGCATGGCTCTGCTCTGGGCACTATCAAGGGCTATCTCTCGGCTATTTCTGCCTTTCTTAGGCTTCCTGATCAGCCTTCTCTCTTTAAGACCCCGGTTGAAAATCGGTTCTTAAATGACATTACTCATCTCTTTCCTCCTATCCCCTTCGTAATGCCTCAGTGGAACTTGAATTTGGTCTTGACCTATTTGATGTGCGCTCCCATTGAGCCGCTTCACAACTGTCCTCTCAGACTCTTAACTGTTAAGACTGCATTCCTGGTAGCCATCACATCTGCCAGAAGAGTGAGTGAGCTCCAGGCTCTTTCATCCAAACCTCCTTTTCTGGCTGTACATCCGGACAAGGTTGTCCTAAGAACTCGTCCATCCTTTCTTCCCAAGCATGTCACCTCCTTTCATATTGGGCAAACCACCACTTTGCCCACCTTCTTTCCGCCTCCGCATCCTTCGAAAGAGGAAGAGAAGCTCCACCGTCTGGACCCAAAACGTGTGCTTTCCTTCTATCTGGATCGCACCAAACAGTTCCGGGTGGATGACCAGCTCTTTGTTGGGTACGTGGGCGCCAAGAAAGGTCGGGCCGTACACAAGCGGAAAATCTCCAGATGGGTCGTATTGTGTATTAAAGCCTGGTAATCTCTAGCGAAAAAGGAGCCTCCAGTGGGGCTATGCGCCCATTCCACCAGGGTGACGGCAGCCACTACTGCTTTGGGATGAGGAGTCCCTCTTAATGACATCTGTCAGGCGGCTGCGTGGGCATCGCTGCACACGTTTACAAAACACTACTGCCTGGACAGCCAAGTACGGAGGGACGGCTTCTTTGGCCGTTCTATCCTCCAGGACTTCCTGGTGTGAACTTGGTTCGCAGACCCACATCCGGGGTTGGTATTGCTGGGGTATCTATTCTAAGGTAAGGAATCTATTACTAATTGTTTCTTTCAGATGAACAAGTTACTTACGTTCGGTAACGATATATCTGTAAGAAACATAGGTTAGTTATAGATTTGTTACCGCCCCACCCATCCTCCCCGTTCTGCGAACTGATTTCTAGGGTTAAGGACATCCTTTCAGGGCCCTAGTTGTGTGCACCAGTGGTCAGTGTCTTGCATGGCTCTGCGTTTCTGGCACGGAAAGTCGTGTACAGAACTGACGTCAGCGCACGAGGGCGGCGTCTAAGTAGCTACCGCAACATCATCCCGGCGACCACGACGCCGACGACGGACGCGGAGCCGACCGACGCCACCTTCCGACGCGCAGAGGTACTGCTGACGAAAAAACTTTCCGGATCCAGTCTGACGCCTTGGGGTAATTCTAAGGTAAGGAATCTATAACTAACCTATGTTTCTTACAGATATATCGTTACCGAAGGTAAGTAACTTGTTCGTTGTTGGCTGCTCTAGTCTTTCTCTGTGTAGACAATTCTTCTGGATTAAAATTCCCTGGATTAGAAAGAGAATTCAATTCAAATAAGGAGGTTACTGTTCCTAGTAAGACACTTCTCGTGTCTAAAGAAAGAAGAGAATAGAGTAGGTAGCTAGGTACTGTGCCAATCATGAGAGGACAGTCAACAAGTCTGTCTCTTATTGCCCTCACACATCCCTAGGGATGTCATCCTTCATCATCGGGCGGGTGCTCCTCGTAGGGCCGGCGCTGTAATGCCCTACAGGTCCCCTGAAGGGTCACTTTAGCGGAGATCTTTTTATTTTGCCGTTTAAGCAGTGTGAGAGTGTGTCCTAGTGGGGTCATGAGAAGTGAGTGTGAAACTAAATACTTAAAACTGGCTAGGGGATATCTCAAAAGTTTGAATATGCTGATTCCCCTGTCACAGTAAAAAACCTGTAGGTTAGTGTTACTTATGGGGTAAAAATGACCCCTTGTAGCTAAAAAAAGGAGAAGGTCGACATGTTTCGTGCTAAAATTGGTCAAATTGATCCCTGGCGCTTCATCAGGACCGAAATGGATATAAGTTATAACTGAGTCAACCCCAATCTTAGACTTAGAATGAGCGGTCCCCCTTTCTTTTTGTAGGCTGGCACCTGCTTGTCATAAATATCACAGTTGGCTTGACCTAGATAGCTAATTCTTCTAAAGAACAGGCTTCATAGGCTAGCGCACGGTGACCCGCTCCGTTACAGAGGTTTAGCCGGGTGCGCGTCTCGCTGCACCTACCCTCGACCATGCGTGCCTGAAATGAAAAAGAATTACCTACAAAATGGAATTCCATATGCACATTTATTAAACTTACTGAAGTGGAATTCTCATATCGTTGTCTATGATTGTACAGATTGTTGTGATGTCCTTGCTCCTAGTAGTCCTACATTTATTAAGGAATTGAGAGGTATACAAAAATCTTGGAGGGGATCATGGTTCTCGGCATTGGATCTTTTATAGATTCACATGCCTGAATAATTTTCTCTCATCAAGTTGGGAGACTCACAGTAACTTCTGAAATAGTAGCACCGTCACTTCATTGAAAAGACCCAAATGTCAATCATGAGGAGAGAGCACAGTGAACACCACCAACTATAGGGGCTACTGTACATCACATTTCTACTGCATGTCATGTGTAAAGGGAGTGCCTCTGAGCTCGGGTCATCTGTCTTCAGATGTCATCTTTGTTTTATATTCAAGATCTTTGCTTACCCTGCCCTAGTGACAGACTTCAGATCTAAGTTGGTTGTCTGAGGAGTGTGGCCAAACCTTGTCAGAGTCATCCAAAACAGGACTTTTCAGGTCTTGTGGTTCCTGTGAAAAATTAAAACACCATGCAAAGGATCCGCATAAGGACTGTATGTACTGCATATTTCCAACCACAGAAAGCCAAAGAATGTAAGATAAGCAGAACATTTTCGACAAAAACCTTAAAAGACAGAGAATGTTGACCATTAGTATGGCTACAGAGGTTCAAGGCCAGAGATTCTTACTTCTGATGGGATGAGTCAGACAATGTTAATTAGGTACCTAAAAGCTCTAAAAGTTAACTTTCAGAGCACATATCCTCTGCCACGACTGCTTTAAATGGGGTTCTTTCAAAGTTTCAAGAGCAACCTCACAAAATTCAGAGTAAGACGCTGAATAAACTGCCAAAGGTAGCAGACCATCTTCTGAGGTAGCATGTGTATCCAAAATGTTCCCGCCTAAACAGTCATCAACTGACCATTGGATGCTGAAGCGTTTGTCGAGTTGCCGATAACACCACCAGTAACAGTAGTCAATGGCTCATCAACTTGCAATTTACCTTCAACAACAACACCCACAAAGACTCCATCAACACTATCAACAAAAGCAGAGTCGACTGTACCTTCAAACATGACAATAGCGGTGCCCACACATTGGGCGACCTCACCATTGATCCTTTAAAGTCATCTTAATTTCAGAGAAGGGCATCTCATCAGTACTGCTTCCCGAACACACCTGTCACTGCAACCATTACCAAACTTCTGGACACACAGAAATCTAAGCACAAAGGTTTCTGTGGCATGTTCCAAACCAGTTAGAGGTAAAATGCGAAGACCATGATGGCGAACAAGAGCTTATCATGCCAAAGGTTAAAGAAGACGATGATGGTAGCAAGGCTTTCATGCTTCCTGCAGCCACATCAGGACCACTTAGACAAAGGATGATGGCATTATAACCCTCTGTAGAAAATCCATCTTTTCTGCGGGGTCACCTTGGATTTTTGCCTTTTACTTGGCCCTTTATTTTTTGCTGGTTTTCGAATTCTGTGCACTTTGCCACTGCTAACCATTAGTAAAGTACCTATGCTCCCCCTTTTGACATGGTCAAATTGGCATACCGCTAATCGGTCTATTTAACTTTCCTTATGTCCCTATAATATGATACAAAATGTATCTGGGGCCTGGAAGTTAAATGCCATTAGTGGACTGCAGCACCTATCTACTACAGTGGCGGTGCAAACGTGGCTTCAGCCCTATCATCGTAGCCTGACTGTAGCAGTGTAAAATAAACCCATTTGACAGGTCAAAACTCCCTTTTAAATATTGATAAGTCACCCCTATGTACACCTTAAAGCCCACAAGGCTGGGTGCATGGAAAGTAGGACATGTAGCAATTTAAAGTTAATTTGTTCTTACAGTGACTAACACCCAAAAGCTATTTCTACTGTCGGAAGGCCGGCTAGCCCATAGGGAAAACCAGAGGCCAGGTTGAAATATTAATTCTGCATAACGGGAATGGGACTAGCTAGAAAAAGAATTAAACAATTATGTTAACATTATTGGGAATGGGACTCGCTAGAAAAATAATTAAACAATTATTTTTTAAACTTATTAAAAATCCAATTCAATGGTGAATTTGGATTTTTACTAAATATAATGTAAAAGTTATCCTTTCTGTGAGAAGTTGGCCTGGTATATGCTGTCCACTAATTATAGTGGGCACCCTGTACCAGTCCAAACAGCCCCAAATTGGAGATAGGTTAAAGACAACCTTTATTGAAAGCTATCCTAGTGGTAGCTATGGAGAGCAGCCTTCAGGCTAAGTCTTGAAGGAATGTAAAGCAGCTTGTTTTACCAGTCTATAATCTCTTGAGTGACCAAATGAAAGAGGACCACACCAGGTATATATTTAAAATATATGTATTTAGTCTTAAACACACCCCTCTAGTCTCTTTATCAGGCTAGAGTTCGAAGTACATAAGTTACAAGTCAGTAATCAACAGTAATAGCACAAATACACGTTTGAGCCCTAGGGGCGTACCAAACCATATACCAATAAAGTGGTATAAGAACCACGACTGAGCTAGACACAGGGCCTAGAGCCTGTAGAAGTGCTTGGCCCTCAAGGAACCACCCAAGGTAGTGACACAGGGGACCCACGGGGGACGCGTGCAGTGTGAGAACACAGCCGCGAGCCGCCGTTGACTTCTATGGGGAATGTCGCGGTTGGAGTTTTAAAGAAAAAGGACACTTAGAGGAGGACTTGGAGCAAACCCCTTTAGAACTGGGTTGTTCTAGAGTCTATACCCACGGGAGCACCGGAGTACTCGAGTTACCTCACCCAGGGAAGCCGGGTGCATAGGTGTCTTTCGGGGTCGGGTTTCGTCGTCGTTTTCAATGGCGATCTGCGGCAAAGTGCTGCTGGCGACCAAGTCGAAAGTGTTCGGGTGGATCCAAGGGTGGATCGAAGATCTGAAGAACCTGAAAGCAGAGGGGACAGAGTCTGGGTCACTAGCCAGTGACCAGGAAGGCGATGAGCAGATGCCCACCGATGTCGAGTGCTTAAGGTAGGTTGATGGTTGTCTTGACTCTTCAGCCACGAGGTCCAGGAGGCGTCGAGGATGACCAGGAGCTGGATTCGAGCTGTCCCACGACGTCTGTTTCTTGCTGAGGTGTCGGCGACCGGATTGGATCCAACAAGCCTTGGCAACAGCAAGTCTCGTGGAAATGAAGAAAGGACGGTGATGCAGACCAGCAAGGTCTGGGGGACTCCCCCAGCGAGGGTAAGTCAGGGCACATCTGGAGCAACCAGGAAAGCCCAAGCAGAAGAAGAGTTGCCTTCGGAGGGCCCACTAGCCAACGGACTAGCGACTGCGAAGGAGCCTCGAGTGGACGCACTTGGAGCTGGCTCACGGAACACTCGTGGAGTGGAGGCCAGTGATCTTTGGTGCAGTCGGTGCTGGAGGCGGGGGCTACTCGGAGCCCAAAGCACAACTTCGTGGGAGACCAGGAAGAGGATGCACTTACAAAAGTACTCGGTGCCCAGGGGTCACGGTTCCACGTTACCCACGTTACCCACGACAGCTACAGGCCTCAGCTTTGCTGGGGACTCAGGGCAGCCTCGGGGAAGTCTGGAAATCTACCTCTGGTGTTGCAAAGACTTCGGCGTCCGGCGGGAGCTTCAGCGATGCAGACGGAACAATTGCTTCTTAGGTGCCTGCCAAGCAGGGGAGTCACTCCTTGACCCCAAGGGAGATTCTTCAGTCCTCTAATCTTAAAGTAGAGCGTCGAAGGTCCAGGATTCAGTGTCAGAGTTTCGTCCAGGGTAATCTAAAGTCCTAAGGACTGGGGTCCCATACTTATACTAAGGTAGGGGGTTGGACATTCTCTGGGGACCCACCTATGGGAGGGTCAGGGCAGAGGGGTGGTTACACCCATTCCCTTTGTCCAGTTTCACGCCAGAGCAGGGGCTGGAAGCCCCTGAACCGGTTTGAACTGGAGTATGCACAGGGACACCAAATGTGCCCCCAGTGCTGGACTTCAAAGCACTCTGAGAGTGCACCCACCCAGCCCCAATACACATCAGCCTGTCTGGGAGGTGGTTACACCTCCCTGCAACAGGAAACCTATTGTCCAGGCCTCCCCTGCTGGAGTTTCGGTCAGCAGCAGGAGGCCAGACCCGTGTCTGTGGCTGCAGCATCCATTTTGTGATGCCAGGGCTCTGTAAAGTTACCGGGTATGCCGGTTGGCACATGTCTCTCCCTCTAGAAGGGTGGAATGCTACCCCCGCCACCAGGACTGGCGGGGGGGTAGTATTCCAAGATGTTTGACACCAAACACGACATGTTTCCGTGCAGCCATCCCAAAGTTAGCATTTAACACGAGGTTATAATGCACTTAAGAGTATATGGTCAGGCTGCACCACAAACAGCATCAGAGGAGGGACTCCAAACGCTGCAGAGGGGCTCTGCTCATGCAGGGGCACCCTCTCACATAAAAACTAAGCACTCTGCCTTCAGGATTGTCAAGGCCTGCCATAGGAGTGACTTATAGGTTTATATGTGTGTGCAATGGTAGTGATATAGGTAGCCTATACCACTGTAAGGGGTGCATGCACCACCTTACTCAGGCTGCAGTAGCAGACCTGTGGTGTCATTTTGGAGGGCCATCCAGGAGTGGCACAATACATGCTTCAGCCCCTGGTAGGCCCCTGGGGTACCTATGCCCTGGGTACATAGTATACCATGTACTAGGGACTTATAAGGGCACCCCAGAATCCAATCAGAGAAGTACCTAAGGTACTTGGAATCCATTTAGAGAGGAAGCAGCTAGGCTGGGGACCTGAATAGCAGGGCCCCAGCCAGACTAAAGTCAAAATACAGTGAAGCATCAGCAAAAAGTGGGGGTAACCATAAGAGGCAGATCCTACTCTCCTACACAACCCCCCCCAAACGTAGGGACATTAAACTAACCTTGACCAGTTGAGTCTTCATGTTCTAAGTGGAAATGTCTGGAGAGTCCATCTGCATTGGCATGGTTACTCCCAGGACTATGTTCCACTGTATAGTCCATCCCCTGTAGGAAATGGACCACCTCAAAAGTTTGGGGTTTTCACCCTTCATCTGTTTTAGCCATAAGAGGGGCTTGTGGTCTGTTTGAACAAGGAAGTGAGTGCCAAATAAGTATGGCCTCAGCTTCTTCAGAGCCCAAACCACAGCAAAGGCCTCCCTCTCTATGGCTGACCAACGTTTCTCTCTAGGGGTCAGCCTTCTGCTTATAAAAGCTACTGGCTGATCCTGACCTTCATCATTCAATTGTGACAGTACAGCCCCTACCCCCAATTCAGATGCATCTGTTTGGACAATGAACTTCTTGGAGTAATCAGGACTCTGTAGAATGGGAGCAGTGCACATGGCCTGCTTCAGGTCATCAAATGCCTTTTGACAGCTAACTGTCCACTGAACCTTTTGGGCATTTTCTTGGAAGTTAAGTCATCCAGGGGTGTCACTATTGATCCATACCCCTTAACAAATCTCCTATAGTACCCAGTCAGGCCTAAAAAGGCTCTCACCTGAGTCTGGGTAGTTGGAGCAGTCCAGTCCATGATGGTCTGGATTTTGCTCTGCAATGGTTGAACCTGGCCTCCACCCACAAGGTGGCCCAGGTACACAACCTGACTCTGCCCTATCTGGCACTTTGTGGCCTTGATAGTGAGGCCTGCTTTCTGCAGGGCCTGCAAAACATTTCTGAGGTGGGCCAGGTGATCCTCCCAGGTGGAGCTAAAGACAGCAATATCATCTAGATATGCTGCACTATAGGCTTCCAGACCTGTAAGGACTGTATTCACCAACCTCTGAAAAGTGGCAGGTGCATTCTTCAAACCAAAGGGCATTACCACAAATTGATAATGCCCTCTAGGGGTTGAGAATGCTGTTTTTGGCTTTGCATCATCAGCTAGCCTGATCTGCCAGTAGCCAGCTGTTAGGTCAAATGTGCTTAGATACTTGGCTGAGGCCAAAGTATCTATTAGCTCATCTGCCATGGGTATTGGATGGGCATCAGTCCTAGTGACTGCATTGAGACCCCTGTAGTCCACACAAAACCTCATCTCTCTTTTCCCACCACTGGTGTGAGGTTTTGGCACAAGGACCACTGGACTAGCCCAAGGGCTATCTGAGGGTTCAATAACTCCCAAATCCAACATCTTCTGGACTTCTGTCCTGATACAGTCCCTGACATGGTCAGGTTGCCTATAAATCTTATTTTTAATAGGCAGACTGTCCCCAGTATCCACTTCATGAGTGCACCAGGTGGTCTGACTTGGAGTCAGAGAGAATATATGCCTGAACTGATTGAGCATCTGTCTGCAATCAGTTTGCTGTTGGGCAGTGAGGCTGCCTGCCAAGGCTACACCATCTACTGACCCATCATCAGGGTTCTGTGAGAGCAGGTCAGGGAGTGGGTCACTCTCTTCCTCCTGTCCCTCATCAGTAGCCATGAGCAAGCCCATGTGCGAGAAGTGTGGCTCAATGGTTAGAGCGGCAGACCCTGATGCAGAGATCTGGCCCGGGACCAGGGTTCAATTCCCGCCTCGGCGGGTCTTGGGCTCAATTTCCTCAGACCTGATAATTCTCGCCTCGGTGCCTATTCTAATCATGGGTCCCACTCTGCAACTCTGGGCAATAGCTTGCTTAATCTCCACAACGGCCCCACCAGCGCTGGGATGCCTGGCTTCACCTTGGGGGTGCCCAGGAGTGGACATTTCACAGGGAAAAAAACCAGGAAGGGTTCCACAGCGGTATGCGTACAGCGCCTGGACACCCCTTTGGGGGTATAGGTGCGCTTTACAAGTACGAATTTCATTTCATTTCATGTCTGCCCTGTCCACATATGGTTTCAATCTGTTGACATGGAGAACCCTGTGGGGACTCCTGGGTGTTCCTAGGTCTACTAAATAGGTAACCTCACCCTTCTGTTCAACAATGGTATGGGGTCCACTCCATTTGTCTTGGAGAGCTGCTGGGGCCACTGGCTCCAGCACCCACACCTTCTGTCCTGGCTGGTAAACAGTCAGTACAGCCTTTTGGTCATGCCAGGCTTTTTGGAGTTCCTGGCTAGCCTTAAGGTTTTTAGTTGCCTTTTTCATGTACTCAGCCATCCTGGAGCGGAGACCAAGTACATAGTCCACTATGTCCTGCTTTGGGGGCTTCAGAGGTAACTCCCATCCTTCCTTCACCAGGCACAATGGACCCCTGACAGGGTGACCAAACAAAAGTTCAAAAGGGCTGTAGCCAACCCCCTTTTGAGGCACCTCCCTGTATGCAAATAAAAGGCACGGCAAGAGTATGTCCCATCTTCGCCTAAGCTTCTCTGGGAGCCCTTTAATCATGCCCTTCAAGGTTTTGTTGAATCTCTCAACTAAACCATTGCATTGTGGGTGATAGGGTGTGGTGAACTTGTAAGTCACTCCACACTCCTTCCACATTGCTTTCAAGTATCCAGACATAAAGTTAGCACCCCTGTCTGATACAACCTCCTTAGGGAAGCCCACTCTTGAGAAAATTCCCAGGAGGGCTCTTGCCACTACAGGTGCTGTAGTGGTCCTAAGGGGAATAGCCTCTGGGTACCTGGTGGCATGATCCACCACCACCAGGATAAACCTGTGCCCAGATGCTGTTTGGGGATCCATGGGACCAACAATGTCAATCCCCACCCTTTCAAAGGGAACCCCCACCACAGGTAGTGGTATCAGGGGGCCTTTGTAGTGCCACCTGCCTTGCCACTGGCCTGGCAGGTTACACAGGAGCGACAAAACTCCTTGGTGTCTTCAGACATGTGGGGCCAGTGAAAGTGAGGGACAATTCTGTCCCAAGTCTTGTTCTGGCCCAGGTGACCTGCTAAAGGGATGTCATGGGCTAGGGTCAATAGGAAGCCCCTGAACTTCAGAGGTATAACCAACCTCCTGGTGGCACCAGGCTTGGGGTCTCTACACTCTGAGTACAAGAGTCCATCATCCCAATACACTGTATGGGGACCACTAGCTTTCCCAGCAGCCTCAGCAGCAGCTTGCTGTCTGAGGGGTTCAAGAGAGGGGCAGCTCTGCTGCTCCTGGCTCAGATGTGCCCTGGAAGGGCCCCCTGTCCCCAAGAACTCAACCTGGTCAGGTTCAAGCTCCTCTGGGACAGTTCCTTCCTCAGGACTGAGATCATCCCCCTCAAGAGACTGATCTTCCTTCTGAGCCAAAGGGGAAGGCACTGCCTTAACCCTACTACTCCTCCTCTTGGTTGGCACTTGGTCCATTGTTCCAGGATCCAAGGCCTGTTCAGTGTTAGACATTTTGCTCTGTGGTCTGGTCACAGCAAACACATCTGCAGGGATGCCCAGCATTTCTGCATGGGTCCTGAGCTCCACTTCTGCCCAAGCTGAAGTTTCTAGATCATTGCCAAGCAAGCATTCAACTGGTAGGTCTGCACTTACCACAACCTTCTTAAGGCCAGTTACCCCTCCCCAGGAGAAGTTAACAACTGCCAGAGTATGGTCTGTTCTGACATTGCTAGCATTGGTCACTTGGTACATCTCACCAAGTATAATCTGCCCAGGATCCACAAGGTCTTGTGTCACCATGGTGACACTTGCTCCTGTGTCCCTAAATGCCAAAGCCTCTTTTCCATTTATTAATGGCTGTTGCCTGTACTTGCCCAGATTACTGGGACTCACAGAGGAGGTCACATCCATGCCTCCATCACAGACTAGGACAGCCTGAGTGAGTTCTCTGACTAGGCCAGAGCTCATCTCATTACCCAGGGTCAACCCTACTAAACCCTTGGCTTGTGTACTCCCACCACCAATTGTAACTGCACTAGGGGGAACAGGTGCCTTAGGGGCATTGGTGGGGGCTGGAATAGAGTCTTTGGACTTGGTGCAATCACTGGTCCAGTGTGTCTTTTGCTTACAGACTTTGCACCATGGTTTCTTTTGGCCTTTCCCTTTGTTAGACTGTGAATCCCCACCTGAAGAAGATTTTTGGGGCTACAAAAACCAAAAGTAGGGAGTGAAGAGGTACACCTCATGGGTGCTGGAGGTGGATACGTCCTCCTCAGATAAACATATATAACAAAAAGAGAGATCCACCTCAAGGAGGTTGTAACAAGGAGATGTGTTTCAGATCTTGGTAGAAAACACACAATGTTTGCTTAAATAACCCTCACACACCAAAAGGGCCCTTTGGTGTCATGCTTCATCATGGGGGTCTTCCCGCCCCGCTGCGGGATGGGGCGTGCTACGACCAGCGACTAAGCGGGAGCACTGATATTTGTAGTGCTATGTGTGGTGTAAAGGTAGTGAGAGGAAGGGTCAGGGGTGAATACAAAAAAGTGAGTTAAAAAGGACCTGGCCTCATGGACTTAAGAATTTTAATAGGTCATAGAGGCTGGTGCTATTAAAAAGGTGGTTCGGAGATGTCCTGCGTATAATGTGCGGATACTCCTGGTTGTGTCAACATGTTTCGAAGCAACAAGGCTTCTTCATCAGGACTGGAATGATCCCTTCAGTACTCACTATATTGCTATCAATAAATATGGGTTATATACAAAAATTGAGTGCACAATATACAGTACCCAAAAAATAATGGTAAAATATGAGCTCACTCAGTATTTCTGAAATGTAAGCCTGAAAAAGAGAGAGCACAGTTAGTTCATACAGGTGCGCCTCCCAATGCGCAAATCCGATTAACCTGAAAACACAAAGCATTAAAATGTGACTGTAGTGTCCTTAGCCTTAGTTTGTAATTTTAACCAAGTGCCGTGACCTGTAAGAATAAAAGGGACAAAAAACAAGACACACATACAAAAAACAAAAAACACACTCTCTATATTTAGGATTCAATGTCACTGTGAATATATATTCAAAGTACACTTATACAGTGAAGATACATACTAGAGAAAGCAGGAGATAATGCTCCATGAGCCTTTTAACGGTTGGGAAGGGTGTTGCCACAACTGCCATTTGAAAAAGAAAGGAGAAAAAAAAAAAATGGGAAGAGAACTGTTTGTTCACAGGAAATTGAGTATAGCGAACGCCAGGTAAGCGTGTTCATTTGGAAGACTCCAGCGTTACTGGTTCCCTACACGGCTATGCCGAACTCACGTAAAGGTCAACAGCTCCTCGCTTCTGATAACGCCATCCCGCGGCTCTGTTGTGTGAATGAGACCGCAGGGGAGGCTCTATTTAAATGGCAATCAATCAGTGTACAACATGGGGCACCTGTGCCAAAGTCACTGCTGATAGCTAGCGAAATCTCGCAGACTGGAGCGCTAAAGAGTTCTAAGCAGAAGTGACTCTAACGCTAGTACGCTGGCCCATTCAGGTTGAAATACAACCGGAAATGGTTGTGAAAGATGCCGAACACAACGTGTATATAGTAAAACGAATGATCTCAGGGTTTTATTCAAACAGACGGGGCGGACAAATCTTGAGATATAAGCACAAATATGAAATGCATTATAGTGGCAGTCAATAACTGTACAACATGGGGCACCTGTGCCAAAGTCGACGCTGATAGTAGCGAAATCTCACAGACCAGAGCGCTAAAGGGTTCTTAGGGGAAGTGACTCTAACGCTAGTACGCTAACCCCTTCAGGTTGAAACACAACCGGAAGTGAAAGATGCCGGACGTGGGACGAATGGTCTCAGGGTTTATTCAAACAGGCACGGTGGTGCGGACAAATCTTGAGAAATGAACAAAAATATAAATATAAGATGTAAAATGTACTTTAACAATGGAGCGCTAATTATGTTTACTACTGTGTTCCTATTCTATAGGAAATTAACCACTAAGCTTGGAAAATAAACCCACGGCTTTACATCAGATTACACTAGATGCGAGTTGGGGGTAGTGTAATAATTAAATGCCCAATTGATTAAAGAGTAAATATACAATACTCATCGGGTGAACATGATCCCGACATTAGCGCACTGCCTGTATTTACTCATATTCAAGCATAGGTGATCTTGTTCTTAAGGGACACCGAACTACCACAGGAGAAAAAGAAGAAATTGAAAAACATCCCAATATATAACATCAGATTGCAGTGGATGCGGTAAGGGAGGAGTTTCAAAATTAGGTGCCTACAGAGAGATGTAGAGATGCACGCTGGTGAAGTTAATTATCAGTATCCTAGTGGAGATCTACGGTCTAGGTCAATTGAGCCCAGGGAATGTCAAACCAGTCAGATGGGTGCCCAGACGAAACACCCAACGTTGTTCCTTTTCCAGCAGGTTGCTCTCGTTGTGAAGTTGTTCAATCACAGTCCATTTCAAATCAACCACATTGTGTGGCATAGTGAGATAGTGATTTGCCATCTTCGTGGTGCTTTTTTTTTGCAGCGCACATTGCTCTTGTGCTCGCCAATGCGGATCTTAATTGGCCTCGAAGTCATGCCGATATATTCTTTTCTGCACGGACATGTGATCATATATATCACGTTCCTGCTATTGCAATTTGTAAAACCTCTTTGTTCCCAGACTGAGCCATTCATGAAGATTATGTTTTTACTTTTCTTAGTGAGAGTACACGCGCTACAGTTACCACATGGGTAATGACCCTGTAGTGGTGGGAGGGTAGTGGTAGCCAGACTCCTCTCAAATCTGACCCTTGGTCTGGTATGGACCAAGATGTCCTTCAGGTTCCTACCCCTTTTATGGGAGAACATAGGTTTGGGAAAGTTGAGATTACCGCAATTGAGAATTCTCCAGTGCTTATTTACTAGTTTAGACACTTCATTTGAGTGAGTGTTAAAAGTGGTAACGCATATAGGTCTGGTTTCCTGTTCCTTGGGAGCATGGTTTTCTAACAGAGCTTCTCTGTTATTATTCCTAGCCCGCTTGTAACCTTTCTTTACAATCCGTTCTGGATAATTGCGTTTCAATAGTTTGTTTTCCAAGTCGGAGGCTTGTTGTCTGAAATCCTTGAGCTCTGAACAGTTCCTCCGGAGGCGGAGGAACTGTCCATAGGGAGGTTGTCCCGAAGGTGCCTGGGATGGAAACTGTTGTATGATAATAGGCAATTTTTCGCTGTTGGTTTGAAATGGGTGGTAGTCTTGAGCTTACCCCGGTCAGAATAGATGTTCAAGTCAAGGAACACCAGATTTGTGTTGGAAAATGTATGGGTGAACTTTAAGAATGTGTTTTGTTCATTAAGCCATACCATGAAAGCTCCAATAGATCCAGCGTCACCTCTCCATATAACAAGGATATCGTCAATGACCCATTTCCAGACAATGATGTTGTTGTTGAACGGGTTATGATGGTGTAGTATCTTGTTAGTTTCTAAATGGTGGACATAGAGACCAGCCAGACTGGGGGCAAAAGTGCTCCCCATGCTGGGACAACAACATCATTGTCTGGAAACGGTACATTGACGATATCCTTGTTATATGGAGAGGTGACGCTGGATCTATTGGAGCTTTCATGGTATGGCTTAATGAACAAAACACATTCTTAAAGTTCACCCATACATTTTCCAACACAAATCTGGTGTTCCTTGACTTGAACATCTATTCTGACCGGGGTAAGCTCAAGACTACCACCCATTTCAAACCAACAGCGAAAAATTGCCTATTATCATACAACAGTTTCTATCCCAGGCACCTTCGGGACAACCTCCCTATGGACAGTTCCTCCGCCTCCGGAGGAACTGTTCAGAGCTCAAGGATTTCAGACAACAAGCCTCCGACTTGGAAAACAAACTATTGAAACGCAATTATCCAGAACGGATTGTAAAGAAAGGTTACAAGCGGGCTAGGAATAATAACAGAGAAGCTCTGTTAGAAAACCATGCTCCCAAGGAACAGGAAACCAGACCTATATGCGTTACCACTTTTAACACTCACTCAAATGAAGTGTCTAAACTAGTAAATAAGCACTGGAGAATTCTCAATTGTGGTAATATCAACTTTCCCAAACCTATGTTCTCCCATAAAAGGGGTAGGAACCTGAAGGACATCTTGGTCCATACCAGACCAAGGGTCAGATTTGAGAGGAGTCTGGCTACCACTACCCTCCCACCACTACAGGGTCATTACCCATGTGGTAACTGTAGCGCGTGTACTCTCACTAAGAAAAGTAAAAACATAACCTTCATGAATGGCTCAGTCTGGGAACAAAGAGGTTTTACAAATTGCAATAGCAGGAACGTGATATATGATCACATGTCCGTGCAGAAAAGAATATATCGGCATGACTTCGAGGCCAATTAAGATCCGCATTAGCGAGCACAAGAGCAATGTGCGCTGCAAAAGCACCACGAAGATGGCAAATCACTATCTCACTATGCCACACGATGTGGTTGATTTGAAATGGACTGTGATTGAACAACTTCACAACGAGAGCAACCTGCTGGAAAAGGAACAAAGTTGGGTGTTTCGTCTGGGCACCCATCTGACTGGTTTGAACGATGACATTCCCTGGGCTCAATTGACCTAGACCGTAGATCTCCACTAGGATACTGATAATTAACTTCACCAGCGTGCATCTCTACATCTCTCTGTAGGCACCTAATTTTGAAACTCCTCCCTACCGCATCCAGTGCAATCTGATGTTATATATTGGGATGTTTTTCAATTTCTTCTTTTCTCCTGTGGTAGTTCGGTGTCCCTAAGAACAAGATCACCTATGCTTGAATATGAGTAAATACAGGCAGTGCGCTAATGTCGGGATCATGTTCACCCGATGAGTATTGTATATTTACTCTTTAATCAATTGGGCATTTAATTATTACACTACCCCCAACTCGCATCTAGTGTAATCTGATGTAAAGCCGTGGGTTTATTTTCCATGCTTAGTGGTTAA
Source organism: Calotriton arnoldi (assembly GCA_963921515.1). Taxonomy (NCBI): domain Eukaryota; kingdom Metazoa; phylum Chordata; class Amphibia; order Caudata; family Salamandridae; genus Calotriton; species Calotriton arnoldi. Next base: position 1,844,944 of record CAWUFW010001574.1, read on the forward strand.
TTTCCTATAGAATAGGAACACAGTAGTAAACATAATTAGCGCTCCATTGTTAAAGTACATTTTACATCTTATATTTATATTTTTGTTCATTTCTCAAGATTTGTCCGCGCCACCCTGCCTGTTTGAATAAACCCTGAGACCATTCGTCCCACGTCCGGCATCTTTCACAACCGGTTCCGGTTGTGTTTCAACCTGAAGGGGTTAGCGTACTAGCGTTAGAGTCACTTGCGCTAAGAACCCTTTAGCGCTCTAGTCTGTGAGATTTCGCTACTATCAGCGTCGACTTTGGCACAGGTGCCCCATGTTGTACAGTTATTGACTGCCACTATAGTGCATTTCATATTTGTGCTTATATCTCAAGATTTGTCCGCCCCGTCTGTTTGAATAAAACCCTGAGATCATTCGCTTTACTATATACACGTTGTGTTCGGCATCTTTCACAACCATTTCCGGTTGTATTTCAACCTGAATGGGTCAGCGTACTAGCGTTAGAGTCACTTCCGCTTAGAACTCTTTAGCGCTCCAGTCTGCGAGATTTCGCTACCTATCAGCAGTGACTTTGGCACAGGTGCCCCATGTTGTACACTGATTGATTGCCATTTAAATAGAGCCTCCTCCGAGGTCTCATTCACACAACGGAGCCGCGGGATGGCATTATCAGAAGCGAGGAGCTGTTGACCTTTACGTGAGTACGGCATAGCTGTGTAGGGAACCAGTAACGCTGGAGTCTTCCAAATGAACACGCTTACCTGGCGTTCGCTATACTCAATTTCCTGTGAACAAACAGTTCTCTTCCCATTTTTTTTTTTCTCCTTTCTTTTTCAAATGGCAGATGTGGCAACACCCTTCCCAACCGTTAAAAGGCTCATGGAGCATTATCTCCTGCTTTCTCTAGTATGTATCTTCACTGTATAAGTGTACTTTGAATATATATTCACAGTGACATTGAATCCTAAATATAGAGAGTGTGTTTTTTGTTTTTTGTATGTGTGTCTTGTTTTTTGTCCCTTTTATTCTTACAGGTCACGGCACTTGGTTAAAATTACAAACTAAGGCTAAGGACACTACAGTCACATTTTAATGCTTTGTGTTTTCAGGTTAATCGGATTTGCGCATTGGGAGGCGCACCTGTATGAACTAACTGTGCTCTCTCTTTCAGGCTTACATTTCAGAAATACTGAGTGAGCTCATATTTTACCATTATTTTTTGGGTACTGTATATTGTGCACTCAATTTTTGTATATAACCCATATTTATTGATAGCAATATAGTGAGTACTGAAGGGATCATTCCAGTCCTGATGAAGAAGCCTTGTTGCTTCGAAACATGTTGACACAACCAGGAGTATCCGCACATTATACGCAGGACATCTCCGAACCACCTTTTAATAGCACCAGCCTCTATGACCTATTAAAATTCTTAAGTCCATGAGGCCAGGTCCTTTTTAACTCACTGTTTTGTATTCACCCCTGACCCTTCCTCTCACTACCTTTACACCACACATAGCACTACAAATAAGATTTTTGGGGGCCTTGTGAAGACTTCTGGTCTTTACCCTTCTCCCCACCCTTATCAGAGTTTTTAGAATCTTGCTTCTTAGGGTCACCACCTTGGTTCTGTACCTTCTGCCTCACCCTGGTTCTGACCCATTTGTCTGCCTTCTTTCCCAATTCTTGGGGAGAGGTCAGATCAGAGTCCACCAGGTACTGATGCAACAGCTGATTTTGACAGTTATTAAGAATCTGCTCCCTCATGATAAGATTGTACAATCCTGTGAAGTCCCATACCTTACTGCCCATCAACCAACCTTCCAGAGCCTTAGCAGAACAATCCACATAGTCCACCCAGTCTTGATTCTGTGCCTTTTGGGTATCTCTGAACTTTAACCTGTATTGTTCAGTGGTTAGGCCAAACCCATCAATTAGAGCACTCTTCAAGACTTTGTAATTGTCAGCATCCTCTTCTCTAACAGTGAGGAGCTTATCTCTGCCTTTGTCTGCAAAGGAGAGCCACAAGATTGCTGCCAACTGCTCCTGAGGGACCCTCTGTACTTTACAGGCCCTCTCCAGTGCAGAAATCCATTTGTGGATGTCATCCCCACTCTGGTAGGGAGGGACAATCTTGCTCAGGTTTCTATGGTCATAAGACCTTTCCCTATCTCTGGGGAAACTGCTGCCACCATGGGACTCTAGTCCCAACTTTTTTCTCTATAGAGATCTAGGGACTCCCTGTCTATAGCCAACTGCTGTTTTCTGAGCTCAAGCTGGGCTTGTTCATACTGAAGCAGTCTCTTTCTCCTCTCATGAGAGGATTCCCTCCTATGAGAAGAGACAGAGGTCCCTATCGAGGTGTCAGAGTGGTTAGACTCCTGAGAAGGAGATCTAGACCTTCTGGGCACACTCACAACTCTTCCTGCTGGGACAAAGGTGAGGTCATTCTGATCCTCCTCTTCCTCCACAGGAATAGCTGGGTTTTCCAGGTCAAGGTCATTGTCACCTTCCTGGCCAGTTTCAGAGGGGGGGCCCTGGGTTTCTTCACCCCTGGCCCCTTCCTGATCTTCTGCCCCACCCTCTCTGCCTACCCCTTCAGACCCTAGGGGTCCTCTGAGATCATCTGACAGAAGTACCTGTCTGAGGTGTTGGGTGCTGGCACTTTTGCCTGTCTTCAGCTTCCTAGTATTGCATAATGCTCTCAATTCCAAGAATGGGAGATCATCATACTTGGAGGGAAGAAGCCCACTGGCTTCTGGCAAGGACCCACTGGTTCCTGGCCTTGAAGACCTTACTAGTGAGGTGTGGTGTATGCACTACCTACTCTAGTGTGGCCTACTAAACTCTCTTGAGTTGTAGAAAGGGTGTGCTATCCCTTAACACACAACTCTAAGTTCAGTAGAACTTACTGTATACTAAGCTTGTATTTATATGTACCTAAGGTACCCTTAGTGGTTTTCAGTTGATCAATTCAATTGAGATTATCTGGTAAAACAATAGCAAGCTGGAATCCCACACGCTGCACACCAATGTGAGAAGTTGGCCTGGTATATGCTGTCCACTAATTATAGTGGGCACGCTGTACCAGTCCAAACAGCCCCAAATTGGAGATAGGTTAAAGACAACCTTTATTGAAAGCTATCCTAGTGGTAGCTATGGAGAGCAGCCTTCAGGCTAAGTCTTGAAGGAATGTAAAGCAGCTTGTTTTACCAGTCTATAATCTCTTGAGTGACCAAATGAAAGAGGACCACACCAGGTATATATTTAAAATATATGTATTTAGTAGGCCTGGGTGGTAAATTCCGTTCCGCTCGCGGAATTTGTGGAATTTGGGTAATTTCGCGTTCTGCGGAGAACGCGGAATTGCCAAAAATTCCGCGATCCGCGGCTTTGCGGAATTTTTTGCTTGTTCGCGCTTTCAGAGTGCGTGTTCGCGAGATATTTCCCCCCGAGCACGCAAACAGCGTTCGCGAACAGGAAAAAAGCATCGCGAACGGGCGGAACAAGCAATTCTGCGTGTTCGCGGAACTGTTGCGTGCTCACGGAGATTTTTTACCGTTTCGCGGAGCTTTGCGTAGCGCGACAACGCAAATTCCGCCCACCCCTAGTATTTAGTCTTAAACACACCCCTCTAGTCTCTTTATGAGGCTAGAGTTCGAAGTACATAAGTTACAAGTCAGTAATCAACAGTAATAGCACAAATACACGTTTGAGCCCTAGGGGCGTAGCAAACCATATACCAATAAAGTGGTATAAGAACCACGACTGAGCTAGACACAGGGCCTAGAGCCTGTAGAAGTGCTTGGCCCTCAAGGAACCACCCAAGGTAGTGACACAGGGGACCCACGGGGGACGCGTGCAGTGTGAGAACACAGCCGCGAGCCGATGTTGACTTCTATGGGGAATGTCGCGGTTGGAGTTTTAAAGAAAAAGGACACTTAGAGGAGGACTTGGAGCAAACCCCTTTAGAACTGGGTTGTTCTAGAGTCTATACCCACGGGAGCACCGGAGTACTCGAGTTACCTCACACAGGGAAGCCGGGTGCATAGGTGTCTTTCGGGGTCGGGTTTCGTCGTCGTTTTCAATGGCGATCTGCGGCAAAGTGCTGCTGGCGACCAAGTCGAAAGTGTTCGGGTGGATCCAAGGGTGGATCGAAGATCTGAAGAACCTGAAAGCAGAGGGGACAGAGTCTAGGTCACTAGCCAGTGACCAGGAAGGCGATGAGCAGATGCCCACCGATGTCGAGTGCTTCAGGTAGGTTGACGGTCGTCTTGACTCTTCAGCCACGAGGTCCAGGAGATGTTGACAATGACCAGGAGCTGGATTCGAGCTGTCCCATGACGTTTGTCGCTTGCTGAGGTGTCGGCGACCGGATTGGACCCAACAAGCCTTGGCAACGGCAAGTCTTGTGGAAATGAAGAAAGGACAGTGATGCAGACCAGCAAGGTCTGGGGGACTCCCCCAGCGAGGGTAAGTCAGGGCACGTCTGGAGCAACCAGGAAAGCCCAAGCAGAAGAAGAGTTGCCTTCGGGAGGGCCCACTAGCCAACGGACTAGCGACTGCGAAGGAGCCTCGAGTGGATGCCCTTGGAGCTGGCTCACGGGACACTCGTGGAGTAGAGGCCAGTGATCTTCAGTACAGTCGGTGCTGGAGGCATGGGCTACTCGGAGACCAAAGCACAACTTCGTGGGAGACCAGGAAGAGGATGCACTTACAAAAGTACTCGGTGCCCAGGGGTCACGGTTCCACGTTACCCACGACAGCTACGGGCCTCAGCTTTGCTGGGGACTCAGGGCAGCCTCGGGGAAGTCTGGAAATCTACCTCTGGTGTTGCAAAGACTTCGGCGTCCGGCGGGAGCTTCAGTGATGCAGACCGGACAATTGCTTCTTAGGTGCCTACCAAGCAGGGGAGTCACTCCTTGACCCCAAGGGAGATTCTTCAGTCCTCTAATCTTAAAGTAGAGCGTCGAAGGTCCAGGATTCAGTGTCAGAGTTTAAGTAGAGCGTCGAAGGTCCAGGATTCAGTGTCAGAGTTTCGTCCAGGGTAATCTAAAGTCCTAAGGACTGGGGTCCCATACTTACACTAAGGTAGGGGGTTGGACATTCTCTGGGGACCCACCTATGGGAGGGTCAGGGAAGAGGGGTGGTTACACCCATTCCCTTTGTCCAGTTTCGCGCCAGAGCAGGGGCTGGAAGCCCCTGAACCGGTTTGAACTGGGGTATGCACAGGGACACCAAATGTGCCCCCAGTGCTGGACTTCAAAGCACTCTGAGAGTGCACCCACCCAGCCCCAATACACATCAGCCTGTCTGGGAGGTGGTTACACCTCCCTGCAACAGGAAACCTATTGTCCAGGCCTCCCCTGCTGGAGTTTCGGTCAGCAGCAGGAGGCCAGACCCGTGTCTGTGGCTGCAGCATCCATTTTGTGATGCCAGGGCTCTGTAAAGTTAATACCGGGTATGCCGGTTGGCACATGTCTCTCCCTCTAGAAGGGTGGAATGCTACCCCCGCCGCCAGAACTCGTGGGGGGGTAGTATTCCAAGATGTTTGACACCAAACACGACATGTTTCCGTGCAGCCATCCCAAAGTTAGCATTTAATGCGAGGTTATAATGCACTTAAGAGTATATGGTCAGGCTGCACCACAAACAGCATCAGAGGAGGGACTCCAAACGCTGCAGAGGGGCTCTGCTCATGCAGGGGCACCCTCTCACATAAAAACCAAGCACTCTGCCTTCAGGATTGTCAAGGCCTGCCATAGGAGTGACTTATAGGTTTATATGTGTGTGCAATGGTAGTGATATAGGTAGCCTATACCACTGTAAGGGGTGCATGCACCACCTTACTCAGGCTGCAGTAGCAGACCTGTGGTGTCATTTTGGAGGGCCATCCAGGGGTGGCACAATACATGCTTCAGCCCCTGGTAGGCCCCTGGGGTACCTATGCCCTGGGTACATAGTATACCATATACTAGGGACTTATAAGGGCACCCCAGAATCCAATCAGAGAAGTACCTAAGGTACTTGGAATCCATTTAGAGAGGAAGCAGCTAGGCTGGGGACCTGAATAGCAGGGCCCCAGCCAGACTAAAGTCAAAATACAGTGAAGCATCAGCAAAAAGTGGGGGTAACCATAAGAGGCAGATCCTACTCTCCTACACTTTACCTGCTTGAACTGTTAAAAGGTTACCTAGCATAACACTCTGCCTGCTCCCAGAAAATGATTAGCCTTTGAATAGGTGTGAAAAAGGTGAGAAATATCTTCCAAGAGCAAGCAAAAGACTGACCGTAAAGGGCAGAGATGACGCCTCTGAGGCAGATTATGCATGTTAGGGCTGTGGCCCTCCTTTTGACAGCACAGTGTGAAATCCTGCTTGAGAGGTCTCCTGAGACACGTTACACTTAAAAGGAAGAGAACACGATGCCAAGGCAATTCTTGTGTATCCACTTTCTAGTTGCTACCGAACCCTGGTTTTGTCCTACCAGACTTCTGTCTGTGGGTTTTAGATATTACACTTGGGGCACATTTGAAAGGAAGAGAATAGGATGCCAAGACAATTCTTGTGTATCCACTGCCTGGCTGCTGAATGACTGCTTTTTTCCAATCAGACTTCTGTCTATGGATTTATTGAGCGGAACTACGTGATTATACATGCGCCTAGCTACCGAAACTCCACGCAGACTGAGGGGGGTAAACGGCTGGATATTGGAAAGGCAGGAAAGCAAACCCACTCGCTATGATATACAAATACGATATACAAATGAGGGGGCATATTTACTAGAGAAGTGGCGGAGCGTGGTGTTAGCCTCTTTGGCTTAACCTCTTGCTACGCCACTTCTGAAACACAGGGCTGCACCATATTTACAACAATATGGTGCAGCCCTGCGTTTCCCCCTGTGCTGTCGCTAAATTAAGCTGCCTAGTGCCAACGCAGGCACCCTTGCACCATAGTGCAAGGGTCTCTGCGTTGAGGGGAAGATTGTTTATGTGCAGGAAGGTCTCCCTTCCTGCACATAAACAATCTTTAAATAGCGTTTTGTCACTTCCATGTGTGCTGCTTAATGCAGCACACATAGAAGTTACAAAATGTCATATTTTTTTTTTTAAAGATTGTTTATGTGCAGAAAGGGTCACCTTCCTGCACATGCACAATCAATGGCCTTTTGCTGTTTCTATGTGTGCTGCACAACGCAGCACACATGGAAACAGCAAAAACTAGGAGACATTTTTTAAGACCAGGTTTTCCCTGGTCTTAATTTTGGCGCTGCCTCCTATTTATGCTGCACTAGATAAATAGGGGGCAGCGTCAAAATCAATGGGTGTTGCGGTGGAACGCCCACCGGAACACCCATTGCCCCCCCTTTTCATGCTAAGTACAGCGTGAAAGGGTGCCTTATTTACAAGGCAGCGTTAAGCCACGTTAAGTGGCTTAACGCTGCCTTGTAAATAAGGTGAATCCCGTAACGCCACAGGAACATCACTAAAAGTGACGTTTTTGTGGCGATAGGGGCTTGTAAATATGCCCCAAGTCTGATATTGCAGTCTTCTAGAACATAATCTCTAGGATAAGCGAGCAGAGGCTAAGGCGATCTCATGTGAAATGAGAGAGAACGTACCCTGCAATAACTGTGTCTGCTATGAATGTCGACACTGCAAGAATCAGACAAGTGGCTGGAGCCGTAGTGCTTCACATACAAGGCTGGCTCTGTTGTACATCTTCCAGCCCAGAGGTGCAATGTGGGATCCTGGATATGCCATTTCATGGTGAATCACTGTTCACAAGAAGCATAGATCAACAAGAGGAAGATATTGCTTTCAGGGAAACAAAACCTATGACTGCACAACCTGGCCTCACGACTACAGAGAAAACCGGTCTGCAAGTCTTTGCAGAGGATGATGTCCTCTTGCATCCCTTGATGTCCTCTTGCATCCCTTGATGTCCTCTTGTGTCCCTTGATGTCCTCCTGCGTCCCTTGATGTCCTCCTGCATCCCTTGATGTCCTCTTGCATCCTTTTAAGTCCTCTTGCATCCCATGATGTCCTCCTGCATCTCTTGATGTCCTCCTGCATCCCTTGATGTCCTTTTGTGTCCCTTGATGTCCTCCTGCATCCCTTGATGTCCTCCTGCATCCCTTGACTTTCTCCTGCATCCCTAGATGTCCTCATGCATCCCTTGATGTCCTCCTGCATCTCTTGATGTCCTCTTGCGCCCCTTGATGTCCTCTTCTGTCCCTTGATATCCTCCTGCATCCCTTGATGTCCTCTTGCATCCCGTGATGTCCTCCTGCATCCCTTGATGTCCTCCTGCGTCCCTTGATGTCCTTTTGCGACCCTTGATGTCCTCTGGCGACCCTTGATGTCCTCTTGCGTCCCTTGATGTCCTCCTGCATCCCTTGATGTCCTCCTGCATCCCTTGATGTCCTCTTGCGTCCCTTGATGTCCTCTTGCGTCCCTTGATGTCCTCTTGCGTCACTTGATGTCCTATTGCATCCCTTGATGTTCTCGTGCGTCGCTTGATGTCCTCGTGCGTCCCTTGATGTCCTCTTGCATCCCTTGATGTCCTTGTGCATCCCTTGATGTCCTCCTGCATCCCTTGATGTCCTATTGCATCCCTTGATGTCCTCTTGCGTCCCTTGATGTCCTCTTGCGTCCCTTGATGTCCTCTTGCATCCCTTGATGTCCTATTGCATCCCTTGATGTCCTTGTGCGTCCCTTGATGTCCTCTTGCATCCCTTGATGTCCTTGTGCATCCCTTGATGTCCTCTTGCGTCCCTTGGTGTCCTCTTGCGTCCCTTGATGTCCTCTTGCGTCCCTTGATGTCCTCCTGCATCCCTTGATGTCCTCATGCATCCCTTGAAGTCCTCTTGCATCCCTTGATGTCCTCCTGCATCCCTTGATGTCCTCTTGCATCCCTTGATGTCCTCCTGCGTACCTTGATGTTCTCTTGCGTCCCTTGATTTCCTCTTGTGTCCCTTGATGTCCTCCTGCGTCCCTTGATGCCCTCTTGCACCCCCTGATGTCCTCCTGCATCTCTTGATGTCCTCCTGCATCCCTTGATGTCCTCTTGCATCCCTTGATGTCCTCCTGCATCCCTTGATGTCCTCTTGCATCCCTTGAAGTCCTCTTGCATCCCTTGATGTCCTCCTGCATCCCTTGATGTCCTCTTGCATCCCTTGATGTCCTCCTGCGTACCTTGATGTCCTCCTGCGTACCTTGATGTCCTCTTGCGTCCCTTGATGTCCTCTTGTGTCCCTTGATGTCCTCTTGCGTCCCTTGATGTCCTCTTGCATCCCATGATGTCCTCCTGCATCTCTTGATGTCCTCCTGCATCCCTTGATGTCCTCTTGCATCCCTTGATGTCCTCCTGCATCCCTTGATGTCCTCCTGCGTCCCTTGATGTCCTCCTGCATCCCTTGATGTCCTCCTGCATCCCTTGACTTCCTCTTGCATCCCTAGATGTCCTCCTGCGTCCCTTGATGTCCTCCTGCATACCTTGATGTCCTCCTGCGTCCCTTGATGTCCTCTTGCGTCCTTTGATGTCCTCCTGCATCCCTTGATGTCCTCCTGCATCCCTTGATGCCTTCTTGCATCCCTTGAAGTCTTCTTGCATCCCATGATGTCCTCCTGCTTCTCTTGATGTCCTCCTGCATCCCTTGATGTCCTCTTGTGTGCCTTGGTGTCCTCCTGCGTCCCTTGATGTCCTCCTGCATCCCTTGATGTCCTCCTGCATCCCTTGATATCCTCCTGCATCCCTTGATGTCCTCCTGCATCCCTTGACTTCCTCCTGCATCCCTAGATGTCCTCCTGCAACCCTTGATGTCCTCCTGCATCTCTTGATGTCCTCTTGCGTCCCTTGATGTCCTCTTCTGTCCCTTGATGTCCTCCTGCATCCCTTGATGTCCTCTTGCATCCCGTGATGTCCTCCTGCATCCCTTGATGTCCTCCTGCATCCCTTGATGTACTCTTGCATCCCTTGATGTCCTCTTGCGCCCCTTGATGTCCTCCTGCATCCCTTGATGTCCTCCTGCGTCCCTTGATGTCCTCTTGCGTCCCTTGATGTCCTCTTGCGTCCCTTGATGGCCTCTTGCATCCCTTGATGTCCTATTGCATCCCTTGATGTCCTCGTGCGTCCCTTGATGTCCTCTTGCATCCCTTGATGTCCTCGTGCATCCCTTGATGTCCTCTTGCATCCCTTGATGTCCTCCTGCATCCCCTCCTTCATCCCTTGACTTCCTCTTGCATCCCTAGATGTCTTCCTGCGTCCCTTGATGTCCTCCTGCGTCCCTTGATGTCCTCTTGCGTCCCATGATGTCCTCCTGCATCTCTTGATGTCCTCCTGCATCCCTTGATGTCCTCTTATGTCCCTTGATGTCCTCAAAGCGATACCAAAGGGGACGATGGACGGAGCGTTTGAGCAAATCAAACACTCACCCCCAGTCAACTGATCTGGGTTTAATCCATCATCATTCTTTAGCTCACTCCACCACCCCAGTTCAGACATGGCCATATGCAAATCAGTCTGACCCTGTGCCTCATGGGAACAGTCCAGCCCGAACTGCCAAGCCATGTCTTCCCTGGACCGGAAACAAGCATCCTGGGACCGGTTTCTGGCCATTCAGCCGTCATCAGCCAGGCTAGCTTGAATCCAGTGGCAAAGTGAGCAAGGGACCCACGTCTGGGCATACCCTGCCAACTTAGGGCGAACAAAGCGATACCAAAGGGGACGATGGACGGAGCGTTTGAGCAAATCAAACACTCACCCCCAGTCAACTGATCTGGGTTTAATCCATCATCTTTCTTTAGCTCACTCCACCACCCCAGTTCAGACATGGCCATATGCAAATCAGTCTGACCCTGTGCCTCATGGGAACAGTCCAGCCCGAACTGCCAAGCCATGTCTTCCCTGGACCGGAAACAAGCATCCTGGGACCGGTTTCTGGCCATTCAGCCGTCATCAGCCAGGCTAGCTTGAATCCAGTGGCAAAGTGAGCAAGGGACCCACGTCTGGGCATACCCTGCCAACTTAGGGCGAACAAAGCGATACCAAAGGGGACGATGGACGGAGCGTTTGAGCAAATCAAACACTCACCCCCAGTCAACTGATCTGGGTTTAATCCATCATCATTCTTTAGCTCACTCCACCACCCCAGTTCAGACATGGCCATATGCAAATCAGTCTGACCCTGTGCCTCATGGGAACAGTCCAGCCCGAACTGCCAAGCCATGTCTTCCCTGGACCGGAAACAAGCATCCTGTCCTCCTGCGTCCCTTGATGTCCTCCTGCGTCCCTTGATGTCCTCTTGCGTCTCTTGATGTCCTCTTGCGTCCCTTGATGGCCTATTGCATACCTTGATGTCCTATTGCATCCCTTGATGTCCTCGTGCGTCCCTTGATGTCCTCTTGCATCCCTTGATGTCCTCGTGCGTCCCTTGATGTCCTCTTGCGTCCCTTGATGTCCTATTGCATCCCTTGATTGTAGGAGAGTAGGATCTGCTTCACATGGGTACCCCCACTTTTTGCTGATGCTTCACTGTTTTTAGACCTTAGTCTGGCTGGGGCCCTGCTAATCAGAACCCCAGCCTAGCTGCTTCCTCTTTAAAATGGTTTCCATGTGCCTTAGGCACATCTCTGATTGGAATCTGGAGTGCCCTTATAAGTCCCTAGTATATGGTATACTATGTACCCAGGGCATAGGTACCTCAGAGGCCTACCAGGGGCTGCAGCATGTATTGTGCCACCCCTGGAAGGCCATCCAAAATGACACCCCAGGTCTGCTACTGCAGCCTGGGTAAGGTGGTGCATGCACCCCTTACTGTGATATAGGCTACCTATATCACTACATACATACACACATATAAACCTATAAGTCACTCCTAAGGCAGGCCTTATCAATCCTGAAGGCAGAGTGCGTGGTTCCTATGTGAGAGGGTGCCCCTGCATGAGCTGGGCCCCTCTGCAGCGTTCGGAGACCCTTCTCTGATGCTGTTTGTAGTGCAGCCCGACCATATACTCTTAAGCGCATTATAACCTCGCGTTAAATGCTAACTTTGGGATGGCTGCACGGAAACATGTCGTGTTTGGTGTCAAACATCTTGGAATACTACCCCCCGCCAGTTCTGGCGGCGGGGGTAGCATTCCACCCTTCTAGAGGAGAGACATGTACACACCGGTATACCCGGTACTGACTTTCCAGAGCCCTGGCATCACAAAATGGATGCCGCTGCCACAGACACGAGTCTGGCCTCCTGCTGCTGACCGAAACTCCGGCAGGGGAGGCCTGGACAATAGGTTTCCTGTCCCAGGGAGGTGTAACCACCTCCCCAGACAGGATAGTGTGTATTGGGGCTGGGCGGGAGCACTCTCTGGTGCTTTGAAGACCTGCACTGGGGGAACATTTGGTGTCCCTGTGCATACCCCAGTTCAAACCGGCTCAGGGGCTTCCAGCCCCTGCTCTGGCGCGAAACTGGACAAAGGGAAAGGGGTGTAACCACCCCTCTGCCCTGACCCTCCCATAGGTGGGGCCAGAGAGTATGTCCAACCCCCGACCTTAGTATAAGTATGGGACCCCAGTCCTTAGGACTTTAGATTTACCTGGACGAAACTCTGACACAGAATCCTGGACCTTCGACGCTCTACTTCAAGATTAGAGGACTGAAGAATCTCCCTTGGGGTCAAGGAGTGACTCCCCTGCTTGGCAGGCACCAACGAAGCAATTGTCCGGTCTGCATCGCTGAAGCTCCCGCCGGACGCCTAAGTCTTTGCATCACCAGAGGTGGATTTCCAGACTTCCCCGAGGCTACCTTGAGTCCCCAACAGAGCTGAGGCCCGTGGCTATCGTGGGTAACGTGGAACTGTGACCCCTGGACCCCGCGTACTTTTGTAAGTGCATCCTCTTCTGGGTCTCCCACGAAGTTGTGCTTTGAGCTCCGAGTAGCCCCAGCCTCCAGCACCAACTGCACCGAAGATCACTGGCCTCCACTCCACGAATGAACAAATACGGCGTATTGTGTGTAATAATTGGCATATTCTGAATGCCAATAAAGACAATCTGGAAAAAATACCAAAACCGTTATTTGCTTACCGTAAAAACAAGAATTTAAAAGACCATGTAGTAAGGTCAAGGATGCCCCCAATGAAAAAACCAATACAGAGAAGTATTGTGGGGTCACAACCTGTACAGGGTAATTTTAAATGCGGTATATGTAAGATTTGTCCTCAAACCATAGAAGCTAGGTCCATTCTATACAATGGACGTACTATCATGCCAAATGGCATGACTAACTGTAAAACAAAAGATTTGATATACCTACTAATCTGCCCATGCAGCAAAGGTTATGTGGGAGAAACGGCGCGTACTATGAATGTACGCCTTACGGAACATAAATCAGCAATCCGTAACCACAAAACTACAGCACCCATGGTGCAACACTACATGGAAATGAATCATCAAGTGGAAGAAATCAAATGGTTTATTCTAGAAAGAATACAAACTAAGGAAGGTCAAACTACAGAAGGTATAAGGAAAAGACGGGAAGCCTTCTGGATTTTTACTCTAGATACTTTTAAAAATGGTTTAAACCAAGATATGCCTTGGGAGCAGGCAATCAAATATAACTACTAAAATTAACATCCCAGTTAATAAGATATTTTCTTGATATAATCGTACGCAGTGGATTGTAATGTGCAACCAGCACTTCTTTCATTATTAACCAGATATTTGGATAATCTTCTTTCTCTTTGTCTGTTTTTAAGTTTTAGACATATTTCTGTCTGGAATACTGTAGAAGTAAAAGTTATCAACTCACAATTATTTCGCGTTAAAATTTATAAGTATTATTATGTATATTAATACTTATACGCATAGTAGAATTGGAAGGCTCCCCCATTGTTGCCCTCTTCACATTTTTTCCTTTCCTCTCTTCCCCCACTTGGATATATCAACAGAGAGCTAAACCAAAGAGAACTATAAATAATATATAGTAAGATTGAGCTATTCACTAATATCAGCCTCTAAGCATTAATATCTTTGCTCTATAAACCTCCTATGGTAAAAGCCACACATAAGCTATTTACCAATATCAGCTTTTAAGTATTAATATCTTTGCTTAATAAACCACCTATGGCAATAGCCATACATGTAATACCAACATGGCGGTAGAGGCTCACTAAATAACAGATTTATCGTATCCTTTTATGCAGTCCTGTTTCTATCTCTCTGAATCTACATTTGCGCTTGTTATATACGTCATAGCACGTCTTGTACGTGCAATCACATGCCTTAGGTATCCAATTGGGACACTCCAAGCGTAAGAAGAGACAACTACTTAAAAAAGAGGAAGTTAGATGTATTAGTCCGTGAGGTACCTGCACGCTATCACAGAAGGACCGCGTTTTGTTAGCACACGGTAAGCAATATGTATCTTATGTGTAGGGCTGCAATAGGGAATGCACAGCATGTTCTATTCCTTGCCCCTTTCTCGTTTTTTCCCCATCGTTTTTCGCCTTCGGTTTTTTTCCCCTTTATTGTTTGGCAACATACGCGATAATGATTGTTTGTAAAACATTGCCTTCGTGCATTTTGCTCCCTAAAATAAAATACATGAAGCAATAGGGTGCCATTAGATGACGGTTAAGCATTTTTATAAACGTGTTGGTTGGTCACCTAACATGCTAACAACTTCAGCATTTCATTCTGACTGTCCTTTAGTAATCATGCTTCAAAACAGCTTTGTTTTAGTTGAGGAAAAATAAAGCAGCATTGTATTTATATGAGGCGTTTTTCACTTCTCATTATAAGATGGTAATTTACTTAGTTTTGGTACGTTAAATCAAGAATTGAAAGAGACAGCTATATTATTTGGTTGTTCTTTGCAAAATCCTTTTTGCCCTTAATATAATTTGGCTCATTTGGCATTTCTCAATCTTTATGGAGGTGAGAAGGTCGCATGGAACGTATTGTAAATATCTTTAAGGAACACACCACACAAATAAGAACTGCTAGTCTAAACCCACATATATATAGATATATGTTCAGTTTGTTCTAAAATATATAATTAGAGACATTTTCTAATAGGACTTTATGTTTTTTCCATAGATGCCCTGAGCACATTAAACATAATCCGGTTGGTCATATAGGGACCACATACAGGTACTTACCTTTTACCAAACATAAGCTCAATATCAGCTTGTAATCAGAAAACTTAAAACGAGCCTAACTAGTAAACCTTGTTCTGGTCTTTCGTTTTTAGAGCAATATATCGGTGACTGCACTTAACCTTCAAGCAATATCAACACATCTTAGAGATGTATCAACCCTATTCATAATATTGAATGGTTTCAAGCGGATATCCATTACAAAATAAGGTATAAAATTAAGCCCATAGAAATTCACTTTGGGGCCATATATTCTGAGTTTGCCTTTAATTAGATATATGTTGTGTATTTTTTTCTATAGACTCAGGGACTCTGTGCTTTTCATCAAGCATATTAAACATAAACAAGGACATTGATTTGACTTCTTAGTCCAATTAAATCAAATAGGTAATTATAAATAATATATTATTTTGTGCTTCACCATCTTTTCTGATGCATGGTAAATCAACACTATTTTTCACCAATAAATCTTCACCTTATGTTAATATGTAATGCACCCAATAAGAATAATTTCTTATATGGGCCAAAGTAGGTACCTTGAATATATACATATTAAAATAATATGGGTGGAGACTTTCACTATTCTGATAAACTGTTTTCTCTTCTTTTTGGTGTTATTATCTCAGCATTTTTTCTATTACTCTTTTTATTATATTAACCCCTTTTTCTTCTATTTTCCTTTCATAAACCTGGGTGTCATTTTATCTAAATGCACAGTTTTTAACCTTTAGAGATTCCCAACACTATACAACTGAACCTCTAAATAATTAAGTTGATTTTATTGTAAACATATTAAACAAATGCATTGCAGGACATCAACAGTATAGTGATAAATCGGCATGAGTGCATGAAATCAATGTATTGTGTTTATTGTGTGTCCAATGCAGTGAAAGTTGAGACGGTGTCCTGAGGAAGGCAACTTGCCGAAACGCGCGTAGTCTCATCTACCGCCGACCCCCCTTTCTGTCCATGTTGATCTGGACTCTATTGGAAACATAAAAGAAAGGATACTGTATCAATTTATATCAGCACAGTGTTTGTTTTAATCTATAATCTATGTGATTCGTGTTATATGTTGTTAATGCATTGTGAATATATGTTGTTGATACATTGTGACTATTAAATATATAGAATCATATCTTTATGATATTTAAAGAAAAGAATGATGAAACAATATATAAAATAAAAATATATTTTTGATAATAATCAAGCACTATGTCGTCTGATTTAGTGTTGGATGTCCTGCAATAATTCTATACATTCATGCTTGGTCTAGCCTGTCTTTTCCCTTGATACATTTTCCCTACTAGCTAGCAAGTATACATTGTTAATGTAGGGGTCCCCACATTTTTTCAAACCATTGAATCTCACAGCCTGTCTGTGAGGGGATTTTTGTCTCCTTTGAGCCCTATTGGCCAATTTTATCTTGGTTCAGGTATGTTGGTGTTGAGGTGATCTATAGTTGCACTACTTAATTTTTCAAGCACAAGTCTATTTTCTGAGCACTTGAAAACGACAATATCTTTGCCGCTTTTATCTTTCCTTTAATATATTCTCCTCTGGATTTTCACTTACTGGACCATCTAGATGGCAAATCTTCAAACCTTCGGATTTACTGATGCTGATTTTGTATCAATGGTTGGTAGTATAGGTAGCTTTGGTGACCAACTTACAAGCCATCCAGATAAAAATGAAGATCTGGAAAAATTAACGGCATTAAAGAAAAAGACTAAAAGAATTGAGTTGCACGGCAAATTTATGTTAGAATATCTCCGTGCTGGAGTAATACCACAGGGGTTAAGAGTGAAAAATATTCCAGGCTTATTTATACAAATAAAGGAATTTTTAGAAAAATGGGCAATGATTGCTAACCGATGTTCAAGAGATCTAATGATGCTGATAGTAGAAACAGCACGAGAAATACTACAGCAACTCATGGCTGAGATTTTAGAATTAGAAAGCAAAATCAAAAATAATACAGCCATTGAAGATGCAAAAAGAAAACTAGATGAAATAGAAGCAGATTTGCATTCATACACAGAATACTTGAATAAACGTAAGTCAGAAAAACTAAAAAAAGACATAAGATTTACTAATAAGGAAAATACTTATCCATATTTGTCAGCGAACTTCTATATGGAGACAGATGGACAAAAACAAAATCCACCTACATCTAGACAATATGGAAGAAATATAACTACTTTCTCAGATACGTCAGACTCTGACAATGATAATGTAAGCGACCAATTTGAAGCCAGAAATGGACGATATGTGAATAGAAGATATCAAGCACAACCTTTTTTAGGCAGAAGCAACCCCAGACGAGGGAATTGGCGACCGCAATACCAACCCCGCTACCGGGGCAATCAACAAGCCAATCAAAATCAGCTCCTTGTGACACGGAATGCGCAGTACTGGAGAGAATAACAGATATACCAGTATTTAACTTAAGCGCATCCAGTATATCAGAAGCCACATATTCACTATTATCCAAAGGACTAACATTCGTCCCCCATTCTGGAATTAACAAGTTTGAATTATTTTCAGATTTAATGGCATTCTTTCGAAAAGTCAGACTCAAATCTTTTTTTGCCCAACAAACACCTAAACCTACTGACAATAATAAGTCAGGTTTATCATCTAAGTCTACATTTACTCCGACCTCTGAGCAAATATCTCCAGAGGTTATAATTTTCGAACAGGTTGTGTACCAAAAGCTGATTACTGCTACTAAATTTGTTCCTAATACTCCTTACAATCTAAACAAAGAAGAATACCAAGCCCTTCTTAATCTAAAATCAACTACTGAAATCACTGTAAAAAGCTGTGATAAAGGTGGTGGGATTGTTGTAATCGACACCCCAGTTTACATATCTAAAATGGAAGAGATGCTTAATGACATAAACTTCTATATTAAAATTAATGTCAATCCAACAAATAAGACTAAAATAAAAATTCAAAGGTTGACCAATAAAGCATTTGATGAAGGTTATATATGTGATAAAGAATATGATTATCTTAATGTGCAGACACCTAAAATGGCAAGTATGTATGGGGTCCCCAAAATTCACAAAAGCCAAAGTGACCCTCCGTACAGGCCTATAGTAACAACAATAGGATCTGTAACTGAACCTTTATCACAATACCTAGATGCCATTTTAAGACCACATATACAGAAAACACTGGCATATGTGCAAGATACAAGGCACATAATAAATCTAGTGGAGGGTATACCTTTCCTTCCGGAACAACAATATCTTGTTACCTTAGATATAGAAAGCCTTTACAGTAACATACCTATCTCTGGAGCTGTACAAGCTGTTGAATGGTTTATGGAACAGATGAATATCGACTGTAATCAAACTTTTATGTTGAGATGTCTAAAAATAGTGCTGGAAGAGAATGTATTTGAATTTAACGGCCAAATATACAAGCAAATAAAAGGCGTAAGTATGGGCGCATCTTGTGCTCCAACAATAGCTAATATTTACATGGCCAAATTCGAAAATACTTTCATCTATAATGAAATAGCCCCATTTTTTGAAACAATACACAAATGGTCCCGTTTTATAGATGATATCTTTTTCATATGGGCAGATGACACAGATACTTTACAAGAATTTTTATCTTGGTTAAATTTATGTGACAGTAATATCCATTTCACATATACATACAGTGCATCTCACATAGAATTTTTAGATATTATCATCAAAAATGTAAATGGCGAACTGGCGGTGGATCTATACACTAAGCCGACAGCTCGCAATACACTTTTGCATTATGACAGCTACCATCCATCAGTACAAAAAAACAGTATCCCTTTTGGACAATTTTTAAGAGTACGTCGTAATTGTACTAGCCTTACAGACTTTGATCAAAAGGCAGCAATCATGAAGGACAAATTTCTAGCACGAGGATATCCCCATAAGTTGGTGAGAAATTCCTTTAAAAGAGCTAGATTTTTTGATAGACAACATTTGCTTACCCACAAAAAGGAAAAGACTAATTTAGAGCTAGTGTTTGTCACACGACATTCCATGCTGAATGAACAAATACGGCGTATTGTGTGTAATAATTGGCATATTCTGAATGCCAATAAAGACAATCTGGAAAAAATACCAAAACCGTTATTTGCTTACCGTAAAAACAAGAATTTAAAAGACCATGTAGTAAGGTCAAGGATGCCCCCAATGAAAAAACCAATACAGAGAAGTATTGTGGGGTCACAACCTGTACAGGGTAATTTTAAATGCGGTATATGTAAGATTTGTCCTCAAACCATAGAAGCTAGGTCCATTCTATACAATGGACGTACTATCATGCCAAATGGCATGACTAACTGTAAAACAAAAGATTTGATATACCTACTAATCTGCCCATGCAGCAAAGGTTATGTGGGAGAAACGGCGCGTACTATGAATGTACGCCTTACGGAACATAAATCAGCAATCCGTAACCACAAAACTACAGCACCCATGGTGCAACACTACATGGAAATGAATCATCAAGTGGAAGAAATCAAATGGTTTATTCTAGAAAGAATACAAACTAAGGAAGGTCAAACTACAGAAGGTATAAGGAAAAGACGGGAAGCCTTCTGGATTTTTACTCTAGATACTTTTAAAAATGGTTTAAACCAAGATATGCCTTGGGAGCAGGCAATCAAATATAACTACTAAAATTAACATCCCAGTTAATAAGATATTTTCTTGATATAATCGTACGCAGTGGATTGTAATGTGCAACCAGCACTTCTTTCATTATTAACCAGATATTTGGATAATCTTCTTTCTCTTTGTCTGTTTTTAAGTTTTAGACATATTTCTGTCTGGAATACTGTAGAAGTAAAAGTTATCAACTCACAATTATTTCGCGTTAAAATTTATAAGTATTATTATGTATATTAATACTTATACGCATAGTAGAATTGGAAGGCTCCCCCATTGTTGCCCTCTTCACATTTTTTTCCTTTCCTCTCTTCCCCCACTTGGATATATCAACAGAGAGCTAAACCAAAGAGAACTATAAATAATATATAGTAAGATTGAGCTATTCACTAATATCAGCCTCTAAGCATTAATATCTTTGCTCTATAAACCTCCTATGGTAAAAGCCACACATAAGCTATTTACCAATATCAGCTTTTAAGTATTAATATCTTTGCTTAATAAACCACCTATGGCAATAGCCATACATGTAATACCAACATGGCGGTAGAGGCTCACTAAATAACAGATTTATCGTATCCTTTTATGCAGTCCTGTTTCTATCTCTCTGAATCTACATTTGCGCTTGTTATATACGTCATAGCACGTCTTGTACGTGCAATCACATGCCTTAGGTATCCAATTGGGACACTCCAAGCGTAAGAAGAGACAACTACTTAAAAAAGAGGAAGTTAGATGTATTAGTCCGTGAGGTACCTGCACGCTATCACAGAAGGACCGCGTTTTGTTAGCACACGGTAAGCAATATGTATCTTATGTGTAGGGCTGCAATGGGGAATGCACAGCATGTTCCATTCCTTGCCCCTTTCTCGTTTTTTCCCCATCGTTTTTCGCCTTCGGTTTTTTTCCCCTTTATCGTTTGGCAACATACGCGATAATGATTGTTTGTAAAACATTGCCTTCGTGCATTTTGCTCCCTAAAATAAAATACATGAAGCAATAGGGTGCCATTAGATGACGGTTAAGCATTTTTATAAACGTGTTGGTTGGTCACCTAACATGCTAACAACTTCAGCATTTCATTCTGACTGTCCTTTAGTAATCATGCTTCAAAACAGCTTTGTTTTAGTTGAGGAAAAATAAAGCAGCATTGTATTTATATGAGGCGTTTTTCACTTCTCATTATAAGATGGTAATTTACTTAGTTTTGGTACGTTAAATCAAGAATTGAAAGAGACAGCTATATTATTTGGTTGTTCTTTGCAAAATCCTTTTTGCCCTTAATATAATTTGGCTCATTTGGCATTTCTCAATCTTTATGGAGGTGAGAAGGTCGCATGGAACGTATTGTAAATATCTTTAAGGAACACACCACACAAATAAGAACTGCTAGTCTAAACCCACATATATATAGATATATGTTCAGTTTGTTCTAAAATATATAATTAGAGACATTTTCTAATAGGACTTTATGTTTTTTCCATAGATGCCCTGAGCACATTGAACATAATCCGGTTGGTCATATAGGGACCACATACAGGTACTTACCTTTTACCAAACATAAGCTCAATATCAGCTTGTAATCAGAAAACTTAAAACGAGCCTAACTAGTAAACCTTGTTCTGGTCTTTCGTTTTTAGAGCAATATATCGGTGACTGCACTTAACCTTCAAGCAATATCAACACATCTTAGAGATGTATCAATCTTATTCATAATATTGAATGGTTTCAAGCGGATATCCATTACAAAATAAGGTATAAAATTAAGCCCATAGAAATTCACTTTGGGGCCATATATTCTGAGTTTGCCTTTAATTAGATATATGTTGTGTATTTTTTTCTATAGACTCAGGGACTCTGTGCTTTTCATCAAGCATATTAAACATAAACAAGGACATTGATTTGACTTCTTAGTCCAATTAAATCAAATAGGTAATTATAAATAATATATTATTTTGTGCTTCACCATCTTTTCTGATGCATGGTAAATCAACACTATTTTTCACCAATAAATCTTCACCTTATGTTAATATGTAATGCACCCAATAAGAATAATTTCTTATATGGGCCAAAGTAGGTACCTTGAATATATACATATTAAAATAATATGGGTGGAGACTTTCACTATTCTGATAAACTGTTTTCTCTTCTTTTTGGTGTTATTATCTCAGCATTTTTTCTATTACTCTTTTTATTATATTAACCCCTTTTTTCTTCTATTTTCCTTTCATAAACCTGGGTGTCATTTTATCTAAATGCACAGTTTTTAACCTTTAGAGATTCCCAACACTATACAACTGAACCTCTAAATAATTAAGTTGATTTTATTGTAAACATATTAAACAAATGCATTGCAGGACATCAACAGTATAGTGATAAATCGGCATGAGTGCATGAAATCAATGTATTGTGTTTATTGTGTGTCCAATGCAGTGAAAGTTGAGACGGTGTCCTGAGGAAGGCAACTTGCCGAAACGCGCGTAGTCTCATCTACCGCCGACCCCCCTTTCTGTCCATGTTGATCTGGACTCTATTGGAAACATAAAAGAAAGGATACTGTATCAATTTATATCAGCACAGTGTTTGTTTTAATCTATAATCTATGTGATTCGTGTTATATGTTGTTAATGCATTGTGAATATATGTTGTTGATACATTGTGACTATTAAATATATAGAATCATATCTTTATGATATTTAAAGAAAAGAATGATGAAACAATATATAAAATAAAAATATATTTTTGATAATAATCAAGCACTATGTCGTCTGATTTAGTGTTGGATGTCCTGCAATAATTCTATACATTCATGCTTGGTCTAGCCTGTCTTTTCCCTTGATACATTTTCCCTACTAGCTAGCAAGTATACATTGTTAATGTAGGGGTCCCCACATTTTTTCAACCCAACAGAGCTGAGGCCCGTGGCTATCGTGGGTAACGTGGAACTGTGACCCCTGGACCCCGCGTACTTTTGTAAGTGCATCCTCTTCTGGGTCTCCCACGAAGTTGTGCTTTGAGCTCCGAGTAGCCCCAGCCTCCAGCACCAACTGCACCGAAGATCACTGGCCTCCACTCCACGAGTGTCCTGTGAGCCAGTTCCACGTGCGTCGACTCGAGGCTCCTTCGCGGTCACTAGTCCGTTGGCTAGTAGGCCTTCCCGAAGGCCAATCTTCTTCTGCTTGGGCTCCCTGGTTGCTCCAGGCGTGCCCTGACTTACCCTCGCTGGGTGAGTCCCACAGACCTTGCTGGTCTGCAACATCGTCCTTCTTCCATTTCCACCAGACTTGCCGTTGCCAAGGCTTGTTGGGTCCAATCCGGTCGCCGACACCCCTGCAATCGACAGACGTCGTGGGACAGCTCGAATCCAGCTCCTGGTCGTCATCGACGCCTCCTGGACCTCGTGGCTGAAGAGTCAAGACAACTGTCAACCTACCTGAAGCACTCGACATCGGTGGGCATCTGCTCATCGCCTTCCTGGTCACTGCCTAGTGACCCAGACTCTGTCCCCTCTGCTTTCAGATTCTTCAGATCTTCGATCCACCTTTGGATCCACCCGAACACTTTCGACTTGGCCGCCAGCAGCACTTTGCAGCAGATCGCCATTGAAAGCGACGACGAAACCCGACCCCGAAAGACACCTATGCACCCGGCTCCCCTGGGTGAGGTAACTCGAGTACTCCGGTGCTCCCGTGGGTATTGACACTAGAACAGCCTAGTTCTCAAAGGGTTTGCTCCAAGTCCTCCTCTAAGTGTCCCTTTTCTTTTAATTTCAAACCGCGACTTTCCCCATAGAAGTTAACTGCGATTCGCGGCTGTGTTCATACACTGCACGCGTCCCCCGTGGGTCCCCTGTGTCACTACCTTGGGTGGTTCCTTGTGGTCCAAGCACTTCTACAGGCTCTAGGCCCTGTGTCTAGCTCAGTCGTGGTTCTTATACCACTTTATTGGTATATGGTTTGGTACGCCCCTAGGGCTCAAACGTGTATTTGTGCTATTACTGTAGATAACTAACTTATAATTTATGTACTTCGAACTCTAGCCTCATAAAGAGACTAGAGGGGTGTGTTTAGTAATAAATACATATATTTTGAATATATACCTGGTGTGGTCCTCTTTCATTTGGTCACTTAAGAGATTATAGACTGGTAAAACAAGCTGCTTTACATTCCTTCAAGACTTAGCCTGAAGGCTGCTCTCCATAGCTACCACTAGGATAGCTTTCAATAAAGGTTGTCTTTAACCTATCTCCAATAAGGGGTTGTTTGGACTGGTGCAAGGTGCCCACTATAATTAGTGGACAGCATATGCCAGGCCAACTTCTCACATTGGTGTGCAGCGTGTGGGATTCCAGCTTGCTATTGTTTTACCAGATAATCTCAATTGAATTGATCAACTGAAAACCACTAAGGGTACCTAAGGTACATATAAATCAAGCTTAGTAATACAGTAAGTTCTACTGAACTTAGAGTTGTGTGTTAAGGGATAGCACACCCTTTCTACAACTCAAGAGAGTTTAGTAGGCCACACTAGAGTAGGTAGTGCATACACCACACCTCACTAGTAATGTCTTCAAAGCCAGGACCCAGTGAGTCCTCGCCAGAAGCCAGTGGGCTTCTTCCCTCCAATTATGATAAACTCCCATTCTTGGAATTGAGAGCATTATGCCATACTAGGAAGTTGAAGGCAGGCAAAAGTGCCAGCACCCAACACCTCAGGGAGGTGTTACTAGCTGATGATCTCCGCAGGCCCATAGGGTCTGAAGGGGTAGGCAAAGAGGGTGGGGCAGAAGATGAGGAAGGGGCCAGGGGTGAAGAAACCCAGGCCCCCCTCTGAAACTGGCCAGGAAGGTGAAAATGACCTTGTCCTGGAAAACCCAATTCCACCTGTGGAGGAGGAGGAGGAGGATCAGACTGACCTCCCCTTTGTCCCCCAGGAAGAGTTCTGAGTGTGCCCAGAAGGTCTAGGTCTCCTTCTCAGGAGTCTAACCACTCTGACACCTCAATAGGGACCTCTGTCTCCTCTCATAGGAGGGAATCCTCTCATGAAAGGAGAAAGAGACTGATTCAGTATGAGCAAGCCCAGCTTGAACTCAGAAAACAGCAATTGGCTATAGACAGGGAGTCCCTAGATCTCTATAGAGAGAGACAAAAGATGGGACTAGAGTCCCATGGTGGCAGCAGTTTCCCCAAAGATAGGGAAAGGTCTTATGACCATAGAAACCTGAGCAAGATTGTCCCTCCCTACCAGAGTGGGGATGACATCCACAAATGGATAACTGCTCTAGAGAGGGCCTGTAAAGTACAGAGGGTCCCTCAGGAGCAGTGGGCAGCAATCTTGTGGCTCTCCTTTGCAGACAAAGGTAGAGACAAGCTCCTCACTGTTAGAGAGGAGGATGCTGATAATTACAAAGTCTTGAAGAGTGCTCTAATTGATGGGTTTGGCCTAACCACTGAACAATACAGGTTAAAGTTCAGGGATACCCAAAAAGCACTGACTCAAGACTGGGTGGACTTTGTTGATTGTTCTGCCAAGGCTCTGGAAGGTTGGTTATTGGGCAGTAAGGTGTGTGACTTCACAGGATTGTACAATCTGATCATGAGGGAGCAGATTCTTAATAACTGTCAAAATCAGCTGTTGCATCAGCACCTGGTGGACTCTGATCTGACCTCTCCCCAAGAATTGGGAAAGAAGGCAGACAAATGGGTCAGAACCAGGGTGAGGCAGAAGGTACAGAACCAAGGTGGTGACCCTAAGAAGCAAGATTCGAAAAACTCTGATAAGGGTGGGGAGAAGGGTAAAGATCAAAAGTCTTCACAAGGCCCCCAAAATCTTCTTCAGGTGGGGATTCACAGTCTAACAAAGGGAAAGGCCAAAGGAAACCATGGTGCAAGGTCTGTAAGCAAAAGACCCACTGGACCAGTGATTGCACCAAGTCCAAAGACTCTACATCAGCCCCCACCAATGCCCCTAAGGCACCTGCTCCCCCTAGTGCAGTTACAGTTGGTGGTGGGACTACACAAGCCAAGGGTTTAGTAGGGTTGACCCTGGGTAAGGAGATGAGCTCTGACCTAGTCAGAGAACTCACTCAGGCTGTCCTAGTCTGTGATGGAGGCATGGATGTGACCTCCTCTGTGAGTCCCAGTAATCTGGGCAAGTACAGGCAACAGCCCTTAATCAATGGAAAAGAGGCTTTGGCATTTAGGGACACAGGGGCAAGTGTCACCATGGTGACACAAGACCTTGTGAATCCTGGGCAGATTATACTTGGTGAAATGTACCAAGTGACCAATGCTAGCAACGTCAGAACAGACCATACTCTGGCAGTTGTTAACTTCTCCTGGGGAGGGGTAACTGGCCTTAAGAAGGTTGTGGTAAGTGCAGACCTACCCGTTGAATGCTTGCTTGGCAATGACTTAGAAACTTCAGCTTGGGCAGAAGTGGAGCTCAGGACCCATGCAGAAATGCTGGGCATCCCTGCAGATGTGTTTGCTGTGACCAGGTCACAAGCCAAAATGTCTAACACTGAACAGGCCTTGGATTCTGGAATAATGGACCAAGTGCCCTCCAAGAAGAGGAGTAGTAGGGTAAAAGTACCCTGCATTTATTAGTACCTTGTTAATACATTGTTGTTGTTCTACCTCCTGTTGCTTACTGTAATGTACCCTGCCGTTATTAGTACCTTGTTAGTATCTTGCTGTTATTATACCTCCTATTGCTCACTGTAAAGTACCCTGCCATTATTAGTACCTTGGTAATACCTTGCTGTTATTATACCTCCTATTACTCACTGTACTGTACCTTGCCGTTATTAGTACCTTGTTAATACCTTGCTGTTATTATACCTCCTATTGCTTACTGTAAAGTACTCTGCCGTTATTAGCACCTTGGTAATTCCTTGCTGTTATTATACCTCCTACTGCTTCCTGTAAAGTACCCTGCCGTTATTAGTACCTTGTTAATACCTTGCTATCATACCTCCTATTGCTAATTGTAAAGTACCCTACCGTTATTAGAACCTTGTTAATACTTTGCTCTTATCATACTTCCTACTGTTCACTGTAAAGTACCCTGCCGTGATTAGTACCTTGTTAATACCTTGCTGTTATTCTACCTCCTATTACTTACTGTAAAGTACCCTGCCGTTATTAGTACCTTGTTAATACCTTGCTGTTATTCTACCTCCTATTGCTTACTGTAAAGTACTCTGCCGTTATTAGTACCTTGGTAATACCTTGCTGTTATTATACCTCCTACTGCTTGCTGTAAAGTACCCTGCCGTTATTAGTACCTTGTTAATACCTTGCTGTTGTTATACCTCATATTGCTTACTGTAAAGTACTCTGCCTTTATTAGTACCTTGTTAATACTTTGCTCTTATCATACCTTCTGCTGCTCACTGTAAAGTACCCTGCCGTTATTAGTACCTTGTTAATACCTTCCTGTTATTCTACCTCCTATTGCTTACTGTAAAGTATCCCGCCGTTATAAGTACCTTGTTAATACCTTGTTCTTATCATACCTTCTACTGCTCACTGTAAAGTACCCTGCCATTATTAGTACCTTGTTAATACCTTCCTGTTATTCTACCTCCAATTGCTTACTGTAATGTACCCTGCCGTTATTAGTACCTTGTTAATACCTTGCTCTTATCATACCTTCTACTGCTCACTGTAAAGTACCCTGCCATTATTAGTACCTTGTTAATACCTTCCTGTTATTCTACCTCCAATTGCTTACTGTAATGTACCCTGCCGTTATTAGTACCTTGTCAGTATCATGCTGTTATTATACCTCCTATTGCTTACTGTAAAGTGCTCTGTCGTTATTAAGACCTTGCTGTTATTATCTCTCCTATTGGTCACTGTAAAGTACTGTGCGTTATTTGCACCTTGTTGTTATTATACCTCTTATTGCTTACTGTAAAGTACCCTGCGTTATTAGTACCTTGCTAATACCTTGCTCTTATCATACCTTCTACTGCTCACTGTAAAGTACCCT
This sequence comes from Calotriton arnoldi, assembly GCA_963921515.1. Lineage (NCBI taxonomy): Eukaryota > Metazoa > Chordata > Amphibia > Caudata > Salamandridae > Calotriton > Calotriton arnoldi. The sequence goes on from CAWUFW010001574.1 coordinate 1,872,753, forward strand.
GCCATTATTAGTACCTTGTTAATACCTTCCTGTTATTCTACCTCCTATTGCTTACTGTAAAGTACCCTGGCGTTCTTAGTAACTTTTTAATACATTGTTGTTGTTCTACCTCCTATTGCTTACTGTAATGTACCCTGCCGGTATTAGTACCTTGTTAGTATCTTGCTGTTATTATACCTCCTATTGCTCACTGTACAGTACCCTACCGTTATTAGTACCTTGTTAATACCTTCCTGTTATTCTACCTCCTATTGCTTACTGTAAAGTACCCTTCCGTAATTAGTACCTTGCTAATATCTTGCTGTTATTATACATCCTATTGATCACTGTAAAGTACCCTGCCGTTATTAGTACCTTGTTAGTATCTAGCTGTTATTATACTGCCTATCTCATTGTAATGTACACTGCCATTATTATATCTCTGAATGTTCGTTGTAAAGGGCTCTGATGCCTCTGGGTCTAATACGCACTATGAAAAAAACTACAAATAAATAAATAATCTTTTGTTTCAACCTACCTTCCAAAATCTACTACATAAGCAAACATAATATTTCATTTTATGATATCTAGACAAAGCACCATTTCGAACATAGCAAAATAAAATCTATGCCTATGACAATAAGCTTCAGATCAAAGAACTTCTTTTAAATGTGATTGTATAAATGTTTTTCCAATGTAAACAAAAGATAACTACTTTTAGTTCAGTTGTTGAGAAGTTCGAGACAATCCCATTTTAGAGAACACTATGGCCCTGATTACAATGTCTGGACCGCCTGAACATAGGTCGGCGGTTCCGACCGCCTGATTTGGATGCGATCTCCCATAGGGCGGTCGGAAACATCCATTCCACAATGGAAGCTTGTGCGGCGGGAGGAATAGGGTCCCCCAATGTCGCTTTCCGACAGCCTTTTCATGTCGGAAAGGCCAACATGGAATGGCTGTCGGAAACCGACATCATAATCCCGATGGCGGAGCCGCCGTCATTAACAGATTATGCTGTCTTTCTGACGCACCGTCAGGCTCCTTGAGCCCGTCGGAATCGCCGCAGACAGTCCCTCGGCCCGATGCCTCCACCTGCCGCATTGTAATGCTGCGGGCGGCCTGCAGGGGCAGATGTCGGTGGGTCCGACACTGACGGCACGTCGAGGCTGGACTAGGCCTGGGCGGTAAATTCCGTTCGCGGAATTTGCGGAATTTGGGTAATTTCGCGTTCAGCGGAGAACGCGGAATTGGCAAAAATTCTGCGATCCGCGACTTTGCGGAATTTTTTGCTTGTTCGCACTTTCAAAATGCGTGTTCGCGAGATATTTTCCCCCGAGCACGCAAACAGCGTTCGCGAACAGGAAAAAAGCATCGCGAACGGGCGGAACAACCAATTCCGCGTGTTCGCTGAACTTTTGCGTGCTCGCGGAGATTTTATACCGTTTCGCGGAGCTTTGCGTAGCGCGACTACGCAAATTCCGCCCACCCCTAGGCTGGACCCACCGACATCATAATTTGACCCCATATTGTAGGGTGACCAGGCGCCCGGATTTGCCCGGACAGTCCCGGTTTTTCACCAGCTGTCCCGGATGATTTCAGGAAATTGAGCTCATGTCCCGGTTTTTAGAGAGGGTCGGCCGAAAACGGTGGGAGGTATCTTTTTATGCTTTGCAAAGCAGGGATAGTTAGCAGCTGCTACAAGAAAGCAGTTTAATTAACAGGTATGCTACTGCCTTTAAAAATGGCATTTTATGTATCTTCTTACTGCCTCTTCTATAATTCTCTCCTAAGGAGCACTGTCATTCTGTGCACTGGGTTGTAGTAAAATTGTAGTCCTTCTTCTATTTTTGGGAAATGTCCCGGTTTTTAGCTTTAAAATTCTGGTCACCCTACCATATTGGTATAACAGATATATTTAGCTGACTCCTCAATGGGATCTCAAGCACAACCTGTGAGTAGCAAATTGCATTGTGTCAATGTGTTACGTCTCATATGCCATTTAAAATATATGGATTTCTTGTTTTTAAAAAAACTGTGAAATGAGGAGCAGAATTAATTTTGACATGTGCTACCCTATGGTTTGCGCACTTTTAACCAGGCAATATCCAGAAGAGGATCACAAACAACCTTGGGCCCGATTCACAGAACTAACGTAAGACAAAGTACCTTGTTAATACTTTGCTCTTATCATACCTTCTGCTGCTCACTGTAAAGTACCCTGCCGTTATTAGTACCTTGTTAATACCTTCCTGTTATTCTACCTCCTATTGCTTACTGTAAAGTATCCTGCCGTTATTAGTACCTTGTTAATACCTTGCTCTTATCATACCTTCTACTGCTCACTGTAAAGTACCCTGCCATTATTAGTACCTTGTTAATACCTTCCTGTTATTCTACCTCCAATTGCTTACTGTAATGTACCCTGCCGTTATTAGTACCTTGTTAATACCTTGCTCTTATCATACCTTCTACTGCTCACTGTAAAGTACCCTGCCATTATTAGTACCTTGTTAATACCTTCCTGTTATTCTACCTCCAATTGCTTACTGTAATGTACCCTGCCGTTATTAGTACCTTGTCAGTATCATGCTGTTATTATACCTCCTATTGCTTACTGTAAAGTGCTCTGTCGTTATTAAGACCTTGCTGTTATTATCTCTCCTATTGGTCACTGTAAAGTACTGTGCGTTATTTGCACCTTGTTGTTATTATACCTCTTATTGCTTACTGTAAAGTACCCTGCGTTATTAGTACCTTGCTAATACCTTGCTCTTATCATACCTTCTACTGCTCACTGTAAAGTACCCTGCCATTATTAGTACCTTGTTAATACCTTCCTGTTATTCTACCTCCTATTGCTTACTGTAAAGTACCCTGGCGTTCTTAGTAACTTTTTAATACATTGTTGTTGTTCTACCTCCTATTGCTTACTGTAATGTACCCTGCCGGTATTAGTACCTTGTTAGTATCTTGCTGTTATTATACCTCCTATTGCTCACTGTACAGTACCCTACCGTTATTAGTACCTTGTTAATACCTTCCTGTTATTCTACCTCCTATTGCTTACTGTAAAGTACCCTTCCGTAATTAGTACCTTGCTAATATCTTGCTGTTATTATACATCCTATTGATCACTGTAAAGTACCCTGCCTTTATTAGTACCTTGTTAATACCGTTCTGTTATTATACCTCCTATTGATCACTGTAAAGTACCCTGCTGTTATTAGTACCTTGTTAGTATCTAGCTGTTATTATACTGCCTATCTCATTGTAATGTACACTGCCATTATTATATCTCTGAATGTTCGTTGTAAAGGGCTCTGATGCCTCTGGGTCTAATACGCACTATGAAAAAAACTACAAATAAATAAATAATCTTTTGTTTCAACCTGCCTTCCAAAATCTACTACATAAGCAAACATAATATTTCATTTTATGATATCTAGACAAAGCACCATTTCGAACATAGCAAAATAAAATCTATGCCTATGACAATAAGCTTCAGATCAAAGAACTTCTTTTAAATGTGATTGTATAAATGTTTTTCCAATGTAAACAAAAGATAACTACTTTTAGTTCAGTTGTTGAGAAGTTCGAGACAATCCCATTTTAGAGAACACTATGGCCCTGATTACAATGTCTGGACCGCCTGAACATAGGTCGGCGGTTCCGACCGCCTGATTTGGATGCGATCTCCCATAGGGCAGTCGGAAACATCCATTCCACAATGGAAGCTTGTGCGGCGGGAGGAATAGGGTCCCCCAATGTCGCTTTCCGACAGCCTTTCCATGTCGGAAAGGCCAACATGGAATGGCTGTCGGAAACCGACATCATAATCCCGATGGCGGAGCCGCCGTCATTAACAGATTATGCTGTCTTTCTGACGCACCGTCAGGCTCCTTGAGCCCGTCGGAATCGCCGCAGACAGTCCCTCGGCCCGATGCCTCCACCTGCCGCATTGTAATGCTGCGGGCGGCCTGCAGGGGTAGATGTCGGTGGGTCCGACACTGACGGCACGTCGAGGCTGGACTAGGCCTGGGCGGTAAATTCCGTTCGCGGAATTTGCGTAATTTGGGTAATTTCGCGTTCAGCGGAGAACGCGGAATTGGCAAAAATTCTGCGATCCGCGACTTCGCGGAATTTTTTGCTTGTTCGCGCATTCAAAATGCGTGTTCGCGAGATATTTTCCCCCGAGCACGCAAACAGCGTTCGCGAACAGGAAAAAAGCATCGCGAACGGGCGGAACAAGCAATTCCGCGTGTTCGCTGAACTTTTGCGTGCTCGCGGAGATTTTTTACCGTTTCGCGGAGCTTTGCGTAGCACGACTACGCAAATTCCGCCCACCCCTAGAGCCGGACCCACCGACATCATAATTTGACCCCATATTGTAGGGTGACCAGGCGCCCGGATTTGCCCGGACAGTCCCGGTTTTTCACCAGCTGTCCCGGATGATTTCAGGAAATTGAGCTCATGTCCCGGTTTTTAGAGAGGGTCGGCCGAAAACGGTATCTTTTTATGCTTTGCAAAGCAGGGATAGTTAGCAGCTGCTACAAGAAAGCAGTTTAATTAACAGGTATGCTACTTACTGCCTTTAAAAATGGCATTTTATGTATCTTCTTACTGCCTCTTCTGTAATTCTCTCCTAAGGAGCACTGTCATTCTGTGCACTGGGTTGTAGTAAAATTGTAGTCCTTCTTCTATTTTTGGGAAATGTCCCGGTTTTTAGCTTTAAAATTCTGGTCACCCTACTTAGGGGCATATTATCAAGGGCTGGCGATATAATTATCGCCGCTTTAGCGTCCGTTTTTGGGCGAAAAGCGGCGATAATTATATCGCAATATCATCAAGGACACGCTAGCGCGTGTTTCCTTGATGTAGAGCCCGTTTTTCACAGCCTCGCCTCGCATCGCTAATGAGATGCAAAGAAGGCGTGGCTGTGAAAACAACACATGTTAATATCGCGAAGGCAGCTTCGCGATATTAACAAGGAGGTGCAGCGATAAAAAAATCGCGCTACCTCAGCTTTAACTCAGGAATTTAACGTCTGTTAAATTCCTGACTTAAGCATACTTTTCATGGGAGATGGATTCTGCTGATACGACCACAGGGTCGTATCAGCAAGGTTATCGCCGTTTTGCAGGGAACATCGCTGGAAAACCAGCGATGTTCCCTGCAAAACGGCGATTTCCCGCTATCGCTGGAATTCTTATCGCCCTGGAGTAACGCGTTGTTAATAACGCGCTACCAGGGCGATAAATTCCAGAGATAGACAGCGATAATTATCCTAGCGCTAAGCGCGCTTTGCGATAATTATCGCCGTCCCTTGCTGATATGCCCCCATATTGGTATAACAGATATATTTAGCTGACTCCTCAATGGGATCTCAAGCACAACCTGTGAGTAGCAAATTGCATTGTGTCAATGTGTTACGTCTCATATGCCATTTAAAATATATGGATTTCTTGTTTTTAAAAAAACTGTGAAATGAGGAGCAGAATTAATTTTGACATGTGCTACCCTATGGTTTGCGCACTTTTAACCAGGCAATATCCAGAAGAGGATCACAAACAACCTTGGGCCCGATTCACAGAACTAACTTAAGACAAAATACTAAACTTACTACCATTTTGGTATTCACAGAAGGCACTTACTCATTTTGGTATTCACAGAAGGCACTTACTTACTCATTTTGAGTAACTTACTCATTTTGAGTAACTTACTCATTTGGTATTCACAGAAGGCATTTACTCATTGATGAGTAAGTGCCTTCTGTGAATACCAAAATGAGTAAGTTACTCAAAGCGAGTAAGTTACTCAAAATGAGTAAGTTACTCATTTTGGTATTCACAGAAGGCACTTACTCATCAATGAGTAAGTGCCTTCTGTGACTACCAAAATGAGTAAGTTACTCAAAATGAGTAAGTTACTCAAAATGAGTAAGTAAGTGCCTTCTGTGAATACCAAAATGAGTAAGTGCCTTCTGTGAATACCAAAATGGTAGTAAGTTTAGGATTTTGTCTTAAGTTAGTTCTGTGAATCGGGCCCCTTATTAATTCCACAAAATTACAATTGTTCAGAAACGTGTATTAGTCGTGCTGCCTTAACCGCTTAACCGCGGCGGCAATTCCGCCGCGGTGCGGCGGTTTAGCGGAGTGGGCGCGGCCGCGTCGGCCAACGGACGTTCGCAGCACTACAGAGGTAGTGCTCGCGACGGCCGTTGGCCGACGGACGCACGCAACGGGTTAATTGTCCAAATTTTACAAAAAGTGAGTGTGAGTGAGAGAGAGTGTGTGTGTGTGAAAGAGTTAGCGAGAGAGAGTGTGCGTGTGTGAAAGAGTTAGCGAGAGAGAGAGAGTGCGTGTGTGTGTGTGTGCGTGCGTGTGTGTGTGTGTGTGAAAGAGTTAGAGAGAGAGTGTGCGTGTGTGAAAGAGTTAGCGAGAGAGAGAGAGTGTGTGTGTGTGTGTGTGCGTGCGTGCGTGCGTGTGTGTGTGTGAAAGAGTTAGAGAGAGAGAGTGTGTGTGTGTGAAAGAGTTAGCGAGAGAGAGTGTGTGTGTGTGTGTGTGTGCGTGCGTGCGCGTGTGTGTGTGTGTGTGAAAGAGTTAGAGAGAGTGTGCGTGTGTGAAAGAGTTAGCGAGAGAGAGAGTGCGTGTGTGTGTGTGTGTGTGAAAGAGTTAGCGAGAGAGAGTGTGCGTGTGTGAAAGAGTTAGCGAGAGAGAGAGAGTGCGTGTGTGTGTGTGTGTGTGTGTGTGTGTGTGTGTGTGTGTGTGTGTGTGTGTGTGAAAGAGTTAGAGAGAGCGAGAAAGAGATATAGCTGAGTGAAGCTAGCCCTGAGCAGGATTTGTCCGGCCGGTTTGTTGTGCTGAGATACTCTGCTCTTCCATGTGCAGCGCAGTCAGGAAAACTCCGATCAGGTGATGGAAGTCACCCCACCTTGGGTTTTCAATAATGTCAATCTTCGCAAAGGTGGCACGTTACTTATGTTCCCTGGGGGCAAGGACTCTGTAAGTTATGGTCCACAAGCAAACAATCATTGAACGTGGACACTATTTCTGACCGTTGGACTCTGAGCATTGCTGTGGTTATGGCTTTACTCGACCCACAAGGGTAACTTATACATAAGCAGAACTGTTGTGAAATAATATGTTTATGACATTTGCAATCAGCGGTAAATGTTTTTTGTTTCTTTGTTAATCTACTCTTCGCAACATCCACTTCCCCCTGAGCACAGTACAAGGAAATGTCCATAATCCTCTAACTCCTGCCTCAAGGAGAGGCGCTCGTTCGATTGCATGAGTTTTGTAACCATAGGTCACATTTTCTAACAAAAATGTGTGAACAAGTAGACATTTGCAGAACATGCTGTTATACATCCCAGTTGTCACGCTTCAGTGCCAGCAGCAATTGGAGGTTGACCGAACAGGCTTCTGTGGCCAGGTTGGTACCAATAACCCACTGGGGTACATGGCCGACTTCGAAGATGTCAATACAGTCCTTCACTTTCAGTTCCTTTTCCTCACAGAACATGCTTTACTCATCTACCATAGGAAAGAAGCTACTTATCTGTACCTACAGTTCTGCGGCGTTAGTATTAGTCACAGAATCACATGCTTGAATCATTCTCCCACAGTAACTTCACAATAGCGTTGTAATGCTGAGACCCTGGCAGGCCTCAAACCGAATCACTTTAGAGGCGCATTGAACTCCTTAAAAAACCCAGCTTCAGCAGGTGAGGTGAGAGCACACTGAGCACCACTCCCCAAGGGACAGCACGGCTCATATTTGGGAGTGCGAATGTGAAATAACTGATCGGGGACCTGTTGGGGAGGAGGGTGGACCGCATGTGAATCTATGACATTGCAGTTACAGGTAAGTAACACTTTCTTCTCTTCTGTTTGATCGTTCATGCACTCACATGCTTGAATCAGTATAGTAAACAGTTTATCACAGTTGTACATAAATAAACAATAGAAAAAGGCAGTTTGTATTGAAAAAGATGCTCTCTGGCAGTAGTGCTGCCTAAAGATGAGTTCATTCACCCAGATTCCTCCTCTGCACATGTCTGCTATCGGCACCTCTGTAAAGAGAGCTGTTGGAATTGCAATGTTACTTGCTGACTGTGCTGTCACGGCGCTTTGGAGAGGTAGATTCTTTTGATTGACAGGAAGTATTAGCCAGTTCCACCCATCAGGGGTCGCCCTTTTTCAGGATTTTGCAAGGAGACAAATAACCATTCTTATTTGCAAATGTACTTAGGGCCATATTATCAAGAACGGCGCAACCATTATCGCCGCTTTAGCGGCAGGAAACTGCCGCTAAAGCGGCGATAAGGGGCTTGATAATATGCCCTAGAGAATTCCAATAGAAGCCCAGGTTCTGGTGTCAAGGACATCAAACCTGGGCTTCTATTGGAATTCTCTAGGGCATATTATCAAGCCCCTTATCGCCGCTTTAGCGGCAGTTTCCTGCCGCTAAAGTGGCGATAATGGTTGCGCCGTTCTTGATAATATGGCCCCTTATTTGCAAAAGTACTTAGGGGCATATCAACAACAACTTGCGATAACTATCGCAAAGCAAGCTTAGCGCTATTCCCCATATCGCCGGCAATCGCTGGAATTTATCGCCCTGGTAGCGCGTTATCAACAACGCGTTTCACCAGGGCGATAAAAATTCCAGCGATAGCGGGGAAATCGCCGTTTTGCAGGGAACATCGCTGGTTTTCCAGCGATGTTCCCTGCAAACGGCAATAACTTCTGCTGATACGACCCTGTGGTCGTATCAGCATAATCCACCCCAATGTTAGGGATAGGTAAGTCTGAATTTTAGCAGACGTTAGTTTTTGGCGAAAACAGCTGTTTTCTCCAAAAACTAACGTCTGCTTAAATGCTGGGGCAGCCTTGTAAATATCGCGATGAGCACATCAGCGATATTTGCAAGGTTGTACTGCCCAGTGACGCCCACTTTGCATCTCATTAGAGATACAAAGCGAGGCGTCGGTAACAAGGCTGCTAACATGCGCTAATGCATGTTAGCACTGCCTTGTTAATAGGGCGAAAACATTATCTCCGCTTTTTTGGCTTTTAAAGCCAAAGAAGCGGAGATAAGGCCCTTGATAATATGCCCCTTAGGGGCATATTAGCAAGAACGGCGTTAAAATTATCGCCGCTTTAGCGGCAGGAAACTGCCGCTAAAGCGGCGATAATGGGCTTGATAATATGCCCTTGAGAATTCCAATAGAAGTCCAGGATCACAGCAGAACATGGGCTTCTATTGGTATTCTCAAGGGCATATTATCAAGCCCATTATCGCCGCTTTAGCGGTAGTTTCCTGCCGCTAAAGCGGCGTTAATTTTAACGCCGTTCTTGATAATATGCCCCTTGGTCTGGTTAAAGGAGAACTAAAGACACCTACGGACATCTAAGGTGTGTGATGTACTTTCTGCTGCATTGCTTGGGCTCTGGGTGCAAGTGTTTAGAACTACTTGCACCCAGTATTCGAGCTAGAAATCAATGGACGCCTTGGGAATGAAGTGGGGATCACTTGTTAAACGATTCTGTTCTTGTGGAAGCAAAGAAACTAATATTTTACTGTAAAAGCTTGAATGTCACTAACACATCTCTGACGTGAGCACCAACAGGAGCCAACCTACTAGGAGACATATTTTATCTGAGATTTCTGAACTATCATGAACGGACTTCATATCAGCTGCACCGGCACGAGAGTGAATTGCAGTGACATTGCTGGGTATACGGCAGTAGGGATATCCATAAACTCTTTTATCCCTCTGTTCATCCATAACAAAAGTTTGTCGGAGGTGGGTCTTAAGTGGACAATGGTGAGATGTACCTTGATGAATGCATGCTTCAAACCTCACATGCCAACAGTAGCAAGCACAGCAGGATTTGGTGAGGCAAAGCAGACCATAGATCAAGGTCTTCACCACAGACTACACACACAAAATTGCTTCCACAGACCTGTCTTGAGACAGTGTCTCCCAGCAGCCTTCAGAAAAATCTATTTGGAAATAGTTTTTGTGTACAAGAGCCATGGCGATTAGTGCATGGAGTTTGGGTCATCTGGGTCCACTGGACCTCTGTGAATAAAGCTTGTAACCTTACCTCTCCCTGGTTCTTTATGTAGAACATGGAAATTGTCTTGTCTGTCAGTAGAAGTTCTGTATCATAATAAATTAAACTGAACGGTCTTGTCTGTTCCTATCAGTACCGAGGAACGTTTGATTCTATAAAGGAAGGATTGCAGTCCTTGGCTGACAGCTCTCAGCTTTAACACATTTATGTGCAGGTTTGCTTCTTGTGGTGGGCACTTCTTGCAGGTGTGCATCACAGCATTCTGTTGAGGCACACACGATTAAAATGAAGGATGACACTTCTTGCTAGACACGCAAACATATTGCAGAATTCTCCCCTAAATTCCTCCAGCATAGGGCTGTCTTTATCTGTGCTGTGGCTCTCACCTGGTCATGGAAGAGTCACTAAGCTGAATCTATCTATTGAATTCGTCCTGCAGTGATATCATGGGCAGGTGGCAGAAAGTGATTAGTGGGATGCAAGAGGACATCAAGGGTTGCAAGAGGACAATAAGGGACGCAAGGGGACATCAAGGGACTCAAGGGGACATCAAGGGACGCAAGAGGACATCAAGGGACGCAAGAGGACATCAAGGGATGCAGGAGGACATCAAGGGACGCAAGAGGACATCAAGGGACGCAAGAGGACATCAAGGGATGCAGGAGGACATCAAGGGATGCAGGAGGACATCACGGCATGCAAGAGGACATCAAGGGACGCAGGAGGACATCAAGGGACAGAAGAGGACATCAAGGGACGCAAGAGGACATCAAGAGATGCAGGAGGACATCAAGGGATGCAGGAGGACATCAAGGGATGCAGGAGGACATCTAGGGATGCAGGAGGAAGTCAAGGGATGCAGGAGGACATCAAGGGATGCAGGAGGACATCAAGGGACGCAGGAGGACATCAAGGGACACAAGAGGACATCAAGGGACGCAGGAGGACATCAAGAGACGCAGGAAGACATCATGGGATGCATGAGGACTTCAAGGGATGCAGGAGGACATCAAGGGATTCAGGAGGACATCAAGGGATGCAGGAGGACGTCAAGGGATGCAGGAGGACATCAAGGGAAGCAAGAGGGCATCAAGGGACGCAGGAGGACATCAAGGGATGCAGGAGGACATCAAGGGACGCAGGAGGACATCTAGGGATGCAAGAGGAAGTCAAGGGATGCAGGAGGACATCAAGGGATGCAGGAGGATATCAAGGGACGCAGGAGGATATCAAGGGACACAGGAGGACATCAAGTGATGCAGGAGGACATCAAGGGATGCAAGAGGACATCAAGGGATGCAGGAGGACATCAAGAGATGCAGGAGGACATCACGGGATGCAAGAGGACATCAAGGGACACAGGAGGACATCAAGGGACACAAGAGGACATCAAGGGACGCAAGAGGACATCAAGGGACGCAAGAGGACATCAAGGGATGCAGGAGGACATCAAGGGATGCAGGAGGACATCAAGGGACAGAAGAGGACATCAAGGGACGCAAGAGGACATCACGAGATGCAGGAGGACATCAAGGGATGCAGGAGGACATCAAGGGATGCAGGAGGACATCTAGGGACCCCTGACCTTGACTGGTAGGTCGCTCCCCCACCACACAGCTCCGTCTGTGTGCCCTGCTGCTGCCCCTGATTGTGCTCGTTTTTTTCCTTTCTGTGCCCCCTTGCTGCCCCTGATTGTGCTCGTTTTTTCCTTTCTGTGCCCCCTTGCTGCCCCTGATTGTGATCGTTTTTCCTTTCTGTGCCCCCTTGCTGCCCCTGATTGTGATCGTTTTTTCCTTTCTGTGCCCCTTGCTGCCCCTGATTGTGATCGTTTTTCCTTTCTGTGCCCCCTTGCTGCCCCTGATTGTGATCGTTTTTCCTTTCTATGCCCCCTTGCTGCCCCTGATTGTGCTCGTTTTTCCTTTCTGTGCCCCCTTGCTGCCCCTGATTGTGCTCGTTTTTTCCTTTCTGTGCCCCCTTGCTGCCCCTGATTGTGATCGTTTTTCCTTTCTGTGCCCCCTTGCTGCCCCTGATTGTGCTCGTTTTTTCCTTTCTGTGCCCCCTTGCTGCCCCTGATTGTGATCGTTTTTTCCTTTCTGTGCCCCCTTGCTGCCCCTGATTGTGATCGTTTTTCCTTTCTGTGCCCCCTTGCTGCCCCTGATTGTGCTCGTTTTTTCCTTTCTGTGCCCCCTTGCTGCCCCTGATTGTGCTCGTTTTTTCCTTTCTGTGCCCCCTTGCTGCCCCTGATTGTGCTCGTTTTTTCCTTTCTGTGCCCCCTTGCTGCCCGATTGTGATCGTTTTTTCCTTTCTGTGCCCCCTTGCTGCCCCTGATTGTGATCGTTTTTCCTTTCTGTGCCCCTTGCTGCCCCTGATTGTGATCGTTTTTCCTTTCTGTGCCCCCTTGCTGCCCCTGATTGTGATCGTTTTTTCCTTTCTGTGCCCCCTTGCTGCCCCTGATTGTGCTCGTTTTTCCTTTCTGTGCCCCCTTGCTGCCCCTGATTGTGATCGTTTTTTCCTTTCTGTGCCCCCTTGCTGCCCCTGATTGTGATCGTTTTTCCTTTCTGTGCCCCCTTGCTGCCCCTGATTGTGATCGTTTTTTCCTTTCTGTGCCCCCTTGCTGCCCCTGATTGTGCTCGTTTTTCCTTTCTGTGCCCCGTGCTGCCCCTGATTGTGCTCGTTTTTCCTTTCTGTGCCCCCTTGCTGCCCCTGATTGCGATCGTTTTTCCTTTCTGTGCCCCCTTGCTGCCCCTGATTGCGATCGTTTTTCCTTTCTGTGCCCCCTTGCTGCCCCTGATTGTGATCGTTTTCCTTTCTGTGCCTGTTTCCCGCCGCTGCGCCCTGCGGCCCCGCCCCCTCACTGCCCATTCGCTGCCCCATTCCCTGCTCCTCCCTCCCACCTCCCCATTTATGGCGGCCGCTGCGTGGTGAAGAGAGCGACCCCTGACCTTGACTGGTAGGTCGCTCCCCACCACACAGCTCCGTCTGTGTGCCCTGCTGCTGCCCCTGATTGTGCTCGTTTTTCCTTTCTGTGCCCCCTTGCTGCCCCTGATTGTGATCGTTTTCCTTTCTGTGCCCCCTTGCTGCCCCTGATTGTGATCGTTTTTCCTTTCTGTGCCCCCTTGCTGCCCCTGATTGTGATCGTTTTTCCTTTCTGTGCCTGTTTCCCGCAGCTGCGCCCTGTGGCCCCGCCCCCTCACTGCCCATTCGCTGCCCCATTCCCTGCTCCTCCCTCCCACCTCCCCATTTATGGCGGCCGCTGCGTGGTGAAGAGAGCGACCCCTGACCTTGACTGGTAGGTCGCTCCCCACCACACAGCTCCGTCTGTGTGCCCTGCTGCTGCCCCTGATTGTGCTCGTTTTTTGCCTTTCTGTGCCCCCTTGCTGCCCCTGATTGTGATCGTTTCTTCCTTTCTGTGCCCCCTTGATGCCCTGATTGTGCTCGTTTTCCCTTCTGTGCCTGTTTCCCGCCGCCGCGCCCCTGCGGCCCCGCCCCCTCACTCCCCATTCGCTGCCCCATTCCCTGCTCCTCCCTCCCACCTCCCCATTTATGGCGGCCGCTGCGCGGCCGCGCCGCTGGCGCGCCTAAGGCAAGCCCGTCTGCGCTTGTCCGCGCCGTGACCGCGCCCAGCGCCAGACCCCCTGGTCCGGGCATCCCCTGCGCCCGCCACATCAACAGATGCCGATACGACGCCAGCACCCTCCACGCACTCAACCCCGGAAAAGATCACGCCTGCTACCAGGCCACCCCGAAGCGCACCCAAGGGCCCTTCACCTGCCGGAACTGCAGCTTCGCCAGCACCCGCCCCGCCAAACCACCGCCCAGGAAAGAACCCAACTACCTCAGATGCATCCTCCTCAACACCCGCTCCGCCCGCAAACACGCCATCGAACTCTGGGACCTTCTCGACTCAACCTCCCCAGACGTCGCATTCCTGACGGAGACCTGGCTGAATCCCGCTTCAGCCCCCGACATCGCCATTGCCATCCCGGACGGATACAAGATCACCCGCAGGGACCGCACCAACGGAGTCGGAGGAGGCATCGCCATCGTCCACAGGAACACCCTCAGAGTCTCAACCAACACCGACGACACCCTCAGCACCGCCGAACACATGCACTTCCAGATCCACACCGATCCCAACACCACCCTCAGAGGAACCCTCATCTACAGACCCCCCGGACCCCGACCACAGTTCAGCGATTCCATCGCTGACTTCGTCAGCACACACGCCATCGCCTCCACGGACTGCATCCTCCTCGGGGACCTGAACTTCCACCTCGAGAACAACAAGGACACCAACTCCACCACCCTGATCGACAACCTCGCCACCCTCGGACTCAGACAGCTCGTGACTACACCCACCCACGCCGCCGGCCACACGCTAGACTCCATCTTTTCCGCCAGCCCACACGTCTCCTTCAACCACACCTCCGAACCCCACTGGACTGACCACCACTGCATCCACTTCACCTACAGGAAGCCCACCACGCACCACCGCACCGAACAAATGCCTCGCCGCTGCTGGAGCAGAGTCACGGAAGACCAGCTAACCACAACCCTCGCCCTGAGCCCACCCGCCGAACCCTGCGACCCCGACACCGCCGCCCGCAACCTCAGACAGTGGATCGACGACTGCGCCAACACCCTCGCCCCGCTCAAGAATCCGCCCAACAGCCACACCAGCAAGAAAGCCACCTGGTTCACTGAAGACCTCCAGGCCTCCAAACGAACATGCCGAAAACTGGAGAAGATCTGGCTCCACGAACGGACAGCGGACAGCTACGCCGCCCACAAGAGCGCCACCCGCAATCACCATCACCTCATCAGATCCGCCAAAAGGGCCTCACTCAAAGACCGCCTAGACAACAACGCACACAACAGCAAAGAGCTCTTCAACATCGTGAAGGAACTCTCCAACCCCAGCTCCAACACCAACGACATCCAGCCGTCGCAAGACCTGTGCGACTCACTGGCCACCTCCTTCCACCGCAAAATCGCCGACATCCACGACAGCTTCAACACCACGACCGCCCCGGCAACCACCGAGACCACTGCCCCCACAACCACCAACCGCCTGCTCTCCTGGACCAACATCAACGACGAGGACACCAGTGAGATCATGAACACCATCCACTCCGGTTCACCGCTAGACCCGTGCCCTCACCACATCTTCAACAAAGCCAGTACAGCCATCGCGCCCCATCTCCGGAAAATAATCAACATCTCCTTCGAGACAGCAACCTTCCCGGAAAGCTGGAAGCACGCCGAGATCACCGCCTTACTCAAGAAACCCAAGGCAGACCCCAAGGACCTCAAGAACTTCCGACCCATCTCTCTGCTCCCGTTCC
Organism: Calotriton arnoldi; assembly: GCA_963921515.1. NCBI lineage: Eukaryota > Metazoa > Chordata > Amphibia > Caudata > Salamandridae > Calotriton > Calotriton arnoldi. The sequence continues at coordinate 1,888,165 of CAWUFW010001574.1, forward strand.
CCGCGAAGGTCACCGAGAAAATCGTCAACAAACAACTGACCCGCTACCTCGAGGAGAACAACATCCTGGACCCTTCCCAGTCCGGCTTCCGCAGCAACCACAGCACCGAAACCGCCCTCATCGCCGCCACCGATGACATCAGGACCCTGCTAGACAACGGAGAAACAGCAGCCCTCATCCTCCTGGACCTATCAGCCGCCTTCGACACGGTCTGCCACCACACACTACGAACACGCCTTCACGACGCCGGGATCCAAGAGAAGGCCCTGGACTGGACCACATCCTTCCTTTCCGGCAGAACACAAAGCGTCCGCCTCGCCCCTTCCGATCCAAGGCCACCAAGATCATCTGCGGCGTACCCCAAGGCTCCTCCCTCAGCCCAACGCTGTTCAACATCTACATGGCACCCCTCGCCCACGTCGCCCGACAGCACAACCTCAACATCATCTCCTACGCCGACGACACCCAGCTGATCCTCTCCTCACCAAAGACCCTCACACCGCCAAAGCCCACCTCCACAAAGGAATGAAGGCCGTCGCCGAATGGATGAGGACCAGCCGCCTGAAGCTGAACTCGGACAAGACGGAGGTCCTCATCCTTGGTTCCAACCCTTCAGCCTGGGACGACTCCTGGTGGCCAACATCACTGGGAACAGCCCCGCCACCCACCGACCACGTACGCAACCTAGGGGTCATCCTCGACCCCACCCTCTCCATGACTAAGCAGGTCAACGCCGTTTCCTCATCCTGCTTCAACATCCTCCGAATGCTCCGCAGGATCTTCAAGTGGATCCCCACCGAAACAAGAAAAACAGTCACCCAGGCCCTCGTCACCAGCAGGCTGGACTACGGAAACGCCCTCTACGCAGGAACGACGGCTAAGCTCCTGAGACGGCTGCAACGCATCCAGAACGCCTCTGCACGTCTTATCCTCGACATCCCCCGACGCAGCCACATCACACCCCACCTGAGAGACCTGCACTGGCTTCCTGTCAACAAGAGGATAACCTTCAAGCTCCTCACCCACGCACACAAAGCACTCCACAACTTCGGACCAGCCTACCTCAACAGACGACTCAGCTTCTACACCCCCACCCGCCAGCTCCGCTCGACCAGCCTCGCCCTCGCCACAGTCCCCCGCATCCGGAAAACGACCGCCGGCGGCAGATCCTTCTCCCACCTCGCCGCCAAGACCTGGAACACCCTCCCCACCAACCTCTGACAGACCCAAGACCTACTGGCCTTCAGAAGACTCCTCAAGACCTGGCTCTTCGATCAGTAGCAGCACCACCCCCCTCTTCCCCCAGCGCCTTGAGACCCTCGCGGGTATGTAGTGCGCTTTATAAGTGACATGATTGATTGATTGATTGATTGAAGGGATGCAGGAGGACATCAAGGGATGCAGGAGGACATCAAGGGACACAAGAGGACATCAAGGGACGTAGGAGGACATCAAGAGATGCAAGAGGACATCAAGGGATGCAGGAGGACATCTAGGGATGCAGGAGGAAGTCAAGGGATGCAGGAGGACATCAAGGGATGCAGGAGGACATCAAGGGACGCAGGAGGACATCAAGGGACACAAGAGGACATCAAGGGACGCAGGAGGACATCAAGAGATGCAGGAGGACATCATAGGATGCAAGAGGACTTCAAGGGATGCAGGAGGACATCAAGGGATGCAGGAGGACATCAAGGGATGCAGGACGAGGTCAAGGGATGCAGGAGGACATCAAGGGACGCAAGAGGGCATCAAAGGACGCAGGAGGACATCAAGGGATGCAGGAGGACATCAAGGGACGCAGGAGGACATCTAGGGATGCAAGAGGAAGTCAAGGGATGCAGGAGGACATCAAGGGATGCAGGAGGACATCAAGGGGCGCAGGGGGACCTCAAGGGATGCAGGAGGACATCAAGGGATGCAGGAGGACATCAAGGGATGCAGGAGGACATCAAGGGATGCAGGAGGACATCAAGAGATGCAGGAGGACATCACGGGACGCAGGAGGACATCAAGGGACACAAGAGGACATCAAGGGACGCAAGAGGACATCAAGGTACGCAGGAGGACATCAAGGTACGCAGGAGGACATCAAGGGATGCAGGAGGACATCAAGGGATGCAGGAGGACATCAAGGGATGCTAGAGGACTTCAAGGGATGCAAGAGGACATCAAGGGATGCAGGAGGACATCAAGGGATGCAAGAGGACATCAAGGGATGCAGGAGGACATCAAGAGATGCAGGAGGACATCAGGCGGTGCAAGAGGACATCAAGGGACGCAGGAGGACATCAAGGGACACAAGAGGACATCAAGGGATGCAAGAGGACATCAAGGTATGCAGGAGGACATCAAGGGATGCAAGAGGACATCAAGGGATGCAGGAGGACATCAAGGGATGCAAGAGGACTTCAAGGGATGCAAGAGGACATCAAGGGACGCAAGAGGACAACAAGGGATGCAAGAGGACATCAAGGGACGCACAAGGACATCATGGAACGCAAGAGGACATCAAGGGACGCACAAGGACATCAATGTGAGAAGTTGGCCTGGCATATGCTGTCCACTAATTATAGTGGGCACCTTGCACCAGTCCAAACAACCCCTTATTGGAGATAGGTTAAAGACAACCTTTATTGAAAGCTATCCTAGTGGTAGCTATGGAGAGCAGCCTTCAGGCTAAGTCTTGAAGGAATGTAAAGCAGCTTGTTTTACCAGTCTATAATCTCTTGAGTGACCAAATGAAAGAGGACCACACCAGGTATATATTCAAAATATATGTATTTATTACTAAACACACCCCTCTAGTCTCTTTATGAGGCTAGAGTTCGAAGTACATAAATTATAAGTTAGTTATCTACAGTAATAGCACAAATACACGTTTGAGCCCTAGGGGCGTACCAAACCATATACCAAAAAAGTGGTATAAGAACCACGACTGAGCTAGACACAGGGCCTAGAGCCTGTAGAAGTGCTTGGACCACAAGGAACCACCCAAGGTAGTGACACAGGGGACCCACGGGGGACGCGTGCAGTGTATGAACACAGCCGCGAATCGCCGTTAACTTCTATGGGGAAAGTCGCGGTTTGAAATTAAAAGAAAAGGGACACTTAGAGGAGGACTTGGAGCAAACCCTTTGAGAACTAGGCTGTTCTAGTGTCAATACCCACGGGAGCACCGGAGTACTCGAGTTACCTCACCCAGGGGAGCCGGGTGCATAGGTGTCTTTCGAGGTCGGGTTTCGTCGTCGCTTTCAATGGCGATCTGCTGCAAAGTGCTGCTGGCGGCCAAGTCGAAAGTGTTCGGGTGGATCCAAAGGTGGATCGAAGATCTGAAGAACCTGAAAGCAGAGGGGACAGAGTCTGGGTCACTAGCCAGTGACCAGGAAGGCGATGAGCAGATGCCCACCGATGTCGAGTGCTTCAGGTAGGTTGACGGTTGTCTTGACTCTTCAGCCACGAGGTCCAGGAGGCTTCGACGATGACCAGGAGCTGGATTCCAGCTGTCCCACGACGTCTGTCGATTGCAGGGGTGTCGGCAACTGGATTGGACCCAACAAGCCTTGGCAACGGCAAGTCTTGTGTAAATGGAAGAAGGACGATGTTGCAGACCAGCAAGGTCTGTGGGACACACCCAGTGAGGGTAAGTCAGGGCACGCCTGGAGCAACCAGGGAGCCCAAGCAGAAGAAGATTGGCCTTCGGGAGGGCCTACTAGCCAATGGACTAGTGACCGCGAAGGAGCCTCGAGTCGACGCACGTGGAACTGGCTCACAGGACACTCGTGGAGTGGAGGCCAGTGATCTTCGGTGCAGTTGGTGCTGGAGGCTGGGGCTACTCGGAGCCCAAAGCACAACTTCGTGGAAGACCCAGAAGAGGATGCACTTACAAAAGTACGTGGGGTCCAGGGGTCATGGTTCCACGTTACCCACGATAGCCACGGGCCTCAGCTCTGCTGGGGACTCAGGGTATCCTCGGGGAAGTCTGGAAATCCACCTCTGGTGATGCAAAGACTTCGGCGTCCGGCGGGAGCTTCATCGATGCAGACCGGACAATTGCTTCGTTGGTGCCTGCCAAGCAGGGGAGTCACTCCTGACCCCAATGGAGATTCTTCAGTCCTCTAATCTTGAAGTAGAGCGTCGAAGGTCCAGGATTCTGTGTCAGAGTTTCGTCCAGGTAAATCTAAAGTCCTAAGGACTGGGGTCCCATACTTATACTAAGGTAGGGGTTGGACATACTCTGTGGCCCCACCTATGGGAGGGTCAGGGCAGAAGGGTGGTTACACCCTTTCCCTTTGTCCAGTTTCGCACCAGAGCAGGGCTGGAAGCCCCTGAGCCGGTTTGAACTGGGGTATGCACAGGGACACCAAATGTGCCCCCAGTGCAGGACTTCAAAGCACCAGAGAGTGCTCCGCCCAGCCCCAATACACACTAACCTGTCTGGGGAGGTGGTTACACCTCCCTGGGACAGGAAACCTATTGTCCAGGCCTCCCCTGCCGGAGTTTCGGTCAGCAGCAGGAGGCCAGACTCGTGTCTGTGGCAGCGGCATCCATTTTGTGATGCCAGGGCTCTGGAAAGTCAGTACCGGGTATGTACATGTCTCTCCCTCTAGAAGGGTGGAATGCTGCCCCCGCCGCCAGAACTGGCGGGGGGTAGTATTCCAAGATGTTTGACACCAAACACGACATGTTTCCGTGCAGCCATCCCAAAGTTAGGATTTAACGCGAGGTTATAATGCGCTTAAGAGTATATGGTCGGGCTGCACTACAAACAGCATCAGAGAAGGGTCTCCGAACGCTGCAGAGGGCCCAGCTCATGCAGGGCACCCTCTCACATAGGAACCACGCACTCTGCCTTCAGGATTGATAAGGCCTGCCATAGGAGTGACTTATAGGTTTATATGTGTGTATGTATGTAGTGATATAGGTAGCCTATATCACAGTAAGGGTGCATGCACCACCTTACCCAGGCTGCAGTAGCAGACCTGGGGTGTCATTTTGGATGGCCTTCCAGGGGTGGCACAATACATGCTGCAGCCCCTGGTAGGCCTCTGAGGTACCTATGCCCTGGGTACATAGTATACCATATACTAGGGACTTATAAGGGCACTCCAGATTCCAATCAGAGATGTGCCTAAGGCACATGGAAACCATTTTAAAGAGGAAGCAGCTAGGCTGGGGTTCTGATTAGCAGGGCCCCAGCCAGACTAAGGTCTAAAAACAGTGAAGCATCAGCAAAAAGTGGGGGTACCCATGTGAAGCAGATCCTACTCTCCTACACAACCCCCCAAACGTAGGGACATTAAACTAACTTTGCCCAGTTAAGTCTTCATGTTCTAAGTGGAAGTACCTAGAGAGTCCATCTGCATTGGCATGGTTACTCCCAGGTCTATGTTCCACTGTGAAGTCCATCCCCTGTAGGGAAATGGACCACCTAAGCAGTTTGGGGTTTTCACCCTTCATTTGTTTTAGCCATAAGAGGGGCTTATGGTCTGTTTGAACAATGAAGTGAGTACTAAACAAGTATGGCCTCAACTTCTTCAGAGCCCAGACCACAGCAAAGGCCTCCCTCTCAATGGCTGACCAACGTTTCTCTCTAGGGGTCAGCCTTCTGCTAATAAAAGCTACTGGCTGATCCTGACCTTCATCATTCAATTGTGACAGTACAGCCCCTACCCCCAATTCAGATGCATCTGTTTGGACAATGAACTTCTTGGAGTAATCAGGACTCTGTAGAATGGGAGCAGTGCACATGGCCTGCTTCAGGTCATCAAATGCCTTTTGAAAGCTAACTGTCCACTGAACCTTTTTGGGCATTTTCTTGGAAGTTAAGTCATTCAGGGGTGTCACTATTGATCCATACCCCTTGACAAATCTCCTATAGTACCCAGTCATGCCTAAAAAGGCTCTCACCTGAGTCTGGGTAGTTGGAGCAGTCCAGTCCATGATGGTCTGGATCTTGCTCTGCAGTGGTTGAACCTGGCCTCCACCCACAAGGTGGCCCAGGTACACAACCTGACTCTGCCCTATCTGGCACTTGGTGGCCTTGATAGTCAGGCCTGCTTTCTGCAGGGCCTGCAAAACATTTCTGAGGTGGACCAGGTGATCCTCCCAGGTGGAGCTAAAGACAGCAATATCATCTAGATATGCTGCACTATAGGCTTCAGACCTGTAAGGACTGTATTCACCAACCTCTGAAAAGTGGCAGGTGCATTCTTCAGACCAAAGGGCATCACCACAAATTGATAATGCCCACTAGGGGTTGAGAATGCTGTCTTTGGCTTTGCATCATCAGCTAGTCTGATCTGCCAGTAGCCAGCTGTCAGGTCAAATGTGCTTAGATACTTGGCTGAGGCCAAAGTGTCTATTAGATCATCTGCCCTAGGTATTGGATGGGCATCAGTCCTAGTGACTGCATTGAGACCCCTGTAGTCCACACAAAACCTCATCTCTCTCTTCCCACCATTTGTGTGAGGTTTTGGCACAAGGACCACTGGACTAGCCCAAGGGCTATCTGAGGGTTCAATAACTCCCAAATCCAACATCTTCTGGACTTCTGTCCTGATACAGTCCCTGACATGGTCAGTGTAGGAAGGTGGAATCTGACTATATGGTTGCCCCCACTTTTTTTATGGTGTTTTGCTGGTTTATGACTTAGTTGGACTGGGATCCTGCTATTCAGGGCCCCAGTCTATCTGCTTTCTCTGTAAAAAGGTTTCCATGTGCCTTAGGCACATCACTGATTGGAATCTGGAGTGCCCTTATAAGTCCCTAGTATATGGTATACTATGTACGAAGGGCATAGGTACCTCAGATGCCTTCCAGGGGCTGCAGCATGTATTATGCCACCCCTGGAAGGCCATCCAAACTGACACCACAGGTCTGCTACTGCAGCCTGGGTAAGGTGGTGCATGCACTCCTTACTGTGATATAGGTTACCTATATCACGAAATACATACACACATATAAACCTATAAGTCACTCCTAAGGCAGGCCTTATCAATCCTAAAGGCAGAGTGCGTGAGTCCTATGTGAGAGGGTGCCCCTGCATGAGCAGGGCCCCTCTGCAGCGCTCGGAGACCATCTCTGATGCTGTTTGTAGTGCAGCCTGACCATATACTCTAAGCGCATTATATCCTCGCGTGTAAAATGCTAACTTTGGAATGGCTGCACCTAAACATGTCGTGTTTGGTGTCAAACATCTTGGAATACTACCCCCCGCCAATCCTGGCGGCGGGGGTAGCATTCCACCCTTCTAGAGGGAAAGACATGTTAACTCTGACGAGTCCGGTAACTTCTTTCCAGAGCCCTGGCATCACAAAATGGATGCTGCTGCCACAGACACGAGTCTGGCCTCCTGCTGCTGGACGAAACTCCGGCAGGGGAGGCCTGGACAATAGGTTTCCTGTCCCAGGGAGGTGTGACCACCTCCCCAGACAGGATAATGTGTATTGGGGCTGGGCGGGAGCACTTTCGGTGCTTTGAAGTCCTGCACTGGGGGCACATTTGGTGTCCCTAGTGCATACCCCAGTTCAAACCGGATCAGGGGCTTGCAGCCCCTGCTTTGGCGCGAACTGGTCAAAGGGAAAGGGTGTAGCCACCCTCTGCCCTGACCCACCCATAGGTGGGGCCACAGAGTAGTCCAACCCCTATTTTTAGAATAAAGGTAGGAACCCAGTCCTTAGGACTTTAGATTATACCTGGACGAAACTCTGAAACTGAATCCTGGACCTTCGACGCTCTACTCACGATTAGAGGACTGAAGAATCTCCCTTGGGGTCAAGGAGTGACTCCCCTGCTTGGCAGGCACCAAAGAAGCATCTGTCCGGTTCGCATTTCTGAAGCTCCCGTCGGACGCCGAAGTCATCACATCACCAGAGGTAGATTCTCAGACTTCCCCGAGGCTACCCTGAGTCTCCAGCAAAGCTGAGCCCCGTGGCTATCGTGGGTGACTTGAGACCGTGACCCCTGGACACCGAGCACATTTGCAAGTGCATCATCTTCTGGGTCTCCCAAGAAGTCGTGCTTTGGGCTCCGAGTAGCCCTAGCCTCCAGCACCACCTGCACCGAAGATCACTGGCCCCCACTCCACGAGTGTCCTGTAAGCCAGATCCACGTGCGGCGTCACGAGGCTCCTTCGCGGTCGCTAGCCCGTTGGCTAGTAGCACTTAACGAAGGCCAATCCTTTTCTTACTTGGCATCCTGGTTGCTCCAGGCCTGCCCTCACTTACCCTCGCTGGGTGAGTTCCACAGACCTTGCTGGTCTGCACCATCGACGATCTACATCTTCACCGAGACTTGCCGTTGCCAAGGCTTGTTGGGTCCAATCCGGTCGCCGACACCTCAGGACTCGACAGACATCGTGTACCAGCCCGAATCCTGCTCCTGGTTGCCGACAACGCCTCCTGGACCTCGTGGCTGAAGAGTCAAGACAACCGTCAACGCACCTGAAGCACTCGACATCGGTGGGCATCTGTCCATCGCCTTCCTGGTCACTGGCTAGTGACCCAGACTCTGTCCCCTCTGCTTTCAGGTTCTTCCAGAACTCCGATCCATTCTTGGATCCACCCGGACACTTTTCTCTGGCCGCCAGCAGCACTTTGCAGCAGATCGCCATTCGAATCGACGACGAAACCCGACCCCGAAAGGCACCTATGCACCCGGCTTCCTGGGTGAGGTAACACGAGTACTCCGGTGCTCCCGTGGGTAGAGACTCTTCAAAGTCCTAGATCTCAAAGGGTTTTGTCCTAGTCCTCTTTTAAGTGTCCCTTTTCTCTATTTTCCCTATCCCGACTTTCTCCATAGATGTCAACGGCGTATCGCGGTTGTGTATTTACACTGCACGAGTCTCCCGTAGGTCCCCTGTGTCACTACCTTGGGTGGTTCCTTGTGGTCCAAGCACTTCTAGAGGCTCTAGGCCTAGTGTCTAGTTCAGTCGTGGTTCGCATACCACTTTATTGGTATATGGTTTGGTACGCCCCTAGGGCCCAAACGTGTATTTGTGCTATTGCACAAGTTACTAACTTGTGTAACGCTATATCTGTAAGAGACAGTAGTTAGTGACAGATTCCTTACCTTAGAATATCCCCAGGTGTCAGGCTGGATCCGGAAAGTTTTGCGTAGCAGTACCCTTGCGCGTCGGTAGGCGGCGTCGTGCGGCTCCGCATCCGTCGTCGGCGTCGTGATCGCCGGGATGACGTCGCGGGCAGTACTTAGGCGGCGCCCCTGCGCGCTGACGTCAGTTCTGTACACGACTTTCCGCGCCAGGAACGCAGAGCCATGCAAGAAGCTGACATAGGTGTCTGAAAATACTAGGGCCCTGAAAGGGATGTCCTTAACCCTAGAAATCAGTTCGCAGAACGGGGAGGATGGGTGGGGCGGTAAGGAATCTGTCACTAACTACTGTCTCTTACAGATATATCGTTACACAAGTTAGTAACTTGTGCATCTGAAAGAGACACGTTAGTGACAGATTCCTTACCTTAGAATAGATACCCCAGCAATACCAACCCGGTGGTGGGTCTGCGAACAAAGATCAGACAAGGAAGTCCTGGAGGACAGAACGGCCAAAGAAGCCGTCCCTCCGGACCTGACTGTCAAGGCAGTAATGCTTTGTAAACGTGTGCAGCGAGGCCCACGTAGCTGCCTGACAGATAACCGGCAGCGGAACACCGCGGCCCAAGGCCGTGGTAGCAGCCGTTGCCCTGGTGGAATGGGCACGCAGCCCAACAGGAGGCTCCTTCTTAGCCAAAGAATAGCAGGTCTTGATGCACAAGGTAACCCAGTGGGAGATGGTCCTCTTGTGCACCGCCCGACCTTTTGGCGCCCACGTAGCCAACAAAGAGCTGGTCATCCACCCGGAAGTGTTTTGTGCGGTCGATATGGAAGGAGAGCGCACGTTTTGGGTCCAGACGGTGGAGCCTCTCTTCCTCTCTAGAAGGATGCGGAGGCGGAAAGAAGGTGGGCAAAGTGATGGTCTGCCCAATGTGGAAAGCAGTAACCACCTTTGGCAAGAAGGACGGACGCGTCCGAAGAACAACCTTGTCTGGATGAACAGACAGAAAGGGAGGTTTGCAAGATAGAGCCTGGAGCTCACTCACCCGCCGAGCGGAGGTGATGGCCACCAGAAAGGCTGTCTTCAGAGTCAGAAGACGAAGAGGACAGTTATGCAGAGGCTCAAAGGGAGCGCACATTAAAAAGGTAAGAACCAAGTTCAAGTCCCACTGAGGCATCACAAACGGAACAGGAGGGAAGAGGTGAGTAATGCCTTTTAAGAACCTGTTAACAACAGGGGACTTGAAAAGGGAGGGTTGATCAGGGAGCCTGAGGAAGGCCGAGATAGCACAAAGATAACCCTTGATGGTACCCAGGGCAGAACCCTGTTGGGCCAGAGAGAGAAGGAACAGAAGGACCTCAGAAAGAGGGGCAGAAAGGGGATTCACAGCCTTTGCTGTGCACCATGCCGCAAATTTGTTCCACCTGCAGGCGTATACCACCTTAGTGGAGGGACGCCTGGCTGCCAGAATCACATCACAAACTTCGGGAGGCAAGTCGAAGGAATCAACTGCCGCCGCTCAATCTCCACGCAAGCAGGTGTAGACTGGACAGGTTCGGGTGGAGGACCGTCCCCTGCTGCTGCGACAGAAGATCCTCCCGAAGAGGCAGACGGATCGGGGGATCTATGCTCATATTGAGTAGCTCGGGATACCAAACTCTTCGAGCCCAGTCCGGAGCCACAAGAATGACTTGGGCCCGGTCGTGCCGAATCTTCTTCAACACTCTGGGTAGAAGTGGTATAGGCGGAAAGGCGTACAATAGACCGCAACTCCACTCGTGACGAAAAGCGTCGCCGAGCGAGTGCCGCCTTGGAAATTCCAACGCGCAGAACTGATGACATTGCGCGTTCTCTTCGGTGGCGAATAGATCTAACCAAGGCTCTCCCCACTGTAGAAAGAGTCCTTGCGCCACTTCCGAGTGAAGACGCCATTCGTGATCCATCATGCACCTGCGGCTGAGTTCGTCCGCCCTGGCGTTCAGGGAACCTGCCAGGTGTTGAACCATCAGGAACATGCCCTGATGTTCCAGCCATGTCCAGAGGCGCAGAGCCTCCTGACAAAGGGTCCAAGACCCCACCCCGCCCTGTTTGTTGCAGTACCACATGGCGGTGGTGTTGTCTGTGAACACCTGCACTACCTTCCCTTTGACAGAGGGAAGGAATGCCTTGAGTGCAAGTCGGATCGCCCGGAGCTCCAGAATGTTGATATGGAGCCGGGACTCCGCCGGAGACCAGAGGCCTCTGATCTCCGCCTCTCCCATGTGACCGCCCCATCCCAGAAGGGACGCGTCCGTCACAACTGTATGCTCTGGCTGGGGAAGGGAGAGGGATCTGCCCATGACCCATTGCCGGTTCGAGAGCCACCACTGCAACTGTCTTGCAGTCCCCTCCGAGATCTGGAAGTGATCGGACAGGTTGCCCTGGTGCTGCGCCCACTGGAACTTCAGGTCCCACTGCAGAGCCCGCATATGCCATCTGGCATGATTGACCAGCAGGATGCAGGAGGCCATGAGGCCCAGCAGCCTCAGGGTCATCCGTACCGAAACCCAGGATAAAGGCCGAAAGATCGGAATCATAGCCTGAATATCCCGGACTCGCCGTTCGGGAGGATAGGCCCGAAACTGCGTCGTGTCCAGAACTGCTCCGATGAAAAGGAGCTGTGGAGAAGGAATCAGATGCGACTTCGGCACATTGATGGAGAACCCCAGCGAGTGCAGGAGTTCGGCCGTAGTCTGGAGGTGGGAGACGACTGCCTGGGACGAGCCCGCCTTCAGCAGCCAGTCGTCGAGGTAGGGGAAGACTGAAACCCCTGCCCGGCGCAGATGAGCTGCGACCACCGCCATCACTTTCGTGAATACCCGAGGGGCACTTGTAAGGCCAAAGGGGAGCACGGTGAACTGAAAATGCTCGTGGCCTACCGTGAACCGAAGGTAACGCCGGTGGGCCGGCAGGACGGGGATGTGGAAATACGCGTCCTGCAAGTCCAACGCTACCAACCAGTCTCCAGGGTCGAGGGCAGTCAAGACCTGAGCTAGGGTGAGCATCTTGAACTTCTCCTTCCGGAGGAAGCGATTGACGTTCCGGAGGTCCAAGATAGGACGCATGTCCTCCTTGTCCTTTTGGGCACCAGAAAGTAGTGGGAGTAGCAACCACGCCCTACTTCTGGGGTCGGAACATGCTCGATGGCCCTCTTGGTCAAGAGGGCCGTGACTTCCTTCTGTAGAAGCACCAAGTGATCCCCTGACATGCGGTGGAATTGAGGTGGCATGGCTGGGGGGTGGTCTCGAAGGGGAGGGAGTAGCCCCTTCGGACAATGTCCAAGACCCACCTGTCCGAGGTGATGGTGCGCCAGTGGGGAAGGTGATGGCGGACCCTGCCCCTACTGGCGTGCCGTGCACCTGAAAGGAGGGACTAGGAGGGCTTGGAGGCCGCGGACGGGTTGGAGGTGGTGGCCTGACCCGCACGCTGGTTGCCCGATCCGCCACGGCGGAATCCACGTCCTCGGCCACGCGAAGACGCCTGCTGCGCGGGCCGGTGGCTGGGCTGCTGACGTGAAGGGGCGCCCTACCGTGGCCACGATAGGGGCGAAAAGCAGAAGTCAGCGGAGGGCGTGTAGCAGAAAGGCCCAGGGACTTGGCAGTAGCCCGTGAGTCCTTAAAGCGCTCCAACGCATGGTCTGCTTTGGACCCAAAAGACCGACTCCATCAAAGGGCATGTCCATGAGAGTATTCTGGACATCCCCTGAAAAACCAGTGGTTCTCAGCCAGGCGTGGCGTCGGAGTGCCACCGTCGTTGCAATAGACCTGCCCAGCGAGTCGGCGGTGTCAAGGCCACAACGGATAGTGTATTTGGCTGCATCCCTTCCTTCCGCAATGGCGCGGAAAGCAGTGCCTGGACCTCCTCAGGACACTGGGGCAAAACATCCGCCACCGAATCCCACAGGGAGTGGGTATATCGGCCCAAAAGACAAGCGGTGTTAACGGACCGCAAGCCAGCACTGGAGGAAGAAAAACCTTTCTTCCCAAACTGATCCAGGCGTTTGGATTCCCTATCCGGAGGAGCGGTAGGGAAGGCGGTTTGGGAAGCGGAGGCTTGGACAACCAAGCTCTCAGGAGTGGGGTGGACAGAGAGAAACAGGGGGTCGCCCGGAGCTGGGCGATGGCGTCGTGACACGTTCCGATCCACAGGAGCCCCTGTGTTGGGCTTGGACCAGGCGCCCAAAAGAACGTCAGTGAGGGCGTCGTTAAACGGCAGCACAGTCTCCACAGAGGAGGCTGCCGGCTGAAGCACCTCTGTCAAGATGTTAGGCTTGACCGTCAAAGTAGGGAGTTGGAGACGTAAGGCCCCAGCTGCCCTACGCAACACCGTACCAAAATTGGCTCCCTCCTCCATAGCCACGGGAGGAGACAGCATGCGAGTGTCAGGGGAAGTATCCAGACCACTGGCCTCCCCTAGACTCTCTGTCCAGTCCTCATCATACTGACAGTGTCGCGTCAGAGGGTCATCAGACCCCTCCCAGTCCAACTGGTCCTCCTCTGGTTCAAAATAAGGAGGAGGAGGGACAGTTGGGACCCAAGGTCCCATCGGCGCCGGAGCCGGCGTCGAGCGACGTCGCTCCGGGTCCATGTCCGGAGCCGGAAGGAACTGGGGGACAACGCCGCCCAGAGCCCAGGGCGGCGTCGAGAACGGCACCGGAGACATCGGCGCCGGTGTCGTGAGGTCGACCGGCGTCGATGGGGGTTGTGGAGCCGGGATCGAGGCCGGGGCCGAGCCGGAGCCGGGATCGAGGCTGGAGGCACGGGCGACGCCGGGGCCGGAGCCGTCGGCGACGCCGGAGCAACCCCATCAGGGCCCGCGGGGCCCGAAGGCGCACCGGAGGGGCCTGAAGGCCCGAAGAGGCGGGCCATGGCCGACAGGAATTCCTGTACCTTGGCCGGATCCGCCCCCGAACCCGGGAAGGGCGGGTATGGCGGGGGCGACTCCACAGGCAAGTCCGGGGCCGCGGGGCGGGGACGGTGCCGGGAGGGGCCTCAGCCGAGTCGCGAGACCGGCGAGGCGAAGTCCTAGAGCGATGATGCTTTTGGACTTCTTGTGCTTTGACTTACCGGACGAAGAAGACTTCGACGCCGACGACCGGTGTGCACTCCGCGAGCGACCCCTGGACCTCTCACGCGACCCGGGGCCTCCGTGGAGCCGAATGCCGGGCCTCGAGAGCTTTCGAGACCGCTCTCGCAAAGCTTTCGGGTTGAGGGCCTGGCATTCGGGACAAGACTCCGTGTCGTGGCCTCGGCCGAGGCAGAAGAGACACTCCCAATGCGGGTCGGTGACGGACATCATCCGCGCACAGGCACCGCATCGCTTGAAGCCGGGCATCCCTACGACACCTTGAAAGTATGGAAAAACAGTGAAAAAATTCACCAAAAAGTATGGTCAAAAAATGACCAGGGCACTGCTCTTCCCGGATCTGCGCTTGCTGGCGCGGAAAAGAAGAACTAACGTCAGCGCGCAGGGGCGGCGCCTAAGTACTGCCCGCGACGTCATCCCGGCGATCACGACGCCGACGACGGACGCGGAGCCGCACGACGCCGCCTACCGACGCGCACGGGTACTGCTACGCAAAACTTTCCGGATCCAGCCTGACGCCTGGGGATATTCTAAGGTAAGGAATCTGTCACTAACGTGTCTCTTTCAGATACTGTGATTTAATATCTTATAACTTATGTACTTCGAACTCTAGCCTCATAAAGAGACTAGAGGGGTGTGTTTAGCAATAAATACATATATTTTGAATATATACCTGGTGTGGTGCTCTTTCATTTGATCACTCAAGAGATTATAGACTGGTAAAACAAGCTGCTTTACATTCCTTCAAGACTTAGCCTGAAGGCTGCTCTCCATAGCTACCACTAGGATAGCTTTCAATAAGGTTGTCTTTAACCTATCTCCAATAAGGGGTTGTTTGGACTGGTGCAAGGTGCCCACTATAATTAGTGGACAGCATATGCCAGGCCAACTTCTCACATTGGTGTGCAGCGTGTGGGATTCCAGCTTGCTATTGTTTTACCAGATAATCTCAATTGAATTGATCAACTGAAAACCACTAAAGGTACCTAAGGTACATATAATTTAAGCTTAGAATACAGTAAGTTCTACTGAACTTAGAGTTGTGTGTTAAGGGATAGCACAACCCTTTCTACAACTCAAGAGAGTTTAGTAGGCCACACTAGAGTAGGTAGCGCATACACCACACCACACTAGTAATGTCTTTAAGGGTAGGATCTAAAGAATCCTTGCAGGAAGCCATTGAGCTTCCACCCTCCAAGTATGATACACTCCCATTCTTGGAATTGAGAGCTTTATGTAACTTGAGAAAATTAAGGACAGGCCAAAGCCCCACCACCCAACACCTCAAGGAGTTGTTGGTGGCTTATGACCTTAGTAAGCCTGTAGGGACTCAAGGGGTAGGAGCTGAGGGTGGGGCAGAAGAAGAGGACGAGGCCAGGGGTACCAATCCCCCAGCCCCCTCTGAAACTGGCCAGGAGGGTGACAATGACCCTGACCTGGATAACCCAATCCCTCCTGTGGATGATGATGAGGATGATCAGGATGATGCCCTCTTTGTCCCCCAGGAAGGATTAAGAGTATGCCCAGGAAGTCTAGATCTCCTTCTCAGGAGTCTAACCACTCTGGCACCTCTATAGGGAGCTCTGTCTCATCTCACAGGAGGGAATCCTCTCATGAGAGGAGAACCAGACTGGTCCAGTATGAGGAAACTCAGCTGGAAATCAGAAAAAGCAATTGGCTTTAGATAGGGAATCCCTAGATCTCCTTAGAGAGAGAAGAAAGTTGGGACTAGAGTCCCGTGGTGGCAGCAATATCCCTAGAGATAGGGAAAGGTCTTATGACCATAGAAACCTAAACAAGATTGTCCCTCCCTACCAGAGTGGGGATGACATCCACAAATGGATAACTGCACTGGAGAGGGCCTGTAAAGTTCAGAAGGTCCCCCAGAGGCAGTGGGCAGCAATCTTGTGGCTCTCCTTTGCAGACAAAGGTAGAGACAAGCTCCTCACTGTAAGAGAAGAGGATGCTGACAATTACACAGTCTTGAAGAGTGCTCTGATAGATGGGTTTGGCCTAACCACTGAACAGTATAGGTTGAAGTTCAGAGACACCCAAAAAGCTCAGACTCAAGACTGGGTTGATTTTGTAGATTGTGCTACAAAGGCTCTGGAAGGTTGGATACATGGCAACAAAGTGCATGACTTTTTAGGATTGTACAATTTGATTATGAGGGAGCAGATCCTTAATAATTGTCAAAACCAGCTTTTGCACCAGTATCTGGTGGACTCTGATCTGACCTCTCCCCAAGAATTGGGAAAGAAGGCAGACAAATGGGTCAGAACCAGAGTAAAAACTAGAAATCAGGGTGGTGACCAGAAGAAAGATTCTACTAAGTCCCAAGAGAAAGGTGGGGATAAATCTAAGGATAAGTCCCCTACAGGGCCCCAAAATTCCTCTTCTGGGGGTGGGTCCCAAACTCCTTCCTCTCCTGAAAAGAAACCCTATTGCCATGTCTGTAAAAAGCCTGGGCACTGGAAAACTGATCCCAGTTGCCCCAGGATTGGCAATAAAGAAAATGTTCCTCCCACAACTACTACCACCCCTCCTGGTACTACCAGTAGTAATCCTCCAGTTGGGAGTAGTGCACCCAAAAGTTAGGTGCTTTTGCAAGAGGAACAGAGGTGGGCCCTAGTTTAGACAGGGACCCCTCAACAGACTCCTCTGACTCTGATGGTGGTATAGGATTTGCCACCTTTACCATGGGTCCCATAGCATTGGGCAGGTACAGACTGGAGCCAATGATTAATGGTCAGAAAGCTGTGGCATTTAGGGACACAGGGGCTAGTGTCACCATGGTGGCAGGGAAACTAGTCCCCCTCACCAGCTTTTACCTGAGTTTAAATACCGAATACCAGGTGACCAACATTGATGGTGTCAGAACAGATCACCCCATGGCCATAGTCAATCTCAGCTGGGAGGGGGTCACAGGCCCAAAGAGAGTGGCAGTGTCCCCCACCTTACCTGTAGATTGCCTGATGGGCAATGATCTGGAAATTTCAGCCTGGGCTGAAGTTGAACACCAAACCCACCTTAGGATGTTGGGCGTCCCTGTAAGGTTAGTGGGGCTGTAATGGCCACAGCCCCAGCCCAAGATTTTGGAGAGATGGAGCCTGGAAGAATGGCCCACTCTCCCCCAAAAGAGAGCACAAGGGTTGAAGAGAAGTCTTCTTCCCCCAGACAGTAGGTAAGGGTCAGCCTCCTCAGGGAACTGACCCTACCCCTAGTGAAGGAACTGCCACAGAGGTAGTCAGGCCTGGCCTGGCCACACCCCTGATGGCAGAGGACCCTTCCAAGGTGGTACCCAGTCTGGAGCAGGTAACCTGCCCCTCTCTACCCTGCCTCAGTCAGCCCGGGGCTGCAGAGGTCAGGGAGGTCAGTGGAACCCCCAGGGCCCCCTGTCCAGAGGAAGCCCCCATCAGCAGATTAGGGGCACCCAGTCTAGTAGCCCTAGCCAGGTGAAAATTCCTCTACACACTGAGGGATCCCCCATACCTTTATGTAGGGACCTCCCCCAGAAGGACTCTGGTAGGCAAGGGCAAACCTGGGACCAGAAGGTTCCAAACCTGCCATGTCCCTCCAGTAGTCCATCCAAAGGGACCCAACCCCCAGCTGTAGGCAGCCAAAGGTTGACCCTTAGAGCAGAGTGCAACTCAGTCATGGAAAGACAGGCATACATGGTGACCAGTGATCTGAGGAAGCCGAGGCCAACATTCCTAGGGCCTCACTTCCCTACTCAGACACCTCACCAGCCTTGTACTTTACCTAAGCACACCACAGGTAGTGATTCCCCATGGTGGAGACCCTCTCATACCCTTAGGGTGAGGGATTGCTTAGTAGACCATAAGACAGGGGGCAACCATGCTAGTGCAGGTGCTTCCATATATGACCACTTAGTCAATGAAGGCTCAACTGGCCAAGGTTAGCCTTATCTCCTTTCGTTTGGGGGGGGTTATGTAGGAAGGTGGAATCTGACTATATGGTTGCCCCCACTTTTTTATGGTGTTTTGCTGGTTTATGACTTAGTTGGACTGGGATCCTGCTATTCAGGGCCCCAGTCTATCTGCTTTCTCTGTAAAAGGTTTCCATGTGCCTTAGGCACATCACTGATTGGAATCTGGAGTGCCCTTATAAGTCCCTAGTATATGGTATACTATGTACCAAGGGCATAGGTACCTCAGAGGCCTGCCAGGGGCTGCAGCATGTATTATGCCACCCCTGGAAGGCCATCCAAACTGACACCACAGGCCTGCTACTGCAGCCTGGGTAAGGTGGTGCATGCACCCCTTACTGTGATATAGGTTACCTATATCACGAAATACATACACACATATAAACCTATAAGTCACTCCTAAGGCAGGCCTTATCAATCCTAAAGGCAGAGTGCGTGGTTCCTATGTGAGAGGGTGCCCCTGCATGAGCAGGGCCCCTCTGCAGCGTTCGGAGACCATCTCTGATGCTGTTTGTAGTGCAGCCTGACCATATACTCTTAAGCGCATTATATCCTCGCGGTAAAATGCTAACTTTGGAATGGCTGCACCTAAACATGTCGTGTTTGGTGTCAAACATCTTGGAATACTACCCCCCGCCAATCCTGGCGGCGGGGGTAGCATTCCACCCTTCTAGAGGGAAAGACATGTTAACTCTGACGAGTCCGGTAACTTCTTTCCAGAGCCCTGGCATCACAAAATGGATGCTGCTGCCACAGACACGAGTCTGGCCTCCTGCTGCTGGACGAAACTCCGGCAGGGGAGGACAGGACAATAGGTTTCCTTTCCCAGGGAGGTGTGACCACCTCCCCAGACAGGATAATGTGTATTGGGGCTGGGCGGGAGCACTTTCGGGTGCTTTGAAGTCCTGCACTGGGGGCACATTTGGTGTCCTCTGTGCATACCCCAGTTCAAACCAGATCAGGGGCTTGCAGCCCCTGCTTTGGCGCGAACTGGACAAAGGGAAAGGGGTGTAGCCACCCCTCTGCCCTGACCCACCCATAGGTGGGGCCACAGAGTAGTCCAACCCCTATTTTTAGAATAAAGGTAGGAACCCAGTCCTTAGGACTTTAGATTATACCTGGACGAAACTCTGAAACTGAATCCTGGACCTTCGACGCTCTACTCACGATTAGAGGACTGAAGAATCTCCCTTGGGGTCAAGGAGTGACTCCCCTGCTTGGCAGGCACCAAAGAAGCATCTGTCCGGTTCGCATTTCTGAAGCTCCCGTCGGACGCCGAAGTCATCGCATCACCAGAGGTAGATTCTCAGACTTCCCCGAGGCTACCCTGAGTCCCCAGCAAAGCTGAGGCCCGTGGCTATCGTGGGTGACTTGAGACCGTGACCCCTGGACACCGAGCACATTTGCAAGTGCATCATCTTCTGGGTCTCCCAAGAAGTCGTGCTTTGGGCTCCGAGTAGCCCTAGCCTCCAGCACCATTTGCACCGAAGATCACTGGCCCCCACTCCACGAGTGTCCTGTAAGCCAGATCCACGTGCGGCGTCACGAGGCTCCTTCGCGGTCGCTAGCCCGTTGGCTAGTAGCCCTTAACGAAGGCCAATCCTTTTCTTACTTGGCATCCTGGTTGCTCCAGGCCTGCCCTCACTTACCCTTGCTGGGTGAGTTCCACAGACCTTGCTGGTCTGCACCATCGACGATCTACATCTTCACCGAGACTTGCCGTTGCCAAGGCTTGTTGGGTCCAATCCGGTCGCCGACACCTCAGCACTCGACAGACATTGTGTACCAGCCCGAATCCTGCTCCTGGTTGCCGACAACGTCTCCTGGACCTCGTGGCTGAAGAGTCAAGACGACCATCAACGCACCTGAAGCACTCGACATCGGTGGGCATCTGTCCATCGCCTTCCTGGTCACTGGCTAGTGACCCAGACTCTGTCCCCTCTGCTTTCAGGTTCTTCAGAACTCCGATCCACTCTTGGATCCACCCGGACACTTTTCTCTTGGCCGCCAGCAGCACTTTGCAGCAGATCGCCATTCGAATCGACGACGAAACCCGACCCCGAAAGGCACCTATGCACCCGGCTTCCCTGGGTGAGGTAACACGAGTACTCCGGTGCTCCCGTGGGTAGAGACTCTTCAAAGTCCTAGATCTCAAAGGGTTTTGTCCTAGTCCTCTTTTAAGTGTCCCTTTTCTCTATTTTCCCGATCCCGACTTTCTCCATAGAAGTCAACGGCGTATCGCGGTTGTGTATTTACACTGCACGAGTCTCCCGTAGGTCCCCTGTGTCACTACCTTGGGTGGTTCCTGTGGTCCAAGCACTTCTAGAGGCTCTAGGCCTAGTGTCTAGTTCAGTCGTGGTTCGCATACCACTTTATTGGTATATGGTTTGGTACGCCCCTAGGGCCCAAACGTGTATTTGTGCTATTACTGTGATTTAATATCTTATAACTTATGTATTTCGAACTCTAGCCTCATAAAGAGACTAGAGGGGTGTGTTTAGCAATAAATACATATATTTTGAATATATACCTGGTGTGGTGCTCTTTCATTTGATCACTCAAGAGATTATAGACTGGTAAAACAAGCTGCTTTACATTCCTTCAAGACTTAGCCTGAAGGCTGCTCTCCATAGCTACCACTAGGATAGCTTTCAATAAGGTTGTCTTTAACCTATCTCCAATAAGGGGTTGTTTGGACTGGTGCAAGGTGCCCACTATAATTAGTGGACAGCATATGCCAGGCCAACTTCTCACATTGGTGTGCAGCGTGTGGGATTCCAGCTTGCTATTGTTTTACCAGATAATCTCAATTGAATTGATCAACTGAAAACCACTAAAGGTACCTAAGGTACATATAATTTAAGCTTAGAATACAGTAAGTTCTACTGAACTTAGAGTTGTGTGTTAAGGGATAGCACAACCCTTTCTACAACTCAAGAGAGTTTAGTAGGCCACACTAGAGTAGGTAGTGCATACACCACACCACACTAGTAATGTCTTTAAGGGTAGGATCTAAAGAATCCTTGCAGGAAGCCATTGAGCTTCCACCCTCCAAGTATGATACACTCCCATTCTTGGAATTGAGAGCTTTATGTAACTTGAGAAAATTAAGGACAGGCCAAAGCCCCACCACCCAACACCTCAAGGAGTTGTTGGTGGCTTATGACCTTAGTAAGCCTGTAGGGACTCAAGGGGTAGGAGCTGAGGGTGGGGCAGAAGAAGAGGACGAGGCCAGGGGTACCAATCCCCCAGCCCCCCCTCTGAAACTGGCCAGGAGGGTGACAATGACCCTGACCTGGATAACCCAATCCCTCCTGTGGATGATGATGAGGATGATCAGGATGATGCCCTCTTTGTCCCCCCAGGAAGGATTAAGAGTATGCCCAGGAAGTCTAGATCTCCTTCTCAGGAGTCTAACCACTCTGGCACCTCTATAGGGAGCTCTGTCTCATCTCACAGGAGGGCATCCTCTCATGAGAGGAGAACCAGACTGGTCCAGTATGAGGAAACTCAGCTGGAAATCAGAAAAAAGCAATTGGCTTTAGATAGGGAATCCCTAGATCTCCTTAGAGAGAGAAGAAAGTTGGGACTAGAGTCCCATGGTGGCAGCAATATCCCTAGAGATAGGGAAAGGTCTTATGACCATAGAAACCTAAACAAGATTGTCCCTCCCTACCAGAGTGGGGATGACATCCACAAATGGATAACTGCACTGGAGAGGGCCTGTAAAGTTCAGAAGGTCCCCCAGAGGCAGTGGGCAGCAATCTTGTGGCTCTCCTTTGCAGACAAAGGTAGAGACAAGCTCCTCACTGTAAGAGAAGAGGATGCTGACAATTACACAGTCTTGAAGAGTGCTCTTATAGATGGGTTTGGCCTAACCACTGAACAGTATACGTTGAAGTTCAGAGACACCCAAAAAGCTCAGACTCAAGACTGGGTTGATTTTGTAGATTGTGCTACAAAGGCTCTGGAAGGTTGGATACATGGCAACAAAGTGCATGACTTTTTAGGATTGTACAATTTGATTATGAGGGAGCAGATCCTTAATAATTGTCAAAACCAGCTTTTGCACCAGTATCTGGTGGACTCTGATCTGACCTCTCCCCAAGAATTGGGAAAGAAGGCAGACAAATGGGTCAGAACCAGAGTAAAAACTAGAAATCAGGGTGGTGACCAGAAGAAAGATTCTACTAAGTCCCAAGAGAAAGGTGGGGATAAATCTAAGGATAAGTCCCCTACAAGGCCCCAAAATTCCTCTTCTGGGGTGGGTCCCAAACTCCTTCCTCTCCTGAAAAGAAACCCTATTGCCATGTCTGTAAAAAGCCTGGGCACTGGAAAACTGATCCCAGTTGCCCCAGGATTGGCAATAAAGAAAATGTTCCTCCCACAACTACTACCACCCCTCCTGGTACTACCAGTAGTAATCCTCCAGTTGGGAGTAGTGCACCCAAAAAGTTAGGTGCTTTTGCAAGAGGAACAGAGGTGGGCCCTAGTTTAGACAGGGACCCCTCAACAGACTCCTCTGACTCTGATGGTGGTATAGGATTTGCCACCTTTACCATGGGTCCCATAGCATTGGGCAGGTACAGACTGGAGCCAATGATTAATGGTCAGAAAGCTGTGGCATTTAGGGACACAGGGGCTAGTGTCACCATGGTGGCAGGGAAACTAGTCCCCCCTCACCAGCTTTTACCTGAGTTTAAATACCGAATACCAGGTGACCAACATTGATGGTGTCAGAACAGATCACCCCATGGCCATAGTCAATCTCAGCTGGGAGGGGGTCACAGGCCCAAAGAGAGTGGCAGTGTCCCCCACCTTACCTGTAGATTGCCTGATGGGCAATGATCTGGAAATTTCAGCCTGGGCTGAAGTTGAACACCAAACCCACCTTAGGATGTTGGGCGTCCCTGTAAAGGTTAGTGGGGCTGTAATGGCCACAGCCCCAGCCCAAGATTTTGGAGAGATGGAGCCTGGAAGAATGGCCCACTCTCCCCCAAAAGAGAGCACAAGGGTTGAAGAGAAGTCTTCTTCCCCCCAGACAGTAGGTAAGGGTCAGCCTCCTCAGGGAACTGACCCTACCCCTAATGAAGGAACTGCCACAGAGGTAGTCAGGCCTAAAGTAGTAAGACTAGATACATATATTTTGAATATATACCTGGTGTGGTGCTCTTTCATTTGATCACTCAAGAGATTATAGACTGGTAAAACAAGCTGCTTTACATTCCTTCAAGACTTAGCCTGAAGGCTGCTCTCCATAGCTACCACTAGGATAGCTTTCAATAAGGTTGTCTTTAACCTATCTCCAATAAGGGGTTGTTTGGACTGGTGCAAGGTGCCCACTATAATTAGTGGACAGCATATGCCAGGCCAACTTCTCACAGTCAGGTTGCCGATAAATCTTATTTTTAATAGGCAGACTGTCCCCAGTGTCCACTTCATGAGTGCACCAGGTAGTCTGACTGGGTGTCAGTGAGAATATGTGTCTGAACTGATTGAGCACCTGTCTGCAATCAGTCTGCTGCTGGGTAGTGAGGCTGCCTGCCAAGGCTACACCATCCACTGACCCATCATCAGGGTTCTGTGAGAGCAGGTCAGGGAGTGGGTCACTCTCTTCCTCCTGTCCCTCATCAGTGGCCATGAGCAAGCCCATGTCTGCCCTGTCCACATATGGTTTTAACCTGTTGACATGGAGAACCCTGTGGGGACACCTGGGTGTTCCTAGGTCCACCAAATAGGTAACCTCACCCTTCTGTTCAACAATGGTATGGGGTCCACTCCATTTGTCTTGGAGAGCTGCTGGGGCCACTGGCTCCAACACCCACACCTTCTGTCCTGGCTGGTAAACAGTCAGTACAGCCTTTTGGTCATGCCAGGCTTTTTGAAGTTCCTGGCTAGCCTCAAGGTTTTTAGTTGCCTTTTTCATATACTCAGCCATCCGGGAGCGGAGACCAAGTACATAGTCCACTATGTCTTGCTTTGGGGGCTTGAGAGGTAACTCCCATCCTTCCTTCACCAAGCACAATGGACCCCTGACAGGGTGACCAAACAAAAGTTCAAAAGGGCTGTAGCCAACCCCCTTTTGAGGCACCTCCCTGTATGCAAATAAAAGGCAGGGCAAGAGTATGTCCCATCTTCGCCTAAGCTTTTCTGGGAGCCCTTTAATCATGCCCTTCAAGGTTTTGTTGAATCTCTCAACTAAACCATTGCATTGTGGGTGATAGGGTGTGGTGAACTTGTAAGTCACTCCACACTCCTTCCACATTGCTTTTAAGTATCCAGACATAAAGTTAGCACCCATGTCTGATACAACCTCCTTAGGGAAGCCCACTCTTGAGAAAATTCCCAGGAGGGCCCTTGCCACCACAGGTGCTGTAGTGGTCCTAAGGGGAATAGCCTCTGGGTACCTGGTGGCATGATCCACTACCACCAGGATAAACCTGTGCCCAGATGCTGTTTGGGGATCCATGGGACCAACAATGTCAATCCCCACCCTTTCAAAGGGAACCCCCACCACAGGTAGTGGTATCAGGGGGCCTTTGTAGTGCCACCTGCCTTGCCACTGGCCTGGCAGGTTACACAGGAGCGACAAAACTCCTTGGTGTCTTCAGACATGTGGGGCCAGTGAAAGTGAGGGACAATTCTGTCCCAAGTCTTGTTCTGGCCCAGGTGACCTGCTAAGGGAATGTCATGGGCTAGGGACAATAGGAAGCCCCTGAACTTCAGAGGTATAACCAACCTCCTGGTAGCACCAGGCTTGGGGTCTCTACACTCTGAGTACAAGAGTCCATCATCCCAATACACAGTATAGGAGGTAGAACAACAGCAAGGTATTAACAAGGTACTAATAATGGCAGGGTACTTTACAGTGAGCAGTAGGAGGTGTGATAAGAGCAAGGTATTAACAAGATACTAATAACGGCAGGATACTTTACAGTAAGCAATAGGAGGTATGATAACAGTAAGGTATTAACAAGGTACTAATAATGGCAGAGTACTTTACAGTAAGCAATATGAGGTTTAACAACAGCAAGGTATTAACAAGGTACTAATAATGGCAGGGTACTTTACAGCAAGCAGTAGGAGGTATAATAACAGCAAAGCATTACCAAGGTACTAATAACGGCAGAGTACTTTACAGTAAGCAATAGGAGGTATAATAACAGCAAGGTATTAACAAGGTACTAATAACGGCAGGGTACTTTACAGTAAGAAATAGGAGGTATTATAACAGCGAGGTATTAACAAGGTACTAATAATGGCAGAGTACTTTACAGAAAGCAATATGAGGTATAACAACAGCAAGGTATTAACAAGGTACTAATAACGGCAGGGTACTTTACAGTAAGCAGTAGGAGGTATAATAACTTGTTGCGGGGATTCTGCACATACACAGAACTATGCGCAGGAAAACAGGACCTCGGTGTATAGGGGTTGTACCTTCCTACCACCTTAGTGCCCAAAATCCCAAAACCGACTAGCTATAGTGTCTCATTTGTTCTCCTACATAATCACGAAGCTACAAATGATTAGACAACCCAGAACACAACACTCCCGACTCTCTCAGGGATCGCGGTAGCAAGACATACCCTTTCGCTCACTCACTCGTACTTGTCCACAATAAGGTTTGTCAGAGTCACTGTATAGTTCAAAATTTTTATTTTAACTATCGTGCTCTATAATGCAGTATACGAGCCACTACCAGCAGCAAAATGCATAAACCTAAGACAGTCAGCATTGATGCAATACCATAGAATATAAAGGGGGAAGTCATTATATACAGACAGTGGAAAAAGGACTATAAGGCCTAACCACCCTCCCCTTGGTAAGTTGAAGTTTATTATATAAAGGAAGGTCTCTGGGCTTTGTGAGCAGACCCCATACCTTAGAGCCTAGATGGAAGGTTTACATCATAGGAACAGCATAGCTCTTCTCCAAGGAAAGTCTCTCTCCAAGTGTGTGTGAACAACATGCATCCCCGTAATATCAAAGCATGAGTCTCCAGCAGTGTAGCTGTGTTTAGCATGTTTTGTCTAGGTGCTAGGGACTGACCAGAACAGTCCCTAGCATGTTTATCGACCTTGCATATCATGTTCAGACTAAACTCCAGGATTAAGCAGAGAATGCAGAAAGCAGACAGTTCTCATGTGAAAAGCACAAACAGAGACTTGCAAAACAAAGTCATGTAGTAACGTGCGCAAAAAGCAGCATCATGGCAGCAGAGCTCATGCTAACTTAGCAATGTCGACAATGACCCTAACAGCCATATAACACCCTTCCCCTGGTAAGGTCGTAGTATATAGACAAAAGACCAAAACAAAGTTAAGCAGAGCTCAGAAGCGCTTTAAAAACCAGATTAGAAAAAAAAATCGTTAAAAAAAATATTTTTATGTCATTTAAAATTGTGTC
Source organism: Calotriton arnoldi (assembly GCA_963921515.1). Lineage (NCBI taxonomy): Eukaryota > Metazoa > Chordata > Amphibia > Caudata > Salamandridae > Calotriton > Calotriton arnoldi. The sequence goes on from CAWUFW010001574.1 coordinate 1,914,699, forward strand.
GATATTAAGATGGAGGTGGAAAATCCATTAAAGTACGTGAACTTAAGAATGCAATGCGTTCCAACAGGTCATCCCTATCGTTAGTAGAAAAAAGGGATGCCATCCAATTAAGTATGTCGAAGGAACAGACATGCTCCTCGTATTGTGAAGCTTCCAAGAGGATATCCGGACAACTTGCGTGATATTCGATGAAACTCCGTTGTAGGAGGTTCTGCACAGCCGCGCAGGTATCCCATACAGCCAAGATCCCAAGTGCAGCAGCACGCGCCATGTGACCATTCCCAGAACAGGCCTGCTCATGGGCCTCTAAGGGACCCATTAACTGGTAAAAATCCGGGACTGTACATGACGTACTGGAGAGGCATAAATCCATAGCCCAATAGAAGGGGCCCTGCTGGCAGTAGAACACAGGTTGCACGCAAGTGAAGTAGGCAAAGCGAAAAGTTAGTCCATAACTTACGCTAAGCGTTGCTAATGGCAAGCATCCAAAAAGTTGTTGCATTTGATCACGGTATAGTTGCACTTGGCCTGGTCTGTGCAGTACCACAAGTGGAGCAGCCATTGCGTAGTAAGAGCAGAAGGATCAGGATTCCACCTGCAAGCGTCAGTAACAAAGGGAACCCTCCGAAGACGCTAGAAAAGATAGAATGAATAAAAGCCGGTATTACTCCAAATATCGTCTGAAATGAAGTCACAAGGCCAGATCCCACAAGTTTAAAAAAATGAGCAAGGCCTGTGGTATCAGACGCATTAAATATTTGATGTATAAGCTCCCCAAAATTAAGTGGGAGGTTAAAGTTCAGAAGCAACTGAATCTCGCTAGATGTTCTAGCCACCTGCAACTCGAAGGTCTCTCGAGCCGAAGTGAGGGCCACTTCTTGTTGAAACAATAGCGCTTTGAGCCTGCTTAATTTGTTGAAGTCTGTTTTCAAAGTAGAAATGGAAGGCCAAATGGAACTATCTACGTTCCCATGAGGGGGCGGAAAAAGCACATTGCTACAACAAGTAACTCGTTGTGAAACTGTTACTAAATACGGGATCCCTGCCCGTAAACCACAGCAGTCGTGGTTGTTCAAAATAAGATAACTGCCGTTAGTAAGCAAGGTAAAAGCGGGAATTATTGATGGGACGGGAGTTCCTTTCAAAAAAACAAGCCAGATTAGGCGCAGATACATTACAAGCGCTGTGCAACTTAACGTGTTTGCAGACTAGGGAATGTCCTACAGTGGAATCGCAGTCCTCCCCTGTTAGGAAAACTTCCTTATCCTCCCGTAGACATCTGCAAGCAATTGGAAGTGACCATAATTCATGTAGAAATGCACTACCCAGCGGTTCAAAGCGGCCTATCGGAAAATGTTTTATACATGATTTAAATTGAAACAGCGAGAATGGGAGAGATATTACCCCATGAATAAACCAAACAGCTGAATCTGTCTCCGCTACAGAAAATGGCAAGGGTTCCAACTGTTCGATGTGTAATAGCGTGTAAGTAGCATCTTTCATGGACATAAATCTCTGTTTATCAGTTAGATTAAAAGGTAAAAACAAAGCAGAAGCATTTAAATAATCCCAGGGGACTTTACCCATTTTGAGACTTTGTAACGTCCATGCAAATTGCATAACTGATTGTAATTGATTTTGACCATGATATAACACAGATACATCATTCTGAACAATATCAATAACAGAGGAAACAATATTATCCAAGATGTAAATGCGCGAGGACAGTGTACTGTTGCTTTTGTCGACCACCGCAAGAACTTTTTCCAAATTTGCCTGATCAATCTGACGTAGACGGAAAGCTGCTTCCATCTGTGAAAGTTTCCAAATTTCATTGTAAGCCTCATAGATAAATCTTTGATTTCTGGGGGCCTTAGGACGTAAGATAAAATCAGCCAAATTAATGTCGTTTGACAAGAATGATAAGTGTTGCTTTACTGACGACAATGTGGAATGTTCCAACCATTGTTGGCATAATTTACCCACAGAGTATGTGGTGACTGAATGTGAATGTGGAAAACGAGGATCCGGTCTAGTCTGTCTAAAACCTGATGTCACATTATAAAAACGCAGTTGACATGCATTTGAACTTGTTTGCCACACCAACCAACTGGATGGGTCAATCTCAGAAACATTAAAAGTCATTTTGAAACAAAGCTTGTATTGCATCGATTGTATAATTTGTGTGTGCATGCCAATTGTCATATTCCATTAAGGAGGGGATGGATGGGATATTCAAATTTTTAGCAGTCGCCAAACCTAAACAAGTAGTTTGGTGTACTGTGTCATTTAAAAACAACATTTGAGTCGGAATCAGGAAGGCACGATGCAGAGCTTCAGTACCCTGAACCTGCCAAGCTTTAGTGCCCCCAATTGATTTTAAATCAATGGTATCTTTCCAGTGATCATAACCTTGTTTGGTCAATTCATTTCTAAAAGAATTGGAATAGATTAATTTAGTATGTGTAAGAATACATTTTGGCTGTGATGAGAAATGCAATAAAAAAAAATAGGAGTCTGGTTTGGACGTGTTATAATCGGTAAAATAAGTGAACTTATCCCGAAGTGTTTTAGAACTCCCTGCGATGGGAGTCGGACAATGTTCCCATTGAGTGTATTTAAAAACAGGTCTTAACGTATTTGTTTTGTGTAAGTAATGATGCCCGTAATGTTGATAACAGTACAAATCAGCAGAATTGGCAGAATTTAAATACAAATCTTCAGCATCAAAAGCAACATAATACTTTAAATCAGAAAACAATGCATGCACAGCTTGCACATCCCAATCATCAGAATATATGTCCTGTGTTACCACATCTCCTAAGGAGACGCGAAACAAGTATGGTATCTTCAAGGGCCTCCGTCGGACCGTGGATTTCAAAAGCTACTTTATCCCAAGAGATGCCATCTGCAACAGGGAAAGCTGAAATGTTTACAAGAGCTTGATCACGTTTCATGATATGGGACAATGTATGAGGTGCCAAGACTCTGTCGACCAAGTTCACAGCAGAGCGTTCTGGCAAGTAATGGCCATTGACCAGCAAGAAAAACACTGTCACAAATCCAATCAACATGAAGAGGAAAATTAGTATAAGTACCAACCAGATGTAGGTCCAGGGTGGGACCAGGTAAGCATTTTTGAACCAAGAGAAGAAAACACACAATCTTGTCGGTGGCAGTTTCAACGTCGAAGACGAGGAGGATGAGTCAGAAGAGAAGCTGGCATGATCTCCAAAGTAACCGCTTGCAGTCCTGTTAAATAGAGGTGGCAGTGGCGGATTGGTATGGTGTTGTCGAGGACAGTTCGGCACCTCACTATTAGACTCATCTGTAGGTTATGTATACTCGACGTCTGTATTGGAAGAGGATGGAGGCAGAACAGGCAAAAGACCAATAATAGTTTCCATCACTCCCTCATTCACACAGGCATTTGTGGAAGAGGATGAAGTCAGCGGATTCAATGAAATCACGTTGCACGAAACTGCAGGCGTGACACTATTCAAAATCGGCCAGACGGTGTAATTTGACATTGTCCACTGAGATGTATCTGTTGTGTTTGCGACCAGGTAAAGGTGGTAAAATGACTGTACGAGAACCCTTCAATCCAAGTACTGGAACCGGTGCACTATAAGAGGGACCAAATTCTTTTTTGTTCTCCAGCTTTTCTCGTACCAGATCTCCAATGTTAGGAAGCCAGCCGGCTACTGGAATCAGCAGTGCTGCATCATTGGAAGAGGGTAAATGTTCAGTTGCGTAGCTGTCACGGGTCTTTTGTAGGTCCTGTAACATAGAATGATTATCTACGTCAAAGGTTGCGGCAGCCGCCACAACGTCTAGACCATCAAGGTCTGGCACAAACATTTTAATGCCAAAGAGCATTTCGTATGGGGTCCGCCCACCCAGAGATCTTCTAGGGAGATTATTTAATGCACGTTGAACCCCATACAAGTGGGCCAGCCAGTTCCTGCCAGCACCTAAGACTCTAGCTGTCAAAGATTGCTTTAAGTCACGGTTCATTCGCTCCACTATGGAATTGCCCTCAGGCCTATATGGAGACGAAAACTGCACCTGCACCCCCATTGACTTCATCGCGTCCTTGTACGCCTTAGAGGCGAACGCTGGACTTTGGTCAGAATGGAAGGTGCCACAGGCAAACATCCCGATAAAGACACGCAAATCTCTGGTGACATTTTGAGCTTCAGCACTACGTTGTGGCCAAACCCAACGGAATCTAGTGCACCAATCAACTGCAACCAAGATATATTTATATGCAGTATCTGAAGTGAACGGACCGCAGTGATCAAGATACACACAGCCAAATGGCTGATTGGATATACACAGCTGAGTTTGTGGTGGGCGTGAGACCGTAGACGGTTTGATTTGCTGACAAATGTCACACGAAAGTACATAATTACGGGTCTGTTTATATAAACCATGCCACCAGTAACGTTGCTGTAAAATAGAGGCTGTCGCTGACACTCTGGCATGTGCTGAAGCCATGCATTCGTGTGCTGCACTGATCAAAGCAGGTCTGCGGTCCTGGTTGGGAATCAGCAGATCCCCAACTGATGGAATTTTTGCATAAGGAACTTGTTCGGGAGTTAAATGATAAGAATACTTTGAAGGGAAACCCTGCGGAGGAGCAGTTTTATCCTTCGTAGCAGCAATAGCTGCCAAAATTTCATTATCTATCTTAGTCATGGACCTTGTAACTGCTGCTACGGAACACGTGGCTACTGCAGATTTGGCTGCTTCATCAGCCAAAGAATTACCAACAGCATGTGCTCCCACACGCTGATGGCCAAGAGTATGGATAACCTGTGTGAGTGGGAGACGTTTTTTAAGTTCCGCCACTCGAACCCAAAGCATTTTATGCTTTATTGCACTTCCTTTAGAGTCTCTATAGTCATTTTGTGACCAAAAGAATAAGTTATCATTAAAAGACTGAACACAGAAGTAAGAATCGCATTCAATAAGAGTATTCACATTAGGATCAGCAAACTCAAGAGCAAGAACAAGAGCACGCAGCTCCGCCAATTGTGCTGTACAATCCCCCAGTGCCTGCGTATGCATAATGGAAGACTAAGGGGCATATCTACAAGGGCTGGCGATAAAATTATCGCCGCTTTAGCGTCTGTTTTCGGACGAAAGCGGCGATAATTTTAACGCCCTATTAGCAAGGACACGCTAACGCGTGAATCCATGCTTCTTCGCCCTTTCCTTATCGCCCAGCTTTGCATCTCTAATGAGATGCAAAGTGGGCGTTCCTTCCCGAAATAACTGGAGAAATGTCGCTAACCGACATTTCTCCAATTATCAAGGGAATCGCTAACAAGCATAGCGATAAGAAAAGTAGCGATAACCACGGTTATCGCTACTTTCCTAACGCATGCTTTAATTCTGACTTAGCCATGTAATCCAATGGGAGGTGGATTACATGGCTAAGACCACCCTGCCCTATCAGCAAGGTATCGCCGGTCACAGTGCGATTATCGCTGGTTTCCCAGCGATAATCACACTGTTTTCCAGCTATCGCTTGCATTTCTATCGCTTTGGAGATAAGCGTTGCTGATAGCACGTTATCTCCGCGATAGAAAGCAGCGATAGCCGGCGATAATTATCCTAGCGCTAAGTGCGCTTAGCGATAATTATCGCCGGCCCTTGCTGATATGCCCCTTAAATTCTCCATTGACAATTGAACCAGCCACAATAGCGCAAGCCGCTGAATAAGCGTGTTTGGAACCTACGGCCGGTTGAGCCGAACCATCGGTATAGATGATACATTTGTACTCATCCAAAGGAAGCAACGACAGTGGAGGAGGATGAACATGTTCACACTGTAAAAACTCCTGTGTCTGAAGAGCAGGATCAAAGATAAACGTGACATCAGCCGATGTCAAAGAAGTAGCCCATTGTATCCAACGGGGATGTAATGCCTTAGAGTTTGGTACACTTGCCTTAGTCACGGCTTCTAAAGCAGGGAGAGGCATGACCATAAGAATGCGTTTTCCCTGTGCCAGCGAGCGTTCTTTCAGAATCACCATTTGGACCGCTGTTAAAACTTTTTCAATATTCAAAAAGCGCATTTCAGCTGATGTGTATAAATGTGATTTGTATGCAATAGGTACTGTGTCTCCCTCATTGAACGTCAAGTAAGTGAAGCCCACCGTCCCCGGTACTATACGTATCACCAGGTTGGTAGTATTGTCACGCGTCAACAAGAAGTTAGTAGCAAGCAAATCTGATTGCAAAGATTGCAGAATTGAGGTATGTTCCGGAAGCCAGCTGGCCGAAGAAAAGGTTGGTAGTATCAACGCATATACCGGTTTGATACGCTGGGCGTAATCGGGAATGAAATAATGAAATGAAATGAAATACCAGCATTTGTAAAGCGCACAGCTCCCTCCGGAGAGGTGTCCCTGCGCTGGGGGCCATCGGGAAGATTAAGCGAGCTACATGGTGCTGGGCTAACCTGCCGCCGGCTATCGAACCGTGAACCCCGTGGTCCGGAGTCAGACACCCTGGGTGCTGCGCCACACCTCTTCCCGAAATTCAAAAACCCAGCAAAGACTGAAGCTTTTTCAGTGTAGAAGGAGGTCGCAATTGTGCACATTTCTCCAGAAAGTGGGGGGCTAACCCCCTACCTTCATTATTGAGCTCGTAGCCCAAAAAGAGCACCGCATAATGAGCGATGTGTGATTTTGCAAAATTGAATTTGTATCCATAGTCGGCAAACGACAAAATAATGCGGTTGACTCGGACAAGATGAGGCATCAGTTCATCGTCCGTCAGATAAATATCATCAACGTACGAGAACGCATCAGGGTCTATGGTGTCTAAAAAAAGACACAACACGCGAAGCAAAAGCCCCGGGGCTATTCTTATACCCCATAGGCAAGGGTGAACATTTTTTCTGATTTCAGACGGCAGTGAAAGCTGTTCAGTCACTTCTCTCAGGAGCCAAGTTGTGACTATAGAAACCATTGGATATATCCAGTTTAGTTTATATATTTTTTACGAATTAGTGTTCACTAACGCAGAGCTGTGTGTGTTTTGTACCGCAAATGTACGAGAATGACTATTCAAATTTCGATAATCTAAGACAATGCGATACGATCCGTCAGGTTTTGATACCGGAAAAAAGGGATTATTCATCGGTGATACGCAGGATTCAATCACTCCTTGATACTCCAACTGAGTCAGAATATCACAAACAGGAGCCTTAGCTTCTCGTTTGATGGGATATTGCGGCTGTGGCTGTGGCATAGACCGTAACGGGATCTCATGTGCCGGGGAATCTCTATCCCAGCCCACCTGATTACGGTACACTGCCGGGCCAAGGGCCAAAGCCCACTCAGCTGCAAAAGCCTTTGAATGCTCTTCAGGGACGTAACGCAAAAAACTTGGAAGTATCACGTCTTCCCCTTTAGGATCGGCTAGAACAAAAGGTGGTGGCCAATCTGCCTCTGCCAACAAAATGTCATATGAAGAGGTGAGATTTTCCCGGAAAACCGCAGTGATTGTACACTGTATATCACCTTCAATTTGGAAGACTATTTCATAGAGTCTATCCAGGGGGGCTACTCGTGTATCTGTTGCTTCTACTGTAATGAATGTATCAGTTGCTCTCGCCTCCAGACGGGAACGCAGTGTCTCCCGCACTATGGTATCCTCCGCCGCTCTGTCGAGCAGTGTCACCGCCCATGTCCAGTCTAGAAGACATGTTCTCACCGTCTGAGGCATATTTCGCTGTCAAAGCGACAACTTTCTTCCTCTGAAACGGTGGTCTAAAATGAGGCAGATCCTCTTGTTTGGCTTTAACGTCAAACTGTCGAGGTTGATCTCGTCCCTGTTGTGTAGTCGGACCTTTGCCACGATCCTGGCGCTCCCCACCACCGACTTGTGAGTCCGATGTGTCCTGTAAAGAACGAGGAGAGCGCTGATCAGGAATTTGAAATCTATCAGGAGTCTTAATTTTCGCGCGATCGAGCAAATCATAAGTACGCTCAGAAGTCTCAGGTGGCGGTGAACCAGCACGCGAACCCTGCTTCTGTTGTTGCTGCCCCTGTTTTTTATTTCTCTAGTTCCTTTTAGGAAAGAATGGGCGGCCATCTTTATCAGTCTGGGCCTTTTGTTGACCTTGAGTTTGAGTTTGAAGTTGAGTTTGAGTTTGAGTAAAAGGTTTGATTCTCAGACTATTGCTCCCTATGGTTTTATAAGCTTTAGCAATAATCTTTGGCAATTTGCGTTGCTTGTCTGCATCTGCCACAGCCTCCAAGCATTGCGCCACTTGTAAGCTTACAGCATCACCCTTAACATTTGCAAGGATCCTATCGCAAACAATCTCGAACACCCCCACCAGTCTCATTCCCAACTCCAGGGCCGCTTCGGCCCCATGTTCATCCTGAACACGTTTGATCACGGATGGGAGAACGGTCATTGAGGGGGTGCCGAAACACATCGAATATACCGCTGCAAACACTTTACCCCAAGTGTTACAATCAGCTAATTCGGGAGCAAGGTTTTTCGGCAGACGTATTGTCAAAATCCTGTGTTTCTCCACAGGTGTGGTATTTGGAAAAACAGCTTCGAGTTGCCCAAGTTTCTCGGCAAGCCAATAAGAAAGTTCATCCTTATTTTGGGGACGCTTGCCCATCACAGAATTAACCATTAAAGGACTGATGTTTACACCACCAGGTGCAGGTTGTTGCGCAGCAACAACAGGTGGTCCCACCTGGAAGTTGCGTGACATGAACTGAATAACAGCTCTATGTACACGTATTAATGAAGTGTGTAATACGCGTAGCTCTGCTACTGCAGCAGTGAGATAAGTTGGGTGCGGGGTGTACCTAGCAAAAACGGGCCAAGTGGCCCCATCAATTGACAAGGGGCCTAAACGGACCGGTGTTATCGGGTGAGGAAGCGCGCCATTAAACCATATTTGGTGTTGCCAAGCTGTTAGTGGAACCTCAAGAGATCTATAAGGTCTATATTCCCGCGGAGTCGCAATCCACAAACCCAACAATTAGTTGTATTGGACACATCATGGGCCTGATGCAGCATTTGTACAAATACATTGTCTGTGTAAGACTTTCTATGCTCTTCTTTGTGAGGGGCCAAAGTAACAAAAATGGGCTCAGAGGAAGCAGGTGTGCCCACCAAGGAATGCACAGGATATTTCTCCTCCAGAAACCAGAATATTCCAACTACTGCCACTACTGCAATGAGAACAATCAGTGTACAAATCATTTTACTCTTTCTGGACCAACCCCTTGTCAAACATGGCGGGGCAAATGGCTGTTCCTCCTCATTAACTGGGCGACCTAAGGGATGCATAATGAAACAAAAGGGGAATGCAATAGTAAGGATAAGTGTTCCCAGTGTCCGTCAGAGCCTCACTGGTACAGGCTCCTTTTGTTCATCAAACTTTGGCGCTCTTGAGCACCGGCGGTGGAGATTGCTCAGTCCTAAGCTCGGGTCCAAATCCCACGTGAGTCAGGATAAAGTACCCCTCTCCAGGAGAGCACGTGCAACTTATCCTGTCCAATGTCATGAACAGTGCACAAATCTCACTTCAACCTGAACTAACTTCTCTTGTACCACAGTAAAGTACACCCTAACTTGCACAGTCCATCTCTGTCTAATCTGACTTTTCCTTTTGTGCACTAATCCGAAGTCGAGGTCGCAAACTGTACCTGGCAGCCCCAGGCACAGAGGGGTCCGCAAAAAGAGGCTCCTTAATAGCTCTTATCTCTGGTGGGACAGCCTCATTAAAAATATCATCATTCTCCTTGTCACTCTGCGTCCATGTGAGGACCACATCGCTGAATGGAACAAACCGAGGAACCTGTTCACCCTCCTGGTCAGGTAAACCTTCTTTTACCCACTGATCATAGGGCAGCGGAAGAGGCACCCTCTTGCAATTGGATGTATGAATCCAGTTCTTTCGCCTAGAAACTTTGACGCCTGTTCGTGTTGCCAGCAGAACCTGAAGTGGCCCCTTCCAACGGGGCTCCAGAATTTTCTTCCGCTAAAAATTCTTAGCCAAAATGAAATCTCCAGGCCGTATGTCGTGTCCGGGTCCCTCTGGTGTGGAGGGCAGGGACTCGCAGACCTGTTGATGAATAAAATGCAAATTTTCAGTTAACTCATAAAGATAGTCCGTTAACAATGGGTATTCAATGTCGGAAAACCAACGAGGTCACGGGACACCCCAGACATTTGCGGGGCGCCCAAACACGACAATCCTGTCCTAGAATGTACTGTTGTCCTAGGTGAAAAAAGAGCTAATGGTAAAGCATCAGGCCACTGCAACCCTATTGTCACCTGAATCTTAGCCAGTTTTAGCTTGAGAGTACCATTGTCCTTTTCAACTAATCCGGCCGACTGGGGGTGATTTGCAGCATGGAACTTCTGTTTTGTGTGCAAACCATCACAAATCAGCTGAATGACCCTGGCATTAAAGTGACTTCTGTTATCACTCCAAATCAAACGGGGCAAGCCAAAACAAGGAAAGAACTCCTTCAGGAGTACCTTTGCAGTCGTAACGGCTGTATTGTCTTTAGTGGGATACGCCTCAACCCATATACTGAATGCACAAACAACCACCAACACGTACTTCATATTATTACACCTATCCAATTCAATAAAATCCATCTGGAAGACCTCAAAGAGGAAAGTAGGTGGGGCAAAGTTACCGGGTGGTGTAGGGGTACCTTTTACGGGATTGTGCATCATGCACACCATACAGTATTTCACTAAATGTGTGGCGGTCTTTGGAATATTGTCATTTTGCCATACAGGGTCTAACAACTTGCAAATAACTTTAGCACTGATATGGGCTGGGCCATGGGCCATTGTAACCACAGGGAGAACATATGCATCTGGGGGCATATTACCAAGGGCAGTATCGCCACTTTAGCGGCACTTTTTGCCGATAAAGCGGTGATATTTTTATCGCCCTATTAGCAAGCTGTCGCTAACAGCTGTTAGCGACAGCTTAATGGCGATAGCGGCCGTTTTGGGTGCTGCTTTGCATGTTAGCGATAATTATCGCTAATGACATGCAAAGTAGGCGTTCCCAACTAAAAGCAATTGCAAACAGTCGCAAGCACAACTTCCCCCTATTATCAATGCCCGCGAAGCGATAAAAAAAGTCGCGCTAACCGCGATTATCGCTGGAATTTAACACCTGATAAAAACTTGACTTAACCATCTTGTCAATGGGAGGTGGATTGTAAGGTTAAGTCCTCACCTGCCTATTAGCGAGCTTTCCATTAGCGCAGTGAATTTATCGCTGGATTTCTCGCGCTATTGCTGGGTTTCGCCGCTATCGCTGGATTTTTTATCGCCTTGGAGATAAGCGTTGATAATAACGCGTTATCTCCGCGATGAAATCCAGCGATAGCCGGCGATAAAAAAAACAGCGCTAAGCGCGCTTTGCGATAATTATCCCCCCTGGTAATATGCCCCCTGGTAACATCCATCTCTGTTTCCCTGACTTATCAGTCCAACACCCCTCTTCATTCAAACGTGATGTACTTTGTTCCCATATTGCTAATTCTTCTATCGTAGCCTCACTCTGTATCTCCTTCACATTCTCAAGTGTGTCCTCAAACATGGTGACCTCAGGCACCCACCTAGCGGTACCTGCTACAAACAGTCTCTTCATTTTTGTTCGTGCTGTTTCCTTAGCTGTCTGATCAGCAAAAGCATTTCCTCTGCCTACATCGTCGGTAATTTTCCTGTGGGCGCTACACTTCACTATTGCCAACTTCTTAGGGAGTCTCAAAGCAGACAAAAGCCTCAACATAAGGTGACTGTGCTGTATTCTGGAGCCATGGGAAGTAAGGAACCCTCTGTCAGCCCAGAGTCGCCCAAAATTGTGCGCGACTCTGAAGGCATATTGGCTGTCAGTATGAATATTGACAACCAGTCGCTTGCTCAATTCACAAGCTTGAAAAAGGGCGGCTAACTCAGCTGCTTGGGCTGACTGGTAAGGGACTCGTGATGTCTCTACGACTGTGCGTAATGTGGTAATAGCATAGGCAGCGGTAGTACTGCCATCTGGTAATTTAAAAAAAGAGCCATGGACATATAGTTCCCCTTGGGGGTCAGATAAGGGAACAACAATCAAGTATACTCGCCCTTTCGTCTCTTCTTCCGTCCGGAAGATACAATCATGTTTCTCTGCCTCATCATTTTCAGAAGGGAGGGGCAGTAACGTGGCCGGGTTCAGAGTAGCACATGTTTTAATCGTGACATGTTTGGCGAACAGTGTTAATTCATAACCCGTCAGACGTGCACTGGTGAGGTGCTGCGTCTTAGTCTTATTCAAAAGTGTATCCACAGCATGGGGTACCATGACTGTGAGATCAGTATCCAGAAAGAGTCCAGCCGATTGCCTTATGGAGACAGCCACAGCCGCGACCGCTCTTAGACAGCTCAGGAGGGCTCTTGCGACAGGGTCAAGGCCAGCAGAGAAATAAGCACAGGACCGTTGCTTATCTCCAAATCTTTGTGTTAGAACAGAAAGCGCACAACCAGCCGTCTCATGGACGTACAATACAAATGGCTTGCTATAATTAGGCGTGCCAAGCACAGGAGCCGAATAAAGGGCAACCTTTAATTGCTCAAAAGACTGCTGACATTCGGGCGTCCAAGGCAGGGGTTCATGCACATCTTTAGTGGTTAGTGCAAACAGGGGTTTCGTTAATAAAGAATAGTTAGGGATCCACTGCCGACAGCAGGAAGTAAAGCCAATAAAAGCGCGCACATCTTTTTGAGTTTGAGGAATAGGCCTTTTAACAATAGTACTCATGCGCTCAGGAGTCAATCTCCTACCCTCCTTCGACAGTAGGTGACCTAAATAGGTGAGGTCCTGTCGACAATATTGAAATTTGGAAAGGGACACTTTATGTCCATGGTGTGCCAAATGCAACAACAATTTAACTGTACTGTCCCTACAACCTTGTTCAGTGTCCGAAGCGATAAGAAGGTAGTCTACATACTGAAGGAATACATTACCTGTAGGAAGCGCAAGGGAGTCCAATTGGGCTTTTAAAGCTTGACTATAGATACTGGGGCTCTCAGTATAGCCCTGAGGAGCTCGACAGACTCTAAAGCTTCTGCCAGCTAGTGTAAAACCGAACAAGTACCTGCTGTCCGGATGAATCGGAACACTGAAGGATGCATTCTTTAAGTCAATGACAGAAAAGAATTTAGCAGTAGAAGGAATCATCATTAAAAGAGAAGTAATGTCAGGGACCACTGGGAACTGGGGAACCACTATCTTGTTAACTTCATGCAAATCAATCACAAAACGATAAACATCTGCATGATCGTCAGAGGAACCCGGAGGTGCCCTCTTAAGAATGGGAAGAATAGGACTATTACAAACATTAGCAGTCGTCTCCTCAACAACTCCTTTCTGAATCAAGTCCTGTATAATTTGCAATAAGGCTCTCTCTCCCGCCTGCAGTATTTTATACTGAGGGATACGAGGCAAGATAGCATTGTCTTTAACTTTGATCGAAACCGGGGATATCTGCAATAGTCCTACATCTGTGTCGCCTGTTGCCCACAAAGTGGGCGGCACATCCTTAAATTCAACAGGAAGGGGCACATCTTTGGACAGGCACTGTTTGGCACATACCACATTCGGACCCATTGTCATGTAAATGCCAGCAGGGAACAATAAATGGTAGCATGCAACTTCTTTAACAAATCCAAACCCATCAAGTTTTCTCCGCAGTTAGAAGTCAACAAAAATGGCGAATCCACAGTAAAAAGACCTATAGTCAATGCAAAAGGTTTAGAAATGGGGCTTACAACTGGTACACCAGAAAAACCTACCGAAACATTATTATGGCCAGACAGAGCTGCCCCAGGGACCAAAGAATGAGAAATAGAGCTATTCGTTGCACCTGTATCCACCAAAAATTCCTTAGCTGAGCCATGCAAATCCGCAGTAATGTAAGGGACTGCGCTGATTTACTGGTATCGGAACTGGTCCCTCACTCTGTCCCTGGCTGTGAGACATTCCTGTCACCTCGTCTATATCATACCCATCATGATAATACTGTCCGCCCGAGGGTCATCAAAATAGTCACTATCCGGACGACTCTGTGAGGCCGCAGCATTCTGACCCGTCCGCTCCTCCAGCTCCATGACCCCGTCCACGAGAACCTCATCCTCTAGGGGCCGCCACCTTCTGCAGCAACACCGGACACTCTCTACGCCAATGTCCCTCCTCTTTGCAGAACGTACACTGACTCGGCCCTACAGGCGCAGCATTCCTGCTAGTACGTGGAAGGTGCCGGTCCGAACCACCACGTCCTCTACAGTTCCCCCTAGAAGCCTGCTGGAACAACACCTTTGTCTTCAAATCCTTGTGCTTCTTCTCTGTCCTATCCTTATCCTCATTGTCCCTGTGTTCATAATACTGAGCCATATTCAAAATAACAGAAGGAGTAGAAGTGGATCAGGTGCTCTCAGAAGCCTGTAATCGAGTCGCAATTTCGGGAAGCAAATTAGAGACAAATCTATTCACAAACAACCTTATACCTCCCTCAATAGACAAATCCTGTCCACTATAATCCAGAAACATGCCTTCAAATCGAGTGAAAAAATCAGACACACTCTCATCCTTCTTCTGTCGGCAAGCCGATAACTTGTCCCAATCATCCTTTCTCGGTGGAATAAGAATATGCATATACGTGATAATGAGACCTGGCAAAGCAAGTATCTCTGCCCTAGGCTTATAACCGGGCTTTCTTTCCTGGTCCCATGCCTTTATTTGATCCCAGGTACCACCCAATTCCGCAACATGATCTTGTGTGTGCACTTGTCTCCAAATATCAACCAGAACCAACAAACCAAAGAACATTTCAATATCTACAAGAGTCATAACCATCGAAGATGCAGCCTCAGTCAATTCTTTATAATATGCAGTGGGGGTTTTTCTAGGGTCAGGTAACTGAGTCTTAAGGGATAAAACTTCACTCCTTTTCCAAGGAGTGTAAACCCATTGTTCTTGAAAACGGGCTGCTACACCTAGTCTAGTAACTGCATTATGCAAATCCCTTAGCTCTGGTACCTCGGGATTATATATAGGATGTACCTCCCGCATCGGGAACTGAGATATTGAGACGAGGCTCCTTTCAAGTAACCTACTCCGGTAAGCAATCAATGTGGTAATACTGCCAAAAACTTGACCATGCTCCATATTATTAATCTGATCTTTAATATCATACAAAATCTGTGGCGCTGCATCTTTGAAACACTGCTCCCAAAGACCAATCAGAGTAGCAGATATATAATTAAGGACATGCTGTTGTACAAAAGGCTCATAATCTTTCATCACATTCCACACATCTTCCACACCGTAAATGGGATTTCGAGCCCACTGCGCAGCCTGATTAGCTACCACCTTTTTCTTTTCATCTCCCACATCAGATCGTATCAATGTCCGCCCCAGCCGCTTCATGAATGTCGCCCAGTCTCTATCCTCCAGTACGCGTACTGGTGTCCCACTACTCAGTGGCGTTGGGGAATGAAAGAACAGGGTGGGAGTAGCAACAGAAGTAACAGGCACCAACGTTGCTGCTGGCTGCGTCGTAGGCGTAAGATCTGGCCAGAGGGACGCCGAAACAATAGGCATAGTAGGGAGACTGGCAGTCATTGTTGCCGCAGACGGCAAGGACAAAGAAAGGACAGGAGGCGCTGTGGCCGAAACAGTCTGATCAACAGTAATAGGAGCAGAAACAGCAGAGACAGAAGGAGCGGGTAACTGAGGCTGTGAGGGAAGAGCGGGGTATATTCTCTGCGGGGCATATGGAGGTAGATGTCTAGTGTCTAACAATTCCTCCATAAAAGTGTCATTTAATTCTCGGGCTACATAAGACTTATCACATTGTAATCGAAATCTCCTATCTGCACACTCAATTCCTTTTTCTATGTTCTCTCTATCATGCGCTTCAGCTTTCTGAGTCAATGTTTGCATTCTCCCCTTCCGGGCCTCTTTCTCCACTTTCATCCGCCTCTGTTTGGCGTTCTTCTGCCACATTCGAAGAGAATCAAACATAGACTGCCTACTTCTCCTTGCAAACAGTTTTTCCTGTAAGAACCCCATTTTCTGTTCATCAAATGTTCCCGTCAGTGGCCACTGCAGCTCGGCATTGTCCCTCGTATATTTGTGCCATAGCATACTAAACATAATCGGGCCAATACCATGCTTCATATACATATCAAAATTCAGAGTGCCTTCTGGAGGCGCTGGCTGACTTTCTTCCAATCGAGCATCAGCAGAACAACAACGACAGCCCAAACAAAACAATTTGCTGAAACTAGGCATTCTCAAAAGGGAACAAGTTCACTGCCTATGCCTAGCAAAGTATTTGCAAACACTTTTACCAAAATCGGTCCTCAGACCGCACCAAATACAAACCAAAGTGGTACCATGTTTATAAAGAACTCAAACAAATTCAAGCGCTTGTCCAAAAACGGTTCTCAGACCATGTCAAATACAAACCAAAATGGCGCCATCTCCACAAAGAGCCAAAGCAAAACTCACCTGATATATGCAGGTCAAACTAAGTTATTCTCCACTGCCGACTCTTCGGACCAAACGGTCATCCAAGGGTTTGGCCGTTCAGGACTCCAGTCGGGATGACCACTGGGCGAGGCACCGTCTGGCGGGACAGAAGGGGCAGCTGCGAGTGCAAGGACTCTCTTGTGCAGGGATCCCTGATCCGTCCGTCCAACCCGACGATGTCCCCGTCCTCCCCACCCGTCCACGGGAGGAGATGGGTCACTCACCCGAAGGAGTCCCTGTTCGGGCACCAACTGAAGGAAGTGGCCCATTTAGGGTCACCCGGGTCACTCACGACCACCTCTCAGCCTTCCATACAAATGAAGAGTCGGTCAGACAGTAGAGAATACAAACCAAGTATATGTTTATTCAGATACAATCGAGCGGAGCCCCGTCTGCCCAGTCACTTAGGGGTGCTGCAGAGAGGACTGACATCAGCAAGCATAAAGATACATCAAATACATTTCAGGACCAATGAAGGCACCGCCCAGAACGGAATTTTCCAGGCTGGTGCAGCTAAAACAAAGAGGTACAGAAGGATAAGTTTCGATTCTGAGGATGGGCACACACTATCTCTATCTGAAGATCATTCTGGCCCTGCCCGCCACTAGAAGGTGGGAAAAGGCCTCTATCTAGTGGGAAAGGTATGCGCTAAAAAGACAGGGGGATATTCACAAGAACGTGCGATAAACATTGCCAAAATAGGTTAACGCAATTTTCCATATCGCCGTCTATCGCGGGAAAATAACTCCGTGTTAATGTGGCATTCTCAACACGGCGGTAACATGCGATAGTACCCCGATAACGCGGCAAATGTCCGCGATAACAGTACCGGTATGGCAATAAAAATCCAAACCAGAACGCGAAAAAAGTTGCGATGGGCCCAACCGCGATACGACAAACAGCGAAAAGCAGCGCCAGGTCTGCAATTCACACACGTCAGGCGGGAAAAACCACTACAAAAGCAGAAAAAAAAAACACAAACAAAAACCAAACTACAGCAAAGCACAATGGAGGCAGCCGGAGCAGGTACAGAGGACGACCAGAACCCCACAAGCCCCCCGGAGGACCAGCCTGGGACCTCGGGGACAGGGAAGGGCAAGGACAAGAAGAAGAGGAAGACGCGGTACAGTCCGCAGGAAAACAGGATCCTGATCACGGAGGTGATAGAACACCATCAACAACTGTTTGTCACCTCCACTGTGTCATTGGCAACAAAAAATGCAATATGGCAGTCCATCGTGGACAAGGTGAATGCAGTCGGAGTGCTGATGAGGACAATGGACGAGGTCAAGAGGCGCTGTAATGATGTGAAGCGCAAGACCAAGCAGAAACTCGCAGACAACCAGAAGGCAGCAATGCAGACTGGAGGTGGGAGTCCAGCACCACAGGAGGAGCTGGATGAGATGGAGGAAATGGTGTCCACAGTCATCAGTGGGGAGACGGTGGCAGGAGTTGGGGGACCGGACACTGCTCAACATGACCCGACACAACAGCAACAGGGTGAGTAACCACCAGGGATTGGGGGGACGGGGGAGATGGGCCCAATGGCACACATGCACAATTAAGTAGAGCACATCTGCGGACAAACCATGGCCAAGAGTCACAACTCCAACCAAGAGCCCAATTTACCCAAGTCTGCAACATCACAGCACTGCATAAGCACAGAAGTGAAAGCCACAACGCCTGAAAGGGATAAGGGCCAGCCAAATCAGAGCTGAAGGGGCAACTCACCTACAATGCAGCACACACACATAAGATACAGAGCACCACAACATTTACAACAATGTTGAACAAACAGCAACACCAGCACAACAGAACAGAGGACACAACTGCTGCCGCTTGTGTGTGGAAAATGGCCATTCGCATGTGGCGCAGCAGGAAACTGTGAGATGATAATGTTCTAGTACAACCCCACATCCCTGATGGTGCAGTAATGCATGTATGGCCGTGACCCAGAAAGGCAGTGAGACACACATTGTCATACAAATCAACACTCATCACAGTTGAATACAAGTCAAGGTGCGTAGACTATATTAGCATATGCGTGTCAGTACGCCCAAGATAAGTGCCACAACATGCAGACCAATGCAGCAGTATGTCAGAACGTGGAACGTTGCCAAGCGCCGCTGTCCACTCTGGGGGAGTGCCGCACCATTCACAGGTGTGTGTCTACCCGCGTTGTTGTCCGCTCGTGTATTTGGAGTCCAGGCGAATGCAGCCATGTCCACTGTCATCGTGGGAGATGTGACCAGAACCCCAAGTTACAACAAGGAACGGGACATGTGCAATGTGTTCCAAACTGTTGTGTCTGCAGGTACGTAGTTACACGTCCATGAGAGCGAGTGCAGCTTCGTAGGCAATCATTTCCAACATGAGGTCGTTGTCGACTTCATCGAACAGGACGGTGAGGCTAACCATTATTAGCAGGTCCGGACAAATGTGCTGCGTCCACCCCCTTTCACCAATTAGCACTACAGCCCAATAGAGGAGCGGCTCAATGTTGTCACTGCACACGAGGAGTTCTGCAATCTCCCAGGTCCAGCTGCCAGCATGAATGCCAAGTATCCAGGCATCCCATAGACGGGTGTCACAGTGACACTCATGGTCGTGGGCCAACAGGGGGCGCACACACATGTTGAAATCCAGTTCGGCTACCGTCCTGTTGGATAGGCAGACATCCATGGACCACTCGAATATGCACGAGCGACAATGCAACACAGGCTGAACGCAGGTGACGTTGGCAAGGCGGAAGCTTAGCCGGTAACTGATCCGCAGCACTACCAATGGCAGTGCCCCCAGTAAATGCAGCATACGTGCACGGTACAGTTCCACGTGACAGGGGTTGTGCATGTGTCCGGGATGTTCTGCCATTGCGTTAGTGGCTCTGGTTGAAGCAGCACTGTTCTGACCTGCGCCAGTTCTGTGGATGAAATGCCACAGCTCGGATCAATGAGGAGTGTTTGTGTGTAATGGTTGTAGGCCTGGGATGGTGTGGGAGTAAGTGTGAAGGCCATTCCATGCAAGATAACTTTGAGCAAGGACTTCTGTGTGTGGGGTGTGTATACGTTGGTCTGTCGTTGGGCTGTTCGTAGTGTGGGAGTCGTCATCAGCTGCTATGGTATCTGTCAGGGGGTGCCGGGCACATGCAATTCCGAGGTCGGAGGTGCAGATGTGCTTCCGCCTGATAGTTCAGACAATGGAGCTTTCATCCCTAATGTTAGTTTGTCATCTGCTTGCATTCAGGAAATGTGTAGAGGCTTGTTGAGGGTGGGGTGGGATGTCTGCGACTTTGGGAATCATGTATGACATGCCTAGCATGTGGCAAATGAGCGGCCTCACTGTGTGTTTAGTTTCCTCACAGCTGCGCCTCCCTCCCCCGAGCCTTTTTACGTGTGTGCGCTGCGCGGTTGCATCACTTGCACTCCTACGGCACACCATTGTCATGCCTGTCTGCGCATGTCCACAAGCCTGACAACGACACTGTGATGTTGGCTGTTGAGGGTGGGCAGCCACGTGAGTGTAGGCCTATGGTAAGGACAGGGGGGACACAGGTGTACAGTTCATGGCTGGCTGTACTCGCGCTGCGATTGAGGCTAGGCATTTGGCTCATGCTACGGCGATACAGATACACACAACACTTGTCATGTATGAGCCAAGACCCCGTGCGGTCTTGCGCTCCTTCATGACTCCGTACGTGCGAGCCTGCCCTCCGGGTGCATGCTACATTGCAACATTGACGATTGTGGGCCGGGTGGCGCCCACACTACAACAGAGACACACGCATTACGTACTTCCTTGTCCAGGCCAGAACTGAACCACGCCCAGTCCCCCGGGCAAAATCTTCGAACCCCTACGCTGGACTGGCGTACGCCGGCCCAGCCCTCTCTGCTTGCGCATACAGGGGGGACGACAAAGCTACATGTCCAAGGTCTTTCCCACTGCCTGCAGTGACATGGTTGCATCCGCTGTCCACAGCACAATGTAATGTGGTCGGGCCCGGGCCCATCATGCATACATAATGACCACACGGACACACTTGGTTAGTTAGTGGAACTGGCTACGGGCACGTGCGCCCGGCCCCTTTTTATTACCAGGGTCACATGTCCAGTGACGCCTGTGCTGGATGGGTGTGGGGTGCGTGTGAGCCAGCCCTCAGGGAGTGGTTGGTGCTGGCAACAACTAGAACAGTGAACATCAGATCACAAACAGTAGATTCAATAGTAAAGGGTCCATGACTTGCAGTTCACTGAGGTAGTGGCACCATAGCTGAGCGTGCTCATGTGAAGGATTGATCATGATTGTGTACCTTCGGGATATTCCTGCTGCAGCTGCAGTGGGGTGTGGTACACCTGCCTCATCTTCATCGTCATCGTCCCAGGTCTTCTCAAAGGCGTGAGGTGACATTGTTGCGTCTGCAGTCCACAGCACACGACTCAATCATGAAGGGGCCATGAGTTGGGGTGCATAGAATTGGTGTCACCTGATGCGCTCAGCGTGTGCGCAGCCAACGATGATGGGGTGTCTTTGCAGGTCAGGATGTGACATGTGAGCCCTGATGACCGCAGTGTAGGCCGGAGGCAGCGGTCAGCAAGGGCCCACGGCCATGTGGCGTCGACTTGTGTTGCACAGGGTCAGTGGCACCTGGAGTGCTCAGCAGGTGCACAGCCAACAATGATGCGTCGTCCGGGCGGGCCGCACTGGGAGCAATGTTTTTGCCTACTGAATTCTGCCTCAATATTGCCACGTGGCGTCGACTTGTGTTGCACAGGGTCAGTGGCACCTGGAGCGCTCAGCAGGTGAACAGCCAATGATGATGCGTCGTCAGGGCGGGCCGCATTGGGAGTAATGTTTTTGCCTACTGAATTCTGCCTCAATATTGCCACGTGGCGTCGACTTGTGTTCCACAGGGTCAGTGGCACCTGGAGCGCTCAGCAGGTGAACAGCCAACGATGATGCGTCGTCCGGGCGGGCCGCACTGGGGGCAATGTCTGTTGACTAAAGATTTCCTCCATTGATAGAAATGTGGCACGATTTGAATTGTGGGACCTACTGACCGCAGTGTAGGACTTAGGCAGTATCCGGCACACACATGACTCCGTGTTGCTGTGCCGCTGGCTGCGCTGGGGGCCTGTGTTGTGGAGTCTGGAGGTCACGGCGGTGGACTCGTGGCAGGGTGAGGTGCGCCGCCCTGGCAGACGCGTTGCCCATCACGGAAGAGAACCACGCCCAAAGCCCCGGCCTTTTTGGTCCGCACTCCTACGCTGGAGTGGCGTACGCCGGCCCAGCCCACTTCGCTTACGCTTACAGGGGGGGACGGCACAGCTACATGTCCAAGGTCTTCCCCACTGCCTGAGGTAACATGTTTGCATCCACTGTCCACAACACTACAAACGCCAGCAGTATATGTCCACATGGACATGTCTGTGCTCTGCATTCTGCGGGCTGTCCAGCACATCACCGCCACACTTGGCAGTGTGTACATTCTTCTTCATGGGTGACTTGCCTCCTTCACACATACTTGGTTCCCACCTCTCCCCACATTCTGCACTTGTGTGGCTGAGGGGCCATGCCATTTTCGGAGGGTCCGCTGTCTTGTCCTACGCTGCCTCGGTGGTAGTCCAAGGGGGGGATCTGTAGGGTGGGGCCTGGGAGTGGTGGCGGTGGCGGTGGGTGTTGTGGCCCTCTTGGGTCTCCGAGCTGCATGTTCATTGGCTCCATGGAATCTGTGGGTCTTCAGATGTGGCTCTGGGCTGGGCTCCCTTTCATACTGCAGGTAGTCGTCCTGCTTAACACCAGCAAAAGGCAGGTGTTAAATCCCTGCAGCTAACACGCCTTATCGCCTGTTCTTGGTTCACATCGCAGATCTGACTGGTCGTTGAGAATCGCGCGAAGTGGTGTTTTCGTGTGTTTTTGCACAGGAATGCCTACTCTGCATATCATTAGCGTTAGTTGTCGCACTCATCCGTGGCGATGTTTTTTGCGGTAGCTATCGCAGGAAAACTGGCGATGTTGACAGTTTGCACCAGCTTGTGATTGGGGCGATAGATCTATCGCCACTTTTGCAGCGCTAAAGTGCCGATAAATCGGCGATAAGTTTTTGAGAATATGCCCCCCAGTGTATTAATTAGCAAGTGAGGGCCAACCTTGGGGAAATGAGGCGTACCAAGAACAGTTTCACGAAAAGGCACAGATTAGTTTCGATCATAGCTCAAAATGGCGGCCAAACATAAAATGGTGCCGCAAATGCTAACTTTACATAGAACAGTGTGCAAGCAATGAGAATAAAAACATTTTCATTTCAACAGGAGGTTGATTAACAGCAAGGTATTAACATGTACTAATAACTCCAGGGTACTTTACAGTGAGCAGTAGGAGGTATGATAAGAGCACGGTATTAACAAGGTACTAATAAAGGCAGGGTACTTTACAGTGAGCAGTTGGAGGCATATCTGAAAGAAACAGTTAGTTATAGATTCCTTACCTTAGAATTACCCCCAGGCGTCAGACTGGATCCGGAAAGTTTTTTCGTCAGCAGTTTGCGCGTCGGAAGGTGGCGTCGGTCGGCTCCGCGTCCGTCGTTGGCGTCGTGGTCGCCGGGATGACGTCGCGGTAGCTACTTAGATGCCGCCCTCGCGCGCTGACGTCACTTCTTTCTTTTTCCGCGCCAGCCAGCGCAGATCCGGAGAGAGCAGTACCTCCAGTCACTTTTTGACTGAACTTTTTGAGCAACTTTTGTCGACGTCTTTTTGAGTCCTAACTGACTTCTGGTCCACGTAGGGATGCCCGGCTTCAAGGCTTGCGGTTCCTGTACCCGACTGATGTCAGTGACGGATCCGCACCGCGTGTGCCTCTTTTGCCTGGAGCGCGACCACGACCCCAAGACGTGCTCCGACTGCCGGACCATGGCTCCGAAGTCTTTGCGGGAGCGGTCCCGAAAGCTTCTAGAGCGCCGGCAGTCAGCTCTGCGCCGTTCGAGGTCCCGGTCGAGAGGGAGGTCGAGGGACCGGTCGCGGAGCCATCACCACTCGTCATCCAAGTCTAGGCACTCGGGGTCAGGTAAGTCGAAGCACAAGAAGAAGTCGAAGTAGCATTGTCGCTCTTTGACTTCTCCCCGTCGGTCGGCTGACGCGACGAGGGATGCGGACGGTGCCCCTCCAGTGGCTCCACGTGGAGAGCCTGAAGGGTCGGCTCCGAGTTTCCCTCCCTTCCCGGGACCCGGAGCAACCCCTGCCCAGCATCATAAATTTTACGAAGCGATGCATGCCATCTTTGGGCAACCCGACTCCGCCGGCGTGCCTTCGGGCCCCGCGGACTCGGCTGGTGGCCCTAGGCCTTTGACGCCGGCGGCTCCGGCCTTGGCACCGCAGGGCCCCCTTGGATCCAGGCCTGGATCCGGATCGGCACCGGTCAACCTCGTTACACCTCCGCCGGCGCCACCTCCACAGGCACCACGTCCGCAGCCGATGCCGGCTGGACCCCCAGCCAGCGTCGACCCCGGCTTCTGCCCCGATGTGGACACGGAGCCGGACCGGCGTTGACTGACGCTGGATCCGACGCCGATGGGTACTTTTGTCCCTGTGTTCCACCCTGGCCATTTTCAGCCAGATTGGCAGCCAGAGGAGGGGGAGGATGACTGGGAGGGGTCTGGTAACCCCTTGACAGACCAGCTGGAGTACGAGCCAGACTGGAGAGAGGAACTGGGGGATGCCAGTGGTCTGGATACCTCCCCAGACCTAGGCATGTTGTCTCCTCCTACCGTGGCTACGGAGGAGGGAGCGTCATACGCAGTGGTGTTGCGTAGGGCGGCCGAGGCTCTCCACCTTGAGCTTCCTACGGTGGCAGTCAGGACTAACCTCCCGACAGAGGTGCTTCAGCGGGCAGCGAGCTCTTCGGATCCCCTGCTGCCGTTCAATGAAGCCCTAACGGACATCCTTTTGGGCACCTGGTCCAGGCCCAACACAGGGGCTCCTGTGGATAGTATGGTTGCCCGACGCCACGGCCCAGCCCCGGGCGACCCCACTTTCCTCTCCCAACACTCTACCCCTGAGAGCTTGGTGGTTTCTACGTCCAAAGGCGCCTTCCCTACAGCTCCACCTGATAGGGAATCCAAGAAGCTGGACCAACTTGGGAAGAAGATGTTTTCTTCCTCCAGCTTGGGTGTGGGGTCGGTAAACACTGCATGTCTGTTGGGCCGTTATTTCCACTCTGTGTGGGATACGGTGGCGCAAGTGCTGCCTCAGTGCCCGGAGGAGGCCCGGGCACCGCGCTCCAGTGCAGTCGCCGAGAGGAGAGACGCAGTGAAGTTTACCATCCGCTGTGGGCTGGATACCGCCAACACACTTGGCAGGATGATTGCCACGTCAGTAGCCCTTCGGCGCTACGCCTGGTTACGTTCGACTGGTTTTTCCGGGGCTGTCCAATCCACACTTATGGACATGCCCTTTGATGGCCGTCGCCTTTTCGGCAACAAGGCAGACAATGCGCTAGAGCGCTTGAAGGACTCTCGGGCTACGGCCAGGTCATTGGGCCTCTCCACCAGCCGCCCTGCGCAGTCTGCCTTTCGTGGCTACGGAAGGGGTGCCCCTCTTTGTCCCGCCGAGAGTCACAGGCCGGTGCAGGCTGTTCAGCCCCAGCGTGGCCGGGGACGTGGGAACCACCGGCGTGGTTCTGGGGGCCAGTCCACCACAGCCCCCTCTGCATCAGCCTCCAAACCCTCCTAGTCCGACCTTCCAGGGCCACCAAACGCCAGTGGGCGGCAGGATCCGCCATCACCTCCCCCACTGGCACACCATTACGTTGGACAGGTGGGTTCTGCAGATAGTCCGAAGGGGCTACTCCCTCCCCTTCGAGACTACCCCTCCTCTATGCCACCTCAGTACCATCGCATGTCGGAGGATCACCTGGCCCTTCTCCAACAGGAGGTTTCGACCCTCTTGGCCAAGGGGGCCATCGAGCGCGCTCCTGCCCCAGAAGTAGGTCATGGTTGCTACTCCCACTACTTTCTGGTGGACAAAGGTCTGCGTCCTATCTTGGATCTCAGGAACGTCAAATGCTTCCTCCGGAAGGAGAAGTTCAAAATGTTGACGCTCGCTCAGGTCTTGTCTGCCCTCGACCCTGGAGACTGGTTGGTAGTGTTGGACTTGCAGGACGCTTATTTTCACATCCCCATCCTACCTGCCCACCGGCGTTACCTGCGGTTCACGGTAGGCCACGAGCACTTTCAGTTTACCGTGCTCCCCTTTGGCCTTACCAGCGCCCCTCGGGTGTTCACGAAAGTGATGGCGGTGGTCGCAGCTCATCTGCGCAGATCAGGGGTTCCAGTCTTCCCCTATCTCGACGACTGGTTGTTGAAGGCGGGCTCGTCCCAGGCAGTCATCTCCCACCTCCAGACTACGGCCGACCTCCTGCATTTGCTGGGGTTCTCCATCAACGTGCCGAAGTCGCACCTGATTCCCTCTCAGAAGCTCCTTCTCATCGGACCGGTTCTGGACACGACGCAGTTTCGGGTTTATCCTCCCGAACAGCGAGTCTGGGATATTCGGGCTATGATTCCGATCTTTCAGCCTCTATCCCGGGTTTCTGTCAGGATGACCCTGAGGCTGCTGGGCCTCATGGCCTCCTGCATCCTGCTGGTTGATCATGCCAGGTGGCATATGCGGGCTCTGCAGTGGGACCTGAAGTTCCAGTGGGCGCAGCATCAGGGGAATCTGTCCGATTGCGTCCAGACCTCGGAGGGCACTGCACGACAATTGCAGTGGTGGCTCACGAACCAGGATTGGGTCAACGGCAGATCCCTCTCCCTTCCCCAACCAGAACACACAGTGGTGACAGACGCATCCCTTCTGGGATGGGGCGGCCACATGGGAGAGGCGGAGATCAGAGACCTCTGGTCTCCGGCGGAGTCCGAGCTCCACATCAACCTTCTGGAGCTTCGGGCGATCCGTCTTGCACTGAAGGCATACCTTCCCTCTGTCCGGGGAAGAGTAGTGCAGGTGTTCACGGACAACACCACCGCCATGTGGTACTGCAACAAACAGGGCGGGGTGGGGTCGTGGACCCTATGTCAGGAGGCCCTTTGCCTCTGGACATGGCTGGAACATCAGGGCATATCCCTGGTGGTTCAACACCTGGCAGGTTCCCTGAACGCCAGGGCGGACGAACTCAGCCGCAGGTGCATGATGGATCACGAATGGCGTCTTGACTCGGAGGTGGTGCAAGGTCTCTTTCAGCAGTGGGGAGAGCCTTGGTTAGATCTATTTGCCACCGAGGAGAACGCGCAATGTCAGCAGTTCTGCGAGTTGGAATTTCCAATGCGGCACTTGCTAGGTGACGCTTTTTGTCGCGAGTGGAGTTGCGGTCTTGTATACGCCTTTCCGCCTATACCACTTCTGCCCAGAATGCTGAAGAAGATCAAGCGCGACCGGGCCCAAGTCATTCATATGGCTCCGGATTGGGCACGAAGAGTCTGGTATCCCGAGCTGCTCAACATAGCCATCGATCCTCCGATCCGACTGCCTCTTCGGGAGGATCTTCTGTCGCAGCAGCGGGGGACGGTCCTCCACCCGAACCTGTCCAGCCTCCACCTCCTTGCGTGGAGATTGAGCATCGGCAGTTGACGTCGTTTGACCTGCCTCCCGAAGTCTGTGATGTAATCTTGGCAGCCAGGCGTCCCTCCACTAAGACGGTATACGCCTGCAGATGGAACAAATTTGTGGCATGGTGCACAGCAAAGGCTGTGGATCCCCTTTCTGTCCCTCTTTCTGAGGTCCTCTGGTTCCTCCGTTCTTTGGCCCAGCAGGGCTCTGCTATGGGCACTATCAAGGGCTATCTCTCTGCTATTTCTGCCTTTCCTAGGCTTCCTGATCAGCCTTCTCTCTTTAAGTCCCCGGTTGTAAATCGTTTCTTAAAAGGCATTACTCATCTCTTTCCTCCTATCCCCTTCGTAATGCCTCAGTGGGAGTTGAATTTGGTCTTGACCTATTTGATGTGCGCTCCCTTTGAGCTGCTTCACAACTGTCCTCTCAGACTCTTAACTCTTAAGACTGCATTCCTGATAGCCATCACATCTGCTAGAAGAGTGAGTGAGCTCCAGGCTCTTTCATCTAAACCTCCTTTTCTGGCTGTACATCCGGACAAGGTTGTCTTAAGAACTCGACAATCCTTTCTTCCCAAGGTGGTCACCTCCTTTCATATTGGGCAAACCATCACTTTTCCCACCTTCTTTCCGCCTCCGCATCTTTCGAAAGAGGAAGAGAGGCTCCACCGTCTGGACCCAAAACGTGCGCTTTCCTTCTATCTGGATCACACCAAACAGTTCTGGGTGGATGACCAGATCTTTGTTGGGTACGTGGGCGCCAAGAAAGGTCGGGCCGTACAGAAGCGGACCATCTCCAGATGGGTCGTTTTGTGTATTAAAGCCTGCTATTCTCTAGCAAAAAAGGAGCTTCCAGTGGGGCTACGCGCCC
This sequence comes from Calotriton arnoldi, assembly GCA_963921515.1. NCBI lineage: Eukaryota > Metazoa > Chordata > Amphibia > Caudata > Salamandridae > Calotriton > Calotriton arnoldi. The sequence continues at coordinate 1,942,758 of CAWUFW010001574.1, forward strand.
ATTCCACCAGGGCGACGGCAGCCACTACTGCTTTAGGACGAGGAGTCCCTCTTAATGACATCTGTCAGGCGGCTACGTGGGCATCACTGCACATATTTACAAAACACTACTGCCTGGACAGCCAAGTCCGGAGGGACGGCTTCTTTGGCCGTTCTGTCCTCCAGGACTTCCTGGTGTGAACTTGGTTCGCAGACCCACCTTCGGGGTTGGTATTGCTGGGGTATCTATTCTAAGGTAAGGAATCTATAACTAACTGTTTCTTTCAGATGAACAAGTTACTTACCTTCGGTAACGACATATCTGTAAGAAACATAGGTTAGTTATAGATTCCTTACCGCCCCACCCATCCTCCCTGTTCTGCGAACTGATTTCTAGGGTTAAGGACATCCTTTCAGGGCCCTAGTTTTGTGCACCAGTGGTCAGTGTCTTGCAAGGCTCTGCGTTTCTGGCGCGGAAAGTCGTGTACAGAACTGACGTCAGCGCGCGAGGGCGCATCTAAGTAGCTATCGCGACGTCATCCCGGCGACCACGACGCCAACGACAGACGCAAAGCCGACCGACGCCACCTTCCGACAAGCAGAGGTACTGCTGACGAAAAAACTTTCCAGGTCCAGTCTGACGCCTGGGGGTAAATCTAAGGTAAGGAATCTACAACTAACCTATGTTTCTTACAGAAATATTGTTACCGAAGGTAAGTAGCTTGTTCGATAAGAGCAAGGTATTAAAAAGGTACTAATAACGGCAGGGTACTTTACAGTAAGCAATATGAGTTATAACAACAGCAAGGCATTAACAAGGTACTAATAACGGCAGAGTACTTTACAGTAAGCAATAGAGGTATAACAACAGCAAGGTATTAACAAGGTACTAATAACGGCAGAGTACTTTACAGTAAGCAATAGAGGTATAACAACAGCAAGGTATTAACAAGGTACTAATAACGGCAGGGTACTGTACAGTGAGCAATAGGAGGCATAATAATAGCAAGGTATTAACAAGGTACTAATAACGGCAGGGTACTTTACAGCAAGCAGTAGGAGGTATAATAACAGCAAGGTATTACCAAGGTACTAATAACGGCAGAGTACTTTACAGTAAGCAATAGAAGGTATAATAACAGCAAGATACTAACAAGGTATTAATACCGGCAGGGTACATTACAGTAAGCAATAGGAGGTAGAAGAGCAGCAAGGTATTAACAAGGTACTAATAACGCCAGGGTACTTTACAGTAAGCAATAGGAGGTAGAATAACAGAAATGTATTAACAAGGTACTAATAATGGCAGGGTACTTTACAGTAAGCAATAGAGGTATAACAACAGCAAGGTATTAACAAGGTACTAATAATGGCAGGGTACTTTACAGTGAGCAGTAGAAGGTATAATACCAGCAAGGTATTAACAAGGTACTAATAATGGCAGGGTACATTACAGTAAGCAATAGAGGTATAACAACAGCAAGGTATTAACAAGGTACTAATAATGGCAGGGTACTTTACAGTAAGCAATAGAGGTATAACAACAGCAAGGTATTAACAAGGTACTAATAATGGCAGGGTACTTTACAGTAAGCAATAGAGGTATAACAACAGCAAGGTATTAACAAGGTACTAATAATGGCAGGGTACTTTACAGTGAGCAGTAGGAGGTATAATAACAGCAAGATACTAACAAGGTACTAATAATGGCAGGGTACATTACAATAAGCAATAGAAGGTATAATACCAGCAAGGTATTAACAAGGTACTAATAATGGCAGGGTACTTTACAGTGAGCAGTAAGAGGTATGATAAGAGCAAGGTATTAACAAGGTACTAATAATGGCAGGGTACTTTACAGTGAGCAGTAAGAGGTATGATAAGAGCAAGGTATTAACAAGGTACTAATAATGGCAGGGTACTTTACAGTAAGCAGTAAGAGGTATGATAAGAGCAAGGTATTAACAAGGTACTAATAATGGCAGGGTACTTTACAGTGAGCAGTAAGAGGTATGATAAGAGCAAGGTATTAACAAGGTACTAATAATGGCAGGGTACTTTACAGTGAGCAGTAAGAGGTATGATAAGAGCAAGGTATTAACAAGGTACTAATAATGGCAGGATACTTTACAGTAAGCAATAGGAGGTATAATAACATCAAGCTAATGTTGGTTTGCGAGTATCAGGTTGACATCCAAACATAAGAAGTTAAACAACAAGTTGGGAAATAGTTTAGTCGATATTTATCAATTAGCAGCTGCTTTACTTTCTTCGTGAAAGTCTCAGAAGAAGGATCTGTGCCTATTGCCGAGGGAATCCAGACTCTGGGAGTGTTTCCCGAAAAGGTTAAAGGAGTAGTGCTGTGTCTTTAAATCTTGGTGGTTCCAGGAGCAAGAGTTCAGCGCTTCTGAGGGAGCGGCTGTCCCCAGATATGACAAACTTTGTGCAAAATATTTCAGTATTTCTCAGTGCAGAGCTTTATGTACGATACAAGTCAGTTTGACGAGGCTTCTCTGTGAGGCGGCATGATACAGGGCCGTAACCACGGGGTGGGAGCCAGTGGGCCAGGCACCTTCAAAATCGTGTTTACCCCCCCACCCCCCCAAAATCACTTGCCCTATTTGAGCTCCAGTCGTTTGACTGTGAGTCCACCTTCTTTTGTACAGCAGGCCAGCAAGGGCCTTAGCCCCGAGGGGGCCCAGCGGGGCTGGGCACCCCCAAAATCATGATTGCCCCCGCCCCCTAAAACTCATGTGCCCCATTTGAGCCCCAGTCATTTGACTGTGAGTCCATCTTTTTTTCAGCAGGCTGCTCCGTGAACAAGCCAGGACGTGTGAGATTATCGGGCCAAGCTCCCGTCCTGTGTGTCTGACAGGGGCCAGGGTGGGGGATGGGGGAAGGCTCACCCCCTTGTTCCCCGGGCACCACAGCTTCTTCTTTGACCTGGAAATACACTGCGCAGGTCGTACGGACTGGTCCACGCCCATCCCCTCTTGCTGCAGTATGCTTGCTGGCCCCTTGACTGCCATGGCTCTTGTCACCTTCAGTTGCAGAATCTACCACTCATCTCTGCACCCTGTCAGGGCACTCTCCAGCACACTGCTGCTCCTGGAACGTGGGATCAGGAAACGGCGGCTGGCCTGTCTGCTGGGAGAGGACCAGGTTTTTGCCTAAAGTCTGTGGCCCTGCCCTACTACTGCAAGATAGCCCGAGGACTCCGACACCTCACTGCAATAAAAGGTAGTGCCAGTAAGAAGTGAGTAGGGTTGCCACCATTTCATGAAAAAAATACCAGATGCATTTTAAGATTCTGCAATGGCCCTAACGTGATCTTAAGTAGAACTTTAAATGAAGTCGTATGTAAAGTATTCATTTTTATGTCAAGCCTCAGCGCATGCGCTGTCAGCAAGATGTGTTGTATTCACTATAGGAGTGTAATCCTGCCTGCTGCTTACCATAGGTTGACTCCTGCATTCTTCTTCTTTGCTGGCTCCTCATTGGTTGGTGCTTCTGATACATCACTTCCGTTTTTCGATCAGAAGCACCAGCCAACTACAGTTTCCTTACGCTGTAGGTGTTTATGTGTCCCTTTGGGGACTACTTCTTTCATGTCTGGCTCAAGTTACAATGTGAGTTCCTGTTCTAAGTACCATGCCTCGTTTATTTGATCACCAGGGCGCCCGCTTCACGGGCCGCCGCGCTCATAACTTTCTATTCTATTCCTAACTTTCTATCTATAACTCTCCTATTTACTCGGGCGCCGCGCTTCATGTTTCAGCACGGCACCCGCTTTCAAGTCAGTTTATTGCTTGTTAGTTTTGTAGCTGTTCTTTGGCTAGGAAGCGTATGGGTGTGCTGGGCATCAGAGCCCCTTGCTGTCGAAGCGTTACTTGTGTTGCACTCGGAAGGTAGCAGCTAATTTGCCCCTTCCGCTCAGGGTTAACAGCAACATAAGAATGAGAGTGCAATGTTTGCTATGCTATTATTTATGCCCTGGGTGCTAATGCTGCGTTTCTCCCCACCAGCCGAGTTTGACGAGCCGACTCAAAGGCTCTTTGGGACAACAGCAACAAACAGCGCCTGTCGAACTGTAGCAGCGCTACTGCAGTTTTTCATTTGAATAAAGGCCGTTGTTCACTTCCCTTTTTCTAGCAACCTTTATTAGAGAGCGTCAGACCCCAGCCCACCAGGGCGCGGCGCCTTGATCATTATGTGCTCAAACCACGGAGTCCAGATCGCAGCCGCCACCGTTCCTCAGAAGGCAGCTGAGCCCCCACTGAGTGAACACTGTCACCAGAAAGATCATGCATGCAGCGGTTGCGTTGATTGCCGTGCCGGCCCGGTAGTCCGAGTCGTTGCAGGCAGGCCACACAGGGGACGGGAGCCACCTATTGCTGCACCACCGGCTCCAGTCGCCTCCAGAACTGAAGTAAGTGCCGCAGCCTGCGAGAGAGTGTCAGTGTGAGCCGATATAAACATCCAGCAAATAATAAAGTTGCGGTCTGTATTCAACAGAATGCTTGTTACAGAAAATTTAAATGCAATAAAATGTGTGTTCCTTTTTTATTTTCTTGGTGCCCAGGTATGCCGTTTTTTAGGTCTCGCCTGGCGTTAGCAGCGCGCATGCGCTGCTCTAGCCATGCGAGGGCTTCTTGGAATCAATACGGTTCCAGAAGTCGGGTGTCAGCTCCGCCTGCAATTTTCATTCGTGCGCGTCATTTGTCGTCATTCATTATGCTAATCATAGTGTAATGATTGCACCAGAGGCATTTTAATCCCTCCTGGTTACCACCCTGTCCGCTTTTGGCCCCGCCCACCGGGATTGTATCTTTTACTTGCGGCAGGAGACAGTGTCTCTTAATTAGCCGCTAAGCACTTTTTTTTGGTATTACCGCGTTTACCTTAAAAAATGTGTGACGCGCCTTTCATTTCTCCTACACGCTATCTTGTTACTATACGCTTGAGGCGCGGTGTCTTGCGTGTGAGATGCATTTTGTTGCCAGTTTATTTGAACTCGCCAGCCACCGTGTCTTTTGCTTTATTATTGCCATTTTTTTTGTTGCGTGAACTCGCCAGCACATAATCCGCTCCCGAATCGGACCTTGTTCCTTCATGCACATTTGTTTCCTATAGGCGTTCAATGCTGATGCTTTCTGCCGTGGTTTTGTTTTGCATTTTGGATGGGCATGTCTTTGCATTTTTGTGGGTGCGGGAGAGCTGATGCCAGGTCCGCTTCCGCAGTTCCAAGATCGGCGCTCTAGATGTTGCCACATCGCCTCACTGGAACAGTCGCCATCTTTTTGTTTTGGACTTCTTTTGTTTCTTTGGCACGCCCCATGTGTGCACACGTACTGGCGGTCTGCTTGAGTATGGTTGCTGGTGGAAGATATTTCAACGGTTTACAGAAGGACACATTCATCTTGTGTAAGCACACAAAGATCACATTTGCGTCACAGGATATTGAGCCAGCTTGCACAAACGCGGTCCGCTTCGGACGCGCTTGTTTATTTATTTATTTACTTAATTGCACAAACGCGGTCCGCTTCGGCCGCGCTTGTTTATTTATTTATTTAATTGCACAAGCGCAGTCCGCTTCGGCCGCGCTTGTTTATTTATTTACTTAGTTGCGCAAGCGCGGTCCGCTTCGCTCTCTTGTTTTTTTTTACTTCACATGGACGCAGTGGGACCATTCTAGAACAAGCATTAAAAATGCAATAGGTCTCGCCTTTCATTAAGTTAAAGCCATTTGCTTTGCTATACAATACCATTAGCAAAGCAAATGGCTTTAACTTAATCAAAGGCGAGACCTATTGCATTTTCAATGCTTGTTATTACTTCCAGGCTCGGGAAGATTATACAACTGAAGGCGGAGACGGGATGGGGTGAGCTTTTCTCAAATTCAGGACAATGCTAAGTGCCCACCTCTTCAAGCAAACGTGATTACCCTGTTTCCTTATACTAGCCGCCAGAGTTGCTGACAGGTTTCCTGGTTCGACATCATAAACAAGCTACTGCCTTCGCCCAAGTCACAGCTGACTCTGTTAACTCTTTTAAGGATTTGCCATCTGACCACCTAGACTATTTAGTGTTTCTATCAGTTGATTATCTACAACTGTGGATTGCGATTACTGCAACTAAAGGTTGTGATTGCTCAGAAACAGATTCTGACTAATAGTACAGTAGTATGAAGTTTCCCAGCCCTTTAATTAAAGAATATTTTTGGGAATTAGCATTTACATTTTTTGCCCTTTTCCTAATATATTTGACACTGCTTTCTATTGAGCACCAGAGTTCAGCTTAATTATTTTTCTTTAATTGGAAGGCAATGTATCAATGGCATCCAATCGTACAACAGTATAAAGTCGAGACTTCAGCTCTCACTGGATCGTACAACAGTATAAAGTCGAACATCAGCTCTCACTGGAAAATTACTTACAGTTTTGTCTTAGATACTTAAACTCCATGACCTATACCTTCGCACTAGCACAAATCCACATAGTATTTGGCCTGCAGGTCCCCTTCTTGCTTTACCTCCTTTTCAGCTGTTTATTTAAAGTTCAGTCACCAGGCTTTTGCCTGAAAAATTGATTTTTTACACAAGTAACTTTGCCTCAGTTCTAATCATTGAGAGTGATAAGGAACAGTGATTAATTTACTGGCAATACAAAGAAGGGCAGACGCGAGGAGTAAGTCACTTGCAGAACGAAATACAAGTGAGGGGAAAGTAAGAGGATGTGAAGTGGTTCACATAGAACATAACATGTGTATTTGTAAAGCGCACGTTCACCCTTGGGTATCTTGGCGCTGAATAACAGATGTTAATTGTTACCCAACTCAATGGTACTCATTTTATCGACCACAGATGGATTAAAGGCTGAGTGGACCTGCGACCATGAGGCCAAACACAGGCGCCTGCAGTGGACGCATTAGTCCACTGAGCCATCAGACCTGGCTCTATTTTACTCATAAAAGTCCCTGTATCGGTTCCTTGATGCTTGTGTCCACTCAGCTTGCTTCCTCCCTCCCCTCCTTTGTATGTTGCTGTGCATTCTTCCTCCACACCTTCACATGTTTCTCGAGTTACACTACTCTACATGCTGTGTTCTCTTCCCTTTTCCCCTCTCTCTTGTTTCTCTTCTTTCCTCCTCATCCTCTGTTTCCCATGTGTCTTGCGCCTCATCGCTCGCCCCTCTCATCAGTTCTTCCTGCTGCCATTGCTTATGTCTCAGATTACATTCTTATTCATTACCATCTCTCCCCACAACCCTGTCTCCTGCCCCTTCTGTCCCCCACCATTGTCCGTTCTCTCCCCCGGCACCCTGCATGAACTCCCAGTCGAACAGCGACATGCAATTACTGGTTATTTTACTACAACATTTATTGTCTGTCTCAGTATTGTGCTTGGGAGACTTCTTTCAATCATGGCACACTCTCAGCAGCAGGCGCTCTACACACTGAGTTATCTCTCTCACTGGTGGTGCAATGTATATGTAGGTATGTTTAAAAGGTTTTTAGACCCAACTGTGCGCTACCGTCTTGCTTATTCTTTTTTTCATCTCAAATATGGCTCAACCGGTCGCTATTGTGGCTCATAACCGCGCAGCGGTTACGGCTTTCTTAACTCAACACGGAGTCCCCAATGCAGGGGCTAATATTATTTTCGTGGTTGAAGCTGATCCAGCATACCGCTTTGAAGTTATTTATTCTTGGGTTACTATTCCCACGGTAAATGCAAATGATAATTTGTTTCACTCTTACACGGCCGCTGCTCCTCCAGCAGCGTATCATCCATATGCATTAATTGAAGTTCCGTTGACGTCCTGGGAGCATACCATTTGGTTTAATGGCGCCCTTCCTCACCCTGTTTCTTTTGTTCAAATGGGCCCCTTGTCTATCGACGGGGCTAGTCGGCCTGTTTTGGGTGGTTTTACACTGCATCCCAATTATCTCAATTATCTCAATGTTACTGTTGCAGAGCTACGGATACTATATACACAATTGGTTCATCTTCATAGGCTCGTGCACTTCAGCCGCGCCGGCGGGGGCTGCTCCTCTGGCACCTGGTCAGGGAGGAGGTCTTGTGATTAGTCCTGTCATGATTAACTCAGTGATGGGTAAACGTCCTCAAAATCGTGATGACTGGCTCGCACAAACATTTGAGCAACTTGAGGCTGTTTTTCCACATACTTCTCCTGTTGAGAAACACAGGATCCTTACCATGAGTTTGCCGAGTGGTCTGATCCTCCTTTAGCGGACTGCACAACCTGGGGGATGGTATTTGCTTCGGTGTATACACTGTGCTTTGGCACTCCCTCTATGAGCGTTCTACTGAGCGTTCTGAAGAAGGTAAAGGATGAACAATGGGCTGGTCCAGCCCTGGATTAGGGGATGAAGTTAGTGGACATGTTTCCTGTTGTCTCCGACATGATGCTGGCCCACATTAAAGGTGAAGCAGTTTGCTTACAAGTGCGTCAACGCCTGGCGGCGGTGGCGGACGTTGATCGGGAACGACAGTTGCTGATTATTATTGCTGATGTGTATATTTCAGGTTCCTGATCCTCATTCTTCTCATTCCTTTCAGGAATTGTCGGATCAACAATTCGGCAGAGGAGAGCGACAGGATCGCAGACAAGGTGAGTCTACACAGACAAGACGTGACCCGAAGCACCAGTTTGACGTGAAAGTCAAACAGGAGGGACCACCTCAATATCGAGCCCCATTTCAGAAGAAAAAAGTTGCTGCTTTGGCTGCAAAGTATGCCTCAGATGGTGAGAACCCTGCTTCTCGACAGGAGTTGAGCGGTTACCCTCCTCGACAGCGCGGCGGAGGTTACCATAGTGCGGCAGACACTCCACCAGCATCTGGTGGCGAAAGCAACTGACACTTTTATTACCGTGGAAACAGCTGACACTCGAGTTGCCCCTCCTGATAGGCTTTATGAAGTAGGCCTCCAAATTGAAGGTCATATTAAACGCACTATTAATGCAGTCTTTTGGGATAACCTTACCTCTGCTTATGATATTTTGTTGGCGGAGGTTGATTGGCCTCCACCTTTTGTTCTTGCTTCCTCTGAAGGGGAGGATGTTATTCTCCCGAGTTTTTCGCAATATGTCCCAGAAGAGGCTAGACTTGCTTATGCAGCGGAGTGGGCACTAGCCCTAGCTCCGACATTGTATCGCAATCAGGCGGGTTGGGAGAGGGATTCTCCAGAGCATATAATTCCTTTGCGCTCTACACCGCAGCCCCAACCCCAATGCCCAATTAAACGTGATGCTAAAGCGCACGTTGGTGAAATTCTTACCCAGTTGGAATATCAGGGTGTGATTGAACCCTGTGTTTCGTCGATGAATAATCCTCTTTTTCCGATATTGAAACCGGACAGTTCATATCGTATAGTTTTGGATTACAGACATTAAAACAGTCATGTTCGTACCTTTGTGGTACAGAACACCCATAGCTCTGCATTAGTTAACAACATTGTTCACAAAAAATATAAAACGACTTTGGATATTTCCAATAGATTTTTTGCTCACACTTTGGCTCTTGAAAGCAGTGACTTGACAGCATTCAGCGCGTTAGGCAATCAGAAAAGATATTCAAGATTGCCTATGGGATATAAGAATAACCCAGGGGTTTTTGCGGCACGCATTGTGTCGATTTTACATGAAATTGACCCTGATGCATTCTCGTACGTCGACGATATTTACTTGACGGATGATGAAATAAATCTGCATCTCAAGCGGGTGGACCGCATTATCTCACACTTTGCTAACTTGGGTTACAAATTCAATTTTGCTAAGTCGCATATTGTCTTCTTGGCTGTCCTTTTCCTTGGTTATGAACTTAACAATGCAGGTAGGGGGTTGGCCCCCACTTTCTGGAGAAATGTACTAAATTGCAACCTCCTTCTCCACTTGAAAAAGAACAATCTTTGCTGGGTTTTTTAAATTTCGGGAGGACTTATGCCCATGTATCAAACCGCTTTACGCAGTGATACAACCATCATTTTCTACTTCCAGTTGACTTCCGGAACATACCGCAATACTTAGGTCTTTACAGTCTGATCTGCTTGCGACCCAGTTCTTGTTGAAAAGAGACAATACTACAAATTTGGTCATACGGATTGTACCAGGAGCGTTAGGTTTTACGTACGTGACGTTCAATGAAGGGAACACTGTCCCCGTTGCTCAGTGGTGGCTGGTGACATTTGTAAGTGGTGGGGCGTAAAAATATTGGCATAATGCACCGCAGCGAGCGAGCGTAGCGAGCGAGCCCGAACAACCTAAGGAGGGTTCGGGGGGGTTCTCCCCCCGAGATAATTTTGAAAAAAGAGTGGACAAATGGTGCATTTTCAAGCAAATTTGAGAATGCAGGAAGGTTAATAAAGCAATTGTGAAAGTGCAGTTATTACATTAATAAAGAGATGTCATATAACATAGGTAGCTGCTTATTCAAGCTTTCTTTCACCCCATAGTCCAGCAGGGTCTTGATACAAGACAGATAAGAGAAAAAGCAGTGTGGTCCTCGACCAGGAAGACACTCATATTTCGTTGGTAAGAAGTCAAAGGATTGGTCAAATTGAAAACCTGAAATGCAATGTGCAATCAAACAATTTGCAAGTACATCTCATCTATGTTCAACAAGCCATGTTTTACCCATGATTGGAATTGTGAATCACCAAATAAACTGAGCCACTGCAATCAAAAGCAGAGGGCCTCCTCAAAAAGTATGCCCTTAAGAGAGTTCTCTCATCTCATGTCCTCTCTATATTTTCTCTGGAAGTTGAAAACTCATCACAGTCTACTGCACAAACCTGAACCCTTCTGCATATTCCAACTCCCCTTATATTTTCCAGGCGAAAGTTTTCTCTATGTTTTGATAGATAAAAAAGCAACTGCATTGTTTGCTTTAGAAGTCATCACTGGTTTGAGTGGCTAGTAAGTGAAAAACACAGAGGACTTAAGGGTTCTACTTACTCCCCACTTCCTCACTGGCTGATTCCCTGTGTGCAGTGAGAATGTGCTTTCCCTGTATGATGTCATTACTATGCACCTCTTCTAGTCTCCAAGTTGGGGGTGGGATGGTTCCTCACGCAGCCCTGTTCTTTCTGGGAAGTTAAAACCATACCAATTTCTCCGGTTAAATGTGGTGCCCACTGTTTGGGAAAGGCGGAGGCGAGGGGACACTGCTATCGCTGGATAAGTGAGTGCCTGATTTATTTCCATGCCATTTCATCTTTAAAGTTATTCTGACAGTGGCTGTGCTTGGGGCATGTGAGCCTAGGGACCATTGGAAGGATTCGGTCTAGGTGTTTGTGGCCGTGGCTAAGAGCTTTTGTGGCTGGAAAGGGTAAATGTCAGTCAGCTGTTGTGTAGAATCGTTGCTACAGTCCTGGCGCTCACAGCAGCGGTCTTAGTTTCGTGGCTCCGATTCTGGGCCGCCTTCTCCCCGGGTGCAGGAGAGGGGTTGGAAAAGGGCAACGAACCTAACCCACCGGTGAGGCAGCGATGAAGAGCTGTGTCCCCACAGGCCCAGTTTCGGGTGTCCTGACGACAATTTACTGCAGAGCTTTGGCTTGGAGGGCTGAGGGCAGCGTTAATGCGAATGCCTGCCCTGGTCCCGTGAAACCTCTTAGAGTCTGAGGCTGAGGAGCAGATCCAGCGGACCAGGAAGACAAGGACAATGTTCAGGACACAAGTCCTAAGGAAAGTAGTGAGGGGCTGATTATCATATGGAAATCGCAATAACGTCGCAGAAAGTGACATTACATGAAGTGATACAAGTAGGTATAATAATTGTCTCTTAAAAGATCAAGGGCCTATTTACAAAAACGACGACGTATCAATAACAAAAGTGAAAACAAAATTTTTTGGTTTTATTTTGTATACATCAAGAGCGTATGTTTTTACACATATCCGATTGTAACTAAGCTCAGAAATCGCTGAAAGCAACAATATGTTTAAACAGACAAGTGGACCTTGGAGAGTACATGTTTGAACTACTTTAAGTGGGTAAACTAAATGTGCTAGGTGTATCTTTTAAACATTAAAATTGCTGTTGATGAGTGTTTGTTTACTGCTGACATCCTTTATCCAGCTCCAAAGCACATTAAAGTTTGTAAAGCAATAGAGCAGTTAATTTTGTCAAGTTTTCAGAGAATACATTCGAAGATGATCTCTCCTTGGCCATTGCCACAAATGAACTTGAAGCTGCAATCAGGATGGAGGCTTACAAAGACCTTGAGGCCAGGTTACATGCATCAAAGTGTTTGCAAAGGCAAGCAGCAGCAATGCTGGGGTACAAGGTGACACCTCTGAGCACTGGGCTAAGGACTACTGAGTACTCTTTCTAAAAACAGTTGGGGAACTCTGTACACCCGCTTCCAAATCTGACTTGTGCCATGATAGTGTACCTGTGAGCACATGCAACCATGAATCTACCTGGTGAACTCACTTCCCTGCAGCAAGAAAAGACCTAGTTAATCTCTGGGTCCATCACAATCATAACAAAAGTTCACAATTCTGCCTTCTTGGCATTGACCTCGAGTCTGTGGCCCTAGTCTCATGTGCTGGGGCTGGGTTTGATGGCATTCAAACACTCAACCCAAACCAACTTGGAACTACCCAACTTGGAACCAGGGTCCAGCAGCAGGTAGTCAAGTACCAGATCAGGTTTCTGAACGTATTTGTCACCCTAGAGAAACTGAAGTTTCCCTTAACCCTGGAGGCCACATTTTTCCAAAGGTCACCAAAATACCTTGGGCTGTGGCCATTTGAAGTTACCTCGGTATTCCTAACCCAATACACAAAATTCCCCATAATCCCAACAGAGTCAAAAAATCTGGTTATGATTAGCCAGTTCTAAAATGCATGCAGAGCCACGGAATTATGTGATTCTATAGCCTTGAATGCAGCGCTTTCAACATAATTATAGATTTGCCTCATTTGCCACATAATCCATCATCTGCTGCATAATATACAGATTTACCAAAATAAATAATTGTTCTAGCTCAAACAGATCAAAAGTTACCAAAAATGTGGGGGCGCGAGTTGCCACCAGAGGAAGGCCCTACCTGAGAAGTTTGACTGATCACATTTCAATTGCTTATTGCTGCATGTGAGTGTTAAACTGTTACTAATAATTCGGAACCTTTACCCATATAGTGTTAGCATGTAGCAAAAAGACAAAATAATGCAAGAATACTGTCACAAGATGCGCTGCATTATGCCAGATAATTTGCCTTTTCTTGCCACCTAATTTAGTTAACTCTGAGCATAATTTGACCCCCGCCACTAAATGCCAGGTGCCCGTGATACAGGATGATGAAAAAATTATCACGTTGTTCCAGTAACCCAGAGCACTAAAAACAAACATTAACAGAACTGGCCACTTACTACCTATTGGTTTATTTATCCACTTGGTAGTCCCAATCCGGACCTGCAAGCCCTGTAGGCCCCCCAGCACCAGCGAACAGTTACTAAATATGCAAACATTGTCTGTGACTGAAAACCCCAAACTGCAGTAGATCTATTGTGCCCATGTTAAATGTGTGCTTGGTAAACATAGGGTTTCTTCTGGGCGAACAACACAACAGAACGTTTTCATATATTTGAGTGTAAATGATCAAATGGAAGCAACAAAAAAAAGACTACAACTCCCAGAATGCTCTGGTGCGTTAAATGAAAGATTCTAAAAGTGTTTCCACTCTGTGGCCTGAAATAGCAACTGTAGTAAATGAAAACAATTGAAGACAAAGAAGCGATTTAACTAACCACCCCCTCCCGTCCACCCATTCTAACACCTCCTGTTCGGTCCTCTGAGGAGGGGGAAGGGAGACTCGGGGCTGGTGGGGATGGGGGTGATGGCGCCCCAGTTTCAACGTTGTTTTATTCTGTGTGGCTACAATTTGTGCTGAACGGGGCCAGTAAAAATGTGTGCACTGCAGGACGAAGGCTCTTTCTTCCCTTCGGGGGATGCTCGGCACAGGGCCGGCTGCGCTTAGCATATCAATGCGCAGGGTCGGGGTCTGCGCTGGGGTCATTCTAGCAGCCACCTATTGAGCCAGCCCTGGTATTTAAGCTGTAGATGTGGGCCAGGGGCTTAAAGGGGAGGCCTTTTCATCCCGTTACCGGAGCCGACCAGTCACTCGAGGTGAGTATGCGCAGCTCTGGGTCCTCCGGGTCTGTATCCCTCTGTGTCCATCTCTTAACTAACAGCGGTCACCGGCATCGGGTGTGTCTACGGGTCTCACGGGTGCACAGGGTATGTTTTCCGGTCATACTGAGTGTGTATCATCCTTACATATCCAACAGGCACACTGAGTATGTCACCCCCCAACCCACCAGCGCCCCGGGCAAGTTGCCCATCACACTGGCTGTGTACTAATTGGTCACACTTGGAAAGTATGCCATAGCCACATTGGGTGTGTTTTCACCAGACACTGTAGGTAGTACACACCGGTCAGCAGTGAATATGGTAAGTAGGACCAGACAACATTAAAATTATAGGGGAATTTTGTGTTACACTTGTTGCGGGAAATTTCCATAATTATGCCACATTACGTAATTACGCTGCCATTCATCACCGGGGCGAGAGGTGAGAAAAGGCCGTTTTATTACAACCTGATAGGTGCTCCCCTTTAAAACCCCATGCTCTTTCTACCTTGGACTGGAAACAAAGCTCCATCCATACATTGAACACAGAAAACATGAATCGTGAAGGGCGGTCTAAGTGCCTGTTTCATTAGACTATGGATGCATAATTCTGTCTCCAGATGATAGACATTACTACCTGTCAAAGTCTGAGGTGAAATTAACCCGGTTTAATGGATGTCTGAAGCAAAACATGGCTTGCGTGCTTTCTGCATTCACAGAGAAGGGGACGTCGTCTTTGGGAGGGTCAAACAGACAGGGCCACTAGGTGAATATAAACCATGATCGCAGAATAAAGGGTGAATGGTCAAACAGGGAGAGGATTCACGACTATAAGCCATTGGCTGTAAATGCAAGGCGATGAGGAAAGCAGAAACTGGGTGATGCTTACAGGCAAGCAGGTGCAAGATGACGGGACAGGTGTGTGAAGGTCCATTTTAAGGCACCACGGAGTCAGGCAAGGTGAAGGAGAAAGCAAGACAAAAAAGGTACGAGATAGGAATCCATGGTGTCAGGTCCAGGCCACAGAACAGATAGAGTAGGGGGTTTGGTGGGGGCTGCTATAGTTTACAGGCAACGTGTTGAACAGAGTACAGACCAACTGTGAAGATGAAAGGACATGTATGGGGAGCCATGCTTTCCACCACCAGCCAATCAGGTCGTGTTTGCAGCACACGCATGGAGGGGCGGAGGGGAATCATGCTAAGCCTGCCAGGTCTGGAGCAAAGGCACATTCATTGGCAGAGATTATGCTGACATGCACGACTAACCAAGCGCGTTGGAACAGTCATTGTGAGGGGCTATGCTTTAGAAGCACTGACCTCTGTATCCTGTACAAAGGCACAATTGCTGAGAGTGGCGGCGCTTAGTAGCACCATACTGTCAGATTCACTCTGAAGCACGGCCACTGGGAGTGGTCACGCTGGTATGCAAATGCTTGACAGGTATAGTGCAAAGAAACATACATTGGAGAAATCATGCATAGACTACTGGCCGCTCACATAGTGTGAATGGACTGAAAATGTGATGGGTCACGGCTTAATATGTCAAGCTGACAGATCCCGTCTGGGGGCGCTGTCTTTGGAAGATGACACTTGCAAGCTGGTGATACAATGTGACGAGCAAAAAGCAATCAAACGGACTGTTCGTGCAGCGGACAAGCCCGGTGTGAATGGTCAGTCATGGGTAGAGGTCATGATTACAAAACACAGTCTGTCAGGTCCAGTATGAGGGTAAGGAATGAGGATTACATGCACCAGGCTGTAAAATCTAATAAAGTGGAAGGACCTGTTAAGGGCAACTAACGCACGCTGTACTAGGCTGCCCGACTCATAGTTCATAGACACGAGAGGGAATTAAAAGATATGGGACAAGCACCCTGGCTGGCCTGCACGAGTAGAACAGTTCAACCTCTGTAAAGGATCCCTGGAAACATTTCCATTATGGAGGAGGCCAGGTGGCATTACTGGGCATGTGGACACACGAGAAGCAATCATGTCTGCCCCCAGCAAGCCAAAGATAAAAGACCAGACTCGGAGAGGGATCTTGGCTAAACCGCTACAATAGGAAGGTGATCAGCAGGAGGAATGCGCTCAAGAAGCTAGTCACAACGAGGAGGGTGGCAAGTGGTTGCCCCCCACCTCCTACTCCGATTGGTGATGGATGGAAGTACCTGTGAATCTTGCGCTCGGTGTTAGAGCCTGATGGCTGCCAGACAGGAATAACGGCAGAGAAACGCCTGCTCCAGAAACTGCTGACAAGCTAGTCTACTTTTTAAGTGAAACGAGAACTTCGTTTGATTGACCCTGTGTGCTTTTAGGGCACACTCGGGAAAATAATATTTCGCTTTATTATGGAATTCTGACTTTGGAACTGGGGGGTCGCTTCGAATCCTAGCCTCGGCTCAACATCCTGCGAGTCTGAGCAAATCACTTAATCTCCCCGTGCCTAAAGAATCAGTACAAAGTCTGTCTCACTTGTAAAGTGCTCTAATGCCTTCGGGTCAAGGTCACGCTATATCACCATGAAAAAACCTGCCACCGTTCCCATATCCACATGAGCCCGATAAAGTGTACATAACTGATGGATGGGGGAGGGGGGCAGTCTAGTTGTGTGTGAGCAAGAAGCATGATGGTGCGACGAGCAGCGCTCCTCCATTGGTGTCGCCGAGGCCACCCATACTTCCTGTTGTTGAGAAGCGTTGGGGGAAGGGCTCGACTAGTTATGTTTCATGGACACCCGATGGGCATAGACCCTTAAACTTACTTTCAGACTCCTGGGGTTGGTATGCGTGAGGGGGGGGGGGTGGGTGGGGCACCTATGGGAATGCAGAGCTTGTTTATGTTCAACTCCGTATCTCACTGCTCCAATGAATTATCTTTGCAGAACCCGCGGTCCTGCTTATGAAATACGAGTTGTCAGTGTGTGTGATACAAGTCTTGATCCATGTCCTAATCCCACTGTCCAATATGACTAAAATGCGTGTCCCTAGGAAGACCCCCTGCCTCCAAATCTGCAGCAGTGTGGATACTTTAGTGACAGGCCCAGCACCAATGTCACAGTCATGTGGGCAAAAACATAAGCAGCAAAACATGACAGGGCGACAGTCGGCATATTGCCCAGCTCGGTGTGAGACTGTGTAGCGCACAGAAACATGCCACTGACCCCCCTTCGCTGCCTCTACCTGCCCCCTGCTTCTCAGTGTTCACTGCAGAGCAGCCGCGGCTCACAGTACTCGGGGGGGGGGGGGGTCGCGCGGGGGTGGGGGGCCGAGGAGGGAGAATACAAAATTTAGCAAACTTACCTGACCGCCTCTGCTCCAGGTCCGCGATGCAGCAATGGCGCCTCTTCGATCAGGAGTGGAGTGGCAACCCCTCAGCCAATCCTGGCGCTGCTGCAGCGCCAGGATTGGCCGAGGGCACGGTTACTCTTCGCCCGCCGCCTGCCCATTAGGAGACCGAGGGGCTCCTAATGGGCATGCGCAAGCCAGTGCCAACACAAGTGCGCATGACTGGGCACGGGCGAAAAATTCGCTCACCTTCCCCACTCAAGCGCACTTGTGCTGCTGACGTCCCTGGCTGGTCTGACAATGCATGTCAGTCAACATGACGCCGGACCGCCCACCCCCTTCAGACTCTGAAGGGGGTGGGCGGTCCGACGTCATGCTGACTGACATGATTGCCAGACTCAGTTCTCCCTCGGTGACGGCATCTCTGAACTTAAGTAAACTAAGTTCAGAGATGCCGAGGGAGCTGCGGGCACGGGCGGGGGGGCAACGCCCCAACGCCCCAATGGACGCACCGCCCCTGCCGTTGCTTATAAATCACATTTGTATACTTCAGCAGAGTTGCATTTTTCTTCTACAGAAAACATTTTGACAGATGTGAGGATGGCGATTCTTAAAGAATGCTCTCTGGCTCAGGGAAACCGCATTTTCACGGTTTCGCCAGTGCCTGCTTTAGAAGCAGTCACAAAGGCGAGTGTTCCAAATTCCAAGGCTTTACATCCCCATTGGATACAATGGGCTAGTTCATTGACGTCGGCTGTTGTCAATTTTATTTTTGATTTTCTTTGCAAACGCAGGAGTTTTTACAATATGAACATGTTCTTCCTCCTCCATTGTCATTGCTTCCTCTTGATCAGTACAAATGCATTATCTACATTGATGGTTCTGCACAGCCTGCCATTGATTCTAAGCATGCTTATTCTGCAGTCTGCGCTATTGTGGCAGGCACGATAGTGGATGGTGATTTTAAATTTTCCTTGGTGCACACACAATCCCTTGGGGATTGTACGGCACAATTGGCCGAGTTACGTGCTCTGGAATTTGCAGAGCCTGAAGTCCCTACGCTGGTAGTGTGCGATTCCTTTTACTGTGTACAATCTTTCAATGACAACTTGTTCTTTTGGTCACAAAATGATTTTCGTTATTCTAAAGGTAGCGCAATCAAGCATAAAACGCTTTGGGTCCGAGTGGCCGCTCTTAAGGAACGATTGCCACTCACACATGTTATTTATACATTTGGACATCAGTGTGTGGGAGCACACGCTGTCAGTAATTCATTGGCTGATAAGGCAGCCATATCTGCAGTAGCCACTTGCTCTGTAGCAGCAGTTACTAGGTCTATGACTAAAATTGATGATGGCATTCTGGCAGCTATTGCAGTGACACAGGAAGGAACGGAGTACCCCCAAGGTTTCCTTTCATGTTACACATATCACTTGACGTCCAATCAAATTCCACATGCAACTATATCATCCGTTGGGGATCGGCTTATTCCCAACGAGGACCGCAGACTTTCTTTGATCATTGTCGCACATGAAGGCGTGGCATCTGCCCATGCCAGTGTGACAGCGACAATATCACTTTTATAGCAACGTTTTTGGTGGCATGGATTATATCAGCATTTGTCAACAAATTAAACCTTCTACAGTTTCACGTCCACCACATACTCAACTTTACATTTCAAATCAACCATTAGGTTGCATTTACCTTGATCACTGTGGTCCTTTGACTTCAGGCAATGCTTTTAAATATATTTTGGTAGCAGTGGATTCTTGCACTAGATTCCTTTGGGTTTGGCCGCAACACAGTGCTGGCGCTCGAACTGTTATAAAAGATTTGCGTGTCTTTGTAGGGACATTTGCCTGTGGCACCTTCCATTCTGACCAAGGTCTGGCTTTTGCATCTAAGGCTTACCGTGATGTGAGGAAGTCTCTGGGGGTGCAGGTGCAATTCTTGTCTCCATATCGGCCTGAGGGCAATTCTGTTGTGGAGGGGATGAAACGTGACTTAAAGCAATCTTTATCAGCTAGAGTATTAGGTACTGGCAGGGGCTGGCTGTCTCATCTTTGTGGAGTCCAACGTGCACTTAATAATCTCCCTAGAAGATCTCTGGGTGGGCGGACCCCATATGAAATGCTCTTTGGAATTAAAATGTTTGTGCCAGACCTTGATGGTCTAGACGTTGTGGCGGCTGCCGCAACGTTTGACGTAGATAACCATTGTGCTATGTTACAGGATTTACAAAAGACTTGTGATACACTGGCGAAAGACCATTTGCCTCTTCCACAGATGCAGCGGTGCTGATTCCTTTTACAGGCTGGCTTCCTAAAGTTGGAGATCTGGTCCAAGAAAAAGTGGAGAAAAAAACCAAGAATGTGGTCCTTCTTACCGTGCACCAGTACCAGTACCAGTCCTTGGATCACCGTACAGTGATTCTACCTCCACTGCCTGGTCGTAAGGAGAATCAATTTATTTCCATCGAACATGTCAAGTTACACCATATGGCCGATACTCAATAGCATGCCTACAAGCATTTCCCAACAGGATGTTTCACTGCGTCCAATGACTACTGTCTCCCCTACCACTCCTCAACAACAGGAAGGGGAGATGGAGTCTTCAATTGATTTGTAGCCTGCTTTACCTTCAACATCTACCGCTGAGGCATTGAGTATGCCTCCCCACCGCTCAAAGTTATAGTTGACATTTCTGAAAGTGCAATTCATTTACATTCCGAAGAGCAACCCCCATTATTTAGTCTAGGTTCAAGTGGTTATTATATGGACCGAGATAACTTCTCTTCTGATACATCTTCCTCATCTTCATCTGAGGCAGAGCCCCTGACACGGATTTGTGTTTTCATCTCCTGGTTTAAAAGAACTTACCTTGTTCCCCCTTGAACATACATTTGGATGGTGCTTACGATGGTGTTCCTCTTTATGTGGATTGGTTTTGTGACAGTTTTTTTCTTATTAATAAATGGCCATTACTTACCTGAACTCTCTGCTGTAGACTTGGTGGACGGTGTTCTGGCCCCACACACTTCGTCTCACAAAATGAAAAGGGATCAATCCCTGGCTAATATTTCAGCATTCCCAATTGTTGATGGTATCGTTTGGGATAAAGTACCATTCGATATCTATGGTCCTACGGAAACTTTGCAAATTCCATACGTATTCCGAGTTTCTTTGGGTGATATTATGACTGGAATACACTCCAATGACTGGGATTTGAACGCTGTTTATTCTCTGTTTTCGGACTTAAAATATCACACTGCTTTTGATACTGAAGATATGTATTTAAATTCAGCAAATTATGCTGATTTATTCTGTTACCAACATTATGGCCATCATTGTTTACACAAAACCAACACTCAAAGACCGTTTTTTATTTACATTCAATGGGAGCATTGCCCTACACCATTCCAGGGGAGCTCACAGACTCAGAAAAGAAAATGTGTAGATTTTTCTAGTTACAATATTTCTGACCCGAGATCATATTTTTACAAATTGAATTTGCCTACAACCACCAAATTCATGCTGACCCATACTAAATTGGTCTATTCTTCTTCTTTCATAACCGATTTGTCCCTGAAGGGCTATGATTACAGTAAAGGACATAATCGATTTGAAATCTATTTGGGGTACCAAAGATTGGCAGGTGCAGGGCACAGAATCTTTGCATCGTGCATGTTTAATACCATCTCAGCTGGTATTTTTGAATCGGACAGTTCAACAAACTACATGTTTTGGGTTGGCCACTGCTAAAAATTTGTAAACTCCCTCAATTCCCTCTTTGGCTGCCTATGATGCATGGCAGGCACATACTAATTATACAATTGAGAACTTAACTGAAATGTTTCAAAATGGTACTCTTAATTCCTCTGATATTGATCCTTTGGGTTGGTTACAGTGGCCAACTAATACTAATGCTTGTCAGTTACGCTTTTCTAATGCCTCTACAGGATTTACGTTAAGTAGACCTGATCCTCGTTTCCCAATCCCATACTGTTACTACGTATTCAGTAGGTAAATTGTGTCAACAATGGTTAGAACATTCCACAGTGTCATCTGTGAAACAACACCTTTCTCTTTTGTCCGGTGACATCGATCTGGCAGATTTCCTTTTAGGTCCAAAAACCCCTTGAATTAAACGTTTTGCATATGCAGCATATAATGAATTTTGGAAACTGTCCCAGATGGAAGCGGCAGTACGCTTACGACAAATTGATCAAGATAATTTCGAAAAAGTTCTAGCCGTGGTTGATAACAGTACTAACACTGTCATCTCGTATATATACTTTAAATAATATTGTATCATCTGTAATTGATATTGTTCAGAATGAAGTGTCTATAATGTATCATGGTCAAAATCAGTTACGCTCTGGTACGCAATTTAGTTGGACTTTGCAAACGCTTAAAAGTGGGAAAGTACTGTGGGATTATCTGATTACTTCCGCCCTGTTTTTACCATTTCATTTGACAGATAAACAAACACTTATGTCAATGAAGGACGCAACATGCACAATGTTACACATTGAAAAACTTGAACAGTTACCGTTTTCAGTAGCAGAAACTGATTCTGCCATGTGGTTAATACATGGGGTTATTTCATTGCCCACCTCACTGTTCCAGTTCACGGCCTGCATGAGACATTATCCTGCAGGCAGATATGAACCACTTGGGAATAGCTATATTCATGAATTATGGTCATTGCCTTTTGTGTTCCGTTGTCAATGAGCAGATAAGGAAGTCTTACTTACTGGGGAAGATTGTGATTCTATGGTAGGGCACTCCCTTCTCTGTAAACAAGTGAAACTGCACGGTGCTTGCAACATTTCGGCCTCTAATTTAGCTTGTTTTTTAAAAGGGACTCCAGTCCCAGCTATTATTCCCACCCTGACTCTGCTTTCTAAAGGCAGTTATCTTATCCCAAATAACCACAACTGCTGCGGCTTACGGGCAGGCATCCCGTATTTAGTAATGGTTTCACAGTGTGTTACAAGTTGCAGCAATGTTCTCTTTCCACTCTCACACGGGATCGTAGATAGTTCTTTGTGGCCCTCCATTCCAACTTTGAAAACAGATTTCAATAAGCTAAGCAGCCTCAAAGCGCTATTGTTTCAACAAGAAGTCGCTCTCGCATCAGCTTGTGAGAACTTCGAACTGCAGGTGGCGAGAACATCAAGTGAGATTCAGTCACTTCTGAACACAAATCTCCCACTACATTTTGGAGAAGTAATTCCCCAAATATTTAATGCGTCTGATACCGAGGGCCTAGCCCACTTTTTTAAACTTGTGGGTTCCGGCCTTGTCACCTCCTTTTAGACTATTTTTGGAATAATCCCAGCTTTTATTCATTCTATTTTTTCCAGCGCCTTCGGAGGGTTTCCTTTGCTGCTCCTCTTGATTTGCACTAGTACTTCTCTTGCTGCTCCGTAATGGCTGCTCGACCTGTGGTGCTGCATTGCCGGGACCAATTGCAGCTGTACCGTGAACAGATGCGCCAACTTTTTGGGTTCATGTCATTAGAAGCTCTTAACATCGACTATTGGCTGACCTTCCGTTATGCCTACTTCACCTGCGTGCAACCTGTGTTCTACTGCCTCCGGTGCCCCTTTCAATGGACCCTGAATGTCTGCCTCTCCAATACATCACACGCTTCCCTGGAGTATGAACTGTTGATGGGTCCTTTTATGGCCCATGACCAGGACTGGTATGATCCTACACTTGGGGGTATATTCACAAGAACGTGTGCTAAACATCTCCAAAAAATGTTAACTCAACTTTACACATCGCAGCCTATCACGGGAAAATAACCCTGTGTTAACGTGGACTTCACAACACGGCGGTACCATGCGATAGTCCCCCGAAAACGCGGCCAATGTCCGCGATACAACCACCGCGACGGAGATAAAAACACAAACCCCAACGTGTAAAAAGACGCGATGTGCCCAAACGCGATACGAAAACAGTGACAACCAGCGAGAGGCCAGCAATACCCACGTGTAATGCGGGGAAAAGCACAAGAACAGCATACGGAAAATGCCACTAAAAACTAAATCAACTGCGGAGTACCACGGATGCACCCTGACCGACTGCAGAGGACAACATGAACCCCACATTCCCACGGAGGAACACCCAGGAATACAGGGCTCGTGGAAGGGCAATGAGAAGAGGAAGACGGGGTACAGTCTACAGGAAAACCCGATTATCGCCACGGATGAGACAGAACACCATCACCAACTGTACGTCACCTCCAGCGTGTCATTGGCAACAAAGAGGCAAAGATGGCACACCACCTCGGACCATGTGAATGCCGTCGCATGGCAGAGGAGGACAATGGAAGAGCACAAGAGGCGCTGGACTGATGTGAATGGCAAAACCAAGCAGAAACTTGCTGCCAACACGAAAGCAGCAACGCACCCCGGAGGAGGGGGGCCAGCAGAACACCAGGAGCTGAATGACATGGAGAAGATGGTGGCCACAGTCACCAGTCGGGAGACGGTGACATGAGTTGGTGATCTGGACACTGCCCAACATGACCCAACATTACATCAACATGGTGCGTAGCGACCTGGGAGTGGGGGGACGGGGGGAGATGGGCACAATGGCACACATGCACAATCAAGCAGGGCACACTGCACACCCACAATGACTGTGGATCATGTCCCTGATCCCACAGGAACACTTCAGCACACACACAAACACCAAGTAGTCCCATGAACACCATGTGCCCAAAGGGGCACCCACCCAACACATCAACATTCACACAACCAACACATGCCCACGTGCGAAACACAGCAAGCATGCATATACGTCAGCCACACTGACAATGCAAGAGACACCACATGACGAGTAGCTTGGCTGCAGTCCTATCATCATGGCAATGTACACGGCACGACACTGAGGTGGCTGAGTGCGGACAACACCCGAAAAGGAGCAGGTCACACTCGGACACAACTACCTGCTCAAACAACCCCTGACGTCAACGACACATCTGCGGACAAACCATGCCCAAGAGTCACAACTCGACAAAGAGCACAAGTTACCCAAGTCTGCAACGTCTCAGCACCGTGGAAGCACAGAACTGACAGGCACACCGCATGAAAGGGATCAGTGGCAGACAAATCAGAGCCGCTGGAGCGAATCACCCACCGTGCAGCATACGCACATAAGTATAAGTGCACCGCGACATTGACAACATCCCGGTACAAACAGCTACACCTCCACAACAGAACACAGGACGCAACCGGTGCCGCAAATGTGCACAACATGGAAAATCACATCTGGCACAGCAGGAAACTGTGACATGACAATGTACAAGTATAACCTGTAACCTGCAAATATGTTTTATTCACACATGCTGTGCTTGTGGACATTTTGTACTGTCCCATGATTGCCAGGGACGGCCACAATGTGACGTTCTCATGAGAGGAAATTGGCAATGATGGTGTTCCTACGGGCCATTCCTGCCGCAGCTGCAGTGGGATGTGAACCACCTGCCCCATCGTCCCCATCATCGTCCGGTACTTCTGGAACTGGGATCCATGGGGCATTGGTGTGTACACAGATGTTGTGCAACACACAACATGCAACAATCATCTTGCCCACGATGTCCGGGCTGTACAGGAGCTTTCCACCTGTGCCGTCCAGGCACCTGAAACGTGACTTCAACACGCCAAATGTGCGTTCAACGATGCCCCTGGTGCATATGTGGGCCGCATTGTACTGCCTCTGGGCGGGTGTGTTCAGGTCTCGGAGGGGTGTCATCATCCAAGGGCAGAGTGCATATCCTTGATCACCTGGGACAGTGCAGAGAGAAAAGAGTCAATACTTGGTTCGGCATGATGTGATGGCAGGCCCACTAATCCAGTGATGCCTGTGCTGGCTGTGTGTGGGGTGAGTGTAAGCCAGCCCTCAGGTAGTAGCTGGTGCTGGCAACAACTCCAACAGTCATCAGGCACTCAGAAATGCAATGTCAGAACAACAAGGGAGCATGACTTGAGTCGCTCAGGGTTAGTGGCCCCGGATGCACAGCGGCCGACACGGGCCTACCGCCACGGGACGCTGACCTGCGGGAGACTGGGGTAGGGTCATGAGGGCAGAGCAGGGTCTCGTATGTCTCAGAGGTGCCTTCCGCGGAGTGTCTCGGGGGAGAATGGGAGGTGTACCCCCAGGGCATGATGCAGAGGGCACATGCCAGCTGTGTCCGGCAACATGGCGGATATGAATGCCACAGACTCATGCCAGACACCAAGTCCGTACCTGCCCGTTGCTGATGACAACCCCCAGGCCACAGGCTCAGACACCAACGATGTTCCGCCGGAGGCTGACGGTCACTCACGGCGCACAGGGTTAGTGGCACCAGGTCAGTCCTTGCTACTGGTTGACCTCCTCCGTAACCGTGATCCGTGTTTCCACCGGACTGTGACGCATCTCCCTCTCAGTCCTCCCCCTGCGTACACTGGCATGGACCATGCATTGGTTAATGATGACTCAGTTCAAGATGTGGGACATGCTGGACTGCAGTGTAGCCCGGCTGCAGCGGTGGAGTATGTCAACGAATGGGGACCCCTGGGGGCCTGTGTCACAGAGGACAGCGATGGCCTGAGGAGGCCGCCAAGTTCGCGGGCATGGGTCTTGGAGCTAGCACCGGCACGTGGTGGGCCCTCTTTGACACGGTGTCGGCAGGTGAGCAGTGCGGCCTTGGAGCGCTGAGGCGGGCAGGCCTGGTCTGGGTATCAGCGTCCTGGGGTGCAGCAGGTGCACAGCCTCGCAGGCCCCGCTGCTCACAGCTTCGGCCTCGTGGCGGACTGCGAGACGCCGCCCTGGCAGTGACGTTGGCCTTTCCGGGAGAGAACCACGCTCTGCGCCACAGGGTTTTTTCCACACCCCTGCGCAGGCCTGGCGTACTCAGGGCCAACCCACTACGCTCACGCACACAGGGGGGGACGTAGCGAGCAATATTTCCGCGCTCTGACCCAGGGCCTGGGGTGACATGGTTGCGTCCACTGTTCACTACTCTCCAGTCACCAGCAGTTGATGTCTGCCAGGACATATCTGTGGTTTGCATACCCATGTCTGTCCAGCACATCCACGCCTCACTTGTCGTTGTGTACATTCCCATTCACGGGTCACTTGCATCCTTCGCACATGGCTGCATTCCGCATCTCCACACGATCAGCTGTTGTTTGGCTGTGGTGCCATGATATAGCTGTATTGTGTGCAGGGGAAGCCCAGGATCCCAATGGAGTTGTGTTGTCGTGTCTGGTAGGTGGGCATGTTGATTGACATGTTGTATGTGGTTTGGTCACGTGTGCATTCCCACAGTTGTGGGTTGTGTGATGGTGGCATTGAGGTGTGTGGTGTGTTGATTTGGCACTTACCAACGAGCAGTCCAGTTCCATAGATGCCATCCTGGAAGCGCTGGTTGATGATGGACTGTCGGAAGATGTAGGAATCGTGCACACTGCCGGGGTAGTTTGCGACGACATTGGTGAACATTCCCCGGTGGTCCACTATTGCCTGCACATTGATGGTATGCGTGTGCTTTCTGTTGCGGTAGTGGTGTGCAGTATCCGCAGGGGGCACAAGTGGGACATGTGTGCAGTCAATGGCCCCCAACACGTGTGGGAAGCTAGCAAAGGCGTAGAAGCCTTGCTTTGTCTCCAGCTGTTCCTGCGCAGTGTGGGGGAAGTGAAGGTACTGGGGTATGAAGCTGATGATGGCATCCAGGACAGGTGTGATTAACTTTGATAGGGCTGGCTGTGAGACTCCTCCGACTCTGGCAGTTGTTGGTTGGAAGGTACCAGAGGCCAACAAGTGCAGCACAGCCAGCAGCTTTGGACGCGGAGGGATGTTGGTTCTCCCTGGGTTGGGACCGTCAACCTGTGGGGGATGTGGGTCATGATGCGAATGATGGTTGTCCTTTTGAGCCTGTAGTGGGCAATGACTTCCTCGGGCGTTAGGTCTGTGAGACTGGTGTGTTTTCGGTAGGTCCGCTGTCTTACTCTGCGCTGCCTCTGTGGTGGTCCGGGGGGGGTGCTGGTCCGGGTCCTGGGGGGGGTGGCGGTCCTGGGGGTGGTGACGGTGGGTGTTGTGGCCCTGTTGGGGCTCCGAGCTGCATGATGAGTAGCTCCATGGCATCATTTGTTCTTCGGGTGTGGCTGCGTGCGGGGCTCCGTTGCCTACTGAAGGTAGTCGTCCGGCTTTACACCAGCAGGAGGCATGTGTTAAATACCTGCTGCTACCGCGGCTTATCGCGTGGTTTTGACTCGCATCGCAGATCTGGCAGTTCGTTGTGAAAGTGGTGTTGTGGTGTTTTCGTGTGTTTTTGCACGGGAACGCCTACTCTGCATCTCATTAGGGTTAGTTGGTGGTGTCCTCTGTGAGGATAAGTTTTGGGGCAGTAGTCGCGGGAATACTGGCGATGTCTGCAGTTTGCACCCGCTTGTGAATGGGGTGTTAAATCTATCTCCACTTTTGATGGGTTAAGGTGGAGATAAATCGGCGGTAGGTCCTTGTGAATATGCCCCTTGGAGTGTCAGCAAGCTTGAGTACCTGTGCTCGTGCACAGCGCCTCTTGGATTAGAGTTTCATCGAATTTAGCGCAGGTTGCCCTGAAATGCTCCTGGCAGCTTCTGGATATGAGGAGCATGTCTGATCGTTCGATTTACTCAATTGGATGGCATACCTTTTTACTATGGAATGTTCAGACGGCCTATTGGAGGGTACGGCATTCCACTTTTCCTGTGATGTTTTAGACTCCGAAGGGACTCTGTAGATGAGAACTGAGAAACACTGCGAAGGCCTTTTGTTCTCATTGTTCGATTTACACATTTTGTTCTTCTCTTTTTTTTTTCTCTTTGTCCACCGTGCTTTCGATTTGACCTTTAACAACTATTTGGCCTTTGATCGACCCGCTTTGCCTCTGCTTACCTCTGAGTTCTGTTTTGCCCCGGAACTACCAAACTGACCAAGGGGAGGGTGTCACATGGCCCATGGGGACATTGTCGTCTTCTCTAAGTTAGCATGAGCTCTGCAGATAGATGCGGCTTTGCGCACGTTACTACAAGGCTTTATTTTTGCAAATACTTTGTTCGTCCTTTTCACATGAGAACTGTCTGCTGTGTTCACTTTCTGCTAGTTCCTGGGATTTAGTCTGAGCATTGTGTGCAAGGTCGATAAACAGTGCCTCTAGTTATTCTGTTCTGCTCAGGTCCTAGCACCTAGACAAAACATACCAATGCAGCTGTTGTTTGGAAATCGTACTTTGGTCTTATGGGGATACATGCATAGGGGGCACACACTTGGAGAGGGACCTTTCCAGGGAAAAGGGCGAGACAGCACCTATGATGTATAACTACCATCTATAGTCTAAGGTATGGGGTCAGCAGACAAAACCCAGAGATCTAATATATAATAATACAGCTTCTAAGCAAGGGGAGGGAGGTTAGACTATATTGTATTTTTCATGATGACATCTCCTTTCATGATTTATGGACTAGCTGCTATGCTGACAGTATTTGTATTATGCATTTTCCTGCTTGTTGTGGCACGTATCCTGCATGATAGAGCACGTTAGTTAAAATAAATATTCTAAACTGGTTCGTGTCTCTGTCAGATCTTATTGTGGACAAGAACAAGATTGTGAGTGAAAGGGTGTGTCTTGCAACCGTGAGTCCTGAGAGATTTGGGAGTGTTGTGTTCTGGGGTGTCTAATCACTTGTTTCTCTGTGAGTGAGTAGGAGGGCAAGTGAGACACTATAGCTAGTCGGTCCTGGGCTCATGGGTACTAAGGTGGTAGGATGAGTCAGTCCCTACGCACCAAGGTCCCATAATCCTACGCATGGTTCTGTTCTTGTGCAGAATCCCTGCAACACATCCCGCCCTCACACTCCCTGTTTCGTCTCTGTACTGCCTGCTCACACATGCTACCTTCACTGTACCTCCTCTATCTGGTGTTGCAAATAATAATGCAACGCCAATAGCTCAAACTTTCAGTAATGCAAGACCTATTGCCTAATGCCTAATGCCTTTTGGTAGTCTTTGTTTACTGTAATTATCAGTTATGAGTCATTATGGCAGCAGTGGAACACATTTTAAAGGGATTTCTTCTTATGTTTACTCTTTAAAGTATGTACTGATAAGTGGAAAAATACTGGCTTTAGGTGATTTTCTTAAATTGTGTACCGTCCTGGACATTAAAATACTGGTATCAAATGACGCAGGTAGCAACCCGATAAGTGAGTCATTTTGATTTTACCTTGACTCGCCGTCTTCCTGAGTGCATTGACTCTAAAATAGCTCTGAAAATTAGCTGGACCTCTGGGTTATGAACCAGTGACTTTCAAGTTCTCTGCAGCAGATGCATGAACCCTCCGAGTAATTCTTGTCTTTTTACCTTCACAGTTTCTATAAACAGTGTTTTGTCCCAGTACTTTGCTTGCGGGGCTCTGTGTATCATGAGCAAAGTGCTCTGCAGACTCGCATTTCTATTAGCTAGCGGTACATAATCTCTGCCTTCTCAGTAACTTCTACTTAACTGTCCAAAGCCAATAAATTAACATGACACAAAATTAAGCATCCACTTTCTGTGTTTCTAGAATCCTTCTAACAGTGACCACACACTGCGGTGTAGGATGGACTACTGTTGTGGACCTAATTATATATCATTATAAAAAGGGTTGAAGCTACCTTTGCACAACACAAAGAAAACATGAAAGAGAAGGCAGCTTTAAAGAGCTGTTAGTGCTGCGATTTTCTCCTCTCTTCTTCACATGCATACTAGAGGATGTGTTTTGCAGCTGCTAGAGCAATGTCAGACAAAAAGCAGTTTGACTTTGAAAGATCATTCTGTTTGAACAGATATCTTCCTGAGCCTGCTTGGGGATGTCTAAGAAGTCTCCGAAAGAGACCTAGAGAGTGTGATCACTGGGTTAATCAAGGTAAACCATAGATGCTACATGCAAGATGGTAAAACATTATAATTCTTTCAGCATGGCTAAATGATGGGACCATTGCTGGCTCTTGTGTCTTAGTGGACTAATGCATTCACTGCACTGAAGAGTCTATGTTTGACCAGGTGATCTCAGGTTCAAACCCTTGTTGGTCCATGTGGGGATAGAAAAGTCCTCCTCATGGCGATGGACGTGCACCCCTACCCTGAGTGCCCCAACTCTACTGTTGTCTGGATCCCTAATGCTGATTTTTGTTGTCATAGGCAAACGGGGATTATGCGTGTGCGTCATGGCAGAGTTGTGTCTCACGGATTGCGGTCTTGTTGCACCGAGAGGGATACCCAAAGCTTTACACTCATAGGGCCCGATTCACAGAACTAACTTAAGACAAAATCCTAAACTTACTACCATTTTGGTATTCACAGAAGGCACTTACTCATTTTGGTATTCACAGAAGGCACTTTCTTACTCATTTTGAGTAACTTACTCATTTTGAGTAACTTACTCATTTTGTGTAACTTACTCATTTTGGTATTCACAGAAGGCACTTACTCATTGATGAGTAAGTGCCTTCTGTGAATACCAAAATGAGTAAGTGCCTTCTGTGAATACCAAAATGGTAGTAAGTTTAGGATTTTGTCTTAAGTTAGTTCTGTGAATCGGGCCCATAGTGGTGAGAGGCTGCTGCCTTCACCAGGAGTTACAAACTGAAGTATACAAAAAAGAGATTGATGGTTTGCTTGAATTAATCTCAGCCACTGGTAATAACTCAGGCCGCATCCCAGTCCATCAGTATTTTGGACTCCATGCCACCCCAGTTTGGACCCAGCTGTATGCAAATCAGTCTTGACCCTTCTCCCGTCGGGACAGTCCAGCCCGAACTGCCAAGCCAGGCCCTCCCTGAAGCTGAACGCAAGCAACTCAGGACCGGTTTCGCCCTTTTACCAGGGCAAGCACAAGCAGGAAGGGTTCCCTTCCTGCACATAAACAATCAGAAATGGCTTTTTTCAACTTCTATGTGTGCTGCGTTAGCACACATAGAACTTGCAAAACGCCATTGTTTTACTGATTGTTTACGTGCAGGAAGGGACACCTTCCTGTACATAAACAATCACCTGAGGTGATTTCCTCTTTCTATGCGTGCTGCAGAATGCAGCACGCATAGAAAGAGGAAAAAAACGAGGAGAAATTAATACATTTCTCCTCGTTGCACCTCCATATCCCTCCCCTCGGGAGGCGTAGCATTCAGACGCATTTCCAGATTTACCATTTCTTATAAACACCCACAGCAACACCCATGGAACGCCCCTTTCACGCAAAGTGTTGCGTACAAAGGGGCCATATTTACAAGAACAGGAAAAGTCACGCAGGATGGCTTTTCCTGTCCTCGTAAATATGGGGTACTAAAATGCGCTTCTGGTGCGTCACAAAAAGTGGCACACCGGTTGCGCAAGGGGCTTGTAAATCTGCCCCTTGGTGTCTGGAAATGGAATATACGAAGGGGAGCTTGAGAACAAAAATTGTCATCTGCCAAGCAGCTAGATGGGCTGTTTGAGGAAGGGAAGCACTGCAAAAATATTGCCTGTGACCAGGACTGATGGCCAAGGCCTGCTAGTCTCCCTACTGTGAACTGACATCACCCAGGGAATTCAAGACCACCGGCCCAGGGGCCTGGAGCACCAGCACCAGCATCTGCCTGATTGCCAAGACCAATATGCCCTCTGAGGAAGAGGAGAGAGTTGGAGGGAGCAAGGTCCCGTGGAGAGTCCTAGGGACTGGACTCCCTTTGTGCAGTGTGAGGAGATGGCACCTGCATTGATTGGGTCATTGCCCATGTGCAGGACGAAGTCGGTGACCCTCATCTGCCAGAGGAGGGCTGCCATGAATTGAGACACGTGCATCACTGCGCTGATCAAGCTGGATCATGTATGTAGTGAGGATCCGGCGACTCCATATGCCAGAAGGGGCCAACACAAGGACATTGCCATACTGTGAAAGCAATAGCCTTTGTACTGTGTTGAGCCCTGATCCCGTACACCAGGAGGGGCCGCAGCTGAGGACTTCTCTGTGCCCAACGGACCAGAACCCACGTTCAGGGAGGCTACGGTGACCGCATTTGCCAGAGGGGGTCACCAGGAGCAATAAAAATTGCAACCCTTGCTGGAGAAGTGAGATCACCATGGGGGCATCTGCTCACGGTCATCAAAGCGATGGACCCGCTTCAGGATCGTCGCATCACTCCCTCTTCCACTGTGGGATGGCTCATAAACTTACCCTGCAAAGAAGAGTTGCAAAGAACCTCTGGACGCTCCTGTGGCGCATCCTTGTGTGAGGAACTCTGCGCCCACTGAGTGCAGCCCGTCGGGCTATAGCGGTAAACTAACTTGATTAAGCTGCTGCCACTCCAAGCACCTGCAGACAGGATGTGCTCAGGAACTTCAGACTCTCCAAGGATGCAGGTGTGGGTAAGACTGATTTTGGGCGAGTCAGCCCTGGGGAACGTGCTTGCTAGTTAGTGCTGCAGAGCTGTAACACTGTCGACTTAAAAATCAGTCAGAGTGGACTCTTGAGGCTCAAACTACTAGTAGGGCTTGCCCCGGATGTTGCCTATAGTGAATGGGGAATAACCACTATCGCTACGAAAGAGGAGGAAGTTGGTCCCTGGGGACCGCCTAAGGAAACACTAGAGCCCTGACCTCAGGGGGACTGTGTAGTTGTATGTTAATGTTGTAATTTTCCTTTGGATTGTCAGTGGTAGTAATAAAATACCTCTCTTTTTACATAACAATGAGTATTTGGCTGTACAATTATTTATTGCTGCATGCATTTTGATTTGTAAGCCTGCGTACAATCTCCTTTATCCACATTTCTTCCCCATGGGAGCCTGGGACTGCTCGAACCATGCTATTCCTGAGAGTCAAGTGCTGAGAGGGGTACTTTGCCTAGTTGCTCAGGATCCATAGTAGGTTGGGCACAACAGGAGTAAAAGCCCTCAACCCCTATGGCTTGGCCTAGAAACCCCTGCATGCCTGTGGCCCTCTGAAAGGGATTCTGACAGTCGTCTTAGCTTTCTGTTCTCCTGAGGATGAAAGGCTAAGCTTGACTTAAAAAAGGGCCACTGGGTTGTCTAATAATAAACATGTTAATTTGCTCCAAGACACTAATGGGTGACTGTGTGCTTTACAAACACAGGTTAGTGTTGTTTATGTTTATAGTCAAACATACAAAATCTTTTGCACTTGTGATTTGCAAAAACTCTGACTTTAAGACCAAACAAATGTGCTACAATATACAAAGCATACTTCGTAAGTCAGAAAAGTTTTTACATCTTACGAAGTTCACTTTGAATCACAAAGGACAGAGATAATGTAGTGAAAAAAACACTGGAGATGGAATGCCTGAATTAATCTGAGCTATTGGAAATTATTTGGGCCGCAATCCAGCCCATTATTATTCTTACTATGTCATTCTAGACATAGACTAGCCAAATGTAAGTCCGCCTTGATCCTACTCACAGTCAATGCTGAGATCATTCCAATCTATAAAAAGGGAAACAGAGGATCCCCAAATAACTACCAGCCCATTAGCCTCATAGATAATTTGCAGAAGATTTTCTGGCGCTAGATTACAGGACTAGATGGATGAGGCAGAAATCTTGACACCATTTCAGGCAGGCTTTCATTCTAGTGTTAGCACAGTGGATACCTCAGGCTTTCTAGGGACCACCTTTACTTGGCCTTTGTGGTCCTCAGGGCAGCCTTTGATTTGGTTCCACGGGAGCAACTCTGGTCCACTCTGGCCACAATGGGCATTCATCCACCCTGATGGATATCCTCATTAGACTCCATAGTAGCACTGCTGCTCAGGTTAGATGGGGCCCGGGTGGTTACTTGACCGACCCTATCAAAGTGCAGCATGGAATAAGGCAGGAATGTGTACTCACGCCCACTCTCTTTTCACTGTACATGAAAGATGTGATTTCCTTCTTAGGTGAGTGCACACATGACTCCCCCAAATTAGCCGGTTGCTACACCCCAGCGCTACAATTCGCGGATGATACTCTCCTGCTTTCCCACACTCTATCTGGGCTCCAAAACCTTTTGAACACATTTTACGAGTTTTGTCTCACCCGTGGGCTGGAGGTGAATACAAAATGGAGATCATGGTACTCAACCTGCACAAATCCCACAGAGAGGACTTTCAGCTAAATGGGGAGTTTCTCCAGGTAGAAGGCAAATTCGACAACCTGGGGATTAATATCAACAAGAGCAGGATATGGAAAGCTCAGACGGAAAAGAGTGAAGTGGCTCTCTTACATTCTGCCTCTGCCATTATCAAGAGGTATAGGGCAGCCACCCCCTAAGTCTACATCTCTAGCTACAGAGGTATATAGGGCAATGACACAGGCTGCTGCTCTCTAAATGGCGTCGAAGTCTGGGGAATTTCCAACATCAAAGGCCTGATCACGAAGGTAAAAAACTTCCTGAGATCAATATTTAGCCTCCCGAAGAGCACACCCACCCTCCTGCTTTTTTATGACACTGGATTAAAAAGGGTGGGTGATTTAGCCGTGTTAAAACCACTCTCTACTGGGTGAGGCTAGGGTCGATCCCCGAGCTGCATCATTATAGGCTAGCCACGGAGGACATCATGTGCCATAGAAATGCTCATCTTCTCCCCTGGCTAAAGCATGCCAAATTCCATCTTACTGACCTGGGCCTGAGCGACCTTTGGAGTAACTCTTCAACAGTGGGGGCAGACTCAAAGATTAGAGTTAAAGCCGCTTTTTGGGATAAGAGAATAAATGACCACCACCTAAAAGCGATGTCTGGGGGGTTGGTAGAAGCTTTTTTGGCCTGTAAAATCCTTCCTGCCAAGGAAGCATGCATTGACCAGATGCAACCACCCATGGCATGCACATAGTATATTAAATTCAGACTGGGAACACAACAAGTCAACAACTTTACACACAGATGGAAGTGTTGCCAAACTATTCCCCTGTAGGAGAGTAGGATCTGCTTCACATGGGTACCCCCACTTTTTGCTGATGCTTCACTGTTTTTCGACTTTAGTCTGGCTGGGGCCCTGCTAATCAGAACCCCAGCCTAGCTGCTTCCTCTCTAAAATGGTTTCCATGTGCCTTAGGCACATCTCTGATTGGAATCTGGAGTGCCCTTATGAGTCCCTAGTATATGGTATACTATGTACCCAGGGCATAGGTACCTCAGAGGCCTACCAGGGGCTGCAGCATGTATTGTGCCACCCCTGG
Source organism: Calotriton arnoldi (assembly GCA_963921515.1). NCBI lineage: Eukaryota > Metazoa > Chordata > Amphibia > Caudata > Salamandridae > Calotriton > Calotriton arnoldi. The sequence continues at coordinate 1,978,399 of CAWUFW010001574.1, forward strand.
AAGGCCATCCAAAATGACACCACAGGTCTGCTACTGCAGCCTGGGTAAGGTGGTGCATGCACCCCTTACAGTGGTATAGGCTACCTATATCACTACCATTGCACACACATATAAACCTATAAGTCACTCCTGTGGCAGGCCTTACAAATCCTGAAGGCAGAGTGCTTGGTTTTTATGTGAGAGGGTGCCCCTGCATGAGCAGAGCCCCTCTACAGCATTCGGAGTCCCTCCTCTGATGCTGTTTGTGGTACAGCCTGACCATATACTCTTAAGTGCATTATATCCTCGCGGTACAATGCTAACTTTGGACTGGCTGCACCAAAACATGTCGTGTTTGGTGTCAAACATCTTGGAATACTACCCCCCGCCAGTCCTGGCGGCGGGGGTAGCATTCCACCCTTCTAGAGGGAGAGACATGTACACACCGGGCTACCCGGTAACTTCTTTCCAGAGCCCTGGCATCACAAAATGGATGCCGCTGCCACAGACACGGGTCTGGCCTCCTGCTGCTGACTGAAACTCCGGCAGGGGAGGCCTGGACAATAGGTTTCCTGTCGAAGGGAGGTGTAACCACCTCCCCAGACAGGATAGTGTGTATTGGGGCTGGGCGGGAGCACCCTCTGGTGCTTTGAAGTCCTGCACTGGGGGCACATTTGGTGTCCCTGTGCATATGCCAGTTCAAACCGGTTGCAGGGGCTACCTGCCCCTGCACGGGCGCGAAACTGGACAAAGGGAAATGGGTGAAACCACCCCTCTTCCCTGACCCTCCCATAGGTGGGTCCCCAGAGTATGTCCAACCCCCTAACTTAGTATAAGTATGGGACCCCAGTCCTTAGGACTTTAGATTTACCTGGACGAAACTCTGATACAGAATCCTGGACCTTCGACGCTCTACTTTAAGATTAGAGGACTGAAGAATCTCCCTTGGGGTCAAGGAGTGACTCCCCTGCTTGGCAGGCACCTAAGAAGCAATTGTCCGGTCTGCATCGCCGAAGCACCCGCCAGACGCCGAAGTCTTTACATCACCAGAGGTGGCTTTCCAGACTTCCCCGAGGCTGCCCTGAGTCCCCAGCAAAGCTGAGGCCCGTAGCTGTCGTGGGTAACGTGGAACCGTGACCCCTGGACACCGAGTACTTTTGCAAGTGCATCCTCTTTCTGGTATCCCACGAAGTTGTGCTTCGGGCTCCGAGTATCCCCCGCCTCCAGCACCGACTGCACCGAAGATCACTGGCCTCCACTCCACGAGTGTCCTGTGAGCCAGCTCTAAGTGTGTCCACTCGAGGCTCCTTCGTGGTCGCTACTCCGTTGGCTAGTGGGCCCTCCCGAAAGCAACTCTTCTTCTGCCTGGGCTTCCCTGGTTGCTCCAGACGTGCCCTGACTTACCCTTGCTGGGTGAGTCCCCCAGACCTTGCTGGTCTGCATCAACGTCCTTTCTTTGTTTCTACGAGACTTGCCGTTGCTAAGGCTTGTTGGGTCCAATCCGGACGCCGACACCTCTGCAATCGACAGACATTGTGGGACAGCTCGAATCCAGCTCCTGGTTGTCGTTGACGCCTCCTGGACCTCGTGGCTGAAGAGTCAAGACGACCGTCAACTTACCTGAAGCACCCAACATCGGTGGGCATCTGCTCATCGCCTTCCTGGTCACTGGCTAGTGACCCAGACTCTGTCCCCTCTGCTTTCAGGTTCTTCAGATCTTCGATCCACCTTTGGATCCACCCGAACACTTCGACTTGGTCGCCAGCAGCACTTTGCAGCAGATCGCCATTGAAAACGACGACGCAACCCGACCCCGAAAGACACCTATGCACCCGGCTTCCCTGGGTGAGGTAACTCGAGTACTCCGGTGCTCCCGTGGGTATAGACTCTAGAACAACCTAGTTCTAAAGGGGTTTGCTCCAAGTCCTCCTCTAAGTGTCCTTTTTCTTTAAAACTCCAACAGCGACATTCCCCATAGAAGTCAACGGCGGCTCGCGGCTGTGTTCTCACACTGCACGCGTCCCCCGTGGGTCCCCTGTGTCACTACCTTGGGTGGTTCCTTGAGGGCCAAGCACTTCTACAGGCTCTAGGCCTTGTGTCTAGCTCAGTCGTGGTTCTTATACCACTTTATTGGTATATGGTTTGGTACGCCCCTAGGGCTCAAACGTGTATTTGTGCTATTACTGTTGATAATTAACTTATAACTTATGTACTTCGAACTCTAGCCTCATAAAGAGACTAGAGGGGTGTGTTTAGCAATAAATACATATATTTTGAATATATACCTGGTGTGGTCCTCTTTCATTTGGTCACTCAAGAGATTACAGACTGGTAAAACAAGCTGCTTTACATTCCTTCAAGACTTAGCCGGAAGGCTGCTCTCCATAGCTACCACTAGGATAGCTTTCAATAAAGGTTGTTTTTAACCTATCTCCAATAAGGGGTTGTTTGGACTGGTGCAAGGTGCCCACTATAATTAGTGGACAGCATATACCAGGCCAACTTCTCACATTGGTGTGCAGCGTGTGGGATTCCAGCTTGCTATTGTTTTACCAGATAATCTCAATTGAATTGATCAACTGAAAACCACTAAGGGTACCTTAGGTGCATATAAATCAAGCTTAGGATACAGTAAGTTCTACTGAACTTAAAGTTGTGTGTTAAGGGATAGCACACCCTTTCTACAACTCAAGAGAGTTTAGTAGGCCACACTAGAGTAGGTAGTGCATACACCACACCACACTAGTAATGTCTTCACTGCCAGGAACCAGTGAGCTCCTGCCATCCAGATATGACACCCTCACATTCTTGGAATTGAGGGAGTTGTGCAAAGTTAGGAAGTTGAAGACAGGCAAAAGTGCCAACACCCAACGTCTCCTGGAGATGCTTCTGCTAGATGACTTTAGAAGACCCATAAGGTCTGAAAGGGTAGGCAGAAAGGGTGGGGCAGAAGAAGAGGGAGAGTCCAGGGATGAAAATACCCAGGACCCAACCTCTGAAACTGGCCAGGGGGATGACAATGATCCTGACCTGGAAAGTGCAGCTACTCCTGAGGAAGAGGAGGAGGCCCAGAATGACCTCCCCCCTGTCCCCCCAGGAAGAGGTGAGAGTGTGCCCAGAAGGACTAGATCTCCTTCTCAGGAGTCTAACCACTCTGACAACTCAGTAGGGACCTCTGTCTCCTCTCATGGAAGGGAATCCTCTCATGAGAGGAGAAAGAGACTGATTCAGTATGAGCAAGCCCAGCTTGAACTCAGAAAACAGCAATTGGCTATAGACAGGGAGTCCCTAGATCTCTATAGACAGAGAAAAAGATGGGACTAGAGTCCCATGGTGGCAGCAATTTTCCCAGAGATAGGGAAAGGTCTTATGACCATAGAAACCTGAGCAAGATTGTCCCTCCCTACCAGAGTGGGGATGACATCCACAAATGGATAACTGCACTGGAGAGGGCCTGTAAAGTACAGAGGGTCCCTCAGGAGCAGTGGGCAGCAATCTTGTGGCTCTCCTTTGCAGACAAAGGTAGAGACAAGCTCCTCACTGTTAGAGAAGAGGATGCTGACAATTACAAAGTCTTGAAGAGTGCTCTGATTGAGGGGTTTGGCCTAACAACTGAACAATACAGGTTAAAGTTCAGAGATACCCAAAAGCACAGACTCAAGACTGGGTGGACTATGTGGATTGTTCTGCTAAGGCTCTGGAAGGTTGGTTGATGGGCAGTAAGGTATGTGACTTCACAGGATTGTACAATCTTATCATGAGGGAGCAGATTCTTAATAACTGTCAAAATCAGCTGTTGCATCAGTACCTGGTGGACTCTGATCTGACCTCTCCCCAAGAATTTGGAAAGAAGATGGGTCAGAGCCAGGGTGAGGCAGAAGGTACAGAACCAAGGTGGTGACCCTAAGAAGCAAGATTCTAAAAACTCTGATAAGGGTGGGGAGAAGGGTAAAGACCAGAAGTCTTCACAAGGCCCCCAAAAATCTTCTTCAGGTGGGGATTCATAGTCTAACAAGGGAAAAGGCCAAAAGAAACCATGGTGCAAAGTCTGTAAGCAAAAGACACACTGGACCAGTGATTGCACCAAGTCCAAAGACTCTATTCCAGCCTCCACCAATGCCCCTAAGGCACCTGTTCCCCCTAGTGCAGTTACAGTTGGTGGTGGGAGTACACAGGCCAAGGGTTTAGTAGGGTTGACCCTGGGTAAGGAGATGAGCTCTGACCTAGTCAGAGAACTCACTCAGACTGTCCTAGTCTGTGATGGAGGCATGGATGTGACCTCCTCTGTGAGTCCCAGTAATCTGGGCAAGTACAGGCAACAGCCCTTGATCAATGGAAAAGAGGCGTTGGCATTTAGGGACACAGGGGCAAGTGTCACCATGGTGACACAAGACCTTGTGGATCCTGGGCAGATTATACTTGGTGAAATATACCAAGTGACCAATGCTAGCAATGTCAGAACAGACCATACTCTGGCAGTTGTTAACTTCTCCTGGGGAGGGGTAACTGGCCTTAAGAAGGTTGTGGTGAGTGCAAACCTACCAGTGGAATGCTTGCTTGGCAATGATCTTGAAACTTCAGCTTGGGCAGAAGTGGAGCTCAGGACCCATGCAGAAATGCTGGGGATCCCTGCAGATGTGTTTGCTGTGACCAGGTCACAGAGCAAAATGTCTAACACTGAACAGGCCTTGGATCCTGGAACAAAGGACCAAGTGCCATCCAAGAGGAGGAGTAGTAGGGTTAAGGCAGTGCCTTCCCCCTTGGCTCAGAAGGAAGATCAGTCTCTTGAGGGGGATGATCTCAGTCCTGAGGAAGAAACTGTCCCAGAGGAGCTTGAATCTGACCAGGTTGAGTTCTTGGGGACAGGGGGCCCTTCCAGGGCAGATCTGAGCCAGGAGCAGCAGAGATGCCCCTCTCTTGAACCCCTCAGACAGCAAGCTGCTGCTGAGGCTGCTGGGAATGCTAGTGGTCCACATAAAGTGTATTGGGATGATGGACTCTTGTACTCAGAGTGTAGAGACCCCAAGCCTGGTGCCACCAGGAGGTTGGTTATACCTCTGAAGTTCAGGGGCTTCCTATTGACCCTAGCCCATGATATTCCTCTAGCAGGTCACCTGGGCCAGAACAAGACTTGGGACAGACTTGTCCCTCACTTTCACTGGCCCCACATGTCTGAGGACACCAAGGAGTTTTGTCGCTCCTGTGTAACCTGCCAGGCCAGTGGCAAAGCAGGTGGCACTACAAAGGCCCCCCTGATACCACTACCTGTGGTGGGGGTGCCCTTTGAAAGGGTGGGGATTGACATAGCTGGTCCCATGGATCCCCAAACAGCATCTGGGCACAGGTTTATCCTGGTGGTAGTGGATCATGCCACCAGGTACCCTAGGCTATTCCCCTTAGGACCACTACAGCACCTGTGGTGGCAAGGGCCCTCCTGGGAATTTTCTCAAGAGTGGGCTTCCCTAAGGAGGTTGTATCAGACAGGGTTGCAACCTTTATGTCTGGATACTTGAAGGCAATGTGGAAGGAGTGTGGAGTGACTTAAAAGTTCACCACACCCTATCACCCACAATGCAATGGTTTAGTTGAGAGATTCAACAAAACCTTAAAGGGCATGATTAAAGGGCTCCCAGAAAAGCTCAGGCGAAGATGGGACATACTCTTGCCCTGCCTTTTATTTGCATACAGGGAGGTGCCTCAAAAGGGGTTGGCTACAGCCCTTTTGAACTTTTGTTTGGTCACCCTGTCAGGGGTCCATTGTGCTTGGTAAAGGAAGGATGGGAGTTACCTCTCAAGCCCCCAAAGCATGACATAGTGGACTATGTACTTGGTCTCCGCTCCAGGATGGCTGAATACATGAAAAAGGCAACTAAAAACCTTGAGGCTAGCCAGGAAATGCAAAAAGCCTGGCATGACCAAAGGCTGTGCTGACTGTTTACCAGCCAGGACAGAAGGTGTGGGTGCTGGAGCCAGTGGCCCCAGCAGCTCTCCAAGACAAGTGGAGTGGACCCCATACCATTGTTGAACAGAAGGGTGAGGTCACCTATTTAGTAGACCTAGGAACACCCAGGAGTCCCCACAGGGTTCTCCATGTCAACAGATTGAAACCATATGTGGACAGGGCAGACATGGGCTTGCTCATGGCTACTGATGAGGGACAGGAGGAAGAGAGTGACCCACTCCCTGACCTGCTCTCACAGAACCCTGATGATGGGTCAGTGGATGGTGTAGCCTTGGCAGGCAGCCTCACTGCTCAGCAGCAAACTGATTGTAGACAAGTGCTCAATCAGTACAGACATATGTTCTCTCTGACTCCAAGTCAGACCACCTGGTGCACTCATGAAGTGGACACTGGGGACAGTCTGCCTATTAAAAATAAGAGTTATAGGCAACCTGACCATGTCAGGGACTGTATCAGGACAGAAGTCCAGAAAATGTTGGATTTGGGAGTTATTGAACCCTCAGATAGCCCTTGGGCTAGTCCAGTGGTCCTTATGCCAAAACCTCACACCAGTGGTGGGAAAAGAGAGATGAGGTTTTGTGTGGACTACAGGGGTCTCAATGCAGTCACTAGGACTGATGCCCATCCAATACCTAGGGCAGATGAGCTAATAGACACTTTGGCCTCAGCCAAGTATCTAAGCACATTTGACCTGACAGCTGGCTACTGGCAGATCAGACTAGCTGATGATGCAAAGCCAAAAACAGCATTCTCAACCCCTAGTGGACATTATCAATTTGTGGTAATGCCCTTTTGTCTGAAGAATGCACCTGCCACTTTTCAGAGGTTGGTGAATACAGTCTTTACAGGTCTGGAAGCCTATAGTGCAGCATATCTAGATGATATTGCTGTCTTTAGCTCCACCTGGGAGGATCACCTGGTCCACCTCAGAAATGTTTTAGAGGCCCTGCAAAAGGCAGGCCTCACTATCAAGGCCACCAAGTGCCAGATAGGGCAGAGTCAGGTTGTGTACCTGGGCCACCTTGTGGGTGGAGGCCAGGTTCAACCATTGCAGAGCAAGATCCAGACCATCATGGACTGGACTGCTCCAACTACCCAGACTCAGGTGAGAGCCTTTTTAGGCCTGACTGGGTACTATAGGAGATTTGTCAAGGGGTATGGATCAATAGGGACACCCCTGAATGACTTAACTTCCAAGAAAATGCCCAAAAAGGTTCAGTGGACAACTAGCTGTCAAAAGGCATTTGATGACCTGAAGCAGGCCATGTGCACTGCTCCCATTCTACAGAGTCCTGATTACTCCAAGAAGTTCATTGTCCAAACAGATGCATCTGAATTGGGGGTAGGGGCTGTACTGTCACAATTGAATGATGAAGGTCAGGATCAGCCAGTAGCTTTTATTAGCAGAAGGCTGACCCCTAGAGAGAAACGTTGGTCAGCCATAGAGAGGGAGGCCTTTGCTGTGGTTTGGGCTCTGAAGAAGTTGAGGCCATACTTGTTTGGTACTCACTTCCTTGTTCAAACAGACCACAAGCCCCTCCTATGGCTAAAACAAATGAAGGGTGAAAACCCCAAACTGCTTAGGTGGTCCATTTCCCTACAGGGGATGGACTTTACAGTGGAACATAGACCTGGGAGTAACCATGCCAATGCAGATGGACTCTCTAGGTACTTCCACTTAGAATATGAAGACTCAACTGGTCAAGGTTAGTTTAATGTCCCTACGTTTGGGGAGGGGTTGTGTAGGAGAGTAGGATCTGCTTCACATGGGTACCCCCACTTTTTGCTGATGCTTCACTGTTTTTCGACTTTAGTCTGGCTGGGGCCCTGCTAATCAGAACCCCAGCCTAGCTGCTTCCTCTCTAAAATGGTTTCCATGTGCCTTAGGCACATCTCTGATTGGAATCTGGAGTGCCCTTATAAGTCCCTAGTATATGGTATACTATGTACCCAGGGCATAGGTACCTCAGAGGCCTACCAGGGGCTGCAGCATGTATTGTGCCACCCCTGGAAGGCCATCCAAAATGACACCACAGGTCTGCTACTGCAGCCTGGGTAAGGTGGTGCATGCACCCCTTACAGTGGTATAGGCTACCTATATCACTACCATTGCACACACATATAAACCTATAAGTCACTCCTATGGCAGGCCTTACCAATCCTGAAGGCAGAGTGCTTGGTTTTTATGTGAGATGGTGCCCCTGCATGAGCAGAGCCCCTCTACAGCATTCGGAGTCCCTCCTCTGATGCTGTTTGTGGTACAGCCTGACCATATACTCTTAAGTACATTATATCCTTGTGGTACAATGCTAACTTTGGACTGGCTGCACCAAAACATGTCGTGTTTGGTGTCAAACATCTTGGAATACTACCCCCCCCCCCGCCAGTCCTGGCGGCGGGGGTAGCATTCCACCCTTCTAGAGGGAGAGACATGTACACACCGGGCTACCCGGTAACTTCTTTCCAGAGCCCTGGCATCACAAAATGGATGCCGCTGCCACAGACACGGGTCTGGCCTCCTGCTGCTGACTGAAACTCCGGCAGGGGAGGCCTGGACAATAGGTTTCCTGTCGAAGGGAGGTGTAACTACCTCCCCAGACAGGATAGTGTGTATTGGGGCTGGGCGGGAGCACTCTCTGGTGCTTTGAAGTCCTGCACTGGGGGCACATTTGGTGTCCCTGTGCATATGCCAGTTCAAACCGGTTGCAGGGGCTACCTGCCCCTGCTCTGGCGTGAAACTGGACAAAGGGAAATGGGTGTAACCATCCCTCTTCCCTGACCCTCCCATAGGTGGGTCCCCAGAGTATGTCCAACCCCCTAACTTAGTATAAGTATGGGACCCCAGTCCTTAGGACTTTAGATTTACCGGGACGAAACTCTGATACAGAATCCTGGACCTTCGACGCTCTACTTTAAGATTAGAGGACTGAAGAATCTCCCTTGGGGTCAAGGAGTGACTCCCCTGCTTGGCAGGCACCTAAGAAGCAATTGTCCGGTCTGCATTGCCGAAGCTCCCGCCGGACGCTGAAGTCTTTGCATCACCAGAGGTGGATTTCCAGACTTCCCCAAGGCTGCCCTGAGTCCCCAGCAAAGCTGAGGCCCGGAGCTGTCGTGGGTAACGTGGAACCGTGACCCCTGGACACCGAGTACTTTTGCAAGTGCATCCTCTTCCTGGTCTCCCATGAAGTTGTGCTTTGGGCTCCGAGTAGCCCCCGCCTCCAGCACTGACTGCACTGAAGATCACTGGCCTCCATTCCACGAGTGTCCTGTGAGCCAGCTCTAAGTGTGTCCACTTGAGGCTCCTTCGCGGTCGCTAGTCCGTTGGCTAGTGGGCCCTCCCGAAGGCAACTCTTCTTCTGCTTGGGCTTCCCTGGTTGCTCCAGACGTGCCCTGACTTACCCTCGCTGGGTGAGTCCCCCAGACCTTGCTGGTCTGCATCAACGTCCTTTCTTTGTTTCTATGAGACTTGCCGTTGCCAAGGCTTGTTGGGTCCAATCCGGTCGCCGACACCTCTGCAATCGACAAACATCGTGGGACAGCTCGAATCCAGCTCCTGGTTGTCATCGATGCCTCCTGGACCTCGTGGCTGAAGAGTCAAGACGACCATCAACCTACCTGAAGCACCCGACATCGGTGGGCATCTACTCATCGCCTTCCTGGTCACTGGCTAGTGACCCAGACTCTGTCCCCTCTGCTTTCAGGTTCTTCAGATCTTTGATCCACCTTTGGATCCACCCGAACACTTTCGACTTGGTCGCCAGCAGCACTTTACAGCAGATCGCCATTGAAAATGACGACGAAACCCGACCCCGAAAGACACCTATGCACCCGGCTTCCCTGGGTGAGGTAACTCGAGTACTCCGGTGCTCCCGTGGGTATAGACTCTAGAACAACCTAGTTCTAAAGGGGTTTGCTCCAAGTCCTCCTCTAAGTGTCCTTTTTCTTTAAAACTCCAACCGCGACATTCCCCATAGAAGTCAACGGCGGCTCGCGGCTGTGTTCTCACACTGCACGCGTCCCCCGTGGGTCCCCTGTATCACTACCTTGGGTGGTTCCTTGAGGGCCAAGCACTTCTACAGGCTCTAGGCCTTATGTCTAGCTCAGTCGTGGTTCTTATACCACTTTATTGCTATATGGTTTGGTACGCCCCTAGGGCTCAAACGTGTATTTGTGCTATTACTGTTGATAACTAACTTATAACTTATGTACTTCGAACTCTAGCCTCATAAAGAGACTAGAGGGGTGTGTTTAGCAATAAATACATATATTTTGAATATATACCTGGTGTGGTCCTCTTTCATTTGGTCACTCAAGAGATTATAGACTGGTAAAACAAGCTGCTTTACATTCCTTCTAGACTTAGCCTGAAGGCTGCTCTCCATAGCTACCACTAGGATAGCTTTCAATAAAGGTTGTCTTTAACCTATCTCCAATAAGGGGTTGTTTGGACTGGTGGAAGGTGCCCACTATAATTAGTGGACAACATATACCAGGCCAACTTCTCACATCCCCCAGCCTGTGATTTTTGTAAACATGCAGCTAAGGATGTTGAACACGTTCTTTTTTTCTGCCCCGCATATGCCAGGCCCAGGCGGAGATGAATCAAACCTCTGTGTACTCTCCGGGGTGTGAGGTCATATCGGGTAGCTCCTATCCTGAGATGGGATACTAGCCAGGTAGTGTTTTTTGGAGTCAGACGATTTCTCTATATAGTGTGGTTATCCAGGAAAAAGCAGAGAGCGCTGTTCTAACTGGATATGCACTTTTTGATCCGTTTATTCACATGCGACCCATCATGGCCCCAGGATTGACGTAGTTTGAAAATTGTATTAATGTACCCTTTAAATGGAAATGTGATTGCTGCTATACTTATCCTTTTAGAAAATATTTTATTTGTTTATTTATTTGCCCAATGTAGTGATGGACTATGCATGGGGGCACCATTCTTTTATCTGTTTTAATAGATTTCTTACTGGTAAAAACTGTTTGACAATTTTTTACTATTTCATCAAACTTACATCACATTGATAATGTAATTAATTGTTTTGTGTATAGTGTTGTTACATGCTTTTAGGGTCTAAAAGAACAGAAATAAAGACTAACTAACTACATTTCAAACAGCCAAGACTGATTTGAGGTTGAATGACTCTGTCTAGGTTGGCATAGTGGACAAAAAACAATGTACTGAAATGAAGCCTTTGTGTCTGCCAGTGAATGACATTAATTCAAACATCCCTACTGTTGGACCCGACATCCTTGGCGTGGTTTTCCCCCAACTTTTTGCCGTCAATCCTCCTCTTTTTGCTGACTGTTTTTGCAGGCCTTAGGACTCTGCACACCTTACTACTGATAGCCAGAGCTAAAGTGCTTATGCTCTCTCTCTGGCTTACATCCAATTGGCACTTTTAATTTACTTGTAAGTCCATAGTAAAGTAGTACTACATGCACTCAGCCTGTAAATTAAATGCTATTAGTGGGCCTGCAGCACTCATGGTACCACCCACTTAAGTAGTCTTTTAAACATGTCTCAGGCCTGTCATTGTAGCCTCTGCGTGCAATTTAAACTGCCATTTCGACAGGGCAAAATAAACATTTTCCAAGGTCAAAACCTCCTCTTTAATACATCTAAGTCACCCCTAGGGTAGGCTCAACATAGCCAGGATGGCAGGGTGAAGTGTATTTAAAAAAGTGGACAAGTACTTGATAGAGCGCTGATAGCACTCTATTTTGTATGAGTGCACTATACTCATGGTTTAAACGCACTCTCATGTATTCGTATTGTTTGCAGTGTTTCACGACTATTAAGAAACATTTATTTGAATCATTTGATGTTGAAAACTAGTGAACGCATTTAAGTAGAACTTTGTATGTATTACGATTCCTTCATGCATAATGTGCAGGACGATATTATTTCTATACACCGTAATTGTGGTTAGTTTAAGTTACCTGAATTATAGGCCCAAAGTCATAAGTTTCAATTCTCCTTGCTCTTGAGAAATAAATAATTAAATGTTGTTGTGTTCGAAATTAGAATGCTCTCATCCTACTGCAGGTGAAAGAATACACATCGTTATTTTCAGAGTTAAGGAGAGACCCGGAATGTCTTTGAAGATGGCTGGGAAGCGAGAAGGGAGGATGCCTTGCGTATCTGGTCTGTATGAAAGCCAAGGCCACTGGAGAGAAGATATCACTAATTAAATTTGTGGCATAAAAAAAAAAGCTAAGCTACTGCATAGAGGTGCAATGGAAAGTTTTAAGAAGAATGACGTATTGTGGGTTGAATCCCATCTTTTGTATGATGCGCAGGGACAGCGAGACCAGACTTCTGCTAGCTTTCGGAGGAGAAGGAGCATCTTAGAGCAAGCTCCATAGCCATAAGCTAAAATGACCCATTTGATGTGAGTACTTCTTAGGAAGTCAACACGTGCTGACACCTTTGGGGAATGATAGAAGAGAGACAGGAAGGGCCCTCATGTAGAGCAGTGTAGGGAAAGATTTTGAATTCTTTCAATGAGCCGAGAACTGAATATCGCATCTATTCTGTGTTGCGTTGTGATTTTGGAATTTATAATCATCTGTCTTTTGGGCCGAATTACTTATATTCGTAAACTTGGCTCTGTATTAATTTTTCTGTACCTCTATACTTTGCTATTGAGATGTATTTACATCCAATTGTTTTTGGCCTTATAATAAATAATCAAACTGCAATTTGGAGTTGGTGGTCTTTTCAGGCATGACGACTTTGCTGATATCTGTCTGAGTTGTTTCCTCCCCTCAACCACTTTTAGTAGGTAAATAAAAGATCGATCGCTTACGCTATACTTAGTAGGGAACATTAGGTGTGCAATTTAGCGTAATCAAATGGTAGCAGAGGATGGTTTACCTCTAAGGTGGTTTATCGCTAAGGTGAGGGGAGTAATCAGGGGTAGGGTTGAAAGTCGAAGAGCCCTGAAGTGGAGTGGAAGACGGCGGAGACTGGCGGACGTTGATGGTGCGGCGGAAACAGTGGTGGCGTGAGTATGAAAGGAATTGTGGTGTTAAATTGCGGTGATGAGTAAGTGGGTGATGTCTTGCGGAGTTGGGATGTATGTTGAGTGAATGTGGTTTTTGGTTTACTGGTCCGGACACGTGCGGAGCAGGAAGTTTTGGTGAGCGGACTCAAGAGAAGTCCAAGATCCCGGGATAGTTTTGTATTGTAATTGTCTGATCAAATGTGGGTGTTGTGAAGCGCTATCGACGATCCACTTGTGTTAGGGAACTTTGTGTGAATGAGGAATAGGTCGCGGTAGAAAGCCTCAGGTACTGGGGGTGGACTATGGTGATTGAGTGACCAACGCAGGTCAGGGGGTCACAACGGCTGAATGTTCTTGTGAGAGTGTTCTATCGATCTTTAGGGACAGACAATTACTTGTTTTATGTGACTGTAAGTTATTGTAATTGTGTAGGAAAAGTTACTTGGTTTAATAACTTTTGGATATACAGTTACTTGTGGTACGAATGTGTGTAAGCGAGTTTGCGGTGAAATTGTAAAGGCGGGTGAGCCGCTGCAAGGAGTGAGAAGTGACATCAGGGTGCGCCGCGCTGTGATAGGTTGGTTGGTGTTACGCCGTGCTGGGATTGGTGGAAGTTCGTTTGCAGTGGAACAGCGTATTTTGGGCTTGCAATTGATCGATTTTACAATGAGATGCTTTAGGGTATTGCACGATTTGTGTAGAGGTGACACAGGGGTAGTGACTCGGGTAGGAGAAGAAGCTCCACCAGAAGACACACCGGCACATTACATGGCAACGAATGTAGGACTTCATACTATAGTGTGGCTTCAGAATTGCAATAAAATTACAGAGAAAGAGGGTGAATTGGCTTTCCCTCGTTATGGGTCTTTTCGTATGGAAGTGCTGACCCAGCTGAGGGGGGTGATGAATGCACTGAAACCTCCCCCTAGACCCACACAATTTGAGGCATTAGATGCATGGATGAGAGCTGCTCTAGCAAAAAGGAGAGAGGCTTCACAAAGAAGAATGAGGAAAGCAATGAAGGCATATCAGGATGCTATATGGGATGCCCAGTTGAAAAGATGGAGAGTAGACACCATAGAGGGAGAACGCTTGTACCTATTTCGTATGTTGGAAGAGGGGGCTGAAGGGAAAAAGACGACAGAGGAGGAAAGTGATATAGATGACAGCTTCCTCGATAGATTGCTAGCGGAACGTCCTCCACCGTGCGACTCTAGATTAGAGACAGAGAGGTTGCGCCCATCAGAAGAGCTTTTAGGTGTGGGACAACTGGGTTCAGAGGAACAATCGGCAGGAGTAAGAGGCAAGATTACAATGGTACACATTCCGGGAGGGTCTGGAGGAATGAGGTATCCAAACCCTGAGCCAGTACAACCTACAGGAAACATGCAGTTACCAGATGCTTTGTCGGTACCAGTCACAATAGGGCCGGTGGTTCCGATATATAATCCTAGAGAAAGAACCGATGACAGTCAACAGCAAATAAGTGAAGGGGAAGAGACAATGTCTGGAGGGAGCCTTGCAATGAGTGGGACTGATTTAAGTCGGATGCCAGTGGAATCTAGTACTCTAGTAATCTAGGTGTGGAATTGCAAACATATGATGACGATGCAGATTTTAAAATGGCTAACATGAGTCTGTGTGCAGAAATGTTTGTGGTGCTCACAATAGCAGAATTGCCACATGACTTGAGAGACTCAGTTGATCCGAAAGTGTGGGATTTTATGGGCGAGGATGTAGGTCTGATGAGAGGGGTTGAGCCAGTTAAGATACAGGTCAAACCCAATGCTGAATTCCCACGAACGCCACAATATAAATTGACTCCAGAAACTGTGGCCGGAATAAGACCTGTGATTGAGACTATGCATGCACAAGGTATTCTTAAGGAGATAAGAGGAAGTCCCTGCAACTCACCTATCATGGGACTGCAGAAGCCAAATGGCAAGTACAGAATAGTGCAGGATCTGCGTCGGGTTAATGAAATTGTGATCCCATGTTGTCCTGTGGTACCGAATCCAGCTATTATTCTATTCCAGATACCATGCAAAGCAGAATGGTTTACAGTGATAGATTTGTGTCATGCATTTTTCTCCATACCATTGCATGAAGAAAGCCAGTTTTTATTTGCGTTTAGGATGGACGATCGTGTGTTAACATGGGAAAGAATTCCTCAGTGGTATACAGAAAGCCCCTCCATTTTTAGTCAAAGTCTGAAAAAGAATCTTGAAGGACTGGTGATGCCCCAAAACTCAGCCTTAGTGCAATATATAGACGACCTTTTGGTCGCCTCAGAGACTGAGGATGCTTGCAGGATTGACACTGTGGCATTGCTGAATCATTTGCCAGAGAATGGACACAAAGTGTCTCCAAACAAATTGCAGTATTGTTTGTCTGAAGTTCAGTACCTAGGTCACCGGATTGAGAAAGGAAAACGAAGGGTGTCACCAGATCGCATAGAGACGATTCTGCAAATGGGAACTCCGAAAACACAAAAAGAAGTCCGCATGTTTTTGGGAATGGTCGGCTATTGTCGACAGTGGAACCCAAATTTTTCCTTGCAAGCAAAGCTTCTGTTGAAACTGACTCGAAAGGATGTTAGTGATCCGGTACCATGGGATGACGAGTGCTTGAAAGCCTTCCGTGAGCTGAAGGAAAGTATCTGTCGTGCTCCAGCTCTCGGAATGCCGGATTATAACAAAGCGTTTTCGCTCTTTTGCTGTGAAAAGGAGGGATGTGCATTAGCAGTCCTTGTACAGACACATGGGGGTGCCCGTAGACCAGTAGCTTACTTCTCAGCTACATTAGATCCTGTAGCTTCTGCGTTGCCCAGATGTCTGAAATCCGTTGCTGCAACCAGTGTCAGCATTGAAAGATGTGAAAGCATAGTGATGGGTTATCCACTCATTGTTTATGTGCCCCATTCAGTAGAATTGTTGATGACAAGAACGAAAACACAGTATCTGACCAACAATAGACTTACCAAGTATGAGCAGGTTATCTTGGCCCCTGAAAATGTTACCCTGAGACGTTGTACCACCCTGAACCCTGCTACATTGTTACCTGTTCCGGAAGAGGAAGGAGATGAGGATTGTGAAGAGCATGACTGCCTAGATGTTACTGACCTATCTACCAAACCCAGACCTGACATTGTCGATGAACCTTTGCCCCAATCTGATTTGATCCTTTTTGTTGATGGTTCATGTTTAAGAGACAATGAAGGGTATTTGAGAGCAGCGTTTGCTGTGTGCACCATCATGGGAGTAGTGGAAGCTGCCTGTTTAAATAGAGTATTCTCTGCTCAGGTGGCCGAAATTGTCGCTTTGACACGTGCCTGTATCATTGCAGCTGATATTCGAGTGACTGTGTATACTGACAGTCAATACGGATTTGGTGTAGTTCATGACTTTGGGCAGTTATGGTCACAGAGGGGTTTCTAACGTCCTCAGGGTCACCTATACGTAACGGCGAGTATGTGCACCAACTATTGGAAGCTTTGCAGAAGCCCAAAGAGATAGCAGTCGTTAAATGTGCAGCTCATGGAAAAGGAGAAGACTTTGTCACTAAGGGCAACAATTATGCAGATGAAGTAGCACGATTTTGCGCTGAACATGCTTGTATTTTCAATGGAGAATATATAGGCGAGAGCACAGAAGAGACCGAGCTCAGCATGATGTTAGCTATAGCCGATACATGGGATGAGGTGAAGCGGTTGCAGGATGAAGTCCCAGAAGAGGAAGCTTCTTCATGGGTCAGAGCAGGTTGCACAAAAAGAGACAATGGCTTTTGGGTGTCCACAGATGAGAGAGCAGTATTACCCAATTGTCTACTGAGCCCAATGGCAAGGCAAATCCACGGAGCAGTTCATCTGGGAAGAGATGCTATGGTGCGAGTGTTTAGGCAGACGTGGTTTAATCCACGCTTTCATGTGTGGGCTGAAGCGGTATGTCACAGGTGTGTTACTTGTCAACAAATGAATGTTGGAAAGAGAACTGTGGTTGCAATGAGTCACATTGGAAGATCTGGAGGTCCCTTCAATAGGATACAATTGGACTTTATTGAAATGCCAAGGTGCAATAGGTTGAGATACGTTTTGGTGGTGGTGTGCATCTTTTCGCGTTGGGTGGAAACATATCCAACTAGACGATGTGACAGTCTCACAGTAGCCAAGTTGTTGTTAAGAGAATTGATCCCGAGATATGGATTTCCAACATCAGTGGAGACAGATAGAGGAACTCATTTCCACAGTGAAATCATGAAATTGTTGTGCTCTGCTTTGAACATTGATCAGAGACTGCATTGTAGCTACAGGCCGGAGGCTTCAGGTCTTGTAGAGCAGGTTAATGGCACCATCAAGTCAAGAGTGGCAAAGGTGTGTTCGTCAACTTCATTGAAATGGCCAGATGCGCTGCCTCTGGTGCTCATGAGTCTGCATAGCACCCCTGATAGGAGAATAGGGCTTTCTCCCCACGAAATTTTGACCGGAAGAGCTATGCGTTTGCCTATGGTGCCAGCTACAGCATTGATAAACATCACTTATGATTTAGTGTTGGATTATTGTAAGGGACTGGCTGATGTGGTTACTTCTGTATCCCACCAGGTCGAGGCTGTGACTGCATCCACCTCGAGAGACCTGCTGCATGATCTTAATCCAGGTGATTGGGTACTAGTTCGCAAGCACGTGAGGAAGAGTTGTCTTGATGCTCGCTGGCGAGGACCATATCAGGTGATATTGGTCACAAGTACCGCTGTGAAGTGTGGAGGATTGTCGAACTGGATACACGCTTCCCACACTCGCCGAGTTCAAGCGCCTGCGGAGGAAGAGAGTCCCCTGGTTCCGAGAAGCATGTGTGGACCTGCTACAGACAACGATGAAGGCACAGGCCCAGTTGTAAGAGTTTCGGATGAAACGGAACAGCCAAGTGAGCACGAGAGACGAGAGCTGAGTGCTCCTGAATTGAGCCCAGATCTTGAAATAGATGATATTGCAGATGTGAACTTTGCACCAGATCAAGGTGAGCAGTCTATTGCAGAAGGATCAGATCAAGAGGAAGAGAGGAGAGCAGATGCCAGAGCGGAAAAGTGGCCAACAAGAAAAGAAAGGCTGAATATAAGGCTCGCATCCGAGAAAAATCTCGCTCCGATTCCTGAAACATCTGAATCAGATCAAAGTGACGCTGAAGAAAGACCGGATGGTCTGATACGCTCCAGAAGAGAAAGAATAGCATCTCGAAGATACGCATCCCCTGAGTGGACGTACCTGGCTGCAGATGCAGAGCCCAGCGAAGTCCGGGAGGTTGGGAGCTGGTACGGTGAGCTACGGAGGGGACACCCTCTCGATTGAAATACAGTTGCTGGTCCCAGGCGTAGAAGCGTTTGGAACACTAACTCTGCAAGTTCCAAATCCTCCAAGGCTGAGTGGATTGCGTTTCCTGATCCTCAATCGGGTTGTCTTCCCTTCAATTCGCCGACAGCTCACAGCACAAGAATTTGGAGAAATTCGTGCGGAGATTCTGCAACTTGTCCTCGAAATACTTGGATCAAATATCATTAACGATGAAGCTTGAATTATAACCAAAGAAAGCATTAGGCCTTAGAAAGAAGATAACTTAGACCCCAATTTAAGAAGATTTAAAATTAGGAACTTTCTAGTAGATGATGGAGTGAGGAATAGGGCTGACTACATCTCTTCAATAGGTTTAGTATCAATCGAATGAACTTTGACATTAATTGCATGGGAGGAGAGAAGTGAGAAAGACATTGTTAAAACAAAAAAAAACAGAAAGAGACTGTGTTTTCCCTTTTGTGCTTCGGAACGGATCAGTAGAAACCATGGTGTCCGAAAAATCAACACGCAAACAGAAGTGCATCATTGGCACCCTCATTGTAGTGGTGCTTATTGTTATAACTGTGGTGATCGTTGCATCTCTAGTTGGATTTCAGGATGTCAGACAGAATAGGGTACAGGCAACACTCACTACACCAATCTCTGAGATAGATGAGGATGCAGCCGCAAGGGATCTAGAAATGATTAAGGAAACCAGTCGTAGATTACATGTTCATTTGTCAAAGGGTGATTTCACTTTGAATGCGTATGCTCGATTATTGTATGAGTATGTGGATACCATGGAAGCGAAGGATTGCTATGTGTGTATGCAATTACCAGCCTCAGTAGAAGAAGGCATTCGATACCATCATTTGCCTTTGACCTATGGCATTACATGTAGTGTGTTGTTGAGCATGTTTTATAGCAAGGCACACTTCGAGTACTATTTCTCAAATTATGATGTAGTACTCTCGGAAGTCCCAGTTCTTAAATACATGAATAAATATGATTATTATAAGGAAGTAGAGCGAATGTCAAAGTATTTCGTGCCTACCATTACTTTAGATACGTCCTATGCCCATAGACACAATTTAACCTGTATGTTAACTGACATTGAAAAGAAATTAATAGATCAGATAGAAGATCGGCATAGACAGACTCTATTTAGACCAGATCCAAAGCACAAGGTTACCCCATGGACTAAAGAAGAATTAGATCATAAAGCAAAGGGCAGTTTTGGACCCATAGCATTAGATTTCCAGCAGAAGGGGAAGTTGTGTATTAGACACCCGACTACATACTACGATAAGATATTTGTGGGTGAAAGTGATTGTGAGCACGTCTTCTTGATCGAAGAATCAATTAGAAAAGCATTATTGGACAAAATAACAATAGTGCCCAATGTGTATTTTGTGTGTGGAAAGAATGCCTATGTGAAGTTGCCCAAAAATTGGTATGGCACTTGTTATTTGGCTGTGGTATTTCCCAAGATTTTTCATGTAAATGATTTATGGCCCCTAAAAAGAAAAAGACCTCACAGAGGAAAACGTAGTGTGAATGCAGGAGAAATGATTGGAGACATATTTGGGGCTATGATACCGAGTATGGGTGTGATTCTGAATGATTTGAAAATCAGAAAGCTGGCAACATTAGTGGATAAGCTCTCAATCAATCAATCAATCACAGAATTTGTAGAGCGCACTACTTACCCGCGAGGGTCTCAAGGCGCTGGGGAGAGGGAAGGGGGGGGGATGCTGCTACTGGTCGAACAGCCAGGTCTTGAGTAGCCTCCTGAAGGTCAGCAGGTCTTGGGTCTTTCGTAGGCTTAGTGGAAGGGTGTGGAAGGTCTTGGTGGCGAGGTGTGAGAAGGATCTGCCGCCGGTGGTTGTTCTTCGAATGCGGGGGACGGTTGCGAGGGAGAGGTCGGCGGAGCGGAGCTGGCGGTTGGGGACGTAGAAGAAGAGTCGTCTGTTGAGGTAGGCTGGGCCAGTTTTGTGGAGTGCCTTGTGTGCGTGGGTGAGGAGTTTGAAGGTGATCCTCCTGTCGACGGGGAGCCAGTGCAGGTTCCTCAGGTGGGGGGTGATGTGGCTGTGGCGTGGTACGTCGAGGATCAGTCGTGCAGAGGCGTTTTGTATGCGTTGCAGTCGCTTGATGAGCTTGGCCGGGGCTCCCGCATAGAGGGCGTTCCCATAGTCCAGTCTGCTACTGACGAGGGCCTGGGTGACTGTTCTTCTTGTGTCTGTCGGGATCCACCTGTAGATCTTGCGAAGCATGCGGAGGGTGTTGAAGCAGGAGGAGGAGACTGCGTTGACTTGCTTGGCCATGGAGAGCGTTGAGTCGAGGATGACTCCCAGGTTGCGTGCGTGGTCGGTGGGTGTCGGGGCTGCTCCCAGCATCGTTGGCCACCAGGAGTCGTCCCAGGCTGAGGGGTTGGAGCCGAGGATGAGGACCTCCGTTTTGTCCGTGTTCAGCTTTAGTCGGCTGATCTTCATCCAATCGGCGACGGCCTTCATTCCTTCATGGAGTTTGGCTTTGGCGGCGAGGGGGTCCTTGGTGAGGGAGAGGATCAGTTGAGTGTCGTCGTCGTAGGAGATAATGTTGAGGTCGTGTTGTCTGGCGATGCGTGCGAGCGGGGCCATGTAGATGTTGAACAGTGTTGGGGCTGAGGGACGATCCCTGGGGTACGCCGCAGATGATCTCGGAGGCTTCGGATCGGAAGGGTGGGAGGCGGACTCTCTGGGTTCTGCCGTCGAGGAAGGAGGTGGTCCATTCCAGGGCCTTGTCTCGGATCCCTGCGTCGTGGAGGCGTGCGCGTAGAGTGCGGTGACAGACAGTGTCGAAGGCGGCGGAGAGGTCCAGCAGGATGAGGGCTGCGGTCTCACCATTGTCCAGCAGGATCCAGATGTCATCGGTGGCGGCGATGAGGGCAGTCTCAGTGCTGTGGTTGCTGCGGAACCCTGATTGGGATGGGTCCAGGATGCTGCTTTCTTCGAGGTATCGGGTTAGCTGTTTGTTGACGATCTTCTCGATGACCTTGGCTGGGAACGGAAGCAGAGAGATGGGCCGGAAGTTCTTGAGGTCTCTCGGGTCCGCCTTGGGTTTTTGAGTAGGGCGTTGATCTCTGCGTGTTTCCAGCTCTCTGGGAAGGTCGCGGTCTCGAAGGAGAGGTTGATGATGTTGCACAGGTGGGGTGCGATGGAGCTGCTGGCTTTGTTGAAGATGTGGTGCGGGAAAGGGTCTGACGGGGAGCCGGAGTGTATTGTGCTCATGGTCTTGATGGTGTCCTCGATGTTCACGCTGGCCCAGGCTGGCAGGGGGTCGTGGTCGATGGTGTGTGGCGGGTCTGGTGTATCGATCTTAGTTGGGGTTGTCTGGGTGTCGAAGCTGTCGTGGATGTCGGCGATCTTGCGGTGAAAGAAGGTGGCGAGGGAATCGCACAGGGGTTGCGACGGCGGGATGTCGTTGGTGTTGGAGCTGGGATTGGAGAGTTCCTTCACGATGTTGAAAAGCTCCTTGCTGTTGTGTGCGTTGTTGTCGAGGCGGTCTTTGAAGGAGATTCTCTTGGCGGACCTGATGAGGTGGTGGTGGTTACGGATGGCGTCTTTGTGGGCTGTGTGGCTGTCCGGTGTCTTATCGCTGTGCCATTTCTTCTCTAGTTTCCGGCAGGTGCGCTTGGAAGCTAGGAGTTCCGAGGTGAACCAGCTGGCTCTTTTGGTGGTGTCGCTGTAGGTGAGCTTTTTCAGCGGGGCGAGGATGTTGGCACAGTCGTCCATCCATCGTCTGAGGTTGCAGGCAGCGTCGTCGGTGTTGGATGGGTCGGAGGGAGGGCTGAGAGCGAGGGTTGCCCGGAGTTGGTCTTCGGTGACTTTGCTCCAGCAGCGGCGTGGGATCTGTTGGGTGCGGTGGTGTGTGGTGGGTTTCTGGAAGGTGAAATGGATGCAGTGGTGGTCGGTCCAGAGGAGTTCCGTGGTGTGGCTGAAGGAGACGTGGGAGCTTGAGGAGAAGATGGGGTCAAGCGTGTGGCCGGCGCAGTGGGTCGGTGTTGTGACGAGCTGGCTCAGGCCGAGGTTGGCGAGGCTGTCAATCAGGGTGGTGGAGTTGCTGTCGTTGTTGTTCTCCAGGTGAAAGTTCAGGTCTCCGAGGAGGATGTAGTCGGTAGAGGTCAGGGCGTGCGTGCTGATGAAGTCGGCGATGGAGTCGCTGAACTGGGGTCGGGGCCCAGGGGGTCTGTAGACAAGGGTGCCTCTAAGGGTGGTGTTGGGGTCCGTGTGGATCTGGAAGTGCATGTGTTCGGCGGTGCTGAGAGTGTCGTCGGTGCTGGTCGAGACCCTGATGGTGTTCTTGTGGACGATGGCGATTCCTCCTCCTACTGCGTTGATGCGGTCTCTGCGGGTGATCTTATAGCCGTCTGGGATGGCTATGGCGATGTCTGGGGCGGAGGAGTCGTTCATCCAGGTCTCTGTCAGGAAGGCGACGTCTGGTGATGATGTGTCGAGCAGGTCCCAGAGCTCGACGGCGTGTTTGCGTGCGGAGCGGGTGTTCAGCAGGATGCACCGGAGATGGTTGAGGTCCTTCTTGGCGGGCGCCTCGGTGGCTCTGAGGCTGGTGTAGCTGCAGTTCCGGCAGGTGAAGGGACCATGGGTGCGTTTCGGGGCGGCCTTGAGGCAGTTGTGCGTCCGTCCGGGGTTGAGAGCGTGGAGTGTGGTGGCATCGTATCGGCGTCGGTCCTCGAGGCTGGAGCGGGGGGCGCGCGGTCCAGGGGTTCTGGCGCTGGGCGCGGTCCAGTCGCGGACGGGCGCAGACGGGCTTGCCTTAGGCGCGCCTTCGGCGCGCCAGCGGCGCGGCCGCGCAGCGGCCGCCATATATGGGGAGGTGGGAGGGAGGAGCAGCTGGGAGGCGGGAGGCAGGGGCAGCGAATGGGCAGTCAGGGGGGCGGGGCCGCAGGGGACGCAGCGGCGGGAATGGAGAGAGGCAGCGGGGGCACAGAAGGAAAAACGGAGAGAAAAACAAACAGAAATACGGGCACAGTACAATGGGGCAGCGAGGGGCACAGAAGGGAAAATGGAGAGAAAAACAAACAGAAATACGGGCACAGTACAATGGGGCAGCGAGGGGCACAGAAGGGAAAATGGAGAGAAAAACAAACAGAAATACGGGCACAGTACAATGGGGCAGCGAGGGGCACAGAAGGGAAAGTGGAGAGAAAAACAAACAGAAATACGGGCACAGTACAATGGGGCAGCGAGGGGCACAGAAGGGAAAATGGGGAGGAAACAAACAGAAATACGGGCACAGTACAATGGGGCAGCGAGGGGCACAGAAGGGAAAATGGAGAGAAAAACAAACAGAAATACGGGCACAGTACAATGGGGCAGCGAGAGGCACAGAAGGGAAAATGGGGAGAAAACAAACAGAAATACGGGCACAGTACAATGGGGCAGCGAGGGGCACAGAAGGGAAAATGGAGAGAAAAACAAACAGAACTACGGGCACAGTACAATGGGGCAGCGAGGGGCACAGAAGGGAAAATGGAGAGAAAAACAAACAGAAATACGGGCACAGTACAATGGGGCAGCGAGGGGCACAGAAGGGAAAATGGAGAGAAAAACAAACAGAAATACGGGCACAGTACAATGGGGCAGCGAGGGGCACAGAAGGGAAAGTGGAGAGAAAAACAAACAGAAATACGGGCACAGTACAATGGGGCAGCGAGGGGCACAGAAGGGAAAATGGGGAGGAAACAAACAGAAATACGGGCACAGTACAATGGGGCAGCGAGGGGCACAGAAGGGAAAATGGAGAGAAAAACAAACAGAAATACGGGCACAGTACAATGGGGCAGCGAGAGGCACAGAAGGGAAAATGGGGAGAAAACAAACAGAAATACGGGCACAGTACAATGGGGCAGCGAGGGGCACAGAAGGGAAAATGGAGAGAAAAACAAACAGAACTACGGGCACAGTACAATGGGGCAGCGAGGGGCACAGAAGGGAAAGTGGAGAGAAAACAAACAGAAATACGGGCACAGTACAATGGGGCAGCGAGGGGCACCGAAGGGAAAAAGGAGGGAAAACAAACAGAGAAATACGGGCACAGTACAATGGGGCAGCGAGGGGCACAGGAGGGAAAGTGGAGAGAAAACAAACAGAAATACGGGCACAGTACAATGGGGCAGCGAGGCGCACAGAAGGGAAAATGGAGAGAAAAACAAACAGAAATACGGGCACAGTACAATGGGGCAGCGAGGGGCACAGAAGGGAAAATGGAGAGAAAAACAAACAGAAATACGGGCACAGTACAATGGGGCAGCGAGGGGCACTGAAGGGAAAATGGGGAGGAAACAAACAGAAATACGGGCACAGTACAATGGGGCAGCGAGGGGCACAGAAGGGAAAATGGAGAGAAAAACAAACAGAAATACGGGCACAGTACAATGGGGCAGCGAGGGGCACAGAAGGGAAAATGGGGAGAAAACAAACAGAAATACGGGCACAGTACAATGGGGCAGCGAGGGGCACAGAAGGGAAAATGGAGAGAAAAACAAACAGAACTACGGGCACAGTATAATGGGGCAGCGAGGGGCACAGAAGGGAAAGTGGAGAGAAAAACAAACAGAAATACGGGCACAGTACAATGGGGCAGCGAGGGGCACAGAAGGGAAAATGGGGAGGAAACAAACAGAAATACGGGCACAGTACAATGGGGCAGCGAGGGGCACAGAAGGGAAAATGGAGAGAAAAACAAACAGAAATACGGGCACAGTACAATGGGGCAGCGAGGGGCACAGAAGGGAAAATGGGGAGAAAACAAACAGAAATACGGGCACAGTACAATGGGGCAGCGAGGGGCACAGAAGGGAAAATGGAGAGAAAAACAAACAGAACTACGGGCACAGTACAATGGGGCAGCGAGGGGCACAGAAGGGAAAGTGGAGAGAAAACAAACAGAAATACGGGCACAGTACAATGGGGCAGCGAGGGGCACAGAAGGGAAAAAGGAGGGGAAACAAACAGAGAAATACGGGCACAGTACAATGGGGCAGCGAGGGGCACAGAAGGGAAAGTGGAGAGAAACTAAACAGAAATACGGGCACAGTACAATGGGGCAGCGAGGGGCACAGAAAGGAAAAAGGAGGGAAAACAAACAGAGAAATACGGGCACAGTACAATGGGGCAGCGAGGGGCACAGAAGGGAAAATGGGGAGACAAAAGCAAAGAAATACGGGCACCGAGGCCACAAGCGGAGGGGCGAGCTTACCAGCAGCAGCAGCGGGCGGACAACACAGGCGGAGCTGTGTGGTGGGGGAGCGACCTACCTGGCAAGGTCAAGGGTCTCAATAAATACAGCTCAGATTTTATTACTTGTAGATGGGGAGATGGTTTCGATAAGGACTATGGTTTTGCAAAACCGTCTTGCCCTAGATGTGCTGTTAGCAAAAGCCGGAGGAGTCTGCAAATTATTGAAAGTTCAACAGTGCTGTACTTATATTCCTGACAACAGTCGGGATATAAGGATATATATCAACAATATTTCAGATATACACCAAGAGTTACGTGAGATGGCTGCCGAAGGACTCTGGGAACAAGTGGGGAAAGGATTTGGCAAGATAGGCAGTTGGTTTGGAAGTTTGGGACAAGGAATAATGGGATATATCTTGAAGCCTATTATAATAGCTGTCATTTGTATAATTGTCCTACTAGGAGCCATCAAGGCTTACAAATGGCAAAGGGCACGACATCAGGAGACTGTTTCGAGAAAGCGAGAGCACCAACTTGAACGACTGCAGGACAGTCATTACCAGCACCTTAAGGGGTTTGAACGATTCAGACAGGGACGGCAAGCTACAGCTTCTGTTTAGGTCGGTCTCTTCTGCAAGGAGAAAAACTACAGAAGAATAGAAAGTTGGTGTTATGACACTACTCATAAGAGGGGGGAACTGATAGAGCGCTGATAGCACTCTATTTTGTATGAGTGCACTATACTCATGGTTTAAACGCACTCTCATGTATTCGTATTGTTTGCAGTGTTTCACGACTATTAAGAAACATTTATTTGAATCATTTGATGTTGAAAACTAGTGAACGCATTTAAGTAGAACTTTGTATGAATTACGATTCCTTCATGCATAATGTGCAGGACGATATTATTTCTATACACCGTAATTGTGGTTAGTTTAAGTTACCTGAATTATAGGCCCAAAGTCATAAGTTTCAATTCTCCTTGCTCTTGAGAAATAAATAATTAAATGTTGTTGTGTTCGAAATTAGAATGCTCTCATCCTACTGCAGGCGAAAGAATACACATCGTTATTTTCAGAGTTAAGGAGAGACCCGGAATGTCTTTGAAGATGGCTGGGAAGCGAGAAGGGAGGATGCCTTGCGTATCTGGTCTGTCTGAAACTAAAGCCAAGGCCACTGGAGAGAAGATATCACTAATTAAATTTGTGTCATAAAAAAAAAAGCTAAGCTACTGCATAGAGGTGCAATGGAAAGTTTTAAGAAGAATGACGTATTGTGAGTTGAATCCCATCTTTTGTATGATGCGCAGGGACAGCGAGACCAGACTTCTGCTAGCTTTCGGAGGAGAAGGAGCATCTTAGAGCAAGCTCCATAGCCATAAGCTAAAATGACCCATTTGACGTGAGTACTTCTTAGGAAGTCAACACGTGCTGACACCGTTGGGGAATGATAGAAGAGAGACAGGAAGGGACCTCATGTAGAGCAGTGTAGGGAAAGATTTTGACTTCTTTCAATGAGCCGAGAACTGAATATCCCATCTATTCTATGTTGCGTTGTGATTTTGGAATTTATAATCATCTGTCTTTTGGGCCGAATTACTTATATTCGTAAACTTGGCTCTGTATTAATTTTTATGTACCTCTATACTTTGCTATTGAGATGTATTTACATCCAATTGTTTTTGGCCTTATAATAAATAATCAAACTGAGATGGTGGTCTTTTCAGGCATGACGACTTTGCTGGTATCTGTCTGAGTTGTTTCCTCCCCTCCACCACTTTTAGTAGGTAAATAAAAGATTGATTGCTTACGCTATACTTAGTAGGGAACATTAGGTGTGCAATTTAGCGTAATCATACTTCTAACGTTTACATGTGCTGTTAGTGGAAAACTCTTACATTTGTTGTTCACTACTACAAGCATTCCTCTCCCATAAGATAACATTGGGTTATCTTGTGGGAGAGGTAGGCTTTCCGTAAGTGACATCTTTCAATTGGGAGCAGGTAGGAATGTCAAGTTTGGTGTCTAGTAAACTATATTTAAAACCCTCTTTAATGGTAAAGTTGGATTTTAAGGATCTTTCATTGCAGCCCTTCAGCTCCTCGGAACTGCTGCTACATGATGCATCCTCAATTGTGGACCTTGCATAGCAGCCCCACAGTTCTGGGGAACCACCGCTGTACGACGTATCCATGACAAAGGACCTCGCAGCTGCTGCGAGGGGCATCCTCGAC
Source organism: Calotriton arnoldi (assembly GCA_963921515.1). NCBI lineage: Eukaryota > Metazoa > Chordata > Amphibia > Caudata > Salamandridae > Calotriton > Calotriton arnoldi. Next base: position 2,006,147 of record CAWUFW010001574.1, read on the forward strand.
CCGGGACCTCGCAAAGCTCTGCAACCCGGATTTAAGGTACTTTGTTCAGTGGACCTAACCTGGCCCCTTTATACAGCCCATGCGCCATCACGGCCAGCCTGACCTTGTGACATTGTCCCGATCCAGCACGACCAGATACCCACTGCTGGCACTTTGTACTTCTAAGCATTGTTTTGTCCTAAACCTTTAAAATTGCATATCTCTGGTCTACTGATTGTATTTTTGTTGTTTTGGGGTCAAAGTGGGATTTTTCTTGTGTTGCATTTTCACTTTATTACTGTTTGAAGTGCTGCATAAATACTTTATACATTGCCTCTAAGTTAAGCCTGACTGTTTTGCTCCAAGCTGCCAGATGGTTGAGCACAGGTTAATTTGGAGTTTGCTTGTGTTTCACCCTGACAAGCATTGTGGTGGCTGCTTGTGTAGGGTTTCACCACCCCCCTCAAACAATAACCCAATTTCCTACACCTAACATTACATTTTTTGTTGCAGGGAGTGAGCATTTGTCGGTATGCAAATTATCAATGACTTATGACTGGTATTCCAGTCACAAATTATTGATCTGTTACTAAAACCAAAAACAAGAGGGGAGGGATAAAACGGTTCCAAAGTGGAAAATGTTGGTAAGGAACAGTGCTCTCCAGTGGCGTAGCTAGGGTGGAGCGGTGGGGGGGCTGGCCGCCCCGGGCAGCACGAGTTTTGGGGGGCGACGGCCTCCCCCCGCTCTTACCTGCTGTCTTGGGGTGGCAATAGCAACCCCCTGCTCCTTAATGTGTTTGCAGACGGACAAAACTCTCGCCAGCACCCCCCAGCGCCATGTGTAGGGTCTCTAGTACTCCTGTCCAATATGCCTGCAATTGCGGGCAGTCCCATATCATGGGTGTAAACTCCGCGTCCATGTGTCCGCACTTAGGGCAAGGTCGAGGCTCTCCTCAATATGTGACATGTAGTCTATGTGGTGTCATATGGGTCATATGTACATAATTGTATTGGGTGTACTTTAGTCTAGTGTTTCTAGAAAATGTTTTCAGTGTAGCCAGGATTTTTTGCCATTCCGAGTCTGTCAAGTCTCGAGCAAGGGTCTTAGACCGAAAGTTTTTAAAAACATTTCTACATTGTATGCCATTACAGCCCTGAAGAAGCCCATGTTTGGGCGAAACGCGTTGGCTGGTCCAATTGATCACATACCAAGCACATCTGAGAATAAAACAACGAAAAATTCTCCATGCTGACGACCTTTCTTTTTGTGCTTAATTGTGTAATTTGTCTCTCAACTATATTGCCTCTTATCCAATCAGTATATGTATTTATGTTTATGATCAAGGGGCAGCTGATCATTTGAGGTGGGCAGTATCATTATACTTTGTGACTAGTCCAGGTTGTGCAGTCTTCTATGACCCGGCTGCTCTCTTTCTTTTTTGGAACCCTTGCATTACTGTGCAAGGGTGCCTGCGTTGGCGCTAGGCCGCTAAAGTTAGCGCCAGCGCAGGGGGAAACGTAAGGCTGCACCGTATTGTTGTAATTACGGTGCAGCCCTGCATTTCATAAGTGGTGGAGCGCAGTGTTAAGCCAAGAAAGCTAACGTCACGCTCCGTCACTTCTTTGTAAATATGCCCCTTAATGCATAGGGCCTGGAGACCCCCCAGGGGACAAGCAGCACTTTACAAGAACACTCTGATTAATTGATTGATTGGTTGAATGCTTTGATTCTGCTGAAAAAAATCAAATTAGAGTTCAAAATTATATATTTGTATTAATCTATAATTAATTATATTCTTCTTAGGGAAATCCCTGATAAAGGCTGTTGGAATGCTTTAATTTTCAATTATGACATGTCATAACATTGCAGAGTTTTCTGTAAGGCCATTCCAACCATGGCCTCTTTGCTATAATAGCACTGCAGGTCATTGTTTTCAGTGATTTAATTGAATGTGTTGTATGACCTTCTTTTTAAGAAATAAAGACTGTTGCTTGATTGAGGCTTACATATTGATTTCCACTCAGTCCAGGCACTTTCAACCATCACATTTTTCCATTTTTAGGCACGGCGTTAGCCAAGACCTTTTACTTTTATTAACATTATATGAAAATACTCACTTATAGGCGCTTTCAACCAGCACTCTTCTTCTACTGTCCTGTTATTGTGGCATTCACATGTTTCTGTCTCCCACTACAGACTACAGAGTGAGGCAGTGGGTCCGCCCGCTTCAGCCATTGGCTGACTTCATTGCGAGTGACATCATTCTGTCCATTAACTACTATTCACAGGGGCCATATCCACACAAACAATGGTTTCCTTCAGTACCAGAGACTACTCTGGCAATATGTCCTTTTTTTAGACAAATATTTTTTTGTTTTCAGCCAACAGTTTTTTTTATGGAAAGACGAGGGCACGGTAGTTTTTCCTAAATTGACGCTTTGCAAAAAAAATGACAAAACAAAAGCCTGACAGCCAATGCCAAGCCTATAGCCAAAAGTTTATTTTACTAGAAATATCTGGACAGAGAAAACAACTCATAATCCCAATTTGGCCCAAAGCTCCTTTTCCTGCCTGAATCGAGATGTAATAGGCACTTTAGCACAAACGGCGGCGGCAATTCCGCCGCGGTGCGGGGCGTTCCATTGAGTGGGCGGGGCCGCGTCGGCCAACGGACGTGCGCAGCACTACGGAGGTAGTGCTCGCGACGGCCGTTGGCTGTCAGAAGCAGCAAAGGGGTTAAGGGTGATGTACCTGCAGCATGTTTTCAAAACCTGTCAGGCAAAAAAGCTCACTTCCTTATGCACTCAGATTGAACCCTCGCTTGATGCCAATACTGGGGGCCATGCCCCCAAAAATAAATATTCCTGGCTACGGCTCTGAGCTCCTCCTATCTTGTGATACCACATGCCCGAATCTCTGTGCACACTTTTGTCTCAGGGAAGCAGCAATATGAATCAATGTCACTTCTTTTACAGCACAAATCACCCGTGGAGCTGTCTCTGTGAGCCAGGCATGCAGTGTCCCTAAACATGTAACCGTTTACAAAGCTTTTACTTGAATCATTATTATCTGCACAATTCCATGAATCTTGAATGTGCTTCTATATTTGGGATAAAATAACATTCCAATGACATGGGCAGCACAACGGGCTGCAGCCTCTCTAACTGAGCGCATTTATTCAGATGTACATTAGAGATAATTATTCGCAAATGAGTCGGCTTTGTATGCACTGGGAATTATTAAAGCCACTTAGTTATCGTCAGTTATCTTTCCATTTAGTAATTAAGGTCCGCTCATTAGTCCATGTTATTTGTGTCAAATGAGCCGAGGAATAAACATCCCGTGCAAATATATCAGCCATTAAAAGTTTATGTGCGTCCGTTCTCGCGCCCTTCTGAACAAAATATATATATAGGGGCCAGTGGCGTAACACAAGATGATTGGGCCCCTGCGCAGAGCTGCCAGGTTTTCAGACTGCATATGTGTGACATTTCCATGGCTTCAGTGCACTTATGAGTGACATTCAACGACCAAATGTGGAACACTCAGGGGCATATGTACAAGCCCCTATCGCCACAGGAACGTCACTTATATCGACGTTGTGGTGGCCATAAGGGCTGCGCCTTAGGTACATGGCAGCGTTAAGCCACCTAATGTGGCTTAACGCTGCCTTGTAAATAAGGCCCCCTTTCCCGCTATGGTTAGCGTGAAAGGGGCGGGCAATGGATGTTGCGGTGGGCGTTCCACCGCAACACCCATCGATTTTGACGCTGCCCCCTATGTACAAGGGTGGCGTACATAGGAGGCAGTGCAAAAATTTTAGACCATTTAAAACCTGGTCTTAAGTTGGCGAAACGAAGGCAGTAAGCCTCATTGTGATGGGCAGCAGGCCTTACGGCTGCACGCATGCGCATCCTACTAATGCTGACCAGTTAGAGCAAGGGGAAGATAGGCAGGTTGCCTGCACAGTGCTGCGTAACGCAACTAAACCATAGTCCAATCAGGGTGAACCAGCGGTCCCATCAAAGCATAACATAACATCCATTGGCTGCTGTGCAATGCCTGGTTTGCGTGTGTCACTTTAGCCTCATGAATAACAGCTGATTCTTCAATGAACAGAGGTAATACACTCAGCTTTTTAATAAGCTGATTTGCGTGACAAACTTTTTACTTGCAGTATGGCGGTACAGTGACTTAAAATGCGTTAGTGTAATGTGAGATGTGTGACACTTGACAGGGCTGCCTGCGGAGTGTGAATAGGGACCCCCGAATCTCCCATATCGCACAGATGTTCATTAGCCTTGATCTGAATGGGGGCCCCCTGAAGGGATGAGGGACCCCTTAAGCACTGGGCCCCCTCCCCTGTACTGCAGAGTCTGCATCGGCCTGTGTTACACCCTTGCTAGAGTCTGGTCTCGCAGAAATTGGAAAATGCTTTTTAATGACATTAACCACATATCCTTATCTCTACGGAGCTAGTGATACCAGAAATCTACTCTAGGCGTCTGCTGTATGGCAAGAGCGCTAATGGCCACATGAGGGCACTATATTGAAACAAATGACCTCATAAGGGCTTTGTTCCTGGAGGAGGTGGGGCAGATGGAATAGGTGGAGCACCCCAACACCAATATATAATTATACCTGGGGAATCAGAAAACCCTTTCATTAAAGCCGTATCCTTCTATCACTGCCATAAAGAACTGACGAAATATGTAGGATGTCTGGAGATTGCTCACCCTTAAAAAAATGTATATGTTTTACCAAATTAAATGCCATTTTACTCTATGCGACAACACAACTGATTCTTGCGTCTGATTCATCTCATCTCGTGTCGGTTCAATCATCGGTCAATGGACAACCTTAGAATTGTTCTCCATAAGTGTACCTTCCTTGGTGTGGGATTTGAAATGCGGGGGTTCAGCATGTCACAATGCGAACCCTGAGCTTTCCATATCCTCGACATGGCTCTGGCGCCTTCATTGGTACGACTAGAGCTGTTGTTATACATCAGGCAGAAGTCAAGGGTCTTAATCGGCATTCTGTAGTACATTTAGTACTACTACAATAATACAAAAAAAGTACTATCAAATTCTATTCACAAACCTACAAGTGTAAATCGCCACTGCTACTATCTTTTATATGGGAAGATCCTCACATTTGTAAGTTTACTACATTAGTAGTAAATGTGAGAGGAACTGTGGGAGTGGTTAGAAAAAGAGTCATAATTCCTACTAAATGGGAGAGTTTAGGGCGGCGTAAGGAGGGATTTAGGGACTGACATGCACCCACCCACTAAAGAGTAAGCCAATTGCTATTCAAAAACTGCACTTCTAAAGCTACTACAACCAAAAAAGGACCGAAAAGAGTAATAAATTACTTCAGCTTAGAGCTGGAGTAAGTCTAGGACCACACATCACCAACCACTCGTAGTGCAACAACATCCTATAGAAAATAATGGAGGTAGGGATGTAAACCAAAACCCCATAGCAAATAGTGCTAAATTAAATTACATTATTTAAAATAGTTGAAAATATAAATAAATATAGTTTGGTGTTAAAGAAATCTAAAATAAAACATATATATTATTTCATTATAAAATATATAAACAAACGTTGCATTTAATTCATTCTATATTATACTTTTAATAATTATTAATACAAACTAATTTTCATTTTTTAAATATAGGTTGGAATTTAGGGGCCCATTACGATAACCGGCGGTAAAAAATCCGCCATCTACTATAGCCTGAAAAAACCGCCCGCCTGCACCATGGGAATACCGACCGAGCAATTATGATGTCGCAAAGCAACCTCCGCCCACGGCGGTAAAACACACACAAAATTCCGCCCGTCCATGTCCGAGTAGAAGATTAACCGTCCGCCACGGACGCAATCCCGCCCAAAAACCCAAATCCGCCCACTCTGACGACCGAGACAACGACCGTGAAATTATGATCTCCCCGACATGAGCGCGGAAAATCCACATTTTCCCCGCCCGCTACGGTTAACAACAGCGATGAATAACTGACACGGCGGAAGGCCTGGCGGACACGTCCGTGCACGGAAACCATTGGCGGGACAAAGAAATACACACAACATGGCCAACAAGTCCACACAGCAAACTACGCCAAAATACACAAACACAGAACACATCCCAATGACACATGCCCCCTGCCAAAACTAAAAACTACAAATCCCAGGACAACAGACACAACACACCTGAAAACGACAGACCATCATGACACACCCACATAAGTTAGTACAAAAGCAGCCTCCTCACAGACCACAATCCCTTGCACGAGGACAAAGCGAAGACGCCATCAGACAACACAGAGAGACACAAAGGAAAGCAGCACACCACACGCACGCACACATCACACACATCACCACCACTACCACCACCACCATCACCACTGAAACAACGGCACCACGAACCCCCTGCACATCACACACCACACACCACACAACCACCACACCAGCTCAACAAATAGCATACCACACACCATGGCAAGCCAAAGAATGCCAAAGTACACTGCCACTGAGTTGACGGTCATGGTCGATGAGATCATCAAGGTGCACCCACAAATCTATGGGAACCAGGTCCAACAGACACCAGTAGCCACCAGAAACAGAATGTGGAGAAGGATAGTGGACCAGGTGAATGCAGTTGGGAACGTGCCACGCAACTGGGGCGAAATCACAAAGAGGTGGCACGACCTGAAAAGCGTGGTCAGGAAGAAGGAGGCCAAGAATCGTGAGCTGGCTGCCACGACTGGCGGCGGAAATCCCGCGCTATTCAAGACCTTCATGGCGTGGGAGGAGAAGGTGCGAGGCATTCTTCATCCGGAGAGTCTCACCGGAATACCAGGGGGAGTGGAGGCTGGTAAGTACAAACAAATGTATACCAGCATACCGCTATGTACTGTCATGCACTACCAGAATGCCATAGCACCGAGGGCCAAACACCCCCATGTCCAGTACACAATACACAAGACATCTCTCACACATGCAACAGACACTCCCACACACTCAGCCCAAAGGTACCAACAAACAAAACCATGGGGGCATGTGTACAGTCAGCCAGCACCACAACTCCCACCAGGTCCCTCTGTACCCCAGATGTGCCAGAAGGAGCACTCCCCACACCCACACTCATGTGTCAGCCATAGCTGCACTAACCAACAAGTAACAGGTAAGTAGCCTTACCACAAACTCCGAGTATCGGAGGGGGACTGCAGAAGTACAACCACCACCAGGCCCCTAGTCCTACAGCGCAGCAAGAAGGAGCACTCCCCACACCCATGTGACAGCCATTGCAGTGCACACCTTCACCCGACAGGTAGATATGTTTCCCTACAAGGAGGCGTGTCTGTGGATGGTAAGCCTTCACCACAACTCACAACACGGCCCCCACTGCCACAGACCAGCAAGATGGAGCACCCCTCCCTCTCATGACCATGTGACAGCCATTGCATTGCTCCCTACAAACCAACAAGTAGGTAGACTACTGTACAGGGCGGGGTGTTTGTAGGCATGAGGACTGTACTACGACTAACATTTGGGACATGTCACGTAGCAGAGGAACAGGTAGCACTGCTCCCTGTCATAATCATGTGACTAATGTGCACACAGACATGAATTACAGAGTCATAGCCCACATGAGCCATCACAAATACACTAACACGTAAGGAGTCACGTCTGCATGCACAAGTCTCACTGGAGTACTGACCCACATGCCGTGCACTGTGCCAGTCATCACACACATCAGCAACACCATCGAAGTCTTGTCCATGTAGTCGTGTCTGCTTGTTCCGTTGACATCGTACAACATCACCCATGTAAGTCTATCTCGTCTCAATGTAACTGAGTGGAACCACAGTAATGTCACATACACCACTGGACCCATGAACCACACAGCTACACAATGCACATTCAATGTCTCATCCATCACATCTTCACAGCCCCAGTGTCATGAAAGGTATATCATCTAATCAGTTGTCCCATATACAGTAGTTCAGCAAAGATTCCTGCCGATGACCAATAATGTGTCTGTAGTGTCTGTAGTGTCTGAAGCGCACGTCACACTGTGATTTACAACATACCTAATATAGTCAACACACCAAGAGCACTGCATTGCTGCACATGGCTGAGGGTAGCACGCACACAAAGGAATTGTCCCATCTGCAATACGTCGTGTGGCACACAACCATTACCCACTCACTACAATGCTTGCAGTGTAATGTCCCTAAATGATAACAGTGAGCAGATATGCTTGGTACGTCAGACATACACACACCTTTGTCTCTGCAGTGTCGTGTGGCCAAAACACATGTCCCCTCCTGCACCCTTATGTCACAGTATGTACCCCAAAACCATATTTCACCTCAAAAGCGTTGAGGGGGCTGTACCCTTTGCCATCTGCGTTCCTAAGCGTTCCATTTGAAACCCCAAAACCATATATCACCTCAAAAGCGTTGAGGGGGCTGTACCCCTTTTGCCATCTGCGTTCCTAAGCGTTCCATTTGAAACCCCAAAACCATATTGCACCTCAAAAGCATTGAGGGGGCTGTACCCCGTGTCCACCAAAGGCACAAAATGTAGGGGTACTGCAACACACACCGATTGGCTATCCAAATCCGTCCCATGCCATGTGCACCCATCACACCATTCCATTGCCTTGATCACGCACACACATTGTAGAGCCATACACGCGCATCTGGGAAATCAGTGCACAACTGTGCACCAACTGTGAATGTCAGTCATCTAACACAAACCTTGCAAGGTGCAACACAATAACCTTTCGTATCCGCCCCACAGGTGACGAACAGCATGATGCTGGAGAGGGAGACAGCAGTCAACACAGCCAGTCCACAAGCCCTCCACCCGGACTCACGGATGTGGAAGACCTGGACACCTCCTCGGACGAGGACTCCCAACCAGGCACATCTGGTGTGGCAGGGCCCAACCGCTCCCCAGGACGCCTCCTACCCACCAACCCATCTCCCAGGGCCGGTGACCAGTCCCAGGCCCCTGCTGCCACGGTCATTGCGGCCACCACCACCGCCGCAACCACCACCACCACCACCACCACCAGGGCCTCCCTGACCACTCAGCCTGCGCAAGGGGTTGTACGCACGTCGACACCGACCCTGGGAGCCACAACGAGGCCCCGGGTGACCACTGTGGCGAGTGGGCAGGTCGGTGGCAGCAGTTCAGGTGGGAGGAGCAGGGTCAGGTCAACGCCATCAGAGCCTGGGAGCCAAGCCCTGCCGCAAATCGCAAGAGTCCTTGGGGCCTATGAAGAGGCCCAGGGACAATGGGCCCGGTCAGCTTCCGATACGCGGGAAGTCCTTGGGGTGTTGAGGTCCATGGACGCCCATATGGGCCAATTCGTGACCCGTTTGGGCAAACTTGTCAACCTCATGGGCCAGCTAGTGGTGGCGGTGAGGGCCCAATCAAGGCCAACCACACCACCTCCGACACCACCTGCTGGGGCGCAGGTCCGAGCAACATCCAGTTCCACTGCGTCCACAGCGAGTGGGCAATCCTCAGCCACCACCAGCAGCCCACAAACACAACCCCCCCCTCTCAAACATGGAAGGGGTCGTCCGAAGAGGAAACAGGTGTCCAGAGATGACTTTGCACGCTCCAAACGCCAGTGAGACAGCCAGCCACGGTGGCCATCTACTGCATTCACTTGGACTACTATCCTACCCCACACTGCCATGTGAATGGCATGTGTCTGTCGGACTGTGGACCCAGAACAACATGGGTACACCTTGGCCATCACGCTGACATGTCCGTCAACTCATTGTTCCAGCATGCACCACTTTTGTCATCACCTTGCCCACAATCACGTCACTGTTCAAAATAAATACACCTGGATCACATTCTGTTGTATCTGCTCTGTGTTTAATCAAGGATGTGCAACCGTCACCATGATCAGTAATGCATCAGGAGTGTGGTATGTCGATAGGCCAGGAGAGGCTGGAGGGACCTAGGGGTGAAAAACAGAACAAGAGTCCATTGAATGTGTGTGTCACACACTCATCACACAGTACTTGTCATCAAGTTCAAGCAATGTACACACATCTCACAGAGCAACAGGGCACAATGCCACAGCCACTGTCAGTGGCATACTACCCTGGACATGGACCATTGCCACACAGCACTCAGTGAACAATAGGCCGCCGTGACAATGCACACATACACCTACACAACTACAGCAACATCAGCCGACGTACATGGTCACTCACCGTCAAGTGAAGTAGCGGGCGATGAGCTGCTGACGCTCATTCACTGCTTCCTCCTCTCCACTGTCCTCGTCACTGGACACGGCCTGGTCTGCAGGCGGGGGTCCTGGCTGATCACCGTCATCCACTATCAGGGGGATCTGTCTGCGAATAGCGAGGTTGTGCAGCATGCAGCATGCCACAACTATCTGGCACACCTTCTGTGGGGAGTATGCCAGTGCACCCCCGGTGCGGTCCAGGCACCTGAATCTGGACTTCAGGAGTCCAAAAGTCCGCTCCACCACACGTCTGGTCCTCCCATGTGCCTCATTGTATCTGACATCAGCTGGTGTCCTGGGATTACGGAGTGGGCTCAGCAGCCAAGGCCCGTTAGGATATGCCGAGTCACCTGGGTGTGAGAAACACAGAGAATCCTTGCAATTCCAACAGGATACAAGACAGCATGTCACACCCAGCACGCTACACGAGTATGCATACTCACCAACAATCCATGCATGGTCCGGTTGAAGATTGGACACCAGTCGTGGGAGGATGCTGTGGCGCATGATGTGCGAGTCATGGGTGGAACCGGGAAACTTCGCACACACGTGCGTGATGATCATGTCCGCCAGGCACACCACTTGCACATTCAGGGAGTGGAAATGTTTCCGGTTCCTAAAGATGTGCTCCATGGCCTGTGGTGCAACAAGGCCAACATGTGTGCAATCAATTGCACCAACAATGTGGGGGATGCGTCCAAGTGCATAGAAAGCACACTTCACTGCCGCCAAATCACGAGCCCTGGGGAATCGGATGTACCGGTTCCTGTACAGCATCATAGCTGACAGGACATCCCGTAGCACCATGCTGAACATGGGTTGGGACATTCCACCTCCACTGCCTACCGTGTGTTGGAAAGATCCGGTAGCAAAAAAATGCAGTGCAGCCATCACCTTAGCCGTGGGGGTGAATGCTGTTGGATACACCCTGCGAGGACGAAGGTGGGGTTCCAACATGGCACATAGGCGATGCAGGGTGGGTCGGTCCAGCTGGAATTTACGAATGACCTCCACATCCTCCATGTCTGACAGCAATAGGTAGGGGCGATGTATGTTTGGTCTCCTCCTAGGACAGATGGAAGTGGACACATGTCAATGCAACACACCACATGGCACATACACATACCAAAAATTACTGGCAAAGCTATAGAATCACAGAACAGCTGACAAGGAGGGACAGCACAGCCACAATACTCTTACACAGGTCCCCTTACCAATAGCAATGGCTACTGACACAAACCATTGCCATGAGCATGCACATGGGGATTTAGGCCCTAATAGCTTGAAAGGCATCATGATGGTTTCAGACTGCATAGGTGGGAGGCGACAACACCACGGCAATATACCTAGCTGCTGTGCCAGACACAGCTTCCGAGGCCGGGTGAGTATGGCACACACCAACAACACAATGTACACAGGCTGAGCGGCCAAAACAAGTGGGTCCTGTTGCACAATGGGATATGAGACAGTCAATGATGTCCCTAGTCCACCCAATGTCCAGCACTGTACGTATCACACCTCCAACACACATTGACAGGTGTACACATTGACAACTCCATGACAACACAGCTGTGTGAATGCAAACACACATCACAAGTGACACGTAACATTGCACGTGCCAAGTGGGAGATGTACATTGAGAAATATGGCATGTGTGTGCATATGCACATCCCATGCACCCATGCTAATGTGTACATGATGATGTGCCAACAGACATGTGGAGGCTGAGCACTGGCCGTCAATGCCAATGCACACAGCATGAAGTGGCCCTGTCCAGTGTGGACATGCTCCCACACACAAATCATAGCCACACCTGCAAATGCATGGCGCACCTTCAACTGTGGATTCCACATGGCACCAGCGGACTGTACCCGCCATGGACCAGGCCCTTGAGGCCAACTCCAATGGCCCTCGCGACTGCATCCTGCGTGTTCGACGATAGAGGTAAGCGTACCGGGACAGCTCGGTGCAGGCCATTGTGTGCATTTGAAGCAGGCAGACATGGTCCACCAATTGCAGCAGCTTGGACCCACTGGAACAGCCCCAGGGGGCTATATGAGTGTGGGAGGGAGACAGGCATTACCACAGCTTACAGGGACTGCTGCCTGGCATCCCTCAACAACACCTGCCGCTGCTGCCACATGTCCACCTACATGTCGACGACTCTGAAGATATGTCCAGGTCCACTCACCAGCGAGGAGCTGGAGATCATGGATTCCGAACTCCACGCACACTGCCCAAGGCTATTCATAGCAAAACTTGTGTGTGTAAGACAACTACAGTGTGTGTGGGAGTGCATGTGGGGGACACACATGTCGTTGATCCGCAGCACTATGATTCTGAGCCTGTGGGGTTCCAACATGCACTGCTTACCATGCTAACTACAGGTGTAAGGGGTATGTAGGCTCTATGGCGCTTTCCCATGCATGTCCCTCACGAGTGGTGGTACATGGCATTTCCATGTCAGACATCCAGTCACGCAGCCACTTGGCAATGCAGGACTCAGGGCAGTCATTGCTTGTGTGAATGGCTGGCTGGGTCCCTGCTGGCCTTCTCAGTGGCAGCAGACTTGGGCTGCACATTGACCGCACAATCCTAGAAGGAGACAACACTGACTGTACAGTGGGTTACATGTGTCTTTTGTTCAGGTCTCTCCTGAAATGCACAAACTCAGCCCTGTCGATTGGACACACCATGCCTTGTGATAGGGATGTGTGTGAGAGATAGTGGCACTGAATGTGACCTCCATTGCGTGGTGAGCCATTCACAGGGCGAGTACGTTGAGGGCTGCGCAGTGTTGGACACAGTGAGTCCACCCACAAAGATGTGTTGCCTTGTGATCTATTTGTTGGTCCACCTGACAATGGACAGTAGATGTGGGCAGACTACACATTGCTCAATGTGCTGGCAACCTGCATGTGAATGGGATGGACAGGTACTGTGTACACACTCCCAGCAGCATGCATTCACGTGTGGTGTACACATGCTGTTGGGCCATGTCCGATTACTTCCTGGCTCTGTTGCACGTCTCTGAGTATTTGGGATGGGTCAGCAGCATGCCACTGTGATTGGTGGATGTGGGTGATGTTGAGAAGTGCATGAGTGACATTCCAAGGCTATTGTGTACCATCCCTGCAGTTTGAAGTCCTCCAGCCCAAGGGCTTGTGATGAGGCATTGCATCCAAGTTGATGCCTCTGTGTATGTGTGACCGACAGTGCAGCCAATTCCACAAAGGGTGTGACGTCATCTGCCGGATGAGCTACTACGTGGCGAGAACGGATCGGGGGATGCCCCCTCGTATTGTCAGGTCAGCACGGCGCTGCATTTCACCAGTAATGGTCTGCATCTTGACAGTCACACAGCCTGTGCCGGATGCATGTTTGTAGGGGCATCAGCAGCAAGCAAGTGTACAGTAATGTGGGATGGTGTCTTCTGCGGTGAGAGGCAGCATGTGTCCACAGCCTAACCATTATCTGGGTGATGCGATGTATGTTGTGTATGCAGTGGGTTGTAAGTGTACTCTGTGCTGTGTGCACCTGACATGCATATGCGATTCCTGAGGGTCAAGATGTAATTTGAGCACTCTGCATTTTCAATGCACTCAAAGTCGTAGCCCTCAGGAACAACCTGTAGTGGCCTGGATTGGCAATTCACATGTATGTTTGAGGCACTGTGCCTACTCTGATTTCGTTCGGTCATATGTTTGCGATGCCTCAGCTCATATCTCTGGTGCTTACACATCCGGCACACTGTGCAACAGCAGTTATGCTCGTGTGAACGACAGGTGGATGGCATGGGCTCATGGCCATTGTGGCCCGTCATGTTGCAGTCTGTGTGAGTGGTTTCCCATTCTGCTCCATGCAGGTATGTCTTTGGCCTAATTACGTAGTGGTCATCCTTGCCCCATCAGGACAGTGGGTGTGCACACCGCGATTTGGGACTATGGTCGCTGGGTGACACAGGCCGGGTGTAGTGCAATGTGCACAACACATGTGCCACTTATTAGTGGCTTCAGTTACTGTACGCCAGCCATTACGTGTTGATTGTGGTGGCTGTATGCAATTGCACAGGTATCGTGCAACATGTGGATTGGTGGATGTTCTGTGCTGCTTCCCTTGCACATGTCTGTTTAATTGATGCCAGATGAGTGAGGCCACCTCGCTCTCTCTCATGTGGCATCTCCCGTGGGTGCTGAGGGACAGGGGACGGTCAACAGTGGTGTGGCATCGGATGTAGCAGCTGCACAGGTGCTGAGTGTGTCAGATGTGACCAGCGCCTCGGAGGGGCCAGACGTGTGCTGGATGAATTACAGGCCAAGACGGCAATTTCTGAGTCATCTGAGGACCGAGGTGATGCATCCATGTTTGCTGACACAGGGGACGTGGACTCTGGCTCCTCTTCAGCCACGCGGAGGCCAATGCCCGCCCTCCCATCTACTTCCACAGGTGCAACACGTGTCGGCACAGGGATGAAGGGTAGAGTTTCCTACACACCAGGCACAGCTGCCCCTGCACATGTGACCCCTGCTGCCCTCAGTGCTGGGTCTGTTGAGCTCATGCGCCATCTCTGCGTGGGGCAGACAGCTCTCCTCAATAACGTCATTGCCCATGACATCACTTTGCCGCAGGTGACACAGTACATGGAGGGCCCACATGTGCACATGGGTGGGCTACGCCAGACTGTCCAATGGTTGTCCCCCCCAGTCAAGGTGGTCCTTCAACTGGGCCAATATCAGGCTGACATTCCTGACCCTTTCTCCACCCCCTGGGCAGTGGCACATCTGACAACAGCAGGGCACGAGTCCTAAAATAAGGGGTGGGGGACGCTGACGTCACGACAGGAAGTGACATCACGGAAGGTGGCTTGCACCGTCTGACTCATTGCCTCCCCTCGCTCACCCCTTATATGCGATTGCATCGTAGAAGCCAGCACGTGCACAAGCAGCTCCGATCTCGCCCCAGAGAGGCCAAAGAGTGAATGTGTGGGTCCATTTGCCCCAATTATCTGTCTCGCGGTAACATGAGTGGTGGGACGCCGTCCACCCGCGTGGTACCCCGACTTGATACCTGGACAACAGTGACAATGCATGACAGCCTCCGGAGTCCGGATACACCACATGCAACACACAGAGGCTGTGTCTGCCCTAGTGGGCCAGGCCGCAAACACAATCCCACACGTAAGGTTGACCCACCCCTGCGCGCATAGTCATTACAACCGCTGCCAATGACAAGGGACCCATGTGGTGGGACATGGGCCTCAGGGTGACGGGCCTCCGAGCCATCCCCTGCCAACGAGTGTCATGCATCTCACACATATCGCAAAGCCAATAGGACACTTTGCCTGCACACCAGGTCTCGAGTCAGGGTACCACGCGGGTGGACGGCGTCCCACCACTGATTTTACCGCGAGCCAGGGAATTGGTGCAAATGGACACACACATTCACTCTTTGGCCCCTCTGGTGCGAGCTCGGTGCTGCTTGTGCACGCGCTGGCTTCTCTGTTGCAATCGCATGTAAGTGGTGGGCGAAGGGAGGCAAAAAGTCTGATGGTGCAAGCCACCTTTCGTGACGTCACTTCCTGTCGTGACGTCTGCGTCCCCCCACTACATATTTAGGACTTGTGCCCTGCTGCTCACTGAGAATGTGTTGCCTGCGAGATGTGACCAGGAGAAGGGCGCCGTGAGCTCCCACCCACCAAGCTCACTACCATCCCGTGCCCTGGGTAGCCTGTGCAGGCGGACAATGTAGGGGGTACACCTGGTGGACAGGGGATGTGAGTGCCTTGGCAAGGGCCTGGCAGACGCACAGCAGTATCCAGCATGTCCCCAGAGGGAGGGCTAATATCTACGCCTGATGCAGCATTGATCGTGTGCCCGCCTGTTGTGCCCACATGAGTTCACATTCATCTCCAGACAGGTGTGCTTTCCAAATACCCAACACAGTGGAAATATAGCCCTCCGGAATCCTCCCCACACAGTCGGTTTCAACAATGCATGTGTGCACCTACCCGTGCCACCCACCCACCTGGCCCAAGCGGAACTCCCGCTTCACATGACACGTGTGTCTTCCACAGTTGTGCTTCTCTCTCAGGGGTGGACCTCCAACTGTCCCGTAGCACATAGACAGCACCGAGTTGAACGGGCCATCCTGTTTGAATGGTAAGGACACACACACATCTACCTGTGACACAGTGGTGGCTGTGATGGCTATTATGCCTGCCATGGCAGTGTTGGTGGCCATGTCAGGGTACACTCACACCCATTGTATACGCAGCTTTTCGTGTCACTACTCTGCACATCGGACTGGCCACTGTCCCTGGTGTTGAACAATTTTGCCACCTGTCTATGTAATCTGTGACTGGATGCTGTTGTTCCTGTAGTCGGTTGTGTCTGTGTAGTTGCTGATTGCAGTTGTTACTGTGTGTGCATAGTTAAGTGAGGCACATGCCTTGTATGGTACATCAACAATTGCAATGTCTGGTGTCACATTCCAATGGGTTTTACACGTGGCTGGGACTTCACTTCTTTCAGACTCTGCCACTTGTGTGTGTGATGAAGAAGTTTTTTAGTGACACGGATTGTCTGCATGTATTTGCTTGAATTCCATGGTAAATGTCTATGTGTCATGTTTGCGTGCAAGCAAAGCACGGGGTGTGAGTCTGGCCACAGGATGACAGGTAGCATGTGCATAGTGTGCGGGTATGTGTGAGCTTACTTTCTGGGTGGCCAGCAGTGTAGGTGTATGTTAATCTTGTGATGAACATTGAGCCTGGGCACATGGGTTACTTTCAAAGTGTGCATTTGGGAAGTGTAGGTGTGTGTGGTGTGAAGTGTGTGACTTTGGGGTAGTGTTTGTGTGTGTGTGTGCACTCTGGCAATGTCGATTACACACATGTGTTACCCAGGGGCATGGTGGGTGTTTGTATCCGTGTTCAGGTCTGTGAATGTGAGCGCATGTGTGTATTGTATGTTGCACAGTGTGCAGTGTGTGGGTGTGTCCTTGCAGTTCAGGATGGCTCCTACTTAATATGTTTTGGCCATTGTGGGTCTGCAGGGTGTGTGACTGTCAAGATTGTGCCTGGTTTAATTAAGCATGTATGTGAGTTTCAGCAGTTCGTACTCACTGTGCGGACCTGCCCACCCACACTGATTTCCTGTGTGTGTTTTGACATGCATTGCTGTAGCATGCTTGTTGCGTGGGTCCTAATTTTGCTTGATGAGTGTGATGTCCGACTGTGAAGGTAATTATACACATATGTAGGACTGTGCTTTGAAGTGACCAGCCCTTCAGTGTTAATGTGATGATCTGTTGGGCCACGTCAGAGTCTGACAATCAAAGGCCCACGACCTGTAGTATTTCACTAGGTCCACTGTGGCGGCAACTCATATGCATTGACATCCAATGTCACTGGACTACATGGTCATCTCACGGCTCTCGTGTACTTCACACACTCTCATCCTTTCTCATTCGTACTTGTCTTCTGGAAATAATTCTACAGAGTCACATATTTGCTTCGAGGCATGTATTTGGACTTACTTCCTCTGTGATGCAGAATAGTGGACACTACTGGGTGCAAAATGCATGTGGAGGATATACTTAGCATGATTACACATACGAAAGGGGGTACAGGTAGATGTAATTAGTTGTTGACTGTGGAATGGAGGCTGCAGAGTTACAACTGCCTTGCCCTTGCTATGCTAAAGTACATTTGCTGATTACTGATGGTCTCTGGGCTTTGACACAGACAGTATTCATTCAGCCTACCAGACAGCTTGACATCATAGGGGACAGTTCATCTCAGTTCCATGGTACCGGTTTAATACAATAGTGACTCCGACACACCTGCGTCAGAGGTGACATCAGGGCATGTGCCCACCTGCATGCAGCAGCGTCTCACCAGTTGTTGCAATGTGGTGGCTACTGAACATGACACTGTTACTAGGGCCATGTTGTAGGGGGTTGCATTTGTTGTCCATGCAAAAGTCCTGGCACGGAAGTACAGACAAAGGTGAGGTGACAGTTCGCACGTACTACAGCAGACAGATAAGTGTGCACTGACAGGTGCATGTGTCCAGGTGCGCAGAATACATATTATGGCATAGTTG
This sequence comes from Calotriton arnoldi, assembly GCA_963921515.1. Taxonomy (NCBI): domain Eukaryota; kingdom Metazoa; phylum Chordata; class Amphibia; order Caudata; family Salamandridae; genus Calotriton; species Calotriton arnoldi. The sequence goes on from CAWUFW010001574.1 coordinate 2,024,522, forward strand.
TTCGTGCTGTATTGCCCATGTGGTTACTGTATACAAGTCCCATACCTCTGCCTCCCCCTGTTCATGCAGAGACACAGGATATGGTGGGGAACAGGGTGCATGTCCCGGAAATGTCAGTTGTCATGGCAGTGGAGTTGATGGTAAGGTGTTAGTTGCAGATTATATGGTATAGTTCTTGTACAGCTACCTGCCCACTCCGTGCGAAAGCCAAGCATGGGTACGGTGTTGTACATCTATGTTCAATTGGGGATATTGAGTCGGGGACCCATGAATTGACAAGTTGACGTGTATGCGATACCTTCCAGCAGGGTATCCATCCCATTGATGGTGAACATAGATGTCATCCAATGAAGCGGATGGTGGGTGGCAACGTGTTCGTCGTAAGTTGTCCCTTGTAGAATCCTGATGGGACATGTTGGATGACATTCAATGAAACTGTGATCCAGAAGACGTTCTGTGGAGGCACACTGGTCCCATTGCAGTGTGTCCCCGATTGCAGCCACAAACGCCATGCCCCCATACACTGAACAGATCCTGTCGTGGTCGTCCAGGGGTGCAAACAAGTGTACCAAGTCCGCCTTTGGACATGCCGGGTTGGAGAGACATAAATCCACAGGCCAGTGGAACGGACACCTCCGACAGTAGAATACGGGGATGGCGCAGCTGAACATTGCAATGCGGTAAGTTACTCAGTAACTTACATTCAGCATTGCCAGATTTGAGCAGCCCACTATGTGTAGCATGCTGTCACTGTACAGCTTGATCTGTCCGGCATAGTTGAGGGTCAGTGGTGCAACAGCTATTTTGCTACAGGGTGATGTGATGGCATGCTCCGTCTGCCTGTGCAGTCAGCAGAGTGCAGCCTCCGACGATGCTGGGAATTCTGGAATGGATGTATGGCGGATGGACTTGGGGTATAGCTTGGGCGGAGGACACAGTCCCTCATCCCACATGCTTCTATGAATAGTCAAGGCCAGTGGTGTGTGACTCTTTCCACATTACTTTCATTTGGTCCACATGGAGGAGTGGTATTATTGCATTTTGTGGTGTTATCTTTCTTTCATGTTGTGCGCTATCTGCCAGTGGACGTTTTACTCTGCATGGCTATGTTTTGCTTCTTGTTGGTACAATGGCTCCATTCTCCAGCATAATTTGTTGCAATGTTATTTCGGAGCAGGAATGGAAGGCCATTCAGTGCTATCTGCTCTCCCGTGTGTGGGCGGGACACTCCGTTGCCGCTGTACATTGCAGCTTCTGTGTTGGTGCAGTGATTGGGCACACCTGTTCTCAGGCAGCAGGGTTTTTCTATTTTGTACATTGCATGTGTTGTTATTGCGAGCAGGGTGGTTTTGGTATTTCTTGTTGAGACTGGCGTGCCTTTTCCGGACATTGTCGATATTCTGCGCTGTTATGTGGTAGCCGCCGTGTGATTATCCATGTTTTGCATACACGGGTGTGTCCTATTTTGCATTCACATTCAAGTCAAGTTGACAACTGTGAGTTGTCGGTTGGGGACATGACTGATGCAGGAAGGCCATGTGACATGTGCCTTCAGGGTGGGGCTGGTGTGTGGGGTGTGTAGTTGTGGCCCTGTGGTGTTTGTGTGCAGCCCAATTATGGCGCAGTCGTTGGCCACTGTGTTGTGCGCATGTGTACCTGCGTCATCGCCGCTACGCTGCGGTGCCGTGACGGGGACGTCACTTCCTGGGCCCTGGTCGTGGGTGCCCAGGATGTTGCGAGTTGTTTATTTTTGACAGGTGGGACATGTGTGGGTACAGTGGTGGATGTGTCCTGTCCACACAGGGGTGTCTGGGGGGGCCATGTACAGTTTTCCCGCCCTTGCACTGTGTGCATTGTTTTCGTACCCTTGTTGTGTGTCTGCCTACCTGCGTCGTTGTGGTGCGTTCACTCCTAGGTGGTTCATCAGGTAGAGCATGGGGATGGCCTGGAGTGCAGGATTCATCTCTGGGTGGTCCGCGCCTTTTTAGTCTCCGTCCAGAACAGTCGAGTTTCCGCCTTGGTATCTCGTGCGGTGTCTCTTAGCCGGTGGGGCTGTTTGGTTGTGGCATCGTAATTTGTACGCCGGGCGGTACGTCATTTGGTCGGACGGTGTCTCTCCATTGGCTCGCGCCGCTACGTAGACTGGCGCACTTTGATGGCGGGCGGTGTTTGCCTGACTAATCACATCCTAATTTGGCGGGCGTGTGGCCCGTTGCTGGCGGACGGTTACTAGCGGATTTTGCCTCCGTCAGCACGGCGGTCGTGCTTCCGCCCGACATCGTAATGGACCCCTTAGTTTTTAATTTAAACTTCACAAAAATAATTTTCTTTAATTTAATTAATTTAAAAATATTAAACAATTAATTCACAATTATTTCAATACTGCTGAAGCATTTGATTTGTTTTATGTTTTTATACATTTAAAAGAAATATATAAAATTATTTACTTTAACATTTACTGTAAAAATATTGTATATACTAATTTTAGTTGAGTTCCATCAACTTTTGTACTTTTTCCTATGGTTTACCGTGTAGAGACTTCACAGTTGAGGTGGAGACCTTCCTGTGGTGAAGTACAGAGAACATTTAAAAAGTTTATTAAACTTTATTATACATTAGTATAAATATTTTACATTAAATATTATAACTTTTTTAATACATATTTATTTTACATGTAAAATAAATTTTTAAAAATATTATAAGACTATTAACTTCCATTAATTTAAAGTTATTTCCTATGGGTTTTTATTTTAAGTCTTGACCTCCTTTATTTTAATTGGTTGTCCATGTGTGGTGCGGACTTACTATTTTTTTGGCAATAGTAACTTACACTTGTACATTTCTCTCCATCCCTTATTTCAGGGAGTAGAGATGTGTAAGTCTACACCTTTGAGTAACTTTGCACTTGGATTTTATGAATACCCAAAAGTAGTAAAATTACTTAACGGTGTAAGAATAAATTACATACGTAAATTACTCACAAGTGTAAGTTACCTTTGAAAATAAATCCCAATGGTTGGCTGAGGTACATGGAATATCATGAAAATGCTTGTGCTATGATAATGATAAAAAGTTTTGTGAATAACCAATTTTCGTTTAACAGTGGAAAAATTGTAGTTTGAGAGCACAAATGATGAATCTGCATTCATCGAATGAGGATCTTTGGGCATGCACTTGCACATTAGTCAAAATACTGCACCAAATCTACCAATATGGCTCATTTTGAATATCCACAGTTATAGCGTTAGGGTTAACTTTCGAGCAGCATTCTGCCCTGCTAGGTTATGAGGACACCAGTCCTGATGTAAGCTGTGACTGAGCTCTCACATCACCCAGCAGAGCCATCCTGGAAGATACAGGTTTCAGTGAGGTAAGCGGAGCAGCATGGTACACGTAAATGTGAGCGGTGTAGTGTGTAACTTGTAACCAAACAGCACATACTATCAAAGAACTAGGGGGCATATTTACAAGCCCCTATCGCCACAGGAACGTGACTTTTATTGACGTTCCTTTGGCGATAAACCCTTCGGCTTCTTTAGAAGGCGGAGTTAAGCCGCTTATCGTGGCTTAACACCGCCTTGTAAATAAGGCCTACTTTCACACTACACTTAGGGGCCGATTACGATCTCGTCAGGAAAGCATTCCTACCGAATCGGTTCCAGAATGCTTTCCGAACGACTCGACCGCGAGCTGCCCGAACGACGGATCACAATGCAATGCATGTTAAACTCCAACCAAGTCATTTGGAACACAATCCGTCCGACCGAATCGTTCGAAAAGAAGCCCGATGCGACCGACTCGTATGGAAACGCTGAAGAATAGTATTCCGGTTAGGAATCAGACTCGGTTTACCCTGCGAACAGATGATGATGCATCCGACGCTGTTACTGAACCGTGTCTGTTTGTGTTACAAATGGCAAGTGAAAATTGTCAAAAAGTCTAAACAAGCATTGGCAGCTCCAAATTCAAATAAAAAAATTCAAAAAATCAGCCACACTCACCAATCCACCTATATAAAGGGCCAAACACATGACCATGATGCTTTGCTCTAACAGAACTGCTGAGAGGTCACAGGATTTGTAACACATCCCCTGCTCTCTGCCTCATACACTCACACTTCACCCACCACACAACTTGCACAGACTTTTTTTGGTCAAAACAATTCTCACAAACACACTCTTTTTCTTATTCACACTCACCCTCACCTTCACACTCACCCTCGCCTTCAAATTCACACTCACCCCCACCATGGCCCCAAGGAAGCAGCCAAGGTTCACAGAGAAGGAGTTGAAGGTGCTTGTAGATGAAATAGTCAGAGTAGAGCCACAGTTATTGTGGAACCAAGTTCAACAGACCCCCCTGTCCCAGAGAAATAGGATGTGGGACAGGATAGTCAACAAAATGAATGCTCAGGAACAGGTACTATGATGTGCGAAGGGGGATCAAAAAACTGCTGGCCAGACAACATGCCCAGAGCCAGCAGACTAGCGGTGGCCCTCCTGCACCACCCGTGCACTTCACTTCCTGGGAGGAGAAGGTGCATGCCATCCTTCTGCCGGAGAGCGTCTATGGACTACCAGAAGCACCAGAGTCTGATAAGTACCTACTCCACATTCAAACAAAGTTAACAATCACACCTCTTTAGACATCACTGTAAAGGATACAGGTATACAAATGATGGTTAATACATGAAAAAAACTAGAGTCCATGAGCCTGTGATGTGTATGTCATATTGATAAACAACATACCTGCAATAAAATTGAAATGCATAATGCTCTTACCATGTACATACGTCTTACAAACTCACAGCAAGGCTTTGTGCTCCAAACACCAGTCACCAGTGTCAGCCATCTTGCCAACGCATTTTCATTCACTCTCAGGAAAGCTGAGCCACAGGTAGGCTGGTTGGGATAGCTGGGAAGGTGAGTGTGGGCACAGGCCTGATGGGAGTTGTAGTGACCTCAAACACTCCTCCCACACAGTCCAACCAGCCCACATAGACCTATGCTTACCTCACAGTGAGTGGAAATGTAGTAGTAAGGTGGCTGACACTGCTGCATGGTGTCTGGGACAGAAGGGCTTGATGGGAGTTGCAGTCAAGTCAAACAACAGGCACCAGTGTCAGACATTTTGAATGTACACTTCCCTCATTGTCAGGACATCACTCTCCCTGGTGATCTGGTTAGGCTGCCAGGGAGGAGGAGTGTTTGCATTGACTACATCTCCCATCAGGCTCTGTCCCACACACACCTTCCCACCCAGCTCAAACAGCACAACTGGGACTATGCTGTCCCCGACGGTTAGTGGAAATGTACTGGCAAGATGGCTGACACTGGGGACTGCTGTTTGGAGCACAAGGCCATGATGGGAGTAGTGGTCAACTCAGACAACAGGCACCACTGTCAGACATCTTGAGAGCACACTACCCCACATTGTCAGGACACAACTCTCTATGGTGTGCTGTTTGAGCTGTGTGGGAAGGTGTGTGTGGGGGCTCATGCCTGATGTGAGTTGCAGTGACAGTAAACACTCCTCTTCCCCCATCCCAAATAGCTCATCTGGGCCTCTGGCTACCTGACAGTGTGGGGACGTTTACTTGCAAGATGGCTGCCACTGCTACATAGTGTCGAACTTGAAGGCAAATACCATCATGGCCCTGTGCACCAAACACCAGGCCCCAGTGACAGCCATCTTGCCAGTACATTTTCATTAACTCTCAGGGACTGCATTGTTCCAGGTGTGCTGTTTGGGCTGCCTAGCAAGGTGTGTGGAGGACAGGGCATGATGGGAGTTGAAGTCAGTGCAAACACTCCTCCTTCCACCCAGTACAAACAGACTCTCAGGAACCATGCTTACCTGATAGAGAGTGGAAATGTACTTACAAAATGGCTGACACTGTGGACTGATGTCTGGCCCACTACGCCCTGCTGGGAGTTGTGGTCAAATAGGCACCAGTCATCAGTGTCCATTCCAACTCACTGTCAGGGAAGCTGAGTTACAGGTAGGCTTTTGGTGCTGGGTGGGAAGGTGTGTGGGGGACAAGGCCTGATGGGATTTGTAGCCATTGCAAATACTCATCCTCCCACCCAGCCCTGCTAACTCCTCTGTGCCTATGCGTACCTCACAGTGAGGGGAAGTGTACTGGCAAGGTGGCTGACACTGGTGACTGGTGATGATCTTGAAGCCAACTCCCATCGAGGCCCTATGCACCAAACACCATGCAACTGTGTCAGCCATCTTGTTAGTATACTTCTATTCACTGTCATGTAGCCATTGGCCCAGATGAGCTGTCTGTTTTGGTTGGGAGAAGCAGTGTTTGCTGTCACTACAACTCCCATCAGGCTCTGTCAGACACACACTTTCTTCCCCATCCAAAATAGCTTACCTGGGATTCTGCTTTCCTTACAGTGAGTGGCAATGTGCTACCAAGATGGCTGACACTGGGGACTGGTGTGTGGACAACAAGGCACTTATGTTATTTGTGGCCAACTCAGACACCAGACACAAGTGTCACACATCCTGATAATACATGTCCAACACTGTCAGGAAACCATACTGCCATGTGGTCAGTTTTTCAGGGTGGAAAGAGTGTGTGTAGGACGGAGCCTGATGGGAGTTGGAGTAATGGCAAACACTCTTACCCCCACCCAGCACAACCACTCCATATGGGCCTATGGCTGCCTGACAGTGAATGGAAGTGCACTAGCAAGATGGCTGACACTGTTGCATGGTGTTTGGGGCACAAGGCCTTGTTGGGATTTAGATTCAAGTTTAACACCATGCACCAGTGTCAGCTTCCTTGCTAGTACACTTCCCCTCACTGCCAGTTACCCATAGTCTCAGAGGAGTTAGCTGGGCTGAGTGGGAGGAGGAGTATTTGTAATGGCTCCAACTCACATCAGGCCCTGTCCAACATACACCTTCCCACCCACCCACCACAAACAGCGCAACAGGAACTAAGCTAGCCCGCAGTGTCTCAAAACTCACTGGCTGGATTGCTGACACTGGACATTGATCTCTCACTTTTCTTCAACTATAATCAGGTCCTGGTGCTACAAACACCAGGCACTATTGTCAGCCAGCTATGTCAGTACATATCCACTCACTCTCAGGACACCATAGTTCCAGGGGTGCTGTTGTGCACAGTGGAAAGAGTGTGTGTAGTACAGGGCCTGATGGGAGATCTGGTCATTGAAAACACTCCTCCTCCCCCCCAGGCCTACAGGCCCACTATGAACCATGCTTACCTGACAGTGAGTGCAAATGTAACAACAAAATGCCTGAGAGTGGGGACAGGTATGTCGAGCACAAGGCCATGGGTGGAGTTGTTGTAAAGTCAGACACCAGTGCCCAGTGTCAGGCATCCTGCATGTACATTCGGACATACTGTGAGGTAAACCTAAGTCCGGCTGGGCTGTTTGCGCTGGGCGGGAAGTTGTATGTACAACAGGGCCTGATGGGAGAAGGAGTCAGTGCAAACACTCCTCCTCCCAAACAAAATAAACAGCTCATCTGGGCCTGTGGCTACCTGACAGTGATGGGATGTGTATTAGCAAAATGGCAGACACTGGGGACTGATGTCTGAACCTCTCACAACTACAACATTTGCCTCTAGGCTACAAACACCAGCCACCAGTGACAAATATCTTGCAAGTACACTTACCAACATTGTCTGGACAACACTCTTCCTGGTGGCCTGCTGGGGCTGGGTGGGAGGAGGAGTGTAAGATTCACAATTAGAGCACAAGCTCACAAACCGCAGTTTATCAAAGTTCTTTGCCACACAATGGCAGAATGCCGAGTTTGAGAACTCATCTGACTATGGAGTCAATGTACAAAATACATGATCAGTGTAGGCACATAGCTAAGCAGTCACACATTCTGCTACTCACAGCCATTCACATGTGTATAATGAGATGAGAACAAAAAGCACCTCACTCACACCATTCCCAAAAATATCTGGGAAGATTAACACACTGTGAGTGCGTAGGCAGCCACACCAATGTGACTGCTAAAGACATGCACTAAGCCCAGTGCACAGGCCATAAAAATACCTACATTGGCAGAGAAAGAGTACGTATGTCACTGTGAAAGTAAAGATGTGGACAACAACCCACCTGTGCCATTCACAGGGTGTAACAAACCAGTCAATGTCTTTGGAGGTGCGCAGTCAAAATATCGATTTTTTTTATATCGACCTACACTAATATCGAGTTTTCAATATCATAGGGACAGAATATCGATGTCAAGAATATCGGTGACCAGAATATCGACCTTAAGGTAAGTAATATCGTTTTTTTATATCGAAGTAAGTAATATCGAAGTAAGTAATATCGAAGTAAGTAATATCATTAGCAAAAATATCGTTGTTAATAATATCGATATTTATATTAGTATTATGTATTTTAGTATGTATTTTATATGTATGTTTAACATTTTTTGTAATGTATTTTTATTATTTTTAAATATATGTATTAAATGTTTAGAAATTAGTAATTTTGTTTAATTAAATTTTCTGTTTTAGTATCAGAGCGGGTTGTGGGTTTATAGGGGAATAGGGTGGGAAGTAATTTAATTATAATTAATTAATCAATATTTTTTTAATTATTGTTATTGATAATTAATTTATTGTTAATTAATTATTAATTGGTAATTAATTTGTATTAATGGATTAATTTATAATTATATTAATTATAATTAACTTATTTTTTTATTTTTATTTATTGTTATTGTTAATTAATTTATTGATAATTTATTAATTGGTAATTAATTTTTATTAATTGATTAATTGATAATTAAATTAATTGCGTTCTTTTATGTGTAGCGGGTTGTGTGTTTATGGGGGAATAGGGTGGGAAGTAATTTAATGTTATTTAAGTAAATATTAATTTAATTTTATTGGTATTTATTATTAATTTTTAGTTAATTAATTATTAATATGTTATTTATTTTACAAAAATTATTTAATTAATAAGTATGTTAATTTAACCCCTACGCTATCCAACACTTTCCCTACTGTTGCACTCACTGGAGTGGGAATAGTAATTTTTACCCCTACGCTATCCAACAGTTTCCCTACTGTTGCACTCACTGGAGTGGGAATAGTAATTTTTACCCCTACGCTATCCAACACTTTCCCTACTGTTGCACTCCCTGGAGTGGGAATAGTAATTTTACCCCTACGCTATCCAACATTTTCCCTACTGTTGCACTCACTGGAGTGGGAATAGTAATTTTTACCCCTACGCTATCCAACACTTTCCCTACTGTTGCACTCACTGGAGTGGGAATAGTAATTTTTACCCCTACGCTATCCAACACTTTCCCTACTGTTGCACTCCCTGGAGTGGGAATAGTAATTTTTACCCCTACGCTATCCAACACTTTCCCTACTGTTGCACTCACTGGAGCGGGAATAGTAATTTTTACCCCTACGCTATCCAACACTTTCCCTACTGTTGCACTCCCTGGAGTGGGAATAATAATTTTAACCCCTACGCTATCCAACACTTTCCCTACTGTTGCACTCACTGGAGTGGGAATAGTAATTTTTACCCCAACGCTATCCAACACTTTCCCTACTGTTGCACTCACTGGAGTGGGAATAGTAATTTTAACCCCTATGCTATCCAACACTTTCCCTACTGTTGCACTCACTGGGGTGGGAATAGTAATTTTTACCCCTAAGCTATCCAACATTTTCCCTACTGTTGCACTGTTTGGAGTTGGAATAGTAATTTTATTACCTCCGCTATCTAGTATTTTTGTATTATTTTAGTTAGTGTAGTATATAATTAATTTTTAAAAGATTAAAAATTATGATTTTTTTTAAATTTGTTATATATATTTATTTAATTTTTATTTATATTATTGTTTTATGTGTATAGATGTATTTATAATTTATATGATATTGTAAAAAAAATTATAAGTTATTAAAATAATTATTAAAAATTATTAGTAAGTATATATATTATATATTATATGTATATGTTTAATTTATTTTTACATTACGTATATATTACTTATAATTTTTTTAACATTTTAAAATATTTTTAACTATGTTTATTTTAATTATATGTATTATTTACTTTATTTTACATTATTTTTTAACTTAAATAAAAAAACGATATTTTTAACAACGATATTTTTGACATTGATATTTTTTTCCGATATTTTTGTACTTACCATAATGTAGATAGGATGTCGATATTCTTGACTTCGATATTCTTGCGTCGATATTTCTGTAGAGCCGATATTCTGACCTTCGATATTTTGTCAGTGATTCGTCTTTGGACAAGTAATGTCAACTAAACACAACATGTCCATTTATGCACATTGCTGGACATGTCCATCAATCCACACTTGTCCAAAATAAATTGTATTAAAAAAACATAGGCCCGCATCATGGATGAAGGAGGCCAATCTACCTACATAAACTCATCATTAGCTCCAGTAGCCTATGTAATAGGTATGATTTGAGGGGCAGTGGACATTCACATCAATAATTGTGTCATTTATGTACCCACAGGGCGAGCGGGGAACACCACTGGAAGCAACCAGGACAGCCAGTCCCAGACTCTCGTCGACCTGGAGCTCTCCGGCGTAGAGGTCCCGCACCCATCTTCGGACGACGCGGAACGACCTGGCCCATCCGGTTTGGGTCGGCCCACAGCACCAGCAGCAGCTACAGCAGGATCCACTGCGACCACTCCTACCTCAGCTGACAACACCCAGCTGACACCTGTCCTCACGGACACAGCAGCCCAGGATACAACCGACAGTACAGTAACACAGGGCACTCTGGAGTTGGCGGACAACAACATCCATGTCAACGAGGAAGGAGGCCCAGTGTTGACTGTGCCAACAACAACTGGTCCTTCTCAGATGGGTAGGGGTGGTGGGAGAGGCCGTGGGGAAATGGGCCGTCATGTAGCTGGTGCTGCTGAGGAGGAGCACCCAAACCTCTCCAGAACCCTCCATGCCTATGAGGGTTGCCAAAGAGATTTTGGCCAGGTCGTTGGGATCCTCAGGGCCATTCAACAGCAGCAGGCAGCCCAAAATGAAAAACTGGTCATGTTCAGGAGCAAATTTGATGACATGACTGCGGTGCACAGGGACATTGTCACCTGCCTCTGCCAGATTGCTAACAACATGGCCACACCTCCCTGTGTGCCCACAACATCCAGTGCATCAACATCAGCACAAGCCACACGGAGGGACGTGAACTCTGGCGGAGAGCACCCAGCACCGCCGCTGCCTGCACCTGAGGGTCCCCCCGAAAAACATAAAAAGGGTCGTCCGAAGAAGAATCCATGAGAGACTGATGGCTATGCATCACCCTCAGGAAGTAACAAACTTCTCCTGATATCCTCCATTGTGTGCCAAGCGTTCACTTTGTTGACTGTCATTGAACTGTTCCACATTGACTGGAGGGTCTAAGTTGGACTTTGGACTCAAATAACTGTGGATTTACTTTTGGAGACTTCATCTACAAACACTACCATCTCCTCTCTGCACTTTGTTTTTTATGTTTTGTTGAGCACTCCCCCATTGTATGGATTGTAATCATTACGTCATGCACTAAAATAAATCACTTTGCACAAAATACTTGCTCATGACGTGACTTTGAATCCCAAATGTACAGATTGAAATGATGCACAAAATCACATAGCAGAAAGTGTCAACAACATTGGATGAGAAATCACCTCAGAATTGTTAACTACTATAGTGTCAGTAAATGTAACCTGTCACAGCATGATAGATAGACACAACCAGGTTATCACAAAACCCATAGTCCATGGTACTGATGCCATTTAAGTCTACTGCCTACAAAAATATCACTTTTTGCAAGCACAATCAACAATCATTGTCAGCAAACCAGATCATCATGGTACATGTTTTGATTCTAAATAATATCTGGATGTGTGAAAACAGACAAGGCACACCTCAATGTGGAGCACAGGTTTATTCTCCAGATACAACCTGGTGCCTTCACACAAATTAGATCACATCACACTGTGTCAAAAAGCACAAAAGAACAAAAGATAACAGTCAGGTCAGAAGTGAGTGCGTGCCAAAATTCCAATGCAGTTCAATGTTGGAATGTGCCACTGCATCGTGGGTCTGGTGAGGTCGCAAGTCTGCAGATGACAAGGCAAAGTACCCTGGTAAGGAGCAACATAGAATAGAGTCAGGAACTCATGAATCAGTTGGCCCAATTTTGCAAATAATTTCATCAAAAGCATAACATTGTGTGTGTGAACACTAGTTAGGATTAACGGGCCCGATTCACAGAAGTAATCTGAGACAAAATCCTAAACTTACTACTTTTGGTATTCACAGAAGGCATTTAGTAGTAGTAAAGTTAGGATTTTGTCTTAAGTCTGTCTTAAGTCTGTCTTAAGTCTGACTTAAGACAAAATCCTAACTTTACTACTACTAAATACCTTCTGTGAATACCAAGGGGCATATTCACAAGGAGCCATTGCCGAATTAACAGCACTTTATCGCAGCCAAAGTCGTGATAAATTTACCTCCCCATTCACAAGCTGGTGTTAACAGCCCACAGCACCAGTTTACCCGCGATAGCAGCCGCAAAAACATCTCCAAAGAGGACCCCCGCAAATATCGCTAATGAGATGCAGAGTAGGCGTTCCCGTGACAAAAGTCGAGACAACAGCACACCTCAACATTCACAACGACCAGCCACATCCGCGATAAAAACACAAAACAGGCGATAAGGCGCGTTAGCACCAGGAAATCTACACCTGCTCTGACCTGGTGTAAAGTCCGACGGCAGCCTGCAAACCAAAAGGGAGCACAGCCCAGGGCTACATCGGAAGGGCAACAGATGCCATGGAGCCACCCATCATGCGGCCCGGACACTCAAGAGGGCCACAACACTCACAGCCACCACCCCCAGGACCATCCCTCCCTGGCACCACCCCCGACCAAAGACATGCCACATCAGCCACACCTAAACATGTACAAAATATTCGCTTGATGCCGCACAATCACAACTGGTGACATGGATGTGTCGTCACAGAAATGACCAGCACACATTCACTTTCGAAGCAACAAATGAAACTTTATTAAAATAGAACAACGAAATGAAATGAAGACACATGGCCGCTCCCCTCCGGACAATACGTAGGTCACAGCCTGTAAGACAAAAAACATGATGAGAAGGTGTGTCCTGCGCACATCAGAGGACAGAGAGAGAGCGAAGGGGAGGGAGAGAGGAAGAGAGGGACAGAGAGAGAGAGAGAGAAAAGGAGAGAGAGAGGAAGAGAGGGAGAGAGGGAGAGAGAGAGACGAGGAGAGAGAGAGGAGAGAGAGGGAGAGAGAGAGGAAGAGAGGGAGAGAGAGAGACAGGCCCCTGCGCACCCAGGCCACACTGCTCACCTGCTGCCACCGGTGTGTCTCCAACCACGTGCCGGTATGTAGTGCAGTTCACCAGGTCACACATCTCATTCAGAGCCGTCAGCTGAAACAGAGCCCAGATACATGACTGGCACAGTACACACACTTGCACAAGACAACATCGCCTGCCCGCCCATGCACACCCAGGCAGAGGCACCCTAACCTCACCCACTGCCCATCAGAGCATGCCCGCCCATGCACACCCAGGCCTCAATGCTCACCTTCCACCACCGGCACGTAGACAGGAGGTCTCACCACGTGCCGCTGCAAGCCACAAGCCCGGGGCCCATGGACATGGCACCCTCCACATCATGCAGCCCCTCTCCGCAGGCCACCAGGTCTCACGTTTGGTGCTGGGTCTTGATCACTCCATGGCAGAGGACATACCAGTGCACCCGGCACCATTGCAGGCTGCACACCCGCTCAGCCCAATGGGTGCCACCAACTCTGGGATCCCGGAAGCGTCGCCATGTGGCGGTAGGCCCGCGTTGCCCGCTGGCTCTGGCCTACACTGCGGTCCAGCAGGGCACACAAAACCTGAGCTGTCCGGACCGCCGGGACGGGGCATCATCGCAGGCTGCACACCCGCTCAGCAGCTCAAGGTGCCACTGACACAGTGCACCCAAAGTCACCGTCCCGTGGCGGGGTGCCTGTGCCATCCACAAGGCCCCAGGTGCCACTAACCCTGTGCAACCCCAGTCTGCGCCACGTGGTGGTAGGCCCGTGCCGTCCGCAAGGCCTCGGATGCCACTAACCCTGTGCGCAACAACTCATGGGCCCTACATGAGTGAAAACCGTGGAGCGGCCGTCATCCAGTCACCACAGGAAGAGGGGAATGTGACGTCGTCGGCCCCTTATGTTGGCGGAGTCACATGGCCTGTGACGCCTGTGCCGGATGGGTGTGGTGTGTGTGAAAACCTGCCCTCAGGGAGTGGCTGTGACATGCTGACAACTAGACCTGTGACCTGCACACCACCAGCGAGTTCGGCTGCGACGGGTAGCAATGAGGGCCCCCCCTCGGGGCGTTAGCGGCGTGGTCTGGCCTGCCGTACACCCGACCAGCGCAGGGCTTGCAACAATGACTCGTGGGCTCTGGGCGTGGTCCAGTCCATGTCCGGACAAGGAAGTGACTGATGCGTGTGTCCCTGTTGTAGTGTTCACGGAGCCCGGTACACAAAATGCATTGTCGCACCCTCTGACTGGCATCCCACAGGATGAACATCATTGACGCAAGGGAAGGCACTGTCCCCACATTCATCCACACATCCATACAGGAATGACGTAAGACATTACACAGCAGTGCGTCACTGGATGTTTATTTGCACATCCAGTGCAGTCATGCAGCTGGAGCGGTACAGGGCAATGCCGAGCACACTACACAATATGGGCCCGTGGAGGGCCAGCCAGTGTCCATCTGGGGATGACCTGTACTGCGGAAGAGGAAGAGTACAGTCCGCAGTCTGTTCGCCGTGTCATTGGTCATCAAACAGGATGTGGCAGTCCATGTCGCTGTCCAAGGTGAGTGCATTGGAGTGTATCAGGGGTCAGTGGTAGGTCTTGAGGCCATGTGCGACACCAAGCAGAAACAGGCAAGGTGGTGGAAATGGATGCTAGTGCCTGGCCCTCCTGACCACAGTCCCATCCATGTCCTCCTCCCCGGGTGTGTGCCCTGCCCCACCTGTGGGTGTTGCAGTACCAGCTGCGGCACTGTGTGCCACTGACACATCAGGGGCCGGAGGAGGATTGTCGGCCGCACTGTGTGGCAGTGACACATCAGGTGCCGGAGTGGATACGCCTGCCGCACTGGGAGGCACTGACACACCAGGGAGCGGAGATGTGGATGGTGTGGGGGCAGCAGCATTCATCATCGCCACGCCTTGTGGCAGCAATGCCATGATGAGGACATGCAGGGCACGGTGGATCCCAGCTACATTTCGCTGATGTGCAGCGGCGGCTGCCATCCTTTCCGCCTCCATCCGCACCATGTCCTCCATGAGCCTCCACATGTGTGCCAGCTCACGGCTGGCATCGCTGGGGCCACTCTGAGCGGACAGGTATTCTTCCCTCCACGCCATGACTCCAGAGATGTCAGTCAGGGCTCGCTGGAGTCCATGGGGTGGACATAGACACCCAAGGATGGCGTCCAGTTTGGTAGCCATGAGCTCGAACCCCACCCGCACCTGCTCGGCCGTCTCCCTCTGGCCCTTCAGCACAAGGCGTTGGAAGGCCATTTGTTGTTCCTGGGGGACTTGGGAGGGTGCCGGAGCTGTGGGTGCCTCCTGCTGGGTGGTTTGGGTGGTGGGTGGGGTCTCATGGATGTAGCTGGGCTGCCCTGATCCTGGAGGTGAGTTGCGGATGAGGTCAATGAGGTCTTGGATGGTTTGGGTGTCGATGCTGGTGTTGTCCTCCTCCTCGTCATCAGTGAAGAGTGGCTGTGACTGCTCTGCAGGAGGTGTTGACGATGCCCCTGGGATGTGAAGGGGAGATGGTGTATTACAATGTGTCCACATGTATGTAGCCGCATGGTACAGGTTGACATTCAGACAGCATGGCATTGTACATTGTGACAGTCTGTGGGTCTGGGCGAGGACCCAGAGTGATTGTGGGTGTGCACTGTGCCCTGCTTGCTTGTGCATGTGTGCCATTGTGGCCATCTCCCCCGTCCCCCCAGTACCTGGTGGTCACTCACCCTGTTGCGGTTGTGTTGTGTCCTGTCGAGCAGTGTCGGGTCCCCCGACTCCGGCCACAGTCTCCACACTGATGACTGTCGACACCAGCTCCTCCATGTCATCCAGCTCCAGCTGTGGCGCTGGGCCCCCACCTCCGGTCTGAGTTGCTGCCTTCAGGTTGGCGGAGAGTTTCTCCTTGGTCTTCCGCTTGATGTCATTCCATCGCCTCTTGACCTCGTCCATTGTCCGTTTGTGCTCTCCGACGGCATTCACCTTGTCGACGATGTCCCGCCATATTCCAGTTTTGGTGCCCAGTGACACGTTGGAGGTGACGAAGAGTTGTTGATGGTGTTCCATCACCTCTGTGACTATGATCCTGTTCGCCTGCGGACTGAACTTGGTCTTCCTCATCTTCTTGTCCTTGCCCTTCCCTGTCCCCGAGGTCCCAGGCTGGTCGTCCGGGGTGCTTGTGGGGTTGCGCTTGTCCTCTGCGCCTGCTCCGGCTGCCTCCATGGTGCTTGTGTGTTGGTCAGTTTGTGTGTGGGTGTTTTTTCTACTTTTATGGAGATTTTTGATGCCTGCCAGGTGTGTGTTGCAGGCCTGGCGCTGCTTGTCACTGTTTCCTCATCGCGCTTTGGCCCATCGCGTGTTTTTTGGTGTTGTGGTTTGTGTTTTTATCTCCATCGTGGTGGTTGTATCGTGGACATTGTCCGCGGTTTCGGGAGACTATCGCATGGTACCGCCTTGTTATGAATTCCACCTTGACACGGGGTTATTTTCCCGTGATGGGCTGCGATATTGAAAGTTGCGTTACGCTACTCTTGCGGTAGTTATCACACGTTCTTGTGAATATACCCCCAAAAGTAGTAAGTTTAGGATTTTGTCTCAGATTAGTTCTGTGAATCAGCCCCCATGTTAGCACTGTACCTGTTAACCTGCAAACTTTATTGAACCATTTCATTGGAAAAGATCATGTTAATTATCATACACTCACACACATACATACACAGAGTACACCAGCAACACAAACAAACAATTGGGCTTTGGCACCTCCTCTCATTGCATACTTACACTCATGTGAAAAAGTTGTGGATGAGCTGTTGTCGCAAATCCAAGCTCTCCTCCTCATCACCACTGGCAACATGTCCCAGTCCTGGATCCTCCCTCGCTGGTGGCTGCTGGTCTTTGTCATTCAGTATGAGAGGTATTGCCTTCCTTTTAGCCAGGTTGTGCAGCATGCAGCAATCTGTGATGATCTTGCACACCTTCAATGGGGCATATTGTAGGGCTCCTCCTGTGTGATCCAGGCAGCGGAATTGGGTCTTCAGTAGGCCAAAAGTCTGCTCCACCACTCGCCTCCTACCATGGGCCTCATTAAACTGAACTTCTGCAGGGGTGACAGGGTTATGGAGTGGTGTCAGCAACCAAGGCTGGTTGGGGTATCCAGAGTCTCCTACATTGAACACAGAAAAGACTTCAGTTGTCTGACAACAGAGCACTATCGACATACAATCAACACACACCACAACATAAACTTACAGTATCACCTACCAACAAGCCAGGCCCGATCAGGTTGCAGCTGAAACATCAAATGGGGGATGACGCTGTTCCTCAGGATATAGGCATCATGTGTGGAACCAGGGAAATGTGCGCAGACGTGGGAGATCAGCATGTCAGCCAGACATACCATCTGGACATTGATCGAGTGGTAATGTTTGCGGTTTCGGTATGTCTGCTCATTTGCTTGTGGTGGGATCAAAGCAACGTGGGTGCCATCAATAGAGCCAATGACATGCGGTATCCGTCCGAAGGCATATAATTCCCCCTTGATGTCTGTCAACTCTCCAGGTGTTGGGAACTTAGGGCCATATGTACAAGGACTGGCGAAAACTATCGCTAACGTTAGTTAGCAGCAGTTTTCTTACCGCCATGTACAGCTGAAAACTATCACCATGTTAGCGACGTATTTACAAGCCGTCGCTACATGGCAATAGCTTCAGGGATCGGCGGCTAAAGCTGCCGCTAACATTGGCATGATGGCGATAGGAATTCCAGCGTTACCGGGCGAAAACCAACGAAAGGCCCATAAGTGGCAAAAAAACGCACGTTAGTCAGCCCGACGTGAGTTTTTTTTGCCTCTATTGGAATAGAAAATAGGCAAAAAAAACAATGAAATGCAGATTGGAGCAGCCAGGGCCAAGTGCAGCACACATCAACAACCCCCTCAAGCCACCCAACATCCAGGATGACCAGGATGAGAGCCTGGATGCCTCGCTGGACCTGCGCCTGGATGCCTCGCTGGACCTGCATTTGAAGCCTGGATGCCTCGCTGGACCTGCGTCTGGAGCCAGGATGCCTCGCTGGACCTGTGTCTGGAGCCTGGATGCCTCGCTGGACCTGTGCCTAGAGCCTGGATGCCTCGCTGGACCTGCGTCTGGAGCCTGGAGTGGAATGCGGAGGAGCTGTGGAGTCGATGAGCCGTGGCGGTAGACATTGAGGTGCGGCGATCGCCCGTACCTGGTGGTGAAGTCTGGCAGGCCGCATGGAGACACGTTGCTGACCTGTGTGAGAAGACCACCTTGAGCCCCTTAGAGCTGTGAATGGTAGTGGCGCTTCTGCCCACCAACGTAGGGAGGTCTGCATCGCATACTACGATCCACCACTACACCGGGGTGCACGGAGGGGATTACCAATGGTGGACGGCGCCTCTCTGCATCACAGGCCGGATGATTTTGCGCTGGCCAGACGCTGTGGAGGGTGAGGCCCCTGAGCTGCACCGAACTTGTGTGGCAGGAGCGCTGCAACTTCACACCTAAGGGGGCCCTGCTGCATCAACTGCATCGGGAGGTTCACCAGCAGAATTGTCGGCGACTGCTGTACCCAGGCCTGTGAAATCCCACCTGGCTGAGGCTCCTGCTGGCTGAGTCACAGATTTGGAGAGAGTGCTGCGGATTGCGCCACGGTGTCAATGTCCAGGTAAGGAGAAGGTGGGACGCGTAGCGGAGGAGGCCCGGGGGTCGAGTTGCCCAGGCCTAGCACCTGTAGATGACGCACCCCCAGTGGTGGCTGATCCACTATGGCGGAAGAGCGCCGCCCCACTGCTTTCAAGCAGTGCAAGAAAGGGGAAAAATCATCACATGATGATAACTTCCTGATGTAATCGTGCTATGTTTCCTTTGTGGGTGGGTAGGGCTGCTCCACTCATGGAGCAGGGCAGGGGCGGAGTGGCATGCCCACTCAAGTGTGCAATGACTGTTTGGTCGGCCCACTCAGGCCGCCCAAAGCAGTCATGTGCACTGTCCTGCATTACAGCCTGCATGGAGAACATGCCCACCCCTCTAGCCCCTGGCTGAACGCCTTGTCCCGGCGCTAATGACCAATCCCAACGCCACATTGCAGCGTTGTGATTGGCTTAGGGGAGAGAGCCTGGCTGCCTACTTCCTGTTCTTGGAAGCAGACTCAGGAGAGCAGGAGCAACGAAGACACGGGACCCGGCCTCGAGGTAAGATTTCTCTCATTTGAATATTTACAACACCCGCTCACACACACCCCCCCGCATCCACGCCCCATCCAGTGTCCTTTCCGGCGTTTCTCACCTCCCAGCTGTCCAGTCCCCCCAGCAGCACTTCTAAATGGTGGCCGCAGTGTGGCCATGCGCAGCGGGCGTACCACTGGTCTGCCAAAGGTATATATGAAGTTACGACGCATACCATTACATCGCACTCCATTACAATGCTTACTAATACTATGCATATTGCAACAGTAGGGAAGGTGTTGGATAGCGGAGATGTAAACATTACTATTCCCACTTCAGTGAGTGCAACCCTAAAACTAGCCCTTGCACCTCAAAGAAAACCCTTTACCCTAAAATTCATCTTTGAGCCCCCAAAACACACCCTAAAAATCATATTTGACCCAAATGCACACCCCAATTTTCATAATTGACCCCAAAACACACCCCAAATTTCAAATTTTACCCCATAAACTTAAAAATATCCCATTACTGACCTCACAATGCGTTGTAATGGAATGCAATGTAAATGCACCTGCGTTGTTGGGGTTGCGTTGTAAAGGCATTACGATGTAATGCCTGCATTGTAATGGACGTCTCCCGTGCCAAACGCAAGCCAAACACTCAAGCCCGTCTGCGTCCGTCTGCCCCTGGAATGCGCTCAGCATCAAGCACCCTTCCTCTCGGACACTACACCGCTACGACGCCAGCACCCCCCTCGCCATCAACCCTGGACGCCACATCGCCTGCCAGGACCAACCTCTGTTCTGGACCGGACATCGCCATCACTGACGGCTACTAAATCACCCGCAAGGACCACCCCGACCGTCCAGGAGGAGGCATTGCCATCACCTACAGAAGCACACTCCGACTGACCACGCACTCTAATGACCCAACGGTGACCATGGAACACCTCAACTTCCAGACCTGGACCAACTCCAAGCCCATCCTCTGCGGCACCCTCATCTGCAGGTCCCCCGGGCCATGGACCCCCATTCTCCGATACCATTGTAGACCTCATTGCACCCCAGGCTCTCCCATCCACCGACGACATCCTACTCGGTGAACTCAAGTTCCACTTGGACAACCCCAGTGACCAGAACACCACCCCCTCCTGGGGAAGCTCCCCAACATCAGACTCAAGCAGCTAGTCACCGCAGCAAGCCAAATAGCAGGACACACGGTCAAGCACGTCTCCTCCGCCAGCGGGAACTTCAACTACAGCCACACCACCGGACTCTCCTGGACCGACCATCATTGTATACATCACGTCTTCACCATGCCCACCATACACCACCGCCATCATTGCCCCCCCTCGCAGCTGGATCAAGGCCACCGAAGAACGTCTCATCAACTCCCTCAGCACCACCACTCCGCCAACGCTTACAGATGATGACACCGCAGCGTGCAACCGCCACCAATGGATCTCCAACTGGCACCCTGGCACCCTTCAAGAACAGCACTCCAGTGCCACAGGGATAGGCTGGCCCCATGCATTGCTGGAGTCATGGTTGTGACACGACTGCAGCAATGCGTGACTTTGGCGCAGACAGATACGTCAGGATTCCAGACGTATCTGTCATTACTTGCTTCATGGAGCACTGTCCTGTGAATACAGCGCATCCATGGTGTCGCAAGAAGGGGGAAGTAAAAAGTGTTGCAACGCTGTCTTGTCGCAGCGCTGCAACACTTTTCATGAATAAGGCCCTGGAATGCGCACTATCTTATTGATGGTGCGCATTCCTGCCCTGTAGTTTCTGTTGCAGGGCAGCACAGCAACTTCGCTTGCAGCGCTGTCCAGCACCAAAACCTGCTGAAAAGAGGCCCCAAGTGTTATCTCAATTTTTAAGACCAGCTATTTTCTGGTCTTAAAAAACTGCCTCTAACTGCAGTTAGCAGCAGTTCTTTTGGTCCTCCAAAGTTCAGGAATCCCCCTGTAAATATCGCGAAGTGGGGTTAGCGCCAGTTTTTGCACTGGAACGCCTCCCTTGCATGTCATTATCGCTAACAGAAGTGGCGATCTTTAGAATGGACGTTTTCGCCGGAAAACTGCCGCTAACAGAGGTTAGCAGCAGCTTGTACATAAGGTGATAAAAATCTTGCCGCAAAACTGTCGGAAAAGTGCTGCTAAGGCGACGTTAACTCCTTGTACATATGCCCCTTAATGTACAGGTCCAGGTAATGTAGCAATGCCTCCAACACATCCCGACGGACATGGCTGAACTTGGTTTGGGACATTCCACCAGATGATGCCACTGTGTACTGGAATGTACCTGTGGCAAAGAAATGTAGGGCTGCCATCACCTTCACCTTGGGGGTCAGCGCAGTAGGATATGTGCGACCAGGCTGCAAATGCGGTGCCAACTGCTCAGACAACTCCTCAATAATTGGCCTGGTGAAATGGTATTTTCTTATGCTATCCCGTTCTTCCATGGTCTGGAGGTTGGGAAGGGCCTGTAGACTGGAGGTCGTCTGCGATACCCATCTGTAGAGTGTAAACAGAGTCGGTGTCAGTTTACAATGTACAAAGCAACATGCATTGAGACAAACTGAACATGAAATCTGAACACAAATAAAGGTACAGAACATTAGAAATACAAATTTCTATGAAAAAGGCTGACCCTAGATACATATCACAGCATTAGTAACCTTCCCAGACATGAGAGCAGCCCTCTGGAGGAGGGAAAGGGGGTCCTATGGAACCCCCAGACATCCCCTTGCAGTCGGGTGCAGTCATTGACTGCACCCGACTGCAAGGGGATATGTAATCCCCCTTCAAAGTGCAGGAGGGTTGCCCCCAGCACTGTGAAAACACGGAGCGGCTGTAAAGCAACCTCTCCGTTTTTCACAGGAATGCGCTGCCCCGGGGCAGCGCGAGTTTGCGGCTGCCCTAGGGGCAGCACATTTCTGGTAATAGGGCGCATTTTCATTGTTCGCACCGGGCTCCCGGAAAGGTGCGCCAAGCTTAAACAATGAAAATGCGCCTTTACTGTAATACGGCCCCTGGTGTTGGCACGCGGCACCTTTCAAAACAAATGGTGATAACCCTGTCTGGCAGCCCCCCAGCCTAGCAGCTGCCTCAAACTGTAGAGGTGCCTGTTTTAACCCCTTGTGGGTGTGGCGCTCTCCCGTGCATCATCAATGCCAGGGGTGGCAAGAGCATGGCCAGGGCTATTAAGGGGCAAAACAGGGGTGGAAGGTAGCATAATATGGGCCAGATTTACAAGCCCCTTGCGACAACTTTACGCCGCTGTTGTGTCACTTCTGTGACGCAGCGGCCTCGTAAACAATGCGCCACGTTGCGACATATTTACAACGTGACGCATCTAGGGAGATGCGTCACGTTGTAAAGCCCTGCGCTACACTATACCTGCGTCAGGTATAATATATGCAGGGTGGGCGTTCCGACGTGAGAAAGCCTCGTAAAAGTGACGCAGTGAAATCTACAAGATTTCACGGAGTCACTTTTACAACGCCATTGCATCAAAACCTTACCCCTGCTTGAAGCAGGCATAAGGAGTGACGCACCATAATAGAAATAGGCATTCCTAACCATTGCTGGAGTTGCGTCTTGCTTGCGACACGACTCCAGTAACGCGCTGCCTTTACACCGAAAGATGTGTCACGCATCTGTCTATCCTTGCGCCACTGTGCGCCGCATTGTAAATGCGATGCATCCATGGTGGCGCAAGGGTTTTTTTTACGTGACGAAAATGAACTGACGCATCTCTGCTAATATGAGGAGATGCGTCAGTTCTTGTAAATCTGCCCCTATGTGTTTAAACATATAGAGCTTGTCTCTGTAAAACTTACCTTCGTATTATTATACTAATGGGGAGCCAGGTCCCTCAGAATAAATACTCCTGGCTACGGCCCTGTGGCTTGCATGATGCATAGTTATATTACAAAGGGGCTTTTTTACCGTTACAGTCTCAGCGGGATAAGAAATGTAACCATACAACCATGTTAGAGATGCTCTTAGACTCGGTCCCCCGTGTACGTCCTTTCTCCAATTACACGAGCAGAGCCCGTTAGCATATTACTTGGGGAAAGGTTTATTGCAGTTTTATTTTAGGTTGATAATGGAATTCTCCCTCTTTCCGGAGTTGCTGTGACTCTTTTCTTCCCTCTCATAGTCCCTCCCCCTCGTCAGTGACGCGCGGGGCTGCTGCTGGCTTCAGCCTGCTCACTTTGAAGCGCTCTTCGGTAATTACGGTAATATTGCTATTGCTGCGCGCACCTGCCTCGCATCTCTCGGCGGTAATCTCATCCGGAGCCTTGATTGATGCGTGGCCCTCGGACCTGGGAGCAGATTGGATTAATGCCTCGCGCGTGACATCGCATTCATCACCGCTGCTTGTGCGCCCAAACTTCTTCAATAAGATGGAAAATGGCTTAGATTGCTTTATCAAATTTGCCGATTTTATTAATCTATTCGTTCTGTTTCCGGAGCACTGATTCGTTTTAATTTCTATAATTGTGTTACGCCAACGCTTATGATTTCATGTAATGCCTTTCTTGGTCGAAGCTTGTTTTCACTGCTCCCTCTCTCTCCAGAAGCTGTTTGTGGGTACGCTACAGTACAGGCCTGTTTTTTGTGGCTTAACTGTTTTTACTATTATAACTAATGTCTTTGGGGCTTATTTACAAGCCCCTTGAGCCGCCAGTGCGTCACATTTAAAATGGGAAACAGTGACGTACCAGCCTTATAAATAAGCCCCTTTGATTGTAAGTACTAATTCAAGCCTATTTGTTTTTGGTAGCTTTATACAGCGCTAAGTGGTGTCCAGTCCATTTCAGAGCGCTAGAAAAAAGAAAAACAAACCAGGGTGGCTGAACTGGGATATAGTGAGCCAGGGTCCAGCTGGGTGCTAGGGGGGGCCTCATATTCAATCGTACCCCTGTTGAGGTTGAAACGGGAGCCCGAAAAGCTCGGTTTTTAAGAGCTTTGTGGATTGAAGGATAAAAGTTTCCACTTAGGGTCTTCCATGGCCTTGGACTGCTGTAGTCCACCACAGATCTAGTTCCGTGCTTTTTCCACTTGAGTGAGGCATTCTGGGACCAGAGGAGATGAGCTAAGTCAGACTGAAGGTTTCTAGTTGGTTCCAGTGCTTTAAATGGGCAGGTACTGCCCAGTACTGAGTACCTGCACTTCTTCAGTTTGACAGGGAAAGTAACTGCACTTCTCTGCATTGTCGCAATACATTTAATGGGAGAATACCCGCACTTCTCAGGAGCAAACAGGTACTCTAATGAGTAAGGGGTGTTGCGGGGATTCTGCACCTACACAGAACTATGCGCAGGAAACCAGGACCTCGGTGTATAGGGATGTACCAACCTACCACCTTAGTGCCCAAAATCCCAATACCGACTAGCTATAGTGTCTCATTCGTTCTCCTCCAAAGATCACGGAGCTACAAATGATTGGACAACCCAGAACACAACACTCCCGACTCTCTCAGGAATCGCGGGAGCAAGACATACTCTTTCGCTCACTCACTCGTACTTGTCCACAATATGAATATGCAGAGTCACTGTAATAGTTCAAAATGTTTATTTTAACTATCGTGCTCTACATACAGTATATGAGCCAGTACCAGCAGCAAAATGCATAAACTCAGCACAGTTAGCATTGTTACAATTCCATAGAATACAAAGGGAGAAGTCATTATATAAAGACCGTGGAAAAAAGGGGCACTCAGGCCTAACCACCCTCCCCTTGGCTGGAAGAAGTTTATTTTATATAAAGGAAGATCTCTGGGCTTTGACAGCAGACCCTATACCTTAAAGCCTGTAAGGTTTACATCATAGGAACAGCGTAGCTTGTCTCCATGGAAAGGCTCTCTCCAAGTGTGTGTTAAAACAACATGCATCCCCATAATATCAAAGCACGAGTCTCCAGCCTTGCAGTTGTGTTTAGCATGTTGTGTCTAGGTGCTAGGGACTGACCAGAACAGAATAACAAGGGGCATTGTTTATCGACCTTGCAGATCGTGTTCAGACTAAACTCCAGGAACTCAGCAGAAAACGTGAAAAGCAGACAGTTCTCATGTGAAAGGTATAAACAAAGACCTGCAAAAATAAAATCATGTAGCAACGTGCGCAAAAGCAGCATCATGGCAGCAAAGCTCATGCTAACTTAGCAATGTCGACAATGTCCCTAAAGGCCTTATAACATCCTCCCCCTGGTAAGGTCATAGGACATAGACAAAGGACTAGAACAGAGTTCAAAAGTCAAGCAGAGTTCAAAGCGGTGTCAAAAAAACAAATTGGAAAAAATAAGTGGAGCTATAAAAAAAATGTTCAAAACAGTCGCTGAGACCAGTGGTAAAGCGTAGTCTCCGAAATAATGTTATAATGGAGAAGGTGGTTAATCCATCAAAGTACGTGAACTCAAGAACGCAATTCCCTCCAAAAGATCATCCCTATCATTAGTAGAAAAAAGGGATGCCATCCAATCAAGTAAGTCGAAGGAACAAACGTGTTCCTCGTAATCTGACGCCTCCAAAAGCATAACTGGACAACTTGCGTGATATTTGAAGAAACTCCGATGCAGGAAGGTCTGCGCAGCCGCACAGATATCCCATTCAGGCAATACTCCAAGTGCTGCAGCACGCGCCATACGGCCATCCCCCGAACAAGCCTGGTCATGGGCCTCTAAGGGCCCCATCAACTGGTCAAAATCGGGGACTGGACATGACGTATTGGAGAGGCATAAATCCGTCGCCCAATAGAAGGGGCACCGTCGACAGTAGAAAACTGGTTGCACGCAAGTAAAGTAGGCAAAGCGAAAAGTTAATCCATAACTCACGCTAAGCGGTGCTAATGGCAAGCATCCAAAAACTTGTTGCATTCGATCACAATACAGTTGCAACTGGCCTGGTCTGTGCAGTACTACAAGATGAGCAGCCATTGCGCAGCAGGAACAGAAGCAGGAGGACTCCACCAGCTAACGCCAGCAGTAAAGGGAATTCGCCGAAAACGCTGGAAAAGATGGTATGAATAAAACCCAGTATTACTCCAAATATCGTCTGAAAGGAAGTCACAAGGCCGGATCCCACACATTTAAAAAAATGAGCAAGGCCTCTAGTGTCAGACGCATTAAATATTTGATGTATAAGCTCCCAGTGGCGGTCGCTCCATTAGGGCGTTGGAGCGCCGCCCCACTGCTTTCTCACAGTGCGAGAAGCAGAAAATAAAATGGTATTTTAAATACCATTTTATTTTCTGCTTCTCGTGCTGCGAGAAAGCAGAAGGCAGGGGTATGCCTGGTTGGGCGCGGGCGGGTGGGCGGGTCCGGTAGGAGTGGCTTGCACCACTCTGAGTGCCCTGACTGCTTGGTTGGCCCTGGGGCCGACCAAAGCAGTTATGCGCACTGTGAGAAGTTGGCCTGGTATATGCTGTCCACTAATTATAGTGGGCACCTTGCACCAATCCAAACAACCCCTTATTGGAGATAGGTTAAAGACAACCTTTATTGAAAGCTATCCTAGTGGTAGCTATGGAGAGCAGCCTTCAGGCTAAGTCTTGAAGGAATGTAAAGCAGCTTGTTTTACCAATCTATAATCTCTTGAGTGACCAAATGAAAGAGGACCACACCAGGTATATATTCAAAATATATGTATTTATTGCTAAACACACCCCTCTAGTCTCTTTATGAGGCTAGAGTTCGAAGTACATAAGTTATAAGTTAGTTATCAACAGTAATAGCACAAATATACGTTTGAGCCCTAGGGGCGTACCAAACCATATACTAATAAAGTGGTATAAGAATCACGACTGAGCTAGACACAAGGCCTAGAGCCTGTAGAAGTGCTTGGACCACAAGGAACCACCCAAGGTAGTGACACAGGGGACCCACGGGGGACGCGTGCAGTGTGAGAACACAGCCGCGAATCGCCGTTGACTTCTATGGGGAAAGTCGCAGTTGGAATTTTAAAGAAAAGGGACACTTAGAGGAGGACTTGGAGCAAACCCCTTTAGAACTGGGTTGTTCTAGAGTCTATACCCACGGGAGCACCGGAGTACTCGAGTTACCTCACCCAGGGAAGCCGGGTGCATAGGTGTCTTTCGGGGTCGGGTTTCGTCGTCGTTTTCAATGGCGATCTGCTGCAAAGTGCTGCTGGCGGCCAAGTCGAAAGTGTTCGGGTGGATCCAAAGGTGGATCGAAGATCTGAAGAACCTGAAAGCAGAGGGGACAGAGTCTGGGTCACTAGCCAGTGACCAGGAAGGCGATGAGCGGATGCCCACCGATGTCGGGTGCTTCAGGTAGGTTGACGGTCGTCTTGACTCTTCAGCCACGAGGTCCATGAGGCGGTGACGACGACCAGGAGCTGGATTCGAGCTATCCAACAAAGTCTGTCGATTGCTGAGGTGTCGGCGACCGGATTGGACCCAACAAGCCTTGGCAACGGCAAGTCTCGTGGAAATAGAAGAACGACGGTGGTGCAGACCAGCAAGGTCTGAGGGACTCACCCAGCGAGGGTAAATCAGGGCACGCCTGGAGCAACCAGGGAAGCCCAAGCAGAAGAAGATTGGCCTTCGGGAGGGCCCACTAGCCAATGGACTAGCGACCGCAAAGGAGCCTCGAGTGGACGCACTTAGAGCTGGCTCACGGGACACTCGTGGAGTGGAGGCCAGTGATCTTCGGTGCAGTCGGTGCTGGAAGCGGGGGCTACTCGAAGCCCAAAGCACAACTTTGTGGGAGACCAGAAAGAGGATGCACTTGCAAATGCACTCGGTGTCCAGGGGTCACGGTTCCACATTACCCACGACAGCTACGGGCCTCAGCTTTGCTGGGGACTCAGGGCAGCCTCGGGGAAGTCTGGAAATCCACCTCTGGTGATGCAAAGACTTCAGTGTCCGGCGGGAGCTTCAGCGATGCAGACCGGACAATTGCTTCGTTGGTGCCTGCCAAGCAGGGGAGTCACTCCTTGACGCCAAGGGATATTCTTCAGTCCTCTAATCTTAAAGTAGAGCGTCGAAGGTCCAGGATTCTGTATCAGAGTTTCGTCCAGGTAAATCTAAAGTCCTAAGGACTGGGGTCCCATACTTATACTAAGTTAGGGGGTTGGACATACTCTGGGGACCCACCTATGGGAGGGTCAGGGAAGAGGGGTGGTTACACCCATTCCCTTTGTCCAGTTTCGCGCCAGAGCAGGGGCTGGAAGCCCCTGAACCAGTTTGAACTGGGGTATGCACAGGGACACCAAGTGTGCCCCCAGTGCAGGACTTCAAAGCACCAGAGAGTGCTCCCGCCCAGCCCCAATACACATTATCCTGTCTGGGGAGGTGGTTACACCTCCCTGGGACAGGAAACCTATTGTCCAGGCCTCCCCTGCCGGAGTTTCAGTCAGCAGCAGGAGGCCAGACCCGTGTCTGTGGCAGCGGCATCCATTTTGTGATGCCAGGGCTTGGAAAGAAGTTACCGGGCAGGCCGGTGTGTACATGTCTCTCCCTCTAGAAGGGTGGAATGCTACCCCCGCCGCCAGAACTGGTGGGGGGTAGTATTCCAAGATGTTTGACACCAAACACGACATGTTTCCGTGCAGCCATCCCAAAGTTAGCATTTAACGCGAGGTTATAATGCGCTTAAGAGTATATGGTCAGGCTGCACTACAAACAGCATCAGAGAAGGGTCTCCGAACGCTGCAGAGGGGCTCTGCTCATGCAGGGGCACCCTCTCACATAGGAACCAAGCACTCTGCCTTCAGGATTGACAAGGCCTGCCATAGGAGTGACTTATAGGTTTATATGTGTGTATGTATGTAGTGATATAGGTAACCTATATCACAGTAAGGGGTGCATGCACCACCTTACCCAGGCTGCAGTAGCAGAACTGTGGTGTCCTTTTGGCTGGCCTTCCAGGGGTGGCACAATACATGCTTCAGCCCCTGGCAGGCCTCTGAGGTACCTATGCCCTGGGTACATAGTATACCATATACTAGGGACTTACAAGGGCACTCCAGATTCCAATCAGAGATGTGCCTAAGGCACATGGAAACCATTTTAGAGAGGAAGCAGCTAGGCTGGGGTTCTGATTAGCAGGGCCCCAGCCAGACTAAAGTCGAAAAACAGTGAAGCATCAGCAAAAAGTGGGGGTACCCATGTGAAGCAGATCCTACTCTCCTACACAACCCCCCCCAAACGTAGGGACATTAAACTAACCTTGTCCAGTTAAGTCTTCATGTTCTAAGTGGAAGTACCTAGAGAGTCCATCTGCATTGGCATGGTTACTCCCAGGTCTATGTTCCACTGTGAAGTCCATCCCCTGTAGGGAAATGGACCACCTAAGCAGTTTGGGGTTTTCACCCTTCATTTGTTTTAGCCATAAGAGGGGCTTATGGTCTGTTTGAACAAGGAAGTGAGTACCAAACAAGTATGGCCTCAACTTCTTCAGAGCCCAGACCACAGCAAAGGCCTCCCTCTCAATGGCTGACCAACGTTTCTCTCTAGGGGTCAGCCTTCTGCTAATAAAAGCTACTGGCTGATCCTGACCTTCATCATTCAATTGTGACAGTACAGCCCCTACCCCCAATTCAGATGCATCTGTTTGGACAATGAACTTCTTGGAGTAATCAGGACTCTGTAGAATGGGAGCAGTGCACATGGCCTGCTTTAGGTCATCAAATGCCTTTTGACAGCTAACTGTCCACTGAACCTTTTTGGGCATTTTCTTGGAAGTTAAGTCATTCAGGGGTGTCACTATTGATCCATACCCCTTGACAAATCTCCTATAGTACCCAGTCAGGCCTAAAAAGGCTCTCACCTGAGTCTGGGTAGTTGGAGCAGTCCAGTCCATGATGGTCTGGATCTTGCTCTGCAGTGGTTGAACCTGGCCTCCACCCACAAGGTGGCCCAGGTACACAACCTGACTCTGCCCTATCTGGCACTTTGTGGCCTTGATAGTCAGGCCTGCTTTCTGCAGGGCCTGCAAAACATTTCTGAGGTGGACCAGGTGATCCTCCCAGGTGGAGCTAAAGACAGCAATATCATCTAGATATGCTGCACTATAGGCTTCCAGACCTGTAAGGACTGTATTCACCAACCTCTGAAAAGTGGCAGGTGCATTCTTCAGACCAAAGGGCATTACCACAAATTGATAATGCCCACTAGGGGTTGAGAATGCTGTCTTTGGCTTTGCATCATCAGCTAGTCTGATCTGCCAGTAGCCAGCTGTCAGGTCAAATGTGCTTAGATACTTGGCTGAGGCCAAAGTGTCTATTAGCTCATCTGCCCTAGGTATTGGATGGGCATCAGTCCTAGTGACTGCATTGAGACCCCTGTAGTCCACACAAAACCTCATCTCTCTTTTCCCACCATTGGTGTGAGGTTTTGGCACAAGGACCACTGGACTAGCCCAAGGGCTATCTGAGGGTTCAATAACTCCCAAATCCAACATTTTCTGGACTTCTGTCCTGATACAGTCCCTGACATGGTCAGGTTGCCTATAAATCTATATTTTTAATAGGCAGACTGTCCCCAGTGTCCACTTCATGAGTGCACCAGGTGGTCTGACTTGGAGTCAGAGAGAACATATGTCTGTACTGATTGAGCACTTGTCTACAATCAGTTTGCTGCTGAGCAGTGAGGCTGCCTGCCAAGGCTACACCATCCACTGACCCATCATCAGGGTTCTGTGAGAGCAGGTCAGGGAGTGGGTCACTCTCTTCCTCCTGTCCCTCATCAGTAGCCATGAGCAAGCCCATGTCTGCCCTGTCCACATATGGTTTCAATCTGTTGACATGGAGAACCCTGTGGGGACTCCTGGGTGTTCCTAGGTCTACTAAGTAGGTAACCTCACCCTTCTGTTCAACAATGGTATGGGGTCCACTCCATTTGTCTTGGAGAGCTGCTGGGGCCACTGGCTCCAACACCCACACCTTCTGTCCTGGCTGGTAAACAGTCAGTACAGCCTTTGGTCATGCCAGGCTTTTTGAAGTTCCTGGCTAGCCTCAAGGTTTTTAGTTGCCTTTTTCATGTACTCAGCCATCCTGGAGCGGAGACCAAGTACATAGTCCACTATGTCTTGCTTTGGGGGCTTGAGAGGTAACTCCCATCCTTCCTTCACCAAGCACAATGGACCCCTGACAGGGTGACCAAACAAAAGTTCAAAAGGGCTGTAGCCAACCCCTTTTGAGGCACCTCCCTGTATGCAAATAAAAGGCAGGGCAAGAGTATGTCCCATCTTCGCCTAAGCTTCTCTGGGAGCCCTTTAATCATGCCCTTCAAGGTTTTGTTGAATCTCTCAACTAAACCATTGCATTGTGGGTGATAGGGTGTGGTGAACTTGTAAGTCACTCCACACTCCTTCCACATTGCTTTCAAGTATCCAGACATAAAGTTAGCACCCCTGTCTGATACAACCTCCTTAGGGAAGCCCACTCTTGAGAAAATTCCCAGGAGGGCTCTTGCCACCACAGGTGCTGTAGTGGTCCTAAGGGGAATAGCCTCTGGGTACCTGGTGGCATGATCCACTACCACCAGGATAAACCTGTGCCCAGATGCTGTTTGGGGATCCATGGGACCAACAATGTCAATCCCCACCCTTTCAAAGGGAACCCCCACCACAGGTAGTGGTATCAGGGGGCCTTTGTAGTGCCACCTGCCTTGCCACTGGCCTGGCAGGTTACACAGGAGCGACAAAACTCCTTGGTGTCTTCAGACATGTGGGGCCAGTGAAAGTGAGGGACAATTCTGTCCCAAGTCTTGTTCTGGCCCAGGTGACCTGCTAAGGGAATGTCATGGGCTAGGGTCAATAGGAAGCCCCTGAACTTCAGAGGTATAACCAACCTCCTGGTGGCACCAGGCTTGGGGTCTCTACACTCTGAGTACAAGAGTCCATCATCCCAATACACTGTATGGGGACCACTAGCTTTCCCAGCAGCCTCAGCAGCAGCTTGCTGTCTGAGGGGTTCAAGAGAGGGCAGCTCTGCTGCTCCTGGCTCAGATCTGCCCTGGAAGGGCCCCCTGTCCCTAAGAACTCAACCTGATCAGGCTCAAGCTCCTCTGGGACAGTTCCTTCCTCAGGACTGAGATCATCTCCCTGAAGAGACTGATCTTCCTTCTGAGCCAAGGGGAAGGCACTGCCTTTACCCTACTACTCCTCTTCTTGGAGGGCACTTGGTCCATTATTCCAGAATCCAAGGCCTGTTCAGTGTTAGACATTTTGGCCTGTGACCTGGTCACAGCAAACACATCTGCAGGGATGCCCAGCATTTCTGCATGGGTCCTGAGCTCCACTTCTGCCCAAGCTGAAGTTTCTAGATCATTGCCAAGCAAGCATTCAACTGGTAGGTCTGCACTTACCACAACCTTCTTAAGGCCAGTTACCCCTCCCCAGGAGAAGTTAACAACTGCCAGAGTATGGTCTGTTCTGACGTTGCTAGCATTGGTCACTTGGTACATTTCACCAAGTATAATCTGCCCAGGATCCACAAGATCTTGTGTCACCATGGTGACACTTGCTCCTGTGTCCCTAAATGCCAAAGCCTCTTTTCCATTTATTAATGGCTGTTGCCTGTACTTGCCCAGATTACTGGGACTCACAGAGGAGGTCACATCCATGCCTCCATCACAGACTAGGACAGCCTGAGTGAGTTCTCTGACTAGGTCAGAGCCCATCTCCTTACCCAGGGTCAACCCTACTAAACCCTTGGCTTGTGTAGTCCCACCACCAACTGTAACTGCACTAGGGGGAGCAGGTGCCTTAGGGGCATTGGTGGGGGCTGGAGTAGAGTCTTTGGACTTGGTGCAATCACTGGTCCAGTGGGTCTTTTGCTTACAGACCTTGCACCATGGTTTCTTTTGGCCTTTCCCTTTGTTAGACTGTGAATCCCCACCTGAAGAAGATTTTTGGGGGCCTTGTGAAGACTTCTGGTCTTTACCCTTCTCCCCACCCTTATCAGAGTTCTTAGAATCTTGCTTCTTTGGGTCACCACCTTGGT
This sequence comes from Calotriton arnoldi, assembly GCA_963921515.1. Classification (NCBI taxonomy): domain Eukaryota; kingdom Metazoa; phylum Chordata; class Amphibia; order Caudata; family Salamandridae; genus Calotriton; species Calotriton arnoldi. The sequence goes on from CAWUFW010001574.1 coordinate 2,058,070, forward strand.
TCTGTACCTTCTGCCTCACCCTGGTTCTGACCCATTTGTCTGCCTTCTTTCCCAATTCTTGGGGAGAGGTCAGATCAGAGTCCACCAGGTACTGATGCAACAGCTGATTTTGACAGTTATTAAGAATCTGCTCCCTCATGATAAGATTGTACAATCCTGTGAAGTCACATACCTTACTGCCCATCAACCAACCTTCCAGAGCCTTAGCAGAACAATCCACATAGTCTACCCAGTCTTGAGTCTGTGCTTTTTGGGTATCTCTGAACTTTAACCTGTATTGTTCAGTTGTTAGGCCAAACCCATCAATCAGAGCACTCTTCAAGACTTTGTAATTGTCAGCATCCTCTTCTCTTACAGTGAGGAGCTTGTCTCTACCTTTGTCTGCAAAGGAGAGCCACAAGATTGCTGCCCACTGCTCCTGAGGGACCCTCTGTACTTTACAGGCCCTCTCCAGTGCAGTTATCCATTTGTGGATGTCATCCCCACTCTGGTAGGGAGGGACAATCTTGCTCAGGTTTCTATGGTCATAAGACCTTTCCCTATCTCTGGGGAAATTGCTGCCACCATGGGACTCTAGTCCCATCTTTTTTCTTTGCTTTTCAAGCTCTAGGGACTCCCTGTCTATAGCCAACTGCTCTCTTCTGAGCTTCAACTGAGCTTCTCCATATCTGAGCAGTCTCTCTTTCCTTTCATGAGAGGATTCCCTCCTATGAGAGGAAACAGAGGTCCCTATTGAGGTGTCAGAGTGGTTAGACTCCTGAGAAGGAGATCTAGGCCTTCTGGGCACACTCACAATTCTTCCTGGGGGGACAAAGGGGAGGTCATTCTGATCCTCCTCCTCCTCCACAGGAGGAATTGGGTTTTCCAGGTCAAGGTCATTTTCACCTTCCTGGCCAGTTTCAGAGGGGGGGCCCTGGGTTTCTTCACCCCTGACCCCTTCCTCATCTTCTGCCCCACCCTGTCTGCCTACCCCTTCAGACCCTAGGGGTCTGCTGAGATCATCTGACAGTAGCACCTCCCTGAGGTGTTGGGTGCTGGCACTTTTGCCTGCCTTCAGCTTCCTAGTATTGCACAATGCTCTCAATTCCAAGAATGGGAGATTATCATACTTGGAGGGAAGAAGCCCACTGGCTTCTGGCAAGGACTCACTGGGTCCTGGCTTTGAAGACATTACTAGTGAGGTGTGGTGTATGCACTACCTACTCTAGTGTGGCCTACTAAACTCTCTTGAGTTGTAGAAAGGGTGTGCTATCCCTTAACACACAACTCTAAGTTCAGTAGAACTTACTGTATCCTAAGCTTGATTTATATGTACCTAAGGTACCCTTAGTGGTTTTCAGTTGATCAATTCAATTGAGATTATCTGGTAAAACAATAGCAAGCTGGAATCCCACACGCTGCACACCAATGTGAGAGGTTGGCCTGGTATATGCTGTCCACTAATTATAGTGGGCACCTTGCACCAGTCCAAACAACGCCTTATTGGAGATAGGTTAAAGACAACCTTTATTGAAAGCTATCCTAGTGGTAGCTATGGAGAGCAGCCTTCAGGCTAAGTCTTGAAGGAATGTAAAGCAGCTTGTTTTACCAGTCTATAATCTCTTGAGTGACCAAATGAAAGAGGACCACACCAGGTATATATTCAAAATATATGTATTTATTGCTAAACACACCCCTCTAGTCTCTTTATGAGGCTAGAGTTCGAAGTACATAAGTTATAAGTTAGTTATCAACAGTAATAGCACAAATACACGTTTGAGCCCTAGGGGCGTACCAAACCATATACCAATAAAGTGGTATAAGAACCACGACTGAGCTAGACACAAGGCCTAGAGCCTGTAGAAGTGCTTGGACCACAAGGAACCACCCAAGGTAGTGACACAGGGGACCCACGGGGGACGCGTGCAGTGTGAGAACACAGCCGCGAATCGCCGTTGACTTCTATGGGGAAAGTCGCGGTTGGAATTTTAAAGAAAAGGGACACTTAGAGGAGGACTTGGAGCAAACCCCTTTAGAATTGGGTTGTTCTAGAGTCTATACCCACGGGAGCACCGGAGTACTCGAGTTACCTCACCCAGGGAAGCCGGGTGCATAGGTGTCTTTCGGGGTCGGGTTTCGTCGTCGTTTTCAATGGCGATCTGCTGCAAAGTGCTGCTGGCGGCCAAGTCGAAAGTGTTCGGGTGGATCCAAAGGTGGATCGAAGATCTGAAGAACCTGAAAGCAGAGGGGACAGAGTCTGGGTCACTAGCCAGTGACCAGGAAGGCGATGAGCGGATGCCCACCGATGTTGGGTGCTTCAGGTAGGTTGACGGTCATCTTGACTCTTCAGCCACGAGGTCCAGGAGGCGTCGACGATGACCAGGAGCTGGATTCGAGCTGTCCCACGACGTCTGTCGATTGCTGAGGTGTCGGCGACCGGATTGGACCCAACAAGCCTTGGCAACGGCAAGTCTCTTGGAAATAGAAGAAGGACGGTGGTGCAGACCAGCAAGGTCTGAGGGACTCACCCAGTGAGGATAAGTCAGGGCACGCCTGGATCAACCAGGAAAGCCCAAGCAGAGGAAGATTGGCCTTCGGGAGGGCCCACTAGCCAACGGACTAACGACTGCAAAGGAGCCTCGAGTGGACACACTTAGAGCTGGCTCACGGGACACTCGTGGAGTGGAGGCCAGTGATCTTCAGTGCAGTCGGTGCTGGAGGCGGGGGCTACTCGGAGCCCAAAGCACAACTTCGTGGGAGACCAGGAAGAGGATGCACTTGCAAATGCGCTCGATGTCCAGGGGTCACGGTTCCACGTTACTCACGACAGCTACGGGCCTCAGCTTTGCTGGGGACTCAGGGCAGCCTTGGGGAAGTCTGAAAATCTACCTCTGGTGATGCAAAGACTTCGGCGTCCGGCGGGAGCTTCAGCGATGCAGACCGGACAATTGCTTCGTTGGTGCCTGCCAAGCAGGGGAGTCACTCCTTGACCCCAAGGGAGATTCTTCAGTCCTCTAAACTTAAAGTAGAGTGTCGAAGGTCCAGGATTCTGTATCAGAGTTTCGTCCAGGTAAATCTAAAGTCCTAAGGACTGGGGTCCCATACTTATACTAAGTTAGGGGGTTGGACTTACTCTGGGGACCCACCTATGGGAGGGTCAGGGAAGAGGGGTGGTTACACCCATTCCCTTTGTCCAGTTTCGCGCCAGAGCAGGGGCTGGAAGCCCCTGAACCAGTTTGAACTGGGGTTTGCACAGGGACACCAAGTGTGCCCCCAGTGCAGGACTTCAAAGCACCAGAGAGTGCTCCCGCCCAGCCCCAATACACATTATCCTGTCTGGGGAGGTGGTTACACCTCCCTGGGACAGGAAACCTATTGTCAAGGCCTCCCCTGCCGGAGTTTCAGTCAGCAGCAGGAGGCCAAACCCGTGTCTGTGGCAGCGGCATCCATTTTGTGATGCCAGGGCTTGGAAAGAAGTTACCGGGCAGGCCGGTGTGTACATGTCTCTCCCTCTAGAAGGGTGGAATGCTACCCCCGCCGCCAGAACTGGCGGCGGGTAGTATTCCAAGATGTTTGACACCAAACACGACATGTTTCCGTGCAGCCATCCCAAAGTTAGCATTTAACGCAAGGTTATAATGCGCTTAAGAGTATATGGTCAGGCTGCACTACAAACAGCATCAGAGAAGGGTCTCCGAACGCTGCAGAGGGGCTCTGCTCATGCAGGGGCACCCTCTCACATAGGAACCAAGCACTCTGCCTTCAGGATTGACAAGGCCTGCCATAGGAGTGACTTATAGGTTTATATGTGTGTATGTATATAGTGATATAGGTAACCTATATCACAATAAGGGGTGCATGCACCACCTTACCCAGGCTGCAGTAGCAGACCTGTGGTGTCCTTTTGGCTGGCCTTCCAGGGGTGGCACAATACATGCTTCAGCCCCTGGCAGGCCTCTGAGGTACCTATGCCCTGGGTACATAGTATACCATATACTAGGGACTTACAAGGGCACTCCAGATTCCAATCAGAGATGTGCCTAAGGCACATGGAAACCATTTTAGAGAGGAAGCAGCTAGGCTGGGGTTCTGATTAGCAGGGCCCCAGCCAGACTAAAGTCGAAAAACAGTGAAGCATCAGCAAAAAGTGGGGGTACCCATGTGAAGCAGATCCTACTCTCCTACACGCACTCTACATTTTCTCTATGTAGGCTGCATGCAGCCTACATAGAGAAAATGGCGTCCCTACTGGTGCCCGGCTGGGCGCCATCCGGGACTCCCCACCAATCACAACGCTGCCATTGCAGCGTTGTGATTGGCTTTACAGGAGGGGAGGGAGCAGCATGCTGTTCCTGTTCAGGAGCAGCGCAGCAGAGGCGGTGCGGGAGTGGGACTCTGTCAAGTAAGTTTTTCATTTTATTTTTACGTCCCCCCCACCCACTTCCGCAAGTATTAAGAGCCGCGACTGCGTTTAGAGGCCGAGAGCTGGCTTTAACTTGCCCCAAAAATGCGGCTTGGAATGGACGAGAACTCAGAGGTCCAGCATTTAGCTGGCAAACATAAGCTCAAACGTCCATTTCAACTGAAATAAATTAACATGACTTCCGCCTAACGACCTCCTTCCTTTCACCCACTGAACCCCACCTAATGAACTCCCACAGCCCTTTGCAGTCCCCTTGGATGTTCGTCTCGCTCTTCCACTACTTGACTTGTCCCAGCGCAGTACCTCTCTCCATGGAGAAGTCCTTCTCTGGTGGGAGCTCCAAGTATCGGAATCTTACAGACTACGAGGCTTGATACGTACATTTGTTGGCAGAGCAACGTTCAATCACTACAAGCTGACAATTTACAGACAAAGATCCAATTATGAGGCACGATTTTCTACAGCGGGGGGTAGGGAGGTGGGGCGGACATACATCCACTTTAATTCTGTACGGTGGAAAATACTTAAAAATAAAATGCTGACAGTACAATTAGCTGCAGTTGAAACATATGTGGAGTGGGGAACAGAGCGTTCCGTAGTTAGTAGTCGGAGGCGTAGGCTTTGCTGAGCAAAGCTCTGTTACTGTTAGTCATAGCTGATCTCCCTGATTGTGCTTCACGCTGGCCGACATGGAGAGTTACCTGCAACAGGTATTCCTTAGGCTTTTACCTCCACATTAACCACGATGACTTCCGGGGGTTGGAAGATCGAAAACAACCATTCTAGGCATCTATGAGCCAGAAGGTCGCAATAGAAGAAAGAGAAGACCACAGCTTGCAGAAGCTTCTCTACTGTGGACCTGCCCAGGTAACCATAGAGATTATAGAATGTATACACGGTCTGCAAGTGCAATAGGCATTGCTTAACAACTCTGTGGCCATTCCTCCGTATAGTAGAAGATGAAGAAGGGACACAGTGAAGAAGGGACACAGTGGATTCTAAGACGCACAACCCTTGGCGATGGATGTCACAGCTGAAGAAGATTAATTGTGTTGGTTCAAAATCTGTGCAGATTATATCACGTCACACTAAGATAATGTTTATTTGCAAGGTTTAAAGGTGGGAGCAGCTCGCTATAGCTTGTGTACTACAGTATTTATGGCACTATGTGCTCTTGTAGAAGCAGCGGATTTTTACCTTCTGCTAAGATAGTCTTTTTGGTGTCATCTCCTCTGCCATTACACCCCTTTTCATGATTGCACAGTGTGTTGTGACCAGGCCTCATTTTTGACCATTCGAGGGACCGTCATTTTGTTTTTACCCGCACTAAGGGGCTTTGTCTGGCAGCTGCCTGCCCAATAGCTACAGCACAAATAGTACACGTGAGTCAAAGATAGAGTCCAGTGGGTAATTCTCTTTGTATGTATGATGCTGTGGAAATAAGGTAAGAGTGAATAATTTCATGTTGTTGCAGGGAGCCGCAACTCACTAGAGTATCTAGGCCACAACACGCCTGAAGTGTACCTCTTAGTCACAATACAAGGCATACATGTGCTGACTGGTGTGTGCGTGTGAGGTGAGTTTCTATGAATAGGATTGTACTTTGTGAAAAAATACTAAACTATCACCTCTAAATCCCGAATATTATCTGTCTTTGATCATGCATGCTTGACAGAAGGCGCTAGTTCCAGTGTCCGACTCAAGGCGCTGGAGCACAATTGTAGTGTGTGTTTGCAAATTGTGCTCCGGGATTTTTACAGGGTGGGAAAGAAACAGGAGAACAACCACAGCAGTAAAACGTATCGGAATAATAATACATCATAATACGAACAGTGAAACCAATAACATTAACGACAACAGAGAGAATCATTATGCTAATAATAGCATTCTAATAACAATGCTAAAAATATCAACACCAATAATAATAATAATAATAATAATACAATGTTGCTAGCATGGACGCCTTGTAGCTGTTTTTATAAAGATTTACATTTCGCAGACTAGAAAGTGTTTGGTTTTCGGCATTAACAATAAGTGTTTTCATGGCGGGGCTCATTGGTACTCATGTTATGTTCCCTAGAAGCATGAAAGGCTGTGTCAACCCCGTATGACGCTGAACTGTCAGACCTGTAAAGATAAGGTAAAGATACTGCTGAGTGGAGTGAGAGCGGGCAGTATTGGTGCAAGATGGCCTGGGGTGTGAGGTGACCCTGGAATGGGCAGAGTTGGTGCTGGAGCTCGGAGTCTGTAGTGAGTGAGAGAAGGCCGAGGGCTCGGTGTTACTTGGCCGAGGGATATAGTCCGCACTTTGTGAGGGTTAATACTTCAGCGAGGGTACCCACGGATTGCTGTAACTTCTTACGAGCGCCCTGGCCAATCAGAGCGCAGCCCCGTGGAGCGCATTGCTTGCATTCCGCAGATAGTTAAATATTACACAAAGCTCAGTCTGGGAGGGAGTGCTGGCCCAGCTCCAGGTCACCGGAGCAGGCACCTGCTGGCGAGCACCTGAGCAGAACTGCGGGGGCCACTGGGGCCTAGAGGCGAGGGCCGCTGCCGTTACTACAAATGTTAAATTGTAGAATCTGCAATGGCAATCTTTGTTTTTCTAATTTTAGCAGTGTGGGTGCTGGCTTCATAGCAGTACGTGTAGTTACTGAATGCTAATAATGTGTGAAACTGGAACATGTATATTTGGTTACCTGCACCTGTCATTGCATCACTAACTGCAAAGCAGGCAGCTTGAGTGGCTGATTGGCACAGTGAGCTGTCTTCTGTCACAATGAGCATCAGTGAACGTTCGGTCTGTGATGTCACATGGGCTGTTCTGTGGTATGCTGGTGTATCATCATACTATTAGAAGCAAACCACGGTATTAATGCACATGTAAAATGTTGGGCATTAGATACTGGCACAAAGTTTCCAACTTTTGAGATGCAACTAGGCCGACTGTATCAGGCCAGCACTGCGTTTTCTGTGGCACCAATGCTCCACCACTTTGCATCCATTTTTGTATTTGGCACAACATTTTTATAAGCAGATGATTTTCTGCTTTGGAAATATATAGCTCCTAGGTAATGTGGCAGACCCTGAATTATTGCAATATTACATGCTGTCCCCCATAGACCTGACTGAATATTGTATGGCTTCAAGCCAATGTATTTGATTAATTGTGCTATAATTACCACCAATTAGACCCATTTTTATAAAACCAACTTTGTGGCAGTATCTACATGTTGTTATATGACATCCCTTTATTAATGTAATAACTGCACTTCCACAATTGCTTTATTAACCTTCTTGCTTCTCAAATTTGCTTGAAAATGCACCATTTACCCACTCTTTTTCAAAATTTTCTCGGGGAAAACCCCCCGAACCCCCATTAAGATTTTCGCGCACGCTCGCTGCGCTCGCTCGCCGCGGTGCACTTCCACACAAAGTTTACGCGCCACCTCTTTCAAATCTCACCAGCCACCACTGTAAGGTCCCCAAAATGGAGTGGGAAGTTAGTGTTTAAAAGGGACTGTATCTCGCTTGATGTCCTACCCACCTGTAATTCGAAGGTCTCTCGAGCCGAAGTGAGAGCAACCTCTTGTTGGAATAGTAGCGCTTTGAGCCTGCTCAATTTGTTGAAATCTGTTTTCAAAGTGGGAATGGAAGGCCAAATAGAACTATCTACACTCCCATGCGGGGGCGGAAAAAGCACATTGCTACAACAAGTAACTCGTTGTGAGACTGTTACTAAATAGGGAATTCCAGCCCGTAAACCATAGCAGTCTTGGTTGTTCAAAATAAGATAACTGCCGTTGGTAAGCAAAGTAAAAGCGGGAATTATTGATGGCACTGGCGTCCCTTTTAAAAAACAAGCTAGGTTAGGCGCCGACACGTTGCAAGCACTGTGCAATTTTACGTGTTTACAAACTAAGGAATGTCCTACTGTGGAATCGCAGTCCTCCCCTGTAAGGAAAACTTCCTTATCCTCACGTTGACATCTGTAAGTGAAAGGCAGGGACCATAATTCATGGAGAAATGCACTACCAAGAGGTTCAAAGCGGCCAATCGGAAAATGTTGCATGCATGATTTAAATTGAAACAGAGAAAAAGGGAGAGAGATAACCCCATGAATTAACCAAACAGCAGAGTCAGTTTCCGCTACAGAGAACGGTAAAGGCTCCAACTGTTCAATATGCAACAGTGTATATGCAGCATCTTTCATAGACATAAATCTCTGTTTATCAGTCAGATTAAACGGTAGAAACAAAGCAGTAGCATTTAAATAATCCCAAGGGACTTTCCCCATTTTGAGCGTCTGCAATGTCCATGCAAACTGCATAACAGATCTTAATTGATTTTGACCATGATACAACACAGATACATCACTCTGAACAATATCAATAACAGAAGAAACAATATTATCCAATGTATAAATGCTTGATGAAAGTGTATTGATGCTATTGTCGACCACTGCAAGGACTTTTTCTAAATTGGCCTGATAAATTTGGCGCAGACGAAATACTGCTTCCATCTGCGAAAGTTTCCAAATTTCATTGTATGCGGCATAAAAAAATCTCTTTGATCTAGGATTCCTAGGGCCTAAAATGAAATCAGCCAAATTGATGTCATTCGACAATAGTGTGAGGTGTTGCTTCACTGACGCTAAGGTGGAATGTTCCAACCATTGTTGGCATTATTTACCTACCGAATATGTGGTGACCAAATGTGAAAGTGGATAACGAGGATCCGGTCTAGTTTGTGTAAAACCATGTGTTACATTATAAAAACGCAATTGACATGCATTCGAATTTGTTTGCCACACTAACCATCCGGATGAATCAAGTTCTGAGACATTGAAAGTGTCATTTCGAAACAAAGCCTGTAAAGCATCGATAGTATAATTAGTCTGAGCATTCCAATTGTCGTATTCCGCTAAGGATGGAATGGACGGATTATTTAAATTTTTTACAGAGGCCAAGCCAAAACAAAGTGGTTTGGTACACTGTATCATTTAAAAATAAAATCTGAGTCGGGATCAGGCAGGCACGATGTAATGCTTCAGTTCCCTGAACCTGCCAATTTTTAGTGCCCCAAATCGATTTTAACTCGATGGTCTCTTTCCAGTGATCATAACCCTGCGTGGCCAATTTAGCCCTAAAAGAGTTGGAGTAAATCAATTTAGTGTGGGTCAATATAAATTTAGATTGAGGTGACAAGTGTAGTTTAAAAAAATAGGATTCCGGATTAGAAGTGTCATAATCTGTAAAATATGTGAACTTATCTCTAAGAGTTTTAGAACTCCCTTGTACAGGAGTAGGACAATGTTCCCATTGAGTGTAATTAAGAACAGGACGTGAGGTGCTCGTTTTGTGCAAAAAATGATGCCCATAATGTTGATAACAGAAGAGATCCGCATAGTTGGCAGAATTTAAATACAAATCTTGAGCATCAAAAGAAGCATAATATTTTAAATCAGAAAATAACGCATGTACTGCTTGCACATCCCAATCGTTAGAATGTATGTCCCGTGTTACCACATCTCCTAATGAGATGCAAAACACGTATGGTACCCGGAGGACCTCGGTCGGACCGTGGATTTCGAAGGCTACTTTATCCCAAACGATGCCATCTGCAACCGGGAAAGCTGAAATGTTCACAAGTGTCTGATCACGTTTCATGATGTGGGACGATGTGTGAGGGGCCAGAATTCCATCGACCAAGTTCACAGCAGAGCGTTCTGGTAAATAATGACCATTGATGAGCAAAAAGAATACTGTTATAAATCCAATTGACATGAAGAGGAAAATCAGGATAAGCACCAACCAAATGTAGGTCCATGGAGGGACCAGGTAAGTTTTTTTGAACCAAGAGAAAAAAATATTTAGTTTAGTCGGCGGGACTGCCAAACTGGATGTCGAGGAGGATGAGTCAGAAGAGAAGCTGGCATGATCTCCAAAGTAACCACTTGTCGTTCTGTTTATTAGTGGTGGTAGTGCCAGGTCCGCCTGATGTTGTCGAGGACTCATCGGTACTTCAATAGTGGACTCATCTGTAGGATATGTGTACTCGACGTCCATGTTGGAAGATGGAGACAGGACGGGCGGAAGGTCAATTACAGTGTCCATCACTTCCTTAGGCACACGAGGAACAGTGGAAGATGATGACATCAGCGGATCCAATGAAATTGCGTTACGGGAAACAGCAGGCGTGACGCTATTCAGAATCGGCCACACGGTGTAACTTGACATTGTCCACTGATATGTATCTGTTGTCTTTGCGACCAGGCAAAGGCGGTAAAATGACTGTACAAGCACCCTTCAGTCCAAGCACTGAAACCGGTGCACGATAAGAGGGACCAAATTCTTTCTTGTTCTCCAACTTTTCTCCGATTTTGGGAAGCCAGCCGGCTTACTGGAATCAGCCGTGCTGCATCAGCGGAAGAGGGTAAATATTCAATTGCATAGGTGTCACGGGTCGCTTGTAGATCCTGTAACACAGTAGAATGATTATCTACGTCAAAGGTTGCGGCAGCCGCCACAACGTCTAGACCATCAAGGTCAGGCACAAACATTTTAATGCCAAAGAGCATTTTGTATGGGGTCCGCCCACCCAGAGATCTTCTTGGGAGATTATTGAGTGCACTTTGAACCCCATACAAGTGGGCCAGCCAGTTCCTGCCAGTACCTAAGACTCTAGCTGTCAAGGATTGCTTTAAGTCACGGTTCATTCGCTCCTCAATTGAATTGCCCTCAGGCCTGTATGGAGACGAAAACTGCACCAACACCCCCATCGACTTCATCGCATCCTTGTACGCCTTAGAGGCGAACGCTGGAGCTTGGTCAGAATGGAAGGTGCCACAGGCAAACACCCCGACAAAGACACGCAAATCCCTGATGACATTTCGAGCATCAGCACTGCGGTGTGGCTAAACCCAAAGGAATCTACTGCACGAATCAACTGCAACAAATATATATTTATACGCAGTATCAGAAGAAAATGGACCACAGTGATCAAGATATACACAGCCAAATGGATGATTAGAGATACATAGCTGTGTTGGTGGTGGGCATGTGACCGGCAATGGCTTAATTTGTTGACAAATGTCACAAGAGAGTACATAATTATGGGTCTGTTTATATAAACCACGCCACCAATAATGTTGCTGTAAAATCAAGACTGTCGCCGACACCCCGGCATGTGCAGAAGCCATGCCCTCGTGCGCGGCTTTGATCAAAGTAGGTCTGCGTTCCAAGTTGGGAATCAGCCGATCCCCATCAGAAGGAATCGTAGCATAAGGAACTTGTTCGGGAGATATATGATAAGAGTATTTCGAAGGGAAACCCTAAGGATAAACTGTTCCCTCCCTCGTTGCAGCTACTGCTGCCAGAATATCATTATCTATTTTAGTCATGGATCTTGTAACTGCTGCTACGGAACAAGTGGCTACTGCAGACTTGGCCGCTTCATCAGCCAAAGAAATACCAAGAGCATGTGCTCCCACACGCTGATGGCCAAGAGTATGGATAATCTGTGTGAGGGGCAGACGTTGTTTAAGATCTTCCACTCTAACCCAAAGCGTCTTATGCTTAATTGCCCTGCCTTTAGAATCTCAATAGTCATTCTGAGCCCAAAAGAATAAGTTGTCATTGTAAGATTGAACACAGTAATAAGAATCGCATACAATAAGAGTAGTCACATTAGGATCAGCAAACTCAAGAGCCAGAACAAGAGCACGCAGCTCCGCCAATTGAGCTGTACAGTCGCCAAGCGCCTGAGTATGTACTACGGAAGACTTAAACTCTCCATTTACAATTGAGCCAGCAACAATTGCGCAAGCCGCCGAATAAGCGTGTTTAGAACCGACAGCCGGTTGAACCGATCCATTGGTATAGATGATACATTTGTATTCATTTAAAGGAAGCAAGGACAGAGGAGGAGGATGAACATGTTCATACAGTAAGAACTCCTGTGTCCGAAGAGAAGGATCAAAGATAAACGTGACATCAGCCAATGTCAACGATGCAGCCCATGGTATCCAACACGGATGTAAAGCCTTAGGGGGATATTCTCAAGAACGGGCGATAATCATCGCCAACCTAGGTTAACGCAACTTTATATAACGCCGTCTATCGCGGGAAACCAACCCTGTGTTAATGGCGTATTCTCAACACGCCGGCAACAGGCGATAGTGTCCCAATAATGCGTCAAATGTCTGCGTTAAAATTACCGGGACGGTGATAAAAAACCAAACCTGAACGTGAAAAAAGTGGCGATGGGCCCAACAGCGATAAAAACATCAGCGATAAGCAGCGCCAGGCTTGCTATTCCCACGTCAGGCGGGAAAAATCACCATAAAAGCTGCAAAAAAAATAAATAAAAAAAATAAAAACACAAACAACTGAGAAGCACCATGGAGGAAGCTGGAGCAACTACTGAGGCCAACCAGAACCCCACAAATCCCCGGGAGGACCAGCCAGGGACCTCGGGGAAGGGAAAGGAGAAGAAGAAGAGGAACCCGCGATTCAGTCCGCAGGAAAACAAGATCCTGATTACGGAGGTGATAGAACACCACCAACAACTGTTCATCACCTCCACTGTGTCATTGGCAACTAAAAATGCAATATGGCAGTCCATCTTGGCCAAGGTGAATGCAGTTGGAGTGAAGAGAACGGAAGTGGACGACTGCAAGAAGCGCTGGACTGATGTGAAGCGCAAGACCAAGCTGAAACTCGCCAACAACCGGAAAGCAGCAATGCAGACTGGAGGTGGGAGTCCAGCGCCCCAGCAGGAGCTGGATGAGATGGAGGAAATGGTGTCCACAGTCATCAGTGGGGAGACGGTGGCAGGAGTTGGGGGACAGGACACTGCTCAGCATGACCTGACCCAACAGCAACAGGGTGAGTAACGACCAGGGACTGGGGGAGATGGGCACAATGGCACACATGCACAATCAAGTATAGCACAGTGCACACCCACAATGACTCTGGATCATGTCCCTGATCTCCTTGGCATACTGCAGCACACATAGAAACAGCAAGGCCCCCGTCGACAATGTGCACAGAGGGGGCTCTCCCCACACATCACTAATCTCACAACAAACCCATGCACATGTGCTGAACCCAGCAAAGCTGCAGGTCCGTGAGCCACACTGACAATGCAAGTGACACTGCATAATGATTAGCATGGCTGCAGTACAATTATCATGACATGGTGCACGCCACGACACTGAGGTGGCTGAGTGTGGACCACATCCGTAAAGGAGCAGGTCACACTCTGACACATCCACGTGCACAAACAACCCCTGACGTCAACAAGACATCTGCGGACAAACCATGCCCAAGAGTCCCAACTCCCACCAAGAGCCCAATTTACCCAAGTCTGCAACATCTCAGCACTGTATAAGCACAGAAGTGAAAGGCACACCGCCTGAAAGGGATAAGGGCCAGCAAAATCAGAGCCGCAGGGGCGACTCTCCCACAATGCAGCACACACGCATAAGAATCAGAGCACATCAACATAGACAACAATGTGGTACAAACTGCAACACTTCCACAAAAGAACAGAGGACACACCTGCTGCCGCTTATGTGTAGAAACTGGCCAATCACATTTGGCATAGCATGAAACTGTGAGATGATAATGTACAAGTACGACCCCACATCCCTGATGGTGTAGAAATGTCCACTGTCCCGCATCAAATAGGCATCTCCTCCCAAACAGTCACAATGTACATTGTCATGCAGCCTGTTTGCTTACTTGTCCAATGCGTGAACATACATGGAACACACTGTTAAACTGCATCTCCCCTTCACATTGCAGAGGGAGAATCAACACCTCCTGCAGAGCAGACCGTACATCTCTTCACTGATGATGAAGAGGACCTCCACACCATCGACACCGACGCCCTCCAACAGCTCATGGACACCCTCAGCACCCCACCCCCAGGAGCAGGGCAGCCCAGCTGCATCGAGGAGACCCCACCCCCTGCACAGACCACACAGCAGGAAGCACCCACCACCAAGGCTGTCTCCCAGTACCCCCACGATCAACACATGGCATTCCAACGCCGTGTGTTAGAGGGCCAGAAGAGGATGGCTGATCAGGTGCGGGTAGGGTTCGACCTCATAGTAGCCAAACTAGAAGCCATACGTGGGTGTCTAAGTCCCATCAGGGACCACTTACAGTCCCTAACGGACACCCACAGTCCGCTCTATGCTCTCCAACAAGCCATGGCTGACATCGCTGGAGTCATGACTCTGAGACAAGAACAACTGTCTAGTCAGAGTGGCTCCAGCGATGTCAGCCGGGAGTTGGGACACATGCGGAGGCTCATGGAGAACATGGAGTGGATGCAGGTGGAAAGAATGGCTGCCATGGCTGCACACCAGCGAGATGTAGCTGGGATCTTCCATGCCCTGCAGATCCTCATCATGGCATTGCTGCCACAAGGCCTGGCACAGATGAATCCTCCTGCTCCTACTCCATCCACATCTCCGACCCCTGATGTGTCAGTGCCTCACAGTGCGGCAGACAATCCACCTCCGGCCGCTGATGTGTCACTGCCACACAGTGCGGCAGACATTCCACCTCCGGCCCCTGATGTGTCAGTGCCACACAGTGCTGCAGACAAAATACCACCACCCACATGTGAGGAACATCACACATCAGAGGACGATGATGTGGATGATGCACAAGTTACTACTTGTGTAACGATATATCTGTAAGAGACATTAGTTAGTGATAGATTCCTTACCTTAGAGTATCCCCAGGCGTCAGACTGGATCTGGAAAGTTTTTCGCTAGCAGTACCCCTACGCGTCAGTAGGTGGCGTCGTGCAGCTCCGCGTCCGTCGCTGGCGTCGTAAGCGCCGAGATGACGTCACGGAGACTACTTAGGCGCCACCCATGCGCACTGACGTCAGTTCTGTACACGACTTTCCGCGCCAGGAACGCAGAGCCATGCAAGAAACTGACCATTGGTGCCATGAAACTAGGGCCCTGAAAGGGATGACCTTAACCCTAGAAATCAGTTCGCAGAACGGGGGAGGATGGGTGGGGCGGTAAGGAATCTATCACTAACTAATGTCTCTTACAGATATATCGTTACACAAGTAGTAACTTGTGCATCTGAAAGAGACATGTTAGTGATAGATTCCTTACCTTAGAATAGATACCCCAGCAATACCAACCCCGGTGGAGGGTCTGCGAATGGATTACACCAGAAAGTCACGGAGAACAGAACGGCCAAAGAAGCCGTCTCTCCGGACCTGACTGTCAAGGCAGTAATGCTTGGTAAACGTGTGCAGCGAGGCCCACGTAGCTGCCTGACAAATATCCTGCAAGGGGACGCCGCGTCCCAAGGCAGTAGTGGCTGCTGTCGCCCTGGTAGAATGGGCACGCAGTCCCAGAGGAGGCTCCTTCTTAGCCAACGAGTAACAGGCTTTGATGCAGAGAACGACCCACCGAGAGATGGTCCGTTTGTGCACAGCCCGACCTTTTTTGGTGCCCACGTAGCCAACAAAGAGCTGGTCCTCCACCCGGAACTGTCGAGTGCGCTGCAGGTAGAACGAGAGCGCACGTTTTGGGTCCAGACGGTGGAGCCTCTCTTCCTCTTTTGAAGGATGCAGAGGCGGAAAGAAGGTGGGCAAAGTTATGGTCTGCCCGATGTAGAATGGCGTGACAACCTTTGGCAAGAAAGAAGGACGGGTCCTTAAAACCACCTTGTCCGGATGAACAGAAAGGAAAGGAGGTTTGGAAAAAAGAGCCTGGAGCTCACTCACTCTTCTGGCGCAGGTGATAGCTACCAGGAAAGCCGTCTTGAGAGTGAGAAGACGCAAAGGACAGGTATGAAAGGGCTCGAAGGGAGCGCACATCAGATATGTCAAGACAAGATTTAAATCCCATTGAGGCATAATGAACGGCACGGGAGGAAACGTGTGCGTAATGCCTTTTAGGAAACGGTTAACAACTGGAGATTTAAACAAGGAAGGCTGATCTGGAAGCCTGAGAAAGGCGGAGATGGCCGAAAGATAACCTTTGATAGTGCCCAGAGCAGAGCCCTGCCGGGCCAAAGAAAGAAGGAACAGAAGGACTTCGGAAAGAGGGGCAGAAAGGGGATCCACAGCCTTAGCTGTGCACCATGCCACAAACTTGTTCCACCTGCAGGCGTATACCGATTTAGTGGAGGGACGGCTGACTGCTAGAATGACATCACAGACTTTGGGAGGAAGATCGAAAGCTGTCAACTGTCGCCGCTCAATCTCCACGCATGGAGGTGGAGGCTGGACAGGTTCGGGTGGAGGACCGTCCCCTGCTGCTGCGACAGAAGATCCTCCCGAAGAGGCCGACGGATCGGGGGATCGAGCGCCATGTCTAATAGCTCGGGATACCAGTATCTCCGTCGCCAATCCGGAGCCACAAGAATGACTTGGGCCCGGTCGCGCCGAATCTTCTTCAGCACTCTGGGCAGAAGTGGTATAGGCGGAAAGGCGTACAACAGACCGCAACTCCACTCGCGACGAAAAGCGTCGCCGAGCGAGTGCCGCCTTGGAAATTCCAACGCGCAGAACTGATGACATTGCGCGTTCTCTTCGGTGGCGAATAGATCTAACCAAGGCTCTCCCCACTGCAGAAAGAGACCTTGCGCCACGTCCGAGTTCAGACGCCATTCGTGATCCATCAAGCACCGGCGGCTGAGTTCGTCCGCCCTGGCGTTCAGAGAACCTGCCAGGTGTTGAACCACCAAGGTAATGCCTTGATGTTCCAGCCATGTCCAGAGGCGCATAGCCTCCTGACATAGGGTCCAGGACCCCACCCCGCCCTGTTTGTTGCAATACCACATGGCGGTGGTGTTGTCCGTGAACACCTGCACTACACTTCTCCGGACAGAGGGAAGGAATGCCTTCAGTGCGAGCCGGATCGCCCGAAGCTCCAAAAGATTGATATGGAGCCGGGACTCTGCCGGAGACCAGAGGCCTCTGATCTCCGCCTCTCCCAAGTGGCCACCCCATCCCAGGAGGGACACATCCGTCACCACTGTGTGCTCCGGTTGGGGAAGGGAGAGGGATCTGCCATTGACCCAATCGCGGTTCGTGAGCCACCACTGCAATTGTCGTGCAGTGCCCTCCGAGATCTAGACATGATCGGACAGGTTGCCCTGATGCTGTGCCCACTGGAACTTCAGGTCCCACTGCAGAGCCCGCATATGCCATCTGGCATGTTGCACCAGCAGGATGCAGGAGGCCATCAGGCCCAGGAGCCGGAGGGTCATCCTGACTGAAACCCGGGAGAGCGGCTGAAAGATCGGAATCATAGCCTGAATATCCCGGACTCGCTGCTCGGGAGGATAAACCAGAAACAGCGTCGAATCCAGAACCACTCCGATGAAGGGGAGCTTCTGAGAGGGACTCAGGTGCGACTTCGGCATGTTGATGGAGAACCCCAGCAAATGCAGGAGGTCGGCCGTAGTCTGAAGGTGGGTGACGACTGCCTGGGGCGAGCCCGCCTTCAACAACCAGTCGTCGAGGTAGGGGAAGACTGACACCCCTGACCTGCGCAGATGAGCTGCGACCACCGTCATCACCTTCGTGAACACCCGAGGGGCGCTGGTAAGGCCGAAGGGTAGCACGGCAAACTGAAAATGCTCCTGGCCTACCGTGAACCGCAGGTAACGCCGGTGGGCCGGCAGGACGGGGATGTGAAAATAGGCGTCCTGCAAGTCCAACGCTACCATCCAGTCTCCAGGGTCGAGGGCAGCCAAGACCTGAGCCAGAGTCAACATCTTGAACTTCTCCTTCCGGAGGAAGCGATTGACGTTCCTGAGGTCCAAGATGGGGCGCAAGCCCCCCTTGTCCTTCTTGGGGACCAGAAAGTAGTGGGAATAACAACCACTCCCTACTTCTGGCCCAGGAACACACTCGATGGCCCCCTTGGCCAAGAGGGCCGTGACTTCCTGCAGGAGAAGTGCCAAGTGGTCCCCCGACATGTGGTGGAACTGAGGTGGCATGGCTGGAGGGGTGGACTGAAAGGGAAGGGCGTAACCCTTGCGGATGATCTGCAACACCCACTTGTCCAATGTGATAGCGTGCCAGTGGGGGAGATGATGGCGGACCCTGCCACCCACTGGCGTGGGGTGCCCCCCAAAGCTCGGATTAGGAAGGTTTGGAGGCAGAAGCAGCGGTGGCGGAGGTGGACTGACCCCCACGCTGATTCCCAGACCCGCCCCTGCGGAAACCGCGTCCGCGTTGAGGCTGGTTCTGCACAGGCGTACTGAAAGAACGTGCCTGGGCGCCCCTTCCGTGGCCACGAAAGGAACGAAAACCAGGAGTGGCTGGGCTTTTTGTGGAAAGACCTAAGGACTTGGCCGTGGCCCGCGAGTCCTTAAAACGCTCCAGCGCACTGTCGGCCTTATCGCCAAACAGGCGAGTGCCATCAAAGGGCATGTCCATGAGCGAGCTTTGGACATCTGGCGAGAACCCGGTAAATCTCAACCAGGCGTGGCGACAAAGCGCCACAGTCGTAGAAATCGCTCTACCCAGTGAGTCTGCGGTGTCCAAACCACACCGAATGGTGAACTTAGCTGCATCTTTACCCTCGGCAACAGCTTGGGACAGCACAGCATGGGTCTCCTCAGGACACTGAGGCAACACCTGTGCGACTGTATCCCACACTGCGTGGGAATAGCGGCCCAATAGGCAAGCGGTGTTCACCGACCGCAGCCCCAAGCTGGCCGAAGAGAACAACCGCTTGCCGAACTGCTCCAGCTTCTTGGAGTCCTTATCCGGCGGAGCCGTGGGGAAGGCACTCTGTGACGTCGAAGCTTGGATGACCAGGCTCTCAGGCGTAGGATGAGTGGTCAGAAAGGCAGGGTCACCGGGCGCCGGGCGATGACGCCTGGCGACGTTCTTATCCACAGGGGCCCCTGTGGCTGGCCGCGACCAAGTGCCCAGCAAGACATCAGTGAGGACGTCATTAAATGGCAGCAGGGGCTCCGACGAAGTGGACGCCGTCTGGAGCACCTCAGTGAGGAGGTTAGTTTTGAGGGCCACCGTAGGGAGATCAAGGTTGAGAACCTCAGCTGCCCGACGGAGCACCATCGTGTAGGAGGCGCCCTCCTCCATGGTAGGCAGGGGAGAGGCAAACCCCGGGTCAGAGGAGACGTCGAGGTCGCCGGCATCCTCCAAATCGTCCACCCAGTCCTGCTCAGAGTCACACTGACGAGCAAGAGGGTCCTCGGACCCCTCCCAGCCGTCCTCCACCTCCGCCGCATGTGGCACAGACTGCGGCAGCAGGGCAGGAGCCGGAGAAGGAACAAACGGCGTCGGGAACGGCGCCGTGTCCCAATGCGGATCCCAGGTAGGAGCAAAATGTTCCTGGAACCTGGGCAAGGGCGGGACAAATGGCACCCACTGCGGCATCGGAGGCGGAGCCGAGGGTGGCGCTGGGGCCGGAGCCGGCAGCGATGAACCATGTGGCGCCGGGGCCAGAGCAGACGGCGCAGGATCTTGTGGCACCGAAGCTGGATCCGCTGGCAGCGCCGACGGCCCAACAGGATCCTGACACGGGACCGCGGGGCCCGAGGGCGTGCCGGCGGGAGCCCGAGGCCTATAAAGGCGGTCCATGGTAGCAAGAAACTCTTGCACCTGTGCAGGAGTCGCCGACAGACCCGGGTAAGGCGGGTAGGCCGCGGGACTCTCGAGCTCCGAAGGAGCCGCAGGGGCAAAGCCCCTGTCCCCCTCGTCCGCATCCGGGGACCGACGGGGGGACGTCGGAGAGCGAACATGCTTCTTCGACTTCTTTTTGTGTCGTCTCTTACCCGAATCCGAGGGTGAAGACTTGGAGCCCAAGGAGCGATGACTGTGGCCCCGCGAGCGTTCCCTGGAACGGCCCCTGGACCGGGAACGGCGCTGGGACGAGTGCCGGACCTCCAGCAGCTTCCGGTGCCGCTCCCTCAAGGCCTTCGGGCCATGACCCGACAGTCCAGACAGGACCGGGAGTCGTGGTCGGTCTCCAGGCAGTAGAGGCAGACATCGTGGGGGTCCGCCACCGACATATTGCGACGGCAGGCCCCACAAGACTTAAATCCAGGCATCCCTACATGCACCAAGGAAACCAAGCTGACAGGAGACAAAAGTCTCAAAAAAGGGTAGTCAAAAAGAGACTAAGGTACGTGCTCTAACCGGATCTGCGCTTACTGGTGCGGAAAAAGAAAGAAAGAACTGACGTCAGCGCGCATGGGTGGCGCCTAAGTAGTCTCCGTGACGTCATCTTGGCGCTTACGATGCCAGCGACGGACGCGGAACCGCACGACGCCACCCACTGACGCGCAGGTGTACTGCTAGCGAAAAACTTTCCGGACCCAGTCTGACGCCTGGGGATATTCTAAGGTAAGGAATCTATCACTAATGTGTCTCTTTCAGATACTGCCTTTGTGGTAAGAAGGAAGCGGTAGCATTCATCGCCGCCATATGGCCTGTTTCAGCTTAGTTCTGCCCTCTGCATGATGCCCTGGAATAACACCTTCCACTGTCCCCCGATACACTCTGCGACACTCACCTTGGCCCTCGACATGGACTGCCATATTTGGTTTGGTTACCAATGACACAGCAATCAGACTGCGGACTGAACTCTTTCTCTTCCGATGAACTTGTCAATCCCTAAAGGGCTCTGGCTGGCCCTCCACGGAGCAACAATGTAAAGTGGGGTTTGCATGGCCATGTACTGGTCCAGCTTCAACACGCCACCGAATGTGATTAAAACATTCTACCTCACACAGATGTGTCATGTCTATGATCAAGCAAATATGAAAGTATGGATGAATGTAGGGGCAGTGATTCCAAAAAAAGGTACTCACTGGTAACTGATATCAATGCGCATGTTTGACCGTGACCCAGATAGGCAGTAAGATGACTGGGAATGTGTGAACTAGCTGTGGCCTCATTGCTCCTAAACAACAATTTCGCAATTTTACCAACTTAGCCCCACGTCAATGTAGGAAATAGGGCTGTGTGTAAAAAAGTCAAAGTTATGTGGATGCCACAGCTCGGAGCAATGATTTGTTTGAGTGTGCAGCGGTTGGACTCCTGGGATGGTCTGTGCGTAAGTGTGAAGGTCATTCCATGCAAGAGAACTGCGAGCAAGGACTTCTGTGTGTGGTGTGTGTATACGTTGTTCTTTGGTTAGCGTGGTGCGTAGTGTGTGAGTCGTCATCAGCTGCTATGGTATCTCTCAAGGGGTGCCGGGCGCATGCAATTCCAAGGTCGGAGGTGCAGATGTGATACCGCCTTCTAGTTCAGACAAAGGAGCTTTCATCCCTAATGTGAGTTTGTCATCGGCTTGCATTCTGGAAATGTGATGTGGATTTTGGGTGGTGGGGGGTCTCTGCTTCGCCTTCCGGCACGGTTTGACCCTTACCAGCCATGTACGTGCCCTCACGGTCAATTTTGCATGCTCTGAGGTAGCAGTGGTGTTTTGCTGCAGTCTGACAGTGATGGGTACAGGTAGCTGTGAGGAGGCGCGTGACTTCTCACCTTGCACCTATTAGCTGACACTGTTCACTACTATTGATGGATGACGTCCGTGTACACATGTGATCTGTACATGGCACATATGTCCAGGGGACACCTTGGTGTGTCCCACGCAAGGTATTCCTGCTTGCTTTTTGGCTGGTGTGCATCTCCCATGTTGCTGAGGTGTTCACTGTGCCCCCATCCCCCTTACGTCCATGTTGCTCATGTTGTGGGACTTGAGTCACAGGGTGCATCTCTGCATCAGAGTGGTTCATATTTGACCCCAAATGACATCCGCAATTTCATTTTTGACCCCAAATGACACCCTGTTGTCTTTTTTTGAACACCTATGACAGCCTTCATGTCATGTTTTTGTACACATGTGATACGCTGATGAGTGGGATTACGTACTACATTTGACACCCTGAAATGGCATTCCGAATACGTGACACCCTGAACAGCCTCTCTGTGCAGAGGTGACATACCCACCATCTATTTGCTATTTGTGAGATTGTTAGCACTTAATGTTGCACTTACACTTGTCAGAGTGATGTGCTAATGCAGAGGACTGACATGCACACAGGGAATGTGTGTTGCAATGAATTTATTAGCACATGCTGTTCATGTGGTCATTTCGTACTGTTCCATGATTGCTAAGGACAGTCACAATGTGACGTGCTCATGCGAAGAAATTGTTAATGATTGTGTTCCTTCGGGCTATTCCTGCTGCAGCTGCAGTGGGGTGTGGTCCACCTGCCTCATCTTCCTCATCATCATCCGGTGCATCTGGCACTCGGATCCATGGGGCATTGGTGCGTACACATATGTTGTGCAATACACAACATGCAATGATCATCTTGCACACTATTTCTGGGCTGTACAGAAGTCTTCCACCTGTGATGTCCAGGCACCTGAAACGTGACTTTAACACGCCAAATGTGCGCTCAACAATGCCCCTGGTGCGTTTGTGGCCCACATTGTACTGCCTCTGGGCTGGGGTGTTCGGGGCTCGGAGGGGTGTCATCATCCACGGGCAGAGTGCATATCCTTGATCACCTGTGAGAGGTAAGTGAGATTAGTGTAAATTGGTGGTTCTGCATGCTGTGTTGGCAGACTTACAAGTTTTGTGGTGTGTGATTTGTGTGACTTTGGGATTCATGTTTGCCATGTATTGCTTCTGGCAAATGTGCGGGATCAATGTGTATTACGTAGCCTCACAGCTGCTCCTCCCTCCCCCGAGCCTATTTACTTGTGTGCGCTGCGCGGTTGCATGACTTGCACTCCTACGGCACACCATTGTCATGCCTGTCTGCGAATGTCCGCAAGCCTGACAACAACACTGTAATGTTGGCCGTTGAAGGTGGGCGGCCAGGCGTGTGTAGGCCTATGGTAAGGATAGGGCGGACACACATGTGGAGTTCAGGCCTGGCTGAACTCGAGCTGCGATTGAGGATAGGCCTTTGGCTTATGCTGCGGCAATGAAGATACACACACGACAGTTGGCATGTATGAGCCAAGACCCCGAGCGGTGTTGCGCTCCTTTATTTATCCATTCGAGCGAGCCCGCCCTCCGGGTGCATGCTACATTGCAAAATTGTCGATTAAGGGCCGGGTGGCGCCGACACTACAACAGAGACACACGCCATAGTTACTCTTGTGGCCAGTCCGGAACTTAACCACGCCCAGAGCCCGGAACTGAACCACGCCCAGAGCCCAGAACTGAACCACGCCCAGAGCCCCGGGCCATTTCTTCACACTCCTCACACGCCTACGGGTGTGCCGCCGCGGCGGCGCTGGGATGTCGTGCGCTTCGGAGTACGTCTCCAGACATTCCGCCCAGGCTTTCCAGCGGCCTGCCTGGGACGGGGGTGGCCCCGTGACTGTGAAGGGCTCCAGTGGCGTTACCGAGGACATGCTGTTGGCTGCTGGAGGCGGACTTGTGGAGTAGCCCCACGGGACGATGACTTGCGGAGAACTGAGGTAGGCCCACCTGAGGAGCTGAGCAGGTGTGCAGCCTGCGATGATGCAGTCGGCCTGGAGGCTGGACGGTGACTTGTGGTGCACAGAGGTAGTGGCACCTGAGGCACTGCGTCTGGCACGGGCCTACCGCCACGTGGCGATGACTTGCGGTGCACTGAGGTAGGCCCACCTGAAGAGCTGAGCGGGTGTGCAGCCTGCGATGATGCAGTAGGCCTGCAGGTCAGGACTGGATTTGATTTGTGTGAGACCTGCTGGACCGCAGTGTATGCGGGAGGGAGCAGTCAGCACACACAGAACTCCGCGGTGCAGTGCGGCAGGGTGCGCTGGGGGCCTGTTGCGCGGAAGCCAGCGATCGGCTGAGGAGGCTGCCAAGCTCGAGGGCCTCGGCCTTGAAGATTGCACTGGCACGTGGTGGGCCCTCTTGGAGACACGCCGGTGGTGGCAGGTGAGCAGTGAGGCCTGGGTGCGCAGGGGCGGGCAATCAGCGCTGGGCGCCGGACGGGTCTGGGGCCCAGCGGGTTGGGGTGCAGCAGGCGCACAGGATCGCGCAGGCACCACCGGTCACGGTGGCGGCCTCGTGGCAGGGTGAGGGGCGCCACCCTGGCAGACACGCCCCTGCAGGCGATGACAAGATGTGCGCCGGGTGGCGTGTGACGTAGCCACCTCGTCGCCGGTGTAAATTTGCCCATGGAAGGTGGTCAGCCACATGTGTGTAGGCCTATGGTCAGGATATGGCGGACACAGAGACACATGCAGTAGTTACTTTGGTGGCCATCCTGGAGGTGAACCACGCCCAGAGCCCCGGGCTATTTATTCACACTCCTACGCTGGACAGGCGTACGCCAGCCCAGCCCACTACGCTTACAGGGGGTGACATGGCTACATGTCCAAGGTCTTCCCCACTGCCTGAGGTAACATGGTTGCGTCCACTGTCCACAACACTACAAACACCAGCAGTATATGTCCACATGGACATGTCTGTGCTCTGCATACTCAAGACTGTCCAGCACATCACCGCCACACTTGGCATTGTGTACATTCTTATTCATGGGTCCTTTGCCTCCTTCGCACATTCTTGGTTCCCACCTCTCCCCACATTCTGCAATTGTGTGGCAGAGGGGCTATGCCTTTGTGGATGGTTTGTCTACATGTCTGGCCCCTGTTACCACAGTTACTTGTGTTGTCGTGTCTGGTAGGTGGGCATGTTGGTTGGCATGTTGTATGTGATTTTGTTACGTGTGCATTCCCACAGTTGTAAGTTGTATGATTGTGGAGTTGAGGTGTGTGGTGTGTTCCGTTGGTACTTACCAACGAGCAGTGCATTTCCATAGGTGCCATCCTGAAAGCGCTGGTTGATGATGGACTGTCGGAAGATGTAGGAATCATGCACACTGCCTGGGAAGTTGGCGACGACATTGGTGAACAGTCCCCGGTGGTCCACTATTGCCTGCACATTGATGGAATGCATGTGCTTTCTGTTGCGGTAATTGTGTGCAGTGTCGGCAGGGGGCACAAGTAGGACATGTATGCAGTCAATTGCCCCCAACACGTGCGGGAAGCCAGCTATGGCGTAGAAGCCTTGCTTGGTCTCCAGCTGTTCCTGCGCAGTGTGGGGGAAGTGAAGGTGCAGGGGTATGAAGCTGATGATGGCATCCAAGACAGGTGTGAGGAACTTTGATAGGGCTGGCTGTGAGACTCCTCCGACTCTGGCAGTTGTTGGTTGGAAGGTACCAGAGGACAACAAGTGCAGCACAGCCAGCAGCTTTGTCTGCGGAGGGATGTTGGTTGTCTGCTGTGTTGGCACCATCAGCCTGTGGGCAATGTGGGTCAGGATGCGGAGGATGGTTGTCCTTTTGAGCCTGTAGTGGGCAATGACATCCTCTGGCGTTAAGTCTCTGAGGCTGGTGCATTTTTTGAAGGTCCGCTGTCTTGTTCTGCGCTGCCTCACTGGCAGTCCGGGGGGGGAGGTGGTCCTGGGGGTAGGGGTGGTCCTGGGGGTGGTGGCGGTGGGTGTTGTGGCCCTCTTGGGTCTCCAAGCTGCATGATTAGTAGCTCCATGGCATCTGTTAGTTTTCAGATGTGGCTCTGGGCTGGGCTTCCTTTCACTGCAGGTTTTCGTCCTACTTAAGACCAGAAAAAAGCAGGTCTTAAGTCCCTGCTGCTAACGTGACTTATCGCCTGTTTTTGGGCCGCATCGCCGATCTGGCTGGTCGTTGAGAATATCACGAAGTGGTGTTTTCGTGAGTTTTTCGCACGGGAACGCCTACTCTGCATATGATTAGCGTTAGTTGTCGCTGTCAGCCTTGGCAATGTTTTTAGCAGCAGCTATCGCAGGGAAACTGGCGATGTCGGTTGTTTGCGCAGGCTTGTGAATAGGGCGATAAATCTATTGCCACTTTCGTGGCGGTAAAGTGCCGCTAAATCGGCGATGAGTCCTTGAGAATATGCCCCTTCGAGTTTGGTACACTTGTGTTAGAAATGGGGGTCTCTAGTTAGCAATGGCTGGCCACTGTCCAAGTAGGGACCCTTCTTCCTAAGTCAGAGTAAGAGGGCTACCCTCCTTGATACCCCTGCTCAACCCTGTCAAGAGTTCCTTTTCCTCTTCTTCAAGGTCCAGTGGTCACTGCTGCAGGCCAGTGCAAGAAACAACACACAAGCACAGGGACAGTCACTTCCTGCAGATTCCTCCAGTGGCACGGACAGAGTTTCCTCTCCAGATCCAAAAGCAATACAACTTGGAGGGGTTTGAGCACAGATATTTATACCCCAAAAGTCTTTGTTCTCAGAAGCTACAAGTCACTGAACCTAGCCAGAACCAGTTCTGCTCAGGCCTGGAGCACTTTGTTTACCAGGCTGCATCCTTCCTTTCAGAAAGAGGGGTCTGCTAGCAGACACACAGTAGGAGGTGGAGCCAGCATTCACCTTGCCAGGCACAGCCCTATTCAGGTCAAGGAGCCACCCCTCCCCACACCCTAAATGCAGATCTCTCAATTCAACCCAGGTCTGACTCAGCCTGCCCTGCCCCTCTAAAACCAGACAGCCAATACACATAACAGCAGAGCACACTGGAAGGCTTAGGCAAGAAAATACCTACTTTCTAAAAGTGGTATTTTCAAACACAGAATATAAAAATAAACTTCACTAAAAGATGTATTTTAATATTCTGAGCTCAGGCATACTAAATTCGTTTTTCTACCATGTTCCTGAGGTCAGTTAGGACTATAGAATGTAATAGTCAAACTGCCCATTCTAGCCTATGAGGAACAGGTAGCCTTACAGTAGTGAAAAACGAAATGGGGCATAATTCACTACCAGGACATGCTACACACACCAAGGCATGTCCTACCTTACACATACAATGCACCCTACCATAGGGGTGACTTACAAGATGCCAAGGGAAGGTTCAGGGGCTGGGAAGTGGGTGCACTTCACAGCCAAGATGGCAGTTCTGGACTGCACACAGACACTGCAGTGGCAGGTCTGAGACACACTTTACAAGCTGCTTCTGTGGGTGGCACACACCAGTGCTGCAGGCCCACCAGCAGCATTTGGTTTACCAGCCCTGGGCACACATAGGCCACACTACTAGGGACTAACAGGTAAACCAAATAAGCCAATCAGGGATATACCAATTCACATAGACATATTTACACAGGAAGCATTCGCGCTGTGACACTGAATGGCAGTGTCACAGCGCCCAGAGCATCTAACACCAGCAAAACAGAGGAGACAACAGCGAAAAATGGAAGGGAGACCCACGCCAATGGTGCCAGGTCTAACACGTGTCCCCTCCAGCTGAAATGTGGGGAGAACTACCCACCTCCTTGGAAGTTCTCATCACTAAGGCGGAAAAATCTGGACAGACCATCAGCATTGGCGTGTTCTGTACCAGGGCGATGTTCCACCGTGAAGTCCATACCCTGTAGGGAAATGGACCATCTCAACAACTTGGGATTCTCACCCCATATCTGCATCAACCATCTGAGGGGCCTGTGGTCTGTCTGAACCCGGAAGTGAGTCCCAAACAGGTATGGTCTCAGCTTCTTCAGTGCCCAGTCCACAGCAAATGCCTCACGCTCAATTGCACTCCACCTCTGTTCCCGTGGAAGTAACCTCCTACTGATGAAGGCTACAGGTTGGTCTAGTCCCTCCTCATTTCGAAGCGATGATTTCTTTAAGGGTTGCGAGTGCGCGGCGACAGCAGCGCGATGATTTTTCCAGCGCGTATCGGCTGCAGCGGCTCGCAAAGGGGCGTCAGCGATGGTTTCGTGTTGCGAGCCCTCGGCGGCAGCAGCGCGATGATTTTCCCAGCGCTCTCGACTGCAGCGGCTCGCAAAGATGCATTAGCGTCGATTTCCCACACTCTCTTCTCTGATGCAAACTAGAGGCCCTGGAACTCACAGGAGCCTCATCAGCAGATAGCAGTCCTCGCAGGGAGGAAGCAGGAGGTTGGTGGTGGAGTCTGATGTGCCTGAGACTCCAGCAGGAGGCTAGCTCTTTTCCTAGCCCTTGGGTAATTGCTTGTAACAAAAATAAAAGTTCTCTCAAGAGTTCCTTTTCCTCTTCTTCAAGGTCCAGTGGTCACTGCTGCAGGCCAGTGCAAGAAACAACACACAAGCACAGGGACAGTCACTTCCTGCAGATTCCTCCAGTGGCACGGACAGAGTTTCCTCTCCAGATCCAAAAGCAATACAACTTGGAGGGGTTTGAGCACAGATATTTATACCCCAAAAGTCTTTGTTCTCAGAAGCTACAAGTCACTGAACCTAGCCAGAACCAGTTCTGCTCAGGCCTGGAGCACTTTGTTTACCAGGCTGCATCCTTCCTTTCAGAAAGAGGGGTCTGCTAGCAAACACACAGTAGGAGGTGGAGCCAGCATTCACCTTGCCAGGCACAGCCCTATTCAGGTCAAGGAGCCACCCCTCCCCACACTCTAAATGCAGATCTCTCTATTCAACCCAGGTCTGACTCAGCCTGCCCTGCCCCTCTAAAACCAGACAGCCAATACACATAACAGCAGAGCACACTGGAAGGCTTAGGCAAGAAAATACCTACTTTCTAAAAGTGGTATTTTCAAACACAGAATATAAAAATAAACTTCACTAAAAGATGTATTTTAATATTCTGAGCTCAGGCGTACTAAATTCGTTTTTCTACCATGTTCCTGGGGTCAGTTAGGACTATAGAATGTAATAGTCAAACTGCCCATTCTAGCCTATGAGGAACAGGTAGCCTTACAGTAGTGAAAAACGAAATGGGGCATAATTCACTACCAGGACATGCTACACACACCAAGGCATGTCCTACCTTACACATACAATGCACCCTACCATAGGGGTGACTTACAAGATGCCAAGGGAAGGTTCAGGGGCTGGGAAGTGGGTGCACTTCACAGCCAAGATGGCAGTTCTGGACTGCACACAGACACTGAAACTGGAACAGCCCTAGTGACTGTATTGGACAACCTGAGAATGCGTGCCGACAATGGTAATTCTTCTGTACTAGTGTTACTGGACATGTCGGCCGCGTTCGACACGGTGAACCATAAGATACTGCTTGAAAGATTAGAGAATATAGGAGTGAGAGGACAGGCACTGAAATGGCTCCAATCATACTTGACGGGCAGACAACAGGTAGTGACCATCCCACCGTTTACATCCCCGAAAACACCTGTGCGTCACGGGGTGCCACAGGGCTCGGCAATAAGCCCTATTTTATTCAACATCTATTTACGCCCCCTGATCCCCATTATTAAATCTTTTGGAATAGATCTAGTCAACTACGCGGATGACACACAATTGGTGTTTTCTATGGAGGGAAATCAAGCGGTATCTATAGAAACATTTCAGGAGTGCATGTGTCAAACCTCCAACTGGCTCAGGACAAACTCCCTACAATTTAATGAAGGAAAGACAGAGGTTGTATACTGTTCCTCTGCCAAAATGATGCGGCCTCTGCCGTCTGAGTTTAGATTTACCCCTTCGGATAAACCACTGGTTCAAGTAAGAACAGTACGCAATCTGGGGGTTCTTATGGATGATAACCTCCAAATGGATTCACAAGCCAATAAAACAGCTAGTACTTGCTTCTCACTGTTAAGAGCATTACGCCAGATTCTCCCACTACTGCCTAGTGCTACCAGACCCTTAGTAGTGAGGAGCATAATTTTAAGTAGACTGGATTACTGTAACTCTCTGTATTTGGGAGCACCGCACTCAGTGCTATTGAAGCTGCAGAGGATCCAGTCTAAAGCAGCCAAACTGGCATTAAACAGGCAGCGCAGGTCCTCGACGACGGCAGCATTAAAAGACCTCCATTGGCTACCCATCAAGGAGAGAATTCAATTTAAATCTCTCTGCATCGTGTTCAGGGCAGTGCATGGTTTGGGTCCAATTTCCATGCAGGAGAAACTCACATGGTACAACCCTGGGAGAAATCTTCGCTCTTCCAGTGCAAGTCTGGTAACTACTACTAGATTTAAGAAGACTAGGATGGGTGGCAGAGCATTCGGTATAGCAGCCTCACGACTCTGGAATGATCTCCCTCTGCATATTAGACAAACCAACTCTCTGCTCTCATTCAGAAAAAGCTTAAAGACCTGGCTCTTCCCTAGGGATAAGTAATATGAGCTCTCTAAATCAGCGTACAGGCTATCTGTTCTGCCTAGTGACAACTTGGTAAGTCGCAGCGCCAGGATACCCGCAGGGTGACAGTTTTTTGCGCTATATAAATCTACGATACAATACAATACAATACTGCAGTGGCAGGTCTGAGACACACTTTACAAGCTGCTTCTGTGGGTGGCACACATCAGTGCTGCAGGCCCACCAGCAGCATTTGGTTTACCAGCCCTGGGCACACATAGGCCACACTACTAGGGACTAACAGGTAAACCAAATAAGCCAATCAGGGATATACCAATTCACATAGACATATTTACACAGGGAGCATTCGCGCTGTGACACTGAATGGCAGTGTCACAGCGCCCAGAGCATCTAACACCAGCAAAACAGAGGAGACAACAGCGAAAAATGGAAGGGAGACCCACGCCAATGATGCCCGGTCTAACAACTTGCCTTAGTCACGGCTTCCAAAGCAGGGAGAGGCGGGACCATAAGAATGCGTTTACCTTGCGCCAGAGAGCGTTCCTTCAGGATCGCCATCTGTACTGCTGTCAGGATTTTTTCGGTAGTGGAAAATCGCATTTCAGCCGACGTGTACAAATGTGATTTGTAAGCAATAGGTACTGTGTCTCCCTCATTGAATGTCAAGTATGTGAAACCCACCGTCCCTGGCACGATACCTATCACCAGGTTCATGGTGTTATCACGCGTCAACAAATAGTTAGTTACAAGCAAGTCTGATTGCAAAGAAAGCAGAATAGAGGTATGTTCCGGTAGCCAGTTGGCAGAAGAAAATGTCGGTTGTATCAACGCATAGAGCGGTTTGATACGTTGGGCATAATCTGGAATGTATGTCCTCCCGAAATTAAAAAATCCCAGCAAGGACTGAAGTTTCTTCAGTGTATTCGGGGGTTGCAAATGTGCACATTTCTCCAGGAAATGGGGAGCAAGCCCCTTTCCTTCATTATTGAGCTCATAGCCCAAAAAGAGGGCCACCAAATGGGCGATGTGTGACTTCGCAAAATTAAATTTGTATCCATAGTCAGCAAAGGACAAAATAATATTGCCGACTCGGACCAGATGCGGCATAAGTTCATCATCCGTCAGATAAATGTCATCAACGTACGAGAACGCATCTGGATCTATGTCGTGCAACAATGACACGACACGTGCCGCAAATGCCCCGGGGCTATTCTTATACCCCATAGGCAAACGCATAAATTTTTTCTGATTTCCGACGGCGGTAAATGCTGTCAAGTCACGATTCTCAGGTCCATTGGAAATGTCTAGGGTAGTTTTGTATTTTTTACGAACAAGATTGTTCACCAGCGCTGAGCTGTGTGTGTTTTGCAATGCAAAAGTGCGACAATGACTATTCAAATTTCGGTAATCCAATACAATCCGATACGAACCGTCAGGTTTTGATACCGTAAAGAGAGGATTATTCATCGGTGATGTACATGGTTCAATCACACCCTGATACTCTAACTGTGTTAGGATGTCACAAACGTGGGCCTTAGCCTCACGCTTGATTGGGTATTGTGGTTGTGGTTGTGGTTGTGGCATTGATCGTAAAGGTATCTCATGAGCCGGTGAATCAACATCCCAGCCTACTTGATTACGATACACCGCCGGGGCAAGGGCCGCTGCCCACCCTGCCGCGAAAGCCTTGGCATGTTCCTCAGGGACGTAACGTGAAAAACTCAGAAGTATCACGTCCTCCCCCCTAGGAGCGGCTAACACAAAGGGTGGAGGCCAGTCTGCCTTCGCTCACAAAACGTCATACAAGGAGGTCAAATTCTCCCAGAACACCGCCTTGATTGGACGAGGTATTTCACCTTCAATTTGGAAAATAACATCATAAAGTCTATTTGGGGGGGCTACCCGGGTGTCAGCTGTCTCTACTGAAATGAATGTGTCAGTTGCTGTCGCCTCCAGACAGGGATGCAGTGCCTCCCGCACTATGGTAACATCCGCTGCGCTGTTGAGCAAAGTCACTGCCCACGTCCAATCCAGGAGTCGCGTTCTCACCGTCTGAGGCATATCTCGCTGTTAAAGCTTGCAACTTTCTTCTTTTGATATGGTAGTCGAAAACGAGGCAGGTCCTCTTGTTTTCCTTTAACTTTAAACTGTCGAGGCTGATCTCGTCCCTGTGGTGCAGGTTGACCTTTGCCACGATCCTGGCGTTCCCCTCCACCGACTTGAGAGCCCGATGTGTCCTGCAAAGAACGAGGAGAGCGCTGATCAGGGACTTGAAATCTATCAGGAGACTTAATTTTTGCGCGATCGCGCAAGTCATAAGTACGCTCAGAAGACTCAGGTGCCGGTGAACCAGCACGCGAACCTTGCTTCTGTTGTTGCTGCCCCTGTTTCTTATTCTTCCAGTTCTTTTTAGGAAAGAAGGGGTGCCCATCTTTATCAGTCTGGGCTTTTTGTCGTGTTTGAGCGTGAGTTTGCGTTTGAACAAAAGGCTTAACTCCCAGACTATTGCGGCCAATGGTTTTATAGGCCTTTGCAATAATCTTCGGTAATTCGGGTGGCTTGTCTGCATCTGGTACAGCCTCCAAGCGGTTTGCCACTTGAAAGCTCACAGCATCACTCTTGACATTGGCAAGGATCATATCAGCAACCACGTCGAACACCCCCACCAGTCTCATCCCCAACTCTACAGCCGCTTCGGCTCCGTGTTCGTCTTGAACGCGTTTTATCACGGAAGGGAGTACGGTCATGGAAGGAGTGCCGAAACACTTCGAATATACCGCCGCAAACACCTTGCCCCAGGTGTTACAATCAGCGAGTTCGGGAATTAAGTCTTTAGGCAAACTAATAGTCAGGATCCTGTGTTTTTCCACAGGACTAGTATTCGGAAAAACAGCCTCTAGTTGTCCAAATTTCTCAGCAAGCCAATAAGGTAATTCATCCTTATTCTGTGGACGCTTGCCCATCACTGAATTAACCATAAGCGGGCTGATGGTCACAGCACCAGGACCCGCAGGTTGCGCAGCAACGCCAGGTGTTCCCACCTGGAAGGTGCGCAAGATGAACTATATAACAGCCCTATGTACGCGTATCAATGACGTATGTAACACGCAAAGGTCTGCAATCGCAACAGTCAAATAACGTGGGTGTGGGGTGTACCCAGCCAAAACGGGCCATGTGGCCCCATCAATCGACAATGGGCCTAAACGGACCGGCGATACTGGGTGAGGAAGGGTGCCATTAAACCAAATCTGGTGTTGCCAAGCCGTGAGCGTAACTTCTAGAGCCCTATAAGGCTGATATGCGTGAGGCGTGGCCGTGGCAGTGTATTCATGAAACAAATCATCTGTTCCATCTACCGCCGGAAAGGTGACCCAAGAATAAAACACCTCGAAGTGGTAAGCTGGATTTGCTTCTTCTACAAATATAAGTTCTGCACCCGCATCAGGCACTCCATATTGAGCCAAATATGCCCTAAGCGGGGCACGGCTATGAGGCGGAACATCAACCGCCATTACGAAAAACATAGAACAACAACCTAAAGCGCGGCAGCACAATAAAAGGGTCAAGAAGAAAGAGACTAAACCTTTTGAAATTTCAAGCTTGAAAGAACCTATATCAATATAGGAGGGTACCCCGTCACAGCCGCCTCCGGAAACAGAAGTGAGGGGATTGTGGACAAGCACAAGCACTACTCAAGAGTCTCGCAGATAAGAACCAGACCAAACGTTGGCGGCACCATGTTGCGGGGATCCTGCACCTACACAGAACTATACGCAGGAAACCAGGACCTCGGTGTATAGGGGTGTACCAACCTACCACCTTAGTGCCCAAAATCCCCAAACCGACTAGCTATAGTGTCTCATTCGTTCTCCTCCAAATATCACAGAGCTACAAATGATTAGACAACCAGAACACAACACTCACGACTCTCTCAGGAATCGCGGGAGCAAGACATACTCTTTCGCTCACTCACTCGTACTTGTCCACAATAAGAATATGCAGAGTCACTGTAATAGTTCAAAATGTTTATTTTAACTATCGTGCTCTACAATACAGTATAGGAGCCACTACCAGCAGCAAAATGCATAAACTCAGCACAGTTAGCATTGTTACAATTCCATAGAATACAAAGGGAGAAGTCATTATATAAAGACTGTGGAAAAAAGAGGCACTCAGGCCTAACCACCCTCCCCTTGGCTGGAAGAAGTTTATTTTATATAAAGGAAGATCTCTGGGCTTTGACAGCAGACCCCATACCTTAAAGTCTGGATGTAAGGTTTATATCATAGGAACAGCGTAGCTCGTCTCCATGGAAAGGCTCTCTCCAAGTGTGTGTTAAAACAACATGCATCCCCGTAATATCAAAGCACGAGTCTCCAGCCTTGTAGCTGTGTTTAGCATGTTGTGTCTAGGTACTAGGGACTGACCAGAACAGAATAACAAGGGGCATTGTTTATCGACCTTGCACATCGTGTTCAGACAAAACTCCAGGAACTCAGCAGAAAACGTGAAAAGCAGACAGTTCTCATGTGAAAGATATAAACAAAGACTTGCAAAAATAAAATCATGTAGTAACGTGCGCAAAAGCAGCATCATGGCAGCAAAGCTCATGCTAACTTAGCAAAGTCGACAATGTCCGTAAAGGCCATATAACAGGGGCATATTTATCAAGAAATCAGAGAGCACAGCGCAGCAAGACACCTTGCTGCGCTGTGTGACAGGGAAAGGGCCGAAATGTGAAATATTTAACATTACACAGCGCATTCCTGTGTTTTCCCTGCGCCAGTGGCGTAACACAGGCTCCCGCAGCCCCCACGGTGCGGGGGGCCCCAAGTTCCAGGATGCCCCCTCAGCACAGAACTCTGGCCGGAGAGCTCCCGATTTAGTCCGGAGGGGGCCCCTCCATGTACCTTGCAGGGGAGCCCCCTCAAGTTTCGGTACGCTAGTGCCCTGCGCTGGCGCACAATATGCTGCCTAGGGCCAGTGCAGGAACCCTTGCACCATGGTGCAAGGGTGCCTGCCTTTAAGCAGGATTGTTTTTGTGCAGGAAGGTTCACCCTCCTGCACATACCCAATCCCCTGAGGCATTTATCTTTTTCTATGTGGGCAGCAGAATGCAACCCACATAGAAAGAGGAAACAACCATTTGCAATACAATAGGTCTCCCATTTTTTAAGGTTAGAGCTATTGGCATTGCAATGTAAATGTTTTTAACTTATGTGTTTTGGAATGAAGTGGATGTATGCGATGGCAATTGTGGGGAAAAGGATGCACAGATATTAAACTTGATAAGCTAAATATCAGGCCAAGAGATATCTTTTAATGGGGCCTGATTTATAAAACGGGGTTGTGGAATTAAACCTTAAAAATTAGTTTCATTGCGCATGTCCCCATGGCTTCTTCGTGATGCTGACTACCAAGAGATGCTGCACCGCGCTATTGTGGACTATCTCAGCCTCAACGTGGGTACTTCCTTGTCCCTAGTCACTCTCTGGGGGGCCCTTAAGCCTACGATTAGAGGGGTCTGACATCAATTATCGTTCCGGGGAAAAACGGCGACGCTGGGCGCAGGTGCGGGAGCTGGAGGACCGTCAGATACACCAGCAGTCTCAGCTGTTGGAGAGCGCCGATTCCATTACCCGTCGGAACCTATTACACGTCCAGCAGCAGCTCCATCAGTTGCATACGGACGGTGCTAAAGAGGCGTGGTTGGCGACCCAATACAGGATCTATCAGTGGGGCGACAAGTCCAGTCAGATGCTCCATAGGCTGTGCCAGGTTCGGACGTCCCCGACGCAGGTTCCCCTCTTGCGGTCCCCAGACGGCACTATATGCGCCTCCCCCGAGGCGGTGGTCCAGGCGTTTGCCAGCTTCTACGCAGCCCTCTATGAGAAGCGCGAGGTAATAGCCGAGCCCCTCATTGACGCCTTTTTTTCCGATATCCCTCCCCGCCGTTTGCCCGATGATGTGCGAGATGAACTGGATAGGCCGATCACCCTGGACGAGCTGCAGGCGGCGTTGTCCAATACACACCCTGGCTGTGCTCCAGGCCTGAACGGGTTTCCCTGTGAGTTTTTGTGCCCGCATGTGGCGACCCTGGGGCCTCACATGCTTGGGGCGCTACACGAAGCCTTGGAGCAGCGTGTTCTGCCTCCTGACTGGCGACACGCCGAAATTGTGGTTTTTCTTAAACCTGGTCGCCCTCCAGAAAATCCGAGCTCGTACCGCCCTATCTCCTTGCTGAATTTTGAGCCCAAACTACTTGGGAAGGTCCTAGCCGATCGCCTCCGCACCTGCATTCAAGACCTGGTGCATTGGACCAGTCCGGATTTATGCCACAGCGGTCCACACGGCACAATATCAGGCGGGTCCACAACGCCGTCGCGGAAGCCCCTCGTTTGGGCCGCCCCGCGGCGCTCTTGCTGGCAGACATCGACAAGGCGTTTGACTCCCTGAGTTGGACCTACCTATTTAAGCTCCTAGAAGCCGTTAACCTGGGACCCAGGTTCCTGGCATACGTGAAATTACTGTATACGGATCTCAGGGCCTCGGTTCGTATAGGTGGTTGCCGCTCGGCCCCCTTCCCAATTCACAGGGCCACGCAGCAGGGGACCCCTGTCCCCTCTCTTATTCGCCTTAGCGATCGAGCCCTTAGCTGTGTGGGTGCGACTGGACTCTGTCCTTAGGGGGATGGACTGGACGCCGGAGTACTCGGACAGGATCGCGCTTTATGCCGACGACGTCCTATTCTTCATGTCGGACCCGTGGGCTTCCGGGCCTCGAGTTCTCCAAATCCTTCGAGTCTTCGGGGAGACCTCTGGCCTCAGCACCAATCCGTCCAAATCTACACTGTTCCCTATCTACGGCGAACAGCGCAGTCAGGCCTGGGCGTCGTCACTGATCATTGCGGGCAGGGGCCTGAAGTACCTAGGGGTCTACATAACACGGTCTCTCGGTGACGCCTGGAAGCACAACATAGCTCCGCTGCTCCCCGCCGTCCGGGATGAGACGACGATATGGTCTCAATTGCCTTTATCATTATACGGCAGGTCCGCAATTTTTAAGATGGTGACGTTGCCGCACCCACTATACAGGCTCCAGAACTACCCGTTCCCTATCCCCCCGTCGTGGTTCCGTCAACTTAACGCACTCCTCAATAGATTCCTCTGGCAGGGGGGCGCGATTCGTGTCGCACTCGCAACGTGCACTCAGTCCACGTACTGTGGTGGAATTGCAGCGGCAGATGTCCGTGCTTACTATTGGGCTTCGCATCTCCTGGTGATCAATGAGTGGTGGTATGGCTCCCAGATGGACCCGGCCTAGGCCGTGGAGCGGTCGGCCATGGCAGGCACCCCCATGCTACGTCTCCTATACAGTAACTCCCCCCTGGAGGTACTTCCCCCGGCTTGCCGGGTAGTTCTTCGGACATGGAGACAGGTGGTGAGGTCCACGGGTTGGTGGGGTAAGTTGACGCGCGCCACTCCTCTCTGGCAGGGAATGTACCTTCGGCCCGTCTCGTCGCTGGTGGGCTTTCGTAGATGGGATGATATCGGCATATCCACGCTTGGGGATATTATGCAGGGGACCACCCTCAAATCCTTTCAACGGCTACAGGCGGATTATGACCTCCATAAGTTGCAGTTCCATCGCTATCTGCAGCTTTGTCACGCACTGACCCCTCTGATTCGGCGACTAGAGTCGCTACCAGAGTTCCACCCACTAGAAGGTCGCTTACTGATCGGAGACTTGGGGGCCCACAAAATCCGACAAATTTACCAAACCCTCACTACACACTCCAAGACCACTATTCACCGGACCCGGATGGCTTGGGAGGCTGACTTGCCAACTCTGACGGATGATGATTGGGCCGAGGCGGTGGCTAGCCCTCGGCACGCGGCTGTCTCTACCAGATACAGACTAATCCAATTTAAATACCTTCACAGGGTCTAATACACGCGTCTCCGTCTGTGGAAAATGGGGGCAATTGGGTCTCCTGTCTGTCTCAGGTGTGGTGTGGACGAGGGGTCGTTCCTGCACACGGTGTGGAGCTGCAGTGCACTGCAGCACTTCTGGTCTCGTGTGTTATCTTGCATGGGGCGAGTAGTAGTCGGGCGGGTGGGATGTCCCGACAGACCCTCGGTTGGTGCTCCTACACAGCACAGAAGACATCGGGGGGAACAGGTATAAAAGACATTTGCTGTTTTTGGGACTCACTCTGGCTAAGCGGGACATAGCACAGCACTGGAAGGACTCGTCCCCGCCTGGTATAGCCAATTGGAAAAAGGCCCTGGATAGGTGCATGTCAGCGGGGGTTGCAGTGTTCCAGGCACGGGGGTGCCCCCAGAAGCATGGGAAGATTTGGTCTAGGTGGGCCAAGTATAGGGGTATAGATTTGTCCTTAATGTCTCGGACAGTTACTAGGGACTCTATTGAACGAGTCGTGGTGAATGATTTACCTGTGTAAAGTGTTGGCGTT
Organism: Calotriton arnoldi; assembly: GCA_963921515.1. Classification (NCBI taxonomy): domain Eukaryota; kingdom Metazoa; phylum Chordata; class Amphibia; order Caudata; family Salamandridae; genus Calotriton; species Calotriton arnoldi. The sequence goes on from CAWUFW010001574.1 coordinate 2,097,029, forward strand.
AAAAAGACGTGGACAGGATCTCCTTTGGTTTGTGTTTACAACGTTATCAAAGTCTGTATGGTGCATTCAAGAGGGGTGAGGGGGTGGGTGTTTTCCGTGGTCTGATGTTTTCCAGACTTTTGGGGTGGGAGTTATACAGTACCCGAGGACTCTTTATTTTGCATTCCGATTGCATTATGCTCGTTGGGCTCCGCCCTTGTGGTACGTTGAAAAATCAATAAAATCTGTTGTCAAAAAAAAGATTAGTTTCAGAATGCATAATCCCCCCATTCTGTGTCTTGAATGCAAACTGTTGCTGCGAGCCCAAAGTGACCTTAAAAGATATTTATGGACAGTTTCCCGCACTAACTGGAGATGTACTTTGATCTAAATGTAAAAAGGGCAAAATATTCCCTTAAGGAAAGAAAATCATGAAATTATACAATATGATCATACTGATGACAGCGTATATCACTAACAATTGGGTGCAAATGCTATGGCAGTGACACAACGGCAACCTGTGAGGGAGGAAAAGATGACCAACAGGATTGACTCAGTCTTTCATCCTTCTAAGATTGGTCACCAACACATCACCACCTCCGTAAGCCTCATCTACTAAGAATGAGCTAAGGTAGACCGATAGGGCTGACTCAGTCTTTCATCCTTCTAAGATTGGTCACCAACACATCACCGCCTCCGCAAGCCTAATCTACTAAGAATGAGCTAAGGAAGACCGATAGGGCTGACTCGGTCTTTCATCCTTCTAAGATTTGTCAACAATACATCACCAGCTCCACAAGCCTAATCTACTAACAATGAGCTAAGGAAGATCGATAGGGCTGACTTGGTCTTTCATTCGTCCAATTTCAATTCGAGTTGTCAGTTAGATCAATGCATGCATCATGATCACTGAACACATGAGGGGTTGTGGTGGTAAGGTGCTCCATGCATGCATCATGATTACTGAAGACACAAGGGGTACAGGGTGCTAAGCTCTTCAATGCATGCTGCATTATCGCATATGTAAATTTGTGGACTGGATACACAAGGGGTTCTGGGCGGTAAGGTGCTCCGTGCATGCATCATAATCACTGCACACACAAGGGGTTCCGGGCGGTACGGTGCTCCATGCATGCATCATGATCACTGAACACATGAGGGGTTGTGGCAGTATGATGCTCCGTGCATGCACCATGATCACTGAACACATAAGGGGTTGCGGCAGTAAGGTGCTCCGTGCATGCATCATGATCACTGAACACATGAGGGGTTGCGGCGGTAAGGTGCTCCATGCATGCATCATAATCACTGAACACACGAGGGGTTCCTGGCAGGATGATGCTCCGTGCATGCATCATGATCACTGAACACATGAGGGGTTCTGGCAGTATGATGCTCCGTGCATGCATCATGATCACTGAACACATGAGGGGTTGCAGCGATAAGGTACTCCGTGCATACATCATAATCACTGAACACGAGGGGCTGCGGCGGTAAGGTGCTCCGTGCATGCATCATAATGACTGAACACATGAGGGGTTGCGGCAGTAAGGTGCTCCGTGTATGCATCATAATCACTGAACACATGAGGGTTGTGGCAGTATGATGCTCCGTGCATGCATCATGATCAGTGAACACATGAGGGGTTGTGGCAGTATGATGCTCCGTGCATGCATCATGATCACTGAACACATGAGGGGTTGCGGCGGTAAGGTGCTCCGTGCATGCATCATGATCACTGAACACATGAGGGGTTGAGGCAGTAAGGTGCTCTGTGCATGCATCATGATCACTGAACACATGAGGGGTTGGGGCGGTAAGGTGCTCTGTGCATGCATCATGATCACTGAACACATGAGGGGTTGTGGCGGTATGATGCTCTGTGCATGCATCATGATCCCTGAACACATGAGGGGCTGCAGCGGTAAGGTGCTCTGTGCATGCATCATGATCACTGCACACATGAGGGGTTGTGGCAGTATGATGCTCCGTGCATGCATCATAATCACTGAACACATGAGGGGTTGCGGCGGTAAGGTGCTCCATGCATGCATCATGATCACTGAACACATGAGGGGTTGTGGCAGTATGATGCTCCGTGCATGCATCATAATCACTGAACACATGAGGGGTTGCGGCGGTAAGGTGCTCCGTGCATGCATCATGATCACTGAACACATGAGGGGTTGGGGCGGGTAGGTGCTCTGTGCATGCATCATGATCACTGAACACATGAGGGGTTGTGGCGGTATGATGCTACGTGCATGCATCATGATCACTGAACACATGAGTGGTTGCGGCAATAAGTTGCCCCGTGCATGCATCATAATCACTGAACACATGAGGGGTTGCGGCGGTAAGGTGCTCCGTGCATGCATCATGATCACTGAACACATGAGGGGTTGTGGCAGTATGATGCTCCGTGCATGCATCATGATCACTGAACACATGAGGGGTTGCGGCGATAAGTTGCCCAGTGCATGCATCATAATCACTGAACACATGAGGGGTTGCGGCAGTAAGGTGCTCCGTGCATGCATCATGATCACTGAACACATGAGGGGTTGTGGCAGTATGATGCTCCGTGCATGCATCATGATCACTGAACACATGAGGGGTTGTGGCGGTATGATGCCCAGTGCATGCATCATGATCACTGAACACATGAGGGGTTGTGGCGGAATGATACTCCGTGCATGCATCATGATCACTGAACACATGAGGGGTTGCGGCGGTAAGGTGTTCCGCGCATGCATCATGATCACTGAACACATGAGGGGTTGCGGCGGTAAGGTGCTCCGTGCATGCATCATCATCACTGAACACATGAGGGGTTGCGGCGGTAAGGTGCTCCGTGCATGCATCATGATCACTGAACACATGAGGGGTTGCAGCAGTATGATGTTCCGTGCATGCATCATGATCACTGAACACATGAGGGGTTGCGGCAGTATGATGCTCCGTGCATGTATCATGATCACTGAACACATGAGGGGTTGCAGCGATAAGGTACTCCGTGCATACATCATAATCACTGAACACATGAGGGGCTGCGGCGGTAAGGTGCTCCGTGCATGCATCATAATGACTGAACACATGAGGGGTTGCGGCGGTAAGGTGCTCCGTGTATGCATCATAATCACTGAACACATGAGGGGTTGTGGCAGTATGATGCTCCATGCATGCATCATGATCAGTGAACACATGAGGGGTTGTGGCAGTATGATGCTCCGTGCATGCATCGTGATCACTGAACACATGAGGGGTTGCGGCGGTAAGGTGCTCCGTGCATGCATCATGATCACTGAACACATGAAGGGTTGAGGCAGTAAGGTGCTCCGTGCATGCATCATGATCACTGAACACATGAGGGGTTGGGGCGGTAAGGTGCTCTGTGCATGCATCATGATCACTGAACACATGAGGGGTTGTGGCGGTATGATGCTCCGTGCATAAATCATGATCACTGAACACATGAGGTGTTGCAGCGGTAAGGTGCTCTGTGCATGCATCATGATCACTGAACACATGAGGGGTTGTGGCAGTATGATGCTACGTGCATGCATCATGATCACTGAACACATGAGAGGTTGTGGCAGTATGATGCTCCGTGCATGCATCATGATCACTGAACACATGAGGGGTTGCGGCAATAAGTTGCCCCGTGCATGCATCATAATCACTGAACACATGAGGGGTTTGCGGCGGTAAGGTGCTCCGTGTATGCATCATGATCACTGAACACATGAGGGGTTGTGGCAGTATGATGCTCCGTGCATGCATCATGATCACTGAACACATGAGGGGTTGCTGCGATAAGTTGCCCAGTGCATGCATCATAATCACTGAACACATGAGGGTTTGCGGCGATAAGTTGCCCAGTGCATGCATCATAATCACTGAACACATGAGGGGTTGCTGCGATAAGTTGCCCAGTGCATGCATCATAATCACTGAACACATGAGGGTTTGCGGCGATAAGTTGCCCAGTGCATGTATCATGATCACTGAACACATGAGGGGTTGTGGCAGTATGATGCTCCGTGCATGCAACATGATCACTGAACACATGAGGGGTTGTGGCGGTATGATGCCCAGTACATGCATCATGATCACTGAACACATGAGGGGTTGTGGCGGTATGATGCTCCGTGCATGCATCACGATCACTGAACACATGAGGGGTTGCGGCGGTAAGGTGTTCCGTGCATGCATCATGATCACTGAACACATGAGGGGTTGCGGCGGTAAGGTGCTCCGTGCATGCATCATGATCACTGAACACATGAGGGGTTGCAGCGGTAAGGTGCTTCGTGCATGCATCATGATCACTGAACACATGAGGGGTTGCGGCAGTATGATGTTCCGTACATGCATCATGATCACTGAACACATGAGGGGTTGAGGCAGTATGATGCTCCGTGCATGTATCATGATCACTGAACACATGAGGGGTTGTGGCAGTATGATGCTCCGTGCATGTATCATGATCACTGAACACATGAGGGGTTGTGGCAGTATGATGCTCCATGCATGCACCATGATCACTGAACACATGAGGGGTTGTGGCAGTATGATGCTCCGTGCATGCACCATGATCACTGAACACATGAGGGGTTGTGGCAGTATGATGCTCCGTGCATGCTTCATGATCACTGAACACATGAGGGGTTGCAGCGGTAAGGTGCTCCATGCATGCATCATGATCACTGAACACATGAGTGGTTGGAGTGGTAAGGTGCTCCGTGCATGCATCATGATCACTGAACACATGAGGGTTTCAGATGGTGATGTGTTCAATGCATGCATCAAGATCACTGAACGCCTTGAGTCCTCACCTGCTTTAAGTGCCTTTGGTCTCTCCTCTGAACCATCCTACCTTGAGTCCTCACCTGCATCCCGTACACGCCTTCAGGACAGTAGAAGTATGCATGAAGGCTGCGAACTGGGACAAAACGTTGGCAAAATCATTTGGCTGGAAATGATGTTCCAAGCTGAAGCTCTGTCGTTACAAAAATAGTACTGTCATATTGTATTTCCGCAATGAGGCTCGCAATGATGTCATCTTGGAACGAATCATTTAGCTGGAAATGACATTCCAAGCCGAAGCTATGTCGCTACAAAAATAGGCAGGGGGGGCTCCCCCGCTAGGGCGGAGGAGTGTTGCCCCACTGCTGAAATGCGTCAGGCAGAGGAAAAACTAAAATGACTATAAAACTATTTTATTGTCATTTTATTTTTGAGTTCCAATCCCCGACTCCAGGGCTGGGTGGGGTTGTGTCGTGTCACCAGCATGGGGAGGAGAAGTGATAGGTACTGAAAGTGAGCATTTTGGGACGGCCGGCCAAACCGACATGCACACTTGGATATCTCCAGGCTGTTGCTTGGAAATATCCTCAGTGCTCAGGGCACAGGCTCCAGTTTATGCTTGAGTGTAAGACCGGCACGCTCCGCCCAATCCCAGGGCTGCTCTCATGCAGGGAGAAATAGCATGAGAGCAGCTTTGGGGAGTCTAGGAGCCTGTGCTCCTGGGGATTGTAGTGCCGGAGCAGAGGAGCAGCAAGGCGCGGCAAGGGAGCAGAAGATCACTGCATCCGGCAGTGAAAAGTAAATGTATTTTTTTTTTATTATTAATTTCCCTGCGCTGACCCCTAGGTCTGATTGGCAGCAGCCACCGCTGAAAATAAGACTGTCATATTGTATTTCCGCAATGAGGCTCGCAAGGATGCTATCTTGAAATGAAGCAGACTACAGTTCAACAAACAGAGCAACAGGGCACATGTAAAATTAATTACTTAAATCCTTTCCTAGAGAGAAATTCCATTCCTTTCCTGGAGAGAAATTCCTTTTGCACTGCAACGCATCTCATCAGCATCTATCTGCGAGTGAGTTGCAGCCAGCTTAATGGGCATGTGTGCTAATAGCAGCATGCGTTCGTCTGCCATTTTAAAAGCAGAAACACAACAGCGTATGCAACATACATGGTAAAGGGATCGGGTCTGCCAGCAGCTGCAAGAGTACACTTTCACCCTTGCTGCCCGGCGTAAGAAGGGGAGAGAAGGAAGTTGGGCGAGCTGTGAGCCTTTTTTTTCTTCTGCGTGGCTCGCCCAACTATATATTTTCAATATTATATGTTTTTTAAGCAGCGTGACACACCGCACAGAAGAAAAGCAAGGCGGGCCGCCATTATTGAAGATGAAGTGCGGCGTGCTGTGCTGTTTAAACAAAATACAATATTGAAAAAATAGAGTTGGGCGAGTCGCGCAGAAGAAAAGAAAGGCACGTGGCCACCATTGTTTAAGAAGAAATAAGGCGTGCTGCACTACTTTAAAATGTATATATATAATGTTGTGTGCAGTGGAAAAGTCGAGTTCGGCGAGCCACAAATAAGAAAAGCAAGGCGTGGCCGCCATTATTGCAGCTGAGGCATGGGGCGCTGGTTAAAAAAAAAGCAGTTGCGGGAGAGCTTGTCCTGGCTGCAACAGCACATGGGTGAAAGTAATTTAAGAAAATAGTGCTCACAATCTGTAATTAAAACATCGAGGGGCATATTCTCAAGGCGCTATCGCCGAGTTATCGGCACTTTATCGCAGCCAAAGTCGCGATAAATTTATCGCCCCATTCACAAGCTGGTGCTAACAGCCGATACCACCAGTTTACTTGCGAAAGCATCCGCAAAAAACATCGCCACAGATGACCCCGGCAACTATCTCTAATGAGATGCAGAGTAGGCGTTCCCGAGCAAAAATCCGCAACAACACCACACCTTAACATTCTCAACGACCAGCCACATCGGCGATAAGACCACAAAACAGGTGATAAGGCGCATTAGCAGCAGGAAATTAACACCTGCTCTGACCTGGTGTAAAGTCGGACGACAACCTGCACCATCAAAGGGAGCCCAGCCCAGAGCCACACATGAAGAACAACAGATGCCATGGAGCCACTCACCATGCATCCCGGAGCCCCGAGAGGGCAACAACACCCACCGCCACCACCCCCAGGACGGCCACCACCCCCAGGACCGCCCTTCCCGGACCACCACAGAGGCAGCGCAGACAAAGACAGCGGACCTTCAGGAAATGCACCAGCCTCACAGACCTAACACCAGACAATGTCAATGCCCACTACAGGCTCAAAAGGGCAACCATCCTCCGCATCCTGAACATCATTGCCCACAGGCTGACGGTACCAACCCAGCGGACAACCAACATCCCTCCACAGACAAAGCTGCTGGCTGTGCTTCACCTGTTGGCCTCTGGTACCTCCCAACCAACAACCGCCAGAGTCGGAGGAGTCTCACAGCCAGCCCCATCCACGTTCCTCACACCTGTCCTGGATGCCATCATCAGCTAGGTACCCCAGTACCTATACGTCCCCCACAATGCGCAGGAACAGCTGGAGACCAAGCAAGGACTATACGCCATAGCTGGATTACCGCACGTTTTGGGGGCAATCGACTGCACACATGTCCTACTTGTGCCCCCTGCCGACACTGCAAACAATTATCGCAACAGAAAGCACACGCATTCCATCAACGTGCAGGCAATAGTGGACCACAGGGGACTCTTCACCAATGTCGTAGCCAACTACCCAGGCAGTGTGCATGATCCCTTCATCTTCCGTCAGTCCAACATCAACCAGCGCTTCCAGGATGGCACCTATGGGAATGCACTGCTCGTTGGCAAGCACCAAATGAACACAACACACACCTCAACTCCACAATCATGCAACTCACAACTCTGGCACTGCACACGTCACAAAATCACATACAACAAGCCAAACAACATGCCCACCCACCAGACACTACAGCACAACTTACTGTGGCAACCTTGGTTAGCCATGTACATGAGCCATCAACGGCATGGCACCTCAGCCACACAATAGCGGAATGTGGGGAGAGGTGGGAACCAGGCAAGTGCGAAGGAGGCAAGCGACCCATGAATGAGAATGTACACAATGCCAAGTGTGGCGGAGATGTGCTGGACAGACTGCAGTATGCAGACCACAGACATATCCATGTAGTGTAGGGGACAGTGGACGCAACCATGTCACCCCAGCCAGTGGGGAAGATCGCGGAAATGTAGCTTGTGACGTCCCCCCCTGTAAGCGTGTGCAGAGTGGGCTGGCCTGGCGTACGCCAGGCCAGCGTAGGGGTGTGAATAAAAAGCATGTAGCTCTGGGCTGGTTCTCTTCCGGAATGTCCAACGTGTCTGCCAGGGCGGCACCTCCCACCCCGCCACGAGGACGACGCAGTCGCCGTGAGCGGTGTGGCCTGCGATCCTGTGCACCTGCTGCACCCCGGGCCGCTGGTCCCCGAACCCGTCATGCCCGCCCCTGCGCAACCAGGCCTTACTGCTCACCTGCCGACACCGGCGTGTGTCAAAGAGGGCCCACCACGTGCTGGCGCAAGCTCCAAGCCCGAAGCCCGCAACCTTGGCAGCCTCCTCAGACCATCACGGCCTCCGCGACACAGGCCCGCTTTACTCCTTTCTCGTTGACGTACTCCACCGCTGCCTCCGGCCTACACTACGGTCAAGTAGGTCACACATTTGGAACTGAGTCTTGATTATGCAATGGCAGAGTACACACTTTATGGCTGAGTTTATATTACTGTACTCCCTTCGATGTGGTGCCACCAACTCGAACTACACCTGTCTTTGGTCCCTTGCTGACTACTGCCTTCGGCCTACACTGCGGTCGAGTAGGTCACACATGTGGAACTGAGTCTTGATTTCTGCATGGCAGAGTTCACATCATTGTACGCAAGGAGACGAGTAAGAGGAAGACGCGGTTCATTCCGGAGGAGAAAAGGTTCATCGTTACGGAGGTGATCGAACACTGCCGACAACTGCTCTGGTGTCACTAACTCTGTGCATCGCAGACCAACGACACATGGCTGTGGGCCCCTGCTGACCGCTGCCTCGGGCCTACACTGCGGTCAAGTAGGCCACACATTTGGAACTGAGTCTTGATTACACAATGGCCGAGTACACATATCAATGCAGAGTTTAAATCACTATACTCCCTTCGATGTGGTGACACAAAGTATGTGCATGGCATCCCAATCACACGTGTCTGTGGGCCCTTGATGACTACACCTTTGGCCTACACTGCGGTCGAGTAGGTCACACATTGGGAATTCAGTCATGATTCATTTATGGCAGACTTGATATCATTGTACTGGCCTCATCGCAGACTGCATCCCCTTTCAGCTCCGGTGCCACTAAGTCTGTTCCCCGACATCCATGGACACTTTCTGGTTGAACTTTGGTGGCGACTGAGTCTATGGACTGGGGGTTGTCTTCATCATCTATTCGGTGATACTGACTTTGTGGCAAAAACGAGGCTGTAACATTCCACTCCTCCATTTGCCGCTTCCGGCCGGCTTCTGCCCTCTGCATCATGCCCTGGAGGACACCTTCCACTGTCCCCCGCAAACCTCCGCTACATTCACCTTCGACATCGACGAGGACCCGCTCACCTCGCGTGGCCCTATCTCACTGCACCGCAAGTCACCGTCCCGTAGCGGTGTGCCTGTGCCGGCCGCAGTGCATCCGGGGCCACTAACTCTGTGCAGCTCAAGTCATGGCCCCTGTCTGATAGCATATTGGATGGCCTCTGAGTCGATGGACTGGGGGTTATCAAGGCCATGTGTCTGTGGCCCTGCGCTGTCCGCTGCCTCCTGCCTCAACTGCGGTCCACCTGGGCTCACACATCAAATCGAGTCCTGACCTGCCCGGACGTCGCATCACCGCAGGATGCACACGCCACCACTGCCAAGACCAACTCCAAACAACAGGTGCCAGAGTCGGAAGTGTCTTACTGCCAGACTGTCAGAGTTGCTCACACCTGTCGTGGGTGCCATCATCAGCTTGATACCCTGCTCAGCTCTTCAGGTGCCACTGACTCAGTGCACCACAAATCATGGACCATTCTGCTTGCATGTAGGGTGAACACTGTACTTTCTCCGGCTACCATCATGATGCTTCACAGTTGTTTCTGTTATGCTGGTGTTTTCTGTTTCCGCTTTAATTGTGATCACTGTTCAAGTTGTTGCCAGCACCAACGACTCCATGTGGGCTGGCTTACACTCACCCCACACACATCCAGCACATGCGTCACTGTACATGTGACCATGCCAATAAAGGTGTTGAGCGCACGTGCCCGTAGCCAGTTCAACGAACTATCTGAGTGTGTCCGTGTGCTCATGATGTATGCATTAGGGCCCCGGGCCCTACAACATTACATTGTGCCATGTACAGAGGACGCAGCCATGTCACCCCAGGCAGCGGGTGAGACATTGCACATGTAGCTTTGTCGTCCCCCACTCAATACGTAAGAGGAGTGAACTGGGCCGGCGTACAGCAGTCCAGCGTGGGGGTGTGGATGATTATCCCGTGGCTCTGGGTGTGGTTCAGTACTGGAAATGTGCAAAGGCATGTGTCTCTGTCGCAGTGTGGGTCTCCGTTGGGGAGTGTAGGTGGTCCCTGATGGGACCTAGACACCCACGTATGTGATCTAGTTCGGATTCCATGAGGTAGTACCCCACCCGCACATGTTCGGCCACCCCCTTCTGGCAGTCTGACACCTGGCCTTGGAATGCGATGTGTGCTTCGGTGGGCTGCTGGGAGCCAGCCGGGGTGGTGGGTGCATCCAGCTGTGTTGTCTGTGCAGGGGGTGGGGTATCCTCGATGCAGCTGTGCTGCCCTGCTCCTGGAGGTCGATTGCCTAAGATGTCCTTGGACTGTTGTAGGGCGTCGGTGTCGGAAGTGTGGAGGTCCTCTTCAGCATCACTGTAGAGTTGTCTGGTCTGCCCTGCTGGAGGTGTTGTGTGTCCCTCTGCAATGTGAAGGGGAGATGCTTGTTGACATTGTGTTGGCATGTATGTTCCACATTGTTCAAGTTTACATACAGACTGCATGACAATGTACATTGTGACTGTTTGGGAGGGGCGGACTATTTGATGTGGGACAGTGGACATTTGGACTACATGACGTAGGTGAGGTTGTACACGTACATTTGCATCTCACAGTTTCCTGCTATGTCAGATGTGATTGGCCATTTTCTATGCACAGGCGGACCCAGTTGTGTCCTCTGTTCTGCAGTGTAAGTGTTGCACTGTGTACCACATTGTCGTCCATGTGGATGTGCTGTCATTGCTATGTGTGTGTGCTGCATTGTGTGAGAGTCGCACCTGCAGCTGTGATTTTGCTGCCCCTTATCCCTTGGAGGTGTGTGCCTTTGGCTTTTGTGCTTTTAAGGTGCTGTGATGTTGGCGACTTGGGTCATTTGTGCTCTTGGAGGGTTTTTGTACTCTTGTGCATTGTTTGTCTGCAGATGTATTGTTGACGTCAGTGGTTGTTTGTGCACGTGGATGTGTCAGAGTGTGACCTGCTCCTTTCCGGATGTGGTCCACACTCAGCCACCTCAGTCTCGTGGCGTGCACAATGTCATGGTGATTGTACTCCAGCCATGCTGCTCGTCATGTGGTGTCACTTGCATTGTCAGTGTGGCTCTCACATACGCATCTTTGCTGTGTTTCGCACGGGTGCATGTGTGTGTTGTGGAATTGGTGATGTGTGGGGTGGGACCCAATTGGGCACATGGTGGACGGAGGCCTACTTGATGTTTATATGTGTGCTGCAGTGTGCCACGGGGATCAGGGAAATGACCCAGGGTCATTGTGGGTGTGCGGTGTGCTACACGTCGTTGTGCATGTGTGCCATTGTACCCGCCCCCCCGTCCCCACAGTCCCTGTTCTTTACTCACCCTGTTGATGTTGTGTCAGGTCATGTCGAGCAGTGTCCGGACTCCCGACTCCTTGCACCGTCTCCACACTGATGACTGTGGCCACCATTTGCTCCAGCTCCTCCTGTGGCGCAGGACTCCCACCTCCATTCGCCGTTGCTGCCTTCCTGTTGGCAGCGGGTTTCTGCTTGGTTTGGCTTTTCACATCGTGCCAGCGCATCTTGGCCTCCTCGACACTCCGGCTGCATTCACGATGGAATGCCATTTTTCCGTCGGTGTTGCCAATGACACGGTGGAGGTGACGGACAGTTGTTGTTAGTGCTCTGTCACCTCCGTGACGACGATCCAGTTGTCATGCGGACTGTACCCCGTCTTCCTCTTCTCCTTGGCCTTCCCCGACCCCGAGGTTCCTTGCTGGTGGTCTGTGTGGCTTGTGGGGTTCGCGTTGACCTGGGCACTCATTCCGGGTGCATCCATGTTGCTACGCAGTTTATTTTGTTTATGGTGTGTTTTTCTTGTTCAGCTTTTATGGTGCATTTTCCCGCATGACGCGTGGGAATTGCAGGCCTGTCACTGGTTATCGCTGATTTTTGTATCGCGGTTGGCCTCATCGCAACTTTATTTGCGTTCGTGTTTCGCATTTTTGCGGCGTCGAGTTGAATAGAACGCGGTCATTTGACGCGTTATCGTGGGACTATCGCATGGTGCCGCCAGGTTGGGAATACTACGTTAACACGGCGTTGTTTTCCCGCGATAGACTGCGATATGCAAAGTTGCGTTAAGCTAAACTTGGGTGGTTATCACACGTTCTTGAGAATATGCCCCCTAGAGTAACAACACATGTAACAGGGGCAGTCCTCATGGGAGGTTGCAACAGGAGAAAAGGAGGTACTAAGGAGGGATTACTAAGCCTATTGACAAATCAAAAGCTACCATTTACAAAGGACAGTAGTAGGAGCCAATTGAAAAGTTGGGTGGGAAATGGGTGGAGCTTAAAGTCCATACCTGAATACAGCATGTCTCAAAGAGACAGCGCAAGCGCTGCCTAAGTGAGACCTAAAAATGAGAAGAAATAAAGATATTTCTCCTTGTTATGCCTCACCTGGAGAGGCATACAATGTTCATGTCTACCAGTAATTTGGAAGAGATCTGCATGGATGGCCGTCCCTCCTATACATAATGCACTATTAGCAATCCCCCTATGCTGCTTTTTAGGTCTGGTATTAGCCAAGACCTTTTGATTTTCCTAAACTTTTATAGTATATGTTAGAAACTGCATTGTTGTTTGACTGGAGTATGAGCCCAAGTCAGGCAGCAACCACAGTCTTACTTAGGGTAAGAAGCAGGCAATCCCTAAATTAACCTGTGCTCACACTCTGGTAGCTTGGCACAGAACCATCAGGGTAAACTTAATTGCAATGTGTAAAGTATCTGTGTCACACTTCAAACAGTAAAACAGTGAAAACACCACACAAAGAGATTCCACACCAGGTTAGAAAAGTAGAACTTAATTTAATAAATAAAACAAGATAAAAAACACTAAAATCCAATAAGTAGAACTTGATATCTGAATTTTTACAGAATAAACTGTAAAATAGCACTTAGAAGCAATATGCGCCTATTTGGGATATCTGGTCATGCTGGACAGGGACAAAATCAAACGTTCGGGTCGACCACGATGGAGCGTGCGCCGGATATAGGGACCCGGTGAGGCCAGATGAACAAAAATCCCTTGATGTGGATTGCATCGACATAGAAGAATATGAGGGACGCAGTCGATGCTGATCCTTGCAAAGGTGGTGAAGTGCTGTCCTGATCCGTGTAACAGCAATGATGCATCGTCTCCAATGGGCGCAGGGGCTGCGACGCGGAGTTCTCTGCATTGTTCTCGAGGCAGGCATCGACAGAAATGTGAAGACAAGGGCGCCAAGCAGTGCTGGTTCTGAAGGTGGAGCAGAGCTTCTGAGCCACGCAGGGGCAGGGATGCATCAGTTGTGGTCCCCGCAACAGAGGTCGATGCGCCAGTTCTGGTCACACAATCAGGGGCGATGCGCCGGTTCTGATCTGCGCAACGGCGCTGATGCTGCAGCTCAAGAGTGAATGCGCCTGTTTCATTGGAGCAAGCACCTTATGCCTCACTTTTAAGGGTCTAGGACTGGGGTGGCACCACTTGGGAAGGCAGTGTCACAGTTTGCAAAGTCCAGGTGCAGCAGCAGAAGAGTTGAAAGTATTTTATGTCCCTGAGGCTTCAGATCAGGAGGCAAGCCCTTGAAGTCACTCTGCATTCAAATGATGCAGGTCTAGTCCTTCTCACCCAGGCAGGGGAACAGCAGGCAGTAGGGCAGCACAGCAAAGCAGGAGTCCAGCAAAGCAGCAGTCTAGCAGAGTGCCAGTCCTTCAGCAGCACAGCAGTCTATCTTCCTGGCAGAGTTTTCACAGGTCCAGAAGTGTAGTAAAGTGGTGTTGTCAGGGGTCCAGTACTTATACCAGCTATACCTTTGCAGTAGGGGAGACTTCAAAGACAGGCCTTTGAAGTGCACAGAGGTCCTCCCTTCCTGCCCTGGCTCCAGACACACTACAGGGGGTATGCAGCCCTTTGTGTGGGGATAGGGCACAGCCTTTTCAGGTGTCCCAAGTGTCATCCTCCCCAGATGTGTTTCAGAGACTGGCAGCAGGCACCAAATGGTAAAAGTAAGAAAATGCCAACTTTCTAAAAGTGACATTTTCAGAATTGCAATTTAAAATTTGACCTCACCATAAATTGTGATTTTCAATTGTTATTCCAGAAACACCAAACTTAAAAAGTCCATCTCTTCGCTATTGGGAATTACACTTATAAAATGTAATTAGGTAATCCCAATGTTATCCTCTGGGAGAAATGGGCTTGCAGTAGTGAAAAACGAATTTGAGAGTTTTTCACTACCAGGACATGTAAAACTGAAAAGTTCATGTCTTACCCTTTAAGTACATTGCACCCTGCCCTCTGCGTTGTCCTACTTTACGGGTGACATATGTATAACAAGCATTTGTAATACAATAGGTCTCGCATTTGTGAGAGTTAGAGGTATTGGCGTGGCAAATGTTAATGTGTTTAACCCATGTTTTTTGGATTGGAGTGGAGTAATGAATGTGGTGTGGAGTGGAATTATGTGAGTTGGATTCTAATTGTTAGTTGTGAAATTGTGTGTGGTGGAATTGTGTGGTGTGAAGTGGATTTGTGTAGTGAAATTATGTGGCATGCTGTGCAGTGGAAATATGTGGATAGTAATTATGTGGTATTGAGTGTACTGGAATTATGTTAAGTGGGATTGTGAGTCAGAGTGTAATTATGTGGAATGGAATTTTGTGTTGTGGAAGTATGTATCTGCAAATGAAAAAAAGTACTAATGTAAGAGCCAGTACATTAACTATGCCCCTGAGGGTAATAGACATGTGGCAACGCGAACCGAAGTTACCAATGAAACGCAGTAATTGTGAGGGAAACAGAGGGACGCTGAAGGACAATAAGGTGCCCCTGAAAACCAAATATAGGTGATATAAGTTGACGGGCAATGGGGGTACTTATTCCATATATCCCAATAGGTCTTGGCAATGTGAGAGCGATTGACTGTCAGTTTTTAGTGGTTATTGGCTAGTGCGTTGACATTGGTATATGGGAGTGCACTAAAGTAAACAACACCGGACTTTCAGAAAAAGAAAGCAACATATTGAAAAAAAGGCAAAATGGAAGAGAAGATGAATAAAAGGAGAACAAAATAAGAATTGGTAGTGAAGTCAAATTTATTTAAAAAAACGAGGGAGCACTAAAGGAGAAAATCACACGAAAAACGATCACTATAGACAGAAAGGTTACAGAGTACACATAACTATACTATATTCTCGGTAGCCACATTTTGCGTGTTATGGCCATATTTTCACGTATTCTATGCAGCCACAAATACCAACAACCACCCGGGTATCCTTACACCTTATGTTCACACTGTGCAGGGTGTTGGAAAAGTAGCATCCCAAGACTCCCCGGTGAATTTATGTGTGTCACTAGCTCCTAAATAAGCGTTCTTGATACCTTTATGTGTGAGGAGTTAGAAGGTGGGATGTTTGGCGTCGTGCACCAGCTGGAACACCTAAAAACGGACAGTGTTAGATAAAACGAGACACAATGGGGCCGATTCCGATTCGGGCCGGAAAACGTACCGACCGACTCGGTCCGGGAATTTAGTCCGACCGACACGTACCGGCGCTGCCCGACCTGCGTAGTACGATGAAATGCATGCGAATCACGACTGACTCGTATGGAACACAAGCCGAACGACCGAACCGCACGGAAAACAGCTATCCGGCCGGGAAACCACGCGAATCCAACCGACCGACACACACCAGGAATTAATCCGAACGAAACGTACCCGGGAACTCCGACCCGCGCAGTACGATGCAATGCGTGGAAAACCAGACCGAGTTGCACGGAGCTCAAGCCGTACGACCGACACGCATACAGAACAGGGAGCCGAAGCAACCCAATACTCCGCGACCGACGCGTACGCCGCACATGAAACCCAGCAGAAACACAGCGTGAACGACTCGGAGAACCTCGCACGAGCAAACTGCAGCGTCCTACTCGGTCAGAAGAATGTCTCCTACATGCACAAAAAGTACAACGGAAGAAATACAAAAAAAAGGGCCAAACAAGCAATTACAAAGCCAATAAATACTGGGGGGGGGAAACATGGAACAAAGACACACCCACAACTCCACCCATATAAAGGCCACAAATCCCTACCATGATCCCTTGCAAATTCAACTGACCTGCCAGCACAGAACACCATCAGACAGCAACCACAGACACACTCACAGCTCATCCATCACACAAGCCACACACCATCAGCACCTCAACAAATAGCACCCTCACATACACCCAGCAAAACCTACACTCACACACCCTCACTTGCACACACACACACACACATCAATCACCACCACCACCCATCACCATGCCCCCAAAGAAGAATCCAAAGTTCCTAGACAGTGAATTGGAAGTCCTGGTAGATGAGATCCTCAGGGTAGAGCCACAGCTGTTTGGTATATTGGTCCAACAGACCCCCATGTCGCAGAAAACCAAGATGTGGGAGAGGATCGTCGACAGGGTGAACGCACAATCACCATGTCTGCGCACAAAGGAAGACATCCAGAACAGGTGGTATGATGTGCACAGGAGGGTCAAGGACCTACTAAAGAAGGATTACGCCTGGAGCCAACACACCGGCAGTGGCCCTCCTGCCAAACCAGTATACCTCAGGCCCTGGGAGGAGAAGGTGCGGGCCATCCTACCACCAGTGAGCGTATATGGACTATCAAACATCCCAGAGCCTGGTGAGTACACAACCAATATCCCCAATATCGTGTGACAATACACACACATCACTGTCAAGGGGATAGTCAAACCATGCACCCTTAGCAAATCCACAGCAACCAAAAGATAATCATACCAAGATGTGTATGTTAGTTAGATAAACACAATACATGCCATCTCATAGTGATATGTAACTGTGTCATGACATGTACAAACCCAACAACAAAGAGAGCCAGGCAGTGGCACAAATCTAACCAACAAACACAGTCAGATATGTAGCCACCACTAGAACACCACCTCACAGGGAAGCTCACTGAAAGGAATGAATTCTGTGTATGCTGGTGAAGTCAGTGTAGCCAATAGCATGATGGGAGTTGTAGTCACAGATATTGCTCACCCTCACAATTGGCCCATCAACACCACTCTGAACCATACTCACATCACAGGGAGTGGAAAAGAAAAGACAAGATGGCTGACACTGGGTACTGCTGTGGGGAGCACAAGGCCCTGCTGGGAACTGTGCACCAACAAACAACAGCAGGACACCACTGACTGACATCCTGAAAGCCGACTTGCACTCCCTGCAATAGAAGCACGTTCCATGGTGGGATATCTGGCTGGGTGGGAAGGAGGACTGACACCTCTGACCATATTTACAAGCAGCTGTTCACACACACCCCTTAACACAAACTCCACACAACTCACCTGGGAGAATGCAATGCCTCACACTCTAATTAAATATCCCACAAAGAACCACAACCCTGGGTTATGCTGTGTGAAGCACAGGGACACACATGGGACTTGTAGCCAAACAAACGCCAGGACAACACTGTCAGCCATCCTTTCAGCACAGGCACACTACCCCACAGGGAAGCAGAGTCAAAAGGAAGGAAGTATGGGCATGCTGGGAAGGGGGCGTAGGCAATAGCATGATGGGAGTGGTAGTCACAGCTCAACATCCCCCACCCGCATGGCCCAGCAAGCTCACACTGAAGCATGCACACCTCACAGGGAGTGAAAAGCCACATCAAAGATGGCTGACACTGGTGCTCTGTTGTGGGGATCACAAGGCCCTGCTGGGAACTGGGCACCAACAAACAACAGGACCACACTGTCAGCCATCTTGCCATTAATGTCACACTCACACACAGTGAAGTCCACTCAAAAGGAAGGAAGTATGGGCATGCTGGGAAGGGGGGCGAAGGCAATAGCATGATGGGAGTGGTAGTCACAGCTCAACATCCCCCACCCCCATGGCCCAGCAAGCTCACACTGAAGCATGCACACCTCACAGGGAGTGAAAAGCCACATCAAAGATGGCTGACACTGGTGCTCTGTTGTGGGGATCACAAGGCCCTGCTGGGAACTGGGCACCAACAAACAACAGGACCACACTGTCAGCCATCTTGCCATTAATGTCACACTCACACACAGTGAAGTCCACTCAAAAGGAAGGAAGTATGGGCATGCTGGGAAGGGGGCGTAGGCAATAGCATGATGGGAGTGGTAGTCACAGCTCAACATCCCCCACCCCCATGGCCCAGCAAGCTCACACTGAACCATGCACACCTCACAGGGAGTGAAAAGCCACTTCAAAGATGGCTGACACTGGTGCTCTGTTGTGGGGAGCACAAGGCCCTGCTGGGAACTGGGCACCAACAAACAACAGGACTACACTGTCAGCCATCTTGCCATTGCTGTCACACACACACACAGTGAAGTACACTCAAAAGGAAGGAAGTATGGGCATGCTGGGAAGGGGGTGTAGGCAATAGCATGATGGGAGTGGTAGTCACAGATATTGGTCACCCTCACAATTGGCCCATCAACACCACTCTGAACCATGCTCACATCACAGGGAGTGGAAAAGAACTGACAAGATGGCTGACACTGGGTACTGCTGTGGGGAGCACAAGGCCCTGCTGGGAACTGTGCACCAATAATCAACAGCAGGACACCACTGACTGACATCCTGAAAGCTGACTTGCACTCCCTGCAACAGAAGCACGTTCCATGGTGGGATATCTGGCTGGGTGGGAAGGAGGACTGACACCTCTGACCATATTTACAAGCAGCTGTTCACACACACCCCCTTAACACAAACTCCACACAACTCACCTGGGAGAATGCAATGCCTCACACTCTAATTAAATATCCCACAAAGAACCACAACCCTGGGTTATGCTGTGTGAAGCACAGGGACACACATGGGACTTGTAGCCAAACAAATGCCAGGACAACACTGTCAGCCATCCTTTCAGCACAGGCACACTACCCCACAGGGAAGCACAGTCAAAAGGAAGGAAGTATGGGCCTGCTGGGAAGGGGGTGTAGGCAATAGCATGATGGGAGTGGTAGTCACAGCTCAACATCCCCCACCCGCATGGCCCAGCAAGCTCACACTGAAGCATGCACACCTCACAGGGAGTGAAAAGCCACATCAAAGATGGCTGACACTGGTGCTCTGTTGTGGGGATCACAAGGCCCTGCTGGGAACTGGGCACCAACAAACAACAGGACCACACTGTCAGCCATCTTGCCATTAATGTCACACTCACACACAGTGAAGTCCACTCAAAAGGAAGGAAGTATGGGCATGCTGGGAAGGGGGGCATAGGCAATAGCATGATGGTAGTGGTAGTCACAGCTCAACATCCCCCACCCCCATGGATGTCTGACAATGGTGCTCTGTTGTGGGGAGCACAAGGCCATGCTGGGAACTGGGCACCAACAAACAACAGGACACCACTGACTGACATCCTGAGAGTCAACCTGAACCCACTGCAAGGGTGGCATGCTTCATGGTGGGATAACTGGGCTGGGGGGAGAAGGAGGGCCGGATGTCCACCAAATACAACCAATGCTGTCCATGTACACACCTCAACATTCACATTGAAATGCTTCAAGTTTGCAGGACAATGTGCTACACCAATATCAACCCCTGACTGTGACAACTCAGGACAATGCAATGTACAGGCCCGCATCCAGAGGTACAGTCACAACTGTCAGGTGTGTGAACCATTGATGCCTGCAGAAACATAACATACATTGTGTTTCTCTCCCAAAAACAGGTGATGATGGGGACACAGCAGCAGACGAGGAGGAGTCCCTGTCCCAGGCTCCGGGGGACACTGAGCTCACTGGTGTGGAACAGCCTCTGCCCTCCTCGGATGGCGAAGACCTACCTGGCCCCTCCGGTGTGAGTCATCATGCAGCACCAGCAGGACCACCATCTGCACCCCCTGCACCCACCCCTCCAACAACTGCCAACACACAGACCACCCCCGCCGACACGGACAGACCAAGGATCACCAATGACAACAGCACACGGACCCCGGCCCAACGTGGAGAAACGGACAACAACCCCAGTAACAACCCCCAAGGGGGCCTAGGGTCACCTGTGCGTGCCACCGCAGGTCCCGCACGTGTCACCAGGGGTGGTGGGAGGGGTGGTAGGCAGGTGTTGCTGTTTGCAGAGGGGTCTGGACTGCATGATGACCCACAACTGGCACGCATTGCTGATGCGTACCAGAATAGCACCGGAGAGGTCAGCCAGGTAGTGGGGATCCTCAAGGACATTCAACAGCAGCAGGCTGCCCATCATGCCCGCTTGGACTCACACATGTCCCGTGTGGAGACACACATGTCCCGTGTGGAGACACACATGGCTGGCATGGAGTCCAAGTGGGACACATTGCAAGAACTGACAGCGGTGCATAGGGACATATTGACATGCCTCCGCCAGATTAGCACCAACATGGCCACACCTCCCTGTGTGCCCAAAACATCTGGTGCTGCAACAACTGCAACTGCCACAGGGAGGGAGGATGACTCTGGCGGAGAGTCCCCTGCACCGCAGCAGCCTGCACGTGAGGGTCCCCCCCCAAAGAAGAGGGGTCGTCCGAGGAAGGACAACTGAGAGGCCGATGGCAATTTTTACAATACTAAAAAAATTAATAATACATTTAAACAAATAAAATAACAATTGTAGTATTTTAATTAAACATGTAATTAATTTTGACATAATGTTATAACCTTTTTTTAAATAAATTGCATTTAATTTCTATGTTTAAAGCTGCCATATTTGTTTTGGGCCTTCTATTTTGTAACTGGTCACGGTTGTTTTGGGTTATTTCGAAGGGGAGAAGGTCGCGGTCGGGAGCTGCTTCGCGTCGAGGAAGGTAAGATTAATTTTATTTATTTAAACTACATTTTTAATTACATTTGAAGGTAGTTAGGTTGTAGTTAGTGTGTCTAGAGTTAGGTTTGTGGAGTTGTGGCCTTTTTTATGTGTACGTTAGGTTTTGACGATTTATGTATCGTTAGGTTTTGAGGCCTAGTTTAGAAATGTTAAAGTATGGTACAATATGTGTTATTATCGTGTGTGTAATGTTTGCAAAAATGTTATATGGTGTAATATGTGTATATTTGTGTGGGTGGGAATGTTTGTGTTTTTTTACAGGTTTTGTTCGACAAAAGTTGCTGTTACCGGAAGATTGCGTTTTTAAATTAAGGAAGTGTACATTCGTTTTAGTAATAAATGGTTATTTTACACTTTTTTAATTTTTCGGGTTTTCATGGAGCGTTTGTTTTTTAAAACAGTTTTTCGGGTTTTTATGGTTGACGGATTGTGGATTCATGGTCCGAGGATTACTTTTGAAACAGTTGTATTTTTTAATTTTTCTTTGGGAAACTTTTTATTCTATTTGGATTATGATCTACCTGGATTGTTTTGCACGATGTGGAATTTTCTGTCTACAGCTACGGAAATGGTAAGTTATTTAAATTATTTATTGTGGGAGGGAAATGCAATGAAATTTATTATTGTTGTTGTTTATTTTTTCAAATATCTAATTAACCCCTTGAGTGCTCATGACGGAGTGGTTCCGTCATGAGCCACAGGGGGCGTGTGCTCATGACGGAACTGCTCCCATCTAGCCCCCACAAAGGGGGATGGCAGCGGAAGAGTTTCCACAGCCACTGCCGACCCCCCCAGGCAATTCCATGACATCAGCGCGCACAGCGCGCGCCGACGTCATCAGGAGCAGCCAG
Source organism: Calotriton arnoldi (assembly GCA_963921515.1). Classification (NCBI taxonomy): domain Eukaryota; kingdom Metazoa; phylum Chordata; class Amphibia; order Caudata; family Salamandridae; genus Calotriton; species Calotriton arnoldi. The sequence goes on from CAWUFW010001574.1 coordinate 2,119,158, forward strand.
ACGCACTGGAAGCCATTTGCTTCCAGTGCGTCTTCAGGAAACAGGTAAGTTTCCTTGCTCCGGTGGGTGGGTGGGGGAATAGAGATGCATTGAGGCATCGGGGGAGAGGAAAGAGTTTTTCCTTTCCCCTGATGTCTCAATGCAGGGCAATACTGCTGCACGATCGCGCATGGCGTCGCGATCGTGCTGCAGGAATGCCCCCACTAGGCACCAGGGATTTCTATTTAATGTAAAGGAAGCGACCCCTTGGGCAAGGGTCGCTTCCTTAAAGGCACATTTATTTTAAGACTTTTCTACCTCCCTGGGGACAGATCGGCTGGATTTCTGGAGTTTCTGGCCCCAGGGGGCAGCAAGCCCACTAGAGCCAGGGATTTAAAAAAAATTGAAAACGGAAGCGACCCCTTGGGCAAGGGTCGCTTTCAGGGGCCAAATATTTTTTGATCGGCCCATTTTTTGGCCTTTCTGCCCCCGGGGGGGGGGGGGGAGGGCAGAAAAACCCACTAGACACCAGGGATGTTTTTTAAAATTAAAATGGAAGCGACCCCTTGGGCAAGGGTCGCTTCCTCAAGGGGCACCATATTTTTAAGACTTTTCTGCCCCCCTGGGGACAGATCGGCTGGGTTTTTTGGGCAGAAAAGCCCACTAGAGCCAGGTATTTTAAATAAATTGAAAATGGAAGTGACCCCTTGGGCAAGGGTTGCTTCCAGGGGGCAAATATTTTTTATATGTGTATTCTGCCCCCCGGGGATCGGCCCTTTTTTTGCCTTTCTGCCCACCAGGGACGTTTTTTAAAATTAAAATGGAAGCGACCCCTTGGGCAAGGGTCGCTTCCAGGGGGCAGATTTTTTTTGTATGTGTATTCTGCCCCCCTGGTGTTTATTTTTACAAAAACAATAATAATGCTCGCTATATTATTGTGATCGATATTTTGGACTTGTATATTTTTAAAGGATGTTCGATATTTTAAATAACGATATTTATGTGTTCGATATTACTGTGATCGATAATATTTTTTTACGATATTTTGGGTTCGATAGTGTATTTTTTAAATTAAGTATAGGATATCGATATTAGTGTCGTCGATATTTTTGTGTCGATAAAAATGTAGGCCGATATTATGTCTGTCGAGGTTTTGTCAGTGATTCCTTCCCATCACAAGTACAGCAACACTTCTGAAAGGGGCTACTCTGGACATTATGATTACAGCGGTCCTGCTGAAAAGTGATAGTACTACTCCACTGACCATGTAGGGGACAGTTGAGCAGCTGTTCCAGTACGAAAGTAGAAGTAACATAATCGATTTAGAAATCACATCATAGACAGTCAATTATTTGCCTATCACAGTGAGTATGAGCCCTGCATGTAGCTCTCCCCATGCCACCTTCTAACCAATAGTGAGTTCCCAGGGCCTTTGCCTGGTAATTCCAGCAAAGGGTGGACATATGAATTATAAGTAACCCATTTGAGGCAAAAAAGGTATGGTTTAAAACATACATTTTGGGGAATTACAAAGTGGGCAACTGGCGACAAGCAGCTTTACCTAATTAGTTTGATTTTGGATATTTTACTTTGATGTTTTGAGGACACATTTTTTAGAAGCCAGAGTCTGTGGTGATATGGATTCGTGTTTACCAGCAAAGCAGAATAGAAATTGGGTAAATCTCTGTACCTTGCTGAGCTGGCTGCATCGGGTCATTCTGATGCAGTCTTCAACGTGAATAAAGTGATGGCAAATAAATGGCGTGGGGGACAGGGTGTCAATTTGTATTTATTTATTTATTTATTTACGGATTTATACAGCGCATAGCTGCCCCAGCAACGGGGCGTCCCAGCGCTACCCAAAGAACAGGTGCCAATAGACCACTCTAACAAACACAAACAGTTACACCGGAAAGAGCCAGGTCTTTAAAGCCTTTCGAAAAGTCAAATGATTCTGGAGTCCTCTGATAGAGATCGGAAGGGAGTTCCAAAGGTGGGCCACCTGGACCTTAAAAGATCGACCACCAGCTCTGGCTCTTTGAAATAGGGGGGTACACACCAATCCCGAGTTGGCAGAGCGAAGGGGGTGATTCGGGATGTACTGAACTAGCAGGTCCACTAAGATCGGAGGGCCTTGTTGTGACAGAATTTTGTGGGCTACACACAGGGACTTAAACTGGATTCTTTTGGCTATTGGCAGCCAATGAAGCTTAGGTAAAAGATTAGATACCGAGCAGAACTTAGGCAGTGCCAGCAAAGCACGTGCCGCGGCATTCTGAATTCTTTGGAGGCGTAAAATACAAGATTTATTAGCGCCTAGATAAAGGGAGTTACCATAATCCAACCTGGCTAAAATTGTAGCCTGGAGAATAGTTTGGCGGATTTTTGGTTCAAAATATCCAAGCAAAGGTTTTAACCCCCTCAGGAGTCGAAAACAGACCCCTGCGAGAACTTTAGATTGGGTATCAAAAGAAAGATCCCTATCTATCCAAAAGCCTAGATTCTTAACCGCCTCTTTGGGCGGTGGCGCTGGTTTGAGTTTATCCGGCCACCACTGTTCTGACCAAAGAGCACTATCTCTCCCCAATACAAGAATTTCAGACTTAGCAGCATTAAGCTGCAAGCAATTATAACTGGGCTTGTCCTGGACCAGGAAGGGTATAAAAAAAAAAACGTTGGGGCGGAAGATAGCACAATCCAGAGGGGGATCAAGAGGAGACAGAAAGAATGACGAGAGGGGTGCAGAGCAGAAACCTAAACAGTATGGGGGCAGAGGCCTGGGAGTAAGTGGCAAAGGCAAGCTCTGCCAAGGGGTGGAAATGACGAAGTTACAGCCGCAAAGCATAAAGGGAAGTGCATGTAATGCCAGTGGCATGAGTGGGCAAATGAGTTAAAAATATTTACTTTCTTTGAGGATCACACAAAGGTGGCAATCCTCTCAAAACAACCAGCAGTTTTCCCAAAGTTGGACTTACCTTCGGCGCCCTGAGAGGATGCAGGCTTGGAGTATCTAAAGAATGTTCGGAGGGACTATGTGTGCAGCAAAGGAATGACATGGGGCTCTACACACTGCAGCACGGGTAGCAGACAGAGGAGCTTCAGTGGGGCTATGAGTGCAGCAGCTATGCACACTGCAGCCCAAGAGAGTACGGAGGAGCTAAGGTGAAACAATATATGCAACTGGAAGGGTGCACACTGAAGTTTTAGTCCCCAAACCTGTGGCGCTGCCTTTAATTTTAAAACTCATACCACATGTACCAAAGGAATAAGGCTTCCAGCACCTGCACTGCCCCAGAGAAGCTGCTGCAGTGTTGTGCTGTAGAATGGAGATAGGATCTCTCCTGGAAGTGCCGTCCGATGTTTTTGTGCATGTCACATGTGTGTATATATTAGCGGTGAAAGTGCTTTCCAAAAAAAGATGACGTCACCGTAGCGGCGCCCGTGTACATAAAACGTATGGATGAAGTGGGCACCATGGTAATTAAAAAAAAACACATAAAAACAGGCGCAGTGAAACTCGTGTTTGGAACTGGAACAAAGCCAAGCTTACTTTAAGTAGAGCTATCCTATTAATGGAACTGTGGGGACGCTGATATAACAGTTAACTTCAGTATTGGGGAACTCAAGATCAGTTGCTGGGTGGGAGGGGTTAGAGGGCAAGTCTCACCTTGGAGTGGTTCACTCAGTCCTCGGTATCAATTTTGCTATCCTGGAGGGAGATAATCCTGCCCAAATCATCTATCTGAGGGCAAACCTGCAATCTGGTGTGCCAGGCATGTGCGTGACCCACGGCCCGAAAGCGGCGATGTGCTTTTCTCAGTAGGGCTGCCTCTTCAGAATCTGCCCATTGTAGTAAGTCAGAGCGCCAGCGGGTGAGATTAGGTCCTGGGAGGTATTTGCAGGTGGGGAAACGTCGGACTGCAGAACCATGACGGCGTCATTACAACGCCAGTGGAAGCTTGTCATAACGACAGTGATGAATGTCGCGACAATGCCTGTCTTTACCACAAAAACAAACAACAATATTACTCAACCCTCTTGTCATCTCCATAAAACGTATGTCACCGTAGTGGTGCCCGCTTACATAAAACGTATGCATGAAGTGGGCGCAATGATAATTTGAAGAAAAAAAACATAAAAGCAGGCGCCTTGAAACTCGTGGGACTAGTTTCATTTTGAAACTCATACCACGTGTAGCAAAGGAGTAGCGACTTCCTGCACATCTCCAGAAAAACTGCTGTGGCGCTGTGCTGTAGCACAGAGATAGGATGTCTCATGGAAGTGCGGTCCGATGGAAGAATCTTTCCAAAAGTGTTGTTGTGCGTGTCACGTAGTGGCGCCCGTGTACTTAAAAAGTATACATGCTGTTGGCCCCATGGTAATTAAAAAAATTAAATAAAAGCAGGCGCAGTGCTAAATATAAAGCGCAGTGCCCCTATAACTTGTATAAGTGCGAAGAGACATGAGAGTGGCTGCCGCGCTAAGACATGAAAGGCGGTGCCCTTGTATGAACACTGAACACTTGACAGTAACAGTAAAACTAAATAAAACAAGTAGTCCACAAAGGGAAACATAAACAACTACAGCGTAAGAAAACTGTAGTTGGCCGGTGCTCCTCAATAGAAACGGAAGTCATCAATCGGGAGCGCCACCAATTAAGGAGCCAGGAAATACAAAGGACGCACGATTGAACCAATTGAAATAGAAGGCGGGATTACACTCGGTGTATGGATTACAGCAGGTCTTGCAGACAGCACATGCGCTGTCTAAGCTCGACCTAAAAAGGGAAGGTTTAGGCCTGGCAAGAAGTTTATCTTGCCAGGTCGAACTGCACATAGAGGCTCTGCAACGGAAGGCCTGAGCCATGGTTATAGAGCTATGTAAGTGGGTGGAAGAATGAGTGCTCCTTGTCCACTAGTAGCATTTAATTTACAGGCCCTGGGAACATGTAGTGCTCTTTACTAGGGACTTACAAGTAAATTAAATATGCCAATTGGAGATGAGTGAAAGCACAAGCACTTTTGCCCCGGTTAGCAGTGGTAAAGTACAGAGTCCTAAAGCCAGCAAAAATGAGGTCAGAAAAGTGGAGGAGGTAGGCAAAAAGTTGGTGGAAGACCACCCTAAGAATCTTAAGTCTAACAGTATAATTATTTAAAAGGGCTTTCATCCACCTCTCTTCATCCATTGGTCTGTTCTTGTGTCATTCACAGTTTGCTTCCGCTCACTACAGCATACAGCATGGGGCAATGGGCCAGCGAATTTAAGCCCCTGGTTAACTTCACTTTGAGTTCATTATTTTGCTGTGTCAAAATGAGCGGCACATCCACGGACAAGGTAGTTTCGTTCAGTGCCAGTGTTTTTGTTTTAACTTTTGTTTTTTTTCTTTGTTTTGACTTTATAATTACTTTAGTGTTGCCTTTGTGATTAGAGTCTGAGGAGAAGGCAGGACGCTTTCTACCAGATGAGAGCACATGCCACATTTCAGCTTTATTAGTTCCTGTCTGCTGCCAATGCTGTTGTAAATTCCTTTTGAAGTGTCCTGTTTATCTGACTTTCCAGCATAACAGATTGCATCCATTTGAAACTGTTCCATAGCTCCAATATTACATGTGAATTTATAAGCGGATCATCTTCAGAACACGTTTTCTCTGGATGCAGTTTCACCAATGGTTCTTTGACAAACTTTGCCCAGGAAGAAAACGCGCCTTTAGCATGTTTAATTTGCAGCACTTAAAACACTTTAAAAAAATGTGTTTTCTTTCTTTCTTTCTTTCTTTCTTTCTCACTTTGTTTCTTTCTTTGTTTCTTTGTTTCTTTCCTTCCTTCTTTCTTTCTTTTTTTCTTTCTTTATTTCTCCCTTACATTCTTCCTTTCTAAGGCAAAAAGCTGGCAGCCAATGGCAAAATGATTGGCTTTTTCAGGCCTGTGTTAGCCAAGACCTTTGAATTTTACTAAAATTATAGGTATGATATTGTTACTTATAGGAGTTTTCAGACACACTTCATCCTTTGGTGGTTGTGTCATTCTTATTTTTCTTAAACCCACTTGAGCATGCATCACGGGGCAATGCATCCCCCACTTCACCTAATGGAGTACTATGGTAATGTGTGCTTTTTTGAGACTAAACAAATATGTTTGCCTTTTGTCAATGTTTTTTTAGATTGACAAACACTCGGCTGCTTCCCAAACAATAAGACTTTGCAAAAACCAAGACAAAACAAAACAAGAATTGCCAAAAGGCTGGCAGACAACATCAGATCTATTTGCTTTGCCAATGCTTCTTTTTAAATTGTCTCTTAATGTTTGAAAACATTAGGAAGCAGGTGGGTTTAGCTATATGGATCATTCACAATTTCATGTGGTTTTATTGTTTGCAATAGATTATCAATGATTTAGGTTGCAAAGATTTAATAAAATATACTGCACTGTTTCTTATGTGTTTGACACTCACATTTTGAATTACATCTCAAAAATAGCTGGTTAAACGTCTGTGTTAGATGGGTTAGAGAATGTCACTTGAACAGAATGTTGGTCAACATTCCAGTTTGGGGATTATCTGTGTGGAGATTCCAGTCTTGGCAGTTTAGCCTGGACCAGAGATGTGTTGGATGTGTTCGGGGTGCTCCTAATAAAGAACCCATTAACTAGTGTCAGCCTAAAGAGTCATCTTTACACACTGGCCCTCCCACTGTGGACTGTCTCCACCTCCTGCCCTTCCATCTGGGCCTCTGTCCTCTCCTGTCCTGTTGGGAGTACTATCCCCATAAGCCCAAGCTTTCAGGGTGCCCTGGGCGGCCGCCCCTCCCAGCTCTTACAACACTGGTGGTAATTAATTTCCCAGAATGCAGTCAGTGGGCATCTGGGGACTAGCTATGACCCTGGTCTGGGTCACTGCCCCCATTCCAGGGACACCTGAGCCATAGGGCGGAAGTAGTCCTGCCCATGGGCCTGAGTTACCCTACTCACCTGGCCCATTTATTGCTCTGGGGAAACAAGTGTTTCACCTCCATGGTCTAACTGGTACAGGTATCCCTTACAACAGTCACAGGGATCCCATTATCTGTTACCTGATGGAAGTAACCCCTCCCACTCTCCAGTTCACCCTTGGAATCCACTTTCCAGCTAAAGGACACCTGGGCGGCCTCTATCCTCTGCTCCTACCTAACCCTAAGGCCATACTGGCCAATCCTGTAGAGTTCACACCAGCGGGTTGTTTCTTGGCTTTTGTCCTTGCTGGGAACACTCAAAGCAACAGGGTTGGAAATGGGGCACCCTGGACCACCGCCCACCAGAACCTCCTCCCAATTTCTCAGAAGGGGCATAGGAACTCTTCACCCCACACTATACTCTGGGACCTGTTTGTGTCACCCTGGACCTCCACCCACTTTGCTGAGGAAAACCTGAACCACCCCTCTTGGGGTCACTCACAGGTACCTTCCTATGGACTTTTGTGCTGACCCAAAGGTCTGCCTCCTTTGTAAGTTTTCGTGGCGAAGTAGGCTTGCTATTAATCAGGTATTGGCGCAACTATCCAAAGCAAATATTGAGCATGTGCACTCTCAAAATCAGATGATACAGCCCTTCATAATCAGGCACTTTGCTTCCCTTCACCCAACCATTAAGTGCCTTAGTGGAGTAATCAATGAAATTCACACAAGACTGGTTTGACAGCTTGTGGCTATCTCTAAACTGCAAACTGTATTTTTCTGAGGGGAACCCAAACTTAGGGGTCTATTACGATGGCGGGCGGACAAAGTCCGCCCGCTACCGCAACGGCAAAAGGGACCGCCCGCCATAGGTGCGGCGGTCCCGCCATTCAAATTAGGATGCGCCCGCCACACTGGCGGGCGCACCCCGCATTGTTTACATTGCGGCGGGCGGTGCTGTAAGCAGCACCCACAGCAATGTAAAAAATGCATGTTGTGCATTTGCATGCGCAACGTGACAGGCACCGCGCGGTGCCTGCCACCTTGTGCATGCAAATGCAGGGGGGTACCATAGGTACCCCCCATGTGCACCCCCTACCCCTCAACATCCTGTGGGCCCGCAACGGGCCCCCCAAAGCAGACACCGTATGCCTTTTCATGGCAGCGTTGCCGCCATGGAAAGGCTGATCACCGCCTACATCATGATATGGTTGGCGGTGTCTTGCAGACACCGCCACCATATTATGGCCCTTTTCCACCCGGTCGACGAGTCGACAGGCGGAAAAGCGGCGGACGGTCTTTCCGTCCACCGCGGACCCCCCAGCCATCCTAATATGGCGGGGGGTCACTGAAGCATGGATGGCAGGCGGATCGCCCCCTCCGGGCCGGCGGGGGCTACCGCCGGCCCTGCGGGGGCGATCCGCCCGCCATCGTAATAGGCCCCTAAGTGACTAGAATATCTTTAATGGGTTATACTTCATCTGGCCATCTACCTCTAGTGCCAGCAGGGTATCCCTCCCCACTGTGGACGTGTGTTTCCAGAGACTTACCCCCAGTCCTCTTCTGGGACCCTATGCATCCTAAGGGCTACCTCATAAGCTGAAAACTATTAGTCAATGTAATCCCCACCACATTGCTAGGCACCAGGCATGGACTTCACTGGACAATGTGGTTTCATTGCCACCATTGTTGCTCGGCCCAGTGGTTTTCTTGGATTTGAAGTCCAGCTCCCTAAGACACACTTCATGAGCCAATAAGATCTTTTTTTCTTCCAAGGCTCTATCAGCCTTCTTTTCTTCTGCCAGATTCTCCTTCAGGGCTAGTTTCCTTTCCTCAAGGGCCCTGTTGTCAGCAGTGTCCTCTTTGGCTGCCTCCAATTTTAATTTAGACAGCTTCAGCTTGAGCTCTCTTTCACCTTTACTTTCCGCCAGTTCCTCTGGAGACAAAGTGTGGTTTGAAACGCTGCTGCTGGCCATGGATCTGACAGGGGCCTCTCTCTTCTCTGGGGAGACATTCAAGGGTTCTTGTTCCACTCTCCATCTCCTCCTCCTGCTCCTCCTCAATGTCTCCCTCCAACTCCTCTGTAGCCTGTAGTTGGCAGGCCGCCCACCCGCCCCTGAGGGCCTTCTGGAAATTCTGCTTCTTGGAGCTTCTCTTTGCTACTAGCTCCCTCTCCCTGCAGAATCCTTTGAGCTCAGCCACAGTGCAGCTTTCCAGGTTGTTGAGCTCAAACTCCATGTTTGCAGGTAGGGTCCCAGATGCACAAAGTCAGGTGGAATAGAAGTGAATTTGAATAAAGCAAAAGAGGCCAATCAAGGAGAATTTAAAAATAAATCTAGTATCAGATTATTTATAATGGGACTTTTGTGTTACACAAACCACTGTATGGCACGGTACAAACAAAAGTACTGAATCTCACACCTGAGCACCAATGTGAGAAATTGAGTTGTTGGTTGAGGGGGGTAAGAGCCCTTCTCAAGCAACAGCCACAATCCTTGTCAGCGTGAACCATAAAAGTCACTAAGTTAACCTGTGCTTAAACCTCTGCAAGCTTGGCCCAAAAGTAGCCAGGCTTAACTTAGAGGAAATATATACATTATTCATGCAGCCCCCAAGCAGCAATAAAGTGAAAAGACAATACAAGAAAAATCCCACACCAATTTAGAAAAAAGAGTAAAATGATATAAATTATTTGACATCAAAACAACAAAAATCCAATCAGAACCAAAGATATGCAATTTCAAAGATTTAAGGTAAGTATAGCGCCTGAAAGCTCAAATCACCAACTGTGGTTATCTGGTCGCGGCAGACCGGCACAAAGTCACAAGTTAAGGCTGACTTTGATGGAGTGTATTCCAGAAACAGGGACCAGGTTAGTTCCACTGGTTATTGCACCTTATGTCCTTGTAGCGGATCGTTGCATCACGCTGGGTCAGTTCCGAGGATGTGATATCCTAAGTTGGTTTGTGGTGCTCTGCCTTAGCTCAATGAGGATCTGCGAGTGTTGCGATGCGAGGTCCTGTGTGGAGCTGTGTCTCTCGGTGTAGGTTCCTATGAGGAGCTGAGACATCTGTGATGCGAGGTCATGTGTCAAATTGTGTTGCACTGCGCCAGTTATGATGTTGGGCTAGCAGAAGTACATTCTGATGGCAGCCAAGGTCTTGGACCTACTGGGCACCTCTTGGGGATCAGGGCTCACTCAAGAAGAGGCCAGCAGCAGGGCACAGCAGTGGCATACCAAAACTTGAGGGGGCCCCCTGCATAGTACACAGAGGGGGGCCCCTCCCTTGCCCACCACCTAGCAGTTTTGCTAAGGGAGACCCCTGCCCCTTGGGCGTTTATGTTATGGCACTGAGGCACAGGCTGATACAGTGGTGTCTGGGCAGCTGGGCAGATGCTAGGCAGATGTCTGGCGCTTGTTATGTCCCTGTAGCTCAGAACTGGAAGTCAGTCAGCTAGCCCTTGGAATCACTCTGGTGGTACTGGGTTCAAGGAACAAGGCCTTCCTGAGGTCGCAGGGCAGCAAGGCAGTATGTCTTGCAACAGGGCAGTATGGCCATCCTTCCAGCAGCAGGGCAGCACAACAGTCCTTCTTCTGAATCTTCCAAATATCCAGATGTGATCTAAAGAGTGGGTCTTAGGGTCCCATTTCTATACCTGGTACTAGCATTGAAATGGGAGAAGCTTCTGGAGTCTCCCCCACCCCCCACAGAGGTGTTTAGAATTTCCTGCCTCCCTCTCCTGGTCCCACTCTGCCTGCAGTCACTATAATAGTCTAGTGTGAAGTTATTTGGGTGTGAGCTGAGACACTGTTTTTGAAGTGCAAGTGGGCAGTGCACAGCTCCACCCCCTCATGCTGCCTTTGATAGCCCATCCTGCTACGCCCAGGCCATCTATTGTGAGGCTGTCTGGGAGAATAAACAAAGGCCAACTGTCAACTACACCTAGACATGTGACCCAGGAAACAGGTTTCAGGTATCAAACGGTTAGGACAGGAAAATGCCAAATTTCTAAAAGTATATATAACAAACAAGGGAACCCAAATAGAATAGGTCAGGGACCTTGGGAGCTAGATTAGTATAAAGGACAGTGGTCCCTGAGTAAAGAAAAATACATTAAGCAATAAATATAGTCTCAATCAGTACTATATCTTGATGCATGTCCAGCCGGACAGAGGCAAGTTTAATATACACAATAGTTTGAATAAAAATTGAGGAAATGTGAGAAAAATAACAGTGGGATACAAGCCTGTATCCAAAATCTCACAGATCAAAACACACAAACAACATAGAAAGCTCAGGCAATTTACATGTGTTTCACTGAATATACATGGATAATGAAACAATAATCATAAAAGGTCACCTTTACACATGTTATAAATTAACATTCAGTGTATAAGGTTGACAACTGTGTCCACCTTATACACTGAATGTTAATTTATAACATGTGTAAAGGTGACCTTTATGATTATTGTTTCATTATCCATGTATATTCAGTGAAACACATGTAAATTGCCTGAGCTTTTCTATGTTGTTTGTGTGTTTTGATCTGTGAGATTTTGGATACAGGCTTGTATCCCACTGTTATTTTTCTCACATTTCCTCAATTTTTATTCAAACTATTGTGTATATTAAACTTGCCTCTGTCCGGCTGGACATGCATCAAGATATAGTACTGATTGAGACTATATTTATTGCTTAATGTATTTTTCTTTACTCAGGGACCACTGTCCTTTATACTAAATTTCTAAAAGTGGCATTTTCTGAATTTTGACTTAAGATCCCACTTAAACATTATAGAGGGTTTTAAATTACAAGTCCTCAGACACCAACTATGACATTCCTACTTGGTCCCAAACAAAAGTTACCAATTATTAGATGTAATAAGATAACTCACAGTTAGCCTATGGGAGAGGTAGGCCTCACAGTAGTGAAAAACACATTTATGAGTTTTCCACTACCAAGACATGTAAAACCTGGGACAGCTCGTGGGAGAGCCCACAAGATGGCCACCAGTGCGTAACTCTCCAGCCTCCCGGGATGCCATTTGGAGAATTTAGGTACTCCCAATGCGATTTGGTAAGCGGTCCTGGCGTTGGAGCTGCAGGGGTGCAGCTACGTGAATTTTAATGTGGCTGTAATGACCTTCCAAGTGATAGCTCCACCTTTTGCCTCCTGTGTCCACCCACTCCGCTGTGGGGTTTCTCAGGGCTCGGCACTGAGCCCCACGCTTTTTAATATATATATGAGCCCACTGGCACGGTTGGCCAAAGCGCTGGGAATTTCCCTGGTGTCATACGCAGATTACACCCAACTGGTGATCACCCTGTCTAACAATCCCAGCCAGGACAGAGCGAAATTTAAAGAAGACATATTGGCCATTGCAGAGTGGATGACAGCTAACTTCTTGCAGCTGAACTCTGCTAAATCTGAGATTCTTCTGATTGGCAAAGACTCCCATCTTTGGAACAATGACTGGTGGCCTCCGGCCCTTGGAGCCCCTCCTGCCCCTAAACCCGCAGTGAAAAATCTGGGTTTTATGCTTGACAAAGATCTCAGCTTTGAGACGCATGCCAAATCAGTGGCCGGAAAATGTTTCGGGCTACTGCGCAGCCTTAAACCGATACTTGGTCTATTTGACGCCCAAACGCGTCAGCTGATCATCCAAGCCTCTATACTGGCCCGATTGGACTACTGCAACGTGCTTCTCTTGGGCTCTAATAAGTCTGTGTTGAACCGACTGCAGCGGGTCCAGAACGATGCAGCATGCGCCATCTTCGCCCTCCCCAAGTACAGCCATGTCTCCAACCTCCTCCACCGCCTGCATTGGCTGCCGCTTGAACACCGAGTGCGTTTTAAGGCGCTCTGTACCATGCACAAGATTCTGACAGGTATCGGCCCAGATATTCTGAGCAACCTGTGCGCCCTCTACTCTCCACCGCGAGCGCTGCGCTCGGCAAACCAGATCCTCGCACGAATTCCACGCATACGAAGGACCAGATCTGGCGGTCGCTCCTTCAGGCGACTGGCCCCCGCCTTATGGAACTCTCTTCCTCTACACATCCACAGCAACTCTGACCACCAGGTCTTCAGATGGCTTGTGAAGACCTGGCTTTTCTCTCAACTTTAACTCCTCGCCTGCTCCCCACTTCGTCCTGCTTTAGCGCTGGGACGCCTCATTGCCAAGGCAGCCATGCGCTCTACAAGTATTTTAATCTAATCTAATCTAATCTTTTGTCATTTTTCATTGGTCAACACCTATATATTTTGTATTCCCTGAGTAAGTTGTTAGTACTTCCTTGGCTGCTTGGTGTGTCAGTTGTAAGTGATATTAATATTGTGTTATATTGTTATCCCTGTTTAGTGTTGTTTTCAGAGTGTAGTTGTAGTTTGTTGCCTCAAGATAGCACAAAAGCAATCTTCCTCAAACAGGAGACCCAACTTTCATGAAGGGGATATTGGTGCCGTACTATGGCTTGTAATACATTATCTACCAAGGATACTTTCTGCAGGTGATGAAATAGGGCAGGGCTACCGACTTCATAACTGCAGGGCTAGAAGGAAATAATAATCACTCAACTCTGTAATGTAGAAAGAACACTTTAACTGGCTGCATGTGGGGTGACATTATCACAATAAAGGGAGACCTGCTTCACCATCAAGAAGTTGCTAAGGTATACAAATATTTTTAAAAATATGTATTTAATTAAGATTTTTTAATGTATTTTTTATGTAAACAAACAATTAATATTGAAATCTGTGTAAATTAATGCATGTTATATAAATCAAAATCATGTTTATATAATACATTGTAAAGTTTTTCAATAGAATTCCATTACATATTGAATTAATAATTATGATAGAAAAAATAATATTACCTTAATATTTGAGCTATTAAACATTTTAGGGGTATATTCACAAGAACGTGTGATAACTACCGCAAGAATAGCGTAACGCAACTTTCAATAACGCAGCCTATCACGGGAAATTAACCCCGTGTCAACGTGGAATTCACAACAAGGCGGTACCATGCGATAGTCTGCCGAAACCGCGGACAAAGTCCGCAATACAACCACCACAATGGAGATAAAACCACAAACCACAACACCAAAAAACACACGATGGGCCAAAGCGCGATGAGGAAACCAGCGACAAGCAGAGCCAGGCCTGCAACACACACCTGGCAGGCGTCAAAAACCTCCATGAAAGCAGAAAAAAACACCCACACACAAACTGACCAACACACAAGCACCATGGAGGCAGCGGAGCAGGCGCAGAGGACGAGCGCAACCCCACAAGCACCCCGGACGACCAGCCTGGGACCTCGGGGACAGGGAAGGGCAAGGACAAGAAGACCAGGAAGACCAAGTTCAGTCCGCAGGCGAACAGGATCATAGTCACGGAGGTGATGGAACACCATCAACAACTCTTCATCACCTCCAACGTGTCATTGGGCACCAAAAATGGAATATGGCGGGACATCGTCGACAAGGTGAATGCCGTCGGAGAGCACAAGCGGACAATGGACGAGGTCAAGAGGCGATGGAATGACATCAAGCGGAAGACCAAGGATAAACTCTCCGCCAACCTGAAGGCAGCCACAGCTGGAGCTGGATGACATGGAGGAGCTGGTGTCGACAGTCATCAGTGTGGAGACTGTGGCCGGAGTCGGGGGACCGGACACTGCTCAACAGGACACAACACAACCGCAACAGGGAGAGTGACCACCAGGTACTGGGGGGACGGGGGGAGATGACCACAATGGCACACATGCACAAGCAAGCAGGGCACAGTGCACACCCACAATCACTCTGGGTCCTCGCCCAGACCCACACACTGTCACAATGTACAATGCCATGCTGTCTGAATGTCAAACTGTACCATGCGGCTACATACATGTGGACACATTGTAATACACCATCTCCCCTTCACATCGCAGGGGCATCTTCAACACCTCCTGCAGAGCAGTCACAGCCACTCTTTACTGATGACGAGGAGGAGGACAACACCAGCATTGACATCCAAACCATCCAGGACCTCATTGACCACCTCCGCAACTCACCTCCAGGATCAGGGCAGCCCAGCTACATCCATGAGACCCCACCCACCAGCCAAACCACCCAGCAGGAGGCACCCACAGCCCCGGCACCCTCCCAAGACCCCAGGAACAACAAATGGCCTTCCAACGCCGTGTGCTGGAGGGCCAGAGGGAGACGGCCGAGCAGGTGCGGGTGGGGTTCGAGCTCATGGCTAACAAACTGGACGCCATCCTTGGGTGTCTATGTCCACCCCATGGTCTCCAGCGAGCCCTGACTGACATCTCTGGAGTCATGACGCGGAGGGAAGAATACCTGTCCGCTCACAGTGGCCCAAGCAATGCCAGCCTTGAGCTGGCACACATGCGGAGGCTCATGGAGGACATGGTGCGGATGGAGGGGGAAAGGATGGCAGCCGCCGCTGCACATTAGCGAAATGTAGCTGGGATCTACCATGCCCTGCATGTCCTCGTCATGGCATTGCTGCCACAAGGCGTGGCGATGATGAATGCTGCTGCCCCCACACCATCCACATCTCCGCCCCCTGGTGTGTCAGTGCCTCCCAGTGCGGCAGGCGTATCCACTCCGGCACCTGATGAGTCAGTGGCACATAGTCCCGCAGCCAGCACTGCAACACCCACAGGTGGGGCAGGGCACACACCCGGGGATGAGGACGTGGATGAGACTGTGGTCAGGAGGACCAGGCACTAGCATCCATTACCGCCACCTTGCATGTTTCTGCTTGGTGCCGCACATGGCCTCAAGACCTACCACTGACCCCCGATACACTCCGAGGCACTCACCTTGGACAGCGACATGGACTGCCACATGCTGTTTGACGACCAATGACACAGCGGACAGACTGCGGACTGTACCCTTCCTCTTCCGCAGTACAGGTCATCCCGGGATGGACACTGGCTGGCCCTCCACGGGCCCATATTGTGTGGTGTGCTCGGCATTGCCCTGTACCGCTCCAGCTGCATGACTGCACTGGATGTGCAAATAAACATCCAGTGACGCACTGCTGTGTAATGTCTTACGTCATTCCTGTGTGGATGTGTGGATGAATGTGGGGACAGTGCCTTCCCTTGCGTCAATGATGTTCATCCTGTGGGATGCCAGTAAGGGGTGCGACATTGCATCTTGTATAGCGGGTTCCGTGAACACTGCAGCAGGGACACACGCATCAGTCACTTCCTTGTCCGGACATGGACTGGACCACGCCCAGAGCCCACGAGTCATTGTTGCAAGCCCTGCACTGGTCCGGCGTACGGCAGGCCAGTCCACTCCGCTTACGCCCCGAGGGGAGGCCCTCATTGCTACCCGTCGCAGCCGTACTCGCTGGTGGTGTGCAGGTCACTGGTCTAGTCGTCAGCATGTCACAGCCACTCCCTGAGGGCAGGTTTTCACACACACCACACCCATCCGGCACAGGCGTCACAGGCCATGTGACTCCGCCAACATAAGGGTCCGACGACGTCACATTCCCCTCTTCCAGTGGTGACTGGATGACGGACGCCCCACGGTTCGCACTCATATAGGGCCCATGAGTCGCTGCGCACAGGGTTAGTGGCATCCGAGGCCTGTGAGTACGGCACGGGCCTACCACCACGTGGCGCAGACTGGGGTTGCACAGGGTTAGTGGCATCCGAGGCCTGTGAGTACGGCACGGGCCTACCACCACGTGGCGCAGACTGGGGTTGCACAGGGTTAGTGGCACCAGAGGCCTTGCGGACGGCACAGGCACCCCGCCACGGGACGGTGACTTTGGGTGCACTGAGTCAGTGGCACCTTGAGCTGCTGAGCGGGTGTGCAGCCTGCGATGATGCCCCGTCCCGGCGGTCCGGACAGCTCAGGTTTTGTGTGCCCTGCTGGACCGCAGTGTAGGCCAGAGCCAGCGGGCTCCGCGGGCCTACCGCCCCGTGGCGTCGCTTCTGGGATGCCAGAGTTGGTGGCACCCATTGGGCTGAGCGGGTGTGCAGCCTGCGATGGTGCCGGGTGCACTGGTATGTCCTCTGCCATGGAGTAATCAAGACCCAGCACCAAACGTGAGACCTGGTGGCCTGCGGAGCGGGGCTGCATGATGTGGAGGGTGCCATGTCCGCGGGCCCTGGGCTTGTGGCTTGCAGCGGCACGTGGTGGGACCTCCTGTCTACGCGCCGGTGACGGAAGGTGAGCATTGAGGCCTGGGTGTGCATGGGCGGGCATGCTCCGATGGGCGGCGGGAGGGGTTGGGGTGCCTCTGCCTGGGTGTGCATGGGCGGGCAGGTGATGTTGTCTTGTGCAAGTGTGTGTACTGTGCCAGTCATGTATCTGGGCTCTGTTTCAGCTGACGGCTCTGAATCAGATGTGTGACCTGGTGAACTGCCCTACATACCGGCACGTGGTTGGAGACACACCGGTGGCAGCAGGTGAGCAGTGTGGCCTGGGTGCGCAAGGGCAGCACTCTCTCTCTCTCTCTCCCTCTCTCTCCCTCTCTTCCTCCCTCTCTTCCTCTCTCTCTCCTCTTCTCTCTCTCTCTCTCTCCCTCCCTCTCTCTCTCTCCCTCTCTTCCTCTCTCTCTCCTTCGCTCTCTCTCTGTCCTCTGATGTGCGCAAGACACACCTTCTCATCATGTTTTTCGTCTTACAGGCTGTGGCCTACGTATTGTCCGGAGGGGAGCGGCCATGTGTCTTCATTTCATTTCGTTGTTCATTTTAATAAAGTTTCATTTGTTGCTTCGAAAGTGAATGTGTGCTGGTCATTTCTGTGACGACACATCCATGGCACCAGTTGTGATTGTGCGGCATCAAGCGGAATATTTTGTACATGTTTAGGTGTGGCTGATGTGGCATGTCTTTGGTCGGGGGGGTGGTCCTGGGGTGGGGGGGGTGGGTGTTGTGGCCCTCTTGGGTGTCCGGGCCGCATGATTTGTGGCTCCATGGCATCTGTTGCCCTTCGGATGTGGCCCTGGGCTGTGCTCCCTTTTGTGGTGCTGGCTGCCGTCGGAGTTTACACCAGGTCAGAGCAGGTGTAGATTTCCTGGTGCTAACGTGCCTTATCGCGTGTTTTGTGTTGTTATCGCGGATGTGGCTGGTCGTTGTGAATGTTGAGGTGTGCTGTTGTCTCGGCTTTAGTCACGGGAACGCCTACTCTGCATCTCATTAGCGATATTTGCGAGGGGCCTCTGTTGCGATGTTTTTTGCGGCTGCTATCGCGGGTAAACTGGTGCTGTGGGCTGTTAACACCGGCTTGTGAATGGGGGGGTAAATTTATCACGACTTTGGCTGTGATAAAGTGCCGTTAATTCGGCGATAGCTCCTTGTGAATATGCCCCTTAGTGATGTAATATATTTTTATTATTAGATTATGTTGCTGTATGATTTCATTAAAATGAAGTGTATTTTGATTTGTAGTTTTAGATTTTGATCATGTTATATCATTTATATTATAATTTGTTAATCAAACAATATAATTTTGCCTTTTTAAGAATTTTTTTATTTTATTGTTGTACAATAGCTATATAACATTCAGGGACATAATGATGCAAACAAAAAAATGTTACAATTTGTGTGGTAAATTAAGTGCGTTTCACAGTCACCACTTGTGACAGTATGCAGCATTATAGCAAATGCCCTGTTCCCAATCCTGTACAATATTCAATTATCATATAAAATGGTTTAAAATAATATCATGCTTTATTTGAAATTCATGGACAATGCAGCAAATAGAAGGTTGTCACAGCTATCTCGGATACAATGTAATCAGCATGGACAATATTAACTGGCACGGCCAGACAAAGTATTATTTTTATGCTACAGTTATTTTTGTGAAACATTATATACTAACACTCAAAACCTTCAAATATTTATCAATAACAGTTTTAAAAAAATATGTTGAATTACTGTGCAGTAGGCCATTCCCAATGATTCCACTCTTAAACCGGGAAGATTGTGAAGTGGTGGAAGATGTCGGAGTCATGTGCACTCCGAGGACACTTCAATCAATCAATCAAGCGGGATTTGAAAAAGCGCAGCTAATCACCCGAGAGGCGCTGAGCGGCCTCAGTTGAATAGCCAGGTCTTGAGTCGTCTTCTGAACTCCTGAAGAGAAGGTGAAGCCTGTAGATGGATGGGGAGGCCATGACTTCGCTGCCAGGTGGGAGAGGAGTGTCCTCCACTGTTACTTTGGTGGATGTGGGGGTGTAGACGAGAGAGAGGGAGGGGGATCGCAGAAGTCTGGAGGGTTGTGGAATGGTGGAAGCTCCGGCGGTGGTTGATGTATGCTGGTCCTTAGTTGTGCAGGGCTTTGTAGGTGTGGGTCAGAATTTTGAACTGGGCATCTCATGTGGACGGGGAACCAGTGGAGTTGCTTCAGGCGATTTATGCCGCGTTGCGTTACTCCAGATTTCTCAAGCCACTCAGGGTCCAGCAAGGTGGCCTTGCGTGGCCTGATAAATCTAATTTAAGAGTTGCATCACTCTTGCACCCTGTGCTCAAGGGCAAGGGAACTCCTTGATAAATTCGGCCCAAATGTATATGTGTGCGGTCCATTGCACCCAGTACATTGGGAAAAAGTACTATTTAATAGAATGCTTGATTAAACTGTACCTGTAAAGGTTGACTTCTGGGAAACTGAGGTGATGAGGGGCGTTTGAGAATGGCGTCCAGGACACATGGTAGAAATGCAGACAGTGCACTCTTTGGCATGACTGCCACTTCAGCACATATGCTCTCAAATGACTCGGAGACAAATAGAAGTAGTACCTCCAAGAGCTCCTCATTAAGTGATATGACACATGGTCCAGCAGGAGTGGGCTCTAAAGTTGTTCGAGTTTTGTCTACCTGAGCCATTATCAGGTCTTTGTTAATTCAGTAAAAGTTTATATCTTCAATTTCTGATCAAGCAGTGTGCGACTGTGTCTGAAGATCCTGTCCTTTCTTTGTTTTCTTTGTCTGAAAATTTGATGTAGGCGCAGAATGTGTTGTAAGATAATTTCCATGACTTTTGTCCAAAGTGTGGAGTGTTGTCTTATGCTTCTTTATATACTGGTGATGTTAGCTCTTATTTTCACATCTGCTCTGAGCTTGCTTTGTTTTTCCAGGCATAAAATCATTAGTGTGACTTTGCTTAAGAAGAGTAGATTGCTTTGCATGGGTCATGCGTGTATTTAGAGGTGGCTCCGCCCACAAACGCCCACCTTCATACAATAAATAAATGTTAATGCGTCACACCAAGGCATTTTTTTTGTGCCACACATTGGACCAAAATCAGCACAAATAGACCCTTGCAGCACTCAGTAAATTTCAATCTAGTCCAAAGAGTCACCTAACTAATAACAAAGCCATTCTTATTGACTTTGCTAATGCTTGTTTATTGTTCACAAACAGTTGCCTTTCACTTAATTTGTTATTGCGTGCATAGCGTCTTAAAACAGTGTCTGCATTTATTAATTAATGTTTCATTGCATAGCAGGTATATCCATTAGTCCTTTATGTAATACTATGCAAATAATTAAAGACACATAAATGCATTGTGTTGTCTCTAAATGTAGGCTCATTTATTGTATAAATACACTCACTATTTTGCATTCTGTAACAATTACATCGAGTGAATGTATAGTTTTACTTTTGAAATTAATACATACATGATGTAAGTTTAAATTAATGTCTAACACTTCTATTTATGCATATGGCATATATTCGATTTGAGAGTTCTATGCGGCCATGATGAGACTTCTGCTGACATCACTTCCTGTGTTGTCAATCCAGGTGACATCCTTGAGCATCTTGTAGTTTGTGCCCTACATATTTATGAAGTGTTAATTCTAGCATGAGTGACAGCTCCAAAGTATACCATAAATCAGTGTCTTGGGGGACTTTGGCATTTAAACTTCTTGTGATCCTTACTTTAAAGGCCAGCAGCTTGTGCCAGCAATACGTTTCAGGAACCCTAAGAGGTTCCATTATACGATTTACATGATGAAAGTGCCAGTGAAGAAATAAAGAAGAGTGAAGATGTCTTTAATTTCTCTTGGCATGCCATTTGTCTTAATGTAAAACAGAAACTGACGCTTCCCTTCTGTACTGGAGGTGGAAATGCATTGGACAAATGAAGGAATGCGGAGTGGTGAGCCGCCCAGCTGCCATATTAAAGATGTTGGGTATAACTATCTCACTCAGTGCAGAATACACTTTCTTTGCATTTCCACACTTTTTAACAAAAGGAAAGATAAACAGCGCCATCCTTTACAAGAGTTAATAAACTTTCTTTAAAACCACCAGGCCTTCCTAAACTGGTAAAACAGTTATATTGACTTATATTAGCCTCTTGCCTGTTTGTCCCTCTCTCCCTTGTCAGACCTTTAACACCTGAGAGGTTCACCATAAATCTAACCACACATCCCTCTACCTACACACACATGAACACCGGCCATTGACTGTGATGAAGTGTGTATTTAATATTCTAACTCCACGCACGCTTTGATACTGGGGTAGGTTATAAAACGATCCCAGGCAAATATAACTGCACTTTTGGGTTTTTGATACACTCACTGGAAAGTACCTAAACATACTACAGAGACCGGTCCTCATAACGCACCAGTCCTCGCAAAGAAAGTGTTTGGTTATGTCAGGGTTTACCCACACTACGGTGACCGATCTCCTAAGACCATTGTGATGTCGCCTCCTATCTGTGGGATCGATCTAGGTTTTACTGTTTGTGCGTTTGTCTAAGGGTTTCGTCACTCCACTTGTGATCTGTCCATCAGTTGCTTCGGCCTAGGTCGCAGAGCCTGCCTGACCAGGTACCTCTGACACTGGATTGAGGGGGAGGTCACATTGAGTGATTTCAACAACAGTGATGCAAGTTCCTTATTGTACGTACATATATCATGACGTGTATCAATATCGTATTTTCAAATATTAACAGAGTGCTGTACGTGTAGCACCATATTCCGAAACACCAGCAGAGCTAAATAAATAAAATGTGGCCACAATCGGTCCAAAGTAGATTTTGTATTTTTTTCAAACATAGAACAAACAAGGTGGATTGTTTGCGTGCCTTTCCACAAATATACCTCTATTGTTTTCTCACAGATTACTAATTAGATTGTTTGATACTAAATTGTAAATAATTCTTCAACAAAGAAACAGAAAATTTACATCTTTCTGACAATACCGAAGACAAGGGTGGAAATTGGGTCTAAAACATAATAATATACACCCAAAACATAGTGGAAAAAATATAACATCGCCCATCCACCAAACTAAATTGAATGCAAAATTGTGGCAAATTATTTTATGTATATACAGTTCAGAGTATTATAACGTGTTGTACCTATGTTATTTAGGAGTACTTCATTAAAGCATGGGCAGAAGTTGTGTGCTTCCACAAAAAAAGTGCTTACCCTCCACACATCTGTGATCATTCAATTTATTTATGCAGCTGTCTGAGCTTGAGGTTTGAATACACACAGAACAGTCTAACCCTATTTAAAGTGTCTTAAATAACTAGATACTTTTTGGTACTTTTTTCTGGCAGCAGCATAGATGGGAGGTAGGCAGTCATTAACCTACATGGATGTCTAGTTCTGGCTTGACAGAGCAACTATCACCTAATCTTTTGCCTATACTAAAATTCTGGTGCACAGACAGAATATCGAGTTTGAAATGTCGACATACACAAATATCGAGTTGGAAATATCGTGATACAGAAATATCGACAGTAAGAATATCGTGGTCAAGAATATCGACTTTAAGGTAAGAAATATCGTTTTTGAAAATATCGAAATCATTAATATCGTTTGCAAAAATATAGTTGTTTAAAATATCGATGTTTTAATTAGTGTTATGTATGTTAGTATGTATTTTAAAAGTATGTGATCTATATTTTTGTATAAGTATTGCTTTTTTATTTAATATATGTGTTAAATTTTTAGTCGTTATTAATTTTATGTTAATTAAATTTTGCGTTTTTTAGTTCTGTAGCGGGTTGTGGGTTTATAGGGGATTAGGGTGGGAAGTAATTTAATTATAATACATTAATTATTATTTTTTATTTATTAGTATTTATTTAATTTAGATTTATGGTGTTAATTATGGGAATTAATTTATTATTAATTAATTATTAGTTGGTTGTTAATTTTTATGAATTAATTAATTGGTACTTATGTTAATTGTGTCAAATTGTTTTTAGGAGCGGGTTGTGGGTTTATAGGGGAATAGGGTGGAAAGTAATTTAATTATAATACATTTATTAATATTTTTTATTTATTAATATTTATTTAATTTATATTTTATAGTGTTAATTGTGGGAATTAATGTATTATTCATTATTTATTAATTGGTTGTTAATTATTAATTAATTAATTGGTAATTATGTTAATTGTGTAATTTGTTTAGGAGCGGGTTGTGGGTTTATAGAAGAATAGGGTGGAAAGTAATTTATTTTTAATCAATTAATAATTATTTGTTAATTAATGCTAATTAATTAATACAAATTTAAATATGGCAATTGTTTAATTAATTTTAGATGTCAGTTGTGGGGTTTATAGTGGTAAAGGGTGGGAAATAAATGATTTTAAATTAATTAATAAGTTGTTGTTAATTGATATTATTTATAAATTTTAAATTAGTTATGGAAATTGTGTAATGATTTTTAGGTGTGGGTTATGGTGTTTATTGGGGTAGAGGGTGGAAAGTAATTTATGTTTAATTAGTTAATAATTAGTTGATCATTAATATTAATTCATCAATTGATAAATAATTAGGGTAATTGTTTATTTTTATTATGTGTGTGGGTTTTGGTGTTATAGGGGTAACGTTTGTGGAGTAAATTAATTTATATCTGTTTTAATTTGTTTTTTAATTAATAATATTTCTTTAACTGATAATTAATTATGTTAATTATGGAGGTACTTTTTTTAATTTAGATGTGTGTTGTTATAGGGTATGAAATAAAAAAGATTAAATGTACGTAATAATTAATGTTTTTGTTTATAAATAATTTCTATTTAAAAATAGTTATTTGTTTGCAAATTATTTATACATTTTTTGTAATATAATCTTTTCAGGTATTTGTTAGATCTTTTTAACATCATAATATGTTTCTATCTTTTGTAATTTTTTATATGTTTTTTAAAATCTTTCGTGTTGTTGTTGATATTTTGTTTGTTTTTAATTTTGAACTGACTCCAGTGGGAATATTAATTTTTACCCCTCTGCTATCCAACACTTTCCCTATTGTTGCACTAACTAGAGTGGGAATAGTATTTTTACCTCTTTGCTATCCAACACTTTCCCTACTGTTGCACTCACTTGAGTCGGAATAGTAATTTTTACTCCTCCGCTATCCAACACTTTCCCTACTGTTGCACTCACTGGAGTGGGTATAGTAATTTTTACCCCTACGCTATCCAACACTTTCCCTACTGTTGCATTCACTGGAGTGGGAATAGTAAGTTTTACCCCTCCGCTATCCAACATTTTCCCTACTGTTGCACTCACTGGAGTGGGAATAGTGTTTTTTACCCCTCCGCTATCTAACATTTTCCCTACTGTTGCACTCACTGGAGTGGGAATAATAATTTTACCCCTCTGCTATCCAACACTTTCCCTACTGTTGCACTCACTGGAGTGGAAATAGTAATTTTTACCCCTCCGCTATCCAACCTTTTCCCTACTGTTGCACTCACTGGAGTGGGAATAGTAATTTTTACTACTCCGCTATCCAACATTTTGCCTACTGTTGCACTAACTGGAGTGGGAATAGTACATTTTTCCACTCCGCTATCCAACACGTTCCCTACTGTTGCACTCACTGGAGTGGGAATAGTAATTTTTACCCCTCCGCTATCCAACACCTTCCCTACTGTTGCACTCACTGGAGGGGGAATAGTATTTTTTACCCATTCGCAATCCAACACTTTCCCTACTGTTGCACTCACTGGTGTGGGAATAGTTATTTTTACCCCTCCGCTATCCAACACTTTCCCTACTGTTGCACTAACTGGAGTAGGAATAGTAATTTTTACCCCTCCACTATCCAACACTTTCCCTACTGTTGCACTCAATGGAGTGCAAAATTTAAGTTTAAATACTATTAAATAGTTTAATGTTTCAATTTATAATATAATGTTTTTTTTATCAGATTTTATGTTATAGGTGTATGTATAATTGTATATATTTATTTGTAAATGTTTATATATTTATAAAATTATAAAATAAATTCAAATTAATAGTTTAATTGTTTTAAAGTAAATATATATATATATATATATATAAGTATATATATATATATGACATTTTATATATGTATGTTTAAACTCTTTAAATTAAATTTATTTCTTATATTTGTTAAAATGTATATTAAATCTAAATAATTTTTTTAAAGTTCATTTTATTATTTAACATATTTAACAACATTTTTTATATATATATTAAAATCGATATTTTGTCCATCTATATTTTTTACATCAATATTTTTTTTCCGATATTTTTATACTTTCCATTATAAATATATAGGATGTCGATATATTTGACATCAATATTTACAACTCGATATTTGTGTATGGAGATATTTTGGGGGTCGATATTCTATCAGTGAACCTAATATTCTACATTTCTTTGCTTCCACACAAATACTTATCCGTTCCCATGCTATTTACTGGTAATGCTTCACATTATCATACAACATTCCTTTACAGCCAGACACATTGGCATTGCCAATTCTTGTTTAGCTATGGGACCCTGCAAATCATCACTCAGTGTTCTTGTTGTATTTTTTTTGCAAATATGTGCCTGGCTTTAAAAAATGTCTGTGTAGGTCCGGCTAAAGCCAGCTTCAGTGATGAGAGAGGGAGAAGAGAGGATGGATGAATGGAAAGAGAGATATTGAATAAGGAGACGGAGGGAGTGGGATGGTTTGAACAGGAGTTTGTCTTGCGCAGCTCTCTGTCCCCCTATTTATATAATTTACTGCCCTTTTTACTTAGGGTAAAATCAGTTGGAGTAATTAGGAAATTAGGTGTTTGGTTGCACTGCAAGGAGGGTAAACTCTTCACAGTGTTGCTTAGGCTCCCAAACAGTACAAGACAGGCACAAACCCATTCCGAATTTTGCCAGTTATGCCAGAATCTTGCAGTGAACAGTGATCTAATCTGGTGTGATTCTGAGTGAAACTGTGGCAGGAGCTACAACTAGTCTCTATCGAATAATCCAGGCAGATGTGCTAGATTTGTGGCCATCAGAGGGGTCCTATAAGCTGTGTAAAAGATTCTTAGCCCTGCATATAAAGGCCACTACATTTGCAAAAGATCCTTTTGGACTAAAAGGGAAAAGGCAAAGTCAAGTTGTATTGCACTCCTATTGCATGAACTATTAGCCACATTGTTGGAAAGTGGGTCATTAGTAGTGGTAAATATACATCTATCACTGGCAATAAGGCCACTAGCACAGTCTAGGGCTCAGAATAAGTCTCGGTAAATTATTCCCATGCTCAACCCTTGGTAGCTTGGCTGTGAGCAGGAAGGCTTAACTTAGGAGACAGATATGTAAAGTATTTAAAAACACCAATTCATTGAATAATGAAGACACAACACTATAAAAATTCAATACCAATTTAAAAAAAAAAACGAAATATTTTTATCCAAAACGACAAAAATCCAATGTAGTGAACTGGAGATATGAATTTTTAAAGATTTTGCACTATATAGCACTTAGAAACCTATAGCGCCACCTTGAGACATCTGGCCATGCTTGACTGGAACAAAGTCAAAGTTTCAGTCCGAACGCGATGGAGCCCTGCTCGGATAACCCTCGCGGTAGGCCTAGTTCGAAATTTTACCTTCGGACTTAGAAACTTTTCGGAAGCTTTTTCTGCTGAGGTCCCTCGATGCTCTTCACTAGTCCGGATTTGGTGAGGGTTCACAGGTGTGCTTTCCAGGGAGCTCCCGGTCAAACTCTAGAAGTTGGACCTCCGGAGATTTTCAGCGGGACAAACCAGCAGGGCAGGCCGGCTCGCGGTTGAAGGTGGCCGGATTGGCTCTCGAGGTTGAGTCGGCCCCCTTATTGAGCTTTTTTCCAAAGTTGCTCCAAACTTCTCATAACCTCTGGAACTTCTTCCTGAAGCTCCTCTTGAGGGTCCAAAGTGTCCAAAACACAATCCAAGGGTCTGGAATCTCCAAGATGGTCCTTGAAAAGTTGGGACAACAATTTCCACAATGCGCCTGGTCAAAACCCTTACAAATTCACTGAACGCACTCCAGACAGTAGATTCTTGGTAGTGATGATCCAGGTGAGCTCTGTTAGCTGTAGCTTGCAGAGAGTCCACTCTTTATTCCTCTTGAAGCAAGGTACATCCAAAGGGCTGTTGTTCCAGATAATACAGGAGGTGCAGTCGGTCAGAATGCAGGGCCTGATGGTGCAAATCAAGTTTCCAGCTTGGCAATCCTTCTTCTTCTCTTAGTCTCAAGCAGCAGATCCGAGAGGCTCTGCACCTCTCACATATTTATTCTGTGCTCCCTAGGGCCAAGCAAGAAAGCACTCCTGTCTTTTGAGGTGCAGGGCAACACCCCAGAGCATGACCACTTCCTCCAAAGTGTAGCATAATCTTCTCCCAGAAAGCACTATTCCTCCAAAATTCAGTACGGCTGAAATCCCAGCAGAGGAACAAGAGCTGGTTAAACCAATCTCTACTATGTCTCATTTCCATAGCTCTCCTCCCCCTACCATCTGCAAATTCCTGCCTTAAGCCTGCCATCTGGCTGGGTCAGAGGGGCTGGGGGGTTGATGGACCTGGGATTCACTGCCTGTCCTATTCCTCCTTTGAAGATCATGCTTTACGAACCCCCCCCCGCTCTGGCATCCCTGTGTAGGAGAGCTCTCTCTAACAGATAGCCTCCCTCTGGGTGAGCCACTTATCACTTCATCAAAGCAACCTGGCTAATTCTGTTAACTCTGACCAATCAGGGGAGACCACAGGAAGGCTGAATTATGGCTTACAGACAAGGAAGTCTTATAACTTATTTTCTGTATAATTTAGGATAAATTCAACATTAGCGTATTGTTGGATTTATCAATGCCATTATCCTACATCCTTGAATGATATTTTCCTTTGATTACTAGCATAAGTTGTGCGTTCATAAACTATTGCAATGTTAACCTATGTGGCTAGGGCTCTACAATGAGGAAAATGAAAAGTGCAATTTCTCCAACACTAGGGCATATAAAACATCTTTTATAAGGGCCCTTGTTATAATGATATGACCCCCCTCCCCCACCCCTGGGACACCTAGGAGAGACCCTTGGGGTACTTAATATGCCAAAATATTGTAGTTTATCACTTTTTAGGTGCCCCTACCACCAAAGACGAGTTTGGGCACAATTTACATTTAAAAGCAGTGCTGTGACACAGGGCTGCTTTTAAAATGACCTCAGGCTTTCTGCAGTGCACACATGCAAGTGCAGAAAAGGCTGCTGGCCTCTAAACTGCCATGCCCTATTATGTACCAGGGACATAAAGGTAGAATTAATCCCCCTGCCCTTTCATGAACTAGGGATCATAGGGTAGGCCATGCCAATTATAAGTTTACCCTAATATATAGCGTACCCTCATGTATGTTTTCACAGTGTGTTCAACATAGCACTGGCCCTGGACTTGCCCAGCAGAGCCCAGGGTACTCTCAGAGTCAGAAAAACCAGCATCCAGGGGTCTCAAATGGGGCAAAAGGTGGGGGACACTGCAAACAGGTCCTGATTTCCAACACACATTGTTTAAATTCTATCACAGTTTGAGTTTATGCGGCTATAGTTTGGGATGATAGATCTGGGCACATTCAGTCAGTGTGGAAATGCAGTAGGTGCTGCTTTTATGATTTCATAAATGAAAGTTTTACGCATATCGTATTTTGCTGTTCAGCTCGTGTTTCAGCATGTTGCCTACTTGTAATAATACAGTTTCACCATCATATAGTGATGATGCCTGTATCTTAAAGACTGGCTGTGTTAAGTTGATGAAAATTGTGCAGAGGTAATTGTTTTGCAGCACAGTAAGAATTTGTCTAAAATCTTATGTTTCAATCGACACCTGCGATTATTACTTCTCGTTTATAAATTGAGGACCAAAGCAATGTTTTTAAATCTGGTTACTGTTATTTTATGTAATCCTTTTTTTATTTTATCTGTTGTTTGTACAGAGATTACATTGATATGGTTTTAATTAACTTTTAATACAATATATTAATTCATTCATTGAGGCCTACATTTTGAAAGAGAAAACAGGCCCTGTAGTGTCTTGATACTATGAGTGCTAGGACCTTTGCGGTCCTAGGCGCACTCTAAACAGGAATTACGTAATCTGCTAGTAAGTGTTAAAGTGTAGTTATAAAAGTTTTTTTAAATTATAATTTCTTTATTGAGTGGGTTACAAAAGGAAAAAAAAGAAGCAGCTCAATTGCATAATACAGCTTATATCAGTATAACAATCAATTCCTGCATACATAAGTAAAAGCGAAAGTGCAAAGACAATAAAGTGCTAATAGGGCGTCAGGAGATATAAAAAAAAACATGACTCAACAGCTTATGTTCAAACTAGTAACTATTTCATAATTATAATGATAAAGTGCTAGTGCCATTGGACTAAGGTGCTATCGTTGCCGGATTGAAAGATCCATCAGAAAAGTGCTGATACAATATCAATACAGTGCTAAAAATTGAACCACCTGAAATATCGAAGGCATAAGAAGCGTCACAGCATATGGTCAATAAAACCATCTGTTCATGAATACATCAATAAAGTGCTAATGCTATAGAAATGAAAATGCTAACAGTATAAAGTCAGGCAATATATCAATAGCAGCAAAGTATTTATACTCAGAAAATAAAGTGCAACTAATCTAATACCCCATAGATAATAATCTACTCTCATAATAATATCGAGAGCATAAGAAGCGTCACAACATATGGTCAATAAAACCATCTGTTCATGAATACATCCATAAAGTGATAATGATATAGAAATGAAAATGCGAACAGTATTAAGTCAGGCAATACATCAATAGCAGCAAAGTATTTATACTCAGAAAATAAAGTGCAAATAATCCAATACCCCATAGATAACAATCTACTTTCATAATAATATCGAGAGCATAAGAAGCGTCACAACATATGGTCAATAAAACCATCTGTTCATGAATACATCCATAAAGTGATAATGATATAGAAATGTAAATGCGAACAGTATAAAGTCAGGCAATACATCAATAGCAGCAAAGTATTTATACTCAGAAAATAAAGTGCAAATAATCCAATACCCCATAATAACAATCTACTTTCAAAACACATTGAGGGTATAAATAACTATGAACATTTTAAAGTGCATTATTGAAAAATCCTGACCAAATTGCAACAAATCTTCTAAGCAACCCTACCCGTTTGGCATATGCTTCCTCCCATATATATGTCTTAACCATCTTTTCTTGCCATTGCTGAATCAACGGTATCTTTTCCGACTTCCAATTTTGTAAAATTAAAGACCTGGCCACTGCAATAGCTATTGAACAGAAATATTGTTGGTATTTAGACAAATGTTGGACCTCTATTGAGCACCCGAAGAGAGCTAATTTAATAGTAGGAATAATGTGGACTGATAAAGCTAGACATTGATTGATCCTTGAAAAAACATCGGACCAGAATTGATATAGATCGACACAATAGAAAATAATATGGTTCCAGGACCCTATCTCTGGGTTCCCACATCTGAAACAAAACTCAGAAGAAGCAGGAAAAATGTTATTCAATCTTTTAGGTGTATAATATTATAACCATCTTGACAAATAGGCCATTCTTTTATAGTTAGCAGCTCTAAGCGCTTTGTGGCCTGTTTCACATAGAGACTGCCATTCCTTTTTGCTGACACTGCAGCCGGTTTCTTTCAGTAGTTTAGGAAAAAAGTTATAGAGCACTTTCTGCTGGCCGGGCTGAATTAGGCAAGAATACCAATTGCCAACTCCACATAGGTTCTGACCAAAGCTTCATTATTAGTGGCCACATAATTTGCTTTTAAGAAGCTCGAAATTTGGTTGAAACTAAATGCCAAAGCTGGAAACCTTGGGCCTAGCGGCTGGGACAACATCTCATTGGAAATCAGCTTGGATGCACTAAAAAAGTCACCCAAATGTTCAAAACCCACTTCTTGCCATAATTGCAAAGTCCCCCAAGAAAACTGCAGTCCAAAAGGCTGACCCTCACTAATTTTTTTAATATAGATGGTATCTAGGAATTTTATGTAGATTAAAAAATACTTGTATGCGACAAGCAAGGTCAGCTAATGCCTTATATCTTGATTTTTTGGGGGCGTTTCGGGATGCGTGGAAAAGCGGGTAACTGGATTGCACTCTCCTGCACCATACTTTTTAATAAAAAATTCTCAAATTTTGATGCTACCAATGGGAGTTGAACCAATAAATTCAATAAAGCAGCCTGGTAATAAAGTTCAAGATTGGGGAGGGAGAGCTCCCCCGAGACGTATCTATTTGTAAAATTGCTAAGGAATTTCTAGGCTGTTTCTGAGCCCATATAAAATTCCGAATTAATGCATGTACTTGCAAGAAATATGATTTAGGAATTTTAATCGGAAGATGAATGAATGAAAATACAAATAAAGGCAAAATAGACATTTTGACCAACGATACACGGCATATTAAAGTTAAAGGAAGAAGAGACCATCGGTCTAATAGCCTCTTAACTTTTTCCAGGGTGTTTCCATAATTTAGCCTAAAAAGATGATCATCGTGACAATTTACATATAAACCTAAATATCTAATAGGATTAAATGAATTCTGCTGAGGAAGGAAAGGCAGCAACACCGCTGGAGCATTAAACTAAAATACCTCTGTCTTTGCTCGATTTAGTCTATACCCACCTATTCGTGTAAACTTTTCTACTTCTTTAAATGCATTTAAAATATTAGATGGTTCTGCTGATAGATATAAAATAACATCATCTGCGAATAATTTCATTTTTGGCATGCCCGCTATTGGGGGCATTATCTGGAGATTATTGCAGATTTTAGTTGCCAGGGACTCTATAAAAAGTGCAAATAAAAGGGGGACAGCGGGCATCCCTGTCTAGTCCCATGTCGAATCTTGACTATACCCGCCGATTCTCTGTTAATCAAGATTCTCACCTCTAGACCTGAATACACATCTTTTATGATATTGACCAAACGTTCAGACAAGCCAAACTTAGATAATATAAAGAACAAAGCCTGCCAGTCAATAAGGTCAAATGCTTTTTCTGCATCAAGCATTAAAATTGCTGCCTTAACCTTGTTGACTGACAGGTAATCGATGGCTTGTGTCAAAAAATATGTATTGGAGGCCATAGATCTATTCCGAATAAAACCTGACTGGTCTATATGAACCAGTTGTTGTGCAATCGGAGTCAACCTTACTGCCCAAATTTTCATAACATTTTTATAGTCTATATTTAAAAGACTTATGGGTCTATATGAACCAGCAGCAATGGGATCCTTATCTTTCTTAAGAAAACAGACCACAACCGCTTTCTTAAAATATTTAGATATCGGTTCACCATTTTTTTATCAAATTGTATAATTTGGTAAGAAAAAGTAAAAGCAAAGGCTCAAAAATCTTAAAAACTTCAACAGGGATACCGTCGTTACCTGGGGCTTTCGCCTGAGCTATAGATTTCAATACATTACTGACTTCATCTTGTGAAATAGATTTATCAAGAGAATCCTGTACGGTCTTAGAGATAGAGGGCATTTCTAAAGATACAAAAAGAGTTTATAAGTGATGTTTGGGTAATTTCCTGAGTCTCCTCATATATCATTTTGAAATGTCGTAAAAAAAACCTGCAATTTCCTCTTTGGAATCTACAATTGTATCCAGGACCGGATCTCTAATCTGAGTAATTGTATTTGACTATTCTGAGTTTTTGTTAACCAGGCCAGATAGCGTCCTATATGTTGACTCTCTTCGTAGAGTTTTTGTTTATAGGCCTTGCTCCCTAATTACCTGAAGATAAAAAATTGCCTGAGGTTATCTTTAGCCTCTGCTAGATCTCGAAGGAGAAACGTCTTTTGAGATTCAGACCTAACCGTCTTTAAAATAGCTTTAACTTTTTCAACCTCCTCCTGTAGGGAAAGCATCTCCTGAGAGCGTTGTTTCCATAGCGCCGATGTATATGCTATTACCTGTCCTCTAAAGGCTGCTTTAAAGCTTCCCACACCGAAAAGATAGACGCTGTGTTCTCGTTGAATTTAAAAAAATGCTTGATAAAAGACTGCATTTCAGTAATCCACACCACATCTTCAAGAAGAGATTTATCGAAGCACCAGTGCCTAGTATTTCGAAGCTGTGTTCCCTTCATATGAATTTTAATAGAAATGGCTGAATGATCAGAAAAGGCATTGGAGATAATCTCTGTCTCGTTTCTAGATAACAGATTATCAATCAAAAAAATCTATTCGACATGCGGTCTTATATTTGAAAGAATAGCATGTATAATCTGAGTGCCCAGGATGGCTTTGTCGCCATGGATCTAGCAAAGCAAAATCCTTTTCATCATATTAATCATCTTGTTTGAATTGGGTTTTAATTGTTTCTTAGATGTATTAGAAGTGTCTAGGCGAATATCTTGAATGTAGTAAAAATCACCCCCAAATTATCGAGCCCTCGGTAACTGCTAATAGATCATTAATTTACAGTAAAGCAGAGATGTTATGGGACCATAATAATTCACAAGATCAAATACTACCCCATTTCAGTTAATTTGCACATAAATCCAGCGGCCTTGCACATCGCGACTAACTTTTACTATTTGACACATGAAGTTATTAGAAAATATAATAGCCACCCCACGAACTGACGAATTAGCTGAGGCAAAATAGGCTTGGTTATACCCCTTTGGAAGAATCAATTTAGGTGTATCAGATCTAAAATGAGTCTCCTGAATAAACAGCACTTGTGGGGAGAAAGAAAGCAACCAAGTGAACATTGCACTTGCTTTTCTTGAATTCAACCAGCCATTCACATTACACAACATTATTTTGATACTATCCATTCAAAATAGAAATGGCAGCTCTCATCGCACCAAAAATACATAGCATTAGAAATTGAAAAGAACAAAACCACCTATGTATGCAATTCATAAACAATCCACTCATTTTTTCTCTGCTACCCCAACCACACCCCCGCCCTAGCCACCCCCAAACCCTACGTGGTGAGCGTCTCCCTAGCAACACGCCGCGCAAAACCCCTAGCTGATGGATGCCCTGGAATTGCATTCTCATCTGTCAGAATCGGGTCCCCCCACCACCAACCCCACCCACACCCTTCTTAAGAAGAACCAAAAGAGAAAAAAAACTCTAATTTTGAATTGTTTTTAGATGATCCTGTGCTTCTGAAAGAACACTAAAGATCTTAAATTGTCCCTTCCAAAGCACCTTCAATTTTGAAGACTGAACCAAGGAGGCCTGTGCTCCAATTGATCTAAATTCAAAGGCAAGCAATTCAAGTCAAGTCAAAAATAAAGTTTATTTAAACCATCTGTTTTTAAACCATAGCACATACATTATCATTTAAAAAAGTCTACACATTACAAAGTCATTTTCTTAAGCAATAAAACCCATAATATCCTTAAAACTTAATACTTAATTCCTACCAATTTTAAAACCACTAATTTCATTTTAGATTGCAAGGCACCTCGCTTCTCTTAAGCCTCTATTGGACCAGGGAACCTATAAACACCCTGCATAAATTTCCCAATGGCTATCGCGATATCTAAATGTTCCATATCAGCGAGAAGCTCCCATGCTTGTGAACGCGCCCTAACATCATACTTTAAAAAGATCGGACGAAGTATTAATTTACGTAAATATAAAAATTTCCGGCAGTCCAATAAAATATGTAAAATATTAAATTTCATCCCTATATTACACATACAATTGCCATCTTGTTGAATTAGGCCAGATTTTATTGCACTATTTATTACGGCCGGATTAATACCGATTCTAATCCTTAATACATCCATTCTTAACCAACGATTCGGTAATGTGTCTAGGTAGGGATAGCTTATATCTTTCTCCCAGCTGTTACTCATAAATTTTACAGAGTCTTTCATACTCAAATACTCTCTGTCTACTGCTCGTGACAATTCTTTACCCTGCATTCTAAGTACACTCTTTGTTACGTTGATTTGCAATGTCTTCGGATCTATTTCCACGTTCAGGTGATCACAAATGGTCTGAAGTTTGCATCTTGTGGCTTTAGCCCACTTTCGCTCACTAGATTGGATCTCTTTCATGCACCACTGAGACACCTTTGTGACCTCCCCAAGACCCAAATGATTCCAAAATCTAAGTAAACTTAGTTGCACCTGAAAGTTCCACGCAGTCAGGCCAAGTTCCAATCTAATTGCCTGGATCATTGCCGAGCTGGGGAGAGAGAGTAAAGATTTTAGGCATTTCCCTTCATCTTTATCCCAGGAGCTTTTACCATCAATACATAAGATTTCTGAACCATATTGGAGTTGCGGAGGAATCATTGCTTTATAGGCCATCAATAGAGGTTTATGGGACATATCACCATAACTGGGATTAAATCTTTTCAGCCCACATACCGCTAAATGTGCTTTTACTTTCTGCGCCTCCAGGTGCATACCCCACTTCAAGGAGTTTGTAAACCATATCCCGAGATATTTATATTCATTTACGATGTCTAGTTTTGTTTGGCCCAGGTACCAATTAAACTTCAGATTTCTCTTCCCGAAACACAATATTTTTGTTTTGTCCATGTTTACTGTAAGTCGTTTTGCCATACAGTATTCACTGAATTTATTCAGCTTCCTTTGTAGACCCACCTCGGTTTGGTCCAATATGACTAAATCGTCAGCATACAGCAAACAGGACAAATGCCTTCCATTTACCTTTGGGCTTGCGCCTCTGGCAGACCCCAAAATACGGGGCAAATCTGCTAGGAATATTGCAAAAAGAAGCGGAGCCAAGACACAGCCTTGCCTTAATCTGTTATTTATCGCTATTGCAGGTGTTAGGCCACCAGAAGTGTCTTTAATTACCTGCGCCCAATTTTGGCTATGCAACTCCTGAATTACCAACAAAAGATCTGCAGGGACCTCATAATTTCTCAAGGCCTCCCACAAACACTCCCTATCCACCAGATCAAAGGCTGCGCGAAAGTCCACGAAGCAGCAGTATAACTTGCCCTGCTGCTCCATGGACTTCCGCGCCACAGCCCACAGAGCAAAGCAGTGATCGACGGTGGAGTGTCCTTCCTTAAAACCTCCCTGCTCAATTGGGACTATCGACCGCTGCTCCACCCACTCCTTTAGTCTACCAAGGATTATTCTTGAGAATACCTTTTCTCCAATGTCCAATAAGTTGATTAGTCTATAATTACTTGGATCCTTCCTTTCACCCTTTTTATGTAAGGGTCTGATTATGGCCCCTCTCCAGGACTTAGGGATACAACCTGTATCTAAGATGGCAACAAACATATGAGATAGAAAACCAGCCCACCAATCTATTTGAGTTTTAATTAGGATGGCGGGAAGATTGTCGGGGCCTGCTGCACGCGATAAATTCAGCTTCTTGATTGTTTCTTTTACTTTCTCTACATTAAAAGCTGGCTTTAGCGCTTCTACACATGTTGTCCAACTTAGTTTTTCCTTACTTATTACCGGGATCCTACTGGCTTTATATAAGTCACCTAAATAATTTACCCATGCCGCCTCTTCCACAACACAGCTCATATTTTCCGAGGTCCTCCCTGCGGCATCCTGTATCAACCTCCAGAACCCTTTTATATTTTTGTTTTCTATTGTCTCAAGTAGGTTTGCCCAACATTTTTCTTTAAAAATCCCTTTTTGCTTCTTTACTAGTGATTTATATTCTTTCTTCAGCTTAAGCAGGATCTCTAAATTCCCATAATCGTAACATATCATCTGTCGTCGCTCTATTTTCCGAATGGCCCTTTTTTTATTCTGACATGCTAGGTTAAACCACCTGGGCCTTCCAATATTATACTGAGGCTTTACCGTAACCTGTTTCTTGTCTTTTAGGTGCACTCTAAGACATTGCACTGCCTGAGCTATTTTATCCACATACCAAGCTACCTGGTGGCCTTCTATGCTATCCATCTTTAAATTTTGTTGAAAGCTTACCAATTTCTCAACATATTCTTCCGTCAATTTTGTGGTCAAGCGCTTTGGGTATTCCACATTTTGGGCAATCACTCTTTCACAAGGACTTGTTGGCCCCCTTAAATATTCACAGTACAGAGCATTGTGATCAATGTCCCTGCGCTTAATTACCCGGAACTTTTTTACCATTCCATAGTTCCAGGCCTGAATAAAAATATAATCTATAGGGCACTGTTGATTGCCTACTCTAAAAGTCTGAGTAGCTGGCCGATCTGGGTCCATCCTACCGTTAAGACATATTAATCCCATAGAACCCAGAAACTTCCCTAATGCTTCATCCTGCTTAGTGGATAAACACGTGGGAAATTCTGCTGACCCTATATTATAGGAGCTCATGATTTCCTCAAACCAGTGATCTAATTTTCCATAGTTTAATTTATGATTAAAGTCACCCATTATCACCATTGTGTCTTTCCCATACATTTCATTTAATTTAGTTATATCCTTTTTGAAGAGCCCCATCTCTGTATCATATTCTTTTAGGGAACCCCATTGGATATATACATTTATAAGAATCAAGTGGTCACCATTTCCTTCAATACATGGGTAAGATGCCTTACAAACCAACAACCATTTACACAATGTGCTAATTAACTTAACCTCTTTCACTAGCCTGGTTGAGGTGAGAGTCATGATCCCACCCGATGGGCGTCCAAATTTTTTCAACTTCCTAGCTGGTTTGTGAAATTGAACATACCCTTCAACTACTGGGGTGTTACCGCATAGCCATGTCTCCTGCAAGCAGATGATATCAGCATACTTTGCCACGTGGATTAAACTATCCACCTTCGTTTGACCTCCCAACCCATTTATATTCGATGAAATTAATCTCAGGCTATGCGGCAACTCGGTGTCCTAATCGATTTCACTAAGACACCCTGACTCATTCAGTCCCCATGAACTTGAACTTAGGATACTATTATCCGGACCCCAACTGCCCCAATTTTTATAGGCCTCCAAATTCTCTACTGCTATGGTAATATTTGCCTTCTCCCCACGCCCCCTGCTACCAGCTTCACCTGTCGTTCCCCCAAACCTGCATGGAATCTCAGGAACCCTCCTTCTCGCTGTTTCCTTCCTCAATTTCTACTTCAGAAATTATCCTTATACCCTCTTTTTGTATCTCCTTCTCAGCTTTCTGAATAGCAGCCTTAACAAGACCTGAGTAGACTTGGACCTTTGTGTATTCTGCACCTTGGTTGTTACTACTAAACCCTACCTGTCTCAAATCCTTTGTACCAATTTCTTTTAAACTTGGGCATTTTGCAAAGGAAAATAAGAGTTGGGAACGATTTAAAGGTACTATCTTCATTGTCTTTTCCTCCCAGATTCTTGGACAATTGGTGTAAAGTATATCCACAATTTGTTCTGATTGCTCTTAGCTGGGTTTTTTCCGTCCCACTCACCTCTTCCCTGCCATTCGTTCTTTCTAGGTAGTGTGTTCCCTCTACTTCCTCCAACTGCTAAACTTCTAGATGGTTCTTTCTCTCTTAACTTATTTCTATTATTTTTGAACACTTCACCTCCCTACAAGATTTACGGGTGTGGTTTACAGATGTAATTTTCCCTTCTACGACAGCTTCCACTCCTACAGAGCCGGGTTGCCTCTCTATTTGCCTTCTTTCCCTTTTATTATTTTGCAGCATTCCATCATCTTGGGTTTGTACTCTGGTCTTCAATTCCTTGCCCTTCTCTTTTATAGAGACCTTCTTTATTCCGTATATCCGAGATGGCCTTTTATGAGGATACCTAAGATGTTGGTTTTTTGGCCACGAGAACTCTCCCCGCCTCCTTACCAGCATCGGCCATTTGGAGATATACACCTCATGCTGGGTGCCGCCCTCCACTGTGGCTCCTGTATTCCTTCTATTATAGTGTCTTGTACTGGTCTAACCATTGTTGGCATCTGCCCCCTTATCCCCTGTAATTCTTCTATTATTCTTTTAAATTGCATTTCATGATTTTTTTAACAGGGTATTATTTAGCACTGAGACTTCTAACAGCCCTTGCAACATTTTTTGTAGCATCAGCATAATGTCCAGCATAGAGGCAGAAGATGATGTTGTAATGTCCAAGCCCAGCGTACCATTCCGTAGTATTTCATTTAATGAGTCTATGAGCTTGGGGTTTTGGTTCCCTGCATGATCCATACTTCTGTTAAACGTAGTTCTTGAAGCAGAATTTGACAGGTTAATGCAGCCCCCACGTCCTTGGACCCGTTCCCTACCAATACCTCGTCCTCACCCCCTAACGAGGAAAAGACCCGAGGTGAAGATGAAAGTCTTGGTTCCATGGGAGGGTCAATGAGGCTTGAGTTACTCTGAATAAGGTAGGAATCAGCAATCTCCGCGACCTCCTCTACACTTTGTGGCTCCTTATTGCTTTCTTGGGCTTGACCTTTTCCCGGTGTAAGTGCCCTCTTAAAGTGCTTCCCCACAAAGTCCTTTATTGATTTGGACACTAAGCCACCTTCTTTCCCACAACATTGCAGTTTATTCCCTGCGGTGGATTTCTTAGTGATTTTCTTTACCTCCCTTTTATCATTTTTCGTGGGGATTGTAGCTTGCACACCTTCGGGCCCCCTTCAGGCCCCCCTTCAGGCCCTTCTTCAATTGACGCCACCTCGAGCTCAACGATTTGATCCAATGTGTACTTGCATATTTTTCTTGGCTTTGCCTTTCTTGGCGCCATTCCAAAAAAAAACCTTATATAAACTGTATTACTATATAGTACTTCTATTCCGTGGGTTTTCCAAATGGAAACAAAATGAGCTCTCGGGCCCCTGGCTTTCCCTCCTTAAACCCTTCAGATCAGTGTTCACAAACTCAATAGGAACTTTGCATCACGCCGCTTCTTACTCTTCCTGAGCTTTTTATACTCAAGCCCAGGTCTGGAATAGACTTAAAAACAATAAAAAAAAATAAAAAAATAAAAAGTTTAAAAAGCACTTACCTCTCCTGTGTGCTGGCTGGCTGACTGGCTGACCGTGGTTTCTTCACAGCGTGCTAATTAATTCATATACAAAAGCAAGTCATGGCAAGTCTTGGCTCAAACCTGACCAGACCTCCCTAATCTCCCTGAGACTGGCGTCTTCCCAGGTGTAAGTACTTCCTCTGCTGATTTCACTGGATTTCACTGGGGCTTCACTGCTGTAGCTCTCCAAGAACCCCAGCCCCCCCACCTGTCCCGTAAAAACAGGTCCACCAAAGAGGCACGGGGCGAGGGCTCACAGCTGCTTGCAGAACTTCCCTCTCTGCTTCGGTGCCGGCAAAACTCACACGGCACCAAAATCGGTTCTTCGCACTTCCCACACTTCACACGCTTGATTTCAGCGCTTCACCCAGTATGCTGATGAAGCTAAATTTAAGCAATGTTATTGTTATTATGAGTGAAACTCTTCAATGAGCATACGCGGGGCACCCGTCTTCAGTGCTTTCCGCTTTCTCTCAGCCGCTCTCTCGCTCTGCGTTGTGCGTTGTGCGTCGTCACGCTGCCGTCTCGCTACCACGTCAGTCGTCAACCACAGCCTCACAGCCTCACAGGAATTGAAATGCCTTTCTCCGCCTGGCTGAAGTCACAGAAAGATCAGAAAAAATCTTCAAAGAGGCATTTAGCAAAATCGTGAATGTTTTCTGCTGTATCGCTCTAGTGAGGACCTGTTCCTTAATCCTGAAATCAGAGAAGTTGACCAAAATAGTTCGAGGACATTTGGCCCCAGGTGTCTGATGAGAAGGTACTCGATGAGCCCGCATGATTGTCAAATCCTCAGGAGCAGATGGTAGAACATGATCTTTAATCAACATATTGATGAGCTGAGGAACTGATTGAATCTGACTCTGGGATTCACTCCCTTCCAGAATTCCTGTAAACCGCAGATTGGAGCGTCTTGCATGATTCTCCACCAATTCTGTGATTTTTGCAAGTTCAGGTATCGTACAGGATTGTATAAGTTCCAATTTGTCCTCGATATCAGAAATTCTTTGCTCCGCTGCCTGTAGCTGATTTGGCAGTACCAATAAGGTCTCTTACATTTTAGTAAGCCTTTGCTTTATTAGCTCCGTATCCAATGCTTGCTGGACTTTAAGCCTACGGATCTCCACCAGAATTGTATCCAGCATTTCTTTCAAAGCTTCTGGCAGGAGCGCCTGGGCCACGCAAGGATTTTTGATCAACGATACATTTGAGTGGATATTCAGTCCAGAAGCAGCCATCGCTTGAGCGCTGTGGCTGGTACTTGGATCATGGGAGAGAGTAGAGGAAGTTTCATCCGAGGCTCCCGGACACACGGAAGCAGTCGGGGGGGGGGTATAATCCGATATTTCTTGCATATTTCACGCAGCAACCCCCTCAAGTGTTGAGTTCATGGGCCCTGGTATTGTTGTGGTTGTTGTAATCAA
The DNA here is from genome assembly GCA_963921515.1 of Calotriton arnoldi. Taxonomy (NCBI): domain Eukaryota; kingdom Metazoa; phylum Chordata; class Amphibia; order Caudata; family Salamandridae; genus Calotriton; species Calotriton arnoldi. The sequence continues at coordinate 2,160,715 of CAWUFW010001574.1, forward strand.
TGGCAATACTCCCGCTCTGATCTCCTCACCAGAGTGTTTAGACCCAACATTTGTGAACAAAGGGAAGGTTTTAGGCTTTTGGAGAGGCTCAAGACTCTTGTCTAACCCTACGTTCCTCGTTGGTGAAGTAGAGGCTGGGGATGGAATTGAATTCTCAGGGATGTTAGCAATTGAACAGGAAGCACTGGCTTTTCCCATTACAACTGACCCAGGCTTGTGCATAAATAAACCTTCCGCTGTCCCCCTTCCCTCTTCTTCGTGCGGCTGGACAGGATTAAAGGAAAAGCAGGAGCACCTCCCGAGGTCTCCATCTGCTTATCTCGCCAACCAGCCAGCCTACTCTGTGAGGCATTCTTATGTTGTTTAGGGGGGACAGGAGGAACTGGTGAGCCAATTTTTGCGCAAAGTTGTCGCATGACAATACCAATACATCGACTATCAAAGTCTTATCAAAGCTATTGTAGGTCAGGCATATACCTCCTACAGGTGCCGGGAAACTAACACCGCCCTGTAAAAACCACTAAATCATGCGTTGCGCCTACCTTGCACCTCGCCTCGTCTTAGCCACTTCTTACTTCCACAGATGAATGGGAGCAGATTGTACCAGATCCTCTCCCAGGCTAAATAGGAGCAGTCTCGTTATCTCTCCATAAACTTAATGAGAGCTGAGACCAGACCTCATAGATTCTATAGCCACAACAGCTGCCAGCAATTCTCCACGCTTCAAACAACCCCTCTAATCCTCAGCCAGTGCGGGCGTCACACTTTCTTCCTGGCTCCTTTGCCTGCACGCAGGTTAATCAGCCCACAGGATTGGTAGGCACACCTCTCCAAGCCACAATCCCACCGGCCTCAGCTCCATAGGCTCCTTCCGATCTTCAACACGTTTTTCAAGCGGCAGCCTCCACAAAAGGGGCACAAAAGTGGCACAAAAGTGGCAGCCTCCACAAAAACCCCTTGCCGCTCTACCGCAACACTGTGGCTCGAGTCAGCAGGCCTTCCTGCTCTTTCTTTCCTTCTCCTACTTCCTCTTTGGCGCCTCATTACAGAGCCGCTAAGCGCTGAACGCCACCATCGGAGCTCCATATACATGCAGAGTTCCAGCGTCGCCTGTGAAGGGGAGGGGGGGGCCGGAGGATCCGGTTCCGCCGTCAGCAGCAGGACATGGGGCAGCCGCTGCTGACAAAAACAGTGTAGTTATAAAAGTTATGATGGACTACAGGCAGAGTCTGATCCTTTGTGGAGGAATAAAGACCTCTGTTACAGAGCTCTGTGCGTGGTGTGTTCATTTGCATGCTCCCGGACTGGGGAAGACGCTACAAGCCCCTCCTGTGTAGATTTTATGGAGAAAATGTAAATGTAAAGTCTCCCTTTGTACCTAATAAGGGGGTCATTACAATAGCGGGCGGATCGCCACCGCCCGTATGGCGGTGGCGATCCGCCCGCCATTTTCCACCACCCGCCTACCATTTACCCCCCGCCAAATCACGATGGCGGTGGGGACGCCGGCGGACGGAAAGACCGTCCGCCGGTGTTCCGCCGGTCGTACAGGCGACCGGGCGGAAAAGGGCGCAAATATGGTGGCAGTGTCTACAAGACACCACCATCCATATTATGATGTGCGGCCGTGCAGGGCTTTCCATGGCGGAGACTCCGCCATGGAAAACCAGGCGGATTCCAGTTTAGGGGGCCCCAAGAAGTTGGGGAAGTGGGGGGTGCACATGGGGGGTACTTATGGTACCCCCCTGCATTTGCATGCACAAGGTGGCAGGCACTGCGCGGTGCCTGTCACGTTCTGCATGCATATGCGCAACATGCCTTTTTTACATTGCGGTGGGTGCTGCTGAAAGCACCGCCCGCCGCAATGTAAGAAATGAGGGATGCGCCCGCCAGTGTGGCGGGCGCATCCTAATTCGAATCGCGGGACCGCCGCACATGTGGCGGGCGGTCCCTTTCTCCGTTGCGATGGCGGGCGGACCTTGTCCGCCCGCCATCGTAATGGACCCCTAAATTGTATGCCATCATGTTTAACCTGTGATATAAGGTGTCCACGTCCCACCAGAGGTGTGGTTCCAGTAGACAGGTTCAAGGTTCCGGAGTTCCTTTGAGCCTTCACCGTGCAACGCACGTCTGACACTCACACGTGTCACTCCACCACATTAAACACCTTTTCCAAAGCAGCAGGGTATATCTGTGGAATTTTTTTAGGATTGTGGTCCTCATTTATAAAAAAAGTGTTGCATCGTTGAGTGAAAACAGCGATGCAACACTTTTCAGTGTGCCATCCTTGCGACACCATGGATGCGCCGTATATACTGTACAGTGCTCCTTGTCGCAAGAATTTACAGATACATCAGTATTCCTGACTTACCTGTAGGCACAAAAGTGCGGCATTGCTGGGGTGTGTCTGAAAACAGATGCAACTCCATCAATATGTCCTTTCACATGGGGCAAGCCCCATGTGAAAGAGCCTTCGTCACTCGATGCAATGGCGTCCTAGAAGCGCCGTAGTGAAATCTCATAGATTTCACTTTGCCACTACTACGAGCGTTTTTTGCTGGGGAACGCCCACCCTCCATACATTATACCTGACCAGGTATAATGTAGCGTAGGGGTTTACAAAGTGAGGCATCTGCCTAGATGTATCACTTTGTAAATATGGCGCAGTGTGGCGCATATTTTACACCACCGCAGAATCACAAAAAGTGACGCAACAGCGGCGTAAAGGGCTCATAAATAAGGCCCTGTATGTTTAAGAGGCATATTTTGGTGCAGTGTGTGATAAATTAATAAAGCTGTATTAAAGTTTCCTTTGAAGGGCTTGGTGTGAGCTTGGGATCCCAGCAGGGCGCAGTAAGACAGAAAGTAAGCCAGAAGCTGAAATTTACAGAGGCAGGGGTGGAAATCCTCATTAGGGAGACTTCCAAACATCACTAGAAACTCTTTGTAACATCATAATCAGCACTAGCACACAGCCCTACTGACAGAAATCCTGGGCAAATAATAACGCGGTTATCGTCATATGGTGGACTCTGGACAACATTTAAAAGCATTGGCTTGACTACAAAAAGAAAGACAAAAAACTGCACTCCCCACAGGTACCACCTGACAACCATGAAAAACTCACTGCTATTGAAGGGCAAGTGGCACCAGAGATAGCACTTGATTGGTTTAGCAGTTGTTAAACAATATAAAAAGTAACATTATGTAACTAAAATTCCTTTTACCCATTTTCAAAGAGCGTCATGTTCTTGTCATTAACGCATACCCTCCCATATGCAGGACCCATATACTTAAAATGTAACACTCTGCTGCTTCACTAGAAGGTGGTGGTGCAAGTGTTTTAACAATTAGTGGCATTTTGTCCATGTTTTTTTTACTGGGTATACTTCAGTGGAGAGGGCAAAATCGACCAAGACACAGCTGTTACTGATGGGTGCCTCACTGTCTCTAAAAACCTGGCTCTTTTAGATCTGTATTCATCTCTCTCTGTTTTGTCTTCTGTACCCGTCCGCAGCGCTGGGAGGCCTCCGGGTAGCCATCGCGCTCTATAAATGTCATTTCAATTCAATTCAATTCACTCCGCTGTTGTCAACGATTTAAGAGGGAGCATAGTGTTAGGACTTAGGGCAGGAGGAAAAGGGGGGTGGGGGACAACGGTTTGGTCAGACCATGAAGGCCTGCAGCGGATGGCATGGGATGACAGCTAGTGTAACAAGAGGCTTCTTTGGCCATGAGTCTCTGTTGTAAGGCGGCCCTTCCTTCTCTTGTTTAACAGTACTTTCCAGCAAAGCATTAATACAATGAAAATATGAAAGATAAGACAGTTATGCATAATGAAATAAGTATATATATGTATGTATATATGTGCGTGTACATATATCTATCTCTCTATATATATATTAAAAAACCTCTCACAATAAAAAACCCTACCCTGCTACTTACCTCAACACACCTGTTAGAAATGGGGGTCTCTAGTTGGCAGAGGTAGGTACCTTTGTCCAAATAGGGGCACTTGCTTCTAGTCAGGGTAAGGGGGATACACTCCTAAAATAACCCCTGCTCACCCCCTTGGTAGCTAGGCACGAGCAGACAGGCTTATCTCAGAGGCAGTGTGTAAAGCATTTGTGAACACGTACAGTAATACAGTGAAAACACTACAAATGGACACCACACCAGTTTAGAAAAATAAGTCATCATTATCTAAACCAAAACAAGACCAAACGACAAAAATATCCACATTACAGTATTAAAAATATCCTTAAAAATAGGTTATTCACTTAAATAAAGTCTCTAGCAACAAATAACTCCACCTGGAGTTATTACGACGTCGTGACAGGTGAAAATCCCAAAGTACGGCGCAGACCGCGAGGTGTGCGGCGTCGGGCCCAGAGTCAAGCAGACCGACAAAGAACAGTACCTGGAATTTGATGAAAGCAAAGATGGTGCACGGCGTCGGGGAGGTGATGCTTCGTTGGCGTCTGCGGCGTCGGTTCCTTACGACCCCAGGGGAGGTGATGCCTTGGTTCCTTACTGCAGCGCTGGGGAGGTGAGACGTCGGTTCCTTACTGTGTCGGGGAGATGACGTCACGAATGGCGGCAAGGCGTCGGTTCCTTACGTCGGTGCGATGTCGATGGATTTGGGAGTCACCCACGTCGAGGATCGGCTCCGCGTTGATGAAGCATCGTGTCGGTGAAGTCGGGGCTGCGGTGCGAGTCGTGACGGTGCGTCGTGGACGTCACGAGCGATGTCCTCGGCTCCGGTGCAGGCAGCAGCCTTGATGACGGCTTCGGAGTTGATGCAGCATGGCGTCGGCAGGCGTCGGGCCTACGGTGCAAGTCGGGCGGTGCGTCGTGCTCTTCACGAGCGGTGCCCACGGCTTTGGTGCAGGTTACGGCATCGCTCGCCGGCGTCGGTGTTGCAATTTCCTTCTGTAGCAGCTGAAACAGCAGTTCCAGATGCAGAGAGACAGAAGGGATGAAGTCTTTGTGTCCCTGAGACTTCAGAACAGGAGGCAAGCTCAGTTTCAAGCCCTTGGAGATCTTTTCTTCAAGCAGGTGACAAAGCAAACAGCAAAGTCCTTTTTCTCCTTTCCTTGGCAGCAAGCAGCCACTGCAGGCCAACCCCAGACAGCAACCAGCACAGGGGCAGTATTCCTCCTCAGCTTATCCGACTCTTCTCCTTGGCAAAGGTTCCTCTTGATTTCCCAGAAGTGATCTAAAAGTCTGGGGTCTGGGCCCCTCTTTTTATACACCAAAATCCTTCGTTCTCTGAAGGCAGAGAGTGTCTGTACCCAGCCAAAACCAGTTCTGTGGGGCACTTTGCAAGTGCACAACAACCTCCTTTGTCAGTGTGAGCCCTGGCTCCAGACACACCACAGGGGGGCGGAGCCGTCACTGTGGGAGGCAGGCACATCCCTATTCAGGTGAAGGTGCTACTCCTCCCACCACTCCAAATGCAGACCAGGCCTATACAGCCCAGCCCTGACTCATCAGACTTCTGGAGCCGCTGCCCTTCTCCAACCCCTGTCATCCCGAAGCCGGACATGCAATACACAAACCTAGCAGAGGCACACTGGATGGTTAGGCAAGAAAATACCTACTTTCTAAAAGTGGTATTTTCAAACACAGAATGTAAAAATCACCCGTACTAAAAGATGCATCTTAACATTCTGAGTTCAGGCATACTAAACTTTATTTTCCTATCTTGTTCCCAGGGTAAGTTATGTTTATAAGATGTTATAAACAAACTCCCCATTCTGGCTTATGGAAACTGATAGCCTTGCAATAGTGAAAAAACGAAATTGGCAGTATTTCACTATCAGGACATGCCACACACATCAGGGCATGTCCTACCTTTCACATACAATGCACCCTGCCCACAGGGGTACCTTGGGCCTACCTTAGGGGTGACTAATATGTAGAAAAGGGAAGGTGTAGGGACTGGCAAGTGTGTGCACTTGCCAAGTCGACATGGCAGTCCCAGACTGCCCATAGGTTCTGCAATGGCAGGCCTGAGTCACATTTTACAAGCTGCTTCTGTGGGTGGCACAATCAGTGCTGCAAGACCACCAGCAGCATTTGATTTACAGGCCCTGGGCACACATAGTGCACTGTACTCGGGTCTAACAAGTAAATCAAATAAGCCAATCATGGAATCACTAATCCATAACAATACTTTACAAAGGGAGCACTTGCACTTTGGCACTGAACAGCAGTGGCAAAGTGCCCAAAGCATCTAGACCAGCAAAAATGGAGTCCACAACACAGCAAAACACAGGAAGTAGAGGCAAAAAATGGAAGGGAGACCCACGCCAATGGTGCCAGGTCTAACACGTGTCCCTTCCAGCTGAAATGTGGCGAGAACTACCCACCCTCTTGTGAGTTCTCTTCACTAAGGCGGAAAAATCTGGACAGACCATCAACATTGGCGTGTTCTGTACCAGGGTGGTGTTCCACCATAAAGTCCATCCCCTGTAGGGAAATGGACCACCTCAACAGCTTTGGATTCTCACCCCTCATTTGCATCAACCATCTGAGGGGCCTGTGGTCTGTCTGAACCCGGAAGTGAGTCCCAAACAAGAATGGTCTCAGCTTCTTCAGCGCCCAGACCACAGCAAATGCCTCACGCTCAATCACACTCCACCTCTGTTCCCTTGGAAGTAACCTCCTACTAATGAAGGCTACAGGTTGGTCTAGGCCCTCCTCATTTAGCTGTGAGAGCACAGCCCCAACACCATGCTCTGAAGCATCTGTCTGCACAATTAATTCTCTTGAGAAGTTGGGTGCCTTAAGCACGGGCGCTGGGCACATGGCAGATTTCAGGGCATCAAAAGCCCTCTGGCAGGCGTCAGTCCAGTTCACTTTCCTGGGCTGCTTCCTGGAAGTCAGCTCTGTCAAGGGGGCAACAATGGTGCCATCCCCTTGACAAATCTCCTGTAATAACCTGTGAGTCCTAAAAAGGCTCTCACCTCTGTCTGAGTCTTGGGGGGTTCCCAAGCCAGAATGGTATCAATCTGTGGCTGTAGGGGTGCCACCTGGCCGCTCCCTACCTGGTGTCCCAAGTACACCACTGAACCCTGCCCGATCTGGCACTTGCTTGCCTTGATCGTGAGGCCTGCCCTCCGCAGCACCTTCAACACTTCCCAGAGGTGGTGCAGATGTTCCTCCCAAGTGGCACTGAACACTGCAATGTCGTCCAGGTAGGTGGCACTGAAATCTTCCAGCCCAACCAACACCTGGTTGACCAACCTCTGAAAGCGTATCAAGTTCAAAATCTGCTGCACCGTCCATAAAGCTGTGTTTTGCAAAAACCCTGCCTACCTTGCTGAGAAATTCAATCACTATACCCCCACTAGGGATCTGCGCTCAGGATCTAAATCTCTTCTCGTAGTCCCCCGGGTCAAGAAGTCTAGGATGGGGGGAAAGCCTTTTCACATCTTGCACCTCGGCATTGGAATGAGCTTCCCATCACGCTGAGACAATGCCCAGACCATCTTCAATTCAGAAGACTCCTTAAAACAGTCCTGTTCTAATTTGGTTGCCCTTAGCTCTCTCTTGCATGCTCCGCAGCGCAGAGATACCCCTTCGGGGGTGATTCAGGCGCTATATAAGTCTTTATTATTATTATTATTATTATTATTATTATTAAAGGTGGCAGGGGCATTCTTCATCCCAAAGGGCATCATCCGGAATTGGTAGTGCCCATCTGGTGTGGAGAATGCTGACCTCTCTCAGTCAAGGCGATCTGCCAGTACCCAGACGTTAAGTCAAACGTACTGAGGTACCGGGCAGCCCCCAACCGATCGATGAGCTCATCAGCTCTGGGGATGGGGTGCGCGTCAGTCCTGGTGACTGAATTGAACCCTCGGTAGTCCACACAGAACCGGAGTTCTGGTTGGCACCGGGTGCGGCAGCCTTCGGGACCAAGACCACTGGGCTGGCCCAATGGCTGTCTGAGGGCTCAATCACCCCTAGCACTAACATTTTGGAGACCTCCTCCTTGATGCAAGCTCTGACCCTGTCAGTCACTCGGTAAATTTTATGTTTTACTGGGGGACTGTCCCCAGTGTCCACATCATGGACGCACCACTGAGTGACACCGGGGGTCAGGGAGAACAGGTCACAAAACTGTCCCAACAGTTGGCGACAGTCACTCTGCTGCTCAGGGGTCAGGGCGGTAGAGAGGTTCCCACCGTCCAATGACCCATCTTGCTCCTTTGCAGACAGGAGGTCAGGAAGAGGCTCGGTCTCCTCTTCCATCCCAGCGTCTGTTGCTAGGAGCATGCCCACTTCGGACCTCTCCAAGTGGGGCTTCAGGCGGTTCACGTGCAGGACGCGCAAAGGGTTCCTGGGAGACTGCAAGTCCACCAAGTAGGTGACGTTGCTCTTGCGCTCCAACACCTCAAATGGTCTGGTCCACTTATCCTGGAGCGCACAAGGCTCCACTGGGGCCATGACCCAAACCTTTTGTCCAGGCTGAAACTCGATCAGAGTGGCATTCTGATCATACCAGCGTTTCATTTCCTCCTGGCTGGCTTCCAGGTTCGCCTGAGCGAGTTGCCTGAAGCGCTTAGTCTGGTTTCTGAAGGCCAGCATGTAGCTATATACATCCTGGGGAGGTTTACTGGGAGCTTTCTCCCAGCCTTCTTCCACCAAACTCAGAGGTCCTCTTACAGGATGTCCGTACAGCAGCTCAAATGGATTGAACCCTAAGGACTTCTGGGGCACCTCTCTATAAGCAAACAGCAGGCATGGTAAGAGGACGTCCCACTTACTCCTCATGGGCTCACCAAGACCCATAATCATGCCTTTTAGGGTCCGGTTGAATCTCTCAACCAGCCCATTACCTTGGGGGTGGTAAGGAGTGGTGAACTTGTAGGTTACACTGCACTCCTGCCACAGGGACTTCATATACTTCGATATGAAGTTGGTACCATGGTCGGACACCACCTCTCAGGGGAACCCCACACGGGAGAAAATCCCCATCAACACACGACCCACCACGGGGGCCATCACAGTCCGGAGAGGGATGGCTTCCGGGTACCGGGTGGCATGGTCCACCAAGACCAGGATAAACCTGTTGCCCATGGCTGTCTTGGGATCCAGAGGCCCCACACTGTCAATACCCACCCTCTCAAAGGGGGTGCTGACTACAGGGAAAGGTTGGAGAGGAGCCTTACACTTCCTCCCACTCTTACCACTTGCCTGGCAAGTCTGGCAAGACCTACAGTGAGCATCAGAATGCTTGCGCATTTGGGGCCAGTAAAAGTGGGTGACAAGCCTTTCAAAGGTCTTGTCTTGCCCCAAATGTCCTGCCAAAGGCACATCATGAGCCAGACCCAGTAGGAAGGCTCTGAAGTGCTGGGGGTACCACCAGCACACGGGCTGACCCAGGCTCAGCAACCTTAGGCTCGCTATACAGGAGACCCTTCTCCCAGTATATCCAATGTGATCGGGACTGATCACCTGCTGCCTGGTTTGCAGTCTGCTGCCGCAAACCAATGAGAGAAGGGCATGTCTGCTGCTCCTGGCAGAACTCCTCCCTGGTGGGCCCTCCTTCTTGCTGCCAATGGGTCAGCTCAGGCAGGTCCCCCAGTTCAGCCACTTGTTCCCCTGTAGGCTCCAGGGCATCCCCTTCAGGGTCCGACTCCTCCTGAACCGTGGGAACTTCGGGGGTCGGTTTCCCACGCCCCCTGCCTTTTCTCTTCCCGGCAGGCACCTGGGCCACTCTTTCAGGCTCCAGGTCCTCTTGAATGCCCTTACCGGCTGCCATTGACCGAGTGGTCACACATGCCCACTCAGACAGACCCAACATCTCCAAATGAGACCTCCGCTCCACCTTCGCCCAAGGGGAGCTCTCCAAATCATTGCCTAGAAGACAGTCAACAGGCATGGCTGGCCTCACATCCACTCTCAAGGTACCTGAGACCCCCCCCCCCCCACTCAAAGAGAACCTGTGCCACTTTTGCAGAGGCACTCTGAGTTGTCAGCGGCAACTACTGGGTAGAATGTGTTGGGGACCACCTGCTCTTCAGACACCAGCCGACAACTGACAGCTGTCACACTGGCTCCGGTGTCTCTCAGAGCCTCCACACTATGGCCATTGATGGTCACCCACTGCCTGTATTTTTTAGTGTTATCAGGCAGGTGAGTCCTTGGGACCATCTCACTGTCTCCTAAAGAGACCAGGGACATCTCTGCAGGACCCCACCCACCTTGGGCACCCGACTCCTCCCCCAAGGCTACACTAGCCAGTTCCCGGGGTGGTGCACCAGTGGGTGCAGTCGTAACTGGTTTGGGACACTTAGGATCCCCCCGGAAGTGGCCCACCTGACCACAGCTAAAACAGGTCTTGGACCCTTCTGCACAGGCTTACCTGGGGGGACCCATGGTTTCTTTTCAGTGGGAGGCTGGGAACCCTTACCTTGGTTCCCTTGGGGATTACTTTGGGGCCCTTTTTGGAACTCCTTTTGTTTACCCTTGTCCCCCCCACTCTTCTGCTGGGGACCCTGCCCACCTTTGGCGGAGTCTCCCACAAGACCTTTGTGGACCCTGGTACTGACCCAGCGGTCCGCCTCCACAGCAAGCCTCCTGGGGTCAGTCAGCTTACTATCAATCAGGTGCTGGCGTAGCTCTGGAAAACAACTACTGGACAAGTGCTCCCATGCAAACAAATCATAGAGCCCCTGCAAGTCAGTTACCTTGCTACCCTTCACCCATCCATCCAGTGCTCTGCAAAAGTAAGATACATACTCCATCCGTGTACTTGACTCCAGCTTCTTGCAGCTCCTAAATTTCTGCCTATAAAGCTCTGGGGTCAACCCATACCTGGCTATCAAGGCTTCCTTCATGGGGGCATTGGACATCTGATCCTCAGTGGGCAAAGCTAGTAAGGTTTCCCTCCCTTCACCTATGAAGCAGCCCCACAACCCTGCTCCCCAATCTCTCTCAGGGACCCGGTAGGACTTCATCGCTATCTCATAGGCCTCAAACCACTGCCCAATGTCCTCATGCTTCATGAAATCTTTGATCACATCTTTGGGGATGTATACTGATGGTGTGCTGCCACCAGAGGGAGTGATTTCTAGGCTCTTCGCTTTCAGCTCCAGCTTCCTCAACACTCTCTCATGCCCTAAAAGCATCTTCTTCTCCTCCATGGACAATCTCTTGCTCTCCAACTCCAACCTCTTATTCTCTTAGTCACCCTGGCTCCCCAGCTTGAGCTTAGCAAGCTCCATTTCATGCACTCTGCTTTTCTCCCTGTCCTCCAACTCTTCTGGAGACAGACCCCTTGAAGACACACTGCTGCCTTCCCTGGGAGGCACTCTCCCTCCAGTTAGGCCCACTAGCCCATCCTGCTGCTCTTCTAAATTCTCCCCCTCCACCATAGGCTCCTCGGTCTGCCCACTGGCATTCCTTGCTTCCAACCAGGCCCTCAGCGCCTTTTGGAAATCCTCCTTCCTGGTGAGGCCTCTCACAGAGTTTTTAAATCTTTTGCAGATGGTTTTAAGTTGTGGCACAGTGTAGGTATCAACCCTCTCCTCTTCAAATTCAATATCCACAGATGCAATGGATGCTGGTTTACTCATGGTGAAAATTGGCAGTTCCCAAGATGCAAAAAAAAATTCCAAGGAAAAACTCTACCAAAATGTATGTGGTCGCGTAATGGTCTGCACTCACTAGTAGTGTACACCAATGACTGTATGTAAATCACAAATGCAAGTCCAGGATCCTCACCGCTGACCACCAATGTTAGAAATGGGGGTCTCTAGTTGGCAGAGATAGGTACCTTTGTCCAAATAGGGGCCCTTGCTTCTAGTCAGGGTAAGGCGGATACACTCCTAAAATAACCCCTTCTCACCCCCTTGGTAGCTTGGCACGAGCAAATAGGCTTATCTCAGAGGCAGTGTGTAAAGCATTTGTGAACACGTACAGCAATACAGTGAAAACACTACAAATGGACACCACACCAGTTTAGAAAAATAAGTAATCTTTATCTAAACCAAAACAAGACCAAACGACAAAAATATCCACATTACAGTATTAAAAATATTCTTAAACATAGGTTATTCACGTAAATAAAGTCTCTAGCAACAAATACCTCCACCTGGAGTTATTTCGACGTTGTGACAGGTGAAAATCCCAAAGTACGGCGCCGACCGCTAGGTGCGCGGCGTCGGGCCCGGAGTCAAGCAGACCCACATAGAATAGAACCTGGAATTTGATGAAAGCAAAGACGGTGCACGGCGTCGGGAAGGTGATGCTTCGTTGGCGCCTGCGGCGTCAGTTCCTTGCGACCCCAGGGGAGGTGATGCCTTGATTCCATACTGTAGCGCAGGGGAGGTGAGACGTCGGTTCCTTACTGTGTCGGGGAGGTGACGTCACGAATGGCGGCGAGGCGTTGGTTCCTTACGACGGTGCGATGTCGATGGATTCGGGAGTCACCCACGTCAAGGATTGCTCCGTGTTGATGAAACACCGCGTCGGTGAAGTCAGGGCTGCGGTGCGAGTCGGGATGGTGCGTCGTGGACGTCACGAGCGGTGTCCTTGGCTCCGGTGCAGGCAGCGGCCTCGATGACGGCTTCGGAGTCGATGCGTCACGGCGTCGGCAGGCATCGGGCCTACGGTGCAAGTCGGGGCGGTGCGTCGTACTCTTCACGAGCGGTGCCCACGGCTGATGACGGCTGAAATGCCAGAAACCGGTCCCAGGATGCTTGTTTCCGGTCCAGGGAAGACATGGCTTGGCAGTTCGGGCTGGACTGTTCCCATGAGGCACAGGGTCAGACTGATTTGCATATGGCCATGTCTGAACTGGGGTGGTGGAGTGAGCTAAAGAATGATGATGGATTAAACCCAGATCAGTTGACTGGGGGTGAGTGTTTGATTAGCTCAAGCGCTCCGTCCATCATCCCCTTTGGTATCGCAATGTCCTTATTTAGCAGCTGAAACAGCAGTTCCAGACGCAGAGAGACAGAAGGGATGAAGTCTTTGTGTCCCTGAGACTTCAGAACAGGAGGCAAGCTCAGTTTCAAGCCCTTGGAGATCTTTTCTTCAAGCAGGTGACAAAGCAAACAGCAAAGTCCTTTTTCTCCTTTCCTTGGCAGCAAGCAGCCACTACAGGCCAACCCCAGACAGCAACCAGCACAGGGGCAGTATTCCTCCTCAGCTTATCCGGCTCTTCTCCTTGGCAAAGGTTCCTTTTGATTTCCCAGAAGTGATCTAAAAGTCTGGGGTCTGGGCCCCTCTTTTTATACACCAATTCCTTTGTTCTCTGAAGGGAGGGAGTGTCTGTACCCAGCCAAAACCAGTTCTGTGGGGCACTTTGCAAGTGCACAACAACCTCCTTTGTCAGTGTGAGCCCTGGCTCCAGACACACCACAGGGGGGGCGGAGCCGTCATTGTGGGAGGCAGGCACAGCCCTATTCAGGTGAAGGTGCTACTCCTCCCACCACTCCAATTGCAGACCAGGCCTATTCAGCCCAGCCCTGACTCATCAGACTTCTGGAGCCGCTGCCCTTCTCCAGCCCCTGTCATCCCGAAGCCAGACATGCAGTACACAAACCTAGCAGAGGCACACTGGATGGTTAGGCAAGAAAATACCTACTTTCTAAAAGTGGTATTTTCAAACACAGAATGTAAAAATCACCCGTACTAAAAGATGCATCTTAACATTCTGAGTTCAGGCATACTAAACTTTATTTTCCTATCTTGTTCCCAGGGTAAGTTATGTTTATAAGATGTTATACACAAACTCCCCATTCTGGCCTATGGGAACAGATAGCCTTGCAATAGTGAAAAAACGAAATTGGCAGTATTTCACTATCAGGACATGCCACACACATCAGGGCATGTCCTACCTTTCCACATACAATGCACCCTGCCCACAGGGGTACCTTGGGCCTACCTTAGGGGTGACTAATATGTAGAAAAGGGAAGGTTTAGCGACTGGCAAGTGTGTGCACTTGCCAAGTCGACATGGCAGTCCCAGACTGCCCATAGGTTCTGCAATGGCAGGCCTGAGTCACATTTTAAAAGCTGCTTCTGTGGGTGGCACAATCAGTGCTGCAAGCCCACCAGCAGCATTTGATTTACAGGCCCTGGTCACACTTAGTGCACTGTACTAGGGTCTGACAAGTAAACAAATAAGCCGATCATGGAATCACTAATCCATAACAATACTTTACAGAGGGAGCACTTGCACTTTGGCACTGAACAGCAGTGGCAAAGTGCCCAAAGCATCGAGACCAGAAAAAATGGATTCCAACACACAGTAAAACACAGGAAGTAGAGGCAAAAAATGGAAGGGAGACCCACGCCAATGGTGCCAGGTCTAACAACACCCAAACCCTCTCTAAACCAAATGATAAACAGCCACAACAAATAAAATCACCCACCCATTCCTCAACACATACCACCCTCAAAAACATACCAATCCTGTGCCTAGAAAAACAACCAATATATCCCACAGACACCACCCACAGCAACCTCACCTCCTCCAATATTCAATCACATACTGTCCCTGACAATAAAATCTTAACAAAATTGCTAACCTGGCTGTGGCTTCATATATATATTTTTCTAGTTTTTCCAGTCCTTTATGCATTACCATCAAACTCGCTTCAATTCTTTCCAAAATGTAGGACATTTCGTAGAAGCTGGTGTCGGTGTCATGAAGAGATTGTCGCTGGTGTGGCGGATGCAAGCACTTGCTGAGTGGTGGCGGCAGTTGCTGGGCCTGGTTAGTAAGACGGTTTCCTCTACAGCTAGTCAGTCATATCGCAGCCGCCTTAACCTTCTTCTTGTTACAGTTTCCACTATTTCTCTGGAAAAAAAAGGCCCTGGAATAGAGTTATGAGCGGGTATGGTAGATTTAGGATGGATTGGGTCAGGGTAATAAAAGGTGTTAATGGGGGTGTAAGGAATTATGTAAGAGGAAGGGGCCACAAAATAGCTGCAAGGAGGTGCATCTGCCACAGACTGGGACGATGCACCCTATTATCATGAATCCACTGCCCCAGGGTAGCCTGGACCACGAGGCTGTGCTGGGGGCAGCCTAGAAGGCGCCTAGCGGAGGCCTCAGGCAGCAGCACACATGCCCCCACTGGACTAGACTTTCCAGGAAGGGAGTGACATACCAAAATGCTGAAAGTTGCAACTGTGAGTGGCATGCACAAACAATGAGAGCTGCAACTTCCCCCGCCACAAAGATGTTGCGCCCTAGGTATGATGATGGCCCTCTCCCTAGTACTTCCCATATGTGCTTAAAAAATTTAAATAAGACACTGACTAAATATACAGATTTAGAGAAAAAAACACCAAAAAAGGGTAAAATAGTAAAGGGAAAAATAAGTGATTAAAAAAATATCACAACAGGCAGAGGGAAGAAAATAAGTTGTACAGAGAGTCGCCAAAACAGTTCAAATGGGCACAAAACTAGTATTACACAATTCTGTGCACACAGCCACACACCCTTACAGCACACTCAAAATAATAAAATGGCTACCTCACACATCACTCAGACCCGTGTCACACAATAACTTATTTTGTGGTTTTTTTGTACACAAGTAGACACAATATTGCCTCATTTTGGGTGAAATTTGCAAACTGTGGAAGGAAATCATGCCTAGAAGGCACTTCTAATCACCACACAGTCTCCTGAAGAGCGGGACCTGTCAGGTCCACCAGCTGCTACCACAACTTATCACCCTACCAGCCATATCCACTTGCCATGGCATCTGCCAGCTTGCCAGTATCTAAGCAATCTATGCCACAGATATGAGGACACAAATAGGAATCTTGCCATCTTCACATGAGGTCCATTGACCTCTGTGCCGTTCTGTGCACGCGCTGCTAACAGACCTGCTGAAGCAACATCCAGCCGCACCCCCTGCAGAGGTGACCCCCACCGGCCTCATGGTTCCCTTGCCTTATTTAGATGTGTGGGAAGCTTAGGGTCATGACCTGTGGACCTTCGCCATCTCTGTCAAAGGAAACCCTTGGCCCACTGGTTCATCAACCACAGGACCACCTGGTTACAGGGGTGGCAGGTCAGCACTACTTAGGACAGGGTGACGTCACCTGCAGCTGTTTGGCAGATGTCCAGCATCCGCGAACCTCTATATGACCCCATTAAGGTTTTCTAAGAAACCGAGCACATAGCACAGATTGAACAATATAATTAATGAGTGTTTGAGTGTTGTTTGCCTGTTTCTGGGTTTCTAACCCCATATGCCCTCTAAAGGTACTCCTTGATAGTTCTGTCTCTCTGCTGCCTGAAAGTTAAAGCCTGGAAGAGAGGTAATGCAGTATTACCTCTAGCTGCATCACCGCCGAGGTAACACTTCAGGGTTGTCTGAGGACACATTCTCCAGGCCAAATCTGTCCCAGGAAAACAGACCACTGATGAGGTGTTACCTGCAAAAATGGCGTGGTAACACTAATTTCCCCAGTGATTACCCATTTCATAGGGCGTATCTTTCAACCCAGTGTTTATCTGTATGCTGAAATTACCAATACCCGCAGTAGCAGTTTCAGGGTTGGAAATAACTGGTGCAGAATGTATGCATGGCACAGAATCAATACCTCGCTAACTAATTTCACCTCTAGTTGTACCATATTCAAGAGGAGAAAGAAAGAAACTTGAGATACCACAATCCTAACAGGGTGGAGCCGTGTCTTCATTTTATTTTTATTTTACAATTCTCTGATTGCATGTTATAAAATCTGAATTTTCTAAACGTTTATAATTAGCCGACTCTGATGTAGAAGAACACCATTTTACACCTACATCCAATTCTAGGCAGCTACACTCTATTGATTCTCGTACATTTGAACTCGCCTTAATAATTTGCTAATCTATTCAGGGACACTTGAAACTAAATAATTGAATCTGTTTTTTGCCACAATTAAGATGGCCCTTTGTGTTCAGACGCACTGAAACTCATTTCATTCCTGTAAGAGTTCCTGTTATTGTGTGAGCTCACACTGTGTAGGTGTAAACATTAAATTAAAACCAAAGCATTGCAAATAATCACGATGAAATTGTCATTACAGTTTCTGAAAGATGAGCATGAAATTACTTTTAACGAGTTGTAATCATGTGTGGCTGTATGTATGTATGTACGTATGTATGTACGCATGTATGTATGTATGTATGAGGTATCTGTACAGCGCTAACCTAGCCAAAAAGGCAGCAGAGTGCTGCACAAGGTCAAAGGCAAGCACAAAGTAAATGAGTGATGGGAGAGGTAGCCGGGCTCTGGATAATTGATGATTAATGTTCTTTACAGAGGAGAGTCTTCAAAACTTTCCTAAACTGAAGCAGCGTTGGGGCTGAACATATGGATCTGGGGATGTAGTTCCAGATACTGAGCACATAGATGCTGGCTCCATGGTTTTTTTCACTTCTTTGGGGGATATTCACAAGAACGTGCGATAAACATCGCCAAAATAGGCTAACGCAATTTCTCATATCGCCGTCTACCGCGGGGAAATAACCCTGTGTCAACGTTGTATTCACAACACAGCGGTAACATGCAATAGTCCCGATAACGCCTCAAATGTCCGCGATACAACTACCGCGACGGCGATAAAAAAGGAAACCCGAACGCGAAAAAAGTTGCGCTGGGCCCAACCGCAATAGAAAAATCGGTGACAAGCAGCGCCAGGCTTGCAATTCCCACGTCAGGCGGGAAAAATCACCATAAAAGCAGCAAAAAAATAAAAAACACATAACAACTGCGAAGCACAATGGAGGCAGCCGGAGCAAGTACAGAGGACAACCCGAACCCCACAAGCCCCACGGAGGACCAGCCTGGGACCTCGGGGTCAGGGAAGGGCAAGGAGAAGAAGAAGAGGAAGACGCGGATCAGTCCGCAGGAAAACAGGATCCTGATAACGGAGGTGGTAGAACATCATCAACAACTGTTCGTCACCACCACTGTGTCATTGGCAACTAAAAATACTATATGGCAGTCCATCCTGGACAAGGTGAATGCAGTCGGAGTGTTGAGGAGGACAATGGAAGAGCTCAAGAGGCGCTGGAATGACATGAAGCGCAAAACCAAGCTGAAACTCGCAAACAACCGCAAAGCAGCAATGCAGACTGGGGGTGGGAGTCCTGCACCACAGGAGGAGCTGGATGAGATGGAGGAAATGGTGTCCACAGTCATCAGTGGGGAGACGGTGGCAGGAGTCGGGGGACCGGACACTGCTCAACATGACCTGACACAACAGCAACAGGGTGAGTAACCACCAGGGCTTGGGGGGACGGGGGGAGATGGGCACAATGGCACACATGCACAATGAAGTATAGCACAATGCACAACCACAATGACTCTGGATCATGTCCCTGATCTCCTTGCCATACTGCAGCACACATAGAAACAACAAGTAGTCCCCCGTCCACAATGTGCCCAGAGGGGGCCCTCCCCACACATCACCAATCTCACAACAAACCCAGGCACATGTGCTGAACCCAGCAAAGCTGCGGATCCGTGAGCCCCACTGACAATGCAAGTGACACTGCATGACAATGAGCATGTCTGCAGGCCACTCATCATTACATGTTGCACCCCACGACACCGAGGTGGCTGAGTGTGGTCCACATCCGGAAAGGAGCAGGTCACACACTGACACATCCACGTGCACAAACAACCCCTGACGGCAACAAGACATCTGCAGACAACCCATGTGCAAGAGCCCCAACTCCCACCAAGAGCCCAACGTACCCAAGTATGCAACATCTCAGCACTGCATAAGCACAGAAGTCAAAGGCACACCGCCTGAAAGGGAGAAGGCCAAGCAAAGTCTGAGCTGCAGGGGCGACTCTCCCACAATGCAGCACACACACAAGAATCAGAGCACATCAACATTGACAACAATGTGGCACAAACTGCAACACATTCACAACAGAACAGAGGACACAACTGCTGCCGCTTGTGTGTAGAAACTGGCCAATCACATTTGGCATAGCAGGAAACTGTGACATGATAATGGACAAGTACAACCCCACAACCCTGATGGTGCACAAATTTCCACGGTCCCGCTTCAAAAAGGCAGCTCCTCCTAAACAGTCACAATGTACATTGTAATATGTAGTCTGTTTGGAAACTTGGCCAATGCGTGAACATACATGGAACACACTGTTAAACTGCATCTCCCCTTTACATTGCAGAGGGAGAATCAACACCTCCTGCAGAGCAGACCCAACATCTCTTCACTGATGACGAGGAGGACCTCCACACCTTAGACACCGACGCCCTCCAAGAGCTCATGGACACCCTCAGCACCCCACCCCCAGGAGCAGGGCAGCCCAGCTGCATCGAGGAGACCCCACCCCCTGCACAGACCACACAGCAGGAAGCACCCACCACCCCGGCTGTCTCCCAGGATTCCCACAACCAACACATGGCATTTCAACGCCGTGTGTTGGAGGGCCAGAAGGAGATGGCTGAGCAGGTGCGGGTGGGGTTCGACCTCATGGCAGCCAAACAAGATGCCATCCATGGGTGTCTACGTCCCATCAGGGACCACTTACAGTCCCTAACGGACACCCACAGTCCGCTCCACGGTCTCCAACAAGCCATGGCTGACATTGCTGGAGTCATGACTCGGAGACAAGAACATCTGTCTAGTCAGAGTGGCTCCAGCGATCTCAGCCAGGAGTTGGGACACATGCGGAGGCTCATGGAGGACATGGTGCGGATGGATGCGGAAAGGATGGCTGCCACGGCTGCACATCAGTGACATGTAGCTGGGATCTTCCATGCCCTGCAGATCCTCATCATGGCATTGCTGCCACAAGGCCTGGCGCAGATGAATGCTGCTGCTTCTACACCATCCACATCTTCACCCCCTGATGTGTCAGTGCCCCACAGTACAGCAGACATTCCACCTCCGGCACCTGATGTGTCACTGCCACACAGTGCGGACGACAATCCACCTCCGGCCCCTGATGTGTCAGTGCCCCACAGTGCTGCAGCCGAAACACCACCACCCACAGGTGAGGCACCTCACACATCAGAGGACGATGATGTGGATGAGACTGCCGTTGTGGTAATGAGGAAGCGGTAGCATTCATCTCCGCCATATGGCCGGTTCCAGCTTGGTTCGGCCCTTTGCATCATCACCTTCCACTGTCCCCCGATACACTCTGCGGCACTCACCTTGGACCTCGACATGGACTGCCATATTCTGTTTGGTTACCAATGACACAGCAATCAGACTGTGGACTGAACTCTTCCTCTTCCGATGAATCTGTTCTTCCCTAATGGACTCTGGCTGGCCCTCGACGGGGCAACAATGTAAAGTGGGGTTTGCTTGGCCCTGTACTGCTCCAGCTGCAACACTCCACTGAATGAGAATAAAACATTCAAATTCACACAGATGTGTCATGGCTATGATCCTTCAAGTATGCCAGTATGGATGAATGTAGGGTCACTGATTCCCCCTCACGTCCAATTAGCACATGTTGTGGGGCTTGGGTCACAGGGTGCAACATTGCCGATTGCGGTCCGGGTGGCGCAGACACTACAACGGAGACACACGCATTGGTTAATTCCTTGTCCAGGCCAGAACTGAACCTCGCCCAGAGCCCCGGGCTCATTGTTCACACCCCTATGCTGGACTGGCATACGCCAGCCCAGCCCACTCCCCTTACACTCACAGGGGGTGACGACACAGCTACATGTCCCAGGTCTTCCCTGTAGTGATCTGTTGGTCACTGGTCTAGTTGTCAGCATGCCACAGCCACTCCCTGAGGGCTGGTTTACACCCACACCACACCCATCCAGCACAGGCGTCACAGGACATGTGACCCTGCCAATAAAAGGGGCCCACCACAGCACATCCCCCACTGCCGGAGGTGACATGATGGCGTCCGCATCCACGGAACACAATCATAAAGGGTCCATGACTTGCGTTGCCCTGAGTTGGTGGCACCCGATGGCCTGCGTCCGGCACGGGCCTACCGCCACGTGGCGATGACTTGCGTTGCACTGAGTTGGTGGCACCCGATGGCCTGGGTCCGGCACGGGCCTACCGCCACGTGGCGATGACTTACGTTGCACTGAGTTAGGCCCACCTGAAGAGCTGAGCGGGTGTGCAGCCTGCGATGATGCGTTGGCCTCGATACGGCGTCCAGCATATCAGGACTCGATTTGATTTGTGAGCCCTGATGGACCGCAGTGTACGCACAGGCAGCAGTCAGCACACACATGACTCCGCGGGGCCGCAGGGTGCGCTGGGGGCCTGTGGCGCGGAATCCAGCCATCGGCTGAGGAGGTTGCACCGGCACATGGAGGGCCCTCTTGGAGACACGCCGGTGTCGGCAGGTGAGCATTGAGGCCTGGGTGCGCAGGGGCGGGCAGTCATCGCTGGGCGGCAGACCGGTCTGAGGACCAGGGCTGGGGTGCAGCAGGCGCACAGGATCGCGCAGGCACCACCTGTCACGGCGACGGCCTCGTGGCTGGGTGGGGGGCGCCGCCCTGGCAGACATGGCCCTGCATGCGCAGACGAGATGTGCGCGGGTTGGCTGGGGACGTAGCCACCTCGTCTCCAGTGTGAATGCGGCCGTTAATTGTGGTCGGGCACATGTGTGTAGGCCTATGGTCACGATATGGCGGACACAGAGACACACGCAGTAGTTACTGTGGTTCCCATCCCGGAACTGGACCATGCCCAGGGCCCCGGGGTATTCATTTGCTACATACGCTGGCCAAGGCCACTCCACTCAGGCTTACAGGGGGGGACCACATGGCTACATGTCCAAGGGCTTCCACACTGCCTGGGGTAACCTGTTTGCATCCAGTGTCCACTACACTGCAAACACCAGCAGTAGAAGTCCACATGGACATGTCTGTGCTCTGCATACTGCAATCTGTCCAGCACATCTCCGCAACACTTGGCATTGTGTCCTTTCTTTGTGCTGGGTCACTTGCCTCCTTCGCACATTCTTGGTTCCCACCTCTCCCCACATTCTGCAATTGTGTGGCAGAGGGGCTCTGCCTTTGTGGATGGTTTGTCTACATGTCTGGCCCCTGTTACCACGGTTACTTGTGTTGTCATGTCCGGTAGTTGGGCATGTTGGTTGGCATGTTGTATGTGATTTTGTTACGTGTGCTCTCCCACAGTTGTGAGTTGTGTGATTGTGGAGTTGAGGTGTGTGGTGTGTTCAGTTAGTACTTACCAATGAGCAGTGCATTGTCATGGGTGCCATCCTGGAAGCGCTGGTTGATGATGGACTGTCGGAAGATGTATGTATCATGCACACTGCCTGTGAAGTTGGCGACGACATTGGTGAACTGTCCCCGGTGGTCCACTATCGCCTGCACATTGATGGAATGCGTGTGCTTTCTGTAGCGGTAATTGTGTTCAGGGTCGGCAGGGGGCACAAGTGGTACATATGTACAGTCAATTGCCCCCGGCACGTGCGGTAAGGCAGCTATGGCGTGATTCCCTTGCATGGTCTCCAGCTGTTCATGCACAATGTGGGGGAAGTGAAGGTGCAGGGGTATCAAGATGATACATACCGTGATGTCTACAGGTATGATGAATTCTGCATGATGAGACCGTAACAGATGTTTGTGTGGTCGTAACCTTCCTTTTCTTTCCTGCGGAGGTTACGGGCACACAGACTTCTGTTACAGTATGTTTGGACTGGATTCATCATACCTGTATGCATTCCGGTTTGTCCAAGTGCAATACACTGTACCAGATTACGTTTGTGACTATGAGGACGCTTGACCATTGTCACCATTTCTCCAACAGGTTTCTGACTACTGATTTCGGGATATGGAATGGTATTGGGGAGTTCCCGCAGCATTTGCAGTTTATTGGATCCACAAGTTGCCCTTGTGAAGTTCCCCGTTGGGAATGGAACGCGTTGGCTGTGCTTTTCGTCTTGTTGTTTATGTATTTGTAATAAAGTTCTGTTTTTCCACTACCGTTGACTACTGGACTTCATGACCTGGGGGGGAGGGTCCGGGGGGTGGTTGCGGTGGGTGTTGTGGCCCTCTTGGGTCTCCAGGCTGCTTGCTCATTGTCTCCATGGCATCTGTTGGTCTTCAGATGTGGCTCTAGGCTGGGCTTCCTTTCATACTGCAGGTTGTCGTCCTGCTTAACACCAGTAAGAGGCAGGTGTTGAATCCCTGCTGCTAACGCGCATTATAGGCTGTTTTCGGATCGCATCGCAGATCTGGCTGGTCATTGAGAATATCGCGAAGTGTTGTTTTCGTGTGTTTTTGCACGGGAACGCCTACTCTGCATAGCATTAGCGTTAGTTGTCGCTCTCATCTAACGCTCCGTCCATCATCCCCTTTGGTATCGCTTTGTTCGCCCTAAGTTGGCAGGGTATGCCCAGACGTGGGTCCCTTGCTCACTTTGCCACTGGATTCAAGATAGCCTGGCTGATGAGGGTTTTGAACCCGAAACCGGTCCCAGGATGCTTGTTTCCGGTCCAGGGAAGACATGGCTTGGCAGTTTGGGCTGGACTGTTCCCATGAGGCACAGGGTCAGACTGATTTGCATATGGCCATGTCTGAACTGGGGTGGTGGAGTGAGCTAAAGAATGATGATGGATTAAACCCAGATCAGTTGACTGGGGGTGAGTGTTTGATTTGCTCTAACGCTCCGTCCATCATCCCCTTTGGTATCGCTTTGTTCGACCTAAGTTGGCAGGGTATGCCCAGACGTGGGTCCCTTGCTCACTTTGCCACTGGATTCAAGATAGCCTGGCTGATGAGGGTTTTGAACCAGAAACCGGTCCCAGGATGCTTGTTTCCGGTCCAGGGAAGACATGGCTTGGCAGTTCGGGCTGGACTGTTCCCATGAGGCACAGGGTCAGACTGATTTGCATATGGCCATGTCTGAACTGGGGTGGTGGAGTGAGCTAAAGAATGATGATGGATTAAACCCAGATCAGTTGACTGGGGGTGAGTGTTTGATTTGCTCTAACGCTCCGTCCATCATCCCCTTTGGTATCGCTTTGTTCACCCTAAGTTGGCAGGGTATGCCCAGACGTGGGTCCCTTGCTCACTTTGCCACTGGATTCAAGATAGCCTGGCTGATGAGGGTTTTGCACCCGAAACCGGTCCCAGGATGCTTGTTTCCGGTCCAGGGAAGACATGGCTTGGCAGTTTGGGCTGGACTGTTCCCATGAGGCACAGGGTCAGACTGATTTGCATATGGCCATGTCTGAACTGGGGTGGTGGAGTGAGCTAAAGAATGATGATGGATTAAACCCAGATCAGTTGACTGGGGGTGAGTGTTTGATTTGCTCTAACGCTCCGTCCATCATCCCCTTTGGTAACACCAGTAAGAGGCAGGTGTTGAATCCCTGCTGCTAACGCGCATTATAGGCTGTTTTCGGATCGCATCGCAGATCTGGCTGGTCATTGAGAATATCGCAAAGTGTTGTTTTCGTGTGTTTTTGCACGGGAACGCCTACTCTGCATAACATTAGTGTTAGTTGTCGCTCTCATCCATGGCGATGTGTTTTGCTGCAGCTATCGCGGGCAAACTGGCGATGTCGGCAATTTGCACCAGTTTGTGAATGGGGCGATAAGTCTATTGCCACTTTTGCGGCGCTAAAGTGCCAATAAATCGGCGATGGCTCCTTGAGAATATGCCCCTTAGTCTCTAGTCTGAAGGTGGACTGGATGCAGTTGTGCCGAGAACCACCCGATTGTCCACAAGGTAACTTGGTGTGCTGATCATGATGGCTTTGAAAATGATGCAGCTGGTTTTTGCAAATGATTCAGACCGGCAAGGGGAGCCACTGGAGTTCCATCAAGATAGGAGGGATGTGAACCTATTTCTTCTTGCCCTTGATAACATGTGTTGTGGCATGCAAGCTGCCTTTAAGGAGTGCCTGTGGGCAGTCTGGGAAGCCATGGAGCTGGGCGTTACCACCACAAGGATGCAAGAATTCAAGGGCTTGGACAGCAGTTCTGAAGTTGCTTTCTGGAAGAAATAGCTTCACTAGTTTTTTTAAAAGCAAGAGCTGGCACCAGGCTGTCTCTGTTTTTTGGTATCGTGTTCATTGAGGGTGAGGTTGGCGTCCAAGGTGAATGAATCCAAGTGACTTGGCATTCTTTGAAAATTGGATTTGGAAGCTGTCAAGGTTCATGTCGTTGTGCCAGATTTGTACCAATTCTTGCTTGCTGTTCTTGCCAAATAACAGGAATTCTGTCTTTGTTAGGTTGAGCTTCAGGTAAGTGCTGAACATTCAGGTGCCGTATTACGGTAAATGCGCATTTTCATTGTTTGAGCCCGCCAGACTTGTGGTGGCGTGGCAGTGGCAGATCCAGCCACCACTGCACCGGCGGTCCGATCGCGTGATTACGACTCAGGCAATAGGACCACCCTGGGACCTCCCCAGGAGGTCCCAGGGTGGTCTGAGGCTGCAATATGCTTGGCGGGACCGCCACGATCCCGCCAAGCATATTACGAGTTTCTTCTCAGCCAGGTATTTCATGGCGGTTCCAAACACTGGCGGAGAGGAAACAAAGGGGGCCCTAAAGGGCACCCCTGTGCCTCAAACATATGCGGATGCACACAGGGGGGCATAACATGTGCCCCCCTGTGTGCATGCACATAGGTTCCTGCATGGCATGGACGTTCGAGTCCATGCCCTGCAGGAACCTTGTAGTGAGGTCCCATTGCGGTGCCTTTTTCAATGGCACCGCCGCCTTTAAAAATGGCACCGCCACCACGCCACCCGCCTGCCAGACTACTAACAAGTCGTAATCTGGGGGGAGGGCGGCGTGAGCTTTGGCGGAGCGGTGGCGCGGCGGTTTGCACCGCCGCACCACCGCTCCGCCAAAAACTCGTAATTAGGCCCATAGTGTTCTTAAATATACTAATGATGGCTAGCTCATTCCAGTTTAAATACTGTAAAAAAAAAACACCTGGCCAAAATTAGTGAGAACATGGATTGTAAAGATTTTCTTGTGGGTCCATATGCTGTGATTAACAAATGTTGCATATCCACTTTAGTATATGCCATTATTATTGAAGAGCAGGCATACTCAGAAAGAGAAAGTGATAGGAAAACTGACAAATAAGTAATTTAAGGTCACAATTAATGGTTTTCAGACACTCTCCAAATGAGTATAGACAATTTTGATTATACATTTCTCAGCCCTCAATCTTCTGAAAAAAGATTTATGTCTTTACAACGAGGACAGGCTCAAATTAGAGCTATGACACAGTTAAACTGGGCATTACAAACCCTGAAAGCCAATAAAGTGCCATGGCATCTTATAAAAGAAAGTGTCACGTTTGACCCTTATAATTTGACCTGAAGGCAACCAACAATGGCTAAAAAAGAAGCCTTGTACACTGTCTTGTCCATAGAAGAGATAGAAAGCACGCCATTTTCTATGGAAGAAGACCCTTATATTTTATGGCTCATACATGGAGTCATATCCTTACCAATCACTGCCTTTTATTTTTACGATTGGCAGAACACACATCCTTAGGTTGCTATTAATAAATACATAATACATTTCTTTACCATGGATGGAAATTTCCATTTGCGTTTTACTGCTTGACAAAAGACAATCCAGCATTTGTAAGCACATCTGCATGCACTAATCTGCTAGGGTACTACCTCTTCTGAGACCCTTACGGGTGAGTAGTCGCGCTTTAACAAACCCCTGATTGATTGATTGATCCCTCTGCACAGGGCTTGTAACTGAAGAGGCGGGTTTTTCCGTACCTGATATTTCTCATACGGTCGTCAGACAGAACCCTCCACTGGTCTATGGACCTTTGGTTGTTGACTGAAAGCATCCGAAAGGAGCTAGCATCTGCAATGCATTTCAATTACAGTCAAAGCAATTTGGTTCCACAACAACGACAGAGAGAATGGTGTCTAAACCGTAAAGGTTTATTAGAAAAATATAGTCAGTTACAAACAACCATCAATTAATGTAATCAATGTAACCAAAAGTAGTATATACCCATATAACTATGCAGTCTGAATTTGTATATGTAAGAAACTGGCTCTATATACACTGCACCAAAGTGAGGTACAGGGTGTTTAGAGTCCAGGGATCTCCAGAGGTTTGGCAGAGGTTAAAGTTAGATAGAACCTTACTCTCCAAAGTGGTAGCTTGGTCGACCAGTAAGGCAGTATCAGAGGACAGTGTAAAGCATTTGATGTACCCATGTTAAAAGCAAAATGACAATTATGAACATTACCTGCGCCATCTTGTCTGGTGAAATTCTATGTGCACATAAGTTACAGTCATTTCAATCTATCACAGCCATTTTGTACTCTGTTGGTCACCTTTGTTTCACCCTGCCCTTACTAGCATCCCTCTGACCCTCTGACCGACCTGGTATGTGTGCTGGGGGCTATAAACTCTATTGCCACAACAAACCTCAGCGCCACTTGCTGCCACAAACTCGTTTTTCCTCTCATCCCTGTTTTCAGACAAGCTTTTGGACGCTCTACCCTTCACTACACCTAGTTACACAAACAGGCTCCAAACACCAAAGAGACTCTTACAAAATGATTTATTGCACTGCAAACAGCAAGACTTGTTATTACCAACTATGGGACCTGTTTTTATCAACAGAACGGACTCTTAGATCTGACCGGTCTCACTCGTTTTTAGACCCTGAAGCAAGGTCCAGCTGCAATTAAATTGTCTGTTTTTGACCTGGGCGGGAGGAGAGTTAATGTTGGGCTTGTGTAACCATGTTGATGAAACAATGTCGGGTTTGTGTGACAACCTGCCCGGGGCGGAGACTCCAAGCTTGTAACCATGATAAATGAAACAAATACATTGTGTAAAACCTGTATAAAAGGAAGAGCCAAAAGCATTGCCAGCAGAACACCTCCCTGAAGACATCCTGGTGTCAGCAGTTGACGTGGTCTCCTCATGAAAAATAAACCATTTTCTTCTCTTCCAGTTTCCAGCGCTTGCCTCCTTATTTTGATAGCGAACCCAAAGTGAATTAGAGGTGGAACCCTGCACCGGGCAGCATTGAGGGTCTTAGAAGACTCGCTGCCTTTCACAAATTGGCGCCCAACGTGGGGCCCATCAGCGACGCACGGGTCCGGTAGAGAGGTCCTAACGACGGAGTGAACAACTAAACGATTGGGGTATACCTGCCTGAGAAGACCCTTGTCTGGCTGCCGATCGACTGAACTTCACCAGTTCCGAACGGACCTCTCTCAAGTGACCCGCGGTCCTGACTGGGACCTTAGAGGAACGCCGCATTGATTGTTGGAGTGAGAGGACAACCAGGCGCTGGAAGGGGAAGACTAAGAACTGTCCATACGGTCCGGGTAAGGTCATGAAAAAACGACTTAAATTGATTGATTGATTGATTGAATAGTTTGATTGAAATACTAGTATTCCTTTTTTTGATATCGAGTTATTTGAGACATTCCCTGCTTGCAAACAACGTAGAATAGGAATATTCTCTCTTTGCAGACAGCGAAGGACAGGTAGTGCAGACTTTTTGTCTAAATTGATTGATTGAGATATTCATTTTGACCGATAAATACGTCATGCCTGTTTTCTCTAGATTGTTTGATTGTAATTGTTTTGGACCAGACCGTTTGTTAGAGGTCAGTCAGCCGGCACCGCCGGAAGGCACCCTAACAAGGACATGTACGTAAAGTATGGATTAGCCAGCGTAGCTTATAGCAAACTATGGCATAAATACACTAGGAAGGACCGGGTAAATCAGTGGCCACTGACGGGATCTTTCCATCCCGCTAAAATAGAAATGTTAGAATTAGCTCTCCACAAAAAGAAAACTAGACCAGCCATGTTTGACAGTTTTGGCTTATGGCGAAAAGAGGCAGCTCAAAGAAAGAAAAGGGACGAAGCTAGACAAGATAAAGAAACGCGAAAATCAGCTTACCAAGCCTGTAAAAAATTAGAAGAAAAACTAAAAGAAAAGGAAATCGATAAAAAGGAACAGGAATCAAAAATATCAGGTCAATGCCCTGTTAGAACGCCCTCGACTCTTTACCCCAAGTTACCAGCAAAACAAAGGGTAGATGATGATTTATTGTTAGGTCCCCCAATCATATACATGCCACCCCCTTACGCCCTACTCACCCCGTAGTACAACGCCAGGACCACCAAAGTATAGCCGGAGATGGCACGATCACCTCAGTCTCCACCGCCTCTGCTCCCACCGAGCCACCCACACCAAATGCCTCATCAAAGGAGGCAGTAGTAGAGGTAGGAACCAAGGAAATAGGAGCGCCCAGGGTCCCGCGATTAAGTAAAAATGAGCGAGCAGGCATTGATAAAATAGTTAAAACCCTCATAGATAGGAAAGAAACAGAAGAATACGTAACTGACATATGCGACTCCTATGTTGAAAACCGCAAACGATACTTTATTGTACGTCTCTGTTACCACACCCTTACTGCATATGAAGAGAAGTACCAAGACGTAGGGCCCGAGCGATTAGTGGCTCTCTACAGGAAGGTAGACATCGGAGATGAAGACGACAATGATGTTGCAGAACTATTTTCATCCACACTAGAAGTATTGCGTCACCTCATAGAACAAGGACAGATAGATAGGGACAGGACAACTAAGGTAGCAGGACCCCCAGTGGAAAAAACAGATAGCATGATGCCAATAAAAGAAGCTGCCCCTTACTGGGTACCTCCTAAAGGACAAGGGACTAATGACGATATAAACCATCAAGACGCTAGAGGAAGGGTGGTCTACAATTGGGTGTATCAACCATGGGACAGACAGGACATTTTGACGTTCCGTAAATCTCTACCGGATTTACGAAAGAACCCCACCGCCTTTTACATCGAGCTAGGTACCGCTCTGGGATCAACAATAATGACACTTGCCGACATAGACTTGTTCTTCGGGTTATGTTTGCCAGCAGATGTGTGGAAACAGATTAGGAAAACAGACCATACCGAACTGCTTGGTCATACCTGGGAACAACTTAACACACTAGATAAACAGCGGAACCCTGGTCAAAAACCGGTTAAAGCAATATTGGACCTCCCTGACAAAATAGTGCAGAAAGTGAAAACGCTGATCCCAGAGAAAAAGATAGACTGGTCCATAGTAACCGCGTGCCGCCAGAAACCACAAGAGGATGTCTCAGAGTATTTCTCCAGATTTGAAACAGTGTTCTCCGATTACAGTGGACAAGACATGTCCACCGCAACCGGACACCACTTATTTGTGCAGAACTATGTCAAAGGACTACTGCCAGATGTATCCCAGAAATTACAAGCCAGCGAAAGTAGTTGGGCAGCATCTAAACCGGTGGCCATTCTCCAAATGGCCCAGTACTATGAGCATCAGAAAAACGAAAATGACAGGGCTACAGAAAGGAAAAAGAAGGACTTGAAGGAAAGGGTAATGGTAGCACAACTCCAGGGGGCGAATACAGGAAGGGAGCAATATAGGGGAGGATACCAGCAGAATACCCCTAGAGTACAGCCACCTAGTAACAATTCATCGACATCATATGTAGGACGCCAAGACCTAGGACAGGATCAATGTGCATTTTGCAAAGAATATGGACACTGGAAAACCCAATGCCAGGCTTTGTTAGGAGCTGGTAGGGGCAGAGGGGCGATGGAAATAGCAAGTGGACAGAGAGGAAGAGGACGTGGGAGAGGGTACACGAGTGAAGCAAGCGAGGAAAGGCCAGGAAGAGTGAACACATTTGACCATCCCAAACAGAATCAGTACCAACAGACAGATTATGACAATACGTACGACTTTGCATAGGACAGCCAGGGGCAAGGGAGGGATCCAGTCGAGCTCTATATTGATCAGCAAGGCCCTTATGTTACCGCTGAGGTCCTGGGCACAAAGTCGCCATTTCTGGTAGACACGGGAGCAACACGTAGTGCACTATCCAAACGACTGATTTCAAGGGCACCCTTGTCAGGCTCACATGTGACCTCAATAGGATTTGACGGTACGCCCTCCACCAACCCTTTGTCCCGACCGATCTTAGCGACTGACACGACAGTTAACATATACACCGACAACCAATATGCCTTCAGGGTGGTTCACCATTTTGGAATCTTATGGAAAGAAAGAGGGTTCCTGACTTCACACGGTACACCCATCCTGCATAGAGATTTAGTCTCCGCCTTGACGCAAGCAGTCCTCCTCCCCAAGAAGTTAGCAGTGATAAAATGCCAAGCACATAGGAAAGTGACTGATCTCATTGGACAGGGAAATGCACTAGCAGACGTTACTGCCCGAGCCACTGCAGGAGACAGAACTACGCAGATTACTTGCATAATTTGACAAACGAGCTAACAATTATCCACCAACAGGTGCAGCAAGCCTTGCCTGACTATCCAGGGGCCCGGGACATGAAATAAAGTCAGGCGACCATGTTTGATAAGAACGAAGAATCTGGAGCCCAGGTGGACGGGCCCCTGGCAAGTCCTGAGCACCACCCGAACTGCCCTCCGAGTGGAAATAAAATGAAACTGACTGCACGCTCCATTGCAAACGAGTCCCTCCAACCCTGGCAACCTGTGAAGGGGTGGAGGTGCAAGAGGAAGTACTCGCAAAAGACCGACCAGCTCTGAGTTGCTACCCACAAGAAGACACCCTCCAACTATCTGAATTTCCCGACCCCACGGTGCTATCCAAGGAAGGGTACAACCTAAGATCGACAAAAAGGGGAGCTCCAACAACCAGGCCACTAACTGAGTCGGAGTCTCAGATCGGTAGCACAGCCAAACAACGCTACCAGGAAAAACACCAGACAAAAGTCTGTGGTCCTAACAGTTGGTGAGCTCCTCGAAGATGATGGAAGAGACGGAACACCTGCAAAGCCACCGCAAAGACACCAAGACTTTTGAACTGCACAGTACAAAGACAATTGCACTTGTAGCTGCATTTCTCACCTGCCTCCTGCTAATGGTCACACTCTGGATCATTGAAGAGAATGCACCTGCATACAGAACATTGTCACCAACCATGCAACCAATCACAAAGAAAGAACACTACCTGGTGTCACTACCGCCACATCTCCGAGAACGACGCAAAGAATTCTGGAATAATTCTTTCGTACAGATGCTGCACCAGCACAATCTTGCCACCAATGCCATTAACTGTTGGGTCTGTGGGCTGCTACCACATGCCACTGAACATTCCATCCCTTTCATCCCTTCACCCTTTTCTGTTCATGGATCTTGCCTTGCCTGGATGATGCTCCTACAAGAAAGTTACAAAGACAATGCCACTTCCGATGGGACAATCGCTCAGTTCTACAACGAGTTCTGGCTAAACCAAACAGGAAGAACAGCAGCTCCCTTTGCCCTCACACCTCCAATACGACATTCCCAATGAATGTCCCCTCCAAAGAACGAGTGGAAATACAAGTGTTCAATAATCCTGTCAGAGCCACATTTTCCTACCTGAAGAAAAGAACTGCTGCAACACCGACTGTGGCCCTATCTGTGGTGAACGTCTCTGGCCTTGTATGCATTGAAGGCCGTGGGACTGAGAATGTGGGTCACAGCACCTGTAACATTGTAAGGACTTTGAACACTGCCAACCCTCCAGCATTTGTTGCATCACCCAATATGTACTTTGTTTGTGGAACCAAAGCCTACACCTGGCTCCCAGGAAACTGGGGGCACGTGCTACATCGCCTTTGTTCTGCCACCAACCTACACAGCCCCTGCAGAGCATCATCGAGAAAAGCGTTCTAAAGACATTGATCAAACAGACTCTGCCTCATCACAGTTCCTCGACGCAGCCTGATAATTCACCTTCTGTCTATGAAGCAATCGAACATCTCCATAGACTATCTTCAGAAATTCATCAAGGATCAGAGACTTGGACAATTGGAAGTTGGCTTTGGGGCATCTTGAAGGACTGGGGTTGGAAAATATCAATGTTTCTCTTGGTCCCAGTATTGGCAATATGTGGTTGCTGTTTGGGTGTACACTGTATACCACCTTTGTGTTCTCTTTGCCTAAGTGCCTTGCGCCCTAAGAATATGGACACTCAGTTAACAAAAATGAGAGTAATGTATGAACAAGAAATACAGGACATTATGGAGATCGAAATAGACTAACAAGATGGCTAGTTATGTTCAAAGGGGCCACTGTTAAAAGCAAAATGACAATTATGAACATTACCTGCGCCATCTTGTCTGGTGAAATTCTATGTGCACATAAGTTACAGTCATTTCAATCTATCACAGCCATTTTGTACTCTGTTGGTCACCTTTGTTTCACCCTGCCCTTACTAGCATCCCTCTGACCCTCTGACCGACCTGGTATGTGTGCTGGGGGCTATAAACTCTATTGCCACAACAAACCTCAGCGCCACTTGCTGCCACAAACTCGTTTTTCCTCTCATCCCTGTTTTCAGACAAGCTTTTGGACGCTCTACCCTTTACTACACCTAGTTACACAAACAGGCTCCAAACACCAAAGAGACTCTTACAAAATGATTTATTGCACTGCAAACAGCAAGACTTGTTATTACCAACAATGGGACCTGTTTTTATCAACAGAACGGACTCTTAGATCTGACCGGTCTCACTCGTTTTTAGACCCTGAAGCAAGGTCCAGCTGCAATTAAATTGTCTGTTTTTGACCTGGGCGGGAGGAGAGTTAATGTTGGGCTTGTGTAACCATGTTGATGAAACAATGTCGGGTTTGTGTGACAACCTGCCCGGGGCGGAGACTCCAAGCTTGTAACCATGATAAATGAAACAAATACATTGTGTAAAACCTGTATAAAAGGAAGAGCCAAAAGCATTGCCAGCAGAACACCTCCCTGATGACATCCTGGTGTCAGCAGTTGACGTGGTCTCCTCATGAGAAATAAACCATTTTCTTCTCTTCCAGTTTCCAGCGCTTGCCTCCTTATTTTGATAGCGAACCCAAAGTGAATTAGAGGTGGAACCCTGCACCGGGCAGCATTGAGGGTCTTAGAAGACTCGCTGCCTTTCACACCCACTCAGTCAGCAAAGGAATTCACACACTCAATAACTGAACTCTAGGCCAATTGTTTTGTATAAAAAAATATACTGTTGTTTTATTTCTAGAACCAAGCAAGCCTGGTACAGGTAAGCATGAAAATACTTTGCAGTGGTAAATTACTTGTAGGAACACAGTTCAAAATTGTGGTGTCACTTGTACTGGTTTTGGTTACAGGTTTAAGTAAGCAGTTTGCAACACATTGCAGGTATAGTACATTCGAATGAATGGGCTTTTTGATAAAAATGCAGTTAATTACTTTTCAGATTACTTTGGTTACCACAGGACTGGATCCTGGATTCAGCCCTGGGACATTTCCTGAAAACAGGTGAGTAAATGCGTTTTGGTTAGAGGTACGATTTTTAAAGAATATTCTTGTATTTCAAAAGTTGACAGAAGAATTTTCACAGAAAACAGTCAATGGTTTCGTATGGAGGGAAATTGTATCATCGATAAATTGCATTTGTGATTACTTTTCCTAATCAGTGCTGGATACCTAGATTCAGCACTAGGACATCTTTAGTAAACAAGTGAGTAACTTCGTTTTGGTAACTCGTACGATTTTTAAAGAATATTTATAATTTGCAAAACTCGACACTTAGAAACTTTTTTCACATAGAGTCACCAATGTTATCCTATGGAAGGAAATTCACTTAGCAGGTAAGTTAGGTTATCGATACTTTTTCTTACTCAGTGCTGGATCCTGGATTCAGCACTGGGGCATTTCCTGAAAACAGTTGAAAGAATGCGTTTTGGTTATTCGGCTGATTTTTAAGGAATATTTGTAGTTTTCAAAAGTCAACACTTAGAAACTTTTTGGGAGAAAAAGCGTCAATGTTATCCTATGAGGAAAAATGAGTTATCGGTTTCAAGGTAAGTAATCGGTCTTTTGAGTTAGGGTTCTGGGGTTAGACTCAGGGGTCTCCGAGGGTCAGTGATGCACTGTTGTTGCACCCTCAGCGGCACTCGGGCGGCCGGGTGCAGAATGTTGAGACCCAATGTTATCCTATGGAGGATAGGGGGGCTCCGGTTGGTGGCGGCTGGTAAGCAGGCCACAGCGTTGTGGGAGCAAAGCTCCTAGGGTTAAGCTCAGGGCAAGTTGGGGACCAAGTTAGCACAGAAGGGACACCCTCAGCGGCGCTAGGGCAGCCGGGTGCAGGGTGCTGTTTTGAGGTCGGGTGCCCTGTTGATTTCAACGGGGATTCTCCGGGACAAAGAAACGCTGCAGGCTCGGGGACGAGGATCTTCCAGGAGTGACCACCACTTCGAGGGGTAAGTTGGGATGTAGAGGGATGGTTAGGCACTGCTGGGTTGGGCACACAAGGCCGTGGGGCGTCGGGTGCAGGGGTGCCTTTGGACATCAGATTTTCTTACCCGCTCTGGTCGCGGTAGGGGGGTCCTCTGGATTGAGGCTGCAGGCGTTGTCGGGAGGCTTGAGGCAGGTCAGGGTTCGCCGGATCTCGGGTCAGGATCACCGGGGGGACCTCCTCGTGGTGTTTGTTCACTCAAACACGGGCCGGGCTCGGCGGGTGCAGAGTGTGTTGGATTCGCGGTTCCTGGCTGGCACCAGAAGCTGCAGTTTAAACACGTCCGGTGTTCTCGGGAGAAACAGCTGGATAAGGGAATGCAGGCAGGTCCTCCGGGGTTTGTGAGGTTGCTGGCCACTGGACACGCCGGGGTTTCGCAGGAGCAGGTTCGAGGGGAGACAGGCCTGTAGGGCTGGGGCCAAGTCAGTGGGCACTGTCCTCTTGTTAGCTCTGCACGGCTTCTCGTCCTTCTTCTTTTCTTGTCGCTGCTGGGTCTGTAAAAGCAAGGTTCAGGGTGCCCCTAAATACTGGATTTAAGGGTGTTACAGGTAGGGCAAGGGCAGGGACCAATGGGTCCCTTCCCTGGGGTGAGTACACCCCCTATTCTGCCACCCTCCAGTGGGAGGGGGGCAGGAGCCTAGTCCTGATTGGCTGGGTCCCCCCATCCTCAAGATGGCGGGGACTCGAGGTTGTGCTTCACCTCGCCTCCCCCACCCTAGGGGTGGGGTAGGCAGAGGTGGGCACACCTCTCTTCTTGCCTTTGAAGCTTCTCCTTCGTGAACCCTGCTCATCCTGGGGGAGGGGGCTTGGCACCTCGTCCCAGGCTGTGCATGGTTTCAGGCCCCCGAGAGCAGCAGCTCTCGACCCAGGGGTCTAGAAACATGTGTGGGGTGGCAGCCTCGGCAGCCACTCAGTCAGGTCCGTGGGAGTTGGTCGAGTTTCAGGGGGCATCTGTAAGATGCCGTCTGTCGTGTATTTTACATTAAATCCCACACTGGCATCAGTGTGGGTTTAATGTGCTGAGAAGTTTGATACCAAACTTCTCAGTCTTTAGTGCAGCCATATACTCTTAATGGCAGCACGGCACAAACAGTGCCCAGGAATGGACCTAGGCACTGTAGGGGTACAGGGCTCACGCACCTGTACCCTCACCACTGGCATAGGGCACCCAGCTAGAGGGGTGACTGATGGATGCCAGGACAGGGATGTGTGCCATGTCGACTCTTCACTTTGGTCTGCACCAAGACACGCAGCCTGCAAGGGCAGGGTGTGTGTGTCAAGGTACAGGGCCTCTAAGGGTGGCACAATGAGTGCTGCAGCCCTTAGGGCCTTCTCTGGTCACAGTGCCCTGGGTACCTGTGGTACCATTTACCAGGGGCTTACATGTGGCCAGAGATGCCAATTGGGTTTAGGCTTCAATGCAGTTTTAGGGAAGGAACACAGGCCCTGGGTACCTGTTTGGCAGGAGCCCAGGGCACACTCAGTCAAAACACATCAGCAAAAAGTGGGGGCATACTCATGCAAGAAAGAGGGCACTTTCTCACAGTATACTAAAATGAAAAGGAGGCAAAATATAACAAGATACAAAGCACAGAATATAAAGTAGACAGGTTCCATAAAGGAACTTCCCTACTCTAAATAAAGCTTCAAAAGTATCAAGGGGAATTCCGACAGGAAGGTGTCAGCATCAGAGAAACCAAGTTGAGGTTCTCCTGGGTGAAACGGGCATTGAAGCATGAAGCTCAACGCCCTTAGCAAAGAAAATCTGCAGATTGAGAAAGGCGTTCTCTCAGCAAAGTCTTAGAATAGTTAATAGTTATTTGTATGTTTTCTCAAAATAGTTAGCAGATCCGCTAATTATTCTAAGAAATCATACAAATAATACACATAGAAAGTTCTGGAAGCTCCCTCCACTGAATCTCTCTGGAGGTATGTGTGTTGATGAAATTATTACAGCTCTGGGCTGGATTAGTTTACTACTTTTTTGGATCCCTTTTTGGTTACAGTAACTTTAGATGTGCTGTTTGCGAATAGCAGTGGGCTATCTCTTTGGTGGGTAGGTGCATGTCTCCTCCTAAACCCCTCTCTATACCCCTCCATACTCTTCTTAAAACCCTCCCATTTAGCAGTAAGTATGCCCCTTTTTCCGGACACTCCCTGGCCCTTCCCACAGTTACTACTAAGTAGTAAACGTACATGTGTGAGGAGAGGTGGTGGCGGAGATTTACACTTGTAGGCTTGTGAATACCATATTGGAGTACCTTAGTCTTACTACTGTAGTACTGCTAAATGTACTAGAAAATGAAGTGAGTGAATAACCGCGTTGGATGTGAAGGGGAGTGATTATTATAGAATGCATGTTTATTTTATGTCATTTTCTTTGCAACATAATAATCAATTCTGCTTGCATATGTTCTCAGCATTTAATCTGAGTTGACTGTTCTACTCTACATAAATGCTATAGAGTTGTAAACAAAGTTTCATAGGAAGCTGATAGCGTTTTCCGTTTATTATTGTTCAAAGGACACAGTCTTACGGAATTAAAATAAGCAAAAAGAGGACCTGGCCAATTTCTGCTAATTATTTAGCCGGATAGCTGATCCACTATAATTTTTTACACAGCACCTACCTTACACCGGTGAAGCTACCGCGTATCTCACAAAGCCATGCAGACACGTGCCCCAGATGTGGAACCGAGGGGACAGATTTCCTGCACTTGGCTTGGGCATGTCCTGGGTTGCGACAGTTTTGGACTCGAGTTGTGGCAAGGGTACGCACATGCACAAGTCTCCCCTTACGTGAAGAGCCAATACAATGACTGTTGGGCTTTATACGAAAACCCAAGAAATGGAAAATGGCGTACAGACTGCTGCAGCTGATGATGGTCCTGGCTAGGCGCAGAGTGGCCATAACCTGGATGGGACAAAGAGGCCCAGACATAACAGCATGGCTAGGAACGTGAGGGAGTGGGCCTTAGCGGAAGAAATCCATATGAAATTACATCGTAAAGATGATAAGCTCCAGTCAGACCTAACTGAATGGCGGGAAATCTGTAATTCTGCCCTCAATCCTGATCATTCAGAGAATGATCAGCACAACACTGGGCTGTACGAGAGAGGAACGAATGGAGCTGAGAACGGACTGGGAGAGTAGTGGGTGTGTGAGGAACTGCTGTGCGCCCCCTTCCTACCTACATGTCATGATTGTAATGTTTTTTACCATGCCTCATTGTCACTTGAAATACTATATTTGGCAGAATGTTGGCCTTAGGACACCAGGTGCTGTGCAGATGATGTTTATATATCAAAGACTGCTGCATTGTTTGTTTGTTAAAAATCCAAAAATAAACCTTTTTTAAAAAAAAAATATTTAGCCGGAAAGATTCACCAATGGCTAAATAATGTTAAATAAGCTAAGAACAGGGTGTGAAAGGCTAGAGTGGAACATCATACCAGGCAACCCAGACGAGACAGGACATGAAGAAACGCATTACCTACTTTGGCTGAAGAATAACGGGAGGCATTCAGCCTTCACTTGCTGACCTTATCAGCCTCTCAGCAAGCACAGATGAGCATAGCAGACGTTGCTATTTTATTGATCATAAAGCTTTATTGTTCAAACAGGTATGCAGGTGTAGACCATTTTCCAAACTCAAATTGGACTTCATTTTGGTGCTAAGATTAGACTAGTAAATTGAAGAATAAGGGTGGGATTCATATTAAGGGATACAGTCAATATGTTGAAATATGATCTGTTTTTTACACAGTTGGTAAACGTTGCAGCTACCATTCTGTTTATCTTTATTGTATTTACAATTCATAATATGTGCACTAGTATAGGATTTTCATTTTAAAATAAATCTTTAAAATATATTTCCATTGTTTCCTAGTATTCTTGAGTGTCCCTTGTCGTAATTAAAGAGGGTTTAGATTGCTGATATTCTGTCTTGGACAGCTTTTGCTTTGATCTTACAGCCACTTGTCAGCTTTATTCTCTTCATTGTAACAATACTGTTTTATCCTAAGCAGCGCATATCCTGCTTTCTCTTTGTATAATGCTTTTACCTGCACTCTGAGCACAATGATTTATGCCAGATTTTATTGAAGCCCTTTCCAATTCTCTCAATTGACTCTCAAGTTTCTCCCACAATTCATGTCTAGATTTATTGCAATCAAGAGCGGATGAGATTAGGTCGGTGTCCCTTAACTGCCTTAAATGGCATCCCAGATGATCTTGTCACTAACCTCCCCCATTTGATTGTAGTCTGAGTACACTTGGATAAATTCCTCTGTCTTTTCACCAGTTGTTCTGTTTCTTAATAGGTCATCTCTTAATTTCCAGTGTCTATCCTGTCGTATGTGTCTCGTGCGTGAAGGTACACTGAAAGTTAGTGTTATAGGGGCAACATTTGATAAAGCTATGGGGTCTATGTACGTGTAATAAATGTTCTGTAGTATGAAGGTCAAAACAAGCAAATGCTGTAGTCTAGCATTTGTTTATACACTGTGGAGTAATATGTAGACTCTAGTTGGTCTAGGGCAGGCGTTGTGTTCGCCTAGCGTCTATAAGACCTAAGGTTACCATCTAGTCTCTACATTTTTGG
This sequence comes from Calotriton arnoldi, assembly GCA_963921515.1. NCBI lineage: Eukaryota > Metazoa > Chordata > Amphibia > Caudata > Salamandridae > Calotriton > Calotriton arnoldi. The sequence continues at coordinate 2,200,607 of CAWUFW010001574.1, forward strand.
ACAGTGAGCCCATCTGTCATGAGTAAATGGCTGGCCAGATCTTTGCACTGTCCATAAATACAGTAAGATCCCCCAGTATCACATTCCTTTTTCTATTTGTAGGGCATCTCTGATTACCTCTCTTAGAAATATTTCCTGGCCTCTGTTGGGGCATTGAGGGTGATTACTATGAATTTGTACACATCTGCTTGTAGTGCTGTTGACAGAGATCTACCCATTGCATCCACATGAAACCTTCATCACATCCCTCCCCACATTCAGCTTGTTGGACTGCAAAAGCATTTGACCGACTCCTTCTAGCATTGTGCAAGTTAAGTTAGCATTTGCAGCGCCATTTTGTCTTCAGCCGCCATTTTGTACTGTGATCCAAAATAAGCTTCTGTCTCATGAACGGTCTGCCTCAGCGAAAAGCTGCTTCGAGTTGCTTTTGTTTATCGCATTCAAGGTTTAACCCTTATGTACTAATGAATAGCTTATTCTGCCTTCGCATGCCTTTCCTCTCTCATAGTCCTGCTCCCACACTAGAGAGCGTTGAGCTTGAACAAGATGATTTCAAACACAACCTAGAAGAGGGACAATATGTTTCGATAGCTGACAGTAGATGTGGGGGAAACACACAGGAGTGTTAAAACTGCCCTCACACACAGCAAGCTGTGTCATGCTTCATCATAGGGCTGCTGACACACCTCCGCGCAGACCAACGCAGGAGGTGGAGCAATAGGGAGGGGGAAGACAATACAACAAAAAATGACAATAATGTGGGATCACAGGTGAGAAAATGTGCAGATATAGTGATTTAAAACTGGTTTCAGGGAGTCCCTATTACAATTTTAATACTGGGTACCCTGTCCAGATTAAAAATGGACCAGTGGGTGATGGGTTGGGGGAGCTTATGATGAGACACCAACCCCTCCACTCTGCAAAACCGTCGACATGTTTCAGCCGGCAAATTGTAATACCCCGGCTTTCATCAGGACTCTCAACAGTATGATCCCTTGGATACTAACCCTACCTCCTTATGATCCAGGGGTTAAGGAAAAGTCACCCTACTGAGTCACTGCTCAGCTTAAATGTGGTAGAGCTCCTCGCTCTCCGAGAGGAACCTGTAAAAAAATAATAAAAACAAATAAAGTGTAAAGTGCTGTGCCCTTCGTGCTACACATAATACAAAATATCACGGTGTCTCAACCCCACAAACACTCAGCAAATCATACAGGACGTAATGAAACCAACACAGGTCAAAGGTAAAAGATATAGTGCCTGGCAGCGTGTCGATATTAAATCAATCGTCCTGTTAGCGTGTACACAACATATACGCAAAAGTATTCAAGGTAATACCGTGTTGTTAACACTTAAAAAGTGTGGGCATCAATGCTGGGAGACACACTGTACACCATCACAAGCCATAATGTAATGCTTACCGAGTTCATTTAAAATCTAAACTTGAACTGGCGGGGGAGTGAGGACAGCTCCCTATAGTCACACTGTGTTGGACATGGAGAATAAGAGATAATCAAGATAGTTACAAACAGAGAGTGAAATGTTAAACGAAATGCCGTAGGGGACTTCATGAGTCAGGCTCTATTAATGCCAAAGTGGTGCGATCAGCTCGAAACCCCCAGGAGAGGTATTGGAGCCGCACTGGTTAAAACCAGTATCATCCTTTAGCGAGGTTTAGCCCGAGTGACTCGACATAGGCTGTCACCACGGGCCTTCCTTAGTTAGTCTCTACAATCCCCCACTTACTTGTCAAGGTGAGCTGTGGCCAAACAAACTTTGTCTCTCCCGGCGCCGCGTAGAAGTACGCTGCGGTGCTGCCGAGGCTCCGGTTAAATGAGGCAGGTTCCGCCCACGTTTGCGTCAAAGCCCCACGTGACCGCTGTCACCCGGAAGTGTGTGCAACTAGAGCGTAAACCTCTGTATTAGTTCTCCAGTACCGGGGCACCTATTTGATTCAGCCAAAGCCCGGAGTGGACTCAGAAGGCAAGTTGCTCCGGGTGCATAGTTCCCAAGGGGGCTACTATGGAGATATTCAAACTCACTCTATTGTTCGCTCTTAATCAAGTGTGTTTAAAATTTGGTGGTGTGTTAGCAAAAAGGGGGGCCATGCTTCAATGAAGGGAGCTGCTGGATTCGATGGATTGGGGACATTTGATCTGGCAAATCTCTCGCAGTTCTCAGAGATGAGGAAAATGAAAGCACCCATCTCCAATGTATAGACCCTTTCATATAAAAAGGGTTTCAGGATCTGCTGGGGTAATTAGCCATTCCACAGAGTGTCCACATGGGTGACAAAAGTGGTGGCTCATAAGTGACATATAGGTCACATCTGAATCCTACAAAGCTGGTTACAAGTTGTTCAAACTATTCCAAGGTATGTCGTCATTCAACCCATTAGAATGGCTACGAGCCCTGTAGATACATTTGTGTTCCCTAATAAAGAGGGCCCTCTCTGGGTTTCTCATATTCATGTTCAGGTTAGGTTTGTCGATGACCGTCCAGAAGAAGTCCTCAGCCGAGTGACTCTTCTCTTTATAGTGAGTGGTAAGTTTGCTGATAGTCCTTTGGCATCTGAACGTGGACCTATGTTCCATGATCCTCGTTTTCACCCGCCTGGTCGTCATCCCGATGTAGATGAGATCGCAGGGGCATCTCAACATGTAGATCACGTTGGTCGAGTTACAATTAGTGTGCCTCCGTTGCTCCCAAGGGTGGGTACGTCCGACGTTCACTGTTTTGGTATTAGCTGTCAGATGGCACACATCGCACATCCCACACCTCGTATGACCTGTCACCGGGCTAGGGGCCAAGTAAGTCTTCCTTCCTCTGTAGTATCATGTCTGGGTAAGGGATTTCTGGGTCTAGTATGGACCAACATGTCCTTAATATTCTGGCTCCTCTTAAATGAGAAAATGGGCTTTTCCAGCTGTGGACCATTAGAGTTGAGGCTCTTCCAATTCCGTAAGATGATCTTTTGGATGCTGCTAGAGGCAGTATTGAATGTGGTAACACATACTGTCCTCTCGGTGGATGGTTTTTCAACTGACTCCAGGAGGGCATCCCGGTGGCAGTTGCTCGCTCTCTTGCGAGCCCTCTTGATGGTCCGTTGTGGGTACTTCCTTTGGAGGAGTTTCTTTTGTAGGATGTCAGCTTCCGACCTGAAGTCTGCTACATTAGAACAGTTCCGGCGGAGGCGTAAGAACTGCCCTACCGGGAGATTTTCCCTGAGGGATTTGGGGTGAAAGCTTTCGAATGAAAGCAGACTGTTCCTGTCAGTCGGTTTATGGAACATTGTCGTCTGCAGTCCCCCCTCCGCAGGGAAAATAGTAAGATCCAGGAAGGGGAGGTCCTTCTTGGTAATGGTGGAAGTGAACAGGAGTAAAGGATTACGGCTATTAAGCCAAATCAGGAACTCATCCAGCGACTGCCTGTCCCCCTCCCAGATCAGGAGGACATCATCAATAAAGCTTCGCCAGACCTTGATGTTACTGTTCCAAGTTCCTCCTGAGGCGTAGATGTATTGGTCCTCAAAAGCTGACATGTATAGTCCTGCTAAACTGGGGGCAAAGACGCTCCCCATGGAAGTCCCATGTGTTTGGAGGCAGTGGGTTCCCTGGAACTCGAAAAAGTTCTTCGTTAGTGCAATTTCAGCCAGGTGTAGAATAAAGGGTCTTGGGGTGCTGAACTCCCACTCAACAGTATACAAGATTTCCTCAACCACTCGCAGGGTCTCCCTCTGCGGTATATTAGTATACAGGGACTCCACGTCCAGACTCACCAGGAACTCTTCAGCAGGGTTAAATTGCAGATCCTTCAATAGGAGCAGTACCTCTGTAGTATCCTTAAGGTACGCTGGTCTGGATTGGACTATATGCTTGAAGAAAAAGTCACAAAATTGTGAGAGTGGCTCCAGTAGTGACCCAATGCCTGATACTATGGGTCTCCCCGGTGGGGGTCTTGTGAGCTTGTGCACTTTCGGGAGGGTGTAAAAGTATGGGGTTACTGGTTGAGATTGGCACAGGAAACTCCCCTCTTTCTTGGTGATCCACTCATTCTGCACTGCTTCCTCCACAACGGACACTATTTCCTTCCTGATGCCCTCAGTCGGGTCCCCTCTCAACATTGTATAGTTCCTCCTGTCGGCGAGAAGTCTCAAACATTCTGTTTCGTAGGCAGCCCTGCTCTGAATAACGATGGCTCCCCCTTTGTCTGCCGGCTTAATCACAAGGTCCTGGTTGTTCCTGAGTTCATCTAGGGCTCTTCTCTCTACGTTGGATAGATTCCTAAAAGTGGATTTGTTACGCCCTGCCAATGCTTCCACCTCATGGGTGACTGCCTGCTCAAAGGTTTCCACCTCTATAGGGAGGGTGCCTACAGCTGGTGTGAACTTGGACCTCGGGCGGAAGGTGGTGTCCCCTCCTTGTTCTGCTTGTCCTTCCTGGTCCCCAAAGAAAACTCTAAGTCGGATGTTGCGAAAAAATCCCGCTAGCTCCTGTTGAATTTTGACGGTATCCAAAGAGTTGGTAGGTACAAAACCCAGTCTCTTGTTAAGTACTGCTACCTGGGCGCCAGTTAGAGGGATCTCTGTGAGGTTCATCACTAGGGAGGTTATTCCCTGCTCGTGCCTGGTGTCGGGTCCCTCGCCATGCTCCTGGTGACCCTCTGTTCGAATTCCTCCCATTGCACCCCTATTGCTCCCTTCTGCTTGCCCCCGCCTCTCCCTCGGCCTCTCCCTAAAAAAGAATTGGGCATTTGGGGGAACTGTGTCACTGGGCCTCCCTGCATTCCTGGGACATGTTGCTGGTATAATGGGGGCCAACCAAAGTTGTTATTTGGCTAGTTTGGATAGACCGGGTTGAATTGGGGACGGGGACCTCCGAAGAAACCTCTGCCTCTTTGCCTTCTACGGGGCTTTCTTACGTAGTCGCTGTCCTCACTACTCGTACTCGTCCTGTCCGAAGCTCTACCCTCCCTACCCTGGCCTCTCTTCATATCATCCATCTTTTTCTGGATGTACTCATCCGTAATGTAGGGGTAGACACTTTCCCTTGAGAATTTCTTTAAGTCCTTCTGGAGTTTATCTACCTTTGATCTTAATAGGTAGTCTTTATGTTCCGCAATCTCATTATTTATTTCCTCCAGTTTCTTTTTGAAGGTGGCTGATAGGATACTAGTCTTGATGCCCTGTTCGTTGGCCTGGATTTTGATGTAGAGGGCATCGGCTGTTCTTCTCGCCATATTAATGATAAGAATCAGCCAACCCTTGGGAGCAATGGAGGCACACTAATTGTAACTCGACCAACGTGATCTACATGTTGAGATGCCCCTGCGATCTCATCTACATCGGGATGACGACCAGGCGGGTGAAAACGAGGATCATGGAACATAGGTCCACGTTCAGATGCCAAAGGACTATCAGCAAACTTACCACTCACTATAAAGAGAAGAGTCACTCGGCTGAGGACTTCTTCTGGACGGTCATCGACAAACCTAACCTGAACATGAATATGAGAAACCCAGAGAGGGCCCTCTTTATTAGGGAACAGAAATGTATCTACAGGGCTCGTAGCCATTCTAATGGGTTGAATGACGACATACCTTGGAATAGTTTGAACAACTTGTAACCAGCTTTGTAGGATTCAGATGTGACCTATATGTCACTTATGAGCCACCACTTTTGTCACCCATGTGGACACTCTGTGGAATGGCTAACTACCGCAGCAGATCCTGAAACCCTTTTTATATGAAAGGGTCTATACATTGGAGATGGGTGCTTTCATTTTCCTCATCTCTGAGAACTGCGAGAGATTTGCCAGATCAAATGTCCCCAATCCATCGAATCCAGCAGCTCCCTTCATTGAAGCATGGCCCCCCTTTTTGCTAACACACCACCAAATTTTAAACACACTTGATTAAGAGCGAACAATAGAGTGAGTTTGAATATCTCCATAGTAGCACCCTTGGGAACTATGCACCCGGAGCAACTTGCCTTCTGAGTCCACTCCGGGCTTTGGCTGAATCAAATTGGTGCCCCGGTACTGGAGAACTAATACGGAGGTTTACACTCTAGTTGCACACACTTCCGGGTGACAGCGGTCACGTGGGGCGATGACGCAAACGTGGGCGGAACCTGCCTCATTTAACGGGAGCCTCGGCAGCACCGCAGCGTACTTCTACGCGGCGCCGGGAGAGACAAAGTTTGTTTGGCCACAGCTCACCTTGACGAAGTAAGTGGGGGATTGTAGAGACTAACTAAGGAAGGCCCGTGGTGACAGCCTATGTCGAGTCACTCGGGCTAAACCTCGCTAAAGGATGATACTGGTTTTAACCAGTGCGGCTCCAATACCTCTCCTGGGGGTTTCAAGCTGATCGCACCACTTTGGCATTAATAGAGCCTGACTCATGACATCCCCTACGGCATTTCGTTTAACATTTCACTCTCTGTTTGTAACTATCTTGATTATCTCTTATTCCCCATGTCCAACAGAGTGTGACTATAGGGAGCTGTCCTCACTCCCCCGCCAGTTCAAGTTTAGATTTTAAATGAACTCGGTAAGCGTTACATTATGGCTTGTGATGGTGTACAGTGTGTCTCCCAGCATTGATGCCCACACTTTTTAAGTGTTAACAACACGGTATTACCTTGAATACTTTTGCGTATATGTTGTGTACACGCTAACAGGACGATTGATTTAATATCGAGACGCTGCCGGGCACTATATCTTTTACCTTTGACCTGTGCTGGTGTCGTTACGTCCTGTATGATTTGCTGAGTGTTTGTGGGGTTGAGACACCGTGATATTTTGTATTATGTGTAGCACGAAGGGCACAGCACTTTACACTTTATTTGTTTTTATTGATTTTTTTACAGGTTCCTCTCGGATAGCGAGGGGCTCTACCACATTTAAGCTGAGCAGTGACTCAGTAGGGTGACTTTTCCTTAACCCCTGGATCATAAGGAGGTAGGGTTAGTATCCAAGGGATCATACTGTTGAGAGTCCTGATGAAAGCCGGGGTATTACAATTTGCCGGCTGAAACATGTCGACGGTTTTGCAGAGTGGAGGGGTTGGTGTCTCATCATAAGCTCCCCCAACCCATCACGCACTGGTCCATTTTTAATCTGGACAGGGTACCCAGTATTAAAATTGTAATAGGGACTCCCTGAAACCAGTTTTAAATCACTATATCTGCACATTTTCTCACCTGTGATCCCACATTATTGTCATTTTTTGTTGTATTGTCTTCCCCTCCCTATTGCTCCACCTCCTGCGTTGGTCTGCGCGGAGGTGTGTCAGCAGCCCTATGATGAAGCATGACACAGCTTGCTGTGTGTGAGGGCAGTTTTAACACTCCTGTGTGTTTCCCCCACATCTACTGTCAGCTATCGAAACATATTGTCCCTCTTCTAGGTTGTGTTTGAGATATTTGTGTAGGAGGTCGAAGTGGGACGTATTCCTCTTACCCCTCATTCCTCTTGTGAGTTTAGTTTCTTGAACAAGATGACCCTGAAAGTGTGATAACATGTACCCGTTCTGCAGGTAGTAGCTCATCCTACTGTACCTCCTTTGTCCAACAGTGCCTGAGCTGGAAAATTCCAGTCTGGGCGGGTCTTTAGGGGTGCTGAAATGTATATTATGTGTTACCAAGTTTGGTGAAGTCAGTCCCCTTGATAGCATCTAAGGAGGCTAGTCTGACTGGACTCCGCTTGAGCGCATTTTACTAATAAATAACTTGGTTTGTATTCTCTACTGTCTCATCGACTCTTCATTTCTTGGAAGGCTAAGAGGTGGTCGCGAGTGACCCGGGTGGCCCTTATCAGGTAACTTCCTTCAAGCTTAAGCAATATTGACACCTCACCTGTTTCATTATTTTCAGAGAAAAAATATTGTTTTGGACAAGACAAGATCAATCCCATCAAAGCAGATCGGTTTCTTGGAGTAGACATATCCCTTCGGATTGTGCAGTATGTTTAAGACGTCTTTGTGTGTCATTGGAGCATTTAGGCCACTGGCATCAAAGATAGTAAACATTGTCATATCAATATGTGAGCCAACTCTGGTTGTTACAGTTGTTGCATTATTGGTGAATAGTTATTTCTAAACATTGCTAAATTGTGCTATGAACCTTGTTGAAGGTGGATACCATCTTACCTTTAAATCGGTGATGAAAATCAACAGCTGTAAGACCAGTAATGCGAAAAACAACCCCCAAACAAAAAACATTGTGGTGATCTAGCCCCTCTTGGAACCTCACAACCCATTAACATTGATTCTATGACAAACATGGGCACTTTCCTCCTCTCTCCATTTTCTACAGTACTCCATATTCCAGCCCCCTGTATAATGGGGAGAGCCCTTGTTCAGGCATGTCCTTCACCTCTGTGTGCATCTGAGTCTTGTCAGTCTTGTGCGGATTCTCGTAGTCTCCAAACTCTTTGAAGCACTGCCGCACATCTGCCCTAGCTTCAGCTGTGTCTTTTAGGGATGAATACCTTTGCCCCCACCAGAGTCTTTTGGTGCATCATCTTGGCTGCCTCTCTACGGTTCTCTGAGAAGTTCGTGCTTTTGTCTGATTTGTTCAGATTACTCAGTACAGCAGTATTTCCAGCTTCCTGAAGGGATCTAGCAGTCATCTTCTTCCCGTCCCATTTGGTGATTATGCAGAAAGAGTGTCCCCATTGGTAGTAAATGTTCTGTGATTGCAGGACTTGTAATATTTGTACTTTGTGTTGTTGGAATAACTACTTCCCTTTCTCAAAAGCGCTAACCACTAGTTCTTCTTCTTTTCGTTAGCATAGTGATCACTTTAATGATGATTATATAGGGAATATAAATGGATCTATCTTGGGAGGGCCTCCTTGCCCTCCTATCATACCCACTCCATGAGTATGGTCTAGTCTCAGTGGACGGCCATGATGGCTGCCTCTAAAGAGTGCAACAGTTCTGGTACATGCCCTTGGAAGATGACCTGCTGCACCTTGCAGAATCTCTCTTCAGATGCTATTCTACTGCAATATGTTTTCTAAAGCTTCCTGCTCAAGAGCAGTTCTTCCATTTGTTCCTTCGGAGGTGCTTAATTCGAGGCAGTGGTTTCCGGTTCTCGGCACTGGCACGCAATTGTCAAATTCGGCATTTATGACAGTCTGGCACGTGGTGGCGCTGTCTATCTAATTTAGAGCTAAGGGAAACAAGAGTTGTTCGTTTATTCAATATACATTAAAAATGACAAATACCTGCCTCTCAAGCCATTGTTGTAGCTTTGGGGGCCTGGTATAGTCTGAACTGTCTCACTTGTAGGAGTGTTATAGTTAGTAATTGTGTTTGTGGTGCCATTGGTGGCACAGGCAGAGGCAATGGGCGGCGCAAACGGCCTCCTGACGAGGGCCATGGCACATATTCTTTTACAAGTTAAGCACTGTCTTCAGTGACAGGATGACTCCTCACTCCTGCGATCTCTTTGACTCTTCCTTGTAGGTCACACACTCTGGTTCCCAGGGACACAAGGGGCAGAGCTCGGCTGCTGGTAGCAGCTTTTGAGGTTCGATCTAACCGTGCCAGCCTTGGTCTTAATCTCTGTAGACATTAAGTCCAGCATTACATCAGTTTGTTCTGGCTCCACGTTGGAATGATTATTCGACTGTTGCTGTGGTGGATTGACAAGAGTTCTGTGCCTTTTTTACTTGTTTTGGCAAAGAATGTCTTTGACTGTTGTTTTCTTCTTGTTTCTGCTCAACCCATGTTCTTATTAGGGTTATGTGAAATGTGCTCCCTCAGTCGGTATCAGTGTAGCTGCCAATGATGCTGAGCGCAGCCCAGACAGCAGTGTGACCGTGTCTCATTGGTTATTACACTGTAGTGAATCCTCAGCGGATCTGAGAATAGAGTCAATGGCAATGTACGTCATCACCAGGACTTCGGTTATTATAGAACTGGGGTATAGTCCCATTATTGGCAACACACCCCACCCACACCACAACAGAGTATGCATGCATAAATAAATACACAACACAACTTTTGTTTGGGAAAATTAGTGCTGCAGGTTTATTCCATACAAAAGTATGCAATATGGTGGGTTATCTTACGGGCGATCCAAGGGCAGGCAGCTGTACCAACCTATGCTGCCCTGCCCGCCTGATGAGCCAAGCACTGTGGAGTAACCAATCAGCGCTACCCTTATGGGGGTGATCCCCTTCATGGATCACGTGACACATTGGTCCCTATTACTCACGCCCCTTTCAGGGCGGAGCGTAGCAAGGCAAGCCCCCGGTTGTTCAGGCCCACAACCGCCCGAAGGACTAACGGGGCGCCGACGTAATTGTTCCAGGACCCTCCCATGAGGCTCCTGGGATTTGGCTCTGGCACCCCTATTGTGCTCTTGCAGAGGTACTCTTCTGTACCCATTTGCTTCCAGATCGCCCTGTAACTCCTCCTGCAACGAGAAAGAAAACATTACAACGTTCGATGTATTTCGCCTGCCAACCCCACGCCGGGTAAGCGGTAGGGTGGGAGACGGCGTGTCCGGCGCAAAGAGGACGCCAAGATGGCCGGGGGAGGCATAAATACCTCCCCACCTCCTCTGCGTGCCGGAAGTGACGCGTCTGGTAGGGGGACTCCTCCTTGAGTCCCGCACATCATTGGGGGGTGGGGAAGTGCCCAAATGGCACTAAAGGGGCCGCCCGTTTAGGGTGGCCCCCTGCGAGGCCGCGGGCAGCCGCATAGTCCCATTATTGGCAACACACCCCACCCACACCACAACAGAGTATGCATGCATAAATAAATACACAACACAACTTTTGTTTGGGAAAATTAGTGCTGCAGGTTTATTCCATACAAAAGTATGCAATATGGTGGGTTATCTTACGGGCGATCCAAGGGCAGGCAGCTGTACCAACCTATGCTGCCCTGCCCGCCTGATGAGCCAAGCACTGTGGAGTAACCAATCAGCGCTACCCTTATGGGGGTGATCCCCTTACTGGATCACGTGACACATTGGTCCCTATTACTCACGCCCCTTTCAGGGCGGAGCGTAGCAAGGCAAGCCCCCGGTTGATCAGGCCCACAACCGCCCGAAGGACTAACGGGGCGCCGACGTAATTGTTCCAGGACCCTCCCATGAGGCTCCTGGGATTTGGCTCTGGCACCCCTATTGTGCTCTTGCAGAGGTACTCTTCTGTACCCATTTGCTTCCAGATCGCCCTGTAACTCCTCCACAGCTCTGGAGGCGGCCCCCGTCGCCTAAAGAGCCCCCCACCAAAACAGCTCCTTTCTCACTGCAACCTGAAATTTCCCGGGCCTCATTCATGTCCAGAGGAACAGATCCAAGCCCACCTGTGCAAGTGCACCCCAACATTGTCAAATTAACCTTTGGTGTTCGCCCGGCATAGCTCATGCCTGATGAAGCCAAAGCCCCTTGTTCTGCAAACTTGCGCATGGAGCGGTTTATCCTTCTCTGGGAATGTACCAGTGCCTCACATGCGCTGCAAGAATGTGATGGCCTCCCAGGAGGGAGCTCTACCCTTAAACATCGCTGTATTACCCTTCAAGCTGATGTGGCTCCCACCTCCTGCAACCTGAAGTTGCAGGCCTTCTAGCAGTTCGTGCTCCCTAACACCTGTTTCCCCAATACCTGGAACAGCAGCACACATGCTTGAAGACCGCTTCCACAACCAGGCTATATACTCTGGCTATGCGGGCGGGGCATTTCCTGCTCAACTGAAGCAACCCGTAACCCGCCCAGGGAGCAGGGTGCACCTACTTTGTTGAGGTTGACCAGACATGTGCACCGACCTTTGTGATTAATAAACCATGGCGAACAGGACTGATCGCCTAGCGCACACTACTGCAGTACATCAACCATTTGGAGTGACAACTTCGCCACCTGCCAGGCTTGCTTAACTAAAGCTCGATGACAGATACACACATACCTGCTAACCAGCTGTGACCCTTGATGTTCAACCCAGCTAATGACCTAGTACCTTGATATTCCAGGGAATATTGCCCTCCACAAGATCAAGCCGCACATGAGCCTATGGCCTACACCTACTGGGCCGAGGTGCATAGTGTGCTCTGGAATTGTCAGTGATGGTGCTCCAAACACATTTCAAACCGCTATTGGAGCCACAGCACACATTCTGGCCTAACCAGCTGGCGCATGCCACCTGGCTACCTTGCCGCTGCGAGATTTTGCTCTTAACGCCAACCTCTTGCGGCTACTGGTGCACATAGTCTGTAGGTCTACCCTCCACTCTATTTATGCCGATACCTGCAATGTACCCCTCTGCCCCTGTATGGGCGGGAAAATACCCGTAACATTGCAAATCCCCCTGCACTCACAGTCTCGGGCAGTCAGGAGGGGGAAGAGAGGTCCATAGAATTGGTTCTGCTATCTTGCTTGGCCACCTAGCCCGCAAGCACCCTCGACTGACAGCACCCTATCTGCTGTGTCGCCCGTGCAATGTCCGCGCCCTGGCGCAGGACGTCCCGATCGACACCTCTTCTAACAGACTGCCTTCAGGAAGCTGGAGTGAACGGTTGTATGTTGTGCACTGACCATAAAACCTAGGTTTGCTTTGAGAGGGATCAATTTGTTGCACTCAAACTAGTGGCAACGTGCAGTTCTATAGCATTCTACCCTGCAGGGTGTGACTGGACGATCCTAGACACCCCCTGTGAGCCAACCTGCTTTGACCCAAGATGCAAGGCACTACACCCGGTACACTTGGTTATCCCGAACTTAATTGCCCTCCCCCGGAATCGTGTGTAAAGGTACCCGGTCCCTGAATTACTCCCTAATAGTCTATGTGTCACGCCATGCTCCTTTTTATTCCTTGTTCAAAGCAGTGAACTCGCTCACCCACGAGACCTGCTAGAAGCAAGTTTAGTATAGCCTGTACATGGAATTAAATTCCCCCGCCAACTGCACAGAGGGCAAGCCATACTCACTGCTACTGATGCCTGACTAATTGGCCCTTGGAGGCCGTGGCAGTACTGCCCGGTCGGCAAGTACGCCCACGGTACAGTTGTAATTTAATACCTCCTGCCGCTGACAACTGCAGGTGCCTAATACCGGGCTGTGTGTATGCGGCCCAGGAAGCCTAAAAATAGGCTTGGTGTGGATGGGTAGTTAGCAATACCTGGCAATAAGTGTAATGCCTTTGACAAACCTCTCCTGACTGGCATCTATGCCATTCTTAAACATTCACGGTTTTGCCACATGTCACCCTTCTGGTTGGTGATATGGAACCTCCTACCCAGCATAAGCGGACAGTCTCGCGTTGCCGTCACACCACCTGTGGAGTGCCACTGCAACTAATAAAACTTACACCTTGACCATGGGTGGGTGGAGTCTAGCTCTCCCCAAACTTCTGCTGTTGAAACCCACGGACACACCTCCTGTCAGTTCAAATTAGTAATTCCTGTCACTGACCACCACAAGGGGCTCCTACTGGGCTGTGTAAGTGAGGCCCAGGGTGACCTTGACGATCGGCTTGGTGTGGATGGGTGCTAACATTACCTGGCTGAAGTGCAATCCCTTTGACAAACACTCCTGCCAAGATGTGCCACTCAGGTAGAAGCAAGAGTTATCCAGCCCACCTTACTTCCTGTCCCAGTTATCTGAGTAAATTGTGAAAGATGCACATTTGAAATGGTAGCGGATACTGTAACTTACGCCTGCAAATGCTCTGCACAGAGCAGCCCGCTAGACAATGGCTTCCATTGAAAGGCGGTGCCAACAGACCTCCTAGCTCTAAAGGCGGTACCTCTGAGTAGGGCTCTACTCTAACAAGTGCCCCATGCATCGGATACCGCCTCCGGCTGCAAGCCGCTTAGTGCTACTGATGCCTTGGCACTTCATGCCCCACAGCCAGCTCACCCTGCTACAATGCGCTCGTGACTGGGCCTCAAAAGTGCGGTGAAAGCGCGAGACTTCCTAGCCTGACCTTGGCTCTTCACCAGGCTCCCTCGCAAGAGCCAACCACAACCTTGTGGCCTAAAACATTCGCCCTGTGGGGCGGATGCGAATTGACTGCAAACCACTCCTAGGCGTTCTCTACCCATGTTGTAAATGGAGTTTCAGGTAGGCTAGGGTATGCACCTAAGCCTGGCCGAAGCCACCCCTCTAGTCAGGGGAAGGGGGTGCACACTTATGCTGACTCCTGCCCACCCCTTAGGTGGCTAGGCAGAGACTGGCTATCCCAGAGGCAGTTTAAATTTGATGTGCCATATGCACTCCCACATTGGCACCTGCAGCAGAGATTCCATACCAGGCAATTCTAAATACCCTGCGTATCGTCCACCCAAGAGAGACTTAGTACCATCTGCCCCTATTACTCTGTGCTACCAAACCTTATTATGACCTCACCGGTATTATATAACTCACTAGGTCAATCGGGCCACCGTCCTACAGCTCAGATAGCACAACCCCGTAGTTGTTGGCAGCAACTGTACTTCGCATAACAGCACAGAGTAAATAAAAATTGTGCTTTCCCCCCCTTGGGCTGGTAACTGACATCCAACAAGTCAGAACCTGGTCATGAGATCCCAGTTTCCTATAGTAAAACAATGATTATCCTGTACCATTAACAAATGTGCTACATGCCCGCATGCCCTAGCCCCCTGGTGCTACAGTGGGCAGCCACCCCCCTGGAGGCAGTGGTCTTTCCAACTCTCCTCCGAATTACGCAGCTATAGGGGCTCCAGATAATCTTAGGTGTGAGAAAAGTCTTTCTAACGTAGCCAACCGACGGTTTAAACATGTAAGTGACTGGCCCCCAATAGGGTGTGACCAAACCAAGGCTGAAGCAATAGGAGCATGAGGCCTTAAGCAACGGGTGTCTTTGTGTACTGGAAAATTACTTAGCCCCGCAAAGAACCATGGACATCCCCTAAATGCGGGTCACCAGATCGTCAAAGAAATATTGATGGATTTGAGACCTATGCGCCATCCAAACTACTGAATTAAAATTGGCGTGCATAGTTCTTTGAAAGAAAAGCATTGACTGACCCGCTCAAAGTCAAAGGACATATCAAACCGCTTTGGTCTACTTTGCTGAGAAGGATGGAGCAATGCCCCTTATCGGTATTAGTGAATGAAGGCATTATTCATTCATGTACACCAAAGTGGGGGACCCTGCCCCCAAGTGGTCTTCCCACTTTGTGGCACCCTGGCAGTATAAAGTGGTTTAACGCACCAATAATCAACCCCAAACTGATGTACTGTTTTGCCCCACCCAGGGCACCCTATCCGGTTGCCGCCAAGGCAGACACTGCGACGCCAACTGAAGGCATATCCGATCCGCCATTCATAGCGTTAATCTAATGCGCATTAATAATTACATATTAATTACGCCAATGTAACGTGTATGTAAATGCCAAGGTATTGAAACGCTATACATGAGCGCCAGTTACATTACATATTCAGCACAACTATCCTAATGTGCCAGCTGACCGCTTAAAGGTACTTAGTACCGCCACACAATTATTCGGGCCTGCATCACGGACCAAGGTGTACTCGCCCAGTCCCACTACCCTTATTGCCCCCCTGTAAGGGTTACCAATCAGACTGCACCCGGGAACCCACCCTTGGTGCTGCGTAATTATTAGTCAATTTTTTAAAGATGCCATGACAGAGCCGTTTTCCTTGCACGGTGGTGTGCACAAGCCCCCTCGCGTAGATCGAGGTAGATCTACGCGTAGATCGAGATTCCAACCAATGTACCCCCTCAAGGTAGAGGCACAGCCATGCAAGCAGGCCGACCACCCCACAACGTGGCGGCGGCCGTGAATCCACGAATCTCAGCCGCCGTCAAACAACATGATTCATGTTTAGCATTTGCCATTCAATGAACTGATTACGAATCAGAGCCACGGCCGTGCTCGTCACGACACGACACCAACCGGGGGGAAAACCTGTGTGATTATGGCAGCGTCACTCTGAACAATATACCCTGAAGCCATAAGTCTTTGCTTGAGTTGCCGCCAAGCGCCGCGTTTGATTCCCATAACTGCAATCACTTGCTGGTTGAGCGAAATTATTGCGAACAAACACATCCATTGAAGGCTAACAAATATGCACACCACCGGTGAAAGAGTACAAGGCGCGGCTTTGAGAAACCGGAGCCGCGATGCCCCCAACAGACAAATGTGATTTCCACAATACAATGCGGCTGAGCGGGAAGGAATGCGCTCCCCAACCGTTCTAAGGAGAATGCTCGCCTAAAACATGAGGCATTGCCTGCTTCTAGATCTTACCAGAGCTGCTCGGAAATGACGCTACAGGCCATAATCCCTAGTGAAATAACATTCTGGCTCCCAACATTGCGTGCGCGACCCCGCCGACTCACGCTGGCCAGCGGGCCCTCATGTTTCCGGCCCCCAGCACCCTTATCAACCACGTGCGTGGCGGTCGCTATTTAACACCCTGTGTTTTACCTACATCTTAATGTTGCCATGTACACCGCCCGGAGTCACAGTACCGCGTACCTGTAACACAACAAAATGTTCTTTAAAACCCGTAAGTAACACATTTTGCCAACAAGCGCCGTGGCAATGCAGCCAGCTGTCCGGGTCCTCGCGACCCATGCAACCGCAACCCGAATCCAAGGATAACACTCAAACGTATGCTATCATGGCATTGCCAATGCATGCAGGCAGCAGTTCAGCATAGTAAAATAAATATGCAAACTTGGCATCCGAAACGCATGCACTAAGCATAGCATAAATAATTTAGCATTTAATCATGAATAGCACAGAAAATATGCTAACCTGGCATTACAACGATCTCAAAATGGCTCTGAACATCACTATTGGAGAGCGTTTTAATTCTATGTACCGGACCCTGAGCAGAGTCTGTGCACTAGGCCAGATGGGACGATAACGCACTTCCTGGAATAGAGGGGTAACGCGCAGTGCGGAGACTCATGATGAGCAGGTGTAATAAAGGAGCGTGCCACCTTATAACGACCCCTACCTGTGGAGACGGATTACCTCTACATGGAGCCCAAAGCACAGCCGTGACCCTACCCCAGCCGCACAACCTGTGGCAACTGCACCCGACTCCAGAGGAAGCAACTGCTCCGCCTGCCTCTGGGGAGGGTTACCCTGTCCTGGACTCTGAGAAAAGCATGGATCCTGCCCCATACCGCAAGGATGCCACTCATACACGTGGCGCCAGGCCTGAATTTTTGCAGACAGCCTACAAACAACCTGGCAGCCGGTCCGAGGCGCGTTTCCAACACCTTTAACAAGCCAAGACCGTTGGTGTTTTCACGGTATTAGTTACAAGGTAAATAGGCCGCAACTTGAGATGGGCCGCAATCCTGACTCCCGATAGAGCTGACCAGGGGCAGGACACGAGCAGGAACCCCCAGAAGCAGTAGTATGCTGTGGCGGTGGACACCTACCCCGCTCCAGTGCAAAACACCATGACACCACCCGGCGCCATCACAAAAGAGGCCCATAAGGGCCCCAGTATGTGTACCAACATTTGAAGCATGGCAGGGTAATATGTGGTGGGAACTTCATAGCCTATTCAAGAGCACTTATTTCATTCCAAGTTGAAGACTTATGCCCCTGTGCATTCCTCCGCGGGTAACATTATCGCTTCAATCACGTCCTTCCACCTGTGTTTCCTCAAGGTAAACAACCACTTCCAACCTTCCCCTCGAAGTTACCTCCATCTTATTATACAACTGTACCAATATGGGTAGCTTAACCGCACACAAGGCCGTAATATGTGGGGAAGATACGGTGCTTGTAAAGCTATTACAATGTGACGGACACTTCAAAGCATTTTCCCACGCAAAACAGGAGCACAAATGTTTGCTACCAGTAAGAGAAAACTGGCCTCGGTCGCGTGGCACATTGTCTGAAAAGCTCGGCCACCGAATCTATGCATGCCTGGCAAAATACTACTAAACTGCAATTAATAAAAGGTGTACATCTTGCCTTACTTTGTTTCCGCCGACTCCGCATCGTAAGCACAGAGTGCAGTTGGGGCACAATCTGACTGGACGAAATGCTCTCCAAAACTAATAATATGGGAGAAGTTGTAGGCATATTAAACCGGGGTTCAAAAGAAAGACTGCAAAAGGCCCTTGCCTGTTGTAACTATCTCCGCCCTAGCCGGACGTGGCTTTCATTCTGAAAGGTGGACAGCGTGCTGATCATCCAGACTCTGCTGACTGCGCTAAGCAAAACATTTATATACCTGTATATACATTGAAAGCTACGGTTATATTTTGCCTGCCTCCTTCCCATTAAGCGCAGGACCGGTAACATTACACATTTAATTGTTCCCTCACCCCGCTTTGAGGCAGAAACACAAATTAAGAATATAGCACTGAGAAGTGTCTTGAACAGTACTCAAGCACTAAACTATTCAAGCACTTTGATATCAGTCTATTACCCTCAGGCGGCTACACGATACTCCTTGTATCTACCTCACAATGATGAAAGTCTAACTCGTCCGTTTGGGATTTAGTCCTACAACTTGCTGTTTACACCGACGTCCCCGCACAGGCAAAAACATCCAAGTTAGGTCTGCTTTATTCCCAGAAGCCCTGCAACGTGCTCCGCTGTCTCTGCCTTCCCTTCCCTGCTTCTTGTAAAGCAATGCACGGGACATGTGATTGTAATTAGCTTGATTTGCCCAAAATCACCGAATGTTTGAGCCTCCCAGCACACTCGATCCCGGTTCCCTGCCTTCAAGGTCGCCTGATCTAGTAGTGTAACGTATTTTGAATGATGCCATGACACCTCCCATTTTGGATGCCGGGCACAGCGAGACAGCCCCTGCCCCCACCAACTAGCGCTACGAGCAGCGGGGCCCACCGCGCCCTGCACGCACACCAGCACGAACCCTGACCCAGTGGTGGGGCCCCTGTCCCCAGCGTGCCACCGCCATGCTACTCATTTGTCGCCCCCACAAACCATCACTCTTGACAAAGGCTGGACCAAGCATTTAAGTACACAACTGTGGCCGCCAGGCCACAATCTCTCGGCGAACCCAGGTCCCTTGGACAGTACCACCGTCGGCGACCATAGCCCCCGGGAGGGCCTGGGCCCAATTCCGCGTGTCAAACGCGGCACAGCCGGCGCTGCCAACACACCGCCCCCTTTCACAAAACACGCCGGTACCGGAGCACCCAGACAACCGCAGGCTTCCAGCCTGGTAAACCTTTGCAATGCGGATGCCTTTACAAGACCAGGGTGCCACAAGCCCAGGAGGTCGGAACCCCAGCGACCCAAAACGGCAGAAAATAGAAGCAGGATGATTAAACTAGACAATGGCCCCTCCTGGCCCGCACTCACCGCAACCAAGTTTGACCCGACGATGACAATACCGGCGGAGCTGGACAGCGTGTCCAGCGGGGCGAAAGACCGCGTGCAGAGACGGCGTGTCCGGCGCAAAGAGGACGCCAAGATGGCCGGGGGAGGCATAAATACCTCCCCACCTCCTCTGCGTGCCGGAAGTGACGCGTCTGGTAGGGGACTCCTCCTTGAGTCCCGCACATCATTGGGGGGTGGGGAAGTGCCCAAATGGCACTAAAGGGGCCGCCCGTTTAGGGTGGCCCCCTGCGGGGGCCGCGGGCAGCCGCAAACTTGTCGCCAGCACCTTTCCTCTGAGATACTGACGGGCTTATTTACAAGCCCCTGGCGCCGCCGGTGCGTCACTTTTAATACGGGATAAAGTGATGTATCGGCGGCGCAAGGGGCTTGTGTAAACAAGCCCCCCTGAGTTTGTTAAATCTTGTGGCTTGTATCTAGCGCTGGGATGCCTCAGGGTAGCCATGCGCTTTATAAATGCTAATTAATAATAATGACCCGTGGTGGCTACTGTTTCATTAACTCTATTGTGAGCCATTTATGGATAAACTTGAATTACTGTAACTGCTAAGTCCAGTGTAGAGACCGGCGAGTCCCTCAACGGTACCCTCTGGGCTTCGTTAGTTCGCCATCTTTTAGGGCTGTCAGAACCTCATGGTACAATTCCTTTCCCCACTTTCATAATCAGTTGTGTGAGGCCAGAGGGGAACATTTCATCCCAAGTATGGAAGTCCCTATTGTGCCCTGGGAGCTTTGCGGATATTTCCACTCTCCAGGAATCATGCCTCCCTCAACTGGGCAGTAATCCCCTCTGGCTGTTGATTAAGACCCACCACTTGGGAGTGTTAACACTTTTCTTGTGTAAATTTAGGGGCCCATTCAGCATTAGGTGATGAAACGAATTTTGAAACTGAGGCTGTTCAACAAATGAATACATTTCAGTAGGCTCCACGAGGAATATAGAGAGCGGATAGTTTTCAAACCATAAAGGTTTTAAGATTAAAATGTTTACAGAAGGGAAAATCATCAAGCGAGTGTCTGTCAATCAATAATAAGTCCACGAATGCACCAATCAGAATGAAGTTCAAAAGCATCAAATTCAAATTCATGCAGGAAGAGGACACACTACCATAGAGTTTCCTCAAAGGAAAAGTTAGATAAAAACCAGTTCCCTCATAAAGAGGGCACCTTACTGTGCTCAAAGCTGCATCAGAAATTGGACAAAGCATTTCTGAACAGAAATTTGCTCTGCACTAGTTTAAATCACACAATTGTAACAGTTGCTACACTTACATTTAGGGCCTGATTTATATGTTGGTGGAGAAGGAACTCCATTGCCACGGCAACAGTCCTGCCAAGTACCACGCATCAGGCGTTAGACTAACGCATTTCAGTGTGGTGCTCCGCATCACCGCACTGAAATGCATTGTCACGCATATGATGCATTCTCTATAGCGTCTCACCTGAAACGCTGCCAAACTGGCATGTGTGACAGCTGGCAATGGCATCACTTCGCGACCGTGGCCTGTGCGCCTGCTCTTGCAGGCTTGGTATGCTCGTCACTGCTACAATGTATCGGTCTCATGATTTTCCCGTGGTGCTGCGCTGCGTCAGACAGCCTGCCGCCTGACATCACGAGGTAGTGCCCTATGACCCGGGCCCATTTAGGTTGTAAGTGGGCGTGGTGCCACGGGGGACATCACGTCCTGGAGCCAGAGCTGGTAATTTGTGAGCGGCTGGCTTCTGGTTTCCGGTCGCAATCATGGCCTCTGCTCGCAGCACTGCCTACTGCTCGCACCGGCCACGGCGGGCCGCCCTCGTTGATGGCCGCAGTGCAGGTCGATTTTTCAGGTGAGTTTATCTGCAGTGAAGTTCTCATTTCCTGAGGCCTCACTTTAGGTTTTGTGATTGTGTTTTTTGCTGCCTGGCCTCATTTGCAGATAATGACCTCTGGAGGCCGGCCCCAGTCTTTTTTTTTTTAGAGTTTTATATAGCGCGAACTAGACTCAAAGAAATCAGGTATCAGAGCGCTTTACATGAGCACCAGTTTTGTTACACAAGGACACATTCATTTTTTGTTAGGCATGGGGAGATTAAGTGATTTGCCCAGAATCACAGGATGTTGAGCGCTGATGCCGAGACTCGAACCCGGTTCCCCAGCTTTGATGTCAACCGCTCTAGCCGTAAGGCTACATCCTCTCCGTCTTTCACTGCAAATGAATTTCAAACATGCTGAAACATCGATACGCGGGAGTAGGAATAAAACTGTTAAAAGGAGCTTTGATTCCAGGCAAGTTTTTAGGAATGCATCATGGTTCGGGCTTTTTTTGGGGTGTGCCTGCAGCGCTCCTCGGCCAGAGCCTGCTTTCCAGGACTCCTCGGCATGCACAGGTGGAAGGCCGATTAGTACAGGTTTTCATCTTTTGTTCATTAGGCAAATCCTCGGCTGTGTAGGTTTACTGTGTTCTCTTAATTGACCGGTGATTCAGCCAGTGGCGAGCAGGCCCCCCTGTAATTAAACATCCTTGTATTGCAATGCAGAAAGTGGCGCCTGGGGGCTTACTGCAGTCTGCACCTGACAATCATGCGGCCTGGGAAGAAGGGGGCGCACAAGGGTGGCATGGATATACCTGCTATAATGCCATCATGGTGGGGTGGGCGGCATGGACAGAGTGGTTATGGCCCTTCCATTTATGTTGCTTTTCTGAAGTTGAAAGATTTTCTTGGAGTTTCTTGTTGCTCAAATGGGTGTAATTTATGGTATTTATATGTTTCCTTCGTCTTCATTGCTTGATTTCATTGCTTGATTTTGCAAGCAAGAAAGTGTCACTCGTAGTCATTGAAATGTCACTCATAATTTCACTGAATATGAAAATGTCACACAGAAATCTGAAACCTTGGCAGGTATGTGGCAACAAAGTTCCCTCCGCGCCAGCGTAGTGGTCCGCCGGCCCAATACACGTTTCTTAGCGTCCTTCAAACTTACATTTATCTGCAACACAAAAAGATACATTGGACCGGCCTGTACTCTGCATGTTTTGCTGCAACCAATTATAACGTTCTATAATTATCACGGTAAAAGAAAACATTTCACAAGAGTAAGAAAGGAAGGAACATCTCATTTATTAATTTGGACTGCAGCTTTGCCTAGAAATAACAAGCATTGGCATAGCCAATAGGTCTCGCCTTTGGGACCTTATAGGTGTTTAGCCAGAGATATTGACTTTGCCAATGTCTTTAAGCTATGCTGTAGAGAAGTGTGACTGCTGTGCAGCATGCTGAAAAGTTATAATAAAAAAGTGTCAGAAGCATTTTTGTTACCTTATATATGACCAAGAAGGCATTATGTACAACTGAATGACCATATTAAAAAAAGTATTTACATTAAAAAATGTCTTCAGTTTTCTTTTGTCCTTGCAATGCTGGCAACTTTTTTCTGCCTGTTCCAATGGTTGTTTGTTATAGCTTTTTTGTTGTTGTTATGCGGGGCATAAACAACGGGAGGGTGAAGGTTGGGAAATAGTACCTTTATTACAACACTAGCAGCGGACGGATGCTAGGGGAGAATCAACAGAGGCCAGATTCCGAGAGCAGACTTAGGTGGTGCAGAGTGATGCTGAGGTGGTGGTGGTGGTGGTGGTGACTGGTGTGGAGGTGATGCTCAGGTGATTCTGAATGATACTCAGGTCTTGCTGAGTGATGCTGAGGCGGTGGCGTACTGGTGCAGAGGCAATGCTGAGTGATGCCGAGGTGGTGCTGACTGATGCTGTGGTGCTGAGTCATGCGGAGGTGGTGGTGCTGCACTGGTGCTCAGGGGCTGCAGAGCTGGGGCTCAGGTGGTACTGAGTGATGCTGAGTTGGTGCTGTGCTGAGGTGATGCTGAGGTGGTGCTGCACTGATGCTGATGTGATGCTGTGCTGAAGCTAAAGTGCTGCTGCGTTGTTGCTGAGGTGGGGTTGCGCTGGTGGTGCTGCACTGATGTGGAGGTGGTGTTATGCTGATGCGGTGTTATGCTGATGCAGAGATGCTGATGAGGTATTGCTGCACTGGTGCTGAGGAGGTGCTGCGCTGGTGGTGGTGCACTGATGAGGAGGTTGTGCTGTGCTGGTGCTGAGATGGTGCTGTGGTGGTGCTGTGCTGATATAGTGCTGAGTGATGCTGATGTGGTGCTGAGTGATGCTGAGGTGATGCAGAGTGAAGGTTTGGTGGAGCTAAGGTGATGCTGAGTTGGTGCTGCGCTGGTGCACTGATGTTGAAGTGGTGCTGTGCTGATACTGAGGTGGTGCTGTGGTGGTGCTGAGTGATGCTGAGGAGATGCTGCGCTGGTGCTGAGGGGGTGCTGAGTGATGCTGTGGTGACGCTGAGTGATGGTGTGGTGGCACTGAGTGATGCTGTGGCGGCACTGAGTGATGCTGTGGTGGCACTGAGTGATGCTGAGGTGGCGCTGAGTGATACTGAGGTGGCGCTGAGTGATGCTGAGGTGGCGCTGAGGTGAGGCTGAGTAATGCTGTGGTGGCGCTGAGTGATGCTGTTGTGGCGCTGAGTGATGCTGTTGTGGCGCTGAGTGATGTTGTGCTGGCGCTGAGTAAAGCTGTGGTGGTACTGAGTAAAGCTGTGGTGGTGCTGAGTGATTCTGTGGTGGCGCTGAGTGATTCTGTGGTGGCGCTGAGTGATGCTGTAGTGGCGCTGAGTGATCCTATGGTGGCAATGAGTGATGCTGTGGTGGCGCTCAGTGATGCTGACCTGGCGCTGATTGATGCTGTAGTACCGCTGAGTGATGCTGTTGTGGCGCTGAGTGATGCTGTGATGGCGCTCAGTGATGCTGTTGTGGCGCTAAGTGATGCTGTTGTGGCTCTGAGTGATGCTGTTGTACTGCTGAGTGATGCTATTGCGGCGCTCAGTGATTCTGTGGTTACGCTCAGTGATGCTGTGGTAGCGCTGAGTGAAGATGTGGTGGCGCTGAGTGATGCTGTGGTGACACAGAGTGATGCTGTGGTGGCCGTGAGGTGGTGCTGAGTGATGCTGAGGTGGCACTGAGTGATGCTGTGGTGGCGCTGAGTGATGCTGTTGTGGCACTGAGTGATGCTGTTGTGGCACTGAGTGAAGATGTGGTGGCGCTGAGTGATGCTCTGGTGAAGCTGAGTGATTCTGTGGTGGTGCTTAGTGATGCTGTGGTGGCGCTGAGTGATGCTGTGGTGACGCTGAGTGATGCTGTGGTGACGCTGAGTGATGCTGTGGTGACGCTGAGTGATGCTATGGTGGCGCTGAGTGAAGATGTGGTGGCGCTGAGTAGTGCTGTGGTGGTGCAGAGTGATGCTGTTGTGGCAATGAGGTGGTGCAGAGTGATGCTGTGGTGACGCAGAGTGATGCTGTTATGGTGCTGAGTGATGCGGTTGTGGCGCTGAGTGGTGCTGTGGTGGCACTGAGTGGTGCTGTGGTGGTGCTGAGTGATGCTGTGGTTTCACTGATTGATGCTGTGGTGGTGGTGAGGTGGCACTGAGTGATGCTGAGGTGGTGCTGAGTGATGCTGTGGTGGTGCTGAGTGATGCTGTTGTGGCGCTGAGTGATGCTGTTGTGGCGCTGAGTGATGCTGTGGTGGTGCTGAGTGAAGATGTGGTGGCACTGAGTGATGCTGAGGTGGCGATGAGTGATGCTGTTGTGGCGATGATTGATGCTGTGGTATCGCTGAGTGACAATGTGGTGGTGCTGAGTAATGCAGTGGTAGCGCTGAGTGATGCTGTAGTGGCGCTGTGGTGACACTGAGTGATGCTGCAGTGGCGCAGAGTGATGCTGTGGTGGCGGTGAGGTGGCACTGGGTGATGCTGTTGTGGCACTAAGTGATGCTCTGGTGGCGCAGAGTGATGCTGTTGTGGCGCTGAGTGATGCTGAGGTGGCGCTGAGTGATGCTGAGGTGGCGCTGAGTGATGCTGTTGTGGTGCTAAGTGATGCTGTGGTGGCGCTGAGTGAAGATGTGGTGGCGCTGAGTGAAGATGTGGTGGCGCTGAGTGATGCTGTGTGGCGCTGAGTGATGCTGAGGTGGCGCTGAGGGATGCTGTGGTGGCGCTGAGTGATGCTGTGGTGGCGCTGAGTGATGCTGTGGGGGTGCTGAGTGATGCTGAGGTGGTGCTGAGTGATGCTATGGTGGCACTGAGTGAAGATGTGGTGCTGTGGTGGCGCAGAGTGATGCTGTTGTGGCAATGAGGTGGTGCAGAGTGATGCTGTGGTGGCGCAGAGTGATGCTGTTGTGGTGCTGAGTGATGCTGTTGTGGCGCTGAGTGGTGCTGTGGTGGCACTGAGTGGTGCTGTGGTGGTGCTGAGTGATGCTGTGGTGGTGCTGAGTGATGCTGTTGTGGCGCTGAGTGATGCTGTTGTGGCGCTGAGTGATGCTGTTGTGGCGCTGAGTGATGCTGTGCTGGTGCTGAGTGATGATGTGGTGGCGCTGAGTGATGCTGAGGTGGCGATGAGTGATGCTGTTGTGGCGATGATTGATGCTGTGGTGTCGCTGAGTGACGATGTGGTGGCGCTGAGTGAAGATGTGGTGGCGCTGAGTAATGCAGTGGTAGCGCTGAGTGATGCTGTAGTGGCGCTGTGGTGGCACTGAGTGATGCTGCGGTGACGCAGAGTGATGCTGTGGTGGCGGTGAGGTGGCACTGGGTGATGCTGTTGTGGCACTAAGTGATGCTCTGGTGGCGCAGAGTGATGCTGTTGGGGCGCTGAGTGATGCTGAGGTGGCGCTGAGTCATGCTGGGGTAGTGCTGAGTGATGCTGTGGTGGCGCTGAGTGAAGATGTGGTGGCGCTGAGTGATGCTGTGGTGGCGCTGAGTGATGCTGAGGTGGCGCTGAGGGATGCTGTGGTGGTGCTGAGTGATGCTGTGGTGGCGCTGAGTGATGCTGAGGTGGCGCTGAGTGATGGAGTGATGCTGTGGTGGCGCTTAGTGATGCTGTTGTGGTGATGAGTGATGCTGAGGTAACGCTGAGTGATGCTTTCTGGCGCTGAGTGTTGCTGAGGTGGCGATGAGTGATGCTGAGGTGGCGCTGAGTGATTGTGAGGTGGCACTGAGTGATGTTGTGGTGTCGCTGAGTGATGCTGTGGTGACGCTTAGAGATGCTGTGGTGGCGCTTAGTGATGCTGTTGTGGCGCCGAGTGATGCTGAGGTGGCGCTGAGTGATGCCGAGGTGGCGCTGAGTGATGGAGTGATGCTGTGGTGGCGCTTAGTGATGCTGTTGTGATGATGAGTGATGCTGAGGTGGCACTGAGTGATGCTGAGGTGGCACTGAGTTATGGAGTGATGCTGTGGTGACGGTGAGTGATCCTGTGGTGGCGCTGAGTGATCCTGTGGTGGCACTAATTGATGCTGTGGTGGCACTGAGTGATGCTGAGGTGGCGCTGAGTGATGCTAAGGTGGCGCTGAGTGATACTGAGGTGGCGCTGAGTGATGGATTGATGTTGGGGTGGTGCTGAGTGATGCTGTGGTAGTGCTGAGTGATGCTGTGGTGGCACTGAGGTGGCACTGAGTGATGCTGAGGTGGCGCTGAGTGATGCTGTGGTGGGGCTGAGTGATGCTTTCTGGCGCTGAAGTGGCGCTGAGTGTTGCTGAGTTGGCGGTGAGTGATGCTGTTGTGGCGCTGAGTGATGCTGTGGTGGCATGGAGTGATGCTGTTCTGGCACTGCTGTGATGCTGTGGTGGCGCTGAGTGACAATGTGGTGGCGCTGAGTGAAAATGTGGTGGCACTGAGGGAAGATGTGGTGGCGCTGAGTGATGCTGTAGTGGTGCTGAGTGATGCTGTAGTGGCGCTGAGTGGTGTTGTGGTGGCGCTGAATGATGCTGCGATGACGCTGAGTGATGCTGTGGTAGCAGTGAGATGGCACTGAGTGATGCTCTGGTGACGCTGAGTGATGCTCTGGTGGCGCTGAGTGATGCTGTGGTAACGCTGAGTGATGCTTTCTGGCGCTGAGTGTTGCTGAGGTGGCAGTGAGTGATGCTGTTGAGGTGCTGAGTGATTCTGAGGTGGCTATGAGTGATTCTGAGGTGGCTATGAGTGATGCTGTGGTGACGCTGAGTGATGCTGTGGTGGCACTTAGAGATGCTGTGGTGGTGCTTAGTGATGCTGTTGTGACACTGAGTGATGCTGAGGTGACGCTGAGTGATGCTGAGGTGGCGCTGAGTGATGGAGTGATGCTGTTGTGGCGCTTAGTGATGCTGTTGTGGCACTGAGTGATGCTGAGGTGGCGCTGAGTGATGGAGTGATGCTGTGGTGGCGCTGAGTGATCCTGTGGTGGCGCTGAGTGATCCTGTGGTGGCGCTGAGTGATCCTGTGGTTGCGCTGAGTGATGCTGTGGTGGCACTAAGTGATGCTGACGTGGCGCTGAGTGATGCTGAGGTGGCGCTGAGTGATGCTGTGGTGGCGCTGAGTGATGCTGTGGTGGCGCTGAGGGATGCTGTGGTGGTGCTGAGGGATGCTGTGGTGGCGCTGAGTGAAGATGTGGTGGCGCTGCGTGCTGCTGTGTGGCGCTGAGTGTTGCTGTTGTGGCTCTGAGGTGGCGCTGAGTGATGCTGAGGTGGCGCTGAGTGGTGCTGTGGTGGCGCTGAATGATGCTTTCTGGCGCTGAGGTGGCGGTGAGTGATGCTGTGTTGGTGCTGAGTGATGTTGTGGTGGCACTGAGGTGGAGCTGAGTGATGCTGAGGTTGCGCTGAGTGATGCTGTGGTGGCGCTGAATGATGCTTTCTGGCGCTGAGGTGGCGGTGAGTGATGCTGTGTTGGTGCTGAGTGATGTTGTGGTGGTGCTGAATGATGCTGTGGTGATGCTGAGTAATGCTGTGGTAGCACTGAGTAATGCTGTGGTAGCGCTGAGTGAAGCTGTGGTGGCGCTGTGTGATGCTGAGGTCGCGCTGAGGTGGCGCTGAGTGATGCTGAGGTGGTGCTGAGTGATGGAGTGATGCTGTGGTTGTGCTGAGGTGGCGCTGATTGATGCTGAGGTAGCGCTGAGTGATGCTGAGGTGGAGCTGAGTGTCCTGAGGTGGAGCTCAGTGATGCTGAGGTGGCGCTGAGTGATGCTGAGGTAGCGCTGAGTGATGGAGTGATGCTGTAGTGGCGCTGAGTGATGCTGTGGTGGCGCTGAGTGATGCTGTCGTGGCGCTGAGGTGTCGGTGAGTGATGCTGTTGTGGCGCTGAGTGATGCTGAGGTGGCGCTGAGTGATGCTGTGTTGGTGCTGAGTGATGTTGTGGTGGCGCTGAGTAATGCTGTGGGGGTGCTGAGTAATGCTGTGGTAACGCTGAGTGTAGCTGTGGTGGCGCTGTGTGATGCTGAGGTGGCGCTGAGTGATGCTGAGGTGGTGCTGAGTGATGGAGTGATGCTGTGGTGGCGCTGAGTGATGGAGTGATGCTGTGGTGGTGCTGAGTGATGCTGAGGTGGCGCTGAGTGATGCTGAGGTAGCGCTGAGTGATGCTGAGGTGGTGCTGAGTGTGCTGAGGTGGAGCTGAGTGATGCTGAGATGATACTGAGTGATGCTGAGGTTGCGCTGAGTGATGCTGAGATGGCACTGAGTGATGCTGAGGTTGCACTGAGTGATGCTGTGGTGGCATTGAGTGATGCTGTGGTGGCATTGAGTGATGCTGTGGTGACGCTGAGTGATGCTGTGGTAGCGCTGAGTGATGCTGAGGTGGCACTGAGGTAGCGCTGAGTGATGCTGAGGTGGTGCTGAGTGATGGAGTAATGCTGTGGTGGTGCTGAGTGATGGAGTGATGCTGTGGGGTGCTGAGTGATGCTATGGTGATGCTGAGGTAGCGCTGAGTGCTGCTGAGGTGGCACTGAGTGATACTGAGTGATGCTGCAGTGGCGCAGAGTGATGCTGTGGTGGCGGTGAGGTGGCACTGGGTGATGCTGTTGTGGCACTAAGTGATGCTCTGGTGGCGCAGAGTGATGCTGTTGTGGCGCAGAGTGATGCTGTTGTGGCGCTGAGTGATGCTGAGGTGGCGCTGAGTGATGCTGTGGTGGTGCTGAGTGATGCTGTGGTGGCGCTGAGTGAAGATGTGGTGGCGCTGAGTGAAGATGTGGTGGCGCTGAGTGATGCTGTGTGGCGCTGAGTGATGCTGAGGTGGCGCTGAGGGATGCTGTGGTGGCGCTGAGTGATGCTGTGGTGGCGCTGAGTGATGCTGTGGGGGTGCTGAGTGATGCTGAGGTGGCGCTGAGTGATGCTATGGTGGCACTGAGTGAAGATGTGGTGCTGTGGTGGCGCAGAGTGATGCTGTTGTGGCAATGAGGTGGTGCAGAGTGATGCTGTGGTGGCGCAGAGTGATGCTGTTGTGGTGCTGAGTGATGCTGTTGTGGCGCTGAGTGGTGCTGTGGTGGCACTGAGTGGTGCTGTGGTGGTGCTGAGTGATGCTGTGGTGGTGCTGAGTGATGCTGTTGTGGCCCTGAGTGATGCTGTTGTGGCGCTGAGTGATGCTGTGCTGGTGCTGAGTGATGATGTGGTGGCGCTGAGTGATGCTGAGGTGGCGATGAGTGATGCTGTTGTGGCGTTGATTGATGCTGTGGTGTCGCTGAGTGACGATGTGGTGGCGCTGAGTGAAGATGTGGTGGCGCTGAGTAATGCAGTGGTAGCGCTGAGTGATGCTGTAGTGGCGCTGTGGTGGCACTGAGTGATGCTGCGGTGACGCAGAGTGATGCTGTGGTGGCGGTGAGGTGGCACTGGGTGATGCTGTGTGGCACTAAGTGATGCTCTGGTGGCGCAGAGTGATGCTGTTGTAGCGCTGTTGTGGCGCTGAGGTGGCGCTGTGTGATGCTGAGTGATGTTGAGGTGGCGCTAAGTGTTGCTGAGGTGGCATTAAGTGATGCTGTGGTGGTGCCGAGTGATGCTTTCTGGCGCTGAGGTGGCACTGAGAGTTGCTGAGGTGGCGCTGAGTGTTGCTGAGGTGGCGGTGAGTGATGCTGTTGTGGCGCTGAGTGATGCTGTCGTGGCGGTGAGTGATCCTGTGGTGGCGCTGAGTGATGCTGAGGTGGCGCTGAGTGATGCTATGGTGGCACTGAGTGAAGATGTGGTGCTGTGGTGGCGCAGAGTGATGCTGTTGTGGCAATGAGGTGGTGCAGAGTGATGCTGTGGTGGCGCAGAGTGATGCTGTTGTGGTGCTGAGTGATGCTGAGGTGGCGCTGAGTGATGCTGTGGTGGCGCTGAGTGATGCTGTGGTGGCGCTGAGGGATGCTGTGGTGGTGCTGAGGGATGCTGTGGTGGCGCTGAGTGAAGATGTGGTGGCGCTGAGTGATGCTGTGTGGCGCTGAGTGATGCTGTTGTGGCACTGAGGTGGCGCTGAGTGATGCTGAGGTGGCGCTGAGTGGTGCTGTGGTGGCGCTGAATGATGCTTTCTGGCGCTGAGGTGGCGGTGAGTGATGCTGTGTTGGTGCTGAGTGATGTTGTGGTGGCACTGAGGTGGAGCTGAGTGATGCTGAGGTTGCGCTGAGTGATGCTGTGGTGGCGCTGAATGATGCTTTCTGGCGCTGAGGTGGCGGTGAGTGATGCTGTGTTGGTGCTGAGTGATGTTGTGGTGGTGCTGAATGATGCTGTGGTGATGCTGAGTAATGCTGTGGTAGCACTGAGTAATGCTGTGGTAGCGCTGAGTGAAGCTGTGGTGGCGCTGTGTGATGCTGAGGTCGCGCTGAGGTGGCGCTGAGTGATGCTGAGGTGGTGCTGAGTGATGGAGTGATGCTGTGGTTGTGCTGAGGTGGCGCTGATTGATGCTGAGGTAGCGCTGAGTGATGCTGAGGTGGAGCTGAGTGTCCTGAGGTGGAGCTCAGTGATGCTGAGGTGGCGCTGAGTGATGCTGAGGTAGCGCTGAGTGATGGAGTGATGCTGTAGTGGCGCTGAGTGATGCTGTGGTGGCGCTGAGTGATGCTGTCGTGGCGCTGAGGTGTCGGTGAGTGATGCTGTTGTGGCGCTGAGTGATGCTGAGGTGGCGCTGAGTGATGCTGTGTTGGTGCTGAGTGATGTTGTGGTGGCGCTGAGTAATGCTGTGGGGGTGCTGAGTAATGCTGTGGTAACGCTGAGTGTAGCTGTGGTGGCGCTGTGTGATGCTGAGGTGGCGCTGAGTGATGCTGAGGTGGTGCTGAGTGATGGAGTGATGCTGTGGTGGCGCTGAGTGATGGAGTGATGCTGTGGTGGTGCTGAGTGATGCTGAGGTGGCGCTGAGTGATGCTGAGGTAGCGCTGAGTGATGCTGAGGTGGTGCTGAGTGTGCTGAGGTGGAGCTGAGTGATGCTGAGATGATACTGAGTGATGCTGAGGTTGCGCTGAGTGATGCTGAGATGGCACTGAGTGATGCTGAGGTTGCACTGAGTGATGCTGTGGTGGCATTGAGTGATGCTGTGGTGGCATTGAGTGATGCTGTGGTGACGCTGAGTGATGCTGTGGTAGCGCTGAGTGATGCTGAGGTGGCACTGAGGTAGCGCTGAGTGATGCTGAGGTGGTGCTGAGTGATGGAGTAATGCTGTGGTGGTGCTGAGTGATGGAGTGATGCTGTGGGGTGCTGAGTGATGCTATGGTGATGCTGAGGTAGCGCTGAGTGCTGCTGAGGTGGCACTGAGTGATACTGAGTGATGCTGCAGTGGCGCAGAGTGATGCTGTGGTGGCGGTGAGGTGGCACTGGGTGATGCTGTTGTGGCACTAAGTGATGCTCTGGTGGCGCAGAGTGATGCTGTTGTGGCGCTGAGTGATGCTGAGGTGGCGCTGAGTGATGCTGTGGTGGTGCTGAGTGATGCTGTGGTGGCGCTGAGTGAAGATGTGGTGGCGCTGAGTGAAGATGTGGTGGCGCTGAGTGATGCTGTGTGGCGCTGAGTGATGCTGAGGTGGCGCTGAGGGATGCTGTGGTGGCGCTGAGTGATGCTGTGGTGGCGCTGAGTGATGCTGTGGGGGTGCTGAGTGATGCTGAGGTGGCGCTGAGTGATGCTATGGTGGCACTGAGTGAAGATGTGGTGCTGTGGTGGCGCAGAGTGATGCTGTTGTGGCAATGAGGTGGTGCAGAGTGATGCTGTGGTGGCGCAGAGTGATGCTGTTGTGGTGCTGAGTGATGCTGTTGTGGCGCTGAGTGGTGCTGTGGTGGCACTGAGTGGTGCTGTGGTGGTGCTGAGTGATGCTGTGGTGGTGCTGAGTGATGCTGTTGTGGCCCTGAGTGATGCTGTTGTGGCGCTGAGTGATGCTGTGCTGGTGCTGAGTGATGATGTGGTGGCGCTGAGTGATGCTGAGGTGGCGATGAGTGATGCTGTTGTGGCGTTGATTGATGCTGTGGTGTCGCTGAGTGACGATGTGGTGGCGCTGAGTGAAGATGTGGTGGCGCTGAGTAATGCAGTGGTAGCGCTGAGTGATGCTGTAGTGGCGCTGTGGTGGCACTGAGTGATGCTGCGGTGACGCAGAGTGATGCTGTGGTGGCGGTGAGGTGGCACTGGGTGATGCTGTGTGGCACTAAGTGATGCTCTGGTGGCGCAGAGTGATGCTGTTGTAGCGCTGTTGTGGCGCTGAGGTGGCGCTGTGTGATGCTGAGTGATGTTGAGGTGGCGCTAAGTGTTGCTGAGGTGGCGTTAAGTGATGCTGTGGTGGTGCCGAGTGATGCTTTCTGGCGCTGAGGTGGCACTGAGAGTTGCTGAGGTGGCGCTGAGTGTTGCTGAGGTGGCGGTGAGTGATGCTGTTGTGGCGCTGAGTGATGCTGTCGTGGCGGTGAGTGATCCTGTGGTGGCGCTGAGTGATGCTGAGGTGGCGCTGAGTGATGCTGAGGTGGCGCTGAGTGATGGAGTGATGCTGTGGTGGCGCTGAGTGATGCTGATTTGGCGCTAAGTGATGCTGAGGTGGCGCTGAGCGATGCTATGGTGGCGCTGAGTGTGCAAGTAGGTTTAATACTGATCCCCGTATTAAAGTACTCAAATGCAGTTAGGACAACACAAGCAAATGGAGACAAAATGCACAACTCTTCCCAACACTTTCACTTATTGTAATCACACCAATTTTGAAGAATGTCACCCTCTAACCCCGCGGATAACCTTCCTACATATTTGAAATAGTTTCACTTCATAGAGCCACCTCAGTATGACGCGGGCAAAAATGAAGCCCATTTGTAACTTGCCCTGGACACAAAGGGTTAGCCAAGTCATTGAAATAACATTAGCGACGTCAGCCCGCATCCTAGGGTGTGTCCTCCACCTAGCTGTGCCTCTGTAAAGTGTTCGCCTCATGCATTCATGGACGGGGAGGAATCCTCGAGGACTCCCACCCCCTTGACAAGGTGTTAATGATCCCTCGCGATCAGCGCGGGACAACATCCCCAGGCTCTGCAGTGTCGCACACTTTGTGAGGTAGTCACGGAGCAGGAAACTGTGCTTGAGGGAAATGAAACGTGCATATTTTTTGGAAGTGCTTGTTCACGTTCGTGCCACTGAAAAGTGAAGCAAACAAGGGGAAAACGTCAGCTGCTGCGCGTCGCTGCTTACTCTAAATAAATAAAGCAAGATTTAGAGGCCTGTTCTAACTCGAGGAAGGCAGAAATACGTCTGCCTGCGCGCTGCTGCTCGCTCCCGTGGCAATATTCCATGGAGTGAACTTTTCAGAAAAGGTGGGACACGCACCCTCCAGTAGCCACCAGCAGCCATCTGTTAAATGAAAGACACGCAAGCCAATCCAAAGTGTGGGAGGAGTCAGACCCCACACAGTACAGACAACAGATCGGCTTACAGCGGTTCAACCTAAAAATGACTCCGCTGACTGCAACGGTTAAAGGGGATATGCAGGTTCATGTCATTATAATTGCAAAGTTGTTAGCAATGTAAAGTATATCAGACGTAGACTATCAACGGCAGAAGAACGCGTGATATCAGTGGAGACAAAGTTTTCTCAAACGGAGTGGAATCATGGGGAGAGTGGAATGGCCTGCGAAGGAAGCAAAAAAGACAAAGGTGAAAGCGAGACTGCAGCATTTTCCTAGTGTTGAAATATACTAGGGGTTGATGTGGGTAATCTTTACCTTTTTCTGCTGCTCCAATTACTGCTGTATTCTGCCATTCTACTGACGTTTAAGTCCTTGGTCAGTTAAACAATCGCTGCTGACGTCTGATGTCATTTTGAATCTGAGGCATGTCAACTCTGTCTTTCGTCCTACCGGTGCAGTAACACTAGTACCATTAAATTCAGTTCCCTGTTAAAGATTAGGCCCAGGTGAAATGTCCATTACTCTGGCATGATTAGTGTTTTTGTGCTACTCTTGTGACATAAAATTCATGAAGTCACGCTGCATGTCACCTTGCGTAATTATGTGCCGTTCCTGGTACAAAATTTAGAGTGAACGTATGGAAACCACTTGAATGACACCCCACAAGCACCTGTTGTTTGCGGTGCATTTTTATTTATTTATTTTTTTGCACGAATTGCATCCACATTCCGCGCAAAAATGCAGCACCCAATGGCAGTTTTGCATTTAACGCAAGTGCAGCCAATTTTGGGTAATTCTTCAGAATTTTTTTGTAGTTTATGCAGAAAGCAAATATCCTGAATTTCTCGTACTCCATTAAAAAGTGGTCTTGGAAAAGGCGGAAGTGTGGTGTGAAGCGCGAAAATATGTTTTGGGTTTTCCTAATCTCTACTCTACCAAAATGTCTATCAAACATGCCTGCTACAGAGTTGACAGCCGCTCTTACGAAGAGGCTTTAAAGTCAGTTGGAACTCTGCATTCCCTGGTTTGTACCAGTTTCTGATTCCTTATATATGAATCAAAATAATGCAAACCTCGCTCTTGAAAATGTTTCTAGCAGTGTTGGGTTGTAATTGTATTTATATATCGGTTACTATCCCTGACGAGGCGTTGGTGGTGACAATTCATATGCTAGCCATGATATGGTGGTTGCTGCAAAAGGAGGGAGAGTGCTAAGGAGGACTAGTTATAAAACTAACTAGGCGATATTAGACGTTCATGTGTGGGAGTGGGAGTGGCCTGCCACCTTTAAGCTGCGTGCGCGCACTCACTGTCATTTCTGTCCGGGCGCGGAGCCAGCAGAGGCGCGCAGGGCAAATGTGCCTTCTGTCACAAACATTACACAGAAGGCTGTTCATAAACTACATTTAGAACTCATTCAAAGCAGATATTAAGGAACCCCCTTTGTTTTGCACAGTCGATTAGACGTGATTGCGTTATTGTTTTTTCCGTCTGCCCTCCAGTCTCTGTGCACCAGACTGCAGGAAGGAACTGCAGTCGGCGTGCGCGCTGCTGCTCGCTCCCGTGGCAATACTCCATGGGAGTGAACTTTACAGAAAAGGTGGGACACACACCCACCAGTAGCCATTTGCAGGCTACCATTGTTAAATGAAAGACACACAAGCCAATCTGAAGTGTGGGAGGAGTCAGACCCCACACAGTACAGACAACAGATCGGCTTACAGCACAAGCGCTGTAGGTTCGACCTAAAAAGCAGATGTATCACAAAACAAGATGCCAACCAAAGATATCCATTTTAAACACAGGTTTGCATTAACTATGGTCAATCTAAACATGAATCATACATAGTTAATAGCATTTGCGTGTTTACATGTTTATGTCGATATAATGCAAAAACATTTAATATGAAAAAAAACCTATTAGAGGCGATGATTGGCCAGAATTGCCCAGGACATTTTTTATAAATCTTGTGGCCTGCAGCGTGCCAGTCCCACCCAATGCGATGCCTCATCAACGCCTCTTTGTTCTTTTGTTATCCCATGGATAGTTCAGCACTCAGATTCACAGGATCGCAACACTACGTTGCCGCTAGTTTCCCATAGCACGGCAGGGTCCTGCAGACCTAGTCGTCTGCTGCTTCCCTGCCACCTCCTGCCCAGCTAGTCCCACAGGATACCCAATCCTGTGCTTCTTGAACTCCCTGGCAAGTGGTTGGCACCACGTCCAGGCGGCCTGAGGATGCCCAGTGGATCTCCATCCTCTCTCGGGGGTTTTGGGTTGGCAGCCCTCACCGCTGCTTCTCCAGTCAGTAGTTTCCAGGCCTCTGTGCAGTTCCCCTGTGATATCAGAGTCATGTGCACTTCAGGTCATTGTGCTCTGTCAGAGGGTGTCAGTAAACGCCTGCGATCTTTGCATGTACATCGCAGAACGCATGACACTTAATTCAAGCAAAGTCCCTGGATTAGGGGCCTTCTTGGCTGAGTCTGGATTTCAAGTAAAACTGCTTTATCAGAAGTTCCCCCCCCCCCCAGACCTCTTATTAAAGATACTAACAATTTGCTCACCTTTTCCCAGCTCTCCCAGTATGCCTTTCAATGTGATAATAAGCCTCGATTAAAAGAATGAGGGCATCATGAGCTGGTGGCCTCTAACACTTTGGAATCTCTATAGTGGCATTCCATTCCATTACTATTCAGCTCTTCTGGGTCTTTACAGAAGGGGGAATCCATAGGCAAATCAGTCCTAGATTTGAACCGTACATCAATTGTTTATCTGATGTCATTCCTGTAGATGGTCTGTTGTTTCCAGAAATAACATCTTACTACCCACCAACAGTGAATGTAGCCACCAGCAGTTGCCAGCCGACCTACACCCAATGCCCTCTGCAAACCACAGAGGTGGTGTCACAATTGTGGCAACTCCTTTGGGGAAGAGGGTCCCTGACGGACTATCCAGCTAGATCCATCAATGGTGGAAGACCCACCAGTACTAGTTCCCTGAAGGTGGCAGGAAAGAAGGAGGAGGTGTAGGAGCGTGACATCACTATAAGATATGGGGCACTCCGGCCTCCAGTGCCAGTGCCAGAGGCCCATGTCATACTCTCTCCAATGGAGGCCAAAAGACAAACAGGGGCATAAAAAGATGGCATCAATACAGTGTTACCCACTCAGCACCGGCTGTGAGTGGAGGCAGCACAGGGGAAGAAGCCACATTGAGGGACATTTTAGGAGCTGCTCTGGACATGGGCTGGGAAATCAATCTGGTTTATGCTGTATATAGATTTTGCTTCTTCTAGACGGGGTCGTATCTTCAAGCGATGGGACACACCCCAATATTTTGTTATTCAGGTTCGGTCAGGAGTCATGCATGAATTACAGGTCTGGTCATCAGTAATGGAGTCACTGCCGGGTGTATCAAATGTCAAAATAAAGGACCCCCTGCTACTAATTGTAGTTCCTAGGGCAGGGAAAATACAAATATGAAAAGTAACATCCCTAGGCAATACTAGGCCAAGTTGATTGTATGGACCTATTCAAAACACATTGATACTAGCATAGACTCAGTGTACAACAAATTCAAATTAAAAACTTCATTTTATTGATACAGTTTCATGTTAAAAGGTAATGGGACTAAGAGACTCCGCCTTTCAGTGGATGTCAAGCTTTCTATCTGGTAGATCTCAGACGGTTAACCTAGGCTTATATCGTTCGGCGCCCATGGAACTGTCCAAGGGAGTCCCACAGGGCTCTTGTTTGAGTCCTACTTTATTCAACATCTATGTGGCTCCCTTGGCCAATGTCCTAAGAAAATATGGGTTTATTCCAATATCATATGCCGACGATACGCAGCTACTCTTTCCTTTCGATGAACTCACTCCCACTGTCCAAGAGACCTTTTCTTTGGGTATGAGTGCCATTTCTCAATGGATGAAAAACAATTTTCTCCAATGTAATGTTGGGAAAACTGAGCTATTACTTTTTGGAGAGGCTCCCTTATTATGGTCACCAAATTGGTGGCCTATTAATCTTGGAAAGCCTCCCATTCCTAAAACTTCTGTTAAGAACTTAGGAGGCCGTTTAGACCGTGCCCTTACATTTAAGGAACATATTGGCCAGACCGTAGGCACATGTTTCCATACTTTGGGCCCACTTCGACGAGTTTTTCCTTTGCTCCCAGACTCTGTTCGAAGGACTCTGACTCAGGCACTCATTTTGAGTCGCCTAGATTATTGTAACGGTCTGCTGCTCTCTGCCAATGAAACTTCTATTAATAAACTTCAGGTGGTTCAGAATACGACGGCACGACTGGTTCTGAACATGCCTCCCAGATCAGCCTCCCGCCCTCTTCTTTTAAAACTTCACTGGTTACCCATACGTCAACGGATAAAATTTAAAGTCTGTTGTACTATCCACAAGGCATTGTTTAATCTTGGCCCTAGTTATTTATCAGAAAAGTTCACTTTCTATCATCCCCCAAGATCCCTACGCTCTAGTACTAAACATTTGCTGAAGGTCCCCCGAATCAGGAGAGCAAGATTAGGAGGAAAAGCTCTCTCTCATCTCGGTCCGAAATACTGGAATGAACTCCCCCTACATCTAAGAGAATGTTCGAACCATCTTCATTTTAGAAAGTTACTTAAAACCACTCTGTTTTGCTTTTAAGTTTGACAGTTCTGTATTTAAATTTGTTACGCGTCCAAAGCGCAGAGATACTCCTCGGAGTCGATTCTGGCGCTATACAAAACCAAATAATAATAATTATGTCAAACATATAAATCGCTACAGAAAGGACAATGCAACATACTGTACTCAATGAAACAACATTTAAATGTACAATAAACAAACATGTGTAAAATACAAATTAGTGTATAATTTGTAAAGAGGTTTTCATAACTCAATACACAAACAAACACATATAAAAAGTTTCACAAATAACAAAGTGGCTGAATGATAAGGTTTCTTATTTTCTCAATACATGATGCCAGTTTTTATCCCGCAGCTCAGAGATGCAGGCTAGCGGGGCTTAGGTGGGGTGCTGGTCTCATTTAAAACTGCCCTGTACGCAGACCGTCCATGTTACAGTGACCCAATGGTTATAATTGCCAACCATACCGATTTAGTAACTAGGCTAAAACAAATTAAGCAGCCTTCTAGCCTACAGATTACAGCTACCATGTTTTTTTACCTCCGGGTTGAGCACAGTAATTTACTTCCCAGGCACATCAAACGTTATTTTAAAAAAAAGAGAATGTCCTAGTTGGGCTTAATGAAAACTTCCTAAGACTCATATCATTCATAACCATAACAACGGACAGAATCCTAGCATCCAACATATCTCATAATTTGCCCAAATCCATGTTTTTTGCTCTTCTTAGACCAACAGCATCACTCATCTCATTTACATGGTAAAGCCTCAGGAATAGCAAAGCAAGGTAGCAGCTTCCCACCCAGTTACAGGCAGGTTAAAATAAGCAGTCTTTCACACACATAATAAATTCATTTAAATGTTGGCTCTTCACAAACCAAAAACTCACCATTGGCAACATAACTCCTTTCACACTAACCTCTCCTTTCA
Source organism: Calotriton arnoldi (assembly GCA_963921515.1). Taxonomy (NCBI): domain Eukaryota; kingdom Metazoa; phylum Chordata; class Amphibia; order Caudata; family Salamandridae; genus Calotriton; species Calotriton arnoldi. The sequence continues at coordinate 2,240,191 of CAWUFW010001574.1, forward strand.
TGCTTCATTCTCAGTCTAAAATACACATTCAAATTTTCAAATTTCTCTTCAGCTTCAATTTGTTCTAAATTCTCACTAGCATCTTTCTAGTCTTTTTTTTCACTCTCCTTCCATTACACTCCCTAATACATTATTGCTCCTCTTTACTCAAACAAAGGAAGTACGGAGTTCCTCAGTGGATAACCAAAAAATTAAAGTATTAATTTGGCTTCCTAAGTGGAGACAAAGAGGCAGGTGGTGCTCAAGGAGGGGAATTCCTCCTTTTTAGGTCTCGCGCCTTGCGTTGCAGTGCGCAGCGCGAGACCTCTAGAAAGGGCTTTTGAAAGCTGCCCACACGCTCGTGCGTGTGGTTTTGCTTTGAGAAGCCCACATTGGCTGGAGCGTGCGTTTTTTTTACAGAAACGGCACGCGATTGGGCAAAGGCGGGCGCATGTCCCGCCTTTGCTCCTCCCATTCCCGACGGTGGCCAGAACGCGCTTCAGCGCGCGTTCGCCTCGCTGCCGGGCTCCCCCCCCCCTCTCCTCTGTGGTGCGCGCGCACCACTGTTTTGTTTTTGCCTACTTCCTGTTTCTAAATGTTGGCATGTACCGTTGTCCCAGCGCTGCGAACGTTATTGCCTCGAGTAATTATTTGTCTAAGCACCCCCTCCCCCCACACTGGTGTTTGCAATGTTAGCTAGATCGTAAGTACCCCCAACGCCGAGCACTCGTGCAACCACCCCCTCAAAACAAAAAAGCTTTAAGTGCGGGAATAACTTAATTTCTGTGCTCTAATTTTCTTCCCTACCGAATATTTCAATAAAAAAAAAAATAAACATTGACTGGCATTTTGGCAACTATGAAAGTGGCGGCACGGGAGGTTGTTTGTCCAGATCTCACAGTAAAATAAGCACAAGCCACCGCCTAGAAGCATTTTGGTATACAAAGTGCGCTGTGTCCACGGCCAAGCTGCCTTATCCTATGATTATACACAATGTAATTTGCCACCACCCATCCCGCTCTCCCTTCCTCGGCGCCAATCACAGTAGAGAGGCACTGTATTGAATGGGCACCGAAGCACCCTGTCCAGGGGCTCGCGGTGCATGGAGAGACTAAATGTAACAAAGCCGACGCTGCTGCGAGAGCCGCCTTTAACGAAAGTATCTTATGATGCACGCCGTGAGCAGAATCACTACTCGTGGCTCACAACTGTTGCCAGATAAGGAAAGGCAGGCAAAGGGTAACAAAGCGGTTTTGCGCAAGATTGCACAGTTTGGTGTAGCGCAGAAGCTGGGATCCGAACTCCGCTCTTGTTCCACGAGTCTGCACTTGGTTACAGTATCAGACAGTGATCTCACCTCAGAGCCTCCAGGCCGCTGTGTGCACTATTCATACATACGAGCGAGCCTTGCTTGTAGTGTCTGGTGGCCTGGGCTGTACATGGAGGCCACCAGTCTTAGCAGCCCAGCCAGGCCTTGGCACCCTAAAGGGCACGCACTAGCAGCACAAAACGATAAACTGTTTTATAGAGCACCTAAAAAGGCAGTATTACCATCTCTTAGCTCTCAAACAGGTGTTACAATTACCCAGTTTACTCTTACTCAGTTTATCGACCACAGAAGGATGGAAGGCTGGGTTCACCTCACCGAGATTCAAACTCGTGACCTGGAGGCCATTGCATTGGCATCAGTAAGCCTTTAACACGCTGAGCAATCCTGCCGATTTAAGTCTGTCAAGGACGGGTTTTTGCAACCATTTCAGAAATCACACGACAGAGAGGTTAGGGGCTCAGATTGTGACAGAGGATTTTACCACTGGTGCCCTAGGTCTTAGCCTTCAATCAATTTGATTTGTAGAGCGCTTCTTGTAACCGGCGAGGGTATCCAGGCGCTGACCTTACTATTAACATCAAAACTGAACTCCAAGTGCACCCCTTTAGCACTTGACTCTCAGGAGTAGCACAGCCGAGCAGTCCAGAGCGGACGTGAAACTTAAAATGCAACGAAACGTGAGACGAGACAATAAATCAATGGCCAGGCAATGCTTTGACTTGTAAGAAAAAAAGACAATCTGTAGTACGAAACTACTGTGCATATGAAATTCAGAGGATGAAATTATAACAAACCAGTACTGGGACATCAATCACGCTGCAGGGGGAAACTAGCAGTGGAATACTCCGCTAGATACTTGAAAAGGCACTACAACACACAATAGAGTCAATGCCAAAGTGGGCCAATAGCCCACAGGAGGAAACCTGTCTAATCAGTTTCTTGGGATAACCCCCAGGTTCCCTCCCTCGCTTCCTGCCTGTTCTCAAGGTCACTTGTGGGTGATAACTGGGTAGCATGTAATGCAGGGCTGGCAAGTTCACAGCTGTCCCCTCACTGCCAAGCTTGCCACTCTACTTTTCTTTTTAGTCAATGCAGGTTGGCCTCCATCTGTGGGCTGAGAGTGGGGGCGACACAGCCCCCGATTGGGGTGCTCAGTGAATACAACCCTGTGCCACAAAAGTGTTTCTCAGTCGCCACTGGTGTGGGACACTAGACCTTAGGTGGCAAAGTGTATACTGGCTGGAAGGAAGTTTCTGCTCTTCACACCAATGTTGGTGACAGTTTGGTGCTCCAGAAGTCCAAATCTGGAAACGGTTTGGGGAAGTTCTTGCCTTTTGCTTATTCCTCCCAGACTGGGCCAGCCATAGTCTTCGTCGCCCTCTGCTACTGAGAAGGTGGGATTGCCTTGGCCCTTTCCTTTCTTGAGAAAGACCAAAACAAGAGCACAAATGGGGAAGAGGTTACCCCACTTCATTCCTGTGAGCCCGTGGGAGGGGTTGCACTTCCACCGAGCAATGGAGCATAAAGGTGCAAGGTGTTTTTCCTACATTTCAAAAGGATCGTCGGTCTCCCACCTGTCTTGTCCTCCACTAGTCTGGTCCATTGCACAGGACCTCAGGAATGCCATTCACATGAATATCAGGCGCCCTCTCCAACCTCCATTTTATGTACCACTTTGGGTCAGGAAATCAAAATGGATCCCTGTGCAGCCATAGCCACCTGTAACAAACACTCCACCGCAGTCTTTTGTACAGACATGGGTTACTCATAGATGTCACCCATGTGCCACATGAATGTAGGGAACGGCCCGGTGGAGGCGACTGGCAGATTAATTTCAAGGCACAGGAGTGGACAGGTAAAACAGCCAACACTCTCGGTTCTCTAAAGTCCGGTGCACTTGGTGTGGCCCGGTATTGCTGTGTTTACTTGTTTTCTTTGAGTGTCTTCGTTGTTCCCCTCTGTAATTGGGAAATGCTTTACGGATTGCACACTGTCCCTTACATGCAGTTGAAATAATTTTGTTTTTGAAAAATTATTTTACTTTAACTTTCATGATGCAGACATTGTTGGTGGACGTGACTCAGTGTAGCACCACTATTTATCTTAAATATTATCACGTCATTTCATATAGGCTTTCCGGAACCTAAATAAAGCAAACAGATCGTCAATGGTATTATTTGTTTTGTTTTTGTAAATACTCCCTTAAGGTATCTTCCCCTCCCAAAAACTTTCATTGGTATTAGCATCGCCATCTGCTCAACAGTTGCTTAAACAGACAGTTACATACACACCAGATACATTCGTTACACACCAGATATGGGCCCTCAAGCAATTCGTTTTGAAAGCTCCTAGGCAGGCCTTTCATCCTTTTCCGTGTCACCATCTTTTATTACGTAGGAATTAGCAGCATAAAGCTAATCATTATGTACTTTTAGCCACATGCTGTGACTAATTACACTTCCTTATCAAATCGAAAAAAGTGGCCTTCAGTGTACTTTTGCAGGGAAAACATCAACAGACTTAACACAGAGCATTGTAACAACTGTAATAGAATGTCTCTATTTTATTTCCGGTGTTTGCTTTCTGTGCAAAGCAACCTAATTCAACAAGGACATTTCCCAATTTAAAATAAGATTCACATATTGGACTATAGGTGTCTCACGTAAAACACATAAACATAAAATAAACACTGCAGTGTTTGTAACATGTGCACATTGCAGCTGAACACAAATTTAAACCATGCACACTTTCGCTCCTTCTTCCATTCTCCTCCTCTTCACTTCACATATGTTTTACCCCTCCGTCTCTCATACACTCCTCTCCCTAGCTAGGACACGTTACAGTGAAATCTCTTCTTTTCATGCCTTTTACTCCTTCTCTCCTCCACTTCTCTCCTAATTTCTCCAAAAAAGGTTTAAACAATTTGAGCCTTTAAACTACTGCTTACTTTGAGCACTAGCACCTACTCTTTGTCCGTGCTGTGTAACAGACACATACTGGGTGTAACTGTGTACACGCTTACATATTTAAACAATTTAACCTTGAAACTATTGCTTAATTTCAGCAGGGGTCTTCCAGTGCGCACCATTGAACTTAATCATTAACACCTGCTCTTTGGGCGTGCTGTGTAACAAACGCATACTGGGTGTAAATGTGCACACACTTACATATTTACACATTTTTGTCATTTAAACTACTGCTCAATTTCAGCCAGGTCTGCTTTTCACATTTTCTCCTTCACTCTTCCACTCCTTTCCTAAATCCTCCCCACTCTCTCTCTCACTCCATCTATTTTTCTCCCTCTTACCCACTCTCTCCACACTTTCAGCCCTTCTCCCATTCTCCTCTCTCTTCTCATCTGTTTTACCCCTCCCTCTCTCATACACTTCTCTCCCTAGCTAGGACACGTTACAATAAAATTAAATGTATCTCACACTTTTTTCCAGCTGTGTTATAATTACGATTTATGTTCTACTATATTTCTTTTCATTGTGGTGTATAATAAATATGCTGTTTCATCATTTAGGCTTTCTACTCATTACGTACGCCAAGGCCCAGGGTATGCATTATAAATTGTGGTCAATTCAGTTTCCCTGGTTAAATAGCACCACTTAAAGCTATAATATTTTTACCTACACACAAGGAAAAAACATATTTGCCCAATAACACATAATATTAGGCCAGGACAAAACTGCATTTTCATCCCCAAATCCAAATTCAGCACATTTCTTCCTTACACCTCATCCTCTCCACAATAGCCTTTGCCTGTCCCATTCTGATCCTTCTTTCCAGCACATTCTTTTACCTATCTCACCGGCTCCCTTTCTCTTCTGCTCTTACCCCCTCTCATACTTTTCTGTTCTTCTCTTTTCTCCTTCTCTCCTCCACTTCTCTCCTTATCTCTTCCTAATATATGTAACGAATTTGAATATTTAAACTACTACTTACTTTGAGCCAGTCTTCCAGTGCACACCAAAGCACTTAATTATTAGCGCCTGCTCTTTGCCCTCACTTCCTCCATCTATTTCTCCACACCACTTAACTTTTCTACACACCACTCAGCTTTACTCTCCTCCCCAAAACTTTACTCCACTTTGCTCAGCTTTACTCCAATCCACTCTGCTTTACTACACTCCACTGCGCACAACATTCTGCTTTATTCCACGCCATTCTGCTTTACTCCGCATTACTACACTCAACTCCACTCTTCTTTACGCCACTCCACACTGCTTTCCTCCACTCCACTCTACTTTAATACACAACACTCAAATTTATTCCACCTCACCCCACTTGGCTTTACTCCACTCCATTCTGCTTTACTCCAGTCCACTCTACTCCACTACACTTGACGCCACTCCGCTTTACTACACACAACGCTGCTTTACTCCAGTCCACTCCACTCTGCTTTACTCCACACCACTCCCTGCAATGCCACTCTGCTTTGGTCCACGACACTCTCCTTTAGCCCACTCCGCTCAATGTAACTCTACTTTAATTCACTTTACTTTACTCCCCTACACCCTGCTTTACTCCACTGCACTGCACTCCATTCTACTCTACTCCACTTTACTCCACGACACTCGGCTTTACTCCACATCACTTAGCTTTACTCCACACGACTCTGCTTTACTCCACTCCACTCTGCTTTACTGTACTCCACACAACTCCATGCAGTTTTACTTCACCCCACTCTGATTTACTCCACTCAACACCACTCTGCTTTACTCCACACCACTCTGTTTTATTCCACTCCACCCTGCTTCACTCCACACCACTCTGCTTCACTCCACACCATTCTGCTTCACTCCACACCATTCTGCTTTACTCCATGCCACTGTCCTTTACTCTACACCACTCTCCTTTACGCAAACCAATCTTCTTTACTCCATGCCACTCCACTCAATCCCACTCTACTTTACTCTACTTTACTCTGCTTTACTCCACGCCAATCTACTTTATTCCACACCACTATGCTCAACAAAAACTCAGCTTTACTCCACACCACTCTGTTTTAGTATGCTCTACTCCACTCAATAACACTCTGCTTTACTCCACGTCACTCTACTCCATGCCACTCTGCTTTTCTTCACGCCACTCTGCTTCACGTCACGCTGCTTTACTCAACTCCACGACACTCCACCCACTGCACTCCACACCACTACAATACATGCAACTAAACTCCACACAAACTCACTCCACTCAACTGCACTCCACTCTACGCACGCCAATCCATACAACTCAGCTCACCGCAATACCACTATACGCAACACCACTCAATACAAAACCAATCCTTGCAACGCCACTCCACTCTACGCCACTCTACTCTGACACTTCACTCTATGCCACTCCACACAGCGCCACTCTATGCAACTGCACTCCACACAATGCCACTCCACACAACTACACTTCACTCTATGCAATTCTGCCCCACTCTACGCAACTGCACTCCACTCTGCACCACACCAATACATGCAGCGTCAATCAATGCAGCACCACCCACACAATTCCACTTCTTGTAATACCACCCCACTCTACACAACACCACTCCACGCAACCCCACTCCTCTCCACACAATGCCACTCCAACCAACTGCGCTCCACACAATACTACACAACTGCACTCCACTTTACGCCACTCCACTCAACGCCACACTACTCTACTCAATGCCACTCCACGTAACACCACTCAATACAATGCAAATTCATACAACCACACAACATTATTACAATCCACATAATACCACTTAACACCACATAATTCAAATTCACCGAATTACACACTTCTCAATACCATATAAACACACCCCATATAAATCCACTCTATACCACACAACAATCCACATAAAACACTGCACGCCATGCCACATAATTCCACTCAAAATAATTTCACTCTATACCAAACCATTTCATGCCAAACTATTCAACTTCACACAAATCCATTCCACACCACATATTTAATTAAAAAAATTCCACCCCACAACACAATTCCACAACACACCATATATATCCAATTACAACACATAATTAAACATCATCCCATAAAACACAACAGCACACCGCATAACTAAACTCCACTACATAGCCCTCCACAACACAAAATGCCATTCATTATAATTACACTCCATTACACACAATCCCACTCCACTTAATTCAAATACACTCAAAAACACTTAATTAATATCCACATAATACAAACGCACACCATACCACACAATACCACTTCACAAATCCACACTACACCATACAATTCTATGCCACACAATGCCACAAGTACATTCCAAACCAACACACATAATTCCACCACATAACACATACATCCACTCCAATCCATAACATATAGGGAATAAACATTTACATTTACAACGCCAATAGCTCTAACTCTCTTTATTTTTTTAACAGCCAAACACACTAAAGCTTAACTCCTACCTATTTCTTCTTTATCATCTCCAAACAGGTAAATCTATCCACACAATTCCACATCATACAATTCAACTTCACACATTTGCAATCCACACCTTCTAATTCAACACCAAACCACTTAATAAAACTCAACAACACAATTACACACCACATACATCTAATCCACGCAACACAATTCCACACCGAGCCACAAATTTAACAGCACACCATATAATTAAACTCCATTACATACCACTCCACAACACAAAATACCATTCCACATAATTGCACTCCATAACACACAACCCCACTACACATACTTCCACAACACTCAATACCACATATTTACTATCCATATAATTCCACAGCACACCATTCCACATAATTCCTCTACAAAAATCTAATCCACGCTTCACAATTACACAACTAATCCAATCCAACACACATAATTCCACTACACACCTCATACATACATTCCATAACACATACGTAAAACACATTCTCATTTAGAATGCCAATAGCTCTAACTCAAACAAATGCGAGACCTATTGCATTTTCAATGCTTGTTTGAACTAGGGCCCTCACACACCCAGCAAGCTAGGTGTCATGCTTCATCATATGGGCCTGCTCCTTGTCGGGTCGGCGCTGCAATACCCGACGGGCTCCCGTAAAGGGGCTCTTTATCGGAGATCTTTTGTTCCGGCCGTCAGGGTGCTGTGTGGGAAAGGGGGCCTGGTTTGTGTAGATGTATGTGAAAAAGTTAAAACAGATGAGGGAATCCTGGGAAAAGACTTTATTCTGGTAGGATCCCAGTCTGATTAAAAGAAAAAGAAAAACAAGGGTAGGCGACTAACAAGCTACAATGAGTCTAGAGGCGCTCTACTCCCAGGGGGTCAACATGTTTCACGCCTTATTTAGTCAAAGTGATCTAGTGGCGATTCATCAGGACCTATGGTAATAACTATCTACACAAGTGGTATGGTGTAACCTACCCACCACTGTATGATGGTGCGGGAATGGTACTCGTGTACTTGATGGCACAACCTGCACAGGAAAAAGATCAATGCGACACAAAGTTTGTTTACTCAAAACACATATGTGCCCATTTTTAGTCATATGGTGTAGGAGAGTAGGATCTGCTTCTTATAGTTACCCCCACTTTTTGCTGATGTCTCACTGTTTTTGGCCTAGTCTGACTGGGATCCTGCTATTCAGGACCCCAGTCTATCTGCTTTCTCCTGTAAATTGATTGCATGTACTTTAGGTACACTCCAGATTGGATTCTGGGGTACCCTTATCAGTCCCTAGTATATGGTACACCATGTACCCAGGGCATAGGTACCCCAGAGGCCTCCCAGGGGCTGAAGCATGTATTATGCCACCCCTGAGAGGCCATTCAAAATGACACCACAGGTCTGCTACTGTAGCCTGTGTAAGGAGGTGCATGCACCCCTTACTTAGATATAGGTTACCTATATCTATTCTAAATCACTGCACATATAAACCTATCAGTCAACCCTATGGCAGGCCTTATCAATCCTGAAGGCAGGGTGCTGGGTTTTGTGTGAGAGGGTGCCCCTGCATGAGCAGAGCCCCTCTGCAGCCTTCGGAACCTATTCTCCGGGGTTGTCTGTGATGCAGCCAACCATATATATTTAAGTGCATTATAACCTCGCGGTAAATGCTAACTTTAAAACGGCTGCTTAGAAACATGTCGTGTTTGGTGTCAAACACCTTGGAATCATACCTCCACACCAGTAACTGGTGTGGGAGGTATGATTCATCCCTTGTAGAACCACTACTATGGGTCACCGGTCTACCCGGTACCAGCTTTTCTCGACCTGGGCAGCACAAAATGGATGCTGCCAGCCACAGACACGAGTCTGCCCTCCTGCTGCTGAGCCAAGCTCGAGCAGAGGAAGGCCTGACAATAGGTTTCCTGTCACAAGGAGGTGTGACCACCTCCCAGACAGGCTTTAGTGTATTGGGGCTGGGTGGGTGCACTCTTAGAGTGCCAGAAAGTCTGCACTGGGGGCACATTTGGTGTCCCCATGCATAGTCCGGCTCAAACCAGTTGCAGGAGCCATTTGCTCCTGCTCTGGCGCGAAACTGGACAAAGGACATGGGTGTAGCCACCCCTCTGTTCTGCCCCTCCCCTAGTTGGGTCCTCAGAGTCAGTCCAACCCCTTCCCAGGGTATAAAGTGGGAAACCTGATTACAGGACTTTGGATTTTACCTGGACTAAACTCTGCTACAGAAACCAAGTACTTCGACGGTCTACACTTCGCTGGACGACAGAAGAATCTCCCTTGGAGTAAAGGAGTTACTCCCCTGCAGCAGCAGGCACCTAAACGCATCTGACCAGTTTGCATCTCCCGAGCTCCTGAGGACTCCGAAGATTTCTGGAACACAGGAGGTGGGTTCCCGAGTGTCCCTGAGGTCGATCTACTCTCTCAGCAATCCTGAGACCAGTATCCCTTGTGGGGAGCGTGCAACCCGAACCCCTGTGCACCGTGTACTTTTGCAGCAGCATATGCTTTTTGGCGATCCCTGAGGCTGTGCTTTGGACTACGTGTAGTCCCGACCTCAAGCAGCATTTCCACCGAAGATCTCCGGCCTCCACTTCACCAGTGCTCTGTGGGCTGGTGCTTTGTGATTCAGCTTGAGGTCCCTTCGCGATCCCTGGTCCATTGGCCTGTGGGTCCTGGCGAGGGTCACTTTGATTTTCCTTGGGCTTCCCTGGTTGCTCCAGACGTGCCCTGACTCCCCATAGCTTGGAGAGTCTCCTGGACCTTGCTGGTCCACACCTTAACCTGTTTCCTCTGCCCGCGTGGGTTGCCTTTTCCAAGACTTGTTGGTGTTCAATCCGGACACTGACCCCTCAGCACTCGACATCTTTCGTGGGACAGCTCACCTCCAGACTTTGGTCATCGTGGACATCTCCTGGTCCCCGTGGCTGCAGAGTCAAGCATCCTATCTTCACACCTGAAGCACCCGACATCGGTGGGCATTCGTCTATCGAGCCCCTGGTCACCCTGAAGTGACCCAGACTCTGTCCCCTCTGCTTTCAGGTTCTTCTCACCTCAGATCCAGGCTTGGATTCCACCGGACACTTTTCATCTTCCCGGCAGCAGCACTTCTTCGCATCACGCCATTGAAAATGACGAGGGTTTCCGACACCACTTGACCCCTATGCACCCGGCTCCTCTGGGATAGGTAACACGGGTACCTCGGTACTAACAAGGGTGCTGGCCTTAGAACCTTCTATGTTCCAAAGGGTTTGCTTGAAGTCCTCTCCGAAGTGTCCTTAAACTGTAATTTTCCAACTGCGACTTTCCCATAGAGTTGTACGGAGCTCGCGTCTGTGTTCCCACACTGCACCCGTCCTCCGTGGGCTCCCTGTGTCACTCCTTTGGGTGGTTCCTTGGGGTCCCAGCGATTCTACGTGCTCTAGGCCCTGTGTCTAGTGAAGTCGTTGTTGTTATACCATTTGTTTAGTATATGGTTCGGTCTCCCCCTGGAGCCCACTGTGTATTGTGCTATTTACTGTCGTTCTATTGATTAAGTATTGTGTGCTTTATGTTCTAATCTCACATAGAGATTAGTAGAGAGTGTTTAGTAATAAATACATATTTTTTATATAACACTTGTGTGGTTCTCCTTTCATTTGGTCACTCAGGAGGTTCTGTTCTGGCAAAACAAGCTGCTTTACATTCCTTCAAGATTAAGCCTGAAGGCTGCTCTCCATAGCTACCACTAGGATAGCTTTCATAAAGGTTATCTTTGACCTAATCATCAATAAGGGTCGTTTGGACTGGTGCAAGGTGCCCACTTTAATTAGTGGTCAGCATATATCAGGCCAACTTCTCACATTGGTGTGCAGCGGTTGGGATTCAAGCTTGCTATTGTTTTACTAGATAAATCTCATTGAGTGATTAACTGAAAACCACTAAAAGTATTAGGTACATATAATACATCAAGATTAGAATAAAGTAAGTTCTACTGAACTTGGAGTTGGGTAAGTCAAGGGTCTAGCACACCCTTTCTCCAACTCAAATAAAGTACAGAGGGTACCTCAGGAGCAGTGGGCAGCTATCTTGTGGCTCTCCTTTGCTGACAAAGGTAGAGATAAGCTCCTCACTGTTAGAGAAGAGGATGCAGACAATTACACAGTCTTGAAGAGTGCTCTCATTGATGGGTTTGGCTTAACCACTGAGCAATACAGAATTAGGTTCAGAGACACCCAGAAAGCACAGACTCAGGACTGGGTTGACTTTGTAGATTGTGCTACTAAGGCTCTGGAAGGCTGGTTACTTGGCAGTAAGGTGTGTGATTTTAAAGGATTGTACAATTTAATTATGAGGGAGCAGATCCTTAATAATTGCCAAAATCAGTTGTTGCATCTGTACCTGGTTGATTCTGATCTGACCTCTGCCCAAGAATTGGGAAAGAAGGCAGACAAATGGGTCAGAACCAGGGTGAAGCAGAAAACTCAGAACCAAGGTGGTGACTCTAAGAAGCAAGATTCTAAAACCTCAGATAAGGATGGGGAGAAGGGTAAAGACCAAAAGTCTTCACAAGGGCCCCAAAAACCTGCATCTGGGGGGGAGTCACAATCAAACAAGGGTAAAGGCAAAAAGAAACCTTGGTGTCATATCTGTAAAGAGAAGACCCATTGGACAAAAGATGCCAATTGTCCAAGGGCCAAGGAATCTACTGCCCCTAAGGCAACTGTTCCCCCTAGCTCAGTTCCAAGTGGTGGTACACAGAATAAGGGTGTAGTAGGGTTGACCCTGGGATCTGAGATGGATTCTGGCCTAGTCAGAATTCCAACTCAGGCTGTGTTAGTCTGTGATGGAGGCATGGATATTGCCTCATTATTTGTCAGCCCCAGTAATCTGGGCAAATACAGACAACAGCCTTTGATCAATGGTAAGGAGGCCATGGCATACAGGGACACAGGTGCAAGTGTCACAATGGTGACAAAAGATCTTGTGGACCCTGAACAAATCATACTTGGTGAGATGTACCAAGTGACCAATGCAAGCAATGTCAGGACAGACCATTCCTTGGCAGTTGTGAATTTCACCTGGGGAGGGGTAACTGGCCCTAAGAAGGTTGTGGTAAGTGCAGACCTCCCTGTAGAATGCTTATTGGGCAATGATTTGGAGACTTCAGCATGGGCTGAAGTGGAACTCAGGACACATGCAGAAATGCTGGGCATCCCTGCAGATGTGTTTGCCATGACTAGGTCACAGGCAAACATGTCTTCCACTGAACAAGCCCTGGATCCTGGAATAATGGACCAGGTGCCTTCCAAGAGAAGGAGCAGTAGGGGTAAGGCAGTGTCTTCCCCCCTGCCTCAGAATACAGATCAGTCTCTTGAGGGAGATGATCTTAGTCCTGAAGAAGGAACTGTCTCAGAGGAACTTGAACCTGATCAGGTTGAGTTCTTGGTGACAGGGGGCCCTTCCAGGGCAGATCTGAGCCAGGAGCAGCTGAGCTGCCCCTCTCTTGAACCCCTCAGACAGCAAGCTGCTTCTGAGGCTGCTGGGAGTGCCAGTGGGTCCCACAGGATCTACTGGGATGATGGACTCTTATACTCAGAGGGTAGAGACCCCAAACCTGGTGCCACCAGGAGGTTGGTTATACCTCTGATGTTTAGGGGCTTCCTATTGACACTGGCACATGATATCCCATTAGCAGGACACTTAGGCCAAAACAAGACCTGGGACAGAATTGTCCCTCACTTTCACTGGCCTCACATGTCATAGGACACAAAGGAGTTTTGTCGCTCCTGTATCACTTGCCAAGCCAGTGGTAAGGCAGGTGGTACTACAAAGGCCCCCTTGATACCACTACCTGTGGTGGGGGTTCCCTTTGAGAGGGTTGGGATTGACATTGTTGGTCCCATGGTTCCTCAGACTGCATCTGGGCACAGATTCATACTAGTGGTGGTGGACCATGCCACTAGGTATCCAGAAGCAATTCCACTTAGGACTACCACAGCTCCTGTTGTGGCTAGGGTCCTCCTGGGAATTCTTTTCCAGGGTGGGTTTTCCTAAGGAGGTAGTATCAGACCGAGGTGCAAACTTTATGTCTGGTTACTTAACTGCTATGTGGAAGGAGTGTGGAGTAAATTACAAATTTACCACCCCTTATCACCCACAATGCAATGGGTTAGTTGAGAGATTCAACAAAACCCTCAAGGGCATGATTAAAGGTCTCCCTGAAAAGCTCAGGCGTAGATGGGACATCCTTTTGCCCTGCCTTCTCTTTGCCTGCAGAGAGGTTCCTCAGAAGGGGGTTGGTTACAGCCCTTTTGAACTTCTGTTTGGACAGCCAGTTAGGGGTCCTTTATGTCTAGTGAAGGAGGGATGGGAGTTACCTCTCAAACCCCTAAACAGGATATTGTGGACTATGTACTTGGTCTCCGCTCCAGGATGGCTGAGTACATGAAGAAGGCATCCAAAACCTTGAGGCCAGCCAGGAATTGCAAAAGGCCTGGCATGACCAAAAGGCTGTTTTGACTGTGTATCAGCCAGGACAGAAAGTATGGGTGTTGGAGCCTGTGGCCCCAGCAGCTCTCCAGGACAAGTGGAGTGGGCCCCATACTATACTTGAGCAGAAGGGAGAGGTTACCTACCTGGTGGACCTTGGAACTCCCAGGAGCCCCCACAGGGTGCTCCATGTGAACAGGCTCAAGCCATATGTGGACAGGGCAGACATGGGCTTGCTCATGGCTACTGATGAGGGACAGGAGGAAGAGAGTGATCCACTCCCTGACCTGCTCTCACAGAACCCTGATGATGGTTCAGTTGATGGTGTAGCCTTGGCGGGCAGCCTCACTGACCAGCAACAAACTGATTGTAGGAGAGTCCTCAATCAGTACAGACACATGTTTTCACTGACTCCAAGTCAGACTACCTGGTGTACACATGAGGTGGACACAGGTGACAGTCTGCCTGTTAAAAATAAGATTTACAGGCAACCTGACCATGTCAGGGACTGTATCAGGACTGAAGTCCAGAAAATGTTGGAGCTGGGAGTAATTGAACCCTCAGATAGCCCTTGGGCTAGTTCAGTAGTCTTGGTACCAAAACCTCACACCCAGGGTGGTAAGAGAGAGATGAGGTTCTGTGTTGACTACAGGGGTCTCAAAGCAGTCACTAGGACTGATGCCCATCCAATACCCAGGGCAGATGAACTTATAGATACTTTGGCCTCTGCCAAGTTTCTGAGTACATTTGACCTGACAGCTGGTTACTGGCAAATCAGATTAGCTGAGGATATAAAACCAAAAACAGCATTTTCAACCCCTAGTGGGCACTACCAATTTGTGGTGATGCCCTTTGGCTTGAAGAATGCACCTGCCACTTTTCAAAGGTTGGTGAACAAAGTCCTTACAGGTCTGGAAGCCTATAGTGCAGCTTATCTAGATGATATTGCTGTCTTTAGCTCCACCTGGGAGGATCACCTAGTCCACCTGAGAAATGTTTTAGAGGCTCTGCAAAAAGCAGGCCTCACTATCAAGGCCACCAAGTGCCAGATAGGGCAGAGTAAGGATGTATACCTAGGCCACCTTGTGGGTGGAGGTCAGGTTCAACCATTGCAGAGCAAAATCCAGACCATCATGGACTGGGTTGCTCCAACTAACCAAACTCAGGTCAGAGCTTTCTTGGGCCTGACTGGGTATTACAGGAGGTTTGTCAAAGGATATGGATCTATAGTGACCCCTTTGAATGATCTAACTTCCAAAAGAATGCCTAAGAAAGTTCAGTGGACAGTTAGCTGTCAAAAGGCATTTGATGACCTGAAGCAGGCCATGTGCACTGCTCCCATTCTGCAAAGTCCTGACTATTCCAAACAATTCATTGTTCAAACTGATGCATCTGAGTTGGGGGTAGGGGCTGTGCTATCACAACTGAATGAAGAGGGTCAGGATCAGCCAGTAGCTTTTATTAGCAGAAGGTTGACCCCCAGAGAGAAACGTTGGTCAGCTATTGAGAGGGAAGCCTTTGCTGTGGTTTGGGCCTTGAAGAAGCTGAGGCCATACTTGTTTGGCACTCACTTAATTTTTCAGACAGACCACAAGCCCCTCTTATGGCTAAAACAGATGAAGGGTGAAAACCCCAAACTTTTGAGGTGGTCCATTTCCCTACAGGGGATGGACTATACAGTGGAACATAGACCTGGGAGTAACCATGCCAATGCAGATGGACTCTCAAGATATTTCCACTTAGAACATGAAGACTCAACTGGTCAAGGTTAGTTTTATGTCCCTGCGTTTGGGGGGGAGGGGGGGTGTTGTGTAGGAGAGTAGGATCTGCTTCTTATAGTTACCCCCACTTTTTGCTGATGTCTCACTGTTTTTGGCCTAGTCTGACTGGGATCCTGCTATTCAGAACCCCAGTCTATCTGCTTTCTCCTGTAAATTGATTGCATGTACTTTAGGTGCACTCCAGATTGGATTCTGGGGTACCCTTATCAGTCCCTAGTATATGGTACACCATGTACCCAGGGCATAGGTACCCCAGAGGCCTCCCAGGGGCTGAAGCATGTATTATGCCACCCCTGAGAGGAAATTCAAAATGACACCACAGGTCTGCTACTGCAGCCTGTGTAAGGAGGTGCATGCACCCCTTACTTAGATATAGGTTACCTATATCTATTCTAAATCACTGCACATATAAACCTATCAGTCAACCCTATGGCAGGCCTTATCAATCCTGAAGGCAGGGTGCTGGGTTTTGTGTGAGAGGGTGCCCCTGCATGAGCAGAGCCCCTCTGCAGCCTTCGGAACCTATTCTCCGGGGTTGTCTGTGATGCAGCCAACCATATATATTTAAGTGCATTATAACCTCGCGGTAAATGCTAACTTTAAAACGGCTGCTTAGAAACATGTCGTGTTTGGTGTCAAACACCTTGGAATCATACCTCCACACCAGTAACTGGTGTGGGAGGTATGATTCATCCCTTGTAGAACCACTACTATGGGTCACCGGTCTACCCGGTACCAGCTTTCTCGACCTGGGCAGCACAAAATGGATGCTGCCAGCCACAGACAAGAGTCTGCCCTCCTGCTGCTGAGCCAAGCTCGAGCAGAGGAAGGCCTGACAATAGGTTTCCTGTCACAAGGAGGTGTGACCACCTCCCAGACAGGCTTTAGTGTATTGGGGCTGGGTGGGTGCACTCTTAGAGTACCAGAAAGTCTGCACTTGCGGCACATTTGGTGTCCCCATGCATAGTCCGGCTCAAACCAGTTGCAGGAGCCATTTGCTCCTGCTCTGGCGCGAAACTGGACAAAGGACATGGGTGTAGCCTCCCCTGTGTCCTGCCCCTCCCCTAGGAGGGTCCTCAGAGTCAGTCCAACCCCTTCCCTGGGTATAAAGTGGGAAACCTGATTACAGGACTTTGGATTTTACCTGGACTAAACTCTGCTACAGAAACCAAGTACTTCGACGGTCTACACTTCGCTGGACGACAGAAGAATCTCCCTTGGAGTAAAGGAGTTACTCCCCTGCAGCAGCAGGCACCTAAACGCATCTGACCAGTTTGCATCTCCCAAGCTCCTGAGGACTCCGAAGAATTCTGCAACACAAGAGGTGGGTTCCCGAGTGTCCCTGAGGTCGATCTACTCTCTCAGCAATCCTGAGACCAGTATCCCTCGTGGGGAGCGTGCAACCCGAACCCCTGTGCACCGTGTACTTTTGCAGCAGCATATGCTTTTTGGCAATCCCTGAGGCTGTGCTTTGGACTACGTGTAGTCCCGACCTCGAGCAGCATTTCCACCGAAGATCTCCGGCCTCCACTTCACCAGTGCTCTGTGGGCTGGTGCTTTGTGATTCAGCTCGAGGTCCCTTCGCGATCCCTGGTCCGTTGTCCTGTGGGTCCTGGCCAAGGTCACTTTGATTTTCCTTGGGCTTCCCTGGTTGCTCCAGATGTGCCCTGACTCCCCATAGCTTGGAGAGTCTCCTGGACCTTGCTGGTCCACACCGTAACCTGTTTCCTCTGCCCGCGTGGGTTGCCTTTGCCAAGACTTGTTGGTGTTCAATCCGGACACTGACCCCTCAGCACTCGACATCCTTCATGGGACAGCTCACCTCCGGACTTTGGTCATTGTGGACATCTCCTGGTCCCCGTGGCTGCAGAGTCAAGCATCCTATCTTCACACCTGAAGCACCCGACATCGGTGGGCATTCGTCTATCGAGCCCCTGGTCACCCTGAAGTGACCCAGACTCTGTCCCCTCTGCTTTCAGGTTCTTCTCACCTCGGATCCAGGCTTGGATTCCACCGGACACTTTTAATCTTCCCGGCAGCAGCACTTCTTCGCATCACGCCATTGAAAACGACGAGGGTTTCCGACACCACTTGACCCCTATGCACCCGGCTCCTCTGGGATAGGTAACACGGGTACCTCTGTACTCACAAGGGTGCTGGCCTTAGAACCTTCTATGTTCCAAAGGGTTTGCTTGAAGTCCTCTCCGAAGTGTCCTTAAACTGTAATTTTCCTACTGCGACTTTCCCATAGAGTTGTACGGAGCTCGCGTCTGTGTTCCCACACTGCACCCGTCCTCCGTGGGCTCCCTGTGTCATTCCTTTGGGTGGTTCCTTGGGGTCCCAGCGATTCTACGTGCTCTAGGCCCTGTGTCTAGTGAAGTCGTTGTTGTTATACCATTTTTTTAGTATATGGTTCGGTCTCCCCCTGGAGCCCACTGTGTATTGTGCTATTTACTGTCGTTCTATTGATTAAGTATTGTGTGCTTTATGTTCTAATCTCACATAGAGATTAGTAGAGAGTGTTTAGTAATAAATACATATTTTTTATATAACACTTGTGTGGTTCTCCTTTCATTTGGTCACTCAGGAGGTTCTGTTCTGGTAAAACAAGCTGCTTTACATTCCTTCAAGATTAAGCCTGAAGGCTGCTCTCCACAGCTACCACTAGGATAGCTTTCATAAAGGTTATCTTTGACCTAATCATCAATAAGGGTCGTTTGGACTGGTGCAAGGTGCCCACTTTAATTAGTGGTCAGCATATACCAGGCCAACTTCTCACATATGGTTCCCAGAATTTTCGAAGACAGGAAGTTCTTCCAGTGAAGTGTTGAAACCTGAAAGGTATGGTGACAAAAACTCTTAGTTATGAAAAACACTAACAAAACATTTCATGGCAGACTATAGAACAATGGTAACTGAAAATAAGTAGAAACTTCTCCAACCTGAAGAGGAAAGGAATAAACACACAAAACAGTCTTTCATATTCATAATTGTATATACTCCTATAACAAATCTGAATACACATTTTCCCTGTAACTATCTACTGATCTACTCCTTTGTGTGGATCTCATGCATTTTGTATCATTATGTGTAGTGATTAATTCACTCTATGAAGGTGAGACATATTCAACTGGAGAAATTAGGCATAACATGAAGCCAATTAAAACTATTAGTATTTTTGCTAAAGAAGTTATACCAGATATTTTACAGCATTTGCTGTATGCCCTCTTCTACTGAGGAAAAAAGGTACAAAAGGAAGTACAAAATTTAGAGGTACAAAATCAAAAGACAAGTTATTTTCTTCCTTCTTTTTGTTTTACTTCCTTAAATTTACAAACCCTAAGGTACAAAATAAATTCAATACACTTCTGCAAAGTTCAAAATCTTTAGTTCAAAGTAATCAAGATTTCAGAGAATTCAAGGTGGATCTTCTTATTCTGGTTCGTATTCAAAGATCATTTGGCAACAGCTTGTCATGTCATAGAATTCTCTTCTTCAGACTCAGATGATAGATCGGTCCACTCAGGTGATGTGTACTTTCCATTTGGCACTCTTCTTCTTGTTGGTCTTTTAGGAACAGGCGATTCACTCTCATCATTCTCAGAATCAAATTTAATTGTGATTCTTCTCTGATTGATTCTTATTTTTGAGTCTTTCAATGTAGTCTTAACTGCTGTTTACTGACTCTGGCCACTTATCTCCTTTATGCACACTCTTGACTCCTGTGTCTTTACTTGTGACTATGGCTGAATATTCTTTACTCAACGCAGAACTTTGCTCACTGTGAACTGCCTTCCCTTGGGTGGCTCTTGAGGCTCGGATTTTCTGCTTACTTTTTTCACAAACTGGAACAGTCTCAGATTCCACCACGGCAACCAGACCTTTACAGTAATCCAATGTAATATCATCTGTTATTGATACATGTGCTGCTTAGGAAGCATATGGGATCCCTATAGCTCTGCCATTGAGGACTCCAAGAGGCAGGAGAACAATTTTATTTGAATACTTCCAATGGCTGTGATAACAAGAGGAAGAGCATCAGGCCATCTCAAATATGTTGAGGCACGCACATTGGCAAGTTTGAGTTTGATAGTGCCATTCATCTACCCAACCACACCTGATGCCTCTGGTTGGTAACTGCAGTGGAACTTTTGCTCAATTTGTAAGGCAGTGCACATTAATTTTAGGACCTCAGTTTTAGAATGAGTTCATTTATTTTTCTCAATAGAAGCAGGCATGCCAAAGGTTAGGGGTAGATTTATGAACATGTCACGCAGCGCAGAAAGTCACCTTGCTGCGCTGCACTGCGTGACAGGGAAAGGGCAGGAGTGTGCTGTATTTAATGGAATAAAGCATTCCTGTCCTTTTGCATGTGCTGTCACACATTGGGCTGCCTAGAGCCAACGCAGGCACCCCTGCACCAGGATGCAGGGATGCCTGAGTTACATGCAGGATTGTTTTTGAGCAGGAAGGGACACCTTCCTTCACAAAAACAATCCTGGGAGGCATATTCCTCTTTCTGTGTGTGCTGCAGAATACCCTGCCAAGTGCTGCCACCCCCGTCCTGGAGGCTTGGAAGTGGGCCTAAGGTGCTCTGCCAGCCTCTTTGGATCCAGTGGAACCAACGCATCTCCTCTGCTGCGTGGCACAACCCCGAGCAGAACTGACTCATCTCGGCTGCTGTGTGGATCGGAGCAGTTGCCAAGACCTGCATCACAGCCTGTCGCCAAAACAGAACCAGCTGCTGCACAACGCATCCTCGGCACAAGCCCTCACATCTCTCCGCGACGGCAGCCTGGATGATGATGCTGGACTCCACATCGCAGCATCGTAGCTCATTGGAACTAACACATTTCCCTGACTGTGTGTCGCATCCTCCACACCGGACTTCCCATCGCAAGTCCTCGTCAATGGGATATCTCGATGTCGTCACAGGACCTCACATAACAGCCTTGCCGCATCTTGAAACCGACGCATAGCTTTGGCAGCATGACGCATCTTCAAAATAGATCCTCGCTACACTCCACAAACCAGGATTTAATGTACTCTGTTCAGCAAGGCTAACTAGGTCCCTGTACCTAGCCCACGCTCCATTGTGGTCGGCCTGAACTTGTGACTTTGTCCCGGTCCGTCATGACCAGATATACGCAGCTAGTGCTTTATGCCTTTTAGCACTAATTTTACTAAAATCTGTCAAATTGCCGGTTCTACTAATTGGATTTTTGTTGTTTTGGTTTTGTTATATTTATTAAAAATTACTTTATTTTTCAAAACTGGTGTGGGATCCTTTTGTGCTGTTTCCACTGTGTTACTGTTTGAACTGTTGAACAAATACTTTACATATTACCACTGAATTAAGCCCGACTGCTCTGGAGCAAGCTACCCCAGGGTTGAGCACATGTTAATTTAGTGTTTGTTTGTGACTTCACCCTGAGAAGAATTGTGGTTGCTGCTTAAGAAGAGTTTCACCCCCTCAACTTGAAACCCAATTTCTTACAAGACTGCATATGATGCTCACACTATTCCTTGATGGTCTGACAGAGAAGAACCATCCAACTGTAACAAATTCAGATCAGCCATTTCAAGGGGCATATCTTTGATATCTGGTCTTGGTTTGGTACACAACTTTGTCACATTAATGCAATCATGGTCGGTATCTTCATCAACATCTTCATCATTCTTTGGAATCAGCAACAGCATTGCTCTTGATTGAAATATTCTCGTTTGCTCATAGTTGTTTATGGCAGCTGTTAGTTTAATGTTAATTTTGTGCATGAGTCAACAAAATCTTAACTGAATGAGGGACTAACACAATGAGTGTTTGACCCATGACGATTCCCTCGCTCTGTTTAATTGCAAGGTAAACAGCTGCTACAGCTACTGGATCTAATGTAGTAGAGGAGTAAGCGACAAGCCACTTTACCTCACCATGGTTTGTACTAACACGGAAAGAGCACTCCTTCCTTTCTCATGGCAAAAAAGGTAGCATTCGTTGTCGTAATCTGGCATTCTGAGAGCAGGTGTGCTACAAAGATGTTCTCTGAGCTCTCGGAAGGTTTTCATGCGTTTGATATCGAATTGCACCGGATCCTTTATGTCACTGCAAGTGAGTGTCAGTAAAGGCGTCCCAATTAGAGACAAATTTAGAATCCACAATTAACAGTAGCCAGCTGTTCCCTTAAACATCCTCACTTCCCTCTGGGTAGTTGGAGGAATCATCTTCAGAACTGTACAAAGAAGTGTTTTGGACACTTCCCGGGCCCCCTTTTCAATATGGTGACCAAGATAAATCACTTCTTTTTTATAATACTGCAAGTGAAACCTTAGGACCATTTACAGCAGGATGGTTCATGAGCACAATATATGCAACCTGAAATCTTCTTTTGTCTTTGATGCCACCAGTAAGTCATCTATACTTTGCACCAGCGCTGAATTACAGGGCAGCTGCAAACTCTTCAAATCTTTCTTTAGAATCTGACTAAAGATTGAGGGACTCTCTCTATGCCCTTTTGGGATTCGACAGGAAACCAGAATTTATTGAAGAATTGAAATGCCTAATGATATTGACCATCCTCATGAAGAATGACCCTGCATCATATCACTTCTCAACCCAACTACTTGCATTCCTTGTGTTGTCCCAAATTTCAAATTCACATTCACACCAGATCCCTGCAGGCGACATGAAATCTGTTTCCCAATTTATCACCTGGTTTCTATTGTTTTTTTAGTCTGCCAAGTCAACAGCTTCTTGTTGACCTTTTTCTTAACTGAGTATTTCTTCAATACTCTTAGCCTGCCAGCACATTACACTCTACTGAATATGAGAACCAAGCTCAGGGAGCAATCCTAAAACAAAACCTGATCCAAATCCACCAATGCCTTCTCTTTCTGGCTCTTCGACTCCACCCTACTTACTATAAATCTGCATAAGTCTCTCATAAGAAGCATGCACTGACTCCTTCGGCTCTTGTGTGGCTCTTATTATCTTTGCCCAATTTACCTCTTTCTCTGGCACTTTCTTTTTCGAATGCTCTACCACTGCTGTATGTTTTTCCTTGCCTGAATTAGCTGGAGCATTGTTAGGTGGAACTCTCGCTAATTCTTGTGTCGGACAAGTAACAACAACTTTGCATTCTGCGTAAAGATCTTCGGGAATGACAATGGCAGACAATGTATTCAAACCACTCAAAGAACCTTCGAAATTGTCGCTATTATGTGAACTCCCTTACATCATTTATCATGTTCCTCTCTGTCTTGGAAAATTTGTTGTAACAGCATAAAGACCACCCCTTGGTCAATAAACATGCACATAATTCCCTCCATGTATCTCTAGTTAAGGAAACTCTTTTAATGATTCTGCTTCAGGTTCACTCATGACCACATTCGCTTTCTTCCCTGTGTCAGTATTCTTCTTTTTAGAGTTAGCTTTCTTTTTCCACTTGCCCTTGCATTTTCTCAAATCATTCCAGTCCTTTCTATACTCAACTAAGTCTCAGATGTGAAGTCACAGGGTCATTAGACATATATTTGCTATTTTTTTCTTCACTCAACTTAATTGTGTACTTTTTGCGCAAGCTACTATTTTTGTGTAAATCGACTCCTGATTCTTCTGCTAACTTCCTTCTTTGTGCACGTTGCTGCTTCTTTAATCAAATATTTCTATTCATGTTAATTACATACAATTCCCCTATTTATATGAATTGTTCCCTGTAAAATGTCTCCAAATTCAATTTTCATGTTAGCAGAATTTCTCTCTTTTCAGGTGCTGTAGTAACCACTGCTTTAACAACTGCACCCTCTGTATCCACAGGCAGCCTTAATTCCACTAAAGAAGTCAACGCACTCTCAGGTAGAGAACTTGCAGTACCGAGCGCTTTTTATTTGTTGTGTACTCATGCCTGGTTCGCCCGCACTCATATCAGGCACTGTGCCTGTGCGCCTTCTGTGTACGGAGGAGGTCTAGAATACAGCAAATCATTTCAAAAACTATCCTCCTCATCAGAATAAATTGTTTAATCTTTTTTTAATTTTCAGTTTTAGATTCATCAATTTTCATTTTATCTGATTCATTAGCTAATGCAGGAAGGAGCCACACA
Source organism: Calotriton arnoldi (assembly GCA_963921515.1). Lineage (NCBI taxonomy): Eukaryota > Metazoa > Chordata > Amphibia > Caudata > Salamandridae > Calotriton > Calotriton arnoldi. Next base: position 2,264,275 of record CAWUFW010001574.1, read on the forward strand.
CCTTGCATGTATCCTCTCTCCACTTGTATACCCCACATCTGACCAATAACTAATTGGATTTTTAAACTGCCTCCTCATTTTCCTTCTCTATTTTTCTATAACCACCTGATCCCATTCATTTAATGCCTCAAATTGTGTTGGTCTAGGTTGTGTTTTCTCTAACACATTGCATGTCTCAGGGAAACAAACTGTCTGGTATTAAAGGTACCCTCTAAAGAAAAATGCATGTCCTTGTCACCAAGACTATACTCGGCTAGGAACTTTAGGCTTTTTCAATACAGCACCCATTATTTTTACTCAAAATAGTTCCGTAAAGCGAACAAAATAAACAAACAAACAACAACCAATCCCAGCATGGCTAAGGCAAAGGTCAACTAATCACAGCATGAGTACAGTGGCAATCAACCAATGACAGTGCGACTCCTGATAATGACTCACCAATCCTAGCATAGCTCCCAGCATCAGTTAACCAATTGCAGGTCGACTGCTTTGTAAATAGAATGCCTTTAGCCACCACAATTCATACAAATAAACAAACAGAAATATTGTCTGCCCAACTTAAATGAAGAGAAGAAACCAAAAGTAGATGAAGGCAGTCACACGATCAATAGAATAGCTGAACAGACCTAGTAGGGAGTCAGTACTGGTTCACAAATCACAATGAGGCAAATCCCCATGCAGTGGTAGTACACCCCAGTTTAGCACACGGATTTCCTTGCACAAAAAGAGCAAATGATACCAATCCAGATTAGAAACACAAATCCTGAAAGAAAACTATTGTTCTTTCAGAAAAATCTCTAACCATTGTTAACGAGGTGCCGCACAAATCACACCACCACTTTGCAAACAAGTTCAACAATATCTCTAGATCTTAGATTAAGGCAAATCTGACTGACTTAACCAACAAATAACCAAACGAAAACTTTTTTGACGCACTTTGTAATTATGACAAATATATCAAAATCACATTGGTCAAACCACAAACTGATCCGAAAATCAGTAATGCAAAATCAAAGATCTCAAATGCAGTGTAGCAATTCATGACTCAACATAAACCTGCACTCTCAACTACAAATCCCACAATGCATCACTAGCACACCAAAACACTCTCAAGATTAATTTGCCCTATTGTTGCTCACAATCCTTTGTGCAGGAACATCACTGGAACACTGGGACTCAGCACAAAATCCAATTGTGGACTTTTGGGAATATAGACAAAAATCCAGATCAGGTACAAAAATAGTTTCAACAGAGATTTCTTATCTTATCTTATCTTATGTAAACCATCCTCAGCTACCAAATCTGTGGACATGATGTACCCCCTAGAAAATCTGCATGACAGTGGCGCACCCAATTTGGGGTGGCTCAGGAATCATGTTAACCTCAAAGTTTATGAAATGTATCTCTAGAGACAAGATTCAAAACAGCATTTCAAAATCCAGTCAATAAGAAAAGACTAACTCGAAAAAGGGGTTGGACATTAGAAAATTTAGAAAAATTATGTAGGCTTATTAAAAGTTAAAATGTAATACAGAAATTTGAAATTAATGCAAACGCAATAGAAATCTCAATACAATACATAGAAATAATTTACCATGAAGTCTTTCAGTAATACAACAATGACAAGTAATAGGCAAAATCAGTAAGAAACTGGACAACTGGGGCCTTATTATACAAGTGCCCCAGGGGCACAACGGGCGTTTGCGCCCACTTTGAATGCAGAACTCTGGCGGGGGGAAAGTGGGCCCCATGGACCGATCAGACATCCCCTGCAAGGGGATTTCTAATCCCCTTTAAAAGTACAGGCGGGCTTCCGCCTGCACTGTGAAAACACGGAGCGGCTTTAAAGCAGCCGCTCCGCTTCACACATGAATGCGCTGCCCTCGGGGCAGTGTTAGTACGCGGCTGGCTGGGGGCAGCGCATTCACCCAAATACAGCGCATTTTCCTTGATAGCGCCGGGCGCACGTTTTAAAAGGTGCACCCGGCGCTATCAAAGAAAATACGCTGAATTCAGCAAAGTGACAAACACCACCGCCAAGCTATGTTGAATTCCGCGAGCGGCGTAGTGGGTTACCTCGCGCGTTCAAACTGATTTTTGGTGCTGGGTGTTTGTCCTGCAATGTAAAATTTATAGCGCGAATGGCATCTCACACAGTGCAAAAGGGTGCTTCTTCTTTCTGACGCTCAAGTAGAAGTTCTACTCAAACGTCATCTTCATCAACGCGAACGGAAGGTTTCTCAACGCGAGCGGTAGCGGCCATCCGCGACCGAAAGTGTTGAGAAATCTCGCTGGGAAGTAGTCTAGCGGTGCATTTTCCTCACTCGCTGTTGCCAACTTACTGTGAGAGAGCGCGAGCGAGGAAAAAACTTGAGCTGAGTTTTTCGGAGCGGAGTTCACCATCCAAGCTTAGCCAAAACGCGTTTTTCTAATTCATTTTTCCATGGGAACTTTAGACACAGTTATAGCCTAACCCGCTGAACGCATTTACACCAAATTTGGCAGAAAGCTAGATCTTGGTCCAGAAGGAGTGCTTTGTGTGTTTTGGTATAATTCTGTTCAGTAGTTTTTGAGCAATTAATGCTCAGAAACGTTGTATATCTAGGGATGCCGAGGCTCTGTGGACCCAGATAGATATCAAACTGATTGGCTGCCACCACCTCAACCAGGATGTGGTGGCAGGCATCTTAGATTTTGGGATTCGGGGGAGGGGGGACGAAGGGTTTATTTTTTGAGGAAAGGGAGTACCCGGCACTACCCTTCCCAGGCCAATTTCATACTCGGGGGCCATAACCCCTGGGCCTGGCATCTTATTTAGAGGGAGGAGGCCACACTGCCCCTCCTCCCTGGGCCTCATTTGGTCCCGGGGACCCCATCCCCTGGGTCTGATGTCTTTTTTAGTGGGGACTGTGTCCCCCTCCCTGGGAGATTTTCAGCCTCAGGGACCCCATCTCCTGGTGCCTGAAATCTTTCTGAAGGAGAGGGTGACATGCAAGCCCATTCCCTCGGCCCTTAGGTAACTATAACTCACGCCCTCGCCATGTACTGCTAATTACCCCACATATTACATAACTCATGACATCTCTATGACATCATTGATAATATCACTGCAACATTTGCAGTGAAATTATTGGTGAGAAAACTGTGCAATTCGGGGTGCGAGTTATAGTTACCTTAGGGCACGAGTTATAGTTACTGCAGATATCTATAAATATAACAGGTGAATTCAGTGGTTCTTAGAGTTTGAAACATTTCGTTGCTACTGAACATTTCATCTAACTATAACGTTACATTAACCTTTGTTTTTTCCAGTGTACATATATATGCATATATATATATATCCAGCAAAAAATCACAAATGCAACAATCTTCTAAACAGAAGCGGGCACGGACTCCAAGTATTACGGTGCCAAACTGTAAGTTTATTTACAAGTATTGAATTCTGTCCATGACGCGTTTCGGCCACATCACATGGCATTGATCACATGATCGCGCTACGGCATTTCCTGGATTTAAACCTAAATGTCACGTGATTCACTTCTACATACAACACAATTCCTACTGAAAACAGCTTATTGGTGGCACGTTACTCCAGACTTGCGCTACAAGTGTACAGATGTACAAATTGCATACATTGCCTTATTTTCAAACAATAAGTTGTACAAACTAGAATAAGAGTACTGTATCAAAATATACAGATGGAATTCAAGTATACTTATCAATACATCAAAAAGGCAAATGTCCCACCTCATAGCTGATTATGTACAATCCTCTCAACAGTAAGTACCATCGAATTTCTTATTTTCTAATATAAGTACAAATACCATTCAAATGGAAACTGATTGTACCGATTCAGTACAAATACGTGCAAATACGCCTACTATACAGTACTACAATGATCAATATAAATATTGTAATTTAAATACACATATAGCAATGAGCATGGCAATTATTAAAGTGCACTGTGCGTCTGTCAGTCATCATCATATTAAAAATATCAGCCTACATGCTAAATGAGGTACGGCTAATTCCACCCTGAATAATCTGATCACAATTGTCCTTATGTAGATCAAAATTTGATCATAGAGGGCCTTAATAATAAAGTGCAAAATTCACCCAAATGTGCAAGTGCTTTACAGTACTAGAGAGAAGAACAAGGGTGTGTAAATAATCCTCCCCTAACTTGTGGTAAACGACGAGTTTCAACCTCTCTCGGGGTGTTGGTGAACAAGACCCTGAGAGGTCGAAACGTGTCGTTTGTGCCCAATAAATCGAATTTATTGACATCTACAACTGGAGTGGCTTGTTTTCTTTACCGCAAGTTAGGTGAGGATTATTTACACATATGAAAGGCGGCGGCCTCTGCTTCTACGAGCCCCGACCCGGCTGGAAGGGAGTTCAGAGACGCCATCCCTCATTTGGATATATATCTATATATATAGATCTATATCTATATATACATATATAGATATAGATCTATATATCTATATATAGATATATAGATCTATATATATATATATTTCTTCCTTTCATAGAAATGATTGAAACTGCAAAGTCAGCATGGTATGAACCAACAAATCATATTTTCTCATTTTAAAACGCCAAATAACCCTATCACCTTAACACTACCCCACTACATGGATATTGATTGCACTTTCTGACCTTATGTCTTCCAGAGGTGTTATAACATACTGTTGGTTACATAACCAACAGAGAACCATTGTGAATGAATGCAACACAGTGTGTTAGCTAGAAGAACCATGTAATTTATTACATGGAATCTCAGAGTGCCCTGTTAGGCAAGGTTTGGTTATAGATTGCCCCCTTTGATAAACCCAGGGGAGACAAGATTTTCACTGTAATAATTATTGTTAGAATCTCGTCAGAAGTCCTCACAGGCTAAGTTGTCTTCCATGGTGAGCAACAAAAGCACCAAAACGTGTAACCTATCTATCTATTTAGCTATACAATTTGCCCCGGCGCCTATCCGGCTCACCGGCACTTTTTTTATGTTGGAGTCCGGGCGAAACCCCAATGCCCCCGCCAGCTTTCCAGCCAGCACCCATTCTGGTTGCGGCGGGAGCCAGCTCCATTCCTTTGCTCCTGCCTGGGCGACAGCAGCTTTTTTTCTGCTGCCACTGGGTGGGTGCAAAGTTGTGTTCTGCTGCCTGTGCTCTTGCAGACAGGGAACACCAGTGCCCCTGGGAATGGGGTTCCCAGGTCACAGCTTCAGTCTGGCCCCGGGAGATGGGGATCCTGAGGCCTGTGAGTGGCTTGGGGAGGGGACGCAATGCCCCCATCCCTTAAATGCCCCCTCCCCTAAATTTCAGGCTCAGCCCCAGAAGATGGGGTCTCCGGGGCCCCTATGAAGCTCATGGAAGGGTGCCACATGACCCCACTCCTAATTCAAAGGATCAGCCTCAGGGGATGTGGTACCTTGGGCCTTTGCTGGGCTCCTGGAGGGGTGTACTCTAATAACGGAATTACACCCAAATCGGCAGAGAGCTAGATCATTACCCAGAAAGTGTGCTTTTTGTGATTTGGCATAAATCAGTGAGTAGTTTTAGAGAAATTAAGGTTCAAAATGTGTGTATATTTCAGGCTTTGAAGGATCTGTGGACATGGCAGGTCAAAGGATTATATGTGATTTACTACCATCAACATTTTTAACAAAGATTTTGTGGCAGCCATTTTAGGACTTGAGGACCCAGTCCCCGTGTCCTGAAAAGAATATAAATATATAACAGACAGATGGGGGTAGAAATACCCTGCCACCCTAGGCCTGGTGGGGGGAGGAATTCCAGAGGGACCACCCTCCGGAGTCAACAAAAATGCATTTTTTAAACGGTATTGTGTATCTGCAGTAGTACTGTGGATCTGAGCTACTGTAAAAAGGGCGGGCTTCGACGTTTTATTTTGAAGCCCCAGGGGTGGGTCAGGGCCCGGGTGTCAGCGCATTATAGTTTTAAAAGGGAGGGCGAGCGTGCTGCCCCCACTCCCCTAGCCAATAAATGGCCCTGTGGATCCCCGCCCCAGAGGCCTCAGTATCATAAATACTTTTTAAAGGGGAGGCAAGAATGCGCTCCCCTCCCTGAGCAAATAAATGGTTCCAGGGACCTTATTCCTCATGGCCTTTTAAAGTTATTATTTGGGATGGGGTCATAGGGTCTCCCTTCCCAAGCCATAAAATGGCTCCAGGGTCCTCATTCCCTGGGGGCTCAATTCTGACAGTGTCCTGGCGGACCTTCCCCCAGGACACAGTTGCTCCATGCGTGGAACAGTTCAGGCAAGGAACAAAAATGTAACTCCCTGTCTCTGCTCTCCTGGGTAGGGAGCATGGGTTTGCACCCGCTCTGAGGGAGCAGAAACAAAAGCTGCTCCCGCCTGGTGGGAGCAAACCATCCGAGCCATCCCCCGTTGGTACTCAGGATGGGTGTTGTCTGGGGAGCCAGCAGGACCGTAGGGACTATAGGCCTTCCCCTCACAACCCCAAATAATTTTATGTTGTTGGGTGGGACCGGACAGCCAAAAAGTAAAAGAAAATATGAAAAACAAACACAGGGATAAATATAAAATTAGCTGAAAGCTGCTCATTTCGTATTCACTACTCCTGCCAGGGAGTGCCCCATAATGCGCTGAAGGGCTATTTGCATATATTTTACATCCTTGCAGTGCCTCTAGAAGGGACAGGGGCACCCCAAAGCATTTTAAATGTTGCTGAGGGCTGCAGCAAGTGCAGAAGCCCCCTAGGAATATTTTTTTAAACGTTGCAGTAACTCTTCTGGGTCATTGAATACATTACCCCAGAAGTGCTTACCATATTTTTTTAAAGCACCCTGAGCTGGATGCTCCACAGCTGGAGTGCGGGACCCCTTGTGGTTGGTTCTAAGACTGGATTTTATGGCCTCAAGAGAGTAAAAATACTCAACTCATGTTTATAGTTGTTTAGAATAAAAATACTTTATTTAAAATATTTTTGAGACATTCATAATCATTTCTATGTATTTACATGGTAATATATTGAATTATAGTTATTGCTAAATTATTGTGAATATTTCTAGACAGACCCAATAGGTCTGCCTTACTTAAAATTAAATCTCTGTATATTGCTACTTTACGTTAAAAAACCTCAGAAATATTTTGAAAAAAAACAAAGATTAAAGTCACGTTATAGTTAGGTCTAGTAATAATATCTCACTTTACATTAAAAATAAACTCAGAAATTAAGTGAGAAAAGTGATGTTATAGTTAGGAGAAAAAGTAACATTTTAAACTAAAAACATCAATGAAATTCCCCAGTTATAGTCAACTGAAGTAACTATAACTCGCACCTTCTCCATACAATACTTATTACCTCACTTATTACACCACTCATGATGTTCTGTGACATCATTGATAACATCACTGATTGAATCTGAAATTACATCATTGATGACAACACTGCTGTGATTTCTTATTGCCTTAAAAATGGACTTACTATGTCAAAGTGCATTTCCAAAATAAATCTTCAAAAGCAGGATCGTTCTTTGAGAGCAAAGCTTTATTCAGCTGAACGACATCTCAAGCTCAGCAGCTCTAGCAATGTATAACACAGAAACTCTAAGCACTGATATACCCTCCCTCAGCAAAACAGCAATGAAGATCTATGCAACAACTTGGTTCTCAAGCAAGGGAAACGGTTTTGCATTAGTTAAACATGTAACATTGCTGAACAAAATGTCCAAAGTATCCTCAACTGCATCCCTCTAAGTTCTGATGGTAAAAGTGAATATTTGTCATTTGTTTAGTATGATATATATGTGGGGACACTAGGGCCATAACTTAGGGGTCGCCACCGCAACGGCAAACGGGACCGCCCGCAAGAGGTGCGGCGGACCCGCAATGGCAATTAGGATGCCACCGCCACGGTGGCATCCCGCATATATTGCATTGCGGCAGGTGGTGCTGTATGCAGCACCCGCCACAATGCAATATATGCATGTTGTGCATTGGCATGCACACCGTGACAGGCACCGCGTGGTGCCTGCCACCTTGTCCATGCCAATGTTAGGGGGTACCATAGGTACCCCCCAAGTGCAGCCCCCCACCCCCCTGGTGGCCCGCAATGGGCCCCCGAAGCGAAAACGGCATGCCTTTCCATGGCGGACTCTCCGCCAAGGAAAGGCATTGAAAATGCCACATGCTAATATGGATGGGAACCATATTATGGGCCTTTTCCGCCCGGTAGGCAATCGGGATGATTGGCTACCGGCGGAAAAGCGGCGGACGGTTTTCCGTCCGCCGCGGTACCCCCCGCCATGCTAATGTGGCGAGGGGTAAAAGGCCGTCCGGCGGGGTGTTTTGGCAGGCGGATCGCCATGCTAATAGGCCCCTTATTTCTTGATACTCATTCTGACGGTGTGTGTGCATTTCTAGTTCTCTGTAAGTGAAAGTAAAAACATTTTAATGACCCCCACATCATGGGAGAAAACTCCAATGGCAAGGGGGTCACTGCTTTTTATTTTCAAAAAGAAAATTCCGCTTCGGGGTTTTGTTTTCGAAACTAAAAAAAAGATATTGAATGTGTACTGTATGGCATGGTCATGTTGACAGATCCACATAACACACTTTCAATGTATTGACAGGAACCGCCATTATGGCTGCTCCTTCCAATGTAAGAGATGTATGCTGGGCCAGCCAAAATCTCTAAATCCGGAGTACGGTTACTCCGTCAGGGTGATGGGAGTTTTTACTTTCACTTATCTCAACATTTTGGATGGTGGTGTGAGAAAGTAAAAACTAGCTGTTGGAAGGTGGGTTATAGAGAGTGGTAAGTAGGCACCTAATATCAGCAACAAGTCTGACACTGAGCAATAAAACTTAACTTAGGAGACAGGCATGCAAAGCATTTAAAAACACCAATACAGTGAATAAGTAAGACATAACGCATAATAAAAATCACACACCAATTTATAGAACTAGGAAATATTTGTATCTTTAAAATTACACCAAAATCATGAAGATCCAATGTAGGGAACCAGAGATATGAATTTTTAAAGAATAAACACGTTTTAGTGCTTAGAAACCAAAAGTAAGAACAACAACACAAATGCCAATACTGATACCTTTTCATAAGATCATTTACTCATAAGATCACACTCACATTATGATCCACAGCAATGTATTTCTTTTTCTTGTGTTTCTTATGTTTAGATCAACATTTTCTTCAAGTGAATCATTTCAAGACTCAATTTTCTTAAACATCATTAGAAAAATCGATACACAGAAAGAACATCAACAACATATACAAAAATTAGAAGTGACAGATTGATCACTTTGTTTATACAAAAAATTACACCACAATCACAATTATACAACAAACAGTTTTGAAACAGCCTAGGTTTTGTTGTGTTTTTGAGTTATTTTAGAAATGCCACAAAACTAATTGAGACAATCAAGTTCTTTGCTCAGCGGGCCAACACCAAACGGTATCTATACTGCGCTACAAGGGAAATCACCATTCTTTCAATAATAAGTTTTCTCGGAGCTGCAGTGTTATCATAGAAAAAGCAATCGTTTGGTGGAAAATTGTCGACGCGTTTCGGACCCCTTTCTATCGATTTTTGGGGTTCTCCTCAGGACCCAGAACACTAGAATGCTGAAAAATGAAATAAAAAAACTTTTTCTTAAATCACCCTTCCACTCTGAATTACCTTTAATTTCCGCTTTACCTTAGTTAGACGCCAAAATAATCAATCATCAATCTGAAAGCCTTCAGACACCTACAGAAAGTAGAACAAAGAGTCACACTATGTACAATAACTACCAATGGTATAAGGTCAATTGTTGGCAAAACCACTTACATCTATCCCAAAGGGAAGTTTTCATATTTCCGCCACATAGTTCCTGTTTCTTATCTTTTTTTATAAATTCCTAAAACCAAGAACAAAAAAATGTACTACCTTCTCAGGAATTCATTTAGGTAATCGAACAAACAATCGACTTTTATTATGAGCTAACTCTATTTATTTGTACGGTCTACTTCGCAGCCTACCAATGACATGTATTGTGGCACATTGACTATCTAAATGTCCGGCGTTACGCTGGTGCGAAGAGATTAATTCCGCTTACCTGTTTTTCGCTGTCCGATCGGTGACGCGCTTCAGACTTCAATCCTGGTGCCAGTATTTCTCCGGAAGCAGATCAAACGTCTCTTCCGTCAGCTGGAAGTCGTGTATTTAACAAAACCTCCCGCATTGAACAATAAAGTTTTTTTTAAAAAAAAGCAAAAAACGGGGCAAACAACGATGTTTTCTTTGATTAATATTGGAAAAGGCGACAAACTTTGTTGCATTGTTTCATGGAAGGTTGGCTGTTAAAATGGCAAATTTTTCTATAAGAGCCAGGTTGGAGGTTGTTCACCACAAATTGATCTATAGTTAGTGTAAAAACAAAGGGACCATCCCAATGGTTTGTGGGAATTGTAGTCGTAATCAAATACAATGAATGATTTTGAATGTTTTTTTTTCTTTGCAATCAGAAAATCCTAAATGAAGTAATCAAAAGTCTGGTTCTTTTAGGGTCACTATATTATAGGTGTTGTAATTCCTTCACCTCATTCAGCCCTTCAATGGCAGTATTAAACTTGGCAATTAAGAAGGCTTCCTGTTGTATTAGGCGCATTTCCGGATCCCCACCTTGGTGTTCTGTCTGAATCACTGATAAAACAGTCCATTTCAAATCTGATTTCAATGTGCGACCAGAGGCGCAGTTAGGACTTTTTTTCGAATCCTGGATTTGTGCTGAGTCACGCGTTGACGTACTTCTTGATTAGTTTTTCCGATGTACAATTTATTGCACGGACAGATAATTCCATATACCACATTCTTCGATTTACAATTGGAAAAAACGCCTTGTTTCCAGTGGATATTCTTGTGCGTAAAGACTATTCCTTCGATAGTTAGATGACAATTGATGCATGTAGCACATTTGTGATGTCCCTGGATTGGTGGGAGGTTTAAGAACTGTTGCACTGCATGAATGAATGATCTTATGAAAAGATATTAGTATTGGGATTTGTGTTGTTCTTCTTATTATTAGGGCCTAGCCTTACTGATTATGGGCCGAACCTTGTGTAGATCTACTAGAAACCAAAAGTGGTGCCACTTTTGGACATCTGGTTGCGCTTGACCAGGACAAAGTAAAAGTTTGAGGCCGACTGCGATGGAGCCCTGCTCGGGTACCCCACGCAGTAGGCATTGGTCAAACTTTTACCTTCAGACTCAGAAACTTTCCTGGAGCTTTTTCTGCTGAAGGTCCTTCGCTGCTCTCCACCAGTCTGGATTCGGTGAGGGTTCGCTGGATTGACTTTCAGGGAGCTCCCGGTCAAACTCTGAAAGTCATACCTCTGGAGGTCTTCAGCAGGACAAACCTGACATCTGGGCCAGGTCGCGGTTGAAGATGGCCAGCTTGGCTCTTGCGGTCTGGTCAGTCACATTCTGGAGCTTTTTCCCAAAAGTTTCCCAAACTTCTGAAGGTCATTCCAGAAGGTCTCCTGGTGGGTGTAGAGTGTCCAAAACACAAATCCAAGGGTCTGTGCATTCATTAAAAGTCAGATTGGAGGAAAATGTCAGTCTCTTATTCTTCGTATTCTGTTTGATGACGTAATTTCGGGTACAAGCCATACACCGAGGCTTGAAAGGATTGTATTGGTCAAGGCCAAGCTAATCGTGATGTGTAGGAGGAACAAACACGTGCCCTAGAAAAGCAGCCAGAGGGACCGGGCAGCTGGGACCTTGAATATTATAGAAACAAAAATATTGTCATTCATGTGTGTCACCACCAGAGACAGCAGCAAAACACTCTCTTCTGATCCCCCATGAGACAGATGTGCCATGCTGGAACTCCCTGACAGCCCTCTGCGAAGTCAGAGCACTTGAAAGGAACGGGCCTGCGGGGCTGGGGAATATACTTCCACTGATGCACCTTCACTTCCATACATCTGTCATGTTGGGAATTCTTTTTGAATAGTTATTTAGTAGGGCAGACCGGCAAAACACCTTCAACCTGCACAAACCTCTGTTAAAAAGTCAGTCAATTGCTGCAACACTGCAGACAAATGCAATTCTCCAAGTTGAATTGAAGTTAATAGAGAACACTGTGTCACTGGGTGACAGTAACATAAAGTCTGCCAAAATATCTACATGGACTAAATCTAGTCCCTTGCAACAGAATGGCTTGAGGTGTCCTCAGGGTCAAGGGTGGTGTAATCAGCCTTACTTCACCAAAGAATTAGAACTAAACTTCTCATTTTTAGCTCATGTGTAAATTAGGACGTGACCATGCAAGGAAAGCAGCATCTTTCAAGAGCACCACCAGTGACACTGACTGTGTCATAGCCCAGTGGGGTCTCTTGTACTGACGATAACAATGCAATTGAGACTAAACCAATATTATTTGTCATACTATGTGCATTCAAGAAGCAGCGTGCGTTTCCACCTGCGAACATTGCACTGGCTTCCTATTGAGGCGCGGGTCAATTTAAAAATTCTCACCATCGCTCACAGTGCCCTCTATGGCCGTGGGCCCATTTATTTACAGAAGAGGTTTTCCTTCTATGTCCCGGATCGTCAACTGCGGTCTTCCTCACAACTTTTGGCCCGGACTCCACGGTTCACCCGCCAGAGGCTGGGAAGGAGTTCCCTTGCCCTGAAGGCTGCGCGGGCTTGGAATGCCCTTCCACTAGCTTTACGCTGTATTCACGATTCTGTGGACTTTAAGAGAAAGTTGAAAACCTTTCTCTTTTAGTTTCAGTTTTTAGAGACTCACGACTCTTTCCTGATCGCGCCGGGACACTCTTCGGAGTAGCTGTGCGCGCTACAAAAGCAAATAACATAACATAACATAACATTCAGTGCGTTCAGCAACCCATTTGCCCTTCCCAGTCCATAACATGCAACCGAAAAAAATGAATGCAGGCTTAAGTAAAATAAACAGTGAAAATACATTTCTGCACTCTAAAATCAACACAGCGGATGCGATCGAATGGTTAACACATACAATTTTTCCTTCCAGTAATCCTTTAGAAGAGACAAGGGTGTTCGATTCCCAAGTGTAGCAGGAAAAGTCAGCGCAACCGGGAGGGAGTAACTCCGTCTCTCTCTCAATACCAGCGGCCATAACTTCCCCACTGACAAGAGGCGGAACTGTGTACACTGTAACCGCCATCTTGGACTGCCCGCTTACCTTCAAGACCATAGTCTGGATTTGACAGAATGCACATTAAAAAAGTCAGAAAATACTGAAACGACTAAGGGGTATATTCACAAGAACGTGTGATAACTACCGCAAGAGTAGCGTAATGCAACTTTCAATAACGCAGCCTATCACGGGAAAATAACCCCGTGACAACGTGGAATTCACAACAAGGCGGTACCATGCGATAGTCACCAGATAACGCGTCAAATGCCAGCGTGTAAATCAACACCACGCCCCAAAAATGCGAAACGCGAGAAACCATGCGAGGAGGCCAATCGCGGTACAAAAAGCTGCGAAAAGCAGCCTCTGGCCTGCAACTCCCACGCGTCTGGCGGGCAATTGCACCATAAAAACCACAGGCACAACACACCAGAAACAAGCCAAAGCACGTAGCAACATCCATGCACCCTGACCCAGCGCAGAGGGCAACGCGAACCACACAACCCCCACAGACCACCAGCAAGGAACAACTGGCTCGGGGAAGGCCAAGGAGAAAATGGAGAGGAAGACGGGGTGCAGACCGCAAGAAAACAAGACCAAGGCCACGGAGGCGACAGAACACTACCAGCAAATGACCCACAAGCAGACCGCCTGGAATGCAGTCGCAGAGCCCAGGAGGCCAATCCAGGAGGCCAAGAGGCTCCGCCAGGACGTGACAACCTAAACCAGGCACAAACCCGCTGCCAACAGGAAGGCAGCAACGGCGACAGGAGGTGGCAGTCCAGCGACACAGGAGGAAAGCCAGGCCACAGTCATCAGTGTGGAGAGGGTGCAAGGAGTAGGGAGTACGGACACAGCTCGACAGGACCTGACACAACAACAACAGGGTGAGGATCCAACAGGGACTGGGGGGACGGGGGGTGATGGGCACAATGCCACACATGCACAATGAGGTGTAGCACACTGCACATCCACAATTACCCAGGGACATGTCCCCCATCCCCGTAGCACACTGCAGCACACACACATAGCAATCACAGCACATACCATGACAATGTGGCACAAAGTGCAACACTCACACTGCAGAACAGGGGACACAACTGGGTCCACCCAGGCGCAGAAACAGAACAATCACATTGGACAGAGCAGGGAACTGTGAGATGCACATCTACCCCTACAACCACACATCAGCCATGTAGGCCAAATGTACACTGTCCCAACTCAAATAGCCACCACCGCCCAAAAAGACACAATGTACATTGTCACACAGTCTGCATGTCGACAAGAACAAGGCGCCAACACAATGCCAACATGCATCTCCCCCTCACAATGCAGAGGGACAAACAACACCTCCAGCAGGTCTGAACAGACAACCCATCAGTGATGCCCGAGACGAACACCACACCCCGACGCCCTACAACAGCCCATGGACATCCCACACAACCCACCACCAGGACCAGGGCAGACAAGCTACTCAGAGGAGAACCCAGACTCTGCAACAGACCACACAGCATGAAGCACCCGCAATCACGGCTGCCTCACTACACGTCACCCACCCACACATGGCACCCCAATGCCAGGTGGCCGAACGCCAAAAGGAGGTGGCCCAACAGGTGAGGGTGTTGCCTAACCCATGAAATGCGAAGTAGAACACATACGTGGGTGTCCAATACCCTTCAGGGACCACCTACACCCCACAAAGGAGACCCACACCTCCACAGAGACACATGCACATATCATGTTGAACTGGCTACGGACACGTGCGCTCGGCCCCTTTATTGGCAGGGCCACATGTACAGTGACGCCTGTGCTGGATGTGTGTGGGGTGAGTATAAGCCAGCCCGCACGTAGTGCTTGGTGCTGGCAACAACCTGAAAAGTGGACACCAGTGTCATGGAAACAGAAAACACCAGCATAACAGAGTCAAATGCAGAGCAACATGGAGGGATCCGTAGTAAGGACAAAGGACACCCAATATTCAGTCAGGAGGTTCCGTGAGTTGCAGTGCACTGAGTCACTGGCACTTGGAGTGCTGAGCAGGATATCAGGCCAATGATGGCATCCACGACAGGTCTGAGCAACTCCGTAGGTCTGTCAGGACCACCCTTTCGACTCTGGCAGATGGCGGTTGGTGGTGTTCCCTGGGGTGGTGGCGTGTGCCTCCTGCGGTGATGCGACGTCCGGGCTGGTCAAGACTCGATGCCTTGTGTGGGCCATGGTGGCCCGCAGTTGAGGCCTGAGGATGCGGACAGCGCAGGGCCACAGACACATGGTGTTGATGACCCCAAGACCATTGCTACAGAGGCCATTCAATGTCTCAGAAGAAGGTGTCCCAGACCTGACCAGTACAGAGTTAGTGGCTCCGGATGCACTGCGGCCGGCACAGGTACCCAGCCACGGGACGGTGACTTGCGGTGCAGTCAGATGGGCCATGCGACCTGAGCGGGTCCCCATCAATGTCCGAGGTGTATGTTGCGAAGGGTTCCGGGGGACAGTGGAAGGTGTCCTCCAGGACATGATGCGGAAGGTCTGATGTTATCTGGAAGCAGCAAATGGAGGAGTGGAAAGCGCAAGCCTCGTTTGCACAAACAATTCGTGATCAGCTACATGAGGGTGAAAACTAGCCCCTAGTCCACAGACTCAAACGCCACAAATGTACGACCAGTGAGTAACCATGTAAGTCGGGGAACAAACTTAGTGGCACAGGTGCTGTGAAGGGATGCAGATTGCGATGATGCCGGTACACAGATGTGAACTCCAACATTGCCAAATCAAGACTCTGTGAGCTACTGGACCGCAGTGTAGGCCGGAGGCAGCGGTCAGCATGGGCCCACAGACACGTGTCGTGTGCTTGTGATGCATTTGTTTGCTTCTCTGATAGCAGGGAGTTTTGTGATATCACCCCTGCAGTAGACATCTGGTCACTGCCATGGTGTAATCAAGACTCAGTTCCAAATGTGTGACCTACCTGACCGTGGTGTAGGCCTGAGGCAGCGGGCAGCACGGCCCATTCACCGAGTGTCTCCGGCATTGGTTGGATGGCCCCACCGGCCTGCGTAGTTCAGGTTCAGTGGCACCACGTGTTGCCGGCTGGCGTTGAACAGGGTTAGTGGCACCACGTGTTGCCGGCTGGCGTTGAACAGGGATAGTGGCACCACGTGTTGCCGGCTGGCGTTGAACAGGGTTAGTGGCACCATGTGTCGCAAGATGCCCATATGGAACTATGCCTCACTGATCGGGGGGGTCTGGTGCTGTGGCCGCTGGCCCGGATTTGGGGTCACTGCCATTCATGACTCAAGACACAGTACCATATGTGGGACCTACTGGTCCGAAGAGTAGGCTGGGGGCGGCAGTAGAGTACGTCAACGGAAAAGGTATAAAGCGGGCCGGTGTCGTGGCAGCAGTGATGGTCTGAGGTGGCTGCCAAGGTCTCGGGCCTCGGGCTTGTGGCTTGCGCCGGCATGTGGTGGGCCCTCCTTGACACACGCCGGTGTCGGAAGGTGATCAGTGTGGTCTGGCTGCGCAGGGGCTGGCCTGACGGGTTCGTGGACCAGCGTGCCGGGGTCCGGCAGGCGCACGGCATCTCAGGCAACTCCGCTCACGGGGATGCCGTCGGCCTCATGGCGAGGTGGGAGGCGCCGCCCTGGCAGAGACGTGGGTCTTTCCGGAAGTGGACCACGCCCAGGCCTACGTGGTTTTTATTCACACCCCTACGCTGGTGTGGCGTATGCCGGGCCATCCCACTCCGCTGACGCATAGGGGGGGGTGTAACAGTCAACATTTCCGTGAAATCCCCCACTAGCTGGGGTGACATGGTAGCGTCCACTGTCCACTACACTCCATACACAAGCGGTGTATGTCGCCATGGATATGGGTGTGTTCTGCATACTGCGAGGTGTCCAGCACATCTCCGGCACTCTTGGCATTGTGTACTTTCCCAAACATGGTTCTACTGCATCCTTCACACATGCCTGGTTGCCACCTCTCCCCACATTCGGCTAGTATGTGGCTGAGGTGCCATGCCGTTGCTGGCTCATTTTCAGGGCTTGCCCATGTGGACATTGTAAGTTGTTCTGTCGTGTCTGGTGGGTGGGCATATTGTTGTGCCTGTTGTATGTGATTTTGTGACGTGTGCATTGCCCGAGTTGTGAGGTGCATGGTTGTGGTGTTGAGGTGTGTGGGGTGTTCATTTGTATATTGCCAATGGGCTGTACATTTCCCTTGTTGCCATCCTGGGAACGCAGGTTGATGATGGACTGTCGGAGGATGAAGGTATCATGCACACTGGCTGTGTATTTGAAGGCGACATTGTTGGGTGTTCCACGGTGTTCTGTTGTTGCCTGCACATTGGTGTGAGACGTGTGCTTCCTGTTGCGGTGATTGTGTGCCGTGTCACCAGGGGGCACAGGTGGTACATGTGTGCTGTGTGTTGCCCCAAACACGTGCGTGCATCCTGCTATGGCGTCTGGTCCTTGCTTGGTCTCCAGCGGATCCTGCGCATTGTGTTGTACATATGGGGACTGGGGTACCAGGGTGATGGTGACGTCCAGGACAGGTGTGGGGGACTTGGATGTGGCTGGCTGTGGGACTCCTCCGACTCTGGCGGGTGTTGGATGGGGTGTCTCAGGGGCCAACAGGTACAGCCACGCCATCAGCTTTGTGTGGGGTGGGATGTTGGTTGTCCGCTGTGTTGTTGCCGTAGGCCTGTTGGGCGATGATGGTCAGGAGGCATAGGTTGGTTGTCCCTTTCAGCCTGGAGTGGAAGGTGACATTGTCAGATGTTGGGTCTGTGCGGCTGGTACGTTTCCTGGGGTTCCGCTGTCTTTGTCTGCGCTGCGTCTGTGTTGGTCCGGGGGGGGGGTGTTCCGGGTGTGGGATGGGGTCCTGGGGTGGTGGGGGTGGGTGTTGTGGCCCTCTTGGGTGTCTGGGCTGCATGATGTGTGGCTCCATGGCATCTGTTGCCCTTCGGTTGTGGCCCTGGGCTGTGCTCCCTTTTGTGGTGCTGGCTGCCGTGCGACTTTACACCAGGTCAGAGCAGGTGTAGATTTCCTGGTGCTAACGCGCCTTATCGCATGTTTTGTGTTTTTATCGCGGATGTGGCTGGTCGTTGTGAATGTTGAGGTGTGCTGTTGTCTCTGCTTTTGTCACGGGAACGCCTACTCTGCATCTCATTAGCGATATTTGCGAGGGTCCTCTGTGGCGATGTTTTTTGCGGCTGCTATCGCGGGTAAACTTCTGCTGTGGGCTGTTAACACCGGCTTGTGAATGGGGGGGTAAATTTATCACGACTTTGGCTGCGATAAAGTGCCGTTAATTCAACGATAGCTCCTTGTGAATATGCCCCTTAAAAGGTTAATTGAACGACGGACGCCACCTTAATCTATGCTTCTGTACCATGGCATGTTAATTTGTTAGTGAACTGTTGTTGAATTACACAATCCTTGTACACATCGTGCACTATATGATAAGACATACTGTCGTTTCAACTGCATTTTCAGAACTGTATTTTCTGAAAAGTAATAAAAATGTGTTAAATAAAAAAAACTGCGTGCAGTTGTATTTTTTGCAATTTAAAGTCGATATTACAGGATTTGTCAACACGTTTTGCCAGCATATTTTTTATTTTTATTTTGTGACATATCCTTGCGGTCTTAAAAATAAACATCTCACTAGCTTGCCAAGGTCAGACCTAGTAGATTTTCCAATGTGTACTTCTAATGTAGTCACAGTAGTCACATTAATGAAGCATGGCCACAAAATTAATACAAAACTATTTTGAATTTGTTTAATTTAGGCCTTATTTCAAAGAGTCCTGCACTGCCGAAAGCATTTATTGTACCTTCCAGAAAATGTCATGTCCCTGTGGGAGCTGCAGAAAGTAAACAGAGTTTATAAAGGCGCCCTTTACCTTCTGTTCTAGACACTCCTTTGGTCGCATCTGAGGTCAGGGGTCACAGAGCCACTTTTGGGTTGCCATGGGCAAGCCAAGGGTTGCAGCTGCGACCCCTGACACCCAATAAATAATGTCCAAGTTGAATAGTGTCTCTGCATGTTTTGACCATATTCAATTTTGTGCCTTCGTCAGGAAATTGTAGAACTATATTTTTACAAACAGTTTGTAGTTCAATCTTAATAAAAGGAGCATACACAATGTTATATATTTTATTCATAAACCATACACATTATCGTCATATTCCTGAATTATTAACTAATCTTCTGTGAACCTCTGAGCCACCATTATTATTAAATGGGCATTTATAAGCCCTGACCACTAGCCCTGAGACGGATCTCTGTCTTTGTGTCTGCGATTCGAAAAACAATTGGCAGTCATTATACCTGCTTTTTACACTAAAGGTTCTATTTACTAAATTCTCACGCAATGCAGTGCAGCATCCAAAATGCCGCGGTGCGTTGCGTGAGAAGGAGAGAGCAGGACAGCGCCATATCTACAGAGATATGGTACTCTCCTTCTCGGTCCCTAGCGCTGGAGCACCATAGCGCAAAAGTGTCTGTGTGAGTCTAGTATAAGTTTTGTAGTACAAAATATTATGTTTACAGTATTTTTAATACTTTTCCTAATTTGTATGAGTGCTGAACAGTGCAGCACACATACAAAGTCGGAAAAGAACAGAGAAATAAAAGCATTTGTTCTTGATAGTAACTATGTAAAAAAGGTGATGTTTTTTGATGCAAAACCCTGTCTACTTTTTTAGTAGATTGGGTTTTGCATCGGAAACTCTTGGCGGTTGCATGGGAATGCCCTTGCACCACCAATGGAACACCCCCTTGGTGCTAAGTAATACAAAGCAGAGCTACTTTCAAGTGAATTTCCAGCGCAAAACAAGTTTTGTGCTGGAAAATAAACTGAAAGAAGGGATTTTGTGTCAATTTGCACCACTTTTGTGATGCAAACATGACACATAATCTTAGTTAATATACCACTAAATCTTGTAAGCTAGTGCCTCTCTGTTTAACCAGCAGCTGTCTTCTAATTCAAGTTGCAATTTATTCTATTTTTTATGAATGACCAATTGCCATTCTTTTCTTACTCTTGTAGTTGCTGAGGCCCACCTTTACTAAGCTTTTACACAACGCAGGGCAGCAAGCAAAGTTGCTGCACTGCAGAAATGCTCCATAGTTACAAAGATATGGAGCATTTCTGTTTTCTTCTTGCACTGGCGCACTGTGTGCAGCCTAGTGCCAACGCTGGTACTCTTGCACCCTGGTGCAAGGGTGCCTGCGTTACAGGCAGGATTGTTTTTGTGCAGGAATGCACACCCTCCTACACAAAAGCAATCTGTAGATGCATTTTTCTTCTATGTTTTTTGCAGAAAGAAGCACAGGTGGAAGGAGGGAATAGCAAGGAACAATAAAGATATTTCTCTTTGTTACACCTCATTTGGGAAGGAGTAGCAATTTGATTCATACCCAGGTTTACAAGTCTTTGTAAATCTGGGAAGACACCATAATTCATGGATGGATGCATGGGAATGCCCATGCTCCACCAATGGAACTCCTGCCAAGTTGAAATGTAACGTGATGCAGTGCAAACTGCTACCTTGCGTTGCATTTCTTTACAAAGCCACGCAAGGTCACACAATTCAGGCATTCCGTGGCTTTGTAAATATTACTGAAGTCTTTGCGTTGTCCCTGCATCACCTTGTGTGGCTCTAAGAGAACCCAAAGGCTTAATTAATATGGGCCTTTGTTTTAAGCCCACACTCACAGAATTTACCAAATGTTATTATTTCTTTTTACAGAGTTTTATATAGCGCGAACTTGACCCGAATCGGGTATCAGAGCGCTTTACATAGCACCAGTTGCATTACATGAGGACACATTCATTTTTGTTAGGCACGGGGAGATTAAGTGATTTGCCCAGAATCACAGGATGTTCAGCATCATTGCCGAGACTCGAACCCAGTTCCCCAGATTCGAGGTCAACCGCCCTAGCCGTTAGGCCAACTCCTCTCCCAAAATCCCATAATTTCTTTGTTCTCGGTTCATCTCGCCATGATCATGTGGTTAACACCCATCTATCTAAACATGTCAAAGTCTGCATTTCTTAACTAGTGCTGCCATCCAAAGACTTCTATGTACACTAAGGGGCATATTCACAAGAACGTGTGATAACCACCACAAGTTTAGCTTAATGCAACTTTGCACATCGCAGTCCATCGTGGGAAAACAACGCCGTGTTAACGTAGCATTCTCAACCTGGCGTCACCATGCGATAGTCCCACGATAACGCGTCGAATGACTGCGTTAAAAATAACGCGACGCCTAAAAAATGCGAAACACCAACGCGAATAAAGTTGCGATGAGGCCAACCTTGAAAAAAAAAAAACAGCGACAACCAGCGATAGGCCTGCAATTCCCACGCGTCTGGCGGGAAAATGCACCATAAAAGCTGAACAAGAAAAACACACCATAAACAAATCAAACTGCGCAGCAACATGGATGCACCCGGAACGAGTGCCCAGGTCAACGCGAACCCCACAAGCCCCACAGACCACCAGCAATGAACCTCGGGGTCGGGGAAGGCCAAGGAGAAGAGGAAGAGGAAGACGGGGTACAGTCCGCAGGAAAACCCGATCGTCGTCACGGAGGTGACAGAGCACCAACAACAACTGTCCCGTCACCACCACCGTGTCATTGGCAATACAGACGGAAAAATGGCATCCCATCGTGAATACAGTCAGAGTGCCGAGGAGGCCAAGATGCGCTGGCACGATGTCAAAAGCCAAACCAAGCAGAAACCCGTTGCCAACAGGAAGGCAGCAACGGCGAATGGAGGTGTGAGTCCTGCGCCACAGGAGGAGCTGGAGCAAATGGTGGCCACAGTCATTACTGTGGAGACTGTGCAAGGAGTCTGGAGTCCGGACCCTGCTCGCCATGACCTGACACAACATCAACAGGGTGAGTAACGAACAGGGACTGGGGGGACGGGCACAATGGCCCACATGCACAATGACGTGTAGCACACCGCACACCCACAACAACCCTGGGTCATGTCCCTGATCCCCGTGGCACACTGCAGCACACATACAAACATCAAGTAGGCCCCCGTACACCATCTGCCCGAAGGGGTCCCACCCCACACAACACCAATTCCACAACACACACATGCACCAGTGCGAAACACAGCAAAGATGCGTATGCGAGAGCCACACTGACAACGCAAGTGACACCACATGACGAGCAGCATGGCGGAGTACAATCACCATGACACTGTGCACGCCACGAGACTGAGGTGGCTGATTGTGGACCACATCCGGAAGGAGCAGGTCACACTCTGACACATCCACGTGCACAAACAACCACTGAATTCAACAACACATCTGCAGACAAACAATGCACAAGAGTACAAAAACCTTCCAAGAGCACAAATGACCCAACTTGCCAACATCACAGCACCTCAAAAGCACGAAAGCCAAAGGCACACCACCTCCAAGGGATAAGGGGCAGCAAAATCACACCTGCAGGTGCGACTCTCACACAATGCAGAACACACACCTGGCAATGACAGCACATCCACATGGACGACAATGTGGGACACAGTGCACCACTTACACTGCAGAACAGAGGACACAACTGGGTCCGCCTGTGCATAGAAAATGGCCAATCACATCTGACATAGCAGGAAACTGTGAGATGAAAATGTACGTGTACAACATCACCCACCTCATGTAGTCCAAATGTCCACTATCACGCATCAAATAGTCCGCCCCTCCCAAAGTCACAATGTACATTGTCATGCAGTCTGTATGTAAACTCGAACAATGCGTCAACATACAGGCCAACTCAATGTCAACAAGCATCTCCCCTTCACATTGCAGAGGGACAAACAACACCTCCAGCAGAGCAGACCTGACAACCCATCAGTGATGCTGAAGAGGACCTCCACACTTCCGACACCGACGCCCCACAACAGTCCATGGACATCCCAGGCAATAGAGCTCCAGGAGCTGGGCAGCACTGCTGCATCGAGGATACACCACCCCCTGCACGGACAACACAGCTGGACGCACCCACCACCCCGGCTGGCTCCCAGCAGCCCACCTAAGCACACATCCCATTCCAAGGCCAGCTGTCAGACTGCCAGAAGGGGCTGGCCGAACATGTGCAGGTGGGGTACTACCTCATGGAAGCTGAACCAGATCACATACGTGGGTGTCTAAGTCCCATCAGGGACCACCTACACTCCCCAACGGAGACCCACACTGCGACAGAGACACATGCCTTTGCACATTTCCAGTACTGAACCACATCCAGAGCCACGGGACAAACACCCACACCCCCTCGCCGGACTGGCGTACGCCGGCCAAGTTCACTCCACTTACGTATTGAGTGGGGGACGATAATGCAACATGTGCAATGTCCCACCCTCTTCCTGCGGTGACATGGCTGCGTCCTCTGTACACGGCACAATGTAAGGTTGTGGGGCCGGGGCCCTAATGCATACATCATGAGCACTCGGACACACACAGATAGTTCGTTGAACTGGCCACGAGCACGTGCGCTGGACCCCTTTATTGGCATGGTCACATGTACAGTGACGCATGTGCTGGATGTGTGTGGGGTGAGTGTAAGCCAGCCCTCATGGAGTCGTTGGTGCCGGCAACAACTTGAACAGTGATCACAATTGAAGCAGAAACATAAAACACCAGCACAACAGAAACAACTGTGAAGCATCATGGTGGTAGCCGGATGGAGTACAGTGTTCACCCAACATGCAAGCAGAATGTTCCTTGATTTGTGGTGCACTGAGTTAGTGGCACCTGAAGAGCAGAGCAGGGTATGAAGCTGATTATGGCACCCACGACAGGTGTGAGCAACTCTGACAGTCTGGCAGTAAGACACTTCTGACTCTGGCACCTGTCGTTTGGAGTTGGTCCTGGCGGTGGTGGCGTGTGCATCCTGCGGTGATGCGACGTCGGGCAGGTCAGGACTCGATTTGATGTGTGAGCCCAGGTGGACCGCAGTTGAGGCCGGAGGCAGCGGACAGCACAGGGCCACAGACACATGGCGTTGATGACCCCCAGACCATCGACCCAGAGGCCATCCAACATGCCATCAGACTGGGGTCATGGTTTGAGCTGCACAGAGTTGGTGGCCCCGGATGCACTGCGGCCGGCACAGGCACACCGCCACAGGACGGTGACTTGCGGTGCAGTGAGATAGGGCCACGCGAGGTGAGCGTGTCCTCGTCGATGTCGAAGGTGAAGGTGAATGTAGCGGAGGTTTGCGGGGGACAGTGGAAGGTGTCCTCCAGGGCATGATGCAGAGGGCAGGAGCCGGCCGGAAGCAGCAAATGGAGGAGTGGAATGCTACAGCCTCGTTTTGGCCACATAGTCAGTATCACCGACATGATGATGAAGACAACCCCCAGTCCATGGACTCAGTCGGCAACAAATCTCAAGAAGAAAGTGTCCATGGTTGTCGGGGAACAGACTTAGTGGCACCGGAGCTGAAAGGGGATGCAGTCTGCGACAAGGCCAGTACAATGATATCAGGTCTGCCATAAATGAATCATGACTGAGTTCCCAATGTGTGCCCTACTCGACCGATGTGTAGTCCAGAGGAAGCGGCCAGCGCGGGCCAACCGCTGTTCAGCAAGCTCCTCCTGGAACACTGACACACGGCGTTGAAATAGCATGTGGGGATGACTCGTGGTTGACCGAGGCAGTAGCGACAGAGCTGAGCGGGTGTTTAGCCAGCGACGATGCCGTGTCCTGCCTGGTACGGACTGGCATGGATTTGTGTGGGGCCTGCAGGACCGCAGTGTAGTCCGAAGGCGTAGTCATCAAGGGCCCACAGACACGTGTGGTTGGGATGCCATGCACATACTTTGTGTCACCACATCGAAGGGAGTACAGTGATATAAACGCTGCCACGAAGTGTGTACTCTGCCATTGCATAATCAAGACTCAGTTCCAAATGTGTGACCTACTTGAGCGTAGTGTAGGCCCGAGGCAGCGGTGGAGTACGTCAACGAAAAAGGAGTAAAGCGGGCCTGTGTCGCGGAGGCCGTGATGGTCTGAGGAGGCTGCGAAGGTCGCAGGCCTCGGGCTTGGAGCTTGCGCCGGCACGTGGTGGGCCCTCTTTGACACACGCCGGTGTCGGCAGGTGAGCAGTGAGGCCTGGCTGCGCAGGGGCGGGCATGACGGGTCCGGGGACCAGCGGGCCGGGGTGCAGCAGGCGCACAGGATCGCAGGCCACACCGCTCACAGTGACGGCATCGGCCTCGTGGCGGGGTGGGAGGCGCCGCCCTGGCAGACATGTTGGGCATTCTGGAAGTGAACCCCGCCCAGGGCTACGTGCTTTTTATTCACACCCCTACGCTGGCCTGGCGTAAGCTGGCCCAGCCCACTCCGCACACGCTTACAGGGGGGGACGTCACAAGCTACATTTCCGCGATCTTCCCCACTGGCTGGGGTGACATGGTTGCGTCCACTACACTCCAAACACCAGCAGTGCATGTAGACATGGCTATGTCTGTGGTCTGCATACTGCAGTCTGTCCAGCACATCTCCGCCACACTTGGCATTGTGTACATACTCATTCATGGGTCACTTGCCTCCTTCGCACATGCCTGGTTCCCACCTCTCCCCACATTCCTGTATTGTGTGGCTGAGGTGCCATGCCGTTGATGGCTCATGTACATGGCTAACCAAGGTTGCCACAGTAAGTTGTGCTGTCGTGTCTGGTGGGGGGGCATGTTGTTTGGCATGTTGTATGTGATTTTGTGACGTGTGCAGTGCCAGAGTTGTGAGTTGCATGATTGTGGGGTTGAGATGTGTGCTGTGTTCATTTGGTACTTGCCAACGAGCAGTGCATACCCATGGGTGCCATCCTGGAAGCGCTGGTTGATGTTGGACTGTCGGAAGATGAAGGGATCATGCACACTGCCTGGGTAGTTGGCTATGACATTGGTGAGGAGTCCCCTGTGGTCCACTATTGCCTGCACGTTGATGGGATGCATGTGCTTTCTGTTGTGGTATTTGTGTGCGGTGTTGGCAGGGGGCACAAGTAGGACAAGTGTGCAGTCGATTGCCCCCGACACGTGCAGGGATCCAGCTATGGCGTATAGTCCTTGCTTGGTCTCCAGCTGTTCCTGCGCATTGTGGGGGACGTATGGGTGCTGGGGTCCATGGACTCAGTCGCCAACAAATCTCAAGACGAAAGTGTGGACAGGTGTGAGGAACTTGGATGGGGCTGGCTGTGAGACTCCTCCGACTCGGGCGGTTGTTGTTTGGGAGGATACCAGAGGCCAACAGGTGCAGCACAGCCAGCAGCTTTGTCTGCGGAGGGATGTTGGTTGTCCGCTGTGTTGGTACCGTCAGCCTGTGGGCAATGATGTTCAGGATGCAGAGGATGGTTGTCCTTTTGGGCTTGTAGTGGGCATTGGCATTGTCTGGTGTTAGGTCTGTGGGGCTGGTGCATTTCCTGAAGGTCCGCTGTCTTTGTCTGCGCTGCCTCTGTGGTGGTCCGGAGGTGCGGGGGGTCCGTTGGGGGGGTGGCGGTCCTGGGGGTGGTGGCGGTGGGTGTGTTGCCCTCTCGGGGCTCCGGGGTGCATGGTGAGTGGCTCCATGGCATCTGTTGTTCTTTAGGTGTGGCTGTGGGCTGGGCTCCCTTTTCTTGTGCAGGTTGATGTCCGACTTTGCACCAGGTCAGAGCAGGTGTTAATTTCCTGCTGGTAACGCGCCGTATCGCCTGTTTTGTGTTCCTATCGCCGATGTGGCTGGTCGTTGAGAATGTTGCGTTGTGGCGTTGTCGCTGGCTTTTTGCTCGGGAACGCCTACTCTGCATCTCATTAGCGTTAGTTGCCGGGGTCATCTGTGGCGATGTTTTTGCGACTGCTTTCGCAGGAAAACTGGTGTTATGGGCTGTTAGCACCAGCTTGTGAATGGGGCGATAAATTTAGCGCGACTTTGGATGCGTTAAAGTGCCGATAACTCGGCGATAGCTCCTTGAGAATATGCCCCTACATTTTTTAAAGTTACTATGGTAACACAAAACCGAGGTAGTCCAAACATAGGAGTGACAGTAGGAATGGAAAAAAAATCATCAATAGAAAGACACTTTATGGAGGCTAAACTGGTAATCGTCGGATTTTGAAGGAGATGGAAGATGTATCAATTAGCAGCAACTTAAGAAAACAAGCATTGGCATTGCCAATAGGTCTCGCCGTTGGTACCTTTTAAGTGTTTAGCCATGCAGTACATTATCCTGGGTGCTGTGCCGCCAGGGATTGAAGAGCTATACAATTACTACACACCGGGTCATGCAGTCTGATTTAGAAATACATGCTTGCCTCAGGAAACATTTATGGAAACATTTATGGACAGACAGAAAGAAAAGCCTTGATGCAAGCCAACAGCACTATAACATTCTGTGTGCAACTGCATCACTAGAGTATTGAGCAGCTTATGAAAAAAAGCAGTGAAGAACTTTCCAATGGCAGAGACGTCACATCCCTCCTCCTGTAGACCTCTATTCGCCAGGCACCCTTCTCCAGAGTTTTCCATTCAAAACACTGCTTGCACCATCCATTTACCAGTAAGCCCCCGGCCCAGCCCTCTTTCCCAGACCACTGGGTATAGGAGCACTGGACATAGCAACAACAACAAAATGCTCCCATTTATCAGGTGGAGGGGAAATAATGAATAAACAGGGACAGCATTGGCATCACTTGCAGGCACATGCATCAATGTTAAAATTTGCGATTCCTTATTTGCGAGAAATAAGGAATCGCAAATAAGGAATCGCAAAAATCGATGCATCACAAAAATTGCGAAATAATAGCGAATCGCAATAAATCGCAATTAGCGAGATCTCAAATAGCGAACTCGCTATTTGCGATTGCGCAAATAGCGAAATCGCAAATAGCGGAGTCGCACATTTGATGCATCTTGATGACATCACTACCAGGAAGTTAGCAGCCCAAGCCTCATTCAGTGCACAGTCATAGTGAGAGGAGGGAGCTGACTGCATGAGCTGAACAGGAGTGAAATTTACATTTGGAACAACACCTGGCCTTTTCACAAAATGGATACAGCAACAGTAGAGAACAGCAAAACAGCCAGGAAGAGGAAAAATAAGTTTTCTGAGAAGGAAATAGACACACTAATTGAGGGTGTGATAAACAGCCATGACAAGCTGTTTGGAAAATTGTCATTGAAAGTGGCAGAGCACGAAAAAAGGAAAATCTGGATCCCGATCCAAAATAAAGTGAACGCTGTTGGGGTCATACACCGTACCATCGACGA
Organism: Calotriton arnoldi; assembly: GCA_963921515.1. Taxonomy (NCBI): domain Eukaryota; kingdom Metazoa; phylum Chordata; class Amphibia; order Caudata; family Salamandridae; genus Calotriton; species Calotriton arnoldi. Next base: position 2,292,723 of record CAWUFW010001574.1, read on the forward strand.
TTTAAAAAAAAGATGGTACGACTTGCGCAGTCGTGCAAAGGAACGCATTGCCGACCGGCTTAAGGAAGCCAGGAAGACAGGAGGGGGAACACCGACACAGACTGCCAACACACCCATGGAGGACATGGTGGAGTCAACACTCCAGCCTGAAGCTGTTGTTGGGGTGACGCAGCTAGACACCTCTGGAGCGGCAAACACATCTGAAGGTAAGATGCATGCATGTGACCATTGTCATAAATTTGAAAGGTATTACATCAGCTCAGTACAGCACAAGTGTCCATAATGAAAATCCAGTACACATTTTGCTTAAAAATCAAAGTGCATTATGGGAGATGCAGGCAGGTCAGGCAGGTACTATGGCAAACACACAAATAGGAATAAACCAACTCAAAATTAGTGTAACAGCAAAATATTTATTTTTACGGAAATCATGATTTCTGTGACATAACATCACTAACAGAAATTAATGCTGTTTTGCACTGTTTAACCTCACAGATGCAGAACGTGAAGATGCAGAGGACAGTGACTTCCTTGACACACAGGAAAATAGCACAGTAGAAGCGACAGACACACCTGTGGTGCCACAAAATCCATCACGTGCCCCTACCACACGCAGGGCAACTGTCCCACCACTGGTGACAATGGAATCTGAGGACGAGGCACATGTAACACCAGTGGCCAGCCAGGCGCAAGAGACACCCACGCCGACTCCTCAAACACAGCTCCGCAGTAGCACTGTCCGAGTCCGGCAGCGTAGAGCGAGGTCACTAATCACACAGCTGGAGGACCAACATAATGATGCCTGGGGTGGTCTTGAGGGACAGATGCTCCGGGTGCAGCGCCTGCAGGCGAAAAACATACGTTTAGTGCAGGCACAAATTGGAAAGATGGCAGCCAATATTGCAGTACTGACGGATTGCGTGAAAGAACTGACCAGGGTGATGCAGGAGGGACATGTGTCACAGACGAGACACCATCGCCAACTGATGCAGCGCCCGAACGTGTATGCAAAATCCAATAATAGGGTTGCCACAACCACTGCACTGCTGGCACGTAGGTCTGTGACCATGCAAACTGAGATGTCCCATTGGAGTGGGGATGTGGCAAAAGCACTGGGCCAGGTGACGAATGCAGTGGAAATGATTCATGATGCCACAATTGAGTCAAACAATGTCACGCTGGAAGAGGGTAGTGAGGAGGCCTCAAGCATGAGCAGTCTGTCTATGCCTGTTACCACTGCAGGAAGGCACAAGACACGCAGCAGTACCCCCTCCGATGCCAACATGAGGGATGAAGATGCAGCATCTGAAAGGCGTCTGGGTGTGTGTGGGAGGAAGCGATAGACTGCCATGTACACTGACATACAGATATGGTGAGGTAACCATTGACGGAGAAAACAGTTTTGACTGACTTTCAAGTCATGATTTGATTTAAAGACCTTTATGTACATTACTGCTATTCCTGTGCTACTGGGCACATAAGATGTGTGCTTCAACACTCAAGTCATTATTTTTTAAGATAAACATACTTTGACTGCAATATCCGTGTTTTGTCTCATCATTACTCACCTCAGAAATAATTTTGTGTTATTTCCATGCGTCTCCTGCGCCCTTCTGCTGCGCTTGCCCCATGTGCTGCACGGCGGTGTAGCCCTTGCTGGTTGTCGTCCACCGAGTCGCTTTCAGACACCTCTATTGCTATGCCTCCCCTTGTGGCAATATTGTGTAGAATGGCACATGCTGCTACTATCTTGCAGCATTGTTCAGGGTTGTATTGTAAGGTGCCACCGGTTTTATGGAGGCATCGGAAGCGGCTCTTCAACAGCCCAAACGTGCGCTCTATGATGTTCCTGGTCGATATATGCGCAGCATTATACCTCTGTTCATTGGCAGTTGTAGGATTGAGGTACGGCGTCATTATGTAATTACGCAAGGCATATGCGCTGTCACCTACATGGAAGTAAGCAAAGGGTCAGTGGCAGTATTACATTTGCATACGTAGAATGTCTGTGAGCATTAATAACACATGTTTACCAAGCAGGTGTCCCTTTCCAAATTCACCCCTGACAAGACGAGTGTGTATGCCACTCTGGCGAAATATAAAGGAATCATGTGCACTCCCTGGGAATTGCGCCACAATGTCAGTTATTATGTTTTTGGCATTGCATACTACCTGTATGTTAAGGGAATGAAAGCATTTTCTATTCCTATATATGTACTCATTTCCTGCAGGGGGACATATGGCCACATGGGTGCAATCAATGCAACCTAAGACATGTGGGAAGCGGGCTATCTGGTAAAATTCCTGTTTAGTCTTGGTCAGGTCATGTGCGGTTGTGGGGAAGCTAATGTGTGAGTTGATCCGGGACATCATGGCATCAAGGAATGCTTTGAAGATTCTTGAAAGTGCGCTTTGAGACACACCTCCAGCTACTGCTATGACCCCCTGGAAACTGCCTGACGCCAGTAGGTGCAGGCAACATAGGACCTGCACATGTGTGGGTATGGCATTGGTCCTACGTGCCTGTCGCTGCAGAATGGGATCCAATTCATTAATTAAATCATGGATCATTGCTGCATTGAGCCTATACTTGTCGTATATCTCATCATCTGTCTGTCCTAGCAAAGTAATGCGGACTCGGAAGATGCGCTCATGTATTCTCCTCCTTCTGTGTGCTGCAGCCTGGAGCCTCATCCTCCTCGCCATCAGGTAAATCCCTGCCATTGTGAAATGTTCAGGCTCAATCTGTGTGTGTTTAAGTAAGTTTCTGTTGACTTTCAGCTGTATATGATTTGCACTAATTATTACCACCTGGTTGTGATCCTTCTTATTTTGCACTTGCTATTTAGCGATTTTCAATGAAATCGCAAATTGCGATTTTTCATGCATTTATTTGCGAATCTTTAATTGCGATTCGCTATTTGGAAGCCGCAATTAAAGATTCACAAATTTATTCTCAGATTCAATTGCGATTCTTTAATTTTGCGAAAACATTTGTTTTCGCTATATTTGCTTTCATGCATTGCTGCAGGGTAATTTGCGATCGCAAATGGTATATTTTACCGATTCACAATTTTTGCGAACTTTTTTAAGCTTGATGCATGTGCCTGTTACTCTCTGCGCACCGAAAAACGAAAAAATGAACCTGGCCTTGTGTAAAGTAACTGGCACTTTTGTAAAGCGCTTCAATACCTTTGGGTCAGTGGAGTTAGCGCTCTATATAAATGCCCCCAAAAATATATCTGACATTGTGTCTTGTAATTAGTGCTCATATAAAGCACTCCAACACCTTCTGGTTGCTCGAGTTCACATTATAAAATAAAAAATACCTCACAGGCCCTGTGGAACTGCCGTGAATGTGCTTTGAAATTAGGGCCCTGAGAGGAGGAGGACGACAGGAAGAGACAGTGAGGCGGGTATGCAGTGACTTGGGAGGAGGTGAGACGGACGAATGCTGCTCCTATTTTTAAGGCAGAGTGGAAATAATGAATAAACAGGGATGGTGTTGGCATCACTTAAACCCTGCGTACCTAAAACCCAAAAAATTAACCCGACCTTGTGTAATGTAACTGGTGCTTTTGTAAAGCACTTCAATACCTTTGGGCCTGTCGAGTTCGCGCTGTATAAAAATGCCCCCAAAAATTAATCTGGCATTTTGTAATGTAACTAGTGCTTATGTAAAGTTCTCTCACACCTTCGAGTCACTCGAGTTCACATTATATACATAAGCATCAGAGAAAATGCAACAGGAGTTGCCCAAGCATTGCCCTTAACTATGCTGCAAGGTTGGGCTGCTGAAGGTTAGGTAACCGAGGCTCGCTAATCCAACAAGCAGCGATGCAGGAGTGTAATGGGGGAAATCCTCGCATTTGAAGTCAGAGAAAATTAAAGATGCGCCCTCGAAAACAGCAACTGATATTTCACCACGATATTTGAACAGGACGGGGAGATTAAGTGACAGACGCCAAAGCTGAACCACTGAAGTCGGGAAAATAGTGACACGAGCAGGAATCAAAGAAAAAAATAGTCCCCCAAGTGAACACAAACACAGAAGCGTAATGTTAACAGTAATTGGGAGGAAACCAAACACAAAAAGGAGGGACAGAGGAAGGATTAGCCATGAGCAAGCAAGCATTTTTGAACGACAATCGAAAGGACGAATAAAAAGGCAATAAGCGGGCTGTAAGCCCACAGATTGAATAAAGCATAACTTGAAGAGACAGCGCATGAGCTGCCTAGGCTCGATCTAAAAATGGCAATAGTAGGTAATTTATTCGAACAAATAGCACTCCATACTTCGCCTAGCGGAATATTCAGAGGGAGCTAAGATGAATGAGGTTAGTGGTAGGTAACTTTATCTCTATATGTGAGAACCCTGGATGCAGTGTTAATAAGGTGGCAAATGTTTAGAACCATCTTTCTGACATTTTAAAGGTAGTAATCTGTATGGAATATGTGTTGAACTTTGAAAATGTAACCAAGTTTTTTTAATGTGTGCTTGCTGTGTGTTTTAGGAATGTGTGTCTGGTTGTACCTATGTTACGAAGGTATTTGTGTATGTATGTATTTTAGGAATGTGTGCCAGGCTGTTTGTGTTAAGAATATATGGATGACTATTATGAACCCATATTTGCCAATGTATGTACATATTGGGTGTAAAATTAGCTTCTAGGGCACACATGTAAGGAAGGAATTGCTGGACACAGGTTAGAGGAGGTTTTGTACCCACCTGTCAATGGATACAAGGTGTGTAAATTTGAGTGGGAGCTATGTTCCTGCAGGTGCACCTAGCTTGGTCCTTGAAACGCAAACAAATGAGGGGTATATGAACACAGTTGAAGTGGTACGTGCAAATGGGTTAGAGAGATTGGTGCATACCATTATAGGACTATATACACAACAGTTAGAAGGGCTAAAACCTCATATATGAGAGGAGGTTACATGTATAGAGATGAAAGGGAACTACAGCTACACAGGTGAGTGGATTTACGTGCACACTTGGTGACCCCGGATATCTGAAGCTGTCCCACGGGGTAGTTCTGAGCAAATAGGTGCGGGAGATATGGTGCACACAAGTGAAAGCGATATAGGCACATAAAAGTGAAGGGTTCCTGGGGGCACACAGATGATAGGTTATATGTGAATGCAGGTGATATGAATGTTTTCATACAGGGGCAAGATGTGTAAGGGGAGTTGTGTTTAGGTGCAGAGGCAAGATGTGGTTGGGTGACTCTTGCGAGCGAGCGTAGACTTCTGCGAGTGAGCACAGACTTGGAAGCCCATTGACACGACACAATTCAGATCCACATCTACTGCGCATTAATTGCTAGGATCATTGCTTATCTATAAGAATATTAACAGACGCTGACTACGTGGGCGATTGCAGATTTTGCTGCAAACCGCTACGACATTATTCAGATCCGGATCCGATCCTTCAGACAGGGTATTTTTGATTCATCAAATACCAGACTTTCCAAATATATTTTTTATTTTTTATTCAAATTGATTTTTGAGGGTCAACCATTGCAAACTCCTACAGTCCTGAAGATGGTCGAATAGACGACAGCCCATCGACCGAAACGTCGACAACCACACTTATTTTCTGTATAATGTTAATATAGGCAATATCCATTTGCTTTATTTGTTGGTTTGCCTTATTTTTACTTTGAAAAAAGTGTACACAATTGTCACTGAGAAGTACAAAGAACAACTATTTATGTATGTAACTTCCTGTTACATTGTGTGTTCAATGATCTAGTACCCCTGAGCATTTCTTTTTAAATACGATAAAATCTATTTTTTCAATATACACCCGTGTTTTGAAACGTTATTCATTGATAAAAAATATTGCCATATATCCTTTTGACATATGCTGATGTTTTCATATTTTTAGAGAACTAAAACTATATGAGTTTTTGTGCACAGATAATTATCTCAAAAAAATTAATTTGCAAGCATATCATAAAAGCTTGCTCTAAGTAAAAAGTAAAAATAATTCAAACTAATTGCATAAACAAATCCCTTGTTGGCACACTTACCTGTTTATTTTATACTACCCAAGCCATCAAGGGTTGATTGGGTTACCCATTGTATTTTGCATTGACTTTGCAACAAGGCCTCTTTCTGCACCTCTGTTGGTTCTTTCTGCATATCTCTTGCTTCTTTCTGCACCTTTCTTCCTCTTTCTGGACTTCTGTTGCCTCTTTCTGCATTTCTCTTGCTTCTTTCTGCGCCTTTCTTCCTCTTTCTGCACATATCCTACCTCTGTAGGCATAGTTAGAAATTATCATTTAAAAAACCTTTGAAATTCACTGAAAAAACCATAGGTTTTAGGGACGTTATAGTTAGAAATTAGCAATTAAAAAACCTTAGAAATCTCGGAAAAAACCACAGGTTTCAGGGACATTATAGTTAGTTGGACATTTCACACGTACAAAACCAGAGAAATTCGGCCGTTATAGTTAGTTGAGCTAACTATAACTCGTGCCCCCGCAATGCACTGCTGATGACGTCACATATTACATCATTCATGACATGGTCAGCGACATCACTGATGACATCTTAAATGTCATCACTGATGACATCATCCATGTGATAATCTGATGCACCTCCTCACACCCTAATATAACCTTTGATACACCCACTCTAAAATACAGACTACCATTTTCGAAACCATAGACACACCAATACCAGTTACTACATACCCACTCACTGATTCCTTGGTCTACACACACATCCACTCATTCACCCATACAGTCACTCATACATGCAGTCACTCATCAATACAACACTATCATGTGCACTCATACACCTATACAGACACTCACACACCGCCACTCATCCAGAATTACTCACACACCTAGTCAGTCATGCAAAGAATCAATCACACTCCCATTTACTCACCTATACAGTTATACACACACCACCTCACTTATTCATACAGAAACGAACACATACTTACTCTCTTATACAAGCACTGATACAAGCACACACTCATCCATACAGCCACTCTCACATATAGTCATTTATATACTCCAACACTCACATATACTGCCTTTCACATATGTAGTTACTCACACATGTACCACTGAGACATCCATTCTCTCACCAAAACACCCATACACACACTCACCCACCCATACAGCCCTTCACAGATGCACTCTTGAACCAATACACCCAGTGAATCACCTACTCACACATCTATGCACAGAGTCACACACTCCCCACCCACCCACACAGACACTCAGGCACCCATATAGATACTCAGGCAACCAATCAACAACCCATATAGACACTCATGTAGCTACTCACCAACCCATGCAGCCGCTTACAAACCAACTGACAGACTGATACAGACATTCACACAGTTTAGTCACTAACCCATGCATTCAGTAAGACATGTTTAATCACTCACTTATACAGTCAGTCACGCACCTACTAAATCATCCATTCAGACACTTATACACCCACTCGTTCTTCAATACACCTTGGCATATATATATATAAATCATATTTAAACTTTACAGAAACACACAGTCACTGGGTGATGTCATCAGTGATGTCATTTGAGATGTCATCAGTGATGTCACTGACCATGTCATGAATGATGTAATATGTGACGTCATCAGCAGTGCATTGCGGGGGCACGAGTTATAGTTAGCTCAACTAACTATAACGGACGAATTTCTCTGGTTTTGTACGAGTGTAATGTCCAACTAACTATAACGTCCCTGAAACCTGTGGTTTTTTTCAATGAATATATATATATATACACACACACACACATACATAAAAATAACATAAGTCATGTATGTCATGGGTGACGAAGATCCAGGAAGCCTGCTGCATGCCAGACTTTGAACAGTCACATAAAATTAATTTAAATGGAATTAATCTAAATGCAACTAAGATACAGAGTCAGCGGTTATCCTGAAAATATCGACTTTTGTTGGGTTCTTCTGGTGTAAAAAGCAAAATTTTAGCATTCAAAGGTAGGTATATGCTACTCAAATAAGGGCTGAAACTGAAATGCTCTTCCCAGAATAGACACACAGATTTCTTTTTCATGTCATTTATGACTGGAGAGTACACAACGGACGGGAAATTGTGTGTGAGGAGAGTAACTGAGTTTTTTTGTAGGTATATTTGTGCTTGGGGTTGAGTAGATGCTTTCTGTGTGCAGACTGGCTCCTGTAAGGAGAGCTTGCTCATATGTACCACACAGGGTTAGTCTTTGATTAATGACTATGCTATTATGTGTCAGCAAAGGCATATTGTGTAATGCCTGGGCATCTACTGGTTTTGCCTGCACTTGGCTTTTGAGGCTGAATTGTGGTTGTTGAGGCTATGTCTCAGCATGTTATAGTTGTGCCTAAGGATATTATGGTTGCCATGCAATGACTGAGACTATGGTATGTAAATCTGTGTCTTAAACATTTGAAGGTATGTTTAAGAGGAAGGTGGCTGCAACTGATCTACTCTGGCAGTTACCCTCGTCTATGCTGATGACGTTTTGTGGGAGCACTCCTGAGATATCATCACAGAAATCTAGTAAAAATGTTATCTACTGTATCATATGTTTGTTGCTTTTCATTATCACTTATTGTAAGTTTTTTTTTACATTTCAATGATGCCACTTTATTTAATCACAACAGTATCAATGATTGTGGAACATCACTTCCTGTGACATCACCCGGGGCAAAAGTCAAACAATGCCACTTCCTGTGATGTCACTAAGGTCAAAGGGCATGCAATGTCACTTCTGCCACCCCTGGCATTTTGGTGAATCGATGTCCATGCGAGAGCATCGTTATAATAACTACAAAAGGCGGGTGCAGCACAGTCACATTACACAAGGAGACACATCAGACATATCTGCAGCCTGTCATTCTTCCACCTTGGAACATGTGGAAGGTGACTGGCTAACCAGCCCTATTTTGACTCTCCACAGACAAGTGCCTAGTACATGGACAATTAGGGCCAGTGGTAGGTTCCATGACATGGTATTCGTGACAGGTTCACCCCACTTTATGTAGTGATCACCCTTACAACATCTGATATGTGTCAAAATCTGTTACAGTAAATACTTCTTATCCACTTATCAGGCATACCACATTATGAAGCCAAGTAAATCCCAAAGGCCCGTTTATCTCCCATGTGAGATCACACAAATCAACAGCTTTAATTCTACATCAATGGTTTTATTTGATTTTGGGGCATATCCTCAAATTTCTGTTTTACAATGCCTCCCAAGTGTCCAGTACAGTGTGTTTACCAGTTTTGGCAGCCGTTGCACCAAGGAAGGCTGTCTCAGCACCATTGGGCACCTGTTGACCAGCTCTTTTGTTTGTTTTGGGACAGTTAAGGGAGGTCGAGAGGCAGAATGGAATAAATGTGCATGACTTCCATCCTTGCATTTTTAGGTGGGTACATGGAAAGTATGGATGTGGTCTGATCCTTCCACTCATCTGTTCATTCGTTCCAGCCACCCCTTTTTGCAAGAAGGGATCGATTGTCTGATCGGTATTGCCAAATGTGAATTGAGGGGCTGTTCTTGGGCCTGGGCCTGCAGGTCCAATCATTTCCTTGGACCCCAGAAATCCAGGCCTACTTGGCGCTCCTTCTCACCACAACTAAAGGGTTAATATGCAGGTGGAGTGTCCGCCAGTTAATGCAGTGTGGAGTAAGAACTGCCAGTGCTGGTGTGAGTAGTACATAGTGGGGGTTGGGATTGCCCTGCTTGTGTTGAGCTAGAGTTGGTAATGTGAGTGGGTGGATTGGATATTAGTAGACTTTATTCAGAGTGGCGCTGATCTGTGCCTAGTGTATACAGAAAATGTCAAGGAGACCACTCACTGTGTGCTGGTGCAGAAGTGTGGAGGGGAGATTTTCGCACAATGGTGGTGTGATCGCAGAGGCTGTACATTGTACAGGAGATGGGATCCGGCCCTGCATGTGGAGGAATTCCATCATTAGAAGTGAAAAATGCCATACTTACATTGGTTTGCGATCCATGTCCTCATCATATTCTGTTCTTTGTAAGGTGGTTTATTCCACCCAAAAAGTACACAATACTTTTCTATGTGCAGCAAGTCAAGCCTGAGATGCTCTGTGGTTTCCCAGTTCCAAGCATGGAGATCTCATTTGGTCCAGGTTTTCTACTTGCTTTGTGTAACTTGCTGTCCAGTACAACCCATTATGAATTCTGAATTGAAAGTACCAGAATCGAAACTAAAAATTCGGACAAGATGAGGTACTTATGCGTGGAACTAGGAAACCTGAGAGTGTTGCTTGAAATTCCCCCTTACCCACCCTTCTAGTCCTTGAAGTTGTGTTACTGCTATATAAAATATGTTTGTAACATTTAATCTTAAGTAACCACAAGCATACATACACTTAGGCAAACATGTGCGACAGATGATATTACGAACTAAGGGGCTGATTAGGATGGCGGTCGGAACACCTCCCCGACCGCCATGGTAGCGGGAAAAGACCGCCTGCATGGACCGCGACATAACCGCCGGTCTCAAATGAGCACTGAAACTTGTGGACTGCAGGTCGCGCGCATACATGCAGCAGATACTCAACCTCCTGAGCTATCTCATTGGAATTAGTACATAACATGCAGATGACACAGTTTTTGTGATATGCTCAACTCACCAATCTATTTACAAACGGCTTTTACCAAGTCTCCTTTACACAACATGAAACGTTATTTTGATGGGCTTGAATTGTTTACTTTTCAGAATGTCTTCCGCCCTCCCAGTGAGACCCGTAAGCCAGGTGCAGAGCCGAGATGTCATCAAAACCTTCTCTGTGGTCGTGCGTTTGATAACTCTATGTCTAAGTACAATCAGATAAACACATTTGTGTCCCAGACAGGAACATCCTCACACGCATGCTCGGCTGCCACCTAAAGTCATTATTAATGGGTTGAAACAAAAGGATATTTGCATTTCAATCCTCTCTTTTTCCTCTGCCCTGTTGTGTGAGAGGAACGGACCTGAAGCATATGGAAGGTTCCGAAGGATGTGCTTTTTGCTCCACCAGTGCTGCTCATTCCGGGGGAAATTTGACACATGCACATTTTTAGGGGATGTGGCACCCCTCAACACTGCCTCCTCATGATAGTCCCTTGACAGGACAGAGGGGAAGTGCACACTGCTTCCTGGTCGTGGCATATGGCAATACCCTGCCCTCCCCAACCAGGTCAGGAGGCAGCCAATGCATCCTCTCTTCCAAAACTGGGCACAGCACAACTATCGCACAACAATTTCAATCAGTTCTCTAAACTCAACACTTCCAAAATGTTACACAACAAATCCTCCACACGCTCTCTGCATAGGAATGAGGAACCACTCGTACCCGAAGCTATGCTGGACTCTTCGCCAGAGCCTGTACTGGTGTCCGGAAATACCAGCGCTTGAGCTAGCAGCCAGAAAGTCAGGTCTGCCGGGTTCCAATCTTGCATCCAACTAACTTAAGTGACAACACACAGCAACAGGCATTTGCGATGTAATTGGTCTCGCATTTGCTTGAGTTAGAGCTATTGGCGTTGTAAAAGGGCTTGGCGCTTTGGTGTGCCGATGGAAGAGGGTTAAGTGTTGAACGGGGCGTGTCTCTAGTAGGCAGTGGTTAGTTGGGGACCGGCCATCAGTAGTTCTGTTGGTGGTGGACAGGGAGCGGTGAGCTGTGGTCACTGGATCGCAGTGACATCGGGAGGGTGGTTTTATGTGCGGGCGGAAAGCATAATGGTGTGTTTTGTAGGGGCGAAAGTAGAGTGTACTGGATGTGTTCATAGCAGGCACAACAGCAGTGGTCTGTGTTTGGAGGTGGGCATCGCTTGGAGGCGAGTCATCGAGTAAGGCGATGTGTTTGGTTGGCCGGCTGGGAGCAGTGTTATGTAACCTTGAAGGGCGCAGCAGCAGTATTTACTAATGTATGTAAATAGGCAGAGGAGAGGGCAGAGCTGACCGATGCAGGAACCAGAATCCCTTTTTTACGGTCGGCTGAAAGGCTCTGAGTTCCGGTGCTAGGGCAAGGGAGGAAAAGAAAGTTGGCGAAATCACATCGCAAACAAGTGTTATGCATTTACTATATTTACTCAAAACCAAATAAATACAAAGGAAAACATTTGCAATGTAAAAGGTGTTGCATGTTTTTAGAGTTAAAGCTGTTGGCATTGTAATGTGACAGACGGGACGGCACAGAGGGCGCCTCAGCTGAAAAAGCACTGGCATGAGACTCAAGAAGCATCGACCTCAGAGAGGTGGTGGGGGTGCCCATGCACAGTTGTGGGAGGGGTGAGGTGGTGTGGGAAACAGCACGGGGAAATTAATAGATTAAGTGACGGGCCAAGCTCAAAAATGAAGCTGCCGTGAAGGTCTCATGGCAGGAACATGAGCAGAGGCAGGACAACCAAAAAAGGGGTGCTGTTGAAGTTTGGGAAATCAGGTGAAGCGTATAAGCACATGTAACAGGGGCAGTCCTCATGGGAGAATACAAACGCCTAAAGGGAGGGACTAGGAAGCCTATCCACCAATCAAAAGCGGGCATTTACGAAGAACAGCAAGAGAAGCCAATTGAAAACATGGGGGATGCTTAATGTACCTATTCAAAAAACAACATGCCTCGCAGAGCAGCCCATGCGCTGGCCAGGCTCAACCTAAAAATGAGCTGTGTGGGGTCATGGACATGGACACAGGTGTCTTTAATGACATTAGTGTCCTTCCAAAACAAGACATCTGTGACAGAAGTTTTGAAAAGTGAGGGTCAAAGGACCACTTTGGGGGTTCTTATGTGGCATAATGTTTCAGTACTCTTCGTTTGAAATTAGTTTTCAAAATGTATTTATTGACTAACCTCTGATCCGAGACAGCTTGTGAAGGAGTAGCTGCAACGGCGAAGAGCTCTCTGAGGCAAACCATTGTGTGAGTGCGCACACTAGAGTTGCCACCTGGCCGGTTTTACGCAAGCATGACTGGTGAAGGAGCTGGGTTCCACGTTCTAGATTACTCTGGAACCCTTGGCCGATGTTTTTTTTTTGTCTGCATGAAAGTGTAGAGGGGAGGAAGAATCGTTAGCCAATTTACTCATCACTGTTCTTATGAACCATGACTCCGAAGAATCACAGACGCTTAATCTAAAGTTAGGTTGATTTATTACAAAGCCAAGAACAGTTGGACATACAAGCACTTCAGACGAGGGTATAGAAATGCATTGGAACTAATACAAAGCCAAACCTACAGGTGAAATTAAGACGATGTAGCATACACAGAATAACCAATTCCAGAATCAGGACACAAAAGATGACAGCTCCAATATCGAGTGTCCTCTTCATTGGAGGTAAAAAGCATTAGTCTGTCCCTACACTATCACTAACGTGACATCCCTACTTAGCATTTCCCCAAGGCAAGTTCTGAAAAGGTGTCAGTACGTGAAGGCTTCCTAAGAAGACCATTCACGTTGAATGGGTCAAGTAGCATAAAGCTACAGAGCTCGTTCTAAGGTGCTCTCTTTTCTCAAGGCAAGGCAGAAGTCCCCGGACTCTGTCCCTAACTCTAATACATGAATTTGGAAAGAGACATCCCACAATGCTATGCAGCATCACCCCATCCACACAAGCCGCCTCCTTGTAGGTAACATTCCATGCAGCAGCGATGCTCCCAGCCAGGGCCGGACTGGCTACCGGGCGTTTTGGTGTGCTGCCAGGCTGGGGGCTGATTTCACTGCGGTGGGGGCTGATTTTGTTGATGGGGACTTGCGTGTGCTTCTAAATAAACAAAGCAAAACGAATGGTTTTAAGCACACACAGGTCCCCATCAACGAAATCAGCCCCCAGCTTGGCAGCACACCAAAACGCCCGGTAGCCAGTCCGGCCCTGCTCCCAGCCTTGGCTCAATTACCTTAATTCCCAGGCTCTCTCCGGTGAGAAAGAACACCATCCCACATTATCAGCATCGCAGTTCAATCTATCTTCTCCTCCCTGAGCCTAATTCCTAAAACAAAGACATTATTCTAACTAACAAAGATGCATTTCTTCTCCTTTAACGGAAAATGTGAGAAAGAGCAAGTTCTACATACACATGAATTTTACTAGCAAATCTAATATCAGAGCTTCAGGGAGAAATACACGTTAGGCCTACAGAACTCGGCCAACATAAGAAACAACACGTAAATTCACAAAGCGCACGTATAAATGAACATTATTACTGAGCACATTTATCGATGCATTACATAAGCACACGAATTATGAAAATCTTCATTAGCGACGTGCACAATTCTACACATTAAGGTTTACATCCAGTCACATGTAATTATAACGCTGGTTTCTTCACGTTTACATTGATATACCTCTAACACTTCACTTTCCACTTATTACAGTACATGATCTAATGACCCATTGTTAACACAATAAAGGATTATATGCGGGCGCGAACTACTCATATTAGCGCGGCCTTCGATACGGTTAATCACCGTATTTTAATCCAACGGCTTCAGGACTTGGGTATTACTGGAATTGCTCTGGACTGGCTGCGATCTTTTCTGGAGAACAGATATTTCCAAGTAGTCGAGGGTGAGGCTACATCCACTCCTCGACCTCTTCATTGTGGGGTTCCTCAGGGGTCGTCCTTGAGCCCCACTCTTTTTAATGTTTACATGGCTCCTCTTGCTGACATTGTTCTTCCATTTGGGGTGCAAATTGTCACTTATGCCGACGACACTCAATTGGTCGTCGCTTTGAACCACACCAATAAAGCATCTACTTGTCTTGGCCCTTGTCTCGAGGAAGTGATGAGATGGATGAAACATTCCCATCTTAAACTTAATGGGGACAATACTGAGCTTATGCTCCTTGGCAAACCTTCTCTCTCTGAAATAGCTTCTATTTGGCCTACTTGTATGGGCCCCATGCCGGCCCCTAAATCAGAGATAAAGAGCCTTGGTGTTTGGCTTGACTCTGAGCTCGGCTTTAAAACCCAAGCCAGAAAGGTTGTTGCCTCCTGTTTTGGCATTTTAAGAATGCTGCGCAAAGTGCTTCCTCTGCTACCCCACCAGGTTAGAAAGCTTGTAGTCCAATCGCTTATTTTATCTCGTTTGGACTACGGAAATGCATTGTACCTCGCCGCTCCTAGCCTGGTGCTGGCCAAACTTCAAACTGTGCAGAACTGTGCCGCTAGGATTCTTATGGGAATTCATAGTCGCCAAACAGCAAGGCCAGCCCTAAAGGCTCTCCACTGGCTTCCAGTTTTGGAAAGAGTCCATTTTAAAGCTTTGTGTATTACTCACAGGCTGATAGGAGGGAATGGACCTCCTATTATCTCATCTTTGATCCAGCCCTATTTAGCTACTAGGGACCTTCGTTCAAATAATCTTCATTTGGCTTCTGTGCCTAGAATTAAGAAGGCCCGAAGCAGCGGACGTCTTTTCTCTTACAACGCCGCTAAGCTATGGAATTCACTTCCTCTGCAGCTCCGAAAGGAACCCAATTATATGTCATTCCGTAAGATGCTTAAAACTTGGCTTTTCCCCAATTGATCGTGTCACAGCTGATTCGACCTGCCCACAGCGCTGGGATGCCCGCGGGTAACCATGCGCTTTATAAATATCATTTTCATTTCATTTCATGATTAAAATTTCCTCCCCCTCAAACGACAGAGCAAACCTGCGCTCTGTCACTGGTATTTAAATGTCCTACAGGTACAAATGTTAGAAAAATCAGTACATACTTTAAACAGTAAATGCTAGCCGAAAACACTTTAGAGCTGGCTCAAGGACCCCTGACTGATAAATAAAAGTAAACAAAGACATTAAGGCCATGTTAAAATGAAAAGAGACAACTTCATGCAAAAGTTCTGCTTAAGAGTCATGTCTGGGTGGCAGGCAGGGTGGGGCTGTGACAAACAAATAGGCCCAGGTACCAAAATAAATGCGGCCCCCATTAGTGAAGCAGATAGGTTTAAAAAAGTGATAATATCAGGGCAATCAACAGTAAAAACTGGCCCACCTGGCCATAAAACCGGCTCACAGTTGCTAAAAAACTGACCCACACTCCGATCTGTTAGACCAGCCCATAGGGGAAACTGCCTGATTGTCCTGTAGGCCAGTCCAACCCAGATGGCAGGCATATTTCTCTGGAAAAATCCAAAAGTTTCATGTCTTGTGCCAAGTACAACCCTTATCTTACTGCGAAGTGGGGCTTCCAGTTGGTACATTAGCGAGTCCTAGGAAAAAGATGGCTGCTACAGGTTATATGATTAGACTTAGCATGACTTGGTTTTCACACGAATCATGGACGGGTGCTCCCAGCACCTACAATGCCAGATTTCATGCTTCCTTAAATTAAAAAGCTCACTGCTCTTTCCTTTTCCTGTGTCTACCTTCTGACTAAGTTGAATTTACTCAGACACGGTGAAGAAACAGTATTCAACATCCTTTCAAAAGACATGTACATTATATTTCGCTAATGTTAATAACATGTTTTATATAGAGCTTACTGACATGGGATGTCATAGTACTGTAATTATAAAGTGATATTAATAGTATCCACTGCAGAAGAATGAAAAATGAGTTGGCCACAGGTCTTTAATCATGAACAAGCCACGTTCGTTCATTTCCTTCCTGAAGTAGGGTGGGACTGGTCTATAGGGCAACAAGGCAGTTCCTGAAGGGCTTGTCTGACAAGTCAGTGTGTAGGCCGTTTTTAGGTCGAGCCTATGGGCAGCAGCGCTAATGCGCTGCTTGCTCTGCGAGGCATGCTGTATTGGAGTATGCTCTTGAAGCCCCGCCCACTCTCGCCCATATTTGTCATTGGCTTATGTCATTGCCCTTCGTAAATGCTGGCTTCTGATTCGTACATATGCTTGTTGGTCCCTCCTTAGTACCGCCTTGTCTTCACTTGTAACCTCCCACGAGGACTGGTCCTTTTACTTCGGTTGTTACATGGTCTGCTTTTTATAAGTTGATGAGCACTATTTTCTTTACTGCTCTTCCCCTATTCCACCCATGGCATCGGAGCACCCGCCCGCTTCGTTTTAAATAGTAATATATTTTTATTCAAATTACAGCGCTGTCTGCTTTATAGCTGCTGCGCTTATTTAATTATTTAATATATGGCGCAGTCCGCATTCACTTTAGCGGCCGTGCCTATTTAATTATTTAATTACCAGCGCGGGCCACTTTCACTTTAGCTGCCGTGCTACAGAGCTTTTGAAATTACTTTTTTTTCTAAACTTTAAGTGAAAGCACCATACGCGCTTTCACTATAATGGTGGACGTGCCCCTTTGTTTAGACGCTGCTCACAGTAATCTGAATATGCGAGCAGCGTCTAAAAAAAGGGACGTGGCCACCAATATAGTGGTCTCACATTTGTGAGAGTTTGAGCTCTTGGCATTAAAAACAACAATGCCTTTTATATATGTGTTATTTTTAAAAACATAAATAAAAGGCATTGTCATTTTCAATGCCAATAGCTTAAATGCTCACAAATGAGAGACCTATTGTATTGAAAATGCTTGTTTTAGCTGTTTTTGGGTCTGTTTAGTGGTCAGGTAGGCCGGTTTTTAATGCTGATTTCCCCTATATCAACACTGACTGTGTGGAATCTGAAATAAGAATAAGAAATAATACCACAGATATGGTTCTCTGTCAGCACAGAATTTATTGGAGACCAACAAACAATGCAAATACGTGCAGCACGGAGACAGACAGCATAGTCACTGAGTGTCCAAAGATGTGACGTTTCTGACAGCTTTTATAGGCCCAAACCACAAGAGGATGCAGCATCATAACATACGTAGCACAAATTAAGCATGGGCCACTTGACCAATTAGCAAAGGCCTAGTTGGTGCTATACCATTTATGGTCCGAAATATACTGTTGCTGACCTCGTGTCCCAAGTAGGCAGCTTCCTTGAGCAAGCCTTGCGTTACAATAGCAGTTTACTGAGGCAAAATGGAAAAGTACAAGCATCTTGTGCAGCGAGTTTTTATGTCAACTTAACAGGGCCTGGAGCTTAAAGCATTTGGTATCATATAAGAAAGATGGCTTCAACATGTAGCAATCTCAATCCACGTAAATCCTTGTAAAACACTTATACAGCCAGCCTTTAGAAGTTTAAAACTGCCCCAATTTGCAAACATGGCCCACTTTTTTAGCCACTAACGGGGGTCACTTATACTTTGTGCCCGGGCTTATTTTCTATCTCAGTCCGACCTTGTCCTGAATACCGTATCATATTCAAATATACAGAGACAGGGTTGGATTGGGGCATCAATTCGGCCCGGGCAGTAAAAAAAAAAGTGACCCACATTTGCAGATCGCAACCTTTTGTAATACACTGCTTAGTTAGGATAATGGAGCTAAATGATGAAAAACATTTGCGGTAATAAAAGTATTTTAAAGCTTATAGGGCCAGTACTTATATAGGAAATTAACATTCCAATGAAAAAAATATACTTTAGAAGAACAGAATTATTAAAAAATACTAGGAACTCCCTTTAATTGTGTTTTTTATCCATACGTTTGCTGTGGATGTTTTAATTAATGTCCACTGGGAAACATGATAGGGCGCAGACCTAAACTGCCCTTTACACTCACCTTTTAATGATGTTCATTTTTTTGCTGTACTTAAGCGAGGCCCTCCAATGTTCAGAGAGACTCGTGAAAGTTGCATCTGTGTTTTTTGTTTTACTTGCGGTTAGCATCACGTGTACGTTCTGAGAATGGGAATGATGCTAGTGTGTAAATGCAAAAATAAACAAAAAAATAGTGTCACTTTCCTCCAATACATGCAGTTTTATATAGCATGGACTAGGCCCAAATGCATTGGAGTACTTTACGTTAGCACTAGATAACATTATAGAGCAGTGGTCTTCAAACCTTTTGGTGCAGAAGACCCCCCATCAAATGTTCTTAGGCGTAAGGACCCCCTCCCGACAAAACTTTCTAGAACCTGGTACTCCCTATCATTGACAACCATAAATGTTCTCCAGAGAAATGGTCAATTTGCGGTTGCACCTCGTTAGTACCAGTTTAACACCCAAAGATAGCAATAAGCAACAAAAAGGGGACCAGAGCAGCTTTACAAACGGCCTTCAACTGAGCGGCAACACCTGTTGCTGCTTTTTAGTAACTTTTGAATCTTTTGAGTAAATACATTTTTTTTATTAAAATCAGCAGATTATGCGGCAGATGATGGATTATGTGGCAAATGCGGCAAATCTATAATTATGCTAAAAACGCTGCGGCTGCACAATCACATCATTCCAGTGGCCCTTGGTATAATAGCTGTAATGCATGGGCTGAAACTTTATTGCACGGCATTAGAGGAAAACCATACTATATTTCATGGGATGCTGACGGCTTGGCATTTACAGCTGCATGGAACTGGAGGTAGCTGAACACCATTCATCATAAACAAAACATATGTACCCTTTTTAGGTCTTTCACCGTCAGGTAGCTACATATAAAATAACGGGCAACTTCAATGAATAATAAATCCATTTAAAAAAGTTGTTACTCTGTGGGAAATGCACTATCATAAATTATAAAACCTCTATTAGTTAATTCACTGCAAAAGTCTGTGTGAAACCAGAGAGTCACAGAATTAAATTGTGGTTGTTGCAGTGGAGAGTAGTGACTTGTGTATTTTTAGTGAAAAGAAAGCACTGTCAATATGTAAGTCATTATTTTACCTGCATTACCCACAGTATAAGATAGACCGCTAAAAATGCGCAAAATGTTTTACTATAAAATGGTGCTTCCAAAATATATGGGCTGCTTCCAAAATATAGTGGCTTATTTATAAGCCCCTTGTGCTGCCGGTGTGTCGTTTTTTATGGGCCTCTGGTTGCGCGGAGTGCAGACCCATATCTACGAGGCCACGCAAACTCACTTTGCGTGGCTTTTCATGGCCTCCTAGCTATGGTGTATGGCAACGCAGCGCAAGTCGATGCGTTGCCTTACATTGCATCAGGGGGGCGTTCCATGGGCGTTGCGGTGGGTTTTCCCATGGGTTTTGACACATTCTCAGATTTACAAGGATCTGTAAACCTGAGGATGCGTCAAAACTGTACGTCTCCCCAGGGGTATGCATAACGAGGAGAAATATCTTTATTTCTTCTCAATTGTTTCCTCTTTCTATGTGTAGCACACATAGAAAGAGGAAAGGGCCTCCATGGGTTGTTTTTGCGCAGGAAGGTGTGCCTTCTTGCACAAAAACAATCCTGCCAACAATGCAGACACCCTTGCACCATGGTGCAAAGGTGCCTGCGTTGGCGCTAGGCACCAAATTGTGTGCTGGCAGAAAGGACAGGAGTGCACCGTATCTATAAATACAGTCCATTCCTGCCCTTTTGAATTGGCATAGGGCAGCACAGCAAAAATACGTGCAGCGCTGCCCTACACCATTTCATTGTATATGACACCCATAGATTTTAGTAATATCCAAACCCTATGTAATGCAATTTTTTTACATCACTGTCCCTTCAACACCTTCTCAGGGATAGTAAGCGCTATGTAAGTACAATGACAATTAAAAGCAAGCACTTCACAGCTCAGTACACTCTGTGCACGACCAGTCACAAAGCTTCAAGTGATTCACTCTCCTGTCCTGAGAAATCCAAGCCAGGCAGACAGCTAAACACACCTTTCTGCCAGTGTGCTGCTGGCCTGAGAGAAATGCAAATGTGCACAACGAGTTAATCTCAAATCCTTTACATTTTCAGATTAACTCATTGTACACATTTGCATTTCTTTTCAGGCCAGCAACCAGTGGTAGAAAGGCATGTTTAGCTGTCTGCCTGGTTCTGATTTCCCAGCACAGGAGAGTCCCTGAATAACACTCCAGGGAAAGCATTTTAACTTCTGGAATTTTCCATCTGGGACCTTTTCTTTTAGCAAATGAACAGCGCGGCCCCCTTCCCATACCTCTACAGCCCCCCTGGGGGTCGCGCCCCACAGATTCAAGACCTCTGTTATAGAGGGTCATATTCTTTTTTTTTTAAATTCATGCAGATTAAGTGATTTGCCCAAAATCACAGGATGTGGAACTGAGCTGGGACTTGAACCTGGTTACCCAGTTTCAAAGTCGGCTAAGGCCACAACCTGGCCCTGTTGACTACAGTAATTGATCTATGGCAGACAATAGAGAAGAGCAGAGACTGATTCATCTCTGCTGCCTGCATGGAGTGGAGGAGGACAAAAATAAACTGAGGGGCTCCCTCGCTGGCCCTCACCAACCCCCACCACCCAATGCTCCAGTCCTCTCCCCTGCTGCAGTCCCCTGAAAAGTAAGTGCAAATGGCTTCCCATCAGCATCTCCTTGCAGACTCTGTTACACCTGGAGGGAGGCAGGCACATCTCATGCTGTGACAGTGGGAGCAGCTCATTGTCATTCTGCCTCTGACATTAGCCCGCTGGCCTGACTTCACCGACATGGGGTCATGTTTGTTAAGGCTGTAACAACAGCCTTTCACGCTGTGCACTAGGGGCGGAGTCCTTCGTAGACAAAAAACTGGCCCACCAACTGGCCTCAGCCAGAGGCCCATCGGCTGATGCCCGATTGTCCACCTTGCTAATCCGAGGCCGAACAGTAACAATTCTTTTTTTTCCACTTTTATATAGCGCAACCCGAAGGTATTGGAGCGCTTTACCTGAGGACACATTTATTTGTGGTACGCACGGGGAGGTTAAGTGATTTGCCCAAAATCACAGGATGTTGAGCCAACCCCGAGACTCGAATCTGGTTCCCTAGTTCCAAAGTCGGCAACACTCCTCTCCCAAATTCACTTCACGAGAAAATTGATTATTTCCTTAAAAGAAAAAAAAATCACCCAAAGCGGCGTCTTTTCAAAGGCTAAAAATCCACAGGCTGTCCCACCCCTCTCTCCCACCCTCTGCCTTGAAACTCTCCTAGCTTCCGAGACCCTCCCTTTAAGCCTTACCCAGCACTATTCCCCTCTCCATTGCAAAACATGTTCTGTGATGACCCTCCCCCCCTCCCTCTCTGTTCCCCCCACCCCCTTCCCTGCCTTCTGCTGCACAACCCACTGTAAACCCCAGGACTCTGGGGCTGTGTAGCTGGGTCTGCCCTTATAAACCATATAGATACTATACATATTTGTCGTAAATGTCCCTTGCAAACGTCCACTGGACCTGGGCCTCACAGCTTGGTCTTACACAGGTATGTGTTTCTAAAGCATCCCCTGTACGTTAACGCGCGCATGCGCAGGACGCCTGGTGAATGACTGGTCCAGACTCCAGCATCAGCTTTGATGCACGTCTGTTGTGCACCTCCCTGGCCTCTCGGCCCTTTGTCCGTCCTCTGTGGCTCTGTGCGGACCAGCTGTGCCCATGCACACACACCCCACGCAGTCCTCAAAGAAGAGACAGCGGCCTCCCCAGCCAAGCCTCCCTGCTCAGAGACTTGCTCAGCATCCATTTCACCTTCCAGAAACCCACCACACAGCACCGCACCCAACAGATCCCACGCCGCTGCTGGAGCAAAGTCACCGAAGACCAACTTCGGGCAACCCTCGCTCTCAGCCCTCCCTCCGACCCATCCAACACCAACGACGCTGCCTGCAACCTCAGACGATGGATGGACGACTGTGCCAACACCCTCGCCCCGCTGAAAAACTCACCTACAGTGACACCACCAAAAGAGCCAGCTGGTTCACCTCGGAACTCCTAGCTTCCAAGCGTACCTGCCGGAAACTAGAGAAGAAATGGCACAGTGATAAGACACCGGACAGCCACGCAGCCCACAAAGACGCCATCCGTAACCACCACCACCTCATCAAGTCCGCCAAGAGAATCTCCTTCAAAGACCGCCTCGACAACAACGCACACAACAGCAAGGAGCTTTTCAACATCGTGAAGGAACTCTCCAACCCCAGCTCCAACACCAACGACATCCCGCCGTCGCAACCCCTGTGCGATTCCCTCGCCACCTTCTTCCACCGCAAGATCGCCGACATCCACGACAGCTTCAACACCCAGACAGCCCCAACTAAGATCGATGCACCAGACCCGCCGCACACCATCGACCACGACCCCCTGCCAGCCTGGGCCAGCGTGAACATCGAGGACACCATCAAGACCATGAGCACAATACACACCGGCTCCCCATCAGACCCTTTCCCGCACCACATCTTCAACAAAGCCAGCAGCTCCATCGCACCCCACCTGTGCAACGTCATCAATCTCTCCTTCGAGACCGCGACCTTCCCAGAGAGCTGGAAACACGCAGAGATCAACGCCCTACTCAAAAAACCCAAGGTGGACCCGAGAGACCTCAAGAACTTCCGGCCCATCTCCCTGCTTCCGTTCCCAGCCAAGGTCATCGAGAAGATCGTCAACAAACAGCTAACCCGATACCTCGAAGAAAACAGCATCCTGGACCCATCCCAATCGGGGTTCCACAGCAACCACAGCACTGAGACTGCCCTCATCGCCGCCACCGACGACATCAGGATCCTGCTGGACAACGGTGAGACCGCAGCCCTCATCCTGCTGGACCTCTCCGCCGCCTTCGACACTGTCTGCCACCGCACTCTACGCGCACGCCTCCACGACGCAGGGATCCGAGACAAGGCCCTGGAATGGGCCACCTCCTTCCTCGCCGGCAGAACCCAGAGAGTCCGCCTCCCACCATTCTGATCCGAAGCCTCCGAGATCATCTGCGGCGTACCCCAGGGATCGTCCCTCAGCCCAACACTGTTCAACATCTACATGGCCCCGCTCGCACGCATCGCCAGACAGCACGACCTCAACATAATCTCCTACGCCGACGACACTCAACTGATCCTCTCCCTCACCAAGGACCCCCTCGCCGCCAAATCCAACCTCCATGAAGGAATGAAGGCCGTCGCCGATTGGATGAAGATCAGCCGACTAAAACTGAACACGGAGAAGACAGAGGTCCTCATCCTCGGCTCCAACCCCTCAGCCTGGGACGACTCCTGGTGGCCAACGACGCTGGGAGCAGCCCCGACACCCACCGACCACGCACGCAACCTGGGAGTCATCCTCGACTCAACGCTCTCCATGGCCAAGCAAGTCAACGCAGTCTCATCCTCCTGCTTCAACACCCTCCGCATGCTTCGCAAGATCTACAGGTGGATCCCGACAGACACAAGAAGAACAGTCACCCAGGCCCTCGTCAGTAGCAGACTTGACTATGGGAACGCCCTCTACGCGGGAGCCCCGGCCAAGCTCATCAAGCGACTGCAACGCATACAAAACGCCTCCGCACGCCTGATCCTCGATGTACCACGCCACAGCCACATCACCCCCACCTGAGGAACCTGCACTGGCTCCCCGTCGACAGGAGAATCTCCTTCAAACTCCTCATCCACGCACACAAGGCACTCCACAAGACTGGCCCAGCCTACCTCAACAGACGACTCCTCTTCTACGTCCCCAACCGCCAACTCCGCTCCGCCGACCTCTCCCTCGCCACCGTCCCTCGCATTCGAAGAACTACCACCGGCGGCAGATCCTTCTCCCACCTCGCCGCCAAGACCTGGAACACCCTTCCACTAAGCCTACGACAGACCCAAGACCTGCTGACCTTCAGGAGGCTACTCAAGACCTGGTTGTTCGACCAGTAGCAGCACCCCCACCCCTTTTTTTCCCTAGCGCCTTGAGACCCTCGCGGGTAAGTAGTGCGCTTTACAAATTCTGTGATTGATTGATTGATTGGAGAGCCCATTCACGCCCTCAAGGACCCAGAGCTGCAGCACGACTCCTCTTCCTTATTCTCTAATTGACCCTTTCCCAAAATGGATTCATTCCTCTGAAACAAAAAGAGAATAAATGCGAAAAGGCTAACAACTTGGAAGGGCCATTGAGACATGAAGGAAGGAGGTCGAGGTAAGAACACTCTCGGTTTGCACGTGCTCATCGGCGGAAGCTACGTGTTAATCGGCGGAAGTCACGCGCTTGCGTGGTGCCTCGCTTTGTAAACATTTTACATGACAAGCCAAGGACACTTTTAAAGTTGACAAAAGGTGACTTTACTGGGGGCATGCAAAGGCTTACGGTTTAACACAGGGGGGTAACACAAGGCCCCGCTGGCCGCACAGTGCAGTGGGGAAGGGCAGGGGGAAAAGCTTCCATTGGTGCAGCAGGTGCAGTGGCACCGGGTCCCAGAGGCCTGAAGGGCCCACTAAAGTCTGATTATTGCTGTATTTCACAGTTCAAACCGTGCCCAGGGGCCAGTTTCCTTCCTTGCACTAGGTCCCATGCCTTGGCTGCGTCAAGGGGGAGGGACAGGCTTCCGATATCAAGGCGTAGAGCCCCACCCCGAGATGCTTCTGTGTATTAGTACCAGCAGCTGGTGCTCATGAGAAACAAGCACTGTTCAATGGGTCGCAGGGCCCAGTGCTCGTGGGATGAATGTACCCCGGGCTTTAAGTGGGCCGGGTCTTGCCGTCGCTCAGCACCAGCAGTTCTAAATAGCAGGTGCTGAGACGGGTCTCTATCGGGCTCTCCATTTTTGCCCTTATCCTCAGGATGAAAATAAACTCTGCAGCAGCACCAGCCTTCACTGCCTTTAAGGTAACTTCAAACAGCTCGTTATAGTCAGTTCTTTAAATGGGGAAAAATAAGTGCAGGTACTCATTAAAATAGAGGTGTGGCAAGTGGGCGGGGCTAGGGGCGGGGCTAAGGGCAAAATATGATCATACATAATGACTTCCGTACCAGTTGCAGCACATATTAAAATACATGAGAAATGTGTTTATGTCAAAAAAACAGATGAACTCATTACACAAAATTAAAGTCATGATGGCACTTTCACCTGAATGGTCGCTGCGCACCTGATTGACAGTGCACTGTCCTGTTAATCACAGCGTGACACAAGCCCTCTCACCCCCCTGCAGTTTGGGGACATTCAAATGGGCGCTGCTGGAATCTTCACCAGCAACTCTGCAAAAGGCTACTTCAGCCGAGTTAATTACAAGCTCCTCGGAAACAGAGCGGCCTCTGCTCTGCACTTGAGCAGAAACTTAACCTGAGCCTGCCGTGCCGTGGATCAGGGTACCGGTACTCTCCCTGGCTACAGAGAAGTGCCGGTACTGACGGCAAAAATTCAGAAGTGCTGGTACTCAGTACCGGTGAGTACCAGCCCATTTAAAGCACTGGCTCTAGTCTGGATATCACTAGGGATTGAGCCGCGGTCGTGAAGTCTGGTGGTGGGATGAAGGGTTTCACCTGTTGAGGAGGTTAAGGTGGAGAGAGGCACGTTGCATAGGTATGGTTCAGTGGATAACGGAGACCTCAGCATAACGAGAGATTTAACAGAAAGCTTTAATGATTCACAGGATTCTCATTTTTGTCTTCTAAACTGGTAAAATGTGGTCTCAGCCCAAATTTTGTGCTTTTTTAATTGTAGTTTTATGATGAGTAAAACTATCAAGTCTGTCCTATTTAAAATATAAATGCTTCATATAACTTCACCTTTTCGAGTTATGACACTAATCCATTGATGAACAGTCATTTGCGTGCTGCCTGTTTAAGATGGCACGAAGACACCACCTTATGGAAATCTATAACAGAGGCGGAGAAAACTGAATTCTGTCTTCTAAGTAAAGCCAAGTCCTTTATCCTTAATGGCAAAATAAGTTTGGGCGGCTTGAGGGCAAAGATAAAAGGCTGTAACAAAATACATTTTCTTCAGCCTGTTGAGGATGAGAATCAGCATAAACCAGACTGCAGTACTGTAGCATGCTAAAGAAACACACATCATTATATACGGTGATCATGTGGGTTAATGACTTCCTGCCAAATCTGGAAGCAAAACTAAACACGCCAGAGACTGAACAAAAGAATTTCTTCTCGACAGCAGATGATGCATCAAGCAGGCAGTATTGTCAACAGTACCCAAGTATGAAAAGCCCTGTACCTTATTCAGAGCATGGCCATTCATTGAGAATTTTCTGGATTCTGTGTTTTGAGGTCCGAGAGACATAATAAAGGGCTTCGCATAATTAATACTGAGATCCCGTCCACCCATAATAGACACAAATCCATGAAGAAGTTTTAGGACATTAGCTGTTCCTGCCATTAAAACCATGGCATTAGCACAGATTAACGTGGGAATCAATATGTTCCCCACATGGGGGCAAGTCCTGTCTCATTTATCAGGGAGATTCCAAGTGATCAACAAAATTTCGGGGGGGGGGGGGGGGTGGGGGCGGTCTAATTCTTCCAACAATATGCAGAGTGGAGCTGCAGGGGCTCTAAGAAGGGGTGAAATAACAACAAAGCCTAATTAACAAGCAAATGGTCTTTTAAAGACCTGTGAAGTACTCGGGTGCGGCTGTGTGTGCGCCCGGGAAGCTGTCTCAGCCCGGGCTGACACACAGCGCAGAAATACACAGGCTGTCGCCAGCCAGAGCGGCACATAAACACGCTCCATTTGAAAGGGTAATTTTCGGTTTTTGCGTTGCACGTACCCGTACTTCAGGGCCTGAGCCCTGCTACTTCTGAGAGTACCGGTACTCTCCTTGCCCGAAAATAAGTTCCGGTACTCAGGGGCAGAAAACAGAGAAGTGCCGGTACTCAGTACCGGTGAGTACCGGCCCATTTAAAGCACTGGTTATAGTTGTTTCAGTCTCATCATGTCAGAACTGAAGCATTTTCAATGTTATAAACAACAAAGCTGTAGTTGTTGCTTATTTATGATATGCAACTAACGACCATTTACAAAGCCAATAGTCCTGGCTTGTTGTAGGTGTAATGTTACTTGTTGTTTTATATATCTGAATGCAATGACAGAAGCAGCAAAATACCAGTCGGGCGGCACACTATGCTAAGCACAGATTTTTAGCACATGTGTTTTTAAGCCACACCCTTAATTACATCGTCCACACTCCTTTGAGAGACCCCCCCAGTGTTTTCATCCCACTTAAAGCCCTGAATGTACCTACAAAGCACCAACACTGCAGACTACCAGCCTTCCCCAAGACTGAGTGAGGCCTCCCTCAGCCTTCCCTCACCCAGACTGAGCCAGCCCTCCCCCAGACTGAGCCAGCCCTCCCCCAGACTGAGCCTGCCCTCCCCCCAGACTGAGCCAGCCCTCCCCCAGACTGAGTAAGGCCCCCTCAGCCTAGAGGGAGCGCCCTCCCAGCGTGCTCAGAGTCTTGGTTGAGCTGGGAGGCACTGACTGCATTTTGTGACAGAGCCGGCCATGCAGCGGGGCGGGGAGGCACAGCTGCATGTCTGCCAGAGGGATGTGCATGTGGTGGCCGAGTGCATTAGTAATGGCAGTTTTCCGTGGTGTTGTTTTTACCCCAAGCTCACTGCGCAGCGTCCAAGCCTCTTCTTTGATTCTCTGCCCGGGCCGTGCTGGCTCCTGTGAGATTCCGATGAGATCCGTTGAGTGTCTGGGACATTGGGGCCTGTGGCCTCTGCTAGTGCCTGCTTCTAGTAGAGTCACAGCCCAGTCCCTCAGCCCAGTACCACCCAAAGAGCAAGAGGAAGGTGCCCACTTACTACTGGCCTGGGTTCAAGCAGCCAGCTGGTGGCTCAGGCCTCAGTCTCTCCCCCAGCAGATGCCTTCCTGCTGCCTGCCTGTAAGTGGAGCATTTCATTGCATACGGAAGCTGCTTGCAAGGCACAGGTGAGATTTGTCAGAGAGGGGTTTGGGGTGGAGATGCCGGTGGGGTTCTGAGTGGGGTGGGGCTGCACTTTAAAACAAAATGTGACTTTAAAGGATGCTATACCGGCAGAACTTATACCAAGGGGCATATTTATGAGAGGATTGCGTCATGCTCGCACCGCATAACGTGGCACATGCATAACGCAAACCTCTACGACGGATTCATGAGGCCACGGAAAGCTACTTTGCGTGGCACTGAGTGGCTTCACAAATCTGGAGCAAGGCAACGTAGCACAAATCGTTGTGTTGCCTTACTCTGCCCCGGGTAGGCGTTCCATGGGCGTTCCCACGCAACTCCCATGGATTTTGATGCATTCCCAGATTTACAAGGACATGGAAACCTGGGAATGCAGCAAAATCTTGTGCATCCCCCTGGGAGGCGGAACAAGGAGAAATAACTTTATTTCTCCTAGTTTTTCCACTTTCAATATGTGTTGTATTCTGCAGCACACATAGAAAGAGGAAAAGCCTCTCAGGATGTTTTTGTGCAGGAAGGTGCCCCTTCCTGTACAAAAACAAACACAGCCACCTTTGCACTGTGGTGCAAGGGTGCCTGCGTTGGCGCTAGGCTGCCAAATCAGCACCAGCGCAAGGAAAGAGGACAGGAATACGCCGTATTGGATAAATACAGCACATTCCTGTCCTTTCCTTGTGCCGCAGGTGACTTGCTGTGCTGCTCTCTGCCATAATTTTCATAAATATGACCCTAAATGCCCAGGGTATCCGACCAGAGACTCTTGTGGGTCAGACTTCCCATGAATGGGGCCCTGATATTGTACCTACTGGCGGTGGCGAGACCACTCATTGCCTTACTCTGGAGGAAGAGTGACCCTCCACCCATCGTGCTTTGATTTATTAAATTATGGCAAACCAAGAATGGAGACGTTAACACACACGTGAGCCCAGCCAGAGCACAAATTCACATTAAGAAAGAGGTCACAGGTACAATACTTTTTGTTTTGTTTTATTTTTATTTTCACATCCTCTTGCATTCCTCCCCCCCCACTGCTTATTGCCTTTTCTCTGAGTTGTGTATCCCGGCTACTTCAGCTGATTACCTTCCCATTATCTGGGCTTTGTTTCTTGTATTAGGTCTATTACATGCGTGTTGTCTGTGCTTGTGACGTATGCTCCTTTAGTGTTCCTTTAGTACCTGAATTTATATTTCACACTCCGTTTCTCCCTGGTTTGGGTTAGATGACCTTACCCACTTCATTTCCGGCGTATTATATGCTAGTCGATCTGTTTCTGTGACGTTTGCCTTTTCAGCACCTGAATCCATCCCGCATTTTGGTCTTTCCGTGATTCTCTTGCTCGGGTCAGATGACCTCTTGAACTCATCTGATTGGCTCTCTTTCTTCTTATTTTTCATTTAAATCATGGCGTTTCCGTGTTTGCGCCTTTTTTCATCAGCTACGAAGTAACGACCATCATGTCGCCGCCTAGACCAGCCCTATTAGAGTAAGTTGCGGTCCGCTTTCGAGTTAGTGTTTTGTTCCTTTTATCGGATATTTATCTGATGGTTTGTTCTTAGTGTGCCTGTGTATTTACCATTATAGGTCCCTCCGGTATCCTGAGTGAGGGGCTTTCAGCGGGTGCCTGTATTTATTCCGTGACACTCTCCTCGCCCGACTGGCGAATACTCGATCTTCGAGGTATCTAGCAATGCATTCATTTTTTTATTTCTCTGTATATTATGTCCTCGGTATTATTATACCTAGTCCTCTGTCTGTTCATGTTTACTGTGGGCACAGCTTAAGGACCTGTTAGTGCCTTCACATTTGAGCATTTAACGTTTTTCTAAATTCTGCGCCTTTTAGCTGTTTGTGTCTTTTCTCATTTATTGTCTCTATTGCCTTTCTCGTTTTTGGCTCTGGTTAAAGGATATATTAGTGCCATTACATTGCAGCACATAACGCTCATTTGATTCTGCGTTTTTCTAGCTGTCTTTGTTCTTATTTCCACAGCAACTATCGGGTTCTTAACATTTTTTGGCCAGACGAGCCTTTTCCTGTTTTCAGCGCCTCAATACTTCCTACTGAACATCGGATTGCAGGTAACTAGTAGGAATGTTAAACCTGTCACTTTTATTATTGGGTTTTTGGAAACAGTTTTTCTCTTTCTATGTTGTTACTCTTAGCGCCATTAATACGTCGCTTTTCATCTCCATGTAGAATTCTGCCTGTTATTTGATCCTTATCGACATCTCAGTTCAGGCGCCTTTCTGTAGAACACTGTACTTAGATTACTTCATTGAGTTTCCATGTACGGCATTTTCTGGCACAGCCAATTGGATAGTTGTTCGATCCACTGGTAGGTATTTAGCCCGTTGTGGCCTTTCTTTTTATCTTTTTATCTTTTTCTCCTGCGGTACGGGGGTTACTTGAACTGTCTTTCTCCTTAGATATGCGAACAGTATCTCTCTATACTCGTTGTATCTAAAATATTCTTATTTTTATTCTTGCATCTGTTTATGGTCTTGAATCCGTGATGTCTCTTTACTGTTCTTCTGTTTATTCCACTTAGTATGATGTCTGTCTCTTTTTTCTTTTTTCTTCTATTTCACATGTCTGACTGTGCACTATTTAAGTATCATCTTACCTTCCGCCCAAATAGAATAGAATTTTCTTTCCTTTTATCAATTGTCTATTTGAACAGTGCTGTAAGAATAGTCTATCATGTTAATATTTTTGTCTAATTCAATTAGTTCATTTATTTAATTTGATGGTAAAAGTAGGCTAATGCCTACAGGTCACTGTAACTAGTTGCAGGATTGTTTATTATATGTTTATCTAATTTCAGAAATTTCCCCACCACCTCACTGTTGTGGTATCCACGCCCTGATGAATGTGTTTAGCCACACCTGGCTTGTACACCGAAACGCGCGTCGACGCTTGTGATACTCCTACGATTATTTGAATGCTGTGTTATTAGATTCATGATATTTATCGAATATATTGTTATTCATTGCTTTGTTGTGTTGCTTTAGTCAGCGTATGTAGGTCGGTTGTTTGTATGAAAGAAGTATGACAGTATGTTTGTAGTTGTGAGTTGTTTGAATGAGTGGTGGGATTATGTACATTTATTTATCTAATAATTAGTTTTGTACTATATTTGAGTATTTTGTATCTTCATTGAAAAAATAAATTTATTTTGTGATATCTCTGTTTTTTCTTCTTTTCAGCACTGTTCAGACTTTTATATTATATGACGTTTAGCATATTATTAAATAAATAGGTAGGGGATTTTTGTTTGTTTGATTGCTTCCCCCAGACTAAGCCAGCCCTCCCCCAGACTGAGTAAGGCCCCCTCAGCCTAGAG
This sequence comes from Calotriton arnoldi, assembly GCA_963921515.1. NCBI lineage: Eukaryota > Metazoa > Chordata > Amphibia > Caudata > Salamandridae > Calotriton > Calotriton arnoldi. Next base: position 2,324,711 of record CAWUFW010001574.1, read on the forward strand.
GGAGCTCCCTCCCAGCGTGCTCAGAGTCTTGGTTGAGCTGGGAGGCACTGACTGCATTTTGTGACAGAGCCGGCCATGCAGCGGGGCGGGGAGGCACAGCTGCATGTCTGCCAGAGGGATGTGCATGTGGTGGCCGAGTGCATTAGTAATGGCAGTTTTCCGTGGTGTTGTTTTTACCCCAAGCTCACTGCGCAGCGTATAAGCCTCTTCTTTGATTCTCTGCCCGGGCCGTGCTGGCTCCTGTGAGATTCCGATGAGATCCGTTGAGTGTCTGGGACACTGGGGCCTGTGGCCTCTGCTAGTGCCTGCTTCTAGTAGAGTCACAGCCCAGTCCCTCAGCCCAGTACCACCCAAACAGCAGGAGGAAGGTGCCCACTTACTACTGGCCTGGGTCCAAGCAGCCAGCTGGTGGCTCAGGCCTCAGTCTCTCCCCCAGCAGATGCCTTCCTGCTGCCTGCCTGTAAGTGGAGCATTTCATTGCATACGGAAGCTGCTTGCAAGGCACAGGTGAGATTTGTCAGAGAGGGATTTGGGGTGGAGATGCCGGTGGGGTTCTGAGTGGGGTGGGGCTGCACTTTAAAACAAAATGTGACTTTAAAGGATGCTATACCGGCAGAACTTATACCAAGGGGCATATTTATGAGAGGATTGCGTCATGCTCGCACCGCATAACGTGGCACATGCATAACGCAAACCTCTACGACGGATTCATGAGGCCACGGAAAGCTACTTTGCGTGGCACTGAGTGGCTTCACAAATCTGGAGCAAGGCAACGTAGCACAAATCGTTGTGTTGCCTTACTCTGCCCCGGGTAGGCGTTCCATGGGCGTTCCCACGCAACTCCCATGGATTTTGATGCATTCCCAGATTTACAAGGACATGGAAACCTGGGAATGCAGCAAAATCTTGTGCATCCCCCTGGGAGGCGGAACAAGGAGAAATAACTTTATTTCTCCTAGTTTTTCCACTTTCAATATGTGTTGTATTCTGCAGCACACATAGAAAGAGGAAAAGCCTCTCAGGATGTTTTTTGTGCAGGAAGGTGCCACTTCCTGTACAAAAACAAACACAGCCACCTTTGCACTGTGGTGCAAGGGTGCCTGCGTTGGCGCTAGGCTGCCAAATCAGCACCAGCGCAAGGAAAGAGGACAGGAATACGCCGTATTGGATAAATACAGCACATTCCTGTCCTTTCCTTGTGCCGCAGGTGACTTGCTGTGCTGCTCTCTGCCATAATTTTCATAAATATGACCCTAAATGCCCAGGGTATCCGACCAGAGACTCTTGTGGGCCAGACTTCCCATGAATGGGGCCCTGATATTGTACCTACTGGCGGTGGCGAGACCACTCATTGCCTTACTCTGGAGGAAGAGTGACCCTCCACCCATCGTGCTTTGATTTATTAAATTATGGCAAACCTAGAATGGAGACGTTAACACACACGTGAGCCCAGCCAGAGCACAAATTCACATTAAGAAAGAGGTCACAGGTACAATACTTTCAAGCCTAGATCACCTCTGCTTCACATCTCCACGCTTGCGGCCTCCAGCCTACACACATGGACCTATCTCTCTTTTATCCTAACCATGCCGGCAGAAGGGTTAGGACCAGGGCCGGACTGGGAACGCAAACCGGCCCTGGCAATTGAGTCGGACCGGCCGGGAGGGGGGTGGGGGAGTGCGCGAAAACACTGCAGCTGCTTTTGTTACAGGGGGTCGATATTGCAAAACTGGCCCCTGTAACAAAAATGGCCCCCCCAGGGGTCCAAACCGGCCTCCACCCTGGCAGCCCACTGGGGAAACACCCGGTGCCCGCTACGGCCAGTTCGGCCCTTGTTAGGACACATTTGCAAACTTAACATGTCAGGAACATTTCCATCACACCTGACAGACTCTCGACCCTATGGTGCGGAACAACTTCTTTTCCCTCTCTCTAAATGTCCTATGTATCCTCTTTCCACCGGTGTCAACAGTTCTACATCATACTACTTTTTACAGGAAAGGTGTGTGCGGGGAAAGTGGGTGTTGTTGCCCTCTGAATGCTATGCTGTTGAAACAAGTTATGGTCATTGTTTGATTGTCGGTTGAAAATCTCATAAGTAAAATGATTTACTTATGCTATGGCTGGTATTCTACACACGTGAAGTTGAAATAGTGCTCAAATGTGAAGAAAATGTGCCAGACTGTAATTGTACAATTCACATGTTATAAAACAAACTTATACACACAAGTGGAGGTTTGTCTATATATATATATATATATATATATATATATATCCACACGAAGATTCCTCCCCACCAAGGAAAGAACCGGAGGGACACAGCGGGGAACCAGGAAGATCAACTTTAATGCAGTACAGGAGGCATGACGCGTTTCGGGATGAGTCCCTTAATCATATGCCAAACACCAGAAGCTGCCGCCTGCCGCTTTTCAAATGATCCATCTCGCTGCCATTGGTGGAAGCCCAGCTGAGTCGATTGGTCTCTCGAACGCCTGAACGCAGCCTCCCTCAGCAGACTGCGTTTCCCAGAAAGCACCATCTTGGCTAACAGGTAAGCGTTTTTCCGTCGACTCGTTAAAACCCTTAGTGAGTGCTGGTGATCGTGACAAAGCATGTATAGGTGCAGTTTAAAATGTCCCAGTGTCCTCTCCGCACAAAGATCTCTCCCGGGCCCCCTTGACGTCTCACCGCATAAGTCCAAGTTACATAGGTAACGGAGACTCTGCTACAGTGAGCTGGCCTCTCCGTGTAGTCACGGACTGCACATGCAGCGGTACTTCAATGTCCTTGGATGCGGGGGCCAGAGCTTTCCAATCCCTTGAAAGTGAAAAGCTGTTTCGGGATGAGTCCCTTAATCATATGCCAAACACCAGAAGCTGACGCCTGCCGCTTTTCAAATGATCCATCTCGCTGCCATTGGTGGAAGCCCAGCTGAGTCGATTGGTCTCTCGAACGCCTGAACGCGTTTCCCAGGAAGCACCATCTTGGCTAACAGGTAAGCGTTTTTCATCGACTCGTTATGTATGTATATATAAATCGATGAGAGATGACTTATTTAAGACAAACCCGGAGGTCAATAAAGGAGGTGGGTGGTTAAAGATCAATCCTGGCTTTCATAAATGCTATAAGTGTAAGGCATGCAGATTTGGTAAGAATGAACAACAGGTCACATCACCTCTACTTAGTAGTCCTTGGAAGATCAGAAGTCCATTAACTTGCAGAAGTGAATTTGTTGTCTACATACTGAGATGCTCGTGTCCAAAAATGTACATAGGCAGTACGATACATATGGTTCATGTCCGTATCCTACAGCACTTAAGGGCAATAAAGAATAATGACAAAACGTATGTGGTAGCACGACACATCAATGAAGTGCACAAAGGCAATACTAATGAACTTGTCTATTTTGCTATAGATCAAGTTCATAAAAGTTTGAGAGGTGGAGATAGAGAGAGAAAATTACGCCAACTAGAGTCAAAATATATACTCCTGTTTAACACCAAGAATCCTTAAGGATTAAACGCTGAAGAAGATTTACATGTACATTTGGTGTAATTTGGTATTCCATTTCAAAGATTTTAAACAAAATTCTGATTTTAAATAATAGAGGAAGGAAGAAGACTATGCATTACACTATCAGTTATTAAATGGTTGTAGAGTCCATCTTAAAAAAGCTTGTATGTTTAATTTGCCAATAAGAAATTGTTTAGAAAAGTATAGGGCCGATATATTAACAATAGGAGTAAGAAATGTATAAGAATACTGTAAAGCATTTGCACTTTATATGTAATATGTTGCACATTGAGTTAATAGTACTGTGAAGCACTTGCACTTTATTTATCTTAAATGCGATATTTGCACATAATGATAAACATCTTAAGCATTTTTAGAACTTTTTGTGTATTTTATCAGAATAAAGAGTAGAGAGCCCTATTGTAAGGCCTTAAAATTAACTGAAATCAATTGAATTTTTAATTAATTTTGTAGAAACTTTTATATACAATATATTTTTTTCTATTCAACGAATGTTTCAAATATGTGCTAAAAAAGAATGTATTTGGTTTATTTGCAGAAATCAAGATAATTCATGAAGCAAGTTTAACAATATTATTACAGAATTGATGAGATGAAACTGGACTCCGACTAAGGGCACTGGTCCCTTATATTTTCTGTGTACAAATGTTTTTGGGGAAAAAATACATACAATAATAATAATAATGTGAAATCGTAGTGAATAATAAGATTGATAACACTAATATGATGCACTTGTTTGAGAGAAAAAAATATTTTTCAGTGGAAATATAAATAGAATATATCATCAAAGAAATCTTATTATAAAACAGGAATAGCGTTTTTATAATGCGTTTTTATAATGATTTTTTACTTATGCATGAATTTTAATGCATTTTAGTAGGGACGATAAAGGGAGTCCTATGGTATTAGAATTGAGAATTTAATCAATTTTACAAGTGTAGTTTTTATGATGAAGTGATAAATAATTATAAAGTGGTGTGATGGCAATTTGTAACTATGATTTAACACATTAGATTGAATTGTTTTTAAATTGTTACATTTTCCCAAATGCTGAAGCAAAGTCTTTTTTCTATATTTATTGCAAAATAGATCATGTGACCAGAAATCCTCTGTTTAAAAAGATTGTGTTTTATGTGATTGCCCATGTGAACAAGGCAGGTGTGCCGAAACGCGTCAGAGCGAAAGAAAAATAAAACCTAAGCTGAATGGCAAGCTAACTCCTGTGTCGGTGTCCGATTCCTAGTGAAAGTCGGAAGTGGTTGGAATATATATATATATATATATATATATATATATATATATTTATGATGCAGAAAATTGTTCTTTAAAATAGTCAGTATTTTACTTATTATTTTCCTCTTGCAGATGTTGACGTTTCAACCCTACTGGGCAAGGAATCCCAGTGTCATCATCAGGATAAAAATGTGATCATATGAGCATCTATACAGCAGCCAACTATGTGTGCTTGTTGGACCTGGCACCATTGGGGTGGGTCTCCCTTCCATTTTTTTTCGCTGTTGCCTCCTATGTTTTTGCTATGTTTTGCTGGTCTAGATGCTTTGGGCACTTCGCCACTGCTGTTCAGTGCCAAAGTGCAAGTGCTCCCTATTGTAAATTGTTGTAATGGATTAGTGACTCCCTGATTGGCTTATTTGATTTACTTGTCAGACCCTAGTACAGTGCACCATGAGTGCCCAGGGCCTGTAAATCAAATGCTGCTGGTGGGCTTGCAGCACTGATTGTGCCACCCACAGAAGCAGCTTGTAAAATATGGCTCAGGCCTGCCATTGCAGAGCCTGTGTGCAGTCTGGGACTGCCATGTTGACTTGGCAAGTGCACCCACTTGCCAGTCCCTAAACCTTCCCTTTTCTACCTGTTAGTCACCCCTAAGGTAGGCCCAAGGTACACCTATGGGCAGGTTGCATTGTATGTGAAAGGTAGGACATGCCCTGGTGTGTGTGGCATGTCCTGATAGTGAATTACAGCCAATTTCTGTTCCCATAGGCCAGAATGGGGAGTTAGTTTATAACAGCTTATAAACATAACTGACCCTAGGAACAAGATTGAGAAATAAAGTTTAGTATGCCTGAACTCAGAATGTTAAAATACATCTTTTAATGTGGGTGTTTGAAAATACCACTTTTAGAAAGTAGGTATTTTCTTGCCTAACCATCCAGTATGCCGCTGCTAGGTTTGTGTATTACATGTCTGGTTTGTGAGTGACAGGGGGCTGGAGAGGGCTTTGGCTCCAACAGTCTGATGAGTCAGGGCTGGGCTGAATAGGACCTGGGTTGAATAGAGAGTAAGGGGAGGAGATTTCTTTTCAGCTACCTGGGCCAGGTCTGCTTTCAACAATGCTGTCTCCACCTCCTGCCAGGAAGCTGCACCAGGGAGGACAGAACTGGTTTGGGCTGGGTACAGACACTCTCTGCCTTCAGAGAACAAAGAAATTGTGTGTATAAAAAGAGGGGCCCAGACCCCAGAACTTTAGATCACTTCTGGGAATCAAGACGAATCTTTGCCAAGGAGAGAAACCAAGGAAGCTGAAGGAGGAGACTGCCAATGAGCTGGTTACTGTTTGGGGTTGGCCTGCAGTGGTTACTTATTGCCAAGGAAAGGAGAAAAGGAACTTTGTGTGTACTTTATGATCTTGAGGAAGATCTCCAAGGGCTTGAAGCTGAGCTTGCCTCCTGTTCTGAAGTCTCAGGGACACAAAGACTCCACCACCAGCTTCCCCTGAATTTCTTTGCTGGGAATTCTACCTGCAGACAGGTGCCTGTAGTTGTTTTAGGACCTCTAGCGACTGCGTGTTGCTGGGAGCTGGAAGCGCGACGCAACGAGGAAGAAGCGTGTCGCCGCCGCAGCTGTTGCCGTCGCATCGCCGAAGATGCGTGCCGCCGCCGCAGCTGTTTGGCGTGTCATCGCCGAAGAAGCGTGTCGCATCGCCAGAGAAGCGTGCTGCCGACGCAGAGGTTGCCGTCGCATCACCGGAGAAGCGCGTCACAGGGCCTGTCGCGGCTCAAGAAACCACCGATTACGCTGCACAGGCGTCGGGCGTGCACGCATCGTATCCAAGTTGTCGCATCGCATCAAAGACACCATTTTGTCGCATCGCACCGGATTGTCGCATCGCACCGAGGCACCATCTTGTCGCATCGTAACCGAAATGCAGTAAGAAACCGACACATCACCTTCCCTGCGGCCCTTTTGTTTATATTGCGTTACGCATCCAAGGTACTTTGAGAGTAAAGTGTCACATTTACCATCTGCATTAAACTAAGCTATTTCTACCATTTGAAAGTCATATTTTTTAATACTGTATTGTGGAATTTTGTCGTTTGGTCTTGTGTTAAATCTAGATAAAGATTACTTATTTTTCTAAACTGGTGTGGTGTCCATTTGTAGTGTTTTCACTGTATTACTGTATGTGTTCACAAATGCTTTACACACTGCCTCTGAGATAAGCCTACCTGCTCGTGCCAAGCTACCAAGGGGGTGAGCAGGGGTTATTTTAGGAGTGTAGCTCCCTTACCCTTACTAGAAGCAAGGGCCCCTACTTGGTCAAAGGTACCTACCTCTGCCAACTAGAGACCCCCATTTCTAACAGTGCTGAAAAAGATTTTATAGATTAATAGAATCTAAACCTTCACTCATGTCTCTGATTCAGACACCAAGACATGGTTGGCTCAACTTACTGAAAAAGAACATGTATTAATCATGTCCCCTTTAACGTGGCCCATGTTGAAGTTTTCTCAGTTTCTCTGGGTTACAAATGCACCATAAATACTTACCCAAGAATATCGATGGGATGCAATATATAGGACCAAATATCCAAATTAAGATATCGACAGGTAAGTACGTCTCGATTGTATATCTAACTCCACGCATATGCACTGAAGCGGTATATATATATTTAAGGTACGTAGATGTGGAGTTAGGAATATTAAATCTATACTTCCCTACATGCACTTAACTTTCAATATTCTGTCCTCGACATTCTTGTACAACAATTGTCTGGGCGTCAATATTCAGGGGTACAATCACCCTGGCTAGATACTGTCAGTCATCAAAATTGGTGTCAAGTATTTATCTATTTAGGGGATTTTGTTAGTTCAGGTTCTTTTGAACACATGCAATGTTGCCTAAGAGTCAATCCATTAAGAAACAGGCATCGACATGCAAATAGGTTTACCCTTTTATACTGTCAAGTATTATTGTGCTTATTAAGCTGTGTTTTGTTGTTTAATTGTAGCTGGAATCAGTGTGGGAGGAGCATTATTGTGCACATATCAACGGCGCTAGCCTCTCATTAAAGGCCCCCTCTATAATGAAGAGATTCACTTGTTGCTGATTTGCCCAATCACAGTGAAGTGAATACATTAGGCCTTGTTATCAGGGAGGAGCCAAATACGTTTTCCCTGTTCAGATGAAATCACCTTTTCTTTTCCTAATTGATTTTAAATAGCTCTTCATGAATTACTTCCATTGTGTCTAAGCACTGGAAACAACAGGTGTTACTATAAACTCTTTTAATGGTAGTCAGTATACTGACCTGCACATCATTGCATTTCTCAGTTGCAGAAGGTTACCTCACTGAGCTATCCTTATCATTGGTGTGTGTGTGTGTTTGGGGGAGGCAATCTTCCCCCATCACCTGCAGGAACCAGCCTACTCAGCAGCCAAGCATTGCTTCACCCTAGAACCATCAACCGTAGTCATGGAAGCAGTGGCAATCAGGAGCAGCAGCTGTGATGCAAATATCTGATGTACAACAGGTTCTGTACATTCTGCTCCATTCTACCTGGTGTCTGTCCCCAGCACAACTATGACAACAACCAGGGAAGGCTGTGTGAGGCCATGCGAGATGCAGGCCTCTGTAACACATGCTCAGAAAAGAACATTTCCCATTCACAATCAACTGCTTACACCTCTAAGGCAGCTGCGACACACATTTATAAATGCTAAATAATTACAGAAGATCAAGGTAAAATAACAGAATATGAATCAGTAATTCACAGAAGAGCAGCCTTGATCCCTATGAAAAGTACATATGTACCCATGGAGACGTAACCATGCCTTACAAGGACAAGCATGAATCAGCTGTGACTAAACAATGAATGGAGGAGGCTACCAGAAGTATGAGAACATGTCTGTTGTGCCCTACACCACAATGTAAGGTTTACGCCAAAACATGTGTATATGGAAACACACCCATAACCTACCCCCATGTGGAAGTCACATACCCCCTGAAGGAGTATATCTTTGTACATGTACATGGGACAAATCCCATAACCCAACCTTGTGTAAGGTTAAAAACAAAAACTGTGTGTATTGGCTCACACCCATATGCCTACCCCCATATAGAGGTCACTAACTGGGACTCACACCCAATTCCATCCTCGTCGCCAAAATAATGTTGTGCCCTACACCAGTAGACACAGGTAGCCATGTTGAGTTTCAAGTCTTCTTTATTAGTTCCTGGTCCAAGTGAAAACAATCTTATCTCCAGCCAGCTCTGGTCAAGTACCAGCCCCACCAGGAGCAGCCTGCCTAGCTGCTCAGCCCATCTCCAACTGACACCATTCATCCACTCAAGCACCCAGGCATTCCACGCATCACAGTCACACCAACATTCCGTATCCAACTAACACTCTGGCTGAGCTGCTAGGAGCAGCTAGGCTGGATAACAAGCAAATACACATTAAGAGGATACAACAATGTCTGTGGCCGCAGTAGCCCTGACTTACAGTTTATAAAATGAACTATCATATTGGGCTATGATGCGCATAATACCTCTTACCTTAGAACCACCTCTCTGGGTGCAGAGGTGTATGCCTCACATTGTGGAGATTTATGATGTGCTGAATTTATAAAAGAAAGAGTGCCGGCGCCAAAGGCGCTGCTCAGCAGCCCACGGCCAGTGCTATTAAATGTTGGAGCACCGAATACCAAGGCTGCGTAGTCCTAAATCCACCTCAGGCCCCTTTAATCCACTACCAGACACTCCCTGCCTCTTTATCTCTCTCTTGCAGGTTCCTGCTTTCTCCCTTTGGGACAGTTTTCCTGTGGTTATCTTCCTCCTTCTTTCCTATTTGTGTGTTTTTCCCTCTCTTGCTCAATATCTGATTAGGAAAAATACGTGCTAGCCCCCAAAAATGAGTACCGGTGGACCCCAAATTGAAGGCTGCATCATTGAGGTGGATGTTGCAGCCATTGGGAGCTAGCAACTCTCTACAAGTTTGTGATCTTAGGTGCAGTAGGGACTTCTACGATAGATCTTTAGAGAACAAAGGAAGTGCAGACAGGGGAGGCAGACCGAGCTTCCACCAAAGGACATGTGGGTGCAACAAGCACAAGACTGCAGGAGGGGCCATGTCAGGTAACATGATCGAGCAGCAAATAAAGGGACGGATTTAGATCTCGGCGGACAGGTTACTCCATCACAACGGTGACGGATATCTCTTCCACCAAAATATAAATCCCATTATACCCTATGGAATTTATATTTTTACAGACAGGTTATCGGTCACCATTGTGACGGAGTAACCCGTCCGCCGATATCGAAATCAAGCCCAAAGTCCCTATGCAGCATCATGATGGGAACATTTGCGGTATCTGGCATCATCAAATGGGAATTCAGGTTGCTGCTGTTAGCGTGGACAGAAAACTAGATGACCTAGCCTCTAGAACTCAGACCCTTGAGGAACAAGTGGATACTTTTCACTAGAGTAACCTCAAAAACAAGCAACCTATCTCTAGGTTCCAGGATAGTGGCAGAGCCCTGCTGGTCAGAGGAAACAGTGGAAAACCAGGCATGAAGAAGCAGCCGTTGTTTATTAAATGTGCCCAAACCTGAGGAAGGCAGAAACATTAAAACATTTGTTGTTAAATTAGTAAAGGAACATGTGTTGAGTCGGGGCAGGTCAATCCACCTGGAGTATGAAGTACAGTGGGTTCCTTGGGAGCTGAATTGGAAGAAATCCAGCAAGATCCTGTTAAATTTGCAAATATGATTGATCAAGGACAAAATGCTATTTGTAGCTTTGAAAGTTAAGACTCTTCTGACCCTATTCTAATTAGTTATGGCATTTTTACAACAATGGAAGGTCAGCAGTGAAAAGTAGGGCAGAGAATGAGTGAGCCCAAGAGTCTAGGTGCACTGGTGCCAATGAAATGTCCCCATGTGAGCAGAATTTTGAGGTGCAACAAGATGTATGATTTGAGGCGGGTGGACGAGCTAGAGGAGCCTATTAAGAGGATGTGCCTCAAACTGCAGCTAATGGCAAGTAATAGCAACAGGTGATATGGAAAGGGCGAGCTCATATCAACACTCAAAGTGTCAGTTCAGGAGGAGATGGCTCCTCAAGGAGAGGAGTGCGAGGGATCAGCGGATCACAGGTGTAAGTTTGGGATAAATAGAAAAGAAGTCCTCATTTGATAATATTAATCTTTACAATGTGGCCAACCATAAGGGGAGGTGGTGAGTGAGACACTAAAACTACCTACATGGAATGTCAATGGAAAAAGGGTAATATCTAAAATGTTTAGATTCCTTGAACATTAACAAAAAGCAAAACTTTGACATCATTATGTTAGAAGATACTCCTTTATTAGAGGCAGAGTTGCCGAGGATCTCCTCCAGAGGGTGGCTTAAGTGCATTAAAAGCACCTGCCAGTCTTCCAGTACCAAAGAGTGTCAATATTAAGACTAAATGTAGGGCAAACTTAATCGGCTCTATAGCTGACCAGTTGAGGGATGGGATACAGCCCGAATCAAGGTGGGTCACCATAAATATACTACCATCCCCTACTATAGGTTTAATGTGGATGAAACAAACATATTGCAAAGACTCTTCAACAAACTATCAGCTTGTCAAGCCTCCTGCATGACAGCTAGGGACTATAATGTCATTTTGAATGCAGTCCTAGATCAATCTACTTAAGTCCCATTTAGTAGGTATCAGGTGATTTTGCGGTTGTTAATACAAGAACGTAATTTGTGTGATATTTGGAGGATGAAAAGTTTGCAGCAAAGAGGCAACACTTTTCATCCAAGTGGTACGGGCATTTCTTTACATCAGTAATTATTAACCTCTGGTCCGTGGACCACTGGGGGTCCACAGCACTGTTCAGGGAGGTCCAAGGATGAATATGACCTCTAACCATTATTTTCTGTCAATAATCATAAGTATTTTGAGCTGTATAATTGCATAAAAATGGTTCCTCCTATGAGGATAACAGTTTCAACAAGTAAAAATAATAATTACTTTGTCTACTAAATTGCCTCTGCAATATATTTGATATATATATGTTTTAATGAAATCAATAAAGATACGTTTAAAAAAAATCATAAGCATGTAAAAAAATTCTAGTCCCCACATTCCTTCATGAAACTACATAGACACCGCGTCAGATGCGAGATACTGACCAGCAACGGCAACCTAAGACTGCTAAAATGCGTACGATCCCTGATCTGACTTCACTCAGAGGCACATAACACACTAGATATATGTTCCTTTGTGTACTTGATATCTCCTTTTACTTGCATTTACTTTTAGTTTATTAGTTATGATTTAAATGTTTAAAAAATGAAGATGTCTTATAATCAGTGATATTGCACATTTCCCGAAAACCCATGCTTTGTTGTCTATAGTTTTTTTGACAATTGTATTGCACACAGGTTAAACGTAATTGTGTTAGTAGACATGTTGCAATTGACTAATTACTGTAAGATGAAGAGATGTATGATAGGCATGTCCTGCCCCTCGATTAGAGGCGACGGTGCACGTGAGCGTCACGCACACATGCCAGACTGCAAATGCATGCCACCTTTTGCGATAGAAGAGGCAAATTACGTTGTACTTACCAAGTGGCGATATCTGGACTTATGTATGTAATGGCACAGCGATGCAGATCTTGTATGTCAATGCAATATATAATTATGCTTGATTTGTTGGTACCGAGAAATACGATAAAAATGCCAATAAAGATATTCAAAAAAAAAAAAAATGTAAAAAAATTCTAGTCAGAAGCTGATTTCTGGTTCAGGACGGAGCATGTGTGAATGTTCACAGCCACTGCTCACATTTAACCACGCTCCGACCTGAACAAGCAACCAGCTTCTAAAGAAAAACAGTTTTGATTTGCTTCTGATTTTCTGTAAAGTTATAGGCCTCTGTACACCTAGCGAGCCAGTGTTCTAAGCACTCAGTGATCTATGCAAATATACACAGGTAGATTCCCCAAAAGGCCCTTCATGCTGCATACTTTCCAAACCACTGCTTCACACAGCAGTCACATACAGACTCCAAGCACCCACACTTCTTGTATTTGAAAGGGGGCATGCCTGCACTTTTCAGCACAGCTGCAAGTCTCCGCAGGAAGTACCACTTCCTAGTAAGCAGCATGCAGTCTGGCATAACGAGCACCGGACGTCTGTCTTTTATTCATTCGCCGCCTTTGCACCTTTTGACACAGAGCCCCCGCAGGGTCTCCGCTTTTGTCCATACCAAGCTCAATTGCTTCTCTGTGTCTGCCCGAGGCCATTGTCAATCCAGTTACTACTTCAGTCCCACCACTTCTGCCGAGAGCTCTGGTTTCACATGATTACCTATTGATTTGTGAATAACCCCTGGGCCTTATGCCGGTGGTTAGTCGCTCTCATATTCAAGCATGCAGCTGCAGAGGAAAGTAGATGTGCTGACATCATATAGTGTATATTTGTTTTTGTATCTTTGTAAATTATTGTTCTAGTACAAACTGAAGAAAGGCTTGGGGTCCGTGGCTTGCAGTTGTGATTCAATGAGGTCTGCAGAAGTCAAGCGGTGAAGAACCACTGCTTTAGATTAAACTAATATCTAAGAGAGAGAAGTGTCAGGTCAGATGAAAAGGAAGCAGAACCCTTCCTTCTACACCTCTTTAACCTGGGTGTGCTAAAACTGTCATTAGAGACGCAGAGCCCACCAAGACAGAATCCATGGACTCTGGATAGAAAATGACTTTAAAACAAATCTGTGATAGAGCAAATATGGTTAGATACAGAGACCGTTTTTTAGAATAATACTGGCTTTGCTTCTATATGGATAAACAGGGTTGCATACAATCCCCGTGAAAGAGGACTAAATTAACATAATTCATTTAGGGCGGCAGCAAAATACGATTAGAACATAAACAGCTAGAAGAGCCTCTACAGAAGGCACAGGAGAGGTTGAGTGGACACAAGATGGGGACACCCTAGTACACCCAGGAAGAACAAACTGTTGACTTTCTGCCATTGGAATTTAGTTTAAGGCTGGTGTTGGACTTGGCCCTTTTTGCAGGGTCATCCCAGAATTTTTTGCCTTCCTCCTGTATTGTTTCTGACCTGTTTTGGTTGGTTTTATGACTCTGGGCACTTCACCACTGCTGATCAGTGCTAAAGTGCATATGCTCTCTGTGTAAATTGTGGTTATGGATTAGTGATTCCATGATTGGCATATTTAATTTACTAGTCAGACCCTAGTAACGTGCACAGTGTGTGCCTAGGGCCTGTAAATCAAATGCTGATAGTGGGCTGCAGCACTGATTGTGCCACCCACAGAAGCAGCCTGTAAAATGTAACTCTGGCCTGCCATTGCAAAGCCTGTGTGCAGTCTGGGACTGCCATGTCGACTTGGCAAGTGCACACACTTGCCAGTCCCTAACCTTCCCTTTTCTTACATGTTAGTCACCCCTAAGGTAGGCACAAGGTACCCCTGTGGGCAGGGTGCATTGTATGCGAAAGGTAGGACATGCTCTGATGTGTGTAGCATGTCCTGATAGTGAATTACTGCCAATTTCGTTTTTCACTATTGCAAGGCTACCTGCTCCCGTAGGATAGAATGGAGAGTTTGTTTATAACATCTTATAAACATATCTGCCCCTGGGAACAAGGTAGAAAAATAAAGTTTGATATGCCTGAACTCAGAATGTTAAAATGCATCTTTTAGTGAGGGTGATTTTTACATTCTGTGTTTGGAAATACCACTTTTAGAAAGTAGGTATTTTCTTGCTTAGCCATCCAGTATGCCTCTGCTAGGTTTGTGTACTGCATGTTTGGCTTTGGAGTGTCAGGGGCTGGGGAGGAGTAGTGGCTCCAGAGAGCCTGATGAGTCAGGGCTGGGCTGAATAGGCCTGGTCTGCATTTGGAGTGGTGGGAGGAGTAGCACCTGCACCTAAATAGGGCTGTGCCTGCCTTCCACAATGATGGCTCTGCCCCCCTGTGGTGTGTCTGGAGCCAGGGCCCACACTGACAATAGAGGTTGTTGTGCACTTGCAAAGTGCCCCACAGAACTGGTTTTGGTTGGGTACAGACACTCTCTGCCTTCAGAGAATAAAGGAGTTTTGGGTATAAAAATAGGGGCCCAGACCCCAGACTTTTAGATCACTTCTGGAAAATCAAGAGGAACCTTTGCCAAGGAGAAGAGCTGGGGAAGCTGAGGAGGAATACTGCCCCTGTGCTGTTTGCTGTCTGGGGTTGGCCTGCAGTGGCTACTTGCTGCCAAGGAAAGGAGAAAATGATGTTGCTGTTTGCTGTGTCCCCTGCTTGAGGAAGATCTCCAAGGGCTTGAAACTGAGCTTGCCTCCTGTTCTGAAGTCTCAGGGACACAAAAACTTCACCCCCAGCTCCCCTGAACTTCCTTTCTGGGAGTTCTGACCTGCAAAGAGGTACCTGCTATTGTTTTGGACCTCTAGAGACTCTTTTCCGCTGGGAGCTGGAAGAATACATCCAGCATCCCGGATCGTCGCATCGCGGCGCCAAGTTTGTTGCATCGTTGGGGGACGCAGTAAGAAACCGACGCATCACCTCCCCACCCAGTAAGAAACCGACGCATCACCTCCTCTCCGGTAAGGAACCGACGCATCACCTCCCCTGCGCAGCAGTAAGGAACAGACGCATCACCTCCCCTGGAGCAAGGAACCGACGCATCACCTTCCCTGAGTGTAAGGAACCGACAAATCACCTTCCCTGCGGCCCGTTTTGTTTGTTTGCGTGACGCATCACAGGTACTTTGTGTGAAAGATGTTGCATCTGCAATTTGCTTTGAACTGAACTATTTCTACCATCTGAAAGTCATATTTTTATTACTGTATTGTGGATTTTTGTCGTTCGGTCTTGTTTTGGTTTAGATAAAGATTACTTATTTCTCTAAACTGGTGTGGTGTCCATTTGTAGTGTTTTCACTGTATTACTGTATGTGTTCACAAATGCTTTACACACTGCCTCTGAGATAAGCCTGTCTGCTCGTGCCAAGCTACCAAGGGGGTGAGCAGGGGTTATTTTAAAAGTGTATCCCCCTTACCCTGACTAGAAGCGAGGGTCCCTATTTGGACAAAGGTACCTACCGCTACCAACTAGAGACCCCATTTCTAACAGCTGGACTAACTCAACCACAAGAAGTGAAAGGTTAGTAAACTATCAAGTGTGCAAACATAACAAAGTATAAGATCTATCTGGACGTTTGAGCAATGACAACGCCAGATTAACTAGATATGTCTTTGCTATTATGGAGATCTCCACCCAGACAATAAGACAACTGAGAAGTGGATAGGTAGTCTGAACTCAGTGATAAATCCTTTGCCATCCAACCTGTAAGGTATGGGATTCACTTCCAGCGAGGACAAGGGCTCCTATAAATCCCCAGGAGCGCAGAAAGATGCTGAAATTGACGCTATCTCCCACTCGAACCTTGAAGTATAACATGGAGTGGGTTTCTCACTTTAATAGGAAGTGGGAACTTACTGTAAACCCGGCAAACTAGAAGGATCACATATTTATGACCATGACCTAAACATTATAGTGCCCCTGAATAACATATCTAAGACAGCAACAACAAAGAATTGAATGCCTTGTTACATCTAGAAATAAGGGTAAAGTCCTGCATCTATCACACACATCTACGAAGACCCGAACAGTACAAATGAAATGCCTTTAACTTTCAGTGCTAATATAATCTGAAGCATGCAGTTCTGTAATTAAAAACTTTAAAAAATCAATAAAATGCCTTCTTCTCCTCCTTGAATGATTCTGCACGTGAGCCATCACCAAAATGCGGTTGACTTCATACCAGGGTAATTTAATCAGGGCCGGCTCTAGGGCAGTGTGACCGGTGCCACCGCACCAGGCGTTGACTTCGGGTGGGGGTGCCGTGTTTTGCAAGTATATTAAGGTTTTAAAAGTACCTGCTGCCGCGTTCTGGCCTCCAACAATTTTCAGGCATCAATACAAAATTTAAAATAACTCTGGTGATTAATGTTCTTCCTGGAGAGACATCGTTTTTTTGTCTAGTACACGTTTTGACACATCAAAAGGTAGCGCAGAAGTTTAATATGCCTGCTGCAAAGAACGTATACCATGCAGATCACAAAGTGCATATAATGTAAATAGGTCAGTGGTTTACTACTTTTGTCAGAGAGATCCTTTTGTTACTTGCAGTGTCTAAGTAAAAATTGTAATATAGAACAGGGAGCTATTAACTGTTATCAAACAGCTGCATGCAAACAGCAAGGTACAGTTTAGAGCGTTAAGATTTTTACTCAGTCTTTCATTATCCTAATGTTGCCAAAAGGGTTTGTTTTGGGTAGAAATCAATTCTTATTATTAAAGAGAACCCCCAACCATGGAGTTACACTTTAAATTCTGAGTTTGTGCTTCTCCAGACCAAGCACTTTTAAACTATACTATCTACCAGTATGGATGACATGTCACTTCCACATCTTGTAGTCCTCTGTCTTATCTAACATTTCCTATACACTGATTTACGCACTTATGATTGATTGCCTCTATGTAGTGTGTGTGAGATGTAAAGTGCTTTGACACCCTACACTGGTATGAGTGGCGCTATAAAACTAATTAAATGCATCTGAGAGAAAGTAGTTATTGGGACTTGTGGGGCATTGTTAAAGGGTGGTAGTGAGGGAATCTGTGGCGGAGGTGGTCATTAGGGGGCACCAACAAACATTGTCGCACTGGGCGTCAGCAGCACTAAAGCCAGCCCTGAATTTAATACTCCCACTAGCTGACTCCATGTCAGTCTGTGTCTTCTTCTGCCATTTACTGCTTGACCTTCCAAACTAAATCCTAGGGAGTTCTTCCGCTGAGACACAAAATACGTATAACTGTATTCTCTAACAACACTACTGCAATCAAATAATACAGTACACCAGGACAATCAAGCAGCAGAAGAATACACCTTTCTAACATTACTGTTAATCACAGACGCTCAATTAGGAATGCAGAGCAATACGCAACTTGAGAATCTGTATTGAAAACAATAAACAACAACTAACTTTCCTCTAGGCTAGAAACTGCATGCAACTAACTGGTGTACCAACTGTAATCCTGTTCATAATGTATTACTAACTGCAACTCTTATAACTAGCTATACAAACTAACTCTGGGCCACACCGAGTAGCATGCTAAAGATCTGCAAAGCACTTTACTACCTTAGGGGTAGTACGTGAAATATAAATCTAAATACAGTACAGAACTATGCAATACATACTTCACAGTGCCCTGTAATGCAAGATTAAAACTAATACAGTGCCCTTATTTACATTGCACATACCTACCTCTGCTGTGTTTCACAAAATGTATATTTCACCAATATCTCTGGACCCGAATGGAGCGGACATGGTTCAAGTTGGCGCGTTATTGCTACCCAACATAGTTGAATTTCCGCTTTTCCTCTGGGACCCACAGTCATCAGTGTCTGAGCAACGCCATAGGTGGTCTGTTCTAATATTCCACAGTTCTATATCAGACGAACTGTCCATGTCAAAAGCCCGGCACTCAGAAATGGAGTCACAAAATCCTCATTCAACTGTCGCTTGCCACCAGGCTCATACAGGTCCCCAGCCAAGGTGTAACACGTACGAGTGTCTACTCAGAAGAGTTGATACCCCATGCAATGTTCACCAATTGGGGTAGGTTCCACATAAGGGATTCGCAGGTGCATAATCTGAGGCTGACTTTGTTTTCTTTGGGCTGGAGCTTATTTTTGCGTCTCACAAAGTCCCCACCTGATAAAGAATTTTACGTATAATAGTATTAATATGACAATAGATAACATGCATGTGAAGCTGATTGCGTTTATTTTAACATTTCCAAATGTAGGCCTCGATTCACAAATGGCTGGTGCTGTCTGCAACCATCTTACCAGCAAATCATTTTTCTTGTTCCTGTCTTACTCTGCACCCAGATGATTCATGAATAAGCAACCTTGTAAACACTGCCTTGAGATGTAATGCCCCTTTCCCAGGTACACAATGATGGTTCTTTTCTTCAGGACTCTGTAGCACAATGTTGAATTGTTTCAAGGCCTCACCTATTGCAACTACAGTGTGATGTGCGTGGGAACTTGCCCTTGTATAATCAGTAACAATGTTTGTACTACCTATTGAGGCGTGTGAAGAGCACGAGGACACGAGGATGAAAACTGCATTATGTGAACCTGTGGGATAGTGCTGAAGAATCTGATTCCAGAAACTGTATCTTTCTTCCTTTAACCTGATTGGTTCAATTTGTGTGATTTTAATAGAATTGTATTCATGCATGGTTTTCATTGTATTTTGAATTATAAAAGATGTCCTTTCCTGGGGGTGTGGGCTCACTTGCCCCTGTTCTTTAGAAGGCGACACTATGTTGGTCTGACCTCTGGTTTATAACTTTTAATTATTCCTTAGAGCTGGACGATATCTGGTTCTGCTTGTTCATTTTCTTCAATCTATTCTGAGCTTCAAGCTATTATTTCATTATTTTGACTGACTAATTCTAACCCTTTATTTGCCTTTTGAAAAGATATAAACCTTCAGGTTTCATTTACATTTTTTGTCTCGTTTTCATTGCTATTTACATTGTAAGTTGCACTGAATTTTGTTGTACCGGTCCAGTTGAGGAGCAAAAAAATTCTTAGGGGATGAACACCGCTCCTCTCCCTCAGAAGCACTTTGCATTTGGTAGTTCTGAACTGAAAGAAGAGAGAAAAATCAGGTGAAGAAGAAAGACTTGTAACAAAGACAGAAAAAACAAAGTATAAACACAATAGTTGCATTATTTGTTTGAAGGCTTTTATTAACCTTTTTTCTTAAAATTGACGGCCAACATGTTTTTGTGAAACGAAACAAAAAGATCAACTTCAAAAAACACCATAGTTACCTAGATAAATGGATGGGATCCCCCGCTCTGAAAATGTTCGAGTTTGTGTTGAACTGTGTCAATTTTACAGACTTATGGAACTGTCTCGTGTGCTCCGTCATGATGGGGTCATTCTAATCGATAACCACCAAATTTCTATGTGGAGCAGCGCTCCAGGTTTAATGATCAAAGTAACACCTGTCTGTACTTTGTAAAATATAGTTCTTCCGTAGATGGTCAGGCATAGTTGCCATCATTTGAAAAAGAATTCCAAGGACACTTTGCAGCACAGCTATTAATTACTTACTTGAAATTTTACCACACCCACTGCCCCAAAGCTCCCCCCACTCCGCCCAACCCACATAACTAGCATAATTTAACTCCACCTACTAATCACAGTGCAAATTATAGGGTCTACTCAATAAAGAAAGAATTGCAGGGAATTTCAAACTTAAGGCCAAAGTAGCTGAGTTGGAAAAATACTCCCATTCAGCTGCATTGAAGAATGTTTCCAAGTCGGAACTTTGGGCTAAAGTTTGGAATTCCCATCGCAGTTCCCTGCAATTCTCTCTTTATTTTTATTTTTTTAATTTAATTTTTTTATATAAACTATTTTATTGATTTTCGTTTACAGTTATGCAGTTAAGCAGATAGCAGACATCATTCACAAAACTAGTATAGTACAAATGCAAGGTACGGGGTACACATTACAGGGTACATATGAGCATTTTCTAATTCTCTCTTTATTTATTTTTTTAATTTTATTTTTTTATATAAACTATTTTATTGATTTTCGTTTACAGTTATGCAGTTATGCAGATAGCAGACATCATTCACAAAACTAGTATAGTACAAATGCAAGGTACGGGGTACACATTACAGGGTACATATGAGCATTTTCTAATTCTCTCTTTATTGAGGAGGCCCTTATATCCCCAAGTTCCCACCTACACTACCATGCATCCTTGGTATGCGATGGATACATCTGCAGCACAGCATCTATATCAGGCAGGTGCATTTTATCACTTTTAGGTGAGTTGGGTATCAGTGGTGACACTGTCAGTACAAGTACAAATATTGTAAGATATTGTGCAGGTGTGCTCATAGCTGCCAACTGTCCCGTTTTTGCCAGGACAGTCCCGGCAAGTTGGAGACTGTCCAGGGTAATTCACTATCCCGGGACAGTCCCGGCAATTGCACTTCCAGCCCTGCCAAGTAAGTATTGTCCCTTTCAAGGCTTCTCGAAACCTGCATATGCGCATGCGAACAGAATGTCAAGGCGTGTGCAAGAACGCTGTGTGAGGCATACAGCATGCATGTGTGAGCGTAGATGCCTGGGAGTCCGATGTGCGTGCGCGAAGGTCCGCGGACTGCACATGCGCATCCCCTGATGATGCCAGTCAGTGCGCGTGTGCGCAGGGCACAGCGGGACCCACATGAGGCGAGAGGCTCGGGGTTGTGCTTCACCGGTGCAGGGGCTGCAGCACCCTGACACGGAGAGCACCGTGGAGCGCAGCTGGGGCTGGATCACTGGCTGATGGAGACTAACAGGTAAGGGAGGTCTCTGCCCTCACTAGCCGGGCTGCACTGCAAGCTGCAAGAGGGCTGCAGCCCGGGAGGCTCTGCTGCAGGTGCGGGTGACATTCAGTGCTCGGCATGGAAAACTAGTGGAAAAAAGTGCAGTTACCCTCACTTCTCCACACCAAACATCCTTAAAATATACTGCTTCCTAGTATCTGTGACATGTGACTCCTACACCTCGTAATCCCCATTGTTTTATTTAACATTTCCTAGACTGATTTACACACAACAATAACAAAACAGGTGTGTTGAATTGGTGGCATGAAAAGGGGCTAATGGAATGTATGCATACGTTTTCCTTTTTAACCCATTTCTCTAATTAATTCCATTCTTAAATTCTACTTTTATATCTTTAATTTCCTATTTTCAGCTTTTTTTTACTATATTCACTCCCCAATATATTTATTTTTGTGAACTAATGTATGTTCTGTGGTGTAGACACAGCTCTCTGACTGAAGCACTGCGGCCGCAACACCTCACGAGCTGCCTGTTATTCCCCTAGGGTCAGGAGAATTGCTCAAACCAAAATGGCAGATTAATCGATTTTTTTGTATCACTTTAGCTTGCGCTCTGCTGACAAATTCCGTAGAGGCAACTTGTGGCCTCATTTATGAGTTTCTGCCATAGGGCAGCACTGCAGGCCTTCCTGCTGCGCTGCCCTACGGAAAAAAAGGGCAGGAATGCGCCGTATCTATCAGATACGGCGCATTCCTGACCTTTTCCCTTGCGCTGGCGCATAATTGTCTGGTGTGCGCCAATACAGGCACCTTTGCACAATTGTGCAAGGGTGCCTGCGTTGCGAGGATGATTATTTTTGTGCAGGAAGGTAAACCTTCCTGCACAAAAACAATCACAAGAGGCTTTTTCCTCTTTCTATGTGTGCTGCAGAATGCAGCACACATAGAAAAAGGAAAAACGAGGAGAAATAAAGATATTTCTCCTCGTTGTGCTTCCCTTACGCCTCCCCTGGTAAGGCATACGTTTTTGGCGCTGCCTCAGACTTACGATTTCTCGTAAATCGGGGACAGTATCAAAAAGCCATGGATGTTGCTGGGAACGCCCCCAGCAACACCCACTACATGCCTCTTTAACACAGAAAACTGCTTTAAAGGGAAAGATATTTACAAGGCAGCATTAAGCCAAAATAAGTGGCTTAGTGCTGCCTGGTAAATATGGAGCAGGCTCCTGCGCCACCGGAGCGCCGGAAAAAGTGATGCACCGACGGCGCATGGGGCTTATAAATATTTGCGCAGCATTGTGTTATGAAGCCACTCGGCCACGCAAGGTGACCTTGCTTGATTTCATGAATCGCATTTTGGGCTTGATTCGCGCATGTATTACTTTGTATGATGCAAGAGCAACGCAACCCTACTCATAAATGTGCCCCTATGTTTTTAGCAGGATTTTGCCAGTGACATCATCAGTGTGGAATTTAGTAAATACAGTACTACTTAGTTTCCAGTCTCGCTCAGAGCACAGAACTGTGGAATTTCCTTCACAGCTGCACTGTCCGATTTTTATTAAATCTAAGCCCAAGTCTTTTTAAGGGGGGTACTGACAACACATGCGTAAAGGTTCCTATATTTCTAGATCACCTTTTGCTATTTGAGGCAAATATGGGCCGACTAAATGTATTTATCTCATAATGGGTAAAAGATTTTTTAATGCACATGATTATTAAATTATGTCAATGTGCAAGATGTTTCTATGTACACGTCCTGGTGGTGACTAGATTTTTTTTCTGATATATTGAAAGCTTTCCACTTCCAGATCCGCTTGTTGTCTTTTCATGAGTTGAATATGTTGGAATGGGTGAATACGATGTCAATGAATGTCATGATATTTTCAGGCTCGACACCTGCAATATCAGTAAATACAATGTGAACGTATGCCACCGCTTGTACCAACACAATGCCTGTCAATGCAATGTTAATGTATACCATATCTTGTGCCCGCACAGCAGCGCCAACGTCAGCATTAATGATACCAATGTATTCCATGATCCATGCTCATATGATAATATTATTGTTGTGAAGAAGAACGATGACAACGTACGTTCAGACCATAACAAGCATAATCTCATTAATGCCAGTACAAACAATATCAATGTACAAAATGACCAGTCTATGTGTGTTGATGATAATGTCGATTAAAAACGATACCAGTGGCCGCCATATTATATTTAGGAGTTCTGATCATTGCTATCGGATTCACCCAAGGTGAACTCTCTATCAACCCCGAGTCAGAGATATGTTGTCAGGCAGGTCCTGTGACCCAAGCCTATGCATCTTGAGCAACAGGGCACAGGTGGGGTCCCCCAAAAACCAAAGACAAACACACACCCAGGGAAAAACCTGATCGATCCCACAGACAGATAGTTGCACCACAAACAAGTCCGAGATAATTGTCCCCAATAAAACCTGTTTGGCCAAAGGTTTGCGTTCCCCAGAAATACCACAAAGTTAGATACCATATGTAGATAGGCACACTCAACCAATCAGAACACGGCAGGCACATCACACGCAGTGATCATGCGCTCCGCATGCCGGACATCTGAACACAAACACACTGGCTCCCACTAAGTCTCCCCGAGGTCGAGAGCCATCTGTGTCCTTATCAAATGTCTGCGTTTGTTAATTTACAACAGAAGTGCTTTTTTGGAATGTAGAAATTTGTTTTATTGTACCTCAATAACTGTATAAATTGACGGCCAAAACCCTTGTACATGGAGAAAGTCTGAGCAGACGCACTCTGTCCAGGCTCTCCCAGCCATAGCATTTAATTACACCAACTTGTTCCTCTTTTGTTGAACGCCTCTCTTCTTTTCACTTAAGGTAATTTCATATCCGAGCAACAAACATTCTTTTACTTATGTCATTTTATGGGAGTGTGTTTTGTGCATTTTTTTACCCATTGCAGTTAATAGAGTCACCTAAAGACATGTCAGTTTATTCTTCTCAGTACAATGTGCCATTCAAACAGGCTGGCCCTTTGGGAGGAGGTGCGGCAGGCGGAACAAATGCTTGATGCAAGCAGAATGACGAACCATCCTTTCAAATCGCGGTGTCCCACGTGACAAACGTGTGATCCCAGTCAAATAAATGTTTTTTTCTTGTGCATTATTTCATTTTCCCGATGAGATTGGTATCCCATGGCAACAGGATATTCACAAGTACTATTAACAAAAGTGCAGATTTACATTTCTATAGACCACGAACAAACACACTTAATGGGTTCAATCTCTGTCTTTTTTCCTTTAAGCATTCTAGCATTGTTTAAATGCATGGATTTGGTTCAAGCGTCAGAGCGCTGGCAAAAAGACAGTCCTAATCGGAAGGTGGAAGCAGAGAGGTGCATGACAAGACTTCGTCCATCAGAAGGCATCACTTGGAGCCTAGGTGAGCACTAAGCTCTACGTGGGATGCTAAACTTCATGTACAGTGAGGGGCCTATTTATGAGCTTTGGGACACAGTGCAGCGCAGAGCAGCAAGTTACCTTGCTGCGCTGTGCTGCGCTGCGTGCCAAGGAAAGGGCAGGGATGCACCAAATGTAATGGAATACAGTGCATTCCTGCCCTTTCCCATTCACTGGTGCACCATGGGCTGCCTAGCGCCAACCTAGCCCTTGCATCATTGTGCAAGGGTGGCTGCGTTGCATGCAGGATTGTTTTTGTGCAAGAAGGTGTCCCTTCCTGCACAGAAATAATCCTAGGAGGCATATTCCTCTTTCTATGTGTGCTGCACAGTGCAGCACACATAGAAAGAGGAAGAATCGAGGAGAAATAGAGATATTTCTCCACATTGTGCCTCCCCTGGGAAGGGTAAGATTTTGATGCAGCCCCAGGTTTACACCCACGCCACATCCATGGACCGCCTTGATAGGACAGAGTAACGCAACGCAGCTATTTGCAAAGCGTTGCGTTACTCCAGATTCTTGGAGCCACTCAGAGTTATGCAAAGTGGCTTTGTATGGCTTCAAAATCTGTCTTAAGGTTTGCGTGGTGCTAAAGTGGCACAAACGGCCTCATAAATGAGGCCCGCAGTGTGCAACTAGCGATTGGTGCTGTTGTAAAAAAAAATTAAAAAGTGGGCAGTTGAGGCTGCTTTGTGCCAATAGTGCCCTGGTCTAATTACCCCCCTTTCAAAAATTGATTCCAAAGCAAATTTGAAAAAGTGGGTTGCACTATATTTACTGAGACAACCATAGTAAATCTCCGTGAAAATGAACGCTAAAAGAAGAATTTTAATCTCACGGCCCCCAGATCAATAAACCATCACCACAAATAAATGTCTTTGCATCTAAATCATAAACCCATAGTAAAGAACACAATACACACGAAAAAAATGATCTTTTACAATGTTAAAACCTTGGAGCCTCATTTATGACATTTTGGCGTAGGGGAGCGCAGCAAATCAGCTTGCTGCGCTGTTCGCCAAAGTGAAAGGGCAGGAATGCTCTGCATTTAAGCAATACGGTGCATTCCTGTCCTTTCTGCCTGCACAGGTGCCGTTTCGGCCGCTTAACGCCAAAGTAGGCACCCTTGCACCATGGTGCAAGGGTGCCTCCGTTGAAGGCAGGATGTTTCTGTGCATGAAGGGGCACCTTCCTGCACAAAAACAATCCTAAGATGCGTTTTCCTCTTTCTATGTGTGCTGCAGGATGCAGCGCACATGGAAAGAGGAACAAACTAAGAGAAATAAACATAATTCTCCTAATTTTGTACCTAATTGACGATTCCTCAGGTTTACATCACTTTGTAAATCTGGGGCAGCGTCAAATTCCATGGGTGTTGCGCGGGAAAACCCACCGCAATGCCCATTGGAATGCCTCCTGTGCGCAGAGTAAGGCGACGTGCGATTTGCGCTGGGTCACCTTACTCAAGATTTATGAGGCCACTCAAAGCCATGCAGAGTGGCTTTGAGTGGCTTCATAAATGTTTATGAGAGCCCTGCTTCACGCATGTGCCACTTTACATGGTGCGAAAGTGACTCAGGGCTCTCATAAAAAAGCCCCTTATGTTTTTACCATGCCTTCATCTTTGTGGGGAACATCTCATGAATCATTGCAACCACCATTTAATCATCCTGGGCAGCCACTTCCTCTCCCTTTTTAAGTCTTACCTGAGACAGCGCATGCATTGTCGCTTGTGAGACATTTTGTTTATATGCAGTGGGCTGAGAGCCTGATCGTTGCTTACCATTGGTTGGCTTCACTGTCACTCTTATTTGCTTGGTTATATTTGGTCAGCACATGCTGGCTTCACTCCTCTTCTGTTTGATCCTCCCCTGGGCTATGGCCCAAGAGCTTGTGTCCCTCCACTGCTTGCTTTTTGAGAGCTACTTTTTCCTTTGTGTTAAAGCACTCTGAGAGAGTGCATGTGTTTGGTTTCCCTCTTCCCATCCCTGTACTTCATGGTGCTCTCTCACCCATGTGCTCTGCCCCTTTCACCTTCCTTGTTGTTGCTTGTCCCCTCATTGCTGTTGACTCCCCCTTCTGTGTTGTGTGGTCCTTCCTGCCCTTCTTCTGTTGTCCGTGATGCTATGACAGGGTCAGCGCTGGCTGTATCATAGCGATCAGCAGCCACTTGCACCAAATTGGGAGGAAGACGACAGCTTCAAAAGAAGAGGGGCTTTTCACCTTATTACACAGGCTTCCAGCAAACACCTGAACTCCGTGGCAACCTTGCTTCAAGTATGGCTACCGCAGGACTTTGCTGACTATGTCGCGTCATAAGGTTGCGTTTGCATGCAGTCTGTGCCTCATCGGCAATTGCACTTTTGTAGGTGAAAATTAGACTCTACGACGATCTTGGGGCATGTGAAGCAGTGGCTAGTATAAGTTTAAGAACAAAAGTGCCACAAGCCTCTTATAGGATACCAAACATCTTAGAGCCCACTTGTCACCATGCCACAAACTTTTCACTAAATACATATTTAATCCAATTGCAGAAGGTAAGAATATGCAAAAGCACTACCTCGTTTAAAACTCTGGTACTAGCCCGTACGAGGTGTGAGGAGACCGCTGAGAGCAGTCATGTGAAGCTCGATAACAGTGACCTATGGGGACTAGAATAAGGGTTCACATGTACAGACGTGCGTACAAGAACATAACCACTTACCTTACAAACTCTCCTCAGGGACCCCATCCAGTTTGAGAATGGGTTACCACCTCCTTTGAGGTGTTAGTAATCTATCTATGATTTGCAATCGCAGTTGCAGTTGCAAACCATTGGTACACACCATTAAAAATCTGAAATTAGTTGGGGTGCCCTAAACATGCAACTTTCAATTTGCGAATCGGTATGTAGTCACAAACCTGTTTTGAGACTGGGTAACAAGTTACCAAATTACAATTTGGGTTTTGAACATGCCAAAAAGCTATTTTGCAGTGGGAAAGGCTCAGATTTTGCAAATTGGAGCGTTTGCGACTGAAAATTGCTTTGAACATAAAGCCCTAGATCTGTTATTTTTAAAATCTTTGTTTATTTTCCCCAACACCATTCCTTTTTATTTCCACTGTTTCGCTTTAATTCGAAGGGGCTCTGAAATGATCAACAAGAGGCATATGCCCCCTTAAAAAGTACTGCAAAACTAATAGGCCTCCCCTATGCAAGCTGTTGCTGATGTCAATGATTTTAGCCACGTTACACAGCAGCGCGGCTGCTAGCCAGTATGTCTGACACATGAAAAAAATGTGCAATGAGTCAACCAGTGCTGGCTGTATCATAGTATTTTTATTTTTTTTAAATCGCTGGCGGAAGGTATCTCGGAGGGAGTGATGTCGTGCAACACAGAGGGCCTCATTTATGAAAAATGTTGCATCGCTGTGTGAAAACAGCAATGCAACACTTTTCAGTCCGCCATCCTTGCAACACCATGGATGCGCCGTATTTACTGTACAGCGCTCCATGTCGCAAGGATTTACAGATACGTCAGTATTCCTGACATATCTGTAGGAGCAAAAGTGGCGCACTGCTGGGGTTCGTCTGAAAATAGACTGCGTCACTCCTTAAGCCTGCGGTGAAGCAGGCATAAGGATTTGACGCCGTGGCGTCCTAGAAGTGGCGTATTGAAATCTCAGATTTCACTGCGCCACTTCTACGAGGCTTTTTTACGGGGAACGCCCACCAAGTATACATTATACCTGAAACAGGTATAATGTAGCTCAGGGGTTTACAAAGTGACGCATCTGCCTAGATGCGTCACTTTGTGAATATGGCGCAGTGTGGTGCATATTTCACGCCGCTGCAGTGTCACAAAAAGTGACGCAACGTAAATGGCTCATTATTAAGGCCCAGAGGGTGTAGATCCCTTCTGCCTGCTTGCTTGCCCACAATAAAAAAATGTTTTAAAAATTCTGGGTGCGTCATAGTGCTTTAAAAAAAATATTTCAGCCATGCTGTACGGCAGCCGCGCTACTGTGCAACATGGCTAAAACATTGACCAAGCCAGTAGGTCGTATTAGCTTTGCCGTTGCTTGTT
The DNA here is from genome assembly GCA_963921515.1 of Calotriton arnoldi. Taxonomy (NCBI): domain Eukaryota; kingdom Metazoa; phylum Chordata; class Amphibia; order Caudata; family Salamandridae; genus Calotriton; species Calotriton arnoldi. The sequence continues at coordinate 2,353,461 of CAWUFW010001574.1, forward strand.
TGTGGTTTAAGACCTTTTTTCGGAGTAAACCTACACAACTTCAATTAGAGTCTCCTTCTCCCTTCCTGTCTACCACAACCTCTCATTGCTTGTCTTTCGCACACTTTCAACAACTGTACATTTAAGTTATTATTTTATGTGAATTCAATGAAAAAGATTTAAGACACATTTTTCTTAATAATCTGCAGTTTTTATTTTTTTATTCTTAATGATATTAATAATATTATAAATGTGTGTTAAACACAATCGTCGTATAGTACAATAAAGCTAAGTCTATCTTTTCGTAGCATTAATATAATTATTTCCCTTTTCTTTATTACCCTGACATTTCTATCATACTTCCTGTATTGTAATATTTTCTTCTTTTTTATAAACGTGGCTTTGATTTTTTAGTACTTGTTCGTGGCATTGTTTTCTTGGTTGTGAATTAGAGATTTTCACATTATTCCCCTTCAGGAAGCTGGGATGTACATACGAATTGCATCTTAATCGAACTTCCGTTTTAAAAGATGTTCCCGAGTTGTAAATGGGGCTGGTTTGTGCCTTGTAAATACTAATTCGCTGCTCGTCCGTTCTCGCACGGTCGAGCTGCACCCTCGGCCCGGCTGCTGGGCCCGCCAGAGGGGCTCAGTCTGCACAGGGTGACTCACTCCAACAGAGCTCCTCGTGTAATGTTATGGAACAAAGGATTCGGGTAAAGCAGCTCGCAGCAAGACACAAACACGCGGATGCGTGCTGCTGGCGCACTCCAGCCCAGGCGCCTTTACACTGCCTTTATCAGCCTGTTTACTGCAGCCTCCCGCAGATCATGGACATATAACCAAGAATATCCTGCGACCCTGATCAGCAGAGCTAAGGGGCTGCGGATGAGAGGTGTGATCTTCGGCTTTTCGCAAAGAGCATCAGGGCACAGTATGAACGGCTGCAACATAGCAAGATTTTGTGAGATAAGTTGGGGTGAATGTTCTTTGCACAACGTGGTAAAGTTGTGTCATCCAGTCTTGGCCCTCTCAAGTCTGAGCCTGCGAGACAGTGAGCGCAAGGTGTCTGTTTGCAAAATCAATCAGGTGGCTTTATTGCCACTCGCATTTGCTTGATTTTTTGTTGGTTAGTTTTCCATGCCCTAGCTTGTCCATCATGTGTTTGTCCCTCCCTGGAGCATAGCCTACTTACCATTTCCGTGATTGGCTGACTTCTCTCCTTTCATTGCTCACATTTAGGAACTACTTTGTTTTTGCTTAATAAGCACTCATTGAGAGTGCATGTGTTTTCCAGCTCTCTCCTTCATGTGATTCTCCCCCTCTGCCAAACACCCACCTTGCGCTCTGTGTTAAAGTCCTCCTCTTGTTCCCAGCTGCCTCTCCTGTGCCTCTTCTCGTCCAGCTCCCTGCCCCCCACACTCCATGTTGCTTTCTCGCTCATGTCCTTCTCCCCGTGACCCCTTTTTTAGGTCGAGCCTAGCGCAGCGCGCATGCGCTGCTCTAGGAGAGGGCCTCTTGGAATCACTCCAGACTTTCGCTAAACTTGTGCGTGTGGCTTTTTATTTTCCACACATTCTATTGGCCTTTGCGTGTGGCTTTCAAAAATGAAAGCACACAATTGGCCAAAGGCGGGTGCATGTCCCACCTTCTCTGTAAATGTTCACTTCCACGGCCTCCAGCTGTCGGGAGCGAGCAGCGGCACGCAGGGTGCCATCTGTTGTGGATCATGTTACAAATTAGCGCAGTCGCTTTCACTTTCACAGCCGCGCGGCCGCGCTTGTTTTTCATAGTCAAAATGAATGCCAGCATCGTTTCTGCCGGCTTTCCCGGAATGCCCTGGCCACTGCCAGAATATTTCATTTTGTTTATTGCAGGAGTTACTTTTCTGTCAATCACTTCGGTGACATTAGGGGCTCTTAACTTCTGTTGTGAATGCGAGTTTATGTTGTCTGAAATATACCCTGAGCTGAGCAATTTCTTCGTGTATATTCGGTTCAGACATTCTTGGGTTCTCATGCAATCGCCATCTCTGTGCTCTTGGTTGGAGTGAATTTGCAAAGGGGAGTTGTAAGTAACGACGACACTACACGGACAACTGTCTGTCAGTGCAGGGGGTGCGTACATTTGATTAACACATTTGGATCACGGGCTGTCTACCAGAGCGCTGTTTACATCTTCCGCGGTGTCTGCGTTTCTCTTCTGCGTTGCCCCCTGCGAATGAAAACAGCGCACTGCCAAGCCAGTGCGATTCCTACTATAGCGGGCTCTCCCGCGTGCTGAGCACTAATAGTCTGCCAACGCGCTTCGAAGCCTTGTCAGGAGCCTGAACCGTTATTGAAATACAAACACTGTAGCCTACCACAATGCGTTATTTAGGAAAGGCCAGCTCTAAACCGTCAGATTCTGGAATGAACATCTTCTTTATGTTTATATGCCATTAAACAGGGGACAGTATATCTAGTGAGAAGACACCTTGGTGCACAGTGAGCTCCATAAGACATCCACTGCTGTAACGGTGATGACGTTTGAACCTGAGGAGATGGAGGGACTTGCTGAGTGTCTTGGAACACCTCATTCACACAGAGAAGTGCCCGTGCTCTCTCATTGAAAGTAAACGGCTGCAGAAAGAGACTCCCCAGCACATGCAGTCAGCGCAGGCACCCAGGGCCTGCCAGCTTGAAGCATTGACTCTTCTGATGGCTGTCTGTCTGTCTGTCCGGCGCCCCTTCTCGTTTTCGGCAGGAGGTTTATATAGTTCCTGAAGGGGGTGGTTTTTAGGTTTCGTTTTGAACTTGAAGTATTGTGTTGGAAGGACGTAAGTGGCGAATACATAAATAATTGCCTTCAGTACCTTGAAATCTAGGCCTCTACTAACCACATACTTCCAATTACCCAATAAGTGCGGACAGGCCTTATGCATTATGCATCATAATGCAGCACATTTTATAATAGTATTACCTCATTATTTTGCCAGTACAAAAACTAAAATTAAGGACGCTTTATTAAAGTTGTTAACGCATAAACAGCACCTTTAAATACAGGTAAATACATCACCTTAATAATCTCTTATAAGGTCCCAAAGGCGAGACCTATTGGCTATGCCAATGCTTGTTTGTTTTTGGAGTCAGGGACAAGCAGCAAATAAATACCTCCATGTCTGCCTTTGAAGCAATTTTGTGCGACTTCTTTAAAAAATATATATATATTCTCGTCCATCTTGGATCAGTAATTTAAAATAAAATGGCACCTGCATCATTTTATAGGCATGCATGTTTAATAACGCATGTGCTCACACACGTCATCTCTCATGCAAACGCATACAATATGATGCGGGCCACTGCAACCATGTCATTGCGCCTTTTATTTTCCCTTTTTTACTTTTTGGCCATGCTGCACAGCATCCTGCCAATGCTGTACAGCTTCACCAAAAGGCATTGGCAAAGCCAAAGGTCCCAAAGGCGAGATCTATTGGCTTTGCCAATGCTTCTTTTATTTAATACACTCTTTTTTCATATAGTGAACTCGACAGTAATGCAATACCACTGGAGTTGCTCCGTATTTTCTTTTATCTTCATCATCAGAATGGTGCTCTGAAGACAGGAGACACCTGAGCCTGAGAAAACCTACACAAGAGGCAGCTGACTGCATGATCTGCACAGAGAATGTCTTGCTGATCCAATATATCCCAGGAATCAAGACACCCCACACCCCAGCTGACCGAAAAATACAAACTCCATGTCAGGGATATGGAGCAGCGATGTTACCTGCTTCAACCTAAGTCCCAGAAGCATAGCACAGCAGTCTACCAACACGCCCTGGAGTGGACCTGGGACCTTGGGGTATGCTACCCTGATTCCAGAACTATTTGAATCATTCATCTAGTAAGTCATGCTCCATGGATATTTACTTTTTGAGTGGTGGTTGAGACTGTAAATCGATTTCTCATTAGGTCATGTGGTGCTGCCGGGGCTCAAAAGTTAGACATCGGCCGGTATATTTCTACATCTAAGAAGGTTTAAGGTACCGTGCTCCATAGTGGACGCTGCCCCATTACTACCCCTGTTCCATTGAATAAGACGGAATTCAGAAGGTTCCTAAACTGTTTTCTTAACTAAAGTGACATGAACTATGTCCTGACTGGCCATTGGTAACAGTGCCGCTATCACCACTGATTGTAAGGCCAGGTCTTATAACTGCACCAGTGAGATCACTGCGGCCAGGTCCATGTAGTTTGGTTGGTGGGTTTTTGGGGCTAAGGGATTTTGGAAATGTTATATTGAGCAGCTGGGAGCTCAGAAACTGAGGCTTGAGATCACTGATTTGTCCGGCCTGGTACCCATGGTTGGACGAGTCCCGGACATAGTCCGCACGTACTGTATATGGATCCCTAGAAGAAACTGAAATCCCAAATATCCTTGGAATAAACAGAGGCCAAATGAGTTTCAAAGATACTCAAGTGAACAAAAATGTACTGTGATTACAGAGCATTGTTCGTATGACTAACTTTACAGATCATGCTATGCTCAGCATGCAGAAACTATGATCCCAGAGGTTCGCAGCATCTTCTGGCTTTCTGTAGATTGATATCTTCATTCTGCTTATCTACCCAGTTGTAAATAAAAAGCTTATTTTTCTTGAAATTATTTGTCACTAAAGTTATCAAGTATTATATTATTTGCTGATATACTGTAGCAGCATTTCCAAACCATAATGTGTTCTAGAATTTGCATTGACTGCTTGACTTTGCTTTCTAGAGAGAATTAGGTACTCAGGTGAGTACCCTGTGTGTCCAATCATAGTACAATAGTAATATAGCACTGACACACCACTAATAAATGACAGTACCCATACAGGATACTACATAGTATAAACAGACAATCTCCAGGAACATAACAAAGGGGTCACAAGCAACAGCTGACATTTAGTAAAACAAGTAAAATGTTCACCTAGTGAATGAATCACCATGAGGTGGAGCTCAGGAGCCATGTATGGCACATACAGTTTTGTGACTAGCAGTTTGTCATATCTGTCATATCATTTCCTTCACTGACTTTCCAGGCAATTCACAATGTATAAACCTCACTGCACAAAGCACCCTCCTGTCCCTTTCAGAGGAGTGGATCCTTAATATTGATGGCAGATGAATAGAGTACATCAATTATATGTGTTTTTATTACAAATGTGTGATTGATTTGATTATTAGTTTTTAAAATATTCTTTCATGTTTTGTATTTTGTGTTTTATCTGGGTGCTTTATATTTTTTGCTTTATTTTATTGTATCTTAATAAAATTTGTATTTGTTATGGTTTTCAGATGGTTGGGTTGTATAGGAGTTTTAGGTGGGTGGTGTTTTTAATTAATGTTTTGAATGTAATTTGTTTCTAATAACATATTTAACTATTGTTTATATTTTGTAATAAATATTAACAGGTATGTCTTTTTAAGTTTAATGTTATTTTTTTTGCCACATTATAGTTTACAGGGGTTTATAGGGCTTTTGGGTGAAAAGTGTTTTAAAATAAGGTTTTTTATATTTTTTAAGTTAATTCACTTTTTACTATTATTTTTTCTTAAATATATATTGTATATATGTATATAGATATATTACGTAGTGGCAGTCGCCACTAGGCAGTTATAGTTAGGTCAACTGTTCAATAGGAAAAGCTTTTTGTATTGCTAATAACTTTGGCACTGTTTGACGAATGTCCACAAAACATTCCAAAAAGGTGCTTTTTTTTTTTACAAGTTTGTGCATGGAACGTTTTGGGGTGATCCGTCAAGCGGCGGCCGAGAAAAAAGGGGGGTCTAAAAACACAAATTCCCCATGCATGTTCCATAGACTTCTTTAAGACGGGATACAGCAAAAACTGATAAATGGAATTACACCAAATTTGGCCGGTAGCTAGATCTTGTTCCGCAGATTGTGCTTTTAGTGATCTGGTGTAAATCCTTTAAGTAGTTTTTTTAGAAGTTAAAGTTGAAAAATAATTGTATATCTGGACGGTTGGGTCCGCAAGAGTTTCGAGAGGCTCTCACAGGATCGCCAATTTAAAAACAGAGCGTTCCAATTGGCCTAGGGAGCTTTATTTCCCTTGGGCCATCTCGCTCTCATGGAAGTCAGACTCCCGCCAGAGCGAGCCCACTGATTAGCTGCCGGCAACAGGAGAAAAAAGTTGCTGGCAGCCATTACAGGATTTAGGGACTTAGTCCCCTGTCCTGAACATGTTTAAAAAAAATATATAATGGGGCAGGGTAGGGTTACCCTGACCCTCTGGGCCCATGGGTGGGGGACCCAGAGGAACCCCCCTGAGGCCAAAAAGAAAAAATAAATTGGCAAAAAATGGTGCAATTGCACAGGATTCCTGTGGGATCGGAAAAAAACTAAACAAAATGGGGGCCGACCCGCATTTACTGTGTTTATGCCCCCGGGAGCCCATCCCAGGACTGTATTAAAAAAGGGGAAAGGGCTGCGGACCCCCCTCCCCGATCCTCCAGAGGCCCCAGGGAGCCCCTCCCTCAGGACCCAAATCAAGTTGTATGGGGAGGGGGGCCAAGCAGCTCCCCTCCAGAGACCCCAGGGAGCCCACCCTAGGCTGAAATCAGGTTATATAGGGAGGGGGTAGCCTCCCTGAGCCCCCAAAGGTCCACTCCCAGGGCTGAAATCAGCTTACATGGTGAGGGGGGCCCACCCCCTTTTTTTGAACTGTAACAAAATGGTGAGGGGGTCGCACGGTCCCCCACCCCGAGCCATTAATGGCCCCGGGGAACCCATCCCCAGTGCTGATTACTTTAAGAGAAGGGGGGCCCCCACCTGGGCCATGACTGGCCCCGGGGAGCCCACCCCGGGGGCCAATTACTTTAAGAGAGGGGGGCCCCCGTACCTGAGCCATGAATGGCCCCGGGGACCCCATTCCCCTGGGCCAGCTCACAAGCTATATCCCAGGAAGCCCACCCCAGGAAATAGCGTTTTCCCTGCCTGCAACGGTGCGGGCAGAGAAACCTGTGTGTGCTCTCGCTTGGCGGGAGCATTTTCAAAACTCCTGCCAAGCTGGAGCAAACACAAAGTCTGCTCCCAGCCGATGGTAGCTTTGAAAATGCTCCCGCTCACTGGGAGCAGACTTTTGATCTTTTTCCCTGCCCGCACTGAAACAGGCAGGGAAACAGATCAAAATACTGCTCCTGCCCGGAGGGAGCAACATTAGTAGCAGCTCCCTCCGGCTGGGAGCAATGTCATCTCCTTCTAGATGTGAGGAGCTGGCTGGGGTCACAGGTGTCTTGGGGCTCCCCCGTGGCCCCCAACAAGTATATGGTGGGTGTCCTGCGTAGGCACATGAGCACCCACCTTTAAAAATTCCAGATCCTGCGGGGTGGGGTCCCTGCGGTGAATAGCGGTTCCGGTTCTGGGGACTACATCTTTAAAAATGAAGGCCCTGGGGGATGGAGTCCCTCGGACCGATAGTTGCTCAGGGAGGGGGGCCCCTCCCCATTGTAAGTAATCTCGGCCCTGGGGATGGGCTCCCCAGGACCTTCAGAAGCTCGTGGAGGGGAGCTGCGTGGCCCCTGCCACACTTTGTAAAATTTCAGCCTGAGAGGTGGACTTCCCGGGGTCTTTAGAGGCTAAGGGAGGCTCATGGCCACATGGCCACCCTCCCCATAGTGTTCATAGCTACAGGGACATAACAAGCTCCAGAGATCTTCGTGGCTGAGCATCAACAGCCTGTGGAGACTACCACCACGAAGCTCCAGCAACGACTGCCCGCGACACCCGACGCAATCTTCATGCTACAGCGATGACCATCCGCAACACCCGGCCTGCTATTCGCCCTTCAGCGATGACCATCTGCGATGCTCTCCCTGCTCCTCACGGCCTCCTCCACTGCAAACTGTGCTATTTGTGCCGGACATTGAGAAGGTAACTTTTTCAATCCAACTAATCTGGTCCCTGTATCCAGCCCGCACTCCATCGCGGTTGGCTTGAACTCATGACTTTCCCCTGGTCTAGCATGACCAGATGACCGCGCGTGGTGCTTTTTGCTTTTAGCCCCTATACATCTGTGAAATTGCAATCTGAAATCTCCATTTCTACAGATTGGATTTTAATCATTTTGATGTCAATTTGTAAAAATGTATACATTTTTTCAAAATTGTGTGCTGCATAAATACTTTATACATTGCCTCTAAGTTAGGCCTGACTGCTTTTGTGGCAAGCTACCAGAGGGTTAAGCACAGGTGAATTTAGTGACTTTTGTGGTTCACCCTAACAAGGATTGTGGCTTTTGCTTGAGAAGAGCTCACTCCCCCCTCAACCAACAACTTAATTTCTCGCATGCACTAATTACATCAGGAAAATGGGCGACCTGACAGAGTGTTTGGAACATTTGTGGTGCTGACCCATGTATTGCTCACATAGCTCTCTGTTGTGGTACATGTACTTACTTGTTGTACTTAGATATTCTGTGAGGTATATTATCACTCTTAATAAATGCTAGACTTTCATTGCTTTAGTGGTCATTCTTCATCTACAGGGTTTCCTCATTATTGCTGCTTTCTGAGTGATCACTATGACCCTACTCTGAACTGCCATGAAGATGGCAGTCACTTTGAATGGGTTGGGACCATATTATGCTCACTGTGCCATATAAATTATGCGATATCTCCCTGCTGAGCCCTAAATAGGCTTAAACCGGTCCTGGCAATTCTGGCAGGACTGTTCCTACTGGAGCAAGACCTAGGATGATTTTCATATGACTGGTCTCTGTCTTCAGTGGCATAGGGGGGGGGAAATGATGGACTGGAATGTGACCAAACTAATTTCCAGTGTCTGAGAATAATTTAAGCATTTCTCCCATCACCTTTTTGTTTTCCTCTTTTAAGAGTCTTGGGCGTTTCTTGAAGGGTATGTGATTCCACCCTTCACAGTGATCCGAAGGGACAGGGCAAGACTAGTTGTGACAACACCATCATGATCAACTCAGCTTTGGCACATGCAACTTCTAGGGATTTCAAGTAATTTTCCCAGGTTGCTAGTTCCTATTTTTCCCCATCTTCTGAATCCACTGGTGGCCAAACACACTCGAGTGCTCTAGGGCCACCTTTGAATAATGTCTTGGATAATTTAAGGAAATCTTGGAATATCCCAGGACTTTTCACAGGAAACATTGTCTGGTATTAGTAACTCTTGGACTTTACCCAGTCTAATTACAGTCACGCCTGGTCAGTCAGTGTTGGCTAGAGTGTGGGATAGCAAGTTACTCCCATTACTGTCTCTCCAGTACATATGCTCAATTTCTTAATTTCTCTTTTTAATGCTAATAAAGTGTCTATTTCCGCTTGCTACCTTTTGAGTACGGACACACCGGTTGAGATATTCCTCGCTTTGTCATATCAAGCCAGTCCTTGATTTCCTTTTGGGTTGACTAAAAATTGAAGAACTCTCTCTTAAACAAATTTCCACAAAGTTAACTAAGCTATTGTGCTTGATTGGTTTTCATAGTGTGTCAGATGTTAGAGCATTGGATGTGAATAGTAGGCCCTTTTCTCCGACAGTAGTCACCTTTTACATCAATAGCCATACAGGGTCATTGTCTAACTTTATTTTCTACTATTTGTATTTGATTCTGCAATATTTTGGGTTGCCCAATGTCTTGAGCGTTATAAAGCACAGACTGACGTTTCAGACCTCCTTTGGCTGCGATGGGTCATGGCCGAAACCAGTAGTGATACTTTCATTTTTGGGGCCCATCGTGCAACAGGGGCTATCATGTCCAAAGTGTACGTTTCTTCTGGACCTTCAGAGGATATCATGAAAAGAGCAAACTAGTCTCATGAATTTACTTCCTATGACTATTGTTATAGACCAATGGTGCAAGTTTCTTGCACTGTGAATGACAAGCATTAAACTTGTCATAAGCGAGCCTCCGGTCTTGTTATATAGTGTGAAATCTCCCCCACTAATGTGACAGGAGGTTTAGGTTCTATGAAAGACCCAGAGTTGAACATTATCCTTCCCAACCACAACCTCAATCTTTATTCTTTCGCTTTTTTAAGTCTGATTGGGTGTCATTTTCTTGAGGTTCTTGGAGGCTGGGGAGTCAGGGGCAGCTCCTCGCTATGGCGGTGGAGCGTCGCCCCACTGCTTTCTCACAGTGCGAGAAGCAAAAGCATAAAATGGTAATAAGTTTTAGTTATTACCATTTTATGTTTCTTTTGCGGGCGGGTGGGTGGGGCTGCTCTGCTCTGCTTACGGAGCAGGGCAGGAGTGGTTTGCTCACTCCTGAGTGCGCAATGACTGTTTGGTCGCCCCTCTCGGGCCGCCAAAACCAGTCATGCGCACTTTCCCCTTCTCCTTGCAGGTTGCATTGCATTGCAGCCTGCATGGAGAACATGCCCACTCCTCCAGCCCCTGGCTGAGCACCATTTCATGGCGCTCAGACCAATCACAACGCTGCATGCAGCGTTGTAATTGGCTTAGGGGAGGGAGCCTGGCTGCCTGCTTCCTGTTCCTGTCAGACACAGGAGAGCAGGGGCAAGAAGACGCGGGATCCGGCCTAAAGGTAAGTTTGAATTTGTTTTTTTTATTATGAACCTCCCTCCCCCCGTGACCCACCCTTCCACCCTCCCCGCGACCCCCCTCACCACCTGCACCACCCCACCCGCGAGCCATGTGTGGAGTGCAGAATAGATTTCAATCGTCTTTTTAATCAGGTTCGGATTCAATATTCTAGCTGATGTTTATTTTTTGGACAATGATTCTGCTTTGGCCGTACATAGGAGAAGAAGCATTGGGCTTTTCAGGGCTAATTAAAGTGCATACTCCCCTATTATTTGTGGGTCTGAGATCTGGGATACTGCTTAGGTTTTCATATGTTCAATACTAGCATCCCTGTTAAACTTTTTATGTCATATACAAATGTATTTTTGTGCTGCTGGAGTTTAACAGTGAATATGTTTAGCCATTATCCTTGGCTCAGTGTCTTTAATAGAATCCAATCCTCCTGTCACATTAGTGGGGGGATTTCATAATGGTGTGTCTATCCTTTGGATTTCATGACATGAATGGAGAATTGGTTTCTTTACTGTCACAACATCGGCTTGCCGTTGAGCGGAAGATTCACAATGATATTTCAGCAAACTAGACACTCAAGTAAATGTATCTGTAAGGGAGAAACTCTAACTTCTTTCATTTTATTTCATGAATTCAATCAAGAACAATGAATAGATGAAATTCCTGCACACACCAGCTAACATGAAGCTATTCAGATAAGAAGGACTAATGCTCTTTCAGTTCTGTGCAGGGAAAGAAAGTCAATGAAAAGGAAACCCCAGCCAGTGATTACAAGACCAGGAAAGGCAAGAAAAGAGGTGGGAGTGGACAGCACGGAAGAGAGAAAAGCACCAGACTGGGGAAATCATTGGATGAGCCCTAGTCACGATAACAACTGATAAAAAATACTGAGAAGCATACACTGGAAAGGATAATTCACAAACACTTGAATGAAGCTGCCCAAATGTCTTCAAACCCTCACGGAGTATCCCTTCTTCTGTATAAAAGCGCTGCTTGGGAGCCTTGATCTAGAAACCATATAGAAAAAACTACTGTGGTGACGTTGAACACTTTTTTAGAGTGAAGTATGTGTAATTCTTGCAAAAACTAAGGGCCCGCTTTATAAACTGCAACCTCTGCTATCTTTTCTATGGAGAAATTTCCATACATGTAAGTTTACTACTATTGGCCCGATTACGATGTCTTTAGGAAACTGTCCCGAACTAATCGGTTCCGACTAGTTTCCAAACGACTCGGGTCCTGCAAGTCCGGACGACCGATTACGATGCTTCCCAACATCGTTCGGTCGGACTCGCATTGACTTCAATGGGAGCCTGTGTTCCGAACGAGAACACAGGCTCCCATTGAAAAAAGGGGTGGTTGGGGAAAACATTGCACCCTGTGGCGGGCACCCCATGGTGCCTGCCACATTGTGCATGCTTGGGAAAAGGGGTCCCTTGGGTACCCCCATGGGCTACATTCGTACATCTCCGGATGAGGGGGGGCCCGCAACGGGCCCCCAAAGACTGATTCCGGCAGCCATTTCATCTCGTGCATACCGAATCGGAACGGTTGTCCGAATCGGTCTTCGTAATCACTCGTCCGGAAAACCGTGTCCATTGAGCTGTATGAATCGGCTTTGAAAGACTCGGGCTGTCTGGATACCTTTCAGAACCGATTCAGACTGCTCGAACGGTTTCTGGGCATCATAATCGGTCGTTAGGAAATCTGTACAATTCGGTCGGAAACAAGGGTTCCGAAACGGATTCTGCAATACCGAATCCCATCGTAATCGGGCCCTTAGTAGTAAATGTGGGAGGATCTAGGAGAGTCTTGTGAAAATTGAGAATTTCGACTACAAAATGATGAGGGATTAGGGAATTTGAATGAGGGGTTTAGGAGGAGTTCAAGTGGGAAACATGCAAACACACAGGAGCAAGCCCATTTCTATTTATTAACTACTCTTCTAAAGTTATTACAGCCTAAATGGCCAAAACAACAGTCATAAATGTACCCCAGCACAGTCTTGGAGTAAGTCAAGCACCACACAAGGCCACTCACATGCACTTCAAAACTCTTCCATAGAAAATGATGGAGGCAGGCACTTACACATAACCCGATAGGAAATAATGTCAACATAAATTAATTTATTTCAACCATCTAAAAATATATACAAATATAATTTAATGTTACAAAACTATATAAAAACAAAAAATAAATATATATATATAAATATTTTACTCTAAGTGGGAATTTTTAAATAAATCGTTATCAAATTATTTTAATTAAATGTTTTTAAATTCATTAATTAGTTCGTTCAAAATTCATTTTACAATTTTGTTCTAGTGTTAAAAAGTTCCCTATACTTTACTGTAGGATTATATCCACCACAGTGGCAGAGATGTCTTGTGAATTTGGTTCCACTCCCTGGTTTCAGGGGATTGAGACATAAAGTCTACACTTTTTAGTAAATGCACACTCAGAAATGGTCAATAACCAAAAGTGGTACATTCACTACAAAGTGTAAAAGTTAATTTACATGTGTAGATGTACTCATGTGTAAATTTACCTTTGTAAATATGCTGAAAATGTTTAGGCTCAGTAGTCATTGATGGGTGTCTGCATGAAAATCACACATGTGGTGGTCACAAACTACATTTTTACAAAATACTAGCAAGATATAAGCTCCAAGGAATGGCGATCCATTTTCTGTAAATTCTGTTGTAATTGTTGCTCTCGCCGTGCATGCAGTCATGCCACATGTCTGGATTTAGAGTTCCTCTAAATCATTTTCGCTTCAAAAAAGTCTCCTGCGAGACAAAGTTACGTTTATGGTGTAAGAATTAGGGGTGGACATAACTCGCATGACAGCAAATTATGTGAAATGACAGCAAAATTACGTGAGATTACATAGAATTATGCGAGGATCATAACCTAGCACTTGGTGCTATTTTCTTATCGCAAAATGCACCCTCGGCTGAAGATGCATTATGTGCTAAGAAAATAGAGCTAAGTGCAACAGAACATGAACAGCAGCAGACCGCAGTCACTTGGCCTCGGTAAATTTGTTGCTCTGTGCTCCAGTGGTAGGATTTTTGTGCCAAATTATTCATAATTGCGCAGACGGGTGTAACTGCGTAATTTTCCGTAATTTCACGTCAAAAGAGTAACACAAAATTACTCCGGCATAATTAACATTTTGGCCAGGTATAGTAAGAATAAGGAAACCCGGAAATTATACAAACTGTTGGAAGCTTAGTAATTGGGATCTAGGTGTGTTTAAACTTGAATAATAAAAATATATGCACACTCTGGGGGGCGGAGCTTGCCGGCGAGGAAAATGGGCATGCGGTAGCGGAGCTCCGTTAAGCCGTTACCTCTATCCTAAAATAATCCACACATCTAGCCGCCTATCAAGCCGCTGATTGTCCTGACCCAGTAGCGGAAACGCTGTGGAGCTGCCACATACCTTTGCTGCCTCGCGATATCGCGAAAAGGAGCTGCATTTGAGCCGAGAGGAGCAGCCTGCCTGATTCGTCCTTGGGGCCTACGGCGGATCGGAGCGGATCTTGCGTAGTAGGCACCAGCGGATTTGCGCCAGATCCTAGCAGCCGTACAGTCCAGCCTAAGTACAATTGATGGCAAAATTGATTCATTATGTTATCGCATGGACCGCATGTCTGAAAGACTAGATAAGCAGACGGAGAGACTTGACATGGCGGAGAGACGCATAACAGAAGTTGAGGAGGCACACATGGAGACTGACGCAGCTCAAAAACAAATCAATAAGGTTCTCACGCAACTACAAGATAAAGCAGAGGATTTGGAAGCCAGGTCCAGAAGGAGTAATATCCGCATTACTGGACTTCCCGAATCCACACCTACAGGGAATATGGAGACCTTCACCGAAAAACTTCTGACGTCTCTACTGAGCCGAGAAATTTTTTCTCCCCTTTTTGTGATAGAGCGAGCGCACCGCTCTTTAGGCTCTAGGCCGCCCCCGGGAGCGCCTCCACGCCCGATCATAGCTAAATTCCTAAACTACAGGGATCGAGATGCGGCGCTCAAGAAGGCTAGAGAATTAGGTGAACTGCAATATGAGGGCTCTTCCATATCGCTCTTCCCTGATTTTACTCTTAAAGTCCAAGTGGCAAGGAAACAATTTGCCCCATTGAAACGCACAGTGCGAGCCCAAAACCTGGAATAAGCCATGCTCTATCCAGCACGCCTCAGAGTAACGATGAACGACGTATCGAAGATATTCATGGATCCTAAGTCACTACAGAAAGCACTGAAAGACTACTCCAAAGCACAAAAAAGCAAGGGGGCAGCTGAACAACCCATGGAGGCAGCAGGCGGTACTTTGGATGAACAGGAATAGAACCACGACCTGAGGGTGCACTACTAGAATTGGAACAAGTGGGAAGGGCGCGAGGTTCATTAATATTCTAACAAAAAATGTTGTCAATGGGTACAAACAGTGGAGGTATGAAGTTATCACGGAAACTGAGGGGTGTGTAAGTATTTGATACGCAACTATGTGGGGTTATCCCTAATAGCCGTTTCATAAAGAATAAGACAATTATTTACTTTTTTCTTGATATAGTGTGGAGATCCGCATTGTCTTACACCCCCAATACGTGATCATTGTCAGTTGGTTTGAGGCCGCTCCGGGCAGAGACTATTAATGCACTGCTAACCTAGCATTCTGAAGTGGAAGGTATTTATCGATCTTCTGCCTTAGGACAAAGATATGTTACTACACTTAAGGTGACTAGATGCCAAATAAGCTACTAAATGGCTTTGTCTCTCACTTTATTTCGGTGGAGTGGGAGCAGTTGGAGAGGCAACGTCCACCCTCGTGTGTGCTCCACTAGATGGTGTTATGCCAAGTTTGTTTGAGAGTTAAGAGGGTGGGTTATTCCGTACACGTCAAGTTGGGGATGACGTGGCATGGGCGGGGGTGGGGGACTTCATTTGTTTATTGTTTTAACCACAGTGATTGTATCGCTAGTAACACCTACAACAGTGATGACAGGCAGCGGTTTACTCTGGCTAGGCTTGGTATAGGCGGATTGACTATAGACTGCTGGCCCTTTTACAAATGACACAGAGAGAATGCAATAAGGCGAGACTTATCTCCTGGAATGTCAGGGGCCTTAATAATCATTGCAAAGTATGAAATGTAGTTGCATATCTCAAAAGACATACAATAGATGTTGCCCTGCTACAGGAAACTCACCTACCCGCAGACAGTAAGATCCTAACACAGAGGAAACTACGAGGGCACTTTCACGCTGCTGGTTTCTCGACCCATGCTAGGGGAGTGCTCACCTGGGTGAACCCGAAATCAGGAATCAGACTAGAACCAATCGTTGCAGATACTGGCGGACGGTACACAATCTCTAGATGTAGGAGGAAAGGTCTGGATTTACTAGTGATTAACATTTACTGCCCAAACTTTGACAATCCGCATTTTTACCAATCGCTCTTAACATGTCCACACATAAATACTAACATACCAGTCATAGTTGGGGGAGATTTAAACTGCGTCCTTGATCCAACGCTGGACCGGTCTGGGGGTCCGATTAGGCGCGCTACGTCCTCAGCAAAATATATAGTGGACTCTATGGTTCGCCTTGATTTAGTGGACATTTGGCGCACGCGCTTCCCAGGGCGGGTGGTTTCACTCATTATTTAGCACCACATACATTACACACGAGAATAGACTACTGGCTGCTATTTAGAACACTATATTCAATGGTTAGGGATTGCACGATACTCCCGCGGACCTTATCAGACCATGCTCCGATAGTAGTTGAGTTACTTTGCCCGCAGAAAAGACCCGCCCCGTTTACGTGGCGTTTCCCCCCCTACTCATTGTTGGATACAGTATTTAAAACTGCTATATTTGAGGCTATAGAAGATTTATTTAACAACAATATTGGATCAGTAAACAGCTTCTCTACAATATGGGAAACTTTTAAAGTTTATATCAGAGGCATTGCAATCTCCAAACACTCGGGAGTGCTGCGCTCTATCAGAAACCGCCTAGATAGTCTGGAGAAACGTCTAGCAGACCTAGAAAGAGCCTTACTCCGTGGGGAGTAGAGGGACACCACTGAAGAGTTAAAACGTACATTAGAAGAATATCACGAAACCGCAAACAATGAGACCAAGCATATGGGCAAATATGCGGTGGCCAGAGTATATGGGGAGGGGGAGTGGCCTGGGGCAACACTTGCGGCTCTGCTATGTAATCAAAGAGAAGCTGCTGGGGTCACTGCGATTCGCACAGAGACGGGGGAAATATTGACTGACTCTGAAGATATCGCTAAACCATTTGGGCAATATTATTCCGAACTGTATCGATCCCGACAGTCAGCAAACGAGAGCAATACCCTAGACTACCTCGAACACATTAAACTACCTTGGCTGACTAACGAACACTGAGAATATCTTATGAGACCGCTTGAAGCTTGGGAAATTCATGAGGCCTTGAAAAGTATGCGATCGGGAGCTGCCCCAGGGCAGGACGGTCTCACAGTGGCCTTTTACAAGGAATTTAAAGATCTCCTAGTACCACACCTTGTGACATTGTTTGAAGAAATAAGTGAGTCTGGAGAGATGCCCCCCACAATGAGAGAAGCCTTGATAGTCACTATTTTACTACACTTAAGGTGACTAGACTTAAGGTGACTAGATGCCAAATAAGCTACTAAATGGCTTTGTCTCTCACTTTATTTCGGTGGAGTGGGAGCAGTTGGAGAGGCAACGTCCACCCTCGTGTGTGCTCCACTAGATGGTGTTATGCCAAGTTTGTTTGAGAGTTAAGAGGGTGGGTTATTCCGTACACGTCAAGTTGGGGATGACGTGGCATGGGCGGGGGTGGGGGACTTCATTTGTTTATTGTTTTAACCACAGTGATTGTATCGCTAGTAACACCTACAACAGTGATGACAGGCAGCGGTTTACTCTGGCTAGGCTTGGTATAGGCGGATTGACTATAGACTGCTGGCCCTTTTACAAATGACACAGAGAGAATGCAATAAGGCTAGACGTATCTCCTGGAATGTCAGGGGCCTTAATAATCATTGCAAAGTATGAAATGTAGTTGCATATCTCAAAAGACATACAATAGATGTTGCCCTGCTACAGGAAACTCACTTACCCGCAGACAGTAAGATCCTAACACAGAGGAAACTACGAGGGCACTTTCACGCTGCTGGTTTCTCGACCCATGCTAGGGGAGTGCTCACCTGGGTGAACCCGAAATCAGGAATCAGACTAGAACCAATCGTTGCAGATACTGGCGGACGGTACACAATCTCTAGATGTAGGAGGAAAGGTCTGGATTTACTAGTGATTAACATTTACTGCCCAAACTTTGACAATCCGCATTTTTACCAATCGCTCTTAACATGTCCACACATAAATACTAACATACCAGTCATAGTTGGGGGAGATTTAAACTGCGTCCTTGATCCAACGCTGGACCGGTCTGGGGGTCCGATTAGGCGCGCTACGTCCTCAGCAAAATATATAGTGGACTCTATGGTTCGCCTTGATTTAGTGGACATTTGGCGCACGCGCTTCCCAGGGCGGGTGGTTTCACTCATTATTCAGCACCACATACATTACACACGAGAATAGACTACTGGCTGCTATTTAGAACACTATATTCAATGGTTAGGGATTGCACGATACTCCCGCGGACCTTATCAGACAATGCTCCGATAGTAGTTGAGTTACTTTGCCCGCAGAAAAGACCCGCCCCGTTTACGTGGCGTTTCCCCCCCTACTCATTGTTGGATACAGTATTTAAAACTGCTATATTTGAGGCTATAGAAGATTTATTTAACAACAATATTGGATCAGTAAACAGCTTCTCTACAATATGGGAAACTTTTAAAGTTTATATCAGAGGCATTGCAATCTCCAAACACTCGGGAGTGCTGCGCTCTATCAGAAACCGCCTAGATAGTCTGGAGAAACGTCTAGCAGACCTAGAAAGAGCCTTACTCCGTGGGGAGGAGAGGGACACCACTGAAGAGTTAAAACGTACATTAGAAGAATATCACGAAACCGCAAACAATGAGACCAAGCATATGGGCAAATATGCGGTGGCCAGAGTATATGGGGAGGGGGAGCGGCCTGGGGCAACACTTGCGGCTCTGCTATGTAATCAAAGAGAAGCTGCTGGGGTCACTGCGATTCGCACAGAGACGGGGGAAATATTGACTGACTCTGAAGATATCGCTAAACAATTTGGGCAATATTATTCCGAACTGTATCGATCCCGAAAGTCAGCAAACGAGAGCAATACCCTAGACTACCTCGAACACATTAAACTACCTTGGCTGACTAACGAACACTGAGAATATCTTATGAGACCGCTTGAAGCTTGGGAAATTCATGAGGCCTTGAAAAGTATGCGATCGGGAGCTGCCCCAGGGCAGGACGGTCTCACAGTGGCCTTTTACAAGGAATTTAAAGATCTCCTAGTACCACACCTTGTGACATTGTTTGAAGAAATAAGTGAGTCTGGAGAGATGCCCCCCACAATGAGAGAAGCCTTGATAGTCACTATTTTGAAACCTGGTAAGCCATCAAATGAGTGTTCCTCATTTCGGCCATTATCGCTGTTGAATGTCGATACCAAAATTTATGCCAAGGTCCTTGCTAACCGACTTGCCCCCCTGGTGCCGAAACTAGCCAGCACGGAGCAAGTGGGATTTGTCCCAGGGCGCAATTTGACATATAATCTGCGTACCTTTTTTGGTACAGTACAACACACTAACCCGGAAGTCAAGGCGGCCGCAGTCTTTTTAGATGCGGAGAAAGCCTTTGACTCTGTGGAGTGGTCATTTATGAACATGGTGCTGAGACGGATGGGTGTGGGTGAACTATTTCTCAGGTTGGTGAACGTCCTATACACTTCCCCTTCCGCAAGTGTACGGGTTGGAGACATGGTCACTGCCCCTATCAAAATATCCAGAGGTACCAGGCAGGGTTGCCCGTTGTCCCCTCTTCTTTATGGAATAGTAGCGAAACCCCTGGCCTGCGCTCTTAGGGAATACCATGGATGGCGAGGAATTTGATTCCCCAATTATAATTTAATAATATCATCATATGCAGATGACACGCTCTTATACATAAGACACCCTGAAACTAACCTGCCGCCCGTCCTCAGAGAGGTTGTCCAGTTTGGGGAATTTTCTGGTTTAAAGATAAATTGGACTAAGTCAATGATATTCCCATTAACCAAGATTACTGTTCCCTTTGAAATGGACTTTCCCCTGACCTGGTCAACTGAACCGGTGCGATATTTGGGTATCCGGATTCATACTGACCTGGAGACAATTATCAAAGAGAACTATGGCAGGGCAGTCGCCACACTAGAGGAAGAGGTGGAAAGATGGATTCACCTTCCCCTATCTCTGATTGGCCGTATATCACTAATGAAAATGGTGATCCTACCCAGGTTTTTGTTCCTGTTTTTAAATATACCAATGGTCCTCCCGTCACACTTTTTTAAAACCATAAGAACAATACTGATAAAACTGGCATGGGCAGGGAGACAACCACGGGTTCAATGGGGAGTTCTCACCCTTCCTTATGCCCTGGGTGGATTGGGGGTCCCAGACCTGGAACTTTATTATAGAGTGGCACAATGCTCCCATGCCTATCATTGGATACATCCACAACTAGACCCACCTCATCTACACATAGAGAAGCTAGCAGCATCCCCTGACATTCTCCCAAATAGATTGTTTCACACTACTGATCGTAGAACTAGTATACTTGATTCGATTAATGCTACTGTCCACGCGTGGCAAGACCTGGTAAAGAGACAAGGCAGCACTATATCATATTCCCTGCGATCCCCGTTGGAATGGTGCGGCTGGCTGCCCATTGTTAGAGAAAAGGAAGTGTCTCGGGCGTTAAAGAGTATCAACATAACTAAAATTGGGGACCTATTTCTTGATGGATGTGTGCGTACTTGGGATGAATCTGGAGCCAAAACACAAAATGTTACGCCATTAGTTTGGCACACTTTGCGGGAACTCCTTGGAGAAGACATGGCGGAGCCGCCTGAGGTCACTCCTTTCTCATTACTGTTAAAAGCTGACTCACCCAGCGGGCTGGTATCTAGCATCTATGGCACAGTTCAAGATTATCGGAATTTTTTTACACTAAATCACTACTGGAGTGGTAGTCGGATTTAGATATAGTTATTGATGATGATCAATGGAACTATTGTTGTGAGGCAACGCGGGGAATCTCTCTAAACGTGAGACATAGGCTTGTTCATTTTAAATTCCTACATAGAGTGTACTATACTCCTGCCCGATTGCACAGATATAGTCTGCGAGAATCGGCGGAGTGTGACAGATGCAGAGCCTCCCCGGCGCATTTCATGCATACAGCCTGGCTATGCCCGAGTATAACAGCATTTTGGAACTTGATTTTTCGGGAATTCGGTGGCATCGTAGAAACCCCAATAGCACCGGACCCCCTACTAGCATTACTGGGCTACTCGAAACAGATAAAGAAAGGTATTTGCTGTATGGTAGAGATGGGGCTGTTGATTGCGAAGAGTCGCAATGCACTGGGGACGTGGCCCGCCTCCTACTCCGATTGAATGGGCTAGAGACATGCTCTATTGCAACACACAAACAGAGGTATAAAGCGAAATACTCCCTCCCCAGAGTCGTCCCAAAAACTTCTGGGGTCTTTATCAAAGTTATATAGCGGGAAAAGCATCCAATACCCCTGAATAGATTATAGATACAAATTTGTACTGTATGTGCTACAGAAAATTGCTGGTGTAAATAAGAGGTGGACTGGCTATTAACCCAAATACATCGATATTAAACATGATTCTTTTGCAACTGTAGTGGTAGTCATATGGAGCAAATTGTGACCACCCCATTGTGTCGTACTATTTGATCCTAGCTTACTCCTAAAAGAGATTGTAACTGGAACTATGGCAGATATACAAGGGCACCGCGAACCAGACACTGCTAAGTGATGTCATTTATGTCTATTGATACGGATAAGATCTACTGTAGGTGCAATTTACTAATGTGTTCAAGACAAGTTGTAACGGTCACTGATGTGGTTTTTCATGTTTTCCTTTTGTTTTTGAATTTGTTTTTTTTCATCTCAAAATGTATCGAATCAAGAATAGCTGTTATATCCTCTATGATACAGATTTGATATCACTTGATATGTTTGTATTATATGGCAAAAATCTAAATAAAAACAATTAAAAAATATATGCACACTCCCACTTTTGGAATTTCTTCCACATAGAACTATGTAATTTTTATTTTGCTGTGTTTGAGATACACAATTGTGTGCTATCCTGATTTTTATACCCCGTTTAATGTACAGCTCTCTAATGCTATATTTACAAAAATAAATGTCATATTTTTGCTGTAAGTACTTCGCCTCGCGTTTTCAATTTTTTTGAAGTGTGTATAATACCTACTGTCAACGTTACTACATCACTGATTAAATGACTTACATCAACAGTACCAAGTTAAATATTCTTACATTGCCCAGGTTTTCCAGGTATACCTGGTCGCTTTGGTTTATTAATGCTCTGAGATGCAACCTTCCATACTCTGTAAAAGTTAGTGAATACCCGCAACACATAGGGGCTTATTTATGAGAGCCCTGCCTCACTTTTGCACCATGTAAACTGGCACATGCATGACACAGGGCTCTCATTCCATTTATGAAGCCACGCAAAAGCCACCCTACGTGGCTTTGAATGACCTCATAAATCATAAGTAACGCAGCGCAGCATAAATCGCTGCATCGCCTTACTCTGTGCCTGGGAGGCGTTCCATGGGCCTTGCGGTGGGGTTTCCCATTCAAGACCCATGGAATTTGAAGCTGCCCCAGATTTACAAAGTGACGTAAACCTGGGGAAGCGCCAAATCCGTAGGCCTTCTGAGGTGAGGTGTAACGAGGAGAAATATGTTTATTGTTTCCTCTTTCTATGTGTGCTGCATTCTGCAACACACGCAGAAAGAGGAATATGCCCCCCAGGGTTGTTTCTGTGCAGAAAGGTGCCCCTTCCTGCACAAAAACAATCCTGCATGCAACGGAGGCAACCTTGCACCATGGTGCAAGGATGCCTAGCTGGCGCCAGGCTGCTGAAACGGCACCAGCGCAGGGAGAAAAGACAGGATTGCTTAAATATGGCGCATCCCTGCCCTTTCACTTTGGCGTAGGGCAGCGCAGCAAGGTGCCTTGCTGCACTGCCCTACACAAAAATCCCATTAACAAGCCCTATAGGTTTGTGGCTGCTGTAGGAAGCCCCTATCAGTGAAGACGCTTGCAATCAGCCTCTGTCTAGTCAAGGAATAAGTGTATTTACGGTAGTGAAATACTCCCATAGTAAGTGAGTAAGTAAGAGTAGGTTTATCAACAAGGAAATAGTTTCCACTGAAAAGAAACAAAAATAAAGAGGCATTGGCAAAGACAATAAGTCCAGTTTGCATTTTCATTTATAAGGTTGACCTATTAGATTTACCAAAGCTGCTGGGTGTGCAGAATTTGTATTTCAGCAGCGCACAGTGGCGTGAGCAGGGGAGCTGCTGGGCAGCTGAATGTGGTTCCTAGAGAGGACAAAGGGTTGTTCCTCTAATGGAATCAGCCATTCCTTCAAGCCAAGGTTTGAAGGGGCGGAACTAAAGCCCATTCTGTGCGTAATGACCATAACAGACTGGCTTCACCAGATCATAACATTCAGGTCTGTCAGTGCACACATTTCCCTATGAAGTCGTTTCTAGTGGGTGGAACAGCCGCATGTGCACATTTTATGCATGTGACTACTGGAAAACTACAACGTTTGTAGATTTCCGAGGCGTACTCCTGGAATTCTTTTTAAAATTAAACTTCCATAACAGCAGGAAATAAGCTCCAAAGATAGTATAGTAATCATATGGGAGTAAATTAAAAACGCAAATTCTGACACCTTTAAAAAAGGAAGCAAAAAATTAAGTCAAGGAATGCATGCCTCTGCCCTCTGGTCCTGATTTAGAAGCCTTTTCCCAGTGAGCAGCTGTTTTTACTCCAGGCGTGGTTGTGACTTACACTGGGTATAGTCTTGTGATTCGAGTTGATGGAGCAGAGAAAATAATTTTTTTTAACCCCTAACAAATTTTATAAATAATTAATAAAAATGTTCGTTTAAATGTATTAATCAACAATGTACGTGAGGGAAGGGTAACACGCAAGTATATATGCTGAATAATCTATTAACGAATGTCTGTGTGTCTAATTATAACATAAAATAATTGCGTACTAAATAGATAATAAATGCATGATTTGTGCTTCATAGAATATAAACGTGTCGTTGCAAAAACAATAGTGATGGTAAGTAAGGAACAGCTTAAATGTTGCTTTCTGCTAGGTAATAACTAATTGGGGTACGTAGATGACGGGAGGGAAACGAAAAGGCTATGTTTCTCTATTTTAATTATGTTTTGTTTATTTCTAAATAGTGCTTCTAAGTCTAATCGAGTGGCGATATAAAATGGCTGCCGGTTATTAAAGTACGCATGCGCTAAGAAAACGGGTGACAAGGGAGAAAAAGTTGGAGAAAGGCTAACCACGTGATGGTGCTGAGAGGCTAGGATGCAAGAATGGTCAAGGCTGATGTGACCTAATTGAACTGATAGTGTGCCGTGGTGATCAGCAAAGAATCGTGGGAAACCGTTTTAAGAGAAAGGACAATGCCTGCAGAGTTCTCGAATGTATCGAAAGAAGTTACAAATGTACTGATCGAAGCGGATGGAAACATGTCTTGAACTGTGAGAAAGGAAATGAACATATACATTCCAAAAGAACAAGCTGGATCCGGGAGAACTTGATTAAGAATGAATAGATGAAATGAGTGGACCAATGAAAGAAAAGCGCGTTATTAATGTTGCAACAATTTAGTTAGCAAAGTTAGAATTAGGGTATAAGAAGGCCTACTCTTAGTGGGAGGGGGTAGTCAGAGTCGGTGTTGGAGTTGGTGGCTTCCAGTGCTTGGTGTTCCAGATCGATCCATTTTACTGAGCGGGAGATGCTGA
Source organism: Calotriton arnoldi (assembly GCA_963921515.1). Lineage (NCBI taxonomy): Eukaryota > Metazoa > Chordata > Amphibia > Caudata > Salamandridae > Calotriton > Calotriton arnoldi. The sequence continues at coordinate 2,378,082 of CAWUFW010001574.1, forward strand.
AAGACTGTTAGATGAGACGGGTTGCGGTAGCTGATGCTGACGAGCTGAAGTTTCTGTTGCTGTCTTATTTTTCCAGTTGAGTATGAGAATCAGGTTATTTTTAAATCTTAAACTTAGGTTAGAAATCATTAGGCTAAATTAGGAAGATAGGCAGGTAATTAGGGTTTTGCTTCATGACAAAAATTCCTTTCTGCAATAAAAATTGATTTTGCTTAATAAATATTTGAATTAATAATGAATGAATAATTGAATAAAAAGTCAAAATTCTTTTCCATGCCTTTAAAATTATATAAAATTTAAGATTCTTAAATCAAACGACTCAGTGGTTATTTTACTAAATGATTGTGAAACTAGTGATTGGTTATTGTGATTTAGCTGGTCTTAATCACTATGAACTGACTTCTTACTAGATGATCCATCGACAAAACAATGAGCAGGAATATCTTAAGAAATAACTAAGAAAGCGATAGGTTAAGGTAATAAGGTATCCCGGCTCCTTCCAGCGGTACATCATGATGTTTTTCATTTAGTTTTCCTATTCTCCTAGGAGTATAGAATTTCGTAAAGGTGTAGAGGAAATCCAGGTGTGTGTGTGTGTGATAGGCGATGTTATGGGCCCCATCGTCATGTGGATGTGAGAAAATATAAGTCGCCCCTGGATGACCGATAAGTGACCTAGGAGGAAAATAGTTTTTATTGTATCCGCTGCATCAGATTTCTTGGTAGCAGAGCTATGGTTTCTATAGATTAGTTTGGTGATTATTGATTATTTTTGATGACTAATACTATATGTTGAGTCGCGTTATGTTATATGTGAGTTTTCACGCTTCTGGGATGTAGGAAGTGGAACACGTGTGGCAAGAGAAGTCACATGGAATTTGGTACATGGTCTGAATTCAATTTTTGGTAATAACACAGGTTGTGTTATGTTAGGGATTTCTGTATGAAAGGTGTGTAACTGAGATAGCAAATCACGTTTTCTTGTGAAACTCTGGCCTTAATTCTCAGGAGCATAGTCTCCACATGTGTCTTATCCCCAGAGAAACGGGTTTACTGTTTGCTTGAAAGAAGGGTAAGGTAGAGGGAAGTGCTACTTTATTGGCGAAAGTTAATAATTCTGTGGTAGGGTAGAGGTAAGCGCTGCCTACTGGAAATACAGGATTCTTGTGTAAAAGGACAAAGCTGTCACTTTGGTTTAGCGAATCAGACTATGGAATTGTTTTAATTGTTGTAACTAACGAAGAAACAGTGATAAGAAAAATTGCCGATAATTTTTGTAAAGGAAGGGTAAAAGAGCAGGAGTGACATCGACAGTGCCGCGCTAGGATTGGATAGTGCGCTAGTCACGTGAACACAGAGACAAAAGTGACATAGAAAAGTGCCGCGCTAGGATTGGTTGGTCCGCGGACGAAGGGAATCGTTCTGATTGGTGTGTTGGTGTGAGTCGCGCTGTGATTGGTTGAAGTTCCGTACACGGAACAGTGCTGGTTTGAAGAGAAAAACCAATCGAAAACATGCCGTATTACGAGTATGAAAGGGAGAGAACGTCATGGACGACAAAAATTAAGAATTTCTTTAAGAAAGACAAAAAGGTTGTGACTAGAGAGGGACAAGTAATTCCTCCGCCGAAATCAGCAGCTTCACATATGATGCTGAAATATGGATATCATACATGCATATGGTTAGAAAATTGGTGCATTAGCTTTCCCGGAGAATGGTTCATTTAGTGTAGCGGTTTTGCGAAATTTGAGAGAAAAGATGACAAATTTAGAACCTAGACCTAGACCGACACAGTTTGAAGCGTTGACGGAATGGGAAGATGAGATGTATGAGCGAGAGAGATTCAGAGGTTTAAGGGATCATGAGTTTATGCCTGGAAGAATGTGGGGAATAAATCATGAGGATAGAATAAAACGATGGAGAGGTGCTAACATGACAGGAGGTTTGTTTACGGCTTTTACAGTTGAGGAAGAGACTAAGAGAAAACGTACTGAGAAAAAGAAACATATGGAGAGGGAAAAATATATGCATGAGAGTGAAACGGATGATGAATTGCTGGAAGATATTCTAAATCGAAATCCCCCTCCGTATCAGCAGAGTTCTACAGTGGTGACACCAAATGCGCCACAAATAGAGACTGTGCGAAATAAAAGTCCGGTAAAAAGAATTGAAATAAATAGGTCACAAGATCAAATAAGAACTTCACAAAATGAAGGAGCAGAAAGTGACAATGCAACTGAATTAGCAAGAACAACAAAGGAACTGACTGAGAAAATTAGGGAATTAACGAAAAACATGGAAGCTGTGACTGTACCTGTAACAATAGGTCCAGTAATACCAGTTTTTGAGAATCAGAAAATTGATGAACGGTCTTTAGTGATTCCTATGAGTTCACAATTTCAGAGAGAAAAGAAAGGATGGAACCAAGTGCAAGTACAAGTAATTTGGCTAGTACCTACAGACCAAGTCCACCTACAAATTTGACTGTGAATGAGTGTAATGGTAGAAAAATGCATATGGTAACATAATCTGCAACAGAGACCCCTGAAAAGAGTGGTAATTGGATAGAACTAAATAATACACCCATAGGTCCGACTCCTGATGAGTTAAATGAATGGATGAAGGCATTTAAAATAAAAGAACCAGAAGAAAAACCATTAGATGTAATTAGGTTAAAGATTGACATGGAAGAATTAATTTTAGGGACGATTGGTACAGAAAAGCTAAAAAATTACCAGGATGATGAAATCATGTTTCTGTGCAAAAGTATTACATGGAGAGCTAAAAATTTACATGACAAACTAGAAGAGATAGCAAGTGAAATTGGAGTAGATTTTGCGAAAGTGAAAACATTGCAGAAACCGTACAGAGTAGACTTTTGTGAGAAAGATATTGAAAACTTGAACACAGCAGGAAGGCTGACACAGATAAAAGAGTTAATTGTTTTACTGAGAAAATGGGGTGATGTGGACAGATGGAAAGTTAGATGGACAAAAAAGAATGAGAAAACTGCAGACAAAGCTTCTTTGGCTTTTATGATAACTGAAAAAGAACCTGTTGCAAGAGAATACCCTATGAGAGAAACTCCAGGTGGTAGTTATGTGCATGTTCCCTGGACTAGACAGGATATACTGTCATTTACAAATGAATTCCCGAAGCTAAGAGAGAAACCAGTTGAATGGTACCGACAAGTGGAGAGGTTTGTGAAGGTTTCAAAAGTGTTGTGGATAGATTTAGATGGATTGTTTGACATAGTGGTGCCAACTGATTTGTGGTCTGAGTGTAAAATTACAGTTGACTGGCCAACTACAGAATATCCAAGAGATCCTAAGACAGGAGCTCCAGGTCCTGAGGTGATGAGGAAGTACGATAAGGTGATTACCTTTTTGAAAAATAAGATTCCTCCTAAAGAAACAGATTGGGTAAAAATCGATAGAACTACACAGGAAAGTAAGGAGTCTGTACATGCCTATTATGAGAGGTTGTTGTTGGTTTTCAAGCAGTATAGTGGATATGAGGAGTTGAGTGAAAAAGATATGAGTCATTTCGTATATAGATTTGTGTTTGGGTTGAAACCAGAGATTAGTGAAATGATTAAACAACATATGATTAACTGGCAAAATGGCACGGTAGATGAGGTACTGAGGTATGCTAAGTATTGTAGTGATGATATTGAGAGTAGACAGCGTAAATTGAAAGAGAAGGCAATGTGGGCACAGGTGAAAGTGGCAGAAAAGCAAGAAGCTCAATTGGACAATAATAGTGGGAATGAAACAGGACAGAATAAATCCCGACCTAACATAGGTAAAGGGAAAGGTCAAATGAGTCTAGAGGAGGCAAAGAAAAAATGGCCCTGTCATAATTGCGGAAAATTAGGGCATTGGAGAAACGAGTGTAAGTTCCCACCTAAACCTAATCCGGAAAATCAATCATTAACTCCACAGGTGCAGAATGAGGTAGTTGTTCAACAAGGTCAGGTGCCACAACCACCACTTCCCAACACTGTTAACCAGCAAAGATACAGTACAGAAACAGGATTCTACGGAGGAGAGCAGGTAACACAGTTGCCCCGAGCAGCTAACATTTCTCAATATTGGTTGCGACAGAGTGAGGATGAGTCGGATGAAAGTTTCTGACGGTGCCTAGGAGAGGGAATAGAGTGCGTACCTGGCGCAACTCTAGATGTAGATCAGTCTGGTCCCTTTGTGGATGGAGAAGTGAATGGTGCAAATGTAACATTCCTTGTCGATACTGGAGCTACCCGTTCTACTGTTAGATCAGTGGAAATTCCAAACCTTCCTCTCTCAGGTGAATACATCCAAGTAGTTGGAGTAGCGAATCAGCAGATTAAAACACCACTTACTGAATTAGTGGAAGTAAAAATTGGTTCTTTTAGCAAAATGCATAGATTCGTAGTGTGCGATTGTAGTCCCGTAAATCTCTTAGGTCGTGACCTTTTGTGCAAAATGAATTGCACAATTTATTGTACGCCAGATGGAATTGGATTTCAGACCCCAGATGAAGATGTATTGTATAAAGTAACATTGATGAATCAGGAACCTGAAATGAATGGTTTGTTTCCTGCATTTGATGCAGAAAAACTTCCAAAAGAACTGAAAAATGCAGTGAAAGAAAATGTGTGGGATTTTACAGGAGAAGATATTGGATTGATGAAAGAAGTAGATCCCGTAAAAGTAACAGTAAAAGAAGGAACAACTTACCCAAATACGCCACAGTATAAATTGACTCCAGAAATAATTGAAGGAATAACTCCTGTAATAAATAAAATGATCGAACAGGGAATTCTAAAAGAAATAATGAGCAGTCCATGTAATTCACCTATTATGGGACTGAAAAAGCCAAACGGAACATATAGAATAGTACAGGATTTGAGAAAGATCAACAAAATAGTTGTGCCTTGTTGTCCAATAGTGCCAAACCCTGCAGTAATTCTATACCAAATTCCACATGAAGCTGAGTGGTACACAGTGATAGATTTGTGTCACGCATTTTTCTCTATTCCTTTACATCCAGATAGCCAGCCATTATTTGCGTTCCGGTTCGGAGAGCGTATTTTGGCATGGTGCCGAATTCCTCAGGGGTATACAGAAAGCCCCTCAATCTTTAATCAGATTTTAAAGAAGTCCCTGGAAGATTTGAAAATGCCAGAAAAGTCAGTGATGGTGCAGTATATCGATGACCTGTTGGTGGCATCGAAAACAAAAGAAGCATGTGTAAGCGATACAATTGCTTTACTGAACCATCTAGAGAAAAGAGGACATAAAGTGTCCCCTTCGAAATTGCAGTTTTGTCAAAAAGAAGTCCAATATTTAGGGCATAAAATTGAGAAAGGAGTGCGAAAGATAGCGACAGAAAGAATAAAAATGATTCAAGGAATGAGAGCACCAATGACGCAAAGAGAGGTAAGAATGTTTCTGGGAATGGTTGGATATTGCCGACAATGGATAAGTGGTTTTTCCTTGATTGCTAAACCATTACAAAAACTGACCAAGAAGGATGTAAAAGACCCTTTTGAATTGAATGACGAAGAAATGAAATCTTTCAAAGAGTTGAAAAAGAAATTGTGTGAGGCCCCTGCTTTAGGAATGCCTGACTATGAAAAGGATTTTGAATTGTACTGCAGTGAAAGAGATGGATGTGCATTTTCAGTACTGGTACAAAAACATGGAACAATGAAGAGACCAATTGCTTATTTTTCAGCTGTTTTAGATCCTATAGCAAAAGCGTTGCCTGGATGTCTGAAAGCTGTTGCTGCTACTTGTGTAAGTCTGGAACAAAGTGAAGGTATAGTGATGGGGTATCCATTGAGAGTATATGTTCCCCATTCAGTAGAGATTCTTTTGACAAGAACAAAAACACAGTACATGACACATAGTCGGCTGACTAAGTACGAAAAAGTAATCTTGAGTGCAGAAAATGTGACCATAGATAGATGTATGAATGTGAATCCTTCGACATCATTGCCAGATGAAGAGAGTATAATTGAACAAGATGAAGTAGATCATGATTGTCTGAATGTGCTGGAATATTGCACAAAACCAAGAGCTGACATAAAGGATGAGCCTTTAAAAGAATCAGATTATGTCATGTTTGTGGATGGCTCATGCTTGAGAACGAAAGAAGGAGTTCTAAGCGCAGCTTACGCAGTGTGCACAGTGGCAACTGTGATGGAAGCGTCTTGTCTGAAAGGAATAAGGTCTGCCCAAGTTGCAGAACTGATTGCTTTGATTCAAGCATGTAAGTTGGGAAGAAATGTACGAGTTACGATTGTGACCGATAGCCAGTACGGTTTCGGTATAGTGCACGATTTTGGTCAGATTTGGTCACAAAGAGGTTTCTTGACGTCTGCAGGAACACCTATCAGAAATGGAGATTTTGTTAAGAAACTGCTTGAGGCGATACAGCTGCCTAAGCAGATAGCTGTAGTGAAATGCAAAGCACATAAGAAAAATGAAGATTACATAGCTGTTGGTAATAATTACGCGGACGAGATAGCCAAATATTGTGCAGAGAACATGGTATCCCTAAATAAGAATCGCGAAAGGGAGCATATCTCTTCTCCTTTGCTTTTTACTAACACTGTCGAGACATGGGATGAGGTGAGACAGTTACAGGAAGTTGCAAATGATGAGGAAAAAGATTACTGGATAAAAGCAGGATGTAGAAGACAGGAAAACAATGGTGTGTGGGTTTACAGAGATGAAAGACCAGTTATGCCTGATAGCATGATTGCAGACATGGCACGGATGTACCATGGACAAGCTCATATTGGGAGAGATGCAATGATCAGACTTTTTAGACAAACATGGTATAACCCAAAATTCAGAGCCATAGCTGAAAGTCTTTGTCAAAGATGTCTTATTTGTCAACAGTTTAATCCAGGAAGAAAGACAATAGTGAGTCTAGGAACAATAGGACGAGAAGGAGGTCCGTTCACTAGAATGCAATTAGACTTCATCGAAATGCCCCCTTGTAACAGACTAAAATATGTTCTAGTGGTCGTCTGTTTGTTTTCTCGTTGGGTGGAGGCATACCCCACTAGAAGGAATGATGGAATAACGGTAGCAAAACTTATGCTGCGAGAGTTCATTCCAAGGTATGGTTTTCCAGTCACGGTTGAGACAGATAGAGGAACACATTTTCAAAATGAGTTGATTCAATTAATTTGTGAAGCATTAAGTATTAAACAAAAACTGCATTGTGCATACAGACCAGAGGCTTCTGGGGTAGTAGAGCAAATTAATGGAACAATTAAGAACAGGTTAGGAAAAATGTGTCAAGCTACAGGACTCAAATGGCCCGATGCACTGCCCCTTGTCCTGATGACCATCAGAAGCATTCCTGAAAAGAAAACTGGACTTAGTCCCCATGAAGTGATCATGGGACGAGCAATGAGACAAGCACAAGTACCTGTCAACAAGTTATTGACTATAACTGATGATCTAGTACTGGATTATTGCAAAGGACTGGCTGATGTGGTGCGTTCTGTGTTTCATCAGGTTGGACCGGATGCGACCACTCTTGAAAGAAAACCAGCCCACGACTTGAATCCAGGAGACTGGGTCCGCATAAAAATCCACAGGAGAAGAAACTGTCTAGTTCCTCGCTGGGACGAGCCACGACAGGTAATCCTAGTGACAACAACTGCAGTCAAGTGTGCAGGAGTGAAAAACTGGGTCCATGCCAGCCACACAATCAGAGTTCAAGAACCTGCAGATCGACATGTGAGTCGACGTCTGGAAGTGTGGGATAAGAGTTCAGCGACTGGGACAGAAAGAATAAGAGAAAGGGTGCCAGAACTTGAAGATCGACCTGAAAGTCGACATCTGGAAACCCCAACTGCAAGCACCTCTAAAGAGGAAGAAGAAGAAGAAGAAGGAAAAATTACAGAAATTCCAGAACTTGAAGATCGACCTGTAAGTCGACATCTGGAAATATCTGACACGAGTTCAGGATCTGATGATTCAGTTGAGAACTGTGAAGAATTTCGAAGGAGAACTTGGGGATTTAAACCAATTAGAGAAGAGAATGAACAAGAAAATGATCTAAATGAGCAACCAAGTACAAGTTATGGTGGAAATCCTTCAAAAGTAATATTAATAGACAAAGTAGGGAAAGAGACAAATAAAAAGTTAGAAAATCGAGAAGAACCCCGAGGAGCAATAGGGACAGATAGTGAAACAAAAGAACAGGGAAAATTAGAAGCAGAGAGTGAGATAAATACCAATTCGGAAGAACATCGAGGAGGGACAGTAATAAGGGAACACAAGAAGGAGAAGACAGATCCACCAGTAAAAGAAGATGAGATCATAAGTTTCAAAATAAGAGACAATTGTGAAAAAGTTGAAACAGAATCTGAAGAAAGCGGAGAAGAAGAGAAAACAAGAACTGAATCAAGAAAAAGAAACTGGAAATCAGAAAGAGGAGAAAAAGAAGGTGAAGCCAAAAGGCCAAGAAAAGGAGACAATTGGCCCAGCAACTATATAAGAAAATTGAGATACAGAATAATCAGAACAGGAGAAAAAAGTGCTGAACAGGTGAATGAAATAACAAGTCAAAAGGAACAAGAAAAGCCAAGTGGAAAACGATTGCAAAAGTCTAAAAGAACAAAGAAAGTGAATTCGAAATACAAGTCACCTGAGTGGTTGTACATCGCTCTAACTGATTACAAAGAAGAAGGAAACACTCACGAGAACCCAAGACTAAGAAACCGAATGGGTAAAGGTGAGATGCAACAAACCTGAAGTGAAGACTTAAAGTGCTTCTGCCGGATGTGACAATTTTACTGGATATGACAAATCACCGGATGTGACAACGAAAGAATTCTGAAAAGAATTAAAAGAAAGTACCAAGCAAAGACTTTTGAAAGCAGAGTGGCATCTAAGTCATTTCTGAGGTGTAGTGACACAATTTTCTGAGATTTAACAAAAGATAAAAGCAAAATGGAGAATACTAGAGATAGAAGGGATAAATGTGAGTTTGTAAAAAGATGGTGTAAAATGTGCTGCTTTTGTACAGGATTATTAATGACAGTATGGATAGTTTTAGCAATCACAATTCCTATTAGTATAGCTGTAATAGAAGCAAAGAATGATACTAAACCAGAAAAAGAAACTAATATTAAAGAACCAGTTATTTTAAGAAGTAGTGCAGAATTACATAAGGATAAGTCAGTAACAGACTTTTCTAAAAATGTTTTTACAAAATTGTTGTACGAATATGTAGAGACAATGGATGTGAGAGATTGTTATGTTTGTATGCAGTTGCCTGCATCAGTGTCAGAAGGTGTGACTTATCATCACCTACCTCTAACTTATGGAATAACCTGTAGTGTCATAGCAAGTTTATTTTATAAAACAGGTAGATTAGAGTTTTATTACACTGATATAGATAAGATTTTTGCAAATGTTCCTGTAGTTCCAGAACTTAACAAAGTAAAACAAGCAAAGGTTTTAGGAGAATTCTTTTTAGAGCATAGAATTTTAACATTAGAAGAAATAGCTAAAAACAACCTTACCTGTGAGTTAAAGAAAGAAGAAAAGGTATTTTTAGAAATGGTTGAAGAAAGGAGAATGAAATTTCAAAGAGAAGCAATAAAAGAGAAAGGAACACATCTATGGACGTTTGAGGAAGAAAATCATGAAGGGAAAAAGATAAATGCAGCAATGACATTAGATTGGCCGCAAACAGGAAAGTTGTGTATTAGGAGAAATAAGACAGTCTATGACAATTATTTTGTAGGTTCCAGTATCTGCCATGACAATTATCAAATTTTGGGAGGTTGGGGATTCAAAGGTGGAAAAGATCCAATATTTCCAGGTATCTATTATATTTGTGGGAATAGAGCTTATTACAGGTTACCGGACCATTGGTATGGAACTTGTTATGTAGGCCTGGTCTTTCCAAAAATCTTTCATATGGACAGAGAAGAAAAAGGAACATACAAGATGATTAATAGCTTTACACGTAGAAAGAGGGAAAGTTTTTCAGAAATTGTAGGTGATATTTTTGGAGCATTAATACCAGCAGTGGGAATATCTTTGAATGCATTTAAAATTCGGAAGTTATCCACAGTAGTAGATCGTTTGTCTACAGATACTGCGGGAGGGTTCTTGATGGTAAATACCGAAATGGTTGCCATGAGAGCTATGGTGATGCAAAATCGGCTTGCCCTTGATATTCTTTTGGCAAAAGAGGGTGGAGTTTGTGGAATGCTGAAAGTCCAACATTGTTGCACTTACATTCCTGATAAAAGTGAAAATATACAAAAGTATATTACAAATATTACAAATTTGCACAAAGAACTAGTTCCACTGGAGGTTGAAAGTGTCCTGGGAAAACTTGGTAGAGGGTTTTCTTCAGTAGCAAATTGGTTAACAAGAATGAGTAGACTAATGATAGGGAAAGTTATAATAATAGCAACAGTAGCAATATTGTTAGCCATGGTGTTGAAAATTGTAATAACGTGTATAAAAAGAAAAGTAAGACAAAATAAGATAAAAAGAAATAACAGAATAATGAAAGAGAGAGAGAGAGAAATGGGTGAAATTGAGTTAGAGAAAATGAAAGAAAGCATGTATAAAGAGACAAGAAGACAAGATGAAATGGAAACAGATGTATAACTAACCAAAAGCAAAAGGATGAAAGACATATGCTGCCTGAAAAAGAAGTATAACTTGGGTTTTATGTGGTGATTTAAAAATCACCAAAGGGGGAGTTGATGGAGCAGAGAAAATAAAAATTTTTAACCCCTAACAAATTTTATAAATAATTAATAAAAATGTTCGTTTAAATGTATTAATCAACAATGTACGTGAGGGAAGGGTAACACGCAAGTATATATGCTGAATAATCTATTAACGAATGTCTGTGTGTCTAATTATAACATAAAATAATTGCGTACTAAATAAATAATAAATGCATGATTTGTGCTTCATAGAATATAAACGTGTCGTTGCAAAAACAATAGTGATGGTAAGTAAGGAACAGCTTAAATGTTGCTTTCTGCTAGGTAATAACTAATTGGGGTACGTAGATGACGGGAGGGAAACGAAAAGGCTATGTTTCTCTATTTTAATTATGTTTTGTTTATTTCTAAATAGTGCTTCTAAGTCTAATCGAGTGGCGATATAAAATGGCTGCCGGTTATTAAAGTACGCATGCGCTAAGAAAACGCGTGACAAGGGAGAAAAAGTTGGAGAAAGGCTAACCACGTGATGGTGCTGAGAGGCTAGGATGCAAGAATGGTCAAGGCTGATGTGACCTAATTGAACTGATAGTGTGCCGTGGTGATCAGCAAAGAATCGTGGGAAACCGTTTTAAGAGAAAGGACAATGCCTGCAGAGTTCTCGAATGTATCGAAAGAAGTTACAAATGTACTGATCGAAGCGGATGGAAACATGTCTTGAACTGTGAGAAAGGAAATGAACATATACATTCCAAAAGAACAAGCTGGATCCGGGAGAACTTGATTAAGAATGAATAGATGAAATGAGTGGACCAATGAAAGAAAAGCGCGTTATTAATGTTGCAACAATTTAGTTAGCAAAGTTAGAATTAGGGTATAAGAAGGCCTACTCTTAGTGGGAGGGGGTAGTCAGAGTCAGAGTCGGTGTTGGAGTTGGTGGCTTCCAGTGCTTGGTGTTCCAGATCGATCCATTTTACTGAGCGGGAGATGCTGAAAGACTGTTAGATGAGACGGGTTGCGGTAGCTGATGCTGACGAGCTGAAGTTTCTGTTGCTGTCTTATTTTTCCAGTTGAGTATGAGAATCAGGTTATTTTTAAATCTTAAACTTAGGTTAGAAATCATTAGGCTAAATTAGGAAGATAGGCAGGTAATTAGGGTTTTGCTTCATGACAAAATTTCCTTTCTGCAATAAAAATTGATTTTGCTTAATAAATATTTGAATTAATAATGAATGAATAATTGAATAAAAAGTCAAAATTCTTTTCCATGCCTTTAAAATTATATAAAATTTAAGATTCTTAAATCAAACGACTCAGTGGTTATTTTACTAAATGATTGTGAAACTAGTGATTGGTTATTGTGATTTAGCTGGTCTTAATCACTATGAACTGATTTCTTACTAGATGATCCATCGACAAAACAATGAGCAGGAATATCTTAAGAAATAACTAAGAAAGCGATAGGTTAAGGTAATAAGGTATCCCGGCTCCTTCCAGCGGTACATCATGATGTTTTTCATTTAGTTTTCCTATTCTCCTAGGAGTATAGAATTTCGTAAAGGTGTAGAGGAAATCCAGGTGTGTGTGTGTGTGATAGGCGATGTTATGGGCCCCATCGTCATGTGGATGTGAGAAAATATAAGTCGCCCCTGGATGACCGATAAGTGACCTAGGAGGAAAATAGTTTTTATTGTATCCGCTGCATCAGGATCCATGAGGAAGCTTGTCTTATTCCTAAACTGGGAGTAAAATACAACTATTCACAACAAAATGCTTTGTTAATGACTGGTGTAATCCATGTGTAATTCACAACTAGGACAGGAGTAAGATGCTACTACTCATAGAAAAATGTGCAAAGGTTGAAGAATGAGTGCACGTAAATGGAAACAGAACCAGAAAATGGGCAACTTTTATTCCTTCCCTCTTGCTAGTCGTGCTGCAGATGAGAGCAGGTGCACAACCGTGCAAAGCTTCTGAGCCTACTGACAAGTGGCGTAAGGAAACTTGAGGGGACCCCCCTGCAAAGTACACAGAGCTCTCCCCCCACCCCCAAACCCAGTCAGGAGCTCTCAGGCCAGGGAACCGCCAACCCCCCCATGCACAGTGACGGAGGGGGCCCCTTGGAGCTCGGGCCCCCCTTTGCTCCGCGGGGGCTATGGGGCTAATGGTACGCCACTGCTGTTGGCCTGTATCCTCAACCGGCTTCCGTAGAGTGCTTTACTTGTCAGTCGTCTGTCAGCAGGCATTGCTTGGAAGTACTGCAGCTCCTGCCTCCCAGGCAAGCACCAATTTAGTTTTAAGAGCATCCATCTGACAGGAGGTTCCCTCAGTTATTCCTCATTGCACCATGTCTGGCCGAGCCGCCTGCCCCCGGCACTGGCGCTGCTGGAGAGGACACGGGGAGCCATACTCAATAGCACAGGAATCACAGTGCCAGGGTCACCATCGCTCAGGGTAAAGGGAGGGAGCTGAATGCAAGTGTCTTTGCACTCACATTTGTTAAGACTTGTTAAAGTTGGGTTTAGAAAGCCTTCATGTTGGCTTATGCCCAGCAGGTTTAAAGGCACTGTGTCAGTGGGCTCAGAGATAAGGAAATGTAACAAAATACATACCTACTCAGTGCATGTTGCTGCTTCATCTTACAAGTCATCAGAACATCATCCCACAAGGGTCAGTTTTGAAGGACTCTGAGGACATTTACTGGATAAACTCGAGCCTCTTCAGAGTCAATTTGATTCCCTGGTTTATTGTTGGGGCGCGATTGTCCCCCTGCATAATGTACAGGAGTCACCCACGCCCTGTGAGTCCAAACTGGGAGAATCTGTGAGACTGGTTTGGGGATTTTGCTCAAGCCACACACTGATTTAGTGAGTGAGTGAAGTCCAAGGCCTCCTCTTGAGTATGATGGACCCCAAACCTGAAGGGTTGCATAAGTGCACCTTCATAGTGACAAAACAAAAGGACTACTGTCCCAACGCTGGAACAGCTGTGTGCTCTATCAATCTGCCATTCATTCATTTATTCATTCAGGTTTCCCCTTAGAAGTTGCTTAGGTCCTTTCTGATAGGAAGGTGGTTAATGTGTATTTCTGTAAATGCCATTGTTGGATGGCAGGAGGTGCGGGGTGAGGACTGCAGTATCTGATGTTAGGGATGAAGGGTTCCTTTGAAGGGGAGCAGACCTTTCTCCCTTCCTGATCTCTGTCAGAAGTGGTCTAAAATAGCCAGGGTGAAGCCTGCTGACACCTCTTTTGTGCCTCTGTGGTGGGTGTTCCACCGGGAGACGGCCCTGCTGTGAATAGGAAGATGGCCTGGCTTGGACACATGAAAGAGAATCCGAACCAAACCTGTTCAATGAAGGCAGCATTGGAATCTACATCCTCTGTTTGCAAAAAACATATACAAGTAGGAGATGCTGGCCCACTTGTTGCTCCAGTTCCAAGTTCACCACTTGCACCACTCTGAGTGCCCTGACTGTTTGGTCGGACCTGGGGCCGACCAAAGCAGTCATGCGCACTCTACATTTTCTCTATGTAGGCTGCAATGGCCTCCCTACAGGTGCCCAGCTGGGCGCTGTCCGGGACTCCCCACCAATCACAACGCTGCCATTGCAGCGTTGTGATTGGCTTACAGGAGGGGAGGGAGCATGCCTATTCCTGTTCCTGTTCAGGAGCAGCAGACGCGGCGGGGGACCCGGCCCAGGAGCAGAGACGGCGCGGGACAGGATCGGGCAGCTAAGGTAAGTTATTTATTTTTTAAAATATAATTAAAATAACCCCCCCCCCTCTACGCGCGACCCCCCCGCGTCATGCCGGCCGCGACTGTTAAAGTCTAGCCCTGGCTTTTCCACTTAGCCAACTTGGTTGATCCTGGGCAGATCACGTCACAACCCCATGCTCCAATTTTCTCATCTGCCAAAGCAGTATTTTTTAGAGTCAGCCTAGATGTCAGTCTAGAGCAGAGGTCTTCAAACTTTTGTAGGTTGAGCCCCCCCAGCTGAATTTTTTTAGATGTTGGGCCCCCCCCCACCACCTGACAGAAATTTCTGGAATCTGGTACACTACATAATCGACCGCCACGCGCATATCACGGGCCATATCCGGCAAATAATGTTCAACACAATAAGAGTGTTTAGTAAACTGCAGGTTTGTGAGTGGGTGTGGTGAAATGACAGAGGCTTATTACACAGCTCAAAACACAATTTTCAAGATAAAATGTGCGTAAATTGTTTTTACTAGGATGCTTTGTTTTACACATGACATAGATTGATAATAACACCACCAACATACATGTGACGGGTGTGCCTGTTTTTCGCCACAGAGACGGTCAAACTGTGGATGGATTTTTGCTACTGCCATCCTCAGGTTGTGCTCCACATCCAGTCTTGAACGGTACTTAGTCTTTAATAACGCAAGTGCTGAGAACCCAATCTCACATAAATAGGACGAGCTGAAAGGCAAGAGAGTTTTGATAGCAGTTTCTCTCAAAGCTGAATATACTGCAGACATTTTCAGCCAAAACAGTGACTGTAAGGAGACAGTGTTATTAGATTTTTCGAGCACTCCCTAGCTCAGAGTTGGTACACGAGAAACAATTCTTCTCTGGAAACCATTAACAAACGTTTTAGGCAGCATTATAATGGGATAATTGCCCACCAACCAGTTATGGATCCGAAGACAAAGGTGAAAGTCCACAGAGAGGGCGCTGAACGAACACCTAATTGAGAATTCCTTAGTGGTACGATAAGTTGCTTGCCTGAAGCAGTTGGGGTTTAGGACACGTCGGGCTTGTGTTTAAAAAAAATAGAACTGATAATAAATGAATGATGTTGCCTATTTTACTTCAGAGCAATGTTGTCTGACAAACTTTGTGGTGGCAGGGACATGTTAAGGATTTTGGGTGCCCTGGGCCAATACTATTTTGGGGGCCCCTGTTCAGAACAGCTTTGAGATTAAATGATTCACTTTCAGCTCTGCCATACCCTCTTTAGCCAGGCTACTAACGGTGCACAGGCGCTATGGTCGAAATTCTAAAAGTGTTTACATCTAATATTCAGAGATAATGATGTGTGTTTTCACTGTTGTAACAAAACAGCAGCCCACTAATTTTACAGCAAATAATATCTGTGATATCCTCCAATTTCTCATATGTGAGGACCCGTTGTGATCTAAAATAAACTTTTTTATGGTTGTTGCATGAAACAAAACATTTCTCTGCAAATAGTAATAGACTCTCTCACATCAATCACATTAAAAAGAAATGAAACACAACGGTATTTACAAGAATCTGTTTAGGAATTATTCCCGGCCATCAGAGCAAAAACAGAGCTGCCTCTATCAAGTGGCCCCCTGAAAGGCTGGATTGCAGTGCATGTATATGTGTCCTTTTGTAATTTAGGACGAAAACCTTCATGGGGCACGACATGCCCATACGTGTGTACAGGGGCGCAACTAGACCCGAACTCGGGTGGGGGCTAACACTCCCAGCCAGGGCTGGCCCTAGCACTGGTAGCACACAGTGGAACGGTCTGTTTTGGCGCCCCTCCCCCATTTCCTCCTTCTCCATGAATTTCCTCACTACCACTCACCAACAATGCACCTCATCTCTCTATAGCACCTTTCTGGCAAACATTTCATTTTTTATAGCACTACTCATAGTTTACTCACACTCAGTTCTTTGATCTGCATGGTACACGTTCTTTGTAGCAGGCACATTAAACCTCTGCGCTGTGTGGGTGGCAGGAGTACCCATGTGAGTGCAGGGTGAGGCATGCAACAGTGTGAGAGTAGGGTAAGAGGAATGACTGCAGGGTGAGTGAGATGACCATATGAATTTGGGTGAGGATGTAAGTGCAGAGTGGGAAGAATTAATGTATGGTTAGTGATGGTCTTATTTGAGTGAGATTGCAGATTGAGCAGTAAGGGGGACAGGTGAGTGAAGTGTCACATGAGTACAGGGTGAGTAGTGTGCTTGTGTGACTGCAGGGTGAGGTATAGGGTGAACAGCGCAAGTGCATTGTGAGTGCAGAGTGATCACTGTGAGTACAGGGTAAGCGGGTGAGTGGTGTGAGTGCATCGGGATCAGTGTGAGGGCATTGTGATCGCTGTGAGTGTAGGGTGAGCGTGAAAGTGAAGGGCGAAAATGAGGAACGAGTTGTCTGAATGCAAGGTGCATTTCCAGACACTTGAAGTAACTCAGCAGGTTATTGACGGCAGCGTAGGGTTTCAGATATGTTAAACTATTGCTATTATGGCATTAACCAGGTATCAGGGTGGAGGAAATAAATGTGCTGATCTTACAACAAACTTCCAGTTTTATGATTAGGGTTGCCAGCTCATTATTTTGATGTCCCAGGCGGTACAAAAATAAACAGTCACCTAAAGCTGTATTGTCAGCACTTGTGTGTGCATACTTTGAACAGCAAATATAAATAGAAGCACTTTTAATTGTGGGGCTGCCTGAATGATCCATGCCTGATAATAAAATGGAACAAAGCAGCCCTGCCAAGTATCACGCATCAGGCGTGAGACTAACGCATTTCAGTGTGGTGATCCGCATCACCGCACTGAAATGCATTGTCACGCATTTATAGCGCCTCCTTAGAACGCTTCAGCGAAGAGGAGCGCTGCGAATTAGTACCACACTGAGAGAGCAAAGCTGCTCTTCAGCAGCACCTCCGCGAGCTGCTTGCGACAGACTTGGGGGTTGGCTAGTTGGCTAGAATGTAAAACATTCACCAGTCACCCCAGCAGGCACATCTGACTCACTCAGGATGTCACAAGTGTCACAAGTGTCAAAGCCTAATGCCTGCTGCCGACGCAGCCTGCCAGGACACACTGACTGTGATACACCTATAGGCCGATGGCAGCGCGGCACAGTTTAGCTTTGGCAGGCAGCGCAGCCCGCTGCTGCTGTAGCTCTCGCTGCGTTATGCAGGGCGGCCCGTTGCTGCTGTAGCTCCACCACGTTGTGCAGCGTGGCCCCTGTTATGCGTGGACCTCTTTTACTCCCACTGCGTTGTGCAGCGCGGCTCGCTGCTGATGTAGTTCCACTGCGTTGTGCAGCGCGGCTAGCTGCTGATGTAGCCGGGGCTTAATCAGGATCACCGACCCCTGGCAGATGGCGGGGGCCGCCGTAATGATGGTCTGGTGCCTTAGAACTGTAGCGCGGCCACCCTGCACTGCAGTCCTGTGTTTGGAGCCATGAATGCTACCCTCTGAACCGTGGCGCTGCCCGGTGGACATCGCGGCCGTCCCGACGATTGTTGGTGGATGCAGAAGTGCCACAATGCCTACTTTACATTAATGCTAAAGCATAGTAGATAAGGAGGAGAGCCAGAATACTCGAAGCAGCGGTTACGAATCGATCTCTCATTGAAAGAGTAGACAGTAAGGGCAATCACTAAAGCAGCAGCTGAAAATGAGGATGGCAATCCAGGACTTTTGTTACAGATGGCAATTAAGTTGGAATATGCAAGGCTAGCCTGTCATGGCCTTTGCTGACAAGTAAGTATCACTCATCTAACCTAATTGAATTTACAGTTTACTTTTAGAGGAGCGCCGCACGTCATCATTTACCCTGCACTTTAAGTAAAGTTATAGGTGTGCTGAGCTGTGCATTGCAGTCACTAGTCTGTCTGCAGCAGTCAGTCTGCACAAAGTTGTGTCACTTATTTACTTTACTTTTAGAGGAGTGCCGCGCGTCATCATTCAGCCTGTACTGTAAGTAAACTTACAGCTCCTCTATATTGACTGCAGTCACTGTCTGCCAGTCTATATCATGGTTACACATTTCTTTAACAGTACGATCAGGTTACAAGGGCACTAGGTTAGTGTCTTTCCATTTCTCGTGCTTTAAAGCACTTTTAAGATCTTCTTAGAGTTTCTTGTTGCTCAAATGGGTATTTCTGCTATTTATTTGTTGCCCTTGTCTTCATTGCTTGATTTTTGCTCGTGAGAAAGTGTCACTCATAGTCATTGAAATGTCACTCATAATTTCTCTGAAATTATGAAAATGTCACACATAGCGTCCTGAAACCTTGGCAGCTATGACAAAGACAGAAAAGTCACATTACAAATGTATACATACTTCTTTATAAGCATATTTAGTGTCAAGACAATCAATTTGCAGGCTGTTTAAACAACACATGGCTGGCTGGCATTTTTCTTTTGGCAACTTGAAGCCCTGTGGGCGTTGCGCGCCTGCTTGTGTAAATTTAAAAGAAACTTTGTCTCCTTTCTGCTAAGAGCTAACCCTCCCAGGACAGGGTTAAACTGGTAGAGTTGAAATGCTTCAGCTGCAGTGGGAGGCAGGATGTCTCCTCTGCTAAAACTGAAAGAAAGGAACAGGCAGTCATTTCAGCTGCAGTGGGAGGCAAGGAGTCTCCTCTGCTATGAAATCGAACGTGAAGGAACAGGACTGTCTGTTCGTTTGCTTTCGGTTTTAGCAGAGGAGACCCTGCCTCCCACTGCAGCTGAAGCATTTCAGCTCTACGAATTAACCCCCTCCTGGGAAGGTTAACTGTTAGCTCTTTACATGACAAAAGCACGGGCACGTCGTGCCTTATCTATTTCATCTCCCTCCCCCCTCCAACCCTCTGTTACCGGAGCTCTACAATAAACAATTCCCATTTGAAATGGGTGAAGACTTGCGAAGTTGCGATGCGGGACAGTAAAAGACCAACAAAGGGAAGATCTTAGTGCGGAGTGCGCGCCCCCCCTGAGATGGTGGCGCGCCCCACAGATTGAAGAACTCTGGTCTAGAGCGTGGCGGGAAACAACGAGCGGACATTACTGCTTTTGTTTGCTCCGTGAATGCGTCTTGACAATTACCGATAAAGCAACATTAGAATGCCCTCTGCCCCAATAATCCAAGGCCCGGCTTCGTCGTCCACTCGTCATCATTTTACAGATTTCTCAGAAAGGCCCCGTCAGAAAAGAGCAGCAGTTTCCAGTGGAAATAAAGAGGGAAACCACAGAAGAGACTGCGAGCAGCGGCAGCGGCATTACATCTCTCGAGCAGGAATGCTAGAGAGAGGAACGGAAAAGTGAAAAAAATCCAAACTGCTCAAATAATCTCAAGCGAGTGCAGAAACCGTCACCTGTTGGTGATTTCACTTCCTCTGTTGATGATTTGACTGTAGTGTATTTGAAACTAACATTGGCCTGCAGTCACATTTAAACCCTTAGTGAACTGACCTGTATAGAATGTGTCTCAGTCGAAATAATTTTGCAACGCATGGATGCGATTTCGATTTGAAGATTGTGGGACACACTCAACTAATTGTGGGTATTGCTGAAGGGTGGCAGTGGTGCAGCAGTACGCTGTTCCCAGGAGGGTTCAGAGAAGTGCAGTTTCATAGCTCATCTCCCGGGGCCTGTAATCCAATATTCCGTCAGTGGGGCCTTGATTTCTGAGCTGTGGCCGCGGAATTTTACCCTTAAAATGCCACTGTGCTGATTGGATGGATACGATTTTCTTTGTCCCACCGCACTGGCAACTTCAGAAATTGCTTGGAATATATTTTACACTAATTGCGTGTCTTTCTCTGCTGTTTTTCCACCAGCGACTCGAAAGATCTTTAAACTAGATATGTTTCCAGAGAGGTGGGAGTTTAAGAAAAAAGAGGGAGATTTTTAGACATGGTAGAGGAGAGGGAGTATGGGGCGAGAAAATGGAGAGGGGGACTGGGCACGGGTAAAATAAAGGAGAAGTGAACTGAAAGGAGATAGTGGGAGGAAGAGGCGAGGTGGGATTGAGAAAAATGAGAAATGTGCAGATATCGGGAAGCTAAATATGAAGCCATAATACTTTGGGGCATATTAGCAAGGAAGTGGCGATGAGAGGCGTTAGCCTCCCTGGCTTAACGCCTCTCATCGCCACTTCGGAAGCGCCAGGCTGCACCAGAGTGCAAGGGTGTCTGCGAGCAGGGAGGTTTGTTTATGTACAGGAAGGTGTTCTTTCCTGTACATAAACAAACCTAAAATGCCAGTTTGTAACTTACGTTTGTGCTGCTTCATGCAGCACACATGTAAGTTACAAAATGGCATTTTAAAAAAAGGTTTGTTTATGTACAGGAAGGGACACCTTCCTGTACATAAACAAACCTTGGCATTTTGCTTTTCAATGTGTGCTGCACAAGGCAGCACACATGGAAAAGCAAAATACGAGGAGAAATGAAGCATTTCTCCTCGTATCGCCACATTAAGACCAGGGTTTTCCTGGTCTTAAGTTCGGCGCTGCCACCTATAATCGCCTCTCTTGATAATAGGTGGCAGAGTCAAAGTGAATGGGTGTTGCGGTGGAACGCCCACCGCAACACCCACTGCATGCCCCTTTCATGCTAAATTTAGTGTGAAAGGGGCACTATTATCAAGGCAGCGTTAAGCCAATTAACGTGGCTTTAAGCCACATTAAGTGGCTTAACGCTGCCTTGATAATAGGGAGCTGACCCTATCGCCACCACAACGTCACAAAAAGTGAAGTTGTGGTGGCGATAGGGGCTTGATAATATGCCCCTTTGTGTTTTTTATAGCGCCACTCTGCCATTGTTTGGGCCTTGAGGCGATGACAGCTATCCGAAGGGTGCGTTTCTGCTAAAGATAGGGAATATTGCTTGCACTCACAAGGGGAGGAAAGGAGTAAAAGCTCTTTGGGAGAAGGAGGGGAGTAGGAAGGTAATACTTATGAAGAAGATGGAGGGAACGATAGGGGAGACATGGTAGGAGACACAGAGAGAGACAGAGCTGGGAAAAAAGATATGGCGGCGGAGGAGCATGGGGCAGACGAGAAGTGTAGGAGAAAGAAGTGTAGATACGAGGGGGGGGCAGATAAAGGGCACCGGAATAAGAGAAGCGACTCAGAAACCTCGTGAATTAGAAAAGGGAGGAAAATGGGGCAGGGGAAGGGCATCAAGAAAGGAGCTGACGAGGGGGCACGTTGTGGTGGGAAAGGGAATGAAACGGACAGAGATGGGTGAGACAAAAGGAGACATGCGAGGAGATGGTGGGGAATAAAGGAAAGACATGGGAAGGAGAAAAGCAAAAGAAGGAGGAGCGAGCTGGGAAGAGATGAGAAGAGGCAGGCAAGGGGCAAGGGGCGGATACAAGAGGGCAGTGATGAGGAGGACATTAATGTAAAAGGACAGAAAATTCACCAGAGTCTACTACACCTGGATGCAGCACCATTACTAAAGATGATGTCATACTTGTATGTGGTAAAACACTGATTTTGTGTTGAAAAACGTTAACATTCTTATGTAATAATAACTACCCATTTTCTTTCCGAAGGCTGGACCTGAAAAAATTGCAACCTTTAATGGTGTTACACACAGAGCATACCTTTACCACAAAGAATAAAAAAACTGGTGAAACGTGCCCTCGATCATCCATTTGCCTCCTACCCACTATCATCAACTTTCCCAAGGCACAGAGAGCTTATTGTACACTTGCATTTTTCATCAAGGCCGTTGTCATTACACACATTTTTCCCTATGGATTGAGCTTTCGGAATTGGGAACACGACAACAGAAAATCCTGTCCATTTTAATATCTTTCACGATTTTCCACCTCTTTTGTGAGAGACATATCCACAAAAGTATGCGCTCAGCACTACTTTTTTTTTTTAATATAGTGGATGTTTGTTTATTTATGTAGGTCTCAACTCCGCTGTTTTTAATTTCCTAAAATGGTATCCCCTTTTCTATTTTTATGCCCATTTTTTGTAGACTTTAATAATAAGAAATGAAATCCCTGCCCTGTACAGAAAACCCCGCAGTCGTATTGACTGATCCGGGAACATTTCCTGCAAAGTTGACAGACCTACCGTGCAGAAAACCTCAGGCTGTTAACACGTCTCTTCAAACAAAAACAGACTAATTCGGATTTTGGCGGGAAGGCAGGAAAGGCGAAAATGGCACCGGCCTGAATACGAACAACAGCTAGCAGGTCTGTGCCTGTCCCAACGCCCATAATAATAGACTTACTAATTAACAAAGGAAGTGTCTTTTCAGGCATCAAACTCCTCTGTCTGCTGACGGCCCAACGGGGTGAATTGCCTTTCTCTGTTAATGTCACTCAGTCTGTGGCCTATCATCCCTGTGTTCTTCAGTTAGAAGAGTTGCAACTGCTATAAAAGTAGCTGGTGTCATTTTATGTCATTTTTAGGTCTCGCCTAGCGTTGCAGCGCGAATGCGCTGCCATCGCTTTACGAGGCATGCAGTATACACTATAGTGTGGAAGCTTCGTGGAAGCTCCGCCCACTCTCCGGCTCATCTTCTTCATTGGCTTAGGTTATAAATGCTGTCTTCCGATTGGTTTTAAGCTTGTTAGTCCCTCCCCATGACAGCCATGTCAGTCATTTGTATCCTTCTATGGCTACTGGCCCCTTTACAGCACAGACTACTTTCTTCCCGTGCCCCCCCTCCCGCAGTCCGATGCCTTCTCGCCGCTCCCCCCCCTCGTGCCTCGTCGCTCGCACGCATTGCCATTTGCAATGCAATAGGTCTCGCGTAAATGCGAGTCCTATTGCATTGCCAATGCTTGTTTAAATGGGTATTGGAGTGCTTTACATGAGCACCGCTGATGTTACACAATGACACATTTATTTTCTGGTACGCATGGGGAGATTAAGTGATTTGCCCAGAATCACCGATGTCGAGCGGACGCCGAGGCTAGTTTCATCTGGTTCCGCCCCGCATTGATGTTGTTCACTTCTGCCCCGCATTGACGTCACGAGACAGTGAGAGTCTCCTCCATGGCTGCCATTGGTGAATTCTTTAAATGCCCTTTATATGATTGGCTGCATTTAATGCCGGCTTTTTTGCAAGTGCTTCTTGCTAGGAGATGTTGCTGCTGTTTGAGGAGCGCCCAAGACAGCAAATATTAGGGGCCGGAGCAGCAGCAACGGGGGAGATCCTGAGCCGGAACAGCAGCTCCTGCCACCCAGTGCAGCCCGGCCCCTCCGGATCAGCACCTACCGGATTCAGCCCCGCAGCGACCCCAGAGCAGTCACCAGGTGAGACTGTCTGCATGTTATCCTCAGAGCAGGCATCACCTGTGTGCAGCGGGTCGGGCTCACTCTGGATGCGACCATCTGTGCCTCACTGGGTGGGTGCCTTCTTTTCTCTCTCGGGTTATGAGGAGTGCGTCTTTCCCTCTGGGGGGGGCAGCGTCTGCTTAGGCGTGCTGTGCTACCACCTCGCCAGCCCTGCCAAGTCCCACTAATCTTGCATTAGTATAATGCATTCTGTACTTTTTTGCAGGTGAGACCCCAGGCCTCAGCTTGCTGAATGTGAGGGCGGCAGCCGAAAAACAGGCCGGGTACAGAGAGCTCATTACACCCCCACCGTATCAAACATTCCCAGCAGAGTGGTAGATAAATAAGCAAAGTGCATATTATGTTTTAAGAAAACATAATTTTTTTCGTTCTGTGGTTTTTTCCCATTTGAAAACTTTTACGTTTTGCACATTACCCAATAAAACATTTGTTTGCACAAAGCATAAAGTGCAAAACCATGTTTACCCTAAATTTTATGAGTGTCCTGATTTGATTCCTTACTAGGAAGCCCCCCCACCTCAGGATTAGGAGACGAGAGGCCCCCATGCACCGTGGAGCATGCAGAGCCCTTCCATTTTTGGTGCTTTGCAGCAGTAAGATCTTAGTTTCTCGTTGCTCAAATAAGTGTAACTTCTGGATATCTATGTTTCCCTTGTCTTCATTGCTTGATTTTGCTAGCGAGAAAGTGTCACTTATAGTCTTTAAATGTCACTCATAATTACACTAAAATTATGAAAATTTCACACAAGCAATCTGAAACCTTAGCAGCCATGCCTCTCTCCATATCCCTATCCCAGGCCTTTGCATCTGCACCTGCCAGCTGCCCTCCATGCTCACTACCACACTCACCTGGCCATACATCTCAAGTTATCCTATCTCAAAGGCCAGGAGCCCCCAAACATTTGCATTCTGGGACTCGTAGTTCTGGGTTTACGCTGAAAGCTGGGTGGCCTAATTACACTTCACTTGGACCCCTTGAGATCGTGAACTATGCCACTCACCCATCCTGGTAGCTGACGAGGATTAAACGCTGTTGAATGAGATGCAGCCTGTTTAGGAACATGTCTCTTACATGTGTCCAGATTGACGACATCCTCTCAGTTCATTTCCATACTCTTAAATCCTACACTTTCATTATCGTAGAACCCTAACAAGCATCAGGCATCACCACTGCGCAATAGAAATAGCATCTATGCTAGCAAACTACTTACACACTTTACATATCGCTGCTGAAGCAACACCTACATTGGCTAAAATCTCCCTCGTGCAGCGCCCTCCTCCACCAGAAGGTCTCCACTTCATGGTCAGTTTCAGCACAGGGCAGAGGTGTTTCTGAAGGCTCAGTTAATGCCTACTTTAGGGTATCCATGGGGTACACTTGAATACAAGCCTCTCAATGAGAGTCTTTTACAGAGTTATTGCCCTGAAAATCTGGGACAGACCCTGCCCTCTTAGAGCGATGCTGGACACCCTTGGAGGGGTAAAGCACAGTTTCCATAGCAAAGCTTTTTCTGTGACACGCGACCCGAGAGAGCCGAGAGCAGAGAGTGCAGCGAGAGCAGAGCGGGCGAGCTGCGTAGTGGTGCGTAGGGGCGGAGCCTCAGACAGCAGCAGCAGCAGCGGTCCATTTCGGCCGGTTGCAGCTGCCGGTGGTGGTGCCGGCGGCGATCACAGTCCACGGCGGCTGAGGCGCTACGAGGTGCGGAGGAATAGTGCGGAGTAGAGACGCGGCGGGAACGTTGCGGGGACTCCTGTGGATTCCTGTGGACTCCCGCGGAGGGGGACGGCGGTCGGTGAAGCCTGCTGAGGTGAGTCCTGACCCTCGGATCCTCCAGTAACTTCCTCCGCAGGCATAGTCCCCCGCCGTTCCCCCGTCTGTCTATGGTGTTTCCAACTCCAACTCCAACTCCCCAGTACAACACCATCCTCCTCCTTTCACTCCTCTCACCCTCACCCTCACCCGGTTGTGCTATAGTGCTATAGCGTACGTTGTGCCTGTTGTGCCTGCTTCCTCTTGACCGTGTCGCCCATACTGAACGGTCTGAGGTTAGTTTTGGCTGCACTAGCCTGCACTAGCCTGTATCGAATTGCATACTGCAGCTGCTATACTTGCTGGTCTGGCCTGGCCTGGCCTGGTTGGCTCCAGCTCTAGTTACCCTAGTTCTGCTCCGCTCTAGCGTCGACCTGCCTTGCCCTGCCCGGCCCGGTTTCGCTCCCCCAAGCACCGCCACCCCTCCGTTATCCCTGCCTACACTTTTACACTGACCATACTGACCTCTCGTTGAGGCCCTTGCATATACCTCACGCAGTATACCACACTCTGCCCCAGTTCCACTTTTGACCTGGTTGAGGTGGCAGGGTCACAAAGGCCATAAGGCAGATTATTGTGGGCAGGGAGGAGGAGGGAGAAAGAACGGGGGGTGTCCAAGCCGCAGCGCCTGTAGTCACCAGTGTGAACCTAGTGTGAATCCAGGACTCAGCAGAAGCAGTTTCTTATCGGCAACGCAGCCGAACAAAGCAGAGTGATGAGATCTGGAAGAACGAGGAACGCATTCCCGTCACCAAAGCAAAAAAAACTAAAACGGCTGGCAGCAGTGGTAGAAGGAGCCGCAGCGAATATTACCAAACAATTGATGCCTACGTCCCCGCTGCACTCACTGAGTCCTCTTCTCCATGAACCAGACCCTGACAGTAACAGGGATCGCCCTCCTTTGTCGAGCCCTAAGACTTTGCAATCCCTCTTTATCTTGGACTACTTCAAAAAAGTACCTGGAGGGGTGAAGCCTTCCCCTCTTTCTCAAGTTTTGGAGGCGCCTAAGGCCAGCAATTTCCAACAAATAACAGACGCAACTGTCCACATGCCGCCAATTAATAAAACTACATCACCGTTGGTCATCCCCAGCGTTAGATCATCTGTGGACCATCAGAAAACACCTCCGGTGCTCCCTTTGGGGGCCCTCTCAGCTATTCAGCATTCTCCATTTTGTTATCCATCTCCCCCCCAGGAAAGTCACATACTACACGCCTCAAACAATCACTCTTGGACCGAAACCATTGAGCCAAAACTTAATGTTTTGCCACAACAAACAGACATCCCTATGACCACGTTACCACAACATTCGTCTTCAAGTCCTTCACTTATACAAAAAAATCAAACACCAAGCTTTGACGTATTTAGCCCTCTTGCAGCTCAATGGGATAGACCACTTAAGGGGAACAATAAACCGCTTCTGCCTCAAACGCCTTCAAACTCAGCCACAGTAACAGCTACAGTTCTTACAAAGCACCAACAAGGAACCAACCTAAATGACCAATAACTACTGGATCTATCTTTCTTTCTCAAAGACTCAGACAAACTACCTAATTTGAAATCGGAACCCGACTCACGAGTCGACCCCTCTACATTTATGTCAAGCATTTGGCCACAACTGCTGCAAACCTTTCAATGTACAGTCACAGCATTAAACTACCATTCAGACAAACTGGACATGCAAGTTGACCTTTTGAACACCTTAGCCCTGTTTACAGCAGGCATCGACAACAAGTTAGAGAATCTAAATAACCTAATAATAAGGGCTCAATCATCTTCAAACTTGGTCCAGTCAGTTTGCTGTTGCTCACCCATTATTGACAGTCTCTCAGCACTTCCAGCTTTCTTAAACTGTGTTTTAGATGAAGTCAAACAACTGTCAGGAGGTAGTGTCAGCAAGCGCCAGGACCAGGATCACTTAAAGTGTACAGATTCAAGTCCCGTCAAAATAAACAACAAGACTCCGACATCAGTGGTCGACGGGATTTCAGAGAGTATAGAGGCAAAACCTTCTGTAGCATCAAATTTGCACCATAAGGATCAAGGGTTGACAACGCCAGCCAAGCCTATACCACCCCTGCCATTGAGCCTCCAAATTGTGAGTGGCTCAACAACTTCAGTCGACCGTGCTTATGCAGAGTTGGACCCTAAGCCACCCACACCGGCCCCACCTTACTCAAAGACAAACCCTCAGCCACTCCATCCTCTCAGTAAGAGAGAGAGAAAACGCCAACGTAAACAAAGAAACAAGCTAACAATAAAATCTACAGCTGAACCTCTTAAATTGTTCCCATTGTTTAAAACCTCGGACAATAAACAAGTTTCAAGTTTTACTCTACTAAACCAGGATCAACAGACCATTACTGCTCTCCTAATATTAAATGCGCAGCAGCCCACTCCTGTACACCACCAGGTTCAATACGCTCCTCCCTCTTGCTTAAGAGGTCCCCCACTAAATTCTCATGAAGTCGCGGCTGCTGAAAAAGCAATAGAGTCTTTAATTGGCACGGACAAAGCAACTGGTCAATTACAAGTAGCGAAAACAAACTCGCCAACTGAAACGACTACTCAAACTCAACCTTCTCTTCATTCCTGCCTTCAGACTGTTCCATCAAGCGCCGGAGATAACCATTCAAAAGTAACCTTCAAGCACACACCAAAGCCACCTGAGGAATCTTTGACAACTCTGCAAGAGTCCTGAGATAATCCTTTGCCTAAATTAGGAATAGTTCCTGGCTTCTTAACCGAAAAAAATGTCTTAACTGACTCGGGTCCTCGTCAACAAAGTGCCGTCAGTGATCTCCAGTACTCTAAAATTCTTCTTGCTCCTGAATATAAATCAAAAGGCCATCATGACGTCCTCAACAGAGCAAATATCATCAAACTACTGAAAGGAGTACCGGGACTCAATACACTGGCGTCTGAAGACATCGAATACATAGAATTTCTCCCGCCAAGAGAGTCGCAACCCTCTGAAGTAACTTTGGTGACATTCAAATCTACTATCTGGGCTCGAGCCTTCCTAGCCTGTAAAGACATTTTTCGGTCATGGGGAATCAAAATCTACCCACACCTTAATCCAGGCTACCCTACAGCGCTAGCCAAGCAATCGGCTACCCAGACAAGTGTTCGTCGGACCCTGAATAGTGATAGAAACAAACCATACTCAATCTTAAAAAATGCAGTAGGAGACGCATCTCTAACAGAAACCTCATGGACTTCACCCTCGAATCTCCATAAAGTTCAAGACTGGGGGTCGCTGCCAGCCGCTTTGTCCCGTAAAAACTCAGCCTGACCACTTGGCCAATACTCACCAAAATTGAATCCACTGGAGGCTGTCAAACCTAGCGTTCCTCAGCTCCAACCTACAAACCCTACAAATCTCCAACTGCAGTCTCGCCTATCTCTGTGTTCGTGGAACATTAGTGGTCTTCATCATAAAATGACCTCATTGGAGACCCGAAATTTTATTTTCAGTCATGACTTAATCGCCTTTCAGGAAACATGGGCCACCCACAACTGCCCCATTGTAGGATTTATCGAATATTGGAAACCAGCCGTTAGAGATTGTAATTATGGACGCCCCAAGGGGGGCTTGTCCATCTACATCTCATGCAGTCTAAAGGGTCCAACAGAGCTACTAAACTTCAATGAGGACTGGTTGCTTGGAGTTAAAATCAGCTCGTGGAGACAACAGCGACCCCTGCTGCTTCTTAATGTCTATATTAATCCAAGTGCACGAACAAAAAGGGCTCACTTAAACCGTCTACTTAAAACTCTGTGTGACTTGGCTGTGGACTTTCCTTATGCTGACTGCTTGCTCACCGGGGACTTCAACACCAATCTTTTTCAGGGAAATCCGTCAGATTTTGGAGGTCTTCTACCACTGCCATCGCCGGCATTGAAGGCTCAGTTTAAACCCCCAAATCAATCACATTGCGGCTTGGGGGAGCTCTGTGTGTTGCAACTTTACAGCTCCGGTTTCATTGTAATGAACGGTAGGTTCACACAGGACATTCCCCCAAATCGGTCATGGACAAATGGTCGAAAGCATTCTTACTTAGACTACACCATCTGCAACTCAGCCCTGTTCTCATACCTGGAAAACTATAGTATCAAAGCTCGATCAGAGAGCGACCACCGCCCACAAGTCGTCACTGTCAACGTAAACCCAGCCTAAAACAATTCTGCTCCAACAGCCTACAAGGGAGTTCACTCTGAAAACTTAAAACGTTTAAGATGGAATGACGACATCAGTATTAACATCATGAAGGAATGTTTGTTCCTTACACTAGGTGGCCCTCCTTCGACAGCCTCTCCCATCGTTGATTGGTCAAATTTCTGTTATAATTTGTTAAGTCTTTTTCCATCTCATTCGCCCTCTCATACGGTTTCTCGCAGCACCCAGTTTCCCATTTCAAGCCAAACCATGGTACTAAAGAAGAACAGAAATACCGCCCTACGGGCAACTAGGAAGCATCCAGATTCTAATGATCGTCTGAATGACTATAAAATTGCACAAAAAAACTTCAGACAGGCACACCAAAAGGATAAACAATCTTACCTAGACCAATTTTGGTGTAAACTTCTCTGGGAAAGTCAGGGGAGTGCAAACATCGCAGAGGCATAATGGGTCACATTTCTGACTCACCATTTTAGGGCTAATGGAGGAGCAGATCTGTTGGACTTGGCCCTTTTTGGCAGGTTCACCCCTAAACTTTTTGCCTGGCTCTTAGACTTTTCCCTGTGTAGTGTTGGTGGTTTTTGGCCTCTGCGCACTTTAGCACTGTGGCCCAGTGTAAAGTGCGTGCACTCTCTGAGTGCGTGTGGTGAGATTGTCCTGCCCTCCCATAGGAATGCATGGGGGATATGTGTGTCCATGGTAATTCCTGGTGTGAGAGGAGTGCAGGGTCAAGTTTAGTATGTGCGAACTCGTGAGAATAAATGCTGCGCAATGGTGTGCGCAGATTTATAGTGACTGGTAGAGAAGTGCCACTTCTAGAAATTGGCATTTCTGTGTGCTCTGTGTCTGCCTGCCTGATGTGAATTGCATGTCTGGCTTGTGAGTGACAGGGGCTGGGAGGTGTGTGTGGCTCCAGGAGGGGCAGGGTGAGTCAGCGCAGGATTGAATGGAGAGATCTCCATCTAGATGGGAGGGAGGAGTTGCACCTGGGACCTGAATAGGGCTGTGCCTTCCCTCCACAATGCTGGCTCCACCTCCTGTGGTGCGTCTGATGTCCCTAGCCTACACTCTGAAAGGGAAGAGGAGCTTGGGCAAAACAAAGTGCTCCAAAGCTCCCCCAAACCAGTTGCAT
The DNA here is from genome assembly GCA_963921515.1 of Calotriton arnoldi. Taxonomy (NCBI): domain Eukaryota; kingdom Metazoa; phylum Chordata; class Amphibia; order Caudata; family Salamandridae; genus Calotriton; species Calotriton arnoldi. The sequence goes on from CAWUFW010001574.1 coordinate 2,408,970, forward strand.
CTGGTTTCCCAGCCCTGTGCTTACAGACAAAGGAAAAGGGTGTATAAAAGAAGGGGCTGTGCCCCCATGAAGGTGCTCTGTTGTGCTGTTCCTGACTTGAGGGGGGGGCCTGCTGCTGCTGGGCTCGAGGGGGAACCGCCACTAGGGACTGCCTCCCTGCTGGAGGGCCCTGTGAGCTGGCCTGCCTGGGCCCAGCCTTGGCCTCCTTCCTCCTGAAGGGCTTTCCCTTGGCTTTGGACTGCAGCGCCTGTGAGCGCTTTATTTTTCCTTTTAAGAGCGCTTGACTTTTTGGGCTTATGAGCGCTGTGTTTCTGCCCCAGGAGGACTGCTGGTGGCCTGCAGCACGAAGCTGCACCGTGTGGGATTCGCCTACTTGGCGTGGGACCAGCGGGAGCCCACCCCGCGTTATTGCCACTAATTTGTGTTGGAAACCGAGCGGGAGCCCACCCCGCATCAGTACCTTGAAAGCAGGTGCCCACCCTGCATTGCGTGCATCGCGGGTGCTCACCCCGCACTTTCGCCACTGAAAGCGGGTGCCCACCCCGCGGTTTTGGAGAAATAGAGAGCGGGTGCCCACCCTGCTCTCTGCTTACTTACGGGAAGCTACCGAAAAGGAACCACCGCCGCAGCCCGGGGAGACGGAGCGCCGCAGTTGCGCAAAACCCAGAAGCCGGGCACACCCGCCTGACTGTGGGAGGGAGTGACCCCGGAAGCAGTAAGAAGCTGCGCACTGGCAGGAAGCCCGGGAGGAGTAATGCCTGCGGCCGGGAGGAAAACAGTCCACATGGTGCCGGAAGGAGAGGCGGAGTGACGCAGCAACCCGGCCGACAGTGCCTGAAGGAGAGCGGGGCCTCCGTGTGCTAGTGGGAGCCCCGCGGGTCGTCCAGAGGAAGACGGTGCCTTGTGTCCCCAGCCCATGAAGGACCAGAGGAGTCTACAGAGGCCTCGGTGAGTGGGGGCCGGTCGGGCGCATGGATGGTGGCAGTATTGGTTCGCCCCCTTTGTGTTCTGCTCTTGCAGCTGCCCCGCCGGACAGAGGGCAGTTGCACCGTGGGGGCAAGTTGGGTTTCAGAGTCCCAAGGTGGGGCTCACGAGGCACTAGTGGTGCCATTGCCCATTTCTACATCAGCTGCACCGCCAGTTAGCGGCAGCTGCAACATTGGCGCAATTTGATTGTGAAGAGTCCCAGAGGGGGGCTCAGGAGGCACGCTGGTGCCCGGGCTCATGTTCACAGCTGCCCAGCAATTAGTGGGCAGCTGCCCCGTTTAGGCTATGCATCTGCGCACTTTGCTGTGCTGCTGTTGCAGCCAGCCCTGACATTGCTGGACATAGGGCATTTGAGCCCCTGTGAGAGGCCAGTTGGCCTGGGGGCCAGTTCCAGGTTGTGTGCCCCCGATTGGGGCACCCTGTGTTTATGATGATTATTACCTAATGTGTTTATGCACCATGATTCTTGCCTAATGTGCTTTTACGTATGAGGTTGGTGCATAATGTGTGATGCTAATAAGGTTTGGGCCTAATGTAGATTTATGCCTAATGAGATTCATGCCTAATATGATTTAGGTGTCCCCTCTTTTATGTGGCAGGATAATGCTGAGTACAGTATTTGTCAGTAATTACTGGTTGTGACCTACCTTTATTACAAGTTCTACATTTACTCTTTCCACTTTGTGATGGTCCTGACAGTGGCCCAATTGGCCCTGTGAGGTGTATATAGTCCCCTGTAAATACTGCCTAGTGCCAGTTGGCACAGTGTACATTGTGTGATTATGATCTAATGTGTTTTATGATAATACAAAGGCTATTTTTTATATAACCTTGTGTGGAGTTTCGTTTGTGGTGTGCCTAGTGTGTTGCTGCTGTGTGTGTGTTGCGCAAACGCTTTACACATTGCCTCCGGGATAAGCCTGACTGCTCGTGCCATGCTACCAAGGGGATGAGCAGGGGTTATCTTCGGCGTGTAACTCCCTTGCCCTGAATAGAGTGGTGGTCTCTGCCTGGCTTTGGCGCTCGCCTTAGCCAACCAGAGATCCCATTTCTAACATTGGTTGTCAGCGGTGAGGATAGGACTTGCGTTTGCGCAGTACCACAGCGACAACTGGCTGCACTACAAAACTCTGCATTTAGATAATCACGTGTTTGGGGATTATTGTTCCGAGTTTTATTTTAATTCTTCTCCTAAAAGTGTCATTTGTAAATTGTATACTCTTGCTTCAGCTCAGACACCTAGTTCTCCTGTGTTGCACGTGTCCCTGAGCGTCCTGCCAAAATGGAGTCTGCTTTTAATTTTTGTGGTCTGTTTAGATACAGTATGTGGGAGTTGGTGGAGTTCTGTGAGGAGAGAGACATAGCAGTGAGTGGGTCAGACACCCAGTTAAAACTTAGGGAAAACCTGATCCAATGGCAAAAGGATGAATGGGAACGTGAGCGCAATGAGGAGAAGAGGGCCCTGGCCGCACGCCAAGAGGGTGGTGGGTCTGAGGGGAGCCCTGAGGAGTCTGAAGAGGAGGAAGAAAATGACAGGACAGGGACGCCAGTAGATAGCAGAGACCCCATAGATAGGGAGTCCCTTGCTGGGTCCAGTGTCGGGGGCAGTGCCCCATCCCTTTCCCTATCCCCAGAGGAGTGGGTAGATAGGAGGGAAGAAAGGGAGCATCAGCTGGCTTTGGAGAAGCTCAGGTTAGAGCATGCCAAGGAGATAGCGCAGCTGAGGGTGGAGGAGAAAAAGCTAGAGACTGAAAGGGTCTTAGCGCAGGAGAGGATGGCGGAGGCTGAGAGGGGCTTCACCAAGGCGAAATTAGCTCTTGGGGGTACGTCCTCTGAGTGTAGTTTTAGTTGTCTGGATTCACCAGTTAGGGTGGGGTCCAGTGGTGGCAACAATATGGAGTCCAGTGCAGGAAGTCCCATTCCCAGTTCCCAAAGTATGGTACCTTGTTCCCAAGAAGAGGAGTACAGGTTGAAGTTCAGGGGCAGTAAGAAACTGTCTCACCAGTCTTGGGGGCAGTTTGCGGATGACTGTAATGATGCACTGGCTGATTGGGTGATGGTTAACACAGAACAGGATTTTGAAGGACTGTTCGATCTGGTTATCCGAGAGCACATGCTCAGTTGTTGTTTTCCAGGGTTGCGCCAACACCTGTTGGAGTGTGGGCACCCTGATCCATGGGATCTTGCATGGGAAGCAGACCTCTGGGAAAGTGCCCGAGGTTCTGAAGAGGCAGTGGGGAGTGATTCCGAAAGTAGTGGCTTAGGTTTCTTCCAGTCCTGTATTGGGGAAGAGGTTCAGAGTAGCCCAGCTAGGTCCCAGTGTAGTGGGAGGGGTGTAGGGGCTCACGTCCTGTCTCAGTGGAGAAGGAGTGAGTGTGGGACTGTGTGTCCCCAGGTGCCCGAAACCCAGTCTCAGGACCTGGAGGGTTCCTTAAGGGAACACCAGGTCGGGGGTCTAGGCTGTTCTTGGAAGCCGTTTGAGGAGGATCTCCTAGTGTCAGGAGAACCTGGAGCATCTGTAAGTGGAGCTCCAGTGGTTCTGGTGTCTGGCGGTACCGCTCCAGTTGGGAGGGTGCAGAAGTCCAGGTGGAGGGGTGAGAGGGGGATCTGTTCCCCAGTGGAAGAACCAGTGGGTCAGGGGCCAGCCAGAAGGGCTGAGTCTCCTAGAAGTGACCATGGTGACACCACTTCTGTTGTGGGGGATCTCTGCGCACTGTCAGATGGACAGGGGTCGGGAGGTCTGCGCCACGCAGACTGTCACACGACACATGAGTCATGTGTTACCCTTGGGGGCTGCTGTGTGCGCCCCGGAAGTCCTGGTGTGCCAGGCAAATGCTCAGCCGTGGGGTTCAGCCCCAGGTTGGGAGGCCAGGTTCAGGATCCGCCTGACCTGGAGGAAAGGACATCTGTAACCAGTGTCCTGACCGGTTCATCTTCCAGGGGTACCGCTCCAGTTGGGAGGGTGCAGAACTCTGGAAGGGGGTGCAGAGGGAGGGAGTCCTCGCCTCTGACCCCGGTGCAACCTGAGGGTTTAGACCCTAGGTTGGGAGACCAGTTGTTGGAGAGAGGTCCTGAACTGGTGGGAGAGTTGTGTTCTGAGGGTGCCTCTCCAAGGAGGAGGGTGCGGCACCCTAGAAGAAGAGGTAGGGGGAGGAGAGCCTCGCCCGTGACTTTTGGTCAGCCTGAGGGTGCGGACCCTGGGCTGAAGGATCAGTGGCAGTTTAGAACTGCCCTGATGAGGGGAAGAGTGGAGAATGGCTACTATGTGCCAGGGTTACTACCCCCCACTCTGTGGATGGGCAAGGACCAGTGGCATCTGGATGGCCTAGGGCCTGGTCCTGGCCGCGGACAGTTAGGGAGTACCAGTGGGGTAGCCCAATTGGTCCGGAGAACTTTTACAGAGGGAACAACGTGGGTTCAGAGTGGCGTAGAACCGGAGGGTGTCCCTGCAGTTGCGGGCCCGCGTCCGTGTTCTATCGCACCAAGCAGGGAAGCCCATCACGGTGGTGATTGGTCTGCCCTGCGTTTTGGCTGGAAGGGGGTTGTGTTGGACTTGGCCCTTTTTGGCAGGTTCACCCCTAAACATTTTTGCCTGGCTCTTAGCCTTTTCCCTTTGTAGTGTTGGTGGTTTTTGGCCTCTGCGCACTTTAGCACTGTGGCCCAGTGTAAAGTGCGTGCACTCTCTGAGTGCGTGTGGTGAGATTGTCCTGCCCTCCCATAGGAATGCATGGGGGATAGGTGTGTCCATGGTAATTCCTGGTGTGAGAGGAGTGCAGGGTCAAGTTTAGTATGTGCGAACTCGTGAGAATAAATGCTGCGCAATGGTGTGTGCAGATTTATAGTGACTGGTAGAGAAGTGCCACTTCTAGAAGTTGGCATTTCTGTGTGTTCTGTGTCTGCCTGCCTGATGTGAATTGCATGTCTGGCTTGTGAGTGACAGGGGCTGGGAGGTGTGTGTGGCTCCAGGAGGGGCAGGGTGAGTCAGCGCAGGATTGAATGGAGAGATCTCCATCTAGATGGGAGGGAGGAGTTGCACCTGGGACCTGAATAGGGCTGTGCCTTCCCTCCACAATGCTGGCTCCACCTCCTGTGGTGCGTCTGATGTCCCTAGCCTACACTCTGAAAGGGAAGAGGAGCTTGGGCAAAACAAAGTGCTCCAAAGCTCCCCAAACCAGTTGCATCTGGTTTCCCAGCCCTGTGCTTACAGACAAAGGAAAAGGGTGTATAAAAGAAGGGGCTGTGCCCCCATGAAGGTGCTCTGTTGTGCTGTTCCTGACTTGAGGGGGGGACCTGCTGCTGCTGGGCTCGAGGGGGAACCGCCACTAGGGACTGCCTCCCTGCTGGAGGGCCCTGTGAGCTGGCCTGCCTGGGCCCAGCCTTGGCCTCCTTCCTCCTGAAGGGCTTTTCCTTGGCTTTGGACTGCAGCGCCTGTGAGCGCTTTATTTTTCCCTTTAAGAGCGCTTGACTTTTTGGGCTTATGAGCGCTGTGCTTCTGCCCCAGGAGGACTGCTGGTGGCCTGCAGCACGAAGCTGCACCGTGTGGGGTTCGCCTACTTGGCGTGGGACCAGCGGGAGCCCACCCCGCGTTATTGCCGCCAATTTGTGTTGGAAACAGAGCGGGAGCCCACCCCGCATCGGTACCTTGAAAGCAGGTGCCCACCCTGCATGGCGTGCATCGCGGGTGCCCACCCGCACTTTTGCCACTGAAAGCGGGTGCCCACCCCGCGGTTTTGGAGAAATAGAGAGCGGGTTCCCACCCCGCTCTCTGCTTACTTACGGGAAGCTACCGAAAAGGAACCACCGCCGCAGCCCGGGGAGACAGAGCGCCGCAGTTGCGCAAAACCCGGAAGCCGGGCACCCCCGCCTGACTGTGGGAGGGAGTGACCCCGGAAGCAGTAATAAGCTGCGCACCGGCAGGAAGCCCGGGAGGAGTAATGCCTGCGGCCGGGAGGAAAACAGTCCACATGGTGCCGGAACGAGAGGCGGAGTGACGCAGCAACCCGGCCGACAGTGCCTGCAGGAGAGCGGGGCCCCCGTGTGCTAGTGGGAGCCCCGCGGGTCGTCCAGAGGAAGACGGTGCCTTGTGTCCCCAGCCCATGAAGGACCAGAGGAGTCTACAGAGGCCTCGGTGAGTGGGGGCCGGTCAGGCGCATGGATGGTGGCAGTGTTGGTTCGCCCCCTTTGTGTTCTGCTCTTGCAGCTGCCCCGCCGGACAGAGGGCAGTTGCACCGTGGGGGCAAGTTGTGTTTCAGAGTCCCAAGGTGGGGCTCACGAGGCACTAGTGGTGCCATTGCCCATTTCTACATCAGCTGCACCGCCAGTTAGCGGCAGCTGCAACATTGGCGCAATTTGATTGTGAAGAGTCCCAGAGGGGTGCTCAGGAGGCACGCTGGTGCCCGGGCTCATGTTCACAGCTGCCCAGCAATTAGTGGGCAGCTGCCCCGTTTAGGCTGTGCATCTGCGCACTTTGCTGTGCTGCTGTTGCAGCCAGCCCTGACATTGCTGGACATAGGGCATTTGAGCCCCTGTGAGAGGCCAGTTGGCCTGGGGGCCAGTTCCAGGTTGTGTGCCCCGATTGGGGCACCCTGTGTTTATGATGATTATTACCTAATGTGTTTATGCACCATGATTCTTGCCTAATGTGCTTTTACGTATGAGGTTGGTGCATAATGTGTGATGCTAATAAGGTTTGGGCCTAATGTAGATTTATGCCTAATGAGATTCATGCCTGATATGATTTAGGTGTCCCCTCTTTTATGTGGCAGGATAATGCTGAGTACAGTATTTGTCAGTAATTACTGGTTGTGACCTACCTTTATTACAAGTTCTACATTTACTCTTTCCACTTTGTGATGGTCCTGACAGTGGCCCAATTGGCCCTGTCAGGTGTATATAGTCCCCTGTAAATACTGCCTAGTGCCAGTTGGCACAGTGTACATTGTGTGATTATGATCTAATGTGTTTTATGATAATACAAAGGCTATTTTTTATATAACCTTGTGTGGAGTTTCCTTTGTGGTGTGCCTAGTGTGTTGCTGCTGTGTGTGTGTTGCGCAAACGCTTTACACATTGCCTCCGGGATAAGCCTGACTGCTCATTCCATGCTACCAAGGGGGTGAGCAGGGGTTATCTTCGGCGTGTAACTCCCTTGCCCTGACTAGAGTGGTGGTCTCTGCCTGGCTTTGGCGCTCACCTTAGCCAACCAGAGATCCCATTTCTAACAAGATCCTATAGCAATGAACAACCCTACACGGATCAAAGATGGGCCTACGGAGTGCCAGGACTGTTCTCACGAGTTGACGCAACCTCAATGCGAGAAAATCTCTATTACTCAAGCAAGGCTGGCTAAAATATTATCAAAAGCGAGACCAGATGGAGCGCCAGGTCCAAACGGCCTGCCACAGGTCCTGTTTAAAACAAATATCCCTCTCTGGTCACAACAACTAGCAACCCTCTTCAATTTTATACTGAGTAGTTCAATTAAACCTGACTCCTGGCGAGGTGCAATAATCCACCCAATTTATAAGTCTGGCTCCCATTCGTCTCCAAATAACTACAGGTTGATAGCCCTACTGGACAATGAGGCAAAGTACTTTGCGAGTATCTTACTCGAAGAACTGAGCTCCTGGGCTGACCAGAAAGGTCTGATCGCAAAAAACCAAACCGGCTTCACCGCAAACTCAAGCACTATGTCTAACTTAATGGCATTATCAATACTTATCGATAAAGCACTTATTTCATCCAAGGTGGTTTTTTGTTGCTTTGTTGATTTTAAAGCTGCTTTTGACCGGGTCCCTAGGGCAGCACTCTGGGCGAAGCTAATGAAATGGGGAATCCCGGTCAAACTTTTAGAGGCCATTGTTCAATTACATACTAACACCTGGATACAAGTTAAGCTTGGCACCGGCTCACATCTGTCTCGAAAAATCACGACGACAAGAGGAGTCAAACAGGGATGTGTGCTAGCTCCATTGCTCTTTAACTTGTTCATTGCCGACCTTTCAGCGGAACTAGATGCGATAAACAGCCATCCCACTAAGATTGGTGGTGTCCAGTTAAGCAACCTTCTGTACGCCGACGACCTTGTCCTCTTCAGTCTCACTCGAGTAGGGCTGCAACGACTGTTAAATAAACTACATAGTTATACCGTTATGAACAACCTAGAGGTTAACTTAAAGAAAACCCAAGTAGTCATATTCGGCAGAAAACACTATGGAGTGGTGGCTGGACGTATAACAACTCTGGACTTGTGTAGTTGGGGGTTAATTTCGACTCCAGGGGCACCCTTGCCAAACATCGCAGCGACATCTCAAACAAAGCCATGGCTCTCCAAGTGAATGTTTCAAAACTTTCTAAAAAATTGACGGGCCCGAGCCTAACTCCAATGTTGGAAGTCATGAAAGCCAAAATTGGCCCCACGTTGTCATATGGCATTGAAATTTCTCGGGGCAAACTGAGTGCAACATTAAACCAACACGTGACTAAGATCTATAAAAGAGTCTTTCATATGCCAAAATCCGCTTCTGCTGCACAGATACGATTAGAATTGGGCCTTTTAAATTACGAAATCTCAGGTGCAGGTGCTTATTTAAATCTGTGCCATAAGTTAAGGTAGGCCGGAGCTGGGTCGCTTGAGTCACTGTTGTGGTCAGATATTAGCCTTAATAACCCAGGTGGGTCCTACAGTCAGTTTTTCCATGAATGCGTACAGCAACTATCAGCAAGCGATCTCTGGAATCTTAACCCTAGTAACATAGCCTTCAAAACTAGTGTCAAGAAGCGCATCCGTATGTGGTCTCATAATACCGACAAAGCTCTTTTCGCCAAACGCAAGCATGCATGGGCAGTAATTAACTCTTACCAGCTGGCTTCTCTTCCATCATACCTGCCCTGCACATACCCCCTGTACTTAAAACTGCGGTTTATGGCACTTAGATTGGGGGAATGGCACTTTCTGAAACATTTACCTCTTTGGCGTCGTACATCAGATGACCTACAGTGCAGGGGCTGCGGGGACTTGGTGGAGTCTCTGGAGCATGTTGTATGCCTCTGCCCTGCATTGCTGGCCCAGCGCAGACTAAAACTGAGGCCAGAGTGGAACAGATTGGGAGTCTGGTCCTGTAGGCAGGCAATTATCGCGGCATTGTACCCAGAGAACACAGCTTTACACATAAGCCTCACAATCTTTATTCACCGTGCATATCGCAAACTCAATCAGCAAACTGCAGGCCCAGCAACAATCTCGAGGAAGTGCACAGGTGACTAAAACAATAGCAAACCCATGAAGCTCTATTTCAGTATAACCTGTGTTCTCTGCCCCTGCAATACTACGGAACGCGATCCCGACGACTCGATACTGACTATCGACAACTGACAGTTGCTTCACTGAACTGTTTTTATCTTTTGGGTCTCTCTGCAACTCAGTGTCTTATTTGTAGTTTTTAGCAGCAACATCAATTCTTTTTTTACACTATTAATTGTTTTTAATGATATTCTGCTGCTATCTGGTTTTAAAACACGTAGTCCTATTACATTTTGGTCATTTTAATCTCTCAGTTTTGTATACGTATGGTATGTATGTCTTGCTTTTATGATTATATTTTTAATCAAATAAAGTACCATTCATAGCAAAGCCTCCCTAATTACTGTGGCACCCTCCCTGCACGAATATCTTTCCTCCAAGTATCTTTTTAGGTCGAGCTTGCTCGACCTGTTATTATCTATTCTGTGTGGTTTGGCACACCCACCACTTGCCATTAGCTGTTAACTAGTGTCCCTCCATTGCAAGCGCTATAATTGAGGCACTATTTCTACTTTCTTTGTAAAGTATGTGTTACTATGGCACTTTTTTTTGGTTTACCTCTGCTTGTGGACTGCAATGATGTGTTTGTGTTTTATTTACTTTGTGCCGGCTTGATAAGAGAAACATTTGCAACAGCGTACATACACTCCACTCCAATATAAAACACATGGGTAAAATACATTGTCAAATCAAATAAAATCAAATATAGCTTTATTCGATTTTTTGTCATTAAAAATCATAAAAGCACAGTTCATATACACACAATCAATTACACAATAAAAATAATCTCATTATATATACATATCCAATAGAGTAAAAATACTTGAGATCTAATACTATTTTACATTGTATTCCTGTACCTAATAGCACTTTTTAGAAAAGCAACAATGGTCATTGTATGCAACTGATTTTCTAGGCACTGCAGCTTCAAATAAGCTGTTCTACATTGTCGCAAATTCATACTCTTCAGGATTGGTAATAAAAACATCTTCCTAGGGAAGGCATAAAATTTACAAAATAAAAGGATATGCATAGTAGATTGAGATGATAAATCATCACATGGACACGGGAATAAATTTCTCGACCAATCATTAACCTCAGGGAACGTGAGCATTCTATAAAAAGTACCGAAGCGAAGGCGAGTTAAAAGCATACGATCAAAACTTCTCTCAACTTGTTTGAGATATGGTTGTATACCTGGAGTAGTTAACATTATTTGGTTTACCATAACTGACTTTTTTGCCCTTTCTTTCAACCAACGTTGGTTTACTAAAAACGTCATACACTCTATTTTTAAAGACTTTCTTGAGATATCAACCATACTCTCCGGGGCTGCAAATAATTCTGGTCGGCCAATATCATTGGCCATTCCTTTAATATAGCCAAGCCAGGGTATACGCATGCCTCTATCAAGTTTTAAGCAGTCCATGATGATATCACGATTAAAACTAGTTTCTGTTGTTACCCAGACCTTATGCCAAAGTAATAGGGGATTGGTTCTAATAGTATCAGTAATAAAATGTAATCCAAGCTCCGAATGGCAAATAAAATTAGCTGTTGAGCTTGGTACTGCCAATAAATATCGAATAAATAAATTCTCACAGGTTTGTAGATGTTGCACGTCAGCAAATCCCCATATGCCTGCCCCATATGTGGCCGTTGATAAGCATTTTGATTTATATATAGCCAATAACTCTGGGACCGGTCTGCAACCTAGTTTCCTGGAGAAATTAATCAATGCACCTATAGCTCTGGAAAACATTAATTTTCTTGCTTGGATAGCCGCATTCCAAGAGCCTGTGCGATCAAAATGTATTCCCAGATAAGCGAATTTATCTGTGCTTTCAATTTTTTTGTTATTAATAAAAATATTGCATTTTTTTGTCGCTTTTTCCCACATTGCATTGTATAAGTTTTACCAATATTCACGTTTAAACCCCTGTCAGACATAAAATCTACAAACTTATCGACTGTTCTTTGCAACCCTATTTGCGTCCGCGCCATTATGACCGCATCGTCGGCATATAAAAGGATTGGGATAGGTATATTATTAATAATCGGATAATCCTGTCTAAAATCATTTAGATGTTGTCCAATATTATTAATATATAAGGAGAAAAGGAATGGGGTGAGTACGCACCCCTGCCTTACTCCCTTTCTTATTTGAAATGTAGCTGTACACTCTCCCTGCCTCCCAAAACGCACCCTTGCCCCTGCCTCCCTATACAATTCCCTCAAGAAGTTGAGTAGTGGGGGATCCACTCCCATCCCTTCAAGTGTACTCCACAGCTTCTCATGTTCCACGCAATCGAACGCTGCGCTAAGATCAACGAATGTTAAAAATAATTTTTCATCTTTTGCTACCGTATATTTACTTATAATTAAAGTTAGGTTTAGCCCTTGTTCTATTGTCCCCAGCCGAGCACGGAACCCATATTGCAAATTAGATAGAAGTTCTTTTTCATCGGCCCATGTTTGCAATTTTTTCAATAATACCCTCCCTACTACTTTCAACAGAGAATCCAATAGAGAGATTGGGCGATAGCATTGTGGATCACTCCGGTCACCTTTTTAAAAATCGGGATCACTATTGCATCCGACCAAGTGGGGAGGAAACCTTGTCGTGTGCATCTAGCTAAAATGTTCGTTAAAATTGGGGCCCACAGTTCAGTGTTATTTTTATAGACATCAACAGGGATGCCATCCGGCCCTGGTGCTTTACCAGATGCACTCTCTTTTATAGCCAAATTAACTTCCTCCAGAGAGAAGCAGAGATCCAACGGGAATACTGAATACTGTTTAGTCTCAGCTTTCACCGCACCATCTAGAACTGCCTTGTCATATCCATCAATCATCTTGTCATGTGATCCCGGCCTATCTTTATAAAGTCCAGTAAAGTGCTGTAACCATTTCTCCTCAGGGATGGCGACATCTATAATATCTGTATCCCTAATTGCAAAGAAGGGTGCATTGACCGCTTTCCAAAAGGCATTATTATCTTTACTTATGGATGCCTCGTGTAGTGTCTGCCATGCCTCCTGTTTCAACTGTAACTTCCGTTTTTAGGTCTCGCCTACGCAGAGCGCATGCGCTGCATAGGAGGGGACCTCTTGAAATAGATTTGCTTTTTCGCCCAAAAACGTGCACGCTTTGCATTGCTTTCAATGGCAACGCGTGCACGTTTGGCGTTTCCCTTGCGGGAGCGAGCTTTAGCGACATCTGTTTGCAATTATCTTGCAAACAGATGGTGCCCCTGCCGCTCCCGCAAGGGAAAGGCTCTGTGGGTCTGTTAGTTTGGCAATTAACTATTTTCTGTGCAATGCCCCCATCTAGTGGTGGTAAGTCTGTATTACTCATCCTTCTTGGACACGAATTTTCAATAATTGTTACCATGTGCTTGCCGAAGAAACCTGTTGTCTTAAAAAGGGCAGCAGTATTTGATTATTTCAGGCAGGATGTCCTCAGCCGCTTCCTTTCGCTAATGGAAATGACCCTGGTCTGTTAAAAATGCTAATTGCCAATATTGTAAACTGGAATGCAGTTTATAAATGAACGTCCTTATCATCCCAACTGTTTCTCGAGATCACATTTTAAAATGACAGTCTTGAAGGTTAAGTGAACTTTATGTTTTTATGGATCGTGAAGCCATATCACGTTTTCATTAATTTTATTGTCGGGAACCGAGCAGCAGTTAGTTTAATTAAAGTCTGCTTCGAGTGGCCTGTTTGCTTGAGTACATAGTTGTGGGGAACCGAGCAGCAGTTCGTTTAATTAAAGTCTGCTTCGAGTGGCCTGTCTGCTTGAGTACATAGCCGTTGGTCTCATTTTAATCCTTTCCCCACTTCCATTTTTAAAACATGTTCTGGGTATGTTTTGTGCGCTTACCAAACGGACATCCTAGTTGCCTCTTTGGAAACAAAATAACCTTTCCAGTGTCAACCTGAAGCATACAATTAAGGATCCCGTTGCATAATCTATGGTAGTCTTGTGTGAATGAACCTTAACCTTAGTTTGCTGGCACCGTCGCATACGATTTAACTTGTCGTAAAACAAATCGTTGTGCGCTGTTATTTTCATCATCTTTCAGAATATTTGCAAACAAGAACTGATGAAAAATAAGTGTTCCAGATTCTTCTTGCACTTGTTACTCCAGTTTAATGGATTAGAAGTTAAGATGTGATATAATTAGGGTGACCAGACATCCCTCAGTTTCCATGGGAGTTTTGGTTTTCCACCACTGGTCCCAACAAATTTCGGGTTTCAGACACCCAGTATAATAAAGAGGGAGAAGTTTTTAATTTGTTCCAATATAGAATTAGCTAGCAGGCATAGCAGAAAGAAATTTACTTAACACGGGTGATACCTTGTGTAAATGTTTCATTTAATTCCTCAAATGTCTCGTTTAATTCGTATCATTGCCACATTGTGTGTTTTCTATGTTGCTGATCATTGTCAGATAAGTCATTCTGTACCCCTCGGTCAATGAAGAATTGTAGTTCTACTTCTGTTTGTGGAATGCCCCTTTTTTTGATTTTCAAAACTTGAGCATCCCAGATTAAACGAATGCAATTCAAACATCACTACACAGAAAACAAGTCAAGTGCCTAGTTTATCTTCAAATGAAAAGACTCCTTTAATGATCAGACCAGACCTATCCCCTTCCCCTTTTCAGGTCACTGCGTTTTCCACACAGGACGGAAGGACAGTTTTTAACGCCTAGCTTTCTTCTTCGCAATAGCCATTTGAGCCTCTACAACCCTAATCCTATACTGTTCATACTCACAAAATTGTGAATGCTTTCATCCTTCCTATTCCAATTCCAGTCTTTATTGGGAGTTGCATTGTAAATAAATATTGCCAACTATTTCTGCTTTCAAAAGAATGCCCTATCTTGTTGAATGATATTCTGATATCCAACCAGTGTGAACATTTTCAATAATGTTTGTTTGTGCTGCATTAACTTGGTCTGCCAGTTTCCTAATAAACAACAATGGGGACTGTAGTCATTTACCTAATTGAATAGGATTGCAGGGACTTGGCTCCAGCATTCTCCCACATTTATTCAAGCACCACGTTTTCTGCCACTGTCTTGTTTTTCACTCTGCCTTCTCCCTTTGTGCTTTTTATTGCTTTTGCTCGTTGTCATGCAAACGTTTGTTTTTCTTGACTTGCAAATTCACTTTATTTGAATTAAAGCTCCCATACAGCGTCAGGGCATTGCTTTTGTGGTGTCCACTATTGTCTCAATATCAGGATCGAGAATTCCTGGATGAAGTTGTTTTTGTCTCTTGTATGAGTGCCTTAGGCATTTTTGTCATCTGAGGTATTAATATTTTCTTCTAGAGTGCGGGAGGGTCCCATCTGGTCCTGTGATTTCTTTTTCTTTGTGACCTTTAGGTGCTTAAGACCATGTGTAAAGGACAGTTGGTTTACACCTTGAGTGCCTCATACGTATTAAGTCACCCTTGAAAAAGTGTATCTATTTTGTGGGATAAGATAAGAGACGACTTATCACATATGAGCCTTAGGTGAGTGTCTGAAAATGATGCTTTTCAGCTTTTTGCATTTGTTGATGAAGTACATTTTAGGTGCAGAATTTAGTGGCTGTACTGCTGGTCTTACATATGTTGTTTCCCGATATATTTTAGATTATTGACTCCAATTTGTGGGTGTTCTCTTCCCTCGCACTGTCTGGCTCCTCATCAGCGTGCTACATTTTTCTCTTGCAATTTCACCCTTCTTTCTGCGTGAATGTATTTCGCCCTCTGATAAATCGTCTACTATTGTTTCACCCACATAACACAACTTTTCTTTTTTCTTTTTAGCGTAGTGACGCATTTGCAACACTAGGGCATAATGCTTTCCTACTAATGTAAACAGGTCACAATGTATTTCTTCTACGGGATGCATCCCATTTTGCACCTACATTCAAAGAGTACATCATGCCACAGGGATATTCATTTATGCAGATTTGTTTTGCCTCCCTGTGACTGGGAGTTACACCTGTTAATGAAGTAGCCATCTTCAATTGGTGCCTTCTCTTAAATACTGCACCGGTAGACATTACCATTCAAGGAACGTTTAACTATAGAACTAACGAAGATTCCATCCCAAAATAATAAACACAGTTATCATAGGTCATATGTTTAGCAAGGGCCTCCTTAAATCCATTTCTTGGTCCAGGTCTGACAACTGCTCCACTTGATCAGTTTTTAAGCATACACATTCGGTATTGATGTACATGCTAACTGAATCAAGAACACACAGTTGAAGGAAGACACCACAACCCATACCTTTTAACATCAAACCCATATAAACATTAAATGCAGAGCAACAATAAATATAGAAGGAATAGGATCGAGTGGGAAACTCTAATAGCTAAGGAACAATTCTTCAGAGATTTGCGGTTATAGTCAAAATCAAATAAAACACCCATTTCAAATGAGCAACACACCAAATAAATGTAGGTTAAAACTTGTGACGTTAATATTTTACATTGCATTAATAATCTTTTTGCAGCCTTCCGGCATTTTACCTGCAACTTGCAGGATGCTCTCTGAACTCAGCTTCATGTGCAATAGCTCACTGCAGTGCTTTAAAACTGAATAGTGCTTAATGACACATTTGCTAGCTATCATAAGCATGTTCAATTTCATTAAGGGCACAGAGGCAAAGTTTATGCTTCCTAATCCCTTTACTACTTCAAAATTATAGCATGTCAAAACAAGCATTGGCATAGCCAATAGGTCTCGCCTTTGGGACCTTATAAGTGTTTAGCCATGCAACAGTTGATGTTGTTGCACCAAGGATATTGTGCTGGATAACTAAACACTTATAAGGTCCCAAAGGCGAGACCTATTGGCTATGCCAATGCTTGTTTTATTACCTGTTTGTATGTCTTTCTGGCCTGTCTAATTTCCTCCCTGTCTCTATTCTCTTTTTGCAACACTTTCTTTAGATGATTATTTGCCTTAGTGCATTCCCTATCAAACCAACCATGTGACTTAAACCCACCCCGTTTATGCTCCCTAGTTAATAATTTCTGTATCTCGCCCGTAAGTTTAAGGAAGGCGTTCAAAACATCTTCATCATCCCTATCTTCAGAGAGGCAGACTTCTAGATCTTCTCTAGAACCTTTTACTAATTTGTTGATAAAAACAATAGGATCCACCTTCGACCAATTTAAGGAATACCCGTTTATAGCAGCAAGATTGATATCAAAATTGTATTCTAAATCCTTCTCCTGCTTTTCTCTTTTAGTGCTCTCCATCTCTAAAACAAAACTGATTGGGTAATGGTCACTCCATACGACTCTATGGGTTTTAAAATCACAGACATTTCTTGAGTACCTGTTTGATACTAACACGAAGTCAATAATTGAATAATAACAGCCTCTGACATTAAAGGTAGGCTCGAATGGTACTAAAGGATTGCACATCTCATTAACGTACCCAAGATCAAACTGAAAGACATTTTCATTTAACATGCCCCCCAATGATGTGTGCGAGAAATGGGCTAGCGTATCATCACAATCCTTTCCCAGTCCACATATACCACTTTGGCTATGTTGGCACAAAAAACAATTATAATCACCCCCCCATATAATACACACATCTCCTGACATCTCGTCTTCCAGCTTGTTCAGAGCATTACGAAGGGTCTCTATTACATACACTATTTGTACTTTAGGAATGTTATTATAAAAATTGATCAGCGCTATACAGAACCCTCTTACTATATGCATAATCAGAATCTGATAGTAGTCCGTCTCAGTTTTAAGTTTCAGATTGATTACCCCCAGCGTATTTGAAACATAGGTACATAATCCACCTTTATTGCGACCCTGTGCGCTACTCACCGCCGGCGTGTGGAATGTTTGGTATCCCATTATGTGTCTTTCTTCGCTTAACCAAGTCTCTTGGAGGCAAATTATGGAGTATTCTTCTATCTCGTTTAACCACTGAGGATCTGTCACTTTGGTCGCTAACCCTGCAATATTCCAAAATAATATCTTACCCACTTTGTCACTAGGTTCCTTTAGCTGTTTATCTGCCGATATCTTACTTAACATTCTCCCATTCTGGGTTATCCTCCTTGTTACTTGCGACTTTATTACCTTGGTACTATTTTCCATAACCCCCCCCAATTGATTTGTAATTACCTCCAGGTCTAAACCCTCCAATATACAGTCTTCTTTCATATCTGAAGTTTGCCCGCCACCAATCATGGGCCCTAAAGTACTAGATTGTTCCTGTATTTTATATTTAGGAACTAGTAAGCTGGTACTCCCAATATGTGCCTCCCCCTTACCTCCTGAACCAATGGTCAATCTATATCCTCGAGTGAGGCTAACAGTTCATAACGATTACGTATCGGAATGTTACTTAGACTCTGTATCTTATCATCCCTTACGTAATTTTTTTGATAATTCCTGGTTTGGGGCTGGTAGAAGTAGCCAAGTGGTAATGCATTAATTTCAGTATGACTAAGCCATGCATTCCCCGCCCTTGTTAAGACCGCGTGTACTAGCCTAGGATCACTAAAGGTCAAGACAATGCAGTCACCCTGAAATGACTTTCTGCCATTTCCCACCCATTTAACACGTCTTACCATTTTGAACTTTTCAAAAAGGGAATTTATTAGACCAGTTTTATTGCCAAGCCAGTACAGTGACTTATTTCGCAGTCCCTCCCATGTTTCATGCACAGACTTGTGTAAACAAGGAACATTTGTTAAAATTACTATGTATGGGGTGGCATCCGGTGGTAAATCCAGATGTCTATACATCTCGTCACCTGCGTACTCCCTAGTCTCGGTTATATGCCCCGCTATGTATTTGTTATCACTCTCCTTATCTGATACGAGTTTGCTATTATCGCCACCTTCCATATTATTGGAAGAGGTTGTCAAACTCCTTATAGGTGCTCTTGCCATTCCTGATTGCAAGTTTTTATTTAGATCATCTGCCACAGCAGCTGCAGCTGTTGTTTTAGCAGCCCGATTCCCTCCTTGTCTAGTTACAAGCAAACTACTTTGATGATTTACATTAGGTTGGGCACAATCAATATGGGCGGTAACCCTGTAATCATTTCTTATATAACCTTCAATTGCCTCAACCCTTTCTATTAACTTTTCCAGTGCTCCCATTACATATTTATGCAAGTCATCAATTTTTTTTGTGATGTTACCACAGTCAACCGTTTGGCCCTCAATTAGTGTATTTACAGTAGATCTCCCTGAGCCAAAGGGCCTTCTGGTTACCCCTATTTTTGGTTGTATAACCACACTTTTCCGTTTTTTGGTTGGCACTTTTACAATAGTTTTACCAGTTTTTACAATTCTATTCTCATCATGAATTAATACTTTTGGTCCCTCAATTACATCAGGATTCTTATGTCGTTTAGGCGAAGGCTGAGGGTCATCATCCGGATCACTCACACAGATTGTCTCTGGTATCTCCTGTATACACCCATTTTGTGCTTGCGGGGTCGTTTGACCAACAGGTATAGTGACTAGGAGATTATTAGGGGACGTAACACAAATGTTATTTGCAGTTTGTGAACCCAGTATGCCTTGAGAAAGTGTCTCTTCCACAGTATTTATTTGATCCTCAATGGCCCCCATCGCGCCAGTCAAATAGTTCATCAAGGATTGTTGTTTTCCCGACCCATAGTTATTGGCAGTTACGGGGCCAGACTTCCTTTTGCCCATGTTTTCCTAGGTTCAAATTATTCAACTTAAATGCTAATATATAAATCAAAGAACAAAATGGGGGTAGTCCAGGTTGCTCAGGTTATTCGGGGTAAAACATATAAGAACATAGATAAAAACAAATCTCCAACCTTAGAGGGGTGGCCCAGCCCGGCCTCTGTCGGGCTAAGACAGGCCCGTCTTTGCCCGGTCTTCGCCCGGGTGCGTCCCGGGCACGTCCCGCGCTGCGGGAGCCGCGACCATCTTTTGTAGCGTTGCAGCCCCTCCAGGGGCTGTGTGCAAAGTGCAGTGCAGGTAGTTGGCAAGGGATCAAGGGCAAGGCTCAGCTAGCGGTCTCCCGCCCCGCGGGAGCAGCGACCGTCTTTTGTAGCATTGCAGCCCCTCCAGGGGCTGTGTGCAAAGTGCAGTGCAGGTAGTTGGCAAGGGATCAAGGGCAAGGCTCAGCTAGCGGTCTCCCGCCCCGCGGGAGCCGCGACCGTCTTTTGTAGCGTTGCAGCCCCTCCAGGGGCTGTGTGCAAAGTGCAGTGCAGGTAGTTGGCAAGGGATCAAGGGCAAGGCTCAGCTAGCGGTCTCCCCTACATTGTCATTTATAATGCCAATACCTCTAACTCTCACAAATACGAGACCAATTTGCATTGCAAATGCTTGTTTAGGTAAGCAATTCATATACCATGCATAGGCTGTGTCTTTGCAGAAGCAGAATACGCTTTTTTGTCCTTTACTTTCTATTTAATGTTTTAGTTTTTTGTGTATAAGTATTTGTTCATGTTAATGTGCTCTTTATTCTATCTAGTGCTTTTGAAAAAAAGCAGAATAAATACTTTGTAAAATAAAGTAAACTTTTACAGCTTTGTGGCTCCTAATGCAGACGAATAGTTGAATTGCTTTATTAACCTTCTTGCTTTGTCAAATTTGCTTGAAAATGCACCATTTGCCTGCTCTTTTTAAAAAGAATTCTCAGGGGGAGAACCCCCCGAACCCCCTTTAGGTTGTTCGGGATAGCTCACTACGCGCGCTCGCAGCTGTGCACTCCACCGCAAATTTTACGCCACACCACTTTCGGATGTCACCAGCCGCCACTGCAATAAAAGCCAATTGACTTACTCATGTTACAGAAACTTGTTACTCTCAACAAAAGCCTATATACTGAGCAGGTGTCAGGATCTTGTTCCCACAGAAGGGCTGGACATCCTTGAGGAGAATATATCATTCATACACACAATACTAGGTATTTTATTTTCCTTTATCCTGTTTTCACTTGCCAAGTTTGAAAGGTGGCTGCGCCTCTAGGAAATGTGCAAATGTACAACCCCGAACTTTCTGGCCTCAGGACCTACTTGAACCATGAACATTAGTAAACATATTCAATGCCAAAGGAAGCTTTCCAACTACAATCAAATTACGTCCTTATTGGAATATAAAATATTAGTACATTCTTGGATGTATATACGTGGTAATTAACACTGTACTATGTAGGAGCCTATGAACATGATACAGGCATGATTTAAGTTTTTACACCACTGTATCTATGTTTCAAAGACCCTTCACCCTCTTTCAATATTACATTATAGAAAGTGTAGAAACGAAAGTTGAAATTGAAGAGAGTTTAGCATTGTGTGCTCCAGCGGCTCAGATGGAGAAGCACTGGTCTGCTGACTTCGCATTTAGTATATTTTGTGCTGATATATTTTTGCATTAAGTATGTATTAGATTTCAGTGCACTTGTCAAGGTCTTATTGTTTTCTTCCAGAGAGCCTCGTTGTGAGAAAGTGCCCTCTTTCTTGCATGGTATGCCCCCACTTTTTGCTGAATTGCTGATGTTCTTTGACTGAGTGTGCCCTGGGCGCCTGCTAATCAGGTACCCAGGGCCTATGTTCCTTCCCTAAACCTGCATTGAAGCCTACACCCAATTGGCATCTCTGGCCACATGTCAGCCCCTGGTAAATGGTACCACAGGTACCCAGGGCACTGTGACCAGAGAAGGCCTCTAAGGGCTGCAGCACTTATTGTGCCACCCTTAGAGGTCCTGTACCCTGACACTCACACACTGCCTTTGCAGGCTGCGTGTCTTGGTGCAGAACAAAACAAAGAGTCGACATGGCACACATCCCTGTGTGCCATGCCCACAAACCACTGCCCTGGCATACATCAGACACCCCTCCAGCTGGGTGCCCTATGCCAGTGGTGAGGGTACAGGTGCATAAGCCCTGTACCCCTACAGTGCCCAAGGCCATTCCTGGGCACTGTAAGTGCAGTGTTGCCATTAAGAGTATATGGTGCTGGGAGGTTGTCATTACGAACTCCACAGCACCATGATGGCTCCACTGAAGACTGGGAAGTTTGGTATCAAACTTCCCAGCACATTAAACCTGCACTGATGCCAGTGTGGGATTTAATGTAAAATGCACAACAGAGGGCATCTTAGAGATGCCCCCTGAAACTCGACCAACTTCCAGTGACCTGACTGAGTGGCTGCGCAGGCTGCCACCACCAGACATGTTTCTGGACCCCTGGGTCGAGAGCTTGCTGCTCTCGGGGGCCTGAAACAATGCACATCCTGGGACGAGGTGCCAAGCCTCCTCCCCCAGGATGGGCAGGGTTCCCGAAGGAGAGGCTTCAAAGGCATGCCGCCTTTGTGAGCCTCTCCAATCAATCAATCAATCACGGCATTTATAGAGCGCGCTACTCACCCGGGAGGGTCTCAAGGCGCTGGGGGACCAGACCATTTGCTGCTTTGTTATGTTATGTTATGTTAATAGAATTTATACAGCGCACGAATACCCACGGGTGTCTTGGCGCTTCCAGTGCTACATACTGTGCTTAGTGCTACTACTACTGAAAAAGCCAGGTCTTCAGTTGTTTCCTGAATTCGAGAAGGGGGGACATTTTTCTGTGGTATAGGAGAAGGGAATTCCATTCCCTGATGGTGTTAAAAGTAAAACTCCTACCCCCCCAGTTCGTCTTTTTAATCCTGACCGGCGACATCAGATGTGCATTAGCCGAACGCAGAGTTCTGTTTGGAGAATGCCATGTAAAGAGGTCCTCTAGAAATTTCGGCCCTTCTTTGTGTAATGCCTTATGGGCCATGCAGAGTACCTTGAACTTTATCCGCTGGCCAACTGCCAGCCAGTGGAGTTCTCGCAATGCTGATCTGACAGACTGATATTTTGGTATGCCCAGAATCAGTCTTGCGGCAGCATTTTGTACTGCCTGTAACTTCCTAAGAAGGGTGGATTGCACATTGATGTACAATCCATTACAATAGTCAAGTTTGGACAAGACTAAGGAGGTTACAACCAACTTTCGGCAGGATTTTGGAATAAAAGGCAAGATTTTCCTTATGGTCTTAATCATAAAGAAGGAAGAGGACACAACCTTAGACACTTGAGCTTTAAAACTGAGTTTTTCATCTACGATAACCCCGAGATTTTTTGCTTTATCTACCGGGGTCGGGAGGGGCCCAAGATTATCCAGCCACCAAGCTGGGGACCAAGGTGGAAAGAGATTTCCGAACATAATCACCTCCGTTTTGCTTGAATTTAGTTTCAAGCAATGAGAACTCATCCAATGACTTAAGGAAAGCATACAGTCATGGAGTTTTAATGAGTGGTTAATGTCCTTATCTACTGTCGAGATCACCAGCTGGGTGTCGTCGGCATACGATGTAGGAATCAAATTAAAACTTCTTATTAGTGGAGCTAATTCCGCTACATAGATATTAAAAAGTGTAGGGCTCAATGATGAGCCCTGCGGAACACCGCATGGAAGAGTGAAAGGTGCAGACTTAAATTTACCCAGATGAACTGATTGGGTCCTCTCTGATAAGAACGATGTTAACAGGGAGAGGGCTTTACCTCTTATCCCAATTTCTTGTAGACGATTAATCAGAAGAGAATGGTCTACCGTATCAAATGCAGCGTTAGGTCAAGCAGCACCAAGGCTGCTGACCCACCGCTGTCTAATGAGGAACGGATTTCTTCTGTAGTCTTAATTAAAGCTGACTCTGTGCTATGGTTAGCTCTAAAACCAAACTGGCTGTGATCTAGAATTTGGTTAGTTGCAATAAAAGCAGAGAGTTCCGCATTCATGGTTTTCTCAATTATCTTGGCCGGAAGTGGAATTCTCGCAATGGGCCGGTAATTGGCTGTATCAGTTGCATCCAGATTGTTTTTTTTTAAAAGGGGCAGGATACAAGCCTGCTTCCACACAGTGGGAAAGGATCCTTGTTCTATCATCTGGTTAAATATCTTAGATAGGTGCGGTCCAATGAAATGGGAGATATTTTGTAGGATATTTGGTAGGATCTTTCAGCAACTGGTCCCCACTGGTTCTACCCCCCACTTTGGGCGGGAGAACCGGTGGGAAAAACAAAGTGAGGAAGAGAGGTGTGCCCACCTCTGCCAACTCCACCCCTAAGGTGGGGGAGGCGAGGTAAAGCACAACCTCGAGTCCCCGCCATCTTGAGGATGGGGGGACCCAGCCAACCAGGGACAGGCTCCTGCCCCCCTCCCACTGGAGAGTGGCAGCATAGGGGGTGTACCCACCCCAGGGAAGGGACCCATTGGTCCCTGCCCTTTACTCTACCTGTAACGCCCCTAAATTTAGTATTTAGGGGCACCCTGAGCCTTCCTTCCTCAGATCCAGCAACTACAAGAAAAAGAAGAGAAGAAGAAGGACGAGAAGCCGTGCAGAGCTAACAAGAGGACGACGCCCACTGACTTGGCCCCAGCCCTACAGGCCTGTCTCCCCTCGAACCTGCTCCTGCAAAACCCCGGCGTGTCCAGCGGCCAGCAACCTCAAAAACCCCGGAGAACCTGCCTGCCTTCACTTTCCAAGCTGTTTCTCCCGTGAACACCAGACGTGTTTGAACTGCAGCTTCTGGTGCCAGCCAGGAACCGCAAATCCCGCACACTCTGCACCCGCCGAATCCGGCCCGAGCTCGAGTGGGCAAATACCCTGAGGAGGTCCCCCCGGCAATCCTGACCCGAGATCCGGCGACCCCTGACCTGCCTCAAGCCTCCTGACGACGCCTGCAGCCTCAATCCAGAGGACCCCCCCTACCGCGACCAGAGCGGGTAAGAAAATCCGACGTCCCAAGGCACCCCTGCACCTGACGCCCCACGGCCTTGTGTGCCCAACCCAGCAGTGCCTAACCAACCCTCTACATCCCAACTTACCCCTCGAAGTGGTGGTAGCTCCTGGAAGATCCTCGTCCCCGAGCCTGCAGTGTTTCTTTGTCCCGGAGAAACTCCATTGAAATCAACAGGGCACCCGACCTCAAAACAGCACCCTGCACCCGGCCGCCCTAGAGCCGCTGAGGGTACCCCTTTGGTGCTAACTTGGTCCCCAATGTGCCCTGAGCTTAACCCTAGGAGCTTTGCTCCCACAACCTTGTCGCCTGCTTGCCAGCAGCCACCAACCGTAGTCCCCCTATCCTCCTATAGGATAACATTGGGCCTCCACACTCTGCACCCGGCCGCCCTAGTGCCGCTGAGGGTGCAACCACCGTGCTTCACTGACCCTGGGAGACCCCTGAGTCTAACCCCAGAACCCTAACTCAAAAGACCGATTACTTACCTCGAAACCGATAACTCATTTTTCCTCATAGGATAACATTGACACTTTTTTCTTCCAAAAAGTTTCTGTCGACTTTTGAAAACTACAAATTTTCCTTAAAAATCAGCCGAGTAACAAAAACGCATTTTCTCAACTGTTTTCAGGAAATGTCCCAGTGCTGAATCTAGGATCCAGCACTGAGTAAGAAAAAGTATCGATAACCTAACTTACCTGCTAAGTGAATTTCCTCCCATAGGATAAAATTGGTAATTCTATGTGAAAAAGTTTCTAAGTGTCAACTTTTGAAATACAATAATATTCTTTAAAAATCGTACCTTTAACCAAAACGCATTTACTCACCTGTTTTCAGGAAATGTCCCAGGGCTGAATCTAGGATCCAGTCCTGTGTTAGCAAAAGTAATCTGAAAAGTAATTAACTGCATTTTACTTTAAAAGCCCATTCAATTGAATGTACTATACCTGCAATGTGTTGCAAACTGCTTACTTAAAACTGTAACCAAAACCAGTACAAGTTACACTGCAATTTTGAACTGTGTTCATACAAGTAATTTACTACTGAAAAGTATTTTTATGCTTACCTGTACCAGGCTTGCTTGGTTCTAGAAATGAAACAACAGTATATTTTTTTTATACAAAACAATTGGCCTAGAGTTCAGTTCTTGAGTGTGTGGATTCATTTGCTGACTGAGTGTGTACATCAAATGCTTTACACTGTCCTCTGATACTGCCGTACTGCTCGACCAAGCTACCACTTTAGAGAGTAAGGTTCTATCTAACTTTAACCTCTGCCAAACCTCTGGAGACCCTTGGACTCTATACACACTGTACCTCACTTTGGTGCAGTATATATAGAGCCAGTTTCTTACACTCGTGCATTGTGTACCAGGAAGTGTCTTCACTTAGACAACAAGGGTAAAAGCGCTGGTCCAGACTCCACGCGAGGGTCCCGGGCACCATGGCAAGGGAGAGATTTCTTCACGGAGGAGCAAGGCACAGCCCTGGACACGGTGATCAGGTCGCCTGCTGGACTAAAGGTGCAGTCTGACCATGTTTACTGTGTGAAGCTTTGCTTCATTACATATTATGTGTTGACGGTGCTCCAAGGTGTAATCTGGGTAGGAGACAACAGCAGGAGAATAGACAGTGTGGGTAGGAAGAAATGGGAGAAGTCGCACAGATGATGTACTGTCCATGTGGCATCCTTGTATAGTGACCGGGCTCTAGAGAATAGTGCAGGCATGGGCAAGTGAGGCAGGAGCACCAGGACCTGGAACACAGATCCTTGGACAATGAATGTGTGGAAGAAAGAGGCTCTTTGTTCCAGTTACACCAGTCCCTCCACTAGACCATCGAGGTACCTAACCCATGACTGGCCAACAGCAAAGGAATCTTTGAGTGTAAGTGAGCAATACCTTCCCTCCCTTTCTCCAAGAAACCAGTTAGAAAACATTAATTGAGGGACCTTCCTTACCCTACTTTCTATTCCTTCCTTTCCCCTCTACACTGAATGTGCCATGACACAACGCTAGCAGACCCCTTCTTGTTTTCTATGTATGAGCGAAGACATAATGGGGGGAAGAAAATCTAAAGATAATGAACCCCCACTAAAAAGAACCGCTGCCCGCTCTATGCATCACCAGTATGGTAAAGGCACATGCAGATTTCTGAATCAGTAAGGGGGGCTCACTAACGAGGTCAGGAAATAATCCTTTTATGATAGCGGTGACTTAGATTGTTTCAATAATTTAAAAAACAAATTGAAGGATCCTAAAAGCAAAGTAGAGACAGTGCAATGGACGCCATTTTTAAATCGGAATGAATCAGTGAACAAATGCAAATATGAATCCCAAGTCCTTGGTATGAAACTGACTCGGGAGAGACTGGAATATCAAGTAAACCACTTAAGGTACAGAGTTAGGACATGTGCTCCTACTGCCCACCTCCTCTCTGTTAAAATGAGTACCATTGAGTTGGGTAACAATAAACATCTGTTAATCAGCACCAATATGCCCTTCTGCGTGCACGAGCGCTGTGCAAATACATTGTTATGTTATGTTACGTTATGTTATGTTATGTCATGTTATGTTTTGTTACTTTATGATATTTTTCCAGAGAACCACAAGTACAATCGCTTTTCTTTCAGAAACCTTCCAGACACTTCCCCTCGTCCGGACTCGTACTTGCACAAATCCCACACATACGTAAAACCAGATCTGGCAGTCGAGCCTTCTACGTCGACCCTAAAGTGTGGGACGACCCGCCTCCTCACATAAGAGCCGCCTCCACACATAAGAGCCGCCTCCACACATAAGAGCCGTCTCCACACATAAGACCCGCCTCCACACGTAAGAGCCGCCTCCACCCGTAAGAGCCGCCTCCGCACATAAGAGCCGCCTCCACACATAAGAGCCGCCTCCACACATAAGAGCCGCCTCCACACATAAGAGCCGTCTCCACACATAAGACCCGCCTCCACATGTAAGAGCCGCCTCCACCCGTAAGAGCCGCCTCCGCACATAAGACTCGCCTCCACACGTAAGAGCCGCCTCCACCCGTAAGAGCCGCCTCCTCACATAAGAGCCGCCTCCACACATAAGAGCCGCCTCCACACATAAGAGCCGCCTCCACACATAAGAGCCGCCTCCACACATAAGAGCCGCCTCCACACATAAGAGCCGTCTCCACACATAAGACCCGCCTCCACACGTAAGAGCCGTCTCCACACATAAGACCCGCCTCCACACGTAAGAGCCGCCTCCACCCGTAAGAGCCGCCTCCGCACATAAGACTCGCCTCCACACGTAAGAGCCGCCTCCACCCGTAAGAGCCGTCTCCACACATAAGACCCGCCTCCACACGTAAGAGCCGCCTCCACACATAAGAGCCGTCTCCACACATAAGAGCCGTCTCCACACATAAGAG
This sequence comes from Calotriton arnoldi, assembly GCA_963921515.1. NCBI lineage: Eukaryota > Metazoa > Chordata > Amphibia > Caudata > Salamandridae > Calotriton > Calotriton arnoldi. Next base: position 2,436,469 of record CAWUFW010001574.1, read on the forward strand.
CCGCCTCCACACATAAGAGCCGTCTCCACACATAAGACCCGCCTCCACACGTAAGAGCCGCCTCCACACATAAGAGCCGCCTCCACACATAAGAGCCGTCTCCACACATAAGAGCCGCCTCCACACATAAGAGCCGTCTCCACACATAAGACCCGCCTCCACACGTAAGAGCCGTCTCCACACATAAGAGCCGTCTCCACACATAAGAGCCGCCTCCACCCGTAAGAGCCGCCTCCGCACATAAGACTCGCCTCCACACGTAAGAGCCGCCTCCACCCGTAAGAGCCGTCTCCACACATAAGACCCGCCTCCACACATAAGAGCCGCCTCCACACATAAGAGCCGTCTCCACACATAAGAGCCGTCTCCACACATAAGAGCCGCCTCCACACATAAGAGCCGTCTCCACACATAAGACCCGCCTCCACACGTAAGAGCCGCCTCCACACATAAGAGCCGCCTCCACACATAAGAGCCGTCTCCACACATAAGAGCCGCCTCCACACATAAGAGCCGTCTCCACACATAAGACCCGCCTCCACACGTAAGAGCCGTCTCCACACATAAGAGCCGTCTCCACACATAAGAGCCGCCTCCACACATAAGAGCCGTCTCCACACATAAGACCCGCCTCCACACGTAAGAGCCGCCTCCACACGTAAGAGCCGCCTCCACACGTAAGAGCCGCCTCCACCCGTAAGAGCCGCCTCCACACATAAGAGCCGCCTCCACCCGTAAGAGCCGCCTCCACACATAAGAGCCGCCTCCACACATAAGAGCCGCCTCCACACGTAAGAGCCACCTCCACACGTAAGAGCCGCCTCCACCCGTAAGAGCCGCCTCCTCACTTCTTCATTTCGGCAAGAAGTTGAAGACCTGGCTTTGCAAGTAGGTTCACTAGGCCCTCGGTGTGCCTAGACGCACTCCTGCTCAGCGCCAGGATACCCTCCCGGGTGTTAGTGCGCTTTACAAGTCTGAGCAACAGGTAACAGGGAGGAGCATTTGACTGGGTGTATTATCTTGCACAGGCCAGCCGAAAAAGGAAGGAATGTGTGAAATTGTTTTTCTATACCTGCCTAAAGAACTACCAAAGCCTTGTGTTATTGCACATTACACACATTGTACTATAATGGCATCTTGTATTTAATTGCACATTCAGCCTTGGTGCTCGAGGGACCGTAGCCTCGTTTTGGAGTTGGCATAGACATAGACAAGTGAGAAACGGCAGAGTTAGTGAAGTCAGCTTTCTACCGTACCCCACTGTACCTATCCTTCCAGGTCTCCTCGCAGTCTTCCCATGAGAAGGGCTGGGTACCTGCTTGCTGCGTTACAGAAAATGCATTAAAAAAGGCAGAAATGGAATAGAAAGGAGATTTGTATGCTCCAACGGCTCGGACCGCAAATGGCTTTTGCGTTGAAATTGTGAATTAGTAAAGAGACGGAACGTGATTGGCGCCCAGAACAGAAGATGCCTTCCCGACTGCTGCAAGAAGAACTGTTGCAAGAGGTGGATCCGCCCCCTGACTTCAGGCAGAATATGACCAGGATGTATTCCAGGACTGGGGAAGAAAGCTCCATGGCCTGTACTGGTCCATGCGGCCGTCTGGACCTGTCTTTGCTGAGACCGCTGCCTGCAGGGCGCAGCATGCTTGAAGGGTCTGTGTGCTGGGTGGAGGCAAACACCCCGGACCCTCAGAGAGGTGAGGACTGCCCACTGAAATGCAGCCCTGGAGACCTGTGAATCTGGATCTTAAGGGTCAGTGAGGCTCAGTGGAGTCCTGCTTACCAACAAGAGTTCCCTTCTGGCCCATGAGGTGCAAGGGGGGAGAGAGCAGCCCTGTGCAGGGGGGAGGGGGGAGAGGGCGTTGCACCGCCCTTTGCCAAGAAGGATGATTACTGAACTCACAATGAAGTTTGTGTGTGAAATGCTACAACTTTGAAAACTCTTTCGTCACTTTTTTATACCTTCTCACTCACGAAACAAGTGCATCAAATTAAGTAAATCCGTTTTACCAGCCCTTCCAACCTCCTACAATCGTTATCTTTGTTAACGCTTGAGTTTTTAGCGGCATGTTTTGTGCTATAACCCTTGATTTATTCATCGTTTTCTTGAAATTGTTTATATTTTGTTTAGTAAATTATTGCTGTGTTTTAACTACTCTTCACCTGCAGGTTTAAGTTATTTATTTATTAACTGTATTGTTTATTTGGTAGTGTGGTTACACATAATACAAAACAAACAATTGATGGACGGAATGCTGAACAATGTCAAACATTCACCCCCAGTACAGAGATCTGGGCCTAAATCCATCGTTCTTTTGCTCACCATACCACTCTAGTTAAACCCAGCCACATTCAAATCAGTCTTGACCCTGCGCCCAATGGGAAGAGTCCAGCCTGAACTGCCAGGCAGGTCCTCCCTGGACCAGAAACAAGCATCCTAGGACCGGTTTCGGGCTTTCAGCCCTCATCAGCCAGAATAGCTTGACTCCAGTGGCATGGAGAGCACGGGACCCACGTCTGGGCATACCCATCCCACTCGGGGTGACAAATGCAAAAACAACAGTGGATGGACAGAATGCAGAACAATGTCATACATTCACCCCAGTACAGAGATCTGGGCCTAAATCCATCGTTTTTTGCTCACCATGCCATTTCAGTTTGAACCCAGCCATATGCAAATCAGTCTTGACCCTGTGCCTCATGGGAACAGTCCAGCCCGAACTGCCAAGCCAGGTCCTCCCTGGACTGGAAACAAGCATCCTAGGACCGGTTTCGGGGTTTCACCCCTCTTTAGCCAGAATAGCTTGATTCCAGTGGCATGGAGAGCACAGGACCCACGTCTGGGCATACCCGTCCCACTCGGGGTGACAAATGCAAAAAGAGCAATTGATGGACAGAATGCTGAATTCCATCCATCATTTGTTCTTTTTGCTGTTACACATAATATCGCACACATTTTCTTTCCGGATCATCTTGCTGCTCTTACAGAGCTGACAAAGGAGGGAGAAGAAGCCCCAAAGGAGCCCCGTATTGTAGCCCCGTGCACCCCTGTAGGTCTCCCTTGGTGTGTGCCCTGCTGTGCGGTCCCCATTTCCCTGCCACCCATCTCGATCTACCGCCCTACATCCTTTTTTCCATGGCTTCCATCCGTCCTTCCCTACAACCTCTAAGGTGAGACCACAACATGTAGGTTTTGGGTCAGAGAGAGATGAGGCGAGCCTCCTGGCCATAGAGTCTGGCTGCGACCAGAGAGATGGGACCAGCTCTGCAGCCCGTCTCTTGGGTGCGTTATGTCTCAGTCTCTGGGCCATTCAATCCCACCACACGTGCTAGCCAGTGCTTCATTTGTAAAAAAAGTAAGTGATGGGCCCTTGTCAGGAGGCCACTGCAGCTTGCACCATCCCTTGCTCCCACTAGCGCTGCCAATGACAGTACTGTCACTACAAGTCATCACACACATACAAATGTGACAATTCAGACTATAATTATACATTTAAATGCTAATACATGTCGTCCAAGATATTGTTATAGTTTTGGGTGGCAGATATTAGTGATTTTAATGTATACTTAATTTATTAAACAGCAGCTGTTGTGCTCCTCAAAAAATAAGACAAACAGGGCTACCATGTGGCAGGCTGTCATAAGAGCCAGTGTTGACAATAAAGTGCCAGTGCCGAGTACCAGAAAGAACCGGCTCAAATTAAGCACAGGTACTAGTGCGTTTTTATAGTGATGAAAATGCATGCAATAACACGTAGAACTATTATGTAGGCCTCAGAGGAAAAGTAATTATTCCAAAAGCGAGTGAAAAGCACCAGGTTATCACATTTACACATATTGAGGATGAAGAGCTGAAATCGCATTTTTGTAAAGGCTAACCCAGGTGAAAGAGGTGAAATGTTTAAACTGTATAAGTCGACATGCTGTGAAAATTGTGACAATGTTAAAAAGTTAGATTTTGACCTTCCCATAAGTTTGTTTTCCGTGAAATATAATAATGTTGTTTAATTTCCGCAGAATGTTTCTACATCAACAATACTTAGCTGAAGGAAAATGGGTGAGAAACTTATGATCTAATGATGTGATGGAAAGGCCTAATCATGAACTGGTATCTTAAGATGGTTGATCTTTCACTGTGCAGATGACGGGAGCTTTCTTGTTCCCATGCGGACACTGTGAGCTGATTGGATGTTCCGAAGGCTGAGAAGACACGTGTTGCAAATGTTTTGCTATGTAAAATACAAATTCCCAAACAGTAACCATTAACACTGAACTAACCATTATCCTTGGGTTCCAGAGCAGCGTGCTACCTTGCGTAAAGCGCTGCGACGCCTCGTCAGGGGTAGTAAGCGCTATATAAATACAATTCCCAATTTCAATTATAACCTCCTTGCTCTCTCACGCCCCTTTCAGTGAGACATCGATCTGACTCCTCAGATACCTCTCCAGACTCTCTCTCTGAGAGACTCTTTCATGTTCTCTGCCCGAGTCTATGCTGCTCTGAGACTCTGCTGAGTTTCATGAACTTTTCTTTATGGGAAGCTCTGCTTCTGATATTTGACGCTAAAGCTTTAAGCTTTAACCTCTCGCTTTGGAACTCTCGATGGGTTCTGACACTTTTCTCTCATATTCCTAATCTTAGAATAGGGACTTTTCCTTCATGGAACACGCTGAATGCAATGATTCTGATATTGATTACTTATGATTCTAATACTGATTAATATTGATGAGATTTATGTCAATTCTAATAAAGACTGAGAATAACAAGACTTTAACAAAGCTTTGAAACTCCCCCAAATCTCATTATTGACTCTCAAAATTGAAATTGAAACTGTGATGAAGACTTGATTGATTTGCAGCTCCTGTTTATTCTCTCTTACAGCCATGAACTATCGGGTATGGCGCGGGATTTCTAATTGGGTGAATTAGTAGGTTTTACCTCGTAAACCATAGATAGTTCATGAAGTGACCAACCTGCGCTCTTTCACATGTTTTTACTTGTTGCCATCCATCTGCCTGCCTAGTATATTTATTTTTTACAAGGACCCCCTGCGTCCCTGCTTTCATGGTTGCTCTTAGCTGATTGGATTGCCCAGGTGCCCCTGCTCTAGTTTGTTTGCCTGCCAGGACCTGCCAGGATCTGCCAGGACCTGCCGCATTGTGTCTGACATTGCTGTTCACATTGCTGAACAGAGGTTGGGGTTGGAACTTGTGTGCCTGTAACGGCCAGGAAACAACCTTTCTGTTAAAGATGATTTTTGAGTTTTATTATTTATTGACAGCCTTGGAATGGTGATTACTCTTTCTGGGCTGCCAGTTACAACCATGAGGGACATGGGGCTTTCGTATGCTCTGAGGGAGATGGGGGCTGTCGTATGGTCTGTGGTGAGGAAGTTGCAGTATAATGTCCATTCGAGCCTGGGAGGAAGCCTGGTGGCTCAGTCTCCCGATTAAAGAAGTGCCTGAGATGTAGGGGCAGTTGGAGGCTTCTGCTAAAGAGAATACCCCGAGCTGCCCAGTCTTCCTTCCTCCATCCCGGGGCAGAAGCAGAAGCTCTCTGAAGTGCTTCATAAACAGAAGTCTGGTCATGAGGAGGCTGGAACCCGAGGACCACAGGGCTGAGAGGAGGTTTACGCTGCCGCTGGCCCTGAAAGAAAGCAGACTGGCTCCGTAGCGATCTGCCCTGAGGAGACTGTGATGAAGATGCTCAGACCACACGGGCCCAATCTGAAGTTCTCTAAGGGGCAGTGGTGAACCATGCTGTTGAAAACCCGCATCTCATATCCTCAAGCCGGGATGTTGAAGGTCTGCATTAAAGTCATCCCCTGAAAGACAATTCATGATCACTTTTCTGAGCAAGGTTGGCAATGAACCCCAACGTCTTCACTCTTTGGCTCAGTGACGGGGCCAAATTCGAGGTTTCGAATAGAAACCAACCTCAGCTTCACAACCTCCATCGTAAACAAGATAAAGATGCCTGGTACCAACCCTCCTCCCTCTGATACCTAAAGACCATTTGCCTGGAAGCAGACTTCAGAACTGCCATTTGAGCATCAGACAGACATATTCGACCTACCTGAAGCACACTCATCGTGCAGCTCAACGTCTGAGTAAAGGTCTGTAGGAGAAACCAAAACCTCCCAGTAGCTCCCTCCCCGTGCCTGTATCACTGTCAAAGAGTGCTGTATTATCTACAGTGGGGTGATAAAAAAAGGACAACCTGAACTCACTGGACCCTAACAACTATCGCCCCATATCAAGACTCCCTTTCGCTGCCAAATTGGCAGAGAAGCAAGGAAGTGAGGAGGTGGTTTTCAAGAGTCACTGCATTTGACAACTGTACTGCAAGGAAGTGAGGAGGTGGTTTTCAAGAGTCACTGCATTTTAGTTTTTTTTTTGTTGCTTCTTTTGAAGTAATTCTGGAAATTCGTTTTACTAGTTACTCTTGCTTTGCAGGTGGACTTTTACTATGGAAATGCGTTTAAAAAAAAATAATTCTTGTTTTGCAGGTGGACTTCAAGTTGGTGGATCTAAAGTAATTGTTCATTGTTCAAAACACAGTGTGTTTGTTAGAACTAATCTTTATTTTTTGCAGCTGTATTTTCAATCTTGTGTCTATTTCAAGATTTAAGCATGCAGAATGTACAACCTCCTCCCCCCTTTTTACAGCTTCCAGGTGATCCACCAGTTAGGTGGAAGGTTTGGTACAGAGCGTTTGAAAAATATTTAGGCGCCAAGGGGGGCAGCAGATTTAGTGCACAGAGAAAACGATTCATTTTAGAACACAATTTGGGGTTTGAGGGGCAAGCTGTGTTGGAGCATCTTCCTCCTTTGGAAGTAGTTCCAGGAGAAGATGAATTAGATGAATTTGAACAAGCAGTTAGTATGTTGCAGAAGCAATTTGATGTGGAAAGCAGCCTTGTTGTAGCGAGGCATACATTTTTCACGAGGGTACAAGATAATGATGAGAGCATTGTGTCATATGTAGCTGCCTTACGCATACTTGCGTCCGAGTGTGAGTTCGAGCATTTTACGTCTCAACTCATTCGCGACCAGATTGTTGTTCACTGTAGTGATAAAAAAGTCCAAGAAAAACTACTTACTCTTAAAAATCCTTCGCTACAGGAAACAATATCCATTGTTAAGAGTATTGAGCTCTCTCAAAAAGCATAGCGAGAATTAAAACCAGAAAAGAATGCTGTAGGTGTTATCAAGGATGGTAAGGATAAAAATGAGAAAGCGCACATGGATAAAGACAAGATTCAATCTGAACAAAAAGGGGTTAGGTATATCACAAACAAAATCGAGAAGAGGAGCGGGAATTCAAAAAATGTTTGTACAAAATGTGGTTTTCCTTCTCATTTTCCAAATTCCAAGATTTGTCCTGCAAAGAATGCATCCTGTCGTAAGTGTGGCAAACAAGGTCATTTTGCCAAGGTGTGTGGTTTTCGTGGCAGTGTGAGTGTGGTGTATGCTGAAGAAGATAAGTTGTGTGAAGTTGTTAGTTCTCTAACAGATTTAGTAGTAGTTGTAAAAGATGATTCTGAGGATTGTGTTGATCCTGTTGTTGAGATTGTAGTTGATGGCAAACCTCTTGAGTTGTTGGTTGATTCAGGAGCACGTATGACAATGATTACTGATGAACTATTTGAAAAGATGTGGGGGATAGGTTTCTCAATCCTCCGGACAGAAGTCCTGTTTCCTATGAAGGCAGGAAAATTGAGTTATCTGGTTTTTTCGAAACGTCTCTTGTATTTAAAGACAGACACATCAGTGGGAAAGTGTATGTGGCTAAGAAAGGTCTCAACATTCTTGGATGGTACCATCAAGGCTTATTTGGCATGACACTTAGACCTGGCACCTCGGAGCAAGTTTCGGTTGTGAATGAACATCACCAAGGGGAAACTTTAATTACTTGGTCCAAAAGGTTTCCTAAGGTTTTTGGTGACAGTTTGGGATGCGTCAAAGGTTTTAAGCATTTTATTAAGGTCAAAGAAGGTGCTGTCCCAATCAAACACAAGTTACGTAATGTGCCGTTTAGTGTAAGAGATGACCTTTCAGCTGAACTTAGGAGAATGTGTGAGTCAGGAGTCATAGAACCTATTGAATCTTCTCTCTGGTTGTCCCCCCTTGTCGTAGCGTGGAAAAAAAATGGGAGTCTCAGAGTTTGCATAGACTTGCGCAGTTTGAACAGGGAGATTTGGGTGGACTCACATCCCCTTCCTCGTATAGATGATATTCTGTCCAAGTTTGCTGGTGCAAGATACTTTTCAAAAATCGATCTTGCATCAGCGTATCATCAAATTGAACTTGATCCTGCCACTAAACACTTGACTGCTTTTGTCTCCCCCATTGGGACATTTCAGTTTAGGAGGATGCCTTTCGGTTTAGCCTCGGCGGCTTCAGTTTTCCAACGCATCATGGAAAAGGTGTTGGAAGGTGTTACTAACACGGTAGTTTTTCAAAACGACATTTTGGTGGCTGGTAACTGCAAAGAACCTCACAACAAAAATGTTGCCACTGTTTTAGAGAAGTTAGAGGCTAAGGGTATTGTAGCTAATAAACTTAAATGTGTTTTTGGTGTAGAATCCATTGAGTATTTGGGGCATCGTATTTCTGGAGAAGGAATTGTTCCTAGAGAAGGTCTTATCGAGGCAATTGTGAATGCTCCTTGTCCCTCTTCTAAAGAGTTAGTGTCTTCATTTTTGGGAATGTGTGAGTTCTATACAAAATTTATTCCCAACTTTGCGGCCAAGACTGTACACATGAGAGAGTTACTTAAGAAAAAGGTCAAGTTTGTCTGGGATGATGTCTGTATGGACGAGTTTATTCAGATCAAGAAAGAATTGGGGTCGTGTAAGATTCTTACACCTTTTGATCCCAATTATCAGTGTACTGTGTCTGTTGACGCCAGTTTATATGGTCTGGGTGGTATGATTTCTCAAGTTAAACAAGGAAAAGAATTCACTGTAGGATTTGCGTCACAGGCTCTACGTCCAAGTGAAAAGAATTACTCCGTTATCGAACGTGAGCTGTTGGCGTGTTGTTGGGCAGTGGAGAGGTTCAAATGTTTTCTCTGGGGCAAGACTTTTAGTCTTCTAACCGATCATAAACCACTCATTCCTATTCTTGAAGGAAAAATCGTAAAAGATCATACTCCTAGGATTGCCAGACTGAGTTCTAAACTTTTACAATATAATTTTGAGATTGCACACATTTCTGGGGGGAGAAACACCAGGGCGGATTTTCTTTCAAGATTTCCTCTTCCTTTACATAAACAAGAACTTGATGAAGATGCTGATGAGGAGTGTGTTATTGCTGCTGTGGATGTTTGCTGTTTGAGTTGTTTTTCAGAACAAGAGTGGTTTCATGCTATGGAGTCTGACGCTGTACTCAAAAAAGTTAAAGAGTTCATTGTTTCGGGGTGGCCCAAAGAGAAGCATCTAGATGGTCATCTTCACCCTTTTGCTAAAATTGCGGATGAACTTACTTTGGAGGGTGGAGAAATAATCATGCGGGGGAAAATTTTATCCCTCCAGAGTCTTTGAGAAGTCGCATTATTGAATATGGCCATGAGGGCCATCTTGGTCAAACAAATACAAAAAAAAGGATCCAAGCTGTCTATTGGTGGCCTTCCATGGACCGACAAATTACTGATGTTGAAGGTTGTGTGACATGTTGTTCAAGTGACAAAGTTATAAAAATTGTTTCTCCTCCTGTACAAGAAATTATGGTTCCCAATGGTCCTTGGTTGAAGCTTGCCATTGATTTTGTGGGGCCATTTAACATTCTACCTAAAAAATATAAATTTGCTTTAGTTGTGGCTGACTATTTTAGCAAATGGTGGGAGGTGCAATTTATGTCTGATCCAAATTCACAAGAAGTCATCAAGTTTCTTCAGGCTCTTTTTGCAAGAGAGGGTTTTCCCAAAGAGATTGTCTCCGACAATGGAGTACAATTTACTTCAAAGGAAATGTCTGACTTTTTGAGCCAGTCGGGTATAGCTCATAAGCGTGTCGCACACTATCACCCACAGGCTAATGGTTTTATTGAGCGTACCAACCGTATTTTAGTTGAATGTGTTCAATGGGCTGTCTCTTCTAGGATTGACATTAAAGAAGCTGTTCAAAGTATGCTCTGGGCACATCGTATCACTCCCAGCTCCATCACGAGTTCAAGTCCCTTCAGACTTCTCAGAGGAAGAGAAGCTTCTTTTCACATGTGCCCTGCTTGGATGAAGAAATGGGGCTCTCTGTCTAAGTATGGAGAATCTCATGATAAGGGTGGATCACTCGAACAGGATGTTTTTCCAAAGTGTAAGAACTTTGAGTCCAATGTTTTTGTGGGAGATTGGGTGAGAGTTAAATACCCTCTAAACATTCCTAAGGGCCTTTCTAAGTTTGGTCCTCCCGTTAGGGTTGATGCTGTTTCACGATTCGCTGTTCGTGTCAATGGGAAGAATTGGTGGAACTTATCTAGGATCTATAAGATTCCTAAGAGGGTAGTCTTGCAACAAGACCTTGAGCCAGGAGATGTGACAGATACTGTAAGTTCTGATTCTGGTGAGTTGTCTATGAAATATGTCCCGCCACGTAGGAGCGGTAGGATTAGTGTTCCGCCTAATCGCATGGATTTGTAAATTATTTGTTTGATTCTATGTATTTTAGTTCAAATTGATGGTATCATTTTATCTTTATTTATATCCTTTAATTTCTTCTTTGCCGATATGTTTCTTGTTAATTTTTCTTTGCCTGTTTTTTCTTTCTTTTACACTCTGTTATGTTGTTATTGAGAAGAGAGGAGATGTTGTAGTAATCTCTTCTATTTCTTCAGTGGCATCTGTGATGTCATTGTCATGACAATGGAATGTGCATGTTTGAATATCAGGAGTTGGTCAGTTCCTGGGAGCTGTGGAGGTTAACAGTCAATAAACCAGAAGTCTCTTCACTTACCTGCTTCAGCGTGATTACTTCACAACTCTCAGAGTACATAGAGGAAAACACTCTTCTGGATGATACACAGCATGGATTCAGGAAAAACCGGAGTACAGAATCTGCCTTGATAATAGCCACGGAAGACATCCGAGAAACGTTGGATAATGGGAGGATGGCGGCTCTGATCTTGCTGGACCTCTCCACAGCATTTGATACGGTCAACCATGAGATTCTGGTTGACTTTATGCGGAACCTAGGGATCAAGGCTTCTGCACTAGATCTCCTTCAATCCTTTCTCGCCAACAGACAACAAAGTGTGGTGCTGGGCAACATCTCATCAAGGCCTTTCTCCTTGCCGTGTGGAGTCACTCAGGGCTTGGCCCTGAGCCCTACACTCTTCAATCTTTATGTTACACCACTGGCGACACTCATCAAAAATTCTGGTTTCTCCCTTGCATCATACGCCGACGACACTCAAATTGTGGTGTCATTAACAAAACCAGAAACAAACTCGAGCTCTGCATTCAAGACCTGCATGAGTAAAGTTAGCAACTGGATGGACAATAATTGTCTGAAACTGAATGCCACAAAGACTGAGGTTGTCATTTTTGGCAATAACCCTTCTTTCTGGACAGCGGCCTGGTGGTTGCCTGAGTTGGGCCCACTCACGGAACCCACAACCAAAGTGGTTTCGTGTTAGATAACGAACTGAAGCTTAAAGATCAGGTGAACAGAATTACATCAGCCTCTTTTGGCTCTCTGAGGCTGATAAAAAAAGACTGAAAAATTCCTACCCCCAGAACTTTTAAACACTGTGATCATCGCTTTGATACTATCAAGGATTGTATATTGCAATAGTCTCTACCTTAATCTTGCGGTAGGTCCCTCGAAGAGGCTCCAGACGCTGCAAAATGCAGCTGCTCGCTTCCTCTTCAAAATTCCAAAATATGAATCTGCTAGAGGAGCCATTAGGAAACTCCACTGACTACCAGTTAGACAACGTTGCAGATTCAAAGCCTTATGCTTGGCCTATAAATCTCTGCACTGCCAGTGACCAGCACGCTTCAAGGAGATGCTCAGTTGGTATATTTCAGGGAGGACTCTTCGCTCTGCCATGAACCTGACTGTCCCCCCATTCAAGAGGCCCTCTTAGGTGGCAAGAGCTTTCTCAGGACCACTGCAGTGCTCTGGAACAGCCTACCATTGACACTAAAAGCTTCTCCCTCCTTACTCGCCTTTAGAAAGGCTTTAAAGATTGGCTCTTTTCACAAGACTAGCAGATACCGAATCCCAGCAAGAAGCCTTCGTTTCCAACTGATCTGCACCCAGCCCCGCCTCTGATAGCGCAAAGACGCCCTCGGGCATGAGTTTGCGCTCTACAAATTGCATTTACATTACATTACATATCAAGCCCACCATCATACATGGCTAGCAAGATAGAGAGTCCTCCAACACTCACAGCAGCAGCATTGCCAGGCTCAGGACAATAAGGTGCAAGAAGGAGACACCAAGATCTGCTGTGCTCCAAGGATCTGGAACTCCATCCCCAAGAGGAATTAAGAAGGTTTATCGCTCTTCTACTTCCAGGAGAAGCAGAAGACCCTTCTGTGAGAAGTTGGCCTGGCATATGCTGTCCACTAATTATAGTGGGCACCTTGCACCAGTCCAAACAACCCCTTATTGGAGATAGGTTAAAGACAACCTTATTGAAAGCTATCCTAGTGGTAGCTATGGAGAGCAGCCTTCAGGCTAAGTCTTGAAGGAATGTAAAGCAGCTTGTTTTACCAGTCTATAATCTCTTGAGTGATCAAATGAAAGAGCACCACACCAGGTATATATTCAAAATATATGTATTTATTGCTAAACACACCCCTCTAGTCTCTTTATGAGGCTAGAGTTCGAAAGTACATAAGTTAGAAGTTATTTAAACACAGTAATAGCACAAATACACGTTTGGGCCCTAGGGGCGTACCAAACCATATACCAATAAAGTGGTATAAGAACCACGACTGAACTAGACACTAGGCCTAGAGCCTCTAGAAGTGCTTGGACCACAAGGAACCACCCAAGGTAGTGACACAGGGGACCCACGGGAGACGCGTGCAGTGTAAATACACAACCGCGATACGCCGTTGACTTCTATGGAGAAAGTCGTGATCGGGAAATTAGAGAAAAGGGACACTTAAAAGAGGACTTGGACCAAACCCTTTGAGATCTAGGACTTTGAAGAGTCTCTACCCACGGGAGCACCGGAGTACTCGTATTACCTCACCCAGGGAAGCCGGGTGCATAGGTGCCTTTCGGAGTCGGGTTTCGTCGTCGATTTGAATGGCGATCTGCTGCAAAGTGCTGCTGGCGACCAAGTGAAAAGTGTCCGGGTAGATCCAAGAGTGGATCGGAGTTCTGAAGAACCTGAAAGCAGAGGGGACAGAGTCTGGGTCACTAGCCAGTGACCAGGAAGGCGATGGACAGATGCCCACCGATGTCGAGTGCTTCAGGTGCGTTGACGGTCGTCTTGACTCTTCAGCCACGAGGTCCCGGAGGTGTTGTCGGCAACCAGGAGCAGGATTCGGGCTGGTACACAATGTCTGTCGAGTGCTGCGGTGTCGGCGACCGGATTGAACCCAACAAGCCTTGGCAACGGTAAGTCTTGATGCAGAGGAAGATCATTGATGGTGCAGATCAGCAAGGTCTGGGGAACACACCCAGTGAGGGTAAGTGAGGGCAGGCCTGGAGCAACCAGGATGCCAAGTTAGAAAAAGATTGGCCTTCGTTAAGGGCTACTAGCCAACGGGCTAGCAACCGCGAAGGAGCCTCGTGACGCCGCACGTGGATCTGGCTCACAGGACACTCGTGGAGTGGAGGCCAGTGATCTTCGGTGCAGTTGGTGCTGGAGGCTAGGGCTACTCGGAGCCCGAAGCACGACTTCTTGGGAGACCCAGAAGAGGATGCACTTGCAAATGTGCTCGGTGTCCAGGGGTCACGGTCTCAAGTCACCCACAATAGCCACGGGCCTCAGCTTTGCTGGGGACTCAGGGTAGCCTCGGGGAAGTCTGAGACTCCACCTCTGGTGATGCGATGACTTCGGCGTCCGACGGGAGCTTCAGAAATGCAAACTGGACAGATGCTTCTTTGGTGCCTGCCAAGCAGGGGAGTCACTCCTTGACCCCAAGGGAGATTCTTCTGTCCTCTAATCGTGAGTAGAGCGTCGAAGGTCCAGGATTCAGTTTCAGAGTTTCGTCCAGGGATAATCTAAAGTCCTAAGGACTGGGTTCCTATACTTATACTAAGGATAGGGGTTGGACTACTCTGTGGCCCCACCTATGGGTGGGTCAGGGCAGAGGGGTGGCTACACCCCTTTCCCTTTGTCCAGTTCGCGCCAAAGCAGGGGCTGCAAGCCCCTGATCCGGTTTGAACTGGGGTATGCACAGGGACTACGTAAAACAATAAGAGAGAGGGATGGTATTTAAAGGGGGTACTCCTAGTCCCCTGAAAGTTACCTGAAAAAACAAATTGAAAGAGTATGCCCCAGAGAGCTTAAGGATGTTACGGGAAGCGTTGATGAAGAAAGGACCAAAGAAAATTTCTTTTGGTTTTAAAAGACCCCTCACTCACCAACCTAGTTGGTGACATGCTTCATCATTGAGGTCCCACCCGAGTAGCCGAATGCCACTCGGGTGTGCTACGACACCTGATTACAGTGGAGCGGGTATTTTGAGTGAATCAGTGAAGTGGTGATCATAAAATTGTCTTTATTGTACTCCGTTACGTTTATTATGGAGCAAGTAAGACAAGGTTAAAAATAAGTACACACAAGTATTACCATAAAGGACCTACTTGTCCAAAGGTAAAAACTATTGGTGGTGAGAAAGTGAAAAGAAATAAGTGGGTCTACATCTTTCAACCTACAGTGTGTATTACTAGGTTTTCATCAGGACCTGTGACCCGGGTGGTATACACACGCTAAGGTGTACCCTACCCTTGGTCACAATTGAAATACCATACTGTATACTCACAGAATGGGAACCCTTTCAGTCTTCAGGAAAGGAAACAATAACATTCTGGAAAGAAAAAACACATTGATACCATGCCGCTAATTAATCATGTATCCATGGATCAACATATCCGTGCATCTCGCACACAGATCGTTCCCTTAAACAGAATGCATGTACCTGGTGTCAGTGCTCATCTAGCACCAAAATGTGTGCGATCACACTCATAACCAAGACAGACAATACATAGCAATAAGTGCCTAAGTTAACCCAACAAACGCGTGATGTCTTACCTCACTAGTCAAAGGTGTGCCAGTTGTCAGGGTACTGATTACCCCAGTGGATACGAGAAACAAGGAAACAGTTCCTCTGGTTAAAGCGTAGTAAGTTACACTGAAGATACTGCACTGAAACGAATTTTTTTTAAATAAAAATGGGAAAAGAGATATAAAGGCAGAGGCTTACACCGCGACGAAATTGCGTCTGGCCTCATGGTTAACGTGGGGATGGATGCTGACTTTAGTCAAACTCTGCGGAGAAGCATAAAATGTTAAGTAAAGGTAAGACTCTTCCCTTTAGAAAGGTTGTAAAACGGAGCCCACCCGTGTACTCACTTCATCAAGTCATGCCATCCGCTGCTCAAACCTACGATGTGACCCCATCAGGAAACCCGAGGATAGTGAAACCGGCATCCTCGCGGTCTATAACACAACCCAGAGGCTTCCGGGTATGTCACGTGATCGGGCTAGAGGCGTACTGCGTGATGACATCAGAAGTAAGTAAAGGCTTTAGACAAAGCCAAGGGGGCATATCAGAAAGAGACTGTCTGTTGAGATAGACAGGCAATCACTGTCTCTATCGAAAGGAGGGAAAAATGAGGAAAAATAGGCATAACATGATATTATTAGAATCGGCATATGTGCGCGACACATCATCTCATTGTATAGATAACGACAGATTTAGAGGAAAACTGGAGGGGCGACTTAAAGTCACAGATAGAGGATAATAAGGGCATGAACCTGGTAGATGGCATGTGATCATAGATGCCAACAGGGAGATGATAATCACAAATGTAATAAGTGGCAGTAAATACTGCCGTAAAAGCATAAAGAGTACCCGTCATGTTGTTATTAGGGTATGCTGACATGGTAAGTGTATATTGACAAGCTAGTGTGGTACCCGCACAGAATGAAGTTATTAGTAAATGCCAAAAAGGAAAGTCTATACTCCAAACTGTCTATCTTGATAGAACACTATTCCACGGAATCCCATCATTCAACCCGTTCTTTTGAGTTGACAGTCTATAGACCCATCTCTGTTCCTTTTGAAACAGAAACCTGTTGGACTGATCCCCGGGTCTTATACTTTCAATGATTGTCCATCTTAAGTCATTAGTGGTGTGGTTGCTTTGGAGATAGTGTTCAGTCAATTTAGTAGTGATTTTCTTGCATCTAATGGTACTGCGATGCTCACAGATTCGCTGTTTCACTTTTCTTCCAGTCATACCAACATAACGAAGCCCACATGGGCAGGTGATTAGGTAGACCACATTGGTACTATTGCAGTTTGTGTGCGTCCTCTGAGTCCAGACCTTGCCTGGTTCCAAGTTAAGAGTCTTACTAGTTGTGGTCAGATGGCACACACTACAATTGCCGCATGGAAAATGACCTGTGATGTTCGGCATACCCCAAGCATTCAGGACAGTAGGTTGCATAACCTGTTTCTTGGTCCTAGGGCGAGTGGAAACCAGAGTATCCTTAAGGCTTTTGGCCTTCTTGAGCGAAAACATAGGTTTTGCCCAATTGAGGTTCCCTGTGTTAATGATGTTCCAGTGTTTGTTAATAGCACGTGTTACCTGGTTAGAAATGGTACTATATGTAGTGACACAGGTAAGAGGGATATTGGAGTTAGTGTTCACCTTGTTTTCCAGCAACGTGTCTCTGTGTTGATTACGTGCGCGTTTCTGACATGTTGTGATCAATTTTTCGGGGTAACCTCTCTCAATTAGTTTGTTAGACAAATCAACTGCTTGGTTCCTGTAATCCGACAGTTTACTGCAGTTTCTTCTCAATCTAAGGTACTGCCCATACGGGAGATTCTCCCTCAGAGGTCTAGGGTGAAAACTCTCGAACCTAAGCAGGTTGTTTTTAGCCGTTGGTTTATGATATGTCTTGGTTTCTAGTTTCCCATTCTCTTTGGTAATAACAATGTCAAGAAATATCATACTTTCATTGTGGAATGAATGGGTAAACTTAAGGTTCCTATCGCAGGTGTTGATCCATGCGATGAACTCCAAGAGACTGTCATTCGGTCCTTGCCAGATGGCAAGGACATCATCAATGTATCTTTTCCAGAAGACCAGGTGTGGTGCAAAGGTATTGGCCGCATTCAATATGTATTTTCTTCAAAATCAAAGACATAGAGTCCAGCCACACTCGGAGCGAAGGTGCTTCCCATAGAAGTACCTCCTATTTGGAGATATAGCTTTCCCTCATACTCAAAATAGTTCTTTTTCAATGCCAGTGTGGCGCACTCGAGGATAAATTGTTTAGGGGTATTAAAGGGCCAATCACTATGTTCTAAGGCTTTTCTCAGTACCTCCAGTGTATCGTCCTGGGGTATACTCGTATAGAGACTTTCGATATCAAAAGATACCAAGACGGTGGATTCATTAACCGTCACTTCTTTAAGAAGATTGAGTAAACTTTTAGTGTCTTGTAAGTAGGTGGTTGTCTTTTGTACAATTGTTTTGAAGAAGAAATCACAAAAACGAGAGAGGGGTTCTAACAGAGAGCCTATTCCAGACACGATGGGTCTGCCTGGGGGAGGATCCCTGTTTTTATGCATCTTTGGCAAAGTGTAGAAATATGGAATTTTCTCATCACACTTAGTTAAAAAGTCTGCCTCGTGTTTAGAAATGAAGTGACGGTTAATGACGGTTAATGAATCCACCGTCTTGGTATCTTTTGATATCGAAAGTCTCTATACGAGTATACCCCAGGACGATACACTGGAGGTACTGAGAAAAGCCTTAGAACATAGTGATTGGCCCTTTAATACCCCTAAACAATTTATCCTCGAGTGCGCCACACTGGCATTGAAAAAGAACTATTTTGAGTATGAGGGAAAGCTATATCTCCAAATAGGAGGTACTTCTATGGGAAGCACCTTCGCTCCGAGTGTGGCTGGACTCTATGTCTTTGATTTTGAAGAAAAATACATATTGAATGCGGCCAATCCCTTTGCACCACACCTGGTCTTCTGGAAAAGATACATTGATGATGTCCTTGCCATCTGGCAAGGACCGAATGACAGTCTCTTGGAGTTCATCGCATGGATCAACACCTGCGATAGGAACCTTAAGTTTACCCATTCATTCCACAATGAAAGTATGATATTTCTTGACATTGTTATTACCAAAGAGAATGGGAAACTAGAAACCAAGACATATCATAAACCAACGGCTAAAAACAACCTGCTTAGGTTCGAGAGTTTTCACCCTAGACCTCTGAGGGAGAATCTCCCGTATGGGCAGTACCTTAGATTGAGAAGAAACTGCAGTAAACTGTCGGATTACAGGAACCAAGCAGTTGATTTGTCTAACAAACTAATTGAGAGAGGTTACCCCGAAAAATTGATCACAACATGTCAGAAACGCGCACGTAATCAACACAGAGACACGTTGCTGGAAAACAAGGTGAACACTAACTCCAACATCCCTCTTACCTGTGTCACTACATATAGTACCATTTCTAACCAGGTAACACGTGCTATTAACAAACACTGGAACATCATTAACACAGGGAACCTCAATTGGGCAAAACCTATGTTTTCGTTCAAGAAGGCCAAAAGCCTTAAGGATACTCTGGTTTCCACTCGCCCTAGGACCAAGAAACAGGTTATGCAACCTACTGTCCTGAATGCTTGGGGTATGCCGAACATCACAGGTCATTTTCCATGCGGCAATTGTAGTGTGTGCCATCTGACCACAACTAGTAAGACTCTTAACTTGGAACCAGGCAAGGTCTGGACTCAGAGGACGCACACAAACTGCAATAGTACCAATGTGGTCTACCTAATCACCTGCCCATGTGGGCTTCGTTATGTTGGTATGACTGGAAGAAAAGTGAAACAGCGAATCTGCGAGCATCGCAGTACCATTAGATGCAAGAAAATCACTACTAAATTGACTGAACACTATCTCCAAAGTAACCACACCACTAATGACTTAAGATGGACAATCATTGAAAGTATAAGACCCGGGGATCAGTCCAACAGGTTTCTGTTTGAAAAGGAACAGAGATGGGTCTATAGACTGTCAACTCAAAAGAACGGGTTGAATGATGGGATTCCGTGGAATAGTGTTCTATCAAGATAGACAGTTTGGAGTATAGACTTTCCTTTTGGCATTTACTAACAACTTCATTCTGTGCGGGTACTACACTAGCTTGTCAATATACACTTACCATGTCAGCATACCCTAATAACAACATGACGGGTACTCTTTATGCTTTTACGGCAGTATTTACTGCCACTTATTACATTTGTGATTATCATCTCCCTGTTGGCATCTATGATCACATGCCATCTACCAGGTTCATGCCCTTATTATCCTCTATCTGTGACTTTAAGTCGACCCTCCAGTTTTCCTCTAAATCTGTCGTTATCTATACAATGAGATGATGTGTCGCGCACATATGCCGATTCTAACAATATCATGTTATGCCTATTTTTCCTCATTTTTCCCTCCTTTCGATAGAGACAGTGATTGCCTGTCTATCTTAACAGACAGTCTCTTTCTGATATGCCCCCTTGGCTTTGTCTAAAGCCTTTACTTACTTCTGATGTCATCACGCAGTACGCCTCTAGCCCGATCACGTGACATACCCGGAAGCCTCTGGGTTTTGTTATAGACCGCGAGGACGCCGGTTTCACTATCCTCGGGTTTCCTGATGGGGTCACATCGCAGGTTTGAGCAGCGGATGGCATGACTTGATGAAGTGAGTACACGGGTGGGCTCCGTTTTACAACCTTTCTAAAGGGAAGAGTCTTACCTTTACTTAACATTTTATGCTTCTCCGCAGAGTTTGACTAAAGTCAGCATCCATCCCCACGTTAACCATGAGGCCAGACGCAATTTCGTCGCGGTGTAAGCCTCTGCCTTTATATCTCTTTTCCCATTTTTATTTAAAAAAAATTCGTTTCAGTGCAGTATCTTCAGTGTAACTTACTACGCTTTAACCAGAGGAACTGTTTCCTTGTTTCTCGTATCCACTGGGGTAATCAGTACCCTGACAACTGGCACACCTTTGACTAGTGAGGTATGACATCACGCGTTTGTTGGGTTCACTTAGACACTTATCGCTATGTATTGTCTGTCTTGGTTATGAGTGTGATCGCACACATTTTGGTGCTAGATGAGCACTGACACCAGGTACATGCATTCTGTTTACGGGAACGATCTGTGTGCGAGATGCACGGATATGTTGATCCATGGATACATGATTAATTAGCGGCATGGTATCAATGTGTTTTTTCTTTCCAGAATTTTATTGTTTCCTTTCCTGAAGACTGAAAGGGTTCCCAT
The DNA here is from genome assembly GCA_963921515.1 of Calotriton arnoldi. Taxonomy (NCBI): domain Eukaryota; kingdom Metazoa; phylum Chordata; class Amphibia; order Caudata; family Salamandridae; genus Calotriton; species Calotriton arnoldi. Next base: position 2,456,985 of record CAWUFW010001574.1, read on the forward strand.
TCTGTGAGTATACAGTATGGTATTTCAATTGTGACCAAGGGTAGGGTACACCTTAGCGTGTGTATACCACCCGGGTCACAGGTCCTGATGAAAACCTAGTAATACACACTGTAGGTTGAAACATGTAGACCCACTTATTTCTTTTCACTTTCTCACCACCAATAGTTTTTACCTTTGGACAAGTAGGTCCTTTATGGTAATACTTGTGTGTACTTATTTTTAACCTTGTCTTACTTGCTCCATAATAAAAGTAACGGAGTACAATAAAGACAATTTTATGATCACCACTTCACTGATTCACTCAAAATACCCGCTCCACTGTAATCAGGTGTCGTAGCACACCCGAGTGGCATTCGGCTACTCGGGTGGGACCCCAATGATGAAGCATGTCACCAACTAGGTTGGTGAGTGAGGGGTCTTTTAAAACCAAAAGAAATTTTCTTTGGTCCTTTCTTCATCAACGCTTCCCGTAACATCCTTAAGCTCTCTGGGGCATACTCCTTCAATTTGTTTTTTCAGGTAACTTTCAGGGGACTAGGAGTACCCCCTTTAAATACCCTCCCTCTCTCTTATTGTTTTACGTAGTTCAGGCAGCGCACAGCTGTGAGAGTTTCTTTATTCTCATCATGGGTGAGAATCAAGGCCTGTCTTATTCTAGTGAGGAGGTTGATGCCTTACTTGGCGACTCCTCTCTCTTTGCGGATACAAGCATAGCACAAACGGTCTCACAGATAACGGACTGGGAAAAACTGACAGAAATAAAAAAGAACAGGGTAAGAACTATACTACATGGTACAATACTCACCGAGTATTTACGTAACAACACCGCACCCAAGGGGTTATTAGTCACGAATGCACCACGCATTTTTCTTGAAGATCCAGCGTTTCGGAAAGATTGGGCACAGATCGCGTGGCGATGCACACGCGACTGGATTGTTCTGATTATAAAAACAGCACTTAGACTATCTGAGGCAATGATGATAGAAATTACACTTACTGAAAACCAGATAAAAACGACAATTACTGGTTATAAAAGGAAACTAGATGAACTGAATAAGGAGATCAATGAGTATAAGGAGAACTTAACTCAACAGAAAGCACAGAAATTTCATAAGGATCTTAAAAAGTTCTCCTATACTAAAGTTTATCCCTACTCTGACCCTGAATACATCGCACCTTCTCACAACGACAGGGTTTCCGATGCATCCAGTAATGACTCTACTGCCAGTAGCGGTTCTAGCACAGGCAGTGGGAGGTCTAATGGACAAAGAAGACAGTACAGACCACCTATGCCTTGGCCTAATTACAACGGCCCACCAGCTATGGGTTATCAAGGTCCCCCCGCAATGGGCTATCAAGGCCCCTATAATCCCCACCATCCGTACCCGATGTTTGGCTGGCAACCACCTATTCCACAACCACTGTTCCAACAGAACTCTTTCAGGCCGCCTTTTTTAGGCAGGGGCCGAAGAGGAAGGGGTCGCAGGAAAGGACAAAATCAAGTGCATTGGGAGGAAGAAGATCCAGTGGGCAATCACACGAGGAGCAGGACTCGGGATCCACAGGCAGGGCCAAGCACCCCCAGGGCTTAGTCACCAACCTTTCATCGAGACCACTTTCCAATGTCGAGGAAGGGGTTCTGAATAAGGGTTTGGGATTTGTCCCCACTGCTAATGTTGACAAATTCGGTCTACACTGTGAATTATCTGGTTTCTTTAGGAAACTGAGACTGAAAGCTTTCTTTGAGGGCCGAAGTGACCCTACCCCCATACAGGAGTCTCATGACACAGGTCTCCGTTTAAAATCCACTTTTGTACCTCCTATTCACACGACCCCCATTGAGATTCTGTCTTTTGAACAAGCAGTGTTCAATGACGTAGAACGCATGGAAACAAAAAAACCTTTTTTTAATATGACCAAAGAGGAGAATTCAGCTGTGGCAGAGCTGAAAAACTGTGATACCATCATAATAAAACCAGCGGACAAAGGTGGAGGTGTGGTGGTGCAAAATAAGTCCGCTTATCAAGCGGAATGTTGTCGGCTTTTAGCGGACACAACCAATTACACCCTACTTACCTCTGATCCCACGCAAGCACTAAAATCCGAGATAAATACTCTGGTGGAAGGTGCGGAGTACAGTGGCTTCATTTCTAAACACGAGGCAGACTTTTTAACTAAGTGTGATGAGAAAATTCCATATTTCTACACTTTGCCAAAGATGCATAAAAACAGGGATCCACCCCCAGGCAGACCCATCGTGTCTGGAATAGGCTCTCTGTTAGAACCCCTCTCTCGTTTTTGTGATTTCTTCTTCAAAACAATTGTACAAAAGACAACCACCTACTTACAAGACACTAAAAGTTTACTCAATCTTCTTAAAGAAGTAACGGTTAATGAATCCACCGTCTTGGTATCTTTTGATATCGAAAGTCTCTATACGAGTATACCCCAGGACGATACACTGGAGGTACTGAGAAAAGCCTTAGAACATAGTGATTGGCCCTTTAATACCCCTAAACAATTTATCCTCGAGTGCGCCACACTGGCATTGAAAAAGAACTATTTTGAGTATGAGGGAAAGCTATATCTCCAAATAGGAGGTACTTCTATGGGAAGCACCTTCGCTCCGAGTGTGGCTGGACTCTATGTCTTTGATTTTGAAGAAAAATACATATTGAATGCGGCCAATCCCTTTGCACCACACCTGGTCTTCTGGAAAAGATACATTGATGATGTCCTTGCCATCTGGCAAGGACCGAATGACAGTCTCTTGGAGTTCATCGCATGGATCAACACCTGCGATAGGAACCTTAAGTTTACCCATTCATTCCACAATGAAAGTATGATATTTCTTGACATTGTTATTACCAAAGAGAATGGGAAACTAGAAACCAAGACATATCATAAACCAACGGCTAAAAACAACCTGCTTAGGTTCGAGAGTTTTCACCCTAGACCTCTGAGGGAGAATCTCCCGTATGGGCAGTACCTTAGATTGAGAAGAAACTGCAGTAAACTGTCGGATTACAGGAACCAAGCAGTTGATTTGTCTAACAAACTAATTGAGAGAGGTTACCCCGAAAAATTGATCACAACATGTCAGAAACGCGCACGTAATCAACACAGAGACACGTTGCTGGAAAACAAGGTGAACACTAACTCCAACATCCCTCTTACCTGTGTCACTACATATAGTACCATTTCTAACCAGGTAACACGTGCTATTAACAAACACTGGAACATCATTAACACAGGGAACCTCAATTGGGCAAAACCTATGTTTTCGTTCAAGAAGGCCAAAAGCCTTAAGGATACTCTGGTTTCCACTCGCCCTAGGACCAAGAAACAGGTTATGCAACCTACTGTCCTGAATGCTTGGGGTATGCCGAACATCACAGGTCATTTTCCATGCGGCAATTGTAGTGTGTGCCATCTGACCACAACTAGTAAGACTCTTAACTTGGAACCAGGCAAGGTCTGGACTCAGAGGACGCACACAAACTGCAATAGTACCAATGTGGTCTACCTAATCACCTGCCCATGTGGGCTTCGTTATGTTGGTATGACTGGAAGAAAAGTGAAACAGCGAATCTGCGAGCATCGCAGTACCATTAGATGCAAGAAAATCACTACTAAATTGACTGAACACTATCTCCAAAGTAACCACACCACTAATGACTTAAGATGGACAATCATTGAAAGTATAAGACCCGGGGATCAGTCCAACAGGTTTCTGTTTGAAAAGGAACAGAGATGGGTCTATAGACTGTCAACTCAAAAGAACGGGTTGAATGATGGGATTCCGTGGAATAGTGTTCTATCAAGATAGACAGTTTGGAGTATAGACTTTCCTTTTTGGCATTTACTAACAACTTCATTCTGTGCGGGTACTACACTAGCTTGTCAATATACACTTACCATGTCAGCATACCCTAATAACAACATGACGGGTACTCTTTATGCTTTTACGGCAGTATTTACTGCCACTTATTACATTTGTGATTATCATCTCCCTGTTGGCATCTATGATCACATGCCATCTACCAGGTTCATGCCCTTATTATCCTCTATCTGTGACTTTAAGTCGACCCTCCAGTTTTCCTCTAAATCTGTCGTTATCTATACAATGAGATGATGTGTCGCGCACATATGCCGATTCTAACAATATCATGTTATGCCTATTTTTCCTCATTTTTCCCTCCTTTCGATAGAGACAGTGATTGCCTGTCTATCTTAACAGACAGTCTCTTTCTGATATGCCCCCTTGGCTTTGTCTAAAGCCTTTACTTACTTCTGATGTCATCACGCAGTACGCCTCTAGCCCGATCACGTGACATACCCGGAAGCCTCTGGGTTTTGTTATAGACCGCGAGGACGCCGGTTTCACTATCCTCGGGTTTCCTGATGGGGTCACATCGCAGGTTTGAGCAGCGGATGGCATGACTTGATGAAGTGAGTACACGGGTGGGCTCCGTTTTACAACCTTTCTAAAGGGAAGAGTCTTACCTTTACTTAACGTTTTATGCTTCTCCGCAGAGTTTGACTAAAGTCAGCATCCATCCCCACGTTAACCATGAGGCCAGACGCAATTTCGTCGCGGTGTAAGCCTCTGCCTTTATATCTCTTTTCCCATTTTTATTTAAAAAAAATTTCGTTTCAGTGCAGTATCTTCAGTGTAACTTACTACGCTTTAACCAGAGGAACTGTTTCCTTGTTTCTCGTATCCACTGGGGTAATCAGTACCCTGACAACTGGCACACCTTTGACTAGTGAGGTATGACATCACGCGTTTGTTGGGTTCACTTAGACACTTATCGCTATGTATTGTCTGTCTTGGTTATGAGTGTGATCGCACACATTTTGGTGCTAGATGAGCACTGACACCAGGTACATGCATTCTGTTTACGGGAACGATCTGTGTGCGAGATGCACGGATATGTTGATCCATGGATACATGATTAATTAGCGGCATGGTATCAATGTGTTTTTTCTTTCCAGAATTTTATTGTTTCCTTTCCTGAAGACTGAAAGGGTTCCCATTCTGTGAGTATACAGTATGGTATTTCAATTGTGACCAAGGGTAGGGTACACCTTAGCGTGTGTATACCACCCGGGTCACAGGTCCTGATGAAAACCTAGTAATACACACTGTAGGTTGAAACATGTAGACCCACTTATTTCTTTTCACTTTCTCACCACCAATAGTTTTTACCTTTGGACAAGTAGGTCCTTTATGGTAATACTTGTGTGTACTTATTTTTAACCTTGTCTTACTTGCTCCATAATAAAAGTAACGGAGTACAATAAAGACAATTTTATGATCACCACTTCACTGATTCACTCAAAATACCCGCTCCACTGTAATCAGGTGTCGTAGCACACCCGAGTGGCATTCGGCTACTCGGGTGGGACCCCAATGATGAAGCATGTCACCAACTAGGTTGGTGAGTGAGGGGTCTTTTAAAACCAAAAGAAATTTTCTTTGGTCCTTTCTTCATCAACGCTTCCCGTAACATCCTTAAGCTCTCTGGGGCATACTCCTTCAATTTGTTTTTTCAGGTAACTTTCAGGGGACTAGGAGTACCCCCTTTAAATACCCTCCTCTCTCTTATTGTTTTACGTAGTTCAGGCAGCGCACAGCTGTGAGAGTTTCTTTATTCTCATCATGGGTGAGAATCAAGGCCTGTCTTATTCTAGTGAGGAGGTTGATGCCTTACTTGGCGACTCCTCTCTCTTTGCGGATACAAGCATAGCACAAACGGTCTCACAGATAACGGACTGGGAAAAACTGACAGAAATAAAAAAGAACAGGGTAAGAACTATACTACATGGTACAATACTCACCGAGTATTTACGTAACAACACCGCACCCAAGGGGTTATTAGTCACGAATGCACCACGCATTTTTCTTGAAGATCCAGCGTTTCGGAAAGATTGGGCACAGATCGCGTGGCGATGCACACGCGACTGGATTGTTCTGATTATAAAAACAGCACTTAGACTATCTGAGGCAATGATGATAGAAATTACACTTACTGAAAACCAGATAAAAACGACAATTACTGGTTATAAAAGGAAACTAGATGAACTGAATAAGGAGATCAATGAGTATAAGGAGAACTTAACTCAACAGAAAGCACAGAAATTTCATAAGGATCTTAAAAAGTTCTCCTATACTAAAGTTTATCCCTACTCTGACCCTGAATACATCGCACCTTCTCACAACGACAGGGTTTCCGATGCATCCAGTAATGACTCTACTGCCAGTAGCGGTTCTAGCACAGGCAGTGGGAGGTCTAATGGACAAAGAAGACAGTACAGACCACCTATGCCTTGGCCTAATTACAACGGCCCACCAGCTATGGGTTATCAAGGTCCCCCCGCAATGGGCTATCAAGGCCCCTATAATCCCCACCATCCGTACCCGATGTTTGGCTGGCAACCACCTATTCCACAACCACTGTTCCAACAGAACTCTTTCAGGCCGCCTTTTTTAGGCAGGGGCCGAAGAGGAAGGGGTCGCAGGAAAGGACAAAATCAAGTGCATTGGGAGGAAGAAGATCCAGTGGGCAATCACACGAGGAGCAGGACTCGGGATCCACAGGCAGGGCCAAGCACCCCCAGGGCTTAGTCACCAACCTTTCATCGAGACCACTTTCCAATGTCGAGGAAGGGGTTCTGAATAAGGGTTTGGGATTTGTCCCCACTGCTAATGTTGACAAATTCGGTCTACACTGTGAATTATCTGGTTTCTTTAGGAAACTGAGACTGAAAGCTTTCTTTGAGGGCCGAAGTGACCCTACCCCCATACAGGAGTCTCATGACACAGGTCTCCGTTTAAAATCCACTTTTGTACCTCCTATTCACACGACCCCCATTGAGATTCTGTCTTTTGAACAAGCAGTGTTCAATGACGTAGAACGCATGGAAACAAAAAAACCTTTTTTTAATATGACCAAAGAGGAGAATTCAGCTGTGGCAGAGCTGAAAAACTGTGATACCATCATAATAAAACCAGCGGACAAAGGTGGAGGTGTGGTGGTGCAAAATAAGTCCGCTTATCAAGCGGAATGTTGTCGGCTTTTAGCGGACACAACCAATTACACCCTACTTACCTCTGATCCCACGCAAGCACTAAAATCCGAGATAAATACTCTGGTGGAAGGTGCGGAGTACAGTGGCTTCATTTCTAAACACGAGGCAGACTTTTTAACTAAGTGTGATGAGAAAATTCCATATTTCTACACTTTGCCAAAGATGCATAAAAACAGGGATCCACCCCCAGGCAGACCCATCGTGTCTGGAATAGGCTCTCTGTTAGAACCCCTCTCTCGTTTTTGTGATTTCTTCTTCAAAACAATTGTACAAAAGACAACCACCTACTTACAAGACACTAAAAGTTTACTCAATCTTCTTAAAGAAGTAACGGTTAATGAATCCACCGTCTTGGTATCTTTTGATATCGAAAGTCTCTATACGAGTATACCCCAGGACGATACACTGGAGGTACTGAGAAAAGCCTTAGAACATAGTGATTGGCCCTTTAATACCCCTAAACAATTTATCCTCGAGTGCGCCACACTGGCATTGAAAAAGAACTATTTTGAGTATGAGGGAAAGCTATATCTCCAAATAGGAGGTACTTCTATGGGAAGCACCTTCGCTCCGAGTGTGGCTGGACTCTATGTCTTTGATTTTGAAGAAAAATACATATTGAATGCGGCCAATCCCTTTGCACCACACCTGGTCTTCTGGAAAAGATACATTGATGATGTCCTTGCCATCTGGCAAGGACCGAATGACAGTCTCTTGGAGTTCATCGCATGGATCAACACCTGCGATAGGAACCTTAAGTTTACCCATTCATTCCACAATGAAAGTATGATATTTCTTGACATTGTTATTACCAAAGAGAATGGGAAACTAGAAACCAAGACATATCATAAACCAACGGCTAAAAACAACCTGCTTAGGTTCGAGAGTTTTCACCCTAGACCTCTGAGGGAGAATCTCCCGTATGGGCAGTACCTTAGATTGAGAAGAAACTGCAGTAAACTGTCGGATTACAGGAACCAAGCAGTTGATTTGTCTAACAAACTAATTGAGAGAGGTTACCCCGAAAAATTGATCACAACATGTCAGAAACGCGCACGTAATCAACACAGAGACACGTTGCTGGAAAACAAGGTGAACACTAACTCCAACATCCCTCTTACCTGTGTCACTACATATAGTACCATTTCTAACCAGGTAACACGTGCTATTAACAAACACTGGAACATCATTAACACAGGGAACCTCAATTGGGCAAAACCTATGTTTTCGTTCAAGAAGGCCAAAAGCCTTAAGGATACTCTGGTTTCCACTCGCCCTAGGACCAAGAAACAGGTTATGCAACCTACTGTCCTGAATGCTTGGGGTATGCCGAACATCACAGGTCATTTTCCATGCGGCAATTGTAGTGTGTGCCATCTGACCACAACTAGTAAGACTCTTAACTTGGAACCAGGCAAGGTCTGGACTCAGAGGACGCACACAAACTGCAATAGTACCAATGTGGTCTACCTAATCACCTGCCCATGTGGGCTTCGTTATGTTGGTATGACTGGAAGAAAAGTGAAACAGCGAATCTGCGAGCATCGCAGTACCATTAGATGCAAGAAAATCACTACTAAATTGACTGAACACTATCTCCAAAGTAACCACACCACTAATGACTTAAGATGGACAATCATTGAAAGTATAAGACCCGGGGATCAGTCCAACAGGTTTCTGTTTGAAAAGGAACAGAGATGGGTCTATAGACTGTCAACTCAAAAGAACGGGTTGAATGATGGGATTCCGTGGAATAGTGTTCTATCAAGATAGACAGTTTGGAGTATAGACTTTCCTTTTTGGCATTTACTAACAACTTCATTCTGTGCGGGTACTACACTAGCTTGTCAATATACACTTACCATGTCAGCATACCCTAATAACAACATGACGGGTACTCTTTATGCTTTTACGGCAGTATTTACTGCCACTTATTACATTTGTGATTATCATCTCCCTGTTGGCATCTATGATCACATGCCATCTACCAGGTTCATGCCCTTATTATCCTCTATCTGTGACTTTAAGTCGACCCTCCAGTTTTCCTCTAAATCTGTCGTTATCTATACAATGAGATGATGTGTCGCGCACATATGCCGATTCTAACAATATCATGTTATGCCTATTTTTCCTCATTTTTCCCTCCTTTCGATAGAGACAGTGATTGCCTGTCTATCTTAACAGACAGTCTCTTTCTGATATGCCCCCTTGGCTTTGTCTAAAGCCTTTACTTACTTCTGATGTCATCACGCAGTACGCCTCTAGCCCGATCACGTGACATACCCGGAAGCCTCTGGGTTTTGTTATAGACCGCGAGGACGCCGGTTTCACTATCCTCGGGTTTCCTGATGGGGTCACATCGCAGGTTTGAGCAGCGGATGGCATGACTTGATGAAGTGAGTACACGGGTGGGCTCCGTTTTACAACCTTTCTAAAGGGAAGAGTCTTACCTTTACTTAACGTTTTATGCTTCTCCGCAGAGTTTGACTAAAGTCAGCATCCATCCCCACGTTAACCATGAGGCCAGACGCAATTTCGTCGCGGTGTAAGCCTCTGCCTTTATATCTCTTTTCCCATTTTTATTTAAAAAAAATTTCGTTTCAGTGCAGTATCTTCAGTGTAACTTACTACGCTTTAACCAGAGGAACTGTTTCCTTGTTTCTCGTATCCACTGGGGTAATCAGTACCCTGACAACTGGCACACCTTTGACTAGTGAGGTATGACATCACGCGTTTGTTGGGTTCACTTAGACACTTATCGCTATGTATTGTCTGTCTTGGTTATGAGTGTGATCGCACACATTTTGGTGCTAGATGAGCACTGACACCAGGTACATGCATTCTGTTTACGGGAACGATCTGTGTGCGAGATGCACGGATATGTTGATCCATGGATACATGATTAATTAGCGGCATGGTATCAATGTGTTTTTTCTTTCCAGAATTTTATTGTTTCCTTTCCTGAAGACTGAAAGGGTTCCCATTCTGTGAGTATACAGTATGGTATTTCAATTGTGACCAAGGGTAGGGTACACCTTAGCGTGTGTATACCACCCGGGTCACAGGTCCTGATGAAAACCTAGTAATACACACTGTAGGTTGAAACATGTAGACCCACTTATTTCTTTTCACTTTCTCACCACCAATAGTTTTTACCTTTGGACAAGTAGGTCCTTTATGGTAATACTTGTGTGTACTTATTTTTAACCTTGTCTTACTTGCTCCATAATAAAAGTAACGGAGTACAATAAAGACAATTTTATGATCACCACTTCACTGATTCACTCAAAATACCCGCTCCACTGTAATCAGGTGTCGTAGCACACCCGAGTGGCATTCGGCTACTCGGGTGGGACCCCAATGATGAAGCATGTCACCAACTAGGTTGGTGAGTGAGGGGTCTTTTAAAACCAAAAGAAATTTTCTTTGGTCCTTTCTTCATCAACGCTTCCCGTAACATCCTTAAGCTCTCTGGGGCATACTCCTTCAATTTGTTTTTTCAGGTAACTTTCAGGGGACTAGGAGTACCCCCTTTAAATACCCTCCCTCTCTCTTATTGTTTTACGTAGTTCAGGCAGCGCACAGCTGTGAGAGTTTCTTTATTCTCATCATGGGTGAGAATCAAGGCCTGTCTTATTCTAGTGAGGAGGTTGATGCCTTACTTGGCGACTCCTCTCTCTTTGCGGATACAAGCATAGCACAAACGGTCTCACAGATAACGGACTGGGAAAAACTGACAGAAATAAAAAAGAACAGGGTAAGAACTATACTACATGGTACAATACTCACCGAGTATTTACGTAACAACACCGCACCCAAGGGGTTATTAGTCACGAATGCACCACGCATTTTTCTTGAAGATCCAGCGTTTCGGAAAGATTGGGCACAGATCGCGTGGCGATGCACACGCGACTGGATTGTTCTGATTATAAAAACAGCACTTAGACTATCTGAGGCAATGATGATAGAAATTACACTTACTGAAAACCAGATAAAAACGACAATTACTGGTTATAAAAGGAAACTAGATGAACTGAATAAGGAGATCAATGAGTATAAGGAGAACTTAACTCAACAGAAAGCACAGAAATTTCATAAGGATCTTAAAAAGTTCTCCTATACTAAAGTTTATCCCTACTCTGACCCTGAATACATCGCACCTTCTCACAACGACAGGGTTTCCGATGCATCCAGTAATGACTCTACTGCCAGTAGCGGTTCTAGCACAGGCAGTGGGAGGTCTAATGGACAAAGAAGACAGTACAGACCACCTATGCCTTGGCCTAATTACAACGGCCCACCAGCTATGGGTTATCAAGGTCCCCCCGCAATGGGCTATCAAGGCCCCTATAATCCCCACCATCCGTACCCGATGTTTGGCTGGCAACCACCTATTCCACAACCACTGTTCCAACAGAACTCTTTCAGGCCGCCTTTTTTAGGCAGGGGCCGAAGAGGAAGGGGTCGCAGGAAAGGACAAAATCAAGTGCATTGGGAGGAAGAAGATCCAGTGGGCAATCACACGAGGAGCAGGACTCGGGATCCACAGGCAGGGCCAAGCACCCCCAGGGCTTAGTCACCAACCTTTCATCGAGACCACTTTCCAATGTCGAGGAAGGGGTTCTGAATAAGGGTTTGGGATTTGTCCCCACTGCTAATGTTGACAAATTCGGTCTACACTGTGAATTATCTGGTTTCTTTAGGAAACTGAGACTGAAAGCTTTCTTTGAGGGCCGAAGTGACCCTACCCCCATACAGGAGTCTCATGACACAGGTCTCCGTTTAAAATCCACTTTTGTACCTCCTATTCACACGACCCCCATTGAGATTCTGTCTTTTGAACAAGCAGTGTTCAATGACGTAGAACGCATGGAAACAAAAAAACCTTTTTTTAATATGACCAAAGAGGAGAATTCAGCTGTGGCAGAGCTGAAAAACTGTGATACCATCATAATAAAACCAGCGGACAAAGGTGGAGGTGTGGTGGTGCAAAATAAGTCCGCTTATCAAGCGGAATGTTGTCGGCTTTTAGCGGACACAACCAATTACACCCTACTTACCTCTGATCCCACGCAAGCACTAAAATCCGAGATAAATACTCTGGTGGAAGGTGCGGAGTACAGTGGCTTCATTTCTAAACACGAGGCAGACTTTTTAACTAAGTGTGATGAGAAAATTCCATATTTCTACACTTTGCCAAAGATGCATAAAAACAGGGATCCACCCCCAGGCAGACCCATCGTGTCTGGAATAGGCTCTCTGTTAGAACCCCTCTCTCGTTTTTGTGATTTCTTCTTCAAAACAATTGTACAAAAGACAACCACCTACTTACAAGACACTAAAAGTTTACTCAATCTTCTTAAAGAAGTAACGGTTAATGAATCCACCGTCTTGGTATCTTTTGATATCGAAAGTCTCTATACGAGTATACCCCAGGACGATACACTGGAGGTACTGAGAAAAGCCTTAGAACATAGTGATTGGCCCTTTAATACCCCTAAACAATTTATCCTCGAGTGCGCCACACTGGCATTGAAAAAGAACTATTTTGAGTATGAGGGAAAGCTATATCTCCAAATAGGAGGTACTTCTATGGGAAGCACCTTCGCTCCGAGTGTGGCTGGACTCTATGTCTTTGATTTTGAAGAAAAATACATATTGAATGCGGCCAATCCCTTTGCACCACACCTGGTCTTCTGGAAAAGATACATTGATGATGTCCTTGCCATCTGGCAAGGACCGAATGACAGTCTCTTGGAGTTCATCGCATGGATCAACACCTGCGATAGGAACCTTAAGTTTACCCATTCATTCCACAATGAAAGTATGATATTTCTTGACATTGTTATTACCAAAGAGAATGGGAAACTAGAAACCAAGACATATCATAAACCAACGGCTAAAAACAACCTGCTTAGGTTCGAGAGTTTTCACCCTAGACCTCTGAGGGAGAATCTCCCGTATGGGCAGTACCTTAGATTGAGAAGAAACTGCAGTAAACTGTCGGATTACAGGAACCAAGCAGTTGATTTGTCTAACAAACTAATTGAGAGAGGTTACCCCGAAAAATTGATCACAACATGTCAGAAACGCGCACGTAATCAACACAGAGACACGTTGCTGGAAAACAAGGTGAACACTAACTCCAACATCCCTCTTACCTGTGTCACTACATATAGTACCATTTCTAACCAGGTAACACGTGCTATTAACAAACACTGGAACATCATTAACACAGGGAACCTCAATTGGGCAAAACCTATGTTTTCGTTCAAGAAGGCCAAAAGCCTTAAGGATACTCTGGTTTCCACTCGCCCTAGGACCAAGAAACAGGTTATGCAACCTACTGTCCTGAATGCTTGGGGTATGCCGAACATCACAGGTCATTTTCCATGCGGCAATTGTAGTGTGTGCCATCTGACCACAACTAGTAAGACTCTTAACTTGGAACCAGGCAAGGTCTGGACTCAGAGGACGCACACAAACTGCAATAGTACCAATGTGGTCTACCTAATCACCTGCCCATGTGGGCTTCGTTATGTTGGTATGACTGGAAGAAAAGTGAAACAGCGAATCTGCGAGCATCGCAGTACCATTAGATGCAAGAAAATCACTACTAAATTGACTGAACACTATCTCCAAAGTAACCACACCACTAATGACTTAAGATGGACAATCATTGAAAGTATAAGACCCGGGGATCAGTCCAACAGGTTTCTGTTTGAAAAGGAACAGAGATGGGTCTATAGACTGTCAACTCAAAAGAACGGGTTGAATGATGGGATTCCGTGGAATAGTGTTCTATCAAGATAGACAGTTTGGAGTATAGACTTTCCTTTTTGGCATTTACTAACAACTTCATTCTGTGCGGGTACTACACTAGCTTGTCAATATACACTTACCATGTCAGCATACCCTAATAACAACATGACGGGTACTCTTTATGCTTTTACGGCAGTATTTACTGCCACTTATTACATTTGTGATTATCATCTCCCTGTTGGCATCTATGATCACATGCCATCTACCAGGTTCATGCCCTTATTATCCTCTATCTGTGACTTTAAGTCGACCCTCCAGTTTTCCTCTAAATCTGTCGTTATCTATACAATGAGATGATGTGTCGCGCACATATGCCGATTCTAACAATATCATGTTATGCCTATTTTTCCTCATTTTTCCCTCCTTTCGATAGAGACAGTGATTGCCTGTCTATCTTAACAGACAGTCTCTTTCTGATATGCCCCCTTGGCTTTGTCTAAAGCCTTTACTTACTTCTGATGTCATCACGCAGTACGCCTCTAGCCCGATCACGTGACATACCCGGAAGCCTCTGGGTTTTGTTATAGACCGCGAGGACGCCGGTTTCACTATCCTCGGGTTTCCTGATGGGGTCACATCGCAGGTTTGAGCAGCGGATGGCATGACTTGATGAAGTGAGTACACGGGTGGGCTCCGTTTTACAACCTTTCTAAAGGGAAGAGTCTTACCTTTACTTAACGTTTTATGCTTCTCCGCAGAGTTTGACTAAAGTCAGCATCCATCCCCACGTTAACCATGAGGCCAGACGCAATTTCGTCGCGGTGTAAGCCTCTGCCTTTATATCTCTTTTCCCATTTTTATTTAAAAAAATTTCGTTTCAGTGCAGTATCTTCAGTGTAACTTACTACGCTTTAACCAGAGGAACTGTTTCCTTGTTTCTCGTATCCACTGGGGTAATCAGTACCCTGACAACTGGCACACCTTTGACTAGTGAGGTATGACATCACGCGTTTGTTGGGTTCACTTAGACACTTATCGCTATGTATTGTCTGTCTTGGTTATGAGTGTGATCGCACACATTTTGGTGCTAGATGAGCACTGACACCAGGTACATGCATTCTGTTTACGGGAACGATCTGTGTGCGAGATGCACGGATATGTTGATCCATGGATACATGATTAATTAGCGGCATGGTATCAATGTGTTTTTTCTTTCCAGAATTTTATTGTTTCCTTTCCTGAAGACTGAAAGGGTTCCCATTCTGTGAGTATACAGTATGGTATTTCAATTGTGACCAAGGGTAGGGTACACCTTAGCGTGTGTATACCACCCGGGTCACAGGTCCTGATGAAAACCTAGTAATACACACTGTAGGTTGAAACATGTAGACCCACTTATTTCTTTTCACTTTCTCACCACCAATAGTTTTTACCTTTGGACAAGTAGGTCCTTTATGGTAATACTTGTGTGTACTTATTTTTAACCTTGTCTTACTTGCTCCATAATAAAAGTAACGGAGTACAATAAAGACAATTTTATGATCACCACTTCACTGATTCACTCAAAATACCCGCTCCACTGTAATCAGGTGTCGTAGCACACCCGAGTGGCATTCGGCTACTCGGGTGGGACCCCAATGATGAAGCATGTCACCAACTAGGTTGGTGAGTGAGGGGTCTTTTAAAACCAAAAGAAATTTTCTTTGGTCCTTTCTTCATCAACGCTTCCTGTAACATCCTTAAGCTCTCTGGGGCATACTCCTTCAATTTGTTTTTTCAGGTATGCACAGGGACACCAAATGTGCCCCCAGTGCAGGACTTCAAAGCACCCGAAAGTGCTCCCGCCCAGCCCCAATACACATTATCCTGTCTGGGGAGGTGGTCACACCTCCCTGGGACAGGAAACCTATTGTCCAGGCCTCCCCTGCCGGAGTTTCGTCCAGCAGCATGAGGCCAGACTCGTGTCTGTGGCAGCAGCATCCATTTTGTGATGCCAGGGCTTTAGAAAGAAGTTACCGGCCAGGCCAGGGTTAACATGTCTCTCCCTCTAGAAGGGTGGAATGCTACCCCCGCCGCCAGAATTGGCGGGGGGTAGTATTCCAAGATGTTTGACACCAAACACGACATGTTTAGGTGCAGCCATTCCAAAGTTAGCATTTAACGCGAGGTTATAATGCGCTTAAGAGTATATGGTCCGGCTGCACTACAAACAGCATCAGAGAAGGGTCTCCGAACGCTGCAGAGGGGCCCTGCTCATGCAGGGGCACCCTCTCACATAGGAACCATGCACTCTGCCTTTAGGATTGATAAGGCCTGCCTTAGGAGTGACTTATAGGTTTATATGTGTGTATGTATTTAGTGATATAGGTAACCTATATCACAGTAAGGGGTGCATGCACCACCTTACCCAGGCTGCAGTAGCAGACCTGTGGTGTCAGTTTGGATGGCCTTCCAGGGGTGGCATAATACATGCTGCAGCCCCTGGCAGGCCTCTGAGGTACCTATGCCCTTGGTACATAGTATACCATATACTAGGGACTTATAAGGGCACTCCAGATCCCAATCAGTGATGTGCCTAAGGCACATGGAAACCATTTTAGAGAGGAAGCAGCTAGGCTGGGGTTCTGATTAGCAGGGCCCCAGCCAGACTAATGTCGAAAAACAGTGAAGCATCAGCAAAAAGTGGGGGTACCCATGTGAAGCAGATCCTACTCTCCTACACAACCCCCCCAAACGTAGGGACATTAAACTAACCTTGCCCAGTTAAGTCTTCATGTTCTAAGTGGAAGTACCTAGAGAGTCCATCTGCATTGGCATGGTTACTCCCAGGTCTATGTTCCACTGTAAAGTCCATCCCCTGTAGGGAAATGGACCACCTAAGCAGTTTGGGGTTTTCACCCTTCATTTGTTTTAGCCATAAGAGGGGCTTATGGTCTGTCTGAACCAGGAAGTGTGTACCAAACAAGTATGGCCTCAACTTCTTCAGAGCCCAGACCACAGCAAAGGCCTCCCTCTCTATGGCTGACCAACGTTTCTCTCTAGGGGTCAGCCTTCTGCTAATAAAAGCTACTGGCTGATCCTGACCTTCTTCATTCAATTGTGACAGTAAAGCCCCTACCCCCAATTCAGATGCATCAGTTTGAACAATGAACTTCTTGGAGTAATCAGGACTCTGTAGAATGGGAGCAGTGCACATGGCCTGCTTCAGGTCATCAAATGCCTTTTGACAGCTAACTGTCCACTGAACCTTTTTGGGCATTTTCTTAGAAGTTAAGTCATTCAGGGGTGTCACTATTGATCCATACCCCTTGACAAATCTCCTATAGTACCCAGTCAGGCCTAAGAAGGCTCTCACCTGAGTCTGGGTAGTGGGAGCAGTCCAGTCCATGATAGTCTGGATCTTGCTCTGCAAAGGTTGAACCTGGCCTCCACCCACAAGGTGGCCCAGGTACACAACCTGACTCTGCCCTATCTGGCACTTAGTGGCCTTGATAGTCAGGCCTGCCTTTTGCAGGGCCTGTAAAACATTCCTGAGGTGGACCAGGTGATCCTCCCAGGTGGAGCTAAAGACAGCAATATCATCTAGATATGCTGCACTATAGGCTTCCAGACCTGTGAGAACTGTATTCACCAACCTCTGGAAAGTGGCAGGTGCATTCTTCAGACCAAAGGGCATTACCACAAATTGATAATGCCCACTAGGGGTTGAGAATGCTGTTTTGGGCTTTGCAGTATCAGCTAGTCTGATCTGCCAGTAGCCAGCTGTCAAGTCAAATGTGCTGAGATATTTGGCAGAGGCCAAAGTATCTATGAGCTCATCTGCCCTTGGTATTGGATGGGCATCAGTCCTAGTGACTGCATTGAGACCCCTGTAGTCCACACAAAATCTCATCTCTCTTTTTCCACCACTGGTGTGAGGTTTTGGCACAAGGACCACTGGACTAGCCCAAGGGCTATCTGAGGGTTCAATAACTCCCAATTCCAACATTTTCTGGACTTCAGTCCTGATACAGTCCCTGACATGGTCAGGTTGCCTATAAATCTTATTTTTAATAGGCAGACTGTCCCCAGTGTCCACTTCATGAGTGCACCAGGTGGTCTGACTGGGTGTCAGTGAAAACATATGTCTAAACTGATTGAGAACTTGCCTGCAATCAGTTTGTTGCTGGGTAGTGAGGCTGCCTGCCAAGGCTACACCATCAACTGACCCATCGTCAGGGTTCTGTGAGAGCAGGTCAGGAGTGGGTCACTCTCTTCCTCCTGCCCTTCATCAGTAGCCATGAGCAAGCCCATGTCTGCCCTGTCCACATATGGTTTTAACCTGTTGACATGGAGAACTCTGTGGGGACTCCTGGGTGTTCCTAGGTCTACTAAGTAAGTGACCTCACCCTTCTGCTCAACAATAGTGTGGGGTCCACTCCATTTGTCTTGGAGAGCTGCTGGGGCCACTGGCTCCAACACCCACGCCTTCTGTCCTGGCTGGTAAACAGTCAGAACAGCCTTTTGGTCATGCCAGGCCTTTTGAAGTTCCTGGCTAGCCTCAAGGTTTTTGGTTGCCTTTTTCATGTACTCAGCCATCCTGGAGCGGAGACCAAGTACATAGTCCACTATATCTTGCTTTGGGGGCTTGAGAGGTAACTCCCATCCTTCCTTCACCAAGCACAGTGGACCCCTCACAGGGTGGCCAAACAGAAGTTCAAAAGGGCTGTAACCAACCCCTTCTGAGGCACCTCCCTATATGCGAATAAAAGGCAGGGCAAGAGTATGTCCCATCTACGCCTAAGCTTTTCTGGGAGCCCTTTAATCATGCCCTTCAAGGTTTTGTTGAATCTCTCAACTAAACCATTGCATTGTGGGTGATAGGGTGTGGTGAACTTATAAGTCACTCCACACTCCTTCCACATTGCTTTTAAGTACCCAGACATGAAGTTAGCACCCCTGTCTGATACTACCTCCTTAGGAAAGCCCACTCTTGAGAAGATTCCCAGGAGGGCCCTTGCCACCACAGGTGCTGTAGTGGTCCTGAGGGGAATAGTTTCTGGGTACCTGGTGGCATGATCCACTACCACCAGGATAAACCTGTGCCCAGAGGCTGTTTGGGGATCCATGGGACCAACAATGTCAATCCCTACCCTTTCAAAGGGCACCCCCACCACAGGTAGTGGTATCAGGGGGCCTTTGTAGTGCCACCTGCCTTGCCACTGGCTTGGCAGGTTACACAGGAGCGACAAAACTCCTTGCTGTCTTCAGACATGTGGGGCCAGTGAAAGTGAGGGACAAGTCTGTCCCAAGTCTTGTTCTGGCCCAGGTGACCTGCTAAGGGAATATCATGGGCTAGGGTCAATAGGAAGCCCCTGAACTTTAGAGGTATAACCAACCTCCTGGTAGCACCAGGCTTGGGGTCTCTACTCTCTGAGTACAGGAGTCCATCATCCCAATACACTGTATGGGGACCACTAGCTTTCCCAGCAGCCTCAGCAGCAGCTTGCTGTCTGAGGGGTTCAAGGGAGGGGCAGCTCTGCTGCTCCTGGCTCAGATCTGCCCTAGAAGGTCCCCCTGTCCCCAAGAACTCAACCTGGTCAGGTTCAAGTTCCTCTGGGACAGTTCCTTCTTCAGGGCTGAGATCATCCCCCTCAAGGGACTGATCTTCCTCCTGAGCCAAGGGGAAGGCACTGCCTTAACCCTACTACTCCTCCTCTTGGAAGGCACTTGGTCCATTCTTCCAGAATCCAAGGCCTGTTCAGTGCTAGACATTTTGGGTTGTGACCTGGTCACAGCAAACACATCTGCAGGGATCCCCAGCATTTCTGCATGGGTCCTGAGCTCCACTTCTGCCCAAGCAGAAGTCTCTAAGTCATTGCCAAGCAAGCATTCGACTGGTAGGTTTGCACTCACCACAACCTTCTTAAGGCCAGTTACCCCTCCCCAGGAGAAGTTAACAACTGCCAGAGTATGGTCTGTTCTGACATTGCTAGCATTGGTCACTTGGTACATCTCACCAAGTATAACTTGCCCAGGATTCACAAGGTCTTGTGTCACCATTGTGACACTTGCCCCTGTGTCCCTAAATGCCAAAGCCTCACGTCCATTGATTAAAGGCTGTTGTCTGTACTTGCCCAGATTACTGGGACTCACAGAGGAGGTCACATCCATGCCTCCATCACAGACTAACACAGCCTGAGTCAGTTCTCTGACTAGGTCAGAGCCCAACTCAGTACCCAGGGTGAACCCTACTAAACCCTTGGCTGGAGCACTCCCACCAACTGTACTAGGGGGAACAGGTGCCTTAGGGGCATTGGTGGGTGCTGGACTGGAGTCTTTGGACTTGGTGCAATCACTGGTCCAGTGGGTCTTTTGCTTACAGACCTTGCACCGTGGTTTTCTTTGGCCTTTCCCTTTGGTAGACTGTGAATCCCCACCAGAAGAAGATTTTGGGGGCCTGATGAAGACTTTGATCTTTACCCTTCTCCCCACCCTTGTCAGAGTTCTTAGCATCTTGCTTCTTGGTTTCCCCACCTTGGTTCTGTACCTTCTGCTTCACCCTGGTTCTGACCCATTTGTCTGCCTTCTTTCCCAATTCTTGGGGAGAGGTCAGATCAGAGTCTACCAGGTATTGATGCAACAGCTGATTTTGACAGTTATTAAGAATCTGCTCCCTCATTATCAGATAGTACAATCCTGAGAAGTCACACACCTTACTGCCCATCAACCAGCCTTCCAGAGCCTTGGCAGAACAATCCACATAGTCTACCCAGTCTTGAGTCTGTGCTTTTGGGTATCTCTGAACTTCAACCTGTACTGTTCAGTGGTTAGGCCAAACCCATCAATAAGAGCACTCTTCAAGACCTTGTAATTATCAGCATCCTCCTCTCTAACAGTGAGGAGCTTATCTCTACCTTTGTCAGCAAAGGAGAGCCACAAGATTGCTGCCCACTGCTCCTGAGGGACCTTCTGTACCTTACAGGCCCTCTCTAGAGCAGTTATCCACTTGTGGATGTCATCCCCATTCTGATAGGGAGGGACAATCTTGCTCAGGTTCCTATGGTCATAGGACCTTTCCCTATCTCTAGGGACATGGCTGCCACCATGGGACTCTAGTCCCAACTTTCTTCTCTCTCTAAAGAGATCTAGGGACTCCCTCTCTATGGCTAGTTGCTTCTTTTTGAGTTCAAGCTGAGCTTCCTCATATTGAACCAGCCTCTTTCTTCTCTCATGAGAGGATTCCCTCCTATGAGATGAGACAGAGCTCCCTATTGAGGTGCCAGAGTGGTTAGACTCCTGAGAAGAAGATCTAGACCTTCTGGGCACACTCACAATCCTTCCTGGGGGACAAAGAGGGCCTCATTCTGATCATCCTCTTCATCTTCCTCAGGAGGGGTTGGATTATCCAGGTCAGGGCCATTGTTGCCCTCCTGGCCAGTTTCAGAGGGGGGGCTGGGGGTACTGGTACCCCTGGTCCCATCCTCATCTTCTGCCCCACCCTCAGCTCCTACCCCTTCAGTCCCCAAGGGCTTACTAAGGTCATAAGCCACCAACAACTCCTTGAGGTGTTGGGTGGTGGGGCTTTGGCCTGTCCTTATTTTTCTCAAGTTGCATAAAGCTCTCAATTCCAAGAATGGGAGTGTATCATACTTGGAGGGTGGAAGCTCAATGGCTTCCTGCAAGGATTCTTTAGATCCTACCCTTAAAGACATTACTAGTGTGGTGTGGTGTATGCACTACCTACTCTAGTGTGGCCTACTAAACTCTCTTGAGTTGTAGAAAGGGTTGTGCTATCCCTTAACACACAACTCTAAGTTCCGTAGAACTTACTGTATTCTAAGCTTAAATTATATGTACCTTAGGTACCTTTAGTGGTTTTCAGTTGATCAATTCAATTGAGATTATCTGGTAAAACAATAGCAAGCTGGAATCCCACACGCTGCACACCAATGTGAGAAGTTGGCCTGGCATATGCTGTCCACTAATTATAGTGGGCACCTTGCACCAGTCCAAACAACCCCTTATTGGAGATAGGTTAAAGACAACCTTATTGAAAGCTATCCTAGTGGTAGCTATGGCGAGCAGCCTTCAGGCTAAGTCTTGAAGGAATGTAAAGCAGCTTGTTTTACCAGTCTATAATCTCTTGAGTGATCAAATGAAAGAGCACCACACCAGGGGCCATATGTATCAAGCCCATTTCCCGTTCGCAAACGGGCCGATTCTCAGAATTGGCCCGTTTGCTGATCGAGAATAAGCCTTTGGGATGTATCATCCCAAAGGCATTCATAGAATAGAGAATCGCAAAAATTGCGATTCTCTATTTTGCTAATGCATTTAAGGAATAGCAAATTGCGATTCCTTAAATGAAATGTATGAAGCACCTAAGTTGTGCGATTATGGCTTAAGGAATCGCAAATTACCACCAACTACAGGATGGTGGTAACTTGCGATTTCTTTGAGAAATGCATTTTTTTGCATTTTTCAAAGTGGCATGTGGCGCACATACATGCCCTTAGGGCATGTATGTGCGCCACATGTGCACCCATGCTCATTTCAGGGGTGCAACAGGGTGTCCTTTGGACACCCTTGCAACCTTGAAATTGCATTCTCAATTTGCGATTCTCTAATTGCTAATCGCAAATTGAGAATGTCCACCCATTCATTCCTATGGGCCTCTAGGCCCATAGGAATGAATGGGGAGGGTTTCCTTAACTGCGATTCGCAATTTGCGAATTGCAATTAAGGAATATGTAGGATTCGCAAATCCTACATACATCTCGTTTGCGATTCTCAAATAGCGATTCTCAAAAATTCGCTATTTGAGAATCGCAAACACAAACTTTGATACATATGGCCCCAGGTATATATTCAAAATATATGTATTTATTGCTAAACACACCCCTCTAGTCTCTTTATGAGGCTAGAGTTCAAGTACATAAGTTAGAAGTTATTTAAACACAGTAATAGCACAAATACACGTTTGGGCCCTAGGGGCGTACCAAACCATATACCAATAAAGTGGTATAAGAACCACGACTGAACTAGACACTAGGCCTAGAGCCTCTAGAAGTGCTTGGACCACAAGGAACCACCCAAGGTAGTGACACAGGGGACCCACGGGAGACGCGTGCAGTGTAAATACACAACCGCGATACGCCGTTGACTTCTATGGAGAAAGTCGTGATCGGGAAATTAGAGAAAAGGGACACTTAAAAGAGGACTTGGACCAAACCCTTTGAGATCTAGGACTTTGAAGAGTCTCTACCCACGGGAGCACCGGAGTACTCGTGTTACCTCACCCAGGGAAGCCGGGTGCATAGGTGCCTTTCGGGGTCGGGTTTCGTCGTCGATTTGAATGGCGATCTGCTGCAAAGTGCTGCTGGCGACCAAGTGAAAAGTGTCCGGGTGGATCCAAGAGTGGATCGGAGTTCTGAAGAACCTGAAAGCAGAGGGGACAGAGTCTGGGTCACTAGCCAGTGACCAGGAAGGCGATGGACAGATGCCCACCGATGTCGAGTGCTTCAGGTGCGTTGACGGTCGTCTTGACTCTTCAGCCACGAGGTCCCGGAGGTGTTGTCGGTGACCAGGAGCAGGATTCGGGCTGGTACACAATGTCTGTCGAGTGCTGCGGTGTCGGCGACCGGATTGAACCCAACAAGCCTTGGCAACGGCAAGTCTCGATGCAGAGGAAGATCGTCGATGGTGCAGACCAGCAAGGTCTGGGGAACTCACCCAGCGAGGGTAAGTGAGGGCAGGCCTGGAGCAACCAGGATGCCAAGTTAAAAAAAGATTGGCCTTCGTTAAGGGCTACTAGCCAACGGGCTAGCGACCGCGAAGGAGCCTCATGACGCCGCACGTGGATCTGGCTCACAGGACACTCGTGGAGTGGAGGCCAGTGATCTTCGGTGCAGTTGGTGCTGGAGGCTAGGGCTACTCGGAGCCCGAAGCACGACTTCTTGGGAGACCCAGAAGAGGATGCACTTGCAAATGTGCTCGGTCTCCAGGGGTCACGGTCTCAAGTCACCCACGATAGCCACGGGCCTCAGCTTTGCTGGGGACTCAGGGTAGCCTCGGGGAAGTCTGAGAATCCACCTCTGGTGATGCGATGACTTCGGCGTCCGACGGGAGCTTCAGAAATGCGAACCAGACAGATGCTTCTTTGGTGCCTGCCAAGCAGGGGAGTCACTCCTTGACCCCAAGGGAGATTCTTCTGTCCTCTAATCATGAGTAGAGCGTCGAAGGTCCAGGATTCAGTTTCAGAGTTTCGTCCAGGGATAATCTAAAGTCCTAAGGACTGGGTTCCTATACTTATACTAAGGATAGGGGTTGGACTACTCTGTGGCCCCACCTATGGGTGGGTCAGGGCAGAGGGGTGGCTACACCCCTTCCCTTTGTCCAGTTCGCGCCAAAGCAGGGGCTGCAAGCCCCTGATCCGGTTTGAACTGGGGTATGCACAGGGACACCAAATGTGCCCCCAGTGCAGGACTTCAAAGCACCCGAAAGTGCTCCCGCCCAGCCCCAATACACATTATCCTGTCTGGGGAGGTGATCACACCTCCCTGGGACAGGAAACCTGTGTCCAGGCCTCCCCTGCCGGAGTTTCGTCCAGCAGCAGGAGGCCAGACTCGTGTCTGTGGCAGCAGCATCCATTTTGTGATGCCAGGGCTTTAGAAAGAAGTTACCGGCCAGGCCAGGGTTAACATGTCTCTCCCTCTAGAAGGGTGGAATGCTACCCCCGCTGCCAGAATTGGCGGGGGGTAGTATTCCAAGATGTTTGACACCAAACACGACATGTTTAGGTGCAGCCATTCCAAAGTTAGCATTTAACGCGAGGTTATAATGCGCTTAAGAGTATATGGTCAGGCTGCACTACAAACAGCATCAGAGAAGGGTCTCCGAACGCTGCAGATGGGCCCTGCTCATGCAGGGGCACCCTCTCACATAGGAACCATGCGCTCTGCCTTTAGGATTGATAAGGCCTGCCTCAGGAGTGACTTATAGGCTTATATGTGTGTATGTATTTAGTGATATAGGTAACCTATATCACAGTAAGGGGTGCATGTACCACCTTACCCAGGCTGCAGTAGCAGACCTGTGGTGTCAGTTTGGATGGCCTTCCAGGGGTGGCACAATACATGCTGCAGCCCCTGGCAGGCCTCTGAGGTCCCTATGCCCTTGGTACATAGTATACCATATACTAGGGACTTATAAGGGCACTCCAGATCCCAATCAGTGATGTGCCTAAGGCACATGGAAACCATTTTAGAGAGGAAGCAGCTAGGCTGGGGTTCTGATTAGCAGGGCCCCAGCCAGACTAATGTCGAAAAACAGTGAAGCATCAGCAAAAAGTGGGGGTACCCATGTGAAGCAGATCCTACTCTCCTACACCTTCCCTTACTGTAGTGTGGCATTTCGAGGAGGGAATATCAAGGTCATGCAATATTGTGATCAGAATATCGACGAGGACCACAATATCGAGAAGGTAAGTGCACAGAGGGAGGCATAAATTTACTATCTTTAACTCCACATCTACATACTTTGAAGATAGATATATCATCAAGCTATGTATATACTGAGTTCTGTACTGAAAATATATACATACTTTCCTGTTGATATTTTGATCCTTGATGTTGTCATGATAATGTGTAATTTTGATATTTCGAAACCACACTCCTTCTCTTCAAGCAGCCCTTCGTCCCTGCATAGCCTTCTGGATCAGCTGCTTGAAGCCACTAGTCCGCTTATCACTGAGATGGAATATCAGGTCAATCAATCAATCAATCTGGATTTATATAGCGCTGCTAATCAGCCAAAAGGGTATACAGGCGCTTGCAGGTCCCAGGAGGTTCATTCGAAAGAGCCAGATCTTCAGTGTTCTTCGGAAATGAGGAAGTGAGGAAGGTCTCACGTTTAACCGGTTTTGTGCCTTGGACGTAACGGTTCCGTCCAAGGCTGTGGCGCTCCGGTTCCAAGGATGTAATCGTTACATCCAAGGCACACTATTTAGAAGTCCCGCTGCTGTAAACAGCAGAGGGATGCCTTTTTTTCCAGCCTCCGGAGCTGGGGAAGAGTTTCCCCAGCTGTCTAAGGCATTTGTTTTTTTCCAGTGTAGTGAAGATCGACGTACACTGAAAGTGAAATGAGCCGATCGGCTCATTTATTTCACTGTCACTGCTTCGTGCTCCTGGGGCTATCTCAGCCCCCAAAGCATGTAGGCAGACAGGAGAGGTATCATTGGAAAGGGGAGATTCTCCCTTCCCTAGTGGATCCCTGCTTGGGGATTGCCTCAGAAGGGAGATCCCCAAGCAGGGATCCACCCACTAGACACCAGGGAGGGGGTTCGGCCCCTTGGACAAGGGCTTTTGCTCCCCCATATAAATTTGGCCATATTCAGTCTTTCTGCAGTAGCCCCCAATCTGCCCCCCCCCCGGGGGATGGACAAAAAGCCAGAATGGGCATGGTAATGTCCCTACCCCCTAAAACAAAAGGGACAGTCTTTCTGTCCCCCCTGGGGCAGATGGGGATTATTACCCCGATCTTCCCCCCGGGGGGGCAGAAAGCCCACTAGACACCAGGGATTTTATTTATTATAAAAGAGGGATTGGGGCTGCCCAAAATGGGCATGTCAATGCCCCCACTCCCCAAACAAAAAAGGGACAGTCTTTCTGCCCGCCCTGGGGGGGCAGATGGGGGTTATTGCCCAATAGACACCAGGGATTATTTTTATTGAGAGAGGGTTGTGGGCTGCCCAGAATGGGCGATGTCAATGCCCCCTCCCCCCCAAAATAGCCTCAGTCTTTCTGCCCTCCCTGGGGGCATATGGGGGCAATAGCCCCCGATTTACCCTCGGGGCAGAAAGCCCACTAGGCACCAGAGATATGTTTATGGGCATGTCAGGGAGCGGCCCCTTAGGCAAGGGTTACTCCCCTTTTTTTTGTGAACACATTTTGGCTGCTTCTGCCTCCCCTTGTGGGCAGATCAGCGATATTTCAGGCTCATCTGCCCCCAAGGGGGCAGACAAAACCACTGGACACTAGCAAATGTTTCTGTGTGTGTGTGAACTGGAGTTTGGCTGATGGTCTGTATGTACTGGCGTAAGTCTGGCTGTGTGTACCTGCATTTTGCTGGTGGTGTGTGTAGACTTGTGCTTAGCTGGCAGTGTGTGTGGACTAGCGCTTGGCTGGCAGTGTGTATGGACTGTCGCTTGGCTAGTGGTCTGCGTGGAATGGCACATATCTGGCGGTCTGTGTGGACTGTCGCTTGGCTGGCGATGTGCATGGACTGTCGCTTCCATGCCGGCACAAATTTTCCACCACCCAGCATTCCCCTCGGCCTCCTGATAAAAATGATACTTCACTTGTGTGTGTGCCAAAAGCAGAGAACCTAAATACGTATAAAATGAAAAACTGATGGGGAACCAAAGTGGGTCCAAAAGGGCAGTTTTTTTTTCCATAAGTTTTTAGGCTGACTCTGCTTTGGGCACCCACACAAATGAGGTATCATTTTTATCGGGAGACAGAGGGGAACGCTGGGTGGTGGGAAATTTGTGCGGGCGCGGTGCTATCACAAACTTGCCACGCAGAAATGTGAAATTTTTTGACTTTTTAGCTAAATTTGAGGTTTGCAAAGGATTCTGGGTACGAAAACTTTGGGAAATTCACGCAAGCCACACATCCCTGGACTCCCCCAGGTGTCTAGTTTTCAGAAATGTCTGGGTTTAGTAGGTTTCCCTAGATGGCTGCCGAGCCTCGACCAAATACGCAGGTGCCCCCAATCTATCACAAAACAACCTGTTTTTGCATAGGTGGGCCAAGGGCCTGTGACTGGGAAAGGCCAAAACCTTAGAGATTGAGGTGATAGCACAGCGAGCTCTGAGCACTATATTTTTTTATATATGTTTTTTAGGCTAACTCTGCATTGGACACCCACACAAGTGAGGTATCATTTTTATCAGGAGACCAAGGGGAACGCTGGATGGTAGGAAATTTGTGCCTGCGCAGTGATACCAGACAGAAATGTAAGGGATATATGATTTTTTTTAGCTAAATGTGAGGTTTGCAGGGGATTCTGGGTAGGAACGTTTTGGGGGATCCACTCAAGCCACACATCCTTGGACTCCCCGGGGTGTCTAATTTTCAGAAATGGCTGACTTTGGTAGGTTTCCCTAGATGGCCGCAAAAACCGGGACCAAAAACGCAGGTGCCCCCCTTGCAAAGCCACATCGTTTTGTGATAGATAATTTTGATGTATCCAAAATATGTTTCGGGCCCTTCCCTGTAGCAGTCACTTGGCCTACCCAGACAAGTGAGGTACCATTTTTATCGCATGGCCTGGGAGGATGCTGGGAGGATGCTGGGTGGTAGGGAATGTGTGTCGGTCCAGTGATTCCACAACTTTCCCACACAAATGTGAGGAAAATGGGATTTTTTTAGCAAAATTTGAGGTTTGCTGGGGATTCTGGGTAAGAAAATATTGGGGGATCCACACAAGCCATACCTCCCTGGACTCCCCCGGCTGTCTAGTTTTCAGAAATGTCTGTGATTGGTAGGTTTCCCTACATAGCCGCCGATCATGGGACCCAAAATGCAGGTGTCTCCCTCGCAAAACCAGGTCTTTTTGTGATCGATAATTTTCAAGTCTCCACAGTACGTTTTGGGGCAATTCCTGTCACAGGCACTAGACCTACCCAGACAAATGAGGTATCATTTTTATCAGGAGACTTGGGTAAATGCTGGGTGGGTGGAAGTGTGTGGCTCCCTGCAGATTCTAAAACTTTCCATCACAGAAATATGAGGAATATTTTATTTTTTTACAGATTTTTGTGGTTTGCAAGGGATTCTGGGTAACATAAACAGGTGAGAGCCACAAAAGTCACCCCATCCTGGATTCCCCTGGGTGTCTTGTTTCCAAAAATGTACTGGTTTGCTAGGTTTCCCTAGGTGCCGGCAGAGATACTATTTTTATTGGGTGACTTGGGGGAATGCTGGGTGGGTGGAATTTTGTGGATCCCCACAGATTCCAGAACATTCCATCACAGAAATGTGAGGAAAATGTGTTTTTTTACAAAGTTTGATCTTTGCAAGGGATTCTGGGTAACGGTACCCGGCGAGAGCCACACAAGTCAGCCCATCCTGGAAAGCCCTGGGTGTCTAGATTAAAAAAATGTACAGGTTTGCCAGGTTTCCCTAGGTGCCGGTTTAGCTAGGGCCTAAAATTCACAACTAGGCACTTTGCAAAAAAAGGGTCAGTTTTCTGTGAAAAAATCTGATGGGTCCACGTTGAGTTTTGGGCTGTTTCCTGTCGCAGGCACTAGCCCTACCCACACAAGTGAGAAACCATTTTTATTGGAAGACTTGGCGGAATGCTGGGTGGGTGAAAGTTTTTGACTCCCTGTAGATTCCAGAACTTTCCATCACAGAAATGTGAGGAAAATGTGCTTCTTTAGACAAATTTTGAGGTTTGCTAGGGATTCTGGTGAGAGCCACATAAGTCCCCCCATCCTGGATTCTCCTGGGTGTCTAGATTCATAAAATGTACAGGTTTGCTGGGTTTCTCTAGGTGCCAGCTGAGCTAGGGCTCAAAATCCACAGCTAGGCACATTGCAAAAAAAGGGTCCGTTTTCAGTGGAAAAATGTGATGTTTCCATGTTGCATTTTGACCTGTTTCTTGTTGCGGGCACTTTTCCTACCCACACAAATAAGGCACTGTTTTTATCAGTAGACCTATGGGAATAGTAGAACAGGTATTATTACCAGTTGTCTTTCTATGTATTTCTACTGTCCAAATGTAAGACAGTGTGTAAAAAAGAAGACATTTTGAGAAATGCCCTCTAATTCACATGCTATAATGGCTTCCCACAAATTCAGAGATGCACAAATAACCACTGCTTCTAAACTCCATATTTTGTTCCCATTTCAGAAATACAGAGGTTTCCTTGGTGCCTAGTTTTCACTCTTTATATTTTACCAAATGAATTGCTATATACCCGGTACACAATGAAAAACCATTGCAAGGCACAGCTCAGTTATTGGCTCTTGGTACCTCGGGTTCTTGGTGAACCTACAAGCTCTATATATCCCGCAACCAAAAGGGTCTATTGCTTTCAAAAATCTGCCATAGTTAGAAGTTATAGGTGAAATGGTTTTTTTCAACGCAATTTCTATTTTATTTATTTCAACTGTTAGTTTCTATTGGAAATCTTTGAAGGATCTACACAAATGACCCCTTGCTGAATTCAGAATGTTGTCTACTTTTCAGCAATGTATAGCTTTCGAGGATCCATCATTGCTTTCATACCCATTTCTACCACTAACTGGAAGGAGGTTGAAAGCACAAAAATATTAAAAATAGGCCATGTCCCAGTAAAATGCCAAAACTGTGTAGAATATTGTGTTTTTCTGACAAATGTCTGCCTGTTCCCAAAATCGGAGAAGATGCTGATTTTAGCACCACAAACCCTTCGTTGATTCCATTTGCAGGGAAAAAACACAGACGCTTTATTCTGCAGCACTTATTCCCATTTTTCCCCAAAAGCCTAAATTTAGCTGTATTTTGCCTCATTTCTCGGTCACCTCCAGGGGAATCCAGAAACCCTGGGTACCTTTAGCATCCTGAGGATGTTGGAAGAAAATGATGTAAATTTGGTACGGATACCTTATGTGGACAAAAAGGTATGGGTGCCTAAGCATGAACGACCCAAATAGCCAAAAAAGGGTGTGGAACGGGGAGGCCTGGCAGCTAAAGGGTTAAAGGGAGTGAGGGAGTCCCTGCAGGGGGTTGTGATTGAACAACTGCACCCTCATGCTGGATGGGTTCCTGTGGGTCCATCGTACACCCATGCCCTCATAGCAGGGCATCCTCAGGGGGCACACTGACTGTACGTCATCTCTACATCACCGCCTCTAGGTGGTATACAGTCAGGGGGCCTCCTGACAGCCTACCTGCCTCTGTGCCCATGTCTGTAAGATGGCACAGACATAAAGGCACAGGATTTCCTTGCCTACATGGGGCCAGGACCCCATGCAAAGGATGGCGCGCCCGCTTGGGAAGGCAGCAGCGTTAAATGTGCACAGGTACAATCCGTCATACAGAAAGGGTGTGCAGGTGCCTTTGGGCATTTCTGTAATACCAAAGTATCCTGGAGGCATGAACAGTAGGTGTATGTGCCTTCTGCGCCCCTGAGGATCAATGTGCAATACAGCACCAGGTGTCCTCTGAAGAATAGCCCCCTCCCTATATGTTCACAAAGTCTCACCCTACTCTGCCCCCCCCGCTCACCCCACATTCTGTGCCTCTACCATACATTACACCGTCCTAGCAGTGCAGCACATCATGAAGAGGGGTCCATGGCATTCCAGCTCAGGGTGCAGTTTATAAGACTCATGCATGGAGACATTCATACGTTACATATATATTTATTCTTTAATGTTCTATTGGTTACCTATACCACCTTGCTGCCAGTCGGTGTCATGATAGCCCTCACAGTGAAAGAGGGGAGGAAGTTAAACAATATGGAGTCCGATTTTAATGAACTTAGCTAACACACAAGCACACACACATCATATAAATATATATGCGCCGATGTACACACAAACATACAAATAAATACAAGAAGGCAGAGATATATACCAATGAACACGTGTGTTTACAAGCACCCAGACACGCATGCAGACACACATGCACACAGACGCAGACACACGCACACAGACGCACACGCAGACAGACGCACACGCAGACAGACGCTGACACACGCACGCACACAGACGCAGACACACGCACAAGCGCGTCCATCCGCCATCTTGTTAAGGGAAGTCTCGCCGCAGTTGTGTTGGCACAGATTAACCCCCACCTACATCTCCTACTACAGAAGGGCCACAATGTATCAATCAGTGTGGTGTCCACATCGCCCAGGGCCAAGGAAAGGGCCTAGGAAACAAGACTGACTAGTGCAGTGCTTAATTTGTAAAAACAAAAAACAAACAGGTGCCAGCCAGGGCCCTCATCAAGAGGACACTGCAGCTGGCACCATCCATTGTCCCTGCCAGCGCTGGCAACAACACCACTACTAACCATCACGCTCTTACAGGCGTGAAAATACTAATCCAGGCCCCCAAAGCTGTAAGAATGGCGTGGGTGGCAGGGATTAGTCATTTTTAATGTATATTGAATGAATAAACAACTTTTGTTGTGCTCAGACGTAAATTACGCAGACAGTGCCATCATGTGGCACACAAACAAACTGACAATTAAGTGCAGGTGTGTCGAGCACTGGAAAGCTCCGGCTCAAATTTAACACTGGACTCGTTGCCCCAATTTTATTTATTTATGGATTTGTATAGCGCTTGAATCACCCCCGAAGGGGTATCTCAGCGCTCACGGACCCACATAAGAAAGCTGTCACAAAGGAGCGAGTCTAGAACAGAACAGTTTTCAAAGTCTTTCTGAACTGCAGATGGTCCGGGCACTGCCTCAATGAAATGGGAAGCTGGTTCCAGTAGAGGGGAGCCAGATATGAAAAAGCATTTCCCCCTGTCCTTAACTTCTTGACCTTAGGTACCATGAGGAGGGATTTAGAACCAGAGCGGAGGTCCCTACGGGGAGTGTATCGGTTAAGTTTCTCCACCAGGTAAGTAGGTCCTTTACCCCACACTGCTTTGTGGACGATGCAGCAGATTTTAAATTTCATTTGTTTGTGCACAGGCAGCCAATGAAGCTGTTGGAGAAGAGGAAGTGAGGCTGTTCTGTAAGTGGCATTCAGTGTTAAGCGAGCCGCCGTATTCTGCACTACCTGTAAGCGGTCCAGCGAGGACTCGTTAGCTGCAATCAACAAGGCGTTGCAGTAATCCAATCTGCTCAACACCAGAGTCTGGATAAGAGTCTTCCGTGTGGAATCCCAACCCCAAGAGCACAGGTTTGAATGTGCGGCACTGCCTAATGGAGGACTGGCCCTGACACTGCAGTGCATGGTGCGTTCCAACCAGGGGCAGAGCACTGGCCTCTGCTGTCCCAGCGATGACGGGAGGGGTGTGCACCCTTCGAGGAGCCCCAGTTCGTCCCAGGGCCTATTAATCTATCTAACACATGGAACTAGGAGCCCTATGAGAGGCCCCTCACCGTATTCTGCAGGGTGGGGGTGGCCTGGCACCCTCGGGAAACACCCCAGGCCACCCACAACAGTGTATCTAGTCACCCTCGTAAGGCTTGGTGGGGGTCCCAAAGAAGAGAAGAACCCACACTGAGGCCTTCGCAGGGGCCCACACTGCTGATGGTAAGCCACGCCTCTCGACCCTTAACCCGCTGTGTCAGCGCACGAGTCGGGGGTACGCGCAGGTACACGGCGTCCACCCACTATTTTCACAGAGTGTACGCCGTCCCCCCTGCCAAGAAGTTGGGCCCCACAGAAATATGTTGAACTTGTCCCAGTGTAAGACACCGGGACATGTTCAGCAGCGCCTGTACGTTGTCTGCTTTCAATTCCCAGCAGCAACGTGCAGGCAGTGAGGGAGCCTTTTTTCACCTCCAGCCAGGCCAAAGTTAAGGGGCCATCCGGCCTCCTTTGGTTTGTATATGCTGACTGGGGGACGCCTGGAACCTCACACTTAAATGTAAATGCCACAGAGGGAAACAAAGGTACACACCTTGCCTTCTCTTCACAGGTACTTAAGAGAGGCAGCTTTTGCCTTTGTTCTGTCCTTGTATATAAATGTAGACACTGTAAGACTGTCAGAAGGGTTGGTCTGTCCCAGTATTTACATAAATAATTTAAATAGCACAAATGTATTTCTTTTATAGCGCTACGCCGTGAGGTCATGATGTCATTTGCATACTGTCTTACTTGGTCAGTCCCCCCACTTCTTTTTATAGGACTTGTGCCCTGCGCTGTGTCGTCATGTACATGCCAGGCTGCCCAGCAGCCACAACCTTTCCGCAGTAATCACAGCTGAGCTGACTCGCTGCACCGAAACGGGCCATTAGCCTTTTCGTGCCTCATTAACTGGTGAGTTCACTTCGGGGCGCTGCGTTCACACATGACGTCACCAAACGTACAGAGTTCATGGGAACGTGTCTGCCAAGCAATCATGGTATTTAAAATGTGAAACGCTCGGATGCGCAGCTCTGAACAGGACTGACGGCCAGAAGCTTGACTGACGCACACACCCCACTAGCAGGGAAAAGACACGCTTCAAGCCGCACAGGAACCATGAACCCCCTCCCCTGACACAAACATCCCGTTCAGCCCCCATTCCAGAACCGGGACTTCTCAAGATATCTTCTGCATATGGGTCCTTTTGTAACCGATCATCATCTAACATTAAAGTGACCCCTCAGCCAGGGCTTTAAATGGGCCAGGTCCCTCCGGGTCGCAGACCTTGAAGTAATTAAAAAAGGACGTTGCAACTGGTCCTTATCGGGCTCTAACGTCATGCCCTTTATTCTGACGCATAAACACTGATCGATTTCTGAATAATGAATGTAAAAAGTGTTAAGGCGATTCATGTCAGCGATTTACTTCCTGTTTGTGTTTGACGTTTTACTTAATATTTCATTCCCTTAGAGTGTTAACGATTTCCCGGAAGTTGTGTTTCTGTATTTATTCCGTGTAGCACATTACGCTTGTAAAGCGCCTACTTTGATCTGAGTCACCACCAGGTGCTCATAACGAGCCACGGTTGAGAGCTCTGTTCTTGAGGCTGAAGGCAGCGCGAGTTTCTGGCGGTGCTCTTTCTCGGGTGATAAAGGGGTTCAGAATACATGTGAGCATCCAATCCTTGGCCTCTCTGCAGAGCCCATAGTAATGTAGTTTACCTCTTAAAGCCACACCAATAATTGCCCAGTGAGAGCCCCGCCCTCAGCGCTGTCCAGTGCTTGTCGAGGAAGATGAACTGAATACACACGTTCATTACACGGATTTCACAAATGCTGTCAGAGGTTTACAGAACAGAAGGTTTAACACTCACTCCATAAACTGGCTCCTGGCACTCCTGGGGATGTCTCATAAACGGGCTCTCACATAGGGCAATCAGTGCACTTGTTTCATGTGAATGCACTTTAAACAAGCATTTGCAATGCAATAGGTCTCGCATTTACGCGTGTTTTAGGTATTGACATTGTAAATGGCAATGCTTTTTATTTAGGTTTTAAAAACCGAAACATAAATATAAAAGGCATTGTCATTTACAATGCCAATAGCTCAAACTCGTGTAAATGCGAGACCTATTGCATTGAAAATGCTTGTTTCCGGACTGCAGTGACAGCAGGCACATCGATGTGCGTGTGCACACACTGCTCACTTCTCACTAGTGGAGAAGTTACGGCATAACGTCATGCCAGGTGAGCGTTGTAGGGGAAGGGAAATCCTTTAAAGAGAGTCATTTTCTCTCTGGATTTCCCTTCTCTTTTTGAAACTTAGGAGCAGCAACATTGTCGTGGTGTCACCAGGGCTTTAAGTGGAAGCTTTTTCAATATTATATACAAGCCATAGTTGCTGCTTATTTATCTTATGCAACTAACAACCATTGACAAAGCCAATAGTCCTGACTTGTTGTTGGTATGATGTTACTTCTTGTATCATATATCTGGATGCAAAGACAGAAACAGCAAAATACAAGTCGGGCAGCACACTATGCTAAGCACAGATTTTTAGCTTATGTGTTTTTAAGCCACGCTCTTAATTACATTGGCCACGCCCCTTTGAGAGATCCCCCCCAGTTTTTTCATCCCACTTAAAGCCCTGGGTGCAGCCATGAGAAGTATGGAAACTTGTGAAGCAAGATCTTCTTTTATGTTTTATATACCTACCTGGGATGGCGGGTGGCATGATTGGTAAATTGTAAAGTAAAAAAAAATAAAAAATCTTAATTGTGATATTAAAGCCCTTTTGTGGAGGGCCAGCAGCTATTTGCTGCCTTTTCTCTAAAAATATGAATATTGAAAGAAAGAACGAAGGGGGTGGGGGAGAGCAACAAGAGCGTGGGGGAGGAGGGACCACGGGGGTGGGGGTGGAGCCGCAGAGGGAGAAAGCAACACAGGGGGCGCAGAAGATGCACACAGGCAAAACAGCAACACAGAGAGAGGAGAAAGAGTGAGCAGCCAGAAAGCAAACAGAGCAGGAGGTGAAGGGTTTGGCGAGGATAGGGAAGAGAGAAACACAAGAGGGAGAGAGCTGGAAAACACATGCATTCTGATAGAGTGCTTAACCAAAAAGAAAAAGTAGTTACCTAAAGGTGAGCAGTGGAAGGACACAAGTCAGCCATTCAAGTGGATGGTAAAGAGGACATACCCCTGGGGCTGGACAAATACAAGGAGGACAAGGAAAGCCATCATATAACAAGTCAGCAAATGAGAGTGAAAATAAAGCGAAACAATGCTATGCAATGATCAGGTCGTAACTTCTTAGTAAGCCAACAATAGGTCTTTTGCAACCAGACAGCTTGTGCTCTCTGGTAGGCGAGACCTAACAAGATGGTATGAACAGATGGAAGAAAGATGAGAAGAACTCTCAAAGAACATGCAACGACAGAATGTCGCAGAACTAAATGAAATGGCCTAGTAGGTTACTGAATAAAGAAAAAAGATTAGAGGGAATCATACTTTTCATATGGGGATGGGAGGGGGGGTTAGCATATAGGACAAATTTTCTGCCACAGTTGCCCAAAGTTATCCAAGTCCCACATACTGGTCAGGAATGTGAATACTTTACTGAACTGTAGTTAGACTCTTGTTGCCAGGGGAAGAAAAGTGCAATTACCAAGGCTGCTGTACTATTTGGAAAAAAAC
This sequence comes from Calotriton arnoldi, assembly GCA_963921515.1. Classification (NCBI taxonomy): domain Eukaryota; kingdom Metazoa; phylum Chordata; class Amphibia; order Caudata; family Salamandridae; genus Calotriton; species Calotriton arnoldi. The sequence continues at coordinate 2,493,600 of CAWUFW010001574.1, forward strand.
AAATACTAAACAAGGCTAGTGGCCGTTGCCACACACAACAGGAAGTGAGATTTCATGGCACAGCAAAAGCATGGGACCATTTGCGACTACCACTGCACATAGATGAGCACAAACTAAGATGTTTCCAGAAGAGCACAGGCCTGCTCTGCTGCATCCACATTCTGCACTACACAACAAAACATGACATAAAACAGCTCTCGAGCGACCTGAATAGGCTGAACAGTGTCTCAGTCCCCGGCAGCAGTGGGTATCAACAGATGTGCATTGCATGTTGTGACATCTGATAAATGGCGTGGTGAACACCATCTCCTGATGTCATGTGCAACAATAATTTAACTTATGAGACATGCCCATGGCCCAATATAATCAGATCAGGTGGAGTGAGATGGGGATGGGAGACTTTACAAAAGATCGGATAGTAAAACTAACTCCGATATTTAGCACAGATTGAAGTAAAAACACCACTTCCACTGAGTAAACTTAGGACATGACCAAGAATATAGTCTGATCAACATTGTATAATACATAATCCAGATTCCACACCATCCTTATAACCAGTGCTTTAAATGGGCCGGCACTCACCGGTACTGAGTACCGGCACTTCCGAATTTTTTTGCCGTCAGTACCGGCACTTCTCTGTAGCCAGGGAGAGTACCGGTACCCTGATCCACGTCACGGCAGGCTCAGGTTAGGTTTCTGCTCCAGTGCAGGGCAGAGTCCGCTCTGCTTCCGAGGAGCTTGTAATTAACTCGGCTGAAGTATCCTTAGTGCCATTATCGGCAACTCCTCCCACCCACAGTCTAAGCATGCATGAATAAATAAAGACACAAGACAACTTTTGTTATGGGAAAATTATTGCTGCAGGTTTATTCCATACAGAAGTATGCAATATGGTGGGTTATCTTACGGGCGATCCAAGGGCAGGCAGCTGTACCAACCTATGCTGCCCCGCCCGCCTAATGAGCCAGCACTGTGGGGAACCCAATCAGTGCTACACCTTTGGGTGATCCTCCTCCGGATCACGTGACACGTTGGTCCCTTCTTACTCACGCCCTTTTCAGGGCGGAGCGTAGCAGGGCAAACCCCCGGTTGGTCAGGCCCCCAACCGCCCGAAGGACTAACGGGGCGCCGTCGCGGTTTTCCAGGAACCTGCCCTGAGGCTCCTGGTCTTTGGCTCTGGCACCCCTATTGTGCCGCGCAGAGGTACCCTTACTGTACCAGTCTGCCGCAGAGGTACCCTTACTGTACCCGTCTGCTTCCAGATCGCCCTGTAACTCCGCCACAGCCCTGGAAGCGGCCACCGTCGCAGCCAGGGCCCCCCACCAACACAGCTGTATTATCGCCTGCAACCTGCCATTACCAAGGCTTCCTGCAAGTCCAGAAGGACACGTCCATCCCCACCGGGGGTAGGTGGACTCCATTCTCCTCAAAATATCCCTTGACATTAGCCTAAATCAGCTTGTGTCTGATGTAACCCAGACCCCTCTGGTCTGTGAACTTCCGCCATGAACTGTTCACTCTTTCAGGGATGATCAACGGCCTGCTCTGATTTAATCTCAGACCACCGGAGCTCACATTGACCCATGTATTTGCTGATCTCCCCTAAGTCAGCTTTCATGGCTTGTACAAGCGACCTCCTCCCCATGGCAATGAGGTCGTGGCCCCCTAGGTGTATCACTGAAATTCTGGAGGGGGGACCCCCCCTTGGGCCAGTCTGAGCAAGGGTGTACCCCTGCCCTTGTGCTTGACACCCTGTTATCGGGACAGCAGCACCTATGTTGGCTGACAGCGTCCCCACCCAGCGTGGCTAGTATAGCTAACTGGGCGGGGCATTCGAGCTTAACTGCAGCAACATGTCACCTTCCTAGGTACGGGGGTGCACTTACTTCGCCCCGTTGACAAGACAATTTGCACAGACCCCTTTGACTGCTAAACCCTGGTGAACACTTATTGGCGTCAGATCTGGTTTGAAACAATGTGGATTGTACCCACTATTGGCGACGCCTCACCCTTTCATGTACTGACGCCTCCCAGCGCACCCCACCTGCTAACTGCCGTCGGATCCCAGATGCCAGTACCTGCTAACCATCTCCGACCCTGGATGCTTAAACCCGCAAAAGTGTCGGAATCCCAGATTCCCAGTTTCATTTTGGCTGCATTACACCTTCAGTGGATCCGCTGGGAGACGCCACAAACCGCATTGGTCATGCGAACCTTAAGTGCCCAATTTCACCTGGGCGTACCTCTAAATGACACTGGCCCCACACAGCCGTAAGGCCAGAGACACACATATATTAAACCTATTTCTGGTTTTTGCTACTCGGCACCCTTCTGGTTGAAGATCTGTCTTATTGTGAAGCGCGCGTGCCCCCGGGGCATGAAGTCGCTGAGTAACCGGTGGATGTTACCCAGTTGCTGATACTATGTATCGCTAACTGCCCTACTTGGATTGCCAGGATGCTGAATGCTTCCTAAGGCCTGTAGGCTTACAGCTCCAACCCAGTTTGACCCCCAGATTTTGGGACAATTTAAGAGTAACCATGCCCTACATGGTACATCTACCCCAGCGATGACAATCAACGTATATGGGACACAGGTCGCAGAAGATGCCCCTTCCAGTCACTGGTTCTAGCCCATGGAAGGATAACCCAGGCGGCAGACAAGTCTTTGGGAACCGGAGGTGAACATTATGAGCAAGTACCTGCCCTTGTCTGGATGTTGGGAATGCCAAATGGTCTATAATGCCTTGTCGTCATTAGTCCTCCAACGCCGTGTTTACCAAACTTTTGCATCGCAGTTCACTTGTTAGATGACAACTACCACAACCCGCCTGCTGCCCTGGCAAAGCGAGGGTGAGTATGTCTTGACTGAGGTGACCTGTGCCCTGCCCTAGTTTGCATAGGGCACATTTTTGCTGCATGGACCAGACATAGCAAGGCGCGACGAGATTGCGAGCCCCACTCCTACACGACTAAACTGAAACTTAGTCCATCAGGGGCTGAGGCCTTGCCTTTGCCCTCTGTGGAGTGACCTGGACTGCTCAGCAGGGCGTCATGAGGCCACACCTTCACGTGTACCCGTTCCTCTCGTGCTACTCGCTGTGGGGTTAGTGTGCACCTCGCCTACTTGTCCGCAATTAGTGATGTTCCCTCGCGGGGAGAAAGGTTAGGGCCTTGTCCCTGAAGCTTGCCAATGAGGAATTCCCCAGGAAATCTACATCATCGTTTTTTAAAGCTGTTCCTGGTCCCACTACTAATTATGGCCGGTATGCTATGCCATAAAGGACCACCCAGCCAGCAGAGTGACCCATAGGCCTGCATTGTACACTTATTTGGCATATCGATCCACTGTGATATCTTCCTTGAGTCAAAGTTGCTCCTAGGCAAAACCGCTGGTCCTTTGATTCAGCCAAAGCTCCGGAACCCACAATCAGGTGGTCACAGGAAAGCCCTGCCTGAAGTCTGCGCCCGTGCAGCGGCACCACTCTATGGCCCGCCCAGTCTACCACCATGAGGCTGTGTAGAGCACCCGGCTAAGCCATTGCGTTGCTTTCCATTCATGCGCAAAATCTTACTCTGGCTCCAACCCAATTGCCAGCACACAACATCTGGAACTGCCCAAAACAAGGGGGGGGACGCCAATATGGCAGCGACAGGACGAAGGCAAGGCAAACCACAAGTTTGAACCCTATGTAGCGTCCCTGAGATAATCCCCGCTGAAGGAGGGTGCAGGATGTCACTGACCAAGCAAAGGGGATGGGACGGCCAGAGTCTCCGTGCCCCGACCCCCTCCCCCAAGACAATTCACCAAAGTTATTGCTCTAACAGACCTGAGCGCAGAAAGTCGCACTGGCCAGTCCTTAGACCAACAAACCACTAACCCCAAACAAGGTGCCCACACCACCACAACTCCGAAATTGCCATTATGGCCCCCCCGTAATCACACAACAAGACTGCTGGGGGCGCACGCCACGAACTTCACAGACCCCAGGACCGGCCGTGCCCATGCGCAAGCCGCGCGGCAGCCTACCAACCACACGTGGCACACCCCTGGTGTTGCACAAGCAAGGGCTTGATTTGGACAAAGGTTTTTGGTCGCCTATGGTAAATAAGCATCAACTATGGCCTTGTTGTAAAAGTATTGACCAGGAAAGTACTACACAGTTGACACTACACTTACAAGCCAGTCCTATTTGCTTTCCCAATGCTAGTTGGATGATTAAGCTAACTAAGGCCCAACATGGCTTAGGTGGCGTAGCGTAGTGAAATGCTACGACTGAAAAGGTGGGACTGTGAAAGAAGTGAAGTGACTCACCCCCCAACTGGCCCTGATCTCAACAGGATGAAATTACTGATGCTGCCTGCAGGCAGCAAAAGTGCGGCTCAGCATGGCGCAGAGTATACAACAGAGCACCCAACACCTGTGATCCTGCGCGGGGATCCGGTCATACGACCTCGGGCGTAAACGAAGGGGGGGCTTTAGATAAACAGCGCCCCTCACCCCTGCCACTCAGACTCCCAGAACTGAACGGATATAATGTAATGTGTGACAATATTCCGAGTGCTTGATGCCAAGTCCTTCGCAAACAAACGCCAGCAAAGATGACAGCATGAGGCGAGAGGCGACTACCCCTCTCAGCGAGTAATAGTCTGCAGGGGAAGATACTAACACTGCCTTACGAACCCACTCACTTACCGGCAATTCAGAAACTCGTCCAACCTAACTGCAACAAGCTGGGCATGACCGAGTAACAACTTAGAGGGGGGTACTAAGGGTGGTCCCCATATAGGCAACTCATCCCTTCTAACCGAAAGATGAGTCAGTAACAAATACCAAGCCAAGAGACTTAAAACAAGCTGTATCAACTAATCGCACATTGTCCCCTCTCGCTGAGACTGCATAGACAAAGAAGGTTAACACACCCCATTCCCATATTTCTCCTCCATTTTACAGTAACGTTTGACACAGTGCACCAGGGAGCCTAGTGCATTTGGCACCCAAAAGGCTCTTCTTTGTGAAAGATCAACAAGGCTCTTCCTTACACGGCATCGCATAATCTGCCCTCATGCAGCCTTCACCAAAAGGTAAACTGACTGGCGCCGCCAGCACTAGAGCCTCGCTGAGGAGGATCGTGGACACCCAATGCAAAGTCTGTGCCTCTGAGCTGCAGCGTGTCCTAGTCTGTTAAAACCCGGGCGCAGGCTTGCCTGCACAGCTAAGCCCACAAATGAATCGCACCACACCTCCAGCCAACGCCTGGATATGCCAACACCGGAGGATGAAAGGCAGAATGGCCAGACCGAGGTCCACCTGCCCAAGGCCTGCCCACTCACGCAAGTGTTCCTGTTCTAAGGAGCACCCCCTCCTTTCACGGATGATGTGGACGCCGCATACATCAAACAGCAGACATTCGGCTGCAGCACACGCAGTGCGTGTCCTGTACAGCGCAGCACAAAGCAGGTGTGATTAACTTTTACAACCACAAACATTTGCTTCTGGTCATGTTACACCTTACCGTCAATGAGCTGACCATTGCATTCTGAATCCAAAAAGTGTTGCTGGGCTGGAACCTCTTGACCATATACTGCCCATCCCAAATTAAATACACAAATCGTACTCTTCCTTATTCAAAAACAAACATTGTTCAAAGGGCCTCGCCGGAAATACGCCTTTTTACAAAATAGCTGGAAATGCCCCCTTAAATTGCCAACGTCCAAACTATGGTGAAACAACAAAACAGAGGGACAGTGCCCCCAGTGGCCCAAACACCTCATTGTGTTACCTGTTCACATTCGTGACCTCTCGGTGTCGGCCTGATAGTTTAAAGGCTGTAAGCAGGTGTGTCCGCCCAACTGTCCTGAACCCCACCAGAGGAAAATACTGATTGATTTGTATAAGCATAGGCTTATAATTATTGACCTCTCAGACCAGTAGAGGAACCCAAAGACATAATCACATTAAATGTGCTAGGGTCTATCTACACCCCACCTTCCTCTCTCGTGTCTGCCTACTATACAGGGAACTAATGCTTTTGCATCTTTAAACCTTTCAATGACCCCGCGGCAGCCCAAATTGATACGAATGAGGGCTATTCTGCAGTCACCCTGCTGGTGGTGTGCACCCGGGCACGATCTCGCACACCGCATGATGGTGTTTCTCTGCCCGGCACCTCCAGCCAACTCGTGGCCGAGCAAACACTACCGGCCACCGCCGGCAAGGCAGGGTAGCATGGCACCCAGCCCGCCACATTTAAAGCGGCCCCTCTGGGCACACCGTCAATCCCTGTTTATGCTTCCACTAGCACTGCTTGGTGTGAACCTCAGTCCTAGTGCCTGTTGGAAGATCTGTCTGCAGTGTGCCGGTTTTACGCTGTTGGAGGCGAAACTGATAGCCTCTGTGCTGCTAGCTGGGGACACAGAACAGGCATAAATGCAAAGTTAGAGCAACCCTTCGTGTTCCACCTCCCTGGGAAAACACGTGCAATGCCCATTGTAAACCTTGTAGTCGTGCCCTCTAATGGCCTGTACACCCCCGCAGGCAGTGGTGAAATGGCTGCAGCGAACCCAACCTCGTACTAGTCCCCCATCTCTGGAACAAATTCAGACGTTCATTGTAACCACATAGAAACACCCGGAATTGAACACAACCTTCGGGGTCAGCATCAGGGGTTTTAACCACTAGGCCACGGTGACTAACTGGTACCTCGACATCGAGAAACAGTGGCACTGTAACTGGAGTTACAGTGGAGCATTGCCAGCCACGCCACAAAACGCATCACTTCATTGCCTGAAGACCACACTACCGAGCCATTATTCTTGCTGCATTATTGGCGAACAGTGATCGTCGTGAACTCGATTCACTTGAGTTACGGTGGGGCAGTGCCATCTGTTGGCCGAAGTGGCATGTTGTGTGTATGTTACCGAACCTCAATTATTTCCTTTTGCACCACGGCTTCAAAAGGAATCGCTTCGTTGCCTTTAAAGACCACACTGCCCCGCCATTATTCTTGCGCAGCGTTAATGTGGAATGATATTATTCACGAAATCATGCCCTTGCATTGCGGTTGCCTATTCCACTCAGGTTGCCGCCCTCGACAAACCTAAATGCGCACCGCCTGCGAGGTGGCCGCCATTATCGCAAAATGTACATTTGCCTAAATTTGCAACCTGTACCTTCGTTATTGGTAGTGGCTCCCTGTAACCATTTGTGCTACCTCGCACCTGAAACACGCAGATACCTTGGTTCAAACTATCGGTATGCGAGACCATCATCGTGAACCGCGTCCACCAAACCAACGATCTAAATTCGTACTTTGAAACGCTTCCGTGCTATGCGCTTACCTTCGGCGTGGGAGCAACAGGTGTTATCACTCAGTAGGCACAATGCATAAATCGGTTTAAATGTTAGTTGGCAAGTGAGACACGTTAATAACTTCGTACTGCTCTCAACTAAGCAACTTTAGACCTTTTAAAAACATCCGAATAAAACCAAATCTCGTAGCACTACATGACCCGCATGGGGATCAAACCGGCAACCCTGGTACTCCAAGTTCCACACTGTAACCGGTTGAGCTACCTCGTACGTGAGACGAAACAAATAACTCAGTTTAAATAGACAGCATGTGAGAACCTAGAAACAAACATTATACTGCCTTTGAAATAGCTGTTAGCACCTGGGAACAAACTTTCTTAACTGTGTTACAGTAAAATGCACCGTGCCGTGTTATGTCACAATTGCCGGTCAGCGTTGAGGCGGATGGTGTGGCCTCCCAGTGCCGTGACCCTGCACCTGAAGCCGTCGTAACAAGCGGTCTGGAGCTTGCTGCCTCCGGTGAACTGCGAGCAGCCATGCGCGCCCCAATATATCAATGCTCTGACCCGCAAGCCATGTGCGCCTCATCGGTACTGTATATTTTGCGCCGCCACTTTACAATCCGTAATCTGCATTTACTATTCCGACCGTCTGACCTGCAGCCGGAAAACAAGCCAACTAAAACTCCGGGCACATATCAAACATTTGCGTCCGATATCCTTTCAAATAAACGTGCTTTCCCGAAGCCCTGGAACCGGCACGGCCCCAACGAAATTCCTGGCGCATCAGAGCCACAGCCGGGCTCGCCGCCACATGACACCGACAGGGGCTGATTCTGGTACGTAACGGTTACCGACAATAGTCTCTTCATGCAGCGCTCATCAGACCACAACCACACCGACGAGGCCGGCCACCAATTACGGGGGCACAAGACAAGATGGCTGAGACTGCCCCCGCACACGCTAGCACACCCAAGGCATCTCCAAACGCCTCCCCATGCGGGCTCGAGAAACTGGCTGCCCGACCAGGTGGAGCATTGCTCTGTCCCCGTAGGCCGCCCTCCTGGCACAACACTAACCTCACAATCCGCTTGGAACCCGGACCACGCCGCCCGGCGAGGAAGGAAACACGACTCCCGATTTGGTCGAATCGGGCCCCACGACGCGAGACAACAGTCGAGACGGCGTGGCTGGTGCGACAGAGGACGCCAGGAGGGTCTGGGGAGGCATATATACCCTCCCCCCACCTCGGCGCACCGGATGTGACGCCCATGTGACACCCTGGCAAGCGGACTCCTACAGCAGCCCAACCACTAGAGAGGGGTGGGCTGGTGCCCAAATGGCACTAAAGGGCCGCCCGCTTGAATGGCCCCCTGCGGGGGCCGCAGACAGCCGCATTTCCAGAGTTGCTGGTGAACATTCCAGCAGCGCCCATTTGAATGTCCCCAGACTGCAGGGGGGGTGAGAGGGCTTGTGTCACACTGTGATTAACAGGACAGGGTCTCTAGACAGACCCTGCACTGTCAATCAGGTACGCAGCGACCATTCGGGTGAAAGTGCCATCATGACTTTCATTTTGTGCAATGAGTTAATCTGTATTTTCTGACATAAACACATTTCTCATGTGTTTTAATCTGTGCTGCAACTGGTACAGAAGCCATTATGTATGATGATGTTTTGCCCCTAGCCCCGCCCACTTGCCACAACTCTATTTTAATGAGTACCTGCACTTATTTTTCCCCATTTAAAGCACTGCTTATAACTCACTAAGGGGCATATCTACAAGGGCTTTATCTCCGCTTTTTTGGCTTCTAAAGCCAAAAAAGCGGAGATAAAATCCTCGCCCTATTAACAAGAGGGTGCTAACATGCATTGGCGCATGTTAGCACCCTTTTACCCGACGTCCCCCTTTGCATCTCTAATGAGATGCAAAGTGGGCGTCACTGGGCAGTACAACCTTGTAAATATCGCTGATGTGCACATCGCGATATTTACAAGGCTGCCAACGCATTTTAGCAGACGTTAGTTTTGGGCGAAAACTGCTGTTTTCGCTGAAAACTAACGTCTGCTAAAATGCAGACTTAGGCATACCTATTATGGGGGTGGATTGTGCTGATACGACCACAGGGTCGTATCAGCAAGGTTATCGCCGTTTTGCAGGGAACATCGCTGGAAAACCAGCGATGTTCCCTGCAAAACGGCGCTTTACCCCGCTATCGCTGGTAATTATATCGCCCTGGGGAAAAGCGTTGTAGATAACGCGCTACCAGGGCGATATAATCAAGCGATAGACGGCGATAAGTAGAAAAGCGCTAAGCGCGCTTTGCGTTGACTTATCGCCGTCCTCGTAGATATGCCCCTAAGTCAGTGACAGGCTGCGTTAGCTGTAAAACACTCAATACCAGCATTTAACCTCTCCTTAAGCGTCACCAGTGTTAAAGATGTGGGAACAAAGATGCAGAGATGAAGTATTTTGCTCAAAATCAGTGATGGAATATGGGCTTGCCATGAGGTGTGTGGTGCGACAGATTCAGCTATGCTTGCTTCTGCGTTGGGTTCCAGGTTAGGCTGGTGTGGGCTCATGGCTAGGCTGGTCTTAGTTCTGAACTGAACTGGGCACTGAACTGGGCTTCCCATGCTCAAACCATGGTTGTCTTTTTAAATTCCATTTGAAACTGAAAAGCCGGTGAGATAGCCCAGCGAGCTGTGTGCCTGTCCAATTGCTGGCAAGACTTGGGTTTCAATCACACGGTCCCAAGCAATGTATTGCCAGTGAAACGAGTATCACAGAACTGGGGTATAACATTTCCCATTTAGTAATTGCAAAGAGAGAATAGTTTGTGGGGTTTACTATATAAATTTGCATTCACGAAAACAACTAGTAAAAATATTCAGCAACCCATCGACCAAAACAGGGGAGCTGTCGTTTGTACCAACATATATTTATACCACTTCTCTGTAAGAAGGGCTGGGCCTAGTTTTATGGGCGTTACTGAGTTATCTTTGAGAAACGAAGTTTGTGTAGGCTTTGGAGGGGACATCTAAATAACGAGAGTGAGAAGGAGCATAGACTGTTAATTTACAACTGTGTGCATGCATCCGACAGCGATGCGACAATGAGATCTTGCGCCAAGAGGAACACCTCTCGACCCCTACGTGGGTCGATCTGGTCTAACCCCTTTCAAGTGCCCCACTGGCGTTCCTTGAGTGGAGATGTGTCCCAATGGCTCGATTATGGTGTGCGGAATCAGGAGGTTGATGGTGAAACCCCACAAAGCATCAAAACAAAGAGTGTGATGCAGGGCAAGTGTATGATTCCATGGGGCTCGGTTCCCTCAACTGTCCTTATAATGCAGATAATTCTCACCTTTAGGACTGCCTTAAAATCACGTGGTTATATTTACGGCTGCTGGCTTAGCCTTATCTAAGAGGAACACTGCCATTGTGAAACCCTACCGGATGCGCTACAGTGCCATCTAGCTCTATCTTCACTCGCTGCCATCAAGTTGTTCTTTTTCTAGCATTAACAACATCTTTTGAGGTTCGTGGGCCTTTGGAAAGGAAGCCTTGCAAGGTTGGGTCCTCCAAATCCCAGGACCTCCATTTTGCGCTCATAAAATACAGTTTTGAGAAAATGCCTGGTTCATGTTGGAGGAGATGTGTGCCAGAAAGACCTCTATTAATCTTCCAGCCCCCCTACAGTGGAAAGGTGGGAGGATGAGGTACACAGTCTCCTAATCTTGGAATTAGTCCAAAACTCGTTTAAAACCGGCGTGACAACAAGGGCACAGCAAGTGAGTGCACCCCAGGTCACCAAATGAAGCTTCGTCGTCTTGAGAATAGGACGATAGAAAGGTGCCCATAATCTTGATGTCCCCATCAAAGTGAAAGGTATGGGTTTGGGGCTGTGAAGAAAACTGAATGCTTCAGTCAGAGCACGTACCTCAGAGATCTGAGTCCACATGACTTTTCACGGTGAGGGAAATGAGGATTTTAAGCAAACACCCTTTAAACAAGCACAGGCACAGAATTAGAAGAAAATGAGACTAAACAAGACTTAAAACTATGAGGTTTGGTGTAATCCAGAAACATCCAAACTACATGGTTCGAAACATTACGTTTACCAGTGTTCCACAAATCGCCTTCCTATGTGTTTTCCCAATCTCGTGTTACAAATAAATATTCGATATGACAGTTAAACTGATTGAAATCGAGTAAGATCGTTTACATTCCTGGGCAGGCTCAGGGCCTCCTGCAGTGACAGACACTCTGCCGGCCCCACCCACCCTCTTGGACTCGGTTTCCAGCGTGCTTCCAAGACCCATAACTCCCCGATAAGTGCACCTGGACAATACAGAATATTTTGCCCATTAACCCATAAATGACCCCACTCCGCCGACACTCTCACAGACATTCCATTGAAATACTTCAGTGCTCTGCTAGACACTCTCACCTGCTCCACCATGACGTGTCGTCCTGCAGTGCCAGGGTGAGCCAGAGCGTCTTTCACCTGGTTGTTGGGAAGAGGGTCACTCAAGCTGCAGGCAGTAAGTAGTGCTGTAGACTGACTGAAGGTGGTGGTCTGTCCTGCTGAGAGAGGTGGCTTGCCTGGTTGATGCACTGACACTCACTGCCACCGCGCTAAGCTGCTCTCTCTGGTTCTTTCACTTGGTCGTGCTCTCATTCAGGAGCTATGGTAAACTTGTGGGCAGGAGGCTGGAGCTTTCATGTGCGCACGTTCCGAGCTCTAGGGCTGCATTGGTAGAGGGCTTTGATTGTTAAACAGCGCCGAGATACCCTTCGGGGTGAGTTACGATTATAACATTAGGGCCGGCAGGTAGGGCCCCGGTACCAATGTCTGGTGGGCACAGGTACCTGGGGGCGGAGGGTGTTGAGGTTGTTGGGGCGTCCTGCAGCACTCATGACTGCAGGCAGAGTTTGGCCTGGCTAGTGCCCTGGCACACTCATGCACAGCCTACGACCCGGCCCTCCTCACAGTGAGCGTGGATTGTGAGGGAGGGGAAGGGATCTGCGCAGGATGGAAAGGCGGCAGGCTACAGTTCCTTCATTGGTGGTAGGCGTTCTCAAGGGAAAAAGAAAGCTGCAAACCCACCACCTGAATCCCCAATGTTAATTGAGCTCCTCATGACCTGCGGTGCCGGAAACATAGTGCCAATATCAGCAACACTCCCCATCCCACATACAGCAATACCATTTGGAAATAAACCACACAACACCTTGTTTGTGGAGAAAATTGCTGCAGGTTTATTTGCATAACAAATATGCCAACATGGTGGGTTATCTTACGGGCGATCCAAGGGCAGGCAACTCCTCCGCCGCCTGCCCGCCTGATGAGCCATTACACCGTGGCCGTCGCCAATCGGTGCTTACCAATTTTGGGGGAGGGGCTAACCCCTCCCACCGGTGGACCGCCAGTCCACCCCCTTACTCACGCCCCTGAAGGGGCGGAGCGTTCCAGGCAACCCCCGGTTGCTCAGGCCCACAACCGCCCGTAGGACTAATGGGGCGCCGTCGCTCATCCAGGGTCCGACGCAAGGACCTCTCTGGGTACACTTGGCTTTTGCACCCTTGTTGTGCTCCTGCAGAGGGTACCCTTCTGTACCTTATAGCCTCTGGATCGCCCTGTAACTCCTCCACAGCTCTGGGTGTGGCCACCGTCACAACCAGGGCCCCCCACCAAGGTAGGCATTCTTACCTACGTCCTGATGATTCCAGGGCCTTTCCCAGGTCCCGCAAAACAAGTCCAAGCCCATACTGGACCGGAAGCCAGACATGCCCCTTCTGGACAGGTGCCCCCATCCTTTTTAAAATTCCCTGTGGACTTCAGCGTGCAGCCGGCCATGCCTGATAAAACCAAACCCCTCTGTTCAGGGCCTATACACATGGCACTATTAACTCTCCTGCGTGAGGTTTCCACGGCAACCCCTGGCCGGGTCCCTTCCATACTACATTGGGGTATCTCTGACCATCAAACTCACTTGCCCACCAATGGTTGCATAACTTACACCAGGAGGAATTCAATTCTGGCAGCAGTACCTTCCTACCCTGGAAAGTCAAACCATTGCCTCCCAGGTGTCAGACCACAGTGATAGGAGGGGAGACACCCCCCCCCCCCCGGCCCGTGCCGCTGCTTTCACAGAAGCTGTTCCAGTGCCTGCCATGGCCCCCCAACCAAATTAACTCAGTGGTGGAAAACCCATGCCTCCATTTCTTAAATTCCGCACATCTCGCCACTCAAGATGCACGGAATGCCCTTCACCCAGACCAGAAAGTTGGGAGGGGAGACACCCCCCTTAGTCTGTGCCGCAGTTTCTTAGCTAGCTGTTCCCGTGAATGCCTAGGAACCCCAACCAAATTATCTCAGTGGCGGGAAACCCATGCCTCCATTTCCTGCTTTCCACCCATCGTGCCACTCTCAGAACGCATGAATGGCCAATCACCCATACCTTTGACCCTGGAAAATTAAAGAAATGCCAGGAAGCCAAAACCCCTTAATGGAGCACTGCACACCATTCTATATAACTACTCAAGCTGGCACTTAATTCGGCACCATAACACAGCACCACACCAAGCATCTGGTGCATCACAGGGGTACCTTCGGTAAACTCAAAATTTGCCTGTACGTGATCTCTTAACCTGTCTTCCGGCCCCTCCCCAGGGTGGCTTACGGCCGGCTGTACCCTTTAACGCCTTGGGATTCCCATCGCCCCACCCGCAAGCATGTCCTGCCGAGTCTGAAACTCGAAGGGGGACCCAGTATCCGGGGCACTCGCCTCACCCAGCCCTTCAGTGCCGCCCTGAAACGGAGAGACATAGTTGGATCGTCCTGGCCCCCCCATTTAGCATAATGGCAACTGCCAACAGGTGCTGTGTCGCCACGCTGGTGTCCCTACCCCAGCAAGTGTACCCATGGCCAGGTTTGCTAAAGGTATACCAGAGCGCCCAAAATTAATATGATACTGTGTATCTGAATGAACTATGCACAGGTAATTGGATCTCTCACACATGCAGTTGCTGTGAAACATTTTGGACTGGTCCATCAAATTCAGCCAACCACCCCCTAGGTGGAGTCTACACTCCCACACTTCTGCTAGTGTAAACCATGGTCATGCCTCCTGTTCAGTTGAATTTAGTGATTCATGGCGCTGACAACCACAGGGGCCTAATACTGGGCTGTATATATGCGCCCAGGATGACCTTAAACAATCGGTTTGGTGTGGATGGGTGTTAACATTGCCTGAAGTGCAATACCTTTGACAAGCAACTCATGACAAGATGTGCCAATGCAGGCAGAAGTAAGAGTTATCAAGCCCGCCTTACTTCCTCTCACCCAGTTATCTGTGTATAGCGCTTGTGGAGCATGTCCATCGAATTAAGCCAGTCACCACCCTAGGTGACGTCTTGCCCTCTCAAACTTCTGCTAGTATACCAGGGAGCAGACAAGACAGTGGGAACAGGAGGGGAACCATATGTATAAATACCTGCCCTTTCTTGAATACCAGGAATGCCAGATGTTCTTTAGTACTTTGTAGCCCATTTGTGCTTTAACCCAGAGTTTCCCCAATTTTTGAACCGTAGCACACTTGTTGGATGACAACTTCCACAACCTGCCTGGCTGCCAAGGCTATAGGGCGGGAGAATTTACCGCAAAGTCTCTCGCTTTCTACACTGCTGAGTGAGCCCGGTACCTTCACAAAATCCTTTACAATTTCCGTTTCTGACTGTAATTGGGAATCCGTTCACCCCATGGTATCTTGGCGCTGCATAACATGTTTATTGTTACTCAACTCAATGGTACTCGTTTTATCGACCTCAGAAGGATGAAATGCTAAGTGGGCCTACCAGGGTCTGAACCTGTGACCAAGAGGTCGAACACAAGCCCCTTTCATTTCAGCCGCTCCACAGGCCGGTGAAATTGTATCCCAGGGCCGACTTCTGGCACTGAACCCTTACTTTGACACGCCTGAGCTAGAACCCACATCTAGAAGGCCTGCCAACTGGCTGACCACCTCCAACACCAGAGTGTCACGCAGCCACTCCGTAGCCAGGAACTAAACCAGGTATAGATGTATCGGAAGACCCATCTCTTGGCGCATGCCTGCCACAAATTTCCTTGCGTATCCTAGTCTGTTAAAACCAGGGCGCAGGGTAGCCTGCAGAGCTAAGCCCACAAAGAAATCGCCCGCCCCTGCGTGCAGACCAAGCATCCCTTACTCGCCCCACCACCGAGACTTACATGTGGCTGTTAGGCACTAGCCCCACCCTGCTTGCAATGGACGTGGGTTAAATTCCAGTCACCGACTAATAGACAATGGCATGACTGCACTGGGCCCCTCCTAATAAGACATTTTATATCATAACCCTAAATTGAACTTGCGGGAAGCTTTAATACCCCTGCCAGGGTGCGACTAGGGGGTTGCTGTGTCCCTGCTGACAAGTTTTGAATCCTATGACCCATCCCTGAAATGATCCCCGCTGAAGGAGTTTGCGCGGGACGTCCTGGTCGACCAAAGGGTGGGAGCTGGCCTGAGTCTCCCTGCCCAGAACTTACCACAGACACCATAACACCCAAAGTTATTGCTCACCTGACCTGAGCGCAGGAAGACGCACTGGCCAGTCCTTATACCAACGGACCTCTAACCCCAAACAAGGTGACCTACCACAAACAACTCTGAAATTGCCATTATGGTCACCCCGCATTCACCAAACCGGACTGCTGGGAGCACAGGCCACCAACTTCGCCAACCACCGGCAACAGGACAGTCCGTGCCTATGCCCAAACCGAGCGACACAAACTACCAACCACACGTGGCACAGTTCCCTTGTCAGGTTACTCCAACCTTTTAACGCACCTACTGCAGGAGCCTGGGAATTAGTTCTTGTGATCTGCATTGTATAAATTAGTGAAAGATGCACGTTTGAACTGGTAGCTGATAATGTTAATAAAGCCTGCAAATACTCTGCTCAGAGCAACCCGCTAGACAATGGCTTCCATTGAAAAGGCGGTGCCAACAGACCTCCAAGCACCGAAGGCGGTACATCTGAGTACAGCTCTAGTCTAACAGATGCCCCTTGCATCAGATATCAACCATACCACACCTGGCTGAAAGCTGCTCAGTGCTTCTGATGCATCAGCGTTCCCTGACCCCCAGCCAGCTCTCCCTGATAAAATCAGCTCGCGACTGGGACTTAACAGTGCGATGAAAGCACAAGACACACTTGCCCGCTGTTAGCTCTTCAACCAGGCTCCGCCACAAGAGCCCTTCACAAGCCATGTGGCCTAAAACATTCGCACTGTGGGGCGGTTGCAAATGGACTGCAAACCTCCTCGGCATTCTCTACCAATGTTATAAGTGGAGTTTCTGGTTGGTTAAGGTCTGCACCTGAGCCTGGCCAAACCCACCACTAGTCAGGAGAAGGGAGTACACACTTAAGCTAACGCCTGCTCACCCCCTAGGTAGCTAGGCAGAGCCTTAGGGCTTATCCCAGAGGCAGTGTAAATTTAATGTGCCAACCGCACACCCACACTAGCAAACTAGGCACACCACAGAAGAGACTCCATACAAGGTTATTTAAATTATCCTTCGTATCCTCCATAAAAGAAAAACTTAGTTCCAACTGCCTATATTACACTGTGCTACCAAAACTCGCCATGACTTCACAGGTGTAGGAGAGTAGGATCTGCTTCACATGGGTACCCCCACTTTTTGCTGATGCTTCACTGTTTTTCGACATTAGTCTGGCTGGGGCCCTGCTAATCAGAACCCCAGCCTAGCTGCTTCCTCTCTAAAATGGTTTCCATGTGCCTTAGGCACATCTCTGATTGGGATCTGGAGTGCCCTTATAAGTCCCTAGTATATGGTATACTATGTACCAAGGGCATAGGTACCTCAGAGGCCTGCCAGGGGCTGCAGCATGTATTATGCCACCCCTGGAAGGCCATCCAAACTGACACCACAGGTCTGCTACTGCAGCCTGGGTAAGGTGGTGCATGCACCCCTTACTGTGATATAGGTTACCTATATCACGAAATACATACACACATATAAACCTATAAGTCACTCCTAAGGTAGGCCTTATCAATCCTAAAGGCAGAGTGCGTGGTTCCTATGTGAGAGGGTGCCCCTGCATGAGCAGGGCCCCTCTGCAGCGTTCGGAGACCATCTCTGATGCTGTTTGTAGTGCAGCCTGACCATATACTCTTAAGCGCATTATATCCTCGCGGTAAAATGCTAACTTTGGAATGGCTGCACCTAAACATGTCGTGTTTGGTGTCAAACATCTTGGAATACTACCCCCCCGCCAATTCTGGCAGCGGGGGTAGCATTCCACCCTTCTAGAGGGAAAGACATGTTAACCCTGACTAACCCGGTAACTTCTTTCCAGAGCCCTGGCATCACAAAATGGATGCTGCTGCCACAGACACGAGTCTGGCCTCCTGCTGCTGGACGAAACTCCGGCAGGGGAGGCCTGGACAATAGGTTTCCTGTCCCAGGGAGGTGTGACCACCTCCCCAGACAGGATAATGTGTATTGGGGCTGGGCGGGAGCACTTTCGGGTGCTTTGAAGTCCTGCACTGGGGGCACATTTGGTGTCCCTAGTGCATACCCCAGTTCAAACCGGATCAGGGGCTTGCAGCCCCTGCTTTGGCGCGAACTGGACAAAGGGAAAGGGTGTAGCCACCCCTCTGCCCTGACCCACCCATAGGTGGGGCCACAGAGTAGTCCAACCCCTATTTTTAGAATAAAGGTAGGAACCCAGTCCTTAGGACTTTAGATTATACCTGGACGAAACTCTGACACTGAATCCTGGACCTTCGATGCTCTACGACAAGATTAGAGGACTGAAGAATCTCCCTTGGGGTCAAGGAGTGACTCCCCTGCTTGGCAGGCACCAAAGAAGCATCTGTCCGGTTCGCATTACTGAAGCTCCCGTCGGACGCCGAAGTCATCGCATCACCAGAGGTGGATTCTCAGACTTCCCCGAGGCTACCCTGAGTCCCCAGCAAAGCTGAGGCCCGTGGCTATCGTGGGTGACTTGAGACCGTGACCCCTGGACACCGAGCACATTTGCAAGTACACCATCTTCTGGGTCTCCCAAGAAGTCGTGCTTTGGGCTCCGAGTAGCCCTAGCCTCCAGCACCACCTGCACCGAAGATCACTGGCCCCCACTCCACGAGTGTCCTGTAAGCCAGCTCCACGTGCGGTGTCACGAGACTCCTTCGCGGTCACTAGCCCGTTGGCTAGTAGCCCTTAACGAAGGCCAATCCTTTTTTTTCTTGGCATCCTGGTTGCTCCAGGCCTGCCCTCACTTACCCTCGCTGGGTGAGTTCCACAGACCTTGCTGGTCTGCACCATCGACGATCTACATCTTCCTCGAGACTTGCCGTTGCCAAGGCTTGTTGGGTCCAATCCGGTTGCCGACACCTCAGCACTCGACAGACATCGTGTACCAGCCCGAATCCTGCTCCTGGTTGCCGACAATGCCTCCTGGACCTCGTGGCTGAAGAGTCAAGACGACCGTCAACGCACCTGAAGCACTCGACATCGGTGGGCATCTGTCCATCGCCTTCCTGGTCACTGGCTAGTGACCCAGACTCTGTCCCCTCTGCTTTCAGGTTCACCAGAACTCCGATCCACTCTTGGATCCACCCGGACACTTTTCTCTTGGCCGCCAGCAGCACTTTGCAGCAGATCGCCATTCGAATCGACGACGAAACCCGACCCCGAAAGGCACCTATGCACCCGGCTTCCCTGGGTGAGGTAACACGAGTACTTCGGTGCTCCCGTGGGTAGAGACTCTTCAAAGTCCTAGATCTCAAAGGGTTTTGTCCTAGTCCTCTTCTAAGTGTCCCTTTCCTCTATTTTCCCGATCCCGACTTTCTCCATAGAAGTTAACGGCGTATCGCGGTTGTGTATTTACACTGCACGCGTCTCCCGTGGGTCCCCTGTGTCACTACCTTGGGTGGTTCCTTGGGGTCCAAGCACTTCTAGAGGCTCTAGGCCTAGTGTCTAGTTCAGTCGTGGTTCGCATACCACTTTATTGGTATATGGTTTGGTACGCCCCTAGGGCCCAAACGTGTATTTGTGCTATTATTGTGATTTAAGATCTTATAACTTATGTACTTCGAACTCTAGCCTCATAAAGAGACTAGAGGGGTGTGTTTAGTAATAAATACATATATTTTGAATATATACCTGGTGTGGTGCTCTTTCATTTGGTCACTCAAGAGATTATAGACTGGTAAAACAAGCTGCTTTACATTCCTTCAAGACTTAGCCTGAAGGCTGCTCTCCATAGCTACCACTAGGATAGCTTTCAATAAGGTTGTCTTTAACCTATCTACCATAAGAGTCGATTTGGACTGGTGCAAGGTGCCCACTATAATTAGTGGACAGCATATGCCAGGCCAACTTCTCACAACAGGGATCCCATCAATCACTAGGTCAATTGGGTCACTGTCCTACAGATCAGTTAGCACAACCCAGTAGTTACTGGTAGGAACTGTACTTAACATAAAACATTATGCATTAACTCAATCAGCAGTGTACCCTACTAACACTTGTAGTTACATATCAAAAGTACCTCATGTCCCACTTAGGCATCACAGATCATCATAGCGTTGCATACAATTGGCTTCACACAGGGACTAGGGTGCAGCTTCTACACCCTCATGCTGGCCAATCTCTGGTAATACCTTCACAACGTGGAGCACAGAAGCCTCTGGGCCAGCCCCATGCAACTCTGCCTTCAGACGCTTCGAGTCAAAGAAATAACAAGCAACGGACATTCCCGCGCAGTCACAAGTAGAGGTGAGTCACAAAGCCCAGGGAGAAAGTTGCTGAGGGCCAATGCCACCCAGTGGCCCCAACTTGGCTGTACTCCGATAAGTGTCCCCAAACCCGTAACTGATCAACTCTGGTGAAGGGGGCTATGAACACGGTGTTGTACTAATTTGCAACATATACTCGTTCTCTCTCTCCCACTTGTATGATACTCTATGACCTTAACTTATTCCTGCCACTCCTGTCTTTACTGCGCACCCTAGCATCCCATCTTCCTAACAGCGGCACCACTGACGGACATTGGAATGATAGACCAGCCACAATCTTTCGCGCACCTCCGAGACATTCACTGCAAACAGCAGAGTGACCGACAACGGACATTTACAACCGTTAAATTGCATCTGTCTTTCATGCGCGCCTCGTAACATAATTCCTTTCAAAGACAATAAACCGACATTAAATTACCAGGTCTTGCCCCTGTGAGGAACGGTGAACTATGGGGGCTTACAACAACTGGCATCAACTAGTACAGTGCGACATGCTCTAATTGTCCCCACCGCCGCTGGCATGCCCGTCTCTCACCCTGGGTGCTACCCCAGCGAAAGGGTGAAAGGCGGAGTGACTAAGACTGGGGCTAGAAACGCCAAGTGGGTGTAAGCGGCACTCAGCCTTATGCACGTGGGCCAGCCCGACAATCTGAAAGAAAGCTTGCGGCCTGGATGCGAGTCACTCCCCCCCCGTCGGGGCAATTGACCCGTGAAGGCCCCAATCCTGCGTGCCCAATTGTAAAAGTGAAAGAGTCACCCATGGTCATTGAAACGGCACCTTTTCACACTGAAATTAGGATACTTGAGGTTTTACATTGCTTCTTTCTCTTATGAATAGCGTTCTGTCACCGATCCTTAGTGCACTAATGAACGTTCCAATGTTTAGTATAGCGCGGACCCGACCAGCCGGTATTGGAGCGCTTTACATGAGGACCAGTTACATCACAAGGACACGGTCAACTTTTGAAGACACGGGGAGAATAGGGGATTTGCTCCGCATCACAGATTGTGGGCCGGTGCCAAGACTCGAGAGGTTCCCCCTCGGCACAGCACATCGAATTCTCCAGAGAACCACACCCCGCCAGCTGCGGGCGCTAAACAGGCAAAACTTTCTCTACCCCTGCCCTACCCGGTGTTCATTACCATTCACTGCCTTTTGGCGTGTTCACGTGCCACTGCCCTACCAGGTGTTCACTTACCCTGGTCCTACCTGATACTGATTTTCCACTGCCCAGAAAGTGTTCCCATGCCAAGCTGGGGACGAGGCAGACATTCTGTTTTTAAGAGAAACGGCCCAGGGGCGAGGCATGGGGCCTTGAACCGTGGTCTGCAGCGATCCGAGGCAAAGCACTGCTTGGGTGAGCTCATAGGTTTGCTGCTCTGGTCGTACGTGTGCAAGTCCCCTAATTGTGACTTCTAACATAATTATCTGTTTGATCACAGGCCCTCTGATACGCCAAGATGCACCTAATATCTGTTTCATGATTTAGTCACATCTAATGACGTTGTTTCTATAAAATGTGTCTTGACAAAAGAAAACAGTGATTTTCGGTATGTAAAATCATCAATGGGTGTCTTCAAGACAACACGTGGTTGTGTAGTTAAGTAATCGGTACTGCATATGTAACGTACCACTATTTGCACGAAAAAGGGGGGACCAACCCTGTGCCATGACTGAAACAAATTACACAGCGGTGCACACTTTGTTCTAGGAGGCAAGGTGCACTGAGTATACGAGGGACCCCGAATTACACCGTTCAGACTCAGCAGTTTCCAACTGGAAATAACTTTATGATCCCGAGCTGCGCATAGCAGGCTATTCCAGAGCTGGGAGCTGCCCGAGGAAGGTGCGCGCTCTCTGGTTCAGCAGTGAAGGACGGGGCTGGGCGCTGCAGATTTATTCACAGTGCCAGGAAGGGGCAGCGACTTTACAGAAGCCCCTCTTGCACGGAAACGTGTGGGCGATGAAAGTATTTACAACGGAGAAGTGGGTCGAGCTTTGCCTGTGTGACCTGGTGGGTGAAATGCTTAATTTGGAACCCAGTGGCGCGAGTTCCAACCCCGGGTGTTGCACAAACGTGTGATCCTGGACACATCGCCTTATCACCCTGTGCTTTAGACCTCTTAAACACAGTTCATTGGGCACAGTGACCGCGAAGTGCATTGCTGCAGACTCGAGCACATGGGCAGCTGCAGCAATGAAGCTCTTGTTCCAAGTCTTGCCAGGGTGCCAGTATTTCAGCAGAGGGGGAAGCCACGCGCCCCCCCCCACGCAACATGCCCCCGCCTGCCGAGGCACCGCCGGACAGTAGAGCAGCGGATGGGGGAGCCCCGTTGCCCCCCCCACGGGCCTAGGCCCTGACCCCGACTCAGCCGGAATCGGGAGGGAGCCCCTGGACGCTCACTGCCCCCCCCCCACAACCACATGCCCGCATGGACCTGTGGCCCAGGAGTCAGCGCGGCCGGCGTGGTAGACCACCGGATGGTGGAGCCGCGCGTCGCTCGCTGCCCCCCGCATCTACAGGCCCACTAGTGGGCCGAGGGCCCGTGGTGGCAGGCGACACGGGCCCTGCCAAGCCAACGCTACCAGAGGTGGGGGGGCTACGCGGCGCCCGTTGCGCTCCTCCCCCACCCCACGAATTGTGCTTCTGCCCCTCGAAGCGGCGGGAGGGGAGCCTGGCTACACTCACTCACCCTCCCGCCCCCCAGGGGCCGGGTCCTGTCCAGAGCCGCGTGGCCTGGCCCAGTGGCCTAGAACCGGGGCGAGGGATGCTGGCCTGTGCCCACCGGGAGCTGCCCCGACCCCCCCCTCAAGGTGGACAGCCGCCTCGGCAATGGCCGGGCTAAACCGCCCTTCCTGGGGGACTGCCCCTGCACCCTGCAATAGGGAGGGAGGGGGGGGTATACTCACCGAGTAACAGCTCCTGGAGGTCGGCGCACATCCAAACGGCATCAAGGGCAGCCACAAAGAGGCCGCTAGGTGGGCGGGGAGAGGCACTTATACTGCATCCCCCGCCCACCCCTACCAGGAAATGACGCGGCATGGACCTCAGGGGTCCCCCAACAACTAGGCTGGCTCGGGTGCCCTCATGTGGCACTAAGGCGGCCGCCCTCTAAGAGGGTCCCCTTCGTGGACCACGGGCAGCCAACAAACAACAAGGCAAGGTCAGCGCTGTTTGGAATGGATGAACCCTGTGTTGGTCTCGGCAGGCCAGTGCTGATGTTTATATTATTACACTGTGTTACAAGTGGTGAAGCCCATAAACAGAGCCCGAGCAGCTCCCTATCTGAAGCCTGATAACAGACCATAAACAAGCATTTGCAATGCAATAGGACTCGCATTTACGCGAGACCTATTGCATATTGCATCACGGACAATGGGAGGGAGGGTGGGGGCACGGCACGGACAACGGGAGTGCTGGCGGGGGGAGAAGGGGGCACAAAGGAGTGCTCACAGTCCACGTAGGGTGTAACACTCGAAGTAAAGGGGCCAGTAGCCATGGGAGGTGACAAATGACGACATAGCCGTCTTAAGGAGGGACTAACAAGCCTCAAAATTAATCAGAAGACAGCATTTACAGAGGACAAAGACACAAGCCAATGAAAAAGATGGGCAGAGAGTGGGCGGAGCTTCCACTCCGTACTGAATACTGCATGCCTCGCAAAGCGAGCAGCGCATGCGCGCTGCCGCTATAGGCTCGACCTAAAAATGCACTTTTAGCTCAGAATTTCTCTGAGTAAAGAGGTCGAAGTGGGCGGGAAATGAGGCCGGAGCATGGCGTGTCCATACTTTTTTAATTTGAAAAAACAGTCCCCTTACTTTATGTTGAAAGCGCAGCCTTCCCGGACGGCTAATTCCGACATTCGCGATGTCTCAGCTGAAGTGGAAGCGAGGGAGCCACCTGCGCCTTAAAGCCAAGGAAGGGACAGACAGCCGAACAAGAAACAAGCTTCTCACCAGGGTGCCCTCTGCTTGAAAGAAATGTAAATGTGTGCATTCGGTTAATCTGCACATGTAAGGCCTGCTTGGAAGCCTGTATTGGCTTTAAATGATGGAGTCACTTGAAGAATCTTCTTCTGAAAGGTATTGTAAGGAGTATGTGCTTTCAAGGGACATGTATAAAACATGTTTGCACTATGTACAGTCTGTATATTACTCAGATCTATGTTTTGGAAGAACGTTTTTATCTTAAACCTACATTTTGTGTGCACTTTGTGGCAGCCTATCTTATACTGTGTGTAATGCAAGTTTAAAATAATGATGTATATATTCACACTGCTGGGTCCTCGTGACGTTGAAAACACACAAGTCACTGTTTCTCCCCTGCACTAACCAGAACTGAATTCTGTGGCTCTCTGCTTACACTGACAGATATCTACAATAACCGCATTAACCATTTAAGGTTTCACAACATAAAATAGTGCAACGCTTTAAGACGTGTGTCATTTTATTTGCAGTTACTTGAAGGTGAAAGACTAACAAAATAGTTACAAAATATTTTGTTCTTTTTAACCACAATTTTGATCCCGTCCCCACCAGTGCTTAATTTGTTAAAAAAAAAAAGGGGGCCGAGGTCTTTGTTAGGAGGCCGCCACAGGTTGCACCATCCATTGTCTCTGCCAGCGCTGCCAATGACAGTACCTATACAACTATTAACCATCACACTGCTACAAGTGTGACAGTTCAGACTGTTCGAGGCCCCCAAAGCTTTAGGAATGACTTGGGTGGCAGGTATTAGTTGTTTTAAATGGTTATTGAATTAATAAACAAATGTTGTTCTGCTCATCTTTTAATTGCACAAACAGCGCCACCATGTGGCAGCTGTCATAAATGCCGGTGTTGACAATTAAGTGCTGGTGCCGAGTACCGGAAACCACTGTCTCAAATTAAGCACTGGTCCCCACATTCACTCACCCTGCCCCCACTGGACTCAGGATCACAGTTCCCATATTTTATTAATATGCTGTCTGAGTTAGCACATTTGCTGCAGACAGCACAGCGTGTAAAAAGTGAGCAGTGGTCACCTCTCTCTGTGTCCAAGCTGTGCTGTCCACAGCATTAACCAACTCTGAGGAATTGCAAGCTAACTGTGTGTTCCTGCAGCGCACAGCTGTGCATGTATTTTTATGAGATTCCATTTTGTAAAGAGCATAAATTACCTTGGAGTTTCTTCGAGTTAATGTATGCACTGCAGACAGCAGTGTGTGCAAACAGAGAGAAGCAATCACTGCTCACTCATTCATGATATGGCACCTGCTGTCTCCAGGAGGTAAAAACAAACAGCTGATGATTCTTTGCCAGCAAATCCTGGGAGAGTATAACCTAAACAGACCCCTCCCTCCAGGTGCTGTGACATTAGAATCAGAGACAGTCATTTAATACAATTTGCCCTTCATTAACAGATGCACTGATTGAGCAGGACAGAAAAGCTGCCCTATGCTAGAAGATGGAGCGACTGTGCGGAGCAGGACAACTGTCCGTTATTAGAAGATGCACTGATGGAGTAGGGCAGGGCAATAGTCTTTTATGAGAAGATGGATTGATAGAGTGGGGCAGGACAACAGTCCTTAATGAGAAGATGGAGTGACAGAGTGGGGCTGGATAACTGTCCTTTACTAGAATATGCACTGATAGAGCGGGGCAGGATAACAGCCCTTAATGAGAAGGTGGAGTGATAGAGTGGGGCAGGACAGCTGTCCTTTACTAGAAGATGCACTGATAGAGCGGGGCAGGATAACAGCCCTTAATGAGAAGGTGGAGTGATAGAGTGGGGCAGGACAGCTGTCCTTTACTAGAAGATGCACTGATAGAGCGGGGCAGAACAACTGTCCTTTACTAGAAGATGCACTGATAAAGTGGGCAGGACAACTGTCCTTTACTAGAAGATGCCCTGATAGCGAGGGGCAGGACAACTGTCCTTTACTAGAAGATGCCCCGATAGAGCGGGGCAGGACAACAGTCCTTTACTAGAAGATGGAGTGATAGAGCGGGCAGGACAACTGTCCTTTACTAGAAGATGCCCTGATGGAGAGGGGCAGGACAACTGTCCTTTACTAGATGATGCCCTGATATAGTAGGGAAGGGCAATAGTCTTTTATGAGAAGATGGAGTGACAGAGTGGGACAGGACAACTGTCCTTTACTAGAAAATGCCCTGATAGAGCATGGCAGGACAACAGTCTTTTATAAGAAGATGGAGTGACAGAGTGGGACAGGAAGACTGTCCTTTACTAGAAGATGCCCTGATAGAGCATGGCAGGACAACAGTCTTTTATGAGAAGATGCACTGATGGAGCGGGCAGGACAACAGTTCTTTAAGAGAAGATGGAGTGATAGAGAGGGGCAGGACAACATACCTGTGCCACCAGATGCAGGATGCAGGGATTGAGCAGGACTGGAAATGATTACCCATCCACCAGATGTTGAGAGCTTGGCTTCAGAAAACTGTCCCTTACACATTGGTGCAGTGATGGATCATGAAACTGTCTTTTACTAGCATATACAGTCATAGACTGTGAACAGAAAATATCCCTGTCTCTCCAGACGCAGACAGATCAGAGAAGGAAACTGGCTTTTATGAACATATTAATATCCGTAAATACGATGTCAATGTACACCCTAATGTATGCACGCACAACAACAAGACCAATAAATGCAATATCGATGTACGTCGTAACCTAAGCATGCATAACAATGTGAATATCAGTAAAGGCAATATCGATATACGCTATGAGAACAGTACGCACAATAATGAGGATGTCAGTAAAAATGATATCAATGACCAACTTGTTATTTGTACACGTTATACCGAACTCGTATCATTGCTGTTGGATTCACCCAAGATGGCCTCCCCATCAACCCCGAGTCAGAGATACGAGATCAGACAGGACCTGTAACCCAAACCCGAGCCTACCGATTGACAGGTCACAGGTGGGGTCTCACTTAGCCCAAAGACAAATGCGCACCCAGGGAAAATCCTGCTCGATCCCACAGATAGGCAGTTACACCACAAACAGGCCCCAATAAAACCCCTTTGGCCAAATGCACGCTCTCCCAAAATACCACAAAGTCAGATGGAACATAAATTTAGGAACATTCAGCCAATCAGGACACAGCATGCACACCACACGTAGTGATCACACGCTCCCCACACCGGACATCTGGACACATACACAGTGGCCCACACTAGCTCTCCCGAGGTCAAGAGTAAGCCTGGGCGTAGTTCGCGAAGTAGCGCTACGCGAAGCTACGCAAAGTGCAGTTCGCACTACGCGAGCTACGCGTAGCACTACGCGAGCTGCGTAGTGCACTGTTCGCAATGATTGCACAGTGCTGGATGCTTGTCCGCACTGTGCAATCATTGAAAACGGCATCTTGCACAGTGCGAGCTGTCTTTACTGCCGCTCGAGTAGATTTTTACTCGAGCGGCAGCTTCTCAACGCGGACTGGTAGTTTCTCATCGCGAGCGGTCGCGAGCATACGCGACCACTCGCAATGAGAAACCTGACCTCCCGCGTTGAGAATCTCGCCGGAGGTTTATTTTCCACGCCGCGATCGGCAACTTGATGTTGCTGATCGCGAACGAGGAAAAGTCTCGCCGGGATGTCATTTTGCTTGCTCGCGGTCGCCAACTTGACGTTGAGGACCGCGAGCAAGCAAAAAATGACCGCTGCACTACGCTACGCGTGTTTGCACTGTGCTACGTGCAATTCGCGTTGTGCGAAGTAGCGCAAACTTCACAAACTACGCGAGCGTAGCGTAGTGCTTTGCCCAGGGTTAGTCAAGAGCCACCTGTGTCTCCCTTATCAGACGGTTGTACTTGTTGTTTATGACTAGGATGGTTTTAGAAGAATTTGAGATCGGTTTATGTACCTCACAAACTATATATATGGTTGGCCAAAACTTCTGTACATTGAGATTTTTTTCAGACAAGACTTTGTCAATACTCTTCCGGCCGCTGCAATTAATGAAACCAACTTGTTCCTGTTTTGCCAAATGCCTCGTGTCTTTCAATTTTTTCAAGGTAAATTCATATCCAAGCAACATTTTGCTGAGCCAGCCAGGAGAGATTTGTTTATCGAGCCCGACTGACCTGAAGGACAAGGACCCCTGCCCAAATGGATTCACATCTGCGCAACAAGATCGTTGAGCAGATGCTATAACTGATTAGAAGTTCTGCAGAATCCGTTCGGAGGCCGCCATCACAGGGTAAGAGACTACATCTGATCCTTAGTTCCAGCATGTGGCATGTGGCAAACTAGGACATGCGTGTAGATTACTTTTCCCCAGTCAACACGCTAGAAAGGGTGAAGGTAGCTACCGTTTAGCTTGGGCCACTGATTGATACACAGATGGTCTTATTTATTCCGCTTGAACCTTTGAGCGTTACACAACTGGTACACTTAGGACATTGGTGTGTTATATAGAATAGGGTCACCACCTGGATCTTATTTTTTAGTCAAAGGAGTTTTCTTAGGGACTGTTGGTTTCATAACACTGGCAGTGTCTAAAAGAAGTGAAGAGGTGGATATTTTTCACTTGAACCTTTGGGGGTTATGCAGAAGGTGCGCATGATCCCTAGGTGTGATACAGGGTGTAATTCGGACAATAGGGAAAATTTGGACCTTGGTGAATAAGGAAGAGCTTGTGTCTGGCCACAAAGTATCAATAGTTGTCAGTTGTTCCTTCTTCTCCACACAAATCGTTGCTATTTTTGTCCACCGAGCCGATATTGACAGACTATCAGGCTCACTTAGCTCCGTGTCTTATACAGAGCATCCCCTCTCCTCAGATGGTAGGCGCTAGGAGGGGGTAAAGATTTTTTAGACATAATAATAATTTTTTCTGTCGATCTTTTCTCTTCTAGTTTCTTCAAGGTTTCCATTTATGCTTTGTTGATGTTGTGGTGCTGTTAACATTTTGAAATTGTACTCTATGTTTAAATGTTATGTCATTTTAGTATGCTTTTGCGTTCATGAAATAATAATTTTTTTTCCACAAATCAGAATTTCATATTTGCTATTTCACTGCAAAAAATCAACTCGTACTGTTCTGAAATAACCATTGCACTTTGTTATAGGTTGTTATTATTTCAATGCATTTGTCTTTGTAAACTTGTTAAGCGTTTTGTGATGCATTGTTTTTACAGAGCCAGTAACCAATAAATTGTTTCTGGTACAACCCCGTGTACACAGTTTCCCCACGATCAGAGTAGAATTTGTAATTATTTAAAAATCTCAAGAAAGTAAAAAGTTTGTACACTCCCTAAACAAGTTCCCTAATCCATCATGGAGAGTCCACTAGACCACATGCAAGCTAGGTTTCCCACACAGGCTCAGAAACTAGAGAAACACTGCTACGAGCAGCATGCCCATACCAAAGCATACGCAGTGCCATGCCTGAGGGGCGAACATTCGATACCAACATCATAGAACACACAAAGACACACATACTGACTAGGCCTGGGCAGTGAACTTCGCTCCGTTCGCGGAGTTTGCGGAGTTTTCCGCACTCCGCGGAGCTCGCGGAGTGCAGAAAACTCCGCTTCGCGGTGTGCGGCGGAGTTTTTTCCCCGCTCGCGATCGCTAACGGTAAGTTCACAAGCGCGAGCTGCCGCTCGGGTAGAATTTCTACCCGAGCGGCAGGAATACC
The DNA here is from genome assembly GCA_963921515.1 of Calotriton arnoldi. Lineage (NCBI taxonomy): Eukaryota > Metazoa > Chordata > Amphibia > Caudata > Salamandridae > Calotriton > Calotriton arnoldi. The sequence continues at coordinate 2,523,414 of CAWUFW010001574.1, forward strand.
AACACAAACTGCAGTTCGCACTGCACTCCGCCACTCGTGGAACTTCGCGGAGTTTTTTGTAACTTCGCGGAGTTCCGCGTAGCAAAACTCTGTGAACTACGCCCAGGCCTGATACGGACCAGGTATGTGGGTCAGAAGAGGGCTAAACGAGAAGCCCTACTTAAACTATGGGCCACCTTCAAGGTGGCCCTGTCCTACAAGACTAACCTGCAAACGAGGCATCTGCACCTCCCCCACCATACACCGGCAGGGAAGTGCTCTCTCTGATGCCTGTCATGCCAGCTGCCCCAATGCTGGGTTACACCAACCCACAGGTCGAGGGAGGCACTGGACCCCCCACAGGTAGCAAGCCACTAGACCCAGTGTGAGGAGAACACCAGGTGAAGTCATCTCCCAGTCCAGTGCCAGGCTCCCTCAAAGTTCGACCCCCCACACCTATCAGTCCTGACCCATCAAGCCCCTGTGGGACGAAGAGCACATGCTCATAACCACCCCTTTGAATGCCCTAGAGTCAAAGGGAGGTTCATAGCAGTTCTGGAGGAAGATACCGCCAGTGGAGGAGAAGATAGGGGTCCCAGCCCTCCAAGGTCCGACGCTGATGGAAGAGCCACACAATATGCTCCCCGGGGTATGCTCAGGGTGCAGAGGAAGCATCAGGAAGTGAGCTTGAGGTCAAAAAACTACCCAGAAGAACAGCACGCAGCATCAAGAGAAGGAGGCAGCCCAGATGGGAGTTAGAGGAGAGGCATGAGCTAAGTTTAGAGAGAGAAAGAGCTCTCGCCCGGGAAGCCCAACGGGATGGGGGAACAACTCACCCTCCCCCGGAGGAGGCCAGAGCTAGGCCTGAGGCCTAGGCCGGAGGATGAGCCTAGGGAGGAGTCAGAAGGAAGGCCTCTAACAGAAATTCACACTCCACTCAGCCGACCAAGAAATAAGAAATCAGGAGAGCCTAACTGAAACACAATTAAGACACAAGAGGATCAGAATGGCACCTTTACATGCACCCGAGGAGAGCAATGACAAGGACGTTGGCCGCTCCTCCGAATCCGCCGGTCAGGCAAATTGACTGCTAGAGAGATAGTGTCTAGAGAAGAAGGCGAGGCATTCGCGCGACCTTTTTGCCATCTACTGGACCGAAAGGAAGGGTCAGTATGATAGTCCCTGGCCAGGGGAGGGATCCTTCGAACCAGAGGACATGGCCGTCACAGAAGACTGCATCTGGCACGGGAGGGGGGATCCATGATGGAATTGCCTCTACATGCTGGAATGCCTGAGATGATGGGAGCGCTATGTCAGAGAGTAATCGTTGGAGCCGCTCCACACCAAAATATGTCGGCTGCTACAGAAAGGTGTGTCAGGGACTATTTATGTGCCTTGGGCACAGATGGACAAAGAAGGGCTCAGGAGCAAACTGCCCCCATTAATGGACGGGGCAGAAAAGTGGATCTCATGCTTCGAGAAGAACACAGCGGGAATAAACTTAGCTATAGATGACATCAAAAGTCTGCTCAGCAGCCTCATCTGGGCAACAGACCGACACATTGTTTTCCCGAGCCCACATCCCCACAGTCATGCTGATCAACACTGAGCATGATGAGGCTGCATTTAACTCATTCAGACACCAGATATGGACGGCCCATAGGGAGATATTCCCTTACTGCCCAGATGTAGGAGGACTGATGGCAGAGAGCATGAAGCCTGGGGAGACCGTGACTGATTTCCTAGATCGAATGAGAGAATGATGGGGGACAAGAGACAGGACAGCCCTGGACCGACACGGGTCCCCAGGTTGCATTTTTCTACAACATCCTCAAAAAGGGACTGCCCACTGGGATACAGACTGGACTAGATAGCGTAGAAGGACTAGATACCAAACCCTGGTGAGAGATACAGGCCCACATATTATATAGCTATCGGAAAAGACAGGAGAAGGACAGGGAAAAGCAGGAGCAGGCCCAAAGAGACACCGCTAAGTTGGTCCAACACAAATTGAAGAAGACAGCACTCGAGGGGGCTGGCTTGGCTGCAAACGCACAGATGGCAACTGTCTTGAAGGGAGCTTCGCCTCCGGACCCCAGGGGATATCCACCCAGCCCTGGCAGCCTAGGACAGGGAAGCTGGCTACAGCCAAACCTCATAGAGTGCCACTATTGTCACAGGATGAGCCATATGGCCAACCGATGACACCTAAAATCATATCATGAGCAGAAAGGAATAGTCCCAGGACACCCCCCACAGAATCCCCATCCAGAAAACCAAGCCCAGATCAACCCGAGCATGCAGCACATTCAACCACGAGGAAATCAGTCCGCAAGCACACTACCACGACAAGGACCAGATGGTTTGCAAACCACATGGCAACTGCAGCAGGCAGGGAAGTAGCCTGACAAGCATCAGGGCCCCAGCCGCGGCAGGGAGGGGTAACTACCTGGGGAGGTAATACCTTCACACAATCGCCCAATCAAAATATGCAGTAAATCCAAACCCCCAATATGATACATCCACTTCATACCCACTTCATAAAACCCACTACAACAATAAAGACTAGTGACACAGCATTAGGAAAAAACTCAAGCCTTTACTTGCATTCAGGAAAACCTCAGGGCTGCCGTACGGTCGGTCAATCAGGAATACACGCTAAATCCACCATTTTAGGTGCCTGCAGGGGCATAGGCTCCACTCTGCTGCTAGTCTCCTGGGGCGGGGTTGGCTGGCTGCGCCCCGGGGGGCTGCCCCCGACCAGTGCATAAAAGCAGGCACCCAGGTCCCTTCACTCAAGTCATTAGGGTGTGCCCCAGATAAAAAGGACCCTTTTCTACAACATTTTCAGGCCTCCAGCAAATGGTTTAGTTCCAAAACAATGCGACGCTCCAGTGCCAGAAGCTAGGGTTTCTGTGCACTTGGGGTGTTGGGATAACCCATCGAACTCCATAGTCCATGCACAAATTTGGCACCAAGTCAATAGAGAAATTCAGCCGGGCAATCAGCCGTTTCAGTTTGTTACTCACAGTACGACAAGTCCCAGCCGCGCACCTGACTCCCATCATAAGCAGGACATTCTGCCTCCTCCTCTCCCCAAATGCTTCCAAACACATCCAAAGTCTGCTCATCGGATCATTCCCCTCCAAAGGAGCAGGAGTAGCATGTCACTGGGTAGGAAACCCCTGATTCCGGCTGTGGGCGGCAGACCAAAAGCACCCTAGATCCGAGAGAGAGGGCGGCGACGGGAGGGAAAGGGTTTCCATAGATGACCATCGCAGCCCCCCGCACAAGATGCATGGATAGGCTCACCAGCGCACCCAGTTTGTCGAATAAAATACACAGGGGCATATTACCAAGGGCATTATCGCCGCTTTAGCAGCACTTTTTGCCGCTAAAGCGGCGATAATTTCATCGCCCTATTAACAAGGCGGCGCTAACATGCATTAGCGCATGTTAGCAGCCGTTTTGATATCGCCTCGCTTCGCATCGCTAATGAGATGCAAAGTAGGCGTTCCTGGGTAAAACAGCATGGGAGAACCCGCTAACACAGCTTCGCGATATTATCAAGCTGGCAGCAGACCCGCGAAGCGATGTTAATAATCGCGCTAAGCCCCCTTTATCGCAGGAATTTAACTCCTGCTTTAAAGTTGACTTAGCCATCTTAGTAATGGGAGGTGGATTGCAAGGCTGAGACCACAGGGGCGTATTAGCAAGGTTTCCATTATCGCCCAACATATATGGCAGCATTTCCCGCGCTATTTCCCCTTTTTGCTGCTATCGCTAACTCGGCGAGGTAATCCAGCGATAGCCGGCGATAGAATAAAACGCGCTAAGCGTGCTCTGCGATATTTATCGCAGTTTGTTGATAATATGCCCCACAGTGCCTCACGAATATCATCAAAAGGAAGCAATAGGCCCAAACCCAGTCATTGCCACATCCGAATCACGGGAGCCACAGAACAGCCTCTCAACGCCCACCGGTATGCCACATTACAACTAGCCCTACATGAAACCTCAGGAAGGTGCCCAATGACCTGCTGGAAAGTAGCCCAAAAACCGAAGCTTCCAGAAAGAGGGCGTAACCCAATAACTCAATCCCATTAGAGAAAACCTCATTACACACCATGTGCAGAGACCAGAGGGACGCGCACGTGTCAACAGAAACATCGACCTAAAAATGAAACATCCACTACCCCTCACAATTTCACGCAGCCCAAGCAGGTCAAAAGGACACTTCCACACCAGTTAAACAACACACCTTTAATGGAGCAGCCCACAGAGGAAAGTTACTGTCCCCACCATAGCAAGGAGAGGGGGGAACCAAAGTACAAATAGCACTAAACTAACTTAAACTCACCATTTCCTAAAAATGCTAGCACCTCTTTCCAGTACCCCACTAGAAATGTTGTGCACTGCAAAGCCATAGAGTGTTTTACCACTACTTCCCTGGGGCTGTAATAAAAAAAATATATGGGGGCCATGCAGAACCCCCTGGGCCCCGGGACCACCACCTACCAAGGGCTAAAAAACACACTGTTTGAGGGAGTCCTTGTTTGCTTTTGCTTGGCGAGAGCTTACCACTCCCGCTGACAGCTCCCGCTGAGAGCTCCCGCCAAGCAAAAGCAAACACTCCGGTTCCAGCGGGCAGGAGCTGTCAAAGTGCTCCCTCTCGCTGGAAGTGGGCAGGGAAAGAGATGAAACTATAGCTTCTGCATGCAGGGAGCTGCATTTCCAGCAGCTCCCTGCATGCAGCACCAATGCCAGATCCCACAGGAGGCGTGCAGCCGGCTGGGACCACGGGGGCTTTGAGGCTCCCCCCACAGTCCCCCACTTTGGGTGCCCTTGCTGAGACCAGGGCACCCAGAGACACATGACTGGGCCCTGGGGGTAAGGGTCCTCGGGCCGAAATTGGCCTGGGTAGGGAGGCCGAGCGGCCATCATCACATTTTGGCCAGGACTCAAAGGTTACAGGTTACATTTAGGAAACCAAATTAAAAAAACCTTAGATATTCACTAAAAAACCAAAGGTTATAGGGACGTTGTAGTTAGGAAACAACATTAAAAAAAACCCTTAGAAATTCACTGAAAAAGCCAACGGTTACAGGGACGTTATAGTTAGGCTCATTTTTCACTCGTACAAAACCAGTGAAATTCAGCGGTTATAGTCAGCTAAGCTTACTATAGTTTACTCCTCCACAATGCACTGTTTATGACCTCACATATTACATTACTCATGACATGGTCCCCCTCCCCGAGCCATTATAGCCCCTGGAAAGCTCATCCCCCAGGACCGCAGTCATCATTAAGGGGAGAGGGGTGCCTGGTCCCTACATAGGTTAGCCATTATAAACCACTGGGAGCCCAGCCCACAGGGCTGCATTCATCATTAAGGAGAGGGGGCTATACAGCCGCCCTCCCCAACTCATTATAGGCCCCGGGGAGCACAACTCCTGGGGCAGAAATGTGCATTAATGCGCGGTCTGGCAGCAGGCATGGAGTTGGCTTCGCGTAAGTTAATAAAATATTACTTTACGTTAAAAAAACCTACAAATTCACTGAAAAAAACAAAGTTAGCTGAATATGTCAGTGACAACATTAATGTTTTGTACCAGAAAAACCCACAGAAATTCACCAGTTATAGTTAGCAGAGCTAACTATAACTGGCGCCTCTGTCATAAACTGCTTATGGCCTCACATATTATATCACAATTGACATGTTCTATGACATCATTTATGACATCACTTATGACATCTCAAATTACATTATTGATGACAACACTGATGACATCATTCAATGAGTCTATTAATTTGTTTTATAGTTTACATAGTGGCGAGTAACTATCATGTTACTTTTCTACCTTGTTATGTACAACCTGTGTCCAGCTAATGGGCGTGTTTACAAAACGCAAGTGCTTCTAAAGCATCATTGGTGTGTAGAGGTATTAAACACGTTATAATTCTTTGAATTGAAGAGTAACTCTGTGTGCAGATTACAGTTGACGACTTGTGCCCAGCAGTTTCCAACAGGGCAAAAATTCTACGTAGTAGATACTAAGGGCCTGATTTAGATCTCCACAGATGGGTTACTCCATCACAACAATCCCGGATCTCCCATCCGACAAAATATAAATTTCATTATATCCAATGGGATGTATATTTCGCCGGACGGGATATCCATCACCTTTGTAATGGAGTAACCCATCTGCCGAGATCTAAATCTGGCCCTAAGTATTGTAAGCAGCTTTGAGTTATTGGACAGAATCGTCTCAGCATGACAATGTCTTCATAACATAGAAGACTGTGTGCACCAGCGCTAACCTATGTAGAGGTGTTTCTTTTCCTTCAGAAGATGAGCAAAGCTTTCACCACAATTTGAAGGCTGCAGGTAGTATGATCTTTAGCACCTTCAGACCTTTGTTATTTTAAATGTATAGTGCCTTTTTTGACAAGTGTTGCATAGATTGTACACCGTTCTTGGTAGATACTTTTTAATACTTTGTGGTGTATTTCGAATGAGAGTTTCACTCTCTGCAGACAGTGTGGTACTGAGTAAACTCTCTCCATAGCGTAAACACTGTTTACAGGACCCACTTTTCAACTCGTATCAACGTTATTTCTCAAGGTAGGTTTGGCGACTGTGAGAGATTTGATAGAGATAAAAGCTTTCCGTAGTAGGGCATTCATTCTGGAACAGACATTGACTATCTTGAGGAACTTGGCTTTCTGCGAACATTTGTATACATATTGAACACTGTGAGCAATGAGAGTTTCCCATATATCTGTGCCTGACTATTCATGTGAACTAGGCTACCTGTGAAGTGTATGGTATAGGGTCAATGTTGCACATAACACATGCTTGCGACACATAAGGGAGTTGTATCAGTGATGATATTAATGATGCTTCACATTTTTCAGAACTTTTTGTACTTACTTTCAGGCCTCTAATGCCATACTAGTTTATAGAGTAATGTGAACAAAAGAAGCTTGGATGATGTCAACAGTGATGTCATCAATGATTTAATTCATTTGAGATGTCCTGAGTGATGTCATAAATGATGCCATAGAACATTTCATGAGTGATGTAATATGTAAGGTCATAAGCAGTGCATGGCGGGGCTCAAGTTATAGTTAGCTCTGCTAACTATAATTGGTGAATTTCTGTGTTTTTTTTGTTCATAACGTTAATGTTGTTACTGGCATATTCACTCAACTCTATTGTTACCTTAACCTTTGTTTTGTTTAGTGAATGTCTAAGGTTGTTTTTAAACAAAAACAGATCTTTTTATCACACCTAACTATACCGTTAATTTAACCTTTGTTTTATCAGTGAAAATATTTATTATATATAAAATAATGTTTGCACTCTTAGTTTTGGGAGCAAAATGCTAGGAGTGTAGGGGCACAGGGTGGTAGTATTTTATTTTTGGGCAATTAATTTTTTGGGGGTGCCGGTATTTATTCCAAATCCTGGGTCTTTCTATGTAGGGTTTTTAGTGACTTTTTGTTGTGCTAGTATTTTTCAAGGAATTGTTTATATATTTGCATATATAATGTTTGTGCTCCCAGTTTTAGGAGAGTGATCATAGGTGAGTAGGGGCCCAGGTTGGGGAGTATTTTGTTTTTTAGGTCCAAGCATTTATTTTTGATTTCTGGGTTATAATTTCAGTTTTGTTTCTGTCCCTGAAATGGGTAGAGAAATAGTTTACATACCTTCAATGAGCCCTGGGCTCAGTATGTCGGTCCTTACAATAAATGCATACCTCATGTTTGAGTAATTGGTGTCTTACTTTGAAAGCACAAAATTGGCCTCAGACATATTCTCCAATTTTAGCACTGTATGTAAAATACAAACAAAAAATATACATGCAGAAAAATGATATTACTATTTTATTCTGTACAATTGTTAAAAGAGTGTTAGGTTTCGACTGTTTAGCTTTACTGCTTTCCTTCTGTAGGGATTTAATTCTGCACTGTTTAATTTTCCTTAATGATGCTTTTATTTCTCCTCTGCCTGTTTTAATCTGCTGAAAAAAAAAATTTCGTTTGCAAAGTTTAATTAAAAAAACAAATACCATACTTTTCTTCTTCTATTCCGAGTCGATTTTTCCTTGCGCCTGCAAATTAGAATTTTACTTAGGTACCTGTGATGTAGATAAAAGGAGTCAATTAAGTTTGATGTTACGTTATTAATATGTCTATTTTTTAAAAACAAAAAAAGTTTCATTTTTTTTCAATGCTGTGCTTACCTTTTTATTGGTTTTAAAGTACTAGTCTCCTGTAGTATTTGTTTTTTTCAAAGTAAGAAACATTTTCAGAACTTCTTTTCAATCTGTGAAAATATTTATAATTATGTTAAAAAAAATGTTTTAGGTCAAATTAATTGTTTTGGATTCCTTATTCTGTTACCCTCAAAATGATAAAGATTTGCTAGTTTCTTTTAATGTTCTTAGGTATATGAAAAAGTTACTTTAATAATGGCAAGATAACACATGCATTTAATTACCTTCACTTCTTGAACTGTTTGTGCAGATGATTTTACTTAAAGTCCACAGAACAATTTCTCTTTAGAATTTAATCTAAATTCAACAGAAGAAACAAGTAATATTATTAGCGGGTATAATGTTTTGACTGTAATGCTACTCTAAATGTATATTTTTTATAGGGGTATCATGATTTTATTCCTCTGCTTACCTGAAAAGTGTGGTAGATGGCATTGTTTCTTTGGAAGTTGGCACTCTTTGGTAGCCCATCCTGTCACCTGAATGGTGTCCTGATGAAAAAAAGAGATATGTTTTTCCATTTGTAGCCGTTATTGTTTTTTAAATGTAATTCTGAATTGCTATAATAGACAATTAAAACATTTTTAGTGATCTTTTTGAGGAAGATTTTTTACATTTTTTACATGCAATGTGCATGTATCTTTGTGCTCTTATTACATTTTGTATCATTCCATTATATTTTTCTTCAAAACGTGTTGTAAAAAAACCCAGTATTGTATAAACGTGTTGTAAGTGTAAGTTACATAGACGTACGTTACTGCTCATGGTAAAACCATGTGTGGCGGAAAATGCATTTTAGAGTACCACGATGTAATGGAATGCATGGTGACCATTGATATTCCTCAGAAGGGGCATGAAAACACATGTCAGACTGCTTCTGAAAAGGAGTTAGTCATTTAGCTAGACTGAGATCAATGGTGGGCATCTTCAACCAAAACACACAAAGGGAACAGAAGCCTAATTTAAAATCCCATATCAATGGAATGGAATGCCTGCAAGATTACATTTATTAGACCCAACAAAAAACTATAAATGTTTGAGGGATTGACGCAGAAGTGTTAACATTGCCCACATATTATGGTCCTGTCCCAATATAGAAGACTTCTGGAGGAATGTGCTAGGAAATATTGAAGTGGGCATAGGAAGTCAGATAGACAGATGCCCTGAGAGAATCCTATAAGGTCACCCATCGGAGGGAAGCTACCGACGACACACGAAAAATGGCAGCCAAATCTTTGTTAAAAAAAACAGTGACTCTTTCTTTTTCTCCTTTCTTCGACTCTCATCCCCAACTTTTTCCCCTTCTATGTCTTTTCTCTAATATGACATAACACCCACTTGTTCTGGATCTTTCTACTCTTCCTTTGATGCTGAATTTAGCGTAAGTTGTAATGTATTTCTAAATAAATTCTGGTTACCACATTGTAGGAAATCCAGACCCATTGGACCCTATGTAAAGCGCACAGACGCGTATCTTAAGTAGAGTTGCGCTAAATAAAAATTTAAAATAAAACAATCAAATATTAACATGCTCCTTTGTAGCACAGCCTTAAAAGCACCGAGTGATATAAAATTGAGCTTTCTCCTCCATGCATTGAGGACTGGCAATTAGGGAGTTTGAGACGATGGGCGCTGGCGGGTAATGCCGAGCTTCGCCGGTCACCTTCTTGGATTCAATATATGTATTAACTTTAATTATAGCATTGTCAAGAGCTGGAAAGTCAATAGCAGAAGGAGAGTTAAGAGAGTTCAAAGGGTGTTCCTGTTGAGCTGGAGTAGGGTGGGGGAGGAGTTTAAACCAGAAATGTCCCCTTCCTGACCTTCTATTACTCGTGTTTACTGGAGGTCACTGACTTCCACCTAGGATGAAGTTGTCTTATCACGAATATGGAGATGAAAGAAATACTTTTGAGAACATTCCTGTGATTAGATGTAAGTTATGACCCAAGCTGCGCAGTCTTACAACAGTGCGCCCTGTGCCAAGTAGTAGTAACAAATGTATAAGTGTTAGTGAGTTTAAAGTGCACATGCGCAGTCTCAAGCAACAATTGCAGTTTTTTTATCCATTGGACTCCTGCGTCTGTGCGGGTTTTAAAGCTGTGTCCAGCCAATGAGGATAAGGAATGGGTGTAACACTCCTCCCCCTGGTGTGATGCTCCTCCCCTCGCCCCCCTCCTCCTCAATGGTATTCAATGACTAGGGCGGGACTTAGGAGGGTGTGTCTTGTGCCAAGAAGCAGCTACAGATATGAAAGCAGGGGTGGGTGTAACTGCACTTGTGAAGTCGCCTCCGACTAGGAATGATGTAAGAATCACCGAGGAAACATAAATGTGAAGTAAAGGTAAAGCCTTACAAGTGAGGAACAATGATAACGATTGGGTCCGGCTGAATAGGACGCAGTTGGCTTAGTTAATGTGGACTTGAGGTGCATGAAACTGCCATTACCTTCCAAACCGCTATCATTATATTTCTAATTTGCAGTGATGGGGGCACCTCCAGTGTGATTTTTCTTCTGTGCAGCTAGTAAAGGGCACTCTTGAGTTACACTAGAGATACCACACGCAGTGGCTCATTGCTTTAGAGACCGGCACAGGGGGAGCTTGCTTGGTCATTTTGGGGGGCCCCTGTAACGTTTATTCTTGAAAAGAGCGCAGATAGGGTTTTGATGCATGAATAGTCCCAATACCGGCAACATCCCCCCACTTCCCATAGGTGAACATGCATAATAAACCACAAGACACTTTGTTTATGGGAAAAACTGTCGCAGGTTTATTCCATACAAGAGTATGCAATAAGGTGGGTTATCTTACGGGCGATCCATGGGCAGGCAGCCGTCCAACCTATGCTGCCCCTGCCCGCCTGATGAGCCAGCACTGTGGGATGTATGCCCGGTCAGCGCTACCTTTGTTGATCCACCACTCGATCACGTGTCCCTTGTTACCATCTACTCACGCCCCTTTCAGGGCGGAGCGTATCAGGGCAAACCCCCGGTTGGTCAGGCCCCCAACCGCCCGAAGGACTAACGGGCGCCGTCGCGGTTCTCCATGACCCTGCCCTGAGGATCCTGGTCTTTGGCTCTGGCACCCCTATTGTGCCGTGCAGAGGTACCCTTACTGTACCCATCTGCCGCAGTGGTACCCTTACTGTACCGGACTGCTTCCAGATCGCCCTGTAACTCCGCCACAGCCCTGGGGGCGGCCACCATCGCAGCCAGGGCCCCCCACCACTGCACTTCCTATTACCTGCAACCTGCCTTTTCCAAACATTCCTGTAAATCCAGGAGAAACAGGTCCATCCCCACCGGGGACAAGTGGACCCCGTCCTCCTCAAAGTACCCTTTAACGTTTGCCTGGATGAGTTCATGCCTGATAAAGCCCAGCCCCCTCTGCCCCAGGAACTTGCGCATAGCACTGTTGACCCGCTTGCGCGAATGTTCTGCTGCCTCCCTTGACCTGGCGCCGCGCCAATGCAATCGGGGGGTTATTTCCGACCAAAACAGTTCGCAGTGACCCAAACGCCTGCTTAGTTTGCCAAAGTCCGTTTTAATGGCCCTGAGTAATCCCCTCCTCCCCATGGTCATGAGATCATTGCCCCCCAAATGGATCACCAAGACATTGGGCGGGGCTCCGCCCAGGGCCAGGCGTTGCTCGAGCCGGTTCATGATGCTGTTCCATCTCATACCTGGGAAACCCATCCAAATAAATTGAGTGTTGTGAAACCCCCGCATCCAGTTCCTGCTCTTGGCCCACTTTTCCAACCTGGCCACGTACGAATGGCCGATCACCCATACGCGAACACCTAAAGAAACGAACGCCATTGTTTATCAACTGTTTATTGCTCAGATAATCATATTTGAACATGACACTGCAAAACACGGCACACCAAACTTATTTACATATTGTGCAGTCACGGGCGAATATATCGTTCAAAACAGCGCGACTGCCACCGCCCCACTTTTTTAATGCCTGCTGATTCCATGCTTGCCTTGAATGCAGCCGTGGCCGCCCCAATCCTGAAGGAATGGCTTGAATACTTTTTATCAGGGCTGGCCAGGCCGGCGCGTGCCAAACATGCACCCATAACCCGCTCCACTTGGAATTTTGTCAGGGGGGTCAGGTCTGCATGTACCAGGAAATAACCCTGTGTTGCAGGGCGCACCGCTACGTAGTCCCCTACTCTAGCGACCGGGCAGTACCTGGGATCCCCTAGCGGGTTAAGAATCACCTCAACCCCGCGCCCTGCCTGGTCAGTCTTCGACCTTCTTATGCGGAGCACCAGCTGGGCGGCCAGCTTCACGTCTTGCATGCCAAGTGCATCCCCAGACCTATCCGCCTTGGATCTGGCCACCAGTTCGCTCATCCTGAATGCCCCAAAGAATGCTAAACAAAAGGCGGCTGCTAGTAGGCTGGCCTCGTAAGGAGAATGCGCAACCTGCTGCAGGACATCAAGCATACCCTGGAGCCTGGGGAAATCGATGGCCCCCCTGTTATCCGGCACCCTCACTTCCTCCCTGGCCCAGCCCTTGAGAGCCGCCCGTAACCGAAAAGACCTGGCCGGATCAGACCCACCCTTTAGCTTCTCGTCGTGGCACACTGCCGCCAGGTGGCTGGACTCCCAAGAGTGGCTTCTCCCTTGGTCCTTAGCCCATACCACAAAAGCCTCCACCTTCTGTTCCAAAGGAAGGGGGCTGGTGCCCAGGATATCAGAGACGCCCCAGAACGTTGCACAGTGGGCCTTGTACTTCTTCCTGGTTCCTGGAGCCAGGGACCATTCCCCAATCTCCCTCAGCCGTTGCTCCACTGCAAGATGAGCCACAGATGCGCTGGAAAGGGGGTCATCTCCGCTCTCGCTCGCGGCCAGGCCTCCCGGAATCGGAGCCACTGAAAACGAGAGAGAGCGTCAGCGGCAACATTCTTGACCCCCTCAATGTGCCTAGCCCTGAACTCAATGTTGTGGCGCAGGCCGGCCCTGACGAGCTCTCTCAGTAGGCAGAGCACTAGTGGGCACCTAGCTGACTGACCATTTATCGCTTGTACAACCACCATGTTGTCCGACCAGAAGACCACCCTCCTGTTCACTAGCGCAGAGGGCCATAAATGCAGGGCGATGACGATGGGGAAGAGCTCTAGTACAGTGATCTTGGTTGTGATCTTGCGCCGGTGCCAAGCATTGGGCCATTTCTGCGCGCACCACTCCTCCCCCATGATGGCTCCAAAACCCTCCCTCCCGGAAGCGTCCGTGAACAGGCACAGCTCAGTGCTGACTGCCCATGGCGCCCTCCAGATCACAATTCCGTTGAATTGTACCATGAATTCCGCCCAGGTCGCCAGGTCTGCCTTAATGCCATATCCCAACCTGACCAAATGATGTTTCCTGCGGACGCCTGCCGTGGCCCTAGCTAGTCTCCTTGCGAACACCCTCCCAGCCGGGATGACTCTGGCTGCGAAATTGAGCTTGCCCATGAGACTCTGGATCTCGCCCAAGGGTGCCTTGTCTCAGCCCAGTAAGCTTTGGATGTCCTTGCGCAACTCCTGCACCTTCCCGGCAGGGAGCCTGGCCTCACCCTTGACGGTGTCCAGCTCAATGCCTAGGAACGTGAGAACCTGCGCCGGACCCTCGGTCTTACCTGGCGCCAGGGGTACCCCTAGGCGAGCCGCCAAGTCCTGGAAGCACCGCAATCCCTCGCTGCACTCCCGAGACCCTAATCTCCCGATGAACAAAAAATCATCCAAGTAGTGGGTCACTCCCTCCTGGCCGTGTTCCCAGTGGAGTGCCCACTGCAAGAAGGAGCTAAAGGCCTCGAAATACGCGCAAGACACCGCACAGCCCATGGGCATGCAACAATCAAAGTAAAGTTGACCCTGCCACTTGAAACCCAACAGGTGCTGGCTGGACGGGTGGACTGGCAGTAGGCGAAAGGCAGATTCTATATCCGCCTTGGCCAACCATGCCCCTTTGCCAGCCCTCCGCACCATGTCGATGGCCATGTCCAGCGAGGAATAAGAAACTGAACAAGTGCCCTCCTCCAGCCAGTGATTCACCGAGTCGCCCTCGGGGTATGACAAGTGGTGAATCAGCCTAAAGGCCCCAGGTTCTTTCTTGGGCACTACACCCAGCGGGGATACTATAAAGTTCTCCAGTGGGGGTGAGTTGAAGGGGCCCGCTACCCTGCCTAGTGCCACCTCCTTTCGAATTTTTTCCCCTACAACTCTTGGCAGTTCTTTGGCGGACCTCAAATGATCTGCATCGCGGCTATAGTGCGGCCCCTGGAACGGAATCGTAAAACCTTCGAGGAACCCCTGCGCTAGGAGCAGCCTGTCTTTGGTGTTGTGGTACTGTCGCAGGAGCGGGAGGAGGTTCTGCAGTATGATGGGGGAAGGCCCTTTGTTGGGAAAGTTTGTTTGAGCGGAGACCAGGGCTGGGTGGCAACAGGGGGGTGGCGGCGCCGGGGCGGTGTTCCTGACTGCGTTATTAACTATTCTGTTTACCAGGGGGGGGGGTGGGACTATCCCGTTTTGCGTTGCATGACACGGCCGGATGTGCGGCCCCACACTTGCTGCAGTTGTGGGCGAATTTGCATCCTTTGCCCCAGGAGCAAGATCCTGCATTGTATAACCGGCAAGTGCCGGATGAGAACCTCTTATTCCCTTGTTGCTGGCCCCTCCCTTGCTGGGTTCGAAAAGGCTGTCTGAAGGCGCGCTTACCTGATTTTTTGGAGGCCCCTTGATTATCACCCCCTCTCTGTGCTTTCGCCCCCTTCTCCCTGCACTCTGTGGTTGGTCTACCCATATGTTGGATCCAGAGTTGGATCTCCTTTTGGTCCCACCCTAGGTCCGGGCATAATGACATCCTCTTGCGGAACTCCTGATCGTAGTAAAACCATCCTAACCCCCCCGACAATTTAGCCTCCTGTTGGATGGTGTGAGAATACTGCATCAGGGCAGGGCCCTGTTCTGGGTGTCTTTCCATAACTACTGCTGAGAGAATCGTGAAGGCCTCCACCCAATTCTCTATTGTTTTTTCTGGCCAGCGTTGGTACGGCACCTTCTTGTCCTCCTCTTTCCCCCCCATCTTCCTGGTGTCTAAACCTGCCTTGCTGTGCATGAGTAGGGTCAAGATGTCCACACATTCCCTTCTCCAAATGCCTTCCTTGGCGGCCTGAGGCACCTCCCACGCCAGAGAACAACGCCCTGACGCTAGTGGAGCTACTGTTACCATTGGAGTCGTCGGGGGACCCAAACTTGCAGTGGACAGACTTGTGAGCAGGTGGGGGGAGATGGTCTTAGCCAGTGGTGAAGCGGGCGCAGGGACGGGAGAGGGGGCGGGAGGAGCCGCTGCTGCGGGAGCGTTGCTGGTAGAAGGCGCTGCCGTCTTGTGCTGTCCCTCCCCGCTGGCGGGGACCATATCTTGCCCTGCACTACGCCTAGGTGCCGTCACGTTCATTCCTGCCTCAGGGGCGGCTACCATGCTGCCTGTCTCGCTTGCAGGCAATGCCCCACCAGCCTGGCCCGCCCAGACCTGAGTAATTGAAGGGGGCACCCTGGGCGCCAGCGCTGCGTTCACAACTAAAGGGGGCGCCTCCAATCTGTCCAAGCATGTCTGAAATGTATTCATCAAGGCCAACATGTTGTCCATTGCCTTACCAATTTTCACAATGTTCGCGTCGCCCGTTGTGGCAGGGGGCGGGGAGTTAGCAAGAGCAGCCACCGGCGCTGGAGGCTGTTGCGCGGCCACCACCCTGGCCTTGGCCGGGGGGGGGTCCGCAGGGAAGTCTTTGTTGGTGGGCCGTCGTGACCGCTTTGACCTGAGAGGCATCTGCTCGGGTGGTCCTGCCTGGCTTCCTGACGGTTGGTCTAGTGACACCCCGGAATCCTCCTGACCACAGGCGTCAAGCATCTCTTGAGCCCATTCCACTCCCTTGGCTTTTGCCATTGACATAAAGGTCCCCCACACTAAATCCTGGGACGTGCTCGGTTGCGACTCGTCCACACAGCTGACTTGCGAGAATAAGAGGGCGGGAGTCCCTTGGCTGTTCATGCTGTACTTTGTCTGGCCGACTGCCCAGCCGTGCCCTAAAACAAAAGACAAAGGTGAGTCCCAGTACTGAGCCAGCAGCAAAATCTCCCAGCCGTAGAGCAGCCGTTCCCCTGGGCCCCTCGACCCCGGCGCGTTTACCGCCCAGTGCCTCCCAGGTACTTACTTCAACACAGTTCCTGCCCTCGTGACCTGATCGAACGTACTAGTTGTTGCTTTCACCCTTGTCCTGCGGAGACGTCCCAGTGGTCCCCAAGAGGCTGCGAGTACCGTGGATGTCCGGATGAGCTGCGGTGGGGAAATAAAATCGTTTAGCTGAGGCCAGTGCAAGGCCATGCGACCACCTCGATTTGTCTCCCTTGCCTTCCAGCCGCGCATTCGGCTGTAAATTTGGCACGGTGAGTGCGGGATGGGTAAATCTAGCGGCAGGGTGAGGGGGGGGTGGTGGGGCAAGGGGGGTGGTGGGGCGAGGGGGGTGGGCAGAGTATGCGGCTGAGTCCCATTACCTGCACAGCGCCCTTGCCCGGTCCACGACCCAGCGAAGCTGCCCCTCAACGTCAGGGCCCCCTCTACCTGCGAGGTGCCTCTGCACCACGACTCAATCTGGCGTAAGCAGCTGAAACGTCCGGTCGCGACCTGCTTAGAAATAAAACAAGCTTAAGTGAGTGGTCCCCAATTAGTGGTGTTAGCCTTTCAAATTCTAACCCTGTGCTTCTCCATACCGGGCACTCTATAACTATTATGCCTGCCCGTATGCTTGACTTAACTCTTACACCTTGTAGTGCTCTGTCTTATGTAACATTCCCAATATCTATTTACACACGTATGCTTCAATCTCTGCGTACTCTGTGTGTGTTCTTCCGTGCTCTGGCACCCTGCGCAGGAAGGCCTGCGCAGGGACTGGGACCAACCTGTGCTGCAATGAACCAACGCATGCATAAACAGGGCCCAAGGCCAGACTGACTTTGGACGAACGGAACCTGCATTTGTGTGCCCTAACGTGGCTAACTGGCACCGGGACTCTAACATGGTCCCCACCCATCATTGCCGCTTCGGACTTGGGCCACTTACCTCCTCCTGAGAGGTCCCATTCTTGCGATGGCGTAACATCGAATTCTGCGGAGCAACTAGCTTGAACTGTACTCTACCTCAAACCATTGTCAGTGTGGATAAGTGTTGCTCCCCAATGCACAACCTCCAAACACCCACACGCCTTTCGCAAAGCCCATCACTGAAGCGGTAATAAGAAAGGGACCGCTTGCTGATCACCACCCTCCGCGTCCCGCCCTTCCTGAGGGTCCGTGACGCCGACCATTGCCCCAGCTGGCGCTGACATGGCCCCTACGAATTGTGCTGTTGATCCCGCAAAGCAATGGCCCCCCATGTGCCCCAGGACCCTAAACGCGCCCTAGCCACGGCGCCCTGGCACCAACGATCGGCTAGCTGGTAGGTCGTTCTCCCCTCACGCACGCAACGCGGGCAGGGACACGGGACATGTAAACTTCTTCCTAACTCAGATCGCAAGCCAGCCCTCGACACCCTGACATCCTGCCATCCACCCTGCACCCCCGGTGATATTGCACCCATCCTGTACCAGGCGGGTGGGGGGGAGGGAGGGGTAAAGGGGGGGTGTGCGCAAGCATGCCGTCCACATCATGGCCCCCCCAGCACGGGCAGATAGTGCGGCGGGCTCTCCCTAACACGCTGCCCTCACAAACCCTGCTGGCGTGCATCTGCGACGAGCACGTGCGTCTGCAGCTCCGGCCCGGGACTGAACCACACCGTCAGCACTGCAGGCAAACGCGGCGAGCCAATCTCCCCGTCGGAGTCCGCATTATGTGGGTGGGTGGGTAGGGGGTGAACCCAGGGCCTTGCGCCGAGTCACACGCCCCGTGTAGCTGACAAGAAGCCCCGGCGCGATTCAGGCCACCGGCCCCTGGTCTACCCTCCCCCTTCAGCATAGCCTCGATAGACACTGCAATAAGTATGATCGAACCCACCCCCCCTGGAGAAGACTGCGAGCTCCACGCAGAGCCCCAGATGCTCGGCCATCCGTGGCTCACTACAAATTCCAACTCCACCGCTCTAATTCCGCGCGGCGATACACCACAGTGGCCGGCATTGCTCGGGCAGCGAGCCCCACTGTACCCGCGCCCGCCCCCCGGGGGGCGCGCAGGATCGAACAGCATGGCATAGACCGCGCTGCCAATCTGTGTGCCCCAGTGACCAGGCAAAGCCCTCCCTAAGCAACAATCGCGCATCCGGTACACCCCACTGGGACACTGCCACTGCGCAAAGCTGACACGTGGAGGGCGTGATGCACCCGAGACCGAGCCTGTCTGGTATGTCGAGGCTCGGCGCTCCAACCGTGATGCTCGGCCCACTCCCGGGGACGGCGCGCCCTGCTGTCCGGCAGGAGGGGGCATCGGTGCTGCCAACATGCCGCCGGGCAGGAGGCGATACAAGAGGGCTGGCAGCGGTGGGATACGAACCCACGCCATCAAAATGCCTGGGGCCCAAATCCAGCGCCCTAGACCACTCAGCCCCGCTACCGTCGAGACCTGCCCCAGTAGAAGGGGTGAGCTCTGTACGGGCGGTCCCGTGGTCGAGACCCGCGACTAGGCCCCCTCACCCAAACCCCAGGCCGATCCCACGTTGCACCACGGCACCAGCCACCTAGCGGTGCCCAACCGCGAACACACGGGTGGGGGACAACTGTAGCTGGACGGGTTGCCACAATGTGGCAATTGGGACCGGGGGGTGGAGAGGGGGTCTCGGACGACTATACTGCAACATCGTTGCCCTCAAACCCTACCGACTTGCCCTGAGCCCTCGAAGGAGCTGTCCTCCCCCCCTTGACTAAGGGGGGGCTGGGGGGGGAGGATGTACACTTACTCCAATTTAGTTGGGCAACGACGAGACACGACGGGACCCGGACGACCTTCGAGACGGCGAGGCTGGCGGCAAAGAGGCCGCTGGGAGGGTCAGGGGGTATACATACCCTCCCTCCCCCCTGGGCGTACCGGAAGTGACGCCCACACCCCCACCGCCGCGGGCTCCAGGCAGAAGCCCTCTGCAGCTAGGACGAGGGGTAGGCTGTGCCGCAATGGCACTAAAGGGCCGCCCTTTTAGGGGGGCCCCCTTTGGGGGCGGTGGGCAGCCACATTCTCAGGCTCATCGCTTGCACCATTCACTTCTACCTTTCAGTTAATAACTGTTGACTTGTGTTTTTGCACAGTGCAGAGGATGCAAACTTTACAATTCTATCATTTCATGTATGGGCCATGCGTTTCAACTGGCTGCCCCACATTGCAGTGCTGCGAAAAATCGAGGCTCTGGCCTGTGCGGAATGTGCTCAATGACCTTGTGACAAAAGGACAGTGCACAGCAAAGTGCACACAACCCTCCTCATGAATATTAATGAGGTGGGGTGGGCAGTGTGCACAGCAATGAATGAAAGAGCCAAGGACTGCAAGGGGCTGCAGACCTTCATTGGCTGCGCCCGCTTTGGGGCACAGAAAGCATCACTTGGGCCTGAGGACAGAGGGTTGTCCCCACTGGACCAGAAGCTGTCTCTGTCCTTCACTGGCAGCTTCCACCTTGAGAAGGGTTATCCAGTGTAGTCGGGACCGTCAATGATTGGCTGCCACAGGAACAGACAGGTGACCTGCGGCTAGGAAGGAATTGCAATTTTGATGTTACAATCCACAAAGTTGTTTGTGCATTGAGCATGAGAATCCCTTCTAATCGAGGTGCTGCACGTAGAAACAAGATGGTACATTCTTAAAAATAATACAGGTGCGCGCTATCACTACACTGTAATGCATTTTATTGCAAAAAGAACAGATGATGGTCGGAACGCCGAAAAAATCCAACATTCATCCCCAGTCACAAATCTCGGTTAAATCTATTGTTTTTTTTGCACGCTATGCCATTCCAGTTTAGACCCAGCCATACGCAAATCCGTCTTGACCCTGCTCCCCATGGGAACAGTCCAGCCCGAACTGCCAAACAAGCATCCTGGGACCGGTTTCGGGGTATCACCCCTCATCAGCCAGGCTAGCTTGAATCTTTTGGCGTAGTGAGCACGGGACCCACGTCTGGGCATACCCTGCCAACTTAGGGTGACAAATGCAAAAAGAACAGATGATGGACGGAATATTGTATTGGCATTTATAGCGCTTTCCACCCCCCCTTGCACGGCCTAAAGCACTTTCTTGATTGTTGAGTAAGTAGCTACTCCAAATGTATAATTTATGTTGTGCTTAGTGGACCTGACCAGTTAAGTTTTTATCGGCTGCCTTTAAGGATCTAGCATTGATCAAGATGCATCAGAAATGTTTGTGGGGTGGCTGGAAGGTCCAGTGGTCATTACGTTTTTCTGGTCGTGGTGATACTTTTTCTTGGATAGTGTCACAGGGGTTGGTGGTTTGACGCCTTGTTCTTGTGCTTTGAGGTTTTGCATGACATTTACCTTTTGTTCTCATATTTTCCTTATGCACACTTTAGCAAAGTGCCCCTTAATGCCACTTGCAGAGCACTTTTGATTCAAGACGGGGCAATTTTTACTGTACGCCAAGTGAGCCAAACTTCCACACCTTTTGGGAGTAATTTACCCCCATACTGATTCTGACCACCACATTTTCTTTTCACACTCACTTCTTTACCTTCCATCTTCATCTCTTTATTCTGAGTATTACTTTTTTTGCACCAGGTTTTAGTTTTGCTACCACCTCTACAGGCCAACCACCAGCTGAGCTCCCCAAAGCTGCTATTTCTCATTTGCTTGTAGTTTCTTCCTTTTTGATCACAGGAATCACATCCCCAACGCAGACTCGCCACACGTCCACAGTCTCTCCTGCACATACACTTTATTGACATGCATGATTATTCGAGCCCAAATAAGTTCATCATGTAGTGGACCAAACTTGCAATTAAGTGCCAATTTATTAAGTGCTGATACATATTCCAATTTCCCTTGCTTCCTGTGATACAAGTTAAAGTTGCCTATCACAATGCATACCGATGGGGGATAAAAGTTATCGAAATCAGCAAGTGTGTTTGAGAAACATCCCCCTCCTCAGGTGGTATTGATTTCTTTTCCAGTCTGTTATAGACTTTGAGGTCTTGAGGACCAAGAGAATGTAGAAGTATTTTTTCTCCTGGCTTAACTCCTCATTTTCAATGGTGTCAATATAATTTAAAAATTACTCTTTCCAATTTTGCCGTTTTAATCGTGGGTCTCCAGGCACTGCCAGGATGGTTGTAGGGGAGTTAATGAAAATGTTGGTGAGCCACAGGTTGGCTTAGTAAGTAGGTTCTACGAGATATAACTTGTGCTGACGACCAAGATGGCCAGCTCCTGGGTTCACATAGCCTGACCCCGCAGCTGCATGGCGTCCCACAGCACATTGTAAAGATGGCCTTTGCCTGGTGACCGCTATGAGTATCGCGTGACTTCGGCGGTTGCTGGTGTGAGCGAGTAAGGTGCGCGATGTCTGCGGTTTTGGAAGCCAGGGATGACACCTCGTCCCCAAATCAGTGGTATGCATGGAAGACACTGACCATGGCAATGATGGTAAATACACTCTTTATTCAGCCCTGGGCAACTGTCAGCAGAAAGACCTCCAGAGTCCTCTCTGCCCACTCTTCAACTCAGCACACTCCGAATCCCCTACAAATGTACACATTCCATATTACATCATAAACTACACACAGACCCTAATAACACAGAGGAAAGAAGAAATGTGAACACAACACATCCCATTTCCCTCACAACAATACAAATATTTACTTTCACAAGAATCCTATGTTGCAACTTACTCTAAATTAAGAAACTATACATGCAAATGTTACAATTTAACCAAATCCTACCGCGACCATATTCTCACCAATGCATCCACAGATAATAAAACGTCAATGTAAATAACATAATCTTTTAAATACACGGGTCTCTTGACCAAGCGACCAGATTTACTCTGATCCCTCTTACGCTGCTCAGTGCAACATCTTCCATGCCTTCCACCACCCTCAGTATGCACTTCCTCCATACGATCAAAGCACACACTTCCATGCCGTTTCTGTAAGGAGATGCCCCTTTTTGTATAGTCACCCCCAAGTTTTTGGACTGATGCAGCTGTTTTTGCGACTCAGAGTGCACTGAGGCCTGCTAACCAAACCTCCGTGCCTGTGCCCTTCCCCTTAAACTGGTCTCTCAAATTGGCCCTTACCCAATTGGCTAAACTAACTTACCTGTAAGTCCCTACTAAATGGTACCCAGTGCATGTAAGTTAGAGGGTCCCTCTAGAGATTGCAGCACTGGTTGTGTTACCCTCAGAGTGACACGAGTAAAACGAGACTCCCAGCCCACCAATTGCAGGCTGGAAGAGCAGTTCAAACTGCTGGCCCGACTTTGCCATTTAAAGTAATAGCAAAGCCAGACACTAAGTAATTGGGTTACTGGTTAAGTAGGAGAAAACCCTACTCAAGCAGCAACCACCCTCCTTGCCAGGATGAGGCACAAGCAAACCCCAAATTAACCTATGCTGAATGCTCTGGTACCTTGGCACAGAGCAGTCAGGCTTAACTTAGAGGCAATGTGTAAAGCATTTATGCAGCACTTCAAACAGTAATAAATAGAAAACACACCACGAAAAAGGATCACAAGCCAGATTAGAAAAATAGAGTACATTTTAAAAAACATAACAAGACCAAAACAACAAAAATCTTAACAGTAGAACTTGAGATATGCAATTTTAAAGATTTGAGTGAAGATAGCGCCAAAAAGCCCTTAGCGCCACTCATGGCTATCGGGTCGTGCAAGACTGGGAGAAAGTCACAAGTTCATGCTGACCGCAATGGAATACTGGTCGGATACAGGGACTACGTTAGTCCAGCTGAAAAGTTACCTTCTCAGTCCAGCGCAAAGAGTTCTGTTTGCGGTGGAGGGGGCCGCGAGGAGATGGGAAGCGTCACAGATGGTTGACTATGTAGTGCAAGGAGCAGGCCTGGTGTCGCGGATACGGGTCGCTGTACCGCAAGGATCCTGCTGTCGTTGCAGACGTTCGGCCCGGTTCTTTGCCGTGGTGCTCCCCACGAGTGGTCGATGCTGTAGCGCGAAGGGTCGAGCTGATTGAACTTCACGTTGGCAGGCTGTATCTGTGAAAAGGTTTCAGCACCAACGAGCCTGTTCACAGTCGTGAAGAGCCTAAAAACTTCAATCCAGCCTCTCTGAGGCCAAACCAAAAGTCGAGGACCTGAGGGACACCACTTGGGGGTCAGTGGCTTGTTCCAGCTGGGTCTGGGTGCTGGTTGAGGTTGTTGGGCGCCTGTTATGTCCCACTGGCTCTGAACAGGAGGCCAGCAGACTATCCATTGGAGTCACTCTGGGAGTCCTGGGTTCAGATGCAGGACCAATCCCTCTGTCTCAAGTAGGAGGGCAGCAATCCAGCAAGGCAGCAGTCCAGTGCGGCAGTAGTCCAGAAGGACAGCAGTCCAGCAGAGTGGCAGTCTTTCAGCAGCACAGCAGCCATTCTTACTGGCAGGGTTTCCACCGGTCCAGAAGTGTACTGAAGAGTTGGTGTCTGAGGTCCACTATTTATACCAGGTGCCTCCTTTGAAGTGGGGGAAGCTTCTCAAGGATTTCACTTTGAAGTGCACAGGTTTCCTGCCTCCTCTGCCCTGACTCCAGACTGAATACAGGGAGTATGCAGCCCTTTGTGTGGTGACAGGACACAGCCTATTCAAGTTTAAGCAGGGCTTGGCCCAACTCTGCCCTCGCATCCTGCCAGTGATCGCCGATCCAGGCACATCTAAGCTCTCTATTGTGTGTGTGGCTGTCTAGGAGGAATACACAAAGCCCAACTATCAGCTGCACCCAGTCTTGTGACCCAGAGACAGCCTGCAGGCACTAAACATCAAAGGCAAGAAAATGACAACTTTCTAAAAGTGGCATTTTCTAAATTGTAACCAAAAATCTGTCTTCACCATAAGAGAGGATTTTTCATTACAATTCCAAAGACACCATGCATGAACTGGTTACCTGTTCCCATTTGTAAGTTGCAGCTTATTAAATGTAATCAGGTAACTCCAATCGTATCCTATTGGAGAGGAAGGCCTTGCAATAGTGAAAAACAAACAAATGTAAGAGTTTTCCACTACAAGGACATAACTGAAAGGTACATATCCTACTTTTGAACAACATTGCACTCTGCCCTGTGGGCTGTTTAGGGTCTACCCTAGTGTGGACTTATATGAATTAAAAAGGAAGGTTCGGGCGCGACAAAAGGTTTATTTTGCCAGGTCGAAATGGTAGTTTAAAAATGTACACACTGGATGCAATGGCAGACCTGAGACATGTTTAAAGGGCTACTTAATTGGGTGGCACAATCAGTGCTGCAGGCCCACTAGCAGCATTTAATTTACAGGCCCTAGATACCTGTAGGACTGATTTACTATGACTTACAAGTAAATTGAATATGCAAGATCTTGACTAGGGGTGGGTAGAACTCGCTGAGTTTTATATTCTGCGGAGTTACCAAAAAACTCCACGAGATTCTGCTGTCTTACATGAGTGGCAGAATTCTTGTCCGTCACACTGCTCGCGCAGCTTTTTAGCACAGGGAGCTTGTCCCGCGCTGTAAAATCAGTGTGAACGGCACCAAACGGCGTGCTAGAGGGTGCTGCTTTTTTCTGCCACTCGAGTAGAATGTCTATTCGAGCGGCAGCTTTCAAAACGCGAGTGGCAACTTTCTCAACACGAGCAGCAGCGACCTGCTTCGACCACCTGTGCTGAGAAATCTTGCTGGGAAGCAGTCTAGCACTTGTTTTTTCTTGCTTGCGCTCGCAAACTTAATGTTGCGGTTGGCAGAGTTTTTGCTGAACTTGCACAGTGGGCAAAACTCTGCAAACTCCGCTGGCGGAGTGGAGTTTACTGCCCACCCCTATTCTTAACTGAACTGGAAGGTGGACTGAGGAAGCACTGCCATGCTGCACAGTGGAACCGGCAAAGTGAGGCTGCATCATTGTGGACTGCAAATGCTGCACCTGGTGACTAGCAAAGGTGAGGGACTGTGCCTTCCATGCCCTGCTCAAGGATCAGTCATCGCCAGAGCCCAGTCAAAGCCAAGAGACTCCAAGGACCAGCTGACTGGCCTCCTGTTCGGAGCACAGAGACACAACAGCTAAAGAAGCCTGCTGGGCAAATTGGCATACCAGTTTATTTACAAGCCCCTAGTGCCACCGATGCGTCACTGTCAATATGGGAAAAAGTTAAGTATCGTCGGCGCAAGGGGATTGTAAATAAGCCCCCAAGCTGAGCTGAATTTGCAGATTTTTTTGGGCTGCACTTTTGGATTCACACGCGCCTGGAGTATGACAGGACCGTATGGCACCATGACAAGAATTTACTCTGCGTTTGCGTATTCACATGGCACAAAGCAGCGCAGAGGGACTTTGGATGGCACAATGAGAGGCGATGACCAGCTTGTCCAGAGAAGTCGGCTCGAGTGAAACTCTACATAGCTTTGCATCAGGCAGCAGCTACCACGATAATGAATGCAAAAGGGTTGTCACAGACCATGACCAACGCAACACCCCTAGGATTTACCACAAAGTCAGACTTACTGAAGTAGCATGGCCTTGCATTGGATCAAATCTGTATTGTCATCAAATAAATGCGACAAAATACGCGCAAGCAGAGCTTTGCAGAATATTCCCTTGTGTAACGTGTAGTCGTCATGAAATTACACATTTTATGCGGCCTGCCCTTGGGCAAGTGTCATCATATGGAAATTTGTACTCAAGGCCAGACCTGGAGTACAATCATCACTCAGGACCTCGCTGTCTCACCTTTGCGCTGTGACACAGACGTTTCTTTGGGGAGCTTGGTTGACGGTGTCATTGGCTGAAAATCTTTGGAAATACCGCTCTGCATATTTTTTTATCTTTCATGCAAAGCAGTGCTGCATTTTATATGACATGCTGCCCACCGTCTAGTAAACCTGGGCCCACGTGTTCTTCAATGCTTAATTTGTAAAAAAAACATAAGTGCCAGGGCCCTTGTCAGGAGGCCACTGCAGCTTGCACCACACATTGCCCCTGCTATGCTGACAAATGATAGTAACAACACAACTACTAACCCTCACACTCCTACAAGTGTGACAATTCAGTCTATTCCAGGCCCCCAAAGCTATAAGAATGGCTTCGGGCACTCAGTAGTCATATTTAATGTATATTGAATTAATAAACAACTGTTGTTGTGCTCATCTTCAAATTAACAGACAGCGCCGCCATGTGGCAGACTGTTAAAAGCACCGTTGTTGAAAATTAAGTGCTGGTGCCGATCACCAGAGACCACTGGCTCAAATTAAACACTGGTTCTAATGTGCCATGCACATCCATCGGACGTGCATGTAGCACTCACCCCATATGAAGTCACTAACGCTGCACATTAGGGTTTGTAAAACCGGAGATCTCTGGGGTTTTTAGAAAGACACAGATCAGTGACTGAGACAATGAGAATTAGGAATAATATAACATTTCTGATTAATTTTAAAACTTGCCATATCGTCCATTTCTAATAATTTATGCATTGAATAAACACATGGCGAATCCTAGCTTCGAGCATCATCAGCAGTGAAAGGTTCAATTTATTAACACAGGTGGGAGTGAGAGCACTAAACGCTGAGATCTTCAATTCCCCACAAACTCTGCTGCACACACAAATATGCTTCCTTTGTCTTTAATCCTGCATTACTTTTTAAGTAAAAGGGCTAATTAAATTTAAAAAATGACAATTTAAAGTGGAATCAAAACACAGTAGAGTAATCTGGTTGAGTGGATAGTCAGCTCTAACTGAATTTAGCAGGTTCCTGGTCCTTCACACTAGTGAACATTATGGCAAGAAGAGAGTGACCCCTAGAGACCTTCTAACTGAGCGGCTGCCTGATAGCACTGATTCTTCAAGAGTAAAGGGTTGTATGAACTTTGAACCCTGGTCTTCAGGGTTACTAGCTAGCAGAACTCACGAGAACATTCTCCATCACTGAGATAGAACACTTCCATTTCTTTAAAAAGAGCGGCCTATACAATTGCACAAAGACCACACAAATATATATTTTTATCCTTCCAAATAGACCTGTATTAGTAGTAATCTTGGAAAGTCGTGACGGGCTGGTGCCTTTTAAGTACAGAGCGGCAAAACCTTATCCGAGAATTCACTAAGGCCAATATTTATCAAGGTTTTGCGTCGCCCTTATGCCACGCAAGAGGGCGCAAGGGAGACGCAAAACCTAAGTGAGATTTATCAAGCCATGCAAGGTCGACCTGCATGGCCCTGCATGTCTTGATAAATCTAGAGTAACCCAATGCAGTGCAAATCGCTGGGCTGCATTACTCCGCCCCAGGAAGGTGTTCCATGGGTGGAGCGCGGGTGCTCCCACACACCCTCCCACACGCAATATCGGCCCCCTGTAACAGAAGCGGGAGCGAGTGCCTCTCACTAGCACTCTCACCCACCTCCCTCCCCCAGGGCCGGTCGAGCAGCAATCTGCCAGGGCTGGTTGCTATTCCCAGTCCGGCCCTGAGCGTAAGGAGGAGAAATATATTTATTTCTCCTCGTTTTTTCCTCTTTCTAAGTTATGCAGCACACGTAGAAAAAGGAACATGCCTCTCAGGATTGTCTTGGTGCAGGAAGGTGCCCCTTCCTGCACAAAAACAATCCTGCCTACAACGCAACCACCCTTGTAAGGGTTCCTTCATTGGAGCTAGGCAGCCAAAGTGCGCCAACGCTAGAAAGGACAGGAATACGCCGTATAATGGTAAATACGCCACATTCCTGCCCTTTCCCTTTCACGCTGCGCAGCAAGGTGGCTTGGTGCTTTGCGCTGCATGAAAGAATGACAAATCTGCCCCTAAATGTATAGCTTGGCTATGAGCTCCTAGTTGGGACACCTGCTTTGATCTTATTTTGTGATTCACTCTTAAAAATAGTGATTTGGTTAAATACATTTGTAGCGTTCGGACGGCCGCAAGCAAGGGAAATTATTATTTGTAAATAAATACCAAGAGAAATCAATTGGCGCAAAAGGAATAATCTGGAATGTTCTCCAAACAGCCTGGAAGACTAGACCATGTTTCTAATCCCAGCTTCTCACTCTAACCACCTGAATGATTCTGGGCAAATAACTTCATCTGCTTGTCCTTCTTCTCTAATATCTGCTAAACAATGTGGTTAAAAGTTGGATAAACACAGGTAACAAGAAGTATGCGATTTTTTAAACGTTAATAGTTAGCAAGACGGAACTATTTTGAAGGTGTTTGTAATGGGCTGGGTAGCGCCGGGATGCCTACGGGTCGCCATGCGCTTTATAAATTCCATAGCATACCATAGCATAGCAATTAACCCTCAGATCGCACCTGGGCCACCATTAATAACATTACCTGCTGGGCGAGGCGAGGCTTGGTACAAACACAGGGAACAGCTTGGACTTCTCAACAGAGGTGGAGGTGATGGGAGGGGGCAGTGAAGGGGTTAAACCGAAACTGTCAAAACCCCACTTAAGAGGGTGACGGATGAAAGCAATCTCTGTAATGTGCAGGCCATAATTTTCATCCCAAACGCACTCGATTTTCATAAATTACATTACAGAATGTAACAACCCAAAAATGCATATTTGTAGCACAAAAAAATGACCAGGGCGTCCAGGCAACTTTATGAAACCTGTGCCAGGCCTCGGATGATGGAGCACCTGTCCCAGCACTGCCAGTTGCCAAACTTAAACTCCAAGCCCCAGTGGCATTTGTCACATCAGAGCCCTGTCCCTTTATTGCATTTTTGCTTGTTAGCCTTGATTAATATTTAATATCTTTTTCTGTGTGATTCATTTTTCACGAGGAATGTTACAGGGGCTGTCAGAGGAGGGAGCGCCAAGTAGCAGAGCTTGGAGTGAGCTGAAGGCACGCTCTGGCCAGCTCCTGCGGGCAGTGGCAACGGTGTGGCATGGTGCCCCTGGTGCCATGCCATGCACAGGCCTCTCCTACCCTGCCATCTAGTAACAGGTGCCCATAAACCGCCACCAGCTTCATCCTAAGCTCTATGGCCCTGATTCACAAGGTTTCTTGCTGTGGCTTGCTCTCACAATGTTCCTGTATTCCAGGAGTATGCCAGGAATACTACAGGAGTAAGTCATGCCTACTCATGCACCAAACTGGGGCATATTTATCAAAAGTTCATGCAACGCAGGGCAGAAAGTGGAGTTGATGTGCTGCGTTGCGTGAGCGGGAGAGAGCCGAAAGATGTTAAGATATGTCGCTCTTCAGCTCTCTCCCTGCGCTGGCGCACTGCTGGCTGCCTAGCGCCAATGCAGGCACCCTTGCACCCTAGTGCACGAGTGCCTGTTTAATGATACCCTTGCACCCTAGTGCACGAGTGCCTGTTTAATGGTACCCTTGCACCCTAGTGCACGAGTGCCTGTTTAATGGTACCCTTGCACCCTAGTGCACGAGTGCCTGTTTAATGGCACCCTTGCACCCTAGTGCACGAGTGCCTGTTTAATGGTACCCTTGCACCCTAGTGCACGAGTGCCTGTTTAATGGTACCCTTGCACCCGAGTGCACGAGTGCCTGTTTAATGGGCAGGACTGTTTTTGTGCCGGAAGGGATACCTTCCTGCAAAAAACAATCTTGTAAGGCAATTTCCTCTTTATATGTGTGATGCAGAATACATCACGCGTAAAAAGAGGAAGTAACGAGGAGAAATAAACATATTTTTCCTCGTTACGCCTCACTGGGGATGGCGAAGCATTTTGACGCATTTCTAGGTTCACTAACTCTCTGGAGTATGCAGCGCTCTACAAATCCCTCTTCATTTCACTTTACTTCACTGTAGTAAATGTGGGAAAGAGCCAAAATCTATAGGTGGATGCATGGGAACATCCATTCTCCACCCATGGACGGTCTCCCAGGTGCAGTGTAATGCAACACTTTACATTTTCCTTACCAAGCCACGCAAGGCGACCCTTGCATCACTCAGTAAATACAACGAGCATTTTGCGTCAGAGCTGCACCAAAAAATTGAGCAACCACAATGCAAAATAATGGTAAATCTGGTACTTTATGAATTGGGCCCAACGTAAGTGAGCTCACATTTCCTGGAAGTCTGACAAGTCTTCCTCTAGAGACTATGGTGACAATTTCAGTTGACCACTTACAAATAGGTTCTGCTGGGTCCATTTAATGGCTTTCCTCTACCTTTACTGGCAAGGTTTGATGAAAAATAGGCATTGTACACAGACATCACTGTGGATTTTCACGTTTGGTGCATGCCAGGGACATTTGCAACATTAGTAGGTTTCCAGGAACACTCTTTCGCTACATGAAAACTATGTTGATAAGTCAGCTGCTGGCAGTGAACACAGGGAGAACACATGGCATTATAGATCCAGTCTAACGAGAGGAACAACAAAAAACAAAACAAAGGGACAAATGGGTGAGGGAATCCTGAGGGCAATCGAGGAATGTGGGACACATAAAAAAGACAAGCATTAGCACAGCCAATAGTGCCTCAGCTACAGGCGCATTGTTTCCAATAAGCTTAGAGTGAGCTTTGATTTGATTTGTGATTTGTAAAGCGCATGGATACTCCATGGGGAGTCCCGGCGCCATCTTCAAAGGCTACCTGTAGTATACAGACTGTAGAATGAATCCTGTTGGAACAACCATGTTTTTAGCTTTTTCTGAAACATAGACATCTCAGTTATAGCGCGTAGCTCAAAAGGGAGCTTGTTCCAGGCTGTCGGCCCAAGATAGGATAGAGTCGAACCTCCAATTCTCTCCCGGCAGACCTTAGGAATCCTTGCCAGCAAAGTATTGTCTGACCGTATCCTGTCCTTAAGGTAGCCAGGGCCAGAGGAGTACAGTGCTTTATGGACCAGGACTAGTGATTTAAAAATAATTATTTTCTTTAGTGGAGCGCAATGCAGAGCCCTCAAATGAGGGGTTACATGAGATCTGGAGGGAGGTTAAGGACAGTTCGGGCTGCCGAATTCTGGACCACCTGAATCTTGTTAAGTAAGTGATCTGTGAGACCCAGGCATAAGGCATGTCCATGATCCAATCTGGACGTAATGAGAGCCTGAATGACCGTCTTTTTTGTAGATATAGAAAGGAAGGGTAGAATCTTTTTAAGGGTGCGTAACATCCCGAAGCATGAACCAATCACAGACTTAATTTGTGGTTGAAAGGAGAGGGAGTTATCAATTTTGACGCCCAGATTCTTAACTGCGCCCTCCTGAAGTATTTTGGCCAAAAGGTCTGCCATGAATCTGGAGTATTAGAGCCAGGGCACAAGTCCTAAAAAAAGAAGTGGGGGGACTAACCTAGTTAATCAGTAAGCAAGTGACATCACGGCGCGTGACATCACGGCGCGTGACACGCATGACATCACAGGAAGTGGCATCACAAGAAGTGACATCAAATCTTAAGCCCTCACATACATATTTAGCAGGTGTATCATGAGTACATTGGAGCACATTTCGAGTATACTTCTCCTTCATTAGGCAGAAGATTCACACTTTTGTACGCTACACATATACACATAAAACAATGGTGCCTTTTGTCAGCGTAAAGCTTCCTCTAGCCATAGTGCTTTAAAAGAATAAATAGTGATATTTAAATTATTACAACGCCTCCTCAGGGATAGTATGCCCTATATAAATGCTATTTATTTTGTGCAAATACTGGGAAAGACCAACACATCTGCAGTTCTTACAGTGCATGCATATCTCCTAAACAGGGACTGAACAAAGTGAAAAGCTGCCTCTCTTCAGTATGTGTGAAGTGCTAACAAGGTGTGAGCCTTTGTTTCCCCTCCGCTTCATTTGCATCAGGTGTGAGGCTCCTGACTGCTCCCAGCCAGGAGACTCCAACAAAAGGAGGCCTGATGACCCCT
Source organism: Calotriton arnoldi (assembly GCA_963921515.1). Lineage (NCBI taxonomy): Eukaryota > Metazoa > Chordata > Amphibia > Caudata > Salamandridae > Calotriton > Calotriton arnoldi. Next base: position 2,555,658 of record CAWUFW010001574.1, read on the forward strand.
CAGACTCGGCCTTTGTTAAGAACCAGCAGGAGTTAGAAATAAGAGAGCCCCGTCCCCGCCTGCACGTTGTTGCCGATCGAAAGCAGATAACAACGTGCAGGCGCTGCTGAATGTGTCCCGGTGTTTAGATATTACACTGGGACGAATTCAGCATCTTTATCAGTGGGGCCCAACTTCTTGGCAGGGTGGACGGCGTCCCCCCTGTGAAATAAGTGGGGGGACGCCGTCCACCCGCGTGGACCCCCGACTCGTGCCCTGATTAGAGCCGAAGAAAACGATCGCCGTCTTATTGGGTTTACATTTTAACTAATTGCTGGTCATCCAGTGAAACACGAATGAGAGGCCTTTTTTGTCGCCCTCTCCTGCCATCTCCTCTCTTTTTCCACAAGATAACAGCAGCTGAGTAGCATCAGCATATGAAATCACCTTAGCCCCTATGGACTCATTAGCAGGGCAAGGGAGTCATATAAGCTTAAATAAAGTGGGGATGAGGGCCGAGCCTTGAGGTACTCCCACTGGCAAATCATATGCTTTTGAGGACAAGGGAGGCATCCACATTTCCTGACTTTTCTTTTCCATAAAGGAAGCCATGCATTTCAGGGCCGTTCCACCAATCATTTGGAGGCGGGCTAGCAGCATCGAATGAGGGACTGTATTGAAGGCCGACAATAGATCTAACATAATTAGGACGGCCTCCCCCCCTTGGGTAAGGCGCCTCTAATGTGCTCAGTGACTTCCATCAACGAAGTCTCTGTACTAAAATTGGGTCTAAACCCAGACAGGCTCGGGCGCAACAGGTCATTAGTTGCAAGATAATGTGAAAGTTGCTGGTTTGCAAATTTCTTCAGTCCCTTAGGTAAAGCAGTCAATAAGGACATTGGCCTGTAATTTGATTGCTCATTAGGGTCAGCTAAAGGTTTTTTAAGCAGAGGCAACATTGTGGCTTGCTTCCATTGCACAGGAACAATTCCTGTGGACAACGAGGCGTTAAACACTTTGTTTGCTGTAGGGTTATTAGTTGATCAATCTAGTGCCAGTAAGCTTGGTGGACAAGAGTCAGATGGAGACCCTGATTTGAGGCTTTTTATAGCGGCCAGCAATCCCTCCAAAGAAATAGGGAGGAAACTGGAGAAAGATGTCCTCCCAGTGGTCATCTTGCTACTACTTGCTACCTCTGGTGGACAGTCTCCTGCATCTGAGTTTAACAAAAGACTTGCCTCAATGGATAAGATTAAATCTAAAAATACGAGTCCAGCTGGTCACCATTCAACTGATGGCCTCTAATAGCAGCCTCTGGGCTCGTGAAAGATTTAACTATTCTGAAGATTTCTCTGGGTATGTTGCCTGACTCTTCTATCCTTGCCTCAAAGTAAGCTATTTTTGCTAGTCTTACCTCTGCATGATATTTTTTAGCACCGCCTTATAGATATTTTTATCATTAATAATATAGTTTTTTCACCATTGCCTTTCTTAGATTTTTCAGTGGTTTTTCTCATTCCTAAGATTCTCCTTAAACCAAGGGGCAGATGGCTTGGTTCTACAAACTGCACGTGCAGAAACCGGTGCCAGTTCATTAGTTGTCTTGAGAATCTAGTCATCTAGCCGGTTGACATCTAATTCTACTATCCCAGAGAGAGAAAGAGTATTCTCTCCCAGAGAGCAAGTGAAAGCCAATGATTGAAGTTTATGAAATGCTCTTGATATGGCACTGGCTTTCCCTGGTTTGGATCAGCCTCTTGCGTGTTACTGAATGGCTTTGTTGTCTAGCTCAGATCTGTGGTCCTGATTCAATGACTTTCCTTCTTATTCTTGTTTTTGTCCCGCCCTCAAACATTTCAGTTTCAGAGAGTTCTGATTTAATGAGTTGTATCCTTTCACTGCTCACTTAAGGGGACTACTCATAGGTCTGGGAGACAGACATCTTTGATTTCTTGACAGCCTCATTTGTTTCCAGCCTCATGTTTTCCACTGTGTGGTTATGGTTCAGCCACTCATTCCAAAGAAAAGGCATGTTTTGCCTATAGCTTTTGACCACATGAACGGATCTGCACTAAATGTGGCAATTGAATGGAATAGTCAACTAAGGTCTGTCATATGGATTTTCGTGTAGAGCCATTTTTTATTTTATTTATTTATTTATTTTATTTGAATAGTTTTATAAAGCGCGAACAAGACCCATATGGGTATCAGAGCGCTGTACAGAGTTGACGCAAGCAAGGGTACAAACACAATGTGCAAGTAGGTGAAGTTACAACATAGTGGAAAACGTTCAGGTTAAGAGTTGGGGGTATCAAAGGTACCCTATAACACGAAGAGCAAAACATCATAAAATAAAGAAGTGCAATACGAATCAGGGAATTTTAACAAAAACAGGAACGAGATCAATATGCATTTCAATATGCATTTTGATGATGCTGAATCTGCATCTTCTTCAGAACTGATTGAGGAGCTTTCAATCGTTCAACTGTTTTTAAAAGGGCACGGCCCAACTCATATTAAAGGTCATATGCTTGACCCCATTTTTTCTAATATACAAAATCTACAGCTGGGCAATACAGTTCCTCTACCCTGGTCCGACCATTTTCTAATTCCTTTTAGTTGGACTTTAGCTGATCTTACTTCGCCTTCTGTGCGAACTATGAAATTTGCGCGCAAGTGGTCGAAACTCCCTTTAGAGGCATGAATAGATAACTTAAATAACACTATCCCATCACCTCATTTAAACCCTAACGTTGCTAATGAGAATTTTAATAACTGGCTTGAGTTATCACTCAACCGTATCCTCCCCAAAGTAGCGATTCCAGAAAAGGCTGGAGGGAAAAAAAATCCCTGGTATTCACAGAAACTTAGGGAACTGAAACAGCAATGTAAGAAACTGGAAAGAAGCTGGAGAAAGGACTTTTCTACATCTAGGAAAGCCATATATAGAGAAGCTATCAGAACTTACAAAACTGAAGTAAAAAATTCCCAAGCCCTCTATTTTCAAGAAAAAATTACAAGAGCGGCAAACTCACTGCGAGAAATATTTAAAATTGCTAAAGCTCTCCTTACACCTCCGGCTCCTCCTATTGCTTTGGATAAAGCCCAATTGCGATGCAATCAAATAGCGGATTTCTTCTTTGAAAAAATTCAAGCTATATATAAATTGTTCCCTTTAATCGTAGACCAACATTCTTCTTTATCAGGAATTGTAGCCACCTCGGAAGTCCTAACTTTGTTGGAGGATTTCCCGCCGTTAGATCTTTCTACCCTGCTAGGGCTTTTAAGAGATTTAAAATCAGGCTCTCCCATAGATCCCGTCCCGCCCGCGATCCTTCATCAGATTTGCGAGGTCGTCTCACCAGTTATTCTTGAGGTGATTAATATTTCTCTCAAATCGGGTATAGTGCCGTCTTCTTGGAAACATGCCAGGGTCAAAGCACTTTTGAAGAAACCCAATCTCGACCCTGAAGACTGGGCTAATTATCGGCCCATTTCTTTGCTACCCGGACTAAGTAAACTTGCAGAGAAATATACAAACTCTATCTTATCAACTTTTTTAGAAAACAATAATTGTCTCCACCCTACGCAAACTGGCTTTAGACCTCGACAGGGCACTGAGACCGCCCTTATTGTCGTGGTGGAAGAAACCAGGAAGATTCTTGATGCCGGAGGCTGCGCTGCTTTGATTTTATTAGATCTTAGCGCAGCCTTCGACACGGTAAACCATCATTTGATGATTCAAAGACTTAGGGAAGCTGGAGTGGCCGGATTAGCACTAAAATGGCTTCAATCCTTCCTGCAAAATAGGGTCTTTACAGTCTTTGAAGAAGAATCTTCCTCTAAACAAATACCTTTGACATGTGGGGTTCCTCAGGGATCTTCCCTTAGCCCCACCATGTTCAATATATATTTGCGGTCATTGGCAGAAACAGTATACCCTTTTGGCATACAGATTGTCACATACGCTGACGATACTCAATTGATTGTTTCTCTGACTCAACAATTCCAAAAAGGCCACAATCTAGCTGCCTGCCTTGAGAAGGTTTTTCATTGGATGAATAATTCATTTTTAAAACTCAATGGAGCAAAGACTGAACTTATGCTTCTGGGGAAGTCTGCCCCCTAAACATTGATTCCTTTTGGCCCAGCTGCCTAGGCCCTCCCCCTGTTCCTAAGCGGCAAATTAAAAGCCTAGGAGTTTGGCTTGATTTAAATCTAAACTTCAATGAACAATCACGCAAAGTAGCGGCGTGTTGCTACGGCCTTTTAAGAATGGTGCGGAGGATTCTTCCTTTACTACCTTTCATTGCCAGACGACTGCTGGTCCAAGCTCTTATTCTCTCACGGCTGGACTATGCTAATGCCATCTATTTGGGAGCCCCGCAATCTACTACTAAAAGACTTCAAACAGTGCAGAACTGTGCGGCGCGCATGTTGCTAAATATGCCGAGATGTACCTCGGCTAAACCCGCTCTTACTTTTCTGCACTGGCTTCCTGTCTGTCGGAGAATTCAATTCAAAGCTATGTGCATTGTACACAAAGCACTTTCTGAGAATGGCTCTCTTCTGATTCGCTCATGGATTCAACCCTACTGCCCTAACAGACCCCTTAGATCGGCGAATAAAGGCCTTATTGTAGTTCCCAAGATTAAACGCTCTCGGAGTGGAGGCATACTGTTTACATACAATGCAGCCGGGCTATGGAATAGTCTTCCCCTCCACTTAAGGTCTGAACCTAATCACTTCAAGTTCAGGAAACTTTTGAAAACCTCTCTTTTTCTTTGATTGTCTTACAGCATTACTGATGTCGCAGCGCTGGGATGCCTTCGGGTAACCATGCGCTTTAGAAATGTTCCTTCATTCATTCATTCATTCATTCATTCATCACCAGTTAATGCAAAGGAACCATAGAGGAATAGATACAAATAACGTAAAAGCTTACAATAAAACGCATCAGTGTAGTACAACAAGAATTAGGGTATTAATAAAAACAAGAGCATAATCACAGGATGATGGTGTTAACGTTCGTTCAGGAGCAGTCGTTTGACCAATTTTTTAAAGGAAGTAGTGGAAGGATTGGATCTCATCTCGGATGGCAGTGAGTTCCAGATTCTCGGAGCAAGACCAGTGAAAGAACAGTTGTAAGATCTTTTCTTTTTGAATCTTGGAGGTTTCAAGAGAAAGGTGGACGTACTTCTAAGGTTCCTGCTGGAGCCCGATAGTTCAAGCTTATTTGCCAGGTAGTACGGGGTGTTGTAATGTATGGCTTTATGAGTCAAGCAAGCTATCTTGAGTCGGATTCTGGCTTCAATAGATAGCCAATTTAGTTGCAGAAGGTTGGGGGAGATGTGTTCATACTTTCTCGAGCCCGTTATGAGTCTAGCTGATGCGTTCAGGGTAGCTCTGAGTGGGGCCAGGCTAGCTTTGGGAAGTCCAGCAAGGGTCACCAGCCCATATTCCAATCTAGAGATAATCAGGGATTGAACCGCCGGCCTGAGGTCTTCTGGGGGGAGGAAAGGTTTGATTTTCTTAAGTGTGTTAAGTTGGAAATTGGCTCCCCTAGTAGTAGCACTGATGTGCGCTTGCATGTCCAAGGTGATACCTAAAGATTTGGCAGAGTCTACAACATGAGGGGTGCAGTTCAGAGCAGTGAGATGTTTAATCCAGTCAAGGGTAGGAGCCGAGTCATTGGGTGGGGAGATCAAAAGAAATTCCGTTTTGAGAGTATTTAGTAGGAGATGGTTCTGAGCTAACCATTGTTGGGTTTGTGCAAGTGCAGCATTTACTGTTTTTATGTCCTCTTGAGAGATTTTCAGATATAGTTGCGTGTCATCCGCATACATGTGGTACTGAATGTTCGCTCGGTTCAGAATGACAGAAAGTGGCTCCATAAAAAGGTTAAAGAGAGTTGGCGAGAGCGCCGAACCTTGGGGGACTCCAATCGTGACAGGGGTTCTGTAAGCAAGGGAATGTTTGTCTTTGATCCTTTGCGTGCGGTTATGCAGGAAGGAGGCAAACCAATTTAGGACCGGGCCCGAGAGACCCATCCTGTGTTGAAGAAGATCAATCAGGTTTTCATCAGTGGCGGCTGGTTACATTTGAAAGTGGTGAGGCATAAAACAATTGTCGTACTTCACTGTGGCGAACGAGCGTAGCGAGCGAGCCTGAACCACCTACGGGGGATTCGGGGGGTTCTCCCTCCGCGAAAATTTTGAAAAAAGAGTGGGCAAATGGTGCATTTTCAAGCAAACCAGAAGGTGTGAAGAACAGCTCAGTCAATACTACTGTTTAGAGTTGTGGGAGTTAAGAAACCTTATAGAAGTTTGACACATAATGAGAATGCTCTGGGAATATGGAACTAAAATGAACAACAATTTACTGGTACCGCAGTAGCACAACTATTCTTAATCATACTGGATAGAACCACAAGCTAACATGTACAATACCATGATTGACAGGGTGATGAATTTACTTGGACACTAGCGCTTAGTATGTGCTCGCACTTCTAAAACTTATTAGAACTGTTTTTTACCTTCCCGACATACACATGCATCAATACTAAAGAGGAACAAGCAGTCAACAATATTGGAGCAATTCTGACTTCCCTCATTGTCATGGCCCCTACTCAACATTGTGAAATGCGTGTTCCTCTTTAAGGGGTATTTAATGCAAATTAAGTAGCTTTCTTTGCAGCACCCGGAGGTTGAGTAACTTCGTCAGTGTCAAGCACTAAGTGGCTATGTCACTAGTTATTCTCATTCACGCCGGACCATCACCATGGATACATAACAGTGTGCCTTTCTCTGAGTTTAAACTGTAGGTGAGTGCCCATTCCAGCGACCGAGGGTGGTGCCTGTGTATTTAATAGCAGTGATGCAATGCTTTCTTTGCAGCAACAAATGATGGATGGAATGTTGAATAAATCAAACATTCTTCCCCAGTCAAGAGATCTGGGTTAAATCCATCATTCTTTTGCTCACTATGACACCCCAGTTTGGACCCAGCCATATGCAAATCAGCGATGAGTTATAGGAAACTGTTTACTAATCAGGCCATGAGAGAAAAGGTTCTAGCGGTGACAGTAATAGCTTGCATGCACCTACAAGCTGGGCTGTGCCCTAATACAACAAGCATTGGCATAGCCAATAGGTCTCGCCTTTGGGGCCTTATAAGTGTTTAGCCAGAGCTATTGACTTTGCCAATGTCTTCAAGCTGTGCTGTAGAGAAGTGTGGCTGCTGTGCAGCATGCTGAAAAGTTATAATAAAAAAGTGTCAGAAGCATTTTTGTTACTTTATATATGACCAAGAAGGCATTATGTAAAACTGAACAACCATATTAAAAAAAGTATTTACAATAAAAAATTTCCTCAGTTTTCTTTTGTTCTTGCAATGCTGGCAACTTGTTTCTGCCTATTGCAATGGTTGTTTGTTAAAGCTTTTTTTTTGAGGGGGCATAAACAATCGGAGGGTGAAGGTTGGGAACTAGTACCTGTATTATAACACCAGCAGCGGCCAGACGCTGGGGAGAATCAGCAGATGCCAGATTCCGAGAGCAGGCTGAGGTGGTGCTGAGTGATGCTGAGGTGGTAGTGGTGGTGGTGGTGACTGTTGCGGAGACGATGCTGAGGTGTTGCTGAATGATACTCAGGTCTTGCTGAGTGATACTGCTGTGGTGCTGAGTGATGCTGTGGTGGTGCTGAGTGATATTGTCTTGGCGCTGAGTGATGCTGTGGTGGTGCTGAGTGATATTGTCTTGGCGCTGAGTGATATTGTGGTGGTGCTGAGTGATGCTGTGGTGGCCCTGAGTGTTGCTGTGGTGGCCCTGAGTGATGCTGTCGTGGCCCTGAGTGATGCTGTGGTGGTGCTGAATGATGCTGTGGTGGTGCTGAATGATGCTGTGGTGGTGCTGAATGATGCTGTGGTGGTGCTGAGCGATGCTGTGGTGGTGCTGAGCGATGCTGTGGCGACGCTGAGTGATGCTGTGGCGGCGCTGAGTGATGCTGTGGCGGCGCTGAGTGATGCTGTGGCGGCGCTGAGTGATGCTGTGGTGGCGCTGAGTGATGCTGTGGTGGCGCTGAGTGATGCTGTGGTGGCGCTGAGTGATGCTGTGGTGGCGCTGAGCGATGCTGTGGTAGCGCTGAGCGATGCTGTTGTGGCGCTGAGCGATGCTGTGGTGGCGCTGAGCGATGCTGTGGTGGTGCTGAGCGATGCTGTGGTGGTGCTGAGCGATGCTGTGGTGGTGGTGCTGAGTCATCCTATGGTGGTGCTGAGTCATCCTGTGGTGGTGCTGAGTGATCCTGTGGTGGTGCTGAGTGATGCAGTGTTGGCCCTGAGTGATGATGTGGTGTTGCTGAGTGAAGCTATGGTGGTGCGGAGTGATGCTGTGGTGGCGCGGAGTGATGTTGTGGTGCTGCTGAGTAATGCTGTGGTGGCGCTGAGTGATGCTGTGGTTGTGCTGAGTAATGCTGTGGTTGCGCTGAGTGATGCTGTGGTTGCACTGACTGATGCTGTGATGGCGTTGAGTGATGCTGTGATGGCGTTGAGTGATGCTGTGATGGCGTTGAGAGATGTGTTGGTGCTGAGTGATGCTGTGCTGGCTCTGATTGATGCTGTGCTGGCTCTGATTGATGCTGTGGTTTCGCTGAGTGATACTGTGGTGATGCTGAGTGATGCTGTGGTGTTGCCGAGTGAGAGATAGAGTGAAGATATAATGCCCAATTAGAGAGGGTGGTGAGAGAGAAAGAGAGAGAAAGGGTGTACATAGAATAAAGAGTGGAGCGGGATAGAGAGAGAGAAAGAAGGGGAGAGAGAGTGAATGAAGGAGTTTGAATGAGAAACAGATAAAGGGGTGAGAGAGAATGAAAGGCTAAAAAAGATAGAGAGGGGAGAGTAAATTAAGTAGAGAGAGAATTAGAGAGGGGAGAGAGAGAGAAGGAGAGAGACAATAAGAGTGGGGGTGTGGAGTTTAAATAGAGTGAAGAAGTGACGCGGAAAAGTAACCTTAAATATAGCTTTGTGCTTTGCGCGAATAAATATTTTTTTTAAAAACAGAGTGAGACAAAAATACTGGTAATTAGGCTGTGACTCCCAATATAAAACAAATAGCGATATAAGGTGAAATCAACCCACCGAAGCAATATCTCTAACTAGACAAAAAAAGCTTGCATTTCAATGCTAATCGCTGTTGTTTTTCATGTGACTGTAGTCCAGGGCCGTCAGTTGGTAATGTGAGCTGCTGCTGTGATTGAAACATCAGAGTCCAGAGAGTTAATGAGCCATGACGAGGAAAGATAGGAAACCCAGATGGCAGCTGCGCGCGTGCACGCCATCGTGAACTCAAGCTGGTCACCAGCCGAAAGCCAGTGTTTGCTCTTCCAAAACCCACTTACTAAAACTCTCGGCCAGACCAGCGCAAGCGCTGGTGCAGGCCGAGACCTAAAAATGGCAATAGTAATAGCAAAGAACCATGTTTTACAACTCGCGTGTAGATAGGCACAGTAATAATTCTGTGGCCAATTCTAGTTAAATCCATATCTGCAGAAATTAAAGCAGCTGTGACAGATGGCAGGGTTTACTTTCTTTTGATGTGGATCTGGGATTACCACAACAACCTCTTGTGCAGTGGCGGCTGGTCCATAGGGGCGCCGGGGCAGCGCCCCGCAAAAGAAACTGCTCACTGCAGTTACGGCAACAGGAATGTAAGCAGACGAATTGACAGCTTTCACAATTCGTCTGTTTACATTTCCGGGCCGGCCTGTGCTTCACTGGTGAAAGTGCGCATGTCAGCGCACGCAGGCGAGAGCAGGAGTCCAGAAGATGGTCCCTCTGACTGCGCATGTGAGTGAGGAGCGTTGCTCCTCACTCACATTCACGAACCATTAGGTATGCTGCGCATGCCTAGTGTGGTGCAGGCGTCTAAAGATAGGCTCCTGCTCGGGCGGTGATGTGTTTTTCGTAAAGTCGCCCCATGCCCTATCAAATGCAGCCGCCCGGCCCCCCGTCGCATCCAGTCTCCTGATTTGGCACTGCAGTTAGTTTCCTGTTGAGCGGCAAAAGAAAAGAGCGGGGAGAAGTTAGTTCCAGTCCACCATGTTGCAGAGGAGACGTGATGCGACGCAGGACCGGAGGAGATGCCTGGTAAGTTTTATTAATTAAATTACCCCCCCCAGTCATGCCGGCCGCGACGGGTCAGGGGGTCATTTGCATATGCTTAGGGTGCTAAACGCGTGTTGGTGCACACAGGGTACGATATGTGGCGAGTCGACATACAGTAATACTCCAAGACTAAACGTAAGTGCTGCCACCTTTTCTCGACTGCTGTGAGTTAATAAACGCTGCATCCTAAACGCCACATTTTCACTGCAACAGTGATGAGGTTTTATGGGTGACCAGAGAGGTTTCAGAGGATTGGTTTCACATTGGTTTCCAGGTTATTTAACACGGTTAATATATCTTGTAATGTCAAAAGTCGGCGCAGCGGCACCCATTTCATTTTGTTTACTTACTCACGATAACCTTCACAGCAAAAACGGTTTATGAACTTACACTGGGGCTCTACAAAAATCCGGTGACCTTACATTTTAAGAGCCTGTCTGTTTTTATGTGTGTATCAGAGTGGCTCGATAAAATATGAAATATAATCTTCAGCTTGTATTATTAATATTATTAATATGCTATTTTAGGGGAAAAAAAGAACGAGGTTGTGAGGCCCACTGAGTTATCACCAACGTAGAGAGAGAGATAGACGGGGCACCAGACAGATACTCAGAAAGACAGTGAAATCGACAGAATGACAGAAAGTGACAGACCGAGTAAGACATAAACAGGCTTACAGTGAAAGACACAGAGATAGAAAAGCAGGCACACGTAGAGTAAAATACAAGCAATCAGTAAGACACAGGCAGGCAAACTAAGACAGACAAGTAACATCGGCAGAATGACTATTAGAGAAAGAAAAATGGGAACAGTGACAGGCAGGACAGTCAGTACAGATAAGCAGAATTACAGAAATGAAGCACAATAGAGAGAGAGACGGGCTGAGAGCAGTGCTTTAAATGGGCCGGTACTCACCGGTACTGAGTACCGGCACTTCTTATTTTTACCAAGCCGAGTACTGGCACTTCTCCACTGTCAAAGAGAGTACCGGTACTCAGGATCAGATTGATGAGTTGGGCACTGGACTGGAGCCCGAGGGCCAACTGTGAGCCGTTTTTTTGGCAGCATGTTTGCCGTCTGTCAGTATTATTCAGCTGTGGCGGCCTATTGGAGGCATGCCGTAAGGGAAAGAGGGCCTCTGCTCCGTTCCTACCCAAATGGAATCTCCCCTTATCCTCACCACCCCCCTGCCAGGTGTCGATGCTGGGTCCCCCTGTTAGTGTTTGGGACATTGGCGAGGGCCTGTGCCTGACCGGCCAAGGAGGAACCCAGGTAAAAAGGGCCATTTTCACCCCTTGGCCTCCCACTGGGGTCTGACTTCAAATCCACCCCCACCCCGCTAGCCCGCCTGCTGGGACATTGAGTCCATGAAGGGCAGGGTTGAGGTGGTGAAATGGCCTAAGCGCCGGTGAGTACCGGCCCATTTAAAGCACTGAGTCTGACACTAAACTAACACAGCAAACCGTAGAACTGGCGGCGGTGATATATAATAACACAAGATTAAGGCAAAGTCCAAATTAACCGAGAAGAGAAAGAGAGGGGGCACAGGAAGCTGCACCCACAGGGGTGTCCTCGGGAATGAGGGCACGTCCTCCCCGCCTCATATCTTGGGAAAAAGCTTAACTCAATATCGCACACCTCAACACCACACAAGTAGAACCCCTCGGAATGCTGGCAGCCGGAAGAGCGAGTAGAGAAATGTTATGCTAAATGCACTCGTATAGCGCTTAGTACCGCGTGCGTAGTAACCGCAGCGCTTAAATGGTTCGTAGATGCAGATAAGAGCAAGATCATGGAAGACAGAGACGACAAATTCACATTAGTTGCTAATCATGAAAGTCAGATTACTCAACTGTGGCGCGTTTAGTGGAATGTGTAACATGGAGCGGAGGACAACTGTCGGTCCCGAAACATGAGAGCAGCCCGGGGGTCCAGAGATGGGGAGTCCCTCCCACTACGGTGCCATTCTGCAGCCTGGGTCCCCGAGAGCGAGACCGGGGTGGCACGCTTGGCAGAGCGGCGCTGCATGCCTCTTGTATGGGGTGAAAGGTTGTGCAGCAGCAGGTATCAAAGGCAGGTGCCCCCGACCAAAGACCCCCGCTAGTCGCAAGCACTCCAAGGTCGAGACCAGGCAGAAAGAAGCACGCACAGGAGGCACCCGAGGTGAGGCGCGCATCATTTGACCTCGGCACAAAACGCATTGGCAGACAGGTATTTCATAGTTTTAAATGTCGGGGTGCGTGGAACATAGGGGGAATTTGAGAGCGAGGTTGACCCTCTGAAAAGTGCCCAGGTGAGGTGGGAGGAGGTCAAATGACCTCCCCAAGGGAGGCCAGTATTGTACTTCCCCTGACCTCTATCTGGACTCTGCATGCGCTCGGGACCCTGCTGTGCTCACTGTCTGCCACTGCAAGCTCGCCAGCCGTGGGGCCTTCTGTCGAGGGGAAAGGAGGGAGAATGGGGGTGAGTGAAGGTGAAGAGTGAGGTGGAAGGAGCAGAGAGTTCAAAGTGGGAAAAGATAGAGAGGCAGAAGGGGGAATGGCAGATAGACAGGGGAGAGATCCAGACGGCTATCGAAAGCAGAAGAGAGGCGCGGAGATGGCAGATTAGAAATAGAAAGAGAGATGGTAGAGAGAGTGATAGGATACAATTGGGGTAAAGAGAGTGGGACAGAATTAGCTTCAAACGGGAGAGAAGTGAGTGCGGGAGGGATCGCAAGATTAGAGATGTGAAAACAGAGTGTATGTCTCTGAGAGAGAAACAAACTCGTAGAGGAAGAGAATCAGCAGGTATTTGAAAAGAAATGCGTGGAATGTCATTGTTTGTGTGTGTGCACTCTTGAATATATAAGGATTGCTTCAAATGCAAGCAAGTAGGAACATTAGAATTATTATAATATTAAGAAGCTGCAAATCTTACAAAACAAAAAAATATGAACCTTTGGTGTTTGGCCTTAATTTTGTGTAACGAGTTAACACATTTTGTTTATATTCATACATTTCTTTTTTTTAAGTTTGAACAAAGAAGTTTATTGAGATAATACAATATAAGGTAACAAATACGAAATAAGTGAACATCTTCTTAGCAGGGGAGGGGGAAAAGAGGGGGGAAGGTATGAAAGGGAGGGATAAAAATTACAAATATATATATTCAACATAATCACTTATTATAAATATCATCAATTGCAAGAAATACAACTGTCTTTTAAAAATGTAGAATTCAGATATAAGATAATAAAATTTCTATCAGAACAACTCATGGAGGTTTGGGAACTTCCTCAATACGAGGGTTGTGTAAACATGCATTGTTGGCAGATTGGTCCAAAAAACGGGTGATGGGTGACCATAGATGTTCTCGCTTCATTGCAAGGGATATGGGATGGACATATGCTCTATCCAACCTGTGATTATAACAAACACCATACCACCAGGCTTGGTAAGAGAGGTCGCTAGTATTTTTCCATGTTTTAGTAATTTGTTGAAAGGCTACTGCAAGAAGAAGGTCAACAATATGAAAGGTCTCTGGATGAGAGTCCCATATCGAAGACAGACTGCCCAAAAATAAGTTAATCAAATTAAAGGAAAATTGTGTTTTAAAAATATGATTAATTTGACTCCAGACTCGTGACCAAAAATCATGAACCAGAGGACAAGCAAATAACATATGGTATAAATCAGCAAGGGGTTTGTTGCACGACCAGCAAGACGAAGAAATGGTAGGATTGATCTTATACAAGGACATAGGAGTTAGTAATAATCTATTATATATAAAAAATAGTGTTTGGGTAGTGTTTGCAGCTCTGGAAGATTTCCTTATCTTCATCCAAATCTTGTTCCAAGTATGAATTGTGAGAGATGTTTTGAGATCTGTTTCCCATAATGTTTCTATTTTTGTTTTTTCACAGGAAATTAAAGAGGAAGAAAAATGTTTATAAATTTGGGCCGCAGACGGAGAAAGAGATAGAAATTGCAAAGAGGTGGGAGGCGAGTCTAAGGGAGGAGACGTTGAAGATAAATTGGTGTACGCTAATTGAAGTAATTCGACTAAAGAAGTGTATTTAGATAAATAAGAATCTGGCAGGGAAAAACGCGCTTGAGCAACTGGAAAGGGAATACAGATTTCATTTTCAAAAAGTTGATACACCCAATGGAGTCCTTTAGCATACCAGTCTTTCCAGAAAATGACTCTGTGACGGTATTTAAGAGATTGATTATACCACAAGGAAGATTGCATAAAACGATCTCTAGGAGAAAGATGGGCAGTAAGTAAGGGTTGAAGAATCTTACAACAGTTATTGAAAATAGGTAGAGAAAGAGATATTGGGCGTTGCGTAAAGGACAGGAATTCTCGAAAAGGAAAGGGATGAAGGAAATGTTTTTCAACATTAGTCCACAGAGGTAATAGTAGATCGTCGTTGGTTTCATGGAGTAAAAGAGCGGCTTGTTTTAGAGAGAAAGCAGTATGATATGCCTTAAAATCTGGAAAATTGACGCCTCCTAAATGTTTAGGTTTCTTTAATTTACATAAGGACATACGAGATTTCTTATTATTCCACAGGAATTTTGATAATATCGAGTAAATTAATTTAAAATGTAAATTAGGTATGTTTATAGGAAGATTAGAAATGTAAAAAAGTATTATAGGAACAAGCATCATCTTTATTGTGTCGAGACGACCCCACCATGATAAGAATAGAGGGTTCCATCTGGATGTCGCATTACGTAGCACAGTTTGTAGTTCTTTTAAATTAACAGTAACCGTCTCTTTAATAGAAGGTTTAAACCAGAGGCCCAGATATTTTATCTTATCTGGGCTCCACCGAAAACCAGAAGAAACAAAGTCTGCAGAGAAACATAATGTATTTAGCGGGAGGATTTCGCATTTATCCGAATTAAGTTTGTATCCCGAGACATCAGCGAATGCCTGCACTTCAGAGAGGAAAGGTTGTACAGTAGATTGGGGTTGAGATAAAAAGAGCAGGATATCGTCAGCATAGACAGAAAGTTTTAACTGGTTGGAACCATATATAAATCCCTTAATGTTCGAATTTGAGCGAATCTTAATCAAAAAGGGTTCAAGGGCTAGTATGAAAAGAAGAGGAGAAAGAGGACAACCCTGCCGAACACCGCGGTGTAAGGGGAAATAAGGAGAAATAAGACCATTAACTAACACAGAGGAGACAGGAGAAGAGTAGAGTAGTGAGACATAATTTATAAATTTTTGGCCAAAGCCAAACCAGGACAAAGTAGAAAAAATAAAAGGCCAAGCTACTCTGTCAAAAGCCTTTTCCGCATCCAAAGATACGGCTGCCAAAGGGTCTTTATATAATCGAGCCTTAGTAAGAACTTGAAGAAAAAGTCTAGTATTGTCTGAAAGATGTCTACCTTTAACAAAACCACACTGTTCTCTGCCTATTAAGAATGGTAACAAGTGCTCTAGACGACAAGCCAGAATCTTAGCAAAAATTTTATAGTCTAGGTTGATTAAGGAGATGGGTCTGTAATTTTTACAAAGGCTATGATCTTTATCTCCTTTAGGAATGAGACATATTAGAGCTTCTTGAAAATATCCAGTGGATTTTTTAGAAGTGGTAAAAAAGTGGAATAAATTATATAATTTAGGAATCAATAAACGAGAAAAGTGAGAATAAAACTCGATCGTAAAACCGTCAGGGCCTGGAGCCTTACCTCGTTTAATTAAACGGATAGCAGAAAGGATATCTGATTCCCGGATGTCTTCGTCCAACACTGAGAAATCTAAATCACGAGAAGAAGGAGGAGTAATAGAGGATAAATATTGGGCTATAGAGTCCTGGGATATCGGGTGTTCAGGGGTATAAAGGTTTTGGAAAAATGTTGTAAATTCCGACAGAATTTCTTCATTTTTGTGAACTAAGAGATTATTAGAGGATAAAATAGAGGTAATTGCAGTGCGTTCTTTTTTAATTTTAAGGTAGTTAGCTAAAAGTTTCCCTGATTTATTTTGACCTCCATAATATTTAGCTGAAGACTTGAGTAAAAACGAGTTTGCATTATCTGTAGATAGTTTGTTGAACTCAAATTTGATTTTGACTAATTGATCTAAACAAGTTTTAGAGTTGGTCTGGAAAAAGAGTGTTCTAATTGTTTAATACGTTTCTGAAGTGATTGTAAAACCTGTAACGCTGATTTCCTTTTCTGAGATACATATGAAATAATAAAATCTCTGGACGCAGCTTTAAAAGTATCCCAGACAATCTGTGGAGACATATCAGGAGTTTCATTTTCAGAGAAAAAGGTAGTAACAAAAGATTCAAATTTATTAGTAAATGTTGAATCCAACAACAGGGAATTGTTGAATCTCCATCTACGGGTACCTTGGTTAGAGGGGAGAATCTCACACTCCAAAAGGACAGGTGCATGGTCAGAAATTAATATTGAACCAATTTCTGCATGTGTAATATGTTGTGTAAGTGCTTTTGAGGTGAAGAGATAGTCTAATCGGGACTGAGAAGAATGTACTGGCGAGAAAAAGAGTACTCACGAAGTGTAGGGTTGCATAATCTCCAGGCATCTACGAGGGATCTCTGTTGAATAGTGGATACGAACTGGGAATGCATAGGAGAATGGGAGAATCTAGCACAAGAATTACGATCAACAATAGGATCCATAACTGAATTACAATCTCCACCAACTAACACATAGTCATCATGAAAAGACATCAATTTAGATAAAATTGTAGGCCAAAACGTAATATCTGTGGCATTGGGCGCATATAAATTAAAAAGAGTTAACGGAATATTATTTAATAACAATGAAAGAGAAACCCATCGACCTACATCATCTTTATCTTGCGAGAGTAGTTTCAAATCAAGGCGTTTATGGCATAAGATGACCACACCATTCCTATTACCTGTGCCTGGCGAGGCAAAGACATGACCCACCCATTGACGCTTAAGCTTTGGTATTTCTTTGTCTAGAATATGGGTTTCTTGCAGGAACGCTATGTCACATTTTAAATTGGATAAATGGGAAAGAACTCGTTGGCGTTTGATAGGGGAACCCAAACCTTTAACATTCCATGAAATAACTCTAAGAGTCATCTACAATAAACATTAAGATACAAAATATAGATAGGTAGTATGCATAAACATATCTTGCAAATATCAATATACCAATAATGACTATAATTTTAAAACTAGTGTGAGGAGCAGAAAGGAAGAAATCAGTAATCATGTAGACAGGAATAATAGAAGAAAGGTGAGTAAGAAATTGATAATATAGGAGAATATAAAACTGAGAATGGAATAAAAGAGTCATCTTTGACATATAAGAAGTGATTAAATACAAAGTAATGATGTAATAAAGAGAGAGGAAAGAATATAAGGTAAATAAGATATACACATCACCGAGGTCAAAGATATAAGACTTCTGTGTTGAGAAAGGAAAAGAGATGTAGAAAGACAGAACGAGAAAGGCATATGCATAGATTGACCAACTAAGGGGGAAAAGAAGGCAAAAAGTCATAATAAATGCTCCTAAGATTAAAAAAGAAGAGGGAATTGACAGAAACTCATTGAAGAGAAACAATGTTGAATAAATAGGGGAATACATTGATGAGAAGAAAAGGGAGGGGAAGAAAAACAGGAAGGGTAAGGAACAATACGATCAACTAACGAATGACATAAGATATGAAATTTCTCAATAATATAATTAATCACATGTAACAGAAATAACAACATAAACATAATGAGGGTGGTGAAGCCACACAAAGAAAACAGCCCAACCAACCGGGTAACTCAGGGCGAACCGGGAAGGGTGAACATCACCGAAACGGACCAGGGATGATAGAGACTATAAAACAGGAAATTCTGCACCTGATAAAACAAAAAATATGATGAATGAATACAACAAAAATGCCACATATGACAAGACAAAGATTGTAACATATTAGAAAGTCTCAGTGACCTTGTGAATAAGAATATACGTTGTGTAGAGCATACCATGGAGTAAAGCAATTACCAAAACATTCCTACTCAACAAGAGGAAGTAATATGCAAGCACATTACAAACAATCAATTATATGGTTTAGCACGATTATACAGCTAAACACCAGTTTGCCGTGTCAAATCCATATCTTCCTCTGTACATCTATCCAGGAACCTCCGTAGCAATGCAGGATCTTCGTAGTTCGTGGTTCTATTCTTATACGTTACTTTAAACAGACATGGATGGAAGAGACCAAATCTGGCATTAAGGGAGCGAAGCGCTGGACGCATATCTAAGAATTTTTTCCGTCTATCTGCAGTATCTTTAGCATAGTCTTGAGCAAAGAAGAGATTGGAGCTTTGCCATGAAATGCGACCTTTAAGTTTAGCTGCATGAAGAACCTTTAATAAGTCTGTATACTCCAAAAAGTATATGATTACTCCTCTGGGTTTGGTTGAAGGAGATGTTATGGTTGAAGCACTCCCCAAACGATGAGCTCGCTGAATATTTAACACAGGAGAGCTAGGTATGTCAAGTAGCTGAGGAAGAAAAGTCTTGAAGAAAGCGATGGTATCTGAGCCCTCGACCTCTTCTGCTAGGCCGTAAATACGTAAATTGTTGCGTCGATTACGGTTTTCTAACTGCTCGATTTGTTTCTTAAGTTGTGAGATTTCAGCTTTAACAGGAGGGATCTGATTTACCGCAACCTGAACAGATTCGACTTGTTGCTCAATCTGTATAATCTTGTTGTCCATCATAGACCACCTATCATCCATCACTTGAAGCCTCTTGTTTGTCTCCTCCATATAGGGCTTAAGAGCTCGGATTTCTTCAAGAAGAGTATCTAACGTGATTGGAGGAGGGGATGTAGTAGGAGATGGAGGATTCGTTTTAATCCGTTTCCCCGCGTTTGGTAAAGATGGAGTAGATAATTTGGCAGTTAATTTGCTGGAAGAGGGCGACATGTTAGATGGAGAGAGTAGAATCCCTGCGCCGGAGAAAGAGGGACCACCTTCAGCATTCTCCATATTTGTGGAAAGGACAGAAAACGGATTATGATCAGCCAAAGATGATAAAGGCGCAGAGGGGTCAGTAGTGCGACGTGTGGATTTCGTTCTCCCCATAAACTTAACACAAGATGATTCCAGTCAAAACCTTGGAAGATGTTAATTAAACTTTATGTAGAGTAGTTCAGTTAACTTGTCGCATTTCACAATCCTAGGAATATGAATATAGAAACTTCAGAAAACAACTGCAGTGTTAGAAATCATGTGAAAAAGAAAATATGATTATGTTGAAGCTGTGACTTTAGTGCCTTACGTCACCCGAGGTTCATAGAAACATTAAATATAGTACCGGCAGCGTTTGAAAAATTCAACAAGTCCCTCAAATGATGCAAGGCATGTCCTTTTCAATGAGAGACGATTTCCAGCTGTTTAAATTAATGAACCATAAGCCAACACTCATGTCACCTAGTACTGCTAGTGTCTGAAATTGTGTGTCTCATAGAAGATAATGGTATTCACTGCTCTCAAATATTGACATCAAATGCTTCCATTTTTGGTAAGATAGGAAAATGCATAACTGAAACTAGCATTCATATTTCAGTCAGAACTGGCATGAAACTACAAGAAGAACTGCAGGGACAGAAATTCCAAGCATAACTGTCACCTGCCGTTATTTCAATGAGGAGAGTATGCGTAGGCACCAAGGAAGAGGCGTTCCATAGTTAGTCTCGCTAAAACGCGGGCTCCGGCGTTAGGGAGATAAATCAAAATGGCGGGCGTTGCTTCCGTGAGGGGAATACTCCGGCGTCAAATTCAGAGGCAAAAACGCTCACCCATATCACGGCAGTTTCACCGAGGCATTCCAGACTCCTTATGCCTTCAAGCCTTCCCGTTTAGAGGATTGAGGTAGCGCTGGTCCGCTCGAAAGGCCCTCCGACCTCGCGAGTCGCCGCGGAGCTCCCTCAGTAGGCGGCCATCTTCAATCGGCGTCAAGCCACGCCCCCATATTCATACATTTCTAACATGTTATTTTCTATCCTGCAACCTGTGTAAGTGCCAGAGTCTCTCCTGTCCTAGACATTGATTATTAGCCTGAGAGTGATAAAAGTACTGTTGATGGCTTGGCTCATTCAGGGTTTTAGCTGTTGATCTGCACGTATGGGAAGTTTGAGACCACTATCCAGGGCAATGCAAGGGCAAAATGAATACTCAATAGAAGTGTTTTTGTATCATCATGTCTCGCTCCGCCTCTAACCCCGCCCACTAGCCACGCCCCTAGCTCAATTTAATGAGTACCTGCACTTTTTTTTTTTTCCCATTTAAAGCACTGGCTGAGAGAGACACGCACAGAGTAACAAACAGATAAATAGAACCAGAGCACACAGAACAATATTTGTGTATTCCATTTGCAACTGAAATTCTGTGGAAATGTGTGTGAAGGGGGTACACTGATGTCAAAATATTTGCAAGGCAAAAGTAAGAGAAATTAAAGTGCTTATATTTGAGGGAGTGCAGTGCATGTTGGGGGCGGTGAAGGGACAGAGATGTGAGAAGGGCATTCAGGGAAGAGTGAAAAGAGGATGCTGAAGAGGAAAGAGAGGGGGTTGAAGATGTGCAGATGGACAAGATATGCAGAGAAAAAGAGGATACATATCTAACATAAAGCACACATAATTGAAGGCCAAAACTCCTTCCACAGGCCTCAATGCTATTTAATTCACAGACTCACTATTTCAGAATTTAAACATTTTCAATGTTAATTATTTATAAGAAATCATTGTTACTCATTTATCTTAAACAGCTAACACCCAGTGACAAAGCCAATCATACTGACAGGCTTTAGGCGTATGTCAGTTGCTGTGCCATTTATCTGGATAAAATTACATCTCAGCAAGAAACCAAAATACCGGTCTGATGGCACACTATGGGAATCACAGAAATGTATTTGGCATGTTCCTTTATAGAAAGCACCCACTTTTTTCATCTCACTTAAAGTCCTGTCTGCACATATTTCTATATGACTGGTTACAGCCAGCAGCTGTGGGTGCTTCCCGAAGTCTGGTTAGAGCATATTTTTCCAAAGTTAATGCTGCATGCAGTGCAAGACACTGGGCAAGCATACATTTTAAAGGGCTAAAGTTGTCATGCAGAACAATTTACATATTACAGTAACTGTTGAACAAATTAATGCAAGAAGATACAGGGCAGTTTTTAATGTATTTAATATTTCAAGACTATACGTTCCCACTGCTTAATAAGCCTTGCTTTATCGCTGCATTCATTTGCTTTAAAATGCACCATTTGCCAATCTTTTTTAAATTTCTTTCTCAGGAGAGGGACTCTCCCTAGACCCCAGGTTTGTCCATTGAACTTGTTCACATCGCTAACTAGTGTTTTCTATTGGAAAGGGTAGAGCCAAAGCACTCTTGCTTAGTACCCTAGCCCTCTGCAGAAGTCAGACTTGCTTGGCAACCCAGAAATTCTCTGAAATAATGTATGAGTTTTCTTTTATGAATGCCTAGAAGAACTGAATTTTTAGTCCATTAATCATAGAAATAGTGCTGAAAATCGCACCAGAAAGATGCCAATTTTTTAAAAATTTCCCGCACCCCCCTGATTGCCGTCAGGCTCGCTCGCTGCGCGCGCTCGCATACGTTGACTTGTTCTGCATACGCCCACCAGTTTCAAATTCCACCAGCCGCCACTGCTCTTGTGCACTCTTTTCAGCTGACCATGTCAGGCACTATGTAAATGAAAGAGGGCAGTGGTAGTTATCCTGTCCTTATTTTGGCACAGACCTTGACAGTTTTGTTTTTATGACTTCATATATGTATGCCTTGAAGAAATGCATTGCTTTACTGGCCAAAACACGTTTCACCTGGATCTGTTACAGGCGCAAAGTAGGCAAAAAGGACGTTGTGTTCTACATCTATCCCATATTGTATTATATTGGATGTTTGCTTGCTGTTTTTTATATCAGACTAACCAGAACATGTCTGTCATTTGTTCCTGCGCCAGCCTTGTAACATATGCCAAAAATCCACACAAATAATATTTGACGCACAGGGCATCAAACACATAACAGATACAAAGCACTTGCAATTCACAGAACGGGCCCATTGCTCATCCTGAACAACTTCTGAACCGGAAACATTCTTTTGTGCTTTCCGCGCATTTCACAGCTGTAAACATCTCCCACTGATGATGAGCGCCTCTAAGCTCCTGGAAGCGGAGTCACGATTTTATCCAGAAAGCAGAACCAACCGTGCCTGAGACATACGGTTGAGGCCATTCCAAAAATACAAGCATATATTCCTTTTGGTGAGAATCTTTCTAAAGGCACGCACACATCAACATTTCTAGGACTATGTCCACTCTTGATGACTGTAGCCTCCGTTTTACAACGTAACATTTGACCTCTGACCTTCAGAAATAAAAGAGAGATCACATTTCAAAAGATTTCTCTCAAACGCCAAGCCTCCTCAGTTTCACTGTCACATTCTACCAATCTGCCCCCTATTATGCACGTTGAAATAAATTAAGGCTGTAACTTAATCTGTATTTTCAGTACCTTATTACAAGGGGATCGTGATAATCTCAAATTATAATGTAACAGCACATCCGTTCTAATATGTTAAACATAAAATCAGCGTTTCCAGTAACAATGCTGGCAAACAAGCATATTTATAATTAAATACGCAAGACACTTACTAAGACCCTAAAGCAGACCCGGTGTGCACGAAGACCCTGCCAGGGCCCGACGCTGTGTGTACTGACACCCTAGTGGCAGACAGTGGGTGCACTGAAACCCCCCACCTCCTCCCTCCTCCCCCCTCCGCAGAGGCGGTGTGCACTAAGACCCTGGGGCCGACCCTTTGTGTACCATGACCCTGGTGGCTCACGTTGTGTGCAGTGAGACCATGAGGCGGATGCTGTGTGCACTAAGACCCTAACCTACAGCGCCTGCACTAGGAGCGTGGGACAAGCTCTGTGTGCACTGAGCCCCAGGGCAGGCCTGGTGTGGACTAAGACCACGAGGCAGACCTGTGTACAGTAAGACCTGGTGGTAGAGGTAGACGCTATGTGCACTCAAGTCCTGGCAACTGGCTGTGTGTGCACTAAGACCCTGGGGCAGTCTCTGTAGGCACTAAACCCTGAGACTGACGCTGTGTGCACTAAGACCGTAGGGCAGACTCTGTGTGCATGGAGATCATGGAGCCGATGCTGTGTGCACTAATACCCTGGTGACTTACAGTGTGTGCCCTAAGACTCTGGGGCAGACTCTGTGTGCACTAAACCCTGGGGCAGACACTGCGTTTATAAGACTCTGATGGCAGACGCTGTGTGCACTGAGGTCCTGGTGGCTGACACTGTATGCACTACTAACACCATGGTGACTGGCTGTCTGTGCATGAAGGCCCTGGGACAGACGCTATGTGCACTGGGACCCTGATGCAGACCTTATGTGCACTAAGACCCTGGTGGTATACGCTATGTGCACTCAGTCATGGTGGGTGACACTATGTGTACTAAGACCCTGGTGGCAGACACTGTATGAAGTAAGATCACGGTGGCTGACACTGTATGAACTGAGATTCCGGTGGCTGACACTGTATAAACTACGATCTCGGTGGCTGACACTGTATGAATTAAGATCCCTGTGGTTGACACTGTATGAACTAAGATCACGGTGGCTGACACTATGTGCACCATTAAAACCACGGGGACTGATTGTGTGCGCCTGAAGGCCCTGGTGCAGACGCTATGTGCACCAAGACCCTCTGGGCACTAGACAAGGACTGTGGGATAGACGCTGTGTACACTACACCCCTGTGTAACTCCCTCCCCCTTCAGCTGCAGCTGTAAACGCTGTGCGCCTGAGGTAGCCCGGCACTCATTCCCATGAAAGGGTGGGTTCTCAGACACTGAGGTGTGTGGCCTGCGTCCAGGGGAGGAGAGGGAACACCTGGTTCTCAGTTCACACCCAGGCTCTCAGCTTCTGGGCAGCATGTCACTGAGCCCTGGCTACCTAAGACGCCCCCTCCCCCAAAGTCATACAAGGCACTACGCCGGTAGCCTTTCCAGAGGCGAGTGGGCACTCAAGACCTAGCAAGTGTGGGAGCTGACTTGTCCCCTGTGTTCCCAGGCTCGGGACACCTTGCACCCTGGCCGGACTGCAGCCGTCTTGGGCAGCTGGACTACATCTGTAACCTCCCCTAAATGTCACTATGCACAGGAGTAAAATTTAATCGTATAATCTTTATTGCCTGATTAATAAAAATCATTACAAAAACATTTCATATCTATGCCAAGGAGTAATTGCTGGGGGGAGGGGGGCGGAAATCAAGGGCACGTCTAAATTGGTCCCCCGGGAAGATATCTGATGTAGTGGCCAAGGCTGACTTGAAATATAACAACACGAACACATGGTGTGCTCCTGGGCATATTACTATATCTCAATGTGCCCCAGTTCTATGATCATCCGGAAACCATGAGCTCATATTAACACGATAATCCCCAGTACAGCTCCTGGCAGGCATGGTACAATGCGCTATATTCACGGCACATTTAGCTTCAGAGTGCCAAGGGCGGCAGACAGCGCGGACACTTTCCAGGCTGCAGTTTATGCAAGCGATGTCGGTCGAAATCTGGGTCCAGCTTGAACTGCGATCTAAAATGCACCAATGGGGTTAAAGCTTGGGGTCTCGTAGGTGGTCAGCTGGCTGGCAGCGCACCCTCGTCTGTTCTACCGGAGTAAAGTGCTTGCCTGAGGGCACCCAGACACACACCAGCAGGCTCGGTAAAACGAGCGTAGGAGTAAGACAGAAGCGGCGGGACGCCAGAGTTTGCAGTGTCTGTAAAAAGTTAGTTAACAGCGTGGATTTGCGCAGGGGGCGGCGGGGCCCTCCCGTGAAGACACCTCCTGATCCAGGGTACGTACCTGGTCCCCGTGGCGTCCCTTCCGAGCAGCTGCAGCAGCAGGCGGGCAGTAGTCCGACGAGGAGCAGGGGGGCTGCAGAAGAGCTCGGGTGCCGCATCCTGGGTTGTGGGGGGCAGCACTCGCACTGCACTGCCACTTAATGCCTTGCATGGGGCGGTTAGGGACAGTGAGCCCTGGGGAGGGGGTCTGCAGCGGGGGAGACTCTGCGTGCAGCAGCGGTGTGTGTGTGGGGGGGTGTAGGGGTAGATGGGGGTTGTAATGTCGCGTCCCGGACCGCACTAAGTGGAACGCCGAGGGAGGGTGAATGTTGTAAAACCCCCTCGAGCGTAACTCTGTTGGGCTGGCCCGGCGTACGCCTAGCCAGCGTGTGGAAGATGAATAAAGGGGGCAGGCGTGCTGGGCGTTGCCAGTTACGCACTAGCCAGCAAACTAGCCAGGCCTCACGTGTCTCATTGACGGCCCTGTAAGGCCCCACCAACGACACAACATTGGCGACGAGGTGGTCTCACCCCTCGCAGCGCTCGAGTGTACCTCACGCCAGCCACCTGTTTCCATGCATGCACACGTGGCCGAGCGCCGGCGGCCCCTTCGCCACCTCGCTGGCTCCGCCGCCTCCATCACGGCCTGTCCACGGCAGCCACTGCGTTACCTGCCCCACTGCAGCGAGTGTGTGTGCCGGACCGCGACTCCGCTCACCCCGCGGCGAGTGCGCCGAGTCCGCCAGCCGCGGCACCGCCATCAGCTCTTCAGCCCCGGTGAGTGTTCCGCACGCGCAGTCAAGCGCGAGGACGCGCTGCACAACAGCTGGCCCACACCCCGTCACGGCCCTCTCTGCGGCCCACCGCCTACGCTGCCAGGCCTGCGTGAAGGTGCAACGTTGCTGCCCAGGCCCTGCCGTCCCTTCTGCCTACCGCTGCCTCACAGCCGGCCTCAGCAGCCCCAGTGGGCCCTGCCATCCCGGCGATAAGCGCCAGCAACAAGCTTCAGCGCTACCCCGCAGCCACTGCCGAGAAGCGCTGCCAGGACACTCTGCTGACCGGCCGGCACGTGCCCACCGCGCACATCTTCCACGAGTGCACGCCCTGGTACAACCCCGCCTACTCGCCTATCCTCATGGTGACCGTTCCGCACCTGGAGCCTTTCATCATCACAGGCCCGCCACCCTCCCAAGCGGCCCGCTGGAAGGTGTGGGTGGAGCGCCTAGAAACGTACTTTGACGCTGCAGACATCCCGGCGCCGCGACGTCGCCCCATGCTGCTTCACCTTGGAGGGCTGACATACACAATATAGCGAAGACGGTGCGCGAAAATGGCCCTCCCAGGAACTACGCCACGATGCGCGACGCCATTACCGCCCACTTTGAGCCATACGCCAACCCGGATTACAAACGGTTCCTGCTCCGCCAAGCACGCCAACAACCGGACGAGTCAGTGGACGTTTTCCACGCGAGGCTCAAGGAGCTAGCGAGCACGTGCACCCTCCCAGATGAGGACGACGAGGTGAGGGCGCAATTTATCCAGGGTTGGGCATCGTCGCAGTTGCGGGAACGCGTCTTGGAGGCCCACAACATGCCGATGAGGGACATTCTCATGTTGGGTCGCTCCAAGGAACTGTCCAAGGCGAGGGCGGCACATATGGAAGCCAAGCCTGCAGTGGTGGTCAAGGAAGAACCAGTGTGCGCCATCCGGACGGATGCCCGACACCCGCGGGCGAAAGACAGCGTGCCCGCAACGCAGCCGTCCAAGCAGCCCCAGCGAAGCCGCCCGTGTGGGTGGTGTGGAGGCCCTTACCCCCATGAGGGCGCCTGCCCTGCGAGCGGCAAGACCTGCAGTGCTTGCGGGAGACTAAACCACTACTCGAAAGTATGCCGCTCGTCATGAAGAGGGACGGTGAGAGGCCCACGCCGACAAGTCCGAGCACTCGGCCCACCCCCCTACGACCCACACAGCAGCGATATGGACGACGACGAAGTGACCACAGTCCACGTGGTTCGAATGCTGCACTCTCTCTCAGCCTCTCAACACGCCACGCCGATGTGCAAAATCGACGTACAAGGCCAGACAGTGGCCGCGCTAATTGACACTGGTGCCACGATCAATCTCATGGCCGCCAGCATATACCGGGGCTTATCAAATCCCCCCCGCTCCGCGAAACCAGAGTACAAGTCTATGCATTTGGGACTCAAGCCCCCTTCGACTGTGCGGAGTATTCCAGGCCGACCTCTCCCACGAAGACACCCAGCAGCAGGCCAAAGTGTATGTGTCTCAGGAAGGAGCCGGGTTTCTGCTCAGCTGCCGCACCGCCCAGGACCTCAATCTCATCCACTTTGCCTTCACAGTACACGCCCAGGACCTCAGCGGGCTGCTACGGGACTTCAGCTCCCTCTTCCAAAGGCATCGGCTGTTTGAAGGGCCCAGCCATCCAGCTGCATATCGACAAGTCAATTGCGCCGGTGGCCCTCCGACACCGGCGAATCGCCTTCCATCTTCACCCCAAAGTAGAGGCTGAGCTGCGTCTGCTGGAAAAAGCCGGAATCATTGAGCGAGTGACAGGCCCCACCCCGTGGGTGTCGCCCATCGTCGTCGCAAAGAAGCCAAAGCAGCCAAACGCAGTCCGGATTTGTGTAGACATGAGGATCCCGAATCTTGCCATCAAACGGGAGCGCCACCTGACCCCGACTGTAGATGACATAATCGGAGAGCTAGCGGGGTCCCGGTGGTTCTCGAAAATGGACCTCCGTTCCGGATATCATCAGGTCCCCCTCCACCCGGACTCAAGGCCCATCACGGCATTCTCTACCCACGCAGGGCTCTGGCGATACACCCGCCTAAACTTTGGGATATCCAGCGCGGCAGAGGTGTTCCAGAACATTGTGAAGAACGTCCTCCAAGGCCTGGACGGTGTTCTTAACGTGTGACAACATCCTCGTGCATTCCCCTACGTTGGAGCAACACCTCCTGCGCCTCCAAGCGGTATTCGCTCGCCTACAAGATAACGGCCTCACCCTACACCGGGAAAAGTGCGAGTTCCTAAGACGAGACATCAGCTTCTTCGGATACCGCTTTTCGGATAAAGGCATCGGCCCGGACCCTGACAAAGTCAAGGACATACAGGAAGCTCCTGCCCCAACGTCCGTGTCCGGAGTCCGCAGTTTTTTAGGGATGGTCACCTACTGCGGGCGCTTCATCAAAAATCTATCTGACCTAACCGGACGGCTGCGAGAACTCACGAGACATACCAACCACTGGACCTGGGAAGCAGACCAAGAAGAGGCGTTTCGGGATACGAAGGCCGCCCTCTCAGCTGATACCACGCTAGTGTTCTTTGAGCCCAGACACGAGTCGCAACTGGTGGTGGATGCCAGCCCCACCGGACTAGGAGCGGTGTTGGCACAACAGCAGAAATGTGGAGAATGGGCCCCGGTTGCCTACGCCAGCAGGACACTCACCCCCACGGAGCAACGCTACTCCCAAATCGAAAAGGAGGCCATCGCGATCCTGTGGGGGTGCCGCCATTTCCACATCTACCTGTACGGACACCCCTTCACAGTCATTACAGATCACAAGCCCCTCCTTCCCCTGTTTCAAGGGTCGTCCTCCACCGCGCATCGAAAAATGGATTCTACAGTTGCAGGAATTCCAGTTCACAGTAGAGTACAAGCCTGGTACCCGGAATCCGGCGGATTTTTTGTCAAGGCACGCTCGTCCTGTCACCGGGCCAGAAGCAGCTGAGGCGGCAGCCACGGAAGACTACGTAAGAATGATCGTGGAGCGGTCCTGGCCCCTGCCGATGTCGCTGGCAGACGTGGTGCTAGCCACGAAAGAAGACGACTGCCTCCAGGTGGCCATCCAGGCAGTTACATCGGCCGACTGGAAGCCGCTACAATGCCCGACTCAGTTCCGTACGGCGGCTGCCCAGGCTACGCTGAAAGCTCTCTATTTGGTACGCCACGAACTGTCCGTGTCAGCCGACGGCTGTCTCCTAAGAGGCCCACGCCTGGTCCTTCCGGAGAGTCTGACCCAGCGAGCGGTCCTACTGGCGCATGGAGCACACCAGGGAGTGGTTAAGTCGAAGAATCGCCTAAGAAGCAAAGTCTGGTTTCCTGGCCTCGACCGGCAGATCGAATTGATTGTCCAACGCTGTCCCGTATGTCTAGCAACCAGCCTGCCCACAAAGCCTGCACCGATCATCACCGAAGCAGGCCCTACAGCTCCCTGGGAAAGAGCGAGCGCCGACTTTGGTAGCCTGCCGGGAGGAAGATACATGCTGGTGGTGGTCGACGATTTCTCCCGTTACCCAGAAGTCGAGTTTGTCTCTTCTACAGCGGCAAGTGAAGTCATCCCGAGGCTAGAGAAGCTCATGGCCACCCACGGGCTAATTGGAGAGATCAGGACGGACAACGGGCCTCCGTTCACCAGTGCCGAGCTTGCCGAGTACCTCGCGTCTCACCGGATCAAGCATCGCCGTGTAACGCCGAGATGGCCCCAAGCAAACGGAGAAGTGGAACGTCTGATGCATACGTTGAACAAGGCGATCCAAATTGCAATGGCTGATGGCCGAAACCTGGAGCAAGCAATATATCAGTTCCTGCGGGAGTACCGGCTCACACCCCATTGCACCACCGGTATCTCCCCAAGCAGATTGTGTTTTGGTCGTGCAGTAACGGACACCATCCCGCATCACCCTGTGTGGGCTGAGTCTCGGGTCCCCCCGAACCAGTTACTTGCCAGGAGGACAAAGTCGAACCAGGGCGTGTCCCAGAGGCGACATGCGAAGGAGAGCAAGTTGGTGGTCGGTGACCGTGTGCTAGTGCGAGACCGCCACCCGGGTGGAAAGTTCAGGCTGCCGTTCGAGTTGCATCCATGGATCATCACGATAGCAGCTTCCAGGGGAAATGAGATGGTGACCCGCAATGTGTCATTTTTCAAGAGAGTTCCGGAAGACGATGACGAAGGATCCCTGCCGGAGAGCGAGCCCGCGACGGACCCCCCAGGAGGTTCACCTGAGACTTCGTCAGAGCGAGAAAACCCTGCGCTACCCGTTGTGAACAATGGACAAGGCGCATCCACCCGGATGGGTGCCCCGGACATTGACTTGAGCTCTGAACATGTGTCTGTGGACAACAGCCAAGGTGTGGAGGTGCCGCCTGACCCCGCAGCAAGGGGCAGCCAAAGCCGATACAGTCTGCGGCCCTGTCCGAAGCCGTCCCAGAAGTACCGAGACTTCGTGGCCTGTTGCCAAGTTTCCCGCTGAAGGGGATGCTGCAACCTGCTGACCAAGTAAGACTGTTCCAGTAATCTGTTGTTCTTTATGGACTAAGAAATGTGGCTATGTTTGGGGTTTCTGTTTTCCCCCCCACTTGGTCGTAGTTGATACTTATTGTTATCCTCTGGGTAAAGGAGGAATGTAATGTCGCGGCCCGGACCGCACTAAGTGGAACGCCGAGGGAGGGTTAATGTTGTAAAACCCCCTCGAGCGTAACTCTGTTGGGCTGGCCCAGCGTACGCCTGGCCAGCATGTGGAAGATGAATAAAGGGGGCAGGCGTGCTGGGCTTTGCCAGTTACGCACTAGCCAGGCCTCACGTGTCTCATTGACGGCCCTGTAAGGCCCCACCAACAACACGACAGGGGTGGTGCACAACCTCCTCACCGGCTGCTGTTTGTGAGCGAGAGTGCAGCCAGTGGGGACTCCAGGCCAGTCGCGGCCGGCAAAACGGGCGGGTGGGTTCGCGCGGGGGGGGGAGAGAAGTGGCCAGTGGGACGGTAATCTTAAAATAAAAAAACTTATCTTCCTCCAGTTCCGCGACCACATCACGCGCCGCCGCCTCAGCTCCTGCTGCTCCTGGCGCGTTTTAGGCAGCCTCCCTCCTCCTGCTCCCCTAAGCCAATCGCAATGCTGCAATGGCAGATTTGTGATTGGTGAGGCGCAGCGGAGAGCGCCCCAGCCGGGCCATTTTCTCTATGAAGGCTGCATGCAGCAGCCTACATAGAGAAAAAGGGAGAGTGCGCATGACTGGGTTGGTCGGCCCTGGGGCCGACCAAACAGTCAGTACCCACAACAGTGGGCAAGCCACTCCCCCCCTGCCCTCGAGCAGGACCGCCCACCCGCCCACCCACAACCAGGCACTCCAGGCACTTCTGCTTTCTCGCAGTGCGAGAAGCAGAAACATAAAATGGTAGTTTTACCATTTTATGTTTCTGACTTCTCGCACTGCGAGAAAGCAGTGGGGCGACGCCCCCACGCCCCAATGAAGGAGCCGCCACTGGTTTTCATGTTTGATGGTATCGAAGGCTGAGGTCAGGTCCAGAAGGATCAGGAGATAAGGGACATTTTGGTCAAGGGCTCTCAAGGCGTCATCAACAATGTGCGTTAGTGCCGTTTCAGTACTGTGCCCTGATCTGAAACCTGACTGATGGGGGTCAAGGAGTTGCTATTTCTCGATGTGTTTCCAGAGCTGCGAATGGACGCATTTTTCAAGCAATTTAGCTAGAGTCATATTGCTGGTTATAGGTCGGAAGTTGTTTGGGTCGGATAGGTCCGCATTGGGCTTCTTAGGAATGGAAGTAACTTGCCCAACCTTTAGGCAGTCCGGAATCTTACCCTGTAAGAGGGATTCATGAATGATCCTGGACCAAAGAGGGAGAATGGCTGAGTTTAAATCTTTATAAAGCTTAGCAGGTAAAGGATCACAGAAATGGTTGGAGGGTTTAAGGGATGCCATGTTGTGAAGGAGCTCCGTGACATCTGGGAGGAGAAAAGAGTTCCAAGAGGCATTGTTTTTGAGAGAGCAGCCCAAAAGCGAGGACATTGTCGAGGATTCTGCCAGCTCCGCTGATCCTGCGGGAAGTTTCTTAGGTAACAATGTTGGGATGACCGGTAGTAGCTCCAACTCTATTTTCCTTGTTTTTTTAGAAAAGTGAGCTGTGAAATCATCTCCACTAGGGAGCAGGGATATCGGAGTAGAGATCTGGCTAGAAGACTGGTTAGATTGCTCCTTAATGATTTCAAAGAGTTTTTTGGGTCTATTTTTGGCTCCATCCAATTGAGTTCTGAAGTGGTCTGTTTTAGCCAGGCGGATGTGTTTGTTGTAGGAGCTTCTCACTTTTCTAAGTTGAGTGAGATTTGTGGTGGAGGGCGTGTTTCTCCAGAGTCTCTCAGATAGTCTAAGATTGCGCCGTTCATCATTTAGGGAACCATTGAGCCACGGTTTGGACAGTTTGACGGGAATCCTTTTGAGCTGCTTCGGTGCAATAGAATCAAGAATTTTAGACAGCGTGTTAATGTAATGATCCGAGAGATCGTCAAGGTTGTTCATATTAGGGGGGGGGCTGTAATCTATTTTTGGTGATTGAAGTTAGCATATTGATGTTGAGGTCTCTCATATTGCGAGTCAGTTGTTTTACTTTAAGTGGTTGACCCTGTCTACCCAAGCCCTTATCTAAGATGAGGAAGGGAATTTGAAAATGATCAGACCAGTCACAGGGTAAGATGTCGCCTATTTGTATGCTGTTGTCTTTGGCAATGATAAGGTCGAGAGTGGCGCCCTTATTGTGTGTAGTACCTTTACAAAGCTGTGAGAGGTCAAGGTCAGAGAGGAAAGTCTTAAAGGAGCAGACAGTAGGATCATTTGTGTCATTCCAATGAAGGTTAAAGTCTCCGAGGAATATGTGGCAGAGTTGATCCGAGCTCGAGCTGATGACCTCCATGATTTGCTCTATGAAGACCAGATTATCACCAGGAGGGTGATAGATTGAGTGCAACATACAGATCTTCTTGCCTTTATTCCAGATTTCAGTGACTAGCTGTTCACAGGAGGATAACACAACACATATAGATTGTTTTACTGTGAGGTTGGAGCGATGAATGCAAGCAATGCCCCCCCCCCCCCTGTTTTACCAAGTCGATCACTTCTGAGAATGGAGTAATCAGGGGGGATTAAGATGTCAAGAACTGGGGAAGAGGTATCATTGAGCCAGGTTTCAGTGATGATCAGAAGGTCCAGGTTTTGCGCAATGATGAGTTCTGAAATATCAGCTGCATGTTTCACAGCTGATCTACAGTTGAGTAGCATCGATTTGACGTGCAGATTGGAAGTGACCACTTCTTGAAGAGAGGTGGTTCTGTGAAGTAGGTTTTCTTTGTTCACCGTTCTATGCTTAAGACTCGGTTCCCTGTCACGGTCCGCAATGATGGAGGGGATGTTGAGAGTAAAGTTGGAGGAGGAGACCGTCCTCGAGTCAGTGTAAGAGAAAAGAAGGGCGAGAATGTCCTCTTCAGATAGCTGAGGTAAGGATCTGTGGGGCCTAGAGTGATGATTAGGTAAAGGCCTAGAGCTCCAGCTGGAACTAATAGAGGAGCAGAAAGAGGTATGTTCGTTAGCTGAGTAGAACAGATTCTGTGAATTGTAAATATCATTCCTCTGAGCGGGGGGTGAGACCCAACGCTTCTCCATCTTCAAGGAGAACTGAAGTATGCTTTGCACCATCTCTTTGACAACCGATAGATCATGCTTGAGGTCCGCAATCTTCTCCTCAAGGCAGGGATTGTGCATGCACTTATTCGCAGAACTAACAGGCGAAGGTAGGACTGGTTCAGCAGTGAGAGGGGTAATAGAGGTTTGCAAAGGACCATTGGCACAGTTACAGAGTGAGATAAAATCATGCTCGAGACAGGAATCAGAGCCTGGAGTGGGAATATGGAAAGGCAGAGTGGAATTAGGAGATGTATAGGGTGAAGAATGTAAAGAGAGTGTGTGTGAGTGACAGTTACTGGTCAACGGACTGGAGACGGCAACTAGGTTCCGGGCCCTGCAGTTGGAGGATCCAGGGCCTAAGGGAAGAACATCCGCGCCTACCTGGGTGTTAGAGTTGGTAGGGTGTCCATCACCCCTGTAGTTGAAACAAGCAGTGGGTGACGCAGGGGACTGAGGATAAGAGGGAAGGCAAGGTAAAGGAGGAACAGTGGTGGGGACAGCCGCAAGGTGAGTGGTATTCGGGTCAGTTAAACCTTCGCCAACGCGAGGCAGAAAGTGGTTGTTCGGGTTCGTAGTGTGTAGAGTAAGAATATCCTCCGTTAAGTTGGGTAGATCTGTGGGGTGCGTGTTTACAGATTGGAGCATGGGATAAGGGGAGGAGGGGACGTCTATCACTTTGGGAGCAGAAAGTGTGGGTGTCCCGGTCTGACAGCAGGTGGATGGGCTGGAGTTAGTTAGTGAGTTCTTAAACCTCAAGAAAGCATAGTTAAATCGCTTGAGGTTCAGGTCCGAGGCTTGAATAAGGACATTACCATTATTGTAAAGGGAGATAGTCAGCTCAGCCTTAAGGGCCGGGGATGGAAGCGTGGTTAAACGAAAGCCATGCGGAGTTTTGGTCAGCCGTTTGGAGCGAAGCATAGAAGTGAGGGCCTTTCTCCACTGCGCTCTTCTGTTGGTGTAGAAGATGAGGTCTGTCACTATAGCGCCCTTACTGAAGATATATGTGTCCGATATAAGCGTTTCGGGCCAACGTTTGAGGAGATTGTGTTTAAAGGTCTTCTTCGCATTTATCGATAGGTTGGGGGGGGTAGATAATCTTAAACGAGTTCACGCCAGATTGAGCTAATGGGTTAGAGGCATGGTAAGTATTTTGTGCCATGATGAATGTGGCGCGCAGGAGGAAGCGGTTAAGGGAGCAAAAAGGTTCAGGATGTAGATATGATAGAGTGGGGGAGGAAAGGTAGACCCATTAGGAGGGGGCCCAGGTAAAAGGAAGGGGAGCGAAAGTCAGCTCGCTATTGCGTATTTATAACGCAACTGCAGGGGTGAAACAGTAAGCGGAGGAGCGGTAGACTGGGTATGGGGAGCCCATTAAGCTACAGGGGAGTAAAGCTGAGGAGGGTAAAACCCCAAAAAGGGGGCGTAGGGAGTAATGTAGACCCATCTGTGGCACTGCGATGAGGGTCGATCTCCGGCCGCCATT
Organism: Calotriton arnoldi; assembly: GCA_963921515.1. Lineage (NCBI taxonomy): Eukaryota > Metazoa > Chordata > Amphibia > Caudata > Salamandridae > Calotriton > Calotriton arnoldi. The sequence goes on from CAWUFW010001574.1 coordinate 2,590,667, forward strand.
TTAGGTTCAGGCAATTTTAGGTCCAGGCATTTTCATATGAGGGTCGTGAAGTGGCGGAGTTAACATGGTAAAATTATCTAAATTGCCTAACTCTTTCTGAGGCATCAAGCTGGGCTGAATGGCTATCTGCACATAGATTGAAAGTTAGGGTCACTGTTGCGGGGGTTAATTGCCGGCCGCCATTTTAGGTCCAGGCATTTTCTGGTATGCGCTTACATTTCCAAGACACTTACCGCAGCACCAAGAGGGGCAAGGTAGTTATCAGTGCAGCGATCGCAACAAGCTAGGCTGAATGGCTATCTGCACATAGATTGAAAGTTAGGGTCACTGTTGCGGGAGTTGATTGCCGGCCGCCATTTTAGGTCCAGGCATTTTCCGGTGTGTGCGTAAGTTTAAAAAAAACCCACTTACCGCGGCACCAAGAGGGTCGAGGTAGCTATCAGTGCAGCGATCGCATAAAGCTAGGCTGCATGGCTATCTGCACATAGATTGAAAGTTAGGGTCACTGTTGCGGGGGTTAATTGCCGGCCGCCATATTAGGTCCAGGCATTTTCCGGTGTGCGCGTAAATTTCCAAAAACACTTACCGCGGCACCAAGAGGGGCGAGGTAGCTATCAGTGCAGCGATCGCTCACCGGGGTCACTGATGCAAGCGTCTATCTTCGGCCACTATTTTGCACTTGATCTCGAGACCGTGCGGCAGGGATGATCTCCAGCCGAGTGTGTTCCCCTGGGCAGTTGACTCTGTGTGTCCGAAGCAGTGCAGCTGGTCTCCACGGATCCGTCTTTTTGAGTATCCCGCTCCGTGAGGCTGGGGATGGAGCCAGTCAGCTCTGCATTTCTCCGCTGCAACAACCACTTGGTGGCGAGTCGACCAGCGCCGTGGGTCCAAGACAACGATCGGGGCACCAAGTAAGTGGTTGTCCTGTAGGTGGTTGTCCTGTATGTGTTTTTCGGGCTGTCGTTTGCGTGATGGTTGCTTTTTGAATCGAAGCACAGTGTGGGGGGGTAAGCCAGGGATATTTACCTAAAGGTGATCTCAAACCCCGGGAGCAGCAGCCGAGAGCTCCTATACTGCGGCCATCTTGAGCCATGCAGAGGAAAGTTGGTAAGGAGAGTGAAAATTATGTGTTTTTTCATTTTAATTTCCCTAGGAAATATAGCGTTTGCCTACAGACCGACTTGGCAGGAAAGTAGTACTTTACTCAGAAAGCGTGCTTCCATTGGTTCCGTGTGAATTCATTCAGTAGTTTTTAAAACTGAAGTGTTTACAAAGTTGGGCTTGAAAGGGTTACGACTTTTGGTCTTCTTGGCCTTCCTAATCATGGAGTATTTTCAGATCTGATATGCGGATATCTGCGAATCCAAACTTTTAAAAAACAATCAAATCTGATTGGATGAGGGAGCCTCTTCTCTCATCATCCCTTTCAGATCTATGGTTGCATAGTTTCAACTGAGGATCCGAGTGCTCTGATTAGCTGGCCTCAAGCGAAACGGCACAGTCCCCACCCCCTAAAAAAAGATTCAAAGGCCACTTAGGGGGTAGAGTGAGTACACTGACCCCAGGCCCTAGTGGGGTATCGGCCCTCACAGAGCCATCCCCATGGTTTAAATGAAAAAAAAAAAAATGGTGTTGCAGTGTCCAAGGATCCTTTTTGGGATTTGTTGGATGTGGCCCTTTTTGCAGGTTTATCCCCAGACTTTTTTCCTTTTGCCTCCAATTTTTCTGACCCTCTTTTTGTTGGCTTTAGGACTCTGGGCACATTACCACTGCTGATCAGTGCTAAAGTGCATATGCTCTCTGTATAAATTGTATTGGTTTATCCATGATTGGCCTATCTGATTTACTGCTAATTTCCTAGTAAAGTACACTGTGTGTGCCCAGGGCCTGTAAATCAAATGCTACTAGTGGGCCTGTAGCACTGATTGTACCACCCACATGAGTAGCCCTGTAACCATGTCTCAGGCTTGTCACTGCAGTGTCTGCTAGTGTAGTTTTAAACTGCATTGTCGACCTGGCAATTGTCCCCACTTGCCAGGCTCAAACCTTCCCTTTTACTACATGTAAGGCACCCCTAAGGTAGGCCCAAGGTAGCCCCACAGGCAGGGTGCAGTGTATGTGAAAGTTAGGATATGTACTGGTGTGTTTACATATCCTGATAGTGAAATACTGCCAATTTTGTTTTTCACTAATACAATGACTATCTCTCCCAAAGGTTATCATCGGAGCTGCCTTGTAACATCTTACAAGTGTAACTTCCAATTGGGAAAAGATAGAGATTTGAAATTTGGGGTCTCTGAACTCACAATTTAAAAATACATCTTTTGGTGAAGTTGGTTTTTACATTGTGTGTTTGAAAATGCCACATTGTGTGGATTCTACTTTGTGTTCATGAGACAAACGCTACGGCACCTCTAAACAAGGAATTTATTTCCTTTTCATCGTAAGAGGCCAATTGATTTATTACAATTGCCCACATTTGCTATTTGAAGAAATTTACCTTGAAAGTATGAGTTCCTTCTCTATAATTTTACTATGGGGTCAGGAAATTACACAAGATCAACATTTGTCCTGAAGGTGCTCTCATTGACTTGACATAACGGAGAACGAAACGTCGACGGTTACCCCATCCTTCTTCTTTATTCATTGTTAATTAACTTATCTTGAGCTCTGAATCCTATGTTGAGGACAGTCTCACTACATTATTTAATGAAGATGGGCTGATATACACTGACAATCACGATATTTTTATATGTCTAACCTATATGTTCTTTTGTTGTCAATGTATGTTTGAATCTTTCGCTGTTGTTTCTGTACCACTACTTTTATGTTTTTTGAAATATAAATCAAATTTTCTTTTTTGATACACCCAGCTGTAATTAATTTACTTTCTAACTTTGTTGACGTTGATTTGAGATATTCCCATAAGTGCCATTAGATGTCACTTTATATATAAGATAAAGCTACTCAAAACTATATCCTCTAAATGAATCCCTTGTAGGCACTTTGACCTTTCTAACTTTTAGAAAGTGGGCATTTTCTTGCTTTACCATTCTGTGCCTCTGCCTGCCTGTGGAAGCCATGTCTGAGGGAGGGTGACATTTGGGCTGTTTGTGCATTCACTCTAGACAGTCCCACAAAGGGAGCTGGGGTGTGCCCTGCATATCCTGATGGCCATCACCAGGTTCCTGAGCTAGAGTGGTGGGAGGAGATGACAATGACACCTGAATAGGGCTGCGCCTGTCCTCACACACAGCAGTCACCGCCCCCCTGTAGTATGTCTGGAGCCAGGTCAGGGAAAGGCAGGGTCTTGAGCACTACAAAGACTTTTCTTTGAAGTGTGCCTACTTCAAAGACAGAAACTGGTATAAGTACTGGAGCTGTGACCCCACATCTTTGGAACACTTCTGGACTGATGACTCTGCCAAGAAGAAGAGCAGAAGAGCTGTCAGGAGGAGTACTGCCCCTTTGCTGTGTGTTGCTTTGCTGGGTTGGCCTGCAGTTGCTGCTTCTGACTGTGGGTAGGGAAAGAGCTTTTTGAATCCTGCTTTACCAAGGTTTTCCAAGGGCTTGTTTGTTTGCCTCCTGTTGGAAGTCTCAGGGCCATCAAAGACTTAATCTGCAGCTCCCCTGAACTCCACTGCTGGGAATTCTCACCTGCCAAATGGTGCAAAGTCCAGTTCTGGACCCTGGGAAGTTGTTTAGCTGCTTCAAGAACCGAAAATCCACGCATCGCCCTTCAGCGAATGTTTTTCATGACTCAGCACCGCCGTGTGGGAGAAGAATCCATGCATCGACGCAGTGCGGCCGGAGAATCCACGCAGCACCTGCCGTGTGGCTGAAAGATAACCGCAGCCTGAATCCTGTGTGCCGTGTCTCTAACGTCAGAGACACCCTCTCCGGCTTCGATGCAGGCCCTGCTGCGCGGCTGAAGAAATTGATGCATCGCCTGCTCGCGGCTGAGAGAATCCACGCAGTGCCTGTTTTGCCACCACCGCATCGATCCAACGCATCTGGATTTTACACGCATCATACCTGTGCGCCAAGTTTGCATCGACGCTGGGCTTCAGTAAGGAACCGAGGCTGCATGTCTGGAGAAACGAAGCATCACCTCCCCTCACAGTAAGAAACCGACGCATCACCTCCTCTCACAGTAAGGAACCGACGCATAACCTCCCCTGTGTAGCAGTAAGGAACCTACGCATCCCCTCCCCTGGGAGCAAAGAACCGATGCATCACCTTCCCAGAGTGTAAGGAACAAACGCTTTGCTTTGTTTTCCAACGCCTCACCTCCCCTGCGCCTGTTTTCTTCTTTGCTTTTGCCGGATCCCAGGTACTTTGTGCTAAAAGGTTACACATACATAGTTTTATATGGACTGAACTGTTTTGAACCTTTTGAAAGGGATATTTTGATGTATGTGTTACAATGATGAATAATGCGCAGGCAAGTCTTGTAGAAAAGGTTGTTGATTTATTCTTGAGATTACTTCTTAGGTTACAGGTTACAGGATGATAGTCAGATCCATATATATGCCCCACCAGGAGCAGCCTCCTCGCTGCTCAGCCCTTCCATACCAACTTATTCTCCCTTCAACACAAACACTCTGAACATTCCGATGACCTCACCATTGGCTGAGCAGCAAGGCAGAGAACCTCAATAGGGAGGATGCATTAAGTAACAAGTACATTATAACACATCTCCCCCCTTATAATGATCATAAACAATCAAATGTATGAAGATGATAAAACACACATATGACAGCAAAGGAGGATGCATAAAACAACAAAAACATTATAACACATCTCCCCCCTTATAATGTTCATAAACAAACAAAGAACGCAAGATGATGAGATACATTCTTTAAAACAGTGGATGCTGATCCACCATAACTCACACTACAAACTACGGGTACCACAACACCACACCACACAGAGTACCCATCTCACCTCATACTAAAGCACAACACTGCGGCAGGACCAGGGATTATTAACCCTCTACTGCACTAACACACAGGGTATAATTACAACCCTAAAACAGTGGATACTAAACACCACTACGCCTCAAATTCAAGGCACAATATTAATGGCAGGACAGGTCTAACCTCAAAGAAAAAAGGATAAGACTCAACCCATACCAAAACAGGGTATCACTAAACCCAAAACACTCTCGAAAAATATTATGGGTATCCTTAAACCCAAAACAAACTCAGGGTATCTTTAAACCCAAAACACTCTCGAAACATACAATGGGTATCTTTAAACCCAAAACAAATTCAGGGTATATTTAAACCCAAAAAACTCTCGAAACATACTATGGGCATCTTTAACCCCAAAACAAATTCAGGGTATCTTTAAACCCAAAACACTCTCGAAACATACTATGGGCATCTTTAAACCCAAAACAAATTCAGGGTATCTTAAAACCCAAAACACTCTTGAAACATTCTATGGGTATCTTTAAACCCAAAACAAATTCAGGGTATCTTTAAACCCAAAACACTCCAAAAGGACAGTGATAAGGACAGAGAAAAAAAACATTAAAGCCTATCGAGCAAAAGTCATTTACCAACTTTCCCAAACATCAGTGTAGGCAGAATTCTTCAGAAAGTTATTCCAAATTCCACCACCCCACAACTTTGTACTAAGGCGAAAGACCTTGGATCGCACAGCAAAATACATGAGTGTACCACAGTCACAGAAATATTAAAGACACAAGACAGGCGCAAAAATAGCATCAAGAAACAACCACTCCACATGCAGCACACAGGTATTAGAAACAATAGCAAACAGAAAGTCTTTTACTCCGGTGAGCGATCTCTCACCCGAAATCCTCACCCATACTGAGTCCTTGTCAACGAGCTGCATGTTGCTGTCGCCACCCAAAACGCTGATGCACATAGTTCAATGCCGAACATTTCTCCAAAAGGGCACAGCGACGTCACCGGATACCTCCATATGCTTGATCAACGTTGTTGATGTACTTGCGATGAGCCACACATGCTATCCACCTTGCGCATTCTCGCGCCGCACTTGCCACATTGTAATAAGCTGGGAAAACGTGGTTGGCAACGTAAAGACTGTACACCAGCTTGGCAATAGCAGCTGCAGCCAAACACAAGATGGCTGCACGTAATGTACACCGTGCCGGATGGCTCACGGCACGTTTATGCTGCAGAGCGTCTCTCCACAGCCCAGGGCTTCCCAGAAACCACAACGTCACAGAGGCTCCCACGAAAGAACTGCAGGACTCCATCACAGGTAAGTGTGCCCGCGACGTGGGCAACACGCGCCTGATTTTCACATTTCAAAGTTGTGAGCAAACTGCCAATTTTCTAGGGGGTACATAGCATGAAAACACAACCCCCGAAAGTTCACACCAGCGCCGGGTATGTGGGCTTTCCATTCCAAATCTCACCCGAAACAGGAGCAAACTGTGGGGGAACAATCATGCACCAACTGCCCACACGACAGATAGGCTTCACCAGGGTCCATTGTAGTCAAACATTCCTCCCTGGGAGACGTTTCCAAAGCTTGTAACTTCAATATTGGCGCCTGCCTCGACACGCCGGCAGTAGACATCCAGCCGCCCACCGTGCACAGCAGAGCGCTTGGTGCTCCTCTCGGTGGGCGATAGTCACACTTAGGGCCATTCACCCCCCCCGGGCACACTTCGCCTCGCTGCACCCACTTCTCAATGGGCTCACCTTTCACCTGCCAGGCCGTCACTGCATGCGGGGTGGGCTCCCGCCCCCAGGCTGCAGGCTATCCAGGTGATAAGGGACACCATAAAGAGGTTGTAGGAATGTCACTTTGCGGAAGAGGAACACCTTCTCACAAACGCTCTACCGCGCAAATGCAGAGAAAATACTTTATTCCTCAAGGCTGTTAGCTGTTAGGCTTGTTACTCGTTTGGAGAACTCCCCGTGATGGAGACACTCACACAAGTCCATCATTAACTGGCACGTCCACGATGGGGCCGACCGATCTTCTGGTCACTGGTGGGGCTCAGGACTGCCAGCTAGCTTCTTTCAATTGCGCTTCTTCAGTTTCTATTCGTAGGTATCATAGGTACCAGTCCATTCAAGGTAGCTCACGCAGGTTCTTTCAGTATCGTCGCCAGTGTTACAATGATGAATAATGCGCAGGCAAGTCTTGAAGAAAAGGTTGTTGATTTATTCTTGAGATTACTTCTTAGGTTACAGGTTACAGGATGATAGTCAGATCCATATATGTGCCCCACCAGGAGCAGCCTCCTCGCTGCTCAGCCCTTCCACTCCAACTGATTCTCCCTTCAACACAAACACTCTGAACATTCCGATGACCTCACCATTGGCTGAGCAGCAAGGCAGAGAACCTCAATAGGGAGGATGCATTAAGTAACAAGTACATTATAACAGTATGTATGTTGGATTTTTGTTGTTTTGGTCTTGCTTTGATTAGATAAATATTGGCCATTTTGTCTTGACTGCTGTGGTGTAATTTTGTGGCGTTTTCACTGTGTTACTGTATATGTGCACAAATGCTTTACACCTCTGTAGTTTAGCCTGACTGCTCTGTGCCAAGCTACCAGAGGGTGAGCACAGGCAAACTTAGGTGTATACTTTACTCATTCTGACTAGAGTGAAGGTTCTTGCCTGTACAGCTTGCAAACCGACTGACAAACAGAAACCCAATTTCTAACAGGATTTGTGGAACCTTCACACTTAAAATGGCACCCGGTTTCCACAGTAGTGATATGGGTACCGCAGACCCCATGTGCCACTTTAAGTATCAAAGTTCTGCGACTCCCAAAAAGAATCCATAGACTGGGTGTGTGGCTTGGCCAGGCCAGATGGCGGACGCATGACAGCAGTACTCCCGACTCACCAAATTTATCCTGTTTTAATATCGTCACCCAGAGGTGCCATCAGCGATCACCCACAAGCATAAATGAGCCCTGACTGCCCGTGGGCCCATCGGTGATCGAATGGGCTGATAAGGAGAAACACTGGGTGAGATAGTCGTGGCAATCCAAGAAAGCAGTGCAGCCTCATAGGCAAGAGATGGGACCCGAACAGCCTGGTGAGTCGAGGAACACAGTGGAGGCAGTGAAGTACCAAAGAAACTCCCACTAAGGGGTCATGACGGCCAATCGCCCGCGCCTGAGCTGGTCCCCTTGGGTGAAGCAATGGGGCCCACCGAGCCTGGAAAACACAGGACCCCACCCGCAGAAGATGAAAATGTGACCGGAGCATAGTGGAAGAGGAGACCCCAGCCGCTCTGGAAATAAGGACCTGCAGAGTGTTCCCTGCTCTGGCTCACAGTGAGTGCAGCACCACAAGCTCCCCCACTCCCTCCATGCTTGCTACTGGAGCTGGGCTATAACAAGGGCGCTGCAGCACCAAAGAGAGACACGGGATGCAGGTATCGGAACATCCGAGAGTGCAACAAATGCTTACCAAAGTTTTAGGCCTGGGGGACCATATAAGACACCACTGCTTGCCAGAGCAGTGAGTGACACCCCACAGACTGGACCCTGGGGGAGGTGGAGTCTGCTGCCATCAATGGGGGGGGGGAGGTTGAGGCCACACAAGCCCATACACCCTTCTGTCCTGGGGATCTGGGCTGGCCCCGCGGAATGAGTCACAGGCGTGGACCAAATTAGGGAACACCACACAGCTACTGTAGTCTTTGGATCCCCATAGAGCTTGCCCAGTGGGTCTGCACACCAATGGGGCCCTGGGGATAGTCCACCGGAATCCGGTACAGAAGTGCAAGTTATCACGAAGAGAGCCCACAGCGCCCCACTAATACAGGACAGATAAAGTAAAACGACTACTCCAGGGTGGACAGGATCCCCAGCTCTGGTCCACCATGGCAAGCCCGCAGCCCACGACTGTCACCATGGGTAAAATGACGCATAAGGCTGCTTACGATGGGGGTGCAAAGAAAGGATCCCAAGACAATCATAGGAGCGAGGGGACTATGACACCTACATCACTGGTACAAAATGCAGATAGAAAAACCATAACAGCAGACTGCCTTGATACGATATTACAGGACATCCGAGACTACCGAACGGCCCTGGAACAGAAAATGGACGCAAAAATAATTGATGTGGGCCTGTTGCGAGCAGACCATAGGAAACTCTCTGATAGTGTGGAGGAAACTGAATCCACTCTCTCTGAGAACAACAGTGGCCGTGCTACAACTCGAGGTTATGGAAATGCAACAAGAATTACAAAAACTGTAGGACAAGGCAAATGACGCTGAAGGGAGATCCCGCCACAATAATATCATGGTAGTAGGCCTACTGGAACAGACGGAGGGTCCTTCATCTGAACTGTTCATGGAGGACTGGTTACCTAACACAGTACTCACGAACATTCAGTCCAAGTTTTTTACAGTGGAGAGAATGCACAGAGTGCCAGCCAAACAGCCCTTGTCGGATGCTCTGCTGGGACCAATAGTGGCCAGATTATTGAAGGTTTAGAGACCAGGGCAACATTTTACAAAGGGCTTGCGCCCACCACCAATGTGACTTAACAGGCCAGAAAGGGCACGTTTTTCCTGACCATACAACCATGGTATAGAAGAAATCACAAAGCTTTTTGGCAGAAACGCTAAGAGTCTTGGGGATAACTTACGGTTTGCTATACCATGGGAAGCTGAGAGTCACATTGAACAATATGTACTTCTTCTAAAGAATTACATTACCTTTTGGTATAAGTGTGCCATGTTTTATCATTCCTATGTCTGGTCTCTCATGTGTGCTTGTACTCTATACACTGTAAATAACTGTTGCATCATGCGAGGGACACAAAAAGTAGAAAAAGACATAATGGGAGGGATAGCGATTATATTCACGATTAATGAAATTAATGTCATTGATTTGCTATTGCAGATTTTTAGGTGTAGATTGTAGCTTGTTTTAAGCCTGTGCATATAATAACCATAGGTCTGGTCTATGGGATAGATATGGACAATATGGGTTTGCCTGCTTTTCTGAATACAAAAAACAGTTGTTTAAACATTACCAGACGCCGGTTATTGAAAATGAAATTCTAGAATGGTAGGCTGAATTAATGTACACATGATCTGACACCGGTTAGTGAAAACAAAATTTTAAGACGATAGTCTGAATTATTGTTAGTATTGCGTCACGTTATATTCAAATGAGCACCAGTGGATAGTGCAAGATGGCTCTCCTTGTGGCGGTAGAGGTTACAAACATTTTACAACAGTATGGTTTTTCTATGCAGAACGAGAGGCTAATTGCTGTCTGGAGCTAATTGCCAAGAAAATTTGGGAACTCTATAAACTCAGTCTGGAAAAGGAAATCCTATGGTAACTTTGAGGGTTTAATCCAAAAGGTGCCCCACTTAGGTTTTATTTTAAAAGATACTGTGGCACTTCTCTGATGCTTTAAGATGGCGCTGTCTTTGATCTTTGAGCCAAAAAAAGGAGGTGCTTGTCAATGGCGCACATTTTAGATGAAAGTTAGGCTGCTAAGATATGTGTTACAACCACTTCAAGATGGCGCTACAATGTTAGTTCTAGCATGTACGCTCCAGATGGAAATCCTTTTTGAGTGGTCAAAGGACGTTTAAAAGAGGAAATTGATAACGAGGCAACTCTTTGGCACTTCAAAACAAAGACTCATGGGCTAGAGGCCGCACACGGGTAGGTGAACTTTTGTTTGTTTTATTCGCGGTATCTCTAAATTAGAACTTATGAGCAAGACCTTGCACCAGGGCATGTGAACTCCAGCACCTCAGGAGCACTCCTTGTGAACTGTTGTTTGTTATGACAGTGGTTTTGTTTTATTCGCGGTATCTCTAAATTAGAACTTATGGGGAAGACCTTGCATAGGAGTATGAGAACTCCAGCATCTTTGCATTATTTTTTTGGTTGATTTATTCGTTATTCACACTGGGTATTTACGCGTATTTCGGAATTTTAATATTTTAGAACTGCCATCTAGATGGTATAGAAAGCAAGATTGTAAACAAACTAGATAGCACAATAGTTGCCAAACTAGGTATAATATTCTTGTTAAATGCTCACAAATTCTTACTTTGGTTTTCACACACACTTGTGATTACAGCATTCCGGCATATTGAGAACATTCTATCATGAGAATGTGTCCAATTGGCTATTTCAGGATCAGATGAATAGATTACTGCAGACTTGTGATCTTATAATATGCGTGAACGATAAGGTAAATACCCTACTGATTGCGCTTTTCAAAAAAACATACACCTATTATATTCACAGCCTTACGGTGCAATGTGGTGCTTTTTAGTGTGCTGAAGTAAAGGAAGGAGCTATGAAAAATTAAGTCATAGCGAATTTTATGAAATCTGTTTTCAATTTATTAAATTAGCCAGGCCCAAATGTTCTTAATTCTACTTCGAAGAATAATTAAACTTGTAAAAGCAATGTTTCGAACCTGATTGGTGCTGGGTTTATGAGCATTACATGTATATAATAATATGAAATAATGCACATTACTATACACAAAGTATTTGGAAATGATATCTCTTCTCTAGATACTCTTTTTGATCTTGTATTGGACTTGCCTGCCAATTTATTTGTCAGACCATCTCTTATGTTTCTGTGTGAGTGAAATCAACAATTTATGTTGTGGTCTTAATATGTAATTATGGGCTTTTTTAATATTTTGTAATTTTGTACATTGCAGCCCTGATGAAGCTCTTGTCTGAGCGAAATGTGTTGGCTATCTTGGGTGTTTTATTATGAAGAGACAACTAATAAAGAACTGCTTTTAACAACACCAGCTGGAAATCTCTCGAGCCTTATTGCTTGGACTAAACAAACACCACAGAAACCTGTGGGGGCCATCCAGCTACACACGGGTCAAATAGCTGCGACACAGAAAGAAATGAACAGTGCATTTGCTAATTATTACAAAACAACATGCACAACATCAGTGACCCTACAGGATGCTCACATCTACAAATTCCTATCTCAGGACCAGCTCCTGCGACTCACAACCACGCAAGTCATGTATCTGGATGCAGATCGGAATCGGAACCACAGAAAGTGAAGGTGGCCATAGACCAATTAGCAAGAGAGAAAACATTGGGGTTGGATGGTCTACCCCCTGAATTTTACACCACTTATCGGTCCAAACTAGCACCTAAACTACACCAAATGTACACAGAGGCACTACGCACATGACTACTGGAGGCTACTATCGCGGTACTGCCTACATCTGACTCAGACCCCTTCGATTGTCCATTCATATTGACCACTCTCATTATTAAGTGCGGAATATAGGATTTTAGGGAAGATCATCATGAACAGGCACCTTTCTCATTTTCTACAGTAGTGCACCCGGATCAATGCAGTTTTGTCCTGGGACGCAACACACGTCAATATTCATCGCCTACTTCACATAACGTAATTGGTAGAGATCAACAAGGCCGTTGACACCTTAATGCGGCCATATCTGTTTGAGGTGCTATCTGCAATGGGGATTAGAGGTGGCATTCTGAAGAGAATATACTTGCTATACTCGAAACCACAGGCCAGGGTGGGCAAGGACAGAGTCTATTTGGACAGATGGCAACTACAACGTGGCACCCGACAGGGGTTCCCCTTGCCCCTGATCTAGTTTGTTCTTGCTCTAGAACCACTGTTGTGCTTTTTGTGAGTTAGGGGCATGGAATGGCGGATCCCACTGGGAAGCAGGTATCATGCGGCGGCATGGTATGCAGGCAATGCATTACTATTTCTGAGTGACATGTAGAGAACACTACCCCATTTGAACTGATACTGACCTAATCTGGGTAGGTGTCGGGACTCAAAGTCAATTGGGGAAAAATCCTGTTTATATAAGCTGAAATTGCCACCTTCGGTGGACAGTCCACTATATATCAGACGCGCTGAATTGGGAACCCATCACTTTTAAATATCTGTGGATCCAGATTTACCACACAGCCATGTACTTGAAAGATGGTAATCTTGATGAATGTTTCACAAGAGTGCGCAACGCTCTCCAGTTTTGGCTCCGATCGGCCGGCTGGCTATCATAAAAATTATTGTTCTCCCCCGTCTATTAAGGTTCTTTATGGCGCTACCACTGAGTTTGCTGAAATCATTCTTTCACGAACTGGGATCATTATTTTAAAAACTGATATGGTGGGCTCAGCTCAGGCGTCTAGCAAATGACCAAGCCATGCACAAATACTCTGCCTCGTGCGCAGCAGTTAAGGTTTGAATGCAGGATGGGGAAATCTATCCTGAAAAAACCTACCCGCAGTAGGTTGGTGACTGCACAGTGCAGCTGGCTGAACTCAGAGCTCTGATTCTGGCACTTGAGAAGATGGATCCCGGATTCTCCACTCTCACAGTGTGTGTATCGTATTATTGTGTCCAGTCTTATAACAAGTACTTACACTATTGGAGACAGAATGTTATGTTATAACAATTTATAGAGCGCACAAATACCAACAAAGGTGTCTGGGCACTACCTACTCCTGGAACAAGACAGAGTGAGAGGAAACAGTTAAAGGGGACTTAATTATTAAAAAGGCAGGTTTTTATTTTTTTCCTGAACATTAATAGGGAAGGCATGTCTCTAATCTGAAAAGGAAGAGAATTCCAGAGTTTAGCAGTAGCCACCACAAAGCTTCCGTCATCCCAGTTGGATCTATATGTTCTGGGAACACCCAGTAGATTTTCGCTGGCCGAGCGCAGTGACCTGCTCAGGATGTAAATCTTTAACGATTTCTTCAGAAATTCGGGTCCTATATTATGTGTGGCTTTATAGAATGAGTTCAGAGTTCAGAGATTCCAAAGGGTACACAATAAAGCACAAGATGCTTTGGGGACAGGTGGCTAAGCTAAAATCATGCTTGCCACAGACTCATGTCATTCATACCTTGTGTCATCAGCGTGCAGGGATTCATGTTGCAAGTATTTCTATGGCTGACAAAGCCGCAGAAGCAGCAATGCAAACTGCTGCTGTCACTGCGATTACTCGTTCAAGTACGAGGATAGATGGAGACCTATATAAAGACTGTCAACGCTGCATGCAAAGGCACCCACCTGCCGAAAGGCATTCCAACAAAATAATCCAACCAGTTAAGTGCGCGAAACATACCATTTGTTCATATTCCTGGAGTGGGGGATAGAGTAATACCAAATTCAGACCGCAGGTAAGGTTTAATCCTAGCAGCACATGAGGACCTAGTATCTCCACACGCAGGGGTGGCAGCTACAATTTCATTATTGCAGCAACGCTATTGGAGGCCAGGTCTACACAAACAAACAAAGGACTTTGTCCTTAAATGCGACATCTGCCAGCAGATGAAGGGTTCCACCATAGCACGCCCACCACGGGCACCTCTATTGATCTCAGACAAAACTCTTGCTGTGTTTATCTGGACCACTGCGGCCCCTGACAATCAGTTGGGGCTTACAAATACATCTTTGTTGCAGTGGATTTCTGCTCTCGATTTCTATGGGATTGGCCACAGCAATCAGCTGATGCCCGAACTGTTATAAAAGACATGCAAGTCTTCATTGGGACATACGCAGTAACCACATTCCATTCGGACCAGGGTTTGGCGTTTGTCTCTAAAACTTACAGAGACAGCATGGGAAAATTGGGTGTGACTGTGCGGTATTCCTCCCCCTAGCATCCAGAGTGAAACGCTGTATTGGAAAGGAAGAACCGGGACTTAAAGCAGTCTTTAACAGCTAGGGTAGTAGGTTCAGGTTGCAGTTGGGCCCACTACCTATATGGGGTCAAGAGAGCCCTAAATCTGCCTAGAAAATCTCTGGGTGGCCAGACTCAACACCAAGTCCTGGTTCGGGTTAAGATGTGTGTTCCAGACCTCGACAGTCCCAGCACAGTGGTGGCTGAAACACCTTTTGACATCAATGAACATTTGGATGTGTTACAGGGACTGAACAGTTTCCGGGACGCACAGAGCAACGTCCTAGTAAAATGTACCGCTGTTACGTGCCCGGGTTAGGCCCATGTAGCGAAGCTGCTCATTTCTTACATTGTCCTCTTTTTCACAATAACATTCCTGCTGTGACCTTTATGCACATACTCACGTGCATGACAATGTTGGATTAGTTTCTCTGAAACTACTTCTGTTTACATATCTGGCTTCTCACAACATTATCTCGATGTCTCGAACACCAAGTACCAGGCCTTTATGCACAAATGTACAAAGTCATTCTATCTTCATCCACAGTGGGGCAGGGCTATCTACATATCCATAACATTAGCTATCGTGACTTCTGCCTCACTGCCCAGCATCTCCACTGCCCATTCCTCATTCAGAAGCAGAGTCCCCAGTAGCCTAGGCATGCCTTATTTTAATGATGATGGATTAAACCCAGATCAGTTGACTGGGGTGAGTGTTTGATTTGCTCTAACGCTCCGTCCATCATCCCCTTTGGTATCGCTTTGTTCCCCCTAAGTTGGCAGGGTATGCCCAGACGTACCCTTGCTCACTTTGCCACTGGATTCAAGATAGCCTGGCTGATGAGGGTTTTGAACCCGTAACCGGTCCCAGGATGCTTGTTTCCGGTCCAGGGAAGACATGGCTTGGCAGTTCGGGCTGGACTGTTCCCATGAGGCACAGGGTCAGACCGATTTGCATATGGCCATGTCTGAACTGGGGTGGTGGAGTGAGCTAAAGAATGATGATGGATTAAACCCAGATCAGTTGACTGGGGGTGAGTGTTTGATTTGCTCTAACGCTCCGTCCATCATCCCCTTTGGTATCGCTTTGTTCGCCCTAAGTTGGCAGGGTATGCCCAGACGTGGGTCCCTTGCTCACTTTGCCACTGGATTCAAGATAGCCTGGCTGATGAGGGTTTTGAACCCGAAACCGGTCCCAGGATGCTTGTTTCCAGTCCAGGAAGACATGGCTTGGCAGTTCGGGCTGGACTGTTCCCATGAGGCACAGGGTCAGACCGATTTGCATATGGCCATGTCTGAACTGGGGTGGTGGAGTGAGCTAAAGAATGATGATGGATTAAACCCAGATCAGTTGACTGGGGGTGAGTGTTTGATTTGCTCTAACGCTCCGTCCATCATCCCCTTTGGTATCGCTTTATTTTAATCCCAGCTACCTTTTTCTTATTGAACTGCGGTTTAGCGTTCTTAGGTTTGTCTTCGTTTTTAATGATGTAGTCTGATGATCGTTGTGATTCCTTCTTAGGCTTCACTGCTCTTCCGATCTGTGCTCTGACCATCCACCTTTCTCCAAACGTGTATCGGACGACTCCTGAAAGGAACTAGAGGAATGTGTATCAGTATCCTGATACCGGTCATGCTTTTTAATGTTATCACGGTTTCTAAAATTGTATTTCTTTTCAGTGGTTTCCTGTTAAGGATACCTGCCCCATGATTGTGTTTTGTTTTTATTTTTTTGTTTATTGTCCCATTTCTTCTTGGAAGAATCTGTAGCTGGCTTAGAGTTATCCTTTTCAGAAGTGCTCCTTACTTGTGGCTTCCCAGACCTGACTCCCATGTTATCTCTACCTAGCGTTGGTTTCCTAAATAATTTTAGGCTATTCCCGTTCCTGCTGGGCAGGAGTGAACTCCCTCAAGCGTTGGTGTATAGCTAACTCAGCTGCCTCCCCTTTTATGTTACTCAACATAATATCGATACTGCCGTAAAATTGCCCAACAGTTTCCTCCCTAAGTCCAGGGCAGGTGCTGCCCCATACTCATTCATAAACTGTTTCAGGTAAGACAGCCAGTGAAGGGGTACCATGAGTTCTGGTGTAAACGGCAGCGAAGACTGTACTCCAAGTGGCACAATCTTCCACCGAGGGAGCCATCCCCATTGGCAAGCAAATTGTTAATATTCTGTGTTTATCCTGTGGGCCCATATGTGGAAAACTACTTCAAGCTGGCTTGTTTTTTGTGCTATCCAGAACGGAATCTGCTCCCGACTGGTGAGATTCTTTCCCATAACGGCATTCAGCGTTTGTGGAGTGATACCTATGGTAGGCAATTGTGGTTGTGCAGCCTGAGCAGTCCGCGCAGGGTTAACCATGAGTGTTCGCATTATGAACTGTGTAAGGTTTCTGTAAATCTTTACTAGATCTTTGTATAGTGTACTTAATTTTGCTGCAACTAAATTAGCAAAGCTAGCATGCGTTTTTTTAGGAAAAAATGTGGATTGCTCCAACCGTCAACGACTCTGAAAAGACTACAATCCATTTTAGGATTTTTACATTTTGGCAGAACTTACATTTTGGATTACGCAGAACGGGTGAAACCGTTCTACAATTTAATTTGACCTGATTTTCCAATCGCATATTGGACACAGGAACATACCAACAATTTTACGTTCCGTACAAGCTTATATGATAGCTTCCAAACATTTACACACAAACGTGTCAACACGACCAACCTGGTGATCCGTGTAGTCGCTGGCCATACCGGGTACACCTATATCACTTTCAACTAAGGTGATACAGTACCTATAGCATACAACTCACATTGAGTTTTGCACCCACTGAGAAAATTCTCACAGCAGTACAGACTGATGTGGTGAGAGAGTGAGCACTAGCTCACGGAAAATGCATAATTGTTGTTACCCCGGTACCGACATTAGAGGCTGTTACCAAAGCGAGTGTTCCACATGCCAAAGCATTACATGCAAGATGGATTCAATGAGCTAACTCTCTCACTGCAACAGATGTAGATGACAAGTTTGATTCTACATTACAAACACAAGCATTTTTCAGTACAAACAAGAATATCCTCTGCCAATTTAAATAATGCCTCTAGATTGATATGACTACATAATCTACACCGATGGTTCTCCTCAGCCTGCCGTAGGGACAAGACACCGATATTCCACGGCGTGCGCAATCATAAAGGGGCACATGCATGACGGAAAGTTATGTACTGAACAAACACACATGCAGTCCCTAGGGGACTGTACAGCGCAGCTGGCAGATCTCAAAGCTCTGATACTGGCACTACAAAATACAGTTCATGGATTCCCCACACTTATAGTGTGTGATTCGTATTATTGTGTCCAGTCATATAATGAATATCTGCACTATTGGGGTCAAAATGGATTTCGAGATTCCAAGGGTTGCACAATCAAGCACAAGATGCTTTGGGAACAGGTGGCAAAGCTGAAAGAATGCTTGCCACGGGCTCATGTTATCCACAAATTGAGTCATCAATGTGTTGATGTTCACGTTGTAGGGAATTCCATGGCTGATGAATCCGCAAAGGCAACAGTTCGCACTGATGCTGTTGCTGCAATCACTTGTTCTAGTACGAGATTAGACAGAGACATTATGGGGGCTGTCAATACTGCTCAAAACAACACACACCTGCCGAAAGACTTTCCATTAAAGTATTCCTACAAGTTAGATACACAAAATATTCCTTATGCTTAGATTCCAGGAGTGGGGGATGGACTCATACCTAACACTGATCGCACATTGGGTTTAATACTAGCTGCAAATGAGGGTCTGTGTTCAGCACACACAGGGGTTACTGCTACAATTTCATTATTGAAGCAGTGCTATTGGTGGCCTGGTCTAACAAAACATACCAAGGACTTTGTCCTTAAATGTGACATCTGCCAGCAGATGAAGGGTTCCACCATAGCACGTCCTCCACAGACACCTCTATTGATTTCAGACAAGACTCTTGCAGTTGTCTATTGGGATCACTGCGGCCCTTTACACTCAGACAGGGCTTACAAGTTCATATTGGTGGCAGTGGATTCATGCTCCAGATTCCTGTGGGTTTGGCCACAGCGGTCGGCTGACGCCCAAATTGTTATAAAGGATTTGAGAGTCTTTATCAAGACTTATGCAATTGGCACATTACATTCCAACCAGAGTCCAGCGTTTAGCTCTTGGGCTTACAAAAAAGCCATGGGAAGTTTGGGTGTGACCGTGCAATACTCCTCCCTCTATCATCCCGAGGGAAATTCGATAGTTGAGTGGAAAAACCATGACTTAAAGCAGTCCTTTACAGCAAGGATATTAGGCTCGGGTCGCAGTTGGGTCAATCAATAACATGCCAAGAATATCCCTGGATGGTCGTACTCCATATTAAATCCTGTTTGGAGTGAGAATGTGGATCCCAGACCTCGATAATGTCAGAGCAGTGGCGGCGGAAACACCATTTGACATGAACTAAATGAATTCTGGGGCGCACAAAGCAACGTTCAAGTGAAACGCACTGCCACTGGAGAAGTGAAGATCGTTCCGGCAAGATCTGGCTGGGTCCCGAAAATTGGGGATCTGGTCAGGGAAAAGATTGTGGACAAGAAAGTATTTGGGCCACCTTATAGAGCACCTGTACCTGTCCTGGCTGTCAAACATACCAGAACTGTACTTCTTCTGCCTCTTGCCGGTTGGCGAGACAAAAGCATCTTTTCACACAACACAGTGAGAATTCACTAGATTCCATGACTCGAAATGGTTCCTACAATTCATCAGACCCTAATTGGAAGGGATGGTTGGTTTGCCCTGTGGACACTAATGAGTGTCAGTCTAGGTTTCTGGGCAATGCCGAAGGGTTTAAAGTAAATAGGCCTGACCAGCGATATGTACAATCAGAACATCGTGGTGGTGACATCATATAGTGTTGGAAAGTTGTGCCTTAATTGGCTAAAAACCGCAACACTTTCTCAGGTGAAACAACACTTGTCCCTTCTTTCTGGTGACATGGATCTCAAGGATTTCTTCTTAAGTCCCCGGAACCCACGCCAAAAGCGCTTCTTGTTTGCAATATACAATGAGCTGTGGAAAGTTTCTCAACAAGAATCTGCTGAGAGACTGCATGAGATTGATAGGGTTAACTTTGGCTGTGGTTGACAACGGTATGATCACATTAGCATCCAGAATATATTCACTGGGCAACATAGTATCTTCTGCAATTGACATAATACAGCAGGGCATGTCTATTTTACAGCATGGACAATCCCAACTACAGTCAATTGTATTATTAAGCTGGGCATTGCAATCATTATGTTCTGGCCACATGCTGTGGCGTTATATCAACAGCACAAGTATGTTTTCTGCATGAGAACTGACCAAAAGGCAGATATTAATGTCACAAAGAGATGCAAAATATACCACGTTACACATTGAAAAGTTAGACCAATTACCTTTCACCATGGCTGAGACACCATCCACAGGCTGGATAATCCATGGTTCCATCACCCTACCGGTCACGACTTTCCAATTCCAATATTGTCTACAATACCACCAAGTAGGCAGATATGAAGTGCTAGGAGAAGGTTATGTGCATGAATACTGGGAATTACCATTCATGTTTAGATGCAGTAGTGGGGACACAGACGTTTTCCTTAGTGGCTCCGATTGTGAGGATGCTTTGAGCGGGTCCTTAGTATGCAAGGACATTTCACTTCATGGGGCATGCAATGCTTCAGTCATGAACTTGTCAAGTTATCTGAAGGGTTCCCTGGCTGCCGTGATTCAACCTGTTTTCAAGCTGCTCTCGAATGGGAGCTATTTGATGCTGAATTATCAAGGTTGCTGCGTGAAGGAACCAGGCATCACTTATCTGGTAATGGTTAATTCCATAGTCAATTGTTGCACACAAGTACTGTTTCCACCTGCCCACACATTTAGGGAGGCAACGCTATGGCCTTAGATAAATGTTTCCAACATACGCTTTGATTCTCTGAGCAAATTGTAAGCCATGCTTTTTCAAAAAGATGTGGCCTTAACATCAGCCAGAGAGACGTTTGATCTCCAGGTTGCATGGTCCTCGTCCGAGAAACAGATGCTACTCCATACTAACTTCCAGCTGCATTTTGAGGAGCTGTTCCATCGTATCTTTAATATGTCTGAAACGAAGTGAATAGCACACTTTTTAAAATGTATTGATTCTGGACTGGTTAGCACCTTTCAAATGATTTTTGGGGTTATTCCATCTTTCATACACTCCGTGTTGGGAAGTGTTTTGAAGGGTCTCCTGCTTCTTGTGGCGGGAATTCTGATTTGAATTTTTCTGCTCCGCAATGGACATCCCAGTACAACCCGGAATGGAGACAGCACTGGCTGTGCTACAATGCTGTGAGCGCATGATAAACTGCTTCAGCACACCTTGGCTTCGAAAACTGAATGAGCACTGCTTCTTGTCTTTCAGGCCTGTTTGGCTTCACTGCGTACAACCTGGATTCCACTACTTGCTTTGCAGCCATGAATGCGTACTGGATCTATGTCTCGGATCGCAATCGGTTGCACCACTGGGCATTGAAGTACGATTGGACCCCTTAAACGCCCATGGGCATTGTTGTCCCCAGCTTATTCCACTGCTGATGAATGCATTCTTCGAGCCACCCTGGGATGCTTTGGCTCCTAGTGAACTAGATACCGGCTCTGCGATACGTTCACAGGATGCAGTCCCTCCCTCAGCGGCTGCTATGGGAATTGGATGGAACCACCTTTGCTCCATAAACCTGCTTCGTGGTGTGCCTCTGGGAACGTCATCTGCGGTTGCTGGCAACAGCAATGTTGCGTCTACCACTCGGAACACTTGAACAATTGGCTTTTCCGTGTGGTGGGAACTATTAGGCCCGTTTTTTAAACAAAATGGTTCAAAACAATATTTTTTTCTGCTTTTCTAGGCACCATGGCTTTCTGAGTGCTTGGAGTTCTAAACAGTATAATGACTTTTAATGGCTTTTATGAATATTTTTGAAGGGAAGCTTGCTTTTAGATGATTTAAAAAACTGTTTTAGACCTTTTTTTTGTTTAAATATTGTTATGGCATGCTGCCTTTCGAGATAGCTTTTATATTGACCCTTAGTATGAGAGTGGGTGTTATGTGCATGGGTTAAGCCCACGTAGCAAAGCTGCTCATTTCTTACATTGTCCTCTTTTTCACAATAACCTTACTGCTGTGACCTTTTGCACATATTCGCGTGCGTGACAATGTTGGATTAGTTTCTCTGAAACTACTTCTGTTTACACATCTGGCTTCGCATAACATTATCATGATGACTCAACAAAAACAAGTACAAGGCCTTTACACACAAATGTACAAATGTCATTCTGTCTTCATCCACGGGGCGACAGGGCTATCTACATATCCATAACATTGCTAATCTACACGTACATCGCAAGGATGTTTTTATTATAAATAATCAGCATCTCATAGGATTAGCAGAGGAGGCACTTCAGCTGACACTGAGGGTCCCTGCATGCTGAGACTTCACCATGCAGTGGTCTGGCATCTCCGTGAGGGGTGTCCAGTTCATGACCAAGATGGGGCCCTACATTCTCTCCTGCCAGGTAATGGGGTTGGATCGTCCCATTGGGTGATTCTTGGCTTCACACCTACACACACCCTAGGGACACACAGAGTAGGCTTTGCATAGTAGGAGTACACCTGATTAATACCTTGCCTTATATGCCTGCATATATACAATGTTTTGCACCATGGTAGAACTGTATTTACTCTTTTGGTGCTTGTAATCACTTTCATCTGCTTCTTTCTACTGATTATCGCAGCACATGTATTTTATACAAGAATAACGTTGATTCATGAAATACATTGAAAACGTCCCAGTGTGTATTGTCTGTATATTTCTCTGAGAACAAAAGAGCATGAGTGACTGAGCAAGAGGTTCTGATGGATCACCACGATCCCTGAGGGGACAGGGTTTGTCATGTTCAGTGGTTGGCAGAAACTAATCGCTCCCTGGTAGGGTTAAGGGAGCTTATGGTGGCACTGTGAGCTAGCTGGCCTCTAGGCCAACATATCCTGCAGAGCTGCTTGGAATCAGTCTGGGCACCTCACCCAAAGTTTATGTTGTCCAACAAACGTGCAGATCCTGTGGATTAGTGGGAACAACACGACATCACCACTGAAGGAAGTGAAGGAAACACCAGCAACTCCTGGTTGGATTCCAAAGATCGGTGTACTAGTCCAGGAGAAGATTGTGGACAAAAAAGAATTTGGGCCATCCTACAGAGCATCTGTACCTGTCCTGGCTGTTGAAGGTACCAGAACTGTACTTCTACAGCCCCTTGCTAGCTGCGAAAACAAGAGATTTGCGCCAAAAGATCTTGTCAAATCACATTATGTGGCTGGGTCTACATAGTATGCCATGCAGGCTCCTGGGTGGTTACCTGGCTCCTCTCACTACCCTACAGGAAGTCCTACTGTAAGCTTTGATCAGCGATGAATGTTGTTCACCCTGGTTGGGGATAGCTAATAATGAAATGTCACTTCTACCTGCTACATCAACAACTACCATACAATCAACTTGTACGGAAACCCAGATTTCAGTTCTGAAACCCAACATGGATGGTGACTACATCAATATACCACAATTTGAGTCAACTTCCAGTCCTACACAGCCTTCAGAGCTGCCAAAGATAGATGGAAAAGCCTCAGGCTACTTTGTCTACTTTGATTACTTTTCTTCGGATTTGTCTGACCCACCTCTGCTTCTCCGAGGTGCAATGCGCGCATTCTACTTTTGACTAAAGAAGACGTACTTTGTTCCCACATGGCTATACCTCTGGATTACAATTTTGATACTTTTCCTCGTCCTTTAGATTGGGTTTGTGACAGTCTTTTTACAGCTTCTAAACGCATACTATCTCCCAAAATGCTCTGCTGTGCAACAGGTGAACTTGGTTTTAAAACTCCATTCTTCATCATACAAAGTGCAAAGAGACCTTTCCCTGGTGAACATTTCTGCTGTTCCGGATCCTGATGGAATTGTTTGGGATAGGGTATCGTATGATATATTTGGTCCAACTGAACTTTCGCAAATACCTTATGTATTTCGCATTTCTTTAAATTACATTATCACCCGAGTACTTTCTCTGATGACTGGGTCATTGATACGGTGCATAAATGCTAGACAATTTAGAGCATTCAACTGTTTTTAACTCTGATAATATGTATGATGGCACGACTGATTATGATGAAATGTTCTGTTTTCAACATTATGGTCACCATTTCTTCCATAAAGCGAGTACTCCACGTGCAGTATTTAATTACACACAATGGGAACACTGCCCTACACCACCACGGGATAGTTCAAAAACATTTGACAGAAGTTTGCATATTTTTCTTGCCACGATCCAGCTGACCCCGGTTCTTCTTATTATAAGCTTACACCATCACAAGCTAAGAAGAATATGCTAACTGATACCACACTGATTTATTCTGCATCTTTTCTTTATCAGTTGTCCACAAAAGAGTTTGACTTTTGGAGAGACACTGTAGATTTAAAATCGATTTGGGGAGCGAAAGATTGGGAGGTTCAGGGAAACAAGTCTTAATTTAGAGCATGCCTAATACCACATCAACAAAACTGTGCAGCAAACATGCTGTCTTGGCTGGTAATATAAAAGATTTAAACACTCCAAACATTCCCACTTTTGCACGTTTTGCGAACTTGCAGCAGTTCACAAATTACACAGAGGAAGCACTAGACACCAAGCTTTTGCCAAGGGCACATACAATTCATCAGGTACCAATCAGGAGGGAGGGTTATTGTGGCCATTAGACACTAACGGATGTCAGGCACGTTTCCTAGGTAACACAAAAGGGTTTAAGATCAGTAGGCCCGGCCTATGTTACGCGCAAAAACAACACTTGGAAGAGGTGGCAACTTACAGTGTTGGAAGTTATGCCTTGATTGGCTAAAAACCTCAACATTGTCTCAGGTGAAATAACACTTGTCCCATCTTTCTGATGACATGGGACTACAGTCTTTTTACTAGGTCCTCCTAAAAGTGCTTCCTGTATGCCATATACACTGAAGTGTGGAAGGTGTGACAGGGCTAATTTAGAAAGGGCTCTGGTAGTAGTTGATAATGGTATGACTACCTTGTCCACTAGGATATACTCTCTTGGTAAGATTGTGTCATCTGCAATAGACATCATACAGAGTGACATGTCTTCTTTACAACATGGGCAGTCACAGCTTAGATCGATCATGTTACTAAGCTGGACTCTTCAGACATTTCGCAATGGTCGAGTACCATGGCGACACATTTATGCCACTAGCTTGTTTTTTACCTTACAATCTCAGAAAACATCAAACCATCATGGCAAGAAAAAATGCAACATACACCATGTTACACATAGAGAAGTTACCATTCACTGTTGCAAAAACACATTCCGCGGATTGGATAATCCACTGCTTTATTTCTCTATCAATTTCGACATTTCACTTCAAATATTGTTTACAACACCATCAAGTAGGCAGATATGAAGCGCTAGGAGAAGGATATGTGCACGAGTCATGGATTTTACCTTTCAAATACCGCTGTAGAAATGGCGACACTGAAGTTTTTCTTAGCTGGACTGAAAGCAGGAGTACTTTAGGGTATTCCTTAGTGTGTAGGGAAGTTACGCTTCATGGCGCATGTAATGCGTCCATGCCAAATTTGCCTTGTTATCTGAAAGGTTCTCCAGCTGCTGTGATCCGTGCGGTTTTCAGATTAGTCTCTAATGGGAATTATTTGATGTTGAGTGATCGGGGTTGCTGTGGCATGAAACCGGGTGTTGCCTATCTTGTAACGGTTTCTGCGGTCGTGACCTGTTGTACCCAAGTACTGTTTCCACCTGCCACCACAATCACCGATGCAACACTTTGCCCTTCGATAAAGCTTTCAAAAGTGCACTTTCATGCTTTGAGCAGACTCAAAGCCCTATTGTTACAGAAGGATGTGGCCTTAACATTTGCAAAGGAGATACAGTCGCTACTCCGCACTAATTTCCCACTACATTTCGGGGAGCTTGTGCACCGCATTTTTAACATGTCTAGTACCGCCGGAGAAGCACATTTCATCATCTCAATTGGCTCTGGGTTGGTTAGCAACTTCCAGACAGTCTTCGGAGTTATTCCATCATTCATACACTCCGTGCTTGGAAGCGTCTTTGGAGGGCTTCTGATTGTCCTGTTCCTGGTTGTGGTGAACTGTGTTTTCAATTTTTCTGATCCGCAATGGAAGTCCCGCCATGAGGCCAAATGGAACTAGTGCTACCACAAATTTGCTCCTGTGTCGTGAATGCATGATACAGTGTTTTGTCGCACCCTTACTTCAGGAACTAGATAAACACTGGTTCTTGTTCTTTTGGCCTGTCTGGCTACACTGCGCGCAGCCCGTATTCCACTGTCTGCTGTGCACTTTCGAGACATATGCCTAGGAACGCAACTGGTTCAATCTCCGGACATTGGCCAACTGGTGGGTCCGTTAATGGCTCATTTGTAGTATTGTCCATCATGCTTGCTGTTGCTTCTGAATGCATTCTACGAGCACTCCTGGGATGCTTCTGCTCCTAGTGATCTGGATTTCGGCTCAGCTTCTGTGTATTCTTAACTGGCTGTTCCTCCTTCGCCTTCGGCTACTGTTGAGAAGGATGGACTGAAACATATTTGCTCGATGGCTCTGATCCCATGGGTGCCTTTGGAAACATCGTCTGTGGTTGCTAGGAACAACAATATTACGTCTACCTCTCGGAACACATAAACAACCTGGCAGTTTTGAGTCATGTTTTTTTTTTTTTATTTGGCCTTGTTTTTATATGTAAAATAGCTTTTTTCAATTTTACTTTTAGTACATCTTTTACAATTTTAATGTTTTTAAAGTGGCTTTCACTATGCTCTTTGCTATTAATGAAGCGTGATGCTTTTTTAGATTTTAGTTTTTTTTTATACTTATTTACCCTTATATTTTAGCATTGGTTAGGGATAGCTTTTTATCGTCTCACGTCCAAGGAGTGCATTTCACATGGTTAGGATAGCCCGAGTAGAAACACCTCTATTGTAGTTGCTCACATTTCTAACGTTGCCTTCTTGCTTAAACACCGCGACCATTGACATACATTTGCTTGCGTGTCTGTGCAGGAGAGTATACTCTGAGCGTGCATTGCTTACGTTTCCACTTCGTAGGCACACTATTACAATACCTTGAACATTCAGTACAAGGAATAAAGTTCACTGCTCAAATGTTGTTGTTTGGCTGGTAGGCGACAAAGCTATCACAATTGAATAAACAATAACAGCCTGACCGGGGCTTCGGCATGGCAGCATGTTTGATGTTTGTTATATAAACAGCACCACTTCCTTATTTAGATGAGAGGAGCATTTCGCTGGCATTGAGAAGTGACCCCTATGTAGAAATTCCAGCCCAGCTGATTCCTGTTTACCTCCGCGAGGGATGCGGCCCAGCTCTCTACCAAGTCGGGAGCTCTGATGACACTTGCCTGCAGGTAATATGAGTTAGGTCACCTGACAGGGATTTGGCAGATACAATCACCCTAGACAAACTAGGTTAGGAAGCGCTAGGTAGGAGTACATATAACACAGTACTTATATGCAAGCATATATTCTCTGTTAGACCATGATGGTTGAATTATTCTTCTTCACCATTCTCGTAATGTTAATTACGCTATTCTATTTCCTTCCATTAATTATTGCAGCGCATGTCTTTTATACAAGAATCACAATGCTTCAATAAATATTGAAATGCCTTGCTGAGTATTTCTTGTATAACTCTTTCGGTATGCATGAGTAACCAAACGAAAGGGTTCTAGATCTGTTACCACGATTCCTTGGG
Source organism: Calotriton arnoldi (assembly GCA_963921515.1). Classification (NCBI taxonomy): domain Eukaryota; kingdom Metazoa; phylum Chordata; class Amphibia; order Caudata; family Salamandridae; genus Calotriton; species Calotriton arnoldi. Next base: position 2,618,243 of record CAWUFW010001574.1, read on the forward strand.
GAGCCAGGGTTGTCATGTTCTGAGGGTGCATAATCCATCTGTTACCTGATTGGGTTTGGGGTACAGATGGTGCACTGTGAGCTAGCAGGACTACAGGCCAACATATCCTGAGGTTGTGTATCGAATCAATCTGGCACAATCTTGATGTGTATGTTGTCTAACAAATGTACAGTTTTTACTGAGAAAGTATAAAGCGGTATGACAAGAGTTTAGTGTGATTACTTGTTCTTGAATGTGCACATGCATCTATGGCCTTAACCATGGCAGGAGTAAATTGGGTGACAGCCTCACTAGTAGTTTAGTGTATCCCAAAAGAGGTATCTGAAAGTTCTCAGCTATGCTACTATTATTTAGATTCTTCCAAACTATGAATTTCGAGGTTACATACTACGGTCATGTGTCTGCTCTAAGTGGTCGCGAATTCTATTAAAATATAGTCAAACCACATTAAAGGGCCAATGTAGTACACAGTGTTGCTCAGATGTGAGTTTCCCTTAAATAAATGATAGGAAAAGAGGCGTTTGGCAACATAGGAACAAGTTGGTTGAATCAAACGCTGCGGCTGGGAGCACCTCGACAGAGTATGTCTGCTCAAAGCCTCTCGTGTACAAAGTTTTGGCTGCTGTTATATACAGTTCATGAGGTATAATGAAGCAATTTTCTACATTCCAAAAAGCATCTCAGTCATAAATCTACAAATGAGGCCTCTCGACTTGGGGAGAGCTAGTGTGGACCAGTGTGTATGTGTCCAGATGTCAAGCATGAGGAGCGTGTGATCGCTATGTGTGGTGTGCATGTTGTGCCCTGATTGCTTGAGTGTTTCTATCTACATGTGGCATCTAGTTTTGTGGTATTTTGGGGAATGCAAGTCCTTGGCCAAACGTGTTTTATTGTGGCCAATTTCCCTGCACCTGTTTGTGGTACAACTATCTATCTGTGGGATCGATCAGGGTTTTCCCTGGGCGCTTGTTTGTCTTTAGATTAAGAGAGACCCCACCTATGACCTGGTATTCGATAGGCGTGGGTGTGGGTCGTAGGACTTGTTTAACCACGTATCTCTGACTTGGGTTGATGGGGAGGTCACCTTGGGTGATTCTGACAGCAATGATGTGAGTTCGTTAGAACTCCTGAACATAATATGGCAGTCACTGGTATAATTTTTATCAACATCATTAACATTGTGCATAAAGTTGTCATTGCATACATTGACACTGTTCTTACTGATATTGACACGGTTACGTTTGCTTAGGTCATAATGTACATCGTCATTCTTCTTACTAGTTGCAGTATCGTTATTTGAGCATGGATTATGACATACATTGATATCATCGTTGCTGGTGTAGGCGCTACTGTGCGGGTGCAGGTTATGACATACATTAACATTGCATTGACTGGTACTGGCATGGTCGTGCAGGCACAAATTATGGCATACGTTGATATGGCATTTATTGATATTGCCGTTGTCAGGCCTGCACACATCACGGTAATTATTGACATCGTATTCACCCATTCCAACAACAGTCAGTGACTTTATATTAGAGAATAATAAATCCAAGTATGGCCTGCATTATGAGTTGGGCCACATATTTTTTGCTGGTGATTAAGTGTCTCCATATCATCTCGAAGTTTGATATTAAAAGGATCTAATTGATCTTCAAAGTAAAAATTCAAGTCAGCAATAACTAGGAAATGGTCATATTTGATACATCAGAGCTGCTATTTCAAAACTAAAATGTGATTTGGATGCAGGGTGTCTGTAAATTAGAGCACCACCAATAATAGTGGAGGCATCAAAGAACAAGCGAAAGATCAGGACTTCATAGGCATCTGGCATAAAAGAGCCAACCATGGGGGAAGCAAGTCTTTTTTTTTTTTCTTTTAAATAATCGCTATGCCATCCCTGATTTTAGCTTCCCGGTCTACTTTGATTATGTTATACTCCTCTGATACTGCGATAGCTAGTTCCGGGTCATTAGTATTATTCAACCAGGTTCCATGATGAAACACAGATATGGCCTTGAAGTATGAATGGTGTCCTAGACCTTTAAGCGTTGCTTGGGCAACAACCTTGCATTAACATATATGAAATTTGCTTGATATTTGTTTGAATTAGGATTAAGTTGCTGCCCTTTAGCTTTAAGACATTCTGGGAGAGCTATTACTTTTTATGTCCGGGTCTTGGGTGAGTTACCAAACTCTATAGCATCCTACGTTGTGATGTTGCCGGAGGTGCAGGACCAGCTACAGCCAACATAGGAGAAGGGCCCCATCTCCTCCACAGGGGAGCAGGAGCAACAAAAGGACTTGTAATTTCCGTCTGGTTTTCCACATTAGAAGTTGAGTGCTGGAGTAAGAGCAGTGTTTTAATAGAAATTGGGTCCAAATGATCAGGGGTCGTAGCGTTGTACCAGGCACGGACGGGTGCAGAAGGGCTTCCTTTGGTGGAGCAGCTGTGCCCCAGCAGCATGCCTGCTGTGTGCATTCACTGTGAATTCACTCATAGAACAACTCCCTTTTCTCCACATATATTCACATACTTGTATCGTACAAACTGTATGGCCTCTACTGGGTAACTAAATCCTTATAGCCAAATAACATATATGTATTTTCACAAAGGGCCTGAGCACTGTCTTATGTCAAAAGGTCAAATTTATTACACAATTTTTCCTGTGATCTATACATTCATGAATTTGACTAGATTAAAAACAGTTATTATTTTGCCACAAATACATCAATTTAATTAAATCCAAACCATTTCTCTTAGGTGTCTTAAATAACAATACTCTGGGGTCGATTCCGATTCGGGCCGGAAATTCCTCCGACCGAGCCGGATCCGGAGAGATTTCCGACCGAATCGGACCCGTGCAGTCCGACCGAACGAGTACGATGCGTCCGTATGTTATCGGACTCGAGTCGGTCGGACTCCCATTGATGTCAATGGGAGCCGGTCGTACAACGCGTACGCGGGCTCCCATTGACTCAATGGGTGCGAGTCGGACAAGGGCGCCCCCTACAGCGGGTACGCGGCGAAGCGAGTCGCGCCGTACACGCACAGGTAGGGGGACCCATGGGTCCCCCTGTGTGCGACTTGCGCGGCTACGCGTACTGGGGGGTCCGACACGGACCCCCAAAGTACGGCTCCGACAGCTCTTACGAGCCGGAGTGCGCGGCTCGGTCGGACTGCTCGCGGCGCGCATCGTACTTACCCGGCCGGGGAACGTCTCCATTGCGCAGTGCGAGTCGAGTCCGAGCGAGTCGGTCGGAGCGGTTCGAGTCCGAGCGAGTCGGTCGGAGCTGTCGGGACGCCCGGACGAGTCGGTCGGCGATTTCGCATCGTACTCGCTCGGCCGGACCCGCGTACGGTTCGGTCGGGAAACAGGGCTCCGAATCGGATCCGGTAAAGCCGAATCCTATTCGGAGCCCTACCGGCCGAGATCGGAATCGGCCCCTCTGTGTTCAAGAGAAATTCAAAATCAACATTGAAAAAACTCCAAACAATAATATAATATTGAATCACATCCATTTAAAACAATTAAAATAGTTGCATTCACTGTGCCCGCGTTTTTATCTCTGATTCCTGTCAAGAGACTAGACTACAGCACCAAAGCCTAACAGTGTGCTACTGTAAGATGGCGGCCACAACAGGAAAACAGCTTGAGATCAAGTGTGAGAGGTAAGATGGCGGCCACAGCAGGAAAACAGCCTTGAGTCCAAGCGTGAGAGGCCTTGGGAAATGCCCTATTATTTACCGGTAATCTTCATTACTCCTGGTCCCGTTATCCTCGTCCCATTCATAAAACAGTGAGATAATACTATCTCATGACAGAAAAAAAGAATGAAGAATGCTGGCCCTACCCCACCCCTTCCCCCTGGGAGTACAAAAGTATACCTATCCCAGCATTCCTCCTGAAATACCAAGCCTCAGATGAAGGCTGGCAAGTCCGGGAGGGAGGGAGGGAAATCATGAATGGGACGAGGACAATAGGATCAGGAGTAATGAAGATTACCGGTAAGTAATAGGGCATTACCCCCAGGTCCCTCCTGTCCTCGTCCCATTCATAAAACAGTGAGAATACCCAAGCAACAACCGGCATTCATCAACAACAAACCACCCGGACAAAAACATACTGCAAACCAAGTGATTTATTGAATGAAGCAGATCGAGAAATTCAGGAGCACACTGCCCTCAGAACCCCCAAACCAAAATTAGCATCATCCCCCAGAAGATTCTGGATCCGATAATGCTTCACAAAAGTATTAGACGAATGCCAAGTAGCAGTCCTACAGATCTCGGACAGGTACACCCTCCGAACCTCAGCCCAGGAGGCTGCCACCCCCCGGGTAGAATGCCCCTGAACACCCGCCAGAGGAGGGGCACCCAAAAGAGAGTAGGCCAACATAATGACCTGCTTCAGCCAGCGACCAATGGAAGAAGAAGAAGAAGAAGCCTTCCCCATACAAGAGGTCACCCCAAAGGAGACAAACAGGGAATCCGATTTCTGAAAGGAGCTTGTACGATCAAGATAGACACACAAAGCCCTGCAGACATCCAGTAAAGGCCAAGGAAGATCATCAGCAGACTCCTGAGCAGCACTCAAAGCAGGCAACACCAATTCCTGAAAATGATGGAACTGTGAAGTAACCTTGGGAACAAAGGCCTAATCCAACCGGAGGACAACCCCATCGTCCGAAAAAGACAAAAACGGTGCCCGAGCCATCAGAGCACCCAACTCCCCAAGGCGCCTAACCGAAGTAATGGCCACCAGAAAGACCATCTTCACAGTCAGAAACTTGGGGGCCGATTCTGATGCGGGTTGGAAAAGCTTCCCGACCGAGGGCCTGATTCTGATGCGGTTAGGAAGGCCTCCTAACGGCATTTGCTCCTTCCAAATCGGATCAGGAACGTGTCTTCCCGACCGAGGGCCCAATTCTGATGCGGTTAGGAACAAATGTTCCCATTGAAGTCAATGGGAGTTCAACCAAATCGTATCTGGAAGCATCCGGATGCATCCTACTCCGCCGGTCGGACTTTCCCGATCCGGGTGGGTCGGACACCATTTCCCAACCGATTCGGTCGGGAAGCTTTTCCAACCCGCATCAGAATCGGCCCCTATATGTCCACCTGAGACAAAGGCTCAAACGGAGGAGCCACAAGAGTCCGCAAAACCAGTGGCAGATCCCAAAAAGGAAAAGACGGACGCACCACAGGGCGGGACAACGAGAAACTCTGCAACAAGAGAGAGACTAAATCCTCCACATCCGACAAATTCCCCCAAGGGGAACGAAAAGCCTTAATCGTGGCCCATTGAGCCCGCAAAGTGGAAATGGACAATCGTTTCTCAAAGCCCTCCCAAAGAAACTGAAGCACCTCTGGCAAAGAGCACTCCAGAGGGAGCAAACTCAGGATCCCACACCAGCACTGGAAATTCCCCCAATGACGCCCATAGGATTTCAAAGTTTAAGGTTTATGAGACTGCTGCAGGGCCAGGGCTAAATGCTTAGGGAAACCTCTACGCTACCACCCCTGCCTCTCAACTTCCACACCGACAGCCGTAGCCGCGGGAGAGACAATATTGGAGATGACCACAGAGGTGACGGAAAGCAAAGGAGAAACCATGGACCCAGCACAGCCAACAGCCTCAGAGTAGGAAACCACGACCGACAAGGGCAGAACGGAACCACCACCAACTCCACCCGGGACTCCTGACTCAGGCGAGCCAAAAACCGGGGGATCAGAGCCAGCGGAGGAAAGGCATACAGGAGGCGGGAAGGCCAAGGAATGGACAGAGCATCCACCCTCAAGCCCCCTCCTGCCGAACCCGGGAGCAGGAGCGGGGCAGCTAGGCGTTGTGCCGGGAAGCAAAACGGTCGAGATAAGGAAGACCAAACCTCCTGCACACAAGCCAAAAAGCCACTGGAGTCAGACAACTCCTGGGAGGTGGGGAAAAACCTGCTGAGGGCATCCGCCACACAGTTGTCCACCCCCGAATGTGAACAGCCGAGCGAGACAACAGATGCCCCTCTGCCCAACAAAACAACGGAATCACGACTGCATTCAGAGACTTGGACCTGGACCCCCCCTGATGGTTCAGATAGGCCACCGACACCATGTTGTCCGAACAAATCACCACATTGCGACCCAACAAATGCCCGCGGAAACCCATCACAACCCGGGACACCGCAGTCTACTCCCTCCAATTCGAGGAACGCCGCCACTCCGGAAGGGACCAACGACCCTTAAGAGACATGGACTCCAAGGCCGGCCCCCACCCGAAAGCACTGGCGTTGGTAATCGGAACCACCGGTGGAGAGGACTGCAACAGCAGACCCTGAGAAAGATGTTCCGGCAACGTCCACAAGCGCAGAGCAGGGATGGAGACACCATAACCCGAAGAACCAGATTTTGTGACAACGGATTCAAGCGGGCCAACAGATACAGAGAGACCTGAGATGAAACCGAGCCCATGCCACCATAAACACCGTCGCCACCATGAGACCCAGAAGCCATAACCACAGACAGACCGGAAAAGAGCCCCCCGCCAAGAACCTCCGGGCAAGCGAACCCAAGGTCAGAGCCCGAGAAACAGGCAGGAACACCCAGTTCAGATCGGTACAAAAGCGCGCCTTGATGAACGTCAAGTCCTGCAAGGGCTCCAGTTGACATTTGGGAAGATTCAGAAGAAACCCATGATCTCGTAACACAGAACAAACCACTTCCCGATCCACCAACAGCTGATCCCAAGAAAGAGCATGGATTAACTAATCATCCAAGTATGGGTAAACGAGGACCCCCTGAAGATGCAAGGAAGCTACCAGCGGTGCCACCACCTTGGTGAACACCTGTGGGGCAGACTGAAACTGTAAATGACGTCCCTGAAGGCAAAACCTCAGGTACCGACGAGAGCCGGGGTGAACCGGGACATGACAGTATGCGTCCTGGAGATCTAGGGTGCACAAGAAATGGCCCAGGAGCACCAACGAATAACTCGCTGAAGAGTCTCCATCCGGAAGGGCAGATGAACCACAAACGTGTTCAGAGCCTTCAAGTCGAGGACCAGTCGGAACCCCCCAGTCACTTTGGGAATCAGAAAAATCAGGGAGTAAAACCCCCTCCCCACTTCCAAAGGAGGAACGGCCCCTTCTTCAAGAGAGACTCGACCCCTAGAGACAACTCCGACCGCTGGACCTGACAGGACAGCCAAGGAGTTGAATGAATCCCTGAATCCGAAGGAGGCTCTGAAAATTCAATGCGGTATCACTGACAAACAATGTCCAGAACCCACACTTCGGAACAGGAGTGCAGCCATTCTGGAAGAAAGAACTGCAGCCGCCCTCCTACCAAAAATCCAGGAGCCCCTGCCATATAGTCAGGAACGAGGTTTGGGGGGAGAGGGATTTAGCTTTTCTATCCCAACCCCCGACCCGAAGAGAACCTCCCATGACCCCTGGAAAATTACCGACGAGAAGGAGGGTGAAAGAAAGACTTAGGTTTGGAAGAAGGAGTCGCAGCGGAGGGCTGCTTGAAGGAAGAAGAGTGCTTTTTCTCTTTAAACAATTTATGCAATTTCCCCTCTAATTCCTCCCCAAACATCATAGTTCCCTGAAAAGGCAAGCGCAAGGCGCAAGCCTTCTGAGCAGAATCAGTCTTCCAGTCTTTCATCACTAGATTGCGGCGGGCCGCCACATCATTACCCCCGGAAAGGGCCGACGCCCTCACCACATCGAATGACACATCCGAAAAGAACTCCACCTGCTACTCAATGTGCTCCAAAAGCCCAGAGCAGTCTGAAGTATCATCCATCGACTGATACAGTGCCTTGATATCCGAGATCATGGCCTGAGCTATATAAATACCAGCCCATAAAGCCAGTTGAGACCCAGAGTACACCTTCCGGTGGGAAGTATCCACCTTTTTATCAACTGGATCTTTGATCACTGCATCCTCAGCCAAGGAAGTCCGCCCCACAAAGCTAGCCACGAAGGAATCAATTGGAATCGAATCCGGCAATTCCTTGGACATATCCTGAAGAGGATTAAGCTTACCAAATATCAATGGGGAATGGATCACTTGTACCTGTGTAACCAGGGTTTGGTGTTCTAGCCGTCTTTGCTTAAAAAACCCTCATTCATGTACATAGGCCTGGGTCCCTGGATTCAGAGCAAGCACAAGTCGTGAATGCCTGCCACGCCAGCAGCCCTCCTTGCCGCCAACGTCCCGAGGAAGCCCTGAATTAGGGCAATTAAGCTCAAGGTACTTATTGACCTATGACCCATTTATATGAGTTAAGAATTACTCATCTGGACAGGGACACCACTCAGTTCCAATACTGTTTACTCTATGTCCTGAAGAAGGCCCCCGACCCTCCTGGGCACTCTATGGGGCCGAAACATGTTGACCACTTACTTGGACGAATAAGTGCGTAGGACTAGTAACGTGTCTAATCGTGCACAACACTGCTTTTACTTTTCCCCTGCTACGAACAGAATAAAGTTACAGTTCAGGTAGCATGAGGACTTTTTAACTCACTTTTTTGTCACTGATCACTACTGCAATAACCAGTGGTTTCCCTCCAGGTGGAGGAAGCATACAAAAGAAACCCAATGATGATGCTGTCACGTTTTTAATAAGGCGGAGAACCAAGATATACCGCCTGACGGCCTATGTACGTGAATGAGGGTTTTTTAAGCAAAGACGGCTAGAACACCAAACCCTGGTTACACAGGTACAAGTGATCCATTCCCCATTGATATTTGTTGATTACTAGGAAGCTGAATGGATCTCAGCTCCTTCTACCTCCCCCCTCTTTGATTTCAATACAGAGGATTAAGCTTAGCCATAAACCTAAGAAGCAAAATACGATACGGATCCTTCCACTCCCTCTTCAGAACCCCACAGATGTAGGGATGGACGGGCACATCCACCCCAGCCGAACTCTGAAACTGCCGCAGCAACAAACCACCAGAGGTGCTGGGCACTTCATCATCCAGAAAACCCATGTTGGACTTGACATGCTTAAGCAACTCAGGCAACATGTCCTTGTCAATATATTTTCCTTTATGTTCAGCACCCTCCATCCATTCCTCCTCAGAATCAGAAGACTGAGAGGAGTGCAGAGGAAGGGGACCCTTGGAACTAGGCCCTTCCCCCAACTCCTGCAGGGTTTCCTTTATTAACCATTTAATCCGATCATCATCCCCCTCCCTGCGGCATTTGGATCGTGCCAGAGAAGGGAAGGAAGAAGAGTTGGAAGATGATGAAGAGGAGTGCTCCACATGTTTGCGCTTCCTAAAATGCTTCCCCATATTAACATCGAAAGGAACCACCAATCATCAAAGTCACCCCACAGCTGTGGGTCATAGGAAGAAAGGTAGTAGGGATAACACACCCCTAGACCTCCCCTGTGGCAAGAGGAATAGTTGTCCAAGCAGCCGCAATAGGTACACACCAGAACCGGTCGTGGAGGTACCAATGAAGCCAAAGCCGCCCGATCCAACAGCCAAGTAAGTGTCCTAGAAGGAAAGAGACCTTGGGAAATCAGTAAACTCCTATCAAAAACAATCCAAAGACCACTACGCCGTACTTACAAATTTATGCCTGTCCCAACGCAGCCTTGCTGCCGACCGACACTGACTTCAGAACCACCTCCCTGCCGGAAGACAGGCAGCGAGACCCGGAAGAAGAAACCGAAGGCAGACGGGTCTCGCTAGGAACGCCGCACCTCCCAGAGAGCCCAGCAACCCAGGAGGCGCAGACAGGAATCCCACACAGACTGCCACAGCAAGCCTCGAAGGAGGGAATCCATCCATCTTCATCCAAGACCAGCAGGGAAGAAGACGGAAAATCCCTGCAATGCCCCCACCACCCGGCAGCGGAGCTCGTAAGTACTCAGGAGCTCCTCAGCTCCTGCTCCTTGTCCCATTCTGTGAAAAAGACAGAAAAAAGAGCAGAAGGAATGCTGGGATAGGTAAACTTTTGTACTCCAAGCGGGAGGAGGTGGGGTAGGACTAGCATTCCTTCGTTCTTTTTTTCTGTCATGAGATAGTATTATCTCACTGTTTTATGAATGGGACGAGGACAGGAGGGACCTGTGGGTAATGTGGGAATGCACTTGCCAAGTTGGAAGAGTATGTTTTGCTCTGATTTGGAAGAAATAATTTTAAATCCTTGCATTCACCTGGGTCTTTCATTTGCCTGAGGTCCTAACAAGAACCGCATTCCACAAAGACACACGTGAGAGGTTTGGATTTAAAAGCACATGTCACAAGAGCCCATCAATGTCAGTACAGAGGACACCACAGTGTGGTAGTTGTGGAAGAATGACATCCTTATATAAAAATGTAATTCTGACCTTAGCTTCTCTGCAGGAAAAGAACTTGATAATTTCATAGGATAAGAAATGTGTTCAGACATTGTCGACGTTCTTTGCGTCGGGACAGTAGTGTAGTGTGGAGATCTGGGTATCTAAAGTGCTGAAACGCAGACAAGATGGGCGTGCCATCCTTCCTAAAGTGTGAGGCTGGTCACGGAGCGGCTGGTGCTTGTCTCTGCTTCACTGACCCATAAGAGGCAATTCTTGTCCCAAATGCAATATAGAAACAAAGAAGCAACAAACACAATAACAAACATATTTAAAAGAGACCAAAAAAATAGCTCTGGATTCCAAACATTGCTGCCGCTAAAAGAACCAAATGGTTTGTGCTCCCGTTGGCTTGGAGTTTTGGTGTCTCTGTACACAAAGCCAATGGACTGGATTCAAAAAAGTTATTTGGCCATAAAATAACTTCATTTCCATCTGCCAGGAATTCACAAAATGAATCCTGGCATGTAAATAGGTTTACAATTGCAGATTTCTCCACCCGAACTGCAGTGAAATGTGCTGTAAGTAACTCCTACGCGAGAGGTAGGATCTGGTGGTACAATGTGTGGTTAGACTTGCAAAGTTTTGAATGCCCACAAACACTTAGGTTTGTGGGCATTCACAAACTGAAATTCGATCCCATCCTATTCTGTATAATGATGTAGATTTACTCCCTGGACCTACAGTAACTTTCTTTCTAGGATGGAAAGGGGAACGGATCACCCGCCAGTTGATGGGGTTGTAGGGAAAGGGCTGTTATATGGGGTTATATGGCCCTAAGACACATTGTCGACATTGCTAAGTTAGCATGAGTTTTGCTTGCCCTATGCTGCTGCTTTTGCGCACGCCTCTGCTAAGCGTTTGTTTTCGCGACACTTTGCCTCTGCCCTGTACATGATAACAGATTGTTTTTCACGTTCTCAGCCTTCCCTTCAATTCTGTCTGAACATAATGTGCAAGGTCGGTCAACAATGTCTCTTGTTTTTCGGTTCTGGTCAGTCCCTATTACCTAGACAAAACATGTAAACAACAGCTGCAATGCGGAAGAATCGTGCTTTGATATTACGTTGTTGCATGTTTTTGAAAGTCACTCGAAGAAAGCCATTCCATGGAGCTGAACGCTGCTGTTCCTATGATGTAAATCCTTGGGATTAGGCTTTTAGGTAGGGGTCTGCTAATAACGCCTAGAGATCTTCTGCTATATAAAATAACTTCTTACTGCCGTGGGGAGGGTGATTAGGCTCAGTTATTTAGCCTTTTTTCACAGCCTTTATAAAATGGCGACTCATTTTATATTCTATGGTATTGTAACAATGCTAATGATTCTTGCTTTATGCATTTTGCTGCTAGTTGTGGTTCGCATACTGTATCATGGATCACTATAGTCAAAGTAAACATTATGAACTTATTTAGTGACTCTGATTATTTCTATTGTGGACAAGTACGTGAGAGCGAAAGAGTGTCTTGTTCCTGAGACTCTGAGGTGAGTTGGGAGTGCTCGTGTTCTGGGTTGTCTAAACATTCGTAGCTTCTTGATATTTGTAGGAGACCGAATGAGACACTATTGCTAGTCTGTTGGGATTTTGGGTACTAAGGTGATAGGAGGTACACCCCTATTTACTAAGGTCCTGTTTTCTTGTGCATAGTTCTGTGTATGCGATACAAAAGGGGATGATGGATGGAACGTTTGAGCCAATCAAACACTCACCCCCAGTCAACTGATCTGGGTTTAATCCATCATCATTCTTTAGCTCACTCCACCACCCCAGTTCAGACATGGCCATATGCAAATCAGTCTGACCCTGTGCCTCATGGGAACAGTACAGCCCGAACTGCCAAGCCATGTCTTCCCTGGACCGGAAACAAGCATCCTAGGACCGGTTTCTGGCATTCCAGCCGTCATCAGCCAGGCTTGCTTGAATCCAGTGGCAAAGTGAGCAAGGGACCCACGTCTGGGCATACCCCCGCCAACTTAGGGCGAACAAAGCGATACAAAAGGGGATGATGGACGGAACGTTTGAGCCAATCAAACACTCACCCCCAGTCAACTGATCTGGGTTTAATCCATCATCATTCTTTAGCTCACTCCACCACCCCAGTTCAGACATGGCCATATGCAAATCAGTCTGACCCTGTGCCTCATGGGAACAGTACAGCCCGAACTGCCAAGCCATGTCTTCCCTGGACCGGAAACAAGCATCCTAGGACCGGTTTCTGGCATTCCAGCCGTCATCAGCCAGGCTTGCTTGAATCTGGTGGCAAAGTGAGCAAGGGACCCACGTCTGGGCATACCCCAGCCAACTTAGGGCGAACAAAGCGATACAAAAGGGGATGATGGACGGAACGTTTGAGCCAATCAAACACTCACCCCCAGTCAACTGATCTGGGTTTAATCCATCATCATTCTTTAGCTCACTCCACCACCCCAGTTCAGACATGGCCATATGCAAATCAGTCTGACCCTGTGCCTCATGGGAACAGTCCAGCCCGAACTGCCAAGCCATGTCTTCCCTGGACCGGAAACAAGCATCCTAGGACCGGTTTCTGGCATTTCAGCCGTCATCAGCCAGGCTTGCTTGAATCCAGTGGCAAAGTGAGCAAGGGACCCACGTCTGGGCATACCCCCGCCAACTTAGGGCGAACAAAGCGATACAAAAGGGGATGATGGACGGAATGCCAGAAACCGGTCCTAGGATGCTTGTTTCCGGTCCAGGGAAGACATGGCTTGGCAGTTCGGGCTGGACTGTTCCCATGAGGCACAGGGTCAGACTGATTTGCATATGGCCATGTCTGAACTGGGGTGGTGGAGTGAGCTAAAGAATGATGATGGATTAAACCCAGATCAGTTGACTGGGGGTGAGTGTTTGATTGGCTCAAGCGTTCCGTCCATCATCCCCTTTTGTATCGCTTAGTTCTGTGTATGAGCAGAATCCCCGCAACATGGCGCCGCCAACGCTTGGTCTGGTTCTTATCTGCGAGACGCTTGAGTAGTGCTCGTGCTGGTCCACAATACCCTCACTTCTGTTTCCGGAGACAGCTGTGACGGAGTAACCTCCTATATTGATATTTTTATAGGTTTATTCAAGCTTGAAGTTTTAAAAGGTATATCTTTTCTTATAACCCGAGTTTGCGCTGCCACTCTTTAAGTTGTTCTACTGTCTTCTCTATAATGGCTGTAGTTGATATTCCGGCTCATAGCAGAGCCGCGCTGAGGACGCACTTGACTCATTATGCGGTCCCTGATGCTGGGGCCGCGCTTATTTTTGTGGTGGAAGCCAATCAGGCTCACCAATTTGAAGTTTTTTACTCTTGGGACACCTTTCCGGCGGTGGATGGCACTGATGATTTGTTTCACACGTATGCTGCCACCGCCGTTCCTCAGCAATATCAGCCTTATAGAGCGCTTGAGATTCCGCTTACAGCTTGGCAACACCGTATTTGGTTTAATGGCGCCCTTCCTCACCCATTATCGGTGGTCCGTTTAGGCCCTTTATCTATAGATGGGGCCACATGGCCCGTTTAGGCTGTGTTTACCCCACACCCACGTGCTTTTACAACTGCGACTCTGGCAGAGCTCCGCGTCTTACATACATCGTTGGTCCGCATCTATAGAGCTGTAATCCAGTACGTAACACGCACCGTCCAGGTGGGACCACCTGGCGCTGCAGTACAACCTGCGGGTCCTGGTGGCGTAACCATCAGTCCAGTTATTGTTAATTCTGTCATGGGCAAGCGCCCACAGAATAAGGATGAATTTCCTTATTGGCTTGCCAAAAAATTTGGTCAGATAGAAGCTGTCTTTCCTAATACCACTCCTGTGAATAAACACAGGATCTTAACTATTAGTTTACCCAAAGACTTAATTCCCGAATTGGCTGATTGTAACACCTGGGGCAGGGTGTTTGCAGCGGTATATTCTATGTGTTTCGGCACCCCCTCCATGACCGTGCTCCCCTCTGTGATTAAACGCGTTCAAGATGAACACGGAGCAGAAGCGGCTGTTGAGCTGGGTATGAGACTCATGGGAGTGTTCGACGTGGTTGCTGATATGATCCTTGCGAATGTCAAGGGCGATGCCGTTAGCTTTCAAGTAGCAAACCGCCTAGAGGCGGTCGCGGAGCCTGACAGTCCACGAGAATTACCAAAGATTATTGCAAAGGCTTACAAAACCATAGGCCGCAATAGTCTGGGGAATAAGCCTACAACTCAAATACAAACGCAGTCTCAAGTACAACAGAAAGCCCAGCCTGACAAGGATGGGCGCCCTTTCTTTCCTAAAAAGAATTGGCAAAGGAATAAGAAACAGGGTTCCCAACAACAGAAGCAGGGTTCGCGTGCCAGTTCACCGACCCCTGATGCTTCTGAACGTACTTATGACTTGCGCGATTGCGCTAAAATTAAGTCTCCTGAAAGATTTCAGGTTCCTGACCAGCGTTCTCGTTCTTTACAAGAAACATCAGGCTCACAAGCCGGTGGAGGGGATCGCCAGGATCGGGGTAGAAGTCAACCTGCGTCCCAACTTCGTGAACAGCCTCGACAGTTGAAGTCAAGGACAAGCAGGGTGATTCCGCACGAACCCGTCCTCCTTTTCAAAAGAAAAATGTTGCCGCTTTAACAGCGAGATATGCCACAGACGGTGACGACGCGACTCCTGGATCAGACTTGGGCAGTGACTCTGCTCGACAGCGCCGCGGAAGTTACCATAGTCAGGGAGGCTCTACGTCCCCGTCTGGATGTGACAGCAACTGACACATTTGTTACCATTGAGACTGCAGATACCCGGGTTGCCCCCCCGGATAGACTACACGAAGTCCTTTTCCAAATTGAAGGTGATATACTGCGTCCCGTGAAGGTTGTTTTCTGGGAGAATCTAACCGCTACATATGACATTTTATTGACGGAGAAGGATTGGCCTCCACCCTTTGTGTTATCCGCTTCTCGGGGGAAGATGTGATACTTCCGAGTTTTTCACGTTGTGTCCCTGAGGAATAAGCGCAGGCTTTCGCGGAGGAATGGGCTTTGGCCTTAGCCCCAGCGTAGTATCGCAATCAGGTGGGTTGGGACGTTGATTCGCCAGCTCATGAAATACCATTGCGCTCTACGCCACAGCCTCAACCTCAGTATCCCATCAAACGTGAAGCGAAGGCTTCGGTTTGTGACATTCTAAGACAATTGGAGTATCAGGGGGTCATTGAGACATGTGTGTCACCTATGAATAATCCTCTCTTTACTGTCCCTAAACCTGATGGTTCTTTTCGGATTGTATTGGATTATAGAAATTTGAACAGCCATTGCCGCACCTTTGCAGTACAAAATACACACAGTTCAGCGCTGGTGAATAATATTGTTCGTAAAAAATACAAAACAACACTTGACATTTCGAATGGTTTCTACAGTCACAATCTCGACCGTGCGAGTGGTGACCTGACAGAATTCAGTGCCATCGGAAATCAGAAAAAATGTACACGTTTGCCAATGGGGTACAAGAACAGCCCCGGGGCATTTGCGGCACGCATTGTCTTTGTTGCATGACCTTGACCCTGAGGCCTTGTCGTATGTTGATGACATCTATTTGACTGACGACGACCTCGCCACACATCTTGACCGAGTCGACCACATAATATTGTCTTTTGCTGACTACGGTTACAAATTAAATTTTGCAAAGTCACACATTGCCCATCTGGCAGTGCTCTTTTTGGGCTATGAGCTCAATAATGAGGGAAAGGGTCTAGCACCTCACTTCCTAGAGAAATGTGCACATTTGCAACCACCTTCTTCTTTGAAAAAGTTACAGTCCCTGCTGGGTTTTTTTAACTTCGGGAGGACTTACATTCCCGATTATGCCCAGCGTATCAAACCGCTTTATGCGTTGATACAACCTAAGTTTTCTTCTGCCAGCTGGCTTCCGGAACATAATTCCGTTCTGCAGTCTTTGCAGGCGGATTTGCTTGCGACTAACTTCTTAATGACTCGTGATAACACCACCAACCTAGTAATACGTATCGTTTCTGGGGCAGTGGGTTTCACGTACTTAACATTCAATGAAGGAGACACAGTACCTATTGCATACAAATCACACTTGTACACTGCAGGTGAAATGCGTTTTTCCTCTGTGGAAAAAACCTTGACGGCAGTGCAGATGGCAATTCTAAAGGAACGCTCACTGGCGCAGGGCAAACGCATTCTTATGGTCACTCCCTTCCCTGCTTTGGAAGCGGTGACTAAAGCTAGTGTGCCTATCTCTAAAGCATTGCACCCATGTTGGATTCAGTGGGCTACTTCTTTGACGTCTTCGGATGTCACATTTGTCTTTGATCCATCTCTTCAGACTCAGGAGTTTTTGTAGTATGAATTTGTTCATCCTCCTCCTTTGTCGCTTCTTCCTCTGTGTGAATACAAATGCATCATTTATACCGATGGCTCGGCGCAACCGGCCACGGGTTCCAAACATGCTTATTCAGCGGCTTGTGCTATTGTGGCTGGCTCCATTGAAGATGGAGAGTTTAAGGCTTCCATTGTGCACACACAGGCACTAGGAGACTGCACGGCGCAATTGGCCGAGCTGCGTGCTCTTGTCCTAGCTCTGGAGTTTGCTGATCCTCTTGTGAATACTCTTATTGTGTGCGATTCTTACTATTGTGTTCAGTCGTTCAATGACAACTTATTCTTTTGGTCTCAAAATGATTACCGCGATTCTAGAGGCAGCGCAATTAAGCATAAAACGCTTTGGGTTCGAGTCACAGATCTTAAACAACGTCTGCCTCTCACACATGTTATTCACACTCTTGGCCACCAGCGTATCGGAACACACGCTCTTGGTAATTCTCTGGCTGATGAAGCGGCCAAGTCTGCAGTAACCACGTGTTCCGTAGCAGCAGTTACAAGATCTATGACTAAGGTTGATAATGAAATTCTGTCAGCGGTTGCTGCAACTAGGGAGGGAGGTAATTATCCTGCGGGTTTCCCTTCTAAATACTCTTATCATGTAACTCCCAAACAGGTTCCTTATGCTACCATTCCTTCAGTTGGGGATCAGCTGATTCCCAACTCTGACCGCAGACAAGCTTTGATCAAAGCCGCACACGAAGGCATTGCTTTGGCACATGCTGGTGTGTCGGCATAGTCTCTATTCTTCAGCAATGTTACTGGTGGCGTGGTTTATATAAACAGACTCGTAACTATGTTCTTTGCTGTGATGTTTGTCAACAAATCAAGCCTTCTACAGTCACACGTCCGCCACAAACATAGCTGTGTATTTCTAATAGACCCTTTGGCTGTGTCTATCTTGATCACTGCGGTCCTCTTTCTTCTGATACTGCATACAAGTATATCTTGGTTGCGGTTGATTCGTGCACTCGATTCCTGTAGGTATGGCCACAACGTAGTGCTGACGCTCGAAATGTCATCAGGGATTTGCATGTCTTTATCGGGATATTTGCCTGTGGTACCTTCCATTCTGACCAAGGTCCAGCGTTTGCCTCTAAGGCTTACAAGGATGCGATGAAGTCGTTGGGGGTACAGGTGCAGTTTTCGTCTCCATACAGGCCTGAGGGCAATTCAGTTGTGGAGCGAATGAACTGTGACTTAAAGCAATCCTTGACAGCTAGAGTCTTAGCTACTGTCAGGGACTGGCTGTCCCACTTGTATGGGGTACAACGTGCATTAAATAATCTCCCTAGAAGATCTCTGGGTGGGCGGACCCCTTACGAAATGCTCTTTGGCTTTCACAAGTTTGTTCCTGACCTTGATGGTCTGGACATTGTGGCGGCCGCCTCTAAGTTTGACGTAGATAATCATTCTGCTATGTTACAGGATCTACAAAAGTCCCGTGATAATCTGGCAACTGAGCATTTACCATCTTCGCCTGGTGATGCACAACTGATTCCTGTTACCGGTTGTGCTTCCTAAAGTTGGAGATCTAGTGCGGGAGTAGATTGAAAACAAAAAAGAATTTGGTCCCTCTTATCGTGCTCCGGTTTCTGTACTTGGACTGAAGGGTACTCGTACTGTCATTCTACCACCATTGCCAGGTCGCAAAGACAACAGATACATCTCAGTGGACAATGTCAAGTTACACCGTGTGGCCGATTCTGAATAGTGTGACACCTGCAGTTTCCTGCAACGCAATATCTTTGGCACCGTTAACTTTGTCGACACCTGCTGCCACAAGAATGTCTGCTCATATGATGGACACTGTAATTGATCTTCAGCCTATGCGACAAGCCTCTTCTGCAATGGATATTGTGTGCCCTTTTCCGGCTACTGATTCAGTGTGTGAGATACCATCTAGCCCACGAGTACAAATGGACGATTCAACGCTTTCTCCTTTGCTTGCAAGTCCAGTGAGTGCCTGTGAAGGAGAACCGGCACACCTTTCTTCTGCCTCGTCCTCCTCATCATCCAGTTTGCCTGATGCACCTAAATCTAAGTTGCGTGTTTTTTACTCCTGGTTCAAAAAGACATACTTCGTTCCCCCATGGACCTACATTTGGTTGGTACTTATCATGTTATTTCTCTTCATGTCGATTGGATTTGTGACAGTGTTCTTTTTTCTTATAAATGGCCATTATCTCCCTGAACGCTCTGCAGTAAAAATGGTCGATGGAACTTTGGCTCCTCACACATCGTCCCATATCATGAAACATGACAAAACTTTTGTGAATATTTCAGCTTTCCTGTTCATGATGGCATCATTTGGGACAAAGTGGCTTATGAAATCCATGGCCCGACAGAGGTCCTTAGAGTTCCGTACGTATTTCGCGTCTCATTAGGAGATGTGGTGACACGGGACATACATTCGTATGATTGGGATGTGCAGGCCGTTCATGCATTGTTTTCAGATTTAAAGTATTATGCTGCCTTTGATGCTGAGGATTTGTATTTAAATTCTGCCAATTATGGTGATCTTTTTTGCTATCAACATTATGGGCATCATTTTTTGCACAAATCGAACACCATAAGACCTGTTTTTAATTTTACCCAATGGGAACATTGTCCAACTCCCTTACAGGGGAGTTCTAAAACGCTTAGGGATAAGTTCACCTATTTTTCTAACTGTGATTTGACTAATCCTGAATCCTATTATTTTAGGCTTCAAAGATCCCCTACATCGAAGTACCTGTTATACCACACTAAACTAATTTATGCCAACTCGTTTAGATGGCAGTTGGCCGCACACGGTTATGACCATTGGAAACAGACTATAGATTTAAAATCAATATGGGGCACAAAGCCATGGCAGGTTCAGGGCACTGAGGCATTACATCGTGCCTGCCTGATCCCGACTCAATTGCTGTTTTTAAATGAAACCATTTACCAAACATCCTGTTATGGCCTTGCAACTGTCAAAAACCTAAATACCCCCTCAATTCCATCATTAGCTGAATATAATAATTGGCGGTTACATAATAACTACACCATGGAGGCTTTGCAGGCTCTCCTTCAAAATGCCTCATTTAATGTTTCTGAAATTGATCCATTAGGATGGTTGTTGTGGCAATCTAATGCTAATGCATGCTGTTAGACCTGTCAGCCCTAGGGTGGTCTTTCCCTGTTTTTTTTCCTTTTTCGCCTCCTTTTTGCCACCATATTTTTACTGGACCTAGGTCTCTGGGCACCTTGCCACTGCTAGCCAGTGCTGAGGTGCAGGTGCTCTCTCTCACTCAAGATGGCTGCCACAGGCCCCTGCTACTGCAGAGGGGCCTGACACGCATACACACTAGTAGCCAGGGTCAGGCTGGGGTAGAGGGATACAGTATCCATTCCATCCCCGCCTCTGGGCCACATAGCCAGGCATGTAGAAGGTTCTAGAACCTTCCGGGCTGTGGGAGGAGTTATGTTTTGCCGCCTTTGGGAGAGTCACCTGACCTAGGAGTATAAAAGGCTTGGAGGGAAAACTTTCTAGTCAGTTGATGAGGCACCACTGAACCTGGGAGAACCTCCACCGGAGTATAGGCTTTAGGGCCTAGGGGGGAGACCTACACTACTGCTGCTGACAGGACTGAGGCCCTGCTGTAGTAAGATAGCTGAAGAACGCCCACCACCCACTGACCTTGCCCAGTGTGAGGGGACCCAGGGAACCACCTTCAGCGTGCGGGGAGGAACATCAAGCACTCCCAGACCACCAACTCATTCCCCCCCCCCTCATGACAAGAAACTTCTGACAAGAAACTCTGACAAGAAACTTATACTAAGAAACTTCTGACAAGAAACTCATCACCAGAAACGCCTAAGAAGCAACCAAGCTGGAGCAGTCGCAAGACACCTTAACTTGAGGAGGCCTGACCGTCCTGCCAGGCCTGAAGCCTAAACTGCCCAACTGGGGATCACCAGGTAAAGCGCCGTACCCTGTAGCGCTAGACCTTCACCCCCTCACTATTCCTGCCTACTACTGGGCTGCCCCCAAGTACTTTCCCAGTCAGCCCTGCCCACAGGCTGCTGGTGCGTCCTACTTTCTGGCACCCCCAGGTCACTGACCTTGTGTAGAGATCACCGCCGCGGCCGTCGCCGCCTGAGTAGAAGTGCCGTGAGGTGAGGTGCGCCGTCGCGCCCTCACCGAGGGGAGCGGTGAGGGAAGCCCCTCGAGTTTCTGTGGTGAGGTGCGCCGTCCGCGCCCTCACCGAAGCCTCTGCTTATTGCCCCTGACGCCGTCGCGGCCGAAGAAGTGCCCCTGCCGCCGTTGCGGCCGAAGAAGTTGTCCCCGCCGCCGTCGCGGCCGAAGAGATTGCCCCCGCCGCCGTTGCGGCCCAAGAAATCGCCAGCGCGATCAACGCGGCCTCCAGGCAACCGGGGTCGCCGGGCGTGACCCCAGGAAGGCCGCGCAACGATTGGGCGCCGGCCCCGGTCACGCCCCCAGCGCCGACGGAGGCCCGGGAAGAGCCGGCAGTGCAGAGGGAGACGGGGAGCCGGCCGGAGAGGACTGCCGGCTCCCGCTCCCTTCCCCAAGACCCCGAGCCTGCGCACAAGCACTTACCTGATCCCGGGGGCTGGAGGAGTGAGATCCCAGCCCCCGCAACGTGCCGCAGCTGCATCCCCTTGATCCCGGGGGCCGGAGGAAGGTGATCCCGGCCCCCGCAACGACCCGTCATTCCGGCCAGAAGGCCGAGGTACCTCGACCGGGCCCCGCCCTCCAGAATACGGGCCGGGCCTGGAGTTAGCCAGTCGCTAAGAAGCGCGACCAACGACCGAGCACAAGGTGAGCCCAGGAGGCCCCTAGGGCCCACAAAAACGCCACTGGGGGCCGGGGGCCACCGTTAACCCCTAAATGAACCGTGTAACTTTCCCCATGAGGCGAGGCCCCGGAGAGGAGTGGGCCTAGCCTAGAATTAACCCCTGAGGGACACAAAAGCCCCAGAATACGGGACATGTTGAGGGGTTCCCCACAGTGTTTAGTAATTTAATGCAGATGCCTATTGTAATTACTACCTAGGCCTATGTTGATAACTGCCAAGTCTTTACCACAGGGGAAAGTGATTAATTGAAGTAAGCTGAAGTGTACACCGCCAAGAGTTGCAGTGTTTTAGGTTACAGGTGTACTGGAATTGCGACGCCCACTGTACTGAATGTGGGCTCGCCTAGATTAATGCAGGCCTATTTCAATGTAAAGTGAAAAGCCTTCTTTTAAGTAAATTGAATATGCTAAAGTGAACTGCATGTCTAGGCCCCTGTTTTATTAACGTACCTTGAGATCATTATTAAGTGCTACGTGTAGGAGATAATTCCTGCGGCCTCTTAGTGGCCTACAATGTTGATGAGCTATGCAGCTTTATTTAAAATGTGCACCAGTTGAATAATTTAATGAATTTGAATGTAGATCTGAATTAACCTGCCTTAGCTGATGCCAACTTAATTTATTTATAAAAGATCTTGATTTTAAATACAAAAGCCTGGTGTGGTGTCCTGTTATTGCGTTCGCATTTGTGAGTCAAAGTGAGAGTGTGCTGCACAACTGCCTTACACATTGCCTTCGCGTGCCTTTCCCGCTTCACGCCATGCTACCGTGTCGGACTCGGTAACCCCGGTTCCAACATTTGGTGTTCAGCGGTTTGATAAGGACTGGTGTTTGTGCAGCACCCTACAGTGACTCAATGTGCGCCGCAATTAGACACCTATATTAATGAGAGTGCTAGGAATTCTATGGTAATTGCCGACTGTGTACATTCCTGTGTTGGACCTGTTACCTACAGTTTAGAACCCCTTCCTTGAATTGTCTGGGACCCCACCTAGGAGGATGGAGTTTGAGTTAGCCAACCTAGAAAGGTATACGGTGACACAGCTCAAGGAGTTCTGCCTAGAGAGGGGGTGGCCGTCAAGCGAGGCGCCAGGAAGGAGGTGCTTCAGAAAGCTTTGAGGGCATGGGTAATGGCCCACCCGGAGGGAAGAGGGGATGAGGAGCAGGGGGAGACAGACAACCCAGGAGAACTGGACCTACTGAGCATTGATGTTAGCGAGAATGTGTTGCCAGGAAGACGTTCCAGGGCAGGCAGTAGTGCGTCAGGGGGAAGTTTGTCACAAGAGGAATTGGAAGACAGAAGGGAGCAGAGGCAATTGACATTAGAACTTGCTAGGATGGAAAAAGCCATGGAGGAAAGGAAGCTTGTACATGAGCTTAGCCTGAAGGAGCTAGAGCTCCGGACCTTGCAGATGGAGATGCAGGGCAAAATGAATGGTGGCAGCGTACCTGCTGGGGTTCCACAGGAGCCCAAATTCTATTTACCCAGAGAGGTGATGGCCAGTTTTAGTGTAGGTGATGACATCGACAAGTGGTTGGCGGCCTACGAGGTGGCTCTGGTGGCCCATAGAGTTCCTGAGAGCTACTGGGGGGAGGTCTTTATAGGTACATACCTCCACTAGTAAGGGACACACTTTTAACTTTGGATAAGGGGGAGCAGACTAACTACCCTATCCTGAAGGAGGCCCTGCTCAAGAAGTTTGGCCTCACCCCAGAGAAGTACCGCCAAAAGTTCCGCAACAGCCACAAGCTTCACACACAAAACTGGGTAGATTTTTTTGACTATGCCCGGAAGGCATTGGAGGGTTGGGTGCGTGGCAGCAACGTTGACAATTACAAAGGGCTGTACGTCCTGTTCTTGAGAGAGCACCTCCTAGAGAAATGTTTTCCGGAGCTGCGCCAGTACTTGGTGGACCGCAAGCTGACCAATCCTAGGGAGCTTGCGGAGGAGGCAGACACGTGGGTCAGCACTCGGGTGTCCCACAAGGGAGCCGGGGCGGACCCCCCGAAAGGTGGACAGGGGCTCCCCCAGAAGAAAGAGGGGGGAGATAAAAAGAGGGAGTTCTTTAAAGGTCCCCAAAATAAACCGCCTGGGAGAGGGGTAGGTTCCCCATCCCAATCTGGATCTCAGAAACCCACTTATCCTGATAGGAGTCAGCAGCCCAGAACTGTCCGGTGCTACGAGTGCGGGGAGGTTGGACATTATAAGGGGGATCCCAAGTGTCGCAAGAGAACCCCAGCCCCCACAGGAGGTAAGAGCCCCGGGGTGGCCAGTGTAGCGCTTGGGGAGGAGTTGTCCCTAGGTAGGGGAGGTGAGTGGACAGGCTTGACCTTAGTTTCCCTGGGGGATAGAGAGATCATCCCACGGGTTCAGGTACCCGCGAACACTGCCAAGTATCGGCAGAGGGTCCTGGTGAACGGGGAGGAGGTGGAGGCTCTGAGGGACACAGGTGCCAGCATGACGATGGTGAGACGTCAGCTGGTGTCCCCAGAGCAGGTGATTCCTGAGGAATTCCACCCGGTTGTTATGGCTGATAATAGCCTGGGTCATTACCCCGTGGCCCAAGTTCCCTTTGAGTGGGGAGGAGTATCAGGTCTGTTGAAGGTTGCGGTGAGCCCTGCCATGCCAGTTGACTGTCTGCTGGGCAACGACTTGGAACATACTGCCTGGAGGGAGGTAGAGTTCAATGCCCATGCTGAGATGTTGGGATTACCAGGATGGACTTGCGTTGTCACGCGGTCCATGGCTGCCCGACAAGGAACTCAGCTGGGGTTGGAGCCTGGAATAATGGCCCAGCCCACTGCTGGACGAGGAGACGTCCAGGAGGAGACACCCGGTGAGATGGATGGGGAGCCCGCGGAGGTGACCCCGGAATCCGCTGAGGTGGTTGGTGTTCCCGTGGGGGACCTGCCGACCCCTGCAGGGTGGCAGGTGGAAGGAGGGCCTACCCGGGAGGAATTTTGCCGGGCGCAGAAGGAGTGCCCTACGCTTGAAGGCATGCGGCAACAGGCCGAAGCCCAAGCAGCTGGAACAGAGACTGGTAATTACCATGTCTACTGGGAGGATGGTCTCCTCTACAGTGAGCCTAAGGCTCCGGTGCATGGGTCCGCCCGAGCCGTGGTGGTCCCCCAATGCTACCGAGCCTTTCTGCTAGAGTTGGCACACGAGATACCACTAGCAGGACACCTGGGTCAAGACAAGACGTTTGCGCGTCTAGTCCCACATTTTTACTGGCCCAGGATGCGCGTCACTTCTGACACTTTTTGCAAGACTTGCACCACTTGCCAAGCGAGCGGCAAGACAGGGACTAAAGTGAAGGTCCCTCTAGAACCTCTCCCAGTTGTCGATACCCCTTTTGAGCGGGTAGGGATTGACATTGTCGGGCCATTGGACCCGCCGACTTCTGCAGGACATAGGTTCATTTTGGTGCTGGTAGACCACGCCACCCGGTACCCGGAGGCAATCCCTCTGAGGACCATCACTGCACCGGTGGTGGCGCGGGCCCTGATGGGGATTTTTACCCGAGTGGGATTCCCCAAGGTCGTGGTGTCAGATAGGGGCACGAATTTCATGTCGGCCTACATGCAGGCCATGTGGAAGGAGTGTGGAGTGACCTACTGGTTCTCCACTCCTTACCACCCCCAGACGAACGGGCTCGTGGAGCGCTTTAACAAAACCTTGAAGGGGATGATCAGGAGCCTACCCGAGGACTTGAGAAGAAAGTGGGACGTCCTCTTACCCTGTCTGCTCTTCTCCTACCGAGAGGTGCCGCAGAAGGGGGTCGGTTTCAGCCCCTTTGAGCTGCTCTATGGCCACCCCGTTCGGGGGCCCCTCAGTCTTGTCAAGGAGGGGTGGGAGAAGTCTTCCTCGAAGCTTCCCCGTGATGTGGTCAGCTATATGCTGGCATTCCGCAGCCAGGTGGCCAAGCTGTGGAAAGAGGCCTCGGACAATCTAGAGGCAAGTCAAGCCGTCATGAAGAAATGGTATGACCGGAACGCGCGGACGGTAGAGTTAGACGCTGGACAGAAGGTGTGGGTCATGGAGCCAGGAGAGCTTAGCGCCCTCCAGGACCGGTGGACTGGGCCGTTTGAGATCTTGGAAAGGAAAGGCCAGACCACATATGTCGTCGATGTGAAGACCCCACGTCAACCCCACAGGGTGTTCCACGTCAACCGCCTGAAGCCCCACCAGGAGCGTTCAGAACTCACTCTCCTAATGATAACTGATGGAAGTGAGGAGGAGGGGAGTGAGCCTCTTCCAGACCTTCTGGCGGCCCATGAGAAGGATGGTTCGGTAGAGGGAGTGGTCCTCGCCCCATCCTTGACCCCAGAGCAACAGAGGGACTGCCGCCAGGTCTTGGGGCAGTACGCCTCGTTGTTCTCCCTCACGCCTGGAAACACGCACATGTGTACCCATGATGTGGACACAGGGGACAGTCCGCCAGTAAAAACCAAGTCTTACCGGCTGTCCGATAAAGTCAAGGCTAGTATCCAGGGTGAGGTTACCAAGATGCTAGAACTGGGAGTGATTGAGCCTTCCAGTAGCCCTTGGGCTAGTCCGGTGGTGTTGGTGCCGAAAGCGGCCCCACCGGGCACCACACCAGAACTTCGGTTCTGTGTGGATTACCGTGGACTCAACTCAGTCACTAAGACAGACGCTCACCCGATCCCTCGGGCGGATGAGCTCATTGACCGGCTGGGAGCAGCCCGGTATTTGAGTACCATTGATTTGACGTCAGGCTATTGGCAGATAGCCATGGCGGAAGGAGCAAGGGAGAAGACTGCGTTCTCCACCCCCGAGGGCCACTTTCAATTTCGGGTGATGCCCTTCGGGTTGAAAAATGCTCCAGCCACTTTCCAGCGGTTGGTGAACCAGGTGCTGTCTGGCCTAGAGGCCTTCTCTGCTGCCTACCTGGATGACATAGCTGTCTTCAGTAGCAGCTGGGAGGACCATCTGGAGCATCTCCAGGAGGTGCTACAGGCTTTGCAACGGGCTGGTTTAACCATCAAGGCCAGCAAGTGCCAGATTGGACAGGGATCTGTCGTGTACCTGGGACATCTGGTGGGCGGAGGTAAGGTGCAACCCCTCCAAGCCAAGATTGAGACCATCTTGGCCTGGGAGCCCCCAAGACCCAAACAGAGGTCCGGGCTTTTCTCGGCCTCACGGGGTATTACCGCCGGTTCGTCAAGGGTTATGGAACCATCGTGGGCCCATTGACGGAATTGACTTCAAAGAAGCAGCCACGCAGAGTCATCTGGACGGCTGCCTGCCAGGAAGCCTTTGAGACCCTCAAACGTGCAATGTGCACCGCACCGGTGCTCAGGACTCCAGACTTTGGACGGGAATTTATTGTACAGACAGACGCTTCTGAGCATGGCATAGGAGCTGTGCTCTCGCAGCTGAATGACGATGGCCAAGACCAGCCAGTGGCCTTCATTTCCCGAAGACTACTCCCCCGGGAACAGCGGTGGAGTACCATCGAACGAGAAGCCTTTGCTGTGGTTTGGGCTGTAAAGAAGTTGAGGCCATACCTTTTTGGTTGTCACTTCCTGATCCAGACCGACCACAGACCCCTTCGCTGGCTCATGCAGATGAGAGGCGAAAACCCCAAATTGTTGAGGTGGTCCATTTCCCTCCAGGGGATGGACTTTCGGGTGGAACATCGACTCGGTGTAGACCACGCCAACGCTGACGGTCTCTCCCGGTTTTTCCGCCTTAGCGAAGAGAACTCCCTAGAGGTTGGGAAGCTCTCCCTCTTTCGGCTGGGGGGACGCGTGTTAGACCTGTCAGCCCTAGGGTGGTCTTTCCCTGTTTTTTTTCCTTTTTCGCCTCCTTTTTGCCACCATATTTTTACTGGACCTAGGTCTCTGGGCACCTTGCCACTGCTAGCCAGTGCTGAGGTGCAGGTGCTCTCTCTCACTCAAGATGGCTGCCACAGGCCCCTGCTACTGCAGAGGGGCCTGACACGCATACACACTAGTAGCCAGGGTCAGGCTGGGGTAGAGGGATACAGTATCCATTCCATCCCCGCCTCTGGGCCACATAGCCAGGCATGTAGAAGGTTCTAGAACCTTCCGGGCTGTGGGAGGAGTTATGTTTTGCCGCCTTTGGGAGAGTCACCTGACCTAGGAGTATAAAAGGCTTGGAGGGAAAACTTTCTAGTCAGTTGATGAGGCACCACTGAACCTGGGAGAACCTCCGCCGGAGTATAGGCTTTAGGGCCTAGGGGGAGACCTACACTACTGCTGCTGACAGGACTGAGGCCCTGCTGTAGTAAGATAGCTGAGGAACGCCCACCACCCACTGACCTTGCCCAGTGTGAGGGGACCCAGGGAACCACCTTCAGCGTGCGGGGAGGAACATCAAGCACTCCCAGACCACCAACTCATTCCCCCCCTCATGACAAGAAACTTCTGACAAGAAACTCTGACAAGAAACTTATACTAAGGAACTTCTGACAAGAAACTCATCACCAGAAGCGCCTAAGAAGCAACCAAGCTGGAGCAGTCGCAAGACACCTTAACCTGAGGAGGCCTGACCGTCCTGCCAGGCCTGAAGCCTAAACTGCCCAACTGGGGATCACCAGGTAAAGCGCCGTACCCTGTAGCGCTAGACCTTCACCCCCTCACTATTCCTGCCTACTACTGGGCTGCCCCCAAGTACTTTCCCAGTCAGCCCTGCCCACAGGCTGCTGGTGCGTCCTGCTTTCTGGCACCCCCAGGTCACTGACCTTGTGTAGAGATCACTGCCGCGGCCGTCGCCGCCTGAGGAGAAGTGCCGTGAGGTGAGGTGCGCCGTCGCGCCCTCCCCGAGGGGAGCGCTGAGGTGAGGGAAGCCCCTCGAGTTTCTGTGGTGAGGTGCGCCGTCCGCGCCCTCACCGAAGCCTCTGCTTATTGCCCCTGCTGCCGTTGCGGCCGAAGAAGTGCCCCTGCCGCCGTCGCGGCCGAAGAAGTGCCCCTGCCGCCGGCGCAGCCGAAGAAGTTGTCCCCGCCGCCGTCGCGGCCGAAGAGATTGCCCCCGCCGCCGTTGCGGCCCAAGAAATCGCCAGCGCGATCAACGCGGCCTCCAGGCCCCGCCGACGCCGTCTCCAGGCAACCGGGGTCGCCGGGCGTGACCCCAGGAAGGCCGCGCAACGATTGGGCGCCGGCCCCGGTCACGCCCCAGCGCCGACGGAGGCCCGGGAAGAGCCGGCAGTGCAGAGGGAGACGGGGAGCCGGCCGGAGAGGACTGCCGGCTCCCGCTCCCTTCCCCAAGACCCCGAGCCTGCGCACAAGCACTTACCTGATCCCGGGGGCTGGAGGAGTGAGATCCCAGCCCCCGCAACGTGCCGCAGCTGCATCCCCTTGATCCCGGGGGCCGGAGGAAGGTGATCCCGGCCCCCGCAACGACCCGTCATTCCGGCCAGAAGGCCGAGGTACCCCGACCGGGCCCCGCCCTCCAGAATACGGGCCGGGCCTGGAGTTAGCCAGTCGCTAAGAAGCGCGACCAACGACCGAGCACAAGGTGAGCCCAGGAGGCCCCTAGGGCCCACAAAAACGCCACTGGGGGCCGGGGGCCACCGTTAACCCCTAAATGAACCGTGTAACTTTCCCCATGAGGCGAGGCCCCGGAGAGGAGTGGGCCTAGCCTAGAATTAACCCCTGAGGGACACAAAAGCCCCAGAATACGGGACATGTTGAGGGGTTCCCCACAGTGTTTAGTAATTTAATGCAGATGCCTATTGTAATTACTACCTAGGCCTATGTTGATAACTGCCAAGTCTTTACCACAGGGGGAAAGTGATTAATTGAAGTAAGCTGAAGTGTACACCGCCAAGAGTTGCAGTGTTTTAGGTTACAGGTGTACTGGAATTGCGACGCCCACTGTACTGAATGTGGGCACGCCTAGATTAATGCAGGCCTATTTCAATGTAAAGTGAAAAGCCTTCTTTTAAGTAAATTGAATATGCTAAAGTGAACTGCATGTCTAGGCCCCTGTTTTATTAACGTACCTTGAGATCATTATTAAGTGCTACGTGTAGGAGATAATTCCTGCGGCCTCTTAGTGGCCTACAATGTTGATGAGCTATGCAGCTTTATTTAAAATGTGCACCAGTTGAATAATTTAATGAATTTGAATGTAGATCTGAATTAACCTGCCTTAGCTGATGCCAACTTAATTTATTTATAAAAGATCTTGATTTTAAATACAAAAGCCTGGTGTGGTGTCCTGTTATTGCGTTCGCATTTGTGAGTCAAAGTGAGAGTGTGCTGCACAACTGCCTTACACATTGCCTTCGCGTGCCTTTCCCGCTTCACGCCATGCTACCGTGTCGGACTCTGTAACCCCGGTTCCAACATTTGGTGTTCAGCGGTTGGATAAGGACTGGTGTTTGTGCAGCACCCTACAGTGACTCAATGTGCGCCGCAATTAGACACCTATATTAATGAGAGTGCTAGGAATTCTATGGTAATTGCCGACTGTGTACATTCCTGTGTTGGACCTGTTACCTACAGTTTAGAACCCCTTCCTTGAATTGTCTGGGACCCCACCTAGGAGGATGGAGTTTGAGTTAGCCAACCTAGAAAGGTATACGGTGACACAGCTCAAGGAGTTCTGCCTAGAGAGGGGGTGGCCGTCAAGCGAGGCGCCAGGAAGGAGGTGCTTCAGAAAGCTTTGAGGGCATGGGTAATGGCCCACCCGAGGGAAGAGGGGATGAGGAGCAGGGGGAGACAGACAACCCAGGAGAACTGGACCTACTGAGCATTGATGTTAGCGAGAATGTGTTGCCAGGAAGACGTTCCAGGTCAGGCAGTAGTGCGTCAGGGGGAAGTTTGTCACAAGAGGAATTGGAAGACAGAAGGGAGCAGAGGCAATTGACATTAGAACTTGCTAGGATGGAAAAAGCCATGGAGGAAAGGAAGCTTGTACATGAGCTTAGCCTGAAGGAGCTAGAGCTCCGGACCTTGCAGATGGAGATGCAGGGCAAAATGAATGGTGGCAGCGTACCTGCTGGGGTTCCACAGGAGCCCAAATTCTATTTACCCAGAGAGGTGATGGCCAGTTTTAGTGTAGGTGATGACATCGACAAGTGGTTGGCGGCCTACGAGGTGGCTCTGGCCCATAGAGTTCCTGAGAGCTACTGGGGGGAGGTCTTTATAGGTACATACCTCCACTAGTAAGGGACACACTTTTAACTTTGGATAAGGGGGAGCAGACTAACTACCCTATCATGAAGGAGGCCCTGCTCAAGAAGTTTGGCCTCACCCCAGAGAAGTACCGCCAAAAGTTCCGCAACAGCCACAAGCTTCACACACAAAACTGGGTAGATTTTTTTGACTATGCCCGGAAGGCATTGGAGGGTTGGGTGCGTGGCAGCAACGTTGACAATTACAAAGGGCTGTACGACCTGTTCTTGAGAGAGCACCTCCTAGAGAAATGTTTTCCGGAGCTGCGCCAGTAGCTTGGTGGACCGCAAGCTGACCAATCCTAGGGAGCTTGCGGAGGAGGCAGACACGTGGGTCAGCACTCGGGTGTCCCACAAGGGAGCCGGGGCGGACCCCCGAAAGGTGGACAGGGGCTCCCCCAGAAGAAAGAGGGGGGAGATAAAAAGAGGGAGTTCTTTAAAGGTCCCCAAAATAAACCGCCTGGGAGAGGGGTAGGTTCCCCATCCCAATCTGGATCTCAGAAACCCACTTATCCTGTCAGGAGTCAGCAGCCCAGAACTGTCCGGTGCTACGAGTGCGGGGAGGTTGGACATTATAAGGGGGATCCCAAGTGTCGCAAGAGAACCCCAGCCCCCACAGGAGGTAAGAGCCCCGGGGTGGCCAGTGTAGCGCTTGGGGAGGAGTTGTCCCTAGGTAGGGGAGGTGAGTGGACAGGCTTGACCTTAGTTTCCCTGGGGGATAGAGAGATCATCCCACGGGTTCAGGTACCCGCGAACACTGCCAAGTATCGGCAGAGGGTCCTGGTGAACGGGGAGGAGGTGGAGGCTCTGAGGGACACAGGTGCCAGCATGACGATGGTGAGACGTCAGCTGGTGTCCCCAGAGCAGGTGATTCCTGAGGAATTCCACCCGGTTGTTATGGCTGATAATAGCCTGGGTCATTAACCCGTGGCCCAAGTTCCCTTTGAGTGGGGAGGAGTATCAGGTCTGTTGAAGGTTGCGGTGAGCCCTGCCATGCCAGTTGACTGTCTGCTGGGCAACGACTTGGAACATACTGCCTGGAGGGAGGTAGAGTTCAATGCCCATGCTGAGATGTTGGGATTACCAGGATGGACTTGCGTTGTCACGCGGTCCATGGCTGCCCGACAAGGAACTCAGCTGGGGTTGGAGCCTGGAATAATGGCCCAGCCCACTGCTGGACGAGGAGACGTCCAGGAGGAGACACCCGGTGAGATGGATGGGGAGCCCGCGGAGGTGACCCCGGAATCCGCTGAGGTGGTTGGTGTTCCCGTGGGGGACCTGCTGACCCCTGCAGGGTGGCAGGTGGAAGGAGGGCCTACCCGGGAGGAATTTTGCCGGGCGCAGAAGGAGTGCCCTACGCTTGAAGGCATGCGGCAACAGGCCGAAGCCCAAGCAGCTGGAACAGAGACTGGTAATTACCATGTCTACTGGGAGGATGGTCTCCTCTACAGTGAGCCTAAGGCTCCGGTGCATGGGTCCGCCCGAGCCGTGGTGGTCCCCCAATGCTACCGAGCCTTTCTGCTAGAGTTGGCACACGAGATACCACTAGCAGGACACCTGGGCCAAGACAAGACGTTTGCGCGTCTAGTCCCACATTTTTACTGGCCCAGGATGCGCGTCACTTCTGACACTTTTTGCAAGACTTGCACCACTTGCCAAGCGAGCGGCAAGACAGGGACTAAAGTGAAGGTCCCTCTAGAACCTCTCCCAGTTGTCGATACCCCTTTTGAGCGGGTAGGGATTGACATTGTCGGGCCATTGGACCCGCCGACTTCTGCAGGACATAGGTTCATTTTGGTGCTGGTAGACCACGCCACCCGGTACCCGGAGGCAATCCCTCTGAGGACCATCACTGCACCGGTGGTGGCGCGGGCCCTGATGGGGATTTTTACCCGAGTGGGATTCCCCAAGGTCGTGGTGTCAGATAGGGGCACGAATTTCATGTCGGCCTACATGCAGGCCATGTGGAAGGAGTGTGGAGTGACCTACCGGTTCTCCACTCCTTACCACCCCCAGACGAACGGGCTCGTGGAGCGCTTTAACAAAACCTTGAAGGGGATGATCAGGAGCCTACCCGAGGACTTGAGAAGAAAGTGGGACGTCCTCTTACCCTGTCTGCTCTTCTCCTACCGAGAGGTGCCGCAGAAGGGGGTCGGTTTCAGCCCTTTTGAGCTGCTCTATGGCCACCCCGTTCGGGGGCCCCTCAGTCTTGTCAAGGAGGGGTGGGAGAAGTCTTCCTCGAAGCTTCCCCGTGATGTGGTCGGCTATATGCTGGCATTCCGCAGCCAGGTGGCCAAGCTGTGGAAAGAGGCCTCGGACAATCTAGAGGCAAGTCAAGCCGTCATGAAGAAATGGTATGACCGGAACGCGCGGACGGTAGAGTTAGACGCTGGACAGAAGGTGTGGGTCATGGAGCCAGGAGAGCTTAGCGCCCTCCAGGACCGGTGGACTGGGCCGTTTGAGATCTTGGAAAGGAAAGGCCAGACCACATATGTCGTCGATGTGAAGACCCCACGTCAACCCCACAGGGTGTTCCACGTCAACCGCCTGAAGCCCCACCAGGAGCGTTCAGAACTCACTCTCCTAATGATAACTGATGGAAGTGAGGAGGAGGAGAGTGAGCCTCTTCCAGACCTTCTGGCGGCCCATGAGAAGGATGGTTCGGTAGAGGGAGTGGTCCTCGCCCCATCCTTGACCCCAGAGCAACAGAGGGACTGCCGCCAGGTCTTGGGGCAGTACGCCTCGTTGTTCTCCCTCACGCCTGGAAACACGCACATGTGTACCCATGATGTGGACACAGGGGACAGTCCGCCAGTAAAAACCAAGTCTTACCGGCTGTCCGATAAAGTCAAGGCTAGTATCCAGGGTGAGGTTACCAAGATGCTAGAACTGGGAGTGATTGAGCCTTCCAGTAGCCCTTGGGCTAGTCCGGTGGTGTTGGTGCCGAAAGCGGCCCCACCGGGCACCACACCAGAACTTCGGTTCTGTGTGGATTACCGTGGACTCAACTCAGTCACTAAGACCGACGCTCACCCGATCCCTCGGGCGGATGAGCTCATTGACCGGCTGGGAGCAGCCCGGTATTTGAGTACCATTGATTTGACGTCAGGCTATTGGCAGATAGCCATGGCGGAAGGAGCAAGGGAGAAGACTGCGTTCTCCACCCCCGAGGGCCACTTTCAATTTCGGGTGATGCCCTTCGGGTTGAAAAATGCTCCAGCCACTTTCCAGCGGTTGGTGAACCAGGTGCTGTCTGGCCTAGAGGCCTTCTCTGCTGCCTACCTGGATGACATAGCTGTCTTCAGTAGCAGCTGGGAGGACCATCTGGAGCATCTCCAGGAGGTGCTACAGGCTTTGCAACGGGCTGGTTTAACCATCAAGGCCAGCAAGTGCCAGATTGGACAGGGATCTGTCGTGTACCTGGGACATCTGGTGGGCGGAGGTAAGGTGCAACCCCTCCAAGCCAAGATTGAGACCATCTTGGCCTGGGAGCCCCCAAGACCCAAACAGAGGTCCGGGCTTTTCTCGGCCTCACGGGGTATTACCGCCGGTTCGTCAAGGGTTATGGAACCATCGTGGGCCCATTGACGGAATTGACTTCAAAGAAGCAGCCACGCAGAGTCATCTGGACGGCTGCCTGCCAGGAAGCCTTTGAGACCCTCAAACGTGCAATGTGCACCGCACCGGTGCTCAGGACTCCAGACTTTGGACGGGAATTTATTGTACAGACAGACGCTTCTGAGCATGGCATAGGAGCTGTGCTCTCACAGCTGAATGACGATGGCCAAGACCAGCCAGTGGCCTTCATTTCCCGAAGACTACTCCCCGGGAACAGCGGTGGAGTACCATCGAACGAGAAGCCTTTGCTGTGGTTTGGGCTGTAAAGAAGTTGAGGCCATACCTTTTTGGTTGTCACTTCCTGATCCAGACCGACCACAGACCCCTTCGCTAGCTCATGCAGATGAGAGGCGAAAACCCCAAATTGTTGAGGTGGTCCATTTCCCTCCAGGGGATGGACTTTCGGGTGGAACATCGACTCGGTGTAGACCACGCCAACGCTGACGGTCTCTCCCGGTTTTTCCGCCTTAGCGAAGAGAACTCCCTAGAGGTTGGGAAGCTCTCCCTCTTTCGGCTGGGGGGACGCGTGTTAGACCTGTCAGCCCTAGGGTGGTCTTTCCCTGTTTTTTTTCCTTTTTCGCCTCCTTTTTGCCACCATATTTTTACTGGACCTAGGTCTCTGGGCACCTTGCCACTGCTAGCCAGTGCTGAGGTGCAGGTGCTCTCTCTCACTCAAGATGGCTGCCACAGGCCCCTGCTACTGCAGAGGGGCCTGACACGCATACACACTAGTAGCCAGGGTCAGGCTGGGGTAGAGGGATACAGTATCCATTCCATCCCCGCCTCTGGGCCACATAGCCAGGCATGTAGAAGGTTCTAGAACCTTCCGGGCTGTGGGAGGAGTTATGTTTTGCCGCCTTTGGGAGAGTCACCTGACCTAGGAGTATAAAAGGCTTGGAGGGAAAACTTTCTAGTCAGTTGATGAGGCACCACTGAACCTGGGAGAACCTCCGCCGGAGTATAGGCTTTAGGGCCTAGGGGGGAGACCTACACTACTGCTGCTGACAGGACTGAGGCCCTGCTGTAGTAAGATAGCTGAGGAACGCCCACCACCCACTGACCTTGCCCAGTGTGAGGGGACCCAGGGAACCACCTTCAGCGTGCGGGGAGGAACATCAAGCACTCCCAGACCACCAACTCATTCCCCCCCCCTCATGACAAGAAACTTCTGACAAGAAACTCTGACAAGAAACTTATACTAAGGAACTTCTGACAAGAAACTCATCACCAGAAGCGCCTAAGAAGCAACCAAGCTGGAGCAGTCGCAAGACACCTTAACTTGAGGAGGCCTGACCGTCCTGCCAGGCCTGAAGCCTAAACTGCCCAACTGGGGATCACCAGGTAAAGCGCCGTACCCTGTAGCGCTAGACCTTCACCCCCTCACTATTCCTGCCTACTACTGGGCTGCCCCCAAGTACTTTCCCAGTCAGGCCTGCCCACAGGCTGCTGGTGCGTCCTACTTTCTGGCACCCCCAGGTCACTGACCTTGTGTAGAGATCACTGCCGCGGCCGTCGCCGCCTGAGGAGAAGTGCCGTGAGGTGAGGTGCGCCGTCGCGCCCTCACCGAGGGGAGCGCTGAGGTGAGGGAAGCCCCTCGAGTTTCTGTGGTGAGGTGCGCCGTCCGCGCCCTCACCGAAGCCTCTGCTTATTGCCCCTGCCGCCGTCGCGGCCGAAGAAGTGCCCCTGCCGCCGTCGCGGCCGAAGAAGTGCCCCTGCCGCCGGCGCGGCCGAAGAAGTTGTCCCCGCCGCCCCCGCGGCCGAAGAGATTGCCCCCGCCGCCGTTGCGGCCCAAGAAATCGCCAGCGCGATCAACGCGGCCTCCAGGCCCCGCCGACGCCGTCTCCAGGCAACCGGGGTCGCCGGGCGTGACCCCAGGAAGGCCGCGCAACGATTGGGCGCCGGCCCCGGTCACGCCCCCAGCGCCGACGGAGGCCCGGGAAGAGCCGGCAGTGCAGAGGGAGACGGGGAGCCGGCCGGAGAGGACTGCCGGCTCCCGCTCCCTTCCCCAAGACCCCGAGCCTGCGCACAAGCACTTACCTGATCCCGGGGGCTGGAGGAGTGAGATCCCAGCCCCCGCAACGTGCCACAGCTGCATCCCCTTGATCCCGGGGGCCGGAGGAAGGTGATCCCGGCCCCCGCAACGACCCGTCATTCCGGCCAGAAGGCCGAGGTACCCCGACCGGGCCCCGCCCTCCAGAATACGGGCCGGGCCTGGAGTTAGCCAGTCGCTAAGAAGCGCGACCAACGACCGAGTACAAGGTGAGCCCAGGAGGCCCCTAGGGCCCACAAAAATGCCACTGGGGGCCGGGGGCCACCGTTAACCCCTAAATGAACCGTGTAACTTTCCCCATGAGGCGAGGCCCCGGAGAGGAGTGGGCCTAGCCTAGAATTAACCCCTGAGGGACACAAAAGCCCCAGAATACGGGACATGTTGAGGGGTTCCCCACAGTGTTTAGTAATTTAATGCAGATGCCTATTGTAATTACTACCTAGGCCTATGTTGATAACTGCCAAGTCTTTACCACAGGGGGAAAGTGATTAATTGAAGTAAGCTGAAGTGTACACCGCCAAGAGTTGCAGTGTTTTAGGTTACAGGTGTACTGGAATTGCGACGCCCACTGTACTAAATGTGGGCTCGCCTAGATTAATGCAGGCCTATTTCAATGTAAAGTGAAAAGCCTTCTTTTAAGTAAATTGAATATGCTAAAGTGAACTGCATGTCTAGGCCCCAGTTTTATTAATGTACCTTGAGATCATTATTAAGTGCTACGTGTAGGAGATAATTCCTGCGGCCTCTTAGTGGCCTACAATGTTGATGAGCTATGCAGCTTTATTTAAAATGTGCACCAGTTGAATAATTTAATGAATTTGAATGTAGATCTGAATTAACCTGCCTTAGCTGATGCCAACTTAATTTATTTATAAAAGATCTTGATTTTAAATACAAAAGCCTGGTGTGGTGTCCTGTTATTGCGTTCGCATTTGTGAGTCAAAGTGAGAGTGTGCTGCACAACTGCCTTACACATTGCCTTCGCGTGCCTTTCCCGCTTCACGCCATGCTACCGTGTCGGACTCGGTAACCCCGGTTCCAACACATGCCAGTTACGTTTCTATAATGTTACACCTGGTTTCTTTCTGACTAAGCCTGATCCTCGTTATCCACCTCATCATTCTGTGACTACATACTCGGTAGGTAAATTGTGCGAGCAGTGGCTAGAACACTCTACCCTTGCATCTGTCAAACAGCACCTTTCAATCCTATCGAACGATATAGATTTGGCTGATTTTCTCCTAGGCCCACGTAATCCAAGGGCCAAGCGATTTCTTTATGCCTCTTATAATGAAATTTGGAAACTTTCACAGATGGAAGCCGCCTTCCGTCTGCGTCAAATTGACCAGGCAAATTTGGAAAAAGTCCTTGCTGTAGGAGACAAGAGCATTAATATGCTTTCTTCACGCATTTATACGTTAGACAATATTGTTTCTTCTGTAATAGATATTGTGCAAAGTGATGTTTCTGTGTTATATCATGGTCAGAATCAGTTAAGGTCGGTCATGCAATTTGCTTGGACGTTGCAGGCACTAAAAATGGGTAAAGTGCCTTAGGATTATTTGAATGCCACTGCTTTATTCCTGCCTTTTAACCTGACTGATAAACAGAAGTTTATGTCCATGAAAGATGCTGTATATACGCTGTTACATATTGAACAATTGGAGCCTTTGCCGTTCTCTGTAGCGGAAACGGACTCTGCTGTTTGGTTAATTCATGGAGTTATCACTTTGCCCTTTTCACTTTTTCAATTTAAATCATGTATGCAACACTTTCCTGTTGGCCGCTTTGAACCGCTTGGCACTGCTTTTCTGCATGAATTATGGGTCCTGCCCT
This sequence comes from Calotriton arnoldi, assembly GCA_963921515.1. NCBI lineage: Eukaryota > Metazoa > Chordata > Amphibia > Caudata > Salamandridae > Calotriton > Calotriton arnoldi. Next base: position 2,656,502 of record CAWUFW010001574.1, read on the forward strand.
TTGCTTATCGGTGTTTGAGGGAGGATAAAGAAGTTTTCCTCACAGGGGAGGAGTGTGAGTCAGTACTGGGTCACTCTCTTGTGTGCAAACACGTTAAGTTGCACGGCGAGTATAACGTGTCAGCGCCCAATCTAGCTTGCTTTTTGAAAGGGACCCCAGTACCATCCGCCACGCCTGTCTTTACATTGCTTACTAACGGCAGCTATCTCATTTTAAACAATCAAGACTGCTGTGGTTTGCGGGCGGGTGTCCCATACTTGGTAACTGTTTCCCAGCGTGTAACTTGCTGTAGCAATGTCCTTTTCCCGCCCCGCATGGGAGTTTAGATTCTTCCCTTTGGCCTTTCATTCCGACTTTGAAAACAGAGTTTAACAAGTTGAGCAGGCTCAAAGCCCTTTTATTCCAACAGGAGGTGGCCCTCACTTCCGCCCATGAAACATTCAGACTGCAGGTGGCTCGGACCTCAAGTAAGATACAGTCGCTTCTTAACACTAACCTCCCACTTCATTTTGGGGAATTAATTCACCAAATATTTAATGCATCTGATACGACAGGCCTTGCCCATTTTTTTAAATGTGTGGGATCTGGCCTGGTCTCTTCCTTTCAAACTATGTTCGGGGTAATTCCGGCTTTTATTCATTCTATATTTTCCAGCGTCTTCGGAGGGTTCCCCTTAATATTGGCGCTCGCAGCTGGTGTCCTGCTTCTCCTTTATGTGTTTCATAATGGCTGCTCACTTTGTGGCTATGCACAGGCCGGACCAGCTTCATCTGTACCGTAATCGCCTGTATGAGGCTTTTGAATGCTTGCCTTTGGCAACGCTTGGCGTCAGTTACAACTTGACATTCCGCTTTGCCTACTTTACTTGCGTGCAACCAGTGCTTCATTGCAAACTGTGTCATTTCTCCTGGGCGATGGAACTTTGCTTATCAAACATGTGGTGTCCAATCCCTGATTTCAGCCGGTTGATGGGTCCCTTAGAGGCTCATGACGTGGCTTGTTCTGTGGATGGTCCAATGACACGTGCAGCTTTACTTGGAATCTTGGATCAATGGGATATCTGTGCAGCTGCGCAGACTTTCCTACAACGAAGTTTCATTGAATATCACGCAAGTTTGCCTTTTCTATTTTTGGATGCTCCTGTTTGTGAGGAACATGATTGTTCCTTTGGCTTATTAAATTGGATGTCATCGTTTTTTTCCACCACTGACAACGATGCACTATTGGAAGGAATTGCATTCCTTTGCATCCAAACCTTCATGGATTGAATACTTGGGTCGTCCCTACTCCACTGTCTGAAATACAGACTCTTTTGTTTCAAGCTCACCGTGCCTTCAGCTTTTTTCGAACTTTCCCTTTTTTCTCCGATTTGTTTTTTTTAGAAAGTCCCTCACCAATATTTGAAACAATGCCTGACTTCTGAACTCTGTTTTTGTTCTTCTGTCTATGTCCTACTGACTTACCAGGGGGAGGGTGTTATATGGGGTTATATGGCCCTAAGACACATTGTCGACATTGCTAAGTTAGCATGAGTTTTGCTTGCCCTATGCTGCTGCTTTTGCGCACGCCTCTGCTAAGCGTTTGTTTTCGCGACACTTTGCCTCTGCCCTGTACATGATAACAGATTGTTTTTCACGTTCTCAGCCTTCCCTTCAATTCTGTCTGAACATAATGTGCAAGGTCGGTCAACAATGTCTCTTGTTATTCTGTTCTGGTCAGTCCCTATTACCTAGACAAAACATGTAACCAACAGCTGCAATGCGGAAGGATCGTGCTTTGATATAACGTTGATGCATGTTTTTTTAAACACACTCGAAGAAAGCCGTTCCATGGGGCTGAGCGCTGATGTTCCTATGATGTAAACCCTTGGGTTTAGGCTTTCAGGTAGGGGTCTGCTAATAACGCCTAGAGATCTTCTGTTATATAAAATAACTTCTTACTGCCGTGGGGAGGGTGATTAGGCCCAGTTATTTAGCCTTTTTCACAGTCTTTATAAAATGACGACTCCTTTTATATTCTATGGTATTGTAACAATGCTAATGATTCTTGCTTTATGCATTTTGCTGCTAGTTGTGGTTCGCATACTGTATCATGGATCACTATAGTCAAAATAAACATTTTGAACTTATCTAGTGACTCTGATTATTTCTATTGTGGACAAGTACGTGAGAGCGAAAGAGTGTCTTGTTCCAGCGACTCTGAGGTGAGTCGGGAGTGCTTGTGTTCTGGGTTGTCTAAACATTCGTAGCTTCTTGATATTTGTAGGAGACCGAATGAGACACGGTTGGGATTTTGGGTACTAAGGTGATAGGAGGTACACCCCTATTTACTAAGGTCCTGTTTTCTTGTGCATAGTTCTGTGTATGAGCAGAATCCACACAACAGGGCTTTCTTCGTAGGGAAAAATGTTTTCCCTCTGAAGAATCTTTTTTTAAATGAAAAAATGTGCATTTGTTTATTACTTACTTAATGACCTACTGCCCGTTATGCTGACCGGCATGTATGGCAGCAATGAAGGACCTCCACTTCTGTCTGTCTTGGGCAAGTTTCTGTACGTGCCCCAGCTGTGCTTTAGGGCCTTCTTTTCTGTTTTTGTATTCGCCTCCTGGTGTTCTTTGGCCTGCCATTCTTCCATTTACCTTCTGGGGTCTAGTGGAGAGCTTTTCTATCGATGGAGTATTCTTCTCTACTGATAATGTGTCCTATCCATCGCCATCTTTTTCTCTTAATGATATCATTGCTTGCATCTTGGCAGAAGTTCCTGGTTGGAGATGGTTTGCGACCAGAAAATGTACAAGATTCTTCCCAGGTTAGTGGTGTGGATGGCTGAAAGTTTGGTGAAGTCACTAATCGTCATGTGCCAACATTCTGATCCATACAAAAGTGTGGACAGAAGACATCTCTGGTAAAGCCTCAGCCTGGTGTTGGTGCTGCACTGAGATGACCTCCACACAATGTTCAGCATCCTGAATGCATTCCTGTCCCTGTTCAGTCTGCTCTTGATGTCACTGTTTGCCCTTCCATCATGTCTGATAGTACTGCCTAGGTAGGTGAATGGTCTTTGAACCACGTTGCTAGAATTTGAAAGCCAGTTCTACCAAGGCAGTGTGACTAGTGGGCCTGCCGCTGTGACACCCCTTTTTAAATATTTTCATATGCTGGCTGGGATTTTTTAAGGGACGATATTGACTGCATGCAAAGAGTTTCTAGCTTCCCTGCAAAAGCCCTGGTGGCGCATTTCTGTCCCTGTCTTGGCAACAGAGCCCTTTTTGCCCACTGGGCTGTTTGAACCAAAGTGTTGGGGTGGCATTTGTTAACGCCTAGTCCTGAAGAGGCCATTTATCATAAGGTCGAAACGCATCGACACACACTCCCTAGGATTCACGCCAAGCAGAAAGAAACAACAGATACATTTAATATTTTTATAGACAAATGTTTGAGTTAGTTATACATAATTGATTTGTGTACTATTTGAGCAGGTCTATAGACAATTGGTGTTTCTACCTAGAGACGGCAATTCTTTGTCACCTTTCAACAATGGTGTCTTGTACGTCATTCCGGTCCTAATGATCACCTGTATTTAAATGGTGTTCTCGGTGACACTAATTGCTTTTGATGTGTAGCGGTATTTAAATTCTTTAGTCTTTTTGTAAAGTATACAAACAACATCAAATAAGTAAAACTGGTTATGTGAACGCAAATCTAGTGTCATTGCCTTTCTTGCCTTGTGGAGCAACAATGCCTTGTTTGATGCATTGATTTTGTCATTGGATACGTAGGATTTATTTCCAAAGGGTGAATCCAGTCCCACTGAGGATGCAAATAATAAGTTTTCCTCTTAGTGAAATTCAATATACCTATCCTGCTAGAGCTTTTTATGTGTTCTTTTAGGTAGGTGAACTCTAAAGTCATGGCTAGGTCCTCTCCATCCACCTTGATTGGTGAAGGGTTTGGGATATCGAGTGTCAGGACTTCTGATTTCTTTGTGTTGATCTTCAGGCCCACTTGCTGTACATAGATGCGGAGGCGAGACGTCTTTTCTTGCATATGCTGCTATGTATGAGACAGCAAGGCTAGGTCATCCGCATAGTCAAGTTCCTCCAGTGTATATTATAAAGTCCATCTGATGCCTCTGGCTTGGTCTTCTGTTGTGCCCCACATCACCCAGTCGATGACTAGGTTGAAAAGCAACACTGACAACATGTATCCATGGCTCACACCAGTCTTCCCTTCAAAGCTAAACTCACTATCTCTCACCTGGAAGGTAAATTCATGATAGAAGCTCTTGAGGAGGAGAACTATCTGCTGCGGTATGCCATAGGCTCTCAGTATACGCCAAAGGATGGCACAGTGGATATAGTCAAAGGCTTTCTCAAAATCAATGAAGATGATGCATAGTTGTTTCTGCCACTCTGTTCACCGCTCTATGATGTTGTATCTATAACCGTATCCGGCATTTGTAAAGCGCAAACTAATCACCCCTAGGGGTCTCAAGGCGCTGAGGGCCATCGGCGAGATTAAGTGAGCTATTGCCCAGAGTCACAGGGTTCTGAGCTGAGCTGCCGCCAGCGCTGAGGATCGAACTGTGAGCCCTGTGCTCCGGAGTATGCCGCTCTGGCCACTGCACCACACCTCTACTGTTGCATACAGCAAGCATCTGATCAACACACCCTCTGCCCTTGCGGAACCCAGCCAGTTCTTTTCTTAACTGCTTGTCTTGGGCATCAGAAATGTGCTGTATAAACATTTTTTTACCAGAATTTTTGTCAGGATTGACAGAAGGGTGATTCCACGCCAGTTGTTGCACTTGATTAATTCTCCCTTCTTTCAAATCTTGACAATGATGTCTTGGTTCCAGTCATTTGATGCTTTCTTTCCCTCCCAAATCGATTTCAGTTGGTTTCAGTTTCTGCCTTGAACATGGTGCATTCAGGTTATCATGGCCAGGAATATTGTCTGTTCTTGAGAGATCAGATGGCAGTGACGATTTCTTCTTTTTGTGGTGAGGTGGTGTTCACATCCAACTCTTTCTTTGCTTCTTGGATGTCCGCTTTGCTTGTTGGTACTGGTCTGTTCAGGACTTCTTTGTCGTGCTAGGCTCAGAGTGGTTCCTTTTCTTTTCTGTTGTGAGTAGTGTAAAATGCTTGTCCGTGATCGGGGTGTTGTATGTTGCACAAGATTTACCCCTGAATAACTTCGTGACCTTGAAAAACTTCCCCTGTTCTCCTCTACTGGCTTCCTCCTCCACTTGGCTGGCAAGGTTATCCATTTACGCCTGCTTGTATGCTCTTGTCATTGTTTTGACTGTTGTTTGCTTCTATGTACTGTTGCTTGTACTTCTGCTGCAGCTTTTCAGATTTGGTCTCCATGAGTTTCTTTTTTGCTGCTCTCTTGTCTTCAATAGCTTGCCAAGTATCTTGCCTTATCCAAGTTTAAATGTCTTTTTTCAGGTTAAAGCAAACCATAAAAGCACAAATATAAAATACAAACAATTTAAAAATGTAATGATTTGCATAAAATATAAAAAAATAACAGCCAGCCTACAATATATCCAAAAGACTTTCATGAGGTAGAAGTGTAAAGTGTCTTTGTGCATTAAAACAATTGGTACAAATAATTTTCCTCTCCGTATGTTAAAATACAAGTTGCATACACTACGGTGCTGTACAAATAATGATAAATAAAACCAGCCAGTTTAGATTTAACTAAAAAGAATACTCAAGAGGACTGAGCAGTTATTTTCAAACAATTTTCCTGAAGTTGACTGCAGAAATCATTAATCTATAAAGGGTTTGACACACCTCATCAGTCTTTAGCAACTACAGGTACTCCAATGCCTCTTTCCATTTCAACAGTGGTGTTAATATATGTTTGCGCTGTTCTGTGTACAGCTCACAAAATAATAACAGATGAAGTTGTGATTGAGACACTGTTGAGTTCCAAGAGCATGGTACAAATCTTTGTTGGTATACACATTTGAAGGATAAGGCACCAGAAAATGGGACAATCCGAGCCTAAATCTAATCAAATAAAACCTTTGCTTATGAGGTGTCCTAAGCAAATATGGCTGAATAAATGGAGTAGTGCACAATGGCAAAAAATATGCGCAACCCACTTTTTTTTCAAATCAACCTCCCTTCTCTTATCGACCATGAGCTTTAGCAGTTTGCCTTTTACTTTAGCTTTTTCTGATTGATTATTGCACTGCGGGAAGTCAAACAGGTCCATCCTGCTGATTGCTCGCAGGTCTTCTCTGATATGCGTTATGGGCCCCTGCCAATTTGAGGTGATCATTGATCACTGTTTGTGTCAGAGTCGCCTCTGGCCTAGACCATATTGATAGCCATAGCAGAGTAGGCGACATCCTCAGTAAATGCCCCAGATATTGTAGACCTAGTTCTTTGTATGCAATTTTGGATGGAACACTGATGGGAAGTGACAATCATCTACACAAAAACATATTTTCGCCAGTTTGTAGTTGGGAGTGGTCAATAAAACCCCAAACCCCCACACTGTAAGAGACAATCGGTACAGGTCTGGTTTTGTAAATTGTCAAAATAGCATCCAGAGGCATAGACCCTAATTTTGTTGCAAATTTGAACAGGGAGGTTATGGCTTGTTCAAACTGGGTTACTTTCACTGTCATGTAGGTAAATGGGTATGCAGTTCCTATAGACGTGAGGGAGAAAGTGTCTAACAGGCTAGGTATTCTGGAACCAGAGGGGTGGATTAAGACCCCTCACACACTCTTGCGAGTGTCATGCTTCATCATAGGACTTTGCTCTTTGTTGAGCCGACGCTGCAATGCTTGACGGGCACCCTCTAGCGGGCTCTTTGGCGGAGATCTTTTATCCAAAGCCGTATGTGAAATGCCTGCATAGGGCCCTGGGTGCAGATGTGTAGCGAGTGAGTGTGAGTGTAAGTTACTAAAAAGGGATCCAGTGGATCTCAAGGTTAAAAACTATTTATTCAGTGAGTCCACCTGTCTGATTAAAATAATGTGTGCGCCACCCATAGAGGCAATGATCTCTAGTGGCTTATTAATATCAACGGGTCAACATGTTTCTTACCTAGGTTAGCCAATCAATGATATGTGGCACTTCTTCAGGACCAAAGGGAAGGGAAATATGATCTACACAATGCTTGAACCATCAATGTAAGGCGCGTGATCCAAGCAGTGGAGTGTTCTTTATAAAACACCAAAAAGACTTGATTAGGCTGGCTTTTTGGAACCTAATGAGGCTGACCCAATTAGGGTTATGTGTGTGCCTCCTCGAGGGCGTCTAGAGCAGTACACTGTGTTTCAGCGTAGTCGTCCTGGCAACGATCTTGGGTGCTTCAAGGTGAATTTGCTGTCAAACAGAACCCCCAGGTAGGTGAAAGTAGGTATGCAGTTAAGTGCAGGACCATCAATATAAAAGAGGGTCAGCCTGCTCCGGGGGCAACCGCAGACCATGGCAAAGGACCTTGTTGTATTTGTAAGGAGACCTAACTCTGACATAAGCAAAATGAACAAATGATGGACGGAATGTTGAACAATGCAAACATTCACCCTCAGTCACAAGGATCTGGGTTTAATCCATCGTTTTTTTGCTCACCATGCCACCCCAGTTTGAACCCAGCCATATGCAAATCAGTGTTGACCCTGTTCTTCACGGGAAGAGTCCAGCCTGAACTACCAAGCCAGGTCCTCCCTGGACCGGAAACGAGTATCCTGGGACCGGTTTCAGGGCATCACCCTTCATCAGCCAGGCTAGCGTGAATCCAGTGGTACAACGAGCCTGCTAGTAAGACTCTAAGGCTATTAGAACATTCTGCCCCTAGGGGGCAGAATGTTCTAATTACTAAAAAACAAAGGCCTCTCGGAGCCCGAGGGGATTAAATCCCCCGAGAGGGCCTTTGTTCACAGCAGCAGCTGTGAACAAAAAAAACATTGGAATGCTCTGCGTGCTTTTACCGGCCCGTAGAAGCCCGGAGCACTCCATTGTATTCAATGGAGTGCTCCACATTCCAATGTTCTAATACTTGTTATTTCATTGAGTTCAATGTGGCTATCTCGAACCAAGTGAAAGTGTCTCAAATGAATGTTGTCAGCAATGGCGGCAGGAGGCCAAGAGTGTGACTGAAAGACTGAAAGATGACTGCACTTTTATCAGAACCTGAGCATAAGAATGGACTTAGATTACCTGAGTTGGAAATGAAAACTCAGCACAACTTCCATTGAAAATAAGCCAAACACACGCTTAACCCCCAATCACGATAGAAGATCTGCAAAGCTCTAGATCCCAAGCATTGCCCTGCCAAAGGAGACACCCCATACTCAATAACAAACAGGTCTTGTGCCTGCTGTTCATGTGTTTTTATCCTCTCCAAATATGCACAGCCAGAGCGTCTGTCTATAGCCAGGAGAAAGGAGCTTTATCTCTATTGGGAGGGTAGCAATTTTTAATACCAACGGGGGTGGCAGTGAGCGTGTGAAAGTGAAAGTGTGGGACTCTAGCTGGGATCAGTAAAGGGATGACATGCTTGTTGGAAATTGGGTTTCTGGTTCAGTGTGTAAAACCCCACTCAAGCAGCAGCTACAATTTCTGTGCTTGACTCTGTGGTAGCGTGGCACAAAGCAGTCCGGCTTAACTTAAAGGCAATGTGTGAAATATTTATTCTATGCTTCAAACAGTCTTAGAGTGAAGACACAGCACAAAAAATCCCACACCAATTTGGAAAAATAGAGTAAAATGTAATAAATTATTTGAAACCAAAACAACAAAAATCCAATCAGTATAAATGGAGATATGCAATTTAAAAGATTTAAGTGAAAATAGTGCCTAAATGCAAATCGCCTACTGTGGTTATCTGGTAGCTTTGGACGGGTACCAAGTCACAGGTTCAGGCCTACTGCGCTGAAGCCCAGGCCAGATACAGAGACCAAGTTAGACACACTGAACAGTGTACCCTAAATCCTGGTTGCGGAGCGTTGCTAGGTCCCGCGTCGAGGATGCATCATGCAGCAGCAGTTCCGAGGAGCTGCAAAGCTGTGATGTGAGATCCTGCATCGTCATCGAGGATGCAGTCAATGAGAGGCTTGCAATGTGAAGTCCTGCATCAAAGATGCGTCGTGTACCAGCTGTGGGGCTGCGATGTGGGGTCCGGAGTCATCATCAAGGATGGCGTAAAGGCCAACGCCGAGGATGCATCACGCAGCTGCAGTTCAGAAGAAGGTGCGGGCTGGTCTGCGGGGTCCTGCGTCAGGGATGGATTGTACTGTGGCTGTTCTGAAGCAGCTGTGTGGAGATGCGTCAAGCTTCGTCAGTGCTGCTCATAGGACCACAGCTGGGCTGGTAGAGCACATTCTGGCCCACTTCCAAGGATCCAGGACCGGTGTGGCAGCACTGGGAGGGCAAGACTCACAGCAAGTAGAGTCCTCTGGTGGTCCTAGGATGACAATGCAGGTCCAGTCCTTACACTCAGGCAGCAGGGCAGCAAAGTAACAGAGCAGAGCAGAATGGTAGTCCTTCTGACTTCCACAGGTCCATAGGTGTCCTGAAGAGTTGGGTCTGAGCGTTCATTATTTATACCTGGTGCCCACTTTGAAGTAGGAGAAAGTTCTGGAGGTTTCCCCTCAGAGGGGTTTGGAAGTTCCTGCCTCTCTGTCCTGATCCCAGCTTTTCTGGGTTCACAATAGACTAGTGTCAAACCCTTTGTGAGGGTGCTCAGGCAGGGCCTTTGTTATGTGCAAGTGTGGTAGGTGACAGCTCCTCCCCCTCATCAAGTCAGAGATGGTCTATTCTGGGGAAACAGCATTTACAATGCTGCATGAACCATGCATGCCATTACAACGAAAGAGTTGCCATGCAAGTCTTTACCACGCATATGCCTTTACCAAGCATATGCCTTTTCCATGCATGCTTTTACCACCGGAATTTTTAGGGTTTAGGGTGGGTTTGGGTTTTTTGGTGGTAAGGGAAGTTTTAGGGTTTAGGGTGGGTTTGGGTTTTTGGAAGGCAAGGGAATTTTTAGGGTTTAGGGTGGGTTTGGTGTTTTGGGTGGTAAGAGAATTTTTAGGGTTTAGGGTGGGTTTGGGGTTTTGGGTAGTAAGGGTAATTTTAGGGTTTAAGGTGGGTTTTAAGGGAATTTTTAGGGTTTAGAGTGGGTTTGGGGTTTTGGGTGGTAAGGGAATTTTCAGGGTTTAGGGTGGGGGGTTTGGAGTAAGGGTTGGGGTTGTTTAAAGAAATATATATATATTTATTTTATTTTATATATATATATACATGTCTAATTAAAAAAATATATATATTTAAAGTATATATATGTATAGGTATATACACACATACATACATATATGTATGTATGTATAAAAATACATATACATATTTATTTTTAAAAACGAATATGCCTTTACCACGCATGTTTATACAATGAAAATGTAAGTATTTCACAGGCAACTATAAAGCCTCCAAATACACAAATATATAGATAGATAGATAGATAGATAGATAGATAGATAGATAGATAGATATACTCCTCCGCGTCCCCACTCCATGGACTCGTAGACGACGGCACACGGAGCCCCCACTGGGCGTCCCAATCTTTTACAAAAGTACAGAAGTGGAAAGGAAAAAAGAAACAATTCCAGTTACATATATATACAGCCATAATTCTTACCTGCTAAATACCTACAATTTCATTTTAAAGTCATGCGTTGTAAAGGCAAGTCTGTGGTAAAGGCATGCATTGTAATTGCATGCGTGGTTCCGTCATACAAGCCCCACCTGCCAACACCTTATCTCCTTTATCTCACTGTCTGGGAGCAATACACAAAGACCAACTGTTAGCTAAACTTAGTTATGTGACCCAGGATACAGACTGCAGGCACCAAATGGTTGGGACAAGAAAATGCCAACTTTCTAAAATTGGCATTTTCAGAATTGTGTCTTAAAATGAACTTTTCCATTAAAGAGGGTTTTAAATTACAGTTTTTTAGACACCAAAGTCAACATTCTTATCTGTAGGAAATTGGGTTATTAATTGTGTGGCCTGCACAAATAATAGATCCACAATCCCCCCTTTCTGGGAACCAAGCACCTCATGGTAGTGCTTGACTCTCTCAGGGTAGCGAGGCAGAGCGGTCCAAGGATTACTCGGGGAGGTGGTGTGGGCTAATAATTACCATTCGCTGGCACGAAATAATAACACTCAATAAATAATTGTCCAGCCAGTACTTTTTCCTTAGAAAAAGGAGAAGTATTTTTATTACACACCACCCAGTTAGTACTTTTTCCTTAGAAAAAGGAGAAGTATTTTTATTACACACCACGCTACTAAATACGACGCAGTAATTTACAAATATATACATTGGTAGATGAAAAATACCAAAGATGACAATACATAATCACCTTTGACCCCTAAAGGGGTCAAGCAAACATATAAGGTAAGTCACCTGGCTTGGTCAAAGGTTCAAGAGCAGTAAACCACATGTAAAAGACATCACTTTGTGCATAAATGCAATCATCAATAATAATAATCAGGTAAATGCACTTATTACTGTTAATAAAACAGTCATTGTGATCAATAATCATTGTCAACATTATTATCTCAAAGCATTAAAAATAAGCAAAACATTTGTCTTTAGTTTTAGAAACCTTCCATCCATGAAAACCACATTCATAAAAGCAGCCCCTAGAGAACATCACATTTTGACTACATTATCTGCAAACACAGATGTAGCCCCAAAGGTGCTTCAGTACATGCGTTACCTCTGTACTCTTTCTGGCCACAATAATTGCAAACATAAAGTATGTCCCTAGAGGGCACTGCACCCCCAGCTGAGAAACAAAAGCTCCAGCCCTGGGAGTGCTTGAAACTTTTGTGAAAATTCTATAGGAGTCCTGGATTCCTGACCCCTGTAGACCTAGGGTCAGCACCTTTATAAAAATTCTTTAGGGAGGTGCTACTGCACTCCTGCAGCCCACTCACGCTTCCTAGATCATGTCGGTGGTGCCTATGCCATCCTCTGACCACCACAAGGGGAAAAAATGTGTAAATTGAAAACCTCGCAGGACATTATGGGGAGCTCCTCCGGGAGCAGTGAATATTTTAACAGCAGCTCTCCCGCTGTGCTGTGGGAGTCCGGAAGCCTTTTATTTGTGTTTTCCTTTTCGGTTATTGGGAGGAGGGGAACCCGGTCCCACCCGGACACCCCCATACAGTGCTTAATTTGTAAAACAAAAATTGCCAGGGCTCTTGTCAGGAGCCCATTGCAGCTTGCAACACACAATGCGCCTGCCATGCTGCCAAGGCTAGTTACAACACAACTAATAACCATCACACTCCTACAAATGTGACAATTCTGACTTTTTCAGGCCCCAAAGCTATACGATTAGCTTGGGCAGCCGGTAATAGTAATTTTTAATGTATATTGAATTAATAATTAAATGTTCTTGTGATCATCTCTAAATTAGCCAGTCAGCGCCACCTTGTGGCAAACTGTCACAAGCACCCATGCTGACAATTAAGTGCCAATGCCAAGCACCGGAAACCAGCGGCTCAAATTAAGCACTGTCCTGATTGCCTCCTCTCATGGAAGCAACTGAGGGAGCCCACCGCTCATTGCTCCACCGTCTCCCGCCCAGCATGCACCTCTGCGTGCGGTCACGGGAGCCGGCAGCATTTTTCTTCCTGCCCGTTTCTGCAGGCATCTTCAGTGTCCGCCCCACTCCCCCCAGACGCAGGGGCGAGGCCACCACCACTGGGGGGGGGGGGCGCAACGGTGCTCCCCATCGTTCCTTTGCTTCGGGGGCCGGGGATGGGGTTTGATGCAGCGCGTACAATAAAAACTATTCTCCTCCCAGGTCACTTATAGGTCATCCAGGGGCAAACTATATTTTCTCACATCCACATGACGATGGGGCCCATAAACATCGCCTAACACACATGCACACTCCTGGATTTCCTTTACACCTTTATGAAATGTTATACTCCTAGGAGAAGCATGAGAACTAAATGGAGAACACCATTTATGTACCGCTGGAAGGAGCCGGGATATCTTATTACCTTAACTTGTCGCTTTCTTTTAGTTATTTCTTAAAATATTCCTGCTCATTGTTTTGTCGATGAATCATTCATGTAAGAAATTAGTTCATAGTGATTAAGACCAGCTGAATCACAATAACCAATTACTGATGTCACAATCATTTAGGAAAATAACCACTGAGTCATTTTGGTTTAAAGAATCTTAAATTTTATATAATTTTTAAAAGCATAAGAAAGAATTTAAACTTTATTCAATTATTCATTCTTAAATTCAAATATTTATTAAGCATAATCAATTTATTGCAGAAAGGAAATTTTTGTCATAAAGCCAAAACCCTAATTACCTGCCTACCTTCCTAATTTAGACTAATGATTTCTAACCTAAGTTTAAGAATTAGAAATAACCTGATTCTCATACTCAACTGGAAAATTAAGACAGCAACAGCAACTTCAGCTCGTCAGCATCAGCTACCTGCAACCCGTCTCATCTAACAGTCTTTCAGCATCTCCCGCTCAGTAAGGGATCGATCAGGACCACCCAGCACTGGAAGCCACCAACACCAACACGACTCTCCAACTCCGCTCCTGACTGTGACTGCGACTGACCCCCTCCCACTAAGAGTAGGCCCTCTTATACCCTAATTCTAACTTTGCTAACTAATTGTTGCAACATTAATAACACGCTTTTCTTTCATTGGTCCATGCATGTCATCTTATTCATTCTTTTAATCAAGTTCTCTTGGATCCAATGGTCCTTGGATCATTTTCTTTCCCATACGCTCAAGACATGTTTCCATCCGCTTCGATCAGTACATTTGTAACTTCTTTCGATACATTCGAGAACTCCGCAGTCATTGTCCTTTCTCTTAAACTGGTTTCCCACGGATCTTCTGCTGATCACCACGGCACACTATCAGTTCAATTAGGTCACATCAGCCTTGACCATTTCTCGCATCCTAGCCTCTCAGCAACATCACGAGGTTTAGTTTTTCTCCGATTTCATCCCGTGTCACATGTCCCCTTGCGCCTGCACACATCTACCCACTGGCGGCCATTTTATATCGCCACTCGGTTATACTTTAGAAGCACTAATTTGAGGCAAACAAAACATAATTAAAATAGAGAAAAATAGCCTTTTCGTTTCCCTCCCGTCATCTACGTACCCCAATTAGTTATTACCTAGCAGAAAGCAACATTTAAGCTGTTCCTTACTTACCATCACTATTGTTTTTGCAACGACACGTTTTATTTCTATGAAGCACAAAAAACATGCATTTATTTTTAATTAGTACGCATTTATTTTTACGTTATAATTAGACACACGGACATCCATTAATAGATTATTTAGCACACACATTGGCATGTTACCTTTCCCACACATACAGTGTTGATTAATACATTTAAACGAACATTTTATTTAATTAATTATAAAATTTGTTAGGGGTTAAAAAAAATTATTTTCCCTGCTCCATCAACTCCCCCCTTTGGTGATTTTTAAATCACCACATAAAACCCAAGTTATACTTCTTTTCAGGCAGCATGTCTTTTATCCTTTGCTTTCTGTCATTTACACATCTGTTTCTTCTTCATCTTGCCTTTTTGTCTCCTTATACATGCTTTCTTTCATTTTCTCCAACTCAATTTCACCCATTTCTCTCTCTCTCTTTCATTATTCTGTTATTTCTTTTTATCTTATTTTGTCTTACTTTTCTTTTTATACACGTTATTACTATTTTCAACACCATGGCTAATAATATTACTACAGTTGCTATTATTATAACTTTCCCTATCATTAGTCTACTCATTCTGGTCAACCAATTTGCTACTGAAGAAAACCCTCTACCAAGTTTTCCCAAAACACTTTCAACCTCCAGTGGAACTAGTTCTTTGTGCAAATTTGTAATATTTGTAATATACTTCTGTATATTTTCACTTTTATCAGGAATGTAAGTACAACAATGTTGGACTTTCAACATTACACAGACTCCACCCTCTTTTGCCAAAAGAATATCAAGGGCAAGCCGATTTTGCATCACCATAGCTCTCATGGCAACCATTTTGGTATTTACCATTAAGAACCCTCCCGCAGTATCTGTAGACAAACGATCTACTACTGTGGATAACTTCCGAATTTTAAATGCATTCAAAGATATTCCCACTGCTGGTATCAATGCTCCAAAAATATCACCTACAATTTCTGAAAAACTTTCCCTCTTTCTACGTGTAAAGCTATTAATCATCTTGTATGTTCCCTTTTCTTCTCTGTCCATGTGAAAGATTTTTGGAAAGACCAGGCCTACATAGCAAGTTCCATACCAATGGTCCGGTAACCTGTAATAAGCTCTATTCCCACAAATATAATAGATACCTGGAAATATTGGATCTTTTCCACCTTTGAATCCCCAACCTCCCAGAATTTGATAATTGTCATGGCAGATACTGGAACCTACAAAGTAATTGTCATAGACTGTCTTATTTCTCCTAATACACAACTTTCCTGTTTGCGGCCAATCTAATGTCATTGCTGCATTTATCTTTTTCCCTTCATGATTTCCTTCCTCAAACGTCCATAGATGTTTTCCTTCCTCTTTTATTGCTTCTTTTTGAAATTTCATTCTTCTTTCTTCAACCATTTCTAAAAATACTTTTTCTTCTTTCTTTAACTCACAGGTAAGGTTGTTACTAACTATTTCTTCTAACGTTAATTTTCTATGTTCTAGAAAGAATTCTCCAAAAACCTTTGCTGGTTTTACTTTAAGTTCTGGTACTACTGGAATGTTTGCAAAATTTTTATCTATGTCAGTATAATAAGATTCTAATCTACCTGTTTTATAAAATAAACTTGCTATTACACTACGGGGTCGATTCCGATTTGGTCCGGAAATTTCTCCGACCGAGCCGGACCCGGAGAGATTTCCGACCGAATCGGACCCGTGCAGTCCGACCGAACGAGTACGATGCGTCCGTATGTTATCGGACTCGAGTCGGTCGGACTCCCATTGAAGTCAATGGGAGCCGGTCGTACAACGCGTACGCGGGCTCCCATTGACTCAATGGGTGCGAGTCGGACAAGGGCGCCCCCTACAGCGGGTACGCGGCGAAGCGATTCGCGCCGTACACGCACAGGTAGGGGGACCCATGGGTCCCCCCTGTGTGCGACTCGCGCGGCTCACGCGTACAGGGGGTCCGACACGGACCCCCAAAGTACGGCTCCGACAGCTCTTACGAGCCGGACGGCGCGGCTCGGTCGGACTGCTCGCGGCGCGCATCGTACTTACCCGGCCGGGAAACGTCTCCATTGCGCGGTGCGAGTCGAGTCCGAGCGAGTCGGTCGGAGCGGTTCGAGCCGGGAGCGAGTCGGTCGGAGCGGTCGGGACGCCCGGACGAGTCGGTCGGCGATTTCGCATCGTACTCGCTCGGCCGGACCCGCGTACGGTTCGGTCGGGAAACAGGGCTCCGAATCGGATCCGGTAAAGCCGAATCCGATTCGGAGCCCTACCGGCCGAGATCGGAATCAGCCCCTACATGTTATTCCATAAGTTAGAGGTAGGTGATGATAAGTCACACCTTCTGACACTGATGCAGGCAACTGCATACAAACATAACAATCTCTCACATCCATTGTCTCTACATATTCGTACAACAATTTTGTAAAAACATTTTTAGAAAAGTCTGTTACTGACTTATCCTTATGTAACTCTGCACTACTTCTTAAAATAACTGGTTCTTTAATATTAGTTTCTTTTTCTGGTTTAGTATCATTCTTTGCTTCTATCACAGCTAAACTAATAGGAATTGTGATTGCTAAAACTATCCATATGGTCATTAATAACCCTGTACAAAAGCAGCACATTTTGCACCATCTTTTTATAAACTCACATTTATCTCTTCTATCCCTAGTATTTTCCATTTTTCTTTTTTCTATTTGTTAAGTTTCAGAAAATTGTGTCACTACACCTCAGAAATGACTTAGATGCCACTCTGCTTTCAAAAAGTCTTTGCTTGGTACTTTCTTTTAATTCTCTCCAGAATTCTTTCGTTGTCACATCCGGTGATTTGTCACATCCAGTAAAATTGTCATGTCCGGCAGAAGCACTATAAGTCTTCACTTCAAGTTTGATGCATCTCACCTTTTCCCAACCGACTTCTCAGTCTCTGGTTCTCGTGAGTGTTTTCTTCTTCTTTGTAATCTGTCAGTGCAATATACAGCCACTCAGGTGACTTATACTTTGCATTCACTTTCTTTGTCCTTTTGGACTTTTGTAATCTTTTTCCACTGGGTTTTTCTTGTCCCTTTTGACTTGTTACTTCATTCACTTGTTCAGCACTTTCATCTCCCGCTCTTATTATTCTATATCTCAATTTTCTTATATAGCTGTTGGGCCAATTATCTCCTTTTCTTGGCCTTTTGGCTTCACCTTCTCTTTCTTCTCTTTCTGATTTCCAATTTCTTTTTCTTGATTCAGTTTTTGCCTTTTCCTCTTCTCCACTTTCTTCTGTTTCTGTTTCAACTGTTTCACTATTGTCTCTTATTTTGAAACTTATGATCTCGTCATCTCCTAC
The DNA here is from genome assembly GCA_963921515.1 of Calotriton arnoldi. Classification (NCBI taxonomy): domain Eukaryota; kingdom Metazoa; phylum Chordata; class Amphibia; order Caudata; family Salamandridae; genus Calotriton; species Calotriton arnoldi. The sequence goes on from CAWUFW010001574.1 coordinate 2,674,094, forward strand.
TGGTGGATCTGTCTTCTCCTTCTTGTTTTCCCTTATTACTGTCCCTCCTCGGTGTTCTTCCGATTTGGTGTTTTCCTCCCTTTCTGCTTCTAAATTTCCCTGTTCTTCTGTTTCTCTATCTGTCCCTATTGCTCCTCGGGGTTCTTCTCGATTTTCTAACTTTTTGTGTACTTCTTTCCCTACTTCATCTATTAATATTATTTCTGAAGGATTTCCACCATAACTTGTACTTGGTTGTTCATCTAACTCAATTTCTTGCTCAGTTTCTTCTCTAATTGGTTTATAACCCCAAGTTCTCCTTTGGAATTCGTCACGGTTTTCAACTGAATCATCAGATTCTGAATTTGTGTCAGATATTTCCAGATGTCGACTTACAGGTCGATCTTCAAGTTCTGGAATTTCTGAATTTCTTTCTTCTTCTTCTTCTTCTTCCTCTTCTTCTCTAGAGGTGTTTGCCGTTGGGGTTTCCAGATGTCGACTTTCAGGTCGATCTTCAAGTTCTGGCACCCTTTCTCTTATCCTTGTTGTCCCAGCCGTTAAACTTTTATCCCACACTTCCAAACGTCGACTCACATGTCGATCAGTAGGTTCTTGAACTCTGATCGTGTGGCTGGCATGGACCCAGTTCTTCACTCCTGCACACTTGACTGCAGTCGTTGTTACTAGGATTACCTGTCGTGGTTCGTCCCAGCGAGGAACTAGACAGTTTCTTCTCCTGTGGATTTTTATACGGACCCAGTCTCCTGGATTCAAGTCGTGGGCTGGTTTTCTTTCAAGAGTGGTCGCATCCGGTCCAACCTGATGAAACACAGAACGCACCACATCAGCCAGTCCCTTGCAATAATCCAGTACTAGATCATCAGTTATAGTTAATAACTTGTTGACAGGTACGTATGCTTGTCTCATTGCTCGTCCCATGATCATCTCATGAGGACTGAGTCCAGTTTTCTTTTCAGGGATGCTTCTGATGGTCATCAGAACAAGAGGCAGTGCATCTGGCCATTTGAGTCCTGTAGCTTGACACATTTTTCCTAATCTGTTTTTAATTGTTACATTAATCTGCTCTACTACCCCAGAAGCCTCTGGTCTGTAAGCACAATGTAGTTTTTGTTTAATACTCAATGCTTCACAAATCAATTGGATCAACTCATTTTGAAAATGTGTTCCTCTATCTGTCTCAACCGTGACTGGAAAACCATACCTTGGAATGAACTCTCGCAGCATAAGTTTTGCCACTGTTGTTCCATCATTCCTTCTCGTGGGGTATGCCTCCACCCAACAAGAGAACAAACAGACGACCACTAGAACATATCTTAGTCTGTTACTAGGGGGCATCTCTATAAAGTCCAACTGCATCCTAGTGAATGGACCTCCTTCTCGTCCTATTGTTCCTAGACTCACTACTGTTTTTCTTCCTGGGTTAAACTGCTGACAAATAAGACATCTTTGACAAAGACTTTCAGCAATGGCTCTGAATTTTGGGTTATACCAGGTTTGTCTAAAAAGTCTGATCATTGCATCTCTCCCAATATGAGCTTGTCCATGGTACATCCGTGCCATGTCTGCAATCATGCTATCAGGCATAACTGGTCTTTCATCTCTGTATACCCACACACCATTATTTTCCTGTCTTCTACATCCTGCTTTTATCCAGTAATCTTTTTCCTCATCTCTTGCAGTTTCTTGTAACTGCCTTACTTCATCCCATGTCTCAACAGTATTAGTGAAAAGCAAAGGACAAGAGACATGCTCCCTTTCTCTATTTTTGTTCATGGACACCATGTTCTCTGCACAATATTTAGCGATTTCATCAGCATAATTATTGCCAACGGCTATGTAATCTTCGTTTTTCTTATGCGCTTTGCACTTCACTACAGCTATTTGTTTAGGCAACTGTATCGCCTCAAGCAGCTTTTTAACAAAATCTCCATTTCTGATAGGTGTTCCTGCAGATGTCAAAAATCCTCTTTGTGACCAAATCTGACCGAAGTCATGTACGATGCCGAAACCATATTGGCTATCGGTCACAATCGTGACTCGTACATTTCTTCCTAATTTACATGCTTGAATCAAAGCAATCAGTTCCGCAACTTGTGCAGACCTTATTCCTTTCAGACAAGACGCTTCCATCACAGTTGCCACTGTGCACACTGCGTAAGCTGCGCTTAAAACTCCTTCTTTTGTTCTCAAGCATGAGCCATCCACAAACATGACATAATCACATTCCTTTAATGGTTCATCTTTTATGTCAGCTCTTGGTTTCGTGCAATATTCCAGCACGTTCAGACAATCATGATCTACTTCGTCCTGTTCAATTATATTTTCCTCATCTGGCAATGATGTTGAAGGATTTACATTCATGCATCTATCTATGGTCACATTTTCAGCACTCAAGATGACTTTTTCGTACTTAGTCAGCCGACTATGTGTCATGTACTGTGTTTTTGTTCTTGTCAAAAGAATTTCTACTGAGTGGGGAACATATACTCTCAGTGGATACCCCATCACTATACCTTCACTTTGTTCCAGACTTACACAAGTAGCAGCAACTGCTTTCAGACATCCAGGCAATGCTTTTGCTATAGGATCTAAAACAGCTGAAAAATAAGCAATTGGTCTTTTTGTCGTTCCATGCTTTTGTACCAGTACTGAAAACGCACATCCATCTCTTTCACTGCAGTACAACTCAAAATCCTTCTCATAATCAGGCATGCCTAATGCAGGTGCCTCACACAGTTTCTTTTTCAATTCTTTGAAAGATTTCATTTCTTCTTTGTTTAACTCAAAAGGGTCTTTTACATCTTTCTTGGTCAATTTTTGTAATGGTTTTGCAATCAAAGAGAAACCACTTATCCACTGTCGACAATATCCAACCATTCCCAAAAACATTCTTACCTCTCTTTGAGTCATTGGTGCTCTCATTCCTTGAATCATTCTTACTCTTTCTGTCGCTATCTTTCGCACTCCTTTCTCAATTTTATGCCCTAAATACTGGACTTCTTTCTGACAAAACTGTAATTTTGAAGGAGACACTTTATGTCCTCTTTTCTCTAGATGGTTCAGTAAAGCAATTGTATCACTTACACATGCTTCTTTGGTTTTCGATGCCACCAACAGGTCATCGATATACTGCACCATCACTGATTTTTCTGGCATTTTCAAATCTTCCAGAGATTTCTATAGAATCTGATTAAAGATTGAGGGGCTTTCTGTATACCCCTGAGGAATTCGGCACCATACCAAAATACGCTCTCCAAACCGGAACGCAAATAATGGCTGGCTATCTGGATGCAAAGGAATAGAGAAAATGCGTGACACAAATCTATCACAGTGTACCACTCAGCTTCATGTGGAATTTGATATAGAATTACTGCAGGGTTTGGCACTATTGGACAACAAGGCACAACTATTTTGTTGATCTTTCTCAAATCCTGTACTATTCTATATGTTCCATTTGGCTTTTTCAGTCCCATAATAGGTGAATTACATGGACTGCTCATGATTTCTTTTAGAATTCCCTGTTCAATCATTTTATTTATCACAGGAGTTATTCCTTCAATTATTTCTGGAGTTAATTTGTACTGTGGCGTATTCGGGTAAGTTGTCCCTTCTTTTACTGTCACTTTTACGGGATCAACTTCTTTCATTAATCCAATGTCTTCTCCTGTAAAATCCCACACACTTTCTTTTACTGCACTTTTTAGTTCTTCTGGAAGTTTTTCTGCATCAAATGCAGGAAACAAACCATTCGTTTCAGGTTCCTGATTCATCAAAGTTACTTTATACAAAACATCTTCATCTGAAGTCTGAAATCCAATTCCATCTGGCGTACAATAAATTGTGCAATTCATCTTGCACAAGAGGCCACGACCCAAAAGATTTACAGGACTACAATCGCACACTACAAATTTATGCATTTTGCTAAAAGAACCAATTTTTACTTCCACCAATTCAGTAAGTGGGGTTTTAATCTGCTGATTGGCTACTCCTACTACTTGGATGTATTCACCTGAGAGAGGAAGGTTTGGAATTTCCACTGATCTAACAGTAGAACTCGTAGCTCCAGTATCGACAAGGAATGTTACATTTGCACCATTCACTTCTCCATCCACAAAGGGACCAGACTGATCTACCTCTAGAGTTGCGCCAAGCACGCACTATTTCCCCTCTCCTGGGCACCGTCAGAATCTTTCATCCGGGTCATCCTCAGTCTGACGCAACCAATACTGAGAAATGTTAGCTGCTCGCGGCAACTGTGTTACCTGCTCTCCTCCGTAGAATCCTGTTTCTGTACTGTATCTTTGCTGGTTAACAGTGTTGGGAAGTGGTGGTTGCGGCACCTGACTTTGTTGAACAACTACCTCATTCTGCACCTGTGGAGTTAATGATTGATGTTCCGGATTAGGTTTAGGTGGGAACTTACACTCGTTTCTCCAATGCCCTAATTTTCCGCAATTATGACATGGCCATTTCTTCTTTGCCTCTTCTAGACTCACTTGACCCTTTCCTTTACCTATGTTCGGTCGCATTTTATTCTGTCCTGTTTCATTTCCATTATTATTGTCCAATTGAGCTTCTTGTTTTTCTGCCACCTTCACCTGTGCCCACATTGCCTTCTCTTTCAACTTACGCTGTTTACTCTCTATTTCATCACTACAATACTTAGCATACCTCAGCACCTCATCTACACTTCCATTCTGCCAGTTTATCATGTGTTGCTTAATCATATCACTTATTTCTTGTTTCAGGCCAAACACAAATCGGTATACAAAATGACTCATGTCTTTTTCACTCAATTCTTCATAACCACTATACTGCTTGAAAACTAATAACAATCGCTCATAATATGCATGTACAGACTCCTTACTTTCCTGTGTAGTTCTATCGATTTTTACCCAATCTGTCTCTTTAGGAGGAATCTTATTCTTCAAAAAGGTAATCACCTTATCGTACTTCTTCATCACATCAGGACCTGGAGCTCCTGTCTTAGGATCTCTTGGATATTCTGTAGTTGGCCAGTCAACTGTAATCTTACATTCTGACCACAAATCTGTTGGTACCACTATGTCAAACAATCCATCTAAATCTATCCACAACACTTTTGAGACTTTTACAAACCTTTCTACTTGTCGGTACCACTCAACTGGCTTCTCTCTTAACTTTGGAAAGTCATTGGTAAATGACAGTATGTCCTGCCTAGTCCAGGGAACATGCACGTAACTACCACCTGGAGTTTCTCTCATGGGGTATTCTTTGGCAACAGATTCTTTTTCAGTTATCATAAAGGCCAATGAACCTTTATCTGTAGTTTTCTCATTCTTCTTTGTCCATCTAACCTTCCATCTATCCACATCACCCCATTTTCTCAACAACTCAATTAACTCCTTTATCTGTGTCAGCCTTCCTGCCGTGTTCAAATTTTCAATATCCTTTTCACAAAAGTCTACTCTGTATGGTTTCTGCAACGTTTTCACTTTTGCAAAGTCTATTCCAATCTCACTGGCTACTTCTTCTAGTTTGTCATGTAAATTCTTTGCCCTCCATGTAATACTTTTGCACAGAAACATTATTTCATCATCCTGGTAATTTTTTATCTTTTCGGTACCAATTGTTCCTAGAATTAATTCTTCCATATCGATTTTTAACCTAATTACATCTAATGGTTTTTCTTCTAGTTCTTTTATTTTAAATGCCTTCATCCACTCATTTAACTCATCAGGAGTCGGACCTATGGGTGTATTATTTAGTTCTATCCAATTACCACTCTTTTCAGGGGTTTCTGTTGCAGATTCTGTTACCATATGCATTTTCCTACCATTGCACTCATTTACCGTCAAATTTGTAGGTGGACTTTGTCTGTAAGTACTAGCCAAATTACTTGTACTTGCACTTTGTTCCATCCTTTCTTTTTCTCTCTGAAATTGTGAACTCATGGGAATTACCAAAGATCTTTCATCAATTTTCTGATTCTCAAAAACGGGTATTGCTGGACCTATTGTTACAGGCACAGTAACTGCTTCCATATTTTTCGTTAATTCTCTAATCTTCTCAGTTAGTTCTTTTGTGGTCCTTGCTAATTCGCTTGCATTGTCGCTTTCTATTCCTTCATTTTGAGAAGTTCTCATTTGTTCTTGTGACCTATTTACTTCAATTCTCTTTTCCGGGCTTTTATTTCGCATAGTCTCTATTAGCGGCGCATTTGGTGTCACCACTGTAGAACTCTGCTGATACGGAGGTGGATTTCTATTTAAAATATCTTCCAGCAACTCGTCATCCGTTTCGCTCTCATGCATATACTTTTCTCTCTCTATATGTTTCTTTTTCTCAGTCCGCTTTTTCTTAGTCCCTTCCTCAACTGTAAAAGCTGGAAACAAACCTCCTGTCATGTTAGCACATCTCCATCGTTTTATTCTGTCCTCATGATTTACTCCCCACAATCTTCCAGGCATAAACTCATGATCTCTCATTCCTCTGAATCTCTCTCGTTCATACATCTCATCTTCCCATTCCGTCAAAGCCTCAAACTGTGTTGGTCTAGGTCTAGGTTCCAATTTACACATTTTTTCTCGCAAATTTTGCAAAACCGCTACACTAAATGAACCATTCTCAGGGAAAGCTAAAGCACCATCATTCTTCGTATATTTTGCCCAATTTTCCAACCATATGCATGTATGATATCCATATTTCAGCATCATATGTGAAGCTGCTGATTTCGGCGGAGGAATTACTTGTCCCTCTCTGGTCACAACCTTTTTGTCTTTCTTAAAGAAATTCTTCAATTTCGTCGTCCATGACGTTCTCTCCCTTTCATACTCGTAATACGGCATGTTTTCTATTTGTTTTCTCTTTACACTAAAGCTGTTCTGTGTACGGAACTTCGACCAATTACAGCGCGACTCACACTAACGTACCAATCAGAACAATTTCCTCCGTCCGTGAACCAACCAATCCTAGCGCGGCACTTTTCTACGTCACTCCTGCTCTGTGTTCACGTGACTAGCGCACTATCCAATCCTAGCGCGGCACTGTTCCACGTCACTTCTGCTCTTTTACCCCTCCTTTACAAAATTTATCGGCAATTTTTTTCTTTTCGCTGTTTTCTTCGTTAGTTACAACAATTAAAACAATTCCATAGTCTGATTTCGCTAAACAAAAGTGACAGCTTTGTCCTTTTACACAAGAATCCTGTATTTCCAGTAGGCAGCGCTTACCTCTACCTTACCACAGAATTATTTACTCTCGCCGATAAAGTAGCACTTCCCTCTACCTTACCCTTCTTTCAAACAAACAATTTACTCGTTTCTCTGGGGATAAGACACATGTGGAGACTAGGCTCCTGAGAATTAAGGCCAAAGTTTCACAAGTAAACGTGATTTGCTATTTCAATTACACCCTTTTCGTACAGAAAATCCCTAACATAACACAACCTGCGTTATTACCAAAATGAATTCAGACCATGTACCAAATTCCATGTGACTTCTCTTGCCACACGTGTTCCACTTCCTACATCCCAGAAGCGTGAAAACTCACAATTAACATAACGCGACTCAACATATAGTGTTAGTCATCAAAAAATAATCAATAATCAATAAACAATAATCACTAAACTAATCTATAGAAAACCATAACTCTGCTACCAAGAAATCTGATGCAGCGCGTACAATAAAAACTATTCTCCTCCCAGGTCACTTATAGGTCATCCAGGGGCAAACTATATTTTCTCACATCCACATGATGATGGGGCCCATAAACATCGCCTAACACACACATACACACCTGGATTTCCTTTACACCTTTATGAAATTCTGTACTCCTAGGAGAAGCATGAGAACTAAATGGAGAACACCATTTATGTACCGCTGGAAGGAGCCGGGATATTTTATTACCTTAACTTGTCGCTTTCTTTTAGTTATTTCTTAAAATATTCCTGCTCATTGTTTTGTCGATGAATCATTCATGTAAGAAATTAGTTCATAGTGATTAAGACCAGCTGAATCACAATAACCAATTACTGATGTCACAATCATTTAGGAAAATAACCACTGAGTCATTTTGGTTTAAAGAATCTTAAATTTTATATAATTTTTAAAAGCATAAGAAAGAATTTAAACTTTATTCAATTATTCATTCTTAAATTCAAATATTTATTAAGCATAATCAATTTATTGCAGAAAGGAAATTTTTGTCATAAAGCCAAAACCCTAATTACCTGCCTACCTTCCTAATTTAGACTAATGATTTCTAACCTAAGTTTAAGAATTAGAAATAACCTGATTCTCATACTCAACTGGAAAATTAAGACAGCAACAGCAACTTCAGCTCGTCAGCATCAGCTACCTGCAACCCGTCTCATCTAACAGTCTTTCAGCATCTCCCGCTCAGTAAGGGATCGATCAGGACCACCCAGCACTGGAAGCCACCAACACCAACACGACTCTCCAACTCCGCTCCTGACTGTGACTGCGACTGACCCCCTCCCACTAAGAGTAGGCCCTCTTATACCCTAATTCTAACTTTGCTAACTAATTGTTGCAACATTAATAACACGCTTTTCTTTCATTGGTCCATGCATGTCATCTTATTCATTCTTTTAATCAAGTTCTCTTGGATCCAATGGTCCTTGGATCATTTTCTTTCCCATACGCTCAAGACATGTTTCCATCCGCTTCGATCAGTACATTTGTAACTTCTTTCGATACATTCGAGAACTCCGCAGTCATTGTCCTTTCTCTTAAACTGGTTTCCCACGGATCTTCTGCTGATCACCACGGCACACTATCAGTTCAATTAGGTCACATCAGCCTTGACCATTTCTCGCATCCTAGCCTCTCAGCAACATCACGAGGTTTAGTTTTTCTCCGATTTCATCCCTTGTCACATGTCCCCTTGCGCCTGCGCACATCTTCCCACTGGCGGCCATTTTATATCGCCACTCGGTTATACTTTAGAAGCACTAATTTGAGGCAAACAAAACATATTTAAAATAGAGAAAAATAGCCTTTTCGTTTCCCTCCCGTCATCTACGTACCCCAATTAGTTATTACCTAGCAGAAAGCAACATTTAAGCTGTTCCTTACTTACCATCACTATTGTTTTTGCAACAACACGTTTTATTTCTATGAAGCACAAAAAACATGCATTTATTTTTAATTAGTACGCATTTATTTTTACGTTATAATTAGACACACGGACATCCATTAATAGATTATTTAGCACACACATTGGCATGTTACCTTTCCCACACATACAGTGTTGATTAATACATTTAAACGAACATTTTATTTAATTAATTATAAAATTTGTTAGGGGTTAAAATTTTTTATTTTCCCTGCTCCATCAGGTTCCAGCCCCCATTTCAGTAAACAGCCTGGGGGATGGGTCCCTGGGCCAGTAGAGAGTCCAGGGAGGGGGCCACACGCACGTCCCCTCTCTGATTAAATTAAGTAAATAAATCCTGAGGACGATCTCCGGGACCAAGTCCACCCCAAGCGGATTTTTCAGGGAGGCTGCAGAGCCCCACGCGCTCTGTTGTTGGAGAAAGGTCATAGGTCGCCAAACTTTAAAATGCCATAACTGGGGCCCGTTAGGCCGATTTTGATGATCTTGGGCTTATTTTACTCCTGGTGGTGAGCTCTAGCAGCAGACCTACTCACCTCTAAAGCAGTGCAGTCCTCAGGGAGGTGGTTTTCCTGGCTCCCTGCACCAGTCTTACTCCTGGTCTTGGTTTCTGTGCGCAAATGTCCAGGGCATTTCTCTAAGTTGTCCTCAGGGGATGTTAGGGGGTCAGCCTCACAGGCTCTTGGAAAGACCCACTGGTCATGGGGTCAACTGGGCAGATTCCTTAGTCCTTTCCGGGGATCAAGGGGTTACTTCCGTGCAGTTGTTCATGGTGATTGCATAGTCTAGCAGTGAAGCGCAGCAAAAAATCACCTGGCAAGAGAGAGTCTCCCCCTTGTGCAAGAGTTTTTAAAGGGGAGAGGAAGGTTCCAGAAGCCAGGCACCCCTGGCCAATGCTGGGGTGCCACGTCACCTCTCGACCCCTGTCCCAACCCTCCTGCACAGCGTTCTGGGACAGTTCAAGATGGTGTCATCCAGGAATCAATAGTCACATCTCCTCTTGGGCCCTCAACTCCGTCACTCGTTGACATCACTGCCAGTGCCTTCCTCACTAGATTCACTGCCAGTGCCTTCCTCACTAGATTTTCAAAGGGGTGCCCCCTCTTGGGTTGGCTCCAGAGGTCTGGACTCTCTCCTTATTTCAGTGGGCTTGGGCAGGCCCATCCCTGGTACAGTGTGACTGCAGATCGATGGATGCAGATCCTGCTGCCCCACCCCGTTCCTCCTCAGGAGCTTGGTGAAGCACTGTTAATTGTTCCCTTTGTGTGGGGAGGTATTTGTTCCTGCTGCTGGAGAGAAATGTAATCAACCTGGCACAGCAGGGTGACAAAAGGCTGAGGCTCTGATCCTGAACTGAGCAAGACAAATATGACAATTTTGGATGACCCAAAAGATATCTTTTTGGAACTTGCAGAATTGATTTTCTCACAAAGGGTACATCCCAATTCGATATGTCACTGATCTCTGTAGGCCAAAGGGAAGCAAAACTGCACTCTAAGGCAGTTTTCTCCATATGTGTATAATAAAGTGTCACTACAGACAAACAGTATATCACACTGACTTTCCCTATAAGTGTACACTAACATTATAAGGCCTACCCCAGGTCAATATCAAATCCTGCACAGTCCCCCCTGCACCAGGCTACCCATGTGCAGTTACTGGGCTACGCAAAACAGTAGTCTCCCATCCACATCTCTCTCAATGAAAGAGAGGGGCTCTTTACAACCAAAGAGGTAGGGCACCAAATAGACCGCAGTCAAGAGAAAAACCCCCTTTGGCAAACTCAATCACATAGCTCTCACACTAGTATCAATAAACAGTATCACCAAAACATAAATAAAAATGAGTTCTTGGGGGCGTGGCTAGCAGCCGAGCAATATGGCCGCGGCCTGAAAGAGCTCCGTGCCCGAGGGAGCCTTCCCAGCAAATCCACTTACAACTCCGGACATTTGACAACCGACCCCAAGTGGTGCTGAAACCGGAATATCTGTGCATCAGATAGAGACCTTCCGGAAATCTGTGGGACCGACAGATGCCGAGTTATGCAGAGTGACGCACGGCGGCCTACAGACGCGAACTGAAGCCGGGGACTCGCGTGCATCCTCGACCCGCAACTGGTGAAGGACCGGTGGCGCCGAGAACAACGACACACAAAGCGGACGGGACTGGCACGCCAGACCCACGGCGGAACAGACAAGTGCAGCGGACGGTGAGGTGCGGTGTCTGGTTCTGGCAGGGGGCCCAACATCTCGAGCGGCGGTCGGCCGCTACTCGCGGAGGGGAACAACCTGTGGGGAAGGCAAATCTGCAGCACCCGCGCACAGGAGCCGTGGCCCGCGCGCCTTACCGGGGGCCACAGCGCGCCTAAGAGACACCCCCACAGTTGGAGGCGTGGTGCTCTGCGGCCTCTGGGCTGCAATGGCCGCATAGACCGACCTTCAATCGCGGTGGAGAGGACGGCGCAGGGCGGGCGCACTCAAGTGGCGGTGAGAAACAGTGGAGGCACCTCCAGCGAGAATTTAGGGCAGACGAGCCTTGCAAGCCCTACTACAAAGAACATTTGTCGAGGGGGAAGAACTGGCCATGCGCCCTCTGCATTACGGCACACGATCGTGATAGGGCCCGCTTCTGGTGGCTTAAAAGCCCGCACACCACACAGTGCATTCAACGTCGGCGGCCGACATCGCCCCCACCCGCCCCTTGGCCGGCGGTGTGCGCAGGAGCGCACACTCACAACATAATCGCATCGGCCCGGCACCGAGGAGGGTGTGAAACCCGAAAGGCCGCGCGTGAAAACATTGCACGTGGCAGGCAGCGGTGAATAGCGCCCTCCCCCCGTGACCCTGGTGTAACGTCCCCGGCGGAGTGGTGCGAAATGGGGGGCCGTGGACTGAGGGGCACACCGGCTGGCAAACTGGATAAGTTCATGTACAGCAAAGACCAGGGCGACAAGATTCCCACCGACACGGCTCAAGCTGAAGCCCCGGCATCTAAAGATCCCAACGCAGTCACGCTGGTAGATCTAATGGCAGCCCTACAACAAGTGCAATCTACTATCGGCACAATCTCAACAGGCATTTCACTAATAAGGGCGGACTTCTCCAAACTGTTGCACCGACTCACCGAGGTTGAGTCCACAACGACGACTCTTGCCACGGATACGGCCGCACTACAGCGACAAGTACGTAACCTGGAAGCTGATAACAAACTCATCCTGGCCAAACTCGATGACCAAGAAGGCCGCTCCCGATGCAATAATGTCCGCATTATTGGTGTGCCCGAAAAAGCAGGGGGACCGGCTTTGGAGCTTTTTGTGGAAGATCTAGTTCAGAACCAACTACAGCCACGGGGTTTGTCCAGCTTTTTTTCCGTGGAAAGAGCTCATCGTGTACCTGGGGGGAGACCGCGACCCGGTTCCCCCCCCGACCAATACTGGCACGCATTTTCAATTTTCGAGGCCGGGACGCCATTCTACAGGCAGCAAGGGTAGCACCACCAATCCGTCTAGAGAACAGCACCATCACGTTCTACCCAGATTATACAGCGTCAGTAACCAAGCAAAGACGAAGCTTCCTAGATGTCAAGAAAGAGCTCCGGACCAGGGAACTTAAATATTCAATGCTTTTCCCGGCGAAACTCCGAGTAGAGGCAGAAGGAAAAACGTGGTTCTTTGACACACCCGAGGAAGCCCAAGACTGGCTGGAGGGCTGGCGCCCGGGGACGAGGTCCGGCAAACAAAGAACTCACCAACAGAACTGACTCCACGAATCCCAACGATCAAGCTCTCCCACCACCGGCGTCAAAGGGGACTGATTGACACTGAATCGACACTGTAGAACTATGATAATTTCGACCCGAGCCGCAGCCTTATTATCTCTGGATAGGGAGCGGTTCAAAGATACAACAGACAACTCGGATCATAGCTATAACATCTGAAGGAACGCAAGTGTAATTTTAAATTATAACCTTTGGGAAGGTTGAAAACCGTCGAAGAGGTCATGCTTCTGGGAAGGGTGGCTCCCGAGGACTGCAGACGGACTCTCACCTCCTATGCAAGTACTGGTTATGGGGATCAAGCACTCTGCTCAGTTGGGGTGGCGGGCAGTTGGGGGACCGCCGGGCAGGGAGGCGGGAGGGGGAGACAGGGAGAGGGAGGGGGGTACAGGGATGTTTCGTGGGTTTGTTGTTTATTTTTAGTTGCAACGGTGCTGACAGTCAATACCTTAAGCATACATGTGTACAGAACACTACGCTCAAAGATGGCAAACGCCTAGCCCCACGATAATGACAGCCCACGTAACGACTACGGCACCGGCGACGGCTTCAAACACGGGTGACCCGACACTTCGCACACCGCACACACCCTTTTCTGTACTTTCATGGAATGTAAATGGATTGGGGGACAGAATAAAAAGAGGTCTGGTCCTGCAGTATATAAAACGTAAAGGACCAACGATAGCTCTTATACAGGAAACACACCTTGTGGGCTCCGCTTGCAAGGCGTTAGATAGATGGGGCTACAAAATGGTGGTTCATTCGGATTTTACCTCAGGGTCGCGGGGAGTGGGAATCTTATGCAATAAACGTTTCCCGATAATACTATGGGGTTCCTGGACTGACGACCAAGGACGCTTTGCGGCTGCGGCCTTCCAATGGGAAGGTCGCGCGTACAATCTGGTATCGATTTATATTTCCCCAGCATTACACAATACGGCCCTCCCAGCCCTGGGAAAATGTCTCCTTTCACTTCCAGAGGGAGAACTAATCTTGGGAGAGGATTTTAACGCCACGATGGACGCATCCGTAGATAGATGACCCCCCAGGGACACTTATAGGCCGAGCTACAGACTGTCAGACTTCACTGAGGCGACGGGCCTCCTAGATATGTGGAGAACCAGACATCCGACGGCGAGGGAATACACGTTTCTCTTGGGGGTGCACGGCAGTCTCTCGAGAATTGACTACATATTTACACTGGCAACCGGGGTTGAAAGGGTGGGGGAGATCACACACCTCCCGAGAGGCATCTCTGATCACTCGCCTATTTTGCTCACACTCCTCTCGCACTCCTAGGGTAGGCGGCGCATCTTCCCATTGCATCCAGGCTATCTGAAAAACCTGAAAATCGGAAAAGGACTGATTAAGGCCACAAACCAATATTTTAGCGAAAACGAGTACACAGTGTCGTCGCCGGTGACCCTATGGGAAGCCTACAAGACGGGTAATAAGGGGGCAGGCAATGTCACTGATTGCTAATCACAAACGTGAGAAACCACACCAGATTGAGTCCCTGGAACTGGAAGTGTCGCGAGTAGAGGCCGAATATGTCGGGGAGGCAGACGAACCTGCATCACATAAGTTGCAACTAGCCCAACAAGCATACCGAACATACGCATGGGAAGAAGCAAAAACTAAAAATGCAAACACTCGACACACCGTATACGAGATGGGAGATAAGGCTGGAAAATTACTGGCATGGCTTGATAAAAAAGAACGGGCGGGTAGATGGGTAGCGGAGATCAAGACTCAGGCGGGTGAACTTACAACAGATCCGCAAGAAATAGTTGGGGCATTGGCGGCACACTTCCAGCACGTCTACACACCCCTTGCAACGGGCAAGGTCGAGGAAAACATAGCATTCCTCAAAGACATTCAAATGCCAGCACTAACGCCCAAGGACGCCCTGAAGCTAGAAGCAGACCTTACTAGTGAGGAACTCCTGAGAGCAGTGAGGGCATTGCACTCGGGGAAGGCACTGGGGCCCAATGGACTACCAGTGGAACTTTATAAAAAGACAGCAACACAGCTCATGCCACACATGCTCCGTATGTTTACGCATAGTCTCCAACTGGGGGCATTGCCAAGGGATCAGCGCCTGGCTACAATAGTAGCAATCCCTAAACCGGGAAAGCCCCCGGAGGAATGTTGGTCCTACAGACCGATCTCCCTTATAAACGCGGAGGCGAAAATATTGGCCAAAGCACTAGCTTCACGACTCCAGGCTCACCTCCCGGTCTTAATACACCCGGATCAGTCAGGTTTCATGCCTAACCGCAATACAGCACTCAACCTGCGCAGATTAAATGGTGTGATGGCGCGTAAAGATACGATTGCAGAAGATGCTGTGATATTATCATTGGATGCCCGCATGGCATTTGACTTGGTGGAGTGGCCATTCCTTTTCGCAGTGCTTCGACACATGGGGTTTGGCCCGAAATTTTGTGCATGGATAGAACTCCTGTACACGAAGCCTTTGTCCCAGGTTGTAGTAAATGGTCGAATTTCGACAGAATTCCCGTTGGGGAGAGGGACGAGACAGGGCTGTCCTCTGTCGCCGTTGCTTTTTGCAATGGTGCTGGAGCCCCTGGCAGCATGGATCCGGCAGGACCCGGTCATCCAGGGACTGCGGTGGGCAATGGGGTGGGAAGATCGTATCTCACTATATGCAGACGATATTCTTCTCTATCTGTCCTCCCCGGCCCGATCCATAAATCGCCTACTTGATATCTGTGCGGCCTATGGACGTGCCTCAGGCTACATGATTAATTGGACAAAATCCCTTCTCTACGTGCTGCATGGTCCAGTGCCGAAACTCCCAAGACACTGCAGCATTCAGGTCGCGACTGAGGGATTCAGATACCTTGGTATTTACATCACCCATGTACGTCAGTGCTTCATAACAGAAAACCTTACAACACCGCTTGCAAAACTCCAAAACGACGTCAAACACTGGCGCTCATTACCGTTAACTCTACTTGGACGGGCAGCCCTTTTTAAAATGATGGCGCTCCCCTGATTTTTATATGCCCTCCAAAATACACCGTTCCCGGTAGCGCCCACATACTTTACAGCGATTAATGCTGAAGTGACCAAACTACTATGGGATGGCAAAACTAGTCGGATAGCTATGCAAAAGCTAATGAGGGGGTGGTACGACGGAGGTATTGCCCTTCCCAATATTAAACACTACTACTGGGCTGCTCAACTTATGGTCATAAATCAATGGCTACATGTACCACAGGAGGAGCCAGCTTTCCGCATGGACAGGCATTTACTTGACCAAGAAGGTATCATGGGGACATTGTACAATAAGAAACGTCGGCCCACGCTTACAGGTCCAACGGCCCACACGGTCAAGATCTGGTTTGAAGCACAGCGAGCACTGGGTTGGGAAGGGGTGCTCACTCAGGCTACACCTATATGGGACACACACAGACTGGGCAAACTGAGCAATACGAAAGGTTTCCGTCAATGGGATCTAATTGGAATAACGAGGATAGGGGATCTTTGGAAAAACAGAGATGTCATCCCCTTTGACCAACTGCAAACTGAAGCACATATGGCCTAGCACCCACGGAAAGTTTTAGCTATCTGCAGGTGAAACATGCATTAACAACCGCATTGCCACGCGACACAACACTACCAGAAGCCTCGCCACTCGAGGATAGACTTCTCACTGACCACCTGCACAAAAAAGCCATATCTTTGGTGTATCGAGAAATAGTAAACAACCAGCCAGATCCCATGATAGCCCTTAAGGAATGATGGGAGGCGGAGCTAGGACCCATAGATGAGGCGGACTGGCGGGAGGAGCTAGCATCACCGAGGGAGGTAGCAATACCCTCTAGACTTCGACTATTGCAATTGAAGATCTTACATAGATCATACTACACACGCACTTTACTACATAAATTGGGAACCACTGACACACCACTTTGTCTGAGAGAATGTGGCCTCCCGGGTACGGTTATGCACACTGTCTGGGGGTGCCCGGCCATCAAGTCATATTGGGCATCAATTATGACCACCATGTCACAGGTCACAGGGATAGAAGTTCACCCAGAACCAAAATGCTGCTTGCTTAACATTTGGGAACCAACAGACCTCAATCAGTTGGATCAAGACTGGGTAATCCTTGGTCTGGCCCTGGCAAAAAGGAATATTGCACTTAACTGGGGATCCAGGATGACCCTGCACACATGGTGCCAAGAAATGGACACATCAATGGTGACTGAAAAAGCTGTGTACGTCCATAGGGGATGCCCCAAAAAATGGGCCCGCATTTGGGGGAAATGGAACGCTTACCGCGGCAACATATGCGAGCCCCCACAAGAAGAAACAATCTCTGATGTTAGTGACTAAACTAATGAGACGGAGGGGGAACTGTGTATTTAGCATATAATCCATTCAATAGATATGACCTGTGTCTCTGTTGCAATGTAACTGACGCAAAATAGCTCCAGAAATGCGGTACCTGAACGCATGTATGTAACGGAATACTGATAAAATGTGGATCTATGTCCAGCACCGATTGTTAATTGTTGTTGAAAATAAAAACAAATTTTCAAAAAAAAATGAGTTCTTAATAAACTCAATGTGGGCCGAGTTGTCCTTCAACAATTTATTATAAATTCATTAAAAACACATTACAGATATTGGCAATTTAAAAAAACAATAATTCATATAATTAAAAAGAAACCTAAAAACAATTTTTTATAACAGTTCACTAAAAATCACCCCAATTCATCAAAAAGACTTTCTATTAGACAAATACAGCGGGAGAGCATACTAGACAGTTATTTAAGTCATTGAAACCTCACTAGTCTAACATAGATCATTTGTTTCCAAGTCAAAAACTTTTATCTGCTCAAATTTCTTGGACTAACAAATGTCCCATAGAGCTAGTATTAAAATTTCTCAATCAGGCATCGACGCGTTTCGGTGGGTACTAGTATTCGACAGCCACCTTCTTCAGGAAAAAAACGATATCTCCCAGCCTCAGATCGTTACCTTAATTTACTATACATATGCGCTTCTGGTAAATCAGAGCGGTGTATCTCATATCCAGAGGTGAGGGTATATGCGTATGTCCCTTCACCAAACTCCTCGGGGATATGCTTCTGCTTCCTAGTATACCCCTAATGCACGAACAGTTTGTAACCCACGGAGGCTAATACCCCGTCATTTGGCTAAAAGAGAAAGATAAGAGAGGTCGAACAGAGAGACAGAAGCGGTCGACCAAAGAAGTGGAAGTATTGGCGAACAAGAGCCACTTTCATTGGCAGCGCTTTGGTGGGGTGCTACTCTTGATTTTCAGTGTTCAAGGTGCTGAACCTATTATTCTTTCGTGTTGATAATACAAATAAATATGCATTATGATTATACTTTTACATGACTCTCGTTGTAGAATATTGGACCGTTTTTGTTTCTGCGAATTGATTTGACTTCTTCCTTCACGAAGTTCTGTTTCTTACTTCTCTGTCACCTGCAATTACAGTGTGACCTTACACGTGTGCCTTTTGTCTCACTAGTCCGTGTTTCATATAGGAAGATGGCTTTTACATTTTAATACGGTATTCTTATTGTTATTAGGAGAAATATGGACTATGTACACTTACTTTAGACTTGAGAGCGTAGCGTCTTGCTAGTGGGTCACTATTTCTGTTTCTGATGTGAGTATGGCTCTCACGTCTTTACACATGACTACGATAATGTTTTTTAAAAAATATTCTTTCTTTGCGTTGTTGTAATTAGTGTTCTAGCTAATTTCTTTTATTAGTGATTTACTATGAGTAATTTCCCACCTTTTACATTAGATAAAGATGCCTTTACTATCGCGCCTGCCGGCGTTACAGAAGTACCTGGCTTGGACCTTGTACCTTTGCGTTTTATTCTGTATTCTGATCTAGTCGGATAGCAGATTGGTGAGTGGCCTAAATATGTCTCTGCTCCACTTGGGGAACGCATGTTTGGCGTTTTCTCACTCTGTTTTTTTTTGCTCCATTTCTTCATTTTTATCCTCAGTTAAAGCACCACGAGTTCTTTGATTTTGAACATCTCTTGAGGCTTTTTCCCAATCCCTGCAGCTTTGGTGGTGGCTGTATAGCACCTACTTTACCCCTTTGAGCTGAGCACGATTTTGCTTGCCTATACTATTACCCGATTCTTTATTTTGGACATCTCATCCCCTTTTTTCACTCTTCCGAGGATTTTCTTTACTATGGGTCTCTGCTCACTGACCTTTGCACCAAATAAACCCTAATCGTCCTTTTGACTTTTGACTATGATTTATGTTAATTAGCATATCCTGACCTGTAACCTAGGCCTCCTTTCTATATTTAATGTTTCTAGCCCTGAGGAAGTCTATGGTTTACCACATACAGACGAAACGTGTTGGCTAGAGTCTACATCTATGTTGAACTGTGTCAAATGAAAATGAAGAACAGACGAAGAATTCTGTGGCAGCTACTACTGTAGACTGTTCTAATTACTTTGGACAATTATTGCTCAGGATATTAACCCGTTGTTGTGCTAGGAGCAGACCCTCGTCCACCCAGAATGCCTGACGAGGGACACGTGTGATGAGGGCCTGCGTCCACTATGAGACTGCTGGCCGCTGTCTCCGGGTGTCTCTTTACCACTGT
Organism: Calotriton arnoldi; assembly: GCA_963921515.1. Classification (NCBI taxonomy): domain Eukaryota; kingdom Metazoa; phylum Chordata; class Amphibia; order Caudata; family Salamandridae; genus Calotriton; species Calotriton arnoldi. Next base: position 2,693,635 of record CAWUFW010001574.1, read on the forward strand.
CTCTTTGCCCTTTCACATTAGTACATATAGCTGAGTAGCTGTGACGTGTGCTAGCACAGCACTTGGGTGCTGTAGACTTTGGGCGCTATATAATAAACATCTTTTTACTGTTGCTTGAACTGTTCTTGTAGTTCTCACTGCTGCTGTACTCTTCATTAAAATCATCATTATTATGATCGTTATTGTTGCACTGTTATAATAAGTGCTCCAACGCCTCGTCAGAGGTAGTAGGCGCTTTATAAATCCAATTACAATGCTGAGAACACGACAGGAACACAGCAGTACTGCTGGTGCGGGTGTGATCGTTGCAGTGCTGCTCGATAGTCTTAATACTTGCATTATTCTCGCTGTGGCTGTGCCTGTGGCCAGGGTATACTCGTGGTCCCTCCCTGCCACCCTGCTTCTCTCTGCCTCCCTGCTTCTCTCCCCGCCTCCCTGCTTCTCACCCCGCCTCCCTGCTTTTCTCCCTGCCTCCCTGCTTTTCTCCCTGTTTCTCTCCCCGCCTCCCTGCTTCTCTCCCTGCCTCCCTGCTTCTCTCCCTGCCTCCCTGCTTCTCTCCCTGCCTCCCTGTTTCTCTCCCCACCTTCCTGCTTCTCTCCCTGCTTCTCCCCACCTCCCTGCTTCTCTCCCCACCTCCCTGCTTCTCTCCCCACCTCCCTGCTACTCTCCCCACCTCCCTGCTTCTCTCCCTGCCTCCCTATTTCTCTCCCCGCCTCCCTGCTTCTCTCCCCGCCTCCCTGCTTCTCTCCCTGCCTCCCTGCTTCTCTCCCTGCCTCCCTGCTTCTCTCTCCGCCTCCCTGCTTCTCTCTCCGCCTCCCTGCTTCTCTCCCTGCTTCTCTCCCCACCTCCCTGCTTCTCTCCCCGCCTCCCTGCTTCTCTCCCACCTCTCACCGGGCAGAACTTTGCCAAAGTGCTGGTCTCAACTTTTCTGTTTCTCTCCTCTCAGTCCCTCACATAGCTCTGCTGCACGAATGCGTGGATGGACAGACGGACAGAGGGACAGGTGCATAGATGTGCTCAAGGCGGATAGCTGGTTGGATGGACGAAGGGTGGTGGACAGACGGATGGATGGTATGATGGACAGGACTGGAATGAATGGCTCATTAGGACAGCTTTAGTGGTTAAAGGGATGAAGGGAGTTGGTTAAAAGAGCATGGAGATTGTGTGGGTACCATGGATGGATGGATGGATCGGTGGGTGGGTGCATGGGTGGATGGATGGATGGATGGGTGGGTGGGTGCATGGGTGGATGGATAATGGATGGATGGATTGATGGGTGGATGGATGATGGATGGATGGAGTTTGAGAGGATTTATGTGTTGGCTGTGGGTTGGACATTTGACTGTTTGAAGGATGCGTGGGTTGGGATGGATGGATGGGTGGTTGGATGGATGGATGGAGTTTCAGAGGTATTATGTGTTGGCTGTGGGTTGGACATTTGTCTGTTTGAAGGGTGGGTGGGTTGGGATGGATGGATGGATGGATGGGTGGGTGGATGATGGAGGGATGGATGAATGGAGGGATGGATGGATGGAGTTTGAGAGGTACTGTGTGTTGGCTATGAGTTGAATATTTGGCTGTTTGAAGGGTGGGTGGGTTGGGATGGATGAATGGGTGGATGATGGATGGATGGGTGGGTGGGTGGATGGGTGGGTGGGTGAATGGATGGGTGGATGGATGGATGGGTTGGTGGGTGAGGGATGGATGGATGGTGGGTGGATGATGGATGGGTGGATGGATGGAACGGAGTGGCTCAATGGATGGATAGGTAGATTCTGTGGGGAAGATTGGTTAGGATGGGGGATGGGAGGGACGGCTTAATTCGGATGGGTAGATGTTAGCTGGTTGAATGGTGACTAGGCTGGGTAGGTAAGGATGGAGGAATGGGTTGATAGATGAATGGCGGGATAGCTTAAGGGGTGGGTGAATGTATGGATTAATGACGGGTTAGCTTGAGGGGTGGATGAATGGTGAAATAGGTTGATGCAAGGATGGATGGCAGTATAGATCCGTAGACAGCTGCCTCTGTAGTTCTGCAGAGCTGGACTCCTCGAAGGGGGGGGGGGGGTGGGGTGGAGTGGGGGGGTCGCCCCCTGAGTTAGCGTTCAAGTCCATTCAGACCCGAGGTTGTCCAGGGGGCTCTTGGGGTCTCAGACGGGCCCCCACCCGCCCACCCCCTGGCCAGCCCCCCGCAGCTTCGTCACTACTCTGTCACGGTCTCCAGCTCTCTGTCCCTCGCTCCCCCGCACCCCCTCCCCCTGGCCCTGGGTCTTCCTCTGCTCACGCTCCCTCTCTCCATCCCCAGCTGCGTCCCCCCTCACTCTTCCTCAACCTCCACACCTCACCTCGCTCCCCCTCACCCCTCGCCCGCGGCCCCTTCTTCTTTCATACCCTCCAGCCTCCCTTCACGCTCCTTCGCCCCCTGCCTTGGTCTATCCTCGTCCCTCACTCCCTTCTGAAGTTTACCCCTACCGCTGCCTCTCTCCTCACTCTCCCTTCTCGGTACCCTGCGCTCCCCTCGCCCCCTCCATTTATCTGCCAACACGTTGTCCCTCTCCCTCCAAACCCTCTGTGCTCTCACTTTCATCCTGTCACCCTCTCTCCTCAGTTCTCGCTCCTCCCGGAGTCTCTCTCTCCTGTCTCCTCTGTCTTTTCACTCTCTCCCACACTCGGTCCCTCTCCTCAGTGTCTCCTTCTCTTCTCGCTCTCTGCTCATGTCCCATCCTCTCGCTCTGTCTCCTCTCGGCACCTCTCTGTAATCCCTCTATCTTTTTACTATCTACCTCTCTTTCCCTTTTCTGCGCCCCTTCACTCTCTCCTTCCTGTCTTGTCCCCCTCTCTCCTGTCTTTCCCTGTCTTGTCCCCTGCGCTCTCTCCTGCCTGTCCCCCCTCTCTCCTGTCTTTCCCTGTCTTATCCCCGCTCTCTCTCCTGCCTGTCCCTCCTCTCTCCTGTCTTTTCCTATCTTGCCCCAAGCTCTCTCTTGTCTTTTCCTGTCCTGCCCCTTCTCCCCTGTCTTGTCCCGCGATCTCTGGTCTCACCCTGACTTCCCGGTCACTTCTCCCTCCTTGCCTCTGCCGCCTCTCCAGCTCCTCCTCTCTCCCTCCAGGCTCGCTGGTCCCTCCTGCCCTCGGAGGATGAGCTCCTGGTCGCTCTGCACTTTCTTCCTGCTCTTGGAGATGGTGAGGTCGGGACCCCGGAAGCAGGTAGGACTCTCTGGGGAACTTGGAACGTGTGTGTGTCCCCCCAACACACTACTCCGGTCCCCCCACCACATTCCTCTTAGGAACGCACGCAGGGACTTCCGGAGCGCGCCCCGCCTGAAATTAAACCCGCTATGTTACTTATTTGCCGCACACTCGTGTCCGTGTGTGGAGCGCGGCCCCGCGCTGTGATATTGTGATAACCGATTCGCACGGAGCCCTTTCCGCTGTCTGATTCACTTTACATCCCCTTTGTGGTATTTGCTGCACGGCGCGTCCTCTGTGTCATCTGAAGCACATTACAATCGCTCTGTGTGATCTGTTGCACACTGTATCCTCTCTCTGGCATCTCATGCACATTACACACTCTCCCTATCTGTTGCCCTTTCATCCTCTCCCTGTTATCTGCTGCACAGTGCATCCTCTCTGTGTTATCTGCTGCATTTTACATCCGCTGTGTGTTATCTGCTGCATCTTACATCCGCTATGTGTAATCTGCTGCATTTTACATCCGCTATGTGTTATCTGCTGCACCTTACACCCTCAACGTGTTATCTGATGCACATTGCATCATCTATGTGTTATCTGGTGCATCTTACATCCGCTATGCGTTATCTGCTGCACCATACCTCCTCTGTGTTATCTGCAGCACGTTACACCTGCTATCTGCTGTATCTTACATCCTCTCTGTGCAAGCTACATCCTCTGTGTGCCATCTGATACATGTTACATCCTCTCTGTGTTATCTGTTGCACCTTACATCCTCTCGGTGTTATCTGATGCACACTGCATCATCTATGTGTTATCTGTTGCACTTTGCATCCTCTCGGTGTCTTCTGTTGCACCTCACATCCTCTCTGTGTTACCTGATGCACTTTGCATCCTCTATGTGTTATCTGATGCACTTTGCATACTCTATGTGTTATCTGCTGCACATTGCATCCTCTATGTGTTATCTGCTGCAATTTACATCCTCTCGGTGTCTTATGCTGCACCTTACATCTGCTATGTGTTATCTGTTGCACCTCACATCCTCTCGGTGTTATCTGATGCACACTACATCATCTATGTGTTATCTGCTGCACATTGTATCATCTATGTGTTATATGCTACACATTACATCCTGTCTTATTTGCTGCAGATGGAATTCTCTCTGTGTGATCTGCTGCAGATTGCAATCCCTATGTGTTATCTGAGGCGCACTATATCCTGCAGTTGCTATCTGATGGGCATTACAGCCTCCGTGTTGTCGGATGTCTATCAAATTAGCTAAGAGCTTGGTATAGCACATTACATCCCTCTATGCATGGCATCCTCTGTGTGTATTTTTAACATGAAGTGTATCCTCTGTATGCATCTGATGCAAGACATCCACTGTGCATTTCCGTTCGAGCATTGCATTATCTGTGGGTTAACTGCTGCACACTGTATCCTCCGGGTATGCTATCTGATGCACGTTACATCCTGTGTGTGCTATCTGATGCACGTTACATCCTGTGTGTGCTATCTGATGCACGTTACATCCTGTGTGTGCTATATGATGCACGTTACATCCTATGCGTGCTCTCTGATGCACGTTACATCCTATGTGTGCTCTCTGTTGCACATTACAGCCTATGTGTGCTCTCCGCTGCATGTTACATCCTGTATGTGTTGTCTGATGCACGTTACATCCTGTGTGTGCAAATTGGCACATGTTACTACATCCTGTGTGCTATGTGTGCCATCTGATGCACGTTACATCCTATGTGTGCTCTCTGATGCACGTTACATCCTGTGTGTGCTATCTGATGCACAATACATCCTATGTATGCTCTCTGATGCACGTTACATCCTGTGTGTGCTCTCGGATGCACAATACATCCTATGTGTGCTGTCTGATGCACGTTACATCCTATGTGTGCTCTCTGATGCATGTTACATCCTGTATGTGTTGTCTGATGCACGTTACATCCTGTGTGTGCTATCTGATGCACGCTATATCCTGTGTGCTCTTTGATGCGCAATACATCCTATGTGTGCTATCTGATGCACGTTACAGCCTATGTGTGCTCTCTGATGCATGTTACATCCTGTATGTGTTGTTTGATGCACGTTACATCCTGTGTGTGCAAATTGACACATGTTACATCCTGTGTGCTATGTGTGCCATCTGATGCACGTTACATCCTGTGTGTGCTCTCTGATGCACGTTACATCCTGTGTGTGCTCTCTGATGCACGTTACATCCTATGTGTGCTATCTGATGCACAATACATCCTATGTATGCTCTCTGATGCACGTTACATCATGTGTGTGCTCTCGGATGCACAATACATCCTATGTGTGCTGTCTGATGCACGTTACAGCCTATGTGTGCTCTCTGAGGCATGTTACATCCTGTATGTGTTGTCTGATGCACGTTACATCCTGTGTGTGCTATCTGATGCACGCTGTATCCTGTGCGCTCTTTGATGCACAATACATCCTATGTGTGCTATCTGACGCACGTTACATCCTGTGTGTGCTATCTGATGCACGCTATATCCTGTGTGCTCTTTGATGCACAATACATCCTATGTGTGCTATCTGATGCACGTTACATCCTATGTGTGCTCTCTGATGCACACTACATCCTATGTGTGCTATCTGATGCATGTTACTTCCTATGTGTGCTATCTGATGCATGTTACATCCTATGTGTGCTATCTGATGATGCATATTACTTCCTATGTGTGCTCTCTGATGCACAATACATCCTGTGTGTGCTCTCTGATGCACAATACATCCTGTGTGTGCTCTCTGATGCACAATACATCCTGTGTGTTCTATCTGATGCATGTTACTTCCTATGTGTGCTATCTGATGCACGTTACATCCTGTGTGTGCTATCTGATGCATGTTACATCCTGTGTGTGCTATCTGATGCATGCTATATCCTGTGTGCTCTTTGATGCACAATACATCCTATGTGTGCTATCTGTTATACGTTACATCCTATGTGTGCTCTCTGATGCATGTTACTTCCTATGTGTGCTCTCTGATGCATGCAACATCCTATACGTGCTATCTGATGCACAATACATCCTATGTGTGCTGTCTGATGCACGTTACAGCCAGTCTGTGCTATCTGATGCACGTTACAGCCTATGTGTGCTCTCTGATGCATGTTACATCCTGTATGTGCTATCTGAGGCACGTTACATCCTGTGTGTGCTGTCTGATGCACGTTACAGCCTATGTGTGCTATCTGATGCATGTTACATCCAATGTGTGCTCTGTGCGCTATCTGAAGCGCGTTACATCCTATGTGTGCTATCTGATGCATGTTACATCCTTTGTGTGCTATCTGATGCATGTTACATTGTGTGTGTTGTCGGATGCATGTTACATCCTGTGTGTGCCATCTGATACATGTTACATCCTCTGTGTGGTTTGTGACACATGGTACATCCTCTGTGTGCCATCTGATGCATGTTACATCCTCTGTGTGCCATCTAATACATGTTACATCCTCTGTGTGTTTTGTGACACATGGTACATCCTGTGTGTGCCATCTGATACATGTTACATCCTATGTGTGCTATCTGATGCACGTTAAATCCTGTGTGTGCTAACTGTAGCAAGTTACATCCTGTGTGTGCTGTCTGATGCATTTTACATCGTATGTGTGCTATCTGATGCACGTTATATACAATGTTTACTATCTGATGCACATTACATTCTATGTGTGCTATCTGATGCACGTTATATACAATGTTTACTGTCTGATGCACGTTATATCCTATGGGTGCTCTCTGATACACGTTACATCCTGTGTGTGCCATCTGATGCAAGCTACATCCTCTGTGTGCCATCTGATACATGTTACATCCTCTGTGTGCTATCTGATGCACGTTACATCCTGTGTGCTAACTTTTGCAAGTTACATCCTGTGTGTGCTGTCTGATGCATTTTACATCATATGTGTGCTATTTGATGCACGTTATATACAATGTTTACTATCTGATGCACATTACATCCTGTGTGTGCTATCTGATGCACGTTACATCCTGTGTGTGCTATCTGATGCACATTACATCCTGTGTGTGCTTTCTGATGCACATTACATCCTGTGTGTGCTTTCTGATGCACATGACATCCTGTGTGTGCTATCTGATGCACGGTACATGCTATGAGTGCTCTGTGATACATGTTTTATTCTGTATGTGCTCTCTGATGCACATTACAACCTGTGTGTGATCTCTAATGCGTTAAGTTCTTCGGGTGCAGTCTAATGGACATTACATTCTGTGTGTGGTATGTGTGCCATATGATGCATGATACATCCTGTGTGTGCTCTCTGATGCATGCTGTATCCTATGTCTGCTCTCTGATGCTCATTACATCCTATGCGTGTTGTCTGATGCACGTCACATTCTTTGTGTTTTGTCTGATGCATGTTATATCCTATGTGGGCTGCCTGATGTACGTTACATCATATGTGTGCTGTCTGATGCATGGTACATCCTGTGTGGTGTCTGCTGCACGTTACATGCTATGTGTGCTCTCTGATGTATGTTACATCTTATGTGTGCTCTCTGATGCATGTTACATCTTGTGTCTGCTCTCTGATGCACATCACATCCCGTGTGTGCCATCTGCTGCACATTACATCCTTTGTGTGCTATCTGATGCATGTTACATTGTGTGTGTGTGCTGTTGGATGCATGTTACATCCTATGTGTGCTTTCTGATACATGTTACATCCTGTGTGTGCCATCTGATGCACGTTACATCCTATGTGTGCTATATGATGTAGGTTACAACCTGTGTGTGCTGTCTGATGCACGATACATCCTGTGTGTGCTATCTGATGCGCGTCACATCCTGTGTGTTCTATCTGATGCATGATACATCCTGTGTGTGCTGTCTGATGCACGTCACATCCTGTGTGTTCTATCTGATGCATGATACATCCTGTGTGTGCTATCTGATGCAAGTTACATCCTGTGTGTGCTATCTGATGCACGTTACATCCTATGTGTGCTCTCCGATGCGCGTCACATCCTGTGAGTTCTATCTGATGCACGATACATCCTGTGTGTGCTATCTGATGCACGTCACATCCTGTGTGTGCTACCTGATGCACAATACATCCTATGTGTGCTATCCGATGCACAGATTGTTCTCTCTGTTTACCACTTGGTGCTCATTGTACCCACTCTTTGGAATCTCCTGAGCGTGTTGCAAATCCAGTGACTTATCTGCAGATTACGCACCCCGCATGCTACCTGGTGTATTGTGCATCCTATGTTTGCTGTCTGCTGCATATTATATGTGTTATCTGCACACATTGCACATTCTGTACGTTTTTGAGGCACATTGCGCCCCGGTGTGTTATTTGGTGCACATTATGATTGCTTGCGTTTCTGGTGCAAATGTCATGATTTGCTTGCTATCAGGTGCGCTCTACGTCCTCTGTGTGTTATTTGGCACACCTTGCACCCTCTGGGTTTTCTATTGCAGATTACATGTTTTGCAGTTGTTTAATGCATATTGCTTCCCATAGGTGTTACTTGGGGAACACGGCACCTTCTTGTTGTTGTTTTAAGCACACTATCCTCTATGTGATTTGGTGCACATCGCACCGTCTGTGTGTTGTGTGATGCACATTGCACCCTCTGTGTGGACACATTGGGTTTTCTGAGGCAGGTTATATGCTATAAGAGCAGCCTAATGCACATTTCATCCTCTGTCTACTGACTGATGCACAACGCATGCTATGCATGTTATTTGGCACTCTGCACTCTCTATGCATTTTGGATGCACAGTACATTGCCTGCGTGTTATTTGATAAATATTGAACCCTGTGTTTTTACGCAGATTCCATGCTTCTGTTTTAGCTGATGCACACTGCATCTTCTGTGTGTTATTTGCTGCACATTGCAGCCTCTGGGTTGTCTGATGGAGATTAAGTCTTGTGTGCTAGTTGAAGCATGGTTTGTTATTTGATGCGTATTGCATCCTCTGTTTTTTTACGCAGATTCCATGCTTCTGTTTTAGCTGATGCACACTGCATCTTCTGTGTATTATTTGCTTCACATTGCAGTCTCTGGATTGTCTGATGCAGAGTACATGTCCTGTGGGCCAGTTGATGCATGGTTTGTTATTTGATGCATATTGAATCCTCTGTTTGTAATGCAGATTCCATGCTTCTGTTTTACCTGATGCACACTGCATCTTCTGTGTATTATTTGCTGACCAGTGCAGCCTCTGGAATTTCTGATGCAGATTACATGTCCTGTGTGCCAGTTGATGCAGGGTTTGTTATTTGATGCATATTGCATCCTCTGTTTTTAACGCAGATTCCATGCTTCTGTTTTAGCTGATGCACACTGCATCTTCTGTGTATTATTTGCTGCACATTGCAGTCTATGGATTTACTGATGCAGGTGACATGTCTGGTGTAATAGTTAATGCATGGTTTGTTATTTGCTGCATATTGCATCCTCTGTTTTTTATGCAGATTCCATGCTTCTGTTTTACCTGATGCACATTACATCTTCTGTGTATAATTTGCTGCACATTGCAGTCTCTGGATTTTCTGATGCAGATTACATGTCCTGTGGGCCTGTTGATGCATGGTGTGTTATTTGATGCATATTTCATCCTGTAATTTTATGCAAATTCCATGCTTCTGTTTTACCTGATGCACACTGCATCTTCTGTGTATAATTTGCTGCACATTGCAGTCTCTGGGTTGTCTGATGCAGAGTGCATGTCCTGTATGCCAGTTGATGCACAGTGCGTTATTTGATGCATATTGCATCCTCTGTTTTTTAAGCAGATGTCATGCTTCTGTTTTACCTGATGCACACTGCATCTTCTGTGTTTTATTTGCTGCACATGGCAGCCTCTGGGTTGTGTCTGATTCACATTACGTCTTGTGTACTAGTTGATGCACAGTGTGTTATTTGGTGCATAATACCACCTCGACGTGTTATTTGATCCAGGCTGCACCCTCTGGCCTCTCGGTTGCAGATTACATCCTGTGCGTATTATCTGATGTGCATTGCATAATACTTTTATTATTCGCTGTTCAATACACCCTGTATGTTCTTGGTGCCCACTGTACCCTCTATTTGCTATCTGGGGCACATTGCACCCCAGGTGTGTTGTTTTGTGCACATTGCATTCTCTTTGCTAACTGGTGCAACACTGCACCTGGTGAGTTTTTGATGCAAATGGTATCCTCTCTGTGATTGGCTGCATATTGCACCCTCAGTGTGCTGTGTGATGTACTGCAATCTTTGGGTGCTGTTTGATGCACATTGAATGCTTCGTGTGATGTTTGATGCACATTGCACCCTCAGTGTGTTGTTTGATGCACATTGCATCCTCCATCTGTTTAGTGCACATTGAACGCTTTGTGTGCTGATTGATGCACATTGAACGCTTTGTGTGTTGTTTGGTGCACATTGAACGCTTTGTGTGCTGTTTAGTGCACATTGAACGCTTTGTGTGCTGTTTGATGCACATTAAACGCTTTGTGTGCTGTTTGGTGCACATTGAAAGCTTTGTGTGCTGTTTGGTGCACATTGAACGCTTTGTGTGCTGTTTGGTACACATTGAACGCTTTGTGTGGTGTTTGATGCACATTGCACCCTCTGTTATTTGGTGCACTGAGCATCCTCCGTCTGTTGTTTGTGCACATTGAACGCTTTGTGTGCTGTTTGGTGCACATTGAACGCTTTGTGTGGTGTTTGATGCACATTGCACCCTCGGTGTTATTTGGTGCACTGAGCATCCTCCGTCTGTTGTTTAGTGCACATTGAACGCTTTGTGTGCTGTTTGGTGCACATTGAACGCTTTGTGTGCTGTTTGATGCACATTGAACGCTTTGTGTGCTGTTTGGTGCACATTGAACGCTTTGTGTGCTGTTTGAACGCTTTGTGTGCTGTTTGGTGCACATTAAACGCTTTGTGTGCTGTTTGGTGCACATTGAACGCTTTGTGTGCTGTTTGGTGCACATTGAACGCTTTGTGTGATGTTTGATGCACATTGAACGCCTTGTGTGCTGTTTGGTGCACATTGAACGCTTTGTGTGCTGTTTGGTGCACATTGAACGCTTTGTGTGCTGTTTGAACGCTTTGTGTGCTGTTTGTGCACATTGAACGCTTTGTGTGCTGTTTGGTGCACATTGAACGCTTTGTGTGCTGTTTGGTGCACATTGAACACTTTGTGTGGTGTTTGATGCACATTAAATGCTTTGTGTGCTGTTTGGTGCACATTGAACGCTTTGTGTGGTGTTTGATGCACATTGCACCCTCGGTGTTATTTGCTGCACTGAGCATCCTCCGTCTGTTGTTTAGTGCACATTGAACGCTTTGTGTGCTGTTTGGTGCACATTGCACCCTCAGTGTTATTTTGTGCACATTGCATCCTCCGTCTGTTGTTCAGTGCACATTGAACGCTTTGTGTGCTGTTTGGTGCACATTGAACGCTTTGTGTGTTGTTTGATGCACATTGCACCCTCGGTGTTATTTGGTGCACTGAGCATCCTCCGTCTGTTGTTTAGTGCACATTGAACGCTTTGTGTGCTGTTTGAACGCTTTGTGTGCTGTTTGGTGCACATTGAACACTTTGTGTGCTGTTTGGTGCACATTGAACGCTTTGTGTGCTGTTTGGTGGACATTGAATGCTTTGTGTGCTGTTTGGTGCACATTGAACGCTTTGTGTGCTGTTTGGTGGACATTGAACGCTTTGTGTGCTGTTTGGTGCACATTGAACGCTTTGTGTGCTGTTTGATGCACATTGAACGCTTTGTGTGTCCTTTTGGTGCACATTGCACCCTCAGTGTTATTTGGTGCACAGTGCATCCTCCGTCTGTTGTTTAGTGCACATTGAACGCTTTGTGTGCTGTTTGATGCACATTGAGCGCTTTGTGTGCTGTTTGGTGCACAGTGCACCCTCGGTGTTATTTGGTGCACAGTGCATCCTCGGTGTTATTTGGTGCACAGTGCATCCTCCGTCTGTTTAGTGCACATTGAACGTTTGTGTGGTGTTTGATGCACAATGCACCCTCAGTGTTATTTGGTGCACAGTGCATCCTCCGTCTGTTTAGTGCACATTGGCTTTCCTGCTGCTGTGAACAGGATCTGGTTGTGAGCGAGACACTGAAGGCAGGAGCCAGGTTCGAGACAGTTGCCTAGCTCTGTTTCAGCTCCAGGTCTTCCTGGGCCGTCGAGCCCTAGACGAGACGAGCCCTCCAGTGGCTTCTGCCTGCCCCCCACTCTTTGACCTCAAGCATCAAGAATTAAACTCAAAGAAGTAACCTTTGATGTCAACAGGAGAGGGGAAGCGATACACTTCTCGTGGCTGAATTGCACAAAGTGAAACTAGAAAAACCTGGTTCGAGCCCGGTTTTCATGCTTAAGCAAATTGTGTGATCTTAGGCAATTAGTTTATTTCGCCATGCCTCTTTTTTCTCGGTATCACATATGAGAGCACCTTGTAATACACGCGTTCAGGATGAGAGTTGTACATAAATCTCTGTCGTGTAGTTCCTATAGTACCCCTGCAGGACCTGCGCGTTTGGATAACATAAACTGTGGGCTTGGTGATAGACTGGCTCTGTGCACCCCCACCGCGTTTGTTAGCCGGATTTGCATTAGCTAGCTCACAGTGACACTAGAATCTCCTCTTATCGGGGAGAGATTAGTTCCTGGCAACCTTAGATCATGACAACCCTGATCCCTCAGAATCGTGGAAACAATGTACTACTTTTCGCTCAGTCACTCGTGCTTACTTGTTCGGTTTGTCTCAGAGAGTTACACAGAATAAGCAGTCTGGGCATTTCAATAAGTATTTATTGAACAGTTGTTATTCTGGTGTAGAATATATGTGCTGCAACAACCAGCAGACAATAGCAGAGATATATTATCAGCAGTACGATAAAAGTGAAAGGATAGTACAGTGCTACCATATTGCAATAATAATGGTTACATACATGAATATATAAAATGCATTATAAAAGTGCACATACTCCTACGATGCCTAACTAGATGTACCTAAGTGTACCTAGCATGGGTGTAGGTCTAAAAGCCTAAGAGCCAAGAATCCCTCTAGGATTTTAGTCGAACCTGAATAGAGAGAGTGTGGGACCCGTCCTGGTCTCGAGTTGGACACCCCGCAAGGGCTGTGTTAGACCGCTGTCAGCTGGAGCGACTGCATGCAGGAGCCTCAGCGTCTCTGGTCAGTGTGTCAGCATGGAAGTCTCGTTCCCTCTGTCTTACCGTGGCAAGATGTGGTGTATTTATAACCTGAAGTCTCGTCCCTTAGTATAGTTTGTATTGGTCTTTGTTAGACATGAGGAAGACGTCAGGGGTGAACTTTGTACATACATATTATGCGAGAGATGTAGCTGGTGAATGCTCATGCATACTTTATGAGTACATTGGAGGCCTGTGTTCGGGAAAAACCCTGCAGTGTCCAAACCACAGACTAGATAACGTTCAACCCTCAGAGTTCGTTGTGTACTGTAGGGAACTAATGTAGGTGAAAGATCATGCCTATATTAGGGCATAGAAGATCATGACTATAATAGGGCATAGACGATTATGACCAAAATAGGGCATATACGATTATGACCATAATAGGGCATATACGAATATGACTATATACGGCATATATGAACGTGTCTATATTAGGGCCTCTATACGAAACTTAACACCCACTCCTCTTTCGAATTGGATGACAATGACCATACTTAAAATCTGGACAATTTAAAGTTTTTTCTTAAAAACATGGTTTGAAAAAGACATTTAAAAATGTTTAAAAATGTTACAAATCAGCTATTCTTTAGTTGCCACTTGAAAAAGTCAATTCCATCTCACTTATAAAAGTTGTATTACTACAAGCAGAAGAAGGCCACTCTTTCTCAAGTAAAAGTGTCAATTTAGGAAATGTTCCAAATTTAGTTCGTTTATTTAAGTTCGTTTATTTATGAAACGAAGTGGAGAAACCGAATTCTTTCCCAGGATGCGATGAGCCAATTCAAGATTAAGTGTCCTGGCTGGGAGATATAGCATTATCGGTGTTAGCTACCGCAGACGACAAATCCAACGCCTCACAGAGAACGTCAATCGCACATAGATGGAATTCAGCACTGCCAACAGTCGGTGCTGCCGCAGCTTGTGCGGCAGTTGTTACCTGAGTGCCTGTGGAGGAGCCACCTAACCCAGCAGGAGCAAACGGCACCTGTGGATTCTCAAGGAATGCGTTCATCAGAATTGGAAGACGCTGGGGACAACGCAGAGCATGGGCCTTTAGGGGGTCCAGCATAGCATCCATGTCCGGAGGCGTATCTGATGGAAACGTTAGACAGAGATCCAACGCGCATTCTTCTCCGCAAAACAGGCATCGAAGAACAGGTAAGATGCAGTCCACCCAGACTCGTCTAAACGATAGAAACCAAGAGGCGTTCAGTTCTCTTAGGCAAGGTATACCCAGAAGCTGCACCATGCGTTCACGGTACTTCCGCTCCATGAGTATGTTCGCCATTTCCTTGGAAATTGGGCTGTCTATTGCGTAGCAGTAAGATTACAATCAGGACTCCTGCAATTAGGAACAGGATAAGCGGGAGACCTCCAAAGACGCTTCCCAATACGGAGTGTATAAAATTTGGGATTACTCCGAGGACTGTCTGAAAGGTGCTTAATAGTCCTGACCCTATGGTCTTAAATAGGTGTACAATACCGCTCGTATCAGACATGTTAAAGATATGACCCACCATTTCTGCGAAATGAAAGGGGCAGTTCGTACGTATAAGCGCTTGTATCTCAGTCGAGGTCCTTGCAACTTGAAGTTCAAAGGTTTCTCGAGCGGAGGTTAAGGGCACGGGTTGCTGTAAAAGCATGGCTTTCAGTCTGCTCAAAGTATCAAATTGTATAAAGGAAACATTCAACGAAGGCCATAACGGCGCCTCCCTGACTGTGTTCAGTGGCGGAAACAATACTTGCATACAGCAAGTAACCCTGGAGTTCACAGTGACCAGATAGGCGACGCCCGGAAGCATCCCACAGCAACCTTGATCGTTGAGCAGCAAGTAACTCACATTCGAGAGCAGCTGGAAAACCGGTGTGATCATGGCCGCTGGGGTCCCTGCCATGTGACAAGATAGATTCGCTACCGAACCACTACATGCTCCGTGCAGAGAAATATCCTGACACATGAGAGAACCGCTTAAAGCGTTCTTGCAGTTTGTACCACTCAAACACTTCTCGATCCCCGCTCCGGCATCGATATCTATATGGTAACTCCCAAGATTCCTTAATGAAACCCTTACCCATTTTTTCATATTTGCCTGCCTGCCTTTGCTCAAGGCAATATTGAAACTGAAACGCAGTGACCGGCAGAGTGATTTGGCCATGAATTAGCCATTCAGTTGATGGTGATTCGGCTACAGTGAATGGTAACCTTTCCAGTTTCTCAATACGCAGCATTGTAAATTTGGCTCCCCTCTTTGCCATTTCTGTCTGTTTATCAGTTAGATTGTATCCCGAAAACAGAGACGTGGTGTTTATGAAACGTCAGGGCACGTAGCCTGCACGCAAAGATTGCAGCGTCCAGCTTAACATTATAATAGAACGTAACTTAGATTGCCCGTGTTGTAACAAGGCCAAGTCTTGTTCTAATACGTCAATTGCCGAAGATACAATGTTGCCTAAGGAGGAAATCCTGGAGGTCAAAGTTGTTAACCCATTATCCACTACCGCTAATGCCTTCTCTAAATTAATACGGTCTATTTCCCATATTCTTTCTGCGGCCTCCTGTAGGGATATTTTCCAGTTTTCATTATAGTAGGCATAAATGCCAGCATATATGAAACGTTTCTGACGTGTTTTCCTTGGGCCTCGCAAAAAATCCCTAAGGTCTACATCAGGTGTGAGTAAGGTCAAGTGATGTTTTACTTCTGTGAGTGTTGAGGTCTCTAGCCAATCAAGGCACAACTTCCCAACACTATAGGATGTCACTACCCCTGGGTGTTGTCTTTGTTCATAGCGTGTATCTGGCCTACTGATACTAAACCCCTCGGTTGTACCTAGGAATCGCTGTTGACATGTGTTTGTGTCAATGGGCCAAATCAGCCATTCTGTCCAATTGGGATCTGACCTGTTGTACTGGAGAATGTCATCTAATCCTACCCCGTGTGTAGTTGAATTCTGCCCCCCACCCATCTGTGATGGTGCTGGAAACCCTGGTGTGTTCATTTCCTTGTTCTTGGCTAGTCCAAGACAGGATGTCTGTTGCACAGTTTCATTTAGAAATATCATCTGCTGTGGAACATAATTTTCTGTGCTGATGTTGTTGCCACTTTGTAATAAAATGACTTCGGGTCAGATGTATTAAACCCTGAAAAGGATGTAAATTTCTGTGCAAAAGTTTGCGAACTACCTTTTGGAGGTGTCGGGCAGTGTTCCCACTGGTGGTATTCAAATACATTTCTAGGTGTTATAGATTTGTGCAAGAAATGATGACCATAATGTTGGTAACAGTACAATGTATCATAGTCTGAAGTACCTTCTAACATTTCATTGTTGGGAAATGCTGCAGTTTTTTCCAAATCAGACATCATATTATTTACAGTTTCAGTGTCCCAATCATCCGACAATGTACTGGAGGTAATGATATCACTTAAAGAAATTTTAAATACATATTTAAGCTTTAAAAGTTCAGTCGGACCAAATATATCGAAATCAATCTTGTCCCATACTATACCGTCCGGTATAGGAACTGCTGTGATGTTCACTGAAGACAAGTCTCTTGGTTCACGATGTGAAGACTGGTGTGGCTTTAAAATCAAATTGACTCTTTGGGCTGTAGAGCTCTGCTGGAGATATCGTCCATTAATAAGCATACTAAAAGTTATAGTTAAACCTAGCCAAAAAAGAAAAATAGAATCCCAGTGATATACCATAGTTCTATCCAAGGTGACACCAGGTAAGTCTTTCTAAAAAAAAGTGCGAAAAGTGAATGAGTTTCTGTTTGTGTGATTTTTGGGTTGGCGTCGTTTCCGGCTCGCTTGGATCCAGTCAAAACGTATCAAAGTTCATGAAGTAGCCAGAAGCAGTTCGATCAATTGTTGGAATTGCATCGGGATTTGTTGAAATTGGATTTTGCTCTTGACGAGGAATGTTGACATAGACGTCTGTAGTCGGTCTTATTGCAACTTGGTTGTTGAGTTGATTTTCTTCTTGAAGTTGAACTTCTTGTTGAAGTGGAACGAGTTCCATAGCATTGTTGCTTAGTCCTTCATTCCGTACAGGTGGCTCTTCAAACGTGATGAGTCTTTCTGTTTGAACTTCTTGGACTGTAGCGAGAGGAGGGCGTCTGCTACTGTGGAGTCCACGAGGCCTACTGTTTAGTATCGGCCACATAGTGTGGTTTGATTAAGTCGATTTGAGACAAATCTTTTCTCCTTTTTCCCGGCAAGAGGCGGCAGAAGTACAGTTCTTGTGCCTTGGATTGCTAGGACCGGTACAGCTGTTCTGTATGATGGCCCAAATTATTTTTTGTCTGCAATCTTTTCTCTGACCAGATCCCCGACTTTTGGGATCCAGACAGGTCTTGCCGTTACTGCCTTGACTTCCTCAGTGGCGGTCTGTTTTAAGTGGACGTTGCTTTGTTGTGTCCTGGATTCATTTAGATCCTGTAAAACAGCCAAACGATCATGGATATCAAATGGTTTTTCATCCGCCACTGTGCCTCCACAATCAAGATCAGGTACCCACATTCTTGTCCCAAATAGGACCTCGTAAGGAGTGACAGCCCTAGAGAGCTTCTTGGCTGGTTGTTAATTGCTCTTTGGACCCCATAAAGGTGACTGACCCAACTACCGCCCTTGCCTAATACCCTAGCTGTTAAAGATTGCTTTAAGTCACGGTTTTTCCTCTCCACAACCGAATTTCCCTCAGGATGGTACGGAGAGGAGTACCGCAATGCTACGCCCATTCCTTCCATGGCCTCTTTGTAAACCTGAGAGCTAAACGCCGGGCCACGGTCAGAATGTAACGTGCCAACTGCGTATGTGCCGATAAAGACTCGCAAATCTTTTATAACAGTTCGAGCGTCAGCCGAGCGCTGAGGCCAGACCCATAGGAATCTAGAGCAGGAATCCACTGCAACCATGATATATTTCTTGGCCCCATCAGATTGTAGGGGTCCGCAGTGGTCTAAATACACACATGCGAGAGGTTTATCTGAGTTTAGTAATGGTGTCTGCGGTGGGCGTGCTACAGTGGAGCCTTACATCTGCTGGCAGATGTCGCACTTTAAGACAGTCTTTGGTCTGCTTTGTTAACCCTGGCGACCAGTAGCGCTGTTTCAATAAAGAAATAGTCGCTGTAACGCCTGTATGCGCAGAACCCAAACCCTCATGTGCTGCTAGAATTAAACCTTGCCTACAATCCATATTTGGTATTACTCTATCCCCTACTCCAGGAATCTGAGCATATGGAATGTTGTTTGCATCTAACTTGTAGGAGTATTTGAGAGGAAATTTTTTAGGTACTGCTGTGCTGCCTTTGCGTGAAGCATTGACAGCTACCAAAATCTCGCCGTCTATTCTCGTTTTGGAACGAGTAATTGCAGCTACGGACGCTGTGCGTACAGCCCCCTTTGCGGCTTCATCAGCCAATGAATTCCCTTCAACGTGAACGCCATCACGCTGATGACTCAGTGTATGTATCACGTGAGCCCTTGGTAGTTCGTTTCTCAACTCCACTACCTGTTCCCATAGCATTTTATGCTTAATTGTGCCACCTTTTGCGTCTTTAAACCCGTTTTGTTCCCAATGATGTAAATATCAATTGTATGATTGTACACAGTAAAAGGAATCACACACTATCAGGGTGGGGAATTTGTGTTCCGTATTTACGAGTGCCAGTATCAGTGCTTTTAATTCTGCCAACTGAGCCGTGCAGTCTCCTGGAGATTGCGTTTTAGTGCAATTTGGATGGAACTTTCCATCGCGCATGCGACCTTTAACGATTGCACACGCTGCGCTGTAAGCTTGCTTACTCCCTATGGCCGGTTGAGCAGATCCGTCAGTGTAAATAATATATTCATACTGATCTAGAGGCAAAATCTCATTTGGTAGAGGATATTCTTGTTCGTATTGCAGAAATGCTTGAGTTTTTAAACTTGGATCAAATCTGTATTCAACATCCATTGCTGTAAGAGAATTAGCCCATTGTATCCATCTGGGATGTAAGGCTTTCGCATTTGGAATGCTAGCCTTTGTAACAGCCTCTAAGGCTGGTACTGGGGTCACGACTATTATGCGTTTACCCTGAGCCAGAGCTCTTTCTCTTGCTACAGCGGTCTGCACTGCTGTCAGGATTTTTTCAGTTGAAGTGAAACGCATCTCTGCGTTTGTGTACAGGTGTGATTTGTATGCGATTGGTACCGTTTCACCTTCATTGAAGGTTAAGTAAGTGTACCCGCATTGACCCGCTATTACTTGGATCACTAAGTTGCGTATGTTTACGCGTGTCTGTAAGTGTTTTGAAGCTATCATGTCTGCTTGTAGTGAACGTAGGATGTTTGTATGTTCCTGTGTCCATTGTCTGACTGAAAAATCTGGTTTTATTAAGTCGTAGAAAGGTTTTACTCTTTCTGCGTAATCCAAAATGTAAGTTCGACCAAAATTTAGGAATCCCAGAATTGATTGTAAATTCTTTAACGATTTTGGAGGTAGGAGCAGCGCACACTTTTCTAAAAAGTTAGCTGCTAGGCTTTTTCCTTCACTTGACAGCTCATACCCTAAGAACAGGACATTGAGATGGACAAATTTTGATTTTTTTAAATTAATTTTATAGCCCTCAGAGGCGAATCCCATAATAATGGTGCTCACCCTGGTCAAGTGCCTCGGTAAGTCATCGTCCGTCAGATAAATATCATCCACATAGGACAATGCTTCTTCATCCAAATTTTGGAGTAACTCTGTTACCCTTGCTGAAAACAACCCCGGGCTATTCTTATACCCTTGGGCGAGTCGACAAAATTGCCGTTGGGACCCTAGCGCTGAGAATGCGGTCAAATACCTGCTTTCAGGCGCTATATTTTGGCAGAAAAATCCATTTGAGATATCAAGTGTTGTTTTGTATTTTTTCCGCACAATGTTATTCATTAATGCGGCATGTGTGAATTTTGAACTGCAAATGTATTTGTGCAAGTGTTTAAATGTCTGTAATCCAAAACTAAACGATATGTGTTGTCAGGTTTCATTACGGGAAACAAAGGATTGTTCATAGGTGAAGTGCAATTTTCAATCACCCCCTGGTATTCTAGTTGATCTAGGATCTCCCTGACTTGTTTTTTAGCTTCCTGCTTTATAGGGTATTGCCTTTGAGCATTTGGGGAAACTTTTAACGGGATCACGTGGTGAGTTGAATCCTCATCCCAACCAACTTGATTTTTGTACAATGCTGGAGCTAGGGCAACCGCCCACTCCTGCGCATATGCATGTTTTAAATGTATGGGAACGAGGTCGGAAAATGCTGGAAAAATTACAGTTTCTCCCTTAGGGCACTCCATGACAAATGCTGGCGGCCAGTCTTGCTCTGCTAATAGGATGTCATATCCAGATGACAGATTTTTCCAAAATAGACCTTTAATTTTCCTGGGCTTGTCCCCCTCCATCCGGAGTCTTATCTCATGTAACTTATGTGGGACACTTACCCGAGTATCAGGTGTTTCCACCGTGATGTACTCACTCAACTCCGCTGTCACCAGAAATTTCTTCAGGTTCTGGTGAGCTATTGGTACTTCTGCCGCGCTGTCTAGCATCGTCAGAGCCCATTCCCCGTTCAGAAGCTGTGTCCTCAGAATTCTGGGCATGTCTAATCTTGACACCTGCTACCTTCTTCTTTTTGAACTGAGGTTTTTGTTTATCTTCTTTTTTAGGTGCGTAGTCCGCAGCGCGTTGCGTGACTCTGGACTTTGTACGCTCCTCTTGTCTGTGTTCTGACCGTCCTTCCCTCTCACAGTTTTTTGATGACCCCTGAAAGGAACGAGAGGAACGTGTATCAGTATCCTGATACCTGTCAGGTTTCCTAATATTATCCCTATTCCGGAGGTTATACCTCCTTTCAGAGGGCTCCTGTTGAGGAGACCTGCCTCGGGATTGAGATCTGCTGTCTTTAGACTTTTGTTGCTTTTTATTTTCCCACTTCTTTTTAGAAGAAGTAGGTGTCTGCTTTGTAGTGTCCTTTTCAGAACTGCCCACTAGTTGTGGTTTTAATGCTTTCCCAACTAAACTGTCTCTGCCTAGTTCTGCATATGCAGTTTCAATTATTTTGGGTAGTTCGTGTGGTTGATCTACTGGACTGAACTCCCTTAGGTGTTGGCGGATCGCCACTGAAGCTGCTTCCCCCTTAATGTTAGCTAGTATTATGGCCGATACCTGTTCGTAGTTACCTAGTAACTTCATCCCTAAGTTAAGGGCAGGCTCTGCTCTGTACTCATTTTGTATCTGTCTCAATACATCAGGTACTACTGCTAATGACGGGATACCATGTGTTCTGGTATATATGGCAGCAAAGACTGTACCCCAAGAGGTGCAGTCCTCTATTTGTGGTGTGATCCCCATGGGCAAGCAGATTGTTAGTA
The DNA here is from genome assembly GCA_963921515.1 of Calotriton arnoldi. Taxonomy (NCBI): domain Eukaryota; kingdom Metazoa; phylum Chordata; class Amphibia; order Caudata; family Salamandridae; genus Calotriton; species Calotriton arnoldi. The sequence continues at coordinate 2,715,469 of CAWUFW010001574.1, forward strand.
TTCTGTGTTTATCACAGGTGGTAGTATTCGGGAATACTGCCTCAAGCTGAGTTATTTTCTGAGCTATCCAGAATGGTATTTGTTCGCGTTTTGCAGGCATTTTGCCCATTACCGCGTGTAATGTTTGAGGAGTAATTTTATTTCATGTACCCTGAGCTGGAGTACTATTTGCTGCACCTGGTGCAGGTTGGATTGTTAAAGTCCTCAAGACAAATTGTGTCAAGTTTCTGTAGATTTAAATTAAATCTTTGTGTTGTACGAGTAATTCTCCTGGTGGCATTGTGTCAATGTCAGGATGTGGTGTGCATGCCGCTAATATTGGCCATGTGGCTCCTTCTCCTCCGAGTGGGCCTAACCTTGCTCTTCTTCGTACGTGGGGTAGGGCGCCATTAAACGAGTAATGATGTTCCTGGTAAGTGAGTGGAATCTCTATGTCCTCAAACAGACAATATTCCATTGGTGCATCTCCTTCTATATAGTAGTGAAATGTATTTGTTACTGCATTTGCTGCTGGGCGTGTAACCCATGAATAGAACACCTTTGTTTTGTTTGATCCGTGTGCCTCAATCACGAAAACTGCAATGCCACCCCTAACTTGTAAACCATTTTCTAATAGTCTTAGGGTGACTGTCCTTCTGAATTTTGGTGCAATCTGTATTGCATCCGCAGGATCTTCTCCTTCGTCTGAAAAATTCAGTTCAACTCTCTCTGCCCTTACTTCGGCATCAGTCATGTTTAGAGGAAGAAGTGTTCCAAGGGAACTAAGATAAGGTGTTATGCACAATTTTTAGGAACACTATGTCCTTTCAAGCTTGAATAACCAACAGCCAATAAATAGTATTTTTGTACTACTCAGCTGCGGCGGATTTTGTGCCCACCCACTCCAGACGTCTCTGGTGTTTTGTGAGTAGGTTCTCTGAGAATAGCACGACTGAACTACTCAGATTCTACTGTTAAATAAGTACCCAACCAACTTTGGTGGCGCCATGTCGTGTAGTTCCTATAGTACCCCTGCAGGACCTGCGCTTTTGGATAACATAAACTGTGGGCTTGGTGATAGACTGGCTCTGTGCACCCCCACGCGTATGTTAGCCAGATTTGCATTAGCTAGCTCACAGTGCCACTAGAATCTCCTCTTATCGGGGAGAGATTAGTTCCTGGCAACCTTAGATCATGACAACCCTGATCCCTCAGAATCGTGGAAACAATGTACTACTTTTCGCTCAGTCACTCGTGCTTACTTGTTCGGTTTGTCTCAGAGAGTTACACAGAATAAGCAGTCTGGGCGTTTCAATAAGTATTTATTGAACAGTTGTTATTCTGGTGTAGAATATATGTGCTGCAACAACCAGCAGACAATAGCAGAGATATATTATCAGCAGTACGATAAAAGTGAAAGGATAGTACAGTGCTACCATATTGCAATAATAATGGTTACATACATGAATATATAAAATGCATTATAAAAGTGCACATACTCCTACAATGACTAACTAGATGTACCTAAGTGTACCTAGCATGGGTGTAGGTCTAAAAGCCTAAGAGCCAAGAATCCCTCTAGGATTTTAGTCGAACCCCATTACCTGAATAGAGAGAGTGTGGGACCCGTCCTGGTCTCGAGTTGGACACCCCGCAAGGGCTGTGTTAGACCGCTGTCAGCTGGAGCGACTGCATGCAGGAGCCTCAGCGTCTCTGGTCAGTGTGTCAGCATGGAAGTCTCGGTTCCCTCTGTCTTACCGTGGCAAGATGTGGTGTATTTATAACCTGAAGTGTCTCGTCCCTTAGTATGGTTTGTATTGGTCTTTGTTGGACATGAGGAAGACGTCAGGGGTGAACTTTGTACATACATATTATGCGAGAGATGTAGCTGGTGAGTGCTCATGCATAATTTATGAGTACATTGTAGGCCTGTGTTCGGGAAAAACCCTGCAGTGTCCACACCACAGACTAGATAACGTTCAACCCTCAGAGTTCGTTGTGTACTGTAGGGAGCTAATGTAGGTGAAAGATCATGCCTATATTAGGGCATAGAAGATCATGACTATAATAGGGCATAGACTATGACCAAAATAGGGCATATACGATTATGACCATAATAGGGCATATACGAATATGACCATATACGGCATATATGAACGTGTCTATATTAGGGCCTCTATACGAAACATAACAATTTGTTTCAAGAGCCTATAATGTTGCTTCATTTTCAAAAAGAAACTAGTGAACATAGGGTGGAAATGACAACTGACTTTCCTCTTGGTTCACTAATGGCACTGACGTCAGAGCGCTGGGAGACATGAATATTTCTTCAGTATTAGTTCATATTTAAAAACTAATACTCTTAATTAATGCCTCTAAGTTCAGTGATATAATCCGATGCAAAGGTAAAACGCGTGTATTAAATAAAAAGCTTTTATGAATTTTGAAGAGGTTTTATCATATTTTTACAAGATGTTTGTTGCACGATTTACATGCCAAACCATTTCATGGCTCGGCTCGTGCACCGGCTCTCAGAGCCGCTCCGGCTCTCCCTGTTTCTTTATTGCCACTGCCACAATTTGTGCGATCCGACGCACACTGCACCTTCTGTGTGTTTGATGCACAGTGGCTGCACAGTGATACCTGTGACTCTCGTCAGATTCGCACACAACCTTTGCTTGAGTCCTTGATTGGTTTGTTCATACCTGTGCACTTTGTTAGGACACTGCAGGGGTGTTTGCAGACCTTCCAACTTGAATGTTTGCTTATCTGTGAGAGGAGGGGGGCGGGCTCTGATGAGGGGATGGGACTGCATGACAAGATGTGCAGGGCCTATGGAGAGAGGGGTGTGGCTCTGTGCCATCACTGGTCAAGAGTCACACCTAGCCCCCCCCAAACCAAAAAGGAAAGATTGAGGCATCCCGCCGTAGTCCTGGGGAGGTTGCAAAACCCCCAATGGACATTGCGGACCCTCCTCACACAAGCAGGAGGCCCACTCTCTGTATGGGTTTCCAGCCAGGGGCGTAGGAGGCACTAAATTTCTAGGGGGGACAGGGACAACCTTGTGGACTTTCCTGTGACCCTGTACAAATCGCCTGTTGTGTGAGACCGTATGCCCATTGAACGAATACAATTGCATAGTTTTGAAGTGAAATATTGAGAGAGGAAGGCATGTAGTCACAGTTTGCAAGTATGCGTTATTGTTATTTACATTCATAACGTAATTAGACCAAATGTGGAAAAATCATGTATATTTTTTAATAGTGCTACTCATAGTTCACTCACACTCTGTTCTGTGATCGGCATGGTGCACGTTCTTTGCAGCAGGCACATTAACCATCCGTGCTACTTTACGATGATCCAAAAGTTCCACTAGACAAAATTCCGAACTCTCACTAGTAGGAACATTAATCACCAGAGTGATCTTGACATTTTTATTGTTGCCTGAAAACTGCATGATACACATGGAAGTTCATGTGCTTTTAAACCAAAAATGATTTTTAAACAAAGTGCCCCCCCCCCACCAAAGTCAACGCTAGGTGCACCTGCACCAGTCACACCGCCCTAAAGCCAGTCCTGCTCCCAGCAATGGAGCAGGACAAGCATTTACAGAAATGGGGTCATAGCTAACCTCATAGCCATTATATGAGGAAAGAGATATATGTAAGTGGTGGGGTGTAATACTTCCCCCAAATTCCAGCAAGGAAAACAATTTAATAGATTTCTTGTAGATGATTTAAGGGAGAGTAGATTTCTCCCCTGAGAATTTTTTGACATTCTTGGGAACAAATTTCTAAAACGCCACATACCATTATAGGGCATTCATGAAATATTCCAGTATTTTCATGGTGCACATGGGAAGCCTGGCTTTTCCTTGGAGTAGATCTGTTTTTTTTCCCCAAATATTTTATGTCAGAAATAACTTCAAATAACTTCCACTATACCAAGGTCCTAATTTTTTCATGGGTGAGCCCCTTATGCTAAGGCGTACATTCAATACAATAGTGTAAGAAATTTACCATGGATACTTCAACCACAGTCATTATTACCTCTAAAAATTCCCTCCGGTATACAAGGGTCAGCATTTTGCCATTGACACCCCCTATAAAATGAGTGCAGGAAAACTTATGACAAGAGTTACCTCAAATATCAGTTCCAACTCGATATTCACAAATACGCCATGCCTTACTAAAAGCCATTAAAGAATTAGCTAAAGTCCCGGAAGCCGCCCCGCTAGAGGACAGATTACTTGCAGATCCTCTGTTGAGCAAGTCAATCTCGCTCACATACCGTAAAATAATCAATAACTTACCTGACCCAATGAGCAACCTCTATACACGTTGGCAGGTTGATGTTGGCGAATTGGAAGATGAGGAGTGGCGAGATGCACTGTCCTCCCCGCGGGAGGTAGCTATACCGTCACGGTTGCGATTAGTCCAACTAAAAGTTTTACACCGCACTTATATATACACTAGTCAAAATGGGCCGTATTAGCTTGATAGACTGCAGGAGGAGATGTGGGAGGGCGGGAACGTTCTATCATATACTCTGGGAATGCCCTTTGATACAGAGGTACTGGAAGGCAGTTAACCTGGTTTTTAGCGAGGTGAGTGGAATTGCCCTAACATTATCCTCCAAGATATGAATCCTTAATATTTGGGGCGCCACAGATTTCAATCATATGGATCAATTGTGGGCGGCCACTGGGTTTATAATCGCCAAACGTAATATGGCCCGCAAATGGGGCGTTCAAGACCCACCAACGTTAGCAGAGTGAAAACGAGACATTGATTGGTGTATGCTGGCTGAACGGACGGTTTACACGAACAAGGGTTGCCCCAAGAAATGGGATAAGGTGTGGGGAAATGGAATGCATACCGAGGCAACATCTGCTCCTCCCCATCGGAACTGAGACGTGGATCAGATATATTAAAAGTGTGACTTGGCATCGGGAGGGAGGGGTGGGGGTGGGACAGCGGTGGGATGTTCAGTGTCAGATTGTAATTTTTTGTCATTTGTTCTACAGTGATGCAAATTGTACTATACGCTTATTTGTAACTTTTTACAATAAAAAGATTTAAAAAAATATATATATATCAGTTCCAACATTTTGCCATGGATCCACCCATATGCTAAGAATTATGTGCATCATGTCAGGGCCTTTACCAAGTGTGGTGGCACGTTTTCTGTGTTCCTGCTGCTGGGTATGACTGGCTTAGCAGCTTTCTCAGACAGCTCAAGTCCCCAAAGCCAATGATGGTGTCTTTGTAGAAGCATGTCAGGGCCTGCAGTTTGCCATAGGTAACACCTCCCATCCATATGCTGTTAGTGCCCATGTCCATCAGGCAATACCTCAGACCAGCACCACACTTGCATGCACAACAAATTTACACTCTCACACACACAATCTCACTATATCTTCTGCCCTCTTTCGTACCTTTGTACTCTGTCACACTCACACACACACACTGCCACTCACACTTCCATTAGTCAATTTGCTTTTATTGTGTTAGAAAAGCTTGTCCTGCTGCTTCTGCTATACCTGCCTTGCCTTTTAGTGAAGCTTAATAAAAACATATTCTCTATACGCTATTGAAAAATAATAATATATTTTGGCTTGCCAATGTTTGTTACAAGTATGTTGTGAATGAAAAAGTGCACTTTCTTAAAATTGCTGTGCGGGGCATATATTTGGTTTCACATGTGGATCAAGCAGTTACAGTACTGGAAATGAACTGATCCACGTTCTTTCATGTAATACCGCAGCATCCAACTGACCTTATGAAATGCTTGACTTCTGCGGCAACCATGGATTTCATCCAGTAACACTTTACATTTTTGGGTTTTTGAGACCCAACTTGCAATATAAAAAATAACTATGTGTCCCGTAATAAAGCATTGCGGTGAATGGAAAGCCAGGAATGGCTGAAGTTGTCACACGATCCTCAATCCAGCACCATACCCCAAAGCCTCAGCCCTAGTCTCCCTCCTCGCCCCATCCCACATTCTCAGTATACTCTCCCCTCTTGCACCAGTCCCGCTGTTGAAGATGGAATTAAGTAGGCATCTTGTACCGAGGAAAGAGCAGGTATTATGTGGGTGCTTTTGTAGAAATATGTGTAGATTTAGGAGAGTTGCGCAATTTTTTATATGTGCAGAGTAAGAGGTGTGCTCATGTAAGTGCTGGGTGATGGTTAATAGTGTGAGTGAATGCATCATGAGTGGTGCAAGGGTAGGGTGAAAAATGTGCAGATGTGAGTGTCAGGTGAGCTGCATGAATGCAATGTGAGAGGAGGACCCATGTGAGTGTCGGGTGAGAGGAGTGCATGCAGAGTGAGAGGAGAGAGTGCGGGGTGGTGTGAGTGGTGTAAATGCAGGGTGTGTGATGTGCCTGTGTGAGTGCAGGATGAGAGTGGCGAGAGTGAAGGGTGATCTGTGAGAGTGACTGCTGAGTGCATGGTGAGAGGAGTTAGTCAGAGTGAGTGGTGTGTCCCTATGACGTCCGGCAGACTATTGTTCCGTGTGGAGGCAGGATGAACAGATAGCCTGTATGAATGGAGGCTGAGAGGTTTGTCTGTGAGAGTGCAGGGTGAGAGGAGGAAGTACAGGGTGAGTGGTGTGCTTGTTTCTGTGCTGCGAGTGCAGAGTGAGTGCTGTGCCATGTGAGTGAAGATGTGAGTGAAGGGTGAGCTGTGTGATTGACAGGAGAGCCCATGTGAGTGCACAGTGAGCGAAGTGACAGTGTGAGAGTAGAGTGAGAGGAGTTACTGCAAGGTGAGTGATGTGACATAGGAGTTTGGGCGCGAGCGAAAATGCAGAGTGGGAGGAATCAATGCATGGTGAGAAATGTGCTTGTTTGAGTGATATTGCAAAGTGAGCAGTGAGAGTGACAGGTGAGTGCATTGCCACTTGAGTGCAGGGTGAGTGGTGTGCTCGGGTGAGTGCAGGGTGAAAAGCTCGAGTGCATGGTGAGTGGTTTGAGTGCAGTGTGATCACTGCGAGTGCAGGGTGAGCTGTGTGCTGATGTGACCACAGGGTAAGTGGAGGGAGAATAGAGTGAGTTCATGGCAAAGAGGCATGAGTACAGTGTGGTCGCTGTGAGTGCAGGGTGAGTGGTGTGCTCGTGTGAGCGCAGGGTAAGGGGAGGATGAACGTTGTGAGTGCAGGGTAACAGCGTGAAAGCAGTGTGATCGCTGTCAGTGTAGCGTGAATGGTGAAAGTGACAAGTGAGTGGAGTGTCATGGGCATGCAGGGTGAGTGGTGTGCTTGTGAGTGCAGGGTAGGAGACAGGTGAATTGGGTGAGTGCAGTGTGATCGCTCTGAGTGCAGGGTGAGCATGAATGTGAAGGGTGAGTGATGTGAATGAAGAGTGAGTTGTCTGAATGCAGGATGTATACCCAGACACCCGGAGTAGCTCAGCATTGTATTGACAGCTGGTGTAGGGTTTCAGGTATGTTAAACTATTGTTATTATGGCAGCAGTCAGGGATGGGGGTGGAGGAAATAAATAATGTGTTGATCCTGCAACAAACTTTCAGTCTTCTGATAAGGGCTGCCAGCTGATCGATTTCTACCGGCACCTCCGGTATTTGGATGTCCCAGTCAGTATAAAAATAAGCAAAATCACCTAAAGCCGGTATTTTGAGCACTTATCTGTGCATATTTCAAACAGCAAATACAAATAGAAGGCACTTTTAAATGTGTTCCTGGGCTGCATTAATGATCCAGGACTAATAATTACAGTTTAAGTTTAGTTAAACAAAAGGAAACAAAGACAGAAGAGTCATGTTACAAATGATTCCATTCCATTATATTTACAGCCCTATTTATTTTCAAGGCGAGGCCTTTGCAGACTCTTTAAACAACAACAAATGGCCGATATTTTTCTTTTGGAAAGGTGGCATCCCCACCCGTGAGATGCCTTTTCACTAAATACATTCTCCCACTGTGGCAGTAAAAATAAAATAGAAATGTAAGGAATAGCGAATAGGCAGAGTGGAGAACCAGGGGGTACTGGAACAAGTGAACAAAACAAACAACGTCTCCTTAACCAGTTCCAAAGGGATGTAAATGGTCTTTTCAAGACGTGAAAAACTCTGGTGTGGCGGAGATAAGACTCCAGACACTGCCCAGGCGAGCCCACAGCAGCTTGAGCTGCAGCAGCCCGGGCTGTGAACCATGCTGGAAGGGGGAGGGGGATAAAGCCCTTTTAGCCCTATGGGCGTTGCACTCCTGATCACAGGTAACTGGAGGCAGGTCACAGGTCAAGTATAGGGCCATTATAGGTAGCACTTTCGTGCACTAATGGCCCTGCGAATCACAGAAGGAAGAGGGGAGATTCTTTTGTCCCCTCGTCCCCCCACCCTTGTCCTCCGTGTCCCCCCACTCCAAAATATAGGGGAGATATATCCCCCGCATCCCCCACACTTCCTAACCCCATGTTTCCAGCTCACTTTTGTCTCACACCGTGTGATATTGTCTCCCCACCGGGTGACCATCTGAACGGAGCCGATATGGTGTGATACACGGCAGGACTGTGTGAATTGGCAGGTCTGGGGTTGGAAAGGGGGACCGAAAGTTTATTGTTTACACGGACCTATCTGTTCTTTATTTGGTAAACAATTATTATAAAGATAGCATTTGTCTGTAATTTCCTTGTTCTTCCAGGGCACCACTCTCCTCAGCCTGATCATGCACAGAGGTCCCAGCCTGCCGTCACCTCTGAGAAGTCTCTCTCTATCTCCCTCATTCAGAGCAGCTGTAGTGCAAGACCCTTGGTGCAAAGGGGCGGGCTCAATTGGAGAGGAGGGCAGAGACCTGCAGGAAATACAAAATATTCTGGGACTATTTTATTGGCCTCTTCACCTTGAACTAACTGCACACAAAATAAAACACATAAAATGAAACATAAATGCAGGTTAAACTAAATGGAAAAACACTCTTATGTTAGGAAAGCCAAGTTGGTTTATGCAAACACTGCGACGGCTGCATATAGCCGGAGTGTGACAGAATTTAATCCTGGTGGGGAATTGTGGCATGTATTTTTAGTGCTACGAGGTCCCAGTGTGCAGTTAAAAGAACTGTGAACATGCTAGACATTATTTTTACATTTTATCGCACAGAGTATAGGACAGGCTGTGACAAAATGTGTAAAAAGATTCATGTGGAATTGTACTAACACTTTGTGCCAGGTTGCTTCAGAAAAGTGACAGAAAGTCTGTGTAAAGTGTTGTGTTGGTATTTACTTTACAGCACATATGATTTGCATTTGAAAGATGCCTAAAGTAATGCAAAGTAGCGCTATGAGTTACCATCTACTACCTTGCATCAAGGGGCACCCTATGGGTGGTACACATCGCTTACTTTGAGCCGGTGGTTTCTGTGCTCGGCACTGGCACTTAATTGTCAACACCGGCGCTTGTGACAGTCTGCCACATGGTGGCGCTGTCTGTGTAATTTGAAAATGAGAACAACAACAGTAGTTTATTAGTTCAAAATACATTGAAAACAACTAATCCATGCCACCTAAGCCGTTCCTATAGCATTGGGGGGCCTGGAATAGTCTGAATTGTCAAACCTGCAGGAGTGTGATGGTTAAAAGTTGCTTTGGTACTGGCTGCACTGGTGGGGGCAATGGGTGGTGCAGGCTGCAGTATCCTCCTGATGAGGGCCAGGGCACCTATTATCTTAGCAAATTAAGCATTGGTGGTGAATGGGAATTCCCTTGCATGCACCCTTGGTTTTAGATGTAAATCCATATCTACTAACATTTGTGGCAAAAAGTGACACCATCTCAAGGCAGGGTAACACTGGAGCAAGTTCTAAAACACCTCACATTTTTTCCAGCTTTGTGTGTGTGCTACACTGTACAGCACACAAACAAAGTGGGAGAAGCAGTACACTATGTCAAGTATAGTTTTTATACTTGAAGGGTATCCTTCCAGAACAAAAACTATGCTTGACACAACGCACATCCCCTTACTCTATGGTGCAAGGCTGTGTGTGTTTTGGCACAAGACAGCCTGAAGTCCGCCCACAGTGAAGGAGGGATAAACAGCGCTGTGTCTTTGTAGATATGGCACTGTTTTTCTCTCTCCATTTAACTCAACACAGTGCAGAAACTTTGGGGCTATGCTGCCCCAGAAGTTAGTACATTTGGCCCTCAGTTTAAGAGAAAAAAAGTGCTTTCAAAATATATATTTTAGTGAAACTCAACCAGACTGTATCTAGTGCAAACCTTACTTACAAGTTTCCATTGGAATGAAGCACTCCAGACTCAGCATATTAACACCCATATATTACCTTGCAAAAAGGAATACGACTTTGCCACCTTGTCAAGCCTGAGATAACTCCATCATCTGTTTATAGTGGCTTCCAAGAAGCCTATATATTTTGCTGTTTAATCAGTAGCACCATTCACATTTATTTCAGGCAGCAGGCCGCCTGGTGAGCAGGTTTGCTTTTTCAGCTGTCTATCCCACCTCTCACTTCACATACATGTGGCCCACTTCTTCCCTTTCAGCACATCATGGTCAGCATTACCATTGAGGAAAAGTAAGATTTAATAAAAATATGGAGACAGTTTTTAAAAAAAATAAAAAAGCTTGGGAGTGTTGTTCCCAATACATCATGCCCACTTTGACCCCCGCTAACTCCTCCAAATCACACAGGTGGCTCCCACTTTCTGCCTCGTTTTTTCTTTTCTTCACCTCTCCCTGGGCACCCACGACCTCAGCCTTTCTCCCTCTTTCTAGGACTCGGTCACCTTCTCTAAGCCTTCCATCTTTCTCCCCTCCCCACATGTCTCTCTCCCACATCCCATTTCTTTGTCTGTGGCACCTCTCTCTCCTCCCTGACTCTTCTTTTACTGTCCCACTTTGGTCTCTCTCTTTCATCCCTCTCCCCCTACCCTTCCTCAAATAAACATATGTTTTTACTGCATAGGGATGTCATTCACTGTGTCGTGCTGTGCAGGCGTGGGGAGTGTAGTGGGTGTTTAGAAAGGGACAGGCATTCGGATGTGCTCAAATCTCACGCCTTTCGTGGCTGAACAGGCTAATAGCGCTATATATCATTTAAAAAAAATGTAAGCACTGAGTTGGCCCTTTTGTATTTGTTAATCACTTCTTTCTTGCAGCCTAAAGTGTTTTCATTTTACTGATGAGTTATGGCTGGGTCTCTGTACTATAATTAAATAAATAATTGAATATGACCAATAAAGAGTTTGGTTACAAGTCTTGTGGGCATTTAAAAATGTGTTCCAATTGGAAATCTGGCCACATCAAAGTGCTGTGAAATTCATTAACCATAAAACGATCTTGGCTTTTATATATATGTATATATAGGGGCATATTTATCATACTTTCACGCAGTGCACTTGCTGCGCTGCATGAAAGGGAAAGGGCAAGAATGTGCCGTATTTAACGTCATACGGTGCAGTCCTGTCCTTTCCTTGCGCTGCTGCACGTTTGGCTGCCTGCATTGTAAGCAGGATTGTTTTTGTGCAGACAGGGACACCCTCCTGCGCAAAAACAATCCTGAGAGGCATTTTCCTCTTTCTATGTGTGCTGCATAGGAGCTCAACTGATGCCACATCAAGGGTCCAGGACCTGGGAGGCACCTCTTGAGGATCAGGAGGGCTCAGGCAAGTCCAGTTGCACGTCCAGTGCAGAGGGTCAGCTGGGCAGTTGCAGGGAGGCCTCTAGAGCTTGTGATGTCCCTGTAGCTCTGAACAGGAGGTCAGTCAACTGACCCTTGGAGTCACCTCTGATAGCCTGGGATGAAAGGAGCAAGTTCAGTCTTCCTTCTCAGACAGCGGGGCAGGCCTCTGGCAGCAGGGCAGTCCTTCTATTGTAGTATCGACAGGTCCAGGAGTAGAATGAAGAATGGGTCTGAGGGTCCTAATTTTATATCTGATGCAAGCTTTGAAGTGGAAGCTTTGAAGATGAAGAAACTTCTAGAGTGTTCCCCCCACAAATGGTGATGGAATTTCCTATCTCCTTGCCCTGGTTGCAGGATGTCAGAGGGCACAAAAGGCAAGTATGAAGTTCGTTCTGTGTGAGCGGAGACAACTGCTTTGAAGTGCAAGTGAGGCTGTGCACAGCTCCGCCTTCCCCATCCTGCTAGAATCGCCCATCCTGCCAACACCCAGTCTCCCTATTGCGTGGCTGTCTGGGAGGAATATACAAATGCCAACGCCAACTACACCTAGTCATATGACCCACTAAACAGGTGACGGGCACCAAATGGTTAGGACAAGAAAATGGCAATTTTGTAAAAGCAGCACCTTCAGAATTGTGATTTTAAATTCGACTTTCCCAATAAAGAGGATTTTGAATTACAATTCCTCAGACACCAAACACGATATTTATACCTGCTTCCAGACTAAAGTTATCACTTATTAAATGTAATATGGTAACCCAATGTTACCCTATAGGCGAGGTAGGCCTCACAGTGAGTGAATAACAAATTTGTAAATTTTTCACTACCAGGACATGTAAAAATGAAAAGTACATGTCCAACTTTTTAAATACAATGCACCCTTTTCTATGGGCTGTTTAAGGCCTAACCTAGGGGCGACTTATATGTACTAGAAAGTGAGTTTTAGGCTTGGCAAAAGTATTATTTTGCCAAGTCAAATTGGCAGTTTAAAACTGCACACAGGCTGCAATGGCAGGCCTGAGACAGGTTCTAAAAGGCTTCTTAAGTGGTGGCATAATAAGTGCTGCAGGCCCACAAGTAGCATTTAATTTGAGGGTCTGGGTACATGTAGTTCCGCTAGGAACTTCTAAGTAAATTAAATGTGCCAATTGGTTGAAAGCCAATTTTACCATGTTTCAAGGAGAGAGCACAATCACTTTAGCACTAGTTAGCAGTGGTAAAGTGCCCAGAGTCCTAATGTTAACAAAAACAATTTCAGGAAAACAAGAGGAGTGAAGGCAAACATTTGGGGGCAACCCTGTGAAACGGCCAAGTTCAACAATTGTTTTTCCTGATGCAGTGCTTTGCCATTAAGAGCAGTGGGTCCCAATCACTCACCCAGTGACACCAGACTTTGGCTAAAATGGAGAGGGAGAAGGAATAGGAATGTCTCAAAAGTTGAGAGATATATTAACAGCAAAATATACTGGAATAAATATAAACTGGAAAGAAGCCCTTGGGAAACACATCCAGAAAGACATAATTAAGAATTGGAAATGTTCATAGTGCATTGCAACTGCATTTATATAGCACTTACTACACCCAACGAGGCTTGAAGTGCTTTATGTTATGAAACCTGCTATTCGTGAATCCAAAGTTAGTGGTTATTCTAATGGCTATAGGTAATTGTAGGATATTGGGATTAATCATGTGTTTGCAAGGAAATCATTCCATGCATTTGCTCCAGTATCTTTGTTGTAGATTATATTACTAGGAGGTATGTGTGATCATTAGTTGGGGGTATGTGAGTTGTTGCACAAGACTGATGAGAAAAATAAATAGGCTGGTGAAGATTCAGTATTGTTAGAGTGCAGGGTCATGGTGGTGGAAAGAGTGCACCTGTGGCCGCTGTATTCATTGGAGGATTGCAGTGTCACTCAGCCGCGTTGCAGCTTCCCCTAAAACAAGGATGTGCTGCACCCATTGTGTCCTCCCTAGTGATGTGTAGTGGTCTGGTACAAAAAAGCACAAGGCCAGAAAGTTCAGAGTGTGGGCTTGTGCTCTTCCCACTAGCCCAGAGGGCTATTAATGTTGGTGTCCAAATCACTTGTGACTAACGTTTGAGTGAAGAAATGTCAGATAGTTAAATGTTTCTAAGATACATGTTTCTAAGATCCCTATCGAGGTCCCCCTTATCTGAAACTTTATGCCCTGCTCTTTCCCAAGCTGAGGAATCAGAGAACTGCCTGCAGGTAACAGACATGTGGCCCATAATTAGGAGAAAAGAGTGCACACAACAGGGAGGAAACAGTGCACCATGGCCAGTACACATGCTGTACATCAGAAGTAATGGAAAAGGCCCCTTGCATTTTAACTTTACAAGTGAAGCCATTTGAGAATATTTTTCCAATCTGTATTTTTATGGATTGTGGACAGTGCAGTTATGGACCATCTTCCCAATGGGAAGGAAGCAGGCTAGTCACAGGTTAGTCACAGGCTAGTCACAGGCTAGTCACAGGCTAGTCACAAGCTAGAAGCATTTTCCATGCAAAACAGCGGACCACAGCAGCTTCCAAGTGCTGCACCTGATGCCCCAGCCTGGGAGTCTCAAATAATGACCGGATGAATAGCGGATTATGAATGATGGCGCTATAACCGTGAGCAGGGTATCTTAAAAACAGACACAAGACTCCTGAGATTTAATGGTGTTTGAGAAAAATATTAAATTGCATTTACAGACCAGAGTGAAAGCATAATCCTGCAACCTCTTCTGTCCACGTACCCCTCCCTGCCTAAGCAGGACCAGGTTATGATTATCATGATACATGATCAGGTTATGATTATCATGAAACATGATCAGGTTATGATTATCATGGTACATGATCAGGTTATGATTATTATGATACCTGATCAGATTATGATTATCGTGATACATGATCAGGTTATGATTATCATGATACATGTCATGAAACATGATCAGGTTATGATTATCATGATACATGATCAGGTTATGATTATTATGATACATGATCAGGTTATGATTGTCATGATACATGATCAGGTTATGATTGTCATGATACATTAACAGGTTAATATCGCTCTAATAAATGAATACAAGAACATGTGAACACTCCCATACTACTGACTGAACTTTATTTGTGTGTGAAGAAGTAACTGAAATACGAACACTTTTGATGGAGTGGAACACGCACCCCTAATACAGAGATCTGGGCCTAAATCTATCGTTTTTTTGCTCACCATGATATTCCAGTTTCCACCCAGCCATATGCAAATCAGCCTGGACCCTGCTGGGAGGTTTGTCCCGCCTCAGTCTCCGGTGGCACAGCTGTCACCCTCTGGCACGCGGAGCGGGTGCGGTGCTGCTGTGGTGCTGCCTGCACGTGCTCTGATGTGGCCCTCCGTGATGTGCCGCCCATCGGTGCTGTGCCCCCCCCCCCCAAACCCTCTGCCCACCTTCCACTTTACGCTGTGTGTGCAGTGAGGGCATTTCTAGGTCTCCTGTGAGTGCTGAACAGTGCCCCTAGGTGCCTTGTACAGCTTCTCTATACGATATTCCGGGGTGTGAGCAACATTTGAGCTTAATGCGCAGCAAGCGGCTCACCGCACATTTATATTTTTCTCTAATTTAAATTGATATCAATTGTCAGTGTTGCAGTAAAATGTCAGACATTAGTGCTTTATGGTCTTCTACGTGCTACACGCCTCCTTTGTATTCTGTACACCTCCTGTTACAACCCTCTTATGTTACTTACGTTATGAAGTCCTCGGCTTATGGTTGTAATGCTTTCCAGCGGAGGTCTTCACAGTGGGGGGCTTGTCATTCGTGAACCATATGTGGTGTCGGGGGTGGTTTGGGGTTTGCCCCCTGGCAGATGCTCCCAGAGGAGGGGTGCTCTTGCAACCTTCCAACTTATCCTGTGTGAGTACAGAGTGTGCAGTGGGTTGTCTCTGCATGTGGTTCACAGTGGGGTCCTCAGTGCCTAGGAGGTATTGCCCTGTTGTGGTTGGGTTCTATAACTTCGTTTCCAGTCCTGTTGGTTCGCTGTTCTCGGTCCTGGTTTTTCATATTTCCAGCATTTCGGGAACAACGATGAGTCCTTACAGGGGTCCTGTAGTGGTTCGCCATCAAGAGTTTAGGAAGTCTGGACACCAAGGTGGTTTGTATAAGGTTGCTGTACCAGTTTTTAATTGTAATTGTATTTATATTGCGCTTACTATCCCTGACGAGGCATTGAAGCGCTTTTCAATGAGTAGCACGCTACTCCAGGACGCAAAAAGGATTAGTGGTGAGTTAGTATAGGGGAAATAGGAGTTAATTTGAACGGTGGACACGCAAGTCTGTTATTTGGATTGAAAAGAATAATGGAGAGATAGAAGAGGGAAGATTCTAGAAAGGGTTAATTTGGAGATCACAGTAGTAGGAGGAGGTTTGGGATGAGTAAAAGAGAGATGGAGGAGGGAAGAGTCTCTAGAAATGGATTAGAGAAGTTCTAGTAGTAAAATGAGGTCTCAGATGAGTCTAAGGAGGGATACATGAGGGAAGAATTCAGAAAGGGTTATTTGTGAGATCTTAGTAGTAAAATGAGGTTTGGGATGATGCAAGGAGGGATAGAGAAAGGAATTGTCCAGAACGGGTTATTTTGGAGATCATCGAAGTAGAATAAGGTTTGGGATGATTCAGAGAGTGGAGGTAGAGGATATATTGAGAGAGGTATAAGGTGAAATATAAGGGAGTGCATTGGAGAGACTAAACATGTTTTTGTTGTTGTTTTCTAGGAGTGAAGTAATAAATATATAGATACATAAGTGTTTAAAAGAAAAAATGCTGGTGCCCAAAACGTCTTCTCAGAAGCCCACCAGGGCCACTGTCGAATGTTGCAGGTACCTAATCTCAAGGCTGTCTAATCTTGATTCCACTTCAAAAGTAAAAATATTGTCATTTTTATTGTAATCATATAGTACAAAATAATGGAAAAGTTTGCAGGCTGCTCCAAAAGTAGGGTTGTGGTTTGGGGTCAGGGATCATGCTGAGACTGAGATGCTATCTGGCTTGCCCTGTCGTTTTTTGCCCTGGATGGCAGCCAGCTTCCTTCCCTGGGGGTAGCCCTGGGTGGCAGCCAGTTCCCGTCCCTGGGGTCAGCCCTGGGTGGCAGCCAGTTTCCTTACATGGGGCAGCCCGGGGTGGCAGCCAGTTCCCCTGGGGAAGCCTTGATTGGCAGCCAGTTCCCTTCCGTAGGGGCAACCCTGGGTGTCAGCCTGTTCTCTAGGGGCAGCCCTGGGTGGCAGCCAGTTCCCTTCCCTATGGGGCAGCCCTGGGTGACAGCTAGTTCCCTTCCCTGGGGGGCAGCCAATTCCCTTCTCTGGGGGCAGCCCAGGGTGGCACCTAGTTCTCTTCTCTAGGGGCAGCCCTGGGAGGCTGCCAGTACCCTAGGGGCAGCCCTGTGGCAGCCACTTCCCTTCCATAGAGCAGCCCTGGGTGGCAGCTAGTTCCCTTCTCTGGGGGAAGCCCTCAGTGGCGGCCTGTCCCTTCCCTGGGGGCAGCCCTGGGTGGAAACTAGTTATCTAGGGGCAGCCTTCGGTGCCAGCCAGTCCCCTTCTCTGGGAACAGCCCTGGGTGGCAGCCAGTGCCCTACTCTGGGGGCAGCCCTGGTTGGCAGACAGTTCTCAGAGGGAGGCCTGGGTGTCAGCCTGCTTCCTTCGCTGGGGGCAGCGCTGTGTGCCAGCCAATTCCCTTCCCTGGGGGCAGCCCTGGGTGTCAGCCAGTTCCCTTCTATGGGGGAAACCCTGGGTGGCAGCCTGTTCTCTAGGGGCAGCCCTGGATGGCAGCCAGTTCCCTTCCCTGGGGACAGCCCCGGGTGGGAGCCAGTTCCCTTCCCTGGAGCAGCCCTGGGTGTCAGCCAGTTCCCCGGGGATAGCCCTGGTGGCAGCGGTTCCCTTCTCTGGGAGCAGCCCTGGGTGTCAGCCAGTTCCCCAAGCGCAGCCCTGCTGGCAGCCGTTCCCTTCCCTGGGAGCAGCCCTGGGTGGCAGCCAGTTCCCCAGGGGCAGCCCTGGTGGCAGCGGGTCCCTTCCCTGGGAGCAGCCCTGGGTGGCAGCCAGTTCCCATCCCTGGGGCAGTCCTGTGTGGCATCCAGTTACCTTCCCTAGTGGCAGTCAGTTCCCTTCTCTGGGGCAGCCCTGGGTGGCAGCTAGTTCGCCGTCCTAGGGGGGTGGCAGCCAGGCCCTGCAGCCTGGCGTCCCGCTAATCCCAGCTTCAGAAGTTGCATTTATCTCGGACAAAGTTGGGGAAACCTCACCCATCTCCGTACAAGGGACAGTTACCGACATTTGCACAACTTCGTGTGCACTCTCTGCACACCTATAGCGATCCACCTGGTAGTGAGTCTTTGAGGGCACGTGCCCAGCCCAGTTCAGCATTCACCACGTGCCCTCTGATCTCCTGTCAATCACTGTGTCCTCTCAGGGCAGGCTCAGAGGTGTGCCACTCAGCACTCTTTCTTGGATCCACCACAAAGTTATAGGGAAAAAGCTGCAACTTCTCAAAGTTGAGAGGGTTTACACTTACTCACATTTGTGTGAGAACAGTGAGTGCGGTGATGACTTACCGAAGAAGATAAACTTCAGGAGAACAAGTCTAAAAGCATTTCCATCGCAGCTGGGCTTGATTAGAAGGAACACTATCTCGCTAAGTGACGACAATTATCTTGTAACGCACAAAAGCTTTGTGAAGGCGAAGCGAAGGCAAACTTAAACACGGAGTGTGCCAAATTGTGTTAAGTGGAACATAGAAAACGCTGAACAACTTTGCTCACTCCTGACACAAAAGATGGTTCTGAGCAATCATGTAAGAGTGAACCGAACAAGGCAGCATGGAACAGGGAGGTCGGAGGGATCAGCGGGAGGTTCACAAGCACACTCACATCACGAGGCACAAAACCGTGAACTGTGCGGAGAGACGCGAAATAGCTCGCTTTTTGCATTTTCACAATAGTTTCTGCAGATGTAATATTTTTTTTCAAATTTTACCTATTTTCCTTTAAAAGATTGATAACAATTCCACAGATGTGCCCCTTGTTTGATAACTTTGGCCTCATTTACAAGCCTCCTGCGCCGCTGCTTTGTCACTTTTTTTTTTTTAAACAAATCTTTTTATTGAGTATATATCATATGCAGTATACAGTACAATAGACACGGAGAATGGATGGTAAAGACATCAAGGCATACAGTTCCAGTTTCTTAATCACTTGGTACATTAGACATTCCGGACCTTACATCTCTAACCTCACTCATGTGATAACACTTTCAACATCTGGCGTCAGGCCCACTATCCTCCCTCCCTTCCCCTCCCAACCTTACAGACCCCTATATGCCTCCCATTGGTGCCACACTTTCTCCCATTTCTTAGGGCAACCCCTGCTCTCATATACTACTTTTTCTACAGCACAACACCAATCTAGATCGGCCTTCCATTGATCCACCTTCGGTGGAAGGGCAGCTCCCCACGCCCTGGCACTATTCCTCTTAGCCACCATTGCTGCCACCATTAGCCAGAGTTTCTTGTATTTCGGCCTTGTCTGTTCCCCCGTTACACATAATATTGCCATCTGGCATCTATAGGTATTTCTTGTCCTAGGACCTCTGACATCACCCGTATTACCGTCCCCTAAAAGTGATTTATAACTGGGCACCCCCAGATGATGCGGAAGAAGGTACCTTTTCGGTCACAGCCCCCTATGCAGTTATCTGTGTGGATGCACCCAAGTTTGTGCATGAGCGTACTCGTAGAGTAGGACCTATGGAGGATTCTTAGTTGTACTAGCCTGAATCTCGCTCTGACTGCTACTTCTCTCGGACTTTGTATGGCCTCTACCCAGTCATCATCCTCCAATAGTCCAATGTCAGTTTCCCAGGTCTCCCGTAGCGCCCCCAGGGGATCGGGTGAATTGTTAACAATATTCTTCTATGTAAGGGATAATGCCTTTTCTGGGATTGGGTCTAGTAGGAGCCAGTCTTCCAAGGGACTATATTCCTGAATGTGTTCCCCCTCTCTGATATGCTTACGGAGTGCGTGCCCCAACTGCATATATGTATACCTTTCCGCTTCCGCTAGCTGAAACTCCTTCTGTAGGTCTTTGAAAAAGATTATTGCCGGGCCCCTCCATACATCACCTAGATGGGCTATATCTACCAGTTTCCATTTACCGAAGCCCTGTAATTTGCCGACCTTCTCTAACATATCACTATCCCATAGTGGGGTGCGTTCTGTCAGTTTATTGTCCCACCCGAGGAACTTATTAGCCCCTTTCCATGCTTCCAACACTGTCTTTGTATGTGAGGACATGTACTTCCCAGCCTGTTTACGAAACAGTGCAGCTGGATAGCCGCTAGTGCCCATCACGAGGTGATCAACTCGGTATGCTGGGTTGTTTCTATCCCCAAAGATCCAGTCATTTATAATCATCAGCTGCAATGCCCAATAGTACTTCTTAAGGTCTGGTACAGCCAGGCCACCTTCATATACACCTCGCTGGAGTTTGACCAATGCTATTCTCGCACCACCCCCGTCCCACAATAGCTTCCGCAATTCACTGTCTACCTCTGTGAAGAATCCGTCAGGTATCTTGTACGGAGTGTTCTGGAGGACATATATCATATGTGGTAGTGACATCATTTTGAACAGAGCCGCTCTCCCCATCAGCGAGATCTGCAACGTTCTCCAATGCGCCACATCTCTTCTCAGGCGTTCCAGTTGGGGCAACAAATTACAGTCTATGAATCCTGTTTCCGTTTTGGCGACGGTGATACCCAAGTATTTGAAGCTATCTTTCAGTTGGAGTTGTATCCCCTCGGGGCGAGCGGGTGGCGGGCCGTCTGAGAGAATAAACATAAGGGAATTAATTTGATAGCCGGAGTACCCCCTGAATAAGTGAAAAATTGTAGGAGTCTGCCAATTGTAAAACGAGGTCTAGTTGCATACAAAAGGACATCGTCAGCATATAAGGAAATTCTCTTCCCACTGTCCACCCCCTATGATTCCAGAGGCCACCGGGTCTCCCCGCACCCATGCCGCGAGCGGCTCCAGAGCCAACGCGAACAACACGGGGGATAGTGGACACCCTTGTCTCATCCCCCTGTGCAAGGCGAAGGAGCGGGAGACGGAGCCATTCACTAATACCCTAGCCAAAGGGTTTTTGTAGAGTAGTCTAATCCAGGATTGGAACCGGGGGCCACACCCGAATCTGTCCAAGACAGCGAACAGGTAATGCCATTCGATGCTGTCGAATGCCATACGCGTGTCCAATGACAGTAACGCTGCCTCCTCATCCGGTCGGGATTTGGTCAGATGCATCACACCATACAGACGGTGCAGGTTTAGTCTGGTGCTCCGGCGTGGCATAAAGCCGGACTGGTCAGGATGTATCAGTGATGTGATCACCTCCGAAACGCGGTTCACCAAGACTTTAGCGAGGATTTTAACTTCCATATTCAATAAGGATATAAGTCTGTATGAGCTACAGTGGTCCGGTGGTTTTCCCACCTTGGGTATAACAACAATGGTGGCTGTCCTTTGGTCCAACGGCAGGCAACCTACTTCTCTAGCCTCCTCAAACATAGTCAGGCTAAACGGCGCCAAAACGCTCGTCATGTTCTTGAATAGCTCCGCTGGTAGGCCATTTGACCCGGGGGCCTTCCCTGCCTGTAAATCTTGGATTGCCCCTTCGATCTCCTCGACCGTTATATCTTTCTCCATGCCCTCCCTGTCCTCACCGGACAGCGTGGGTAGACGGACGTCAACCAGCAGTCCCCGACACTCTGCTTCTGTTCTTGCGGGGTTGGAGGCATAAACCTCCTGTTAGACCTGTCAGCCCTAGGGTGGTCTTACCCCGTTTTTTCTCTTTGCGCCTCATTTTGCCACTACCTTTTTGTTGGACCTAGGTCTCTGGGCGCCTTACCACTGCCAAACAGTGCTGAGGTGCAGGTGCTCTCTCCTAATAAGATGGCTGCCACAGGCCCCTGCTACTGCGGAGTGGCCATTGCGCACGCACATACTAGTAGTC